>OZ014531.1:187153093-190003069 GCA_963966105.1 Volucella zonaria
AGAAAATCTTGTTGAAAGAATGCAAGGGAGATAGATCATTTGTGTTTCTTAGGACACCTGAAACCAAAAAATACTACGGACTCATTTTTCGGTAACCCAGCAGCAGCAAGCAACGAGTTAATTCCCCTATACTGGTGAGAGATGCGAGAGGTACAGCATAAATGAAGCAACATGGATGAAAAAATTTCCAGATTTCGGTTCTTCCTTGTCTCAAATTGTGCAATTGCCTGTCTATGAAAACATGAGAGTTTTGAAGGTTAATGCTCAACATTAAAATTTATGGGTTATTTGCAGATATGGTATTCGCGATATTTTCTTTAATCTGTTTATACAAGGTTGTGTTGGTAGAGCTTCCCAACTAGTTTAGTTTCTTTATGGGACAAGCGCAACTACACTAATGTGCTGGCTGCTATGTCAGAAGCAACAGTAGATATGTATTATAGATGCAAAACCGTCTACAGAAGCACTAAAGATTTGAATGACATTCTCAGCTCTAGACAAAATTTGATGAAAGCCATGGACACTTCTTCACTTGTCTTGGATGGGAACCAATCAAAATATGAAGGAAACATTTTGATTCGTTTCTTAGCCGAATATCCACCAGCGATATGCAACCAAGTCAGGATGGAATGTCCAAAGTAAATATAGCCCATATTCGAACTGAAGAAAAATACGGCGATGGGACTTGGTGGTGTTCCAGTGAAACTTTAAAAGAAAGAGCCAACAGCATTTTAGAGATCTCGCACCCACCGCCCGTAGGGAGAGCCTAGAAAACCGAAAGGATTTATCGTTTACCCAATATTATTTGTGGGCTCCATGCTGCTTTAGCAAATAACGGAGGAATTTGATGAACTCTGACATTAAAACACCCTTCCAGCGCTTCTGATATTTACTAGCTATCCCATAAGATATGTACCCCCGCTTAAAAACATTTTCCGTGGTTAAGCTGGAGATTAAATCCGTCAAAACAAAAATCATCAACCTTCCCACATTAACCTTTAAATTAGCATTGCTGGACAACTTGTACAAAGGATAAACTGTGTGCAATGCCTTGGAAATATCGTCACTGCTAAGGTTTTTTTATTTGGTCGGAGTGGGAATCTACATATCCGCCCACCGTGAAGGTGCCGGTGTGAGACTCCTACTATCTAAACCTTACTTTCGCAAAGAAATATTGTCCCTGTCTTCGCCCTGTGGAACCGTCGTAAAGCATAACTTCGTAGGGGTGGGGAGTAGCCTACGGCTAGAAATCCTGGGGTTGTTAGTCAGGTTTTGGTATTTCGTCACGTTGTTGGCTTATTAGGCCGACGACGACGGTCTCCTGGGAGTCTATTCTACGTGGGTGTGCGACGAATATTGGAGTGGATTTGTGTGCCAGTGTGCTTAAGTATGAATGTGTGGGAAAAGTCAGAATGAAATGTGTGGGTGCATGTCTAGAGAAAGAGAAAGAAGAGTTGTTGGGTTGTGTATGTAGCACGTACCTGCGACTTTTATTCGTGTATAAGTTTGAGCCTATTTGCTCACGTCCCTGCGGTATTCTTGATTCTCACCACTCTCCCTCCATTGCTACGTCATTTCATTTCTTTTCATTTATTATTCAATGCAAATAGATAAAAGAAGATTTAAATCTTTTTTAGTTACTTAGATACTAAAATATATAATATAGTAGATAACAAAATATTAAAATAAAATAGTTCTTAGAACTAAGATAGATTGCTATATAGATTAAAATAGAAGGGATGGATGGAAGTTTAGAGTTGGGTTGTTGAGGAGGAAAAGTAAATGAAATTGGACTTTTAAAGTTTTCACGGTTGGGAATTACCTTGATTCGCAGTGGGAGGTGAATTCCAAAGTCTGATAGCATGGATGAAAAATAAATGAGAGGGATTTAGGTATTGGCAACGAAAATATTAATATTTCTTTTGGAAGGATTTCTTGCATTGCAACCAAGTAATTTTTTTGGAATATTCAGGGGTATGGTTGTATCTAGGAAGACCGAACACATAGCGAACTGCATCTTTGAATGCTACCTGTTGTGAAAGTGAGTCTAGGGCGCTATACACAAGCTCAGCATAAGTAATGATGGGCAATATTAATGTTAGTACCAACTTACGTCTAGTTTCCACACGAATAAAATGCGAAGTTAGCCACAATTGACTTAGGTAACCATAGATATGCCCAACCACTGCATTAGTGTGATTATAACCTGAGAGGTTATGATCAACACTAAGTCCTAAACTAGTGCAGTATTCAATAACGTTGATTTTGTTATTAGAGACGAAAATGCCTGACAAAGTGCTAAAACAAAAATTTGGTATATGGGAATTACCTGAGTTAAGTAGGAACCATTCAGTCACGGACCAAGCTGAAATTAACAAGGAGAGCGAGATCATCTATTTTGTCAAGTGACTTTCCTAGGTTAAGTTAAACGTCATCAGCAGAAGGGTGTACAGAGGTGTGGGTAAAGACTGATGGGAGACCATTAATAAACATGCGAAATAATATTGGCTCAAGAATTGACCCTTGAAAATCTCCTTCAGATAAAACCCTTAATGAGGACTATCTTTCCCGGAGTTTACGCTCTGAAATCTGTCTGACAAATACAATAACTACAAACAAGTTTGATAACCCTGCTACTGAAGCCGAAGTAGTCTTTGAGCTTCCACCCGTGACCTTGTCGAAAGCCTTTGTACAATTGAGCAACCACAGGAGACTTATATGACTTGCCTTGCCTTATTTCCTCAAGCAGGTTGACCATAGGTGTAGAGCTACTGTGATTTTCTCTAAAACCAATTTGTTTGCTGTACAGAAAATTATTTAGAAACAAATTTCTGAGAATTCGTTTCTCTAATGTCTTTTCGAGGACTTTAGAGAGACAAGGTAGGATACTGTCTGATGTCGGCAAGAGAATTGGTGCTTATTTGGTTGGCAATATTGGGGAAAAGTAGCAGTAGTTATGGAAAAGTTGATAATTTGGGTGAGAAGGGCAATAATTTGGGATAAAATAAGTTTAACAAAACGTATAAATGCACCATGCTCACCAATTGGATTACACTTAATAGCCACAACACATTTAATAACCGCATCTTCACTAACTCTTTCGAAATCCTCCAACCTATGTCAAAATTTATTGGGTCCAACATTTGGTTGGCACCAAAATCACGTGAAGGGAGTTCACTGTCCACGAAAAAATTGTTTAATACTGTATATCAGGATCGAGGTCGGATTCTGATTCACTGCTATTGGAAACACTGATCTTTCTTCAGTTGCTCCAGAGTGTTGTGGCCGGTAGGAAGATAATGAGCTTTTAAGAGCAATACTTATTTCTTTTTGGATTCCCAATTTACATTAGTAGTTTGTCTTCGTTTACTATGCAACTGATTGCGAATCCTGATAGAATTAATCACAACAAAAGTCAGCCAAATGTTTGCATACAGCGCGGGTGAAGCAAACTTAAGCAGGAAGAAAAGAGAGGTATCGATATAAATGGGTCTTAAATGTTTGCAAGTTATAATGACTAGGAAATAAAGAGCTTGGCAGGGCATTCCCAAGCGAGTTGTACGGCTTAGGATCGTATCACGATATTTTAGAGCACGTCCGAAAGTGGGCTTGCTAGTGTACTGATGAGCATTCATAACAAGACGGGGCGGAATGCTGCTGGTGATTTCTATAGAGGATAGATAGAACAGAGAGAGAGACTGATACCAAGGGGCTAGGGTTGTGGCTAGTTAGAGGTTATTAACATCAATAGAATTGAATTCTTTGTTTCTAAAACGCTTAGTCGAAGTACATTCAGTCATATTTACTATATTTGCTATATACACCGTGAATGACTCGAACTGCAACCAACTTCAGATTGCTATAATTTCCAAATCAAATTTCAGCTCAAATTTTGACACATAACAGATAATTTTATTATTTACAAGCCTTTTAAACGATTTGCGTCTCAGTTGTGTTGAAAAATTTTCATCCGCGATGGAATTCAAACGTGATAGTGTGATTGCTTTACACACTATATATTTGGCTGGAAAACCACAAGTAGCTATCGTTAGAGCCCTCCAGCGCCTCAACGTGAACAAATCATTTGTGTCTCGAACCATAGCTCGTTACCGTGATACTGGCAGCGTTGCAAAACACCATGGAGGTGGTCATAAAAAAAACAGCAACATCGGCAGAAATGGTTTGGAAAGTGAAGGCTCGAATTGGGCGAAATCCGCGTCGAAGTGGAAGAAAAATGGCTCGTGTACTCAACATATCGTTGGAACGGATGCAACACATACTGAAAAATGAGCTTGGGCTCAAGCCATTGAATCATCATCACGAAAGTGATGAGTTGCCGAATTTGGCTTTTTCCGATGAGTCGCCATTTGTTATCGATAATATGACAATATGTCAACAGAAAAAATAAGCGGGTTTACTTGGCAGAGAGGTCCTTCGAAAATTTACACCTTCGGACGGCCACCAGAAAGCAGGCAGCACTGATGGTGATGGTTTGGGTCGCCATAACCGCCGATGGTCTCTCTCCGCTCGTATTTTTGGATCGTGGCATCACAATTAATGCGATCGTATACCGTGAAACTGTCTTAGAGGCAGTATTGAAGCCTTGGGCAAACAATCATTTCGGTCAGAGAAAGTGGACATTTCAATAAGCCAAACAAAGCGCGCGTCAACCAAGATTGGTTAAAAAACAATGTTCCACACTTCATTTCTTCGATACAATGCATTGCAAATTCCCCGGATGCAAATCCGTTGGATTTGTCTATCTGGGGTATTTTGAAGGCGAAGGTTGGCACTAAAAAATACCAAAGTTTGGACCACCTCAAACAAGCACTTCGCCGGGAATGGGCCAAAATACTGCAGAGCCACTTGCGTGTAGCGTGCGATGCTTTCTTTGGCCGTCTCAAGGCCATTATTCGCACCAAAGATGGACATATTGAAAACTACTGATACAATTTGAAAATTGATGTATTTTCCAACATTTTCTGCTTTGCACAATAAAATTTATCAAAAAATAAAAAAATTATAGCATTTTAAAAAGTTGGAGTTCGAGTCATTCACCCTGTATATACTATATAACTCTACTGAGTTGTCCCTCCGGGGCAGATTCGAAGACACTGCGGGACGGATCAATGGTGCTCATGCGCTTTACATATCTTAGCTATCGCACCCGACTGGTTCGCAATTTTCTGACTAGATCGATGTCGCTGTACAGCTCGTATAGCTCTTCTATAAACCCCACCAACGCAAATCGGGACGAATATTTTACAAAAAACATATACTTCAATAGTTAGTGCAGTTGAGAGAGCCCCGCTTTTTGTGGATCGGGGAAACGATGCTGAGATTCCATTCATCACATATACACTCCTCTGATCAGATCTGAGATATAAGTTGCTATGTGCTATTCATGATTTCACTTTGAATACCTCGGGCGGTAGGTTCAGCACTTTTGTTGGATTTCACTTTAGATATTGCCATCCTTATTTCGTTTTGGCCTAGTAGAGAGAAATTTTGGCTATCTTCGTGTAAGTTGAAAGCCTTATTCTGCCTAACGGTGGGAAGTTGGGCTTTGTCGACGTTGTACAGTCTGCAGAAGCAGTTTTTCCATATTCTCAGCACCGAGTATGACCCTACTAAATGGTCTTTCATTAAGCGCTTCCTATCTTTAAATTTAAATAAAACAAAGTGTGTATGAGACATCGTCGAAATTTTTCACTCGCTTGAAAGACCTATCGATGCCATTATGTATGGAATATAACATCGTTCAAATGTCCGCCGCGGCTTCTCTGGGTGGCGCGAATCCGAAATATCCAATTTTCCATGACTCTGTTGCATAAAATCAAGCAGAGTTTGACCGATGGCATAGGTTATGTTGGCTTTGAGGGCCGTTGTGATTTGTGGCATATTTGCATAGACCTGCAACTTCAGCAAACCCCACAAGAAACAGTGTAACGGTGTCAAATCCCACGATCTCGGTGGCCAGTACACATTACGTCCATGTGAGATGACCATGCCCTCGAATCGATCGTGCAGAATTTCCAATGTGGCGTGAGTTGTGTGGCACGTAGCGCCGTTCTGTCGAAACCACATGTCGTTGGTGTCTATATCATTCAATTTAGGCCAAACGAAGTTGGTAATCATCGACGTATAGCGCTAGCAGTGGACGGTGATGGCCTGTCCAACGTCGTTCTCAAAGAAATATGTACCGATGACGCCGCCAGCCCAAAATCCACACCAAACAGAAACTTTTTCGGGATGCAATGTACGCTGTTGGATCTCATGTGAATTGGTATCGTCAGAAATTTGACAATTTTTTTCACTGACATACCCATTGATCCAGAAATTTTTGATGAAAATTAGGGTCGGTTTCCAACTGCTCCAGAGCCCATTCAACGAACTCAAGTCGTTGTCTATGGTCGTTTACCTTCAGCTCCTGGGTCAGTTGAATTTTGTACGAGTACAGGCCCAAGTCACGGCGCAAAATTCGCCAAGTTGTGGTCAGCGAAAGGCCGAGTTCTTGTGAGCGACGGGAAATCAACTGCCTCGGTTTCTCCCTCACACTCTCACGGACAGCGGCGATGTTGCGTTTCGTCGACGTACGGGTGTTGGTTTATCGTTTACTGAACGAGTGGACTTAAATGTAGTGGTACATTGCAAATACTCCCCTCGGTGGGACGATTATGGCGACTGTAAAATGGGCGAAGCCCGCGGAGCGTTGCCCGAACAGAACACTCGTTTTGATAAAACAATTTTATCATTTGAACGTATTGTTCAACGCTATGCCCGTCCATTGTGATTTGGCAAAACTGACTGAATAAATGACAGTCAATTTGACAGAAGTAGCTTCAACAACATTGCCGCTGTCAACTATCAAAATTCGGAAGTCCCTATTGGAAGACCCTGTACAAGGAAGAAGGCATTTTATATGGTGCAAATAATTAGAAAGGAACCCTGACTTACTGGAAAGGATAATTGCGGATGGTTGGTCAATGATACACTGGCCGGAGTGTTCAGTTGCTTTTGGCCCAGGTTTATCCCGGATTGATAGAAACTGAGACGACTAAAAAGAAATAGAATGCTTTTGGGCATTTGTACTTCATCAATTTTTAACGTAAATCTAATGTGACTGAGGACTGTATGGCAGGGATCATTTAGAAAATCTGTGACACTGAGAAGGAAATTTCAGAGGTTAAGTAAAAGGAAGAGCTATCCACCTCCTGCTTATCATGTAAAATTACCGTCGATATCTGCAAATTTGAGGACATCAATTTTGTTTTTGTCGCATAGAATTTGTGTATGTCGCATCAAATTAAACTCCAGTGGAGTGTAGGTCCAGTGAAGAACAGCCCTTAGGTATCGACGGTTATTCAGTTTAACAAAACGTTTGCAAGCCTTCAATATATCGTAGAGTGATATACAATATACAGTGAAACGAATCAAACCCTTGAAATCTTCGAAAATATTTAAAATATTTCGTAGAATATTTCATCACATTTGGTCCTAGTTAGAAAAGATATAGACATAGCCTCAAACACTATAAGGATAAGGCGTATCAAGATGTGTACCGATACATCGAACAAATATGTAACACCGACTAAGAATGACTCCGTCTTCAGGCCGTTGAATTGGAGACTTAGAATCAACATAAACCTGACTAAGGTTGATAAAATGCTGCAATATTTAAAGTAGAGACGGACATTCGAGGCATGGGCTTACAACTTTCTGGGTTACCAACAACGGAGACTACAATGATTACGTCTATTAAACCATAATTTTGCTCATTATTTTCTAAACTAAATTTTTTCTTAATATTTAACATTATTAAATTGTTTGAAGAATCTAAATGAGACCCGCTTTAAGAAATATTTCCTCAAGCATTAATTACGAATTCGTTGACCCAATCTCTATTCCCTTTCAATCTTTAGCAAATTCAATGTGGCATATCTAAAGGAAACTTTAAATATTCTCTCAGATGCTACCAGCCGTGGATGTCTTAATTGAAATGGAGAACTTTTCCCCGACAACAACAAGGCCTCGTAAGTCCTTCTTTTCGAATTGAAGCAGACAACGAGATTAAGTAGAAGATACATCATCTCTCGATAAATAAAGAGCAAATGAATTCATTGTTGTTTATGCGACATCAGATACCAGTACCAGTTCCAAGTCCCCAATACCATCATCAGAACCAGTATCTTTTGGTACCTCAGTCACAGATGGCCAGGCCATTTGGTATTCAAGCGTTCGTTTGCTCTTCCGGGGTAGAAACTCCAAGACTTTGGTAATAAATTATTCCTCCTTCGATGGCTACAGGATAAATAAATTACGACCTCTGACACAGGCAAGGCCGGGTATTGCTCTTTCAAATGAAGGACTTCTCCTCTCATCATCATCACTTCCATCGTCAGCAGTAGCAGCAAACGACATCTTCATCAGTGTCTCATTTTGCTAGCATCCCTTTTTCTTGTCTAACGGTTTTCCAATACATAAAAAAGAGGAAAAAAAAAAATATCCTACTTCCGCTTGTATGTCTACTAACAGCCAAAGGATGCTATGCAATCCGTCTGCTGACTACAAGAAAAAAAAAATTCGAAAGTCTACCCGAGTGTAACAAACTCTGAACGAGAAAAACTACGAAAGGGCGAATAAATAATTTGCCCACGTCGCCATAGTACGAGTACTAGCATCAACAGAATCGGAATGAGTGCTCCTAGAAGAAGGATTTTAATTAGTTCCTCAGGAAGGATACTTTCGCGATTTGTTCCTTTGCAAAGCATACACACAAACACAGCCAGAGAAAACTATTCTGCAAACAATCAGTAAACGACGGCAACGACAATGATGACGACGAGAATAAGTCGCGCAAGGACACAGAAACACAGAGTGACGTTGTGTAAACAAATTCACGCGCGGTAGTGGCGCAACGGAAGGATCGCTTAACTATGTATTCATGGCGACAGGATGTTGTTGCAGCTTTAAAAGTGAAGCCCGTTCAATTTACTATAGTTTCCGGTTCGGTGTTGGAATGGAAATGTTTTGAGCAAAAATGGCGTCCAAGTTTTTGAACAAATCGCTTCTCTACTGCTGTCCGACATTTGTTTTCGGTCAACTCGGGTTGGGCCTGGGATAGTTGGGATTATACTGTTGGATGGCTGGACAAAGTTTTGGTTTCATTGCTGCTGAGTGCCGGATAAATTTGCTTAGGATCTAAGAGACTGGTGGCGGCAACTACTGGCAACAGAAATAAATGTCATTTATTCGGTGGCAAGTAGAAACTTTCTCACAAGCATTCTTGTGATTGGTGTTATTTCCATCGTGCCAATGTGACAAGGTGCATGGTTCTATGAATTTTGTGATATCCAATTCGAAGCACGTTCGGACCTTTAAATGTGAGCGGAAGCAGATAGCTGGAGAATTATTTTTGGTTGCAATTGGGACGTGTATGTTATGTTGCCTTGCCATGATGAGAACTGAGGAAAAGTACTATCCGTAGATGTGCTCAAGGTATATCTGAAAAGTTTTTTTTGTGAAACAATTTTGTGAGTGTCATTTTATATTTGTGGTTATGATAGTCGTGCCTGATATTCAGTGTCTATTGGGATTGAAGATGGTTTTTAGCAAATGTCATTGTGGTGTGTGGCTTAGGTATACATTTTTTGGTTTAAGTTTTCGCGTTTATTTTTCAAAATTTTCTATTGTACTTGTGGAAAGAGTTCCTTTGCAAACAGAAAAGCTGCAGGAAATTTGATAACAAACCAGAGCATGGTGTTGAGAATTGAAATCCTCTTACAGTAGCCCATAAAAGTGCATTCTGGACCCCGTTTTTGGATTTCACTGTGAATGTTTATTGATGCTAACTGCTGCCTCACTTTTGATGACGCTTCGAGAATACGCTCTTCCAATTCACTTAAAGATGTTATTTCGGTTGAATAGACTCTTCCCCATACAAAAACATTCCAATACTGTAAGGTCAGGAGATCTTTCAGGCCAGCAGTGAGCTGGTCCATTTCTTTCTATCCAACAGTTACCGTACTCTTCATCTAGGCAGTTCTTAACCTGACGATCATAGTGGGCTGGAGCAGCATCCTCTTGGAAATTTAATGAAGCTAGTTTAGTCAGTGGAATGTCCTCCAATAGTTATGGTAAATAATTTCGCAAAAACTCCAGATAGTTTGTAGAATTCAGTTTGTGGCGGCCGATTTCCAATTACACCTGCCAACGTATTGACGCTGAATTTGTGTTGAAATGACTTATGTCTCCTTGTATGTGGATTGTCCCCAGCACATGTATGAAGATTATAAAAATTTGTGATCCGATCTCTTGTAAATTAAGAATTCTGCTTATAAACTTGTTGTCATCCAAACTCCGCTCCAGCAACCAGTTCGAAAACTCAAGTCTTTTTTCCAAATCATCGGGAAGCAGTTCTTGCACAGGTGGCATGAATAAAGATTTTCTCCATGCAGTACATTAGAAATGTTATGTCTGGAAATATTAAATTGGAAAGCTAATTGACGGATTCGTTCCAACATAGTTTTCAGTATCCATCCATCAGCCGAAATTTTTCTTACTTGTGGAGCTAACGCTTTAGGTCGTGTATTTGAGACTGATCCCATTTCTCGAAAAATGGGATCGTAAATAATGTCTGCGTATTCTTGGTTTGTAAATGCTGACATTTCAAACAGCGTTTCTAAGCAACTGTAACCTTAGAGTGAAAATAGGCCTTCATACCCTAAACCTAACTCTTTTTAAAAAAATATTGGAAAATTAGTAATTCTAACTGTTGTTAGAAACGTTGAAAAAAATCATAAATTCCTTTTTTTACCTGTTGCAGGTTTTTCCACGTATCATAAAATCTGTGGTTTTTCTGCAAACTCATTGATGATTTTGTTTACTATTGTTACTTTCATAAGAAAAAAAAAATAGTAAAATGTTATGTTAATTAGGCATTTTCTGGAGAAAGCGACCTTAAAGTCAAAAATTAGCATGGGCAATGAAAACGGAACATGTTTAGAAATTGGGTATCTAAAGATTCAAACAAGGTATTAACTTTATTTAAACATCGCACAGTGGCGGATCGATGGCTAAAACCCTTAAAAAAATATCGTCCAAACGCCGATTTTCTTGTTTATGGGTAGCAAATAAATGCTGGCGAAATAAATACGCCCATGAGTTTGTGTTTTCCCTAAACAACTAACCAGCGACATCAGTCCAAAGTTTGAGTACTCGACTAAACAGTTTATTAGTTGCCAAGTACGTCAATCGTAACTCTAATTTTAAAGTAAAAGTGGATTGTGATTTGGGCCTCAACCTGTTTTAATAATAAATTAAATGTTGCAGTCAGTTTTGTATAGTATCTCTCATCGCAAGATGGTATGTGAAAAATGTGTTATTTTTTCACTAAATGTCAAATTCAATGAGTGTAAAAGTATCAACTCTATGGTAAGACTGAATATTAATTTATTTTAAAAGATTATTTTGTGCTCTTTTGTTTTTTCAAGATTTCAACTGCTAATAAGTGCTAATTTCTAACAAGTTCATGCAAAACTCAAATATAGGTAAGAAATTAAGAAATAATAAAAATCATAATTTAAGTAGTGCTTTTTAGGTTAGAACATTAGAACATATACCACTTTGATCAAAAGAATTTATTCAGAAAATTAAAAATACAAGTTTATTCATCTAAATCTATATTGTCCCCTTCAAAGAATCCCCGTCGACTGCAACACACTTATGCCAGTGCTTGATCCAATCCTCGAAACATTTGTTTATATTCGGTTTTCGGTATGTCCATCAGTGCTTCCTGCGAATTTTCTATTACTTCCTCTCGGCTGCTGAAACGCGTTCCCGTAGTGGTTTTTTAACTCGATTAAACAGAAAGAAGTCACAGGGAGCCAAGTCAGGTAAATTTGGTGGCTGTTGGATGGTATTTGTTGCATTTTTCGAATAATGATGGCACTGTGCGACGCGGACGGTGCGTTATCATGGTGCAAAATCCACGAGTTTTCTGCCCACAATTCTGGTCTCTTTCGGCGAATTGCTTCACGCAAACGTCTCAGAATGCCCAAATAATACGAGTAGTCTTTGTTTACTATCTGGCAAAAATTCATGATGCACTACACCGTTGTAACCCATGAAAACTGTGAGCATTACCTTCTTTTTTGACTGAAAACGACGCGGTTTTTTGGTCTCGGCTCATTTGGTGAACGCCATTCACTTGCCTGATGTCTGAATTGCGTGTCGTACTCATAAACCCACGTCTCGTCTCCAGTAATGATCCTTTCGATGAGTGTGGGATCGGCTTCAGCCTCGCAAATTATCCCTTTTGCGACGTCAACACGGTTTCTTTTTTGCATGCAATTGAGGTCTTTTGGCACCACGACGGAAACCCAAATTATTAACCAAAATGTCTTGGATGGATCCATAGGCAATGTTTAAGTCCTCCGCTATCTCTCTGATGGTTGATTTGCGGTTATTGACCAACATTTCTTTTACTTCATCTATGTTTTCGTCGGTTTTCGAGATCGGTGGTCTGCCACTTCGTTTATCATCTTCGATTGACTCACGACCACTTTTGAACCGCTCGTGCAACTGATAAACAACCGTTTTCTTTAGAGAATCGTTGCCGAAACACTTTTTCAACATTTCCAACGTTCGCGCACCATTAAATCCGTTTTTTAACATGCATTTCTAAAATTTTAAAAAATCGCCAACACACACAGAGATAGATGTACTCTTGGCTACGTAACTTTTGTAAATGTCAAGCTATGACGCTATGATTTAGAGGAAATGTCAACAATAGATTTACTAACTTAACAAAAGAAAAAACATAACTCAAATCGGAAAAATAGAAACGCCACAAGGTGATGTCCTCCGGGAACGTTTTGATCAAGGTGGTATTTATCTCGGCAAACGTTACTAAGCTACTATAGAGAGTGTCCGTCTCAAAATCCAATCGAATAATTCAGCTTTTTGGTGGAGAAGGTGCGGAATATTGTTTTTAATCAAGGTGGTTTATTACTTACTTCAAAGCAGTTATTATCAAAATTTATTAGTAAGTGCAAACAAAAATGGAAAACAGTTAAACGAAACGAAACGTATTTTAAGAACAAAGAAAAGAATTGGTTGGAAACTAGTATTCCTCTTCCTACTAATAGTCAAGCAAGTAATAACAAACCAACGGTTTCATATTCAGAATGTAGCGATCGTTCGATGCGTAGAAAAACCGAAAATTTGCGATCAGAGGTCGAAACCGATGAACTAGTATACCTATGCTACTCAAATGAAACTCAGGGCAGAGGGAAAGTTATCTACCACAAAAATTTTAAAGCAATCTTTGGAGGGTGGAGAGATTACACAATCTTATATTTCCTATACACCTGATGAAGCCGTACCACTTGTTGTAGGAGCCCATCTAACCAAGCATCAATATAATTTTATGAGACAGTTAGCAAATGAACACAACTGCAATATATATCCTAGTTATCAAACAGTTACAGAATCTAGGAAGAAATGCTATCCCGAAAACTTAATTGTAACTTAATCTTCAGCTTCGATTCCTCTTCAAAATTTGCTTGATTATACTGCTCAGAGATTAATAAAAGCTCATGGTGATGTATTCACTTCTTTGGCAGAAAATGAGAGGAAAAATTTGTGAATGATAACCAAATGGGGCTGTGATGGTACTTCCTGCCAATCAGAATACATGCAAATATTTGAGGATGAAACTATTTCAAACGCTAGCATTTATTTAATATCAATTGTGCCTATACAACTTTTATGTGGAAATGCAGAAGATGAAAATAAGCTAGTTTTATGGAAAAACCCAAGAGCATCTTCGCCAAAATATTGCAGACCCGTACAAATTTTTTTCGCAAAGGAGACAACTGAACTTATAAAACAAGAAACCAATTCTGTAATTGCCCAAACGGAATGTCTAGGATTTACGGAGTTTGAATATGAGAGCAAAAATTTTGTATTTAAACATAGACTGATTTTAGCATGATTGATGGTAAAATTGCTCATGCTGTAACGAATACCCCATCTTATCAAAGGTGTTATCTTTGTAATTTAACTTCAAAGGACTTTAATAAATTTTCAGTATGCTTAAATAAAGATATAAGCCAGGAGCAGTACCTTGAGTTGGGAACATCGACAGTGCATGCTTGGATAAGGTTTTTTAAGTGCGTACTTCACATTTCATATAAGCTGCCAATATGCAGGTGGGATGCTCGAAAACCAGAAGAGAACGTGAAAACTAATAATAAGAAAAAGGAGGTTCAACAAATTTCTCGAGGAAGACTTGGTTAAACAGTAGATAAGCGAAAACCTGGGTATGGCACCTCCAATATTGGAAATACAGCACGAACGTTTTTTAGAAATTTTGAGATATCTGCTGAAGTCACTGGAGTACACAAAAATCTACTATATCGGTTCTACATAATACTTCTTGCTCTCTCTAGTACTACTGAGACCATAGACACCAACATATTTAAGATGTACTGTCTGAAAACTGCAATAGTCTTCGTAAAAAATTACCCTTGGTACAGAATGCCCACCACTGTCCACAAAATACCATTTCATGGATACAGCATAATAGAACAGGCAATAGTGCCCATTGGTTCTTTATCTGAGGAAGCGCAGGAATCCCGAAACTAGGATAATAAAAATTATAGAGAGAGGTTTGCTCGAAAAATGTCACGCACAAAAACAATGGAAGATGTTGTTCACAATATTCTAATATCTTCAGACCCCTGCATTGCAAATCTCACTACTAAAACCCAAAAAAAAAACAAGTCTCAGGTTGATTATCCTGAAAAATTGAAAAAGTTATTCCTAGTTAATGATATATATGTAAGTTCAGTTTTTTTTTACTTTATCCATTTTCATGAAATAAACTTATTTAAAAACGTTAAGTATTTGTTCTTTATTGATTTAAAAATGAACAAATAGTTGTTACAAAGTTGATTGGGGTTTTGGCCAACTTTTGTTCGTAGCCGCGCCACTGTGCGCCGGTATTTCTTCTAAAAATAAAGTCCTACACGAATTTTCTACCATAAGTACTAATAGAGCAATTTCCGTTAACATGGGGCAGGGTACACCAAAGTAAGCCTTTTCTTAAATCCTCGATAAATGATGTCAACATTGGAGATAGATCCTTACTGTAGATCCTTATTTAGAATATGTCCAGGAATCATTTCCCAAATTATCGTCATCGAATTAGGGGACACCCTGTATATTGATGTATCTTGTGATGATGAACTGGTTTTCGATTTGAAGTTGATACTGGTGCATGTAATACAGGAATTCATAAAAACACGTATGAGAAATTATTTGCACATAAGCAGTTGTGGGCAACGACGGTACGACCTAATTGTATTGACCATTTCTGGTAACCGACTCCTAGGACGACCAACATAGCAACCTAGCGAATACAACAACTCGTTCGGGCTCAATTGGTTCCGGAACATAGTAAAACAAAAATAACAAAAAAATTAAAAAAAAAAGCGAACCAAAGAAATTTCCCATCCTGCTTGAAGCTTTCTTTATTTCCCCCTATTACTTAGCCACTACACCGTCCTATTTGATTAGCATGCCTTGCTAAGTACAGCCCATATACACATAAGTTATCAGCTGTTTTATATCATAAATACCATCAGGGTGAATGACCTTACAAGATTCCATATTAAAGAGAGGAAAAAACAATTTTTGACTGATGATCGTCTTTCGGTTCGGATGAAGGTCAAGTCAGATGTTGTCAAGGAGACAGTGAGATTTTTGGCGGTGATCGAGAGAAGTGGGAAGAAATCCAGTGAGAAGAAAAGAAATTAATAAGTCGAAGTGAAACATTTTTTTTTCTAAGAAAACAATCGGTGAAAGTTGAAATAAAATAAAAAAAAAATAAACAAAAGAAAAAAACAACGATACAGTATAAAATAGATTGACGCCAGAAGGACGAAATCAACGAGAGTGGCAGTATCAGCAGACGAGTGAATTTCAGCCCAAGTCGCCACATCTGCTTAGTCACAGCTAAGCCAACAGTGGTATCCACAACATTCGCCACCCCAGTAATAATTTAAGCCGCCGCGACAACCACCGCAGCAGTCCAAGCCAACCCTAAAGCTACAGCTACATCAAAGGCCCACAGCTATAAGGAAGACTACAAAACAGCAGTCTACTACTGCTCACTACTACGGCGACAGCAGGTCCCGGAGCGACTTCGCAGAACGGGCGATCAACGGACAGCACTTATACCCTATATTGATGCCCCATCCTCATCCAAGCAGGTTGTATAAGGCTATTTTGGTGTATAGTTCTGTATGGATACATAATATACGTGTGGCGCTCTCACTGTTCCGATTTGAGTTCTGTTTCTTTTGTTAAGTTGGTAAATCTGTTGTTGACATTCCCTCTAAATCTTAGCGTCATAGCTTAACATTTGCAAAAGTTACGTAGCCAAGAGTACATCTATCTCTGTGTGTGTTGGCGATTTTTTAAAATTTTAGAAATGCATGTTAAAAAACGGATTTAATGGTGCGCGAACGTTGGAAATGTTGAAAAACTGTTTCGGCAACGATTTCCTAAGGAAAATGGTTGTTTATCAGTTGCACGAGCGGTTCAAAAGTGGTCGTGAGTCAATCGAAGATGATGAACGAAGTGGCAGACCATCGATCTCGAAAACTGACGAAAACATTAATGAAGTAAAAGAAATGTTGGTCAATAACCACAAATTAACCATCAGAGAGAAAGCGGAGGACTTGAAAATTGCCTATGGATCCGTCCAAGGCATTTTGGTTAACAATTTGGGTTTTCGTCGTGGTGCCAAAAGACCTCAATTGCATGCAAAAAAGAAACCGTGTTGACGTCGCAAAAGGGATAATTTGCGAGGCTGAAGCCGATCCCACATTCATCAAAAGGATCATTACTGGAGACGAGACATGGGTTTATGAGTACGACACGCAATCCAGACATCAGGCAAGTGAATGGCGTTCACTAAATGAGCCGAGACCAAAGAAAACCACGATTACAACGGTGTAGTGCATCATGAATTTTTGCCAGAAGCCCAGAGAGTAAACAAAGAGTATTATTTGGGCGTTATGAGACGTTTGCGTCTCCATCCAACAGTCACCGAATTCACCTGATTTGGCTCCCTGGGACTTCTTTCTGTTCAATCGAGTTAAAAAACCACTACGGGGAACGCGTTTCAGCAGCCGAGAGGAAGTAATGGAAAAATCGCACGAAGAACTGATGGACATACCGAAAACCGAATATAAAAAATGTTTCGAGGATTGGATCAAGCGCTGGCATAAGTGTGTTGCAGTCGGGGACTATTTTGAAGGGGACAATATAGATTTGGATGAATAAACTAGTATTTTAAAGTTTCTGAATAAATTCCGGGAACTGGTATATGGGCTAAGAGGATATGATCATGTGTCACATCTCTCAGTAAAAGTTTTAGGTATGCCTTTCGAAAACTATCTTAAATTTCGCACTGTGGTCTTTCTCTTCAATATTCTTAGAACACGACAACCTTCCTACCTCTATAATAATTTACAATTCCCAGCGTCAAATACGAGTAGATCCACCTATCTTATTATACCGAGATATAATTACTTAATATCTAAAAAATAGTTCTTTATCAATGCCATCTGTCTTTGGAATTCACTACCTAACCCTATAAGAGCATTAAGCGATATACACAAGTTTAAAAAAGAATTACAGCATCTTCTGTCATGTCAAAACAACTGATTTTTTGGTCTTTTTCATAGCCTTCGTAATCATATCCTACTTTTCTTTAATGGTTTTTAAATTTTTGTTTGTATTATTCTTTTATAGTGTACTCATTCTGTAATAACTAAATTGTAACTAAGTGTATATTGTAACAAAGTTATAAGATTCATTCTTACTGTTCTAGCTTTCCTAAACTAAATAAATAAATAAATAAAATAAAAATAAATTCACTTGGAATTAAATTTTCTTATTTTAGTGGATAGTTTCTCGAAATGGATTGACGTTAAATTAATGAAAAATTATAACGCAGAGAGTTTCGAACGATCTATTTATAATTTGGTTTACCAAAGATAATTGTGGCCCACCGTATAAATGAGAAGCTTTTCTCGGTTTTCGCAATAAAAATGGCATAAATGCCTGAAAAGTCCTGCTTATCATCCATACTCAAATGGATTTGCGGAAAGAGCTTTTCCAACAGTTAAAGCTGGATTGAAAAAAATGCTGGGTTGGACTGAATTGGATAGTAGTTTACCTACTCAAACCTTATTGGATCGGTTCCTGCTAAAGTATCGCACAACACCATCAACTGTCACTGGAACTTGTCCAATCGATTTTATTTTTCAGTATAAAGTAAAAGCATTGGATAGTGGATAGTGCATAGTATCAACCCAAAGATTAAGGCTACAATAAATAAAGCGGAAACGAAACAAAATAAAATCGATATAAAATCGAATCATAGGCAAGAATCAAGGCAAGATCTTTTTTTAAAAAAAGGGGATGCAGTTTGGTATAAGTTAAAAACAGGTTTATGTTACAATTGGGTTTTAGGGGTAGTAATTAACAAACTAGGAAATGTAATGTACTTAATTATCCAAGTCAATAGAGCGGCCCATCTAAATCAGTTAAGGAGAAGTACTTGTAAGCCTGTGAAGTTTATACACTGTTCCATAAGGCAAGGTTATCCAAGGAAGAGAAAAACATTCAGGGTAACTGCATCAATAAAGTATAAACGATCTGTAACTGATGATGTGAAGTATTTAGTTCCACGAAGATCAATGCTTGTACACTACATGGTATGTAACACATTCTAGTAGAAGTACATGAATAACTATACAATATGGTTAAGCAGAGATCACTGTGTTTCATTTCTCTGGTAAACTCCATACTGGTCTCCCGATCTCAGCATAATTGAGAATGTAAGGGGATATCTCTTCAGAGCTGTCTACTAAGGCGGACTACAATTCATGGTCGCCATTGAAACTGAATGCGACAAAATCCCACGAAAATTTATTTCATAAACTTTTTAAATTCTTATCCATCAAGAATGTTAGAGGTTGTAGGTAATGAGGGAGGAAGTACTCATTACTAAAAAAATAAAACCATTCCGATGAAATTCCAAATTTTGTTTTTATTTTAAAATAACCCAATCCAGTCTCAACCACTTGTCGCGTGTAATTAGTGACAAATTGCAAATTCCAAGAAAATTAATTGACAAAAAGGATTTATGGTGATGAGAATTTTCTTAGAAATTTGCGATGATTAACATTGCAAACAGAAGGATGACACAAAATATAACAATAAACAACTATGACATTGAAGAAATAGACAATTTTAAATGCTTAGAAGCATTGACAAATAACAAAAACGAAAATAAGATAGACTAGAGACTCAGAGCTGCCAGCAATTGTTACCGTGCGCAGAAAAAAATTGAAATCAAAATTACTTAGCCGAAGTTTGAAACTGACATTGTACAAAACTTTGGTAAGACCGGTAATCACATATAGCGCAGAAACATGGACTATAACAACTTCCGATGAGAACAAACTAAAAATCTGTGAAAGGAAGAAAATAAGACAAATATATGGAGCCAAAGAAAATACAGATGGTATTTACACTATAAGGACAGACAGCGAAATCGATAATCTCATCGATACATAAAGGCTCAGGGACTAAGATGGATGGGTCACGTTCAGCCTTTAGTAGAAGAAAGAAAAGCAAAAACAAGCTTACCTGAGGGAAAGAGAACAAGAAGGAGACCGAAACTTAGATGGACAGAATAGAAGAAGGCCTAAAATGGGAATCCAAAATTGAAAGAGAAAATCATAAGATCAAGAAGAATGGAAGACGATCGTGAAGTAGACGAAAGCGGAACAGAAAATAAATACGGGTCTAATGCCGACTTAGTAAAATAAGATGCCAAGCATTTGGTGCTTTATTGACAACCCTTTCAGATTGAAAGTCCTAATCAAATTTAAGTTTAGCAGAATAACTTAAATGCATCAATATATACAATATCTTCTACTAAACATATCTTAAAAGATTCCTAAAGAATTAGTTCGTATATGAAGGAAGTCCAAGAGAATGGTTTTCATTTTAGTAACTGAGGGCTTTGTTGGCATACAAATATGTGAAGAGATTATCTAGATTATCTAGAGAAACACCACTATTTTGGAAATCCCCAAATTGCCCAAAAACATAATCCAACTAGAATAATTATTCTCAGACTAGGTAGTACTGAGAACTAAAATAAGTTTTGAACTGAGCTCTCTTCGGACTCTTCCCATATACAATTTACATAAGCAAGAAGACTATCTTTCGCTTGATTCTAAAATGTCAGAAAAATCACAAGTGATCCTTCATCAAAAGTAATCTTCTCTCCTCAACAAATTACCTCCTACATCCGTTTGACGTTAAAAATACATTTCCCTCTCAACAGTCCTCGACAATACCCGGCCAGTGGTCATTTTAATTGAAATCGAGTAGACATTAAGCATCATAAAAATACCCTAGAACCAACTGAACTGAAAATATTATTTTCTCTCCAATGACAAGCATCCCCAAGCTCTGCCAATTTCACATTTCAATGCCTACATTCCTTAGCAAAACATGTAGCCCCATTAAAAAAACCCCATACTTCCGCTATAATCTCAATTAATTTCCAACAAATTTATACCCTAACCAAACCAAGTATCCAAGCCGATGCTGAGTGCCAATGCTAAAAACCCAGGTGCACTTTGTCACACACTCTCATAATTCACCAGCATATTATCTACAACAATTCAACCCCGCTCTCGTGGTTACATAGTATATAGAGCAGGAAGCAGTTCAGGTCCTCAGCCATAAAATTATTATGCAATAAATTTTTCATAAATTAAAACTAACGACCATTCGGAGTTTCCTGTGTGGAGCCCATCACATGCCCCCATCCCGGGTAAACTCAAATACCGTTTTACATGAAGAACAACAATAAAGCACTGCAATCATTTTAAAGCCAAATCATGTCATTAAAGCTCACCACCACAGGAGAATGTCCTACCCTTGCCAGTGAAGAGGATACTCGACACTCGTAGGATGAAAATAAATTATCATTCTGCTGTAGTAGGTCCCCGAAAATCATCCACCCTCCTATTGACTTTGCAACTTTGTCATACGGACAGGTGTATTCGTATGTAGGGTGGCTTCTTCCTTCTAGGTGGCATAAATCACAGCAAATTCAACAGAAAACGAAAAAAAAAACAACAACGGTATCCTTTCCCCAAGAGAAAGATGATCCTTGCCATCATCATCAAAAGATACAAAAAAAAAAAAAAAAAAAAAAAAAACAGTGTAACAGAAAAACACAAAACAGTAGCAGCAATAACCAGTAGTCACCCACTTGAGATTCAAAATATTAGCTCCCCAAAGGAAGAGTGTGGTCGGAAAGGATGTGGGGTTGGATATTTTTGAACGGGGGAGGCTACTACAATCGACTCAGCTAAAAACCAGACAACAACTACCCACCGAAAGGATGCAGCAATATAATTTTGATTTATGGCATTTGGTTATTAAAATGAAATTTAAGCCTTCACAATGGATATCACCCTGGATACAGGATATTCTCTCGCCTACAGACTACAGACTATCCGTATATAACATACAACAAAAGGACACGATGTGATATGGGTTCATGTGGGAGGAGTAGAAATATCCCACAAAATGTAAATAAAAAAAAAAAAAAACAACAAGAAAGAACAAAAAAAAAAACACGATTTGGGTATCCTTTTTCAGTTGAAAACATTTGTATATCCTTACACATTAACTTGCCACCTCTGCTTCATATCCTTTTGGCTGTTGTTTCGTTTTGTTGTTTTTTTTTTGTTTTTTTTTTGGTATCGTTCGCTCTGTATATTTCCGCACGCAAAGTGAGTGTTTGCAAAACGTTATCCCTTTTCAATTTGACACCGACAAAATATCACGCACTTTTGATTCCTTTTCTGTATTTTTGTATTTTTGTGGGTTGCGGGGCTATCCGTTTTAATAAAATTTTCTTTCTTTCAACTTGCGGTACACACTTTCCACAGCACCACTCACATTAAAGGATCATTTTTCATCACCTACTTTGTGGAGTAACACGCAACAAGGATACAGATATGGATAGGGATGTGGATTTGAATGTGAATGTGAATAAGGATAAAGATAAGGATTCCCTATCACATTACTCAAGCACTCAATTAAATCCCGGAAAATACACGAGCCGATTACGAATATGAGCACGAATACAAGTGGGACGAATACAAGGACGACTTCAAGTCCGGATAATCCTTTCGTTTCGGGGGTGACGAAAATTGTAACCGGATGACGAATGATGCCATGAATAGCTTTAATTAATATTTTGTTTTTATTTTGTTGCCTCTTTCACTTTTGAGTTGTGTTTGTTACATTTGAAAGAGCACACGAACTGCACGCAACACTCCTTCCTTTTCACTTAGTGAGAGATAAGAGTACGAATACGGTGAATACGGGTCGCGCGGCGTTCTTAAGCGTTATAGCCAACTAACACGATACAGATGCAAAGACGAAGGACGAAATATGAAATGCGAATAGATTCGAAGAGGAAAATTCGTGACATAGACACTCAGCGATTTCTGGGCACCGTAGAGACCGACTTTAGATAATAGTAGAAGGAGAAAAGGGGATTCTATCCAGGGTGCTATTCCTTGACCTAGCAGCGACTAGTAACATGCAACCGTTTCGAGCAGGAATTCGCGACAAACTGAATTCTAAATCCTTGGGTGGGTTACGATGAGCTGCTGACATCAAGGAAAGTTGATGGTTTTTTTTTTTGGGTTTTTTTGTTTTTTTGTTTGGGGACTTCCCCTTCAGAACTGAGGTCACATGCGCTGTACGTTCTGTCTCTCTATATTCTGGCCAGGAATCTCATTGCAATTGTCCTTGAGGAGCGACTGAGTTCGCTCTCAGTATTCGTTCACATGTCTTTCCTAGCAACTGTTGCATATGAGAAGGCGAATTCCTGGAGTTTTAATTTCCGTTCGCCCAACAGGGGGATGAGTGTCAATCATTGACGCAACCCTCACCATATGAATTACGAAAACTTACAGTTAACGAACAGGATGCGTGCCTCGTCTGTATTATGGAAAAGGATGATTATTGTTCGATTTAGTGGAGTGCATTTTTTATTTGATTTACACTTTTGGCACTCCCTTGAAGCAGGAGCAAGAATACGAGTACATCGAATCGACAATTCACAGACTGGGTGAATAAAACTACTCGTATCTGTAAGATAGCCAGGGCTTTTAGGCACGTGCAATTGTAAGACGATTTGTTTACACTGGATGAGAGCCAAGGATTTCCATCAACACCGGATGGTGGTAGTTTTCGACAGATTTTTTCCAAGGGTTGGTGTGAAACATTGCACTTTCGACTAGTCCGTGAGTGGCACGGATACGAGTATGTGCGCTTTATTTAAGAAAAGGATTTGCAGTCGATTTGTTTTGGTGGGTGTGTACTTAGGGGTGGATTAATGGATCTTAATAGCTTTGGTTTATACCAACGGCCACTTAGTTGAAGGTGTTTTCAGCGTTTTCGCCACTACATAGGGGGTGGGTTTTTTCTCTTTCTATTTTCGATTTTTCTGTTTGTCCACACAAAGGTATACGTAGACAGACAGAATTAATTAAGTTTTCTGTCACGTGGCGGGGATTTTGTCACTTTGTTTACCACAGTGTAAGTGACAGATTTTAAGGTTTTTACGTTGGTCCTTTTTTTTTCGCTCTCTCTTAAATTGTTGCCCCCTACCCAAACGGTTCGGGTTGACAGGATTGTTCAATCATTTTTTATGTTTCTCGTGCAATTAAAAGGGTTCGGGTGGGTGTTTTTCTTTTCCTTTTTCCTACACTGCGACACAAAAGGATAATTGAATTTTAGTCGTCCGAAAGGAAGTGTGCGTCTTGCTTTTAATGATGTGGCCCTTGGAGGCAATGGTCCATCACTTTAGGATTGTTTCTTCTTCATGATCTTCATCGCCTTCTTTATTGGTGTGCGTACTTTTTTCAGCACGACGAATCTTCTGTAAGAGAAAATCAATTAAAAATTTAAAAGTTTCTTAATCACAGGGAAAGAGAGGACATGGCGGACTTTCAATTATGTCAAAAGGACTATGTTTTAGGCACGCAGCAATGGTTTAGCAGGAAATTAAAATTTCATGGAGTAAATTTGTCATGAAAAGGTCAATTGAGCAGCGGTAATTGGGTTTAATTTATTCTGTGTTCGTGCGGAGAAGGGTTTCTTGGTAGATTTTTCGTATTGGCGAATCACAGAGGGAGTGGTGTCAATTTTTATGTTGTTTCTTTTCGTGGTTGAGGTGGGTAAAAGGTGATCCTTGGGGCGTTGGGTGACCTGTTCGGGTAGATTTGACATCTAATTAAGTATCTCGGGACATGAATCATTCGGAGGTAGATACTAATTGAAAAGGAAAATCTGATCTCTGGAGCAATTGCTCTTGAACAAGGTTATTTAGTGAACTCACAGAAGATCTACCATCCGTAATGATTTATTTCAGCTACTAGGCATAAAGATACGACAACTAAAGGCTAAATGGTCCTATGATAATACTCCGTCACTTCGGTATGACGAAAAGTTGAAAATATATTTTCCCCTCCGGAGTTGACAGCTACCGACGAGGTTATTTGGTATCCATAAGTTACAACTTACTTAATATAGTCCACATCTCATGACTATGCTCGTCAACTTCTATCATATACCATCTGGTTCGAATCATAAGCTAACGCCTAAAAGTAGGAAAAAAACATATTTTCTGGTGTCGTTAGCCTTTGCGCAGAGAATTGTAAATTTCAGTAATGGACATCTTGCGATTGTGAAAATATCTCTTGTTCCTTTGCCGCGGTGTTCGGATTCGGAAACAAATTGTGGATCCTTTCCCTGTGAATGCAAAATTCCACGACGAGCAGTGAAGAAATTAAGGCTTGGTCCACACTGAGTAGTTGAGCCATCAATTTACGAGTATTTACTTTTTATCAAATCTGAAAACCAGCTATCTGCTGGTATTTTCCAGAGTAATTGTGGGCGGTTATCGCTGATAACATCTTTCAGATCACGGCGATTCAGACTTTAAGTAAATATGCCTCTTCAGCTAGCTCTATCCTTAGCTCACTGCTTTCAGTCACGATGAGTTGGCTGAGATTCCCTTCTACAGATTCCAACTGCAGGTATCACTTGAGGTGAGATCTTTCTATATTGCGTAGTCCCACTGGGGCATATTCGAAGACCTTTCGGGCTGGAATAGGTACTGGTGTCAATGCGCTCTACAAAATTTAGGCATTTCAATCGCTGTGGAGCTTCTGACCAGTTTCATGTCACTTACAGCCGATAAAATTTTCCGATATACTCTGTCAAAGCAGATGACACCAACGATCACATGTAGCGTTTTTCCCTCAAAGCAACTTAGAGAACTTTTGCAACTTGAGAGTGTCCGTGCCACTATCTTGGTAGTTTCATCAACATTTGACATGTGGTGCGTACTCGATAGGGTGATCACTGCTTTATTCTGCTTTGGCACATATGATGACATAGTGATGTCTTTAGTAAAACCAAAAACTGTCGAATCAACACGCCTGTGACAAGCTGGTAAGAATTCAGGGTGAATTTCTTTTTGGTTTTTTCCCAATGTTCCTAAGCCGGTCAGATGTTTCTTTTTTAAGAAATCAAATAGCCCAACGGAAGTGTACCAATTGTCAATGGTAACGCTTCTATTGATTTTTAGATTGGCCGTATAAGACACATTACAGCTGGAGTTGGTTTCTTCAGTCGCTGATGAATATCAGGGGATAAGTTCAATATATCCGAATCATTGGTATATATATACATATATATTGAGAAGGTATCCCGATCTAGCATCTGTAAGACATTGAATTTTGATGCCATATTTTGCCGGTTTCTTTGGCATGAACATTTTGAACCTGCATCTTCCTCGAAATGCGAGCAACATTTCATCAATACATGAACAGCTGCCGAATTCAGAAATATCTTGACATTGGTCAATAAAGGAGTTGAAGAGCTCAATAATAGGTGCAGAAGCAGAAATATGGATTTTCAATAACGAAATAAGTAATTATCGAATTACAGGTTATGAATTTTTTGCGAACACCAATGAAACGTACGAGGGCGGGTCAATAATTCCGTGCATTTTTGAATTTCTGACGTCTTTACTGAAACAGCAACACTGCTCCTGTCAACAGGCATATGTCAGTTGACTCCTGTCAACATTTAAACTTGCTGCGTCAGTTAGTTTGTGTTTGACAGCAATTTTTATCAGACTACTCACTAATTTGAGGAGAAAATGGAAAAAAGTGAATTTCGTGTGCTTATTAAGCATTATTTCTTGCGAAAAAAAACCATTACCGAGACCAAGGCTAAGCTTGATAAATACTATGGGGACTCTGCACCATCGATTTCAATGGTAAAAAAGTGTTTTACTGAATTTCATTGTGGCCGTACAAGCACTGAAGATGCCGAACGTCCTGGACGCCCAGTTGAGGTCTCTACACCCGAAACAATCGAAAAAATTCACGATATGGTGTTGGCCGACCGAAGATTGAAAGTGCGAGAGATTGTGGAAGCCGTAGGGATCTCGCATGGCTCAGTGGTTTCAATTTTGAATGATCACTTGGGCATGAGAAAGCTTTCCGCAAGATGGGTGCCGCGTTTGCTCACAGTCGACCACAAACGCAATCGTGTAACAACTTCACAGGAAGGTTTGGCGTTGTTTAATCGCAATATGGAGGAGTTTTTGCGCCGTTTTGTAACCGTGGGCGAAACATGGATCCATCACAACACACCAGAGAACAAACAACAGTCAAAACAGTGGGTTTCTAAGGGTGAATCAGCGCCAAAGAAGGCCAAGGTGGGTTTGTCAGCCAATAAAGTTATGGCGACTGTTTTTTGGGATGCACGCGGGATAATCCACATTGACTACCTTCAAAAGGGAAGAACAATCAATAGGGAATATTATGCCAACTTATTGGACCGATTCAATGACGATTTGAAAAAAAAACGACCTCATTTGGCCAAGAAAAAAGTTCTTTTCCACCAAGACAATGCAAGGGTGCACACATGTGCAGTTGCCATGGCAAAAATCCATGAATTGGGCTATGAATTGCTCCCTCATCCAGCCTATTCTCCGGATTTGGCTCCGAGCGACTACTTCTTGTTCCCAAACCTGAAGAAATGGCTTGGTGGAAAAAGATTTGACTCCAATGATGAAGTCATCTCGTCATTTTGAGGACCTCGACAAATCATTTTTTTTGGAAGGGATAAAAAAATTGGAGAAGCGTTGGACAAAGTGTATAGAGCTCAACTGAGATTACGTTGAAAAATAAAATAATTTTTTTATCAAAAAATCTGTTTTAATCCAAAAGTCACGGACTTATTGACCCCTTCAAAGATACAGTGTGCCCTAGGCAACCCTAAAAAAGAATGAAATTTCATTAATAAAATACTTGGTCGTAATCCACCTTATTCCTCTAAATCAATAACACTTGATGACAATGGAACTATTGTCGATGATCCAGTGCAAATTTCTAACATTTTTAATTCTTTTTTTTTTCATCGGCCTTTTAGCTGATCATGACACGGATAACTGTAGAAGTTGCTTTAGACACAGCTTAGTGGAAGAAAATATTTGTAATAACAGCTTTCTTTTTGAAGAAATTACAGGTTCAGAGGTATTTAGTACCATATGCTCACTCAGCAATTCAAGGTCATGTGGCGATGATGGTATCTCAAATATTTCACTTAAAAAAGTTGCAATATACGTAGCTGATATTTTAGCCTTTATTTTTAATTGAAGTGTGCATTCGGGTACTTTTCCCAACAAATTAAAATATGCCAATGTAATACCTCTTTTTAAAAGAGGCAATAAAAAAGACAAAAACAATTACAGACCCATTTCCTTGTTACCATCAATATCAAAAGTGTTTGAAAAAGTCGTAAAGAGGCGTATATTAAAATTTCTCAAAAAACAAAAATTCTTTAGCCCTGCTCAATTCGAATTTAGAGAAGAGAGTTCTGTTCATTTATCTACAAATCTTTAAATATTAAAATGTGCTGCGCCGGGCTTTTTGTGGATATCACCAAGGCCTTTGATATGGTGAATCATAATATTTTATTGAACAAATTATTTTGTGCATGATTCCGCGGTTTTATGCTCAAATGGTTTACCTCCTACTTGAGTAATAGAACTCAAAAGGTCTTAGTAGACAACTTTGTAAGTAATCCAAAAGTTATCAGTCGAGGTGTACCCCAAGGCTCAGTCCTTGGTCTAATTTTATTTCTTATTTATATGAATTCGCTTTTTAGCCAACCGTTTTTGGGCAAGATCACTGCTTTTGCGGATGATCTTGGTATTGCCTATAGTTCAAAAAGCCCTCTCGATTTAACTTCTGATGTCCACATCTTAATGACTTGGTTTGGGGTGCATAAGTTAGTCGCAAGCAATAAAACAAAAGTCATGAACTTTAGTACTAATACTCGTGATTCTTTAAACTTGGAAATCTGGTTCCACTCAAACAAATGTCCCATATCTAATGAATTGGTCTGCAACTGTAATTTAAATAATTCTTTAAAAACGACATGTGATGCGAGTTGTTTCAAGATTGAACCAATGAATCAATATAAATACCTGGGTTTAAATTTCGACTGTAAAATGAATTGGTCTTACCATATTACGTCATTGAAAAAATATTTACGCTCTGCAATCCATGTCCTATTTCGCCTAAGAAAATACTGTAGTAATGAAACTTTGAAGTTGATTCTAAACTACAGTATGGTTTAAGTTGCTGAGGAGGTGCCTACCACACAAGGTTATTGCCTTTAATTGTTATACAAAAATATTTTATTAGAAAAATTTGTAATGCTAATCGTTTGGTACGGTCTATGATCTTGTTTAGAACGTTGAAAATTTTACCTTTAAAGCACTTATATTACTATAAAGTGTCCAAAATTTTTTTAAAAGAAGTGGTTATTTGCAAAGTCCAATCTCAAATTCACATAATTTACGAAGCGGATCTAACAACTTTATTCAAGTGCCGTTATTTCGGACAACTTGTTTAACAGGCTTCCAGAAGATATTCGTTTTCATAACTCGTCCAACCAAATTTTTAAAAAAATCAAAAACTGGCTTCTAACTTTCGATCACGAAGAAATCAAAAATTTGCTGCCGCATGTAAGTTAATTCCGAATTAAATTTTGAATACTTAAAACTAAATTATTAATACTTTATACCCCACTCTTTTGTAACTATTTTATAACTTTTTGTAACTTTCTAAATTTTCGCTATGAAGTGGCATTGCTACTATTAAATTTTAAATTAATATGAATGTCACTACTTATTCTTATGATATATAATGTTATTTCGAATTCTATAAGGAAAAAAGAATAAAGAATAAAGAATATAAGAATAAGCATCATTTTCTCGACGTACTGATCTGGTCGCCGAGTCATCAAAACGTAGGGTTTTCAAGAAAACTTCAAACCTGTTCTTGCTCATAATACAGCGGTATATTTCTAGTCCAGTGCCATCTGTACAGTATAAAATAGGAACCCTATAAATGCCTTTAATTCCATGAGATCTAAATCTTGAACACAGATTGAAATATGATAGTTCGGCTGATTTCTTTTATCTTCACATTAGTGAAATGAAATAATTTTTCAAGCATTTTGTCAGTAAAAAAATGCCGCCAAATATCAAGCGAAGAACACGAAACATTGTGATATGGCGGTTTTATACCTTCCCTCTCCTGCAAAATATTATGCTGTAGCGTTCTTGATTGCAAGGGATGTGGGGTGGATGACCAACAAAAGCGATTCCTGCCAAAATAATTCCTCTTCCTGGGTCTCGATCGCAGTTAAGATAAAGGTATATCATCTTCAGATGATAATTCTTGCTCATCAGGTAAAGTTCTACTTCTTTTGTCTCTTCGCATTTTGAGTTTGACCCGCAGCAATTGCTCTATTCCTAGATCGGCCTCACCATCGCTACATTTATCGTTTGGCATATTTTCGTCGTCTGTCAGATCTTGTTCCAACCACCGCTGGATATTTTCGTCATTTAAAGTCATTATCAACTAAAACAATAAAAAATACACGAATGTTAAAAAGTCACGTAACCACCTAATAGAGGCGCTCACGTCCGACTGCGATGAGCGGTTGCGGACGCTGAGGGGCGCGAGGAAAAGGTACAAGAAAGAACACTTTTATACGAAGCTCGGACGCAATAATATTCATGCCTAAAAATTCGCCGGGGTTTGTGAGAGGTATGCTAGGTAGTAAAGGGTTAAATAAAGCTTAAGGTTCTATGTGTCACATAGGCCGATTCTTTTGAAATTTAGTATACTGCTTCCTTCCGAAAAAAAAATTTCTTTCCTGGCGATACCTTGGGAAAGCCATTATCTAGTGACAGCATTTCGATTTTTTGATTTCAGATGATCCAGTCATGAGTTATACGGATCACCGGCGGAGAGGTTTTTTTCGAGGCGCCTCCGAAGATTTGCTGCCATCGGCTTAATTATTAATATTTTGCTTTCAAAGAAATATTGTTAATATGTTGTACTATATGTAATATCAAAATCAATTAAATAAATTTGTATTACCTAAGGCGTCTAGAAAAAATTCTTAAAAATGGGCTTTTCCTCTAACATGGAAGACGACGTCTCCTAGCCTGAGACGAGGTTTCGGTTGAAAGCGATTTAAGTAACGTACTTCTGAGATGTGACCTTATTGTGAGATCATTCTTCCTGAGGGTCCTGGTCAAAACTCGGAAGTCTTTCTCGACCTGAACTTCGCATATGCAGAAATAGCTAAGGCAATATATTTTGTCAGTTATGGAAGTTTTGATATCAGCATGCTGCTTGTTTTACTTCTTAGTCAGCATCCACGCTTATAAGTGTAGCAAGTCCAGTATTCAATGGCAATGCAAACAGTATCAGTAGATTTTGAAATCGGTTATGGGTAATCCTAGCAAATATGCCACACTGTAAGGAAGTTGTGATTTGGTTTTGTCCACTGGCTGGAGCCATTCCTGGCTTTTTCAAAATAACTCTAAGTTGGCATATACATACCATAAAACCTCGTTTCAAGTTTCACTGATTCGGGCATTCAATAGCTTTTCAATTTCTGTCAAATCAGGCATAGCCACTGATGAAATGTAACATCAAAAACTGAAAGACTTACTGGCACTGCATTCCACGATTAGCAATTTGACAATGAGGAATCTAGACGTGTTACACGTAAATTTCTTATATTTATTAACATTTATCCGAAGATAGGTTTTTGTCCTGTAGAGACGGCCTCTATACTTTCAATTGCTTCCAGTTTCACTTCTGACCACTGTTGCGACTAGAGGGTATAGATTTTCATGCAACTTGCAAATATGGTTGTAGTGTAACAATGCAAGCAGGAGACAATTATGCTAAAACTCTTCGTAATGAATTGCCCCAGTTATTGATTGTTTGCAAGTGTCATATAGCATGCACTCGGCACCGGTGATTCTCGTTACAGAAGTCCACTTGCGTCATTGCTTTACACACTAAGCCAGTGGTGAGCCTAGAATTAACATAGTAAGCAAATAGAACTATGAATGAATGTGTAATTATTTGCAAACATTAGGAGTTGACGATTAAAGTATAAACACTCCGGTTGTTAAAAATAAAATTTGATCTTATCCTAAGTCTGGTCTTTGGTTCAACTAATTGCGGCAACCTTGCTACACTCTTTTAGCGTGCTTCGTTTGGAGAGCAACAGTAGGGATATGGGAACAGACACTACAGGTTATCTATCGTAGTTTGAGGATGACTTACAGCTTTTGCACGTTGGTTGATACAATAGATGGAATCTATAATCTAGCTCCAACGCTTACTTGTGAGACACATACTGGAGTATGCTATAATTTGACTCTTTCAAAGTACCTAAATACAGGTATCCTTGAGCCAAATGGTCAATCTGACTAAACTTAAATGCTCAACATGTGAGAAATACAAATTAATGAATGGAGCAAAATTCTATATCCATTCTTGCCACAAACCAATCCCCAATCAAACATGAAACCTACAAATGAACCCAATAATTGGTGAAGCCGCTATCATTAGGTTACAAGCCACATTACAACAAATACAACTCCCATTAGAGTGATTTGGTAAAGCCAAAATTTCGACCAAAAATTCGCATCTTGCCTAGTCTTTGTGGTTTATGTGTAAATTTCTCAAATGTCCAAAGACACACCTCCATATTCCCTCTGGGGTACTGACTACCCATATCCATACTACGAGTAGTCGCAGTGTGAACTTGAACTTTTCTCATTCATTGCTTCGCATTTGCATTCAAATTTCCAGGACAATTACTCCCAACTGAGTTGGGCTAACTAGTTCAGCTACGACGCGCAATAAAAGTCCATTGCCCTATTACAGTTAACAGTTACTCGTAACATCGACCTCCAGCTCTACGAGTAGTTCCAAACTCCATTCTATTGAAATTGTGCAAAGGAATTGAGCCCGGTACACCCTACAATGATTAGGACTAGAAAGGACTACGTAAACACTACACAACAGCACAGCTTGGCAGATTTATTTTATGGATCATTAGGCCAGTGCTACGCTGGCTGTCAGCACAATTGCCTCCTTACAACGACCGGGCCCTACCTTCACACAAAAGAAAACTGAAAGTCGCATTAAGCCCAGGCATTCAATCATTTACTCGTGGTCAGGGATAATTATCTTTCAGTTGTATTGCTGGGACTGGGTCTGGGTTTAAACACTGACGCACATCAGGGACAAGGTTCATGTTTAGGAGTCGTTTAACCTCCCCCAAATTGTTTGGTGTCGAGGGATGGGGGTCCTGCCGATATCTCTTGTTTGGGTAATCATTGAACAGCTATCGTCATTGTTATGCAAATGGAACAAAGTGAATTGGGTCATTTGGTTCAATCGATTCGAACAGCAATGACGACGAACTGAGTGGAACACACCTACCACGTCGTCATGCTACCCGTACCGAGGATCCCAGGTGGGGTAGAGAATTCATGATACTCTGAGTGCTGTGGCGCGGCGTATCTTGAATGCGCGTTTTATGGTTATTTCCGCCATGAATGCTGCAGTTATTGGAAATTTTATCCCTCGACTTGCTGACTGATGACCGTTCACCCTACTCACCCCAATCCAAGGGGTGAAACATAAGTTAATGTCGGCCTTACAGTCGAGTGGGGTAGTTTTCCAAATTCCAAAAATTTATCGCTAAAAAAAAAAAAAAAATAGGAAAAAAAACGTGAAGGTGAAATTATGGTGGCTAGCGGTGGTTTGAAGCCTGTTCTACTCGTATGGTGTCCTACATTTTTGTGAATTTGTGGTGGCAAAATTAATTTTTTTTATCATTCGATTGGGTCAGACGGGCGAGGTTGGGAGTTGAAGAGTTGTGGGTTGTTTATTTGGGGCATCAGATACGATTTGTGGCGAAAGTCCGTGAGAAGTGGGTTATTTATGAGTGAAAAGTCAGGAGAATTGCTTTTTTTCTAATTTGAACAAGAGTGTGCATGAATACTTTTTGAAAAAGTGCTTACGGCGTACTATAGATAACGAGTGGCATGAAGTTTTCAATCAAAAGTGGTTGGTGTAAATGAAAAAAAGTAGTTCAGTGAAAAGCCCTTATCATTAGTGGCTTGACCCGAATTTATTGAAAAAGTAGGAATATTCAGAAGTTGGAAGGATAGCTGTGATGGATAAACTTCTCTTAGACCGAATAGATGGATTCGACAACGACCTGATTTGCCGTTGGATGGTTATTTGAAATTTACAAAAGTTAGCTGTCTTTGCAACATTCAAACCAAGTCTAAGACCAGGATCAAGATTGAGCTAAAGAAACTCTTTAAAAGCTTCAATTGAGGATAGCTTCAGACATTGGAAGACTAAGAGCAAATAAGTCAACATGGAAGAGGAATCCGTGGTACAAAGATTAACTGATATTGCTCCTCATAAATTTACAAGCGTTCAAAACTAGCACTTGGGCTGCAAAGGTAAAGTCACAAGAAAAGAACGCAAGAGGAGACTACACAGGACATCTTTCAGCTGTGCAATTTCTTATGATCCACGCAACATTAGATTGCCTTAGATTAACATCAAACAAGCCAAATCTCTGTACCCAGTTTCTTCACTGTAGTATAGCAGAGATCCACGCATCAAATTATCAATCAACTACGGAAGGATATTACCATGGCGATGACTGAAAATTCTGTATCTGATCTCGATGTTTCATCTAAGAAAAGGTGGATCTTATGTCTTAGGAACTATTAAAGTATTAAGCACGAAATGTTACATTAAAGGTTGAAAGGAACTCACGCAGAACCTAGTTTGCGGCGAAGTGTTTTTCTTCCAAAAATGACCACGCCTTCCGAAGGAGGTTCGAGAAGCCTCTTTGTTTCCTCATCTTCGCTGTGGAAAACAACTTAAATCAGCTTGTAAATTAGCGCACGTAAATATCTGACGCTGACTGTCATATCGGCAACTCCCTGAAGTTCAGATGTGGTCTCCTCTAGCTTTGTCAGAATAGTTTGTCATATGAGCCAATCTCTTGTACACTGACCACATAGTTAGGCAATAGATTTCTAATTGAACCGCATGACAATACCAGAAAACCGTTTGGAGCGGACGTAAGAGTTTGTTTAGAAAATGTAACTAGTGGCTGTGTTTCCTCGATAACGTCGTAAACGACGCTGCTGATATGATCTCAAACACTATTCCCCTTCAACAAATACCCTCATCCCTCATCGGATAAATAGTATCGAAACAAAGGAAAAGACGTGGCACAACTCGAACTGTAGAGAGGTTGCATAATTATTTTTTCGATCCTACTGAATGGAACTGAGGCAAAAAAACTACAATGTCTCAAAGGTCGTAAGAACTTTTGGTTGTGGGTCAAAAGCATTACAAATTCTGCCTCATCCTCTATCGCAGTGCTCATTTTTAATGACATTCCAGCTGTCAGCCAACCAGGCAAATCTGCGTGCTTCACACTTTACGGCCACCTGTCAAACCCTCAGTGGGACGAATCCACTTTCGAACTCGAATAGCATTGTATTTAAAGATCAAAGCCGCTGGTCTCAGTTGTTCTACCACATTGGTAAAACCACCGCGTAACCTGTTCCATGAATCCTTTTGTTTAAAACTTTTCCAGAGTAGATGGAAAACAGCATTTGTCCAGTCTGTCTCTAAAAATAGCGAATCTTCTTCTCTTTCCTCCTAAAGGCCCATTGCACTTATGTCCCTTCTAACGTTGATAAATCGTTAGCTCATGAAATATCTTGAAACACGAAAACGTCTCAATGACAGTACGGTTTTCGTAGCAACAGGTCCACTGATGATTTGATTGCATATGATGGTAAGCGCAACCAAAGTCTACACTTATCTGGCTTTTGTGAGAAAGTTACACTTGATATTTCAAATCCTTTTAGCAGGATATGGTATCAGATTAATCTGCCGAAGAGCCTGGACTTGGGATCGACGTTTCCTTTTGGCGATGGCAGCAAATTCAAGATGCTTATATACCAGATGGATGCTGTAACCGCTTTCCTTCAAGGTGAGTTAACTGATGAAATATACATGCGTCAACCGGAAGGGTTTGATGACAGATCGGGGAGAGTATGTTGTTTGAAGCGAGCACTATACGGTTAAAAGCAGTCATGTCGTGTGTGGTACGACAAGCTGGATGATGTGCTGGTGCGATGAATGAAATTCGAGCGGTCATCAGTTGATCAATGCATTTACTGTTAGCGCTCTCTTCAGAACGTTATCATCCTTGCCATGTGGGTCGATGACATTATGATCTTTGCTACTGAGACTGCAATGTGTACTAAATTCAAAGGCGAATTAGCAACGCACTTTAAAATGAAGGATGTGGGAGCAGCTACATTGATACTAGGGATGAATATTACCCGCCGTTCATCTGGCTCTGTTTCAATTGATCGGAGCCATTACATATCAGATGTTCTAAAGCGGTTCCGTATAGAGAACTGCAATCCGGTCTATTCCCCAATGGACTCCAACCAAAAGCTATGTGAGGAAATGCGCCCGAAGGCGGAAGCTGAATACCGAGAAATGGCTTACTTTTCATATCAAGAGGCAGTCGAGTGCATAATTTATGCTGCTCAATTCAGTCGTTCCGATATTTGTTTCGTAGTAAATGCACTCAGCAGATGCAACCACAATTATGGAAGTGCAAACTGGATAGCAGTGAAAAGGGTACTACGGTATCTTAAAAGCACCATCAACTTTAAGCCAACTTTATTTCCTAAGGACGACAACAATATCGTTGATTATTGTGACGCTGATTGAGCTTAGTGATCCTGGCAAGCGACGTTCAACTACCGGGCATATGTTCTGGATGCAAGAAGGAGCAATATTATGTGCAACACGCCGCCAGCCGACGATCGCTTTGTCTTCCACAGAGGCAGAGTTCATATTTATATTTGCCGCAATACAGGAACGATTTGAATGTGAAATATTTCCGGAGGCTACAAGGTCTATTATTCTGTTCTGCGACAATCAAAGGGCGCTACATTTAGCGAAAAGTAAAAGTTACCGCGCTCGTACCAAGCATATTGACGTTCCCAAATATTTCCTTCAAGAGAATTTGAACCAAGGTGCTGAATGTGAGATCAAGCTAATGTTGCAATATACGAGTAAGTCAACAAATGATATGATTGCGGACTGGATTAGATACAAATTAATTAATTTAACAAAACAAAACAAAACAATGTATTATGAATATGACTAAGTTAATTTAATGATTACTTTGGGTCGTATTCAATTTTTTTTTGAAACAATAGTGAGGCACGTGGTTTTTTACTCTTTTACTCTTTTACTGCGATATCCGAATCTATCAGATACAATTTTTATAACAAGTTTCTTCTTCAATGGATTAGAAATTATCTTTCGGATTGTTCAACTTAAGTCGCCCGGGACGGTTTCAAGTCAGATATCCACTAAAGAAATGCTGGTGTGCTCAGGGGCTCCGTTTTACTCCGACAGTCTTTTAAATTTTTATAAATGATCTTTTATCTTCCACTTCCAATCTAATATTTTCCTTTCCTTTTGGCTTTTCATATTCGTTCCTGGACTCACGGCTCCGCTCTTCGGCTGTAGAACGAAAACGACAGTGAATGCTAATCTCATTAAATTAGTATATTAACAGTATAACTAAATGGAGAAGCAGCAACGGAGTGGAATTTAATGCTAAACCTAGAGTACAATGGTCAGGTGCTTCAAATACATCTCTTCTGCACCTGTTAGATAGGATTCAAAACCGTGCGAAATAACTAATAGGAGATGCTAATATTTCACAGTCATTTGACAACCTTGGAAAACTTGACACATGAAAGGCAAGGAATTCACCATGGCTGTCAAAGAGGCAACAACTGCCTATTTATTCAACCGATCAGCAAGAAAAGTCGCAATTGTGGAACCGTTTAGTAACGCTTAGTGGGGCTTGTATAAGGAATCCCTCAAAATAACTGGGGAAGGCAAAGCGACAATCCTGAAGGTCATTTTGCGCCAAAATTATGGAAACCTCCGAAGTATCGCTACTACTAAAAATCCTCTCTAATAATCTTACGATACCTAACTGTTTGAAAGGAACCGATGGCTCTTAGACGACCTCAAGTGATGAAACACCCAATCTGCTACTGGAAATTCACCTTCCACGTATCTACCTATTCACTACCAGTAGCAAACTTAGAATATTTACAGCTACCAAGACTAAAATGCATGGTCTGCTTGCAAGAGGCAAGCCGTTCTGGACGCTGCATAACTTCAAACCATACGTGTCTGCTGGGCCGGACGGCCCATCATCCTGCCATCACTAGTGAATATCATGAGAAGTTTTTTATATTTTATTATTCAGTACCTCAAAATAGCATACAATTCAATACATACCAGATGGGAATTTAAGTACCCTTAAAATGCTTGCACACAGAGCCGGCGAAGCCGGCACACACAGAGAGGGTATAAAGAAAGGTACCGGTGAACGTTGGTTTTAAATGTTTGAAGATTATAATGACTATTAAGTAAAGAGCTACCCAGGGCATTTCATAAGCGAGTTGTACGGCTTAGGAACGAATCACGGTATTTTAGAATACGTCCGAAAGTGGTCTTGAGGGTATACTGACGAGCATTCATAGCGAAGCGGGAGTTACGGTTAAAAGTTTGAATTGCTGGTGGAAATGGCGACAAAACAGAGTGAGATACGAAAAATTAGATCGGTGTTCGAGGGTGTCCATTGTTTGAGTGATATTAGTATCACCTATGAGTTTTATCGCACGGTTTTGAATCCTATCTAGCTGGTGCAGAGATGATGTGTGCGCACCCGACCAGATGTGGTCATTGTATTCCAATTTCTTGCGGATAAGCGCCTTATATATTGAGAGCTGATTAGAGGTGGTGAAGTATTTCTTATTGGGTGCGGTTTTATTTCAAAATTTCAACGTTTATTTAAGAAAAACATGTACAATGGTATTGTTCAAAGTATTGCCCATCTGAAGCTATGACTTTTTCCCATCTTTTTGGCAATTTGTGGATCCCATCCCAAAAGAACTGCGCCGGCTTGGCAGCCAATAATGAATCAAGCCAATTTTTGATATTCTGCTCTGATGTGAACCGTATTTCAGTGAGGGCGTTCTGCATCGACCGGAACAAATGGTAGTCACAAGGGGCAAGGTCTGGGCTATAAGGCGGGTGGGGTAAGACTTCCCATCCACTGTTTCCCAAATAGTTCTTAACCGGAATAGCAACGTGGGGCCGAACGTTGTCATGATGGAAAATTATTGCCTCGTGTCTGGTCGCATATTCCGGGCGTTTTTCGGCCACTGCTCTCTTCAAACGGATTAATTGTCTTCGGTAGCGTTGTCCATTGATGGTTTCACCCGGTTTTAGCAGCTCATAATACAGCACACCCATCTGATCCCACCAAATACAGAGCATTATCTTCGCGCCATGGATATTCGGCTTTGCCGTTGATTTGGCTGGTTGGCCGGGTTTCACATATGATTTTTTGCGCTTGGGGTTGTCGTAATGGATCCATTTTTCATCACCAGTAACAATCCGATTCAAAAATGACTTCCTTTTGTGGCGTTCCAGCAGCATTTTGGACATGAAAAACCGCCTTTCGACGTCTCTCGGCTGTAGTTCATGTGGAACCCATGAACCCATCCTTGCTTTTGAATATATCCAGTTGCTTTTAAACGTTTTGAAATGGCTGGTTGAGTGACACCCAAAGATTCTGCGAGCTCTTCTTGTATTTGACAACAATCTTCCTAGAGTAATGCTTCCAGTTCTTCATATTCAAACTTTTTTGGCTGCCCAGGACGTTCATCGTCTTCCAAGCCAAAATCACCACTTTTAAATCGTGCAAACCACTTTTGGCACGTTCGCTCAGCTAGCGCATGTTCACCATAAACTTCCACCAAAATACGATGACTTTCGGCAGCAGTTTTCTTCATATTAAAGTAATGAAGAAAAACTCCCCGCAAAAACACTTTTTCAGGCACAAAGTTCGACATATTTGAGTGAAATAAAATTGTTGTTGTTTACGCTTCAAATGAATGACATCTACTGAAATGATGTACAATGACAGTAGCTTTAGGAGGCATGTTCTAATGGAATAATAACAATGGAATAATACAATCTCTTAGCAAACCGCACGAATTATGTTATATACCCAGTACATCGCTTGAGGAAACCTAGACATTTCGCAACATTTTTGAAGACACCGAATATGTGGTTACTCTAATGTAAGTTGTCATTGACATACATGCCGAGAATGGAAAGTTTATCGGTTTCGACGATGCGAATGCTGGGTATTTAACTCATTACTTGGCTTTGTTAAACGGCGTTCCAAAGAATTTTCCAACCTCTCTCTCTATGTTACCTTCGTTCGCCCCCTGCTTGAATATGCCAGTCAAGCTTGGCCCTCTTTTCACCGGATTCATGTTTCCCGAATCGAGGGTATTCAACGTCGATTCCTCCGATTTGCCCTCCTTGGCCTGCCATAGAACGACCCTTTAATCTTACCTCCCTATCAAGATCGCCTCAAACTTCTAAATATGAATTCGTTAGAAGAACGTAGGAATATTGCTGACGTTCTTTTCATTCATCGTCTTCTCTCAGGTTCCATCGACTGTGCATCCATTTCGAACTCCATTTCCTTCAATACCAACACCCGCAATCAACGTTGTCCTCGTCTCTTCTATCTACCGGTCCACTGCACCTCTCATGGCTCCCACAAACCAATCTCCCGAATGCTCCGAAAGGTGAACTCGAACCTCTGCCTTTTTGATTTCCACCTGAGCACTCCTCGTCTCAAACAAGGCCTCCTCCATCACTTCCTTGGTCACTAGCTCTTAAGTCTTTCTGTGAGTTTTTAAGTTAGAGTAGGCTTGTATTAAGACAATAAATGGGGGCCTCAGCCCTCTCCAAAATTAGAAAATTAAATTAAAATTGATGCCATTATGTGTGGAATAGGACATTATACAAATGGCCGCCTCGGCTTCGCTGGCAGTGCTTCAAGCCGACGGTTCAAGTTTTGATGACTCGGCGCAATAGTTAGTGCAGACTAAGGACTCGATGTAGCCCCAGACAAGATAATAGAGTGCTGTCAAATCGAATGACCGCGGCGGCCAACTGATGAACGTTTGCCGTGGGCGACTGAGATGACTCAGTGGCCAAAATTCTCCTTCACAACTTTGACCGTAGTGTCGCTTGTATGGCATGTAGCGCCATGTTATTGGAACAACAGCTCGGATATATCGACGTTGTCGAGCTTTGAGTACAGAAAGTCGGTTAACATTGTTCTATACCTGAGACCATTGACAGTAACTGTATCTCCTTTCTCATTTCGAAAGAAATAAGGTCCGGTGATGCCGCCACGCCATAAACCACACCATACAGTCAATATTTGTGGATGCATTGATGCTTGGCTGAACACTTGTGGATTGTGTCAGCTTTAGTAATGGTAATTTTGCTTGTTGACATAGTCGCTGAGCCAAAAATGGCCAACGTCTAAGAAGATGATTTTTTGGCCAAAATCCGGATCTCCGGCCAACACTTCCAGCGCCCAATTAGCGAACTTGTCTATGGTCACCCGGCTTCAATTATTGCATCAGCACAATCTCATACGGATGTAGGCCCATATTCAACCACAAAATAAGCCGGGTTGAATATCTGGCGATGCCCAATTCAGCTAATCGGCGCCGAATCGACATTTTTGAGTTTTCTTCGATACCGGCCGCTATGTTTTTTTCATCTCGCACCAATATCTATCTCGTTGCTGGCTTAAGATCCAAAGGAGTGTATTCACGCACAAACTTTTCCACGGTGTGACGAATTGCCTGCACACTGAAGCCATGATAATGGCCAACCTCATGACGAGATTCACGTTCCGTATTTTCAACTGAGCCGGAATTTCGATAAATTTTTTTAATAACTTCCGCACATTCGGCAAGCGTAAAACGATGTGTGATGAAATGGCAAACCTTACTGAATATTTTGACAGCTGGATGTCATTGGTGACCTTGAAAGCTGCTGAAACATAACAATTGCAAAAACTATCATTGCTATCTGGACACCCTTTATATGTCGTCGATTTGCGCTTTACTTGTTCAAGATCAAGACCAGCATTAGGTACACCAACCATACATTCCATTGTTATGGAGTGTAGATTTCATTCCCAAAGCCGAAAAAGACCTCACCAGTCTGCCACCTTTTCTTTTAAAAACACTAGAACGACTGATTGATACCCTTATACGATATAGAATTGATTTACGACTTTTGTGTACGGCTCAACTAATTTAGTGTGAAGGGAAGCCGGTGTAAACGGCTTTCCACACACTGGCTAGCTACATGGTAAGCTGGAACACACCGGATGCAGTTTCTAAAGTGACGGTTTCGTAGCTGCTAAAGGAAATGCTGGCTTAATTTTTGTTACCTAATAGTAATACCAACGCCTCCACGATTTGTGTTGCAGAATTCGACAAAGTGCTAGTCGTTGTTTTCCGACCCTTGTGTGAAGCGTTATCAGAGACTATATTGGCCTTCGAGAAGTCTGTTATGATTACTATGTTCGCACAAATTATTGTAAGTAATTACGTTTAGCTCATCAGTGCAAGCATCAGACTCTGGCATTCGAGTATTTCATAATATTTTCAAATACCTGCAGCATTTAAAGTGGTGCAAAAAACACCAACCACTTTCTCTGATGGATGTGAAAATATTAATTTTGTTTTGCGTAAGGCCCGTCACAAGATTTGAGGTCCATGAATTTTCAACATTCTCAATGATGGCCATAAATCCGCATTATGTTTCCGCCCACAGACGTTTGTTTTCGCTTTAAATTTGAAGGTTGTAGCGTTGCTTACTCATTCGCCCTTTTTTATTAGGAAATTCTGAAGAAATTCTGAATTTCTTAAACGAGAAGGTTCGAAGTAGAACTCACCGTTCTAGTTCAAATATCTTATGTTGCAGTATTGGTTTGTTGTTCTTAAGTGAACCAACTTCTATCGGTTTTTCTCAACATTGCCTTTGTTTATTATTTACCACCTGACCTTCATTTATACCTATTTAATTAGAACGGGTTCTTATGTCTTCACAACCTGCAACTAAAGAGCTTAACAAAATTGTGAGAGGAAGGATTGATATAAAACCCTATGATGCCTTAAAGCTAATTGACCTTGTAACCGATTACTTTGTAGCATTTCATCCTGTAAACTATCCGTAAAGTGCTATTGTACGAGTACTTTTCACTTCCTGAAGGATGCCTCAACTTAAATTCAAAATCCTAAAAGAAACACTCAACTTCGCCGTCAGGACTAAAACACCTCCACATCTCAGCTAGCAAGTAATTCTTGTTATCCTGGCGTGCTGCACCACCAATCAACCGCCATTGATGGGAGAAAATTGTTGTGCGATGTATTTTTCCGTATCTACGTTTACAAAAGCGCACAGTGCAACAGAAGTGATCCCTAAATACCCTCGGGCAAGCTTGTCATAGAGCTGATTACACGAGAATGATGATGTCCGTCGTGTGTACACAAAAGTGAATGCGTGGCACTACGTGTGTACGGGGCTAAAAATTCACTGAACAGAGAGGGTCAGTTATCGAGTGTTTCGCATTCGTGTCATGTCCTCGTACCTATGTCGGTACTCGTATTGTGGGCGTGGCACGAAAAAGTACTCTCTGAACCCTGTTTTATCATTTTCAGTCACGTCATATGTTATGGCCATGGCCCACACCGAATTCTTTGAGTGGTTGAGTATTGGTTGGTGTTATGCAATTCTACAGTCAATGCCAATGCCAAATGCTCTGGATAACGATGGTTATCTGCCCTCAGGGCTTGGCAGGCAGCAGTGTTCGGTGGTAGTGGTAATTTGATTCCTGCATTCGACTTTTCTTCAGTGCGATATCCTTTTTTTTCATTTTCACATTTTCGTGGAACTCAATTTGTTTTATGGATTCCCTTTCAACGAAGCAAGGGATAACACATTTTTGATGGAATAACCAATATGCTGAGTGAAGAGGGTGAGTCACCATTCATTTACAACTGAAGTAACGAAATTAATTGACAGCTCTGCTACGATAACAACGAAGGAACTGCACAACGGACTCGGTGATAAGAATATTCAGTCTTACGAATCCACCGAGTACTTCTATGACTGCATGAAATGGGTGTCAAAGTGCAATGAGTCAACGATATTGACTTGTTAGTCAAATTTACTCCCTTGAGGGTTGTAAAAGGGAAATTGTGTTTTCACCGAAGCAGGGGGTGTTCAATGGTTGGTGTTGGTTGTCACAGGTCACTGAATATTATCTGGAAATGGAAAGTTGATCAAAGCACCACAAAACTTAATTAGATGGATGTTGCTTCAGCGGAGCTGTACTCGCAATCCAACAGATAAATGGTTGGTTCAATCAATAAGGTCCGGTGGAAAACAAATGGCCATCCCTCCATTTTGTTATCCAGGAAAGATCTCTTTAATAAACTGCTATTCATGTAACTAATTGTTTTCGCCTTCGATTTCTTTGTCTGCAATTCATCAGACTAACGCGCAAGAAATTCAATTAACTGATACTCATCTGCAAATGGCGCCCAACGGGGGGACACCGTTTTACTGCTGAACAAACATGGGGCGGTAATGTGCTCCTTCCTCTATGTTCATATGTCAGACGTATATATGTGTGCGTATGGCTGATCCTTATACTCAAGTCTATTAAGGACATATTATCCACAACAAAATATGTATGTGGTGAGCATCTATTGTGTCCAGAGGGAGAGCACACTGTCAACTAATACCAGGCTCTGACTGATGCTAATAAACCCGTCTGGCGCCAATTCCATGACATTTGCAAATTCCATTAGTAGACTCTTGCAATTCGAGAGGGGGTGTACATACATAGTACAGCTGTTGAGAGAGAAGAACTGTGCGGTAGTAACTTTTGCTGTTTATGGCTTTGACTTTCAAACAACCATACATGGGAGAGTAATTCCAGGTCCATTGTTGACACCCTGAATGGAGAAAGAAAGCTCACAATAAGCAAACAATTTGTAAAGAGCATTCTAAGGACAACCAACTGCTAGGAGCACCATCATAACTACATCTAAACTGAATTTTTTTACTACCCTCAATGAGAGGAGGACGATTGATGCAGGACTGCTACGAAACTCGAAGCCAAAACTTGTGCCCGCATAAAGTGTCGGGACATTATTATCTTCAAATTTCATATTTCCAAAGAACTGATAGTGCTGGAGGATGTGAAGAGGAACAGTTGAACAATTTTGTCCAATTTTGGAGATGGTCCAAGTGAATATTTGTTCATGTGTCAATTTGATGATGTCAATTGGATACTGAACCAAACAGAACGAAGATGTTTAGATAGTTTTCAAGTGCTTGCAGTATGTGCTAGGATTTAGGGTGCAACGTCTTTGTTCTAATAATTGGGGATTACCAAACTCGTGGGAGTAAAAAGAGAGCGTATACAGCAACAAAGTCAATGGCATTTGGAAAACAATGTAGAAATTTACTGGACCATTTCTGTCCAATTGTTGGCACTTGGCAGATGAACATCCACTAGTAGTTATTCGCTGGAGTTCGTGGTAATGATATCCGAAAAAGGAATGAGTTACATTATTGTGTAAAATACCGCCAACACCACATCGCTCAATAAGGAGGATTGAAATGTAGCGAAATGTTGTTCTGTACTTGCTGCCATACTATTTCGAAAAATTGGAGAATGGGAAGTTGTGGAGATTTATGGCCGGAGATCTGAGATGATTTTAAAATTTCCGAATTTAAAAATTCTCAAACCCAAGCTGGAAAGTTATGATTGTGCTAAAAGATTGGCAGCTTCTATGTAAAGGGGTAGAAGTTCAGGTCAATATTTGGGTTCTAAATTATGGAATTATAGCGCTGTTGCATCGAGGCTTAGCGAACCTAAGGAGAATGCCTTTTATGGTAGCAAAGCATTACGAAATTCTTACTCTTAATGCGGGGACGTGGGTTTCCAATGCTGGTCAAGTGCAGTATGAAGTTACAAGGGTTCATCACCCCCACGCGGTGAAGCCTGAGAGTGAGTAATGGCAACATACGGGAGAGGATGGGGAGAGTGTCCACACCATGGCACTTCTCCTTCATTCTATCCCATATACAGTCAGTTTGAGGTACTTGGTGCACAGAAACCCTAATAAGCCATCGGCAGCTCTGATAACTTCAGCTAGCCGAACCCTTTTTCCAGGGGTTTTACTAAGAAGCAGTTTTGGGGTTAGTTGGGGCAAAAATAGTTCAGAGATAGGCCAAAACGGACGATTAAAAATGCTGACGACTCCAGGAAACATTTTAGGAACAACGAATTTTATTTTTGTACATGGAATATTAAGATTGTTAACAGATCACATGCTGCAGAATAATTCGCAGACGCCTTTGGCTGTTCTTAGGCAGATATTACCGTAATCAGAGAAGTGCTCTGGCCAGAAAAAAGCGGAAGAAAAACAACAAAATCTATTACGGCGACTACTGCAAAGAAGGAAAACGACACTTAGTTGGATATGGATTTGAATCAAAGACGAATGCAATGAGCTCTTAGACCGAACATAAGTACATCACGCCCGATAATTTAGTAGCCAAATCTGAATATCTATGAAAGGACTTCGCTATCTCCGATCAATCAACCGTCAACCAGATTGATCACGACGCCAGACAGCCCTCTAGCATTCTGGATGTTTGAGCTTAACGAAGAGCTAACATCAACTTGGATCATTACAGTCACGGTACGAATATAGATATCACAACCACAGCAAAGTCAAGAAAGACCACCAAATTTCGACATCGAACAACTGCAATCGAAAGAGGCTGGTAGAATCCTCATCGATCCCATTTTCCTCAAGCTATGTCAAAATCCCAGCCCCTATACATATACAGACTAGGGTACACCGATTAAAGCCAACGGACCATCTGAGAAGTTGCTCCCGATGTGAATGGTTTCAAAGTGCCACTACAAAGAAATTACTAGTTTGACAATGATGCAGCCAAACAAGAAGAATATAAAGCAGAGTTGTATCGAAGGACGAGAGTTGTTCGTTAGCTCTAAGAGCAAAAAATTAGGCAAGAGCATAGACTTCTCGGAAAAAGAAGAAAGAGCACGGAAAGCCGCAATCGAAGAAATGGAGAAATGTTTGGAATGACGTTAGAAGGTTTTATCAAAATATTCATTAAGGGATAAATAATGGAGCACTAGCCAGAATGAAAGCTTGCAAATATGAACATGGGCAACTAGTTGTAGAGTCGCACTTGATGCTGAAATGGAGGGACTACCTTTGTAGGTCTGGATGGAGATGAAAGGAGTGTGGTTTCAGGCCGGGAAAGTCCACCATCGATCAAATACTCACAATACAGCATAAAAAAACCTATGAATTTCAGATCGACGCCGTCTTCTATTTGCCGACTTCAAAGCAGGACATGATAGCGTGCAAAGGGACGGGCTATGCAATGCTACGTTTAGTTTTGATATTCCTGCAAAACTTGAAGAGAATTCTTGCTAATCCATCAAGGTAAGGTTAACCAAAACTTTAAATGTAAGGAAAGGATTTTAACTTCGCCCTAGATACAATTATGTAAGACTCAATGGCTAACATCCTTTTACTTGCATACGCGAATGGCAGTGATGTAATTGAACGCACAAAACGAGCCGTTAGTGAAGCTGTAGTGAACATTGAGGCGGAAGCGGCCGAAATGGGTTTGACATTAAATGAGAGCAAAACAGTGTAGATGCTGTCTTCGAAAAAGGACCATCAACGCCTTGATCAGAACGTCACGATTGGCAGTCACGACTTCGAGGTGGTTAAGGACTTCCTATTTCCTGGCACCGCAATTACAAGTAACAACAACATCAGATCACAAATCAGACGCAGAAATACTCTTGATAATCGTTGGACTCAAAAGTAATAAAGCTCTCTTTTAAAAGACCAGACTGGCTCCTTAAAAGACCCTTACCATCAGAAGCTTGTTGAAATTGGATTAAGGAGCATTTGGGTGTTTCGAGAAAAAAAATACACCGCATCATTTTCGGACCTGTTTATATTAATGGAGAGGGTGGTTCAATCACGAACTATACGAGCTATATAGCGACATTGGTCTAACCAGGCGTCTATATGTAGATGTTTGAGATGGGTCGGCCATGTTAAGTGAATGGACGCTACAAAAAGTCTTTGAGCTTAAAATTGAGGAACGGCATAGAAAAGAACTTCCGCATCTACGATGCTCACATAAAAAAAAGTTGATCCCACCCAACATGATGTGCGGCACCGCAAGCAGCTAACTAGATACTGTGCAAGAGAAGGGATGTTTCGCTGAGGCTAAGGTTCACTCCGGACTTCGGACTATACCACCATCTTGGAAAGTTAATCTCAATTTCAGGCAATTCTCCGAAATTTTCGAAAAAAATAAGTAACAAAACCAATTTTTCTACTGAATAGTTACATCGCGAATACAGAATGGTTTCTTCTTTCTCATCTCTACAACTCCATTAAAAGCCAGTAAAAGGAAGGCCGTTGGTATGTGCACCATTAGACAACGGCCTATGATGATGTCCATTAAGAAATTAATATGTTACGAGGAATCCTATATAACACACATATAGATCTTTGCATAGGAAAGCTCGGCTCAAGGTTTTTGAAATCCGGTTTTGAGTTCTTTTATGAACCTCTTGTGCGATTCATAGCCTTGTGGAGATAAAACTCACGAAGGCATCCGTGTATGTGTTCCAATACCACTTCTGGTGGCATTTTTAGGCTGGGTAAGTGGAGGGTGTATAGTTGTGTTCCGAGAACGAGTTGTTTAACGTAAACTTTCAGTGTTTAACGATATCACTTAGATTATATAGCCTCGATATTAGCACCGGAAAAAAGTCTCAAAATGCCACTAGCGAGGGCTGTGCAGGTCTTTCACCTGCGCAAGCAATGAGTTTGATGTGGTCGCAGTACTAACCAGCGCACCGTGGAGTATTTGTATGACAAAACTGCTCAAAATTATTGTATGATTTTTCTTGTAAATTAATCAATTGAAACACAATATATTATGGAGATTCATTGTTTATTCTTAAATATTATAAAGATTTTTAAAGAAATTCAAAACATTTCGTGCCTCCTGGGAAAAAGGTTTGGTTCTCTTGTATTGCCGTTCTCTAAAGCTGCCAAGGTACAGGTCTGCGCTCAGCAATAATCTGTGTATGACGTCTCTGTTATAAGAAACACGTGAATATTTTCAACTAAATTCCAGTCTATATTGGCATAAGCTGCCTCCTGCAATATCTGACGAATAGGCAAAATTGCATGGTTTATTATTTCTACACCATGTATCAACACTTTGTGTATAGTTGGTGACATGGGATGCCAGCCGTACTAATCTATGTACAATTTAGCGGTATCGTGAGCGAACGCATCAAATTTGTTGGCGTCAATTCTATATTCGCTGGAAATAACTTCCAAGATAGTTTTAAAGCGAATTATCAAATTAAGATTTACCCCAGTAATACGAGAAGAACATTCCGAGTCATCGAAAAACCTTCTAGAAGTTGCCGTCATTAGTATTACCGAATCCCGCTTTGGGTGTATCTACTAGGAGTCCCATTTGTTCTTTAAAGGAGCTTTGAACTTTCTCCTGTGTAGCTTTTACATTTGCATTTTCTTCAGCAGATCGCGCCTGCTACTTTTTTAAAGGTATTTTATAAGCCAAATGGAGAAGCGATACAAAAAAGCGAATCCTTGCATGAAGAATTGAGAGTCCAAACTTTAATCCTTCTACATTGATTTGGTCGGTTTTAATAAATTTATTGAAAACCTTAGAAGTCTGTCCACAAATATATCATCTCATAGTAGAGGCAGTATCTGTAGCAGCATTGCAGACTTTGCTGTCAACCATTGTAAGCAACATGGTATGCTTTATTTTTGCTGCTTTATTAAAACTGAATACTTCTGTTTGTCAGAGGTATGCAATTTCGTTTTCAGTGTAATTGATTTCATCTCTGGTAACATCCTTAGATTCGCTAATGAAGCGTATGCGTATAGGCCTGCCTAATCTAGGGGAAGAAGCGGCTGAATTTTGCCATATGATTTTTTTCTGTTCGTCACCAATCAATACAACAAGTCGCAGAGGAACAAATGAGCTTTGAAAAATATTAGCATCACTGTTGCTGTTTTTAAATTTTTCTTATACTGCGTCTGTTGCGACCCATCACAACGCCATTTTCAAACCAAACCATATTTTTATTTTCTTCGTCTGAAAACGTTTCTTCTACAGCTGCGACATATTTACAAAGACGTAATGCAGTTTCATCAAGCAATGCTTGCAGTTGTATTTCTGCACAGGTTTCAGTGACTATGATGTATTCTTTATCAGGGTAACATTCAGTTTTTTATCAATTAGTAGGAGGGGTAGATACTCTTGCTGGCTCTTTGTATCACTTTCTACTGCTTTCTCGTAAAGTCGCCTTCAACAAATGTTGTTAGGGCCTCTTGAGGTGTAAACTTTTTAACTGTAACTTGCTTCGCAAAAGAGGAATTTTATAGCTTTGCTTGGTGAGCAAACTCACCACACAAAAAAGCAATAACCTTATCAAAAAAATCACGAACGAAAGTGCAGATAACCAATAAATGCAATTCCGACAATGGCTGGGTTCTGACTGATAATGTAACGAATGGAAATAGTAGTGCAATTTTTTGCATATGGCGTGATGGGCCGGTTATCAAGCTTAAAGAATAACGGGGCCAACTGAAATTTATTCCAATTTGATTTTTATGACTTTTGAGTGGTTTTGTCATACAAATACTCCACAGTGTAGCGTCACGAAAATATCCAACTATAACAAGGAAAGAGAAAGAGAGAGGGGGGCTTCTCCCAAAGTGTTGCATGAACACTTAATCCTCATAACGACCCGATTTAAAGGCAGAAGACGCTAAGAACGAGGCCTCTTCTTAAAATCTCGTTTATGCTCAGCTTCTCTGATAAGTAGATTGCCTTTATGGTTATTTAGACTTTAGGGGCTGGGATGCAGAGTCCTGCGCGAAGAGTTTGCTCATGAAAGGCCTATTATGCTTTCCAATTCTTTTGTTTTCTTTTGTTTCCTATGGTTTTTTAAACTGTGAATAATGGTTTTACCAGTGGCGGAGGAGGCTTGGTTATCAACAAGCTATTTTATTCTTAGGACGCCAAATATCTGACTATCGTTGCTTACCTAATTTAGCGGCCTTTTATAAGAATGGGGTCAAATTAACACATTTTTTATAAAACTATCCAAATTTCGGTTTCATTTCAATTGCTTAACTCTCCCTTTAACCTGAATCAAGAGCCCATAATTGTTTAGCCATAAGCGCTCTCCTTACCCAAAATTCATTCTGATGACAACAAATTAAAGGGCAAAATATCAAACCAACCATTCCTGCTGTGCAAACAAAGTGCAGCAGCATCCGGATCCGGACAACCACCAAGCGAACGATATTTACGGAATCGGAAATCATCAAAACATTTATTTCTCCCTTCTTCCCTTGCTTCCACCTTCTTAAAGGTTATTTATTTATTTATTCAAATCGTTGTTGATTCATTCCACTTCTTCTGTCGCTTTCTTTTCCTTACGCAAACATTGTACCGTACCGCACACAGTGTGCACCGTCCGTACACACTGGCAAACAGCGGTAGGTCTTCGTTCGGTAAGGGATGCTATTCAAACGCACGGCCTTCACAATTCAAAATAAAAAGAAAATGTCTCTTCAAAGAGGAGGAGAGAAAAAATAGCGTACGTATGTATCTGCATCCGCAAAGTTAACTTTAAAAGAAAACTTTTCCTTTGCCCACTTTTTCCTTATCACCCACACTCCTAAAACCAACCTAACAACATTTATTCGTCTCTCATTTCTACATCCTGCCATCAACATCATCATCATATCCTTGGGCAATGCGAAAACGATTTTTATTTCTTATTTTCGTTTCCATTTTCCTGTGTATGCAGAGTCCTCGCTTTATTTTCCATTTTCTTTTATTTTAATTTTTTTTTTTTTTTTTTTTTCTAAGAGTTCTTTTTTTGCCTTCTCCTTTTCTGTTTTCTATTTCCTGCAGATTTGTATACACACTTTGTACACTTGTACTGTTTTAGAAAAGTTCTTCTATGAGAGAAGCAACAAAAAATAGAAAGAAAAAAGAAAACCGTAAAGAACGGCTTCGACAAGACTTCAAAACCGAATCCCTGGGGAAATAAACCAATCGAAATTATGAGGTGTATGTATCCTGTATCTAAGCGTATGCGCTACTCCCATCCCTGGATCACAGAAACCCGTTTGCAGTGTACTTACAGCTCATTCGACAACAGACCCCTTAAATGGAAAACAAATCGACATACTTTCCAGCTATCGATAACTTTGAATATTCATGATGTTGCCAGGAGTCTGGGGAGGATGGGAGTTGAGGGTGCAGCTCTTACAGGACACCTTTTCCCAATTCGCTTTGACGTATGTCCCAGTATTAGAATTTGATGGATTCAAAATGAATTACATTTTTGGAAATGCATGAGCTCTAAGGAAGTTATATTTCATCCCAGTTGGCTTATAAGGATGCTGTGCAGGAAAAGCACTCACTTCATAAATCTACTTCTTACCTTCTAGGAGATGGAGAAGTTGTTCTCTTTGGCAATAACCCTATGTCAGTGCTTAAAGCTTTCGACTGTTACCAGTGCAATTACCAAAGGCCGAAATAATTTGTGACAAAAGGCCGATGTTTTTAATTAACAAGTGGATAGGGGTCTATTTGTACAGCCAGGACGAATCGTAATAAATATTATTGTTATTGTTATGCATATTTTAAATCGATGGAATTTTGTACATAACTTCAGGGAAGAAGATTGGATGGAATTTCGGGAAATTGCAGTTTTAAAAAGTTCGTTTAATTTTAGATGTTACACAATTATTATCACAAAGTAACAAAATCTCCATATAGCTATTATGGCAAACTCCAGAAAAGAAGTAATAATAATGGAACGGATTTTTTACTTTTGGATCCTAAACAACTCTCCTCTGAGACTTGGCCAGATCTTTTCCACGGAACCCAAACAAGACTCAGCGATGTCTTGAATTCTCCACCAAGCTTTTGTTTTTTTTTTCTATAGGAACTATCAGACAAAGCACTACTGCATTGTACTCCGTGGAAGTTCCTTTTAATGGAATTTTTCAATCTTTCGAAGAAAGATGTGTAAGGACTTCAGTGATATAATACCTAGAGTATCAGCACCCACCACGTCAACGCCGCGTATCTGCAGTCTAATGCGAGCGTAAGCCGGACGTTCACAGGGGTAGTACTCCGTGGTGTCGTAATCACTTTCATAGCAAGTAGGATGTTGTAACACTTGTGACCAGAACATTTATGTGGTTAGCAAAAGTGTAGTGCCCTGTCACGATGCCAGTAACCAGCTGGCAGTCTTCCAACTTAGGCACAGCAGGAAGGCCGTTGACCCTTTAGAGACGTCGTGAAGCCATCGTTTGGTATGCTTACCCAACTTTCAATGGAAGCTCTAACCGAAGACGCAGGGTCGGGCCTTGAAAAACTCTTTCAATGCCCGTGATCCCATTGTGACCAGGGACCCAGACAAGACTCAGTGAATATAGCCTTCAGTGAGTTCATTGAAGTTTTGCATTCTCGAACTAGCTTGGAAGTTGTAAGTGGGTTGAACAAGGCTCTAAGCGCCGCTACACTTGCCAGTGCTTCTCCTCCTCCACCAATTCTTCATAATATATCATAATTCGTTGTCGTCAGGATTGTTGTCGTCCTCCAGAAACACATCAGCGGCGCGTCCTAAATTGGTTTTGCAGCCATCCGTGAAGACCCGAGTACATTCCTCATCTGGCTCAGATTTGGCCTAAATCAGTCTTGGGTACAGGGAAAATCGGATTCCTTTCCTTTCAGCAGCAGAAATTCTAGTGTCATTGCCTCAAACGGCATGTCCATAAGACCAAAGTCATAAGACAGTCGGCGCGCAAGGTCATCAAAGCTCCTGTGCGTGTTGTACCAAACACCTTCCTCGATATAGAAGGAGAATTTGTCAACACTGAATTCTCCCAGATATATAGAGGCACGTAAAACATGGGAGCTGACGACACCACATGTAAATGGTTAAAATATATGTTAGAGGATAATACAATGAAAACCCCTGTTATGGTCCATCGTAGTTAATGAACTACTGATTGTACTCAGTAATGATGGCCTCTATGTCCAAGGATATGCCGACGACATTGCCATCCTAATCAGAGGTAAATTCGAGGACACAATCTCCTGAGGGGTTTGAACCTAGTTATTGAATGGCCTCAAGGCTAATGCCAAGAAAAGCACCATTGTTAAATTCGGCGACGTGAAATAAGGCCCAACGAAATAAAGCCAACAATGAAAAATTTGATCTTATTTCGCTTTACAAAAAGAAATAACGATGAAAAAATAATGAAAATAACACCAAACATGGTGTTAACTTAACTTAACTTAATTCGTGCGGTTTGCTAAGAGATGGCGTAACTTGTATTATTCCATTGTTATTATTCCATTGGAACATGCGTTGGAAAGCTACTGTCATTGTACGTCATTTCAGTATATGTCATTCATTTGAAGCGTAAGCAACAATAATTTTTTTTCATTCAAATACGAGTATGTCGAACTTTGTGCCTGAAAAAGTGTTTTTGCGGGGAGTTCTTGTTCATTACTTTAATATGAAGAAAACTGCTGCCGAAAGTTATCGTATTTTGACGGAAGTTTATGGTGAACATGCGCTAGCTGAGCGAACGTGCCAAAAGTGGTTTGCACGATTTAAAAGTGGTGATTTTGGCTTGGAAGACGGTGAACGTCCTGGGCAGCCAAAAAAGTTTGAAGATGAAGAACTGGAAGCATTACTCTATGAAGATTGTTGCCAAACACAAGAAGAGCTCGCAAAATCTTTGGGTGTCACTCAAGCAACAAGGATGGGTTCATGGGTTCCACATGAACTCAAGCCGAGATACGTCGAAAGGCGGTTTTGCATGTCCGAAATGCTGCTGGAACGCCAAAAAAGGAAGTCATTTTTGCATCGGATTCTTACTTGTGATGAAAAATGGATCCATTACGACAACCCCAAGCACAAAAAATCATATGTGAAACCCGGCCAACCAGCCAAATCAACGGCAAAGCCGAATATTCATGGCGCGAAGGTAATGCTCTGTATTTGTTGGGATCAGATGGGTGTGATGTATTATGAGCTGTTAAAACCGGGTGAAACCATCAATGGACAACGCTACCGAACACAATTAATCCGTTTGAAGAGAGCAGTGGCCAAAAAACGTCCGGAATATGCGACCAGACACGAGGCAATAATTTTCCATCATGACAACGCTCGGCCCCACGTTGCTATTCCGGTTAAGAACTATTTGGGAAACAGTGGATGGGAAGTCTTACCCCACCCGCCTTATAGCCCAGACCTTGCCCCTTTTGACTACCATTTGTTCCGGTCGATGCAGAACGCCCTCACTGAAATACGGTGCACATCAGAGCAGAATATCAAAAATTGGCTTGATTCATTCTTGGCTGCCCAGCCGGCGCAGTTCTTTTGGGATGGGGTCCACAAATTGCCAGAAAGATGAGAAAAAGTCATAGCTTCAGATGGGCAATACTTTGAATAATACTATTGTACATGTTTTTATTAAATATTTTTTCAAATTTTGAAAAAAAAACGCACGAATTAAGTTATACACCCAATATGTTTGGACTATGTTTGGTCCTAGATGCCTGCCGAGAGGGAGTAGGTGCTGCGCTTCGCGCGATTCATTAGTTTCAACTCCATTTTCCAGCGTGGTTTAGACGCTCATGCGACTTCGTCGCTCCACTAAGGGTACCCCAACAACTGTCAGGCGGGCGCCTATGTAAACAAAAAAAAAACATATTGCTGTTTCTTCCTGAATTTCAAATTTGGCATTATTTCCCGTTTCAAAGCGAAATAAGGTCAAATTTTACATTTGGTCTTATTTCGATGGGCCTTATTTCACGTCACCGTTAAATTCACCAAGAGAAAAGGCGAGAAAGACTCAGAAAGACTCTCTTCGGTGAAACTATGGAGCTCTCAACGGAAGTCAAATATTTAGGAATCACACTGGATGAAAATATTACGTGGAACACTCATCTCTCTAAGACTATTGAAAAGGCCAGAACCTCACTGTGGACCAGCAAAAGTCTAGCTGGAAAAAATTGGGGACCTAATCCCAAAATGACACTATGGGTGTACACGTATGTAGCCGTTGTTTAGTGGCATAAAGCAAAGCAGAGGTCTACGGGTACACAGGCCAAACTCAACAGCTGCGCTTGAAGTTATCTTAAACGTCCCACCAGTTCATCCGGAAATCGTGAAATAAACATTGGTAAATGCCTACATGCTCATCACAGAAGATCAATTCCGTTCCAATCTAGTTCTAATTCTGAATTCTAATTATGAATTCACAAAAAACGAACGAAAAAACTTGGAATACACTTCATACACAAATGTCTACCACTATATAACTTTTGGCACAACTTTAAGGTTACATTTCCAGACCATCTTAACTGAGAATAGGAAAAACCAACATTTGCGAAGGACTGACGTGTATGGTACACAGGCGGATCCAAAACAAATGAAGGAATTGGTGCCGGAGTATACGGTCCTCGCACTAAGCCATCCATACATGTCAGGCGGACATCCATGAAATAGAGCTTTGCATTCGGGAGAATCTAAACAGACATCTGACAAACAAAAACATTTATATTCTCTCCGAGAGCAGAGCAGCCTTATTTGCAATTAACGCCTTTGAAATAAAATCAAAATTGGTCTGGGATTGCCTTCTACTTCTACAATTACTGGCCACCACAAATAAAGTTCATCTGATTTTTGGTGGCAAGACACAGCGGACATGAAAGCAACGAGAAAGCAGACGAACTAGGCAGGAACAGATCCGCATCTTAATTCATAATGCCAAGACCATTCTGTGGGCTATCAATTAATACAATGAAAGGAAGTATTAGAACCTGGCTAGAGGAAAAGATGGTTCATTTCTGGAGAGAAACCGAAGAAAACAGACAAGACAACAACTTTATGTCAAGCTATTGCCACAAAGAAAGAAAACAGCTACTATACAACTAAGTAGAAGTCAGATTCGACTGATCATAGGTTTCTCACAGGGCACTGTCATGTGAAAAAATACCTGCTGACCATCTGCATAGTACAAGACAATAAATGCAGACTGTGCAACGAGGACGTGGAAACAGCATAACATATGTTATAGTATGTGACTGCAATGGTCTAACCATAATATGACAACGTAACCTAGGTAAATTGTACATTGAAGCGGCGGACATAGCTGCCAGCTCACCTAAAGACGTAGCTGACTTCCTAATAAATTGCGGCATCATAGATGAGTTGTAAATTGAGGATATCACAATAGGTCCATCTGTGGCCGCAGTGATCTGGGATTCCTAAATCTGTACCAAACACCACTTCCTTTCAAACGGAATATGGTTTGGAGGGTGCAGCTCATAATATGAATATTAAAAAGAAGGACATTCATCAGTGCGTCTGGAGCGGAAAGCCCCCAAGCAGCCGAGACAGGCCGTTCTTTAGAGTCTGGTTGAAACAGCAAAAATGTGAGAGCTTGTTCCACCAGACAAGCGACACAGAGAATGTAATTAGCCTAATTATAGCCATGCATATCCAAAGGACTCTTCTCGGTGACAGACTCCATGTCTCGCCGATAGCACCTTAGAGGCTTACGACAGAACATGATTAGTATAGAAACGTTTAGAGCATGACACCTAATGTTGAGCTTGGTTGGAGAATTGGATGGCGATGCCTTTAATCACTAGATGAATCAGAATAGTCAGCTTCCTCCGTCTTGTAAAGAGTGCTACCTCAGTTTTGAGAGGGTTGGCTGAAAGCCCGTTTCTAGTACAACAATCGTCTAAGGCTGCCTGCATTTTACAGCAGACAGTAATAAGTCACGATCCAATAGACAGTACAACTACATCATCTGCGTATGCTTGTGCAAGACGTTAGTACTATTGAGTGCATTGAACAGTGAGGAGGCCAACATGCATCATGACAGTGGAGACAGAACGCCGTCTTGCATTCTACATCGCAGACAACGGCCAACATCGCATATTGGCCGATTCACAGAGCAACTGATTCATCTACATCATGTTGTCTGACTGTTGCGTTGCAAAGCACTCCCAATGTCTAATAAAATGCTCAGCGTGTAATCCTCTTTGTCTAGTACGCTTTCAATTTTGCCTACCAGGTATTGAAGCGCATTCTCGCAAGAACTTCCGCGGTAGTAGCCATGATGCATCATAGACTGAGGATAAAGCAGTTTTGAGCACATGGATCTCGACCGTTCTCTCTAGTCTTTATGCTGTTCAACATGAAGGAACTTATAGGTCTCAAACTCTTGGTGAGAGTGTAGTCCCCTTTTCCGAATTTCGGTGTTCGTCAGGTTTTCGGTATAGGTATATGCCATTGTCAGGCTTGCAGTGAAGATTCCCTCTAGAGTTACCAGCAGGTGGTCTATACCTCTTTGTAGCACAACTTGGTATATTTAATGGCCTTATCCGTCACCGCAAACGATAAAATATACCAGCTACGGAGTGTTATGTTATTCAGGTCCCTAGCAGCTTCGTTAATAGGAGCTGGTTCCGATCAGGTTATCTGGGTAGTGCGCTTCAAGCATAAGACGGGGAATCTCTGCTATCGACTCAGTATTGGTACCATTAGATTTTCTGAGTGGTTCCAGCCTGGTTGTTCTTCCCCTTTGAGGACTTTGACCAGCCTACTGGTTTCACCGACAGTTTCGATCTTCTCGCAAAAGTCATTATAAGAGGCAGTCTTCGAAATTCGGATAAGCTTCTTAGCTTTTTTTTGCTTCAATGTGTAAAGATTTCAGTCTTCCTCCAAATTAGACTTAAGTTTAGAAGTTTTCTGGTTTCTGTATGAAGACACTGCAGATCTGTGCTCCACCAAGGAACGGACGAGCTGCAGGATTGCTTACTATCTGTACCGTCCAGGTCCTGAACAGATTCCTTTGGCTTTTGTTTTGTCTTGAGCTTAGGTAGAGCACCGTTGGGCTTGTCGAGCTCCTCCTTAAATTATGTCCAGGTGGTTTTCTGCGGATTCCTCATCTTCACCAAGGTCGAGACCTTGCATCGATGTACCTATGGCCTGACATGGAGATTTCCGGTCGTATGTACAATACTTTTCAGCCAGTAATATCCTTAGTATACCTGTTGGATGACGTTAAGTCGATTACTTGCTGTCTTACTCTTTTAACAGAAGTTGACCGAGAGCCAACATTGTCGGCAGTCAGGTTAGATGATAATGTGAAATCCAGGAGATGATTGCCTCTGACATTGCATTTGCTACATTCGATTCCCTTGCCAGTTTGGAGATGGACGAGAAGAGCAAGTTTATCCAAACAACAGAAAAATTTATCTTTTAAGTCGACAGGTATCAAAATGTCCTTATAAGCCCTACTAAACTCAAAGGTATATATGTGTAGATATACGGGTAGCAGAGAAACTTATTTTGCTCTATGCAGTCGTCTGTCTAAGGAGGGGATTGATTTCGAATCCAATCGAAGAAGCCAGTTGTACGACAAAGATTATGGCGACGTTTCTTTCATACGCTTCTACATTTTGCACGAAGCTCTAAGCCAAGCTACTAAGCTACAAAGCGTCTGCTAATGCTGAGGAACGTTACAGAGAGAAGAGAAAGTAGGAGCTGCGCCTTCTAAAATATTAAGAGTACAAGGAGATCGAGACTTCGCTCACAGGGAAAATCTATGAGCCCTTTGAACGGATTTGTGGTATCGGGATTCATTCACGAGGACGAAAACAATGTCAGGAACATGCCATAGATATTATTGAAGTAATGACAGGAACTTCATCTGCGGACAAGTTGATGTGAATGATCTAATTAGTGGATGCTCCACCGCCATGGCTAAGTGTTGATAGCCATTTCTCGACTGGAAATTAATTTCGACTTCTTGGTATCGCTAACATTGTTATATCAAAGATATTGTGTATAGGTTTGAAGAAGAACCGCGTGCTGTTCACGTACACTGACGATATCAGCCATCCCACGACACTCGGTGCAATACTCGTATTTCCCAAATTTGAGGAAAACGAAATACTGTGTGTACGAGTGGCGAACATGAATCCTGGCGTTTTGACACTTGTCTAACTTTTTTTGCTTTCGATGTGATCGACGGTTTTGTCTATCTTAGATCCAGCATCAATTGTTGGCCCGAGTCAACAGCCTCAGCAGGTATCGTCAGCAAATTTCCTTTTTAAAAAAGAAAAACATGTTTCCTAACCTGTTTTGGCTAAAGAAGTGCTCTGCTTGGAACATACAGATGGAAAAAGCAGAAAACAATATTTTTATTGGAAGGTCCAAGTTAATGTGCAACTGACTGCGCCTGGGATTTCAAACTGACAGCATGCTGTACCTTAGTGGACAGTGGTAAAGAAGCTTATCAAACATTTATCTTAAAAACCGGAAGGAGTAGTGATATTTGTCGAAATTGACTGTTGATGATCTGAAAAGTACAATCTAAACCACAAACCAATTTGTGCAGCTATGTAAGTAAATTTAAATAACATACGAGTACTTTTCCTTATTCAAAAAATGTTTATATGTTCTAAGCGTCATAAAGGGCATCCTCTCTGGTTAGGGTGTCATCAGGACTCACTTCAGACATTATATAATCTAAGAGTTATAAAAATATCGGATGTCATGTAGATAGAAGTGAGAGCATCAGCTTTGATAGTGTGGCAGAAAAATGCCATTAAGAGAAGTTTTCCAGATAAAGACCTCACATAAAGTACGTGTGCTCACCACGAAAGTTGAAACAGAAAACTTTTCTAGTTAAATAAAGTGTATACAACTGCATTGTGTATATTTGGTTTCCTTTTATTTCCAACAAACATTTAACTTATTTGAAAAACCTTTCCCGAATCCAAGTTAGATCATTACTCACAACTCTCAACTACCCAGCAACGTATCCTAGCAACATCTAAATCTACACCCAGATGTAGTATGTAAATTAGCCGTTGCTCTACTTTCAAAGTGCTTATCTTTAGCACAACTTTCCATTCAACTATGGTGTGCCACAGGTAGGCGACACATACCCCCTACTGTTCACTGTAAAAGAACTACCACTTCAATGCTATCTCAACAGAGTTATTGGCTCCTTGCAAAGAAACTCTCAACTAAACTAGAAATAAACGCATCTGGCAGCACAGGTGTGCACAGTGCAGACAGATACTGTGTCCATTACTGGGAAAATTTACCTAAATAATTTTCAGCAGGATTACAAAGGACAGAGCTTGCACTTTGGAGCACCACAAGACACCTGTATTAGCCATGCATACGGTATAACGACACTGCGACGATGATGATGACGACGTAGTACGAAAACGACACGAGAACGACGGCGACAATGAGAACGCCAACAAGAACGATGAAAAAGACACATACTCGTACATACATATGTACGAGTATATCGCATCGTATCGTATCTTCGTGTGCTTTTGTTCGTTCGTTGGTAGATTTTTTATGTCATTGTCAGGATACCAGGGGTAGACCACAAATGAATTTCTAATGCACACACCACACCAACATTGGTTAGAGTTACCGTGTAAAGTAGGAATACAGGATAACGTTCACCTTATTCAGAGATTTGCACTCTGTACCAACAGCACTGGCATCTACATCATCACCTCTACTACTTTTAGTTACATTGTCAGGTGGGTAGGTAGGTGCCGACAGCATGAGTACTCGTATAACGCAACTGCCTAAGTGGATTATGGTGGCCATAAACAAGGATGTTTAGCTGGAGCTAAAGCTGAAGTCCTAGTGGTAGTTGTAGTCGTAATTCCTTCCTAAAAGGCCGAAGTTTTATTACGAATGTAAATTGGGATGAAATTGGTTTCATTAGAGGATCACCCGATATGGAAGTGAGAATAAGGAGTCAGGGATGAAGGAGTGAAAGGAAAAGCTGTGGTTGTTTTAGGTGAAACCATCTTCACTTCTGAGGAACTCTGCAAATGTGGGTTGTACGTATGTGCAGGATTGTGGCGTAAGTGGTGGCAGGACGACACAATATGTTCTCCATATATCCTTGTCACAATATTACCTTGCGATTGATACTTCGCACGAGTGGGTGCTATCCAACTGTGAGTATATGTAACATAAGTCCTAAAGTGCGAGAGTGCGGTTCAGGAATTGAGCTGGTTTAGCTGGTTGCTGGTGATGTATGGTGGTATGGTGGTGATGGTTATGCTTTTGTGGTGTCGATGTTTGGGGTTTTAGAGGTTTCCGTGGTCCTATATCAATTTGTTTTCGTCTTTGATTTATTGATATGAGTGGGATTAAATGCCTTAGCGTGCAGGTGACAATGGAAAATACCCGTAAATTGTGGCTGAGTTTCGCTGACAATTTAAGACTTGTTAACCCAATGTTGGATGAATGGCGACAGGTGAGGGCTTATGAATGGATACGATGGTATTTCTAAAGGGTGGTTTTACAAGGGTGCAAATCGCTTTAAGACGCCTTACTGACACCTTTTAGAAAATAACTCAATCAATTAGCCAACTATCTATGTAACCAATTTCAAAATAAATCCAAGATTTCTCTGACAATATTGCAGATGATACACTCTCAAAGGAGAATTCAATTCAGTACACCATCCATCCATGTAAAAGAAAAAAAAATGAGGGATGAGTCCTACATGATCTCGTTCCTAAGCCAAAAGGGCTTAAAGAAAAAAACCCCATATCCTTCCAGAGGACTGCTAGAAGACAGCCATTCGTTGCTTATAACAGTCTCGGTGAGCTCCAAATATCGATGGGAGGGTACCCGTACAAGCAAATCTTGCATCTCTGACGATGTTTTATTGAAAAATAAGGACAATTTACGCGGCATTTGGTAGGGGACGATTTGGGACCAAAAGGGATGAAGAAACACACAGAGATTTGTGTGTACAATGTGTAATACCATATATGGTCGCGGATCACATTTCCGGGTTTCTTGTTTGAGTGCACGTCCTTGCCTTGTCAGTTTAAGAGTGGTGTTAACGTACATCATTTGAATATCGAATTTGATCCTTGTGATGTATAATTCAATAAATTCTTACCCATATTTTTCTTGTAAAATGGGATTGGGTTGTCTGTTTAACTATAGAAAGAAAAAGGTCCTTTAGAGAAGATGTAACACTGATATTGGGGTTAAAATGTCGGTGTGCTTTGAGTTGGAAAATCCTTTTTTCTCAATTCTTGTCCTACAATGTTATCGTCAACTTGAGATTTATTGTTGTTCACTGGTTAAAGACTTTTGATGCGTGAAATGTTTGGTGCGCTAATAAATTTAGGGTTTGCAAGGCATAGTTTTGTGTTCCTCAAGTCGAACTATGTGTCATACAAGTGGGCGGGAGGAAAATAACATGGCCAAGGAGTGTTTTTACAAATACATATCTGAAAATGAAATTAGGCTTGATGAATTTTGAAAGTTAAATTGGGTCAATCTTCTCAGGTCATTTGCACGATTTCTATTTGGTTTCAGCCATGACACTGATGATAATAACTATTAAGGCAAAATCGAACAAGCAATGATTAAGGCAAATTAAGCTTGACACGCAGTGCTCTGGTACTCAGGTGAACAAATCAGCTATTCGCTGCACACACAAAATATAGGTTTCTCTACGTCAAGAAATCGGAGAACATAAAAAGCCATCTTATCGAAAGGTCCGAAGTCCTCTGTGCTGTTGCTGGTCCTACCGCTGCTGAGACGTTTTGATTATTATTTTTTTTCTTTGCTTCTAGCTTTTGTTATCTACTTGTTTTATTGTTTTTTATATCTAATCTTCCTGTCACATCCTCAAGATTCATTTGTAAATACTTACTGGCTGATGAAATTTTCGAATATTCCCTATAATTTGTTTCTTATTTCGCTTGCTTTTAAAATCAAAAATGAGCAACATTGTAAATAACATTGGAGGGAGTCCCGCGAATGATGATAGGGACGAGAACATGCATTCCATGATTCGTATTCTTTGCGCGCAAAAAAAGGGTTTACAAATTTGTCATCTTAATACGCAAAGCTTGCACAATAGTTTCAAACTAGAAGACTTTAGATATCTCTTTGTCTGAAACATGGTTCTATCCTGATATTGAGGATAATGTGTAAGATGTGGCAGGTTTTAAGATTCACCGTGGTGATAGAATAGTTAGTTTTTTTTTTTTTTTTTATAATCCTTAAAATATTCGTACACAGCGTGGGCGAAGGAAATTTAGGGAGGAAGAAAAGACAGGTACCGATGTACATTGCTTTTAAATGTTCGTAAATTATAACGACCAGGAAACACAGAGATCGGCAGGGCATTCCGTAAGCGAGTTGTACGGTTTAGGCATGAATCACGATATTTTAGAGTACGTCCGATAATGGGCTTGAGGGTATACTGATGAACATTTATAGCGAGACGGGTGTTACGGTTGAAAGTTTGAATGGGCGGAATGCTACTGGCGATTTCAATAGAGCACTAGTGGTGAGAACAGCGATAAAACAGAGTGAGACACGAGACATTTCGTCGCTGTTCGAGGGTGTCAATTGATTGACTGATATTAGTATCACCTATGAGTTGTATCGCACGGTTTTGAATTCTATCTAGCAGGTGCAGAGATGTTTTAGGAAGACCTGACCAGATGTGGGCATTGTACTCCAATTGCCTTATATATTGTGGCCACATCAGAGGGGGTAAAATATTTCTCACATCGCTTGAGGAAACCTAGACATTTCGTTGGTCATTCCAACGTAAGTTGTCACTGACACACATACCGAGAATGGAAAGTTTATGGGTTTCGACGATGCAAGTGCCATTCATGGATAATGGCCGGGTATTTGAATTTCGCTTTAATGACAGCAGACAGCGTTGAGTCTTGGAAGCATTAAATTCCACTCGGTTGATAGTTCCCAAATTGGTGATGCTGTTAATATGGGAATTTAATGAGCTTAGCATATGCTGCCGTTTTTGTTCTACAGCCGAAGAGCAGTGGCGTGAGTCCGGGAACGAATATGAAAAGCAGAGAGTGCTGTCATCAGCAAAGGAATATATTGGATTAGAAGTAGCAGACAAGAGATCATTAATAAAAATTAAAAAGAGTGTCGGAGACAGAATGGAGCCCTGGGGCACATCAGCATTTATTTTGTGAATATCAGACTTGAAACCGTCCAAGACAACTTGAATTGAATGCTCCGAAAGGTAATTTCTAATCTATTGAAGAAGAGAGTAATCGATCCCAAGAGCACGCATTTTCGACAAAAGAACCTGATGCCAAACTCTGTCAACTGCCTTAGAAATATCAAGTGCAGCTATCTTGCTTTCGCCAGATTGGTGTACGCTTTGGTTCCACTTTTCGGTGGGACATGTCATCAAATCACCAGTGGACCTATTGCTACGAAAACCATACTGCCGGTCATTGAGAAGTTTTCGTGTTTCGAGATATTTCATGAGCTGACGGTTTATCAGTGTTTCCATGACCTAGGGAAGAAGGGTCGTAAGTGGAATCGGTCTGTAGGAGGAGAGGGAGGAGGATTCGCCTTTTTTAGGGACGGGCTAGACAAATGCTGTTTTCCATCTGCTCGGAAATAGTCCTAAAGAGTAGGATTGGACCAGTGGTTTTGCCAGCGAGGAAGAACACCTCTTCAGAAGAAGGAGAGATATACCATCTGGACCAGCGGATTTATGTACGTTAAGATCCTTCAGTACGAGTATTCTTGCTACTACACGAGTGCGAAAGTGTCCCATTGAAGATTCGACGCACCCAAGTGAAGGCGGAGGCAAAGAATGATCTGTTGGTGTTAAGTTAGCCGCAAAGTGTTCAGCAAGCAGATTGGTCTTATCAAAAGCTGACAGCTGGAAAGTCATTGTAAATAAGCGTCGGGATGGAGGATGAGCAGAATTCGTGATGTCTTTAGCGAATGACAAAAAGCTTTTACTACCTTTGGGATATTATTTTATTTTTTCCCTCAGCTTTTGGTACTATTGGAATTTCGCACGCTTAAGAAAAACGTTGCAGCCTTTCCTAACTTGTTTCAACTTTTTCCGATTGTCCTCATTAATCAAGAAGATAACAAAAGAAGTCCAACGACACCAAAAACGTCGTCTTGCGAAGAATGGACCTCAGCGAAAATAAATAGCCTGAAAGACGAAAATACCGAACTTCGTACTAGGCTAACCAAAATGGAAGCGACATGCGAAGATCTTAAAAAAGAACTGGAAAAACTGAAAACCAAGGAAAAGTCAAACAGCGACGTTATGTCTATTGAATCTGTCAAAAATATCTACGAAACAGATGAAGAAGAGCTAGGTCGAGAAACCGACTGGATCTTGCAAAAACGTCCCGGAAAAAAGCGTAAAGCTGCGTCTTCTCCCAAAATCGTCTCTCAACGTGAAGCAAAGGGAGATGAATCGAAGAAAAATGTCAACAATAACATGAGTCCTGAAAAAATCAAAGCGGAAAAACAACGAACACCCCCGCCAATCAATGTCACTGGAGTTTCAGATTACAAGAAACTCCAAAACATATTGATGACCCTGCCGAGATCGGACTATATAGTAACATCGCGCAATAATAATGTATGGAAAGTCAACGTCAAGGACGCTGACAACTATCGCATTCTTTCTCGCAAGTTAAGCGTCGAAAAAATCCAATGGTTCACATACGAGAACAAGTGCGAAAGACCTATTCGTGTCGTCGCCAGAGGACTGCATCCGTCTTGCCCAAAAGAAGATATCGTAAGTGATTTAAAAAACAAGGGTTTTAAAATCATTGATGTCGTCAACATCGAAAAGCGAGAGAAACAAAAAATTGAAGGAAAAGATATGACAGTTAAACGTAGCCTTCCCCTCTTTATGCTAACCTTTGAGAACACTGAACATACCCAAAAAATATACGATATTAAGTCAATCCTCAACATTATTGTTAAAATTGAGCCTCGACGCAAAAACTCGAAACTGATGCCGCAGTGTAAGCGATGCCAGGAATTTAACCATACGCAAGCTTACTGCCAAAAAGAGCCTCGGTGCGTAAAATGCGCAGGTAAACACCTGTCCAAAGAATGCAACGTAAGCAAACAAACCCCTCCGACTTGTGTCAACAGCAAATTTCCGTGGCTGTGAAGTAGCAAAGGAGTTGCAAAACAGACGTGACAAGTTGTTTAAGCCACAAAAAGAGAATCCCAAAACTAAAGAAAAAACATCGGGATCTGCTCAAAATATCGTTAAAAACGCCAAGGCGAAAGTGATTGATTCCAGTGTTGAAAAGAAAGCATCGGAAAAACTTACATACGCTGAAGCTACCAAGCTAAAGGCAAAAGATTCCGGAGATCCTGCTTCCCAAGTATTTTCCGTTATTCTCGCGCAGCTTGAGCAGCAAAACAAAATCAATGAACTTATTTTAGATAAGCTAAAGAAGTTTGAAAATAGGTTCAATAAAAAACGTCCTTCGCCTAAAAAATGAAAAGGGAAAAATTAAACGTACTCACCTGGAATGCAAACGGAATCTTAGAAAAACTTTATGAACTTGAGTTATTCCTAAGGAAAAACGACATTGACGTTTGTTTGGTTTCCGAAACCCACTTGAAAAATGGGTCATCTGCAAAAATTAGAGGTTTTAAAGATTACTACGCGTATCACCCTTCGGGAAACGCGAGAGGCGGATCCTCTGTATACATTAAAGAGTCTCTTGAGCACAACGAAGATATAAAAGTAGAGCTCGAGTCTGTACAACTAATTGCAGTGCGCGTAAAATTGGTACGGAACTCCTTTACTATTTCAGCCATCTACTGTCCTCCACGATTTACGCCTTCAAAACATATATTTAAAAATATATTCAATTCTCTTGGATCGGCTTTTATGATTGGCGGTGATTTCAATGCCAAACACACTTTTTGGGGATCAAGATGTGTCTCTCAAAAGGGTAAAATACTCTATAAAGCATGTATGGAACACAATTGTGACTTCTATTCAACGGGCAAGCCGACTTATTGGCCAACAGACACAACGAAAATACCCGATCTTGTCGATTTCTTCGTTGTTAAAGGAATTCGTAACTCGGATATAAACGTTGATGAAAGCTTCGATCTTTCCTCCGATCATTCTCCAGTCATACTGACAATGAACGACACGTTTATTAAAAAACAAGGACCATTAAGACTAACTGGACGAAATACTAATTGGGAAGGATTCAGAAATGAGATTAATAATAACCTAGAACTAGACGTTTCACTTAAAGCAGCACTTGAACTCGAAATCGAAGTGGATTCTTTCGTTGAAATAGTCCAATGTGCTGCGTGGAACAATACACCTTGTCAACGAAAAAACACGGCTAAACGTGACTTAAACTACCCGCCTGAGGTAAAAGATATGATAAGAGAAAAAAGAAAAGCTCGCAAAAGATGGCAAACAACTCGAGCGCAGCAGGATAAAACACGCTTAAACAGGCTCTGTAATCTGCTCAAGGAGACTCTTAAAAGTTACAGAAATTCCGAAGTAAATACATATGTTCAAAACCTGACGGCAGGAAAAGAAACAAATTACTCGCTTTGGAAAGCTTTAAAATGCTTAAAAAGGCCCAAAATCCCCGCGCCACCAATCAAGGTCGGCAATAACGAATGGGCTAAGGGGGATAAGGAAAAAGCGGAGGTTTTTGCCGACTATCTTGAAGAAATTTTCAAGCCCTCCGACGGCCCGACACTGGCACCCGGCACCAGTTCTTTAGAAATAGCATATAGTAATTTTGTAATGACAAATGCAACTCTTGCTGAAATCAAAACTGTAATAAGGAAATTAAAACCAAAGAAGGCTCCGGGGTATGACCTTATTACCGGAGAAGTTCTGAAAATGTTACCTCAAAAAGCACTTATAAAGCTCTTACACATTATTAACGCGGCTCTGAGGCTTGAATACGTGCCAAGCCAGTGGAAAGTTGCAGAAGTCATTATGGTACTAAAACCAGGAAAACCTCCAAACGATAAAAAATCATACAGACCCATTTCTCTTCTACCGATCCTGTCGAAAATCTTTGAGAGGATTTTGCTAAAACGTCTTCTCCCAATTATCGAAAACCAAAATCTTATTCCCAGCCATCAATTTGGATTTCGGACTAAGCATTCAACAATTGATCAGGTGCATAGAATTACTGATGTAATTGAAAGATCCCTGGAAGAAAAAAAGATTTGTTCGAGCGTATTTCTTGACGTCTCACAAGCTTTTGACAAAGTATGGCATGAAGGTTTGAAGTTCAAACTGCGACGAATTTTGCCATTAAAGCTTTATAATATATTGACAAGCTATTTTGAAAATAGAATTTTTCGCGTTCGATACGGAAATGATGTTTCGAAATTTAAAGATATCCTAGCCGGAGTACCGCAGGGTAGCGTACTGGGCCCACTTTTGTACCTTTTATATACAAGAGATATACCACACGTCGAGGATACTGTTCTCGCTACTTTTGCTGACGACACCGCTATCTTAGCGGTTGGAGAATCAATAGAAGACTCAACGGCGAAACTTCAGACTGCTTTAAATAAAGTCTACGAGTGGACAAAGATCTGGCGAATTACCCTTAATGAGACAAAATCTGTACATGTTGACTTCACCTACAGAAAGATAAATCACTTGCCCATTTCTATAAACTCGGTGTGTATCCCCTTTGCAAACGAGGCTAAGTATTTGGGAATGACACTTGACGCGAAGCTTAAATGGAAAACGCATGTTAGAAAGAAACGAAAAGAACTAGAGGCCAAATACAGAGAAATGTACTGGCTACTTGGTAAATATTCCAAGCTAAGCTTAGAAAACAAGCTGCTTCTTTATAAGCAAGTGCTAAAGTCGGTGTGGACCTATGGTATACAACTCTGGGGTTGTAGTAAGAAATCAAATGTAAATATAATACAAACTTTTGAAAATAAAGTGCTACGACAATTTGTGCGTGCCCCATGGTTGATAAGAAATAATGACCTGCATCGAGACCTCGGAGTTCCTTTCGTGGAAGATGAAGTCAGGAACTGCGCACGAAAACATAAAGTCCGGTTAAGCGGCCATATCAACAATACAGTCCTAGAAGTCTTGGACGAACGAAACATACTACGCCGTCTTCAACGAACTAAACCGTTGGACCTTGCGCGATAAATTGAAACCGCATTAAGAAAGCGGAATATGTAGGGTCTTCCATTGGAAAGTGTCCTACCAATCGTGACTAACTTATGAAATAAAAACTGCTTGATAAGTTCTACTTAGTTGCGGTATTAAAATCAACAATGAAGGGAGGTGTTTTTAGTGAGTAAGAATCTCACACTACTATGAGCACGCGCTTCTGATCCTCATAGTGTCTGATGGAAGATTTTCACCTGCCCTCGCCGGAAAAAAAAAAAAAAAAAAATTAATCGTGGCTCATAACTTTGTGTTATACTATGATTAATTAATTATTGTTCGTATAATAGGATAAATTCGGCGGATATTTAATATAAGATCTATTTGTCTTATTTTGTTTGCTTCAGGTGCCTTTTTGGTGTTCGGTCCACACGACATTTGAAATATTTCCTCTTCCGTGGCTGGTTCCAGATGAATACTGTTTTGTAATTGCTGAATGTCGTGGTTCGATATTCTAATATCGCATAAATACATGGTTGCTAAGGCTTGCTTGGAAAAGTGCTCAGCAAACTGCTCCACAATCGTTATCACTTGATGAAAAAGTGTTGTGTACAGCTTCGACAATTGAAGGTTTCTTTGTTCCTAAAAGTTCGTTTATAATGTTCCATGTCCCCCTGAGATCATTCTGGTTGTTTACAAATCGCGGTTTGTAAAAGTTTGCTTTAGTTTTTATTAAAAATGTACTCACACAGATTTGTACTCGAGCTCGTTACTTTGGCTACTTCGACTGTTTCTACATCTTCTGTACAACTCATCCCCCTTATTTCAGATTGAAATTATTTCACTCGTTGTCCACGGTTTTTGTTTTCGTATGTATTTTTTTCACTGTTTTTGTCTTTTTACGAAGTTATTATATAAGCCCTCCACATTACTTAATTCCATTTCACTCCCACCATAAAGTTCATGTCCTTCGATGCTTCGTGTTTTGCCAAAATAGAGGTTTCTTTGTGGCGGCGTCCGTCATCGTAAAATGTCTTTAGTCAAATTTAATTCGAAGGAAATCCAATGTTTAACTTTGAAACTAGACACTGTTTTCAGGACTTGACTTATCTCAAAAGAAATGTTCGCAGAGCTATAGAAATGAAAAAAAATATTACCACTATAAGAAACGCTTCCAAATTTGTCTCGGATATAGGATCTATGTTGGTTAGCATCACACAAACAACCTTGGGTTTGATAAGGATTAATAGCCAAATCAGTTCACACAGATTTTGAGATCACAACACCGTACGTAATTTAATTGGCCATTTGATGAACTGAACGGATGCTCTTGACTAAGCCGTTTATGTAATGATATCCAATAACGACACTTAATTCTTGTCCAATGAATGAAACAATTGAAAAAAAAAAAATAAAATAAAAAACAGGAGATGCCATCACTCTTTATTAGCACACCATTGAGTTGACTGATACACATTACGAAAATCATTACCCCCATCCTTAAGGACTTAGTTTCAACAAACAAAACCGACTTCCGACTAATCAACCTCCTACGCACCGATGATACGAACTCCACATAAAGGCAATTAGGGCGAGTCTCTAATTTTGGCCGTTTGCAGTCTCTAATCCCAAATCCGGCAGCCTTCCAGCAATTAGCCAATTTTCATTAAAATGCAAATAAGGTTAACACACGCTCGATTAGAATCGAAAATTGATTAACTCACGTTGGCATAAATTTACTCCGAAAACCTGATCCTGTGTGCACAAGCATACTTTCTAACTTCTGGCTATTTAAGTCGCTGCTATATGTTGGTACCCTCCTCTGCTCCAAAAGCCTTTCCTTTTTAACAAACGAACTTAACACAGAGCAAACTTCCGCCATCGGATGGGTGTGCGATTGCCTCTAAACTCGATACTTAATTAAAACTTACAATCTCAGGACAACAGCAACAACAAAAACCAATTATCCGTTGCGGAAGAAAAGACATACGAATAACTTTAAGAAGTAGAATAGTAAGAGAGAGAGAGAGAGAGAGAGGAAAAGAGAAAGAAAACCGGCAAAGAAAATTTTTATCCTGCCAGGTTATGGTTGGACTGGTGGGAACCCTCCAGACCACTTTCTCTCCGTCAGACCTGTTTAACTGTTGCCCTAATGGCGAATTTATTGCACATCCTTGTGCTGGAGTCTTCGTATTTTTCCATTTGTACGAGTCCACCTCCCTTGTTTCGCACAGCAGAGCCTTTGGTGTTTAATTAAAAATAATTTAAATGAACAAATTATGGTTGATAGAAAATTAGAGGGCAAAGGAAAGGAAATAGAAAATTGGAGACTAGAAGACGCGAACAGGAATCAAAAGAAATCGACTTTACTCAATAAAGGTGAACGCTTTATGCTTTTTGTGTTTTTTTGTAAAGAAGTCCTGCAATCGAATTAAGCGCTCTTTTTTAGCATGTCATTCGGATTCTGCAGACGTGTTTGAATTTTACTTCTCAGATTTAGGTTTGCATTTGCAACAATATTTTCGGGACTATCCGACATAGCGCTTCTTCTTCGTTTGTTTGTGTGTGTCGGGCGACCCGTTCTTCTTCCCTTCTCAGTTAGGGGACTCCATTGCAAACGTGGCGGTTTCGTCTTTTCGAAGAGTATATCCAATCTACTGCCACCTTACTCTGTATTGCAATGTCTATAAGACTCTGACCAATACATTAATGGAGCTCCAAGTTAAAAATGTGGTTTGGCTAGAAAATCCGAAAGATGTTTCACAGAGAGTTAACCAAAAACATTTGTAGTATGTTATTGGCAGTTATTTTCCAGGTGCTGCATCTTTTCAACAGCAGGGATTCAACATATGGCCGGAGCAGCTGTAGCTTCTTGTTGATACTAACTTTACTTAGGTGGCGCTAAAGTTCTGGGTGAACCTGGGCATCAACTAACAAGCTTCTTCTGTTAGCCCGATCTTTAGCTATCTACTTACAGATGCGCACGAAAAACACTTTCCAAATTGCAGGCATGGGGTCTATCATAGACATAACCTTTGCCAGCATCTTTTTAGTACGTAACATAAAGTGGTGGGTTAGCGAAGACTATATACGAAGAGACCATCAGGCTGTGATTCTCGAGCTCTGAGAAGAAAAACGCCAAAGCCGCCCGAAAATGACTGGTCCAAAGTGGAAGGATACTGCTTTGGATAGCGAATCGTTTGAATAGGTCATTAGTACTTACCAACTAAGACCCGGGGCCGCAGAGAATCTAGCGCTCCAGCGGTCTGACCAATTGATTTCTGCATATGGTGCTTCTATGCCAATAAGAACGTCCACCTTATTCGGCTCACCCTGCTACTGGTGGAGCGACGAAATCAGATCCTTATGAACTACCTATCTGAGAGCGAGATGAAATGCCAAAGCTCAAGGGAAAGTTTGGATTTTAATCAGAATCTGGTTATTTCTAAGCAAGGGAGGAGATTCTTAAAAAGGCCATTAGGGACAGCTGAAATAAGAGCTTCAAAAACCACCTACAGGATTATCATGACGAAGATGAAAGGATATAGAGCACATCAACTTACATGCCCGATAATCCTGGAAAATATTGCTTTCAGAACGATTACCGAACCGTTTCTGCGACATCATAGACATTGCAGCGGAAGAGCTGCCTTCTGTTATAGAAGATGAATTGCTGCTGGCATGCAAAATGTTTTAGAGAGGAAAACATCAGGCCAGGAATGATATACCAAACAGCAACAATTACATCGAGACCGGACATTTTACACTAGTAATTTACACCTGTCTTAAGGGTGGGGCATTTCCAGATCATTGAAAACTCCAGGGTTTAGTAAACTATCCAAAGGAAAAAAACCTCTAGGAGTTCCATCGTCATATCATCCAATTTGCCTACTGGATACTATAGGAAAAAATTGTAGAAAAGGTCATTTACAATAGACTGATGGCAATAGCAGAAGAAAGCAGTGCACTGTCAGAATACTAACTTGGGTTCTGAAAATCCCGCTCCACAGTAGGCGATCCGGAACAAAGGACTTCTGTGCATTAGACATAAAAAGGCTTGAATCCGACAAACTGGACTTTTATAATGAACGCTTTTACTAAAATGGACATGCCAAACTACTTCCTCAGAATTATATACATCTACTTTAGGAACAGAAAACTCAGCTATGACACCGACGATGGTATCAAACACTACAACGTTGCAACAGGTGTGCCACAAAAATCCGTCCTAGGCCTTTACTCTAGAATATTATGTACGATGGTGTAAGGTGTCCTCAGGCTCCCGAAGCCTTAAAACGTGAGGATAATAGATGATATCGCCATATTAACCATGGCCAAGTAAATCCAGGAATGTAGAATCTGCAACAAACGAAGCGATGTCCCGAGTAGGTACTTGGCTTCAGACTTGCTGTCTGAATTTAACAGAACAAAAATCAGTTCTTATCACCATCTGCAAGGACGTTGAATACACGCATATACGCGTAGGAATTCAAGTAATAAGATCAAGACAGGCAATAAAGTACCTAGGTGTTATGATTGATAATAGACTTAGGTGTAAGGTTCACCTAGACTAAGATGGGAAAAAAACATCGATTATCCAATCCTCGCGACGAGTTTAATGCCAAACATCGGAGGGCCCAGATGCAGTCGCAGATTATTTCTGTCGAAAGTAGTTTGTTTAGTTATACTGCACGCGTCTCTAATATGGGCAAGCGCATCTAAGCGAAAAATATCGCGAATCATTCTGAGAACGATTTGCGCCTACCGGAGCGTCTCAGAGGAAACGGCGGGTGTTTAAGCTGGTGAGATGCCATATACATTGATATGTATAATGGTCAGAGAAATGAGACTCGTGCACCCGAGAATACGTTCAGGTCCACCCTACGGATCGATTGGCGGGATCCATAATGAGGAAAGGGATAGGTGGGGAGGTTGGTGATTTTAGTTTTCACTGATCTTATCTCCAGCTCAACAATGCCTGGCAGCGCTAACATTAAGCGGAAGTCCACATCTTATAGTATAGCGAGCAAATATTATAAGTCTAGTAAACGTGTTTTAATCTCAGAGTTCATTAAGTTCCTCCGTTATGCGATGAAGCAGAATGGAGCGCACAAATAGCTTTGGGTAAGGGAAACTCGTACATACCTTCGGTTTTCCAGGATCTATCTGCAGGATCTATTAAAACATCGTTGGTTCATTCGTTTAAAAATACATTGGTACACCATCAAGTTCCATCACAGTGGTTATCTTCAGTGCGAATACGGGCAGTATTAGGACATTTCATCCTGACTTGGTTACATATTGCAACCAAACCGAAATGTATCCTTCATCTTTTGATTGGTACTCATCCAAGGCAAGAAGAAACCTCCATGGCTTTCCGGGAGTCCTCAGAAAGCTGGATGATCTGTCCACCTTGCCTCCTTTCAGCAAAATTTTTTACTTTGGAAAAAACATATTCACGTCGGCCCAGTGCTTTTGGATGCTACTGATTATACAAACTTCGTTCAAAATAAGTACCCGTAGTTTTCTGGCGCACAGAAGGGTTCGTTAATTAGTTAGTCTAATCCCCGCTATATTGCAGATTCCCCCTTACTTCCTTAATTTCGGCTTATCGCCATCTGATGATGGTTAACTGAATTTGTGCCAGGTCGTATACGCAAAAAAGGTGGCCTCTTTGATAAGGCCGCTGGCATTGTAAAAATTCGCTAGCCATCCGCCATTACCATTCTGTTTTCTCAGCCCATGTGTGGGTATAACATGTTAGAGGCCTTAGTTCCTGTGCTTACTTGAGCGGCATCAAGGTATTGTTGGAACCAAAATAGTCAATAATATATGTCTGCGCATTGCGAAGTAAAAGGCAATAAGCTCATCAATGAGCTGGCAAGAGATGAAGGGAAATATTGTCTTGATGATTTCAAAAGCGAGGGAACAGATATGAGCGGTTAAGACGATTCTCTTGTATGATACAATATAGAGTGTATTAAACATTACGGTCGACCCTAAAAGATTCTCGTATAAGAGAATCAGTAAAAGACTAAATCCACCTAATCTTAGAATCATGACTAGTACTCACAGACTTGAGCGGACACGTGCAAATATAAAATTAATTTAATCTGCATTGTAGTCTAATTGGTAAATGTGTATTGCTGTATCTATGGTATATACGGGAACGATAATCCGTAGTATTGGAAGCCGATTGGCAAAATACTTCTTAGGCTGGTTCAATATTTCGACTACTCCAACGATTAAAAGTTTCACATTTCTCAACGATGTCATCTGAAAAAATTGGAGTATTCACAGGACTACTTGCATGATAAATTGCCGAATCGATGAATTGGAAGAAATGGTCCAATACATTCGGCCGCAGGATCACCAGATTTGACAGTTTTGGATTTCTACGTTCTGAAGGAGCGGGTGTTTCCATCAGAAATAGGAACATTGGTTGAATTGCAAGAACGGATAGCAACAGCAGCACAACATATCAAAGAGAAGTTACCAACTATTAATATTACAAGAACCATTCAAAAACGAACATTTAGTCTGAAGGGGGGCACTTTGAACAATTGTTGTAGAATTAAGATTATGTAAATTACGATTAGTATTAAAATTATTTATTTATTTATAATAATTCGTTATAAGTAGTTAGATTGATATCTCGAAAATGAAAGCATTGATGATAATAGTGCTTAATTAACCATAAATCAATTGGCTTTCAAACGAGCCTAGCCTGGTTGCTCTGAGTTTAATACACTGGAAGTTGTAACTAAATAATTGCTGGTACCTACTTCTTTGAAGAAAATTTTTTTAAACACCCTGTAACTGAATAGATTTTGAAGATAGACACCTTCCCACACTAATTTTTTCACAACATGAACCAATGAATCAGATCTCAAAATATCTGTAACCCATACCGCATTCCCAAAAGAATTGAACTCGGTGTTCCTTAAGGTTTAGTTTTATGCCCTTCTATGGTACCTTTCAAAGGCAAAGTCACAGCATGTGGCGATGATTACTGGCCTTTCATACTCAAATAAAAGTTTGCTTAGTATTTGTTCGAATGTAAACTAAAAGGTGACCAGATACGACGATAGGAAACAAAATTTAAATACTCGTAAAACAACAACGGTGTGAGATATAAAATTGATTCTGGCTTTATTTTGAAGCTACGTTCATTCCATTATGTGTGGAATATCATTCAAATGGCCGCCTCGGTTTCGCTGGCAGTGGTCGGTTGAACTTTTGATGACTACACCTGAGACCATTGACGATAACGGGGTCTCCTTCTTCATTTTGAAAGAAATAAGGTCCGATGATGGTCCGATGGTCCCATGCCAAAACCGCACCAAACAGTCAATCTTTGTGGATGCATTGATACTTGGCCGAATACTTGTGGATTGTGTTCGCTCTAAAAATTTTGTTTGTTGATATAGCCGCTGAGCAAAAAATAGGCCTCGTTTAAGAAGATGCTTTTTTGGACAAAATCCCGATCTCCGGTCAACATTTCCAGCTCCCAATTAGCGAACTCAGAGCTTTGTCTATGGTCGTGTGGCTTCAATTCTTGCGTTAACACAATCTTATACGGATGTAGGCCCAAATCGAACCACGAAATAAACCAGGTTGACTCTCTGGCGATGTCCAATTCAGCTGATCGACGCCGAATCGGCGTTTCTGGGTCTACTTCGATACTTTTTTTTTTTTATAATTGGCGCACGCTAATAGGGTTTTGTACCGAAGGAAATTTAGGGAGGAAGAAAAGACAGGTACCGATGTACATTGTTTTTAAATGTTTGTGAATTATAACGACCAGGAAATACAGAGATCGGCAGGGCATTCCATAAGCGAGTTGTACGGCTTAGGAAAGAATCACGATATTTTAGAGTACGTCCGAAAATTGGCTTGAGGGTATACTGATGAACATTCATAGCGAGACGGGTGTTACGGTTGAAAGTTTGAATGGGCGGAATGCTACTGGCGATTTTAATGGAGCACTGGTGCTGGAAATAGCGGTAAAATAAAGTGATACAGGAGACATTTCGTCGGTGTTCGAGGGTGTCAATTGATTGACTGATATTAGTATTACCAATGAGTTTTATCGCACGGTTTTGAATCCTATCTAACAGGTGCAGAAATGTTTTAGGAGCACCTGACCAGATGTGGGCATTGTACTCCAATTTTGGGCGGATAAATGCCTTATAGATCGTGGCCAGATCAGAAGGCGTAAAATATTTCGTACATCGCTTGAGGAAACCTAGACATTTCGCAGCATTTTTGGCCGCTACACCGGCTATATTGCCTTCATTTTCCAACAACCTCTGTCAGGTTGGTGGCTTAAGATCCAAAAGAGTGTACTCACTCTCAAACTTCTCCACGGTGTGACGAATTGCCTGCACACTGAAGCCATGATTACGACCGACCTTACAATGGAATTCACGTTGCGTATTTACAACTGAGCCGGAAATTCGATAAAATTTTGTAATAATTTTCTCACTGTCGGCAAGCGTAAAACGATGCATGATGAAATGGCAAACCTTACTGAATATGTATTTTGACAGCTGGATATCATTGGTAACTTTAAAACTTGCTGATGAATTACAATTGGAAAAATTATCATTGCTACCTAGTCGCCATATATAACCTCGATTTGCTAAGGTAATGGCTTGTTACGCAATTTTAAAAATGAAACTTTTAATGAATTTTTGATATTTTATCATATTCCATGTTACGCACGTAACTTCTTCTGTTGGCATTCCCATTTAGTAGGAAATATGGTTTGGACCGGAGTACATCGTAGCTTTGCCGTGCGTGCGTTTTATGAAAACCACCGATCTGTTATTGCGACGCAAAGAGCTTTTCGGCGACGCTTTAACATTCCGCGTAATAATTCCGTCCTGGATTCGGCAGTTGGAGGAAACTGGTAGCACACTAAGAGTACATACATGGCCGACGAAGATCCATCAGAACACCAGAAAATTTGGAGCTAGTGAGAGCAGTACGTTCTGCTGGAAGGCACGCTATTGCATTGGGGGTTTCAGTTTGAGGAGGATTCTGTATTTAGATTTTAATTTCCATCCCTTCCAAGTAATGATGGTTCAAGGATTGAACCCAGCAAACTACGCCAACCGCCAAAATTTGTGTTAGGAAATGCATGCTGCGATCCCTCCTGAGGCAGCATTCTTCAGCAACGACGAGATACATTTTGACGTAAGCGGGATTGTGAATAAACCGAATTTTCGCTACTGGGCTGTAAACAACCCCCAAATTGTTAACGGAGGTCTGCTACGTTCTCCTAAACTAACGGTTTGGCGTGCAGTATCACAATTTGGCGTTATTGGCCCGTACTTCTTTGAAGAAGGAGGAGTGACCATGGCCGTGAATTCCGGCTGTTTCAATGTTACAAAATTTTCTGTAGCCCCGACTGGAAGTGGTTGTTGAAGAAGAGAGATTAGGGGATATTTGGTTCCAATAGGATGGGGCGACAGTTCACACAGCCTGGAATTTTCTAAATGCTTCAAGAAAAAGGTTTCTCGGACGTCTAGTGTCTTTGAGAGGTAGTGTGGGGTGGCATGCGCGGTCGCCGGATTTAAGCATGTGCGACTTCTTTCTTTGAGGATATCTGAAGGAAAAAGTGTTTAAACGTCGCCCCCAAAACCTAAGGGAACGAATTGTTGAAGAAGTAAACGCAATACCCCTCGAAATATGTTAACGATCTGCTCAAAACTCTAGAAATCGGCTTCAGCAATATATTGTAGTTAACGGCGGCAATCTGAAAGATATTATTTTTAAGAATTAATGTGTATAAAATGGTAAATTCTACGGATTTCAAAAATAAAAACATTTGTTTCATACCCTGGTTTTTTTTTCTAACTCTTCAAAACTGCTCAACTGGTTCTGCCGCACTCTGTATAACAACGATGATAGTTATAGTTTTTTTAACAGTTAAAATTTTTGTTGCTGCAATTGTTTCAGAGTTAAGACCATTCCAAATACTAAGGAGTTCTTTTAGATATTAATCTGAGTTAGTATAATCATACACAATACCTTCAATTCTAAAATCATGCTGTGCTGGTGCATAAAACAAAACGGACCCTTTATTAATAAAACAAAAACAGGTAATACGAAACTTATGCAGAGTAAATCGCAGAACTCTGAGTTTAAATTTGTTCAATCAGCTTGAAATTGTTCCTTTAAGATATCCGTACTGCTTCAAAGTTCTAAAGATATTCTTTCAAATCTCTGATTACTATTCAATTAGAAATGCTGAAATTTGTAATTTGCGAGTAAATGCTAGAAATTTTGTGTCTGTGCTAATTTTTAAATTAAACTTTGGACGATTTTACTATGCCATCGCACCGTATTTATATAACGTACTTCCAGATGAATATTGACCAGGGCATCATAATATGTACAATGGGGCGTAAAAATTGTCACCCAATGTTCTTTGGTCGTATTTTTTTTATTAATGAAAAACTTTAATTCGTTGAGCATGGCTCTGTAGCGCCCGCCGTCCATAGTAGTCGTTTGGCCCGCGGCGTTTTCATCTTCAACAACAGCAGAGCGGCTGCTCCGAGGCCTGCCGGATCTGGCAGCATCTCCTGTTGTCCTATACTCTTCTAGGCGAGCGAATTGATGTCTTGTGGACGTGTATTTTGTATCTATTTACAGCACAAATGTCAAAGTAGAACTGACATTTGCCAAAATTATAGCATCTTCCGATAGGGTGATGACTTTTGTGCCACCTTGTGTATCCATGCATGCTGATATTTTTGTTCTGTAACAATTTTTGTAACTCCCCATCAACAGTTTCAAGATTTACTCGTATTAATAATAAATTGCTCTGTACTTTCAACTATTGCCATTTGGACAATAGATTCTACCTAACGATTTCATATTTATAAAACAATGAATTGTAATATCAAAATGTTGTACAGCAAAAATGGAAATAAAATATATTAATAATTAATAATAATAAATCTAATACAGCTGGGATATAAGAAAAATGCAGCGTAATGTGCAACGTGATAAGTGTGCATTTGCCGTGAGCGCCTAGAAGCGGGTAAAAGTGGGACAGAAGAATTGCCTTCACAATGACCGAAGAACTCATTGGTCATTGCTATAGACAACAACAAATGAAAGCCCAAGAATATATTTTTACTCATTTCGAATGAGGCTCGAGTAAGGAGGCTAAAAGAGCATTTGAAATCAATCCTCTCCTTGTTCAAGGATGAGATCATTGTCATGATAAAGGTGCTCAAATCGGCGATAGAACTTGGAGATTTCAGTAACAATTAATAAACAAGTTTGTTTTTCCTAAAGCGGAATAAAGAAATAATCGTCTAGCTTGTTCAAAATCGAAGCCTTCTCCAAGGTAGGACTTTGCGTGCTACCACTACTTGCTAAAAGTTTCAAAAAAATTAAGTCATTTCAATGTGTAAGCCTAAGTTTCCATTTTAAATCCTCCTTTGGTGACAAGGTAAAGAGTCAGTGTATTATCTTCAGGCAGCTTTATGGCTTTTATTATCCAAGAGATACGATTTCGATAGTTTGTAAAACTTCCTGGCATTCCTCCTAAACCATTTCTTATATGTATAGAGCACCGATTTCATGCCATGCACTAAAAAAAAAAATTGGAATATTTATTGGGTATACAGTAAGCTAAGCCAGATGATCGATAGGAATGATGAGTCCGCTTCAGTGGCTTGTCAGCTCAGTGGCTAAGTGGCTTTTCCACTGAATATTAAAAAATAATAAATTTTTGGAGATACGGTCCATGGAGGACCCAGTCCAAATCCTTCTCCAAATGGCGGGAGAGTGAGCGATTTTTTAATAGTCAAACGATTCCACTTTTGGAGGTTTGCCATGGCTGGCTTAAAGTGTAGTGATGTCCAAAAATTAGAAGATTTTTCCTGCTTTTTGCTATTGGTAGAGGCAAACTTATTCGCCATAGTGCTACTTAATGTGATCTGCCAGCATTTGCTCAATCTACCAACCACTGATGTAACTTCCTGACCACATATTCCAATGAAAATGACTCCTGTCACTGATAGGCCACCTCATGGTTATCTCGCCTTTTTAGACAACACTCCCGCGCTTATAGTCGGCAGAGCAGCACGTACTCTTTTGAGTTATACTTAATTTAGTTAATAATAAATTCGTGGATTGAAACTAAAAGAAGTAGTCTTTATAACCTTTTCAAAATCTGGCGACGAGGTAGCGAAATTCACTATGGACCCAGCAATAGTGGAACGAATGTTCGGCCAGCAAAAGAAATTGTTGGAAAATATTCCCAAGTCAAATGCAGAGCACATGAAGAGAATTTTACAAAGTTGCTTCGCTTCCATTACGTCCAAGTTAACCAGTTTCATCCCACAGTTTCGGCCGTTTTCTCTCGAGAAAGGGACATGGGGCAATTATCTGTTCCAACTGCAGTAGCATTTTAAGGCAAACGCGGTCGAAGATGACACCCTTAAGAAGGCATATTTTCTGTCAACTTGTGGCAATTATATCAATGAAGTTCTCCGAAAGCTATTCGAGACCACCGATGTGAGTATACACATATTTAAGGCATTTCCAAACTCAACTGCATGTTCTCGCAGCTAGGTACAAATTTCTGACACAGAAAATGTCTCCGCGTCAAACGTACGCTGACTGGATAGCCGATTTAAGAGGAACAGCCAGAGACTATAATTTTGTGTGTGTGAAGTAAGACTGTAGCACATCATACGCCGACAGTATGATACGGGACATGATTGTCTACTACACCCCAAACGAACCCGTTCGTATGGCAGCAACCCGGAAAAAATACCCCTCTCTGGAAGAAATTGAGGAGCTCGTAACAGCGTATGAGTCAACCCAGATGGCGACGAAAATTTTAAAGGGAAATGGTGTTCCGACAACATCAGCTACAGTGGCGGTCATTCAACTAATCAATAAATGGCGACAACAGGCATAGAGTAAGTCTAATGCACATTTCCTTACTAGGAAGTCTTGCACGGCATGTTTAATCCACCATGATCGTGACCAATATAAACACTTGCACTCCATACGCAACAACTGTCAGAGGCGGAGGCATATAAGTAGTGTGTGCATGTCAACACAGCGCTTAGAAACAGGTGCTCCAACGAATTCAACGCAGCGATCCAAAAGCCGTGGTCGCAGGTTGTCACATGCTCACGCAAGGCCTGAAAATGGGAATCGCACCAACTCATACTATTGCCGAAATCCCGCAGACACGACTCACTTAATTAATGAGGTCGTCAAAAGTGGTATCGACGAAGTTTCGTCAACTCAGTGGGAAACTGAAAGGAAAGGCCGTCAAATTTTGGCGTCGCTTCACGTAAATCAGCAACCAATGGTCTTTCAGATAAACACTGGAGCAACTTGTTCACTGGTGGGGCTTGCAGGGTATCAGGCTCTTGGAAATCCTCACTATGAACCCACTCACCGCTCTCTAAAGGCGTATGGCGGCGTCAACGTACCAATCAAGAGGGTGATAGAAACATCGGTTTGCTGGAAAAACAGAACTTGCACTTTTAGTAAGCAACAGTCATCAAGGTGCCAACATAATGGGGTTAGATTGGTTCGAGACGCTTCAGTTTTCAATAAATTTCTCGAAGGGGGAATTAATTGTGAAAATGGTAACCAAGTCGAAAGAGTCACGAGACTGTTTTTATACCACAACTCGGTTGCAGTAAGGTCTTTGTCGCTCATCTAACTCTCAAGCCAAATAGTCAGCCGAAGTATTTTAAGCATCGTCCGGTCCCTTTTGGCTTGAAAGAAGGCGCGTCCGAACTTAAATTGAGCGTTTATGACGATTAGATATTCTTCGACCAGTCGAGACCAGTCAATAGACAGCAAACATTGTTGTCAGCAAATGGCAGCTTATGCATCTCTGGCAACTTTAGAATACGAATTGGAGATTGATCGTCATCCTATCCTAAGAATACAGGAATTATTCCAAAAATTTCAAGGTGGACAATATTTTACAAAGGTTGACTTATGCGGCGCCTACCTCCCTTTAGATGAAGAGTCAAAGAAGCTTTGCGTCATAAGCACCGAATTCGCACTCTTTGAATATCAGCATTTAACCTTTGGAACTTCCAGTTCTACAGGAATCTTTCAACGATGCATGGCACAGCTGACATCTGACCTCGAGTTTTGTACGCCATACCTAGATGACGTAATTGCTTCCGGAAGGACCAATGCTGAGCACTTGCAAAATTTCCAAACCCTATTTTAGTGGCTCGAAACTCATGGATTTCGATGTCGTATGGGGAAATGGCAATTTGCGAAAAGGGAAATTGACTACTTGGGTCACATCATCGACTGCTCAGGTATACGCCCATTGGAGGCACATTTAGCAGCTATTCGCGATTTAGCGGAGCCGAAGAATCTAAAGGAATTGAAAACTTTCGTCGGCAAGTTGAACTATTACAATCAGCTTATTAAGGACTTTGCCCAGGTAGTCGCTCCACTCAACAAACTGAGATCAAAAAATGTGCCATTTTTATGAGACAGACAACAGTGCGCATTTGACCAATTCAAGGACAACATCCTAAAGGTTTCTCGACTTGTGCACTTCCGTAATGATGTCCCAATAACCTTGGCCACCGACGCAACCTCCCACGGCATTTGTGGTATCATTTCCCACATTTATCCCGACAAAACAGAGAGACCAATCGCTTTCGCATCGAAGACGCTGGACGAAGCGCAGAAGAAATACAGCCAGATTGAGAAAGAGGCTCTCTCCACCATTTACGGTGTCAAGATGTTTCATCTTTATCTTGGTGGTAGCCAGTTTGAATTATTTACAGATCGCCAACCGTTGTCACAATTTTCAATCCCTCCAAGAAGCTTCCACATATGACGCTACAGCGCCTTCAACGATGGGCGCTCATCCTGATCGGATACACTTACACTATACGCTATCGTCCTACCAAACAACGTAGAAACTCCGACTGCTTGTTACGGCTACCAATGGGATCTGATGAGACATTTGACCGCACAGAAGAATTGGGTGAAGTTTGCTCCTCATTGGTCGAAGACTATCCTATAAATTCTACCATTATAGCCAAGACATCACAAAAGGATCAGACGCTGAAGAAGGTCACTCAATACGTGCAGAATGGATGGCCCAAAGAGCTTCGAGAAGATGCAATTTCCTTATTGCCTTATTTTCGCAGAAGACATTCTATAGAATCATTTAATAGTGTTCTTCTCTTCCACAGCGTAAACCCTAGAGAAGTCGTACCCCGGTTGTTGCAACCCAAAGTATTGACGATTCTTCATCAGGGTCACTGGGGACTCACCCCTATGAAGAAAGTGACCCATCGATACTGTTGGCGGCCCGCTGTTGAGGACGTCATCACCAAAACTGTAGTACAATTTACCGTCAGACCAACGCTAACAACTCGCCAAGAGAGTACATGAGCTGGCCGTCTACTGAAGAAGTATGGGAGCGCGTACATATCGACTTCGCTGGAGCCTCTCAGAAGCAGATGTGGCTGATTGTGGTTGATCCGAAATCTAAGTTTCCGTACGTTGCCCGTATGGCATCTACCACATCACAAGTAATGACTCATGCTTTACAATCGATTTTCGCAAGACGTTAGTGTCAGACAATGGGCCCCAATTTACTTCGTGTGAGTTCGAGCATTTTTGCAGAAGTAACTTTATTCATCATTTTGGCATCAGCGCCATTCAACCCAGAATCCAACGACGCAGCTGAAAGGATGGTACATACGTTCAAAACAGCGCTTCGAAAGATTCTGCAAGACTGACCACGATGGGAAGATGGACTATTGGCCCTTTTGTCGACATATCGGTCTATACCAGATGACAGTGGGATCCCACCAGCAGAAAAAATCTACGCACAATTCTTTCAGCTATGTTTCCAGAACCCAAGAAAGCTATAGGCCAGCCAGTTTTCATACGACAGTTTCAAAGGAAAAGCGGATCACCGCAGTCGTAACGAGGAACCTAGGCAAAAGGATGTATTTGGTGGAAGCAAACTCCAATTTCAATCGCCATCACCAGAATCAGATGCGTCCTCGTACTCCAGCAAAAAACAAGATCCAACCCTTCCGGACAGTATCGAGCAAAGTAAGCACCCGTACCAGCAATGACAGCAATAATTTCAACGACTCCGACATTTTAATGCTCCAAAGACTTGCCACCTTCCAACATAACTTTGAATTCACTCGAGCCGAGTCCTACTTCCAGCGTAAGAGCGAGTCCACAAAAAAAAAAAACGTTAGTGGACGCAGTAGATGTGCATTGCTGGTAGCCTAAGTAAGACCCGAATACCTTTTTATAAGGTTGTGACACTGTCCAATGCGTGTTGCCATCAATGACGGGACTCCATAGTGGTGAGTCGCTCACTTCGATGCCCTTTGCTGTATCTCTGTAGCTCTGCAATCCCAGTAGTATCCGAGGCCCTTAAAAACAAGTACTGGTTTTGCAAATATGTATTCAAAGCATCTCTACATGAGTTGTTAGTAAGCTATGCTAGATTTGCCTACATCACTTGTGATGTTGGTTTTTGCCGTCAGCAAATGGCAAGTCCACAGCGATGAACCACTTGCTGCAAACTGTCTAAAGAAATTGAAAACCACTTCACAGCAATATTGCTTTCCCCGAAGTGACAAATTTCCATCGATAATGATTAATAGAACTTCCCCAACAGCAACAGACAAATTCAATTTCTCAAACGAAAAAAGTCCATCTGTAAATTGTAGCTCCGAGGCTACCCCAAAAAATCTCCCTACCAAAAGCTCAAATAATTAGGTTCGTCACAAGTTAGGTACCGACTCTTTCCAACTTCCATTTCCCACCGATTATAAATTTTCATGTTTATTTCGCGCGTGTCCTGCCATCGAACTCTGGAGAGGCTGCGAATGTCTTTTTAATCGACATTTTCTATTCATCGGTTTCAATTACAATTTGTCTTGAAGCGAACTTGTGTTCTAATTCTGAATACCTCCAGGGAATACAAATAGCCCTTCTGTAATTACATTCATTAGAAATTGTACTTCTACTTATCGATTTTTGATTCACGGGAGGGGGGAAACCAACTTCGGTCGGTGTTATCAATTGAGCAATAGAAATTAAATGGAATAGAGGAAATTACGTTTTGAAGGAGTTTTGTTTTGTATTAAGGTCGTTAATTAATTTGGACACTCTTTAAAACCATTTCCTAGTAATGGCGGTGATAGAGGTGAAATTATTTTCAGTATACCATATTCCAAAATAGTGTACGTGATACAATATTCTAATAAAAAATATCGATTCGGACTAATTTAAAATGAATCGAGAGTAGATTAAATGCATATATTCGTATGATATGAATTCACGTGAGAGGAACATCCTGCGATCAATATACTACCGTTGTGAGACTCCTCATCCAACAGTTGCTGCACAAAAAAATATTTATTCGAGAAAATTTAGTTTATCATTAAAAAAAAGACCGTCTAAGGAACGTAAAGCTGGGTCTTCACCCGAAGTCCTTCCAGATAAGAGCCAGAAGTCACAAAAAAAGCAACTCCCAACAAAATTACATCTTCCGCCTCCAATCAACGTTGTTGGGGTTTTAGACTACAACAAGTTGCATTGCATTCTCAAAGAAACGCTAAAATCTAAGTATAAGGTTACATCACTGCGCAACAATGTGTGAAAAGTTAACGTCGACGACTCCGATGACTGCCGAGCATTGTCCGACAAATTAAACACCGAGAAGATCCAATGGTACACTTTCGAAAACAAGTCAGTAAGACCACTACGTTCAACCTTCGTGCACTAAAGACGACATCATAAGCGACCTTCATGGAAAGGGCTTTAAAGTTCTAGACGTCGTAAATATTATTAAAAAGGGAAAGAAAAAAAAACAGAGCAAAACGAGGAAACCTTGGTTAAGCGGGGAGTTCCATTATTTACGTTTCGTTTCGATAAGTCCGAAAATAAAGAAGGTAGTTATAGTATTAAAACTATTCTAAATATCGTCGTCAAAATCGAACCTACGCGTTAGAACACAAGATCGATCCCGCAATGTAAGCACTGCCAAGGCTTCAATCATATTCAGACTTACTGCCAAAAAGAGCCGCGTTGAGTAAAATGTTCCGGTAAACATCTCTCAGAAGAGTGCAACATAAATTGCCAAGGAAAGCACCCAGAAAACTATCGCCGCATGTGAAGTGGCGTAAGAACTCCAAAAATGGCGCGATACGCTTAAAAAAATCTTACGCCCAAACCCAAAAGCAACTACAAATAAACCAAATATTGCTAAAGAAAAGGCAGTGAAAGAAGATAATCCGTCGTGGTAAAGTCAAAGAATATACAAAAAAAGATCCGCCACCGATCGAGGCGCTAACGTATACACAAGCAGCGTCGTAAGAAAATAAAAAAAGCGGTGTTACGCCAGATTCAGTGGCACACATTTTCTCTCTAATTCTCATGACACTTGAGGAGCAAAGCAGAAAAAATAATTTTCTTAGTTGAAAAATTGAGTAATCTCGAGAAAGAAATACGTAAAACTTGATCTCAAGTATGAGTATGAAACAGCTGCCTAAAATATTGACGTGGAACGCAAACGGCCTTATTAAAAAACTCGACGAACTGGAAAAGTTCTTACGAAAAGCTAACATTGACATTTGCTTGATTTCTAAAACTCACTTGAGGAAACGATCTCGTGTAGAACTAAAGGGATACTGTGCTTATCGTTCATACCATCCATCAGAAAATGCTGGAGGCGGATCCTCACCGTTCATTAAAGACTGTATCGAGCATTCTATAAATATGATGATTAAAAGCGATGCAATGCAGTTAAGTACAGTTCGCGTAAAACATAACCACCTGCACTACAACATCGCATACATTTATTGTCCTCCGCGATGCAGGCTAGAAAAGAATGACTTGAAAGGTATCATGGATTCACTTTGACCGAATTTTATAATTGGTGGTGATTTTAATTCGAAACATACTCGTACCTTCTGGGGCTCAAGATGTAATACAGCGAAAGCCAGACAACTCTATGAAGTCGGTATATATTCTGGAGTTGACATTTTCTCAACAGGAAAACCAACATATTGGCCTTCAGATATAACAAAGATACCCGATCTTGTAGACTCCTTTGCCACAAAGCATGCAGCCAAAATTTCTACAAACAGCGAGGAAAGTTATGATCTCTCCTCAGATCACTCAACAGTCATTTTCATACTAAGCATACGCTTAGTTAAGAAAGAAGTGGCGCCTATTTGCCGAGCACCTAGAAGAAATGCTTAAACCTTTTGATGGACAGACGTTAACAGGAGGTTCTGGTTATATAATTATGGCACCGGACAACTTTGGAATAAAAACAGTGTCGCTAAGAGAATTTAACCAAGCAATTACTAAATTGAGAAATAACAAGGCCCCTGGGTATGATTTAATAACTGGTCAAGTTGCCAAAGAAAGCCCTGATCAAACTGCTCCAATTTACAAATATGTCGTGCTAAGATTATTAAACGTTCCAAACCAATGGAAACTTGCCGAAGTTATAATGTTAGGGACCATGGCAATCTCTAAATGAAAAGAAGTCTACAGATCTGATAATATCTAAAATATGTGAAAAACTCCTATTGAAGCGCTTGCAACCGACCATTGGGGAGAGATGTCTAATTCCTGAGCATCAATTCGGCTTCAGAACTAAACACTCCACAATTGACCAGGTTTATAGAATTACGAATGAAATTGAGAAATCCTTAGAGGGGAAAAAGATATATTCTAGCGTTTTTCTTGACGTGTCTCAAGCCTTCGGTAAGGTATGACACGAAGGCTTGAATTTTAAGCTAAAGCAGATTCTTCCGAGAGAGCTGCATAAGATTCTGGAATCGTACCTCGAAAACAGAATTTTTCGTGTTAAACATGGCACCGCAAGGAAGAGTACTTGGCCCGGTATTCTTTTTACTCTATACACGAGACATACCGGAAGAATCAGATACCATAGTAGCCACGTTCGCGGATGATACGGCTATACCAGCTACAGATACTCCAGTCAAGTTAGCTACTAGCAAGCTACAAACGGCTTTGGATAAAATCTACGAGTGGACAAAGATTTGGCGTATTGTTCTCACTGAGACCAAATCTACGCATGTTAATTTTACTTATCGGAAAATAAACAACTTTCCCATTTTCATTAACTCGATGCAAATACCATATTCAAAGTATCTACGAATGACGTTAGATGTAAAACTGAAATGGAAGCCGCATGTTAAAAAGAAACGTGATGAACTTGAAAATAAATTCAGACAAACGTATTGCCTACTGGGAAGGCATTCCAAGTTAAGCATACGTAACAAGCAGCTCATATGCAAGCAAGCTCATATAAGCAAGTGATTAAACCTTTATGGACGTAAGGTATACAACTTTGGGGTTGTACTAAACCAAGAAACCGAAATATTCTCCAAACCTATCAAAACAAAGTTCTAAGAGAAATCGTGAACGCCCCATGGTATCTCAGAAACAGTGATATCCACAGAGACCTAGGACGAGACAAACTTTGTGAGTCGACTGGAAAGAAAAAGATTGTTTGATCTGATGCGATAAGGACTATTCGAACAACAATGAAATAAAAACAAAGAGACAACCAGTTTTCAGATGATAATCAACAAGATTAGGAAGGGTGCTTAGGAGTGTATCAAGGAGGGAGTCTTCTTGGGTCGGGCATACTGTAAGAAAGTGTTTGATATATGTATGTAGTATCCTACTCTGGAAGAAAGGTGCTTCGGAAGTTTTACAAAAAATGAAAATAACGCGCCAAAGCAAGAGACCCTAGCAGAGGTCTGTTGAGATGAACATGGATGCATAGGAGCAGAGTCACAGTCGGGATATTGAAAAACCACTTCTGCAGATTTTAAACGTTGTACAACAAAGGCGGAGCAATTTAATACCATCACTCAACTAGCAATTAAGTATTTATATACATCTAAGAAATGAACTTAGGTAGCTTAAATATAATATGTTGGAATGCTAGAAGCATTCGAGGTAAACAAATTGAATTTTATTCTTTCCTTATGACTTACAACATTGACTTAGCATTAGTATCAGAAACTTGGTTGAATTCAACCGACCGCTTATCTAATTCTGTATACAAATGCTACCGTTTGGACAGGGAATATAGAAGTGGTGGCGGTGTTGCCGTGGTAATAAAACGTTCGATACGACATAATTTACTACCTATCCCATGTACGAAATTAGTTGAAACAATTAGTGTCGAAGTTCCTTTTGTTAACGGGCTTTCATTGAAAATTTTTAGTTCTTGTTTTCCGGGTGGGTCAACATCTCCGCAAAAGCGTGCGGACCTTCACAATAATTTACTAAGGCTTATTAATACTAATGATTTATTTCTAATCGGTGGTGATTTTAACTGCAGACATAGGCGCTGGGATTGTCTTAGGGCTAATGCGTGGGGTAACATCCTTGCAAATTTAAACTCAAGACATCCATTTGAAATACTCTACCCACCAAATCCTTCTTACATTCCATCGAGTAGGAACAGGAATCCCTCAACTTTAGATTTATTTTTAACAAACATTCCTGATCTTTTTACCGAGCCTAAACTCTTAATGAACTTAGTTCCGACCATCTACCCGTGCAATGTAGTGTAATTCTTTCTCCAGTTCCTTGCACAAGCCAGTTTTTTGATATCAAAAATGCTAACTGGAAGTTATTCAGAAGGCTAATGCGCGCAAAACTGGAAAACACATCAGACCAAAATACTAGTCAATCTTTAGTTGATCAAAATATAAACACTTTTACGACTGCCATTATTGAAAGCATTGATCAGTCAGTTCCAAAAAAAATGGTTTCTAGACATAAATCATTTATCCTTCCGCATTTCATTCTTGACATAATAAAGTTAAGAAATACTTGTAGATCCAGATGGAAACGTACGAGAAACGACTTATATCTCACCGAATATAAAAAAATGAATTCTTTACTAAAATATGCAATCGCAAATTTTAGAAACCAATCATGGAGCGATAGACTCCAAGGGTTAGAGAAAGGTAGCAAACCATTCTGGAACATTGTTAAAGTAATTAAAAAGAAATACACATACATATCTCCACTTAAGGTCGGGAACTCTATGCTACATTCTTGCTTGAAAAAAGCTAACGCCTTAGCAGATAATTTTGCAAATAATCATTTAAATTCTAGTCATGTTATCCCAGACACGCACATAACTTCCTCGGTTAAGCAATCAGTCAACTTCATTAGGTCACACCCACTGATAAGAAATGTCAATCTAATATCCTTAAGTGAACTAAGAGATACTATACAACATTTAAAAACCAGAAAGTCATCCGGCTTCTATGCGATCAAAAACGTGTTTCTTATAAATCTTCCAGATTCTTCTCTTAAATATTTGGTAAATACTTTCAATGGCTGCCTTAAGCTGGGATACTTCCCGAAAAACTGGAAAACTGCCAAGATAGTTCCGATTTTGAAACCTGGCAGAAGTGCAAACTTGCCCTCTAGTTACAGGCCAATAAGTCTGCTTATTACTAAGGGAGCTAGTAAGTGCCTGGAGAAGATTATCAAAAAAAGAATTATATCCTTCGTTGACGATAACGAAATATTACTTAAAGAGCAATTTGGATTTAGAGCTTTGCATAGCACTACTCACCGAGTGGATCGTATAACAAAATATATCAAAAGTAATTTTGCTAGAGGCTTAAGTACTGGCACGATAATTTTGGACGTAGAAAAAGCGTTCGATACGGTTTGGCATGATGGTTTGGTACACAAGCTTCTGAGTTTGAATTTTCCGTTATACCTTATAAAATTTATTGAATTATTTCTATCTTTCCGAAGTTTTATCGTATCCTTAAATCAAACCCTCGCAGACAATAAACTGATTAATGCAGGTGTCCCACAAGGATCAGTGCTTGGGCCAGTCTTATTTAATCTATATACCTCCGATTTCCCCACTTTGATTAACTGCAATATTGCTTTATTTGCTGATGATATTTGTATCTATTCGTCGGATGCAATTGGTTCCAATATTGAAACTAAACTTCAATCTGCTTTAAATACTGTTCTAACATATTACCATAATTGGAACATTAATATTAATGCTTCTAAGACCCAAGCTATCTTTTTTACACGAAAAAGAAAAGCTTGCTTACTTCCAAGCAACCGCCTTCAACTCAACGGTGTTCCAATTGAGTGGAAATTATCTTGGAATTTACTTAGATAAACAATTAACTTTCAAGCTACACATACAAGAAGTTATATAAAAGATTAATGTTACGACCAAGATTCTCTATCCATTCATCTGCAGGAATTCAAAGCTGGACAATGATAATAAGATATAGATTTTGAAGGCTATTTTCCAAGCGATCATGTTCTATGGATCTCCTGTCTGGGGCACATGCGCAAAAAGTCATCTTCGTAGACTCCAGACAACACAAAATAAATTATTAAAAATGATCCTAAATTTGCCGTGGTTTTTCTCGACAGAAGAATTACATAACATAGCTGGCATCGAAATGGTTTCAACTAGAATTCAGAAACTTCATAGTCAATACAACTTATCTTGTCTGGCTTCAGACAACGACTTGATTTCAATCCTAGTTACATAATGTGCAATTCTAACTTTATTCTTATATATTTTTGCTTTCGTTGTTATTTGTTCATTAATTTACTTATTTATTTGTTTATCTATTTCTTTATTTATTTATTTATTTATTTATTTAATAATAATTATTTTCTTTTGCACTAGTACATAGCACTTTGAAATCAAGTGTTAGCACCACTTCTCTCTTCCCTCCAACGAAATAAGGCATTTTATTTGTCAAGAAGGTTTTTAGTGGCTTTCCTGCGAACTGGTAGTATTTCTGTGATATATTATTTAGAAATTATATAAGTATTCTAGATGTAAGGCAAACCAAATCTCTGTAAAACGAAGATTGTATTTTGTTAATTGTAAATATTTCTGCCACAATAAATATCTATAAAAAAAAAACGTCGGGGTCCACCCAAATTCCGCTGTTAGGCAGAATGAACCATTTAACCTGACCGGTGAAAGCCAAGAGATCCGTCCATCCTGCGAAAATGAAGTGAGGACAGCAATGTCCAAGCATGGCTGCTGGATCGGTCGGTCTACTAGCTCAGCTATATAAATGCACATTTAGTCGGCAGAAAGCATGTCTGAAGAATGGACCGTTTGCCTGATCCGCAAGAAAGGGGATTCACAATAAAGTGGCATCAGTCTTCCATCGGCCACGAGCATGAGATCTTATCTGCCACCTTTTTTGAAAGTCTGAAATAATTTATCAACGATCTGACTAGCCCCATCAGTGCGGTTTTCGACCAGAAAGTTCACAATATTTGTACTGCCACTACATATGGCAGACTCTGGAAAAACTCTAGAAATCCAGATCGATACATCACCACTTTATTGATTTAGAGGCAAGCTATACAGTGTAATATCTGGCTTTGCCATCTCTGCCAAACTCGTCAGATCGTGCAGAATGACGATGGACGATCGGGGAATCGGACAAAACCACACAATAGACAACTATAACTTTGAGTTAGTCAGGGCTTTATATACCTCCGCTCTGATTTTTTTTTTTGTTTTTTTACAATGTATGTTTTCATTTCATGCTTTTCTTTTATTTTCATAATGTCGGTTTCGTACAATAAGATAAACATCTTTTTTAGTATTAAGAAATTATAGATTAGCGAATTAAACAATCTTTAACTTAAAACTAAATTACAATAATAAATTTACAATTGTATGGCAATAGATATTCGTGGAGTATAAATGGGGGGAGGATAAAAATTTAGGGTTGAGTTGTAGAGGATGACTGCACTTTTAAACGTCGAACGGTTACATATTAATTTGATTCGCGGTGGAAGGGAATCCCATAATTTAACAGCGCGAATAAAAAAAAGACGGCATGAATTCAAGAATTGATAACGAAAAGGGACAATAGACAGATTTCTTAAGGAACGATTAAAAACGAGTTTGTCAAACAAATAGCACCGAGATTTGCAAGTATAATTTTGTGTGAAAATATACAATTTCTTGCGTTGAGATACTATTGTAGAGTGCAACCTAGTAATGTATTAGAGAATTCAGAGATATGGTTATATCTGCGGAGACCATATACATACCATACAGCTCACTGAAAGCAGCTAAGAGCTTTCTTTGCGATAGTGAGTCCAAATCACTAAAATCAACCTAATAAAGGTAATAATAGGCAATATCAAAGTAAGCACTAGCTTGCGTCTTGTATCCAAAGGGGTAAAATAGGATGTAAGCCGGTAACTGCATTTGTGTGGTTATATCCAGAAAGATTACGACCAATAATATAACTAAGCCTAGTGCACTGCTCCACAACAGTAATCTTAGTGTTATCTAGACAAATATCGGGAATTATTATAAGATCAAATTTTCTTTTGCATATAGGAAGGGATTGAGATTTGGTCGGGTTTAGATGCAATTTATTAGCGACGGTCCAAGTATATATACGGCGAAGATCCTCATTGATAAGATGGACCAATCCATCAAGCAAGAGAAGAGGTTTACCTAAGTGAAGTTGTACATTATCTGCATAAAGATGTATAGGAGTGTGGGTGTTCAGACATTAGGTAGATCGTTGATGAACATGGCGAACAATAAGGGACCAAGGATAGAGCCTTGCGGAACTCCTTGAAATAACGCCTTACGTGACGAGGATCTGTTATTTAAATTAACACCTTGAAACCCCTTTGATAAATAGCTTTTGATTAGTTTGACGGCCCTGTCACGGAAACCAAAGATGTTTTTAAGTTTCAACCTTAGAATATAATGATCTACCCTATCGAAAGCCCTAGAAAAGTCAAGCAAACAAAGTAGAGTAATGCGATCTTTGTCGTAGTCCTGTCTAATTTCCTCTAATAAGTTCACCATGGCTGTCGAAGAGATTGAAACCAGATTGCTTCGGGTAGAGAAAGTTGTTGTTTTTTAAATGGTTGAAAGTTTCGATAAACAGGGAAGTATGCGAATTGGTCTAAAATCAGCAGGCTTTTGTTTTTTTTTTCAAATGGAATTACCTTTGCGACTTTCCAAGACTGGGGAAAGGTAGAAGTCACTATGCAGAAATTAATAAAGTGAGTCAGGTGACATAAGATCAGTGGTAAGATAAGTTTTACAAATCGAATGGGTATATCATCTTTACCGGTAGCGTCAGACTTGATTAACATCCCACATTTAAAAACTTCATCTTCACTTACGACTACAAAATCTTCTAGCATAGGAATCGTGTCATCTGAATTAAAAAAATAGATAGATCACTATTATTATTATCGTTAGAGGCTTGTTCACCTACAAACAAGTCATTTAGTGCATCTGGGTCCAGATCACAAGCCGGATTAGTTCCTTTGGAGACACCTATCATTTTAAGATTACTCCAAAGTTTTTTGGCAGGTAAGAAGGTATTCACCTTTGAAGCGTAATAGTACTTTTTGGATACACGTATTATTTTAGTAGCAAAATTTCGAGCCTTTTTAAATCCTTCCCCATCAAAACTTCTTAATGAACGCTTCCATTTACTATGCAATTTATTACGAGCCTTAATTGCATTAATAACTTCAGAAGTAAACCAAGGACACTTTTGATTTCTTATTTTTATTGTTTTAGTTGGGACATGTTGATCAATCTGTTGCTTGACAATAGAACGTCAGCACAAGAATCTATAAACAAGAACTTTAAATAGTCCAGTTTATTAATATTTAAACTACGAGCATTTAGGTAACAAACTCCGAGTCCTTCGTATCGTTTAGAAATTATATTAGTCAAAATGTGGGTCGATTTTTCGTTCACACTGTTTACTTCGTAAGAGGTAGAACTTAAAGCATCCACAGTATAAAGAGAAGACAAAAGAAGACGAGTTAAAGTGCCGATAAGATGGTGACAGAGCGTCCCCTATCTCTCGATCGAACATTAATAGGAATAAGAAAATTAACATATTGACATATTGAAAAAAAGAGAGACAACATTCACACATTTGAAGAAGCAGCAGTAGCAGCAAGCAGATCATCGGTGCTTTCAATAGGAAAGCTTTACCATTCGCTGTCTTCTTCTTCTTAACGAACAAATTTCCATACCTGGTGTGTGCAGCAAACAGTTGTTTTTTTCGTTTGAGACTCAGCGCACTGTTTAAGAAAGCTCTTGTTTCCTTAGTAAGGCTCTGGTAGCAGCTATTGTTGGAGTCGATACCAAGGTCATGCAGACGAAGTTCGGTGGCATTTTGTTTGCGTTCTCTCGTGAGAGCTGCTGAATTTTAAGACAATTGGAGGAGTACTCGTTACGTTCGGGTTGCTGCTTTTCTTTGAACGAAAAATGTTGATTAAAGGAGGCGGCTTACATCTAATTAAGTGACAAAGTCGGTTGAATAAACTTTTGAGATTCTCATCGGGCTGAATCGGTATACAAAAGAGAACAGCGTCACAACAGGTTTCCTTTTTCTTAAGGCGTTAATTTGCTTTTGAAGAGTTGGAATTTCCTGGCAATGCAATAAAGAGGTTGAGTTGGATTCAGTCTCAAGCTGTTCGACCCGATTCTTGCTCCAGGCCTCAGATATTTTATCAATCTTTTGAAGGATATCATTATGAAGTTTCGATATTTCCTCCATAAAACTCTGCTGCAGTGAATTAAATTGCTTTGAGAGATCGGGAATCCTCTTTGAAAATATAATATGCAGGAAATCTAACGTATCATCTGAAATCAGCTTTGATAAAATTAACTTTCCTGAATTGAACAATAGGCTACGTTATGAATATTGAGAAAGTGTTTATGTTGAAAGAAATGCTTCTTCAGCTTATAGTGTATTTCTTAGTATTCTGAAAAATTAATGATTAGTTAATAGTATTGTTAGTCGGAAAGTGTGTACTAACGCAGATCCCATTGTACTTAAAAATTGAAGTATTAACATTTCAAATCCTTGGGAAATAGCTAATGAGTTCAGCAATTACTTTGCTTCCATTGGACAAACTTATTTTCCAAGTAACTCGCAAATTTCGTGTAACTGTTGCCCTAAGGCTGGCTCTCAAAACAACTGTTCTAGAAATCGCTTCATGTTTAAGTTCATTACGGGATTTGAATTACTAAAAACTATTAATTCTCTTCCTAATTCCAATTCACATGGTGATGATAAAATATCAAATTTGGTACTCAAGTACATTGGACCCAACATAGTAGATATTTTAACTTACCTTTTTAATTTTAGTATTATGTCCGGTACCTTTCCGTCTGAACTTAAATGCGCTGTAGTGATTCCATTATTTAAATTGGGCAGAAGGACCGATAATTCAAACTACAGACCAATATCTTTACTGCTATCAATTTCAAAAGTTTTTGAGAAAATAATTAAAACGAGATTATTAACTTATCTCAATCATTATAATTTTTTCTCTCCTATGCAGTTTGGTTTCAGAACTGGTCTCTCCACTGAGGATGCTCTATTGGACTTTTGCTCCTTCTTATATAAGGGACTAGATAAAAAAAACAGTTTTGTGCAGGCCTTTTTGTGGATAAAACTATGGCGTTTGACATGGTTGACCACGTCATACTATTAGATAAACTATATAAGGTCGGATTCAGAGGATTCATATACAATTGGTTTGAGTCTTATCTTAAATATAGAATGCAATATGTCAAAATTGGAAGCAATATAAGCAGTTTAAAAACCAATAACCTGGGGGTACCCCAAGGTTCTGTACTTGGCCCAATTTTATTCCTAATTTACATAATTCTTATTTTCTCTCGCATTTATAGGTAAAGTTACAGCTTTTGCCGACGACCTTGGAGTTACATATTGTTCAGCCAGTCCGCTAGATCTAATAACTGATATAAACCATGATGTTTTCCTACTTAGATGCTGGTTTGCTAATCACAAACTTATTGTTAGTAGTAAAACTAAGTTGATGTTTATCAGTCTTACTGAGCAAGAGTACCCTGACTTAGACATAGTATTTCATTCTAATGTCTGCCCGTGTCAAGATTTGCTATACAGCCAATGCAGAATCCAAGATGGTAAAACCTTCAACATGATACTAACTGAAGTATTGATTGTTTCAAAATTGAAGGTGTAGATAATTTCAAGTACCTTGGTGTTACAATAGATCAAAACTTGAACTGGTCCAAGCACATTTCTGCCTTAGAAAAATATCTTCTTTCTGCTACTCGTTGCCTTTTCCGCCTTAGAAAGTATTGCTCTCTTAACACGTGGAAAAGGGTTTATTATGGTGTATTCCAATCTAGATTGCAATATGGGATTTATAGTTGGGGTGGCGCTTATATTAGTAAACTGCAGCAATTAACTGTCCCTCAAAAATCTGCAATTCGTAGTGTTTGTGATTTTCTCCGTTATGCGCACACAATGGACCTCTTCAGGGCCTTGAATATTCTCCCTTTGTGCCATTTATTCTATTTTAAAGTCCTTAAGGTCTTTTTCATGAGAGGCGGGTACCTGGAGAGTCCAATTTCTGACTTTCGCAGCTTACGCAGAAATTCAAACTTTGTTGTAAATGTCCCTGCGTTTCGGACTACAAGTTACAGAAACTTCTACTCCATTGTTTCATGCAAACTTTTTAACAGTTTGCCCTTAGAAATTCGATCCATAAGAAATTTGTCCACATTTTCTAAAGTAGTTAAATCATGGCTTCTTAGTTTTAATCATCATGAAATCGAAACGCTTCTAAGTTATTCAATTTAAAATATAGTAAAGTAAATAAATAAATAAAAAAAAATAGAAATGATTTGCTCATTTGCTCAATTGCTCAATTGCTCAATTGCTCAATTATGTATTTACCTATTTCTGCCATTTACATTTGATTTTGTATGTATCCGCTATTAATTTGTTAGAGATTATTTTTTTTCTTCCTTGCTCTTTTTCTTGAATTGAACTTCTGTTTTTCTACCTTTGAACACCCCACACAAAGTGAATTTTTTATTTTTTTATAATGTGACATCGTCACTATTTTTCATAAATGAAGGTGTCACTATTCTATATGTATCAAATGCATGTAAAATCGTATTTTAAATTTGTAATTTTTGTATATACATATGAATAAAGAAATTTGAATTGAACTGAGATGTTCTTCCAAAGTCTTTGCAGTAACAGGCAAACTGTCACTATTCAGTTGTTTTTGCACGGGGGATTGGGTTGGTGTTAAAGGCACTGCCTTTGTAGACGCGGATTTTGTGCGAGTGTTCGGTGCCGACATGTTCTGAGAAAAGCAAGCGGAATAGCAAACCGGCAAAAAACAGTATTTAAATTAGAATTCAATTCAAACTTTTTCACGAAGTTAAGATTCACTAGAAAAAAAAAATACTACTAGCACTTGTCCTCAGTTTTTTGCACAAAATAAGGAGTCTCTATATACATAAGACCTTTATCATCTCAGGCTTTCTTCATACCCCAGCAACATGACTATTTGCGAAGGCGGATAAAGATATTCTTAGCCGTTTCTAAGGCGAAATCATTCTTTGAATGATTTATGGTCCCGATTGCGTTGACGGGTTTTGGAGGAGTAGCTTCAAGGATGAACTCTATGAGCTGTACAGTAACTGGTCCTAATATGGCTAGGACATGTAGAACTAATGAACAACCAACACTCCAGCCCAAAGAGTCTTCGATTCCATTCAAAGGAACAACGCAATAGTGAGTAGAGGAAGAGGCCTATTCGAAGCCCAGCTCCACCTCATCTAAGTAAATAAGTAAGTAAGTACAATAAATAGTAGACTCTAGAAGGAAATGCTCCGGTATTCTAATATTGTATGATTAGGGAACGCTAATCCATTTTCTTCAGAATCTGGAAAGACTGTCTTATGCATTAAAACCTGTTTTCTGAGGCCAAATGAAGCTAACATTTTTGAGTTGAGAACGATTTCCATTAAGGAGATGAGGAAGTGGATATTTTGCAAGAGCTTCTTATTTGCTATTTAAAGGCAATTGCCATAGTAAATATTACTTAACTGACATCATAATATAGTTTGGATTGTTAAATTATATGCGGAGTAAAAGTATAGGGTCTCAGCTAGCAGGCGTTGTAGATGATGGCTTCAGCAGAAGCGCATAGTTCCGCCAGTAAGAAGTCTATAGTCTTGCCTGCCGAGGTACAGGAAAGAGGTCAAGTTTTTGGAAACATACGGAACAATTCTTATGATCTGTCAGGAGAGTCATGGCACCTATGCGCATAAGAGATCAACTTGTTAACGGAGGGACCCTAAACCTTGCCTAGCACGTTTACCATAGATCTTATTTTTTGTGTTTTCCTTGCATTGGAAAAAGTCTTTCATTCTCGAACATGCTTGGAGTTAGAGAAAGTGTTTCACTACTCGTAAGTGTTCTTGTACCTTGTCTCATCCATCACAATATGATTCACTGCCATCGCGTTTACGTACGTCTCACCTTGCAAGACGAGCGCAAGTTTGCGCAAAGAGCAGGGAAGCCTAAATATGATTCTGTCTTCCACAAAGACATCAGCGCCTAAATTGGTTCCGGAGGCATCAGTGAAGATTCGACAAGAAATTCTGACCTGCATAAAATTTTGGATGCACTCAGTTATAAGTACAAGGGAAGCAACCGGAGTTCCGATAGCAATTTTCGGTCACTGCTTTTATGAGATATCAAAGTCCCAAAGCCGACCAAACTCCAGTGTGAGTTGTACCAAAAACTGTAATACTTCTTCAAAAGATGGCCTTGAAGGTGCAATGCATACGAGTATATGAGTATTTAGAGAAGTGAATGAGCAGTATAACATAGTTGCATCGAAGCTTATTTCACAAAAAATCTGACGCGTGTTATAGGACTAGATTTGGTCTTATCATAACAATGTAGATCGAGAGTATCCGTCAGGGTGTCAATCTCCTTATTTCGTAAAAAGTCCCCTGTATACTACTACACATCTGACTGCGCCTTGGAGGTTTTCCGGCGCGATATTGAAGTTTAAGAAGTTTGATACCAGGATAAAACCTAGTTAGCTTCCTCTTTCTCGAACAGAAAACAACCTTTGCCTGCGATTTAATATAGAGCACACCGTCACTAGGAATAGTTAGAAAGACATTACAGACAAGTCTTCAATAGAAGTTTGAAGCATGGTATCGTTAACAGCGTGAAGAAATGCATTCGTAAAGTAAAAGAAATGTTGGTCAATAACCGCACATTAACCATCAGAGAGATAGCGGAGGACTTGAACATTGCCTACGGATCCGTCCAATACATTTTGGTTAACCATTTGGGTTTCCGTCGTGTCAGCAAAGTTGGTGCCAAAGACCTCAATTTCATGCAAAAAAGAGACCGTGTTGACGTCGCAAAAGAGATGATTTGCGAGGCTAAATCCAATCCCACATTCATCGAAAGGATCATTACTGGAGACGAGACGTGGGTTTATGAGTACGACACGCAATTCAGACATCAGGCAAGTGAATGGCGTTCACCAAATGAGCCGAGACCAAAAAACCGCGTCGTTTTCAGTCAAAAAAGAAGGCAATGCTCACAGTTTTCATGGATTACAACGGTGTAGTGCATCATGAATTTTTGCCAGATAGTAAACAAAGACTACTTGTATTATTTGGGCGTTATGAGACGGTTGCGTGAAGCAATTCGCCGAAAGAGACCAGAATTGTGGGCAGAAAACTCGTGCATTTTGCACCATGATAACGCACCGTCCGCGTCGCACAGTGCCATCATTATTCGTAATTTTTGGACGAAAAATGCAACAAATACCATCCAACAGCCACCAAATTTACCTGACTTGGCTCCCTGTGACTTCTTTCTGTTTAATCGAGTTAAAAAACCACTACGGGAACGCGTTTCAGCAGCCGAGAGGAAGTAATAGAAAATTCGCAGGAAGCACTGATGGACATACCGAAAACCGAATATAAAAAAATGTTTCGAGGATTGGATCAAGCGCTGGCATAAGTGTGTTGCAGTCGATGGGGATTACTTTGAAGGGGACAATATAGATTTAACTTGATGAATAAACTTGTATTTTTAATTTTCTGAATACATTCCGGGAACTTTGATCAAGGTAGTATATCTTTTTGTAGCAAAAATATGCTATCGGTACCAGGCGACGTGAGACTGTCAAAGGACACTGCAGCGTATTAATTTATCAGAATCGATGTCAAATATCAGCAATGTCGGTTTGTACTACAAGTACTTGGCTTACTTGCAGTTCCGGTGTTGGGTCCTGGCTGTAAACTCATTTTTATTTGGTTACCAGGGAAGTTAGTACCGAGCATAAGATAAACAGCCTTTGCTTTTTTTTGTATTATTTGCTCGCGCTTAAGGGATGTGAGCACCCTTAAAGCGATTGCACACACCGCGGGCGAAGGAAAATTAGGGAAGAAACAAAGACGGGTGCCGATGACTGTTGGTTTTCAAAATTTGAAGGTTATAATGGCTAGGAAATAAAGAGCTCGGCAGGGCATTCCATAAGCGAGATCCACGGTTAGGAACGAGTCACGATATTTTATAGTACGTCCAAAATTGGCTTGAGGGTGGGCAGATTAGCATTCATATCGAGACGGGTGTTATGGTTAAAAGTTTGAAGGGGCGGAATGCTACTTTAGATTTCTATGGAGCACTGGTGGTGAAAATAGTGATGGAATAGAGTGAGAAATGGGACATTATGTCGATATTCGAGGGTGTCCATTGTCTGAGTGATGTTAGTATTACCAATGAGTTTAATCGCACGGTTTTGAATCCTATGCAGCAGGTGCAGAGATGTTTCAGGCGCATCTGACCAAAAGTGGGCATTGTACTCCAATGTTGGTGGATGAATGCCTTTTATATGTATTGAGGCCCGATCAGAGGGGGTGAAGTATTTCTACATCGCTTGAGGAAACTTAGAAATTTTGCAGCATTTTGGATGATATCGAATATGTGTTTATTCCAACGTACGTTGTCATTGGCACGTATACAGAGAATGGAAAGTTTTTCGTTTTCGACGATGCAAGTGCCATTCATGGACAATGGTAGGGTGTTTAAATTTTGCTTTAACGACAGCAGAGAGCATTGTGTTTTGGAAGCATTGGTAGTGGTTCCCCAATTAGTTATGCTGTTAATATTAGAATTTAATAAGCCGTTCCCGTTCAATAGCCGACGGGACGTGAGTCCGGAAACGAATATAAAAGGCAGAGAGTACTGTCATTAGGAAAAGAATATATTGGATTAGAAGTAGCAGACAAGAGATCATTGATGAAAACTAAAAAGTGTTTCGGAGGTAGAACGAAGCCCTCGGGTACACCAGCATTTTTTTTGTGAATATGAGACTTGAAACCAGCCAAGGCAACTTGAATTGAACGTTCCGAAAGCACGTATTTTCTACAAAAGAGCCTGACGCCAAATGCCAGTTTGATGTACGCTTTGTTTCCACTTTTCGGTGAGACATGCCGTCGGATGAACAGTGGACTTGTTGCTACGGAAATCGTATTGCCGGACATTGAGAAGATTTTTTGTTTTGAGATAATTCATGAGCTGATGGCTTATCAGCGTTTCCATAACACTGGGAAGGAAGGATGTAAGTGAAATCAGTCTGTAGGAGGAGAGAGAAGAAGATTTGCCCTTTTTAGGGACGGTCTGGACAAATGCTGTTATCCATCTCCTTGGAAAAAGTCCTAAAGAGTAGGATTGATGAAAAATAGCTCTTCAGAAGAAGGGGAGATATACCATCTGGACTTGTGAAGGTTAAGATCCTTGCTAATATACGAGTGCGAAAGATTTTTTAAGTATTTCCACCTTGCCCGATTTGCCCGTTACGAGGAATTCGGCCATTGATCTGTAAAGACTCCAGTCTTCTTCCGAATTAATCTTAGTGACCTGTTTAGTAATTTTCTGACGTAGTCCCAGAAAGCCTGCGTAACACTATTGAATCTGCAGGGTTTTCCCTAACAAAGCACGCCAGCCTAAAAAATTTGGTGAATGTATCGTTCAGTTTTCCAGCAACTTCCTTTACCTTCTGTCTCGTTCAGAGTGTTGGCAGAGTTTTGGAGGATTTTCCAACTTCCACCATACATCGTGAACAGGCAATCTTGGATTGCTCGTCTTAAGTGAGGTCAAGCTTTTGCACCCGATTTGGACTTCGATGTATCTACGGTCTGACGTGAAAACCTGCCAGTACCTTCCTGATGGTAATGTGTATAGAGTACATACTAGATAAGGTTAATCGATTGCTTACTCAAAAATCTTTTCCCTAATGTGTTTGATTGGTATTACTTGGCAGTTCACTTGCGATCAGTTAATTTCGGATAAGTAGCCTATATGGTTGAATCATATTTATGTGGCCCTTTTTGAAAATATCGTACTTCTGGGAGCGTAGGTTAGTGTTGTTTTTCTAAAGTAACCCATGCGTTCAATATCTCTTTGGTACAATTTCAATTCATAAAACATACAGTAAATGTGCAATAGAAAAAAAGCCTCTCTCCCCTAGCATCTTTGTATGTTTTATTTTTGTAACTTACGAGTAAGGCAATCACAGGTTTTTCCAATTCGTTATCAGCAAGGTTGCACAACATAAGTATGCTACATGACAAAAACATGACCTTTCACAAATACACCGAAAATAAGTGCACTCTAGGCATAACTAAAAAAACAATAAAAGCACACGCCTTTCATCTCAAAAGCTTCAGTTTCTAAAAATATCTTTCATCGGACATTATCGCCACAGAATAATTGAAAACAAATTAAGCGGACGTCATGCGTGTATATCCATTTATAATAAATACCACTAACCCGTATGTTCGAAGCAACGAATCAAAACAAAAAGCAAAAAACAAATTCTAAATTGTTGGAGCAGTGTGACCAGATGTTGTAAAAGTGTGGTTTGTTATGAAAAATAATACGAGTGACTGCACCTTGATATACCAACTTCTGAGTGCATCTCACGCTGAAATTTTTGGTTCAAATTTCAAATTGTTTATCGTAGAAACCAGCAAGGGTTACTTAAGGATAAGATCAGCAAGCAATCTAACAGAGTTAATATCAAAAACTCACAACAAAGAAAGTGACATAGATGTCGGATGTGCATGCTATTGATTAAATTAAATGTTGTTCTCAGATATACTCAAAGTGTTTTTTTTTTCTTATACTTAAGGTCCGCGAGAATTTCTACTTGAAAGATAGACAATACACTTTGGTCAATTATATCAAATTTCTTGAAACCGTCTATAATAGAAGAAGTTCTCTTAGCGGGAAATTAGGAGTATTGTCAGCAGCAGGCGTTGTTGCAACAATAGGTGTTTTTATAATTCGTCAAAGAAGATGTTTGTTTACTGAGGAGAGAAATCTGAGGTTTCTTACTTGATTTGGCAATGTTACTGCACTGGTTAAACATGGACCTCAACTAACATTTATGTTCTTAACTAAACGTCTTCAGTTGGGCACTTCAATTAAATTAATGCCTGTGTTTACTAGTCAAAACTAAATCAACACATTGTGTGCCCAGCGCATCACTAAATGCTACCTGGTTTTTGTAGACACTGTCATAAATAACTTTGAAATCGATGAAGGAATGATGAGTAGCGGTTTGAATTTCTTCAGATTTTTCCAGGACGATTCGACAATTTCGAATTAAAATGCACTGAAAGTGGTCAAAAATTTTAGATGCTCACAAAATATGGTAGATAGAAGTCTTTTGCATATAGAGCGCAAAATGTTCTACCGTTTTGTGCCGCCAGATACGTAGATTTGTATACTGCATTATAATATCGGGATTTGTCATCGAAGGAAGGATGGTTAAAATTTTTGGTTAGCAGTGGCTGAAGTGGTAGATTCTTTGCTTTGTAGTATCTTTGTCGGTTCTGCGTTTAATTCCAACCGCATCCGAAAGCATTCTTTTGGTAACGATGATCATGTTAGAAGAGTGGTTGCCTAGAATATGACAACAAGTCAAATTAAACTAATAATTTGGTCTCCCTATTAAACGTTCGATGTAACCCATGGAGCGAAATAGCTAATGAGCCCAAACATCTTTCTTTCTCTATCTATCCCATGTTCCGACATTCCTTGGGGTCATAAGTGTAGTCATAACGAAGTGTTAAGTTCTTTTTTTTTTTAAATAAAATATTTCTGATAGACTCTTGCCATCTTAGGGATTGGCCTCATAGGATAGGACTTATTGGGAGATTTTGAGATAGGTGGCAGACGAAATTTTTAATAATCTTTTTGAAATCCAATTTCTCAATGTATTGCTTCCTGGCCGTATTGCTTTCCACCAAATATTGCAATCAACGCAGAGCGCTTCGTTAGTATTATAAATGTCCGAACACTCCAAGCGGCTAAGAAAATGTAGACTAAGGGGTGTCTACGGATATCACAACAACTGAGAAATACTGTGAGGAGATTTAACGTTGAAAGGCTGCAATTACTAAAACCCATCGGATCTTTTCCAATCGTTCGTGCCATAGAGTCAGCAGAATTGCAACTGATGTGCTGAAACCACTTGCATGAAATCCCTGGTTTGATGATAAAAAAACGACACCGGCTCGTAGCCAAGCCAACAAGACATGAACAGAAAAATGAGAATGAGGATGTGGATATAAGGCGACTTATTTGCAGATAATTTTAGCAACGCTTGAACAATTTATATCTTTAAATTGATTACGAGCATAGAGAGTGGAAGATCCTGTTATCAGTTCTTAAAACGGTGGCATTTCAATGAACCAATCTCTGGCCCAAGCGATTCTCAACAACAACAAGCTAGGCAGCAATCTTGTAAAGATTATTTGTCATTCTATTCTCTGGGTAAATATATTAAGGCTACACAAAATCGGTTGGGTTAGCGCTAATTATAAAAAAAAGATTGAGAAAGACTACATTCTGGTTGATTGCGAGCAAATCATCAATTTTTGTTAGCCGCATTCGACGCCGGAATGTGCATTAAAATGAACAAACCAGGAAGGTAGTGCTCATGTTTTGTTTAGTGTTTTTTTTTTCATATGCACACACATAGTAATCATAAAAAATAAATTTCGTTTTGAATTTGTATGCACCACTATGGTCACACTGCTATCTATCATGATAAGCACGTATCATCGCCAGCGCTAGCCGCATACAAACGAGACTGTGCAACAGTCGCTGTCAGCTACCTATGTCTAGAATCGAAATTTAGTTACCCATTCGACTTCCGCAGTGTTGAACGTGCTACAATGTCGCGGGTTTTGTTTTTTATTTTATTGTCTGTGATATTTTCGTCACAATGTGATAGTGCGCGGATTCTAGGTCTCTTCACAGCTCCGTCGACAAGTCACATCCTGATACATACGGCTATCATTGATGCATTGGTTGAGAGAGGTCACGAGGCGACAGTGGTAACGACAGTGCCAATTCCTAAACCAAAAAATTATCGCCACTTGCAGCTTAAAGTTCCTGGCTTCCCTAAGGACTTTATATCGAAGACGGTGAATAATCCAGAGCCGCTCTATAAACGTTTTGGCACTTTAATTGGAAATGTAGTCACAAGCGCAAATGCAAGTCTTCATCAGCCCGAAATGAAAATTCTAATGGAAAAGGACACGTTCGACTTGGTGATTCTGGGATATTTCTTTAACGAATTTCAGCTGGGAGTAGCGGCCCACTTTAAGTGTCCAGTGATTGTATCGTTTATGGTGCAACCAATTCGGGTTATCAACGACATGGTTGGGAATCCGAAGGAGATGGCTTATGTGCCAAACCTGTTTGGCGGTGGAAGGCAGCCACTTGGATTTTGGGGCAGAGTTAAGAATTTCGTGTTCATCAACTTCTTTGAGGAGATTTTATATCCTCTGTTATCGGCAAGAACACAAATGGCGTTCTATAAGTGAGTATTTTCTTTATCTTTCTGTATTTTCGTACGCTTTCTAAGTCGTAGATACATCCATACTTGTTTTTATTAGTCGCTCTCTGTTCAATTATTAGTTGCATCGCTTTAAGTGGGGGCCTGCGAAAGCTTCCACTCATTACTGTTTACGCTGTTGCATTGTTAGTTAATTGAATCTGAAGTGTCGGTATGTAGGTATAATTGAATGTCTCAAGAATATAACTTCTTGCTTTTTGAACACTCATACATAGTTTAAGCACAAAACTAGAAGTGGGGACATCAGAACAGTAAATTTTTGTTCGTTTTCTTTAAGACATATGTTTTGTAAAATTATATAAAGTCAGATAATCATCAGAGTTTCTTTGACCTTGACTATGAGCATTGTAAAAGGGGGAGGTATTGTAGGTTGCAATAAAGTCGTAAAAAGTACAGTCAAGGTGCGGGGCAACAGCTATCATCTGAATTGCATATCGATAACTTTGTATAGAAAAAACACCTTTCAATGTCGATTGCAATGTTTTATAATATCGTTTACTTGTGTTGATAGCGGTTATTGTTTCTGAACGAAATTCCGGCTATCACCGGATTTTAAAACTACGAGTATGTTGTGAAGAGATCAGCGTTTTATCTGTAAGATCCAAGGTCTTAGTTCCCCTAAGGTGTCGTAGCATCTTCGTATTTCCGAATCACAACCATGCACTTAGATTGATTATTTTTATTCTCTATCGACGGCTCCTTATACTCCAAAAATTACGGAAAATAACTTCAGAAATGAAAACTTCAGAAATTGCATTAGTCACATCGTAGGTTCTGCAACCTATATAAGAAAGAAGAAGGTTAGGTCGAACGAAGCTTAATTGGATAAACAGTGAGCTGCAAAATACAGCCGCAGAAGACAGGAATAAAAATGAATTTAAATGATTTAGAGAAAAACTTCAATTAAATAAATAAATAATGCAAAGCGGAAATATTATAAAGATCAACCCATAAAGGCTAAAACGAATCCAAGGGAAGCTTGGCAAATTGTAAATAGTGTCCTGGGGAAAAAAGCGGCAAATCTGGATAACGTGCTAGCGAAAAATTTTAGAACTAACAATTTTGATATTCTATCACAGCAATTTTTAGATAAACAAGCCAACGCGATTGCAAATATAGTTCATATTTGTGATCATAAGTCCTATTCTGGTCCATCAATTAGTGTTCAACGATAAATGTTTTTTTGTGAAAAAGTGTTCACGTCTCTTATTTCACTGAAAGGGAATAAGTCAGCTGATGAAGATGCTTTAGCTTTGAACAATCGACTGTCCCCGAAGCGCTAAAATTACCAATCATCTGTTCTATTTATAATGATGGGAAAAAAAGACGATATTGAAAATTACCCACCGATATTCATACTTTCAATGATGGACTAAATATTAGGAGATATTGTTGCCAAAAGGTTACATGATTACCTTGAGAAGACCTTAGCAAGCAACAAGTTCGGCATTAGGCCCAACAGAAGCATAAATCGGCTACTCGGTGACTTCTCAAATAAAATAAACCCCATCCAAGAGAAAACCCAACACTCAGTAGCACTGTTTATTGGTTTCAAAAAAGCTTTCGACACTCTATGCCATGAAAATGTAATAAATCGAAACCGAACATTCAAAGTCAAAATTAAGGATAGTGGAAGCTAAGAAATCAGGTAATATATGGAGTACCCCAAGGATTTAAACTAGGTCCATTGATATTCATAATTTACATGAACGATATGTTGGTAGCCCTAAAAAATATAGCGTATTTGCCTATGCAGATGATGTAGCCATTGTGGTCAACCACAAAGATTTTAAAAGTACCGGAAATATTGTTCAAAGACAATTTGACAAGCTGACACTGGTGCGTTTGCAAATATTGAAGCATAAGGGATAAACGTTTAGCTGTGAAGGAGGGCAAAACTAAATATAGCGTCATTCAGCAAGAGTTGTCATTTTGAATCAATAGAGAAATGCAAAATTTTTATGAGAAGTAGTGATATTGTTATTGTAATCTAAAGTACTAGCTCTGAGGTTAGTGGTTAGTAGTTACATCTGCCAATCCTTTGCTGAAATTGCGGCCGTATTTCACGAATAACTGCTCTGATATTTCCTTTTAGTGCGTCAATAGTTGGTGGAGTATTGGCGTGGATTTTATCTTTGATCTCGACAGCCAATTGAAGTCCTCATTTCGATTAATCAAACGTACAGAAAATTTGTCACGCTATAGAGCCACTGTTTCAGCAGCTATGTGGCATGTGGCATCTACCTGTTGAAAATAAACGTCGATCACATCCATAGGATTAATTTCAGGCAAATAAAGTCAGCCAACATCGTTCGGTAACGCAATCCATTCACTGAAATGGTCGCACCATCCTCATTTTTGAAAAAAATATGGCCCAATGACACCGCCAGCAGGAAAACCGCACCAAACTGTCACTCAATGTGGATGGGGAAGTTGTTGCACTATTTATCTTGAGTTTTCAGAGCCTCAGTGTGACAATTTTGTTTGTATACGCAGGTATCTAGACAAATTGGAATGAACCTTATCACAACGAATAATGGTTTTGTAATTTTGCATAGCCTACTGGCTTCAATTCTTCTGTCCACTGGGCCCTATAAGCACGTAGGCCAAGATCTTTATGAAAAATGCCGTGCAAAGTGGTTGCGGATAGGTCCAATTCTTAAAATTGTCTCGAAGTGGATATACCTGGGTTTTTAGTGAGACTTTAAGCTACTGCAGCTGATCTTTCCTGACGAATACGAGTGGAGTCTTCACGTCACTTATCTGTCCGAGCTGTGCAAGATGTCGCTTGATGACCAAAAGCAGTACGAATTTTACGAAAAGGTTTTGCAATATTTTCACTGCTTTTGAAGTGAATTTTCATTATTTCACCATGTGGCGCTCCCATTGTTTGTTCCGATTTGGGTTCTGTTTTTTTTTGTTAAGTTGGTAAATCTGTTGTTGACATTCCCTCTAAATCTTAGCGTCATAGCTTGAAATTTGCAAAAGTTACGTAGCCGAGAGTACATCTATCTCTGTGTGTGTTGGCGATTTTTTACAAGTTTAGAAATGCATTTAAATTTGCAACAACAAACTTGTATTAAATTTTGAGTAAAAAACGGACTTAATGGTGCACGAACGTTGGAAATGTGTTTCGGCAACGATTCTCTAAAGAAAATGGTCGTTTACCAGCGGCACGATCGGTTCAAAAGCGGTCGTGAGTCAATCGAAGATGATGAACGCAATGGCAGACCATCGACATCGAAAACCGATGAAAACATTCAGTCGTTCATAGACCTCCGTGAGGAATTGACGTGTTTCGGCTTTCTAAGTGAAATAAGTTTTCATTAAAAGTTTCTACAAAAACATTTCAATCAAGTGCTTCGGTGGCCCAGTGGTAGTGGTGTCCGACCGACAGAACTGGGGTCGTGGGTTCGATTCCCGGAAAAGTTGCATCGACTTTTTAAAAGTAAACAAAACAAAACAAAACAAAAAAAAAAAAACAATAAAGTGGTAAAGTGTTGTTTATCACGTGATGGATTGTGAAGAGCGGTTCGCTATGCCTATAGCGGGACTTGCTGAAGTTTCAGGTGAGGCTTCGAGTGGTTCGAGCCAAACCCCGAAAACAAAGAGAAGGAGGAAGCTTCCAACTTCCAACTTAGTAAAACGGCCCACCCAATCAACGGCAAACAACTTCGCTTCATTGGCAGCAAGCGAATCTGATGATGAAGAGGAAGAAATGCAGGCCATAAGTAGCAGCATCAAAATGCTACAGCAAAGAGTGCTGGCCATAAAGGAAAAGCAAATGCTAAGAAGGAAGAGGGAAGAGCAGGAGAAATCCCAACAACAGCAGCTTGCTCAAGAGCAGAAACAACAACAACACCAAACAAATAAAATAGCACAAGTGCTACACCAACAAAAGCCTAAGAAAGACCAGCAACAAACACAAGAGCAGTCACAAAACCGGCAACAGCTAAAACAGCAGCAGCCACAAAAACGGCAACAGCAAAAACAGCAGCAGCAGCAGAAGCAACAACAACAGCAGCAGCAGCAACAACAACAACAACAACAACCGCAGCAGCAGCAGCAGCAGCAGAAGAAGAAGGAGAAGGTGCCTCCTATCAACACCTATAAATTGGAGGTAAGTGCTACCAAGGACCTGTGTAGGCTGGTCATTGGCAATAATTTTAACATTAAGAGATTGGGGAATGATCGCCATGCCATCCACTGTAATACAGTGGAGGGCTACGCGAAAGTGAAAGAGCTCCTAAAGGAAACGACGACGGAGCACTACTCATTCACACCGAAGTGTGAAAAGCGGCAATCGATGCTGCTGAAGGGGTTGGAACCGTCTTCTGATCCTGAGGAGATCCTGGCACTGCTTAAAGAGAAGGAGTGCGAAGGACTCAAGTTTGTAGGGGTAAAGCCATTTACCACAGCTAGAGCCAGGCGGGAGAAACGGAGTCTGCCGTTCTTCCTGGTGCAGCTTAGTCCCGAAAGCCGTCTGGATAGTCTAAGGAGTATCAATGTCCTAGACTACCATGTGGTTCACTGGGAAAAATTAAAAAGGAGCGAAGGCGTTATACAATGCGTTCGCTGCCAGAGGTTCGGGCACGCCGCGTCGAACTGCCAAATGCAGCCTCGATGAGTGAAGTGCGCAAAGAATCACAGTTCCGAGGAGTGTTCTCTGGGTAGGGACGGAGCGTCCGATAGGACGCAGCTCTCTTGCGTGTTATGTGGGAACGTGGGACACACCGCAAACTATCGGGGTTGTCCTAAGTTCGCTGACATTAAGAAATCAAAACTGGCTCAGCAGCAGAAGGTGGAGGTCAAACGTTCACCTGTTAGGTTTCAAACACCAGCCGTCACGTCCCAAATTTCCTACGCCCAAATGGCGGCAGGTAGGGGGGCTACGGTACAGCAAGCGACTGTTGCTTCTCCGGCGCCAATGCCGAGAACAACGGAAGCTGCACCTAACATGCTAGCCATCTTGCTCGCAATCCAAGGGCAGATGGCTCAGCTGCAAAAGCAGGTGCAAGAACAGGCCAAGCGGGTGGACCAGATCTACGCGCTGCTGCCGGGCCTAACGCAACACATGTCGTAATGGGTACTCGCATGGTGGAGCAAACTTTGAAGGTCCTTGCGGTGAATGTTAATTCACTGATTAGGATCGAACGAAGAGCCGCGATGTTTAAATTGCTACAAGACCAAACTCCTGATGTGCTTTTCGCTAGCGAAACCAAGCTAACCGATAAGCACAAACTGGAGTACAATAATTATATTGTTAGAAGAAGAAACCGGCCCGGATCCAAACGTGGAGGCGGTGTTGCGATCTTCATTAAACAAGGTATAAAATTTCACAGAGTGTACAAGGGAGTGTTGCGTAGGTTCCGGGTGTTGGAGGCAGTCGTCATTTACATCCCGCTCCGCAGTGGAAAGCGGCTGTACTTGGCCTCTGTTTATGCACCTGAGACTTCACAATCCACTTTATTTATTACAGAGCTTGACACGCTTTTTCGACTTCTGAGGCTGGAATCGGGGGAGAATTATTTTATAATCGGCGGGGATTTCAACGCTAGACACAGAGATTGGGGAAATAATTTGCCAAATACTAGAGGGAACCTACTACTCGATTGGTGGGGTCAGCACGATGTCATGTACAGACTCGGTCTTAAAGCGACGGATAACCCGTCGTTTCCCAGAGGCGGGTCTTATTTGGATCTACTGCTGTACGACGAACGTATACGACTGACAGGTACGAATTTACAAACGCTAAACTGTCTGCGCACATTCGTGTATGACAGTGACCATTGCGGTTTTAGCACCGAAATTACAGTTCCCAACGAAATTGCGGAATTGGAGGAATTTGTCCCAAGATATTCTTACAACTACAGTAAGACTCGATGGACACGCTTCTCTGCAACCTTGACAAGAGCACTCGCTTCGAACACGCTCCATCCACCGGCCAATAGGAATTTGTCAAACGAGGAGATCGACAATTACCTAAAACAAATGGACGAGACAATTAAACAAACTATGGACGCTACAATACCACGGTATCGACATACGACTAACGAAGACCTGTTCCGCAATCCTACTATTGACGCACTGCACCGACAGAAAAGTAGACTACTGACAAGACTCAAAAACTTGTACAGACAGTTTACTGACAGACAAGACCCGGAGATTAGGACACTGAAGTCGTCGATTAAAAATATTCAAACGTTAATAAAAGAGAATTACAGAATTTCTGTAAGTTCACATTGGAACAACAGGGTTCGGGCTGTAAACACCAGCAACCCGAATATGTTCCCTCAAATAAACAAACTATTTCGGAGAAAAAATCAAAACGACCTTCAGTGTCTTAAAATAGCCCGGACAACAGACAACGAACGGTTACTGACAATAGCAGGTATTGATCCAAATGAGGCCGCTGATGATGACGACTTCTTTGTGATCGAGGATCCACAGGAGAAGGTTGAGGCCATAGGGGCGACTTTCCAGGAAATATACAAGGCCACTGATACCATTGGCCCTAATTATGACCTGGACAATCGCGTCTTGGTGCACGACTTCTACATTCGAAACGAAGTAGAGAACTGGCGATCCGAGGGCTCTGGGTACACCCGGTTCTGCGACGAAAATATGGCAAATAATGTTATTACCAGAGAGGGTGACCTGCCCCCGTTCATTTCGAAGGAAGAGCTCCATGAGATCTTCGACACAATCAGGGCTAAGAAATCAGTGGGGACCGATGGTATTCCGAACATCGTGCTTCGACATCTTCCTCTAGAAGCGGTGGACATTTACGCCACCCTGTTTAATAATGCAATGAATAATGCACATTATCCAGCGCATTGGAAAACGGCGGTGGTGCAACCTATCCCCAAAAAGGGAAAGGATATATCCAATCCGGCGAATCTCCGGTCGATAAGTCTCCTTCCGAATATCAGTAAGGTGTTTGAAAAAGTAATCAATAGAGCTCTGTCTAGGTGGGTTGAGGACAAACATATAGTTCCGGATAATCAATTCGGTTTTAAGGCGGGACATGATATCTCACATGCCGCGTCTAAACTGGTGTCGGATATCCAATGGAATAAAGGCAAAAACCAATGCACAGGTGCCTGCCTTATTGACTTGGAGAAGGCCTTCGACACCGTATGGTTAGAGGGTCTTTTCTATAAGCTGACTAGGCTGGGGATTAGTAAACCACTCTTGTACATTCTTTATAATATGCTAACCAACAGACAGTTCATCGTGAAAAATGGTGATGTGACTTCTGTTGGAATATTTCAAATTAAAAATGGTCTTCAGCAAGGCGCGGTCAATTCGCCGATCCTATTCAACATTTATACAAGCGACTTGATAGGTTCACTTCCCCATACTATTGCGTACGCAGACGATTTGATAGCGTACAGAACAGGTCCAAAAATCGAGGTCATTAATACTCTCTTGCAGCGTGACTTCGATAAGATAAGACGATTTTGCGATGACTGGAAGTTGAAAATCAACTTTCAGAAGTCGGAAACCATTCTCTTTAGGACGCCGTTGTCTGGATCCTCTACGGATACCAGAAAAAATTGGCGAAAGTTTTCGATCATTGGACAACACGGACAGCCTCTTATCTGTCGAAATGTAGTTAGATACCTTGGGATCTGGCTAGATCGGTTTCTGTATTTTGACAAAAATGTAGATGCTGCTCTGGCCAGAGCTAAAGGCGCTTTTGCCCTTACAAAGAGACTGTTTTATAGCAGCCAACTCGATGCGAGGGTAAAGGTAATCTGCTACATGGCCCTTATCAGGCCCATGCTGGTATTCGGGTGCCCCGTGTGGTTCAATGTACGAGCAAGCTTAATGGAAAAGGTTCGGGTGTTTGAGAGGGCTTGCCTTAGGGCTTGCCTTCGCTTGTACAGAACACCAGAGTCGGAGTACAAAAAATTTTATCGTAATGAGGTCCTTTACAACAGGGCCAACCTAATACGAGTGGACAATTTTGTAATTAAGCTGATTCGAAGACACATTGCAAGAGCAATGACCTCGAAGAATAACCTGATATCTGGGGCTTACTACCCCAATTACCTTTACCACGAGAGTGTGCGCTATGATGGCTATGATGCTTCCACCGGAAGCATTCCTCTACCTAGACCAGATAGGGTTGATCCAGGATAGATCAGCGGTCCCGTTAATCTTCCATGTCGCTCGGAAAGCTGGGGACAGGCGACTCAACTACAACAGAGACGTCGCACACGGCAGTGTGGATCGTCTCAGGTTCAGTAGGGCGGTGGGGAATCGCGATAAGAGGGATGTCGTTCAGCAGCACCAGCATTTCTGGTGGTTGAATGATGGAGAAGATGTTTCGTTGTCGTTTCCGTCAATTACGGACCAGCCTCACTAATGAGGCAGAGCTGACCAGTCTATTTGCTCTGTAAATAGCGATGGCCAGCTTGCATAGGTTTAGGTTAGCACTTAAGAAATATATATATATATATTAGTATATATAAAGGTATATACTGGTATATGTATGTATTGTGTATAATGTCTATATGTGTGTATGTGTGTATTTTGTATATAGGTTAGGTAGACTAAGGTTTATTTTAAGTTAGATATTAAGTTTTTATAAAAAATAAAAAATTATGTCCATATGCTAAGTTTTTTGTTAAATTCTTTTCTTAGCCTTAAGCATAGAAAATAAGTATTAATAAATAAAATGTAAATAAAGTCGAAAGACATAGATATAAGAATTTAGAGTAGCTTAGAGTGCCTGTGTGGGGCCAGTAAGTTAGTGTAAGATTGTTAAGTAATTTTAAGCTAGCATTTAAGCATTTTTTGTTAGTATGTAAGAATTAATTATTTAGAAAATAAAATGCATTTAAAACTAAACCGATGAAAACATTGATGAAGTACTCGTAAAAGAAATGTTGGTCAATCACCGCAAAGAGAGATAGCGGAGGGCTTTTGGTTAATGATTTGGGTTTCCGTCGTGTAGCAGCAAAGTTGGTGCCAAAAAACCTCAATTTCATGCAAAAAAGAGACCGTGTTGATGTCGCAAAAGAGATGATTTGCGAGGCTGAATCCGATCCCACATTCATCAAAAGGGATAATTACTGGAGACGAGACGTGGGTTTATGAGTACGACACGCAATGCAGACATCAGGCAAGTGAATGGCGTTCACCAAATGAGCCGAGACCAAAAAAACCACGTCGTTTTCAGTCAAAAGAGAAGGCAATGCTCACGGCTTTCATGGATTACAACGGTGTAGTGCATCATGAATTTTTGCCAGAAGGCCAGACAGTAAACAAAGAGTACTCGTATAATTTCGACGTTATAAGACGTTTTTGTGAAGCAATTCGCCGAAAGAGACCCGAACTGTGGGCAGAAAACTCGTGGATTTTGCACCATGATAACGTACCGTCACAGTGCCATCATTATTAGTAATAATACCATCCAACAGCCACCAAATTCACCTGATTTGGCTTCCTGTGACTTCTTTCTGTTCAATCGAGTTAAAAAACCACTACGGGGAACACGCTTCAGCAGGCGAGAGTAAGTTAAGGAAAAATCGCAGGAAGCACTGATGGGCATACCGAAAACCGAATATAACAAATGTTTCGAGGATTGAATCAAGCGCTGGCATAAGTGTGTTGCAGTCGATGGGGATTAATTTGAAGGAGACAATATAGATTTAGATGAATAAACTGGTATTTTAAATTTTCTGAATAAATTCCGGGAACTTCAAGGTGGTATTCAATAACCTCCTAGTTGTTGCTTATCAAAAGTCTTCGCAGTGGTAGTTGAATGTTAACAGTTCAATAATGCCGTGAAATTTAAAACGAAACATTTTGTCGGATTATCTCTATATGCGCCAACAAGATGGATCCTCGGATCGTCTTTATTATTCTTCTAATAACGTCTCACAACCACTACTTAATCGGTCCTAAAAAGGCGACTGAATAATAAAGCCTTTTCAAGCAGCACTAACACAAGTATATAAGAACCAAATCAAACCCGTCCATATCTACAGTACCGTAGAATCATTAATTGAAGGCATCTTTGGCCATTAGAGCGGAAATCTACGAGTCAGAATATTGCGCATTACCCTCGAGAAATGGCTTAGACATGTAGAGCGAATTAATATTTTGACTACACTAACTGGTAAAATTTATTAGTTGAGGCCCAGATCCACCCGGGACTGCAAGTAAGTAAATATTGCAAGTTGTGGCATGTCGTCCCGCCACTGATCCTATTTTTTCCCATTTTATTAAGATCGCTGTAAACAATGACAATACATGTATTTAAACCTCATAATAATAATCTTGCTCTCAACCGGACGTTATGCACCAGGTGAAAACTTTGGTGAATTCTAAAACCTGGACATTCCGCTACCCAGTCTTTGCACTCATAGCAGTGCCTTATAAGCAAAATTCTTGGCTGCTTGGCTGGCTCCAATATTTCTATTTCTCTGACACAAAAAAATCAACGCAAAAAAATAAGAACTGTCTCCCACCTCTAAGGGATGAGGCGGATGAGTTGGAAAAGAAGGCTTTAACTGAATTCCTCTACATTTAACCCACTTTCGCTAATATAAGGTAGGTGCACTAAAGCGACTTACTTGTAGATAATTTTAGCAACGCTAGAACAATTAATATCTGTAAATTGATTGCGAGCATAAAGAGTCGAAGGTTCTGTGAGTGGGTATACGTTATCAATTCTTAAAGCGATGGCATTTCAATGGCCCGATCTTTGGCCCTTCTCAACGAGGATCGCAATCAAGCTAATAAAACAGTTGAGCTAATGATAGGAAATCACACGTCTTTATCCGTCAATGGTTTGTCAAGAAGAGAGTTTATTGACGAGCTTCAGAATGACAAGTGTACATAGATATATAAATGTAGTTACAATGAAGTTGGATGTGATATTAATGGATGTGGTAGAAAATTAAGCTACAGTGGCGAGTGAAATTGTTAATACATTTTAACAAAAACTGAGACATCTTGTACAGATTAGGTATTTGTCATTCCGACCTGTATGCAAACATCTTAAGGCTACACAAAATCCCTTGAACTGGCGCTAATTATAAAAAAATTTTCAGAAAGATTACATCTTGGTTGATTGCGAAGAAATCATCAATTGTGGTTAGGCCGCATTCGACGCCAGAATGTGCATTAAAATGAACAAACCCGAAGGGTAGTGCTTATGTTTTGTTTAGAGTTTGTTTTTTTTCATATGCACACACAGATGTAGTGTGTGCACTTGTATGCACCACTATGGTCACACTGCTATCTATCATGATAAGCACGTATCATCGCCAGCGCTAGCCGCATACAAACGAGACTGTGCAACAGTCGCTGTCAGCTACCTATGTCTAGAATCGAAATTTAGTTACTCATTCGACTTCCGCAGTGTTGAACGTGCTACAATGCCGCGGGTTTTGTTTTTAATTTTATTATCTGTGACATTTACGTCACAATGTGATAGTGCGCGGATTCTAGGTCTCTTCACAGCTCCGTCGACAAGTCACATCCTGATACATACGGCTATCATTGATGCATTGGTTGAGAGAGGTCACGAGGCGACAGTGGTAACGACAGTGCCAATTCCTAAACCAAAAAATTATCGCCACTTGCAGCTTAAAGTTCCTGGCTTCCCTAAGGACTTTATATCGAAGACGGTGAATAATCCAGAGCCGCTCTATAAACGTTTTGGCACTTTAATTGGAAATATAGTCACAAGCGCAAATGCAAGTCTTCATCAACCCGAAATGAAAATTCTAATGGAAAAGGATACGTTCGACTTGGTGATTCTGGGATATTTCTTTAACGAATTTCAGCTGGGAGTAGCGGCCCACTTTAAGTGTCCAGTGATTGTATCGTTTATGGTGCAACCAATTCGGGTTATCAACGACATGGTTGGGAATCCGAAGGAGATGGCTTATGTGCCAAACCTGTTTGGCGGTGGAAGGCAGCCACTTGGATTTTGGGGCAGAGTTAAGAATTTCGTGTTCATCAACTTCTTTGAGGAGATTTTATATCCTCTGTTATCGGCAAGAACACAAATGGCGTTCTATAAGTGAGTATTTTCTTTATCTTTCTGTATTTTCGTACGCTTTCTAAGTCGTAGATACATCCATACTTGTTTTTATTAGCTGTTCTCTGTTCAATTATTAGTTGCATCGCTTTAAGTGGGGGCCTGCGAAAGCTTCCACTCATTACTGTTTGCGCTGTTGCATTGTATCTGAAGTGTCGGTATCTAGGTATAATTGAATGTCTCAAGAATATAACTTTTTGCTTTTTGAACACTCATACATAGTTTAAGCACAAAACTAGAAGTGGTCACATCAGAACAGTAAATTTTTGTTCGTTTTCTTTAAGACATATGTTTTGTAAAATTATATAAAGTCAGATAATCATCAGAGTTTCTTTGACCTTGACTATGAGCATTGTAAACGGGGGGAGGTATTGTAGATTGCAATAAAGTCGTAAAAAGTACAGTCAAGGTGCGGGGCAACAGCTATCATCTAAATTGCATAGCGAGAACTTTGTATAGAAAAACACCTTTCAATGTCGATTGCAATGTTTTATAATATCGTTTACTTGTGTTGATAGCGGTTATTGTTTCTGAACCGGATTTTAAAACTACGAGTATGTTGTGAAGAGATCAGCGTTTTATTTGTAAGATCCAAGGTCTTAGTTCCCCTAAGATGTCGTAGTATCTTCGTATTTCCGAATCACAACCATGCACACTTGATTATTTTTATTCTCTACCGACGGCTCCTTATACTCCAAAAATTACGGAAAATAATATTGTCCTTGCAATATAAACTAGGCTGATACTTGCGCCACCCCTCAAAGACACTAGACGTCCGGGAAATATTTTTCTTAAAGCCTTTAAAGAATTTTGGGCTCTGTGGGCTGTAGCCCCATCCTGTTGGAACCAAATATCCCCTAATCTCTCTTCTTCAACAATCACTTCCAGTCGGGGCCGCAGAAAATTTTGTAACATTGAAACGTAATGGCCAGAATTCACGGTCACGGTCACAGTCACGCCTCCCTCTTCAAAGAAGTACCAATAACGCCAAATTGTGATACGGCACACCACACCGTTAGTTTAGGAGCACGTAGCAGACTTCCGTGAACAATTTTCAGCCCAGTAGCGACAATTTTGTTGGTTCACAATCCCGCTTACGCGAAAATGTTACTCGTCGCTGCTGAAGAATGCTGCCTCAGGAGGGATCGCTGCAAGCATTTCCTAACACAGATTTTGGCGGTTGGCGTAGTCTGCTGGGTTCAATTCTTGAACCATCATTATTTGGAAGGGATTTAAATTCAAATCTAAACGCAGAATCCTCCTCAAACTGCGGTCTGAAACCCCCAATGCAATAGCGTGCCTTCGAGCAGAACATGTCGGCGATTGCTCGACTGCTACTCTCAGTAGCTCCACATTTTCTGGTGTTCTGATGGATCTTCGTCGGCCAAGTGTATCTATTCTTAGTTAAAGCGTCGCCAAAAAGCTCTATGTGTCGCAATCACAGATCGGTTGTTTTCATAAAACGCTCACACAGCAAATCCACGATGTACTCCGGGCCAAACCATGTTCGCTACTAAATGGGGATGCCGACAGAACAAGAGGAGACTTAGTGCAGCTGCCTATCCTCACTACCGCCCGAAAATCTGCCTCTCCAAACTGTTTAATTGGTTCTGCCGCACCCTGTATAAACGATTTCGAAAAAAACTTCAACAAACAAATAAAAAACGCAAAGCGCAAACGGCTACTCGGTGACTTCTCAAATAAAATAAACCCCATCCAAGAGAAAACCCAACACACAGTAGTACTGTTCATTGGTTTCAAAAAAGCTTTCAACACTTTATGCCATGAAAACGTAATAAACCGAAACCGAAGATTCAAAGTCAAAATTAAAGATGGTGCAACCTAAGAAATATGGAATACCCCAATGATTGAAACTAGGTCCATTGATATTCACAATTTACATGAGTGATATGCTGGTAGCCCTAAAAAATGTAGGGTATTTGCCTATGCAGATAATGCAGCCACTGTGGTTAATCACAAAGATCTTAAAAGTACCGGAAATATTGTTGAAAGACAATTCGACTCTGTCACAGCATAGTGCCATAATAATGACCTTATAATTGACGCAGAAAAACAAAAGTCATGGTGGACGGATATATCTCATTTCCAAGGTACAGAGTACAAATACAAATGCACAACTTGGATTGCGTGCACAAGATCATCACAAAGTCATTTGTTACTCCAAGACGATGGCGATTGCATAGCTATACTCGGGGTGGCCGTGGTGTAGTGGTACTAGCTATCGCTTCTCACTCGGAAGGTCAAGGTTCGAATCCTAGCCACAACAAGTTTTCATTTGTGTAATTGGAACTCAGTCAGAAAAATTTGCGTGTGAAGGCATAACACTGACATGTAGATTTGGCTGTTGCAGGGTTTTCAAACACAAAAACAACCGTTAAAATTCACAACCTCACCATTCCGAGTGAAGAAAATATCTCCGTCCTATTCGGACTCCCACCCCTGGAGAGTCAATATCGAAACCAAACACACCTGAGTTTCAAACCACTACATCACAAACTTTCCTTTCTCCACCTTCTACCTTTCCGCCCGCGCCCTGGCAACAGTGTAAGGGTATTCATAACCCCTTAGGCGCGCTTAAATTATAAAAGAAAAAAAAAAAATACTCGAAAACGTATCAACTTATAAATACCTACTCGTACGTTGACTATAACTTCAAATTGAGCTACTATGCAAAGGCATTGACGAAAACACTTTGGCAATCTGCCTATGCTCTATTCCACCTGAGCTACAGATCTCCATCAGAAGTTCTCCGGCTATGTTACTCCAGCTTGGTGGAGTCTCACCTGAGGTATGCAATTATGGCGTGGGGAATTGCGTCACACCTCCAAAAACTCAAATACTATGTACAGTATTCAAAAGTTATAAAAAAGATCGCAACGACAGCAAGATTCTGACATCGAAATGTATCTTTCCATCTTTCAGGATCTTCCAATAGGGATTTCCGAGTTTCAACAATTGATAACGGCCACATTGTTCAAGCTACATCTGTCACACTGGTTGTCATTTATTCATTTATAGAGTTCAACAATACGTGCAAATAATAAAATTGTTTTCTCAAAATGAATGTTCTGTTCGGGCGACGTTCCGCTCGCTTCTCCCATTTTACGGTCGGCATAATCGTCCTACCGAGAGGACTATTCGCAGTGTGGTGGATAAATTTGGTTCAGCTCATTGGGTCAGTAAACGGTGAACCAACACCCGTATATCGATGAAATACAAGATATGCCGAAAACATCGCCGCTGTCCGTGAGAGTGTGCAGGAGAATTCGAGGCAGTCGATTTCGAGGCACTCACAAGAACTCATCCTTTCGCAGACCACAGCTTGGCGAATTGGCGTCGTGACTTGGGCCTGCACCCATAAAAAATTCAACTGACCCAGGAGCTGAAGATAAACGACCATTGACAACGATGTGTGCTCGCTGAATGGGCTCTGAAGCAGTTGGAAACTGACCCTAATTGTCATCGAAAAATCATCTTCAGCGATGAGGCCCATCTCTGGATGAATTGTCGAATTTGGGACGATACCAATCCACATGAGATCCAAGAGCGTCCAATGCATCTCGAAAAAGTCATTGTTTGGTGTGAATTTTGGGCTGGCGGCATCATCGGTTCATATTTCTTTGAGAACGTCAACGGCGAGCGCTATACGCTATATACGCTATACCAACTTCTTTTGGCCGGAATTGGATGATATGAACACCAATGATATGTGGTTTTAACTGGACGGCGCTACGTCACATTGGAAATTCTGCACGAGTAATTCTAGGGCATGGTCATCTTACGTGGAGGTGATGTGAACTGGCTACGGAGATCGTGCGATTTGACCCCGTTAGACTTTTTCTTGTAGAGTTTTCTGAAGTCGCAGATCTATGCGAATAAGTCACAAACCACAGCGACCGTCAAAGCCAACATAACTCATGACATCGGTCAAATTCAGCCTGATTTATGTGCTAGAGTCATGGAAAATTGGACATTTCGGATGCGCGCCACCAAGAGAAGCCGCGGAGGATATTTAAACGATGTTATATTCAATACATAATGGCATCGATGGGACTTTCAAACGAATAAAAAATGCCGCTGATATCTCACACACACTTTGGTTTATTTAAATGTAAAAATAGGAAGCGCTTAATGAAAGGCCCTTTACAATATATATATATGTATAGAGAGACGACAACACGTATAAGATACCAACTCAACAACTAATAAACACAAGAAGACGAATGCAAAATAAATATGTAGTCCCGAGGTATTGAAACGAAGTCGTAGAAGTTATGTAGTAGCCGTTCCAACCATATTCGATTACGAAATGTACCTTAATAGTAACGACTGATGTACGATGTGTGTATTTAAACATCATAGCTCTACTTTTTATTCAGATGTGTTAATAATTTATTTTTCTTTTTTAATCGTAATGAAAATAAATTTAAAGTAAACTCAAAATTTGTTATCATAATATATCTAATCTTCTGGCTTTGCAGATAACACATTGTAATATGTAACTTGCTTGTAATAGTATAAATTCAATACAATTCAATTAAAAATCTAACTGCGACAACGGAGCTATTTATTCTCTTCGTTCCCTAGTACTTCACTGCAATAGTCCCAGGTGTCTAAATCATAAGGACCAGGATTCGAAGGTATTTTTAAGTAGAGCATTTATGTCCATTCGCCTAAATTTGTCGACCGAATGCAGTCCTAAGTATAGTTGAGCCTCCAAGTGTGCTTTCTGTCCCAATCACCGCCTATTCACACAGAATCTTGTTTGCCACAAAATATTGCGCTATGAGGAAAAAATTGACGTTAATTTAATGTTCAGAATTAAATAAAGCATTACCGCCACCACTGGATCAAAATTAGGATGTCGAAAGAGCTTTCTATGAATCAATGGCGGTGCTTAGATATACGAGTGCATACATTTCGGGACAATAGCATTGTCCTTGGAATGATTTAATTTTTGAGGTAAGGGCTGTGATTTCGTGCCACTTACCTAACTATTCATACTTCATAAAATAACTACGAGTATCATAGATCTTCTGTGGAGACAAGAAGTTTTAGATATGGATGATTTTACTGTTGAAAATCCAAAACTAACAAAGAAGGGTTACTAACTTTGGTGGTGCACGTGCAATATCGTGAAATTTTCAGACCTTGAGCAACTCATGGGCTCCCGAACATTTAGCGGAGGCGTTAAGATCACTTTTTCACTTCCATCTGATAAGTGTTGTATTTGAACCTTTCTGTGACACCTTTTGTGGTTATTGATATGTGAAGGGTCGCTTCTTTCGACAACAGATTTGTTGCCCAATTAAAACTGAGACAGAAATCTTGAACAGTAAGTATATCAGCAAATATCTGATTCAATTTATTTCAGAGTCAAATTCGTCAACATTAGCCAGGTATGGGATCCCAAAGGATCTTCCACAGAGTAGAAGAACAAGTTCACAATATTACTTCTATGAGCTTTTCGACAAATATTAGAAGTAATATTTTTGTCGCAACGTTAAATAGTCTTTGCGTCATTAATTGGGACTAGAAAAATACGACGCGAATCGAATTAACGATTGCCATGTCCATATTTTCACTACATTTGGTTTAATTGGTAGCAGAATAAAATATATAAGTAATAAATGTTTATTACTTGTAACATGTTATTCAAATGATAGGAACATAAATTTTCATAAAACTATATAAATTAGTTAAAAAATCAATAAATTTTACAGAAAATGTAGCTTCAATAGCAAGGACATTTAATTCATTTAATTCATTTTAAAGTTTCAATGGACAATCCTTTTGACTGATTTGGTTGTCGGTTTGATTTTATTAAAAACTGGTCCATAATTTGTTGAATTGCCACTGCCAAATAAATTTCTTTGTAACAATTGATCGTGTCTGTCACAGATTTTGTTACTTTTAAACTACGTTTTCATCAGCAGCATTGTCAGAAAAAATGTCCATTGTCTGTGAAATAAGTTGCATCGCCTTCGAAAAAAGAACAGTTGTTAAATTCTTTTCTTCAACAATCACTTCAGGTGGAACAATATCATCTTCCAAAGCGTGTTTAACAGTCATACCAATCAAATGTTCGCGATTAAACTCTTTATCGTGCGATATCAATAACTCATCAATATCGCTCTCCTCCATACCCTCAAAGTTTGCTGCTGCTGCTAATTCGGTAAGATCTCTATGGACGGTTGGTACATAATCAACTTCTGCTATATCTTTACTAATGCATTTTGGCCATATCTGAGGCCAACTTCCGCTCATACATGATTTTTTTACATCTATCCATGACAAATTGATATTTTCAATAGCCATCATGATATTATAATTTTTCCAGAACTCTTTCATGGTTAGTTTATCTTCTTCATCAGTTTCTGCGATAAGCTGACTAAACGTGCGTCGTTGATAATAACATTTAAAGTTAGATATTACACCTCGGTTCATTGGTTGTATGACGGAGGTGGTATTTGGAGGCATAAAAACAACTTTTATATTTTCAGAAAATTCATCTGAATAAATTGGATGTCCAGGAGCATTGTCTAATATCAACAAAATTTTAAAGTCAATATTTTGAGCAGAACAATAGGCTTTTTAGTCAGGAACTGCACAATTTTCTACCCGATTTTTAAATAGAGCTGCAGGCCTTCTTGTTCGGAAGCCAATAAATCGGAAGATCACAGTTTTTCACATTTTTAAAAGATTTCGGATTTTCAGAATGGTAGACCAGAAAAGGATTAAATTTAAAATCGCGTTCTGCATTTCCTCCTAGAAGAAGTGTCAGCCGATCTTTGCTGACTTTATACCGAGGACAAGATTTGGAAATGTAGGCGTTTCCAAAATAGACCTGTTTCATCGACATTCAGAACTTGCTTAGAAGAATATGGTATTCACCTTCTTCCACAATGGCTTTTAATTGAAGTTTAAATTCATTTTCAGCTGAAATATCTTCACTAGCTGCTTCTCCTTTCAACGCGACATTATATAAATTTGCTCGAGTTTTGAAGCGTTCGAACCAATCATGGCCTTGCTTCAAATTCTTCTAAATATTCACCACTTGATAAAGGAAAACTGTATTTAAGATCAACAAGGTGAAGGTTTTTTTTCTGAATCACCATTTTGCTAAGTGGCATCCTTCGCTAATTTTGGTTTTCTATCCAAACGCTAAGAAGCAACTCCATTTTTACCATAAAAGGACTTCTTTCCATTGTTATTTGGGTGGCGTGAAATAAGGTCATACGAAATAAGGCCATATCTGAAAATATGACATTATTTCACTTAGCAATTGTGAAGAAAAGCCATATTTCAACTTTGCTAAAGTGAAATAAGACTGTGGGAACCCATTTCAATGTTCTAAGAAACTCTCTTGGTTTTGTTAATAGTATAGCTCGGCAATTTCAAGTTGTTGAAAAGTTTTTGCACATGTCATCATACGCACGAACCATAAGGGCAGAATATAATTTTTTTTTTATTGTGACCTAACCTTGATCGTACAAAAATCGTATATGCCCTTTGTCTTTTGATGAGAAAAAGTTGATGGATAGCAACTTATGATACAATGGCTTTCGGCGTTGTTGTTTTATGCCTTTTCTCCACCCAATTTAAGGAGAAAGATATATACATATGTACATATGTATGTATACAAATGATAACTATAGGCCAACTCTCTGAGTTGAGACCAGATTTGCCTTCTGGTAAGATCAACTGGGTGGAAGGAGAAAGCAAGCCATGCATAGTAATTTTCACCGAAAATGCGGTATTTTTTCTATGTACCGAATAATCACGCCATTGAGGGGAAAAAAGGAAAAAAAAAAAAAAAGGCAAGCGGAGTTGTAGAGAACTGGTGATGGCTTAAACAAGGCAGTAGAGAGAAGTTGGGACTCGGCATCTAACTCGACAGGAGGGCGAACTCCATCTTCGTTTAAGTGGAAAATTAAAAAAGTAAAGAAAAAAAAAAATTGTTATAATGTGCGAACCAATAAGTTCATAACCTGAAAAATAAAAATTAGATTTGCTCAATCGTGGAAAAAATAAGACTTCAAGGGCATCGCCTCGACGAATATGTCATCGAATTTCCAAGTATATAATTTTATGAAGACTCGTATCTTCATAAATACAGTGTAAGACATTCGTAATCGGTGGCCAATTTCTAACATTCAACGACCGTACGAGGAGAATCGTAGCGCCCTCAAGTCTCAAGATTCTAGACCGACCAGAAAAAATGGCAGTTCTTAATATCCTGAACCTGCAAGAACAGAGGAAGCAGCTCGAATGGTGTGTGATGTCATCTTCCATGGAGTAATAATCCGTCCCCAGCTCATCTCTAAGATGCCATAGACTAGCCGCCCAGCGAGTAGCAGAGTTAAGTTTTTTTTGTTTTTGACCCCCCCCCCCCCCCCCCTCCAAGTATCCCGAACTTTCATAATATATTCTGACTTCCCTCCTTAAATCCCACTACGAAAAATTTATATAAAAAAAATTAAATTAAAAATACGAATTGTGAAGTGGATTATGAAGTATGTATAGCATTTTTTTTTTGTAAAATATAGTATAATTTAAGGCTGCCAAATTTATTACTTTTCGATCCTCACAGCATTAAATTAATTAAATTTATAATTCATTGCGAAACAAACCAATCAAATGGAAAGGAATGTGCACATATCCGGATCCGAACAGAAAAAAAATACCACAAACATCGTTATCGCTGGTGAGTGATTTAGTTTAATCTTTTACATATAGTTGTTTTTGTATCCGTATTGACATACTCGTATAAGTAAAATTATTTAGTTCAAACAAAAGACCAAATTAACAGAAATGGCAAATAGTGTTGGATTCAATTTCCAATGTTTTTTTTTTGTTTAATTTAGAAATTATCTGTTGCATTACTTTTCTTTTATGAATTTTTCCAATTTTTATGCCTTAGATTTTACTCTATTTCCATCCGATTATCTTATAAATACGATTAGATGTAAGTTTTTATAAAGTATCGAACCTTAATCAAGTTAATTTGTAATGATTTATAACTACGATTACCTATCTTAATGTTCGGAATAGATAGTTTTGTTTTTGGTTTAGTATACGATCATGATGAATTATGTTTGAGATCCCCGATCCCTTCCCCTACTATATTTTCTTTTTTTCTCTTTTATCTTTTTTTTTCCCTGAATAAAATTTGTATTTATTTTTGGAATTTTGGATAGCTACCATCAAATGATAAGCTAGATATTTCTATATTCGGATGTGAGCACTCTTCGGAGTTTAGTATGAGTTTTCTTTAGAGGGGGGGTTGGTACCCCCAATTTTTTAAGGGGTAGCTAAAGTAAATTTTGAGTGGATTTTAGCTGCCACGGTGTTGGTCCTGACTTGTCACGACCAGCATAGGGGTGGGTTACACTCGAGGAAATATCTCCATCTTATTTCCTCCCCTAAACACGAGTTTGTTAATTGAATTGGATATGAGGAGACATCTAAACATGGTAAAGCCAGAAACACGGGTTAAAGATAATTCCAGGACAATTTCGGGTCCCTTTCTATGAAATATTTTCCTCAAATAACATCGTCGAGTAGGCATGTAAATACAGTAACATAGTTCGGTGAGGCAATAGCAAGATCCCCCCCCAATCCGGCGAGCTTATTGCACGGAGCACGACTAGCATGCCTTCCGCTACTTGCAGCCCGAACGCCCTTCCATTTTGCCCGGACTGGCTATTAGCTATGCCTGTATGCAGTGGTCATAAGGGTCAGTTTAAGGTGGGAGGTTAAGTCCATGTTGGATATTAATTAACGTTACAGGTTGGCGCCCAACGTGGGGCCCGAATTGTCCTTACTCCTTCAATATGAAGTCTTTTATCCTTAACTCATTATATATATTTTCAATTGTTACAATTCGAAGTTCATGGATTTGTATGTTCTGGAAGTAATGGTTTTGGCTAGGGAATACTAGATCCTAGGAAAATAAAAGTCCTAAGATAGTCCCAACTGCAAGTTTTTTCTACGCTTATGGGTATGGTTTGCTATCTTTTGGGTTTGATTATCCGTTAGCCCTCTGAGTGGTACGAAGCTTATCCAAAAGTTGACATAATAAGTTCTTCTTTATTGCCGTATGCTCGTATCCTTGCCTTTTAACCAAACTAGCCGTTAACTAAGCTAAAAGCAATTTCGTCAGTCCGGTAGATGGGTTGAGCAGTTTCCTCATTTATGTCTGTTGCTGCGAGTTGCGCTAGCTTTAATACAACGAGTTAACGTTTATGTGTAACAATTGATCCACCACACCAACTCAACCGAACATTGTCGATTTGAAATGGACAAATATTATTTTCTTATCATTGCAGTGCTTTGAGTTTAAATGCTTATTACTATTATATCAAATTAATGAAGTTATCCAAACACTGTGTTTTTGAGAAACTCATTCAATTCCTTATGGAGCCTCACATCCGAACAAAGTTAATTGCCTGACAGATCCTTTTTTTCAAATACGAAAAGTAAACTACCTCTATTATCATATTATTTGTTTTGATTTCTCTTTTATCATATTTTTTCTTCCTATATATAATACCTTTTTTTGCCGCACAAATAATAGTATTAAAACGAACGATTTTTTTTAAAAAGAAAAAAAAGTCTCTTGCTTTCAAAATTTGTTGTATTTCCGTATCTATCATGACTCCTCCGGTGCCTAATTCTGAGAGGAGATTACGTCTCCGAAAATCAAAAGAGCCCAATGTGAGTATTTCACTTAGCTCGTTGAAAAAACAGAGTTTACGACGGATGAGACCTAACTTGTCCAGAAATGAGCCTGGGCCTTCGAATATAGCTAGTGTCGAAACTACGTCCAACAATGAAAAACAATCCACCGCGGAGCCGCATGCAGAAAATCCTCAAGGTTCTCGTAGTGAGACTGATGAAGATACACCAGGGAGTGAAGGTGAGCAACTTTTTCAGTACGTCCAAGAAGTAGTATCGGCCACGGTAGGCCTTAACCGCGCGGAAGATATGCGTATTATCAAAGACGAACTGGAAAAGAATCGTGTATCTTTACGAAATGAGATTTCGAGTCTTATTCAGGGGTTGCTTAGTGCATCCACTCCAGCAAATCGCTCTTCTGGTCCCGGAGTTGCTAACAGATCTCCCACATCATTGCAGGATCATTCAGTTCCTAATGCGAATAATATACAAGTTCCTGTTGGTGATATACCAGTACCTCCACCACGTACCAGTAATGTGGACAACTTTCTCGCGCAACTAAACAATCTCAGTCTGAACCCACCAGCATCTTCACCGCCTTTGAATCGATCGCCCCCGTCTTCCACTATTTCCAAAGCCCATAACTTTCACAAGTGGGGTATACAGTTCGATAATAGGAAGATGTCGGTTGATGATTTTTTGTTTCGCCTTGACAGAGTTCGTGAAGGCTATGGCGCTTCATGGGATGAGATCGTGTTGAACTTCCATCAATTTGTATGTGGTCCTGTTGAAGATTGGTACTGGGTGTTTCTTAAATCCTATCCGAACGTCTCCTGGGACAATCTTAAAATTGCTTTAATTGAGCAATTTCGGAGTCTCGAAACGGACTCTGAATTGTCACGCAAGATGTCCGATCGACGTCAAGGAACTGTCGAGTCTTTTGACGACTTTTACCATGATATCCTCCAATTGAATACACGATTAAGATACCCTAAGCCTAACCGAGAACTCATCGAAATAATCAAGCAAAACGTACGACGGCGAATGGGGGAACTTTTAATTACATTCCACACTACCAGCTTAGCCGAGATGGTTTACGTTTGTCGTAACATCGAGAAATATCTCAACGACCATGAGTCACGTAATCGACCTCTTCATATGACAACTACCCGTCGTCAGATCAACGAACTCGAAATTGAAGAACCATCTGTATGCCCCTCCGCTGAATTTCAAATCGAAGCATTAGAGAACCCTCGAAGAGAAACCAGTTTCACCTGTTGGAACTGTAAAATGGCTGGACATTCGTTCTACGAATGTGACAGCCCACAAAGGAATTTGTTTTGCTACAAATGCGGTAGAGAAGACACGACCACCCCGAAATGTCCCAAATGCAAGGGAAACTTCAAGCGGAGCAAGCCATCGGCCGGAGTGCTTGGCTCTCAATAGATAATTCCGGTACCCCATCTATTCTACATCAATTTTCTTCTTGTAAACCAGATATATCTAAAACTCTACCTCCGCCGTTAACCATACTTAAACGGGATATTTCATCACCCTTAATCCCCGTCTGTAATAAAAATATACACACTAAATCACTTCATGAGCGACTAAAAACTTACTATAATGCGAGAAATAGAATTTTCCAAGTTTCTCAGCCGACCATACCTAAAAAGATATCCCTACTTCGAGAGAGATTTAGAAAAATAAAGCTACAATATCAATCCATTGCAGCCACTACTCTATGCGTCCCGGAACTCGATCCTAGGCCCTATGCAGTTGTGAACATTTTTGGAAAAGAAATGTTAGGACTGTTAGATAGTGGTGCAGCTGTTAGTTGTTTAGGTGGCGAAGCGGTTAAGCTGCTGCGCGAGCAATCTATTCCTTTCAAAACTTTTACCACAAAAATCAGAACGGCTGATGGAACAAGACAATTGGTTACAGGGCAAGTAGATACATCTATGACGTATAAAGGATATACTAAAAATATGACGTTATTTGTGGTGCCTTCCTTAAAACAATCTCTGTATCTAGGAGTTGATTTTTGGAGAGAATTTCAGATTGCACCTCAAATTATTTCCGAGATGTCATTAGATTCAAGTCCATATTTGACAGACTCAAATTATTGTGAATTGTCGAAAGATCAGATTTATAAGCTTAACCAAACTATAATGATGTTTCCATCATTCGCAACCATTGGTCTGGGAAAAACAAACCTGGAAGCACATTCTATAGATACTGGGAACGCTGAACCCGTCAAACAAAGACACTATCCTGTTTCTCCTGCGATACAATCCCTTCTTTATAAGGAATTGGATCGAATGCTGGACCTGGGTATCATTGAAGAAAGTACTAGCGCGTGGAGCTCACCAGTGGTACTTGTTAGAAAACCCGGTAAGAACCGTTTGTGCTTAGATTTTCGAAAAGTGAACCAGGTCACGAAAAAGGATGCGTATCCTCTTCCTAATATTGAGCGAATGCTAGGACGTCTTTCAGATACACACTTTATATCGAGTGTGGATCTTAAGGACGCCTTTTGGCAGATACCTCTGGAGCAAAGCTCTAGAGAAATAACTGCTTTCACCGTTCCTGGTAGACCACTCTACCAATTTCGAGTCATGCCATTTGGTCTCTGCAACGCTCCGCAACGTATGTGTAGATTAATGGACAAAGTAGTGCCTCATGAATTGCGAGAAAATGTTTTTGTTTATTTAGATGATCTACTGGTAATTTCGCGGACTTTCGAAGATCATCTTGAAATGCTGTCGCGGATAGCAAGACAGCTTCGGTTAGCTGGTTTGACAATAAACATAGAAAAGTCTAAATTTTGTGTGAGACAATTAAAATATTTAGGATATATTGTTGGTGAGGGTTGCCTCAAAACCGATCCTGAAAAAGTCGCAGCTATTCGAGAATTTCCCGTGCCGAAAACTCCTCGCCAAGTGCGAAGATTCTTAGGCATGGCAGGTTGGTACCGGAGATTCTTAAAAGATTTTTCATCGATAGCAACTCCGATAACAAATTGCCTTAAAAAAGGTGTAAAATTTAATTTTTCGCAGGAAGCATGCAATTCGTTTGAGAAAATAAAAAAAATGCTAACCTCAGCCCCACTACTCGTTAATCCCGATTATGATAAGGAATTTATTATAGTTTGCGATGCATCAGCCACTGGAATCGGGTGTGTTTTATGTCAACTCGACGAGAACGGCATTGAACGCCCAATATTTTTCTATTCACATAAACTTAATGCAGCTCAACGAAACTATAGCGTCACGGAGCGTGAATGCTTAGCGGCCGTGATGGGAGTGCGTAAGTTCCGACCCTATGTTGAAGGACACAAATTTAAGATCATAACAGATCATGCTAGTTTGCGTTGGTTGATGAAGAATTGGATGGAAGACTGGCTCGTTGGAGTTTAAAGTTACAAAGTTTTACTTTTGACATTGAGCATCGAAAAGGATCGCTTAATGTAGTTCCCGATGCTTTATCGAGGGTATTTTCGGTGGAAGCTATAGGGTCAGATGTCCAGATAAGGAAGGAGAACTTCGATGTGTTACATATCGACCTTGCAGATCCAAGTTTTCAATCATCGGAGTATCGACAAATAATAGCACATGTCGAAGAAAATAAATCCCAGCTTCCTGACCTCCTTATTTCAGATCAATACGTTTACAAGAGGGTTAAACACAGCATAGGCCATCCTCTTCAGGATGATTTGGCTTGGAAACTTTGGGTTCCGTCCTTGTTAACAGAAAACTTAATTGCTTTAGCTCATCGACCACCACGAGCTGCACATGGAGGTATTTCGAAAACGTTATATAGGCTTAGAGAACAATTTTATTGGCCCAATATGGCTGCCCAGGTGAAGACATTTATAAGTCACTGTGATGAATGTAAAACCTCAAAATCACCAAACACAATACTCCGCGGCCCGATGGGTAACGCTTTTGAAGCTGAGCGCCCATTTCAGCGTCTGTTCTTAGATTTCCTTGGACCTTATCCTCGATCGAAGAAAGGTAATTCTTATATTCTAGTAGCCCTCGACCAATTAACCAAATATGTTTTCATTCAGCCTCTTAAAAAAGCCAGTACCGAGCTGGCCACAGACTTCTTGCGTAAACAAATATTCTTCATGTTTGGGGTCCCTGAAACCATTCTAACCGACAATGGCAAGCAATTTGTGAGTAGAGAATTTGGGAAGTTACTGGACTGTTTTGGTGTACAGCACATAAGAACTGCAGCTTACGCTCCACAGGCTAACGCAAGTGAGCGCGTAAATCGTTCTATTTTAGCTGCAATTCGTTCGTATATCTTAAAAGATCAAACTAATTGGGATGCACACCTACCCTCTATAGGCTGCGCACTTCGATCCACCCTGCATACAGCTATAGGTATTTCGCCGTATGAAGCCCTGTTTGGTCAGAAAATGATTGAGCATGGGTCGACCTACAAACTTCTTCGTAAAATCAATGGGCTTAACAACGCTAATATCGAAGTAATACCGAAATCTGACAAGATGAATATCCTCCATACATACTTGCACAAATCCTTAGAGGAAGCTCATAAAAGGTATGAAAAACAGTACAATCTAAGAAGTTCAGTTCGCCACTTTAAAGTCGGAGACACCGTTTATAAACGAAATTTCATCTTAAGCAATGCATCAAAACAAGTTAACTCAAAATTGTGTCCGAAGTTTGTAAAAATGCGAGTTTCAAAAGTTATTGGTAATAGCTTATACGAGCTAGAAGATTTCAACGGAAACAGAATTGGTACCTTCCATATCAAAGACCTTAAAAAGTAGGAAGGAAACAAAAATTACGTATACGCCCTTCACCATAAGAATTATATTTCAATGAATCTATCATAAACAATTAACATGAGGATCTTTTCTTATCCTTTGTATATGTTCGCACATCCACAAATGATAAGTTTTGTGGGAACCCATTTCAATGTTCTAAGAAACTCTCTTGGTTTTGTTAATAGTATAGCTCGGCAATTTCAAGTTGTTGAAAAGTTTTTGCACATGTCATCATACGCACGAACCATAAGGGCAGAATATAATTTTTTTTTTATTGTGACCTAACCTTGATCGTACAAAAATCGTATATGCCCTTTGTCTTTTGATGAGAAAAAGTTGATGGATAGCAACTTATGATACAATGGCTTTCGGCGTTGTTGTTTTATGCCTTTTCTCCACCCAATTTAAGGAGAAAGATATATACATATGTACATATGTATGTATACAAATGATAACTATAGGCCAACTCTCTGAGTTGAGACCAGATTTGCCTTCTGGTAAGATCAACTGGGTGGAAGGAGAAAGCAAGCCATGCATAGTAATTTTCACCGAAAATGCGGTATTTTTTCTATGTACCGAATAATCACGCCATTGAGGGGAAAAAAGGAAAAAAAAAAAAAAAGGCAAGCGGAGTTGTAGAGAACTGGTGATGGCTTAAACAAGGCAGTAGAGAGAAGTTGGGACTCGGCATCTAACTCGACAGGAGGGCGAACTCCATCTTCGTTTAAGTGGAAAATTAAAAAAGTAAAGAAAAAAAAAAATTGTTATAATGTGCGAACCAATAAGTTCATAACCTGAAAAATAAAAATTAGATTTGCTCAATCGTGGAAAAAATAAGACTTCAAGGGCATCGCCTCGACGAATATGTCATCGAATTTCCAAGTATATAATTTTATGAAGACTCGTATCTTCATAAATACAGTGTAAGACATTCGTAATCGGTGGCCAATTTCTAACATTCAACGACCGTACGAGGAGAATCGTAGCGCCCTCAAGTCTCAAGATTCTAGACCGACCAGAAAAAATGGCAGTTCTTAATATCCTGAACCTGCAAGAACAGAGGAAGCAGCTCGAATGGTGTGTGATGTCATCTTCCATGGAGTAATAATCCGTCCCCAGCTCATCTCTAAGATGCCATAGACTAGCCGCCCAGCGAGTAGCAGAGTTAAGTTTTTTTTGTTTTTGACCCCCCCCCCCCCCCCCCTCCAAGTATCCCGAACTTTCATAATATATTCTGACTTCCCTCCTTAAATCCCACTACGAAAAATTTATATAAAAAAAATTAAATTAAAAATACGAATTGTGAAGTGGATTATGAAGTATGTATAGCATTTTTTTTTTGTAAAATATAGTATAATTTAAGGCTGCCAAATTTATTACTTTTCGATCCTCACAGCATTAAATTAATTAAATTTATAATTCATTGCGAAACAAACCAATCAAATGGAAAGGAATGTGCACATATCCGGATCCGAACAGAAAAAAAATACCACAAACATCGTTATCGCTGGTGAGTGATTTAGTTTAATCTTTTACATATAGTTGTTTTTGTATCCGTATTGACATACTCGTATAAGTAAAATTATTTAGTTCAAACAAAAGACCAAATTAACAGAAATGGCAAATAGTGTTGGATTCAATTTCCAATGTTTTTTTTTTGTTTAATTTAGAAATTATCTGTTGCATTACTTTTCTTTTATGAATTTTTCCAATTTTTATGCCTTAGATTTTACTCTATTTCCATCCGATTATCTTATAAATACGATTAGATGTAAGTTTTTATAAAGTATCGAACCTTAATCAAGTTAATTTGTAATGATTTATAACTACGATTACCTATCTTAATGTTCGGAATAGATAGTTTTGTTTTTGGTTTAGTATACGATCATGATGAATTATGTTTGAGATCCCCGATCCCTTCCCCTACTATATTTTCTTTTTTTCTCTTTTATCTTTTTTTTTCCCTGAATAAAATTTGTATTTATTTTTGGAATTTTGGATAGCTACCATCAAATGATAAGCTAGATATTTCTATATTCGGATGTGAGCACTCTTCGGAGTTTAGTATGAGTTTTCTTTAGAGGGGGGGTTGGTACCCCCAATTTTTTAAGGGGTAGCTAAAGTAAATTTTGAGTGGATTTTAGCTGCCACGGTGTTGGTCCTGACTTGTCACGACCAGCATAGGGGTGGGTTACACTCGAGGAAATATCTCCATCTTATTTCCTCCCCTAAACACGAGTTTGTTAATTGAATTGGATATGAGGAGACATCTAAACATGGTAAAGCCAGAAACACGGGTTAAAGATAATTCCAGGACAATTTCGGGTCCCTTTCTATGAAATATTTTCCTCAAATAACATCGTCGAGTAGGCATGTAAATACAGTAACATAGTTCGGTGAGGCAATAGCAAGATCCCCCCCCAATCCGGCGAGCTTATTGCACGGAGCACGACTAGCATGCCTTCCGCTACTTGCAGCCCGAACGCCCTTCCATTTTGCCCGGACTGGCTATTAGCTATGCCTGTATGCAGTGGTCATAAGGGTCAGTTTAAGGTGGGAGGTTAAGTCCATGTTGGATATTAATTAACGTTACAAGACCAATTTGGCTTTATTTCGCTTTGTGCTCATTTGGTCTTATTTTACTTTGAAGAAGTGAAATAAAGCCAAATATGGTTATCCTGAGGTAACATGTTTTTCCTTATTGAAGTACAGTTTCGTGCTTCATCTCTCTGCATTTGCCATTATTTCGCTTTGCAAAAGTGAAATAAGGCATTATTTTACCGTATGGCATTATTTCACAAACTGATTTGGCCTTATTTCACTTAGCAATTGTAACACAAAGCTAAAGTTTGTGAAATAAAGCCACTTTAGCTTTGTGTCACAATTGCTAAGTAAAATAAGGCCATATTTTCAGATATTTCCAGATATGGCCTTATTTCGTATGACCTTATTTCACGGCACCGTTATTTGTTTGGACTGTAATGGTGTTCCAGTCTTAGCAAACTCTTTTATTGTATCAACATTGCGGTTGCAAATTCTTCTTACATTGATAAGAGTTAATTCAAGACTTCTTCCAATGTCATAAATCTTAAACTTGGGGAATCACCTTTTTACAAAAAAAAAAAAAATGAAACAATGAATAACAAAAACGTAAACCGAAATAACATCGACGCAATTTCGAAACCACAAAGTTTTTAAACTACGCAACTTCGAAACGACGCAAACCGAGGTTTTGGTGTACCTCAATTGTAGCGTTTCTGATGGCATATTGGCAGCATTGACATTAGTCGTTTGTGTAGGTACTGCACACTGGCGGTATAGTAGTTCTTGAAGGATTTCGGGAGACGTGGTTTTTTTTGGTCTCGGCTCATTTGGTGAAAGCCATTAACTTGCCTGATGTCTGGATTGAGTATCGTACTCATAAACCCACGTCTCCTCTTCAGTACTGATCCTTTTGATGAACGTGGGATCGGATTCAGCCTCGCAAATCATCTCTTTTGCGACGTCAACACGGTCTCTTTTTTGCATGAAATTGAGTCTTTTGGCACCAACTTTGCTGCTACACGACGGAAACCCAAATCATTAACCAACATGTGTTTGACGGATCCATAGGCAATGTTCAAGTGCTTTGCTATCCCTCTTATGGTTAATTTGAGGTTACTGACCAATATTTCCATGTCGATGGTCTGCCACTGCGCTCATCATCTCCGATTGACTCACGACCGCTTTTGAACCGATCGTGTCGCTGGTAAGCGACCATTTTCCTTAGAGAATCGTTGCCGAAACACCTTTCCAACATTTTCAACGTTCGCGCACCATTAAATCCGCTTTTTACGCAAAATTTCAAAAGTTCGTTGTTGCAAATTTAAATGCATTTCTAAATTTGTAAAAAATCGCCAACACACACAGAGATAGATATACACTTGGCTACGTAACTTTTGCAAATGTCAAGCTATGGTGCTTAGATTTAGAGTGAATGTCAACTTAACAAAAAAACAAAACTCAAATCGGAACAATGGGAGCGCCACACGGTGGTGTCACCCGGGAACTTTTTGATCAAGATGAGGTGAAAAAAACTTCGTGGCGACGTTAGCATTGATGCAGACTGTTATAAGATACTTGCTTACGTGTCCGAAGCTCAACACATCTTGCGTAAGTCTCTGCATATGACAAATCCGCATCCAAATAAGCGCTGCTTCTGTTCCCCACTGCAACCACCATCATGTTATCACACGCGTGATAACAGTCAGGTACCTCAGGTAATGGTTCGGCTGCACGTGGCTGGTCACGGTCCGATGATTTGATGTGCAGATTCGAAGGTCGTTTTCTTGTGTCGTTTGCTAGGCTCATCAACATAAAGTCATCCGTATCCTTGTTTTTGTTACGGAACTGTATTCGTTTTTCCGTGGTAGGCAAATTACCCTGACGCAAAACTGCCAACCTGAAGAGTCGGATCGCGGGTTTTAACCTTTGGAATAAGGGGCTGGGTGTCCCAAGACAGTAACTCACTTCGAGGCTAAAAATGCTACGGCCGGTCCATCAAGAGCTCATCTACCACTATCTCTTTTTCACGATTCTACCTCAGTCTTGAAAATTGTTTACTGACTTGAGCTCCGAATACATCGGAGTAGCCCAAATAAAGCTTCCACGAGGCTGGCTGTAAACGTCACCTTTGATTCAATTATTGCGAACCCCTCTGCTGCTTGCCCCCTTCTGAGGACCGCTTGTTAGACGTCTGAGGGAACTAACAAGAGATGTCTCATCTCTGGGTTTGCGCTGTTCCTGGTGTTTGTCTCCACATATACAGTCAGACTCAGGATACGCTCATTATTGGTTTACTATTAGACAGATACCCAGCAGGCACCATGTGGTGGTGATGATGCGGTTTTGCCCACTGACGTTTTCAACAACTCGTTTTTATGCAATCAGAACAATTATATCCCTAATTTTCTGAAGAGTACTGAGAAAGGTATGCAGCGAAACATAAGGCTTACAAGGCTGCCATGTAGAAAAAAATGCAATTTGTTCGCAGACTCAGCAAGATAGAGAGAAAAAAAGAGCCTGAGAAGGTCTTGCTATACAGAGGTGGTGTTGCAACAATGATATTCGAAAGTTACATCCAAAGATTAAAGGCCAAGACACAAATCCCCTACAGAAGCATGCGGCGATATTTATTCGGTTACTAGACTTAGAGTCGGTGCTGAATATCTGGAAATATGTATAAATAATAACCAACATTCGGCTACCAGTCAGAACGCGACTTTGAATGTGAATGACTAGTGGCAACAATTCCTTCCACCTGATCAAAAACTATTGTATATAAAAGTGATGATCATACCATATCGCGTATATACAATAAATGTCTGATGAATGGAACATCGATCCTCTAGAATTAGGATGAAAGGTGGTAACGAGAGAGATCATTTTTTTTATTATCAAATACAAGATGCCATCATCAGTGCGGCACCAGGTTATTTTCAGTGTTTTATCAGGCCTGATAAGTCCATTTCCATTTTAACATTCGCCTTGCGACACATATGGAAAGAAAGTTACTCAGAATCTTGAAATAATATTCGCTCCCGTTTACATAAAGATAATCTTGAGGAGAAGATATAACAATTACGGGCTATACGGCTTTATTCGTCAAAATAAGACTATTAGCTGAGATGGCTGAAAAGCGTGGAGCTGTTGAAAACTAACGCCCTTGCTTGAAGTATCTTCAAATCTTCTGCGGATGGAATACGGGGTAGAGTGACTTCCAGGTTATCGCCTGTTTTATGTATTTGTGTTTTCATTTTTGATCAACTACATTTGTTTTGTTAATTTGAGTGTTACATACTTTTCTTATATATTTTTTTTATTTTTTATTTAATTAGAAATAATATTGGTAGATTTATGTAGAGACAACAGTCCGTTAGCGGATAATATTGCATTTGCTTTACGATTGAGTGTTTCTGTTGAGATGTGTTTTGCAATTCACTAACTAGTACTTAGAAAAAAAAGATCTTATTACTTATCAATTACAACAAAAAAAAAGGATACAAAATAAAAAAAAATAAGAAAAGAATATTAAATCTAGATAATATTAATAAACGAGTATTCGCAGCCATAATAGTAGTGTGTTTTTTTTCTTTTCAAATGTTTAAGATTTTATGCGCACTTTGTGTGCTCGGTACCGAACTAATTATTATTATTATTATTTCTATTTATTTTTTTTTTTCTAATTTAAATTTTGCTTGCAAGCGTGACATTTTAAGAATTAAACCGCGCACTCTCCACAACATTAGCGTTCTCCGAATCTGGTACTCTGGTACAGGCAATCCCCTTTACGATGAGGATGAAGTACTTGGTGGTTCTTCGTCCGCTTTGGGAATGTCAAAGATCTCGGAGAATAGTGGCGGCAGCCGAAGTCTTGTCCAATTCATTCGAAGCCAGTCTAAGTGTGAGAAATGTCTTGCTCTAAGTGATCTTAGTTCGGGAATTTTAGCCACTAAAGCTGGCAATAGTTGCATTGCTTGTGTGGAGCCGGCTCTAGAGCGTAGTATTTGTACACGTAGGGCTTCGACAACAAACTCACGAGTTTGAGTAACTAAAGTTTGCTCGGTAATGCCAGTTCGATCGGGTGCAAGTAACACCATGATGGAAAATAGACCAATTTCGGTGTCGCTCAGATTATAGGTGTTCAGTGAGTTGGAGAAATTTACCATTGCTTCAATGAAATCAGGATCGTAGAGAAGTTCCAATTGTTGTCGTGTCATATACACTCCATCGTTGAAGGTAAATGCCGTATCATTGATCATACGAGCGGCATGAGTTAACCACACTTCAAAGAATCCCAATTTGATTAGAATCAATTGATCATCTTGTATAAAATCACAGAAGCCAGATACACGTTTGGCAAACTCAACAACACGCTGAACACCTGGTGTCATACGAGCGGAAAATTGCTGACACAGCCAAATCCTTTGTAGTTCTCGTCTTTCTGCAACTGGCGCATTCATCTCATTATCATCGTTGACTCCATTGAGTGGTACAACTATTGGTCATCTTACTAACTCTCTAGTTTGCTCCTCTGTATAAGTGCAGAACATACGATGAGCTTGCGAGATACACATAATTATATCGTAGACAGTGAGTACGGTTGCCGATGGTGGTATTTCGGGGACTTCCGCCGGCGCTGTCTGTGGTGGCGCTGGCATTTGGGTTGAGCATCCACCCACATCCTGCGGTGATGCTACGGAACACATTTGTGGTGCTTGCTGCGATGTACTCGTACTACTTGATGTGCCGGGCGGACTGACACGGTTACTTTGTTCAGTTCACGTGAACGCTTCGGTCCTCGACCATATCTTACAGACTCTCGACTCATTCCAGCAGAAAGGCATTTCTTGAAACGACAATACTGACATCTATTGCGGTTCAATCGAATTACAAGACATTTACCACCTTGTAAACATCTGTATTCGATCTGTTTCTGAATGCTTCGACGAAAAAAACCCTTGCAGCCTTCACAGGATGTTACACCGTAATGGTATCCGGAAGCCTTATCGCCACAAACTTTACACGGCACAAACGATTTCGAAACTGTGTTGGTATTCGAATCTGCTAAAGCAAACTGTTGTTCAGGAATAGTATCACTTGATCCAGTTGAACTCACTGACGTGTGACCATCGGGACTCTGCGGTTCATGTGGACTGATTGGTGTTGGTGGCGTTAATGCCGGCCGTGATATTCTCAAAGCGTCGTTATGCTTCAAATGAAATGTTATTTGTATTGTATTCGTTCCAACAATCACGTTATATTACAACTACTGCACTTAATTCTAAAGCGAATACTCGGGAGGTTAAAGTAACAATAATAAATGTACTCCCAACGTTCCAATGTAGACTTATCATGTCAGTAGTTCTTGATTAGTTGATCCCATACGGCTCTTTAGTTTTTGGGAATCATACTAGTAGGTACATATTTTCTAAAAACAAAAACAACACACAACAGTGAAGCCATCATGCTTGTATAGCAGTTAATTCCAATTGACTTGGATCTTTGCAATTTCGGAAACTAGAAAACTAAAATTGGACTTGAAATGTGGGTGTATACCGCTTAGAAATATCTTTAAAACACACAAGAACTAGAACCTAGCGCTCTGTAATATCGAATTCATTCCAAGATGCAACTAAAACAAAAAAAAAACATTGTCGGAGTTAATCGTGACCAAACATATTGACAGTTGCCTTATCGTCTTGCCGGCTTCTGCGGCGACTGCGCCATCAGCTACATGATCAATGAGTAAGGTATTTCCTGTTTAATTTCATACACCGAGCTTCCAAAAAGCTCTTCTGTACTTGAGTTTTCTCTCTCAAAAGTAAGTCACCTAAAGAGTTAACAACAGTTTGGTTAGTAATTCGTTCAAGACTGCATCTAAATTCGTAATCTCGTGCTGGAGTAATTTAACTCACGTAAAGTTATGTCGTTCAATATAATTGCGTCCATCCTCTTTGCTACTTCACTCTGTGGACAGTGTCAAAGTGCCCGCATCCTTGGATTCTTCACCACACCCGTCAAGAGTCATTTAATTATACATACAGCCATAACAGATGCATTAGCAGAGCAAGGTCACAACATCACTGTAGTCACCACCATACCGATGATCAGGAAAAATTCACTCTATCGTCATATTCAATTGCAAGCCCCGCTATTTTCTCGAGAGTTTTTCAACGACGAGGTCAACAATCCGAAGCCGTTCTACATAAAACTCAATCAGCTCGCTGGAATGCAAAATGCCTGCTCCAATGCTTCACTACAACACCCGATCATGAGGAAGTTGATGAAGGAAGACACCTTTGATCTGGTCATTCTGGGATACTTTTTTAATGATTTCCAATTGGGAATTGCCGCACACTTCAAGTGTCCCGTTGTGGTGTCATTTATGATACAGCCTCTACGCTTCCTGAACGAATTTGTTGGTAATCCCATGGAACTTGCCTATGTACCGCATCTTCTCATCGGCATACAGCCGATGACATTTTGGGATAGGGTGAAGAATTTTCTGGTTGTTCGAATATTGGAACCCATCATGACTAGAGTGTTAGTGAGAGGCGAGCAAGAGAAGTTCTATAAGTGAGTACTCTGCCGAAATGTTTTTTTTAAATTCAACAATTTAAACTGTTCAGAAAATTGTCAGTGATCATGGATCAGGATGTTGGCATGTATTTCATTTTCAAAATAGAAAACAAGATTGTATCCACAGAATATACATATGGTATACCTTGACTTCTCTATTCTGAGGTGGCTATCCGATTTGATCGTCCACTGACTTATTTGAGAGTCACCTTGTTCTAAAATGTATTTTTTCATATAGCTCTTTTGATAACTCATCATGTAATTTAGAACTAGAGTGAATTAAGATCGGCGTAGTCAGCAAAACGATCTTTCATGCATACGAGTAATAATAATTAAGTGTTGTCAAGGTTGCGATTGTTGTTGAAGTACTTGTAATAGTGAGGAGGTTTTATATTTTATATAAGATTACGAATTACGAATTATCTTTCTTTTTAGATATTCGTGTGACAGAATTCATAAGTTAGTTTCTCGAGAAATTGATCAAATTCATCTACGCTAACTTATGAAATTATTGAGAACTCAGTTTCCATGGAGTTCTATCCCGTGAATAAGTTATATCTATCGGCTTCCTGATAGTCATATCACCTTTAAGGATGGTGTTCTTCTGAAGCGCCTGAACTGTGATTTTATCTGTGATTTATTAACTGACTTCTCAACTATTCACACGACATCGTCATCTAACGTTGGCTGGATGACTTTCGTTGAGCATAGCGAAATCAGTTGATTTGCTTTGCATTAAGTTTGTTCATTGTTAGTTACTTAATTTAATTTCCGTCGTTGTCACTTTTTCTTTATATTTCTGGTTGAACGACTGTCGTATTTAACAATCCTGGAAGTTTAAGTCGCTATTTTGTGGTACAAAATATTTCGGAGTTTTCGCAACATTTAAGCCACCAGGTAGCTCTATGTCCGTCATCGTAATTTCCTACCGAAGCATTTAAATTTTTCGCACTTTGGCACAAAGACTTCTTCTAAATGGAAGAGTTGGGTTTGAGGATTATCTTATAGCGCTTTTGTTCAATTATTAACCGTTGCCATAGCGGCTTTCACAACATTGGTATAACGCTAACCTAGGCAAAGAGATTAGAAGTCCTTCAGGGTTCGGTGTTATGCGGACTTTAAACACTGCGAGGTAATCTTGGGGATTGTCCAGTTAATACCGCTGGGTTAACGACATCGTACATACAGCATGTCGTTTGAGAATGACCATACATATACAGGGTGCGTTATCTTTTATGTTGGTATGTGAATATTGAATAACTTACAAAACATTACATTTATGAGGTATTTTTATTTAATTTGGTTTTCTACAATTTATTTGGACTAGTTCTTGAATACAACATCAATCAAGTGGCCGCCTTTATTGACCAAAGCAAAATGTGCCCTTTTTGCTGCGTTTTCTATCACTTTTTCCCGCATATCGGACGGTATAGCGATGGCTTCTGCACGAATGTTTGCCTAGAGCTCGTCAGTGGTCTGAGGCTTACTGGAGTATACTTTGCTTTTCAAATAATCCCACAAAAAGAAGTCCGAAGGGGTTAAATTTGGAGATCTGGGTGGCAAGTCAATGTCGCAATTTTTTCACAGTACAAGTCCAGCGAATTTGAGTTGCGAAAACTGCATTCTTTGATTTGCAGTGTAGCATGATGCACCGTTTTGTTGAATCCAGTAACCTTTTTCACACATTTGTGTGCAGACATTATGAGCCAACATCCACCGATATCGATTCCCATCGACTGTTTCGCCTTCTCTAAAGAAAAATGTCCCAATGATGGTTTTGGGGCAAACGTATGCCCAAACAGTCACTTTTGGTCATGCAATGGTGTTTCAGGAATTCGTGTGGATTCTCCCCAACGCGGCAATTTTGTTTGTTAACGATGCCAGAGAGTGTGAAATGGGCCTTGTTGGTCATCAAAATTTGCTTCCAAAAATCAGATTCAGTATCAACCATTGGAGCGACTATTCGGCCGTATATCAAGCGACGGGGACGGTCCGTCGGCAATATTCCTTGAGTCAATTGAACTTTATATGGAAACAAATGCAAATCATCCATCAAAATGCGCCGCAAGATGGTTCCATTGACTCCAATGCTGAGCCCGGTGACGAGGCGACCCATGTGGGTTCTCGTTGCGTTGATGAACGGAATGTCGACGATCTCCCACTGTCCTGTGTTCAACAAAATTCGACACCAAACGGCGAAAAGTGTTGTCAGGAGATGCTTGTTGGCCACAGCATTTTCGACGATATGCACTTTAAGTTAACACAACTGAACGACTATTTCCAATGTACAAGTGTACGACTCGAACTCCAACTTTTTAAAATTGCCAAAGCAAAAACTGTTGGAAAATACATCAATTTTCAAATTGTATCAGTAGTTTTCAATATGTCCCCCTTTGGCGCGAAAAATGACCTTCAGATGGCCGAAGAAAGCACCGCACGCTGCACGCAAGTGGCTCTGCGGTATTTTGGCCCATTCCCGGTGAAGTGTTTGTTTGAGGTGGTCCAAACTTTGGTATTTTTTAGTGCCAACGTTCGCCTTCAAAATACCCCAGACAGAGAAATCCAACGGATTTGCATCCGGAGAATTTGCAATACATTGTGTCGAAGAAATGAAGTGCGGAACATTGTTTTTTAACCAATCTTGGTTGACGCGCGCTTTGTGAGGCGGTGATGAGTCTTGTTGAAATGTCCACGGTCTCCGACCGAAATGATTGTGTGTCCAATGCTTCAATACTGCCTCTAAGACAGTTTCGCGGTATACGATCGCATTAATTTTGACGCCACGGTCCAAAAATACTGGCAGGATCAATGATTTATAGAGCATGCATTCCAGCTTCCTAGTTTTTTGAGCCATTTTTTTTGGCCAAACCGAAGAGGTTTTCTAGGGTAAGTCTTCGCCGATTCTCTTCTAGCGTGTCATTCGTAGAGTTGATGTTTACTCCGAGGTAGGTAAACTCCTGGTACATAAGCTCTAGTATGCGAGACCAATATTTATATTGTTGGCATAGTTTCTTTCTTAAGGATCGGACGAACTGTGCTGAGGCATACTTTTACAGATGAGCTGGTGTATCCGCCCTTGGTTTGGTGGAGCTCTTCTTGGTTTGGTGGACGAAATTGTTATAGATTATCGTTCACATTGAATTGTTCATTTTGTTTAACAATGGAGTGTTGGTAGCCTTCGCAATTCTTGTCTTTGCACGCTTCTGTTCTTGTATTCCTGATAATTTTGATCTATGTATTTTTAAGCATAATTTCTGCAGAAGCATTCCTCAGTAGCGGCGGTCGAGTTCTTCCCTTTTTCTTTCCGCAAAGCCAACATTGCGTTCATCTCCACTTCTCTTAAAGTTCGAAAACAACTGACTGACTTCTTTGCAGCACCTCCTTATACGCGTGTCGATTCGCTGCAAGCGCTTGCCGGGACTTATCGTTAAACCTGGAGTTTCCTAGCGATCTTAATACATCGGATGCGGGATTATAATGGTTTGCTGTTATTGTCGTCTCTTCTGCACTTGAACTTTTTAGTCAGGCCTCCTGGAGCCTCAACCAAAAATCGTGAGCACTTCCTCGGTATAGCACTTGGGTTACAGTAATGGTTTGAATCCATGTTGGCTACTCCAAACGTTTGGATATCCAGAATAATAAAATCATGCTTACAACTTCGCTCGTATTTTTGGTCGAAGATCTTGTAGCGTAATCTTTGAAAAAGCCATCCATTTCCTCTGTTGATGCGTTTACGCATATCACCCATATGTCATCGAATGTAGCCTTGATCAGGGTTCTATTAGATATCCGAGGCTCAAGACTTACCACAAGTCCTCCAGTTTTTCGTCACATGGTGTCATCAGTAGTAAGTACATCTATATCCAAAGCTGTTTCTGGTGTTATACGAGTCGACTGTAGAAAGCCCTCCCTCAAAGGCCTTCAAAACTCATCTGCCTCTGGAAAAACCGCAGATATTTCTTCCATTTCCTATTAAAAAATGTCTGCAAATAGGATAGTGAGCGGCACGGCGTTTGAAATCCAGCATATATGAAAAAATACTGACTCTATTTTATCCTTGCTGATCGGTATAGTTCTCATTTCACCAAAGATTAAATTTTAATTCTAAATTCTATAACTCTGAACATGTAACCTGCCAATTTTGCGACCAATCTGGTTCTCGCCAGTTCAGTATCAAGTTTACGAGTATATGATTCCAAACGTACGAGTATACAATAAGGACATATGAAAAACCAACCAGTTCGCCGTGCAGATGACTCCTGAATACATCTACATATTTACATTCAATAACCAGACCTAGTCTTATGTACTCGTATCTTTGATTAAATGTTTATCTCAACCAAGGCACACCGCAACTTTTTGAAATGTTTTCCATGTTCAACCAAATAAACATTTTTCTTTAGTTCTTCTCATCATTGTCTGTTATTGTATTTGTTTTCGTTCATACTAAATGTATCTTCGCTACTGGATGAGCTTTTTTCGTAAGCTGCTTCATACGCACTTCCACCCACACACTAAATCCATTAAGACAGCGAGGCAAACTATACTTTCGAGCGTGATAAGAAGCAGAGTAGCAAGTATAAAAGATAAGAACATGAAAGCTGCCCCTCAGTGTAAATAGTTATTTCATTGAATTCGGTCGATGGTTTACTCCAACATAACCAACATAACTATGTCGCTCAAGACTATTCTTTCGCTCGTCTTGGTTGTGCTCTTCTTTGGAAAGACTGAGAGTTCCCGGATCCTTGCTATTTTTACAACACCAGCCAAGAGTCACTTGATTATACACTCTGCCATCACAGATGCATTGGCTGAAAAAGGACATGACATAACGATCGTCACCACTATACCACTGATCAGGAGGAATCCACTCTACCGTCACATCCAACTGGAAGCACCTCGTTTCTCACGTGAATTCTTCGCGGAGAAGGTCAATAAGCCGCAGCCGTTCTACAAGCAGTTCATAGAACTCACTAGAATGCAGAATATCTGTGCCAACTCCACCTTACATAATCCCGCAGTGAGAAAGCTGATGGACGAAGAAACCTTCGACTTGGTCATATTGGGATACTTCTTCAATGATTTTCAACTGGGAGTCGCCGCACATTTCAAGTGTCCAGTTGTAGTGTCATTCATGGTGCAACCTATACGATTTCTGAACGAATTTGTCGGCAACCCAACAGAGGTGGCGTATGTTCCGAATCTCTTTATCCGAGCTCAACAGCCGATGACATTCTTGGAGCGAGTGAAGAACTTTCTAATGGTCGAAGTCTTTGAACGGATTATGGTTGAATTGTGTATCACGAAACAACAGCAGATGTTCTACAAGTGAGTAGCTAACAAGTTTGTGGTGAAATTCAGTGTGTGAAACTCTTGACAAAGGTCAGGAATTTGGGAGATTTATTCACTTGATAGATAGTCTTATCAGGATTTAAAAATAGACCAACACAGACAGATACAGTCCCCGACGAAGAAATACTAAACGTTTAAAAACGAATGATACAAACTGTCCGTGTGCTCCACCGCCGATTAATCAAAGTTGATATCGATATCAGGAGCCGTTTGGACTTGGGATGATTGAGTTTTATATTGCGTGGAAAGTTCCATGCAAATTTGCCTTTGGTCGGTGTGCAGAAAGATAAGGGTTGGGGGGCTTAAGATAACAGGCGCACGATGTTGATATACAACTTACAAATCTGGATTTGCTAGTGTTGTTTAAGTGTAGTGTAATCGCAAAAGGTAACATTTTTATTGTGGCCATCATGGGCGTAGACTGAAGTGTTTTTTACTTATAATTGTAGCTTCCTGCTTTTGCGATTCGGTTATCCAGCCAATTATGGATGCAATCAGCTTACAGATATTTCTTAACTTTCTTTGCAGTTTGGATGTTATTATTAAGATGTCTTCATGTCTATTTTCAGTTACAATTTCCCACCGGATAAGTATCCGTCTTTGGATGAGATGAGGAAGAATATCTCACTTGTATTGACGAATCATCATCAAATCAGTCAAGGTCCTATACGTCCAGATGTTCCGGCAATGGTTGAAATCGGAGGAATTCAGATTAAGGAAAAGCCAGATCCACTGCCAGAGGTAAGATCATCTACAATATTATAGGCTTCTTAAGCTGATTATGTTCATGCATGTATATTTGAGAGGTGAAGTAGTATAAAATTCGCAGGAGTTGCAGGACCAAGATATTTTAGCTTTTTCATGAGAGCTCCCCCTCAAGAACGCTCTATTAATACCAACGGCTATTCTTAGGGTTACCAAGAAGCTTATCAGTAAACTGATGTATTCTGGTTGCGCCAGTGATGCGGTTTTAAACATTTTCCGTGCTTATGACATATGGGCTAGCCACCAGAGTTGAAAGAGTAAGAACTGAACAGTCTTACAACAAAATTCATAAAAGTTTTCTTTTCCTCTTTGTCCTCACAGTCCTAGTAATAGGACTGTGGAGTTATTTTAGAGCTATTACCGCACAGTGAGTTCTCAGAGCGACAATAGCTTCCTTGCTGTGCATAGCGCCATGATCTCACGTTCTAGAGTACGTCGAATCTTCAATGGGGCGAAACCACGTTCGCACTCAGGTAGTAGCAAAAGTGCTTAATAATCTGCCGGGCGCGGCTAGTAATCGATACACTACCGTTAGAACCACAACCCCAACTGCCTTAGATTCTGGCCGAAACCAGTTTTGGGAAAAGGGAACATTGATTTCGTATTTTTTCTGCAGCAGAAGTTCTGGTGTCATTGCGTTAGATGGCATGTTCTTAAGACCAGAGTCATAAGACGGTCGGTGTACAAGGTCGTCAAAACTCCAGTGCATGTTGTACCAAAGATCATATCTTTTTAAATGTAAGATGACTTTGAGAGTACAGCCTATGTTATGAACATTAAGTGGAGGTAAACCCATCAATGCGTCTAGAGCGGAACCAGATTTGCTAGGGAAAGCCGCCATGCAGCCGAGACAGACCGTTCTTTGGAGTCTGGTAAAAGCAGCAATCACGTATTTTCGTGAGAACCTATTCCACCAGACGACCGACGTATAGGATATAATTGGCCTTATCATAGCTGTGTACATCCAGAAGACTCTTCTCGGTAATACGCCCCATGTCTTTCCGATTGCTCCTTTACGCAACCAGAAGGCCGACAGAGCCTTAGAAGCTTTCGACGTAACATGTTGAAGTGTATTATCAAATGCTTACTATAGATTCTTTGGAGAATTGGATGATACCTCTAAGCACAGATTAGTTAGACCAGACAGCTTCCTCCTTCTCGTAAAAAGAACAACCTCAGATTTGAGAAGATTGACTGAAAGCCCATTTTTAGTGTACCATCTAGGTCGACGGTGTAGACAGTATAACTACATCATCCGCGTTTGCTTGTGCATAGACGTCAGGACTATTGAGCGCGTTGAGCAGTGAGTCGACCTACACGCACCATAGCAGTGGAGACAGAATGCCCCCTTGCGGGCAACACCTGCTTACTCCTATCATTACATATTGGCCAGAGTCAGCATCCTAGTCATCAGCATGGCTTTGATCCACAAAACTAGTGATTCCTCTACGCGATATTGTCTCGCCGAGTAACAACTGCCGCCAAAAGTCGCTTTGTCAAAATCACCCTCAACGTCGATGAAAATGCCCAGGGCCTATTGCTTCCTGTCGAGTTCACCTTCAATTCTGCCTACCAGATTCTGAAGCGCACTCTCGCAGGATCTACAGCGTTAGTAGGCATATTGCATCACAGATAGAGAATGCATTTGCGAAGCAGTTTTGCGCACATGGATCTCGATCACTCTCTCCATATTCTTCAACATGAAGAGTATATACGTCTGCAGCTTTTGGTGGGCGTGTGTCGTCTTTTCTGATATAAAGGCTACTCTCACTTACTGGGTATATGCCATCGGTGTCAGGCAACTTATGGTCATCGAAGGAATCAACAGCGTGTTTAATGGACTCATCCATCCACAACTGATGAGATATTCCAGCTACGATATGTTGTGTTATTTAGTTCATTAGCAGCTTCGTTAATAGGAGCTGGTCCTGATTCGGTCACCTCAAGCATGAGATGAAGAGTCTTTGCTTTCGACTCAGTGTATGTGCCATCAGATTTTCTGAGTGATTCCAGCCTGACTGGTCTTCCGCTTTTAAGGACTTTGAACAACCTACTGGTCTCAGCGACAATTTCGATATTTCCGCAGCAGTTTTTATAGAAAGCACTATTCCAAATTAGCGTCTTGCATTCTTTTTGCTTTGATCTGTCTTTTTCCAAATTAGTTTCTTTACGAAGTCCCTACAGATCTGCGTTCCACCAAGGAAAGGGCAATCTGCAAGATTGATTTCTAACTAGACATGCCATTTCAAAACGCTCGGTGTGGGTACCGTTCAGGTTCTGAACAGCTTCTTATAGCTTTTCTTTGACCTGACCTTAGGGGCAGCACTCTCGGACTTGCCGAAATCTTCTTTAATTCGTGCCCAGGTGGTGTTATATGAATTCTGTGGTCATGACCTCGCATCCGATTCTGAACTCGATATATCTATGGTCTCACATGGAGATCTCCGATAGTATTTTGCAGCCGGATATATTATTAGCATATCTGCTCTATAACGCTAAGTAGATTACTTCCTGTCTTACTCTCGTAACAAAAGTTGGCTGACAGGCAACAACCAGGTCAGACGTTAGTATGAAATGTTAACACTCAAGAGGGTATTGCCTCTCATGTGGCATTAGCTACTATCCCAAAAAGTGTTCAGGGCATTAGCTAACAGCATATGATAAATCAAATTTTCCTAGAATCACAGTATTCAATGAGTTCGGCTACCACCTTCGGTGGTGGTGCTAATAATGAATCATCTGGAAAATAAGGACACGCAACAACGAATCTGTGCCATTCTCCGTTCGTTTTGTAGCTTATGCCTGCAGCAACTAAATCTTGGTTGCAAAATTGCCCATGTTTAGATGGTAAGAGTGAGTTTCGATCATAGAGTCTCAGTCTTTTCGATGACTGGTCATATAGGGGTGTGAAACCCCTTAAACATCCGAGATCACAGATGCATCTACTTTACATTCAGGTTTCTGTATGGACATTATTAGAGGTTTTGTATTCAACACGGAAAGTCTCCTACATAGGGATGCAGTAACAGACTTGGAATGTTGAAGGTTAATCTGAGAATCTACAATAAATCAAATATGTACAGTACATAGCATATGTATAAGTAGTCGTCCTTTATTTGCACAAAGTAGAAAATAATCCTTCCAAGGGGCGTGGGTCATAATTAGATTTAATGGTTTCAACAGCCGCCCTTGTTTCCTGAGTCTCCCGAGAGTAGGTTTTCCATTTTCAATATCGAATCCGGGCTTCTAGGTATGAAGATGCCTCAGCACGTCCCACGTTTTCGCGAGTATCTCCAGAACCCAGAAAATGACGGGCGTCGATTTCGCTGGCCTGAAAACCTTAAAAGTTTTAGTTTCCAAGGGGAGGATATCCATTCCAGAGTTTGCTGCGTAGAGCACTCAACTTTAAGAGCTCCGTTTGACATATCGTAGCCCTCTGCGTGTGTGTAAATATTGTCTGTTTTGGCTAGCTCCCACAGTTGATCGACAAAGTGTTTGCACTCAGAGCCATTCAGACTATCGTCATTGCCAGCCTTCCCAATTCGCAGTGTCAGAGAAGTGATATCGACATCCTTATATGTTGGTGAGCCGGTGTCGTCCCCTTTGGCGTGGATTTTCCGGTGACATCCAGGTTCCGTCCACCCAAGCTGCAACTTTTTCTGATTGCAGCACCGGTTTCCACCACCACCGGAAAAAGCCACCACCAGCGTTGTTTGTTAGCTGGGATTTCACCGCATGAGCCGACTTCCGTCGTCCAGAACTGTGACCTTTGCTGGTTGTAGTACCGGTCTTATCCAGACATCGTGTGCGGGTAAAACCACCGCTGGCTTTGTTTTTCTCGATATATTTAACCGCTTCATGAGATTTCCGTCTACTGGAGTTGCATCCTTTGTTGATTGCAGCACAGGTTTCATCGTTTCATCCGGGCATCGTCCGCGCAGAGATCCATCGACAGAGAGAGTACCGGAAATTTTCCTCCCCTTGGCACTGTTCGGAACAGAATAAGAGGGTGCAGTTTCAGATCCGAGAGGTTGGTTTGAGTGGCCGCAACTTCCACCGATCTGTTTCTCTACTCCGTCGCCGCTGGGGGAGTAAGACTTTTACCACTCGCACGTTCGACAGCACTTGCCGTCTCTTTGCGCGGTGCGTTTAAACCACGTCTCCGTTTTCACTTCGATTGCCACTTAGTCGGTGGTCCTTCAGAGAGTGCTTCTTCTGGAACCCGTTCCACCTTTTCGGTTTCCCAAGATAAACCGTCAAAAAAAACACTGTGATCATCCACCGTAATAGGGCCTCTGTGGTACTTTCTGCATCGTTCCAGTTTGTCGTAGAAAAATCCGCTGCAGTCATCGGAATAAAGTGGTCCAGTAGCTCAGGTTCAGCGCTTAAATCGGTTGGGGGTTTTGGAAGAATCTATTCCCCGACTGCAGTCGCAAAGACCACTCGTGGATTATGGTTATTGCGAGTAACATCTGGAGTAAAATCCTTTGGGGGCACCCTCGTACTTTTAACCATTCTACGTCTAGTTTGGACGTCTTTGGCGCTTAATTCGACGTCTCATCTGGGTTCTTTTCAGAACCTTAGGATCATTGACTCTTAAGCGTGCCTGCCTCGACAGGACAGCTAAAGAACGGAAGGACGAAGTACGTTATTTTCATCAAGAACAAGGTCCTTAAGACTACCTTTCAGAGTATGAGAATAACTTTCGGTCATTTGTCCAGTGACAGTGAGCTTAAGTGTTTCGTGTTTCACTCTTGTTTGCAGCAACGACAGTTGAATTAATAATTGGAAAGTAACTCCCGTATATTGTTTGGTTTGGTGTCAACCGTCTGTTGACCGATTTTAGCTGTTCAGTTCATTTGCAAACTCACCAGATTTTAATGTTAACGCCCGTATTTTGTGTGTTGTAGCTTTCCAGATAGCGTGCTAACACGAAATTTCAGAGTGTGAGTAACTCAGCATTGACAAATTGATCCTATGGTACTGACAGTGAGTACGTTTGCGTCCCTAGAAAAAATGGACTACAGATAGAAGTATCATTCTTCGTTTATTATGTTACCGGTTAGCAGAATCTGTTTTGTTAAATGGAAGTGTGAGATTTAGCTGAAGTCCGCGTATTATCCGAAGTCCGCAACCTATGAAATGAGACAGTTTTAGTATACAAACGTTTTACTTTGTTGAGAAGATTTTTCTCATGTTTCGATTTCTCTTCCTATGAACGGCCATTTAAGTACGTTTGGTTTGGGTTATTTGGTTGCCCTTCTAAAAAGCGTGTCTAAAGAAACCCTATTGTTTTTCCAATAAAAAGAACTTAGAAATACCAGAGGATGTACTTTGTCTTTGGTTTTTAATGCGACTTGACCACCACAAAGCGCCATTGGCTGCTGACAAGTTAAATCATATCACTCTGTCGATTTCCAGAAATCGTTAGGAATTTTTTTATTATTTTCGGCACCAACTATCGCTAGTTGTTGTGCCGCATTTGGCTTTATTTAATGCCAGTGAAATTTAAAGTGCTATTTGGAGAACGGTTAAATGGTTTACTTACTTCTAAGGACCTCTGTAGATTGCCTATCGGAGCACATTATAAATCATTTATGACTTTCACACCGCCACTGCAAGTCATTTCTGAATTTGCTGGTGGAGCTAGCTTTCTGTAAATGTCCCTGTTGTATATACCATATGTCTACGAAAAGTGATCTGTCATTATTATTTCGATCATCAATATCGCGGAGAATTTGACCTATAAAAATGGTACTTTGTAGCTTCTAGGTTTCCACTTTCCTAATTCAGAATACTTTCATATTTCTGTTTTGGAAAACGGATTTATAATACTTATAAACTTATCCTCTTTTATCTTTTCAGGACATAAAAACTATTCTTGACAATGCCCAGCATGGTGCCATCTATTTCAGTTTTGGCTCAAATATTCAAGGCGACATCTTGGATAAGGCCAAGGCGAAAGCCATCTTCAATGTTCTATCGAAACTTAAACAAACAGTGCTTTGGAAATGGGGTGAGTCCGACTTCCCCGGACAAGCACCAAATATTGTTTACAAAGCCTGGGTACCACAAGATGACGTATTAGCCCATCCGAATGTGAAACTTTTCATCACTCATGGCGGCCAAGGAAGCGTTGTTGAATCTGAATATCATGGAGTTCCAATGGTCGGAATTCCTCTTTTCGGCGAACAACATTCGAATATGGCAAATGTGGAAAAAGCTGGATTTGGTTTGAAGGTGGACTTTGCCACCATTAGTGAAGAATCCCTCGGAGGTGCTATTCGAGAGGTAATATCCAACAACATCTACCGTGACAACATTCAGCGATTTGCCAAACTTTACAAAGATCGGCCAATGACTGCGAAACAAACTGCCGTCTATTGGGTGGAGTATGTCCTAAGACATCGTGGAGCACCGCATATGCAAAGTCCAGCGGTGCATCTAAATAGTTTCCAACTTATGTCCTTGGATGTGATTGCATTCCTCCTGGCAGTGATTTATGTAGTGTTTAAGGTATTAAAGGTTACTTTTAAGTTTATTTGTTGTAGAAGCAGAAAGACAAAGACAGAATAGAAAATAAAAAAATTTTTTTCTACTTTAAATGGATATTCTTTCTTGACACGAAAATGATCCTCAAGTTCAAAAGTTCTCCTCCAGCGGCACTACTTTCTTGTACACTATGTTATTTAAGAATTGCTGTATACAAATTCTTAAATATACAGCTCTATTTTATTTCGGTTATTGTTTAATAAATCAGTTGGTTGTGAAACTCCACCGAAATTGAACGTGATTCAATTCTATTCCTAACAAAGGTCCACGCAATTTAAACTGAGCTTTTCATTATCCCAAATTGATAAGTTGAATGAGGAGAACTACGATGGATGGACGGTACAGATGAAAGCGGTTTTAGTTCATAGCGATATATGGGCTTACGTTTCAGGCGCTGATGTGAAACCCGTGTTATCTGCAACAAATGGAGCTGAAGTGACGGCATGGGAAGTCAAGGATGAGAAGGCGTTGTCGAAAATTTTATTTAAAATCTAAAATCTCCACAACTTTTAACAAAGCTGAAAGAACTCTGTCCACCGAGAGGGCCAGCCAGGAACATAACTTCATTTAGGTAACTTCTGTCTTTGAAGTTGGCGGAAAGCGATAGTATTGTAGTTATACCATATGAATAGATTTGCTTCCAAAGCTAAGTGCTATGAGGACAAACGAGAAGAAGGGAAACGGAGAGTATAAAACACTGTGGTAACAAGTTAATCTACATTTTTCATTCGTCATCAAAATAAAGCTTCACACTCATAAGGCAAATGCTACAATTGTCAGAAGAAAGGGCACTATGCTTCTGAATGTCGACATCCAAAAAGCTCATCAACAAGAAATCTAACGTCATCTTATGCGATGTTAAATTTACCAACACTAGTTTGTCGGTACTTACCGAAAACATAAGGGTGCTTGATACAAACTGGATCGTTCTATGCTGTGACAAAACCTTTTTTACGATATATATACTATATATAGATAAATAAATGGTATTTTTTTTAGAGGTTTATTTTTAAACTGGCAACACTATATCTACAGATTGCAAATTTGACAGTTGAAAGTTGATTTGTTGTTAGTACGTTTTGTCATTTTACGATGAATGTACCAATCCAGAACAATGCGTGCAAATTTTGCAACTTATTTTGAAAATCATGGCTCGGTTCGCCAAACTTATCGTGCGCTATGTCTATTTTACGGTCGACATAATCGTCCATCTGAGAAAGTTAATCGGAACACGATGAATCGTTTTCGAACCACGTACACTCTAGTGGATAATACGCATCCACAAAGACGACAAACAGTGCGAACAGAAGAACTTATTGCGATTGTGGAGCGCAGTGTTGAGGAGAATCCGAATGAGTCGATTCGCCATCGTGCACAGCACAGCTATGCCCATCCACTTTGCGGAAGATTTTATGGAAAGAACTTGGATTAAAAGCTTAGAAGATCCAGCTTGTGCAGGAGTGAAACCGCGTGACTATTATACGCGTCGTAGGTTCGGTGAATGGGCCGAAAACATGATTCAGCTTGATCCTCATTTTCAACGCAAAATTTTGTTCTCCTGTGAACTGGTTTCCACGATCCTTTGATCTCACACCTTTAAGTTACTTTCTTTGGTGTTATATGAAGTCACTAGTCTATGCCGATAAACCAGAGCCGTTGGATGATTTAAAAGTCAACATTCGGCGTGTTATTGTTGATATACGGACCCAGTTGCTCGATAAAGTTGTCGAAAATTGGACTTCAGGATTGCGCGTCATTCGAGCTAGCCGTGCGCGCCCGATATAATATTTAATCACAATGATAAAATTATCTATTAAGTACAACTAATATCATAGACATTAACACTAGCTTCAATTGTTTTATTTCATATTGAATTTGTATGCCTCTAAAAAAAACACCTTTTATATACAGGGTGTCCCAGTTTAGCTGTATAATCCTTTAAGGGTATATTCCCGAAGTTCCGTCGAAGAAGAAATTGTTGGTGGGGGGGGGGGGGGGTCTATTCTCACTCCATTTTTCAAGTTACATCAAAAGGGGTGTCCTCTAATTTGGAGATGTAACCATTTTGGACATTTTGGAAAGATAATTTAGCAGTGCATATAAGTCTTAAATGCCTTGGGTACATCTGTGTAGCAATAAAAAATTTGTGGCTCGTTAAACTCAAAATTATGAAAATTTGCTGTTCCCTTTTTTTTTTACTTAAAATGCATTTTTCTTAAAATTTTGACTTACTCGTAAGAAATTTTCAGAAATTTTTAGAAATTTCATGAAATTTTTATCTTTGTAAAATTTCTTAAAAATTATGTTTAGAAACTTTTTTACGTACGATCAAGAGGTTTTGTAGTAAACGCCATTTTCGTCTTGCCACAGTACATTGAATTTACTGGCAACATCATCCCAAGCCTTTGGTGTTCTCGGCGTCTAGAATTATATACAATTTACTGTACATTCGTGGATACACTGAATTAGATAATGAAATAAATTTACTTGAAGATATTCGTCCACGAGCACTTTGTAAATGGCATCCAGAACATCTGGAATGATGTAAGAGATCATTGAAACAGGAATGCGGAACAGATATTATAGAGACTGAAAAGCATCGCCTATAGTTAGGTAGAGGAGAGTCAACGCAAACGCATTGGTGTCTAGCTTTTGGATGTATGGAGTCACCAAAGTAAGAAGATCATCGAATTGTTTCTAGTCCACACGTAAAACATTTGCGATACAGTTCCGACTCCTTAGATCGCAATTTGACGAGCAATTTTGAGTAGAATCGCTCCTGCTGATGACGCGCCACCCAATCCTTCGTCCAAACACTACGTCGTTTTTGTCACTGCTCTCATGTGACTCCAAAGAATGGTTTGCCTCTGATGCATGAGGACTTTCCCTAGCACTACTGACACTGTTCTAGATGCATTGATGAATCTTCCTCCCCTTGATATTCATATAATAGGCTGCACTCTTAAACTCATCTTCCGTTTAAAAAGAAGTGGTTTTTGGTACAATCCGCACTGGAGCTTTGAAGAGCTTGCGCGTTGGTTGTCTTACGACTCTGGTCTTACGGACATGCCATCCGATACAATGACACAAAAACTCCTGCTGTGGAAAAAATACGAAATCGACTTTCCCGGTGCCCGAGACTGATTTCGGCCAGAATCTGAGTTAGTTTTTTTAATTTTGGTGGGGGCTGAGGCCCCCATTTATTGGCTTAATACAAGCTTAATCTAACTTAAAAACTAACAGAAAGACTTAAGAGCTAGTGACCAAGGAAGTGATGGAGGAGATCTTGTTTAAGACGAGGAGTGCTCAGGTGGAAATGAAAAAGGGAGAGGTTTCAGTTGATCTTTCGGGGCATTCGGGAAATAGGTTCGTTGGAGCCATAAGAGGTGCGGTGGACCGGTAGATAGAAGAGACGAGGACAACGTAGATTGCGGGGGTTGCTATTGAAGGAAATGGAGTTCAAAATGGATGCGCAGTCGATGAAACCTGAGAGAAGACGATGAATGAAAAGAACGTCAGCAATATTCCTACGTTCTTCTAACGAATTCATATTTAGAAGTTTGAGGCGGTCTTGATAGGGAGGTAAGATTAAAGGGTCGTTCCATGGCAGGCCACGGAGGGCAAATCGGAGGAATCGACGTTGAATACCCTCGATTCGGGAAACATGAACCCGGTGAAAGGGGGACCAAGCTTGACTGGCATACTCAAGCAGGAGGCGAACAAAGGTAATATAGAGAGATCTGGTTACATACGGATTGGAAAATTCCTTGGACCACCGTTTAATAAAGCCAAGTGATGAGTTGGCTTTGAGGATCATCTTATCGATATGCGAACGGAAATTAAGCCCACTGTCGAATAATATGCCAAGGTCTTGGAAAGACTGAACCAGGGGAATTGGTTGAGCATGGAGAAAATAAAGTCGAGGAGGAGACGGGTTGCATTTACGTGAGAAGGTTATAGATTGACATTTGGCTATATTAAGTTCTAGGCAGTTTTTGAGGCACCAGATTGAAAACCGATCAAGGTCTTCTTGAAGAAGGGCAGAGTCCTGGGGAGAGGAAATAGATTTAAAAAATTTTGTGTCGTCAGCGTAAAGGGAGAGGGAGGAGTGCTTAATGACACTCTCAACATCGGTGCTAGTAAGAATGAAGAGAAGAGGGCCAAGATGACTGCCTTGTGGAACTCCAGATGAGGCCAGGAATGGAACAGAAAGGGCGGATCTAAACCGAACACTATAATATCGGTTTACCAGGTAAGAAGAAATCCATTTTAAAAAGAGCGGCTCAAAGCCGGATCAATTTATGAGATATCTTATCAAATGCTTTAGTGAAATCATTTTCTAAGGCTGAGAGAGCAAAAGACACGAATTCAACTAGATTTGTGGTAGTTGACCTCCCTTTTAGAAAACCATGTTGTCGGGGGGAAATAAAAGGCTTGCATTTGAAGCTTAAGGCTTCGTATAAAATGCTTTCAAAGAGTTTGGGTATATGAGAGAGTTTAGCAATGGGACGATAATTGGTAACTTCATGCTTAGATCCCTTTTTGTGTATTGGGATTATAAAAGAGGTCTTCCAAATCTGGGGAAATTCACCCTGTGTAAGCGATAGACGAAAAAGGTAGGAAAGGGGTAGAGACAGGTTGGAAGAGCATTTCTTAAGAAACATGGCGGGGAGTCCGTCTGGGCCAGGTACAAATTCATCCTTAAGATTTTGTAACTTTTCTTCAATAACTGCAGCATCGAAATTTTGAGTCAGAAAGGGACCAATAGAGAAATTTGGTAGATCATTGAAGTAAGAGGGATCTGGTACGAAGGAGTTGTTGGCAAATGATTGCTTGAAAAATGTAGCAAAAAAATTGGCGATGGTAGGAGGATCAGATGAAGTTTTGGTTTCGAAAGCGAGGGAGGAAGGATAACCATCAGTCTTACTTTTGCAATTGACAAATTGAAAAAAGGACTTGGGGTCATTTATGAGATTAGGAAAGGAATGTAGTCGGGTCTCCATGAACGGCTCCAAAACCATTGTAGGATGTGGTGCTGGTGTCTTGCTGGAGGACGGCAACGTTAGATTTCACTTCATGTTGGGAAAGCTTGCATCCGTCTTCTAATCGGAGATTTACGCAATCCTAATGGAATCGAACTATATCGCGAACTATTAAGACCTCCAAGCTGGTTCAAGAATGCGAGAGATCATTGAACGCAGTGAGAATGCCAAATTCAATGACTCTTGTCATTCCAGGTCACAATGGAATAGCGGGGAATGAAGTCGCCGATAAACTTGGCAGACAAGGTTCAGAGGAGATTTTTTCAGGATCCGAACCTACTTTGGATCTGCCTGCATTCTCGGTTAATGCTTCTATTGACAGTTTGATCTCATAACACATTGGCTGAAAAGTCCGTGCCGTTTCTAAGAGAGGGCACCACTTGAATTAAATCCATACCACTTTCAGTTAGTACCAACCTTCAAAAGATACGTGTATAAATTTGACAGCTGTCGGACGATTAGTTCTCGAGATATAGCGTTGTGAGTGAAGCAACTTTGTTATTGTGAAAAAAATGGATTCAAAGCAATTTCGTGTGTTGATTTATTATTGCTTTTTGATGGGAAAAAATGCAGCCGATGCAAAGAAATGGATTGATAAGTGTTACCCGGACTCTGCACCAGCCGAACGAACCATTCGCAAGTGGATTGAAAAATTTAAAAGTGGTCGTACAAGCACCGAAGATGATGCACACAGTGGACCTCCAAAAGAGGCTGTTTTAGATGAAAACATCAAAAAAGTCCACAAAATGATTACGAATGACCGTAAAGTGAAGTTGATCGAGATAGCTGAGGCTCTGAAGATATCAAAAGAGCGTGTTGGATATATCATACACAAGTATTTGGACATGCGAAAGCTCTGTTCAAAGTGGGTGCCGCGTTTGCTCACAGTCGACCAAAAACAACAACGTGTTGATGATTCAGAGGAGTGTTTAAAGCTGTTCAACCGCAATAAAGCCGAATTTTTGCATCGGTATGTGATAATGGATGAAACTTGGCTCCATCACTTCACACCAGAGTCAAGTCGGCAGTCAGCTGAGTGGCGAACAGGTGACGAATCTCGTCCTCGGCTGGCAAGGTTATGGCATCCGTATTTTGGAATGCACATGGAATAATTTTCATCGAATATCTCCAAAAGGGGCAGACTATCAACAGCGACTATTACATTGCGTTGTTATAGCCTTTCAAGGACGAAATCGCCGAAAAACGGCCGCATTTGAAGAAAAAGAAAGCGCTGTTTCATCAAGACAATGCACCGTGTCACAAGTCGATGAAAACGATGGCAAAATTGAAAGAATTCGGCTTCGAATTGCTTCCCCACCCACCGTATTCTCCAGATTTGGCCCCCAGCGACTATTTCCTGTTGGCAGACCTCAAAAGAATGCTCGCCGGAAAGAGATTTAAGACCGAATCGCCGAAACAGAGGCCTATTTTGAGGCTAAACCGAAATCGTACTACAAAACTGGTATCAAAAGATTGAAATATCGTTTCAATCAGTGTATCACCCTCGAAGGCAACTATATTGATAAATAAAGTTGAATTTTGCAAAAATTGTGTGTTTTACTATAAAACGGCACGGACTTTTCAGCCAATGTGTTATGAGCACAACTGCAGATGGCATAGCTTCTCGAGATGCAGGCAGACCAAACGAATGCTTGCCGACGTCCGTGGGAAGTTAGCGGCCTTTCTTCTGTCCCTCAGTAGGAAAGTCTACAGGTTGATTACTGGCGTCGTAACAGGACACTGCACTTTTCCAGTGTGCTAGGAATAAGTGACAACACATCCTTCGCAGCTTCCTGTGGAAGTGATGCCGACACCGCGGTCCACTATCTCTGTGAATGGCCGGTTTACGCTTGATTGAGGCTGCAGGTCAACACGTGGTGGGTGATGGTACTATAGGCACCTTATAACTGAAGCGCTTACTCATCTTTCTTCGTAAGACTGAAAGATTTTATTAAAAGGATTTTACAAAGAGTACATTGGATTAGTTCTTTGTTTGAGTGCTCTGTTGCAACCGAAAAATAAGAAAATATTATTTCCAATTATAGCATCGAAGTAATTATGGAATCCATACTATAAAAATTCTACGAAATAATCATATAAATTGAACGCATCGAATAGAGGAATTAAGCATTTTACATTACAATTGACGTACATACCAAATACTTTTAGCATTTAAGATTCCAAAGAGAGAGCTAGTGTGGAGTTTTTAGCACACATTTTACAGAATTTTATTCATTAATAAAGTTCGGTCTATGGTAATTATAAATAGAATGCAGCATCGTCCATGTGAACACCACGGCTTCTGTTGCAAGCTACCATCCGAAGGAGGTCAATATTATCAATAACTTTTTGAAAAATAAGTGTGTCAATGGCCGCAATTTCAGTTTGGATGTTATGTTTGAGATCCTGAATTGTGGCTGGGTTATTAGCATAGACCTTACTCTTCAAATAACCCCACAGGAAGAAGTCTAAAGGTGTCAAATCGCATGACCTTGACCGCCAATCAACATCTGCTCTAACCGAAATTATGCGATCTTGATTGTTTGATTGATGGCTTGTGTGGGCGGTAGCATCATCCTGTAGAAACCAGAGATCGTTCAGACCCAATTTATTCAAATTTGGAAAAAAATAGCCAGTCAACATGTTGCGTTAACGTTCTCCATTCACTGTGACTGTCTCTCCGGCCTCATGGTCGAAAAAGTATGGGCCAGTGATGCCGCCAACCCATAATCCGCACCATACACGCACTTTTTTTTGGGGGTTTCTAGTCCCCAGAAAAGACAATTTTGTTTATTTACGTACCCATCCATCCAAAAATGGGCTTCATCGGAAAATATCAAATTGGATGACAAATTGTCCTGGCGATGCAACATCCAGTTAACAAATCGGCGACGTCGTCGTAGATAGTCCAATGGCTTCAACTGTTCAACTGTGTAATTTAAATTTTATAGGCGTGCAAATAAAGATCAACTTTTAAAATTCGCCGTAAAGTGCCATAAGTGAGGGCCAATTGTTGACTTCGGCAACGAATTGAGGTGCCTGGCCGGTATTGAACACTTTCGCTCAAAGTGGTGATGTTTTGGTGTATTCTTGCTGGCATGCTGATATGGAGTTTGACCCGCTACCGAACCAGTTTCTTCAAAACGCTTCACCATCGCATAAATTCCGGACTCACTAGGGCGATTATGTCGACCGAAAAATTCACGAATTACTTTTGCAGATCGCCCATTTTCGTAATAACCAAAATGCGTTGCTGGGTAGTAGACAACTGGCAAAAATTGCCAAAGACTATATGATATCTGTCAAAAAGATCAACCACATTGAATTCAGTAAATGACAGTAATTAAAAGTGAATATCCAAGCCATCTATTGGCTCACCATTTATTGAACTCTATGTCGCCAATATCGATAGTAAACTTAAGTTTTTTTTTATTTTCTTGTCAATTGTTATGTAGGGTAGTTTCTTGATGCTATTGATCAGTCATGTCACTTTGATTAGCAGAGATTCAAATTGGTGTAGTTTGATTAGGGTTTTTATATTGTTGACTTTATCTAGTTTGCCTGGTCGTGGGATAAATACCTCGATTGGTTCTATGATAATTATTTCTGTTAGTATTAAATCTATTAGACTCATAGCCTAATGGTTGAATTGTATCTTTGTTTTGCGTTTGGCTATGTGTAGTTTGAGTGTTTTGTATGTAGAAATTCTCTTGTGATTATTGGATTGGTTTCTGTTGTTATAGGTTAGTTGGTATTCTTGTCTGTTGGAGTGTTGAAATGCCGCGTTTTTAATTTTGTCGTATTTGGGTGATAATTATAATTATATCCTGAGTTATGCGTGAGTGATGCGAATTTGTATATTTCGTCATAATAATATTATATGCATCATCTGTTGTAGGAGAGTTTCAACCAATTATGATTCCTTTAACGGATTCTGGCAATGATATTACCTATTCTATTATTTGTCATTACCTGGTCATTTATCAGTTGTTCGTTGAGTGTTTTAGGATGTTTTAAGATTGCGTCTCTAGCCCAAAATTATGAGCTTAAAATTGTCTAATGATTCCATAAGAGGCGTGAGTGCATCAATTCGATTTATAAAATATATGAGCGTTTTTTTATTGCCATCAAACAGCTGAAAATTAGCAATGCATTATCATCATAATAGTACAATAAAAGAAATGAATAATTAGTTATGCTTATACTTATAGATGTCATCTTGCAGGAATATGCAGTATATAAGATATTACAGTAAAAGTGTAGTCCCAGAAGTACCCGACCTAACAAAGAAAACACAAAAAAATTAGGGAAAAATATGTTTATTTCTCTACGTAGTCTCCTTTTAGTTCAATACACTTTCCCCAGCGATGTTGAATAGCTTCGATACCCTGTTTATAGTGAGCATCGTCGAGCTCCTTAAAGTAGCCATCAACCGCAAACTCCACCTCTTTAGTGTTGGCGGATCTCTGTGAATCTTGTCCGTTGCAGAACAATCGTCATTGCGGAGTTAACGATGGATAAAGGAGTTCAACGTGGGAGTTAATAGTTGGTAATTGGTTAATATACAATAATTTTGATTGGGACGTCATATATGGTATTATCACACGATTTGCATTGGCAATAAAATCCGTTATCCATTATGACAACTGTAACAATGCATACACTACAAGCCATTAGAAGTCGGTTGAAAGGCATGATCACGCGATTGCTAACCTTTGCGGAAGAGTTAACGGATAATGATAATCTCGAACTTATTGAAGTTAAGGCGGAGAAATTGTCGGAGACGTGGAGTTATTTTATTAAAACTCAAAATGAAATGTACGCGTTTCAGCTAGAATCCGATTATGTACATAGATCCAGACTTAGATTTCGAAGCATATATGGCAAAATATTTTAAGGCGCGTGGATTAATGTTAGTTGCTATTCGGGCTCGTACAGCTGCAATACCACCGCAGCGGAAATGGAAACGACAGTAATACTGATGCTATTCAACGATTAGCCAAGCTGCGAGCATCATTTTTGCAACAGTTTAGTAGCACTCCACATTCACGTACAAGTTCAACCATTGTCAGGGAATGTGAACTTCCGAAAATTCAAATTCCCCCTTTTTCTGGATCCTATGAGGATCGGCCCTCATTTAGGGATTTGTTTAAAAGCTCCATAGATTGCAAAACCCAAGCCGAAGACCTTGTATCTCATATTTCCATTTGCGATCAATATTACTGTCAAGCTTGGCAGCGGCTCGAAACCCGTTACGATCGGCCGATGGAAATCGTTAATCTTTATGAGTCTTCCCTCCTATAAAATTACGGATCTTAACACTCTTCGAAGGATCTCCGATGAAGCTGACGAGGTGGTAAGAGGATTAGAGGTTATGAATCGGAGCGAAAGAGATTCATGGTTGATATTCCTTCTATTAAATAAAGTTGATCCGGATACTCGTCATGCATGGGCAGAATCCAGCGTTGATAATAAAAACCCACAATCAGCTCGTTTTTAATATTTTTGAATATGCGCTGCGAAGCATTGGAACTAAGCTGCAATAGCAATCGGTCGAGTAACCTGCGAAGGGCTCAGCACCCGGTTTGTATATTTGTTGCTAATTCGGTGAAGAATGCTACTCAGAGCTCATCGAAGTGCATACTTTGCAACGACAATCATGTACTTTTTCAGTCCCAACAATTCCGGGCAATGGATCTTGCGTCACGACGTCAATACGTTAATCAACATAAGCTATGCTTTAACTGTCTCCGAAAGGGGCACTCATCGAAAAAATGCAGGCCATCACACAAATGTAATGTCTGCAGTAACCGTCATTACTTGCTAGTCCATTCAAATCCTTCTAATCCGTCCGACGGTTCTGCATTACAAACATCGCAACCTTCTTCGTCCTCTCGCTCTTCGCTACCTCAATCTATAGACATCAATCCTCATCGTCAAACTTCTCGCCATCTCACTCATCATCGCCTCATACTTCGTCAACCCAATCAACGCCTAACCCTTTACTAACTCAATACTCAGCCGCTAACACATCGCACACACTCTCATATCCTGTCAATGTCGCTACTTCACAAAATCATTCGCTTGCCTTTATTCCTACTGCGATTGTTAATGTTTTGGATGTTCAAGGTCGAACCTTGTCACATAATACTGGATTCAGAAAGTTGTGTTCGTCGTCTCGGTTTTATCAGAAAATCAGTGAATCTAGCTATCTCTGGAATATCATCATCTGATGGTGGGAAAACTCGTGGTGTTTGTAAAATACAGATTCACTCTCGCAATTCATCTGACAGCATCAATACTCGTATTAGAGCGTATATCCTCCCTATGTTAACTTCGTCACTTCCTGCACGTTTACTTGATGGTCCAACATTGACCAAGATAAAGTCGTTAACCATAGCAGATCCGTCATTTGATACAACCTCAGTTACCGATATCTTGTTAGGAGCTGACCAATTTTGGAATGGAGATAATAGTTTTCCCATTGCACAATCTTCAATCTTCGGGTGGATAGTCGTAGGTTCCAATTCTACTAGTTTCAATCGAGTTTCTTCATTTAACAGCTTAATCAACATTGACAAAATCTTAAAGCTATTTTGGGAATTGGAAGAGACATCATTAGCAGTCAACTATTCCTCAGCAGAGGACAAGGCTGTAGAAGCGCACTTTCGATCGACAGTCAGCAGATGTGGTGATGGCAGATACTGAGTTCGTCTTCCATTTAAAGTTGATGAGCCAGTATTTGGTAACACATATAAAGGGGCTTTGTCTCGAAAGATGTCAGTCGAACGTCGGCTTAAGAAGGATCCATCTCTAGAGCAGCAATATATCGAATTTATGCGTGAATACTTGCGACTAGGTCATATGAGGGAACTACCCGCTACCAAGGAAGGTTCTTCATCGGGAAATATATTTTATTTACCACATCATCCTGTTATGGGTAAGAAACTCAGGGTTGTATTCGATGGTTCCTTCCAAGATTCTACGGGAAGATCTCTTAACGATCAATTACATATAGGACCTAGTATTCAAAGAAATCTCATTGCAGTTTGTCTTCGATTTCGTCTATTTGGTTAGCCGAAACTCAATGTCGATATCAACGGATTCTTTGGAGGGAGGATTGAACGAAGGAAATTCAACATTTCGAGATACTCGTATGTACCGTAACGTATGGGGCTTCATGCGCTCCCTTTTTATCGGTGCGAGTTTTACAGCAATTGGCGATGATGGACTATGCTGAGAAGTTTCCCCTGGCTTCGAAGATTCTCTTGACTGATTTTTATGTGGACGACGTCCTTACAGGAGCAGATACTGTGTCAGATTTCATAAGAAAAAGAGATGAATTAAGACAGCTACTTTCCTTAGGTGGATTACAGCTCAGCAAATGGATTTGTAATTCATCAGCACTGGTAACTTCGTTTTCTTTTAATGAAATCAATATGACGTCGCGATTTGAAGGAAGTTCTAGTTCTGTATCGAAGGAATTAGGAATATTTTGGAACCCGCATGAAGACAACTTATTGTTTAAGGTCAACTTAGCTGGAGTTGATAGAGCTACTGAAAGACAGATTCTCTCCGAACTCATTGTCATGTCCTTTAAAATTATGTTCCAACATCTTTGGTTTCAAAAGCTTGGATGGGACGACGAGTTGCTCTTAATGATCTCTCTATTCCTCTGTATATCCCCAACTTGTCCACCTCTCTTGAGCTTCATGGGTTCTCTGATGCTTCTATTAAGACATACGCAGCGGTGGTGCATTGTAGGTATCCAGACGGAAATGGAAATTATCGTGTTACATTGATGTCAGTCAAGACACACGTCGCGCCACTAAAACAAATTTCGCTGCCTCGAATGGAGTTTTGTGGTCCGTTGCTATTGGCTCAATTGATGAGCTCTATTAAGTCAGCTCTGCAATTCACAAATCTTCAACTGTATGCATGGTGTGACTCGTCCATAGTTTTAGCATGGCTATCATCGCCATCCTCGCAGCTTAAAACCTTTATGGGAAAAAGAACTGCTAAAATCATTGACATCTTTGGAGAAATGTATCGTCGAAGGAAAACCCTGCGAATTGCGCCTCACGAGGTATGCTGTAGTCGCAACTACCGACCTTTCATCTTTGGTGGAATAGACCTGCTTGGTTAAGTCGGGAATTTGGTGTGGTGGAAGAATCTATTAATCTATCTAGCACACTGCAATCACCGGAGGTTTTGTCGGAAACAAGAATTCAATCCTTTCCTACTAACATCTTACTTAAAAAGTTTAAAAAACATTTCCTAGATCGATTGCTTAACCAACTCTCCAGTTGGAGAAAATTAGTGCATGTTGTTGCCTTTATACAACGATTTGTAACAAACTGTAAACGGGGGACAACCAGGCATTTAAGCGTGGGACTTTCTTTCGTAGAACTGGAAAACGCTCGTCACATTTGTTCATGCTTTGCACAAACCGTTTTTTTCTCCCTCAAAGGAGCTTCGTTGGAATTGGATTTCAATAGTAATCCATCAATTAGATAGCTTGCACCCTTTGTCGACAAATGTCAGAATGTTGCTAGTCGGAGAGAGAATTAACCATGCCCATATTTTGGCACTCGACATTCAATTATTCTTCCAAAGTAAAGTAAAATTACAAAACTAATTATCTTGGACGAACATAATCGAAAGTTGCATCCGGTAGTAGATGCGCTTTTTGAAATACTTCGACAGACCTCTTGGATTCTAGGATGCAGAAATCTCGTAAGACATGAGTGCATGAAATGTTTTCGGCAACGAAAACCAACTAGTCAACAATTTATGGCAAGTCTTCCATTAGAGAGAGTCACTCAACCATATCCCTTCGAAAATACGGGATGTGATTACGCAGGACCAATCACTTCAAAACTGATTCACGGACGTAATCCTCGCAAAACAAAAGGATATATCTGCGTATTTGTGTGCCTTGCTACGAAGGCAATGCATCTGGAGTTGGCGTCAGATCTCTCAACAGAAGGTTTTTTAGTAGCATTTCGTCGGTTTATTTCCAGGCGGGGCAAATGCTCGAATGTTTTTGGCGACAAAGGAACAAATTTTAAAGGAGCTTCGCGCGTAATTAATGATTTGCACAAACTCGTCCAGTCTCAGCTTCATAACTAAAAAATTTGTCAATCATTGGCACAGGATGGCATCTGCTGGCATTTTATCCCCTCTTTTGCTCCACACTTTGGAGGAATATGGGAGTCAGGAGTGAGGTCGCTAAATCTCAAGTCAGAGATATGGTAGTCATCAAGATTGATACCATGCCACCCGCTAAAAGGTAGTTAGTCGGGGTAACTCAAGTTTATCTAGGAGACGATGGCGTGGTCAGAGTAGTAACGCTGCGAACATCGAATGGAACATTCAAACGTCTTATCAGAAAAATTGCCCTACTACCTGTATCCTGAATCACGGTTCCAGGGGGTCCGGGATGTTGGGGAACCAGAAATCTTTATTCATGTGGTTGGATTGCGGCGGATTCGTTTCCGATCAATGTGTCATATGAATGCAAGCGAAAGAAGGCATACTGGTCAGTCATAGAAGAGCAGTCGAGAAAAACGCATCAAATAAATAAATTAAAATTACAAGAAGGGTTTAGTCTTTTATTTTTTAATTTCCCAACACACTGTTTTCTGAATGTGTGCCATCAAGTTTTCCATTCCTTCCTTCTTAAGGTTCATAGTGAGATGATTGGGGACCAGTCCGGTAGCTGACATGGACAATGCTGTTCAGCATTGTACCTATACATTTCCCCTGGTTCAATAGATAAGTTGGTGTATTTGGAGAAATTCAATGTGTAGTTAGTTTGCTTAGAAGCAGAAGCAATCAGCAGTACAACACAGAATAGCGTTCTTGTACAATATATCATTAGGTGGAGGTGTCAGAATGATCATTTCGCCAAATGTGCGAGAAGTTTCATTAGCCCATACCTCATCATCGCGTTGTTGAAGTTGTTGGTTTACTTCATTTCATATTTGGTTTATTGTAGTACAAGCTCTGTTAGGAGCTTTTTTGTGATAATTGATCTTCGTCTGTCGGGAAGGTTTTGTTCAGTGAGAGTTGTATACTGTGGGTACTGTTCAGCGAAAGGATCTCTCATTTCCATTCTGTATACTGTCAATTATGTTTCAGTGTTTGTAGATATGTGGAACAACCTATAATTGACCTATTCATTTCAGTTGTCTTGGTAGACCTGCATTTGTAGTTCATAAATTATTGCTTATTAAAACAAGTTCAACAGGGTAAGGTTGTGTTATGATTGCTTGGTTATTGCGAATGGATACTTCTTCGGGTTGCCGGAGTAGTGCCCCATAAATCGACTCCACCAACTTGGCTCCACGTGTGCCTCGACGTGCTCGGGCAGCGGTAACATTTCTGAATTATTTGTGTTGTTCGTCTCCGTGTTTATTATGGGTTGATTTACAGTTTTCCTTTAGGTATCTTTAAAGGCCGCTCATCACATTGAGTACAGACGCCCACCTACATGTTTTCTGGCTGCCAGTTTAGGGGGATGAATTGGTTGTTGTTTGTTCCGCGGGTGATAATGTATTCCCACTTACCCGAAATATTTATTGAGCCTTTCTCTATCCGCCACCTTGGGGACGCGGCCTCTGGGAATACAACACCCCCATTATCGTTATTGTGAAACTCCTGATCTCTCCAAAGAAACAAACAACATCTAGAAAGGCAGGCGCTAAATTTATATACCTGATAGAGAAACAAAAAAAATAGCAAACAAAATAAAATAATTTCTTTTCGGTCATACTAAATGTATCTCCGCGATTCGATGAGCTTTTTCGCAAGCTCCGTCGCAAGCACTTCGATTCACACTCCAAATTCCTTAAGTCAATAATCCAAACTATACTTTCGAGCGTGATAAGCACCAGAGTCGCAAGTATATAAGATAAAAACGTGAAAGCAGCTCACTAGTCTAAATAGTTATTTAATTGAATTCGGTCGATGTGATACTCAGACATAATCATGTCGCTCAAGACTATTCTTTCGCTCGTCTTGGTTGTGCTCCTCTTTGGACAGATTGAGAGTGCCCGGATCCTTGCTATTTTTACAACACCGCCCAAGAGTCATTTGATCATACACTCTGCCATCACAGATGCATTGGCAGAACAAGGTCATAACATAACGATCGTCACCACTATACCACTGATCAGGGGGAATCCACTCTACCGCCACATCCAACTGGAAGCACCTCGGTTCTCGCGTGAATTCTTCGCGGATAAGGTCAATAAGCCGCAGCCGTTCTACAAACAGTTCATAGAACTCACTAGAATGCAGAATATCTGTGTCAATTCCACCTTACATAATCCCGCAATGAAAAAGCTGATGGACGAAGAAACCTTCGACTTGGTCATATTGGGATACTTCTTCAATGATTTTCAACTGGGAGTCGCCGCACATTTCAAGTGTCCAGTTGTAGTGTCATTCATGGTCCAACCTATACGATTTCTGAATGAATTTGTCGGCAACCCCACAGAAGTTTCATATGTTCCGAATCTCTTTATTCAAGCTCAACAGCCGATGACATTCTGGGAGCGAGTGCAGAACTTTCTAATGGTCGAGGTCTTTGAACGGATTATGGTTGAACTGTGTATCACGAAACAACAGCAGATGTTCTACAAGTGAGTAGCTAACAAGTTTGTGGGGAAATTCAGTGTGCGAAACTCTTGACAAATGTCAGGAATTTGGGAGATTTATTCACTTGATAGATAGTCTTATCAGGCTCTAAAAATAGATCAACGCAAACACGCAGTCGCACACAATAATAATATTTATAGGCGTGTAGAACTAAATGATACAAAATGTACAGCACATCCGCACCGGCGATTTATCAAAGTTGATATCGATGTAAGGATCTGATGTAAGGGGTGACTGACTTTTCATGCAAATTTGCAAGGTGGATTGGGGGGGCTTAACATAACAGGCGCACGATGCTGATATACAACGAAGATATCTGGATTTGCTAATGTTGTTTAAGTCTAGTGTAATCGCAGAAGGTAACATTTTTATTGTAGTCATGATGGGTGTAGACTGAAGTGTTTTAATTTTAATTGCAGCTTCCTGCTTTTGCGATTCGATTATGCAGCCAATTATGGATGCAGTTTGCTTACAGATATTTCTTAACTTTCTTTGCAGTTTGGATATTTTTGTTAAGATGTCTTCATGTCTATTTTCAGTTACAATTTTCCGCCGGATAAGTATCCGTCTTTGGATGAGATGAGGAAGAATATCTCACTTGTATTGGTGAATCATCATCAAATCAGTCAAGGTCCTATACGTCCTGATGTTCCGGCAATGGTTGAAATCGGAGGAATTCAGATTAAGGAAAAGCCAGATTCACTTCCAGAGGTAAGATCATCTTCTTAAGCTGATTATGTTCATGTATGTATATTTGAGAGGAGAAGCAGTCTAAAAGTCGAAGGAGTTGCAGGACCAAAATATTTTAGCTTTTTCTCACTCGTGTAGTAGCAAGAGTACTTAAAAACATTTCTATATTGGTATATCTCTAATTCTTCTGAAGAGGTGTACTTCCAAATTAGCATCATCAATTTTGTTTAAAACTCTTTTCGAGCAGGTAGAACAGAGTACTTGTCCAACGAATATTGGTCTCCCTCCCTTAGTCACCTACTGAACCCACACCACCATTATTCCAAGAAAACACTGGTTAATCCTGAACTTTTGGAATATCTCATTGAAAACTTCTCGGTGACCAGCATCACGGTTTTCGTAGCAACAGGCTCACTAGCGATCTAATGGCATGTCCAATCGAAAAGTGGGAAAAAAATCTCCAACAATCTGGCGAAAGGAAGATAATGGTGTATTCATTTGAAATATCAAATACATTTGGCAGATTTTGATACAGCCTCTATTGTCGAATGACGAATGCATGAATTTCGAATCGAAGTATCTCTTGTTCAATGGATTATAAAATACCTTTCGGAACATGTACACAAGATAGATGCTAATGTGCCTCGGAACTGCTTCCGACATTTTTTTAAGTCGTCATCAATGGCCTCTTGTCTGCTGCTTTTCATTTAATAGTCTCTGCGCTCATATGCATATTTATTCATGGACTCACGTCACTACTCTTCGGCCGTAGGACGAGAACGGCAGAGGTATTAACAGCTAAAATAATTGATTTGCCCCCAACCGGTTGAAATGCTTCCAGATCAAAATGCCATCATGAAAGAAAAATTTGAACTCCCAGCCATTATCCATGAATCTCACTTTGTAGAAACTGAAAAACGTTCCATCCACGGTATGTGGAGTACAATGCCCGAATTTGTTTAGGTGGTTCAGGAACCCCTCTGCACTGCTAGGTACGAGTATATGACCGTGCTATATGACTCATAGTTGATCCCAATATAGGCAAGCGAATTGGCATTATTCAAAATCCAAACTTAACCTTAGGAGCAATCGGCCCACCTTCAGATATATGTTAAATATGATGATTCGCTTATGGAATGTCCTGTCGGATTGCTTACATATTTTCTAATCTTTACATCCTGCAAACATTTAAAACTGTGTACACCCACATTTATCTTTCTTCGTCCCTAATTTTGTTCATCCGGCCAGCAGGCAAATATTTTAAAGGTCTACGAGTATGTACATAGTGCGGAGAGTCCGCGCTATTTATATATAAAAACTATTTCTTTATTTACTTTTTATGGCTTTAGGCCTACACTGGCACAGGTTTCGTTATTGTTATTTAAGGTCGTTTGTCAACAGCACACGTCACATTAGCCCTTGTGGATCAGGGTTCATCCCAGTGCACAGCTCGTTGTTAGTACTTCGTTGAATTTTCTTCTTTATTCTCCATCTACATACTCGTATATAGACGAGTCCATATATTTATGAATCCTTACATGAAGAATTCTTTGGAAATTACCACCAGCACTTTCTAAGTAGGTAGGTAGGAAAGTAAGAGTGGCTGTTGGAAACACCAACCCACTTAGGCCTATTGACCCATTGTGAGGCCACGTGGATCTACTCGTAAAATCCTCTTACTAATGGAACCAGTTTGAGCTTACGATGAAGCGTAGGAGACTGTTTACGTCTAAATCCTTCAGATCGTCTAAGTCATTGTAGAAACAAACTCCTAAGTGAAGTTTTCTTCTCTGGCAGAGAGCTGGACATGTACAAAGTAGGTGGAGGATTGCCTGAGCCTTCTTGCCTGCTTGCCTATGAGCCAGTGTCCAGTGATGACACCTATGATGGCGCTGAGATGTTTCCTATTTAGAAGAATCAGACTCTTAGAGTGACTCAGATCTAGCTCTGGCCACATCTGTTTAGTCGCTGGACATATTGATCCAACAGTCCACCCAAGGTCTGTTCTTTTATTGGCATCCAGCTTTAATATTAATTTGCACGTAGCGATTGGTATACCTATCCTACCATAGAATAGGCGGAGTGGTTCCAATTTTGGAGAGTTCGTCGGCCCTACATTTCCCTGGAGTATTTCTGTGGCCCGGCACCAACCAAAGGTGAAGGTTGAACTGCTCTGCCATCTTCGTAAGAGATGATCGGCATTCAAGGGCGATCCTGAGGGGCTCAGGAACTTGATAGCGGCCTAACTATATGAAAAGATGCGGATATCCTTTGCAGATATCACGGTTTCTTCAGCCATGACAGAGATTCTTTATCCACCAAAATTTCCGTCTGGAACACGCTAGAGAGGATTAGATTTGGCTTATCTGAGAAAACACCGCCACCAACGCCGCTATCGGTTTTAGATCCATCTGTGTAGAAGTGGATTCACTTGCCCTCCATGAAAGCATCTTCCTTCTAGAAGGGCCTAGAGGGGAAGCTTATATGGAAGTCTTTGTCAAACCAAAGTTCAGGTGTAATCGATATTCTCTCTGAGGATTCCTAATGTAATAAGAATGTTAGCGTGGCCAAATGAATTATTTGTCCACTGTGTAGTCGCAGCTAGTTGCCTGCTGAAGATATCGAGGGGTGTTAAGTGAAACAAATTATCTAAAGCCGCGGAGGGAGTAGTGCGTAGGGCGTGCTTATGCATAGACATGCTGTTTTTTGGACTCGGCTTAGTTTGCTACAGTTGACTGCATTGTCTAAGGCTGTCCCGTAGGTGAGTATCGGTCTTATAACCGAGATGTATAGCCAGTGGGCTATGCGAGGTTGAAGGCCCATTTACTTCCAATGGCTTTTTTGTAAGACAATAAAGCTACTGTAGTTTTCTTGACTCTTTCTTGAATGTTAGGTTTCCAGTTTAGTTTCCTGTCAAAAATGAGAACCAGATATCTTGCTGTATCGTTTATTGAGGGAGGGTCTATAATTGGAATTTTGAATTTTCTGGAAAAGAGGGAAAAACCAGTTTTATGGGGATTTATTCCCAATCCACAGCGATCTCCTCAACGGGTTACTCTGGTAAGATTTAGTTGAAGGAGTTCTTTAATGTTATTAAGATTCTTACCTGAGACGGCTATAGCGACGTCATCCGCATAGGCAATCACCCTGCTACCACACGCTTCCCGGTATATCAGCAGTTCATTTACTACAAAGTTCCAACTAAGGGGAGAGAGGACACCGCCTTGCGGTATACCTCTGCTGACACATCTTTTAACAGAAGCCCATCCAGTTTGGAGTTGATTGTCCTGCTATTTAGCATAGGACTGATCAACACCACAAGTGAGTCGTCTACCTGTAGAGTTGACAGCGTAGTCGTGATTGCGGATGTGTGAACGTTGTTAAAGGCATTCTCTATATCCATGAAAGCGACCATTGTGTACTCTCTATATTGTAGGGATCGTTCGATGTGACTAGAGTAGGCATGATGAGCCGCTGACAAAAGTCTTGGATTAATTTTTGCTCATATATGGATATCAATCAGTCGTTCTAGAGTTTTCAGAAGGAAAGGTCTGAAGTCCTTTGGGACAACATGAGAACATTTACCGGTTTTGGGAATGGAAACTACATACATTGACGTCTCTCTATGACAGTGGAATGTGGATCAGTTCTACTTCTACACAGCTCCTCATGATATTATCTAGCGTAGGCAGGATAATATCTGAGGACCTTTGTAGCTCGGCATGCATTATAACGTCCGGACCAGCAGACTTGTATGATTTGAAGCTATGCAGCGCCCAGAGCACTTTGTCTCTTGTAATTGTGATCATGAATTTTGGTCACGGTTGCAGTAGTCCTGTTTGAGTTGCTACTGGCAGCGAATTGGGAGCTACCTGGAAAGTGGGTGTCTAGTAGCACTTTCTAAGTAAAAGTCCACACTTTTGCACTGAAAAGTAGTTCCAAAACAAAGTCACATTAGTCGTTTTGGTATCCCTAAGCTCGAAGAAGCAACGATTGGCAAGAGTATTTCCTTGGTGGGTTTTGTGTTAGTTAACTGCAGGCGATTTTGTAGTCGTAAACATTTCTTTTCCAGTTAACAGCAGATATATACCATACGTCAATGAAATCTCGTTCAGAAACCCATTTGAGCAGCTTTTCTCTTAATGCTTGCAAAAGCTCCGTTGGATGACTTTTGTGTTCCTCTTATGATTTCAATATATTAACTTACAGTTGGGGCTCAACTTGGGCCTCAAAAACCAAGCCTCTCTTGTTAGCCCGGTCTTTAGCTAACTGCCTCCAGTTGTACATTCCAAGTCGGATGAGGACCCCTTCCAGCAGAACTGTGGTCCTTCTCTCTTTCGTTGTCCCTCTGGGTTAGATTCGAAGACTCTGCAGGGCGGTGTCGATTCGCTGTTCATGTTCAGCTATATTAAGCGACTGATGCGCAGTTTTCTAACTAGCTCGAAGTCTCTGTACAGCCCGCATAGTGAGTCGTTAAATCTTCTCCTTCACAGCTCGTCAATGCAAACGGGGCCGAGAATTTTTCTCTTGACCCGACTGAGGATATCTTCATCTGTTTTCGATAGAGTCCATACTTCAGCCCCATAAAGTAGGACTGGGGTGATCAAGGTCTTCTGTAGAGTCTCCTTAGTTTTTCAGGATTGGCTTCTTAGCCCAAAGAAAGAGCGATTATCAAGCGTGATTCTTCGTTTTATTTCTGCTGAGGTCTTGTTGGCAGAATTTATAGCAGATCTAAGGTGGGCAGAGATATTTCCTCACAGCTAAACCCATTTTGGTAACTTCCAGTTCAATACTAGCGAACGTACCGGTGGTAGCCCAATTTGAAAGATTGTTGCTCTGGTGTTGGCTTTTGAATTCCGTGCAATTTCTTCAAGTAAAAGGTTAGAGAAGTAACTAAAACATCGAAAGTCGCGGTAAGGCAATACCGACCTTGACGGTGCAATGACCGTTCTCTTTCGTCGTTCTGCACAGACGGACAGTAAATGCTGTCGTACGGCGATCTAAGCTTTCTAGGATCTACCGGGCTATGCAAATTTGGTCGATTATAGACTTTCCTGGCCTCAACCCACAATAATAGGGGCAATCAGGTTATACACGTTCACACTGCCTGGCAGTTAAGTTCTTGTACCCAATTTTGAACAAACTTATAAATAATTTTGTAATTGAAACGGTGACGAGATTTCATTCACCAGGTATACATTCTTCTGATCAGATCTGAGAAATGAGTTGGTGTATGCTGTCCATAAAGTCACTTCCAGCAGCTTTGAATACATCGGCTGGTGAGCATTTAGGTCCAGAAGCTTTGTTGGATTTAAGATTTCATATTGCTTCCCTACTTCGGTTTGTCTACTAGACGGTTTCCTTCATCTCTCTTGTGGGCCTTGGTTCCTTGACACGTTCGTTTTACATTTTGGTGTAACTTCCGTACTTTGATCTTTGAGTACAAACTACCATATCTTCGAATGCGCGCCTCTCATACTCTTGTTTCCTCTTCTGGAGAAGCCGATGCACTTCCCGTTTCTTTGATCCGTGGCGCTCACGAGCGGTTCACGTCCTTAATGGTAGAGACGCTCCTTTTACCAGGGAATTCTTGATGGATGGCTGCACGTTGGCAGCCTTGTCAGTGGTCTTCGGTGCTTGATACTGACGCCATGGGAGATATTAAGAGATTTGGGGATACCCGATCAGTAAAGATTGTACGTTCCCATAGTAGCTATTCTTTGTTCTGGACCTTGGGAAATTCACATTCGTACCTTGGCTGCAGGTTTGGATGCCCAGAATACTGGAAGCGTGTCTTATCTTGTCCATTAGCGTCTTTAAATCGTCAGTGATGCGCGGAATCAACGCTTGTAAGAATGAGATTCTATATTTTGTTGTCTCCAGTTGGTTGCAATAATTTCAAGTCTTTAATCTCTCAGCTAAATTAGAATACTTTCCTATTGATGACGATTTATGATACTAAAATCTAACTTTCTTTTTACTTTCTAGGACATAAAGTCGATTCTTGACAATGCCACGCAAGGTGTTATTTACTTCAGTTTCGGCTCAAATGTTCAAGGCGACATCTTGGACAAGGAAAAGGCGAAAATAATCTTCAACACTCTATCAGAACTAAAAGAAACAATCATCTGGAAATGGGGTGAATCAGACTTTCCCGGCCTAGCACCAAATATTGTCTACAAAACCTGGCTACCGCAGGACGATGTATTAGCCCATCCGAATGTGAAACTTTTCATCACTCATGGCGGTCAAGGTAGCGTTGTCGAATCTGAATATCACGGAGTTCCAATGGTCGGAATTCCACTTTTCGTTGAACAACATTCGAACATGGCAAATGTGGAAAAAGCTGGATTTGGATTAAAGGTGGACTTTGTCACCATTAGTGAAGAATCCCTCGGAGGTGCTATTCGAGAGATACTATCCAACAACATCTACCGGGACAATGTTCAGCGATTTTCCAAACTTTACAAAGATCGACCAATGACTGCGAAACAAACTGCGGTATATTGGATCGAGTATGTCCTAAGACATCATGGAGCACCGCATATGCAAAGTCCAGCGGTGCATCTAAATAGTTTCCAACTTAAGTCCTTGGATGTGATTGCATTCCTCCTGGCAGTGATTTATGTAGTGTTTAAGGTGTTAAAGGTTACTTTTAAGTTTATTTGTTGTAGAAGAAGAAAGGCGAAGACAGAATAGAAAATAAAGATTTCTGTTTTCTACTTTAAGCGGGTATCATTTCTTGGCATGAATAGGATCCTCAAACTCAAAAGTTGTCCTCCAGCAGTGGCACTTCCTCCCTCACTTTGCCTCAAAATTATTACTTAGCCACAAGAGATGGGAGGAGTAAGTGTATGTGCTTCTAGAATGCACACATACTTTGCCTAATGGAAATTTTATTGATGGCAGTAACAAGGAGAGGAATAATTATTATCCCGAGTTCCTAAAACCGAAATCCATAAATCACACTCTAATTCCCGCAGAGAAATTAACGCCGTCGTTGTCGTCGTCATCGTCGTTGGTTCATTGTCGTTGTCGTTGTCATCGTAGTGTAGGGTGAAGGGTGATACTCTTGTGCATGTGCAGCCCATATTCTATAAGCCGGCTGATTACACAGGGCTATAGTGGATCATAAACGGCCAAACACACATACACAGTTATTTTAAGTATGAAAATATTTTTGGCTTTCATTTGGCGTTTGTCGTTATGTCGGGGGTCTTTTTCGTTGTCGTATGTCGGTCGTGGCGAAGGGTGTTAATGAACCCTTAAACCACAGTAAATTACCACACTATCAAGTGAATTTTACAACCCTCATAGCTGGCTGGTGCATGTGATGATGATTCTCCTGGGAAGGGCAAATGGCGTTTTTAGTGGCAGTCAGCCAAGGGTGGTTTTACGTGGGTGGAAAGAATTTGACGGTATGTTGTTTTTTTTTTGTTTTTTGGGGGAATTTTTGCCAATACGTTGTAATGGCTGGTGTGGCTTTTTGGAACGCATGTGATGAGACTAATTTGCGGCGGCGATGGCGGAAGTGGGGTATATTAATTAGCAAATTGGAATAGGGTTGAATGTGTTCTGTTTAGGACAAGGTACACGAAACATTAGATGACTACAAAGTGAGCGTGCAGGCTTGTTTTGGATGTTATGGACCATATTTTCCACAAGAGTTTTTCTTTAGGTTAGAGAATAATAGACAAGAATGTTGTCGGAGCAGATGTATTCGTACCTTCGGATCTTCATTTGTATCGATGATGTTTTATATGTTTATCTTAGGCAATGTCTGAATCGTAGATTAAATGCTTTTAACTGTTTCAGATTTTAAGATATATGGTATGAATCCGGAGTTGCCTTAACCATTTAAGAGTGCACAAACATTCTCTACTACTACTGACGCCTCTGGTTTCCAAATTGAATGCTAGCTTAATCTGGAACTAGATAACAAGTCCCATGTAGTCTCGAATAGAGAGGCTCTAAGCTAATTGAGCTCTTCAAACAAAGGCTTCAGGTACGTGGTCTGAATAAAACATTCGCATACTATAGAGAAGGGCATGTCGGAAGATCGTTTTGAATTTCTTGCATGGACGATCTGTGGATGCATGCCAGCTTCCTCGAAAATTGATTCAGGCTAATCGACTTTGCAGCGAAATATTTTCGTATAACATCTTGGATTGTACCTAATCAACAAACCTACAGATATGTATATTGCAGTCGAAGCAACATCCTGAATGCACGAACGTTCCGCGGGCTGACTCGGATAAGAAGTAGAACTATGAACCAGAGATTGTTAGAGCTTCTTTTGATCGATTTTCACAAAACAAACTGTGAGGTAGAAATCAAACAATGAAAATTAGTTGGAGGGATCCACCGCAGTTGCCGCATTTTTGATGCTGAGTTCACGTAACTGCCGCAACGAAAACTCTGATTTTTTAAGGATTATCATCAAGAATTTGCTGCAAAACAAGATACACAAAAGGTGGCGCTTTAGATAAGGACAATAGCTGCTAGCGAGGGATGATCATCCATTTCACCGAAAAAAGAATAAAAAAATCGTTGATATGTCCTTAAACTAACACAGAGAGTAGCTGCAGATAATATGGTTTATGGTTTCGTGACGTCCGCCACAGTAAGAAAGAAAACTCAAATTTTAGAAACACAAGTTCTTAACCCAAGGTAGCTATGGCTTGGTCGTTGGAAGGCTGGTACACAGTTGAGTCATTAATTATGACCTTAGCTCTCAAATGGTGTCTCCAAGACTTCATCCATTTGTCGGGGTCAAAGTTGAGCTTAAATAATCTCATAGCTGACTTTAAACGGTATGATGCGTTTGTCTTGATGTGATTAAGATTTTGATTGCCCTGCATTTTGTTGCATCTTAATGGAGGTGTTGCATTGTTGCTCATAACTGTTGCGTATTGTATTACTGAGTTGGCTGTCTATTTTTTGAGTATGTGCACGACATGTGCATTGGTTGAGTATATCAGAAGTTGGACTACAGAGCGCAGCGTACTATGTGAGGTTTCTCAGGAGATAAACAAAAGCTTCTGGATTAAGTAATTTATCTTTCGGCAATATTGATCAAATGAGAGAGTTCTATTCTATTCAAGGCATTTAATGTGTTAATTGTGCGAAGAAGGGAAATTAACTTCGAGTATGATATAGGCAAACCAGTTGTTTAAGTGGATAGAGGTTGACTTCGTTTTGGTTTTATATTTAAGCCTCCAGTTTCGAAAATTTATGCCAATGACCACACATTCACTTGCAAGGAGAGGGTAAGCTAGTTGTTCAATATTTCATTGATAAGCTGACATCGGTGGGGATTGGTTTGATCTGACTTACAGTCATATCATCTGAAATTAAGCTCATATGAGAATAAACACTCAATGAAACTATTAGAAGGCAATTCTGTTGCAGGTTTGAGTCCTGAAAAACTGCCCTCTGAACATTGTCAACAAGATAATCTGCGATTTTATTTTCCCATTGTGACTTGGGACCCAAAAAAGCCTCAGTGCATTTAGCGTTCCGACTGCATTCAATGAAATTTTCGCAATAGCTTGAGAGTTCAGTGAAGCTATAAGCGCAGGTTGGCTGTCGCTACAGCTGTCTCGCCCCATCCACCGATTCTACACAATATAATTTAATGTCATCATGAGTGTTTTTTGTTAAAGATTCAGACTTTTTGTTGAAATAAAGCAAAAAGAAATTAACTTAATGATGATTTATTATAATAAAATTATTCAAAAGATTATTTCATGCTATTTAATATTTGAAAATAGCTTCGGGCATGTGTCTACCATGGCTGCTTTGTACGATAAGGCGCATTCCACACGTCCGATTTTCGACCACTTCTTTCAGTAACTGGGAGCGTGTATAGCGTGTTACTCCACAAATGTTTTGCACTAAAAAATGGCGTCAAATCGCACGATCCACGGTGGACTCTATTGCCAAATCGTGTTTTCAATAAAGCGATGTTCTCGTTGGTGTTATGGAATGGGTTACCGTCCTGCTGGAACCACAGTTCTTGCACATTGATGCCACGTAAATTTATGAAGAAATAATCGTTCATCATAGCGTTGTTCTGGTGTCTATTGACAGTAACGTGTGCGCATTCCTCATTTTGAAGTACCTACATGTTTCTGGATGTAATGACATCTAGTGAACTTCTTGAGGATTGCGCTCGCTCCAACAAGGCGATTCTGTTTGTTTATATAGCCCTATAACCAGAAATGAGTCTCATCACGGAACAAATATTTGTAAAAACTGGGTCAACTTCCAGTTGATTTAAGACCCAATTTCTGAACGCCCAACGCAATAAATGGTCAGGCGGCCTTAGCTCTTGTACCAATTGGATTTTAAACACCATGAAACCAAGATCTTTACGTGGAATTTTTCACATATTGGATGGGTAAATTGGGGTCCACTTCAATACAAGCATCCACAACCGCGATATTTTCTTCCGAACGTACTATCCTTGTTCTTGTTGGTGTATGAGTATGCAATAGCGAGAATTAGGTGCGAAATTTTTCAATAATTGGATAAATAGCATATTTAGATGGCAGGTCAATTTTAAAATTTCACGAAGTGCTCTATAAATTTCGCGAACACAGCCAGCTTCCATTTAGGAAATGAATTTTGACGTGCTGAAAATAAATGATGTTTGGCAACTGAATGTGGCAGCTAATTAGACATGTAGTCTGACATTGCAAAAACAAGACACCTTATATATTTGCAGGAGAGGCAGATGCAAGTTTTGCCAACAAGAGTTGAATTCTAACGTTGTCGTCCACCAGATGACATCAGCACCACACTCTAAATTAGTTTTGGAGCGTTCCGTGAACATCCAACTACAGGCCTTTCCTGGTTCAAATTGTGGTCGAAACCATTTTCAACGTGATATGTTTAGTCCAAAGGAGTTTGCTATCTAGGAAGACACCAAAATACTTAGCTTCGTCGGAGAATCGATTGCTGATGCCTGAAAGATGAGTCAGAGGTGTCTTTTATTCCTTTTTGTAAAGAGAACAACATCGGTTTTGGGAGCCCTTTTTTCGCCCGACGTAGCATTTTGGCCTCAGTCAGCATTCACCAGCATTTCTTTTATCCTCAAAACTAGTGATTTCGCTACTTATGGTTGTTTGTGTTGGCTGGGCGAGTTACACATGCCGTTAAAAGTTGCGTTGTCGAAAGCACTGTCAATGTCGATGAAAATGCTCAGCGCGTATTCCTTCTTACCAAGCAGGTCTTCAAATCTGCCCACCAGATTTTCAGGCGCACTCTAGCATGATCTTGTTACAGGATTCACAACGCACTTTTGCGCACATGAAGCCCGACCATTCTTTCCTTACTTTTCAATATGAAGAATGTCAGGTTATTATTTCTGAATTTCTTCGCGAGTGCCATTTTTTCCTATTTTCTTCAGAGTTACCTGCAGCTGGCCTATACCTTTTTGTAGCACAACAGGATATGTAATATGCTGAACAGAAAAGAAACAGAGCATGTTTGGTGTTCTCATCCGTCACTATAACTGATGGCATATACCAGCTAATAGGAGCTCATTCTGAATAGGTTACCTGGTAAGGGAGTCTAAAACATGAAACAGTGGGCCTCAACTTCGATTTGTAGAGACTCGTGGCTGTGGATCTGCGTTCAACAATGGAACGGGCGATCTGTACGATGTAGTGTTCCTAACCGGACATGTTAGCTCAAAGCATTTGCTGAAGATAGTGTTTAGCCTCTGTAAGCTCCCTCTATTACTTGACTTGCCAAACTCCTCCTTTAAGCGTGTCCAGTTGGTTTTCCGCGGATTCCTCCTCTTCAACAAGATAGAGACCGTTCATCTGATTGTGATATCTATGTACCTTCGTCCACTTCCTCGTTTCCGGGTTCTCTTGAAAGTTGATTTTCACGCAGCATCGCTTTCAGCCGGATATCGGCTTATCCAGACTTCGTGTGAGGGTAAACGATTTCTTATGTCGATGGGATTGGTCGCTTCATCCAATATTCTTCCACTAGTGCTGCCGCTTTTGCTGCTTGAAGCACTGGATTCATCCCTGTGCCGAAAACTTATCAACAGAAGGAGTGCCAAACACTTTCTTCCTATCGGTCCTCTTCAATCCGAGAGCTTAGTAACTTGTGCCACTCGCATCTTTGACCGCATTTGCAGTCTATTTGCGCTGTGCCTTTTCTACACGTCTTTAACTGCCCCCAGATTTTCAGAGTGCGCCTCTTCAGAAGCCGGTTCGATCTTTCCGGTTTGATCAACAACCTGTCAATTCTGATGGAGTTTAATTGTAACAGGCTGAATTTCTCGGAGTACTCTCCATAGTTCCAGCGCAATTAATCGAATCAGTCGTAGAAAGGCCTGGGAAATCATCGCAATCGAGTGATCGACGTGGGTTTTTTTATTTATCGTGTTGTTTGGGGCCTCCAGAATTCGAGCCTCGGCCGCTGTCAACAGAAACGGCAGTGGATTGTCGCTATTGCGAATTTCTCGAGTGGTTTTATAGAGTGATATAAGTTAGTCACTTCCGTCGCCACAGTGCATGATGCTTGCAATTTTCGTGCTCGACTGTTTCTTTAACAAATCTTCAGGAACTTTAGAATAAAACTGTCAATGTCCTTGAGGCTTTTTTTATAATTTTCAAAACTTGACTGTATGGTGGAGTACGATAAAAATTGAATGAGTACTCCACGTCCGGCTCGATCAAAAATTTAAATTTGTGGTCATTATGTCGAAACACTTACGCTGAATTGCGAACGTAAAACTAAAAACACAAACCAAATTATCCCATAATGTTATTCATTTCTCACTTAACTCATGGTCTATTTGAATTTTATGAAACCCGCAGTTTACCGACACTAAATGTCGGCCCAGAAACACTTAACCATGTTTACAACGTCGTTTACAACACTCAAATATACGTCAAAACACCTTGAATGAGAAACACTATAAAAGTTTTCATTATCATTGCTGTACTTACAACAGGGATTTATTTTTACGTTTACCTCAAAGTCTATGTAAACTAGACCATTTCAACCCTAATGACATTCATAAAACCCCAACGCCAACCTCAACTACAACCCCAATCTGCGTCCATTGAAGGAGCGATAACTTTTCTCGTCAAAGGACTCCGACCGAACGTGATTGATGAACAAAAGTATAGGTACTGTAACCCTCCAACCAGCAGCGTCGACTATACGAAATATCCTTTGACTGGTATCCAGTTCTCTTATTTCATAATTATGTATGCCGTCGAGTCCTAAGGGAACAACACAATTACCGTCATTAATTTGGTAACGAATAGAAGCCCAAAAATAATTGTTGACAACTTTTCAACTGAAAGCCGTCATAATTATAAGGCACAAAGGCAGTCAAATTGTGCTCCTAAAGCTGGTCTTCTCCTTGTTGTTCAAACTCTCGACGAATTTACGTTTCGGGTGGGTCTGACACCCGGTGGATGCCATCATGTCAGGTTCTAGGAAAAGTGTTAAAATTTAATTTTCCCTTAACATTCCCTCAACCGAGAAATTAATTTCCTCTTCTCTGTATAGGTGTAGTGTGATGTAATGATGGCACCCGATATACGAGTATACGGTTGGGTGTTTTCGTTGGTGTGCGGTACTATGGTGTTATGGTATGAAACTGACTTTGATGGAAGCCAAATAATATCAACATCATCAACACCGTTATTGTCGTTAAATTAAAATGTTCCTTAAAATTGAGGAACCTACGTCAAGTGAGATTTTCAAATTAGTTTCCGTATACTCGTACATAGATGCGTCACACGATGGCTGAGAAGGTGTTAGATGGCTGCGAATGTAGCTTTAAGATTTTGGGAAAGTTAATGGCATTCGTTGCATGGTAAATCCTGTCTGCAATCTGAAGGGAAGTTCTTTCAAAATGTCGTATCCCACTGACTCATAAGGTGGTTTAGCCAGATTATGGAGTAGACAGATTGTTTAAGGAACGAATATGTTTCTTGATGATGATAGTATGTCCACCAGATATAGGATATACCCAGTGTATTCGTACAAACTGCCACTAGCATCGGAGCTCTATGAAATCCTCCAGAAGCTTTTACAATAAAAGATACATAGGTAATCCAAGATTATAATAATAAAGCTCAAAGGGAACCTCTTGATCTTCACAGGGATGAATGAAGTGGTTGAGGTAAATGAAGACGTTTCAAATAATCTTGGCTACTTACTTAAATGGATGTAGTCAGGGCTGTATCTAATTATCGGCTCGTAAATCTCTCCAGCTAGAGTAGTCTTTCATCAATTGTATCCAGTGTCACACCCCAAGATTGTTCAGATATCCATCCATTTGTGGGAATCACATTAAACAAGGGCTTCCTCTACCGCGTTGGTCACCAGTTAAGCAATCGAAGACACTTCGAGCGTTGATGTCTTTTTGCTCTTTATGTTTTACCCATATCAAGATGTTGACGCACACTTTTCGTACCTGGTCGTTGTCGTTATACTCCTCAAAGAGTTCGATGTTATATCTACTCCTCCAAAGCTCTTTTGAAAAATCAAACCAACAGTCATTCATATAATCATTCAATCCAGTGGAGGGCTGGAGAGTGTCCTTAGTTTCTTTTATTTAAGCCTGGTTACTCAATTGCCTTCTTAAACCAAAGACAAAGCAATGAGTTACTCTTAGTTATAGTTTTGTCAAGGTGTCATTATTAGTTAATAGCGCAGCCGGAGCAGCAAAGTCCCTATCTCGAAATTATGGTTGTCTTTTATGAGGGTTTTTGTGATCCGTTGATATTATGCGATCCTCTTTGTTGACAGCATATACCCATCTAAGGTGCTTCTGGTTCAGTCATTGCGAAAGCATCAGTCACAGATTGCTAGATGCATAGACTTTTGAAAAATGGTACTTCAGGTGCTCGCTTGCTAGTCTCGAATAATTTTGTTGAGTGTGATATTAGAAAAGTCATAAAAGGTCTCCATTCTACACAATATGTCGACGAATCGATGAATCGATGTGGTGAGTATCGATGTGGACTAATTGCGTTTCATCTAGGATTTGACGTGTTGGAAACGTTTGGTTATTTGAGGACTTACCCGATCTAAAGCCACACTAATAGGACCCAGTTAGATCTTGTCAAATGGTTTAAAGCGCTCATATAACACACCAGACAAGATCTTTAACGCGATGTTAAGAAGGCCAATTCTACTATAATCCGTGCATGTTAAGAGAGTTTCCTTTTCTGTGGATTGATCAAACGGTGGTAAGGCTCCATTCTTTATGTATATTTTCTGCCGACCAAATCCTGGAATTAGGTTGATGTATGCTCTTTATCAAGTCATCCTCAGCCGCTTGAAAAAGATCGGCGTATAGGCTGCCCGTCTGGTTCGGTAGCCTTATTATACTTGACTTTAGAATGATCTACCTGACAGCGAAACTTATGTCGTCCTCGGCGCTTAACAGTCTACAGGTGTTTACAGTTTGCAGTTTAAGCTTAAGAGGACTTTAGTACTAAATTTCTTGTTCATCCTTACAGTCTTTTGTTCACGTGAAGTCAATTCAACAACACGTTGTTTATACCTTAACAACATGTTCTTGCCTTATACAAAAATTTCTGAACTTCGATCTCTACAATTTATTAAGTTTGTAATACTGGCGAAAGTTTGAAGGATAGTCGACTGGCGAAAGTTCGATTGCAGTCACTCAACTCTGAATCATGTCACGGCATTTATCCCTTCAGATGGCCATCTAATACCCCGCTGAAACTACGTAGTGGTCCGCGTCTCCATGGTTCTCTTGGAATACTCGAATATTTTTAACGCTAGAGGAGTGAACCTGCAGCGAAACAATTAGGTTCTTAGCGAAGTGCTTGCTTGACCTCAAAGTGGTGGTCCCCGATAACTGTATGAGTTAGGGTTTACTGGAAAGATAAAATAGCATAATACCGGCCGACGTGCGTCGTCATAGGTCTCACAGCCCTATACAGAAGAGACTAGAAAGATGTGACGAACCAACTATTGGCCTTGGATAAAAACGAATTCACTGTTGACGATCTTTGTAAACGCTAAGAGGACAACGACATTTGAATCTACACGTGGAATGTGCGGACCCTTAACGGACCACGTACAGCCGAAGAATTAACAGAGGTCTTTGACTGATTTCACGCAGATTCAATCGTCATCCAGTAAGTGTGATGCGATGGAATGGAGGAGGATGAGAAACTGTGACATCTTCTATGGCGATTGCTATAGGGAAAAGAATCAGCGCTAACTCGTATGCGAATTTGTTATATGCGGCAGACTACGGCAAAAAGTCTTGAGCTTCCGACACTCGAGAAGAGAGCATCTGATCACAATTCGCTAACATAAGCCTAATATGCGCCCATGTCCCTACGGAAGACAAGGACGACGCCACCAACGAATGTTCATACAAGACATGAGCAATGTCCGAAGTATTATATTAAAATCGTAATAGGCTACTTTAACGCCAGGATGGGAAAGGAGGACATGGTAGGACAGTTGGTAAGCACAGCCTACATGACACCACGTCTGACAATGAGCTTAGGCTTATTGACTTATTGACGACGGGACAAAATATGACTATTGCAAGCATACGGTTCCACCATTCCAATATACACAAGCCGACACGGCAGTTTTCGAATCACCAAATGCTTAGCGCCCGAACATTCCGCACAGCCAATATCGACCCGGATCACCAACTTGTTGCAGCCAGCGTATGAATGCGAATTTCACAAGCACCTCAACAAAGAAGAACTACTTTGGTAATCGGAATCGGGAGAATCTTTGCCGAACGCGTATCCCAAAATCTCTTGACAACTCTTATGCCGTCAGTATCAAGCACCGAAGACCAGTGTCAAGGTTGCCAACGTGTCATCAGAGACGCCAGATGTGCTGAGTTTCATCCGACCACCACAAAGAAATCCCTGGTTTGATGAAGACTGCCGCAACGCAGGACGAGAGCTGATCTTGAACTGTACGAGCAGAAGAGATGAGAAGAACATCGGCGACTCCAGAAGAAGAATAAATTGCACGAAAAGCGCGCGATCGAATATATTGGAAGGTACCACTCCAAGGATAATGTACGAAAGTTTTGCCAATAGGTAAAAACGAACATGTTAGGGCAAAAATCTAGTACAGAGCCTGTAGAGATGAAGTAGGAAACCTTCAAGTAGATTCACAGTTGGTGCGCAGAATATGAAAATTCTTTTCTCTGCAGACTATTTAACAGCGATGAATCCCAACAACCCTCTATCAGGTAAAATAGACCATTCAACTTAGACAATGATTGTCAAAACTCCCGTAAGAAACAGAAATAATCAGAAAGAAGCAAGGATAACCATATCTAAGCTAAAATCCAACAAAAGCAGCTGTACCTGACGGCTTACTGCTAGAGGTATTCAAAGTTGCTAGAAATAATGTTGTAGAGAAAGTACATCAACTCATTTCTCAGATCTGGTCAGAAGAGAGTATGCCTGATGAATGGAATCTCAGCATTGTTTGCCTGCTCTACAAGAAAGGAGACTCCCTCAACTGCGTCAAGTAAATATAGAGCTATGAATCTTCTTAACATTGGATACAAGATCCTATCTGCAATATTGCGTAAACGTCTGAAACCCTACTCCAACAACCTGTGCGGCTTCAGACTAGGAAAGTCCACACTCGACCCAATTTCGCACTTTGACAGATCCTGGAAAAAACTCAAGAAGTCCAATTCGATACCTACCATCTTTTCATCGATTTTAAGGCCGTATATAACAGCATATATAAAAACGAGCAATACAGAGTTATGTTACCTTTGGCATACCTGCCAAACTCGTCCATCTGTACAAAATGACGAGTGAAAACGCTCGCTGCTTCGTCAAGGTCGGTAACGACAATTTGATGTCAAAAAACGTTTTGGGCAAGGTGACGCGTTGTTATGTGACTTCTTTATCATCATACTTGAAAGAAATGTGCCGAACTCAGAAGTGAACACTGGAGGCACAATCTTTCAAAGGTCTGTGCAACTACTAGCGTACGCCGACGACTTTAACATAATTGGCAGAACTCAGCAGGTATTGAAATCGAAGCCGCCAAAATGGATTTAGTGGTAAATGAGGACAAAACTAAACATATGCTGCCAATAAAAAGCAACATACAGCACGATTTGGACAAAACGTTACAGTCGACAGCTATAACTTTGAAGTTGTAGGTGACTTTGTCTACGCGGATCTGCCATAAGTTCTGCCATCATCGCTCTTGCTCTTTCTTTTTGCTAAGAAGGTAATTGAATAGAAAGGCCCTATCCCGAACAATTAAGGTGACTCTATAGAAGACATTGACCACCCCAGTCCTACTTTATGGCGCTGAAGCATAGAACATATCGACAAATATTTGATCCCGTTTGTGCTGAGATGCTTCGAACAAGATTCAACGACGAACTATAAGAGTTGTACAGCGACCTAGGCAGAAAACTGCGCATTAGTCGCCTGAGATGGCTAGGAAATGTAGAGCGAATGGACACATAGTTTTCGAATCTAACACGGAGTGACAACGCTGTGGAGATACGCCTCTTCTAAGGTGGAGCGCATTAGTATAAGTGGGCCTCACCTAAGTAAGTAAGAAAGCAAGATTTGATTGATTGTTTTATGATCTAGGAACCATCACTAGCTTGAGTGATAATGCGCTCTGCAGAATAGTTAATTATCCTGAGCCGGTTAACATGCGTGGTCTCGTTTTTCGAGGAGCCCAAACATTTTTGTTCGTCTATTTGTTTTGAATAGATTTTGGCGTTGATCTGCTTACTCGCGTCCCAAAAGCTCAAAACATCTCGTCTTGGTCTGCTTTTAATAATAAATCCACACCCAAATTGACGATGTGTCTGTTGTATCTCTGACTTTAGAATGAGAAATCTTGGTAGTAACTTCTTTGATGAGCTGGTAAGTTATTCAGACTTGAACTGAAGAACCATCTGAAATTTATATTCTCATCTTGCTGGTTCTGAATCAGCGATCTCTGGTTTACGTTAGCAGTGACTGATTACGAGTAGTCACAAGGCACCGATCTACCCAACCCAAGTTCATTGTTAAACAGTTAACACTTAACTGTGGGGGAAATGCCTTAACAGGGATCTACAATAGTACCACCTTGGGGTGGCTAAGGAGGACTTCCATAAACCCAAAGCTGATGACCAATATAAAAGAAACAGTGGAGACATCTTTTAAGGTTCCTCTTGGACCCGAAAATACCTGTATTAGAGGCTGGAATATAATCGCTGCGGATCCTGAGATAGTTACGAACAATTTTTAGAGGAGAAATCGACCAGCATCAAGGCGATGTTCTTAGTTAGTTTAAAATGAATGAACGAGCAGACTGCTTAATCTGGAAAGATCTGCTGATATTAAGCCAAAATGGGTATCTAAGAAGAATCATATGTGGGTTATCTCCTCGCCCTTCATAGAATTCATTTTAAAGAGGATAAAGCTTCGAAACCATAGTTTTACAGGTTGATATTCCTGGTGATCCTGAAACCATTGCATATTCTCAAGTTATACGCATAGTTACAGCCAGTATTAGAAGCCAATTTTTCATCCGATTCTGCAGAAGAATTTGTCTATCGCTGATGCGGGATTTTCGCGAGGGAAACGTTCCTGGTTTTTTTAATTACCTTGCGAAATAAAAGGATGCTGAGATTAACTACTCAAAAGCTTGGACCTTGTACCCGTTTACATTTTCCAGAGATAATTTCCAAACCATGTTGAACTAATGAAATCGTTGAATAAATGCTTATGAAGCGGCAGTATTTGGTTTAGAATTTAGCCTTGGTCTGAGTTTTGTAGCAATTTCCATCATTTATAACCCAGATCGCATTCAAAGCTCCTTTACATAATCCAAACGAATTCAAAGGCTTTTTAATAACCGCTGTTGTTCAAATTCATAAGGACCACGTCTTCTTTGTGTCAAAAGAAAGAAATGAATACGCCTGAAGGTCGACTAAAATCGGCGTAAGCACCGGTCTCACCCATTGTTCGAAAATAAACTTGTGACCGTTTCAACGAGACAGAGAGCCAATATTTGCGTAGTTTGGTCAATAAAAGGTCAAAAGACCGCCAACAACCAACAACCAACAACCAAGAACCAACAACCAAGGACCAAATATTGTGCCATGGACTTGCCTGCAAAAATGAAATTTCCAATGATTTCGCTTAAAATCTCTTTCATTACAACCGTTATTGTCATTACACTACCACTACCACCACTCAAACAACACCCCACGGTGTTCTTTCGTCCTATTGGCCTGCACTAAAAGAAGCCCTCTTACCTCCATTAGCCGTAGAATTACGAATAGCACATCAACTCTTGAACTCATTCTGTTAGCTTCCAGCAGATTTACACCAAAGGCCACTTCATTTACATTACCGTTGTTGCAGTGCAATGGTTGGTTGGAATCCTTGTAAAAGTGAAAATATGCCAGCAATGAAGGACCCTTTTTTACGGAGCCAGGTCATGAGCCACTTGAGTTAATCCTGCCGTCAAACACTTCACAACCTTTTGTTGCATTTGCCAACAGGCATCAGCTTGGGACGTGCACTTTTACAAGCTGAATGGTGAATGGTGTATGGTGGATGGTGAACGATGGACTGGATGCACTCAAAGGGTGACTTGCGTTTTTCAACCCCATTTAACTCAACTGCATCATTTTCAGTTAATTGCCCTTCGTCGTCGTCGTCCCTGTCAACAGTGGCTTGTGGGGAGAGAATGGTGGTAAGAGAGGAGGCTCTGCTGCAATTTAATGTCGTCTTGCCTTTGACAGCCGAAACAATCGTTCGTTTTGAGTCCGAATCTGCTCCTGACTCCGAGTCTGACACTGACTCTGTGCGACTGTGCGTATGCGTGCACAACCAATCTAATGAATTCGTTATGAGCCTATTAATTCAATTAAACCGTTTTAATTAATTGATATTAATTGTGTGGCGTGAGTTGGGCCCAGCTTCTCTGGCTGCTTTGGTTGCTCTGGTTTTCTCTTCAAGGACATTGTGCCCCACTGAAAGTTATTGCCACTCGCGTCGTGTATGTAATTAAGTGTGTGAGGCATTCAACATTCGACATAAAATTTTCCCGACTCGAGTCATGGGAAGGAGACGCCGCGCCACATAACAATAACATTCCCACTGCGAAGTACTTTGAGCATCTTTTCCTTGTTTTCCCGAATGGTATTGTTGGGGTGAGTGAAACGATGCACCCCATGGGGGAGGTTATACATACGTTTGTGTAGGGTTGTGGTGGAGCAAACCAAATAGCAAACACTGTTGGGTCGGAATTGACTCTGACTGCCACTGCTCTTAGTTGTGTGCTGTTGTAGCCGATTCATTCATCCCCTGTTGCCACTGCCACCCCTCGCTGACTTTCTAATTAATGGCATCCATTCGATGAATGGGTGGAAAAAGCTTTTCGCTTTCGCTTCCTTTGCTCGCTGGAATTTCTCATTATTTCGGCAATATTTTCCGTTTACGTAAACTTCCGCTCTGATGGATGTTACTTAATAAAATGTACACATGCATCTTGAATTAGGACCATGATGGGGAGACGCCCCGGAACGGTACGGTACGGCCCGACCTGGCCCAGCCCGTCCCATCCCAATAGTGATGGTGAGTGTTGGAATTGCCATTGAAACAAACAACGAGGCAAGGGATGTTTCTCTAAGCCGAACAAAGCGCCATAAATTTTCAATGGCGATGAAGGGTAGCAGAATCTTTAGTCTTTAGTCGTACTTCGTTGGACGCTTTTAACGTTCATCAAATAGGATCGGACAGGAACATGTAAACAATGACTTGGCTGGTGTGTACGCTGGATTTTGAGTTGGTGTTGTGGGCCGAACATACCATATGCTGCAGGGAGCAGAAAGAATTTTTTTTTTTGTTTTAGGGGAAACTTGAAGCTTAAACTGATGTCTCGTTATTCAAGCAACAAGACAAAAACAATTTTTAAATTTATTGCATCACATGATGACGGGGGTTGTTATGTCGTACGTGGTTTTTTTATGTCGATAAATTGGGTGTCGAGAATGGGTAGGCAGTACATGGTAATGTGAGATAGAAGAAATTGTAAGGTATCCGAGGGTTGAAGTAGAAGTTTTGGCTTCTGGTGTGCTGCCGCATATGCCGGTGTTGTGGTACTGTGTCTACTCTGACTTTCGACTGACAATGCATATTTCAAAGATGTTGGTGATAGGTTTTTTTCTTAAGTCAATTATGTTATTTTGAAGTTAGAGAATGGTTCTCAGAACTACATTATGTGGCCACCAGATATAGCAGGTAGTTGCTCTCTTCATGTGGGTAGTACTCGTAAATATCCCAGGATATGACACTTGGAACTATAATTCGGGTTGCATCTGCAGTTTTCTTTTCTGAAGAAGATGGGTTATATCAATGCATAGACGTACTCATAGTTTCGATAAAACACAATGCGGACTTTTCGACGGAAACATTCTCAGACGTAATTACCGGTGACATCAATCATTAGGCGGTATATTCGTTGCTTAGACTAATTGAATATTTTTTTGATGCTAACCCGAATGTCTAAATAGAGCTGCACGTCAGCGTGCAAATTTCGTAGTGGGCTACAAGATTAATAATTGAGGATTGTCCTGTCGTTAACCAGAGCAAAACCAATTTGGTACAGTTTCATCACAAAGACCATAATGCCAGCTTTTGATATGAAGCGTCTTCATAACCGGCGATAGGTCGGTGTCTTACTGGATCGGAGACTAAACAGGAAACAACATAAAGAGTACCGTGTCCGAGAAGCCAAACTAAATAAATACTTACATACTTACTTAGGCGGCGCTACAGTCCGAGGTGGACCTGGGCCTAAGCCAATGATCCTCTCCAATTAGCGCGGTTTTTGGCTAACTGCCTTCAGTTGCGAGGCCTTCTTCTACTGCGTTGTCCCTCCGGATTAAGGTCGAAGATCCTGCGGGCTGGAGCGTTGGTGTTCATTCCCTCTACATGTCCCAGCCATTTCAAATGCCAAATGCGCAGTTTTTTTTGACCAGATCGAACTCGTAGAGTTCATCGTTGAATTGACTCCTCCACAACTAGCCAGCGGGCCAAATATCTTGCGAAGAATTTTTCTCTCAAAACGACCAAGGATATCTTCATCCGCTTTAGAAAGTGTCCATGCTTTGGAACCATAGAGCAAGACTGGTATTACAAGAATCTTATATAGAGTTTCCTTGATTATTTGGGAGAGAGCCTTACTACACAGTCGCCTTCTCAGCCCAAAAAAACAGCGATTCGCAAGCATTATTCTTCGTTTGATTTCTGAAGACCTTTTCAGATGTGATAGAAGAGCCTAGGTAGATAAAGTGCCTTACTACCTCAAAGCTATAGCCGCGGATTGTGACATTCTAGCCGATTCGTCGATGTTGAGTATCCCTTCTTGTTAACAGTATATACTTTGTTTTGCACTCATTTGCCGCTAGACACATTGTTGCCGCTTCTGTTCCCATACTGACAAACGCACCAGTGACAGCTCGCTGTGTTCTACCAATAAAATCAATATCGTCGGCGTATGCGAGCATTTGAACAGACTTTTGATAGGTCGTACCTCATGTGTTGGCTTGTGAGTTTTGCACAATTCTTTTAAGTATGATGTTGAAGAAGTCACATGACAGCACGTCGCCCTGCCTAAGTCCTTTTTTGACCTCAAATGTCTCGGTAAGGTCGTTACCGACCTGCACAAGCGGACGAGTTTGGTAGAGATGGAAAACTAGACATGGCTCTGTATAACTAGTCTCTGTAGATGCTGCCATATTCGGCTTTAAAATCGATAAAAAGATGGTGAGTATCGAACTGAACTTCATCGATCTTCTGCAGGATCTCCAGGATAGTGTGAATATTTGATCAATTGTGGACTTACCGTACGCTCGTACAATATGGCAGACAAGGTCTTATGTGCAGTGTTTAGGAGACGCAGTTTAGAAGGCCTCCTTTCGTGTGAACCGAGCAAACGATGCTGAGCTTCCATTTATCAGGCATACATTCATCGGACCAAATCTTGGAAATAAGTTGGTGTATGCTCTCTACCAAATCATCTCCTGCTGCCTTAAATAGTTCGGCGGGTAGGCCGTTCGGCCCGGCAGACTTGTCCGACTTCAATTTAGATATTACTATCCTCACTTCATTTTGGTCCGGTGGACGGAATTCTTGACTTGAATGATTCGTTCTACCTGACAGTGGAATTTCTGTCATCTTCGCCGTTTAGCAGTCTCCAAAAATGATTTTTCCATATCCTCAGCACCGGTTGTGACTCTACTACAAGGTTTTCTTGTTCATCTCTAGAGGTTTCCGTTCGGGTCTTACTACTCTGACACGTTCTTTTGATAAAACTTCCGAATAATATTCCTAGAGTAGCACGTCTCTATTTCCTCGATCGCGCGCTTCTCATGCTTTTTCTGTTTTCTCCAGAGAAGCCGATGTTCTTCCATCCTCACGAGCCACTTTTGTACAGCGCCGTTTTGTACGCATATTGTTTTGCTGCATGTGCTTGCCGGCACTTTTCATAAAAGCAGGTGTTTCGTGGTGGGGGTGGGTACAACCCAGCATTTCTGATGGCTTCTCAGCATCTAATCCACTGGTTTTTGACAAATGATGCTGGCTTCAAAGGACCAAAGGAATGGTTGTGGGATACGCGATCGGCAAAGATCTGGCGCTTATTGCAATTGCAATCGTCCAATGTTAAATCTCGTCAGTATTTCCCCGTTATTGTGGCATCTGAAATATCCATAGACGTATCTTGGCTGCAACTAGGTAGTAGTACGAGTCTAGGTTGTCCGCTCGGAATGTTCGGATATCTAAAATACTTGTGGAGTGCCTTACGTCGAACACAGCATGATTAATCTGGTTGACAGCTTGCTGATCTGGTGTCTGCCATGTTCCCTTGTGAATATTGAGGTGAGGAAACCGTGTGCTGGCTAGAATAACGTTACGTCCCGCAGCGAAATTGATTATCATAAGTCCGTTTCCAGACGTGGTGTCGTGTAGGCTATGTCTTCCGATTGTGCTACAAAAGATGTTCTCCTTTTCAATTTGGCATTAAAGTGGCTTAGGACGATTTTAATGTTATACATCGGACATTGCTCGTAGGTTTCGTCGAGGGGCTTGCAGCAAGATTCTTTAGTACCATCGTCCTTTTCATCTGTTGGGACGTGGGCGCATATGAAGCTGATGTTAGCGAACTTACCTTTGAGAAAGAAACAAGAGAAAGTGCATGACAGTCCAACATGACTGTTGGAACCCCATTTCTTAACAGCTCCACTGGCTGGTTTTGGGCAGCAAATTTCAAGTCATTTGAGTCTTGGTATCAAAACGGCGTGACAGAGCTGTTTGTGTTTTTGGAATTAATTTTAAATACATACTAATCCATCCCTGATCGTAAAGCATACACCAGATTGACCACATTATGATCGAAGCAAAGCATAGCTCCAGTTTTCTGGATGTCCAAACGTGCCTAGAGCCGAAGCAATTCAACTTAGCAACGCAGATATCTCGGCCGCCAAAACATTGTAAGGAAATTTGGAATCGCAAGATCGGGAGGTGCTGCTGTTCGAAAGTTTCACCAGAAGTCGAATATAATACGTCTGCAGTAAAAGCCTTAAAAAAAAAATCTGCGAAGGATGCAAACGTAGTATTAGATTTGCAGTTAGTACTGGCGATCTCCAAGAATTACCTTCTACTGCCTGTTTTATGACAACATTGTGCTCGCAGAAGAATTTAGATTTCGTCCGCTAAAAATAGCGCAATTGATTGCCCCATTAGTCGCCACATCCGATGACAGATACCGGCTACGGCGGGTTGTGTTACTCAACTCACTCACAACCTTGATCGTGGGTCGCTTACGAATTGAACTTGGAGCATGGATCATAGAGTCTATGCTTTTGATTTGTAGGCACCATCAGATCTCCTGAGAATCCCTTTGGAGGACTCTGCACACACTGGTACTATTTCCACGTTCTGCTTTTATGTGATGTTCGCTTCGATCTGTAAAGAATACAGTGCTCATGCAAATTACTCTTAAGGAACATATTTTGAGGATTCCGGGTGCCAATATATAGTCGCTGCAAGCCTGCGTTTCATCAAGGAATCGGCTGAACAGCATTGCTGAACTTACCGAGCCCCTTTTGGAAGCAGAAGCAGAAGTCCACTTTTTTTTCGGATTTCACTCCTTGAATAAGGTCAAAACTACACATCCGAATCTGAATTCGATGTGCCTTACTGTAATCTACTTAATGTGCCTGTTGGATAGCGACTATTTGCTTTCTTTACTTTCGTAACAAATGTTGCCTCTCACGTTGAATTTAGTACTGTGAAAATGAATCCTTCTGAATTTAATGGTTTCGGCAGATGCTTTGTTTAAGTCCACAGGGAAAGAAAGATTTTTGCTTTCCATATGAATATACGTTTTCCGCTTTTTAGTGGCCGGTCTAGGTCTTTGGGTAAGAACACCAGTCAACACATCCTCAGTTTTTCTGAGTTGACATGGTTCCGACAGAAGCTTTGCCTAAGCCCATAAAAAAAGAAAGTAGTCCTTGTTTTCACATTCTTGTCTTACCTGCTAATGTACATAGGTTTTCCACTATTTAGTGCCGAGTCCAGGGTTTCTATGTATGAAGACCCGTCAACACATCCACCATTACCCTGAGTTGCCACAAAATCCAGAAGATGGCTTCGTTGGCCTTTCATCTCAAAAGTTTTGGTTTTCAGGGGAAGATTTTCGGCACGAACTTTTTTAAGTCTTAACTGGCTTAACTAGCACCCACAGTTATTAATACGATGTTTGCTCTCAGTCTCGTTCAGAAGCTGGTATGACTACCAGTCTCTCCAATCTGAAGTGTCAGAGGGGAGATAGCGGCACCCTTATAGGTATGCTGGTCTGGTTCCCTTTGACGTGAAGGAATTTTCTGTGGTGTGGATTTTTTCACGACATCCAAATTTCGTCCACCCGGAATTTTTGCTGGTTGTGGCGGTTTTTTCAGCTGGACCTTGTGAGCGGGTTGAATTTGACTGCATTAACCGAATTCCATGCATCAAACCTACGAACTTTTCTAGGCACATGGTATGCAGATGAAGCCACCACTGATATCGTTTTTGTAAATTGGTTTGACCGCTTCATCCAAGGTAGTTCTTCCCAGTGTGACTCTGCTGGATTATTTTCGTCAAAAACAGCACTTTGACTACCACTCGTCTATTCCTATGGAATTTAGCAATAGTTTCAGCCTAATCTACTGAATAAGTCGAAGAAAGAGCCGATGCAATCGTCAAAATCGAAAGCCCCAGCAACTCGTGGGTTAGCGCCTAAATCGGTGGATTGCCTCTTTAGTTTTTAACTGAGGTCTCGAGAAGACCGAATGCATTATCGATGTAGTGAATACCGCTTGGAGTACGATAATCTGTGGTCATATGGATAACTTTTAACAGCTTTGAAGCTTAGACATCATATCTTTCCTGGTTTACTTTTGCATGATCTTAAAAACGTTGCCTTTTAAGCCTTCCCGCTACGACAAGGAGACCGAAGAAAAGGAAAACAACAGAGTGTTACTGATAGCAAGTGGAAAATGTTGCGATTTTGGCTATTTTAAAAAATATTTTCCACTGAATGCCTCAAATCGAGAATCACTGTGAGTACGTGTGAATTGTTAACAACCGTGTATGTGTAAGGAAATCAATCGATTGTAAGAATTAAAAAAGGATTTGCAATCTAGTTTAGTCCATGCAAATACTTATCACCCTAGACCTGTTGCATGATGTTGAGTTCATTGGCTCAGATGGCTAGGGGATTTTTTTTAAAAAGAACTTAACACTCAAGTGGGTATGACTACACTTAAAGTGCCTGAGCACATGTTAATTTTTTAGGAAAATAGGACAGAGACAGAAGAAAACTAAGGGAATTATTCCCTGAGGGACAATATGGGAAAGAAAGACCTCACCAAGTTGGTGTGCACATTCTGGTGATTTTACTTCATGAAGAAAGCTGTCGGGTAAGGATCTGGTTCATCCTGGTCTGCAGGTCCATCAAAATTGAAATTAAGTACCTAGGACATTGGCCATAGGTTTCATTGAGAACTTTTTGGAATTTCTTACTTTTTCTCTATGGACCCATAGGTGACTTTGCCAAACTTAGCTTCAATTCTAGCATGCGTCACAATTTCAAGCCTTAGCCTTTTCCAATGCACTTCTCGAATGGCTATGATGCCTTCTTTTAAAAGAGTGTTAAGCTGCTTTCTGTAAAAGTGACTGAGTTCCATATTTTTGTATCTAAGATTCCGTGGGCCTTATACTCGTATTTGGACCTAGGGAACATCTATCTCTAGCCTGTCTCCCAAAATGAAAGTGGAATATCTGGGAGCCCTCTAATTCGGGTGAGTGACCCTGCTTTTCCTTCAAAAATGGTTGGCGAAGTTGAAGCTAAGTGGAACTTATGTCAGGAATATACAAAGCGAAACAATTTTGTTAAAAATCCTGTCAGAAATGGAAGGAAACTGTGATGGGTGTAGACTTGTTGTACAATACTCCTGGAAGTTTGTCATAGAAAATAACTGTTTGTACCTAATCCGAAGGTTGCTTACCACCCCTAAGACCACTCATTCGCGGGAAAGAAGAGACAAGGTACCGTTTGGGTTTCTAGGTAGTTTTCTTAGAAGGAATGAAGCAAAAAAAGACAAGAGTAGCATTCTTTTCGACAAATCGGGATATTTTCGCTGGCTGCTTGCGAATTGTAATTGACTAACGTTCAATGCTTAAGCCTATTTCTGCGGTAAGAATAGTGTGCAACATCCTTAAGCCCTTTAATTCGAAAGATCAGACAATTTTGGAGTCACAGTCCTCAGTTCTCTGTCACATAGAATTCCAGATTTCTTTTTAAAATCCAACTACAGTGCTTCGTCTGTATAGTATGATTAGAAGTAGGGTAACTGTGACCAAGGATACATACTGAGTTTTCATAGTCAAGACTCAGCCCTATATACACACGGAGCTAGGTCTAAGCAAATCCGGATTGAATAATTTTTAACTGTGAGTTTAGCTTGAATGGACTTAATACGAGGACGGGTCAATAAGTCCGTGACTTTTGGATTAAAACAGATTTTTTGATAAAAAAATAATTTTATTTTTCAACGTAGTCTCAGTTGAGCTCTATACACTTTGTCCAACGCTTCTCCAATTTTTTTATCCCTTCCAAAAAAAATAATTTGTCGAGGTCCTCAAAATGACGAGATGACTTCATCATTGGAGTCAAATCTTTTTCCACCAAGCCATTTCTTCAGGTTTGGGAACAAGAAGTAGTCGCTCGGAGCCAAATCTGGAGAATAGGGTGGATGAGGGAGCAATTCATAGCCCAATTCATGGATTTTTGCCATGGCAACTGCACATGTGTGCACCCTTGCATTGTCTTGGTGGAAAAGAACTTTTTTCTTGGCCAAATGAGGTCGTTTTTTTTTCAAATCGTCATTGAATCGGTCCAATAAGTTGGCATAATATTCCCTATTGATTGTTCTTCCCTTTTGAAGGTAGTCAATGTGGATTATCCCGCGTGCATCCCAAAAAACAGTCGCCATAACTTTATTGGCTGACAAACCCACCTTGGCCTTCTTTGGCGCTGATTCACCCTTAGAAACCCACTGTTTTGACTGTTGTTTGTTCTCTGGTGTGTTGTGATGGATCCATGTTTCGTCCACGGTTACAAAACGGCGCAAAAACTCCTCCATATTGCGATTAAACAACGCCAAACCTTCCTGTGAAGTTGTTACACGATTGCGTTTGTGGTCGACTGTGAGCAAACGCGGCACCCATCTTGCGGAAAGCTTTCTCATGCCCAAGTGATCATTCAAAATTGAAACCACTGAGCCATGCGAGATCCCTACGGCTTCCACAATCTCTCGCACTTTCAATCTTCGGTCGGCCAACACCATATCGTGAATTTTTCGATTGTTTCGGGTGTAGAGACCTCAACTGGGCGTCCAGGAGGTTCGGCATCTTCAGTGCTTGTACGGCCACAACGAAATTCAGTAAACCACTTTTTTACCATTGAAATCGATGGTGCAGAGTCCCCATAGTATTTATCAAGCTTAGCCTTGGTCACGGTAATGGTTTTTTTTCGCAAGAAATAATGCTTAATAAGCACACGAAATTCACTTTTTTCCATTTTCTCCTCAAATTAGTGAGTAGTCTGATAAAAATAGCTGTCAAACACAAACTAACTGACGCAGCAAGTTTAAACTTTGACAGGAGTCAACTGACAGATGTCTGTTGACAGGAGCAGTGTTGCTGTTTCAGTAAAGAGGTCAGAAATTCAAAAATGCACGGAATTATTGACCCGCCCTCGTATTATCCTCCTGCCTCCTCCTTTCACCGCCAGTGCACGTAGTTTAAAGAACTTAGATTTCAGTAATCGCTCTTTTGAGGCGGGGAAAATGAAATCATTGCCGAATGGTAAGCTCTTTCTTCAGATGGACGGATTGAAAGAATCCAAAGCATAGGATGTTTTCCGAAGAAATTTGTTTACACTCATCAGTGTAGTAGCCATACTATTGAATCTGTACGTTTTCTAGAATCAGCTGACCTGAAACAAAAATATTTTTTACACAATCCCCTTTAAATGAGTTTTTTAGTTTAAGATTTAGATCTTAGCAGCACGGAGCACAATGTACATAGATTGTATCTATTTATGTAATTGCTTTTTATCTTTCATAATTTCGTTAATTAGTGGAAAGGACTTTCGATTTGAATAACTGTATTTCATTCAATGTTTTATCAGAGAATTCCTTAGATACCTTAAGCCCACCGTTGCCAGGAACATGATTGATTTTAAGTGCGAATGCGAATATGAATCAGCCATAATGTTGGTGGTGGCTTTCATCCACACTTTGATTTATTACGAGTACACGAGCTGTAGGAAATATGCAACAATGGAGCCCTATTGTAAGGACTCGCCCCCTTAAATTATGCAACATTAATCACTGACATTGCTACACGACAATTCACTTACACGCAACACACAATTACCGGTCTTTTTTCGTTCGTTTAAATTTCTTAATTAACCGAACGGGCTCAGGGACAGTTACAGGAATAGAAACACAAACGGGAAACAGGAACGAAAAAAAAAAAAAGGCGGCAAAAGAGTCGGGAATTTGTTGTTATAGACGATATTGGCGTCACCATGCCCTGCGTGTCTGACTATGGAGCGGATGTTGCATTTTAGTTAGAGTTTCATGTGGAGGAGCAGTTAAAGGTTCGAAATGGATTCCTAACAAATGGTTAGCATAACTTAGGTGTCGCAGATGGAAGTATGCAAAGGCACGGATACCCGACTTACAACTCAATTACCCGAGGTAGGTCCGATAAATTCTTTTAGTCACTGTTTAGCATGGAAAAGGTGTGCATCGTGAGCTAAATAATTGGCGAAGCTGCACGCTATTAAAAGGAATTTCGTCGGACGACCTATCCCAAAACGTAACTAGAAATTGGGAATTCAAAAAAAAAAAAAATTGGTAGCCATTTTCGTGTTTGTTTCGTGGAGAAGCTCTTAGCTACTCGTAGAAGCTGTGCTTCTGCCAAAAGGACATCGCTTCTTTTTTCGCAACTAAGTCCAAAGACGATTTATATCTCCTGTGACAAGATAAAGAGACATGAAAGGAAAGAGAGCATAAATCCCGAGGACGAGGAAAGCAATTTCATATTTCTTAATTTCATGAAGGATTTATGAAAGCTGCACTGATGCAGTGTGTACTGGTGCATATGGGAATTGAAATAAATTGGTGTGGTGAACTACGTCGTTGTTGTCCACTTTTGAAGAAGGAATAAAGAGAAGGTTTTTAGGTTAATGGAAATCAAATTGGAGATATAAATTCCGAGTGGATTGTAAAGAATTTTTTGAGAAATGCAAATTAAAATTGAGGAGGATTGTTGACTTTATGGTCGTTGGAGTGCACTGTAGGTTCCATTTACACAGCACGGATATTACGATTGGTAAATTATGATGGGCATTAGGGTTTGTAGTTTGAAGTTTGTATCAGAAAATAGCCTCGAAATGGATGGTTTTAGATGCAGGGCCGATATGAGAGTATGGTTTCAGTTTGCTTCTAACACAAAATAACTGAAAAGGGTTAATGGTTTGAAGTGTCACACTGATGCAGTAGAGGAGACGTCCATCACATAAGTTTCTTACAATAGCATTTTTCAGATCTTTGATTCCTCTGACCTTTCGTATGCTAAAAATTCCTACTTTATTCGCTTTTCCGTAATGCACTTCAACTCCAACTCATTCTATGTATAAATGATTCCTCCTAACCGTTTTGCACCACATCTTCATGAGGTTTCGCTACACTTCCTTTTAGGTCTCTATTGCCTGCTATGTCTTTGCAACGGAATGGTCTTTAAGTCTAAAAATGTGACTAATCTACGTCGATAGGCTCTTGATCTATTTTCTGTTTGTTAGAGACACAGTTTGACCAGGAAATTCTCAGAATTGTATGGAGGCAAGCTTATGAAAATTGTTCAGGTACATAAGCATATTTACTCAAAACAGGACCATAAACTAACTGAAACAGATAAGAAATTTTCTAGACTTTAGCCCTTCTAACAGTGGATTTCTGGCGGCTAAACTTTGTACTATTACAGTTGTCAGAGAGTGACGTTAACCGGGTGATACTTATTGATAACTGGTCTACCCCATCCGGGTTTGGCTTTCAGAATTAATAACTGCGGATGTTGAGCAGAAGAAAAAAGAAAAACGATGACTGAACCTCAGAAGTAGAATGTAGGGCGGATAAAGTCGAATGATCATCAGATTCAATAACGATCCGTTAGGTGGTGGAAGAACCCTTAATGAATAAAGGGTAGCTAACCTATCCTCGAAGAGGATTACTGGCGTCAAATTATTAGGCCTCATTTGTGGCTCCATATACAAGGGGGCGCAAAATGAATCACCCTATCGGAAGATGGTATAATTTTTGAAAATGGCATCGTTCGTCAATCTTATTTGACATTTGTGAACTAGACAGCTACAGTATACAAACAGACAAGCAATACGGTTGGTGGTGTTAGCGCAGTGCGAATTTCGACGTCGATTTCGTAATAGTGTCGCGCCAACTGGGCAAACATTCCGGCGCTTAGCTACTCTACTCGAACCGAGTGGAACCACAGCAGACCATGCAGAGCGTGGCCGCCACCGGACTGGTCATTCCGACGAGATTATCGCGGCTGTGGCTGCCGATATCGCTGAGACCGAAGAAACATCAACCAGGCGACGGGCCACGCAATTTTCGCATCACCAGACGGACTCTAAAACGAATTTTAGTGAAAGACTTACACGTGTTCCCGAACAAAGTGCAAACAGTGGATCAGTTAATGCCTCCTGACCATCAGTCGCGTGTGACTTACTATAAATCCATCCTCAATCTCAACAACGAAGAGGACGATTTTGTGTCGAAAATCTTCATGAGCGACGAGGCGCATTCAGACTCAAGCGGTTACGTTAATAAACAAAATCTTCGTTTCTAGGCCACTGAAAATCCGCAAGTGATGCACAAAGAGCCATTACATCCATTCAAAGCCAGTGTGTGGTGCGGCGTTCACGCGGGAGGAGTGGTTGGGCCGTATTTTCTTGAGGAAGCCATCGGCAATACGGTCACTGTTACTGGCGAATGCTACAGGGCCAGGCTAAACGACTTCTTACTGCCGGAATTGGATGAGCGGGGCTTGGTGAATATGTGGTTTCAACAAGACAGTGCAACAATAGATATTGTGAAGGAAGCGTTTCCCGGTCGCGTAATCTCCCGTTTCGGCGATTTGGCATGGCCACCAAGATCGCCCGATTTACCTTTGGGGCTACTTGAAGTCGCGGGCTTATGCCAACAAGCCTCAGACAATCGCAGCTCTTAAGGAGAATATGCGACAGGAATACGAACAGTTATTACCGAAAATCTTGCGGAAAGTCATGGAAAATGCGATAAAACGGTGCCAGTGAGTATCAACACTGGCGGCAGCCACTTGGCGGATGTCATCTTTTCCACTTAACAGAAACAATTGTAAAGCTCCAAATAAAGATTTTCGTCACTCAAAATCATTTGTTTTTATTTAGTAAAAAAGTAATTCAAAAACAAAATTTGAATGATGAATTTTGCGCCACCTTGTATTATCGATGGGCCACCAGGTTGATGGTTGTGCGTGTGGTTAATTTTTGTTTTTTAATAACCAACAGCTCCGAATAAGGACCGATTTACTGTTGAAGACAGTGACTACACCATCGTTTCGGGTGGTTTTAAAACAAAAATAGGAAAAGAGGATACTCTTGGCAGTACTAGAGGAAAGCCTATCCTAACGCTACCACGTATGGAAACCGACATAGGCCAATTGTCACTGTCCGAACACTCCCTAGTTTCAGCCTACGTATGACTTTGTAAATCACAGATATCGCATGAACATACATAGAATGAACTGAGAGGATACTCTAGATGGTATCCCAATAAGTCGCCAGAATCTTTGCCATTCGCGCATCCCACAACTACTGGTCAACGCCTTTAAAACCTGCATTATGTGGCAGCGATACCAAAAAGAGCCAAGAAGTATGGTAGGAATATCAGCTTCCCCGAAGGAAAAAGAGAATGAGAAAGCAGACTTCGTTGAAAGGGAGACGTGGGGCTCCAAGGCCAACGTTCGGGAGTATTACTAATAAAGAACGTGTCAAGGCAACAAAACCCAAACAGAAATCCGTCGAAATAAGGAAATAAATCTCATAGCTGAATCATAGTAGGTGCTGTGGATGGGACGACTTAAACTCTGCTGTGGGGGAGAACGAATCTTTCAACTTGGACGCTGAAATCCAAGATTTTCACCCAACCTACCAAAATGAGATAACGGTAGCAATAACTAAATTTAAGTATTATAAGACTGCCGGACTGGATGATCTTTCAGACGAGCTATTGTATTTTGTGAACACTTGAAACCATTTTTGAACAATGTGATCGGCTGCTTTCAGTACCATTTTAGGCGGGGAAAGTCCACAATTGACCAAATATTCCTACTACGGGAGATCTAAATAAAACCCAAGACTTCCCGATAGATATTCACCACATTTTTGTTGATTCTGAGGCATATCTTGGCCACGATCATGTGGGCCCTCTCCCATCCTCTGGGGGGCAGTACAAACATCAACGATAGAAGTGAGTCACTTTTTGATTATATGTATTATAATAACTAACCTCATTGTTTGCAACATTGGCAATGAGCACACTTTTAAACAAGAAACTGGCAGGAAGTGCTAGATATCACTCTTGTCTCCGACAACATAACTCAAATGCTAACGCACTGGATGGTATCATCTGAACACTAATTTTCAAACCACAGATATATCCAATACAGCCTAAGTGATGCTCCTCCCAGCAAGCCAGCATTCCGGAATTATAGAAAAACTGATTGGCCAAAATACAGAGGACAGTCTTCCTGGCACCACTATCCTCTGAACTCTCAAATCTCCCGGGAGACACCAAAGAGCTTGACATGAAAGTCAAGGAATTCACCGTGACTGTCAATCAGGCTATGGCCGCTTCCTGCCTCTTATTTGACCTAGAGGCAAGAAAAAGCCGCATTGGTGGACATCAGCACTAAGACCACTTAGAAATGTTTGCAGAAAACTTTGCAACATAGCAAAAATCATAAGAAAAGTGACTGATTGGGACTCATATAAAGAATCCCTCAAAATATATAAAAAAGAACTGAGGAAGGCAAAGCGACAATCTTGGAGATCATTCTGTGACAAACTACAGAATCCTTTGAGGCATCGCCCCTAAGAAAAATCCTCTCTACAAATTCTAAGATGCCTAGCTGGTAGAAAAAAACCGATGGTTCTTGGGCAACCTTAAGTGATGAATCACTCAACCTGCTTGGACACCCACTTTCCAGGTAGCTCCCAATATGCGGCCAGTAGCAACCCAAACAGGCCTACTGCAACCGTGACCAAAATTCATGGTCTGATTACAAGAGACAAGCTTCTTCGGGCGCTGAATACTCGTAGCTTCAAACCATACAAGTCTGCTGGTGCGGACGGTATGATGCCTGCCGATATCATGAGGAGCTGGGTAGAACTGATTTAGATCCCACAGCCATGGAGAGAAGTCAATGTAGTTTTCTTTCCCAAAGCCTGAAAATGTTCTCATGTTGTCTCAAATGACCTCAGACCTATAAGTCTATCATCTTTGTTTCTGAAAACTCTAGGACGACTGATTGATATCCGTATATGATCTAAAATTGATACACGACTTTTGTCAACGGCTCAACATGCCTACTGTAAAGGAAAGTCGGTGGAAATGGCTCTACATTCACTGACTAGCCACATTGAACGATCCCTACAATATAAAGAGTACACAATGCTCGCTTTTATGGATATAGAGAGTGCCTTTAACAACGTTCACACAATCAACTCCAAACTATGAGGGGCTTCTGCTAAAAGATATGTCAGCAGAGGTACGCCGCATGGCGGCGTCCTTTCTCCTCTTCTCTGGAACTTAATGTTGAATGAACTGCTGTTATACCTGAAAGAGGGTTGTGGCAGGGTGATTGCCTATACGGATGACGTGTTTCAGGTGGAAATTTTGGCGATTAAAGAAGCTTTATCCTGGCTGAAGAAAAACGTGACATCTGCAAAGGATAGTCAGGCTGCTATCAAGTCACTGGACTCGGTTTCATAAAATTCTAAAACCGCCCTTTAATGCCGATCTTTTCTTACGGAGATGGCAGAGAAGTTCAACTTTCACTTTTGTTGGGTGTCGGGCCACAGAGACATTCCAGGGAATTGTAAGGCTGACGAACTCGCCGAAATTGGAAGCACTCTACCAATTCTACAGGAAAAGGGTAGCATAGGTATATCAATCGCTACGTGCAGATCAATATTAAAGCTGGATGCCAATAAAAGAACAAACCTTAGGTGGACTGTCGGACTAACATGTCTAGCGACCAAACGGATCTGGCCAAAAGTGGATCTGAATCGCTCTGAGAGTCTAATCCTTTCAAATAGGAAACATCTCAGCGCCATCATAGATGTCATCACTGGACACTGCCTTATAGGCAAGCATGCAAGAAGGCTTGACGCTTTTACAAACGATTTCTGTGGAAGAGAAAGAGACGATCCTCCACCTATTTTGTACATGTCCAGCTCTCTCTCAGAGAAGAAAACTTCACTTTGGATTTTTCGTCTACAACGACTTAACAGATCTAAAGAATATAGACGTTAACAGTCACCTACGCTTCATCATTAGCTCAAATTGGTTCCAAGAGTAGGAGGATCATAGATCCACGTGGTGTCATAATGAGCCAAAAGACCTAAGCCACTTTCACCTAACCCAATTTAACCAACGCTTCAGTGGTAACACCGATTTGGAGCCATTTGGAACAGATGGATGTGACAACCTTTTTAAAATAAGACCAGTTTTGGAAAAAATAAGTCAACGGATTCTACAATACTTATTCCAAAAATAGAGCTTCTTGCGGTGGGTGAGCAAATACTCGTAATACCCATTATCTGCCATCGCGGACTGAAGCAGTATAACACAGCCAAGCCTCACACGTGGGGTTACAAGTACAAAGTTGTAAGTGGAGTTTCCGGAATCAGTTACTACTTCAAGATTTTTGCTGGAGAGCAGAGTAACACTTTCTCCAAAAATGCACTTGATTTAGGACACACTGGAAACTTAGTGACGATGCTTACATGGCTAAACATAACAATCACCAATTTTCTCCCTATAATTGGCATCACAGTCCCAAATTGAGGGTTCACCTGCATGAAAATAGATTACTACCTTTGGGCACAGTCAGATTAAACCGAGTCCCCAGTTCTAAAATGCCAAGAGAGAAAGAACTGAATAAACAAGGTTGTGAAAGCATGATTGAAAAAATTACTACACTTGATAGAGTGAAATTGGGACTGGTATCCTAGTTTGATAACAAGCCTGCAAACATGCTGTCACAGTGTGTTGGAGCCAAACCAATTATCACCAAACAGCGAAAAGAAAACCAGTACAGAAATATTCCTGCTCCTCAAGCTGGTGAGGCTTATATCAAATGTATGGGTGGCGTTGATTTGCTGGACTCAGCGCTTGGTTTATACAGAATCCCTTTGCGGTAAAAAAAGTGCTAAAAGAAAATATATTTTCGCATGAGCGATTTATGCTTAGTAAACCTATGGCTCCGTCTGAATGACTTCCGCTTGCCATTATATGATTTCAAAAGTAGCCGTTTTTGAAAATATGCACAAAACAAACAAATCGCTTGAAAATGTGTGGTTGGCCTTGCATACGAAGCTGTTTATGGCTTCATTTTTTAAATTCTGAAATTAGTAACAATTCCTAATTTATTTTAATAACAGTTGGTTAAGAGACTACAGTAGAGGGCTAATTTATAGTCAACATCTAGAGATGCCTAAGCAAACCAAATGTTGCCATTTGAGAAAGTCAGTAGAAGTAGCGTTAATAACTTAAGCAGGAGTCTTGCAACAATGATTATTAAAAAGATTTATGATTATGATCGGCAAGCTCCTAAGAAAATTAAATCTCTGAAGTGAAAAATCTGCGAAGAAATTTAACAGCTACAAGCAGAAGAAATGAGAAAGTCGATTCTGGGCGAATAAAGATTAACTTCAAAGACATTTTTGATGGTGTGACGACTAAGCAGCTTTCGGCTTTGGATTGTTCTGCGTATATGCATTTTGTATCACGTCATCAATGGAAACATTAAGAGTTCGAACTATTATGCTTACACTTAGAAACGTGCACTATATTGCAACGACAATTGCATATTACAATATAAATTTTTTAAGACTACGATTAAATTTTAGTCATGCTGCTATATGGGTGCAACTTTTGATAAATATCCTTTTCTCTATTAAGAACGCTGCCAACGGTCTGCTTCTCCTTTCACCTCAAAATCATTTTGAAAGTTGAATTTAAGAAGGACGTTGCAGGAGCTCAGATATATCAATTTGAAGATAGAGGCGGTAACATATATGAGAAAAAGTAACGATTATAGGCCCATGATTACGCATATGCCTAATAGTAAAGCCGTAGGAACCAAATGTAGGATATTACAATAGTAAAAGTAAGTAGCAGGCCATGACCAATAAGAGGGATAAGAAATTTCGGAAATGCAATCATCCAGATTTTTATGGGTGTTGGTGGAGTTTTTAAAAGCAAAGTGTGCGCATATGGTTATAATTGACTGGTAGCCGTCGTTTGCAAACAAGATCTTCATTTAACATTCACATGAACAGTATCTACCCGTGTAAATATTTGAATTTTCTTTTTCCAATATTTCCGCGACTTTTGATTGCAAGTTGATGCCGCCCCGACTCAGTGACTAACTTTTTTGTAGCTTTGAGAATATGTTAATAAAAAATATTTAGGGAATGTTTCTCCATGTTTCATTTAACTTCTGACTCTTTTTTACGTCCACGCACAGTATCTACCCAGGTAGATTCAGTATATTTCATGCATTTTGTATTGAGATTTTCCTAGTTTGGCATTGAAATTTCATGAAACAGCGAATTAGATAAAGAAAATATTTCTTCATATATACTCGTACATACATATGTATGGACAAATACATTCCTGAAAAAAAATTTAATTTTTGAAGTCATACGAGAAATAAAAAAATAAATTTATCTGTTTTTAGTTTTATTGCAGAAAGAAATCGATATTTTTATAAAAAAAAAATTAAAATGTATGTGGCAATGTTCACATTTTGTCTGATTCAGACTGTATTGTACGCATATCGGTTTTCTGCATTTGTCGCAGGCGTCACGTGTAGGTCGCTTGTTTTTATTTAGTTGTCAACATAGATAGCATGTACCTTTTTGTCGTAAGCGACCTGGAATAGACGTCTCATCCGCAAAATTGAATGCACCAATCGAATGACCTAAAATACACTCCATACATAGAATTTCGTATAGCAAATACGTACACCCGTTACTCTAGGATTTTTTTCTCTCTTTTTGATAAGAGGGATACACAAGTTCTCCCCTAATCTCTCCAAGAGCTTACCGTCTCCGACTTTGTTTCACAGCTGCTGTGCCTTTTTGGATTATTTGTAGTGTAAATTATGTAACTCACAAGCGCTGCTGTATTCAACAAATTATAAAACAAAGCCAACGGCCAGCTATACCATATGTTTTCGTTCGCTGCGTGTTGATACCGGGGTATCGTTTTGTCCATAGTTTGTTTAATTGCCACGTCAATTAGTTTTAGATACCTGACAATCTCCTCGTTTGACAGATTTCTATTGGATGGTGGGTAGAGCGAATTCGAGGAGAGTGCTCTCGTCAGTGTTCTGGAGAACTGCGTCCAACGCACCCTACTATAATTGTAGAAATGCTTTTGAACAAACTCTTCCAATTCCGCAATTTAGTTGGGAATAGTTATTTCGGTGCTGAGACCGCAATGGTCACTGTCATACACGAAAGTGCGTAGACAGTTTGTAGTTTGTTGGTTAGTGCATGCCAGTTGAATTCGTGAGTCGAACAGCAGAAGATCCAAATAGGACCCGTGTCTGGGAAACGACGGACTATCCGTCGCCTTAAGCCCGAGTCGATACATTATACTGTGCTGACCCCACCAATTGAATAGTAAATTCGCTCTAGTATTTGGTATATTATTTCCCCAATCACTATATTTGGCGTTGAAATCTCCTCCAATAATAAAATAGTTGTCTTCCAATTCCAGCCTCAGGAATCGAAAAAGTGTCTCGAGCTCTGAGATGAATAAGGTGGATTGAGTAGCATATACACAATGCATGCTTCCAGCACCTGGAACCTACTTACTACACGACTGCATACTCTTTTAAAACGTATTCCTTTTCTTGCAAAGATCGCAACGCCTCCTCGCTGAATGGAGTTGAGTCGGTTTCTCCGAATTATTTTCTATCTTCTGTGCCTCATTTTGTGTCTTTTGGTAAGCTTAGTTTCGCTAACCAAAAGCACATCAGGGGCTTGGTCTTAACATTCACTGCAAGAACCTTCAGGGTTTGCTCCGCTATGTACGTACCCATTACGACTGGAGGTGCGTTCGGCCCGGCAGCAGCGAGTATATTTGATCTACCCGCGTAGCCTGTTCCTGTACGTGACGCTGGAGCTGAGCCATCTGCCCCTGAATAGAGAGCAAGATAGACAGCATGTCAGTTACAGGTTCCGGTGCTCTAGGCGCTGGGGCCTGAGAGGCAACCTTCGCTTGTTGTACCGGAGTGTTCCTACCTGCCGGAGTGTTCCTACCTGCCGCCATTTGGGCGTATGAAACTTGGGGAGTAACGGCTGGTGTTTGTGCCTGCACGAGTGGACGTTTAACTTCCACTTTCTGCTGCCGAGCCAGATTTACTCTTTTTATATATTGGAATTTGGGACAACCCCGATAGTTTGCGGTGTGTCCCGTGTTCCTGCATAAGGCACAAGAGAGTTGGCTTTTTTCCGACGCTCCGTCCTTACCTAGAGCGCCTTCCTCTGACTTGCGGTCCTTTCCACACTTCACGCATCGAGGCTGCATTTCGCAGTTCGACGCGGCGTGCCCGAACCTTTGGCAGCGAACACATTGTAAAATGTTTTCGCTCCTCTTTAATTTTACCCAGTGTACAACCTGGTAGTCCAGGATTTTGATACTCCTTAGACCATCCAGTTTGCTGTCGGGACTTAGCTGAACCAAGAAGAACGGTAGTTTCCGCTTCTCCTTTTTAGCTCTAGCCGTGACAAACGGCTTGACCTCCACGAATTTGAGCCCTTCGCACTCCTTCTCTTTAAGCAGTGCAAGGAGGTCCTCCGGATCAGTCGACGGTTCTAACCCCCCCAGCAGCATTGTTTGCAGCTTTTCCCCCTTCGGGGTGTAGGAGGAGAACTCCGTCGTCGAGTCCTTCAGTAAATTTTTTATTTTATGGTAGCGCTCCACTGTGTTACAGTGGATCTCATGCCTATCTAATGATAATGTTTTTATAAAAAAGTTGTTGCCTCTTTGAGTCCCATTTTATAAGTGTTTATAGGTGGAACCCTTGTTTTAGATGTATTTTGTTGTTGTTGTTGTTGTGGTTGTTGTTGTTTCCGCTGCTGTTGTTGCTGGCTACTCTGCTGCTGCTGTTGTTGTTGTTCCTGTTGTTGGCGTAGTGTCCGCTGATATGTTTTTCGAGCCTGTGGATGTTTAGGCTGCTGTTTTGGTTTTTGCTGTTGCTCTTTTGTCGTTATGTGTTGGGTTTCTTTTTCTGCTAGTTGTTGTGGCTGTTGATAATTGAGAAGTTCTCGTAGCTGCTCCTTCTTCCTCCATGCTATTTGTTCAGCTTTAATAGCTAACACTCTTTGCTGGAGAAGCTTTATATTATTTTTTAATTCCTCTACCTCCTCCTCTTCGTCATCTGACTCAGAGGCCGCCAGAGATGCAAACATATTGTCATCTTCCATACATTGGCCTTCTCCACCATTGGACACATATGAGAAATGATTTTTGAGTGCCTTTTACTTCGTTTGCTGCTGTGCCGCTGCTGTGCCGCTGCCTTTGTTAATGTTGTTGGCGCCCCTTCTCACGCTCCACCAGGAGGCTTTTCTGTTGATGCGGACAGGGAAGGGCGCTTCATTAGGTCCGGAGTAGGCTTCAGCTTCCTCCTCTTCTTCATCTTTGGCTTTGGTTGGCTTGAAGCACTTGAAGCATCGACTGATTTTTCAGCTGGTCCCGCTATTGGCTTAGCGGACCGCTCTCCGGAATGCATCGCGTGATGTGAGGCTTTTCTGTTGATGCGGACAGGGAAGGGCGCTTCATTAGGTCCGAAGTAGGCTTCAGCTTCCTCCTCTTCTTCATCTTTGGCTTTGGTTGGCTTGAAGCACTTGAAGCATCGACTGATTTTTCAGCTGGTCCCGCTATTGGCTTAGCGGACCGCTCTCCGGAATGCATCGCGTGATGTTGTTTGCTCACTTTTTATTTTTTAAATTTAAAAAAAAAAAACAGAAAAACTTTTTGTGAACTCGAAGCCAAGAGCTGTGATTTGCCAACCGAACACACTGTCACAGCGCCAATTGGGGCCTAATAAAAAACTTCTCCACTTTTTTATTGGTTTTGTTTCTCACTCGCAAGCCGAAGAACGTCTAAACTCCACTGAGGTCTATAGACGACGGTAAAGCGTCCTGATTTAGTAGTTCCCATTTTAGTGGGGTTTTTTCGGGATTTTGAGCATTCCACTCGTTATATTCACTTCTAACTTTTCTGTTCGTGTGCCTGCAAATGATGTCTTGAATTGCATTACTCACCTGTTAGGCTTTTGGTAGCTGAATTTGATCCCACATATAAATTGTCTAGAAAAATGTTATCTGCCGCTTCACGATGCAGATTTGGTAGAGTCTTGTACCACTTGGTTCCATCCTTCCCAACCCAGAAATTAGCTGAAACTTCACTAGCATCTTCTTCTTCAAGATCATGTGCTTTGATATTCTCGCCTTCAACTTCACCTCCCAATCTCTGTTCTCCATCCGCCTCAGAAACCCGTGTCATCATTCAGCTCTACTTCCAGATTATTTAGTTCAGCATCGCTATTAGCGGTTGCCTCTGCAGGCAAACAGTTTTCATCAGACTCACCATCTGCAACAACTTCATCTAAATCCGACTCCGAGTCGGAGCTGATTTCTTGCGAAAGTCTTGCAAAATATCGTTGCTTCATCAAATGACAACCTATCAGCAAAATTATTGCTCAGACTATTATAAGTCAATAATTAATTAATATTAATCAAACCCAGAAACAGCTGACGATGAAAGGTATTCTAAATCATTTCCTATATTCTGCATTTTTGAATAAAATTTAACAAAACACTAACCCAATGCCAAAATTTCTCAACATTGCGCAGTTTCAACTTTGCGAGAATTTCACATGCCTACTCAGATTCGATTTACAGGACTTTGAGCGAAATACCATATTTTTTAGGTGGATAACTATGGAGTGCCATGAGTTATTGCTATGGTATTCGTGTATTTTTCTTTTCAAATGCACTCATCACCTCAAAGTAAACAAATTTGCAAATTCTAAATGAAAACGAAGAATATTAAAAAGAACAAAGAAAAAAAGCAACCCGTGTCCTAAGATGCAACTCATACAAAATATATGAGATTATTTTTTATCTACCCCGATAGATACTGTTCACGTAAGTAAATTAAAATTGCTGTTCATGTGAAGGTTAAGGCAGTCGTAGTGTCATCATGGAGCTTGAAAGGCTTCTGTGGGGATCCAGTTTCGTATGCCACTTTATACTTAAAAATATTGCACCCTAATTCCCAAATCACATTGGAACATGAATGGTATTGATTAAATGTATCAAAAAAAAGATGTAAAGCATGTTCTTGCACTACTTTAACTAAATGAAACCATCTCATCATGTCAACTTGTAAGCTATTCAAATTGAATTACATTGCATTTACAACCCAAAAGTCTTTTCCACTCATTGTTGTGTTCCTAGAGAATTCCATTTTCCAGCTTCAGCCACTCTTAATCGGTATGAAGCAAACGATCTCATTGAAATGCTCAACCGAAGCTGAAGTAAAAGGTTTTCCAGTAACTAACAAGCACTAAGGCACTTTACTGCTCCACGAAGCATATGAATAGCCTCCTTCCTCAGTTCATTTACAGACCAAAGAAGGATACAGGACGCCAGTACTAGTTTAACATTCAGTAACCCAATTCCTCTATAAAACAGATGATGATTCTGCTGCAGTAGCTGATGATAATGATGAGTGAAAAAAGATGCACAAACGCACTATAGCGATTTACTCGTTTAATTCTCGGATCTCCAAAGGCAGTTCACAACTTCATATAACTTTTCGAAATTTCTCATGCAGAAGGATGCGCTCATCAGTTAGTTTACAGTGTAAGAGCCCTAAAGCGTTCGATAAACATTATCGTCTTAGTCGTATAAATAATTTTCTGAAATTTCAATTTCTACGGATGAGAGTTTTTGGCTAAAACACACACCCTGCGCCATGACCTGGATTTATCTTATGGAGTGATGCATCCACTTGGAAACCTTTTGTTTATTTATTCGAGTAAATTGCCTCTGAACTGCAACGGATGCCGAAAATGTTGGATATTGCCACTTGAAGTGGATCGTTCAACCAAATTTATGGTTAAGGATGAGAAATCGCGGTTGGTTTAGGATCCTCGTCAGTTTGGTTTTGTAAATGAAAACTGGAATCTGTAGAGCACGTTTTTTGTTTAATGTAAACACTTATATTGTTTGCATAATATTTGGAAATTGGCTTTGTTGTGAACTACTCTAGACAGGTTTCAATAAAAATGCAGAAATAGTAGAGGATTATTTCTTCTTGACTTTAAGACTTATGCAGTCGGTGGTATAAAGGTAGCCCGTAGCCCTTCTTGGCCATCTGTAAATTATTCAATCAGTAGAAATCTGATGCATGACAAGTATTACCATCAATTTGCAATCTCATTTTAACTCTGGCAACAAAAATGGGTCGCTCGTGGTGCAAGACTACATTAAGTCTATGTACTTGTATGCATGGTCGATAGATTGAAGTGGAGAAGTAAATAGCAACTATTATTCCAGCGGAGAGTACTCAACTATGGCATCCACAGAATATTGTAGAATCAACTGATTACTTATCCCGAAATTAATTAACAAGTTCTAGTATAGCTACAGCGAAGGCGATGTCCACAGATACCAGTAACGATGCTAAAAGAAGTGGTGAAACTATGTTTATTCACTTTCTGGACTTTGCGGGATGATCTCGGTTCAGTGGCTTACAAAATCCAGCTCCTACAAGAATTGAAGGCACTTGGCCATTGTGTGTGTCGTACAATCGGTGAATGAGTTGAAAACGAGATTGCTATTGATCCACTTATTCATTCTGATGGTAATTTTGTTCACTCTAGAATAAATGACACTAACGTATTGTAGTTGAAAGTGTTATATCTCTAAAACCGAAGGGTGTCGGAATCGATGAAATAGATCCTACTTTCTTTAAAAGTGTTCCACCAATAATGTTGCCCTATATCACGTATATCTATCATAAGTTTTGGATAACTAGTGCTTACCACAGCCAATGAAAAAGGTCTAAAATGATACCAATTTCAAAATATCAAATTTATAAGGAATTTAGGCCCATTGCAATTATACTCTTGCTATAAAAAATATTTGATGGAATCATGCAAAATCAAATGAATTGTTATCTACATGATCCTTTTGTCCAAACAATTCGTTTTTCGACAAAAATACAGCTGCATAGCAGCATTTATAAATGTTATTGAAGATATAAGGAGTACTTTTTAGTACTTTTGGACTTTTCAAAAGCCTTTAACACAAAAGATCACAGTAATTTGTGCAGGTAGATCTCGAGACTGTACAATTTTTCGGCCGCCTCCGTTAAGCTAATATCTGCCAATAGAAAGTAGGCAGTGGTGGTTAATGATTGTTTCTCAGAATTCCTTTCCACATTCAGAGGTGTTCCACAGGGATCAACTCTCGGTCCACTTCTGTTCTCATTATACATAAATTATTAGGTCTATAACTTTCGTGCGGTTTGCTAAGAGATGGCGTAACTTGTATTATTCCATTGTTATTATTCCATTGGAACATGCGTTGGAAAGCTACTGTCATTGTACGTCATTTCAGTATATTTCATTCAATTGAAGCGTAAACAACAATAATTTTTTTTCACTCAAATATGTCGAATTTTGTGCCTGAAAAAGTGTTTTTGCGGGGAGTTCTTCTTCATTACTCGCAGAATCTTTGGGTGTCACTCAAGCAGCCATTTCAAAACATTTAAAAGCAGCTGGATATATTCAAAAGCAAAGATGGGTTCATGGGTTCCACATGAACTCAAGCCGAGAGACGTCGAAAGGCGGTTTTGCATGTCCGAAATGCAGCTTGAACGCCACAAAAGGAAGTCATTTTTGCATCGGATTTTTACTGGTGATGAAAAATGGATCCATTACGACAACCCTAAGCGCAAAAAATTATATGTGAAACCCGGCCAACCAGCCAAATCAACGGCAAAGCCGAATATCCATGGCGCGAAGGTAATACTCTGTATTTGGTGGGATCAGATGGGTGTGCTGTATTATGAGCTGCTAAAACCGGGTGAAACCATCAATAGACAACGCTACCGAATACAATTAATCCGTTTGAAGAGAGCAGTGGCCGAAAAACGCCCGCAATATGCGACCAGACACGAGGCAATAATTTTCCATCATGACAACGCTCGGCCCCACGTTGCTATTCCGGTTAAGAACTATTTGGAAAACAGTGGATGGGAAGTCTTACCCCACCCGCCTTATAGCCTTACAGCCCAGACCTTGCCCCTTCTGACTACCATTTGTTCCGGTGGATGCAGAACGCCCTCACTGAAATACGGTTCACATCAGAGCAGAATATCAAAAATTGGCTGCCAAGCCGGCGCAGTTCTTTTGGGATGGGATCCACAAATTGCCAGAAAGATGGGAAAAAGTCATAGCTTCAGATGGGCAATACTTTGAATAATACTATTGTACATGTTTTTCTTAAATAAACGTTCAAATTTTGAAGAAAAAACCGCACGAATAAAGGTATATACCCAATAGCTTCCTTCGACAATAACACAGACCTTGCACAATATGCTGCTCACTTAGTCTCATTGAAGAATGTGTGGATAAAATTAATGGAGACTTAAGGAAAATTTTACAGGGGTTAGCAGAAAATGGGTTCTTCTTAAAACCAAATTCAAAATGCATTGCAATATCACAGAAAACTTTAGAAACTTCATATTTGCCGCAATTTCTACTTTAAGACTCCCCCATAAGGGTATATTGAGTCTGTAAGAAATCCGGGATTGATAAGGCTCTAAGTTGGGCAATCATATTAGCACTATTATTCATAAAGCGTACGGTGTGGGTCACACAGCGTTATACGTGCACAAAACAACGATTAATGCTAGCTAAAATACTTGTTGTCCCAACCTTAACATACGATTGTGGAGCGTTCAGAAATTGTATTGTAGTTACTCTAGCAGAAGAAATCTCAATGTTTCATATTACGTATACGCACTACTACCTTTTCCAGACAAATTCTCAATCTATCTCTCGATAAACTCATGCAATATCGCACATTAATAATACTCTTCAACATCAAGCAGACACATCGACTTACAATAGTTGTCTTTTTTATAAATTACAAATGTCCTTATCAATGAGATGGCTACAACTTTTGTATACGAAATATTCTTGCCGCACATCTGAACGCCAGTTTTTTTTATCAAAGCTATCCAAATCATATTAGAAGAATAGGGAATAAACGATGTTTCTACAATGAATTGAGAACTCACCTCTTTGTCTAGAACATCAAAATATTGGCTTTTAGCGCGTGAACAGATAGTTTTTCCAATTGATATGTTTCAGCAGCTGCCAAAGTTACCAGCGACAACCAGCTGTCAAAATATTCAGTAAGGTTTGCCATTTCATCGTGCATCGTTTTATGCTTGCCGAACGTGCAGACATTATTAAAAATATTATGGAAATTCCGGCTCCGTTGTAAACGCAATGTGAATTTTGTTGTGAGGTCGGTCATCATCATGGCTTCAGTGAGCTAGTGTCAAACCGTAGAAAAGTTTGAGCATGAGTAGACTCTTTTGGATCTTAAGCCAACTAGACAGAGATTGGTGTGAAATGAAGAAAACATATCCGCCTTTGCGGATATGAAAGATAGAAGATCCAGAAATGTCGATTAGGTACTGATCAGCTGAATTAGACATCGCCAGAGAGTCACCCCGGGTTATTCTGCTGTTCTATATGGGGCAACATCCGTATAAGATTGTGCTGATGCAATAATTGAAGCCGTGCGACCATTGACAATGCCGTGAGTTCGCTAATTGGGCGCTGGAAATGTTGGCGGGAGATCCGGATTTTTGCCAAAAAATCATCTTCTCGGACAAGGCCCATTTTTGGCACAGCGGCAATGGTAACAAGCATTAATGCATCCACAAATAATAACTAGTTGGTGCAGTTTATGGCATGGAGGCATCATAGGACCTAATTTCTTTCGAAATGAGGAAGGAATCACAGTTACCGTTAATGATCGCAGCTATAGAGCGATGTTAACCGACTTTCTGTGGTCAGAGCTCGACAACATCGATATACGCTAGCTGTAGTTCTAACAAGACGGCGCTATATGCCATACAAGTGATGCAATGCTCGAAGTTGTGAAGGAGAAATTTGGCGACTGGGTCATCTCACACCGAGCGTTCATCAATTGACCGCCGCTATTATTTTCTATGGGGCTACGTCTACGCTAACAAGATATCCACTTTGGATGAGTTTGAGGGCGACATTCGATACGCAAATGCCGGAACAAAGCCGCAGATATTTGACCGAATCGTCAAATACCTTAAACTTTTGTATTTATTTTCTTTTATTTTTTATATTTTATCACAGCGAAATATTAATATAAATATAACGGATTAAATAAATCATTATCTAGTGTATGTTTGACCGAATATTAATATAATTTGCTTCTGAAATTACTGGTTGATCAGCGTTATTCATTAAATGTTGTTATTTATATTATGCTTCCCTGTATAAATCAAATCCCCAAGCCTATACTATCTTATAAGATATTGTACGAGTATCTTCACTTTTTCCCATCTGACGGCTCTAATTCATACCGCCGACTTTTCCGCAAATATTTCAAAACCCGACCGCGTAAGAGAGAATTGTCATTGTCGATCCTTAAAATTTTGGCAAGTCAATCACAGCAGATTATTTGAATTCTAGTGAAAAATAAACAATGTGTGAAGCTTGCAATCCACCGCCTGATGTTAAAGGTATACCGGCCTCGGGTTTTACTTTTTTTTTTATAGTTTTTGTCCATAGTTAGATCCCGTGAGTAGCGGAGAAATGATGGTCCATCTGTACAGAGATCCGCTGTATAGAGATAAGGCTAGCTAATCCGGAGGTCGTCAGGTATCCAGGTAATCCGTTCGAGGGCCCGTTTTTGGAGATGCTTTGTCCTCAGCCAGGCTGATCCTCGGCACGCGTCGTATTATACCTTGATCCTGCCCAGGGGAAAAAGCAGTAGTTGGGAAGGTGGTTGAGGGGGGAAGGCATCCCTTAGTTTCGGGACTCATCTGGAGAGCTCTTCAAGATTCATTGACCTTACTCAGCCTCTACATACAACTCGACAAGTTCGATGCTCACAGTAACGGAATTCCTATTCTAAGATTATGAAAATCTGATGGGGACTGCAAAGACCTATTTGAAATTGCTAAGTAATTGTAACGTTGTTACAGGTCTTTTATGATGGATATCTCGAGTAATATATCGCTGATCGAAGCCTATTTTCTAGAAGACCTTCTAGAATGTAACGCAAGATCTGGAAAGAGAGCTCAACCAGCTGTTGACCCTGTAGGAAGAAATAGATCAATCATTACACCCTCATCAGGTAACAGTCACAGTCACTACTTTTTCATCAAGCCCTGATGTGAATGTTGCTGCTTCGGTACCAGACACTTCGGTAGATACCGAAGACGGAGAAGATTTAAAGTAGACCGAATGTGGAAAAAAAATGCGACAAGCGAACTAATTTGTCAGAATATTAGGTGATACTGGAGCTGTTGAAGTATTTTTTTCGGATTGCGATATGCCAACAGATACTTTTTTGGTTTTCTTTGATTTCACATTAGGGAGCATCATGTATCAAAGCTACCGTCAAAACAAAAATTCTAAATTTGAAGAATGAGGAGTTAATTGCCTTCATTAGCATTTTTTAATGGGCTGCAATTGGACTATTTCTCTTCGGCGCCTGATTTAAACAATGCAAAACGATGACCAGGGGCAGGATTGCTGCAATATTGTCATCTTTACATTGTAATGATAATTCTATGATGCCCCAGAACTGTAAAGATAAGTTGTTCAAGATAAGGCCAGTGTTGGAAGTGCTGAACCAAAAATTTCAGGAATGTTATCATGGAACCAGGGAAATGAATATTGATGGTAAAATTCAAGAGCAGATAGGCCCTGAAACTATATGTTCCAATGAAACCTATAAAAAGGAAATATAAGCTATGGTGGTTGGCAGATCAAAGAGGTTTTATGAAGAAGTTTATGATTTATCAAAGCAAAGATGAACGAATGACCGCTAAGTGTGCAGATTATTCACTTCGAGAAAGAATTGTGTTGGAACTAACGGAAAATTAACGGCGCAAAAACAAAGTCATATATTTTGAAAATTTTTTCTCATCTGTTCCCTTACTGGAGAGATTGATAACTGATGGGACCCTTGCCGAAGTCACGAATTACTGCCCCATATCTAGGCTTTCACTTATATCCAAACTCCTCGAAAGCATTTTGTACGAAGCCTTAAGCTTCCAGTACAAATCTCTTATTTCCCCTAATCTACACGGCTTACTGAAAGGGAGATAAGCTACGAGTACCACTAGCGTCGTCGAATTCGGATCTATTCTCTCAGTATTAGAAAATCGCAAAAAAGTAGACGTTATAACAACTGGTTTAGACGAGATATTTTATAAACTAATCCTGTTAAAATTGTCCGTCCTGGGCTTTGAACTCATTTTGCTAAAATGGATATCTTCTTACCTAGATAATCGCTTTTATATTGTTCATTTGAGGTCTGTCCTATCGGTCCCTTTCCTGGCCACTTCAGGTGTTCCTCAAGTTAGTCACCTAGGTCCACTTCTCTTCATCCTAACCATAAATGACCTTGAAAGGGTCATTCACCACTCAACACTTTCTCTCTATGCTGACGATACCAAATTTTTTAAACCCATTTCCTTACAATACGACTCCAGCCTACTTCAAATAGATCTAAATAGTTTTTCCACCTGGTGCATCAAGAACTGCTTAGAACTCAATGTCACCAAATGTCAGTCGATTACCTTTTCACGTAAGTGCAACAGGTTTACTCCCCGAACTTACGTTATCCACGGCCAACCTATATTCCTTGTTCAAACTATCCGCGACCTTGGCATGTTATGCGACAGGGAGCTTAATTTCCACTCGCATATCGATGAGATAATTACCAAAGCAAACTCATCGCTTGGCTTCGTTAAAATATGTTCCAAAGTATTCTGTAACCCGTACTTGACCAGATCACTATACATCACTTACGTTCGCCCCCTTCTCGAGTACACCAGCCAAGTGTGGTGTCCCTTTCAACGAGTTCATGTAACCCGAATTAAGAGGATCCCGCGTCGTTTTCTTCTATTTGCTCTTCGAGGTCTACCCAGGAACGATCCTCTAATCTTACCTCCCTATCGAGACCATCTCAAACTCATTAACATGAATACCCTTGAGGAACGAAGGGGCGCAGCAAACATTCTTTTCATCCACCAACTCTCAGGCTTCGTCGATTGCATTTCCCTTTACAACTCCATTTCCTTTAAGGAGGGTTGTCTGAAAAGTTTCCGAACAAAGATACAAGACATTTTTCCTCAAATTTTTTTTTATTTTTCTACATAGCTAGTCTCCTTGTAACTCTACACACTTCTCCCAGCGATGCTCCCATCTCTCTAGCCCGTCCAAATAGTACTTGGCGATTTTATCTGCACAATAATTGTTCATGAAGGTGATTGCCTCCTCATTTGACGAAAATCTCTGTCCTCCGAGCGCAGTTTTTAGATGAGGGAACAAAAAAAAGTCGCTTGGGGCTAGATCTGGTGAATAAGGCGGATGGTCAAGCAGTTCAAACCCTAATTCATGGATTTTCACCATGGCAACCGCTGAGGTGTGGGACGGCGTGTTGTCTTGGTGAAACAGGATTTTCTTTTTCCGCAAATTTGGCCGTTTTTTCGCAATTTCTGCCTTCAGCTTGGCAAGTAATGATGCGTAGTATGCTCCTGTAATGGCTTTTTCTTTTTGAAGATAATCGATTAAGATAACTCCTTTACTATCCCAAAAAAACAGTCGCGATTTTTTGTTGGAGCCGGCTAACCCTTTGTAGTCCACTGTTTTGACTGAATTTTTGTTTCGGGCATATAATGGTGTATCCAAGTTTCATCTACAGTAATTAATCGGCGCCAAGACTCGGATTTATTGCGCCTAAACTACGCCAACAGAGCGTTGGAAATGTACATTTGAATAGGTTTTTGGTCTAACGTAAGCAAACGCGGCACCCAACGCGCTGACAGCATTCTCATACCTAAATCTTGATTTAATATGTAACAAACATGTTCTTTGGACATTTTCATAACCTCTACTATCTCTGTCGCTATAATTCGGCCGTCGTCTAACACCATTTGGTGAACTTTAGCAATGTTATCGTCAGTGGTTGCAGTTTTTGGACGGCCCGAACGTTCATCAGTTCCCAGCTGCCCAAAATTTCACTGTGGTAAATGCTGGTGCAGAGTCCCCATACACAGAGTCCAACTCATTTTTGCGTAGGCGTATTGCCTTTCAAAAACAAGAATTTAATAACAGCTCGATACTCAATTTTTTCCATTTTCACAAAAAACACTCACATCGACTCACTCAAACGACTGTCAACTAAAAACTGCGCGTCCAAAATGACTGAAACTTCGGCGGGTAACTGTTAGAAGATGCACAACTTGCATTCACTAGTTTTTATTATTATTATTAATTCTTATTATTAAGTAATAAATTACAATAATAATATATAAAAAAGAATATATAGCACTAGCTACCACGGCTATCGGCTACCACTAGTTTTTATTGACGAGCGCCGCTATCTTTACGTACATCACTTACGTTCGTCCCCTTCTCGAGTACGCTGGCCAAACATGGTGTTCCTTTCAACGAGTTTATGTATTCCGAATTGAAAGCATCCAGCATCCAACATTTTCTTCGATTTGCTCTTCGGGGTCTATCTTGGAACGATCCTCTAATCTTACCTACATATCGAGACCGTCTCAAACTCACTAAACGAGAAGACGTATAGAAAACGGGTAAAATCCACAAAGTATTCAAGGCGGCAAGTAATAACATAAGCTGTATTGAGCTCGATGAAGATATGGCTCATCTTTCCTCACCCTTTATCACCCAGTTCTATGCGGCACTGGATTGAATGATTTTTACAATGTACCAGAAAAGATAGATCTACGCGCGGAATAAATGAAAATGACATTTTTCTCGTTAGTTCAGATAGTATAGATGGTACCGCCGGTTACTAGCGAACCCAGGACAGGAATACACGGCAAATCAAGGAAAGATCAATTAAGTAAATACTACATCGAACAACGTAGATGTTGTCAACCAACAAAAAATTACACAGCCACCTCCCAGTTCAGTGTCGTACATAAAGAAATCCGTACACAATCTTATTAGCTTTTCAGGATTATATTTTCCACGTTTAGTCATAGGTCTCTCTCTCCTACCGGCTTCCTCTCTTTGTGTTTACGAATACTTATGTATTATTTACTCTCCTTAAAGTAGAATCATAAGAAAAATTAATTCACTTCACAACTTACTCGTAATTTAAGTCGGCGGCGTCTTGATAGTGTTACCAAGATGATTTATACTGCCGCCGACGACACAAAATCTATAAAAAGTTTTCAAACAATCTACCAACCGACTTTGGTTCTTTAATGCCCGATGAATGTATTCCAGTGGCTTTCGTTGTTTTTTTACGATACATTCAGCAGTTCTTCAAAGAAATCTGCAACATAAAACTTGTCCCTTTGTTCCAGAACAAATAATACACACCCGAGTCAGAATTAATTTCCAACAATGACACATCAGAAGAAGTACGGAAGGTCCCCTATACAAATTTCCCGCTTACCAGCTTTGACCGGTGAACTATAAACTTTAGCAGAAAGTCAGAAAAATGCAAATTGTTGCTGCTATCCAGACTTGTGATCGATAACGATTCCTCGAAAATCCCTTTCTAAAATACTCTTGGTTTCGGTCTTAGGGGGTGCAAAAGTAACTCAGGGGTAGCTATGTAGACAAAATCACCCTAATTTTCAAATCAAAAGCGGATGCAGCTATAAAATGGAAAAAAAAAAAATGCCAACATTGGCAAGGACATGTAATTTCTTGTCTGTCCGCACAAGGGCACCCCCACGACATTCGTATGTCGACAGTGTTCTGTTTTTTTCAGTTGAAAATTGGTAATTTTCCAATACGAACGACCCTTTGATTTGTCTATGTCTATTCCATGGTGCCAATCGTTGCATCAATCCCCAGAATGAATGTCATTTGTTAGGGCACCCCATTAGGAAAGAATTCCGTGCGGGTAGTCTCCCCCCCCCCCCTTCCAATTAGGTTCAATTCAAGTGCAGTTATTAACCTCCTCTAGAATTGTATTTAACTTAAGCTCTTTCGCGACTTTAAAACTCCTTCAGGGGACTTTTTTTTTAAGACAAAATCACCAATCCTCCTCGTTAATCAAGCTTACTACAATCACCCCCGTTAAAGCCTACCCTCGGAAGAGAACTGCCACGATGTGCAATACAAATTTAACGAATTGAAATGGATTGATGGCCAAAGGGGAAAAAGCCGGATGCAACCCCAATGTCTTTATGCCCAGGAAATTGAAAAGCTTCAACGTCTGCATTGCCAGCGATAAGGGTTGAAATAAGGGAATATGCCGAAGCGAAGATTTAAGTGGGTTCTTCCTGGTATCTGCAACGAGTTGATGTTACGAACGTAGGTACAGCTTGTCTCCCCAAAAAACTGGCAAACATTTTGAAGTTCAAAATTAAAAGCAAAATTAAATGCCGCCGGGGATTTTTCGTCAGAAAATTGGCTGCTTTGAGATGTGCATTTGGGGATGGAAGCATTCGAATTGGGAATCGTTGACATTAGAAATTGGATAAACGGAGAGGTAGAGTTATCTTCAAAGGCCGTTTGAGAGTGACTATTAGGGAGAGATAAGACTGTGAAGATGTGATCCCATAATATTTGCAAAATAAGGGATTTAAAAGTCACAAGGGGCAGATATTGTCTTTGAGAGTTCATCTAAAATGTACCACTGGCTAGAATATGCCAAATGTTTTTTTTTCCTTTCTGTCAGGGCAGCCAACTCAAACAACTAACCGACTGCTCTTGCTGAAATTTGTCAGTCTTTCGTAGAAGACAGTGCCAGTGCTTTACAGCAAACAGTCGCTAGACAAAATCCATCAACGTCTCGTGCGAGGAACCACTGTTCGCAACCGCCATGATATATTGGCCGCACCAGCAGGCGCAACAATAATCCTATCCAGAGTTCCGAATTCACAATAACTTTATCCTGACAAATTCATTTGACACATTTGAGATCTTGTACAGTACGTACCACAATTATTTACGTGTGTACAGTGGAAATAGCCACTAAGCCAATTGAATCTTAAGACTTGATTACATCATTTCCTCGGCCGCTATTTGTAAGTATATACCTAACCTTAGGATTAAATTTGGAATCGGATACTCTTTTCCCTAATGCGTTCAGATCTTCTAACTTCTGGTGGATATGCTACCGGAATGGATGCGTCCAACACTTGCTCCTCAATTTGTTCAACTGCATCGTTGGTCGCAACGGTCTCAATCTAACCAGAAGATGTAGCTAATTCGTTAGTACATTGATCAAAATTACCTGTAACAGCGTTTTTGTCCTGACTCTGCCCGAACGCTACTGCCTTAGTAAAAACAGTTTCAGCTACGAACTGATGCTTTACCAAACGCATCTTTTTTTGATGGCCTTTTAAATTTTCCTCGGTGGTCTGTATTCCGTACATGTTGTTGCCTAAAATATCTTTGACGATACCTCTAGACCACTTCTTTGACTTCATGTATTTAAGAGCTAGAGCTTCCTGAAAGAGTTGAAATTTGGATGGTTGTGTTGGTATGATCCTTTTCCTGTCTGGAATAAAGCATGATAAAATGTTTCTATGTTGACGACCGTGAAGTAACTCGGCTGCTGACTTCGAAGAAATTGTTCTATACGTTGATAAAAATAAGTTAACTGCCGAATTCGTATCTCCCTTCTCGTTTATTATTTCCTTAAATGATTGTTTGAAAATTTGAACAAATCTTTCCGCATGGCCGTTTGAGGCTGGATGAAACGATGCTGTTCTCCACTGATGAATACAATGAAATGTGCACAATTCCGCAAACATTTGGGAAGTAAACTGGGTGCCGTTGTCCATAACAATGGGTTTAGGATGACCTTCGATGGCGAAAATAGTCTGAAGGGCTTTAATAGTCGCTTCCGAATTCACTGCTGGCCTAGATACTACGTACGGGAATTTTGAGTATGCGTCCACGCATATGAGCCACATCTTGTTAAAAAATGGCCCGACGAAATCCAAATGGATTCCCTCCCATGCCTCTACTGCCGTAGGTCAATCGATGTATTCCTTACTAGGATCCGATGCTGCCTCCCGACAAATATTGCACCCTGCTGCCACGTTATCGATTTTCTGATCTATACCTGGGAACCACACATACCGCCTTGCCAACTTCATCTTTGAACTCCCCCAATGACCTTCCTGAATAAGCTTAAGGACTCTTGACTGCATCACCTCCGGAATAATTACCCGATCGTGGCTAGAGCTTAAAACAATTACATTATCTTGCACCGTTAGAACCAACTTACTATCAAAATAAAGCTTCAATGCCACGTCGCTTTCTGGGAGTCTGTCAGGCCATCCATCTTTTACGTACGCTTAGGCCCTCATTAGCGCATAGTCCTTAGCTGTGCACTTGCCGATAGCTGTAGCATTAATAGGACCTGCTTCCAAGTTCTCCAAAACGACTTTATTTACTTTGTGAAAATAGTCCTCCCGTTTGCCGAACTCCTCATCCGGACCTACTGGAAGTCCGGACAATGCGTCCGCCTTTTCGTGGATAGTAGTTAAGCGATATTTAATCTTGTAGTTATACGCCATAAGAGTTAGCGCCCAATTGCGAAACCGGCGCATGGTCATCTCCGGAATCATCTTGGAAGGCTTGAATATGGCTGTAAGAGGCTTGTGGTCTGTCTGCAACTCGAAAACTCGTCCGTTCAGGTAGCAATGAAATTTCTTTACACCATATATGATAGCAGGAGCCTCGATTAGACTGTCCAGCTTTTGATAACGATCCAGGCTAATGTGGTGCATGAAACAGCCTGGGTACGATTTTCGAAGAGATTGTGTAGGTGAACGGCGAATATTGTGACCGCTGGTCACCGCCAGTTGGTTTACCTTTACCACGTCGTCTTCTTTGATTGCGGAGAACGTTTTCTGTGTCATTTCAAATGCACTTGCAATATCCAAAACATCTTGAAGAGAGGGATCCACCACCAAAACCACTATGCCCCTGATTATACTACTCGTATTCACATACAATTTAGAGCAAACTGACTCTGTGAAAAGACAATTGAGCGCAACGCCTCTGAGATCTGCCACCCACGACGCATATGACTGCCCTGGCTTCATCACTGTCTTATGGAACTGGTACCTCGCTGCAAGGACATGGATTTTAAAAATGAAATGTTCATTCAGCTTATCGGTCTGTTTTTTGTAGGTTTTGGTAGCTAAATCGTCCATGCCGTATAGCTTTAGAAGAATTTCGAAGTTGTCTGCGCCAACCCAGTTGATTACATCAGTTACACTGTAACTCGAGTTTGTTTTCCGAAGACCTCCACGTAGGAAAACTTCACCGTGCTCCTAGTTGTGCAACGCGTGTAGTCGCTTGTGCAGAAATTTTGGGGTGGAATATCTTGTTCTTGATTTTGCGTCGATTCTTCTTAGCAGTAGGGTGGTCAGCACTCCGCAAGAGTCAACTTACCTTCGAACGAACACATGTCACAAAACCGAATCTTTAGAGCGGCAAATTCTTTAAGATGTAACTGCCATGACATTACTAGGATCATAACTTCAGTCTTACGGTGTAATTAATGCTTGATAATTCGTGACCATGACAAATAATCTATTCAGCTCTGAGACACTTACACAAGATATCTGACCAAAGATGACCAACGTCTAAAGCTCGTACTGAACTCTGGTTCAGTGATGTTAGGTTTAGTACTACTACGGATACTACTGACTCCTTTTAAACCTGCAATTAAGATATCGACGCAAGTTGCCTAAGTCTAAACGATTCAGTCGCGTACAGTATATCCAATTACCGAATGTCCTCATGCATATGTTGCCTTGTTTGTCCGTTCTCTGTTCAGTTTAACATTTACTTCCATTTCTACTAAAATGTTGACCCCATTCAACTTGGGACTGTGCCTCAATAAAATATCAAGCCCGACTTGATTGCGCAGTTACCACTTTAACCACACAGCAAGTGATATACTGAATCCCAGTATGATGCTGTCCGAGAATGCCCTGATTTATCGGAAGAACTACGATCACTTGTAAACTTCTACGCCTTTGGACATCGATTTTATGACGAGAGCCTCTTTACGAATCTTAGTTGGTCTTTAAGCGAAGACGGATAAAAACGTATCTAACCTTTAGGGAGAAATAATCTGTGGCATATAATTCCAGGAAGGAATTGAGCCATACACACGGCCATGACTTTAATCCCACAAAGAAGGTAGTTTTGATTCATCGTCAGAGTCTGTAAGTACATATTAAAATCGCGAAGGTTGTCGACACCGTTCACGGATTCTCCTCAGAAGAAAAGGACTGGGTTTTCCTACTCGTAGTTTCATCTGCCTGACAGGCTTCTGAAAGCTTACAACTAAAAACGGCGTCAACTAAGTGATATATTCAGAAATGGCAACATCTCTTTTTCGGCTAATCGAATAGATCAATAGCTCTCGGTCTACCATCCTTAGCGGACAGCGAGTCGTCTGAATATGATATTAATTCCATCATGCTAGCAATGTCATCAAATTTACTGAACTCTAAGCAGCCATAACTTCAGACTAGGTTTCCGAAGTAATCACTTCCGTCAAAAGGGAACACAACTAGCTTTCTATGCAATTGCCTCTTCCAACTATGTTCCTGATGAACATAGGCATGGGTCTAGCAAAGTATTTTGCTATGAATCAAGTTATTTAAGCACATCCTGCACTGCTAACATCCTAAAATTTACCAGCGGGAGTAATTAGTTCTCTGGTAAGGAGGAGCTATCACCTAAATCAAACGGTTATATCAAAGGCGCGTGCCAACAGCAAAAGTACAAGTACGGGCTAAATGAAAAGGTTTGATGGCTTTTGCCCAAATACCGCTGTGAACCATAGTATCATCCACGCCTCATTCTAGCCAGTAATAAACTCTTTTATTTTTAAATTCATTTTAATTCCAAACGAAGTGTTACAATCACCCTATCTTCCCAGTTACAACTTAAATTACAATCAACTTTATAATTGAAACCTTCTTGCTGTTCATCACACAGTTGCCTTAAAAAAGAAACTCTCAAACCAAAGGACAAACCCAAACCAAAGCCCATGTCACTGAACACCAGTTACAAAAATAGAAGAAGAAAAAAAACGATAAACTTGTGTTAAAACAAAATTCAGTTACGCCAAACTTTTCCCTTTTCATCCTCTTTCATTGCGTTTCCAGTTTGGTCCTCATCTCACTCAAGTGGAAATCTTGAATAAGGAAATGATTTGCCTTTCATGGCGTTTTGCTATCATAGAATGCTATGCCATGCTAATTTCAACACCAAGGTTGTTTCCTCTTAAGAGGTTACCACGAGTCTTAGGTCAAAGCAGGAATCAAAAAGAAGAAGAATGAGAAAAATACTCTCATAAACAGAAGGACAACAGTGTCAGAAAAAGTTTGCAGTGTTAAGTTTCCCCATAAAATAACAGCAACAAGAAGAAGCAGTAAATAAATGGAAAAGAAGTAAGAAGTCCTCCGGATTTTGCAATTGAATTTGTTTCCACGTCAGTGCCTTTTGGGACAAAGTTCTTAAAAATTTTTGCAAACTACCGCGCGCCACACCAGCCGACCAGTCTTTGGTCTGGCAAGCAGGCCGCACAGCGCCAGGACTTTTACATTTCTGCTTGTTTTAGCTTTGATTTACATCCGGTGAAGTTGAGCCAAAGTTCTTTGTAGCTCTATGCAGAGGTAGTGATTTTGGATGATCTGAAAATTGTGCTACAGAAAAGAATAAACGCCTTGCCAACAAATAGAGGGGAGGTATCCAAAATACAGACAAATCTTTTCTGAAATTATGTTTCATTACCGATTAACCCTGGAAGGCGTTCTAAAGGAAGAACGGAGACTAAGGAGGTTAGGCCCGAAGGTACCGAATCAGAAACGTCCTCTGTCAAACACTTCACATTTTTCGCAAGCACTCTTATGGCCCCACTGAGAGAATGAATGCGCTCCTATTACTGACTGAGGATGATGATGGATGGATAGATAGACGGCAGTTATGTCAAATCTGACATCAGCAAAGTAAAGGCTGACGTTTTCAATGGTACACGTGCCCAGAACGTTTTGCCATACGAGTGCTAAGCGTATGTGTGTTTTTTACAGAGACTTGAAAAATTAATCTCAGCCAAAAAATGGAGTTAAATCCTTCCGCATACATAACTTTGACCAGCATCTTTGCCTTTATTAGCGGCTTCCAGTATGGAGCTTGCGACCAAACCATGGGAGCCAAGCAAGCGATGCTCTAGACCTTGGTGTGTGAAAAATCTAAACTGACACTTCTGGCAATTCAAAGGCGGTCGGCTGTAGATCATTTTCGGGTGATTGTTAAGCTTAAGCATCCATCGCATGTGATTCCGCAGTTGCTCCAAGTCCTTGATACAAGCATCATATATTCCACAAAGAAAAAACTGACACAACATCCCCATCGGATTCTGTCCAGGATTCATGCCTATTGGCGGGACTGTATTACCCGACGCTGACGGTTGAACTTGTGGTGTATTGATGTTTTGTCGAGGTTGAGGTGTTATCGAAAGGCTGGGTTGCCCAAATGGGTCTTTTTTGTAGCTGCTGGTGCGTTTACCAAATGAATCAGTTGATCAGATGCAATTTGATAGTTATTTGGCGCTACCATTCTAGTGGACGATGGGACTCCCAGGTCACAAGACTGTTCCGCATTTAGAGTGGTTTTCGTCACAGTTTGTTAGTTTTTGTTCATCTTGATAAGATGCAGTGACAACTAAACCATAACGAGGCTTGATGCGGGGGATTTTCACTGGTGCCTCCCAATAATATGGCGGTGCAAGAGTGACTTCAAGCGAAATTTCTTAACGCAAACAGGTGCATGCCAGGCCAACCTAGCTTTTCCGTTGTTCTCGAAGCCACAATTCCGGCACTGATGGTCTGGCAGGTGTTTGAATATTCGCGCTTCACTTTTGTGCCTCGCTTCCATGTGATACACTAAACCGGTGGAGTTTCTTACCTTGGAAGTACAGAAATTACACTTATAAAACACTCAATTCATGTGAGGTGTTTCGTAGTGATGTGCCATTCCCAACGAAGGCCCCGATTTAAAGTTGCTTCTAAATTATTGCTTAATGCTGTAATCTTTGTGATATTTTTGCCAAGGGAACGTCAAATCTTATGCTTTTGTATGCGTAGTAGATCGATTTGTGTAAACTCTTGTACTAGACTAGCACCAATGTCGATAAAGAATTTTCCCAGTAGACTCTCAATGTAATTCTCACCATTTGGTTGTTTATTTGCATTCGGTGACGTTACTGGGGTGATTGGATGGGCTTAACAACTGCCTTGATGGCTTCTAAATCATCCCAGGCCTCTTTTATTTGAATTTTTGTACAAGTCGCAGATCCTGAGCCTTTGTCGTCATCATCACCACTACCTAGTTTGTTTGTTTTCATTTTACTCGTTGTGGCAGCACTTTCATTAGCATCCTTGCCATCATCACCTAAATCCAGTTAATTTTTGACTATCTCACAGAGATTGTCATATGGTGCTTCCAGGTCAAACTTGTCATCAGTTAGACCAGGCAGAAGATTTGAAGCATTCGATATGGTCGGTAGGGCGGGGATATCCTACAGGCATTGTAGGAACAGCTTTGGGTGCAGCGGGTTGTGTTTGAAGTTGATTTGAGAGCATGGCTGGTTGGATGCTAACTGAAAAATTGCAGGCGGAGGAAGGGAAAGCGGCGAAGGTTTAGTCATATTTGTATCGATTATAACTAGATTTGGCTCCTACCCTCCTGACGCTATGACATTACCCTTAACTCTGCAACCGCTGGCATCAACGAACGAGCGTCTTTAATTCGTGTCATAGGTGACCGAGTACCGTCCACAAGTGAAAAAATTACATTTGGTAAAGTTCTTTGTCGCTTTGATTGTGGCTGAGAATCGTGAGAAATTTCCGCACTTTAATCAAATTTTTAGTGTGGTCTACCTGAAGCAGCGCTGCCCACTTTGGACGCTTCACTTGGACTGTCGTTTCCAATAAGAAGAATCTTCATCGTCATTAAGTATCAGACTTTGGTGGTGGTGGTTTCGGTTTTTCCACTGGCGGTAGTTGAGGTTTTAATCGTGGTAAAGATTGAGATTGATGCTGTACATTTGGTTGGTACTATAGTAACTGAATCTTTCACCTTTTACCAAGAACACCAAACTATCGCCTGGCAATTGAAATAAGACTATTTCTCCTATTTATTGAAACCCTTCAATTGCAGTTTTCCTATATCATGACCTTTCTAGATATTGGAAAACGATCGCTTACCGAAAATAGTGGTACTCAGGCAAAAAAGGACTGGAACAAACTGAGTCAAAGTTGTGGGATGGAGCTGGATTTCAATCCGGAGGCACTATAAAACTGGAAGCTGATTCTTATAGTAAAAATGCAGTGGGGAAGCGGCGGAATTAACCCATAGACGAGTATATAGTCAATTAATTTACAACACTCGAAATGACTATTTTCGGGATGAGTGACAAGTGTTTAACTGATTCTAAGAAGCCACTCTGTGCTCAAGTTCTACTTTCAGAAATTTAAGTCAATATGTAGCGTTCCCTTTGATTTGTCCAGAGCTGCTTGTACGTGTGTATATTCAGAATAAATCAGAACTTGCTACAAATGGATACACGAGGAGTCAACTAACGTCCTAGATGCTGCTTTTTTCGGGTCCAGACTTATGAGGAATGCGACACAAGTTAGTTTACGTAAACGTAGAATAACCGAAAAAAGGTTCTTTGAAAGTAAAAACTGTTTCACAAGCCTTTGAAAGATTCTGAAACATATGGTACTCTAAGTACCAACGAATTGCTTCGAATCGCAATGTTATTTAGAAAAAGTGGCCTACTAAAGTGAGTGGCAAACCAGAGAATATCGTAAAACTGAGGTACCAGCTATCAGTAAGCTATTTCTCCAATTCCTACTTTCATCTCCAAGTTTGGTGACCCCTGGAGACCTAAGCAACCCTGGCAAATATAGAGTAACCAACCTCTGTGGGAAGCAGGATCAGGGCCAACGAGGGAGGTTGTTCTTCCAGGTCTATCAAAGTGTGTAGGATTAGGTAGGATTGATATATTTTGGAGCTGCGGAGGAGGAGTATAGACACACCGGCGCCCGCATCTCCACAGAGGACACACTTCCTTGGCGTCAGGTGGTAACTAGCTATAAAAACAAAGTCCTAACCATGAGAAAGTCAGAAAGTAGAAAGAAGATAAATGCTAGCGGTGAGCAAGCGACGATATAAATAAAAACAATGCAAACATGAACAAAATCTAAGAAAAGAGAAAATTAAGATTTGCAACCTGGAACATTGGTTCCTTAACAGGACGAAGCGCTGAAATTGCGGCTTTTTTAAAATAAACGATTGATGTAGCGTGTATTCAAGAAATTCAATGTACCCAATGGACATGGCTATAAGTTGTACAATATTATAGCGGAGGTGCTGAGAAGAAAAACGGTTTTGCAATAATACTATGCGATCTTATACAGAAAAATGTCGTTAGTGTAGGCAGAATTCAAGACGGCATAATTAGGTATTAACCTGGCTCTAGAATATGCACCCCACATAAACGTAGTATCTGCATATGTCCCATAAATAGGCTGTGATGATCACACAAGGAAGTATTTTGGGATAAACTTATTACATATCCAGATTCACTGCCGATGAGCGCAAATAAACTAATTTTCTGCCACTGTAATGGTCATATTGGTCAGGAAAATCATATGCATGGAGAGCGGTATGGTGTATACGGCTACGGCTTAAGAAATAACAAGGGAGAGAGTATACTGAAACTCTACGCGTGTCTGAATCTGGAATAATAGCGTATAACAGCGGTAATATATTGTATGTTCCCAAACTCAATTTATAATCTTCGACAGGGAAGGTCTCAACCATTTCTCAAAATTGTCCCAGGGGAGCACCTAGCCTCACAACATCAATTGGTGTTTACCAACTTTAAGCTAAAAAGACCAATAAAAACCCACAAAGTACCTTCGTGCCCACCAAAAATCAGATGGCATAAACTAAATATCCAGCAAGGCGAAGAACTCCTCTCGGAAACCATTGAAACCACAAGTATGACCGGAAATGAAATGTGAGAAATTTTCACAATTTGTTCTCAAGGAAAGCTCGGGAACATCTTGAGGTTCCAAAAGGTCCACTTAAGAACAACAAGGAAACTTGATAGTGAAGGCAGAGTATCCAAGATGTTACAAAACCGAAAAAGGTAGCATTCAGAAAATGGAAAGAATTGAAGGAAATCAACGATACAGTCGACTGCATCAGAACCAAGAGAGAAACGAAGAAGTAGCAGTTGCTAAATCTAATGAAGATCTCTATGAAAATCTAGATAATTCTTATGGTGAAAAGATGATGTATAAAGGCAACGCCACAACAACATGAAAGATTTAAAATTCTCTAAATATATGTGCTCCCAAGTTACAGGCATCGGATAGAAACTCCCTGAAAGAAGCCGTAAAAAATATCACGTTTTTTTCCTTTGTTCTACATTCCGCTATAACCATCGACGAGATCGCACCCCTTGATTTGTATTAAATATTTACTTTGATTAAACGAACTTTTTAGTATTTTTTCGATTTTTTTTTATTACGACTAAAGCGGTTACCCCGTCGTTATGCCTCCGACGAACAGGAAAACCACACTGAGAAAGAAGATGCTCCGCAGGTGGGTCTAAGTAACCGCGGTGACGTTGCCGCAAACTACTACGCTCTCCTCCAGATGCCACCTTTTGTAGAGTCTGACGTAGACAACTGATTTTTCCTGTTAAACTTTTACTTCAGGGCATCAGGAATCACATAGAATAATCGTCCATTCGACACAGTATGCTCTCAATTATCGTAGCTCACTCGCATCACCGGACTCCGACCAATAAAAGACGCCGCTTCAGAACGCGAAAAATACGGATATGTTCGCATGCAACTCACCAATTACTTGGCTGACAGTAAACAAAAACGATTTCGACGCGTGCTCCACGATATGCCCGTTGGCGACGAGAAGCCGAGTCAACTCTACTACGGCATGGTTCAGACTTATGGGCTTCACGTCTACTCCAATAAGTTCACGCGGTGATCGTTGTGGTGAAGGGCTCCGCGGCGACAAAGCGCAGATCACTGACACAGTCAGAGAGAACGTCGAGTTCCGTCATCTAAATGCAGTGGTACCCAACGCATCGACTCTCACAGCGCAGACGAGAGCAATCCTTCGAACAATTCGACGACTGTTGATTCGATTGCAATTCCGGCAAGAGGGCAGCTAATTGCCGACCACGATGCCGCTTTCGTCGATTGCCAGTCACATCGCCATCGCAACAACAATCATGACTTCCATTATCATCCATTAAAAACGTTCAACAACCATGCAACTGTTTGCAGTGAACGACTCGCCCATTAAAGTTTACGGAGAGGTCTCCCATGAGCTCAACCTTGGCCTCCGGCGTCCATTCGTTCGGACATTCATCGTCGCCGATGTCACCTCTCCGTGGTGGACGTAAAAAAAGTCGGCCTCATCGATTCATGAACGAAATCACTATCGAAATGGCTTTTTGCTATAACCAGCAATCCACCGTCCCCGCAGCTCATTGATTGGAACGCACCTTTCGCCGACATCATAATGGCCCTCCTCAACATCACTCGCTTAGCCCCACCGACTAACTCAAAAGCAGTTCACTTTATATAGACGGTTTCTGCACGACTACGTCGCCTACCGCCAGATAAGCTGACCGCAACACGACAAGATTTAGAATTGCTCATGCGCGCAGGGGTATGCCGACCGTCAAAGCCAAATTGGTTGAGTCCGCTACACATGGTCCGTAAAGCGGACGGTACTTGGAGGCCCTACTTTCCACCAGTTTCCGATTAATCCAGACTACGTACCTAAGACCGCCATCATCACGCCCTTTGGTCTGTACGAATTCACCAAATGACGTTTGGGCTTTGCAACGCAGCTCAAACCCTTCAACGTTTGATTCACGAGGTGCTATTTCGCTTTCCCATATAAGGGCGATATCTGCATCGCATCATCAAGTATCGCTGAACATTCCTAACACTTACCATCAATGAAGTGCTAAAGAGACTCGCAAGTCACAACTTGAGAATCAACGTTGACGAGTGTGTCTTCGGACAGTTGAATTCCTCGGTCATCTCGTCACTACCGAGGGCTGCCGTGAACTTCTCGCCCAAGCAGTTCGTCTGTCGCATCCTGTACCGGAAGCAGAGTTAAGCCTTCTCCCGGATGCATCGAACTTAGCAGCAGGTGCCGCTCTGCACAAATCTCTTCGATGCAACAATGCTATTCCACGCACGATAGGGAATTCACCGTAATGTACTTGGACGTACACTATTTTCGGGACTTCTTAGAAGGACGTAAATTCCACATCCAAACAATCACATTGAATTACCTGTCGTTCATCAGCGAATTTACCACCGACATCCGATATATCAAGGGGGAGGATAACCAAGCAGCAGATTTATTGTCGCGTATGGATGCAGTAAGCGGAAGGGAGAACCTCTATGAGAAACTTGCAATATCGCAGAAAGACGACACGGAGCTTCAGCAGCTACTCGAAGGTTAACCCTATGCACTCGATGCAACTAACATTATTTGCGGTGTGCACAACCGAGTCCAACCGCTCATCCCGAAGGATCTACGCAAGGCATTCTTTGACGCAACACATAACCTTTCGCGCCCAGGTCGCCGGGCATCAGCGCGCCTTATGGCCGAGAGTTTCATCTGGCCTAATATACGCCAACATTGCTCTTAATTCGTCAAAAAATACATTTCATGCCAGCAGACGAAAGTACATCGCCACTCGAGAACCGAACTCCAAAGCTATGCTACCCCTGATGATATTGCTAACATCAATATCGTCATCTTAGGACCATTCCCACCCTTCGAAGGGTACCGGCAAGAGGTAGACGGTCAGAAGCATACCCATTGGTTGACATGTCTGCGATCAATTGTGCAAGCGTCCTTACCAACGGCTGGATCGCACGCTTCGGATCCCCCTTGCAAATCACATCGGATCAAGTTAGGCAATTTACTTCTTCCGCCTTACGCAATTATGTAAGTTGCTCGAAGTAAACCACACAATGATGGCCTCGTATCATCCGTAGTCAAACGGTATCATCGAGCATTTTCATCGGACGCTGAATGCGACAATCAACTGTAACGATTCCACGGATTGGGTCAAGTGGTTCCTACTCATACTACTCGGTCTCCAACCGGGAGGAAGGAGCAACTCTGAAGAAAGACATTAACGCCACCCCAGCGGAGTTAGTATACGGTACAACCGTCAGGCTCCCGGCCAATATACTGGCACCAACGCTCGACAATCGCTCTATTTTGATTAAACAAACAACCCTAAAGAGGGAATAATTCTAACAATATCTCTGGAAATCAATGAAAGATGGCGGGAATACATATTTCTATGACCTGATGAATAAGACAATATAGAGCAACATGAATACCTATTGGGCCCTGTGCAAGAAATTACACAAGAAGAAGTTGCAACAGCATTAAAAAAGATGAAAGGAGGCAAAACTGTGGGATCAGATGAGATACCAAGAGAACTCTGGAAAGCCATATAAGCGGCTAACGTTAGCTTCTTAACTGCTATGTTAAACAAAGTCCTTTCCGATGGGAAAATCCTAAGAGCGTGGAGATCTAGCTTCTTAGCATCAATATTGAAAAATACAGGGGACATTCAACAGTGCTCTAACTACCGACTGCGCACACATGAAGACATTTGTAATTGTTTATCCAACGTACCCCCATTATAACACTAAATCAATGCGGTTTTGTATCAAGTAGTACTACTACCGACGCTATCTAAACCATGTGAACCATAGCGGAAAAGTTCCGAGCAAGGAAACATGACTTACATACTCGTATGATCTTTATTGGCTTAGAAAAAACATACGACCGGGTCCCAAGAGAGTTACCAGAAAAATACGTTAAAGTTATCAACGACATAAACCAATTCTCATACAATACATCAGGAATATTGACATCATTGCCAGTCAATGTAGGCGTACATCAAGGTTCTGCGTTAAGCCCCTGGATATTTAATCTGGTTATGAACTTCATAACAGAAGACCTTCAGCAACAAATAGTGTGGAGCTTATTGTATGCAGACGAAATTGTACTCATTGGCGAAGACATGCACGAATTGGAAAGGCGACTCAATATGTGCAACGATACCCTGAGCAAACATGGCCTGCGTATAAATGCGCCAAAAGCTTAGTATTTATACGTCCCCTTTAGTGATCCAAATATTATGGGACCAAGAAATGCCGTACAAATAAGAGAAGAGCCAATAGCAGCCGTATCATACTTTAAGCATCTTGGTTCGCTCATTCGAGGTGACACCAAATCAGATGATGACTTGGCCCATAGGATTAATGTCAGATGGCTTAAATGGATGTCAATGTCTGGTATGTTATGCGATAGAGGAATGCCCCTGAAACTGGAATGAACTTCTACAAGACGCTTGTACGGCCAGCTATGATGTACGGGTCATAGATTCGCGCGTCACGGTAAGCACTTGAAAATAAGATCTCAACCGCAGAAATGAGAATGCTACGATGGTCAGTCAGTGTAACCCTTAAGAATAATGTACACGACGATTATCTCAGAGGAGGTCTGAAAGTGGCACCCATAAACGAGAAATTAAAGGAAACAAGGCTACGTTGATATGGGCATGTGATGCCCAGAAATAGAAAACATATCGTGGGAAGTGCAATGAATTTAGAAGATGGACCGAAAAGACCGAGAACCGGAAATTAGATACATATGACAATTCAGGACAGAAGATCTTGGAGGCTCAGAATAAGGTGAGCTGACCCCACCAATTGGGACTTATGGCCAGGAAGAGGAAGAACAAGTGGCCTTCTAAAGATGGGGTATAAGGGCGCTTCTCAATGTGGTTGACAATTCGTTAATGATTAGATGTGGTTATAAAACTTAGCGAAGTAATACCCTGATCGGTTTGCATTTTTGTCATCATCATCACTTTGGTAGTCCATAATTTTCTCGTATAAATCAAAACCACAGGACAACGAATTAGACATAAAATATCACCGCACAACACCTAATTAACCACAAAATATAAATCACCTGTATATGAGTGTTACTGTGGTTAACAATATTTGTAGCGGAAGTAACTTCCTTCCTGTAATCAAGGCAACTACATTCTTATCCTGATGGAGAAACCACAATTCGCCACCTCGTTTTTCTTGCTTACCCCAATTAGTGCTCACTTCAGGTAGGTACCTACCTAATTTTCAGCTGCAAATTCGTCACTGATGCGTTTCTAAACGAAAACTAATTGGCAGGATCTAGTTACCAGAGAAACATTTCCATCCCAAACCCCATTTTACCGAAGGAGGAAAATGAAAAACATTTTCTAGTAATTAACACGTCGGTAACCAAAGAAAACTCCTTTTCCGCCTACACAACTTCCACCACAATCTGATGTCACCTTATGCCTCTGCCCAGGACACCCAGTTTCCATCTGAAAGTTCAGCTTTTCATGGTAATTTCATTAAAATCCCATTTTGCATCGGTCGTCAACGCGAATCTGAAGACTCTCATAGAAAAGTCCTAGTTTTATGCTGTTACGAGTACAAGTATTTTGGACGGAAAACAGGATACACAAAGGACACCTCAACAACAACCCCAATCGCACCCCAGCCAAACCGTGAGTAGGGGAATAATTATGTCGCTACTTTGCTCCGAGTGCTAGGCAAACAATATTCCATTCCCGGTTTTAATTAAAATTGAATTATTTATGCAAACAAAATCGGGAATTGTATCCGTATTCGTATTTCACATCCGATGACGATTACGACTACGACTACGACTACGACTACGACGACTACGACTACGAGGAGAATGATGGCCCGGTTAACAAAGTTTAATTGCGACCTCGGCAATGTGCGAATCAATTTTCTCCAGCATGCGACTCTGAGTGAAATTGGAGTGGTGCCATTGTTTTGTCCATTTGCGCAGAAGGGTGCTATTTGTTGGTTGACAAGTTGTACACAATACGGATCGCATCGCATCATACAAATATCGTGACGTTGAAATTTAAAATGCCAAACACGACACGAAGATTTTGGGACGTGACCTAACCAGTGTTGGAAAGTTTTTATTTAACCCTTCCCAAGGTTTAGCTGGCTTTGCTGGAGTGGTTGTGGTTTTTTTTCCCAAAGATAACACCCAGAGGAGTGCTTATGTAGATCTGCACACGCCAGTACAATTAAATTGGTCGACATAAATGCTTATAATCGCTGTTATCGTATAATTTTTGGAAAAAAAAAATGAAAAATGAATTTTCCAACCCTTGGGTTGTGAGGGGGATGGGTCTTGTATTGGATTGTGGGGCGGCAAAAGCAGTTTATAAAAGTGTCGTGTGCTGAGATTGTAAAATTAAATTAGTTTTTGGGCGCCTTGCCTTTAAATTCTGAGGTGGGGAGATAAGTTGACTTAAAATCTTAAATGGGTTTCGAGGTTTTCCGGGTCTTCTGTGCAATGTTGAGCAAGATATGGAACTCGTCCACCTAAGCAAAAGAAAAGGGGAATTGCCGAAATTGGAGGAGAGAAAGTAATGTGTTAAAATCTGATTAAGGGAGAATACTCGTATGTTCAGGCTGTCCATATCAGACCAGGCGAACTTCTATCGACTTATCTGGACCTTCTTTTGGAGGTAACTCGTAGTTGGTGAAGATATCTAGAGTAGTTATGCATGCGAGGAGTTGTAAAGAAGTTTCGCAAAATATTTTCAGAGGAGAAGATAGAATTTGGCGTTGCTAACTCATTGTTATGCTGTTCCTAGTCGCATATTATGCGAACTAAAAGGAACAAGCCTCTTTGTACTTGTTCCATTTTCATCTAAATTTCGTAGTTTTTCGTAGCAAAATATATAGGTATGCGGTTTAGCACCTTATCAGTACTAAAGTATTAGCAGCTACTATACATAGGGCGCCGAGTTCAGCCGCGCCTCTAGCTGATGTCATGTTTCCGAAGCGGAGAAAGGGCAACGGCTTATCAACAATTGCAGGAGAGTAATCACAACTTGGTTGTAATAATTTACCTCGCAGTGCCGCAGTGTAATCAGCAGGTGCCTTCAGCAACTCCATCCCATCCATCCATTATAAACCAAACTACAGGTGAAAAAAGCAAGCTTCTATGTGGTGATTATCATACTAAACATATTTAAAGGTGACTTTGCATGACCCACCAAACTGATATTTTTCCTGCTAAAGAGCATAACAGTATTTGATGGCAAATTCGACATGGTATAAACGAGGGATTTGGAATACGAACAAAAGCAATGCCAGCGAAAATAACCTTTATTTCGGATGCCAAACGTGACCAATAGATAGTGCAATGGGGATTTCCTGTCTCCATTTTATTGGCCTGTTGCGCCTAACATTTCACTCGTCCATCATCTACACTTACTGTACTCTAAATGAGATAACTTTTAGCAACCATAGCCCTGTATGTAGTCGACTATTGGTGCACTAAAAATATACAGGTGAACCTTTTAAAACTGCGAAAGAACCTTCACGTGAAGACTGCAACTTATTATTCTGACTCAATATTTCCAATTGTTATGTTTCAGCAGCTGTCAAAGATACCAGTGACATCCAGCTGTCCAAATATTCAGTAAGGTTTGCCATTTCATCGTTCATAGTTTTACGTTGGCCGAAATTGCGGAAATTTTTAAAAGATATTATCGAAATTCCGGGTCAGTTGTAAATACGCAACGTGAATTTCGTCCTGTGGCTGGTCGTCATCATGGTTTCAGTGTTCAGGCTATTCGTCGCACCGTTTAAATGTTTGAGTGTGAGTATACTCTTTTGGATCTAAAGCCACCAACCAGACAGAAATTGGTGAGAAATAAAGAAAACATAGCTTCTGTAGCGGCCTGTATCGAAGAAAACCCAGAAATGTCGATACGGCGCCGATCAGCTGAATTGGGAATCGTAGAGGGTCAACCCTGCTTATGTATTTAGTTGTATTTAGGCCTACATCCGTATAAGATTGTGCTGATGCTAGAATTGAAGCCGGGCGACCATATACAAGGCTATGAGTTTGCTAATTGGGTGCTGGAAATGTTGGCCGGGGATCCAGATTTTGGCCAAAAAATCATCTTCTCGGACGAGGCCCATTTTCGGCTCAGCGGCTATGCCAACAAGCAAAATTGTTATTGGATTCAAAACAATTTACAAGTGTTCGACCAGGTATCAATGCATTCACATAGATTGACTGTTTTTTGCGGTTTATGGCATAGCGGCATCATCGGACCTTATTTCTTTCGAAATTAAGAAGAAGACACCGTTTCTCAAGTATAGGGCAATTTTAACCGACTTTCTGTGGTCAGAGCTCGATAACATCGACAAGACGGCGCTCATGAATTACTGACAAGAAATACCCATAAAAGACTATTTATGTCCATTTAATAATATCTTGAGAGGACTTTCTAAAGTTCATTGTTACTTGGATGATATTATAGTCTGAGATAAGAATTTTCACAGATATGAAATGGGCATCGAATCCGTGTTAATCACGCTAAACATAAGTTTAGAAAAAAAAAGAAAATGACTACCCCGGCTAGGTAATCAATAAACAATGTTTCAAACCCAGTACTAAGGATCTTGGGCCCATAAAAAAGGCAGCAACCTAGGACTACTAAATTATTACCCACGATTTATTCCAAATCTTACAGCTGAGTTACATAAGAGACCAACTTAGAAAGAAAGTGGTACCGTTTATTTGGTCTAATGCATGTCCAGAAACTTTTATAAGAAGTAAAACACTAATTTTGCACAACAACGTTTTAGATCATTATAATGCGAGGAAGGAGATAATTTTACATTATTGGGCAAGTCCGTAAGGAGTTGCGAGAATTTTATCCCACGTTAATTATTTTCGAAAAAGACCTGTCCTTTTTCCTTCAAACACATTAAGCCCAACACAGAAAAAGTATTCGCATTGCACGGAGAGTCTTTAGCAATTATTTTCACTTAAAAAAAAAAATTTTCACAAGTACTACATTGATCAAAATCCCGGAATGAATTCAGAAAATTGGAAATACAAGTTTATTGATCTAAATCTATATTGTCCCCTTTAAAGTAATCCCCATCGACTGCAACACACTTATGCCAGCGCTTGATCCAATCCTCGAAACATTTTTTATATTCGGTTTTCGGTATGTCCATCAGTGCTTACTGCAATTTTTCCATTACTTCCTCTCGGCTGCTGAAACGCGTTCCTCGTAGTGGGTTTTTAACTCGATTGAACAGAAAGAAGTCACAGGGAGCCAAATCAGGAGAATTCGGTGGCTGTTGGATGGTATTTGTTGCATTTTTCGTCAAAAAATTACGAATGATGATGGCACTGTGGTAAACTTAGGTCTGATTTCAACTTCTTTAAAGGTGCCCCTGGAATCAGCAAATATATGCATTTTAACGCCACGAGATTCACGACTAATCTCGACCCATCGAGGTAAACTCAATTTTCCAATCCAACCCTTTCGAACAGAGGCTCCATTCTGTGGCCAGTTCAGACGTAAGTACTTCATCCCATCCTAGTTGTTTACGCCATATTTATTGAAATAAAATTTTTAACCGTATTACGACATATCCCAAAGGATCAAAAACGCTAGCAATCGCTTTCAGCACATTCCGTTTTGTGGGTGACATCGTTTTATCATCGAAAGCGCTTGATTTCACATTGATATAAATTTCATCACTATGAACGTTCCATTTCAGCCCTAGAACTAACTGGTTTGCATCTTCGTTGTTACTAATCCATTTAGGTAGATTCATATGCGCTCTTCTCATAATCTCACTTGTTTCGACGCGTTCCAGTCTTCTAGGCTGCATACCAGATCATCCACATAAAAAGAATTCATCAACCTAGCACATGTCTCCGGAAATTTTATTTTTTCGCTGTCAAGGTGCATCTGTATTGTGGCGGAAAGCAAAAAAGGGCTACAAGTAACACCAAATGTTACTCTTGTCATGCGATATTCTTTCAAATCTGGAAGCTCAGTTATCGAATTCAAGATCCCTCCATGCCAAAGAAACCTATGGCTGTCACGATCCTCCTCTGATAAAGAAATTTGGAGAAACGCTTTCTCGATGTCGCTTAGGATCGCGATTTTACCTATTCTAAATCTTAGTACAACTGATAATATTTCAGGGAGTAAGTTTGCGCCTGGCCAGATACAATCGTTTAATGAGAAACTACCAGCAGCATGTGAGGAAGCATCAAATACGATGCGCAGTTTTGTTGTCGATTTATCTGGACGGTACACTGGGCGGTGAGGGAGATAAAAAATGTTCTTACCTTGGTGAGGTGGAATAGGCTAAACAAAACCAGCTGCAATAAATTCCTTAATAGCTGTGTCATACTCGAACAATTTAGACGCTTCCCTTATAAGCTTTTTAGTGAGCGAATGTACCCTTTGTATAGCCACGTTCTTGTTGTTTTCTATTGAATTAATAGAAATCTTCCAGGGAATGATGGCTTCATATCTGGAGGAAGTTTTATGTATATGTGGTATGCACAGTAGCAAATAAAAGGCGGCTTCTTTGTTTATTTGTTTTAATTATTCGCGACTTAATTGAAACGATATGAAAAAAAAGCGCGAGTTGATGTAGTGGCTGCTGATCAACGACTGATTGTTATTTCGATCTGACGACTAACTGGTTGGCTTCTGCTGATCAGATCTTACGTTAGCTGACACAGTTACTGTCGCTCACGCGATGTGCTTTTTTGGTCTGTTTGTTTGTTTGTTAATAGCTACGATTGGTATTCTTGCTGTGTGTTGACCACATATACTCGTACATCTATACTTGAGTTCTTCCGTGAACAATTCTGTTTCGATCTGGTTCGGCTGGATTCCTATCCCACATATTTTCCACTGCAATATTACACAAAGCAGAAGTAAATTGTAATTTACGTGAAAACCTTACCGAACCTTGACCTTGAATGGTCCATCCGAATATAGAGGAAACGGCAGACAAACGATCGGAGATTCGCCTCAATTTTCCCGTGACAACTTGCCAGTAGTAGTTTACGCCAATCAACAGGCCTAGTCCATCTTCTTGTTGATATCCGTTTATATTTGAGTCAGCTAAATTAAGATTTTCATACTGAACATCTGCCCTATCTGGCGCCAACAAGCAATCATAACAAATATCGGGTACAACAACCGCGCGTATTTGATACTTTTGATATCAAATTTGCTTAGCAATAATAACTCCACTTCTTTATAGGTATTCGGACAAATCTACTATACCGACGGCATTTAATTTCAATTTACTCGTATTTTCCGTAACGTAAGATCTCTGACTTCCACCGTCTATGATGACACGGACAAAGAGTTTATTTTTAATTTCCGATGGCAAAAAAACACCGCGGTTTGCAAGTAAATATTGGAAGATCTTATTCCACTCGGTATACTCGTATACAAGGCTGTTGCCGAATTTTCTGCTCGACATTCTCCGTTTTGTGCGTTACTGTTACTACTATTTTTACCGCAGAAAATGGTGGCATGAGATTTTTTGCAAATATTACACAACACAGTAATGCGACAGAATTTAGCTGTGTGTCCCTTACGCGTGCATTTGTAACATTTACCGTCCTTCTTCAGCAAAAGTTTTTTTATCAGCGATTGAGCTGTCATAGTTGCAGTGCTCTGTGGGATGTTTTGTAGATTTGCAAAATAGGCAAGGCAGAATACGCGTAGTAGTGAGCAGACCGGCTGCTGTAGACATTTCCTTGTTTTTACTGACATGCATTTTCATTGTTTTTCCCAACACCGACCTTTCGATGGACTCTACTTCTTGTTTGAGAAAGAGCAGAATGTTTTTCACTTGCTTATCTCCATCAAATGAAAGAGTAGAGTCGCAGTCAGTTACGGACTCAGAATTGCCCTCTCCTTTTGACTTCTGCACACGATGATATTGGATCTTCAATTCACTCGGCATACATCTGAGCAGTATAGACGAGCATAATATAATATTGAGAAGGCGGTATGCCTAATGCTGTCAGCGAACGGCTGCAAGAGATGACAACATTATACAATTGGCGGAGGGCAACGGAATCCGTTTGATTATATACTGGTGTAAGTGTCATTAACCGTTGCACCAGGCGATCGACAAGTTTTTTATTATCTCCGTATTTTTCTTGCAATAAAGATATGGCGCCATCATAGCAGGCGTCTGAAGGGGTAAACCCCGCTATAGATTTTGCCGCTTCTCACCTTCCGCCGCTTCTTATTCACCGAGCACAAGTTTTCATGGGCATTTCGTAATCGCTGTAAATAGGATGATAAATCTTCCTCCAATGCCTCCATTTTTTGGATATCATCACTGATTTTTGAATCCGGGGTAGACAAAAATTCAGTGGCTTCTTACACTATTTTGGTTATTTGGCTATGATAACCAGCACGCACTTGTAAATCTATTTCTCGATTATAACATGCGTCCCGGGTTTCGGCACCAATTCGAGAAATGAATAATACTTTATAAAGATACCCTCCGATATATGATACAAAAAAAAGACGATGGCGAATGTCTGTCCTTCCGTTGAATACAAAAACGCTACTTATCAATTATCTTACAAGTTATAGTATTTATTGGTTTAATGTTCATTAGATACAACAAGTAGAGAAAACCGAACTATTCGGGTCGAAATTTGTCCTTATACTGATTTTACAATAGGATATTTAATTGATCGAACTTCTTCTTAAAGTTCAAATCTTTTATACACAGTACAAGAAAGAGAGGGTATTAGATCGATTTTTAACTAGAATGAAGGAACTTCCTTGCATGATATAGTTTCAACAGGTGCGTTATCATGGTGCAAAATCCACGAGTTTTCTGCCCACAATTCTGGTCTCTTTCGGCGAATTGCTTCACGGAAATGTCTCATAACGCCCAAATATGGTAATACCCTTTGCCTACTGCCTGGCCTTCTGGCAAAAATTCATGATGCACTGCACCGTTGTAATCCATGAAAACCGTGAGCATTGCCTTCTTTTTTGACTGAAAACGACGTGGTTTTTTTGGTCTCGGCTCATTTGGTGAACGCCATTCACTTGCCTGATGCCTGGATTGCGTGTCGTACTCATAAACCTACTTCCCGTCCCCAGTAATGATCCTTTTGATGAATGTGGGATCGGTTTCAGCCTGGCAAATCATCTCTTTTGCGACGTCAACACGGTCTCTTTTTTGCGTGAAATTGGCAATGGTCTTTTGGCATTAACTTTGCTGCTACACGACGGAAACCCAAATCATTATCTTGTCTTAGACGAATCCATAGGAAATGTTCAAGTCCTCCGCTATCTCACTGATGGTTAATTTGCGGTTATTGACCAACATCTCTTTTACTTCATTAATGTTTTCGTAGGTTTTCGATGTCGATGGGCTGCTACTGCGTTCATCATCTTCGATTGACTCACGACCACTTTTGAACCGCTCGTGCCACTGGTAAACGACCGTTTTCTTTAGAGAATCGTTGCCGAAACACTTTTCCAACATTTCCAGCGTTCGCGCACTTTTGCAAATGTCAAGCTATGACGCTAAGATTTAGAGGGAATGCCAACAACAGATTTACCTTGACTTTAAGCCAAGATCATTTACATAAGAGAGTAACAGTGATAGCAGTGCAGTTCCTCTCGATACATTGTTCCATTGTTTCCATTTCGCACCACATACGTATCACTCCCACCAACTTAATTAAAACTTAGGGAAGATTTCTTATTTTTATTTCGTTAAAATTTAACTTTAGTTATTGTAATTTCAGAGTACATTTAAAAAAGTTTTAAAAGTTGCAGATATTAAGCGTATGTGCGAATTAGAATTTTCGCTAAAATGAATGAATGAATGAATGAATGGTTTAGATTCACAAATCAGCTCGGCAGATGGCGCTGCAGTCGGTATCTGGGTTATTTAAAATGGCCGACTTGCATATTCCGGGAGCGCAATGAAAGGGCTGCAACGTTGGCTTGGGTAAAAAATATCGATATATCAAAATATTGATATTTTTCAAAACATATATACACTTGCGGTCATAAAAACCGCACCATATCAAAATGATTGAAAAATTGTTAATAACTACGATAATAATTTTTATAACGAAATTAAATTTTTGTTGAGTACTCCGCAGTAGTTTATAAGTATTTCTATCTAATTTCCATCTGTTTATTGAATGTTTGAAAAAAATATTAACAAAGAAAGAAAAACCAGTTAATATTCTTATTTTTTTTTAAAATATTTTAATACAGTCATTGGTTAACAAAATCAAACGATACATTTTTTATGTACATATGTGTATATAAGATGTTTAGATATGCCACTTTTTAGTTGCTCTTCCTTTGGCGGTTATAACCGCTTTTATTCTAGAAGGCATAGAGTGTACTAGAAGTTCCGTAATATTCCTTGAAATTTCAGTATTCCATACATGTTCCTATCCCCCGTAGCCGTCGGCGTATAGTTTCGATGCTTAGATCAACTTGATGAAATTCACTTAGCTCCGCTCTCATACGGACAGCACTTTTAAAGCGATCTTTCATGCTAATTCGTTGTAATACATTGTCCGTCTTCTGGGCTGTTTTACGTTTTCGTCCCGAGCCTTTTTCCCTTTCCAGTGGATCCAAAGCATCCTATTTTAACCGCAATCTCACGATAGCCAAGCCTTTCTTCGACTAAAGTCAATATTTGAGCTTTTTCGTCCCGAGTCAGTTGATGATATTTACCAGACATTTCACTTTTTTTTATTTGTCACCGTCACAACTCAATTCAAACTGATTTTTTTTGCACTGAATACGAGGTCGAACTCCGCTATGGGGAATAGCCTTCATTTGTATGGGAAAAACCCTTACGATCTGATGTAATTAGGCATTCTTTGAGAACTCATTAGCTGGTGCGGTTTTTATGATCGCAAGTGTATAAATCTTTATATATATAATTCTACTGTACGTGTGTATATCACTGAACTCGTCCTAAACGGCTGGATCGACTTGAATGGATTTTTGGTGTATGCATTCATTCAATACATTTAATTTTTTTGTACGCTGTGTTTTGATATTATATGTATCGCATTTACGTAAATATTGAGCGTATTATATTCAGATATATTTATTTTTCGACATTTTAATTTGAGTGTATTATATTAAGTGTGTTTCGTTATTATGTATTATGCCACGTCTTCGTGGACGAGGAGGAAATATTGGTCGACGGACTCGGAATTCACAATTAGTCCAGAACTGTCGGTTTAATAGATCGGCAGAAGATCAATTGACGGACAATGAAAATTTAAGAAACCAGGCTGCAATCACACGTGCTAATGAAAGTCAAGAGCAACGCAACGAACGTCTTCGAGCTAATGAATTGAGACAAAGACTGGCCCGTCAACGAGTCACCGACACATTCAGAACACGTGAACAACAGCGTTTGCAAGTGTATCGCGTATTGACACGTGCATCACTTCTTCGCCTTGCGTTTGAATATGAGTCGGACATCGACTATTCGTCACATTCACAAATTGTAATCGGTGCTATGAACAAACAATGCCAACACTGTCATGCACTCAAATAAAAAGGTGAATCGGCCGGTTTCTGCAGCGCGTCTGGAAAAGTTGTATTGCCACCATTGAATTCGCTGCCAGAACCATTGAAAGCACTATTGGCTGGAGCTACATCTCAATCTAAATTATTTTTGCGTAAAATTCGCAAATCCAATTCGTGCTTTCAAATGACATCATTTGGAGCAACAAAAATCGTTTAGAATGAGGATGGTCGCAATTTTCAAACAACGTTTAAGATTCAGGGCCAAGTGTATCATCAAATTGGTTCTTTAATGCCGATGCCTGATACCGATTCAAAATTTCTACAAATCTACTTCATGGGTGATGAGGAGCAGCAAATAAACGCACGCTGCCAGTACGTCCATATCGAGCAGATGGAGGAGCGAGAAATTGTGGGCATTTTAGAACCGTTTTTAAAGAATTACAACCAGTTGGTCCAGTTGTTCAATACCGTTTGAAACAGACTGCAAAACGACAACTATACGATCGTCATCAAAGCAGACAAAGTACCATTTGGGCAGCACGCGGGCCGATATAATGCAGCGACCATTAATGAAGTTGCGGTTGTTATGGTTGGCGACGCATTTGAACGTCGAGATATACGAATCAAAAGCAGAGATAACACAGTGCATACGATTGAAGACAGTCATCGCTCTTACGACGCTTTGCAATATCCACTGATATTTTGGGAAGGAGAAGATGGATATCATTTAAATATCAAACAAAGAAATCCAGCAAGAAAGTGAGAGCGATGAACTTCTACGCATATCGGTTGATGACTCGTGGCAATGAAGACAATAATATTCTCCGATGCCGTCAGCTGTTTCATCAATATATCGTTGATATGTATGCGAAAATTGAAAGCGAACGATTACGATACATCAGGTATAATCAAGGGAAACTTCGAGCTGAGGAATACATTCATTTGCGTGATGCTATTGTTGGTAACGTAGATGGTAACGTAATATCAACGACATCGGTATTTCATATATTTTTCCATCATCATATATTGGTAGCCCACGTCATATGCAAGAATATATTCAAGACGCCATGACTTTTGTGGGCGCGTCCGGACGACCAGATTTGTTCATTACATTTACGTGTAATCCAAAATGGGATGAAATTAAAATTGCGTTATTGCCAGGTCAAACTGCAATAGATCGGCACGATATCACTGCACGTGTCTTCAGACAAAAGTTATTATACATTCCTCTGTATTTGGCAAAACACGTTGCTGGCTGTATTCTGTTGAATGGCAAAAATGAGGTTTGCCACACGCGCATATTTTGATTTGGTTGATCGACAAAATACAGTCTGAAGAAATTAATAAAATTATCTCAGCAGAAATTCCGGATCGGAATATCGATCAAGAATTGTATGAGATTGTTACCGCTAACATGATCCATGGTCCATGCGGTGCTATAAACATGACTGCGTCGTGCATGGATAATGGAAAATGTACGAAAAGTTTTCCAAAAAATTGTATAAATGATACAATCACTAATATCGATGGTTAGCCATTGTATCATCGTAGAGACACTGACCATGGTGGTCAATCACATCAATTACGGATGTCAAATGGTACAACAGTTGATACTAACAATCACTGGGTTGTTCCGTATTTACCATTGCTGTGTAAAATCTACAAAGCACACATAAACATTTGAAAATGGACAGAGTGTTTATTTCACGGAAGAGACTGCTCTACAACGTGCATCAATTGCCCCAAAAACCACATTAACTGAGTTTTTCGAACTATGCAACCGACCAGGTCAATTCGCAAAGACATTAATGTATACTGATGTGACACGATATTTCACATGGAACAAACAGTCAAAAAAGTGGGAACCACGAAAGCGAGGTGTTCCGGTTGAAGGATACAACGGAATATTTATGGGAAATTCATTAGGCCGATTATACACAGTCCATCCAAACCAACGCGAATGTTTCTTCTTGCGTTTATTGTTGGTTAATGTACCTGGACTGACGTCCTTTCAATACTTGCGAACAGTCAATGGCATTTTGTATGACACATATCATGATACGTGTCGCGAATTACATTTGCTGGAAGATGACAACCATTGGGATATTACACTTGCGGATGCAGCATTGAGTTCCTCTCCTCATCAAATTCGTCAATTATTTGCCATATTGTTTTCCATTTCAAGCTTCTATCCTCTGGGACAAATATAAAGATTCCATGAGCGACGACATTCTGCATCGCATTCGGATTGCTGATCAAGATCCCAATATCGATGAATAATGAGCAACTACTCACTGATGAACAAAAGAATGTATACGATCGAATTAATTTATCAATTGCCGCAGAACAAGGTGGATTCTTTTTTTTTGGACGCACCAGGTGGCACTGGAAAAACGTTTCTCATCTTACTAATACTTGCGCGCATTCGATCACAAAATCACATTGCGTTAGCAATTGCTTCATCCGGCATTGCAGCCACTTTGCTTGATGGCGGACGGACTGCACATTCAGCACTCAAGTTGCCATTGAACATTCACACAAATCCAGATGCAGTGTGCAACATAAAAAAGCATTCCGGTATGGCTAAAGTTTTTCAAAAATGCGAAATTATTGTCTGGGATGAATGCACTATGGCCTACAAGTATTCACTTGAAGCTCTCGATAGGATGATGAAAGATCTAAATAATAACACCAGGCCTTTCGGGGGTGCTGTACTGCTGCTGTCCGGTGATTTTAGACAGACATTGCCGGTCATTCCACGCGCTACATATGCGGATGAAATTAACGCATGTATAAAACAATCATATCTATGGCGAAATGTCAGTACATTACGTCTTAACACAAATATACGTGGTCAACTGCAAAACGATCCATTTGCACTATCACTCAATTGCTCAACATTGGAAATGGAACAATACCATTGCATGGAGACACACAATGCATCAAGTTGCCCGACAATTTCTGCAACATGTTAAATACGAAAGATGATTTGATAGAAAGCATATTTCCAGATTTACAAGCTAATTATATTAATCATGCGTGGCTTCGTGAACGAGCTATTTTAGCTGCAAAAAATATCGATGTTGACGCTATTAACTTCAAAATACAACAGTCATTGCCCAGCAATGAGATATTGTTCAAATCGATCGACACTGTTACCGATCCTGACGAAGCAGTCAACTATCCTGTTGAATTTTTGAATTCGCTGGATTTACCAGGAAACTTGCGATTAAAAATTGGCTCACCTATCATTTTGCTTCGGAATTTAAATGCATCTAAGCTATGCAACGGTACAAGATTAGTCATAAAAAAAATTATGGGCAATGTTCTTGAAGCTACAATTTTGAACGGCAAATTTGAAGGTGAAGTTGTTATCCTGCCACGAATCCCAATGATTTACTCACCCATTCCATTCAGACGTCTGCAATTTCCAATTCGCTTGGCATTTGCAATGACTATTAATAAGTCACAAGGTCAAACAATGTCGATTTGTGGTTTGGATCTAGAAAATCCGGTCTTTTCACATGGCCAATTATATGTGGCGTGTTCTCGCGTTGGAAAACCGTCAAGTTTATTCATTTATACTCCTCAGGAATTGACTAAAAATATTGTTCATCAACTCGCATTAAGATAAAATTAAACAAACAATATTGATTATAACGAATTGTTTTTAGAAAAATTGATGTTATTTCAAAATAAAGAATAATGAAATTATTATATTATTTGTCTTTCATTTCATACTTTGTTTAATCTACCTTAATCGCTTGAAATATCATGCAGGACAACGTCTGTCGGGTGCGCTAGTTCTTTATAATCTTTGAAGAAGCAAAATAAACTTTCTTTAATTTTACTTTTTTTATGTCGGGAAATATGGGCTGACTTATGTTTTACATGAATATCTACAATATACACAACATTTCCTAATCTCCTAACTATTATCCCTGGTATCCTTTTATTTCTAAAATTGCCCTTTGCTTTATATATGTTAGTACTTTATCTCGTGTTCTTAGAATTGCACATACTTTTATTTGAGTTGTGTTTAAGTGGCACAAACTTTGGTTTAGGAGGGTTCTTCTTCTGTGTCATTTTACGATTGATGTCATCAAAAAGTGTTCATGTGGACTACAATTTGTCGATGGAGTGGAGCAAAGTTTTTATTGTTTGTACAGCCTTTTCCACGGATCCGTTTAAGGTGGGATGGTATGCGGGTCTTTTCGTACATTTGATATTATTGTTGTCACAAAATCGTACAAACACTTTCAAATCAAACGGTTGTCTGAGACCAAAATACGTGAAAATCGTTCTTAAAGTGGTAGTTGCACATCACATTTTGTAAAACCGTCAACCATTATCAGATAGTTCCTTCCTTTTAGAAAAAAGGAATCTATACGAACCCTCTCAAAATTTGAAATAGGTTTGTTGCTTGAAAATACACAAGCTTAACGGCCAAATACACACTCTTCAATATCCAAATCAATTTCAGGCCATCAAAAAAACTTTTTAGCTAAAATTTTTCATACGGACAACCCTAATGTGGGTAACGTGCCGAAGTTCTAAGATTGGCCGCCCCTGTAATTTTTTTGCTATTACTAATCGCTCACCATAAAACAACCAAATTTCTTCAACCGTAGAGGACAATCTTTTGATAAAAAAAACTTTACAAATTAACAGAAACCGAACTTGGCCAACCACTTTGGACCAAATTTAATACAGTTTTAAAGTATAGTCTTCCTCAGTCTGCAAACTAACGTCTTCAAATCTTACATTAAGGTAGCTGTCTTATTTAGTGGTCTTAATAATATGCTCTTCCAATGCCGTAAGCTCCGATAAAGGAAGACGACAAAGTCCATCCGCATTATTCACTTGCCAATCTTTTTTTACACAATTTTATTATGTGTGCAACTAAGTTAGCGGTGTTTCTTTTTGATGAAAATGCAACTTTATTGTGAAAAAAATGGTTACAAATGAATCGTTCAAAGTATTGCCCATCTCTAGCTACAACTTTTTCCCATCTTTCTGGCAAAGCTCGATTACCGTTACGGTAAAAGTGTTCATATTTTGAAGCGGAACTGCCAGACCATATGCTATCGAACGAAACGGCGCAATATCTGGGGAATATGGTGAGTGGGGTAGGACTTTTTCGTGCCTCTGCTTGTATTGTGGCCAAGAGAAATTGCTTCGTGATCTGTCTTGCTTATGTTTTCAGCTTCGTTCTAAGAATACTAGTTGTGTGGTGGCTAAGTTTTCTTGTTAAAAAACCATAAGCAAGTCCCTATACCCTACACCCTCAAATGTCCCTTTAAGTGTCCAAGCCAATGGGGTGTATGTTCTTCATTCTTGTCTCTAAGTTCAGCATCAGCTCAACTCTCCATTCTTCAGCCTAATATTCATGTACCTTAAAGACTATGCGATTCAACGTTGATTTTAAATTGTCGCGCTTGTTAAGTCCGTAAGCTTTTACATCTGGGTTTGATCCATAGACATTACACATCTTTTTCAGCAGAGGAAACTAACATTTTTGTTTGAGTAAACATGGAGGTCCTACTCTCCGTGTAAACGAAAATATAAAAGAAATGGCGTAGTTACACAGGACTGTCTCAGTTATTGGAGTTATCACCGGCAGACGTGTAGTTGTGTCACATTTTTATTAGTCCAAACAACCCTCTCTGTCAGGATTCTTTTTCTGTCATACCTTCATGGTGATACACTTGATTCGTATTGGAGTATAGTAAGTAAAACTCTTTAGAATTATCGACCAATCTATACCTAATCTTTGCTCTAGTACTTCCATATTTAGTCTAAGGAAACAGAAATCCTTTACCCTTTTCCCTGTATATTTAAATGTTGTTGTAGGGAAAACAATGTTGACATTTCGTCAATAATTCAAAAGATTGTCTGCCTTGTACTAAGACATCTGTGTTCTAAACTAGCAAGACTAACCGCAGAATGATACATATTTCTCATGTCTTTTGAATCTCTTATCAGGTGATTACATCTGGCATTTTCCTTTCGAGGGAACTGTGTTTACTTAATCCAACAGACAAGAGTCGACAATGTTTTAGAATTGACAACAATCTAAGTACAAGGACAAGCACACAAGATAAACAATATTTGCCTACGTACACTATCTTTCGATTAATGACAAACATAACTTGGCCACAATGTAGCTTTTGTATTTGTGGCACTAAGCACCAAACAGCACCCCCGTTCAGATTATAATCTAATCACTTTCTCCACCTAACTCAACTCTAGTGCCTACTGGTATTTCTATTACCACAGTAACTGGGCATAGCCATTTCCATAACCAAATTGCATGGCTAACAACATTGGCTTTAATTCCTGCATCCATGTCCGGCCAAATGGTACAGTGGTCAAACATAATTTTCGGTACTGTCCAATATCCAGCCACTACTACCGCCCATGCTATCATGTTGCCATTTTGGCAATATCTCTAGGAAATGAGCAAAAAACTGCCACAACCAAGAGGAGAGAGCTAACTAACAATCACCAGACAGAGGCAGCATCGCCGCAGGGAGGATGAAACCCATCTGGAGTTGTTGGACGCTCCCTGTGGTTGTTGTTTGATTTTGTTTTTTTTTTTTGTATTTTTTTTAAATGATGGAAATGATGGCCACATTTCTTGGGAGGACACAACCAGATACGAGACTACCAACAACAATAACAAAAATGGAAAAAAAGAAAGAAAAAATTAAATTTATGACGCCAGGAAAAATTTCAATCTCAAAAGGTTGATTTATTGCTGCATCCCCTGAAGACAGGCAGAGAGTCCTTTTGTCCTGCGGACGAGTCTAGCGGACCAAATAAAAAACCAATAAAGCGTTCTCAGGAAAAATAAAAACCTGCAGGGCTGCGGTGCGTGAATTGATGAGAATTCGGCTATCTATTGCGTGTGGGCAAACGGAAAACAACTGAGAAACGAGAAAATGGAGAAATGTAGAAACACCCTGTCTCCGGAGGTAATAAATCAAAGATTCCACATGCCCACTATTTTTTTTTTCCAAACATAAAATACGGAACTGTTCGTTTCCAAGTGATACGAATAAACAATCGACCTGATTTCGCTTTGCTGACCACCCATATCCAGCTCCTATCGATTGGTTATCAATTACACCCCACAGGGCTAGGGATCTGTATCCGCATCCGTATCGAGTGGCAAGTGGAAGAGTCCATTTAGGCGGCTGTCGGTGGTAGAAAATTCTACTCTACTGTACCAACATCTTTATCTTACTTCCGCCGGAGCTTAGTCCTTCGTCATAGATACATGAAGAGGGAGAAACTTGTTTGCTTACAGTGGAAATTAATTGAAAAAGTTTCAACTGAGGCCTACACTTTTAAATCGGATCCGTTGATACAAAACAAATTCAATAGGACTTAAGGGTTTGTATCCTCGTTTTTCTTCATTTTTTATCTCCCACTATGACTACTAGGACTCGACTACGAATACAAGTATGATTCGGAGTACGAACATTTTATCTGTGGCGACATAGTTGTCGAGAATGATACTCGTCGTAGTCTTCTCTAAGGGGGTGGCAAGGAAACGGAAAAATGACAAAAAGATTGCGGAAGGATTCTACGTTGGTGGTTGGCATTTTATGTTTGCATAGGACTTAGGCTTTGTGATGTTGACAAATCGGCCCTTAGTTAAGCCATCATTCAAGGCGATGAGCATGAGGAGTTTCTTTCTTTTGAATTTTTTTCTTATCCGGGATACAATGCAAATTATCCGATTAGCAATTTGTCAAGGCACCACAATTAATTTGGCAGCAATCGGTTGGATAAAAGCGATTTCATATGTGTGCTTGGGGTTGTCGACAAGGGTGTTGTCTACTAAGTTTTTCTCTTTTATATTTTGAGAAAATAAAAGGAACGAAAGGATCTTAAAGAGGCAGAAGTTTTGAAATAAAGTTTTTGTGATTGCTAATGAGACAAAGTTGAATAGAATAGATTTAGGCTAATGGTCTTGGTGGTGATTAACACCCAGTTATATGATAGAGTAGAGTGGAAAGAACGTCCTAATTTTACTCTAACGACAAAGTTCAAGACTTATTTCTTTGGAGTTGGAGTTCTTTTCATATAGTTCTGAGAAGGTTGCGATAAAGAAGGGATCTGCATAATTGATCAGCTCCTTTATGTCTCAAATATTTGAATATGAGATATGACATTTAAACACACATGTATTGTATATGAAATCGATTTCTTTTCATTTATTTTTTTATTAACATGTAAAGTACAAGCAGAGCAGTTTGAGTGCAATAATAACTGAAAGAGGAAAATATTTACGAGAAAATCAAACAATCGGGAAAGAAAATAAAATGGAAGAAATCGAGAAAGAAACAAACAAAAAAGATGTGCTGCATCTTTACATAAATGTGTAAGATTTCAGAACGACCAGAAACTGAGTCAAGAAATACACCACTGTCTCAAAGTTGGCGAAAGACTTTGGTCATCCAAAAGACAAAAATTTTAGAAATCTGTCTCAATCTACACCCTGAATGACTCGAACTGCAACCATCTTCAGACTGCTATAACATCCAAACCGTTCATGACAGTGAGCTCAAATTTTGACACATGACAGATAATTTTATTATTTATAAGCCTTTTAAACGATTTGCGTCTCAGTTGTGTTGAAAAATTTTTATCCGCGATGGAATTCAAACGTGATAGTGTGATTGCTTTATATTTGGCTGGAAAACCACAAGTAGCTATCGTTAGAGCCCTCCAGCACCTCAACGTGAATAAATCATTTGTGTCTCGAACAATAGCTCGTTACCGTGATACTGGCAGCGTTGCAAAACGCCATGGAGGTGGTCATAAAAAAACACCAACATCGGCAGAAATGGTTCAGAAAGTGAAGGCTCGAAATCCGCGTTGAAATGGAAGAAAAATTGCTCGTGAGCTCAACATATCGTTGGAACGGATGCAACACATACTGAAAAATGAGCTTGGGCTCAAGCCATTGAAGTTCCAAAAAGCAAACCATCTTACACCGCGACAGAAAAAAGTTAGAGTCGAAAGAGCGAAGAGTTGCTACGCTTGCTCGAAAGTGGTGAGTTGTCGAATTTGGTTTCTTCCGATGAGTCGCCATTTGTTATCGAGAAATATGACAACAAACAAAATGACCGAGTTTACTTGCCAGAGAGGTCCTTCGAAAATGTACACCTTCGGATGGCCACCAGAAAGCAGGCAGCACCGATGGGCCGCCATAACCGCTGATGGTCGCTCTCCGCTCGTATTTTTGGACCGTGGCGTCAAAATTAATGCGATCGTATGCCCTGACACTGTCTTAAAGGCAGTATTGAAGCCTTGGGCAAACAATCATTTCAGTCGGAGACTGTGGACATTTCAACAAGACTCGGCACCGTCTCACAAAGCGCGCGTCAACCAAGATTGGTTAAAAAACAATGTTCCACACTTCATTTCTTCGACACAATGGATTGCAAATTCTCCGGATGCAAATCCGTTGGATTTCTCTGTCTGGGGTATTTTGAAGGCGAAGGTTGGCACTAAAAAATACCAAATTTTGGACCACCTCAAACAAGCACTTCGCCGGGAATGGGCCAAAATACCGCAGAGCCACTTGCGTGCAGCGTGCGATGCTTTCTTCGGCCGTCTCAAGGCCATTATTCACGCCAAAGGTGGATATACGAAAACTATTGAAAACTACTGATACAATTTGAAAATTGATGTATTTTCCAACATTTTTTGCTTTGGCATAATAAAATTTATCAAAAAATAAAAAAAATTATAGCATTTTAAAAAGTTGGAATTCGAGTCATTCACCCTCTATATCCCACCGCTGATAGCTGGAATCTCGTTTTCTAATGTAATTGTACTGCGCTTGTCAGCCAGCTCAACGTTTTCAGATTGTGTCATATCTCCATCTATATAAGAGCGGGTTAAACACTTTATACAATTTATTAAGTCCACGATGGTATACATGTATCTTCCCTCCTCTGAGGAGGTATTCTTCCACGCTGGAAAAACCACTGACTGGTAGTATGCTTTTCATGGAAACACGTCTCACTTTAAAGTGGAACCATTTCGGCTTTTTTTTTAAAGGATCTAATCCGCCAATCATGTTGGCATTGCGATCTAAGCGATTCTTTGCACAACAAATTCAGTATTAGGGAGCCAAGAGAAGCTCAACTCTTTTGATGAAATTGGGAGTCTCTCAGTCAGTGATTTTGAGAATTTCCCCAGGGATTAAAATGTCTTTAAGGAAGTGTCGTGTTCGTAGGGCACTTAGTGCCTTGCATTTACAAAAAATGTATTCCGCAGTTTCGTCGTCTACCATGCAAAGACGACATTTAGTTTCCTGAATATGATCTACTTTGTGTAACTGTCATCGAAGCTCGCAGTGCCCAGTTAGAAATCCAATCAATCTTTAGATGTCATCCTTTTGAGTTGTAGGAATTTTTTTGATTTTTTGCGGAATGATTTGATGGCTCCTTTAGCCGGGCGAAACCCTTGGGTGTTTTCCCAATGGGACATACACATTTTGTTCTCCCAACTTTTTATTGTTGAGTTAATTGCTGAATTCGGAACATTAAAGAACGGCTAAGGACCAATGATAGAATCAATCTAACCGTTCCTAGCCAGTTCGTCGGCTATTTCAATTCCGACAATACCTGTGTGACCAGGCACCCACCAAAGTTTTACTTTGGAGTCAATGAGGAAGGAGTCTAGTGCTTTAATGGCTGATTGATTGTCCGTGAGCAAGAGATTGGCGAACACCTGAATGATATGTATTCCCGCTTGAAATACGAAGGGACTTCTTCCCATTGGTAGCCATATTCTAGTGTTTGGTCCTCCAAATATACCAGCACTCACCCTTGTGTCCATTTTTGATCCATCCGTATATCACCTTTACGGATGGTAAACCTTTAAGGTTTGAGGTTGGATTTTTACAGTTTCATATTTCTCGGCTTTGGATCACTTCTGCCGAAGCACAGGGATGCGCAGATTTCGGAGAGAAGATTCATTTGATCCATGCGATCTGCGTGATTAATCTCAGTAGCTTGACCGTGCTGCGAGTTGCCATCTTTTTTATAAAGAAATGGACTGGCATTAAGCCAATGAAGGTTTCTATAGCTGCTATGGAGCATGTGTGAATTACTCCGCCGATGCCGAGGCATGTAAGTCTTTGTTAAATAAAAAAAAAAATATTTTAACGTCATTTTGGTGAGGTAAAGTAGGTCACTTCAAAAAAAAAGTAGGTAACTGGACCCCCTGATTGCTCCTTTTGTAATCATCCGAAATCAAATTTCCAAAAAGATTATTATTCAATAGGGTTGTCATTCTATCGCGTAGCAGATTTAAAAGATTTGAGTGAAAAATCACAAAATGGCGGCATTGTAAAAAATTTTTTTTTATTTAATCTACTGTTTTTTTTTTTCGGTTTAAAATCGAGATGAAAAAAAAATGGATAAAAAAATCTAATTCTCGTAAAAGACAGAACCATGCATGTGTATAATATTGTGTTAAAATTTCAGCCGAGTCGGTCCAATAGTTTTTTCTTTAATCATCTGGGCCGACAGATAAAAAGTAGTTTCGAGAAAAACGCGTTTAAAGTTTGGAGAAGAACATTTTCATTGAAAATTTATACTTACATTAATCGTCTATTCCTGGCGCTTACAGTATACCTTCGGTTTCTTCATAAGCATCATTTTCAGCAACTCTCGGTGATCTACGTGCAATTGTTCCACTTTTTGCGACATCAGATACCCTCTTCGCTGCGTTGTATATGCGAGTATCATTGGGCCGCTGAGCAAAGTTCATGGCCGTTACATCCATTATTTTCAAAACAATTTTTTGGCCTTCATTGAAAATAAACCCTGCTGTGAGCGTTGCAATTTTCAATTTTTTTTTGCCCAAATTCCGAACAGAGTTATTAAAGCTTTCATTATTATTTTGAGTATTTCCACCCAAACTTGTTTTTAAAATACTGTCGTCCGACAAGTCTTCGTAGATCGGCTTAAAAACTTTAATAACTTCTTCATCGGTGGATATATAAATGTATTTTCCTTATTATCACAATATTGAAGATGCGGATTCTCGTCGGTAGAAGTTATGTGGTAAAACGTTGCCCACATAGCTTTTTTGATTTCTTCCAGAGAATTTATATTTCACATAATTGCAAGGCCGTAATAAGTAGATAAGTTTTTGGCTTTATTTCTGTCTTCTTTTTTGGTGCACTTTGTTTTATGGCCTTTTCATTTCCTACGTATTGGTTAAGTAATTTTTTTGCCTCTTTCACACGCCTATACGTACGTTTTTTCACATGTAAAACGCACTCAATTTTTTTAATTACAGGGTAGCCCTTATAGGGATCTGCTTCTAATAAATTTTTAAATGTTTTAGTATCTCTATCGCAAATATACCTTGTATATTTTACACCAAGATATTCTCCAAATTTTTTAAACATTTCGATGATTCCGTCAACCTCGATTTTACCTGCACTACCTTCGTGATTAGCTGTGAAATTCTCCTGATGTTCATCATACCAAGCAGCGTATTCATCACTTTTTTCTTTTCCTGACCATTTTTCACAAGCTTTACACATACTCGATTTTACAATTATATTTAAGATTTTTATATTTTCCAATAGGAGAAACAATACCCAAAAGTGACGTAAACCCATGCTTAGACCACGATCCATCACCTGAAACATTAATTTCGTTTTTCGGATGATGAAATTGAATATCTTTCTCTTGCTCTTCTGTCATTGTTTTTGAAAAATGTTTTTCGCCACAGCATTTACGGCAATGTGTATGTGTTCTACAATTGAATAATAAGCTTGATTACTCAAACCTCGACCCAAATCCATTAGAGAATAAAAAAGTTCAAGACTACTTTTACCAATTCCAAGTAAACACATAACAAACACCAAACGTCTGTTGATTTCTTTTTTTTAGCTTTTTCTCCTGGGTGTCTACCTCTTTTCCGCACATTCTTGTCCATTTTAACTGGACGTTAACACGTTTAAATACAAGCGTATGCTGATTTTCTCGTTCGAAAAATACAAAAAAATTAAGGGTTGGATATTAGCACTTTGAAATACAAACGTATACTGACTTTCACTTTTCCTTAAAATATCAAAATTCTACGTGTCGTACACTACAAGTTTACATTTTTCAAGGCTATAGGGTCGCAAATAATAGCACAGGTATGAGCGCCGCAGTTGCAGGGTACGCTCTCCCCTATTATTTACTGTAACTTTAAAATGACTTAGTGTATCGGTCTAAACTTTACACAGTATATTCTCAGCTTATTAACCTTTGAAAATATGCAAAAAATATCGATTTTTTGAAGATCGAACATGAGACTATCCCCTTAAGGGTGTTTACACTTTACTATTATGGCTAAGTCATCGGTATATCCTATTGTTTAAAAGCTTAGATTACTAAGTTTTATTAATAGGTCATCAATGACCAGTGACCACAAGAGCGGTGAGAGAATACCTCCTTGTTGACAACATTTGAGGGCCGAGACAGAGATTTTAATCTCATCGGAAGGTATGGAAATTTTCCGGTTTTTGAACATCGCCCTAACCAAACGGTTAGTGGGTTAGGGCACCTTCAATATATAGAAAGGCACAGAGTGCAATTTCTTTTTGTCAGTAGGCCTTTTGATCTGTGTTACAAGATTCAGTAGAGCGCCCTCCATGGACCTTTCTTTCCTGTACACTTATTGATGAGGATGCAGAGATGAATTTCTATTAAGAAAGCCGCTGATATGTATGTTGGTAAGTCTCTCCATGGCTTTCAGAAAAAAACGATGTAAGACTTATGGATTTAGGTAATTCTCTAAGTTTGTCTGGTTTGGGAATAAGGAATATACGTTTACCTTCCTTTAAGTCTGTGGGATGTATCTCCAATTGAAGCTAGACCTAAACAAGGCAATTAGAGTGGAAATGATGTGGATCAGACCATCAGTGCTGGGAAGATTCCGTATGTTCCTGGTTCCTTGTATGGTTTGCATAAGTTTATGAACTAACTTTGTCTACGCTGAACATTTTTCCAGATTTTAGCTTCAGATTCAATATAATGTGTTTTGCTTAAAAAGGCTGAGTCTGGGAATGAACCTTACGTAATATTTTTAGAGTTTCCTCTCGACTAGTTGTGAAAGTATCATCTATTTTCTATAACAGACCTAAGCTATTTGAAGAGTCTTTTGAGAGAACTTTTTGAAAACGCCCGACCTGTGGTAGTTCTTCCAGGTTTTTGCATTTCTTTCTCTAGGAAGTTCTCTTGGGCTTTCTCAATTCTTTATTGAAGTTGGTTAAAGCGGACTTATATAGCTCCCAACTACCAGTGTGTTTGGATTCATTCAACAATTTTATCACCATTTTGCGCAATTGTTCAAGCTGAGGGTTTCTTCATGGTGCACACCTTTTGACTATATAAAGTTTCAATTTTCAACTGCACTTAAATGATTATATAATGGCTTCATTTAGTCTCCAATGGACGGTAGAGATGAAGGCAGTTAGTCGTCGAAATTTTCTCGAAAAGTACAACATGAGTCCATGAGTTTCTACGTGTATCTACAACAGTTTAATCCTGTCCGATATTGAAGTTATATAGAACCTAATGTGCATATGGTCCGATATGGATGCCTCATCTGACACACATTTGATAAACGTGTGAGGAAAAGGAGACAAGAATTGATAAAAGCTGGTTTATTACACAATCTGAAAGTAACTCACTACTTGTGTTGTTGTCGCTGCAGTGGCGCGGTTCGATCACATCCTTTACCAGAGCCGGAGGAATCACATCCATGTCTCCGGGGAAATATGTAGGCTAAGGTGCCCACGAACTCTTACTGGAAAGAGAACATAATTAATTTTAGAACTGATCAGCAAAGCAGTCGTTGTTCTAAAACCTCCTCGCTCATTATTGTTGAGGCCAAATATCTTACCCTCAATAGGTCAAGGTTCTTGAATTAGTCCTAGGGCGATGTTTTCGCATCCCGTTTAACCGTTGATAAAAGGTGTGCGAGGCATATTAAGCACCGTGCAGGATTCTCTGAAATATCTTAAGTGCAGCCATTATCACTTGCGTCTGTGTGTAGGGTTTCGTATGCGGCTCGGTCTGTTATCGCCTCTCCGCCGTATGAGTACCTTCGCCGTTTGGCCTCAATCTTGCAGAACTTGCAGGTACAAGAACTCTATTTTTGTCTATTCGCAGGAGTTGGTTCTTATGTAAATTGGCTAGTTGAGGAGACCTCACATGCTCTATCAGCCTCCGCTGCAGCCGTTTCAACGCTATAGCTTTGTAGACTCTTTGACTGATTCAGCTTACCTAAACAGCGCACGACATGACTTTTTAGGTCGTTTATCCGTTTCATCGCACTGTCATTTACAGCAAAGACCATGTAGACATATTTCTCTTCCACTCTTTTGCAGGACACTCCAGGTTATAGTGTTTTAGGCCGACAAAAATTAAAAACAATTTTTTATATACTAAGTAAAACTCTTTATTACTCGCACAACCACTTCAAACAATGAATGATAATCGACTGACTCTTGACTACCGGCAGACCCATTTTTTTCTATTTTGCTTCTTTCTTTCTTTTTAACAGTGCTGCCACAGTGTTAAGACCTGATTTCTGTGCATCCAAGGACGCGAGAATTTTCTCGCTAGCTGGGCCAAGGAAATGAATCCTCCTCCACCAACATCACGTTGAAACCGCATTTCTCCTTGATTTTTGAGAAATTACTCCTTAACCAATTCGCTGTGGCTTCATTGCAGTAAACAAAAACTAGCCAGTCAACCTTGATTGCAGAGCTTTCAAAGGCGGCTACACCTCTTCATTCCGAAACTCAATCGAAACATCGATAACTTCTTCGTGTATTAGAGCCATTTGCTCAACACTAAGAGGATTAAGATTGATGTCTTCCGGGATTACACCCGGCTTGATACGGCCCAGAATACTACTATATGAAACCTTATCGACTGGTTCGGACTCTCTTTACTTCCGGAGTGTAGTTGTCGGGTAGGGCTTGTTTAGCCTCTGTACCCTTGTTTTCGGTTTTGGCAATTGCAATCCCTTGAGCACGTTCCCTAGAGATACCCTTTTCCAAGGCTTGTTTGTACCACCTCCTCTCCGAAGCCGGTAGATTTTTGTGACATGTTCCTAGAACTTACGACTATTTTCGTGATAACGGATGGTACACATAACTTATCCGATATCATGCCAATTGTGCCTTCACATAAAGTGTTTGGGTCTGAGTCGTTCAGAAGAGACACTCACCGCTTCTCATTTCACCATCAGAGCTGGCAGAAGACGTCCGATCAACACTTTCTGCTGCAGCGAGCACAGGTGCATCCCTTTTGATGTTTTTGATGTTTTTAGTGAGGCATCAGTCTCTAATGTTACAAGTTTTGTTGTCAATTGTTTGTCAATTTTGATTCCCACGAGTAATCCGGATATAGAAGTCTCCTAACAGAAGAGCTCGTTTTGTTGATAGGAAGGGTGGGGGTTTAAATCGGAGGTAGCCCGGTATCCGAAGTTCGCAAACTAGAAACTGAGTACCCTCTTAGCCCTACATACCTTGTCGCTTGCTGTTCCATCTTGGAATTAGAATTTTTTAAATGAGGTTACCACCTCTTCATAGCTCATTTTTGCCGGTGTGCAAGACACGTGTACAGAGAGAAATTTCAATATTACAAGCTGGCGAGTACACGGAACACAAGCAGTCTATCAAAGGAAACACATTACCCAGGAAATAACCACCTTTGCCCGGCGGTCACCCTGTAGAGGTATGGAGTCTTCTTGGGTCGGTTACTGTTAGGGATCGTTGTAAGTCCCTTAAGATACCACCGGAAATCGTGTCAGGACTATGCTCCAATTAAAAAGATTTCTTGATGAACTTGTCAAGATCGGCGATCTTCATAGGGCAGAGATCATTTAAATAGCAGAGACATAGGGATTGCATTCAGCTGGTTGCCATGGCAGGGCAGGTGCAGAGGAAGTATGACACAGATTCTTCTTCCTCTTCGACCTCGCAGCTTTTGCAGAAATGATTGTGTAAAATACTCAATTGCTGTGAATCTTTTTCAACGGCACCGTGCTCCGTGATTGTATTTATGAGTTTCGGGATACCTCTTCTCTTGGGGTTGACCATCATTCTCGATAGAGAGTTATCACAATGAGTTCACCTATGCGAGCACTTGACATAGGACATCGGTAGCTTAATATTATCAAACTGCCTACTCTTTGATCCAACAACGGCGCAAAACTCTGGGATGCCCGAGTGACCCGGAACCAGATAGAGTGTGATCTTGTTTGGTAGTCTGTTTCTACCACGGTAGACACATTCTTGAATTAATGGTGTTCGAAATTAAGGATATTATCGGATTTGGTCACACGACCTTGGTGTAGAACAGAGAAATGCCATTGGGTTGTAGAATCTATGTACCTTGAGCCTGTAACCATCTTGCACGAGTAGAGGGTAACTATGTAGTTTTTTATTTTAGTTCTCTGTGTGACATTTTCTTTTCACCTCAGTTTGTTGCCCAGGATGAGGCCTACATAACTGGCTCTCCTTCTCAAACTAAGAGTGGTGGGATGATGCAGGGTATCATGATTTTTCTTGTGATGATTAGTAGCTCCGTTTTGTCCGGATTTACGCTAAAGTCACAGTTATGTATCCAGGATGGGAATAGGTCTAGTGCGTCCTGTAAATTTTTAGAAAATGTCTGCATTTGTCGTCATGGAACATCTGCGTCTACCAAACCATCCTCTAATTTAGTTAGCAGTCCATTGAGAACTGAGTTTCATAGCAGAGGTGAAGTACACCCTATAGGGTGTTCCTCCATGTTGTTTCTTTCTTCTAGAGAAGTGCCTAAAAGCTGCATTTAAGACACTACTGGTGTGAATGAAGCGGATCAAGCAGCAGGTGGTTTCATTTCTTCCAGCTCTTTATGAGAGGTTATGATCAAAAAGTAGTCTACTTTGGTGAAAGTTCGCTCGTTATCAAAGAATGCTACTGAGTGGATACAGCACTCAATCGGTTCTACAATACATATCCATCACACATGTGATCCGGGTGTCGGCGCGTTAAAATATTCAATCACGAGAACGATACCACGCGTAACTTCTTAGGGGGAATCTAGTTGACAATAAGATCTTTCTTATTCTGCTCTGACTGTCAGAATCCCGTCAGAAGTTTCCGAAGTTAACCCCATCTACTTAGCAAAGAAAAACCCGTCAGAAGATGCTTCTACAATACTAGACCTAGTACTAATCAACGCATTACATTGTGCAAACGTGCAATCAGTTTTTGGTCCTGAGAGAGTAAAGTCCGCTTTCCACAAGGCCGCATGCTTTCGACTTTTCATTGGGCCCTGAGCTATAGGCAATTAATTGACAATAAATTTCTCTTAGTGTAGAGTGCTGGCAGATCTATAGGAACGGGTAAAGATGGTCACATGTAAATACATTAAAAATTGCAATCAATGCACATCAAAACTGCTAGCTAATCATGAGGAACATAAGTATCTAGAGGGAGATATTCAGGAAGTATTTTCAGAGAGTAGTGCCAGCTAAGAGCCCACATATAGTCAAATAAACTGTCGTGTAGCTAAAAATTGCGGGAAATCAGAGCTGGGTTGATATCAGAACCTTGGTGGACTCAAAATACGAGTACGCTAGAGTCTCACATATTTAGCTTGATGATTCACGTCCTTACAGGTGTTGTGGGAATGTCTATTGTGTTTAGTGTGGAGTATCACCATCTTATTTGTCTTAACTCACTTGTCACTATTTAAAGAAAGGAACGCTCATGAGAATTTTGGTAAGTGACAATTGGACGCTTAATGATCTAAACCATGTGACTAATGTGTCATAGTTCCGCGACTTTATGCAACATCTTACTGCAAATCCGATCAAGTCTTAACCCAAAACGTCACAAATGCAATTGATTTCAAGTGGGTAAATGTCAGGCATTGTTCTACACATACATATAAAAATACAGGAAATTTGGTTATGACAATTGTGTTCCCAAATTGACTACCAACTTTTGCAACCTCTCATAAATACACTCGTAAACTAACCGTAGAGTCCTATTGCTCATGCTTCCTCATATTCCTCTGGGTTGTATCTAAAAATCCTTCTTACTGGTATCTGCATTTATCGAAATCTAATTTCAACCAAATTACTTCTTCCATCTCCTATTACTATTTACCACGCCTCCTTACTTTCATACTCGAAAAGAAGTAGAAAATTAAATTTGTCGCCATTTGAATTGTCAACTGAATAATGCATAACCGAATGAACTCTCAAGTGACTTAACAACAGCAATCTCGGACTATATACTTACAGACACATATTCAAACGTTAATACTACGAATATCTGAGGGTAAGGAAGTGCGTCTGAAATGGACAGATGTCCCCTCTGAAGTGGTGTTAAGCTATCCATTTATCCCATTCAAAAGAGAATCTCACACAAAAGATTTGCTTCCTTATTTACTCACACCTACTCATTGTAGTAGTCTTCCTAATGCGACACTATAGACCCTCTGAAATTCTCTGAAAAAACACAATTCCACTCGTCCTGTGCATCGCCCTTTTCGAAACGAAATTTAATTGAATTTCAAGGACCCTCCCCGGTGCCCGAAAAATGGATGACAAATAAACCAAAGAACCGAGTTTCTAGCACTCAAGAAGCGAAATAAACACATTCAACCCTCGTCACGTACTTATTTGCATAAGGAGGACTTTATTCATTGTGCGACAGAGTGTCATCTTGAGTGGCAAAGATTACTGTCAAACTGTTCTGCAATTCGAATTATTCACACGTCAGTCTCACTCTTACGGATAGTCCACCCACCATCTTACCTAGGCTATTCGAGTCTAGGACAGTGGTGGCGCATCTATGTATGTATGTATCAATTCTATAGGTACCGTGCGCTTTGTTCCTTTGGTGTAAGTGACATTTAGCTTATTCTCAGATTTGTCATGAAAACGGGAGCAAAAAGGACACTTGAAACGTGTTGTGGTGGAGGAGTAATGAGATTCAGACCGTCGGTCGTCGTCGGTTTGCCGTCGATCTTATCGGAGGAGCAAAAATGGAAGTACATTTAGGAGCAAGGACAAATATAATTATGCTCCACCGCACCTTTTAGTCCCACTGGCAACTGAACGGGACTACATCTCAGTTGAATATTATTGAATTTTATGTAAGTTGTATCCGAAAGCTCTTGGCTACCAACAGGAGTTGAGACGACAAGAAGTAGGTACTCGAGAGTATTTTAAAGGCTCACAAGGACCCTAGGGACTTGTCAAGTTCAAATGTCAATGCATTCAGTATCAGCTTCACCATCAGCATCAGGAACATGCGAAGTGAAAAAGGTCACCACAAGGGACGGGACTTGTATTTTTGAGAATATTGCCTGTGGCAAGTTTCCACTTTTGTTACCATCAGGCGGTTGAGTGGTTGTTGAGCAATCCTATTGAGGGTGCTTTAGATTTCCTGAAGAGCAACATTAAATTCTCTTCCTTTTTTTTATTCCCCTAGCCCTTGACGTGTTAATGTATCGTTACCAAGTAGATTTTAGAGCGAATTGGAACCTGTTAACGGGAATGGATATTTTTGCAAGGGAAAGAAAGAGTTGAAACAACAGGGGTGCATTAATAAACTTAAAGGACATTATTATAACTTCGTTGGCCTCCTGTGCTGTTGTACACTGCTAACTATTTATATCATACTATCCTTACCATCTTCGTGTGGTGGGCTGAATTCTATTAAGCTGGGAAAGGAGCAATGAGGATTCTTGGCTCATGTCTAAGAGAGATACTACTTAAATACATGTCTTCTTCCCTTTGACTCACATAGATTCTTACAGTCACAACAAAATGCCTTGCTTACTTCAGAGACTATCAATGCGTCTTTTTGCTGGAGGATGTCTGGACCGATCCAGATCGTAAACGGTTTTTTTGTGAGCCCGGTCATAAATTTTTTTTTTGGGATCGGTTGAGCGGATGCGTCCACTATATCTTTTGTGCAGTAGGCGTAAGGTGACATCAATTTGGGTCACCCAAAGTCGACTTAACAAATACATTTTTTTAGAGTACAGGAAAGGAAGTCCATGAGGGATGACATAATGAGCACTTCAATTTAGGATCTTTTGTGCCATCTACTTACGAAATTATTGGATTGCATTGTCTTCTAGCGGAAACCTAGTTCCTTGATGAAACCTAAGGTTGTATGAGATGAGGAATAAGTGAGATTAGATGATGAGATGAAGCGTTTGTTGAAGTAACCAAGCTCGAGCAAGTCAGTAGGTAGGATTTCGAGCAGCACATGATTGTTTCGGTGTGTTCAAGATATAGGCAGCTTATGCCTGATTGGATCTTGGTAATTTTATATAAGATATATGCCAAGTTACTTCACGGATTCATGAAAGTGGGATTTCATCGTGTGCCGCAAGTTGCAATAGTAACCGAAGGCCATTTTAAACCAGCTTAGCTACCTCGCCACGGTGAATACATCGGTTTCCACTTGATCACCGAAATAAAGTAACTTTATCCGCTGTTATTACTTAGTTAGTGCTGTTGGCATTAAGAATCCTAGACCAATACTTCAAGAACTATGACTGAAACTTAAGATTGAGGAAAATCGCGCAGTCGAAAATGGTGAGGTTTGAGTTGAGAGATGAGTTGGCGTCAATATCAATATGTGAAGGGAAATTTAGCTCCCAATCATATAGAGCACCAACGGCGCGAAAAGATTCAACTAAGGCTACATGTTGACTGTGAGAAAGTAAAATCAGTAGGCAACTAGGTGATAAGGTTTTAAACTGATTGACACTTGGCGATTTTAATCTCTAAACATCTCTAGCTTGAGCTATCAAACCAAGTCTCTTGATGGAGTTTGGAGTAATAGCTAGGAATGTTCTATAATATTCAAAATATTGTTTACAGTTATGGTGAAACGAAAATGACCTAGGTAACTGGCTTGTGGAGAGCCGGAGGTGATCACTCGTCAGTTACTAGCTAATCAGTAACTGAGCATGTATGAATGGATCATCATATACATGATTAGGGCTTAACTCTCTATATACAGCAAACAGGCTTTCACTTTGGATCTTTGTGCACTTACGATATACAAATTTGTCTGATCAATGAAAAAGGAACTCCTCGAGTTTATGTCTCCGTCTTATCTAAATTTTTTTATAACTTCAAGGAGGAGTCATTTTCGAAATACAGCTTTGAGTATCCAAATTCCGAATGAAAATAATTAACGTTTTGTCCATAGCCTGGTTATCGAACTAATTTGGTAAAAAACTTCTATACATCGTAGTGATGTAGCTTACCAAACTCCACCACAATGTAACCACTGGTCCAATCCGGAATTCAACTTCATGTAGTTAAAATTCCACCTCCGTAAGCAAATTATCTATTATTGCTATATTTACAGAAGCCCCAAACTGGACAGCAATTCGACCTTTAATAAGTTTGATGGGCTGAATGACTCCGTATAAAGAATTGTATCACCGTATTGAAATCGTTATTACGGGCGATTTCAATATATTGTACACAATTCTGAGTGGCTTCGACATTCTGGACAGACAACACCCGAAGGACGGTGTGTTGAGATCTTCGCTGCGGAAAATAACTTGCTCCATCTTTTAAATGAGCCCACACGAATACCAGTCGTTGATAGTCATACCGCCAACACCCTGGATTTGTTTTTAATTTCTTACCCTGATAAATACACCGTAGATGTGCTTTCTCCTCTAGGCTCGTCGGACCATTGTGCCATATCAAATAATTTCTCGTACACTGAGCACACAGTTAGAGAAAAGATTCCTAAAAGAACCGTATGGCAATACGAGAAAGATAATTGGAGCGGACGATAACGACGTGGATGCCGTTGCTTATATGATCACAGGCACTATTCTCTTTGAAATAAGAAACTTTATCCCTCATCGGATGAAGAGTATCAAACCAAAAGAAAAAGCATGTTATGACTCGAGCTTCAAAGAGGCTGTCAGGGTTGGAGAAATGGTTTTCGGTCCTTCAAGACCAACCCGACAGAGAAAAACTGAAAAAAGTTTAAGCGAGCCAGGAATGACTGCAACGTCTTTCTTAAGCATGTGGAATTTCAATGCGACCAAAAACTGAGGCAAAAAATACTGCAATGTCTCAATGGCAGTAAAAATTGTTGGTCGTTCGTCAAAAACTTTTGAAATTTTGCCTCGTCCTTCATCCCAACGCTTATTTACAATGACATTCCAGCTGTCAGCTCTTTGGACAAGACCAAATCTGCTTGCTGCACACCTTGCAGCTAGCTCAACACTCTCAGATTGTGCTTTGTCTCCGCCTACACTTGAGTGCGTCGAATCTTCAATAGGACGAATCCACTTTCGCACTGGTGTAGCAGTAAGAGTACTTAAAGATCTTAGTATGCATAAATCCACTGGTCCTGATGGTATATTTCCCCTTCTTCTGAAGAGGTGTTCTTCCTCACTGCGTAAGCTTTTCATCAATCCCACACTTTAGGACACTTTCCTAGCAGATGGAAAGCAGCATTTGTTTAGCCCATCCCTAAAAAAAGCGAATCTTCTTCCCTCTCCTCCTACAGACCCATTGCACTTACGTCCCTTCTTTCCAAAGTAATGGAAACGCTGGTGAACTGTCAGCTAATGAAATATCACGAAAATATCTTTTCCTGCCACAAAAATTAAGAAGTTTTCGTGGCAACAGGTATATTGGTGATTTGATGGCATGTCTCACCGAAAAGTGGAACCAAAGAGTACATCAATCTGGTGAAAGCAAGATAGTTGCACTCGATATTTGTAAAGCATTTGACAGAGTTTGGCATGAGGCTCTTTTGTCGAAAATGCGTGCTTTTGGGATCGATGACTCTCTTCTTCAATGGATTAGAAATTACCTTTCGGAACGTTCAATTCTAGTTGTCTTGGATGGTTTAATGTCTGCAATTCAGAAAATAGACGCTGGTGTGTCCCAGCGCATTCCATATTCGTTTCCGGACTGACCTCCCTGCTTCGGCTGCAGAACGGGAAGGGTAGCGTATATTAAGCTCATTGGATTCCGATATTAACAGCATAACCAAATGGGGAAGTATCAATTTTTAATTTAATGCTTCGAAAACACAATGTTGTCTGCTGTCGTCAAAGCGAAATTTGAACAGCCAATATCCATGAATGGCACTTTCTATTCTCGAGATGTCAATGTAGTTGGAATCCCCACAAATTGTTGCGAAATGTCAGGGTTCTCTGAAGCGATGTGAGAAATATTTCATCCCCTCTGTTCCGGCCACAATACTAGCGTTGACGACCGCAACGTAAAGATAGCGGCTCTCGTCAATAAAATGTAGTGAATGCTAGTTGCGCATCTTTTGACAGTTACTTACCGAAGTTTCAGTCATTTTGGACGCGCAGTTTTTAGTTGAGTCGTTTGAGTGAGTCGATGTGAGTATTTTTTGTGTTTTTAAAGGCAATACGCCCGCGCAAATCAAAAATGAGTTGGACTCTGTGTATGGGGACTCTGCACCATTATTACCCACAGTGAAATTTTGGGCAGCTGAATTTAAACGTGGCCGTAAGAGCTTGGGAGATAATGAACTTTCGGGACGTCCAAAAACTGCAACCACTGACGATAGCATTGCTAAAGTTCACCAAATGGTGTTAGACGACCGCCGAATTAAAGTGAGAGAGATAGTAGAGTTTATGAAAATGTCCAAGGAACGTGTTTGCTATATATTAAATCAAGATTTACGGATGAGAAAGCTGTCCGCGCGTTGGGTGCCGCGTTTGCTTACGTTGGACCAACAACGTGTTCGAATGAACATTTCCAACGCTCTGTTGGCGTAGTTTAGGCGCAATAAATCCGAGTTTTGGCCCCGATTAATTACTGTAGATGAAACTTGGATACACCATTATATGCCCGAAACAAAAATTCAGTCAAAACAGTCGATTGCAAAGGGCGAGCCGGCTCCAAAAAAAGCAAAAACTGTTTTTTCGACTGGGAAAGTGATGGCGACTGTTTTTTGGGATTGTAAAGGAGTTATCATAATCGATTATCTTCAAAAAGGAAAATCTATTACAGGAGCATACTACGCATCATTACTTGAAGCTGAAACATCATTACTCACCAAGACAACGTGCCGTTTCACACCTCAGCGGTTGCCATGGCGACAATCTATGAATTACGGTTTGAACTGCTTGACCATCCGCCTTATTCACCAGATCTAGCCCCAAGTGACTTCTTTTTGTTCCCTCATCTAAAAACTGCGCTCGGAGGACACAGATTTTCGTCAAATGAGGAGGCAATCACCTTCGTGAAAAATTATTGTGCAGAGAAAATCGCCAAGTACTATTTGGACGGGCTAGAGAGAGGGGAGACTATGTAGAAAAATAAAAAAAAATTGAGAAAAAATGTCGTGTAGTCGGAAACTTTTCGGACAACCCTCGTATATAAAGCATTCATGCGCCCAAAATTGGAGTACAATACACACATCTGTTTAGGTGTGCCTAAAACACCTCCGCACCTGCTAGATAGGATTCAAAACCGTGCGATAAAACTCCTAGGTAATGTTAATATTAGCCAGTTACTTGACACCCTCGAACACCGACGTAATGCCGCCTGTCTCACTTTGTTTTATCTCGGAGCACCATCAGTGCTCCATAGAAATTGCCAGTAGCATTCCGCACCTTCAAATTTTCAAATACCCGTCTCGCTATTAATGCTCATCAGTATACCCTCAATCCCACTTTTGGACGTAGTCTGAAATATCGTGATTTGTTCCAAAGCCGAACAACTGGCTTGTGGAATGTCCTGCCGCGCTCTCTGTTTCCTAGTCTTTATAACATTCAGACATTTTAAACCAATGTACATCGGTACCTGTCTTTCTTTCATTCCTAATTTTTCTTCGCCCGCGCTGTGGGCAAACATTTTTATTGTACCTTAACCCCTTACGCTCGCGCTACTTCAAAAAAAAAAAAAATAAAAATTTGTTGTCCAAATAAAGTTAATAAATTCCGACTGCCCTTGATAAATCTCATTCGGGCTGTTCAGGATTTCTTATTCCTTCATTGCCCTCTTACCGGCTAGTTGAGGGTATGATATTCAATTGTCTGCTTGTCTGATGCTATCTGTGTGTTTCCTTTGCGTTTTTATAGTCTGGAAAATATCTAGCTTTTAACTAATGACCAAGTCGTCTGTAGTTGCCTCTGTAATGTGTTTGTACAACTTGTATCTAGTTAAGTCGCAAGAAGCAAGGAGCAAGAAGCGATTTCGCCTTGGTCAGATTTACTTAGACGCTTCCATCCTCTAGGGTGAGCTTGTCTCTAAACCAATAAACATCTGCAGCTAGCGCCATGTTTGGACAAATGCCTTCTAAGAACAAAGATACAATATTTTGGTTGTGTAACTCTTCGTTTGGTTTATGATGAGATGTCCTTATTAGATTTAAAGCCATAGCTGGTAGAATAAATTCCTAGCTAACTTCCATAAGTGAGTTGTATGGCTTTCGTGTTTCGGCATATTTCATGGGCTGACAGTACATTGGGAAGTAGGGACGTATGTAAGTGTAATTTTCTGCAGTTGGAAAGTGAAGAAGATTCGCCTTTTTTTAGAGACGTGCTACGACACAAGTGCAAAAGGGTATTCCACGCGCCTTAGTGTAGGTGGAGATATGATACAATGAGAAAGTATGAAGGTGTCTACGAAGGGCGCGGCAAGTATATTGGTCTTTTCCAAATATCTTACAGCTGAAATGTAATTATAAATGGGTGTTAATGGGTGTTAATACGGAGGCTGAGGCAGGTTAGAATTTTACAATGCGGATTATATTTTTAAAAGGCAACGTTTTCCAACTGACTGTATCTTTCGACGCACTCGTGCAAGCGAACCCTTCTATTGGTATATACATGTATGTGAAAGCAAATCTTAGATGCAATGGCTGCTATTTCGCTGCGTATGTTTTCCTGTACCATGCTATTATACGAGTAAATATTAGGCTTGAGGTCCCCCCCAAAAACAAAGCCGCATTGTGGTTAGGTTTCGCGAGCGAGGAGGCCAGGGAATGCCTCTATACTTGCAAATTAAATGCCCATCGAGAGTGTAGCAGTGCGTGGAGTGGCACCGTTTCGCTCAAATTGCCTTAAGCGGAATTTGAATTGAATTGAATGAGCGGAATTTTAAATTCTTTTTCAAAATACCCTGCATAGTTGGTTCCCTAGTTTCAGTAGAGGACTCAATCTTCCAATATATTCCACGTGACTCAAACTTGAATCACGATGTAAGACGTTACGTCGCTGATGTTGTTGGTTCCGGAATAGTTTTGTGAAATTGTTTTCCTTCTCGTCTAAACCTTTACGCCTACGACCAGATGAGTTGCGTACTTTGCTTCATCATTTAATCGTCGAATTTTGAGCTTAGTGCAAAAGGCAATACCAGCAAGAACCAGTGGTCTATCTGCATACGCTTAGTTGGTCGAACTTATCGAGAACCTCAGCCCTTTGGTTTAGTAAATTCTTCGGTGTGTTCCAGGAATGACTGTTTCGGTCAGACTGCCTCAATATATGATTTCTCGATTACTAGTACTTCCGCTTGAAGAACACTAGCCGTATCTGGAAGAAGAAGATCCTCAGTTAAGAAAATCCATATGACATACATGATTGTAAATTTAAAAGCTATCGGTGTGCTGATCGACACTTGGTGCTTCGAAAATAGGACATATTGCAAACAAACTTACAGATCCATATATCAAATACATAGCTGCAACAGCTTTTCTTCAAACAGGAGATTCGTGTAAGATTTTTGCATCACATACCATATTTATGCGATTATCTAAGTTTTAGCTGAAGAAGTTTTGGAACATAACAGCCTAGCAATGCGGCAGGCATTAAGAATAGTCCTTGCCAAACCATCTGTACATGCCGCTTTTGTCCCAAAGCCAATGTGGTCCCATATAGACTCTCCTTCTCAATATCTCCACGGGCGGACCTACACCAGTACACAAGAAAAGCGCCAACAAACGCTAGCGTAATCATTGCGCATGCAATGTGCACAATACTTGTAGATCATTTTGGCACAATGGATCACATTTATCTTTGCTTTGCTTGATTTTCTCTTCGCCGTAATTCTGCAGTTCTACGGTCAAACAATAAAGATTTTAACAATAAAGATCTTCACTATATCACTTATGCGATATGAATATATTTGTTGTAACAAAAGATTTGAGTTTCCCTTCCTTTCAAAATGCATTTTCTTGAAAACCATCCCCATAGAAATCCATTGGATGATGGGTACACACTTATATATCATTCCAAGAGGACATTAAACGTTTCAGATCTCAGAGGACATGTATTCACTTTTCCCACTTCAGAAGAAAAAGCTCACATTTAATTTAAAAAATTCCTCAAATAAGTTGGAGCTGAAAAAAAGTACGAGTATTAAAACTTTTGGATAAAATTACTCTTGCATCTTATTGTCGTCTCTCGAACATCACACATTGCAAAATGTCATAGCTTTGGCATCAGAACCAGTATCAGTGTCAGGACATGTCCGTATCTTTTCTTCCATTCGACATACCTCACCCAACTAACAATTGAAAGGAGGAATTTTCGGAATTTCAATTAGACCCGCTAGTTTCGAATGGAAAAATATGTCACTCAACACTGACAGCCATAGACTGACACTTGCCGTCGATAAGACCTTCCCCGAAAACTTCCTGCCAAAATTATTTCAATATATTTCTGTTTTAACTCCTACTTGGTGTCTGATGGTAATGGTCACTTGCATTTAGCCCATACATGGTATCCTGCTTCATAAAATCGAGCGTCCAAAAGTTTTCTAATAAAATTGCCTTTTGGCCGGTTTCTGCTTTTGGCAGTTTCCTGGCTTTGAAATTTTTTAATTGGAAAACCAGGAGAAGTTCCGTAGAGAATGGTTTTCAAAAAATAAAAAAAAAATTGGAAACAAAGAGACGGAATAATTCAATGCAATCAATTTGGGATAGAAGTCGGGGGAGTTGGAGATGCCATAGAGTTTGTCAAAATAAAGGACGAATAGCTTGCTCATAGCCAGAATGAGTGTCATAATTTAATTTAAAAGTTTCGTCCCCAAACGTCCCTCTTTGACCAAGCTGAATGCTTTGATTTTCTCGTCATTTTGAAGCATGATGATGGCTCTGCTGGCATCAATTAAAGAAGTGTCGTTTGTAATTTTTTCTATTATATTCCGCTTGTCCTTTTTTTTTTTGTTATTTCTTTGATTACAGGCGTACGGACATGATGAGGGAGAATCGTTTCATTAACGAGCAAGAAAACTTTTCCAACTTCTCCCACCCCTCGGAAAGAGAGATATTTAGAAAATGTTTGGAAAAAGACTGTCGCCGTTTGATGTTTGATGGAAAATGTCACTAGAAGAGGGTGGTGTGGACAAAGTCACCATCGTATTTGTCAAGCTAAAAGTTTGATTTGACATTTGTCCTCGATACAGTAAAACCGAAAAAGTTCTTTACAAATTGTCCTTAGAATAGCCAATTCTCTTTTATTGCATTTTATTGGTAGTGTGTTTTTTTTTATGGTTTGCGCCAATGGATGTGGAATCTTCTTCAAGATACTGATAACCCGTGTTACCAGCATGAACGATTAACGGGATATTATTCTCTTTTTTCCTCGCGCCTACTTTCTAAACCACACCCTGCACACTTCTACCACTCTCCCCGAGGAACTGCCGCTAGGTATTACTTCGCGGGGCTGGCAAGCAATTCATGCTACTCCGGTGTTTCCATTTGTTCGGCTGGTTCTGCCGCACTTCTTTCGGCTTCTATTCTCCGTAACTCGGTCTGCATAGTATTTATAAATCCCCAGATATTTAGCCAGTATTCCTCCGACTCCACCAGACTCTTAATTACCTCTGAGGGGTCTGGTAGATTTTCTCTCCATTCCGTGAAGCGTCCGCAATGGAAAATTGCGTGCTTCACGTCCTTCTCCTGATTTGGATACTCAGGACAAAAGGGGGAGTTGTCATGGCCAAATCTGTATAAATACTTTCGGTATCCGCCATGACCAGAGATGAACTGCGTAAGGTGATAGTTGCAGTTTCCTGGGGCTCTGTTCAACCATACAACGATTTTTAGAATCAAGATATGAGTCCATCTGCCCTTTGTGGCATTATCCCATCGAGATTGCCAGAGGGCTATAGAACGTACCCTTTCTTCCTCTTTCATTCTCCTTATTGCCTTGGCATCAGTTGGCGTTGAGGTTTTCCTGCGGATGTCGATGGGAATCATTCCAGCGATGACAAATGCGTCTTCGTCCGAGATCGTCCTATAGCCGCTTATTGTCCTTAGTGCAACGAGTCGGTATACCGCTGACAGTTTCCGGCCTGTTTCTTTCTTTCTCAGCGTATCTGCCTAGACTGATGCCGCGTATAGAATAACCAAGCGGACCACTTTAGCTGGGAGGGTCCTTTTTGCGTATCCAGGTCCGCCAACATTCAGTAGTATTCTGGAGAGTAGCGCTGACGCTTGTTTCCTCACGTAGTGCATATGTTGTTTGAACCGTAGCCGATTGTCTAACATCACTCCTAGGCATTTTACCGCTTCCTTCGATCGGATGTTGTGGTTACCGACTTGAATATTGATATATTCCACGGCTTTCCTGTTCGTAATAAGAAGGGGTTCTGTTTTTTGTTCCACAAGTTCGAAACCCGCAGATTCGAGTCACTGCTTTATTTGAACAATTGCTGCGTTTGTGGTTGACTCGATTTTGATTCGACTCGTGTTTTGCGACGATCACGATAGCTATATCGTATGCGAATCCGATGATACTGACTCCTTCGAGCAGCCTTAGTCGCAACACTCCGACGTACATTAGGTTCCCCAGGAGTGGACCTAACACTGATCCCCAGCGGAGATGGTGTAGTATTTAACCTCTTCATCCGTGTCATACCGTAACTTCCTGTTCGTGAAATAGTTGGGGACTATTTTTAGCAGGCAGTAGGGTATTTCCATCCTTGCAAGTGATCGCCTGATTTGGGCCCAGTCGACAGTGTTGAACGCGTTTTTGACGTCTAGTGTCACCACCGCACAGTACTTTTTTCAGCCCCACATTGCAGACGCAATGTCGGCTACTGTTTGGATAGCATCGACCGTGGAGCGTGACTTTCGAAATCCAAACTGGTGGTTTGAGAGTTCTCCCTTCTCCTCTGCTACAGTCAGCAGCCTGTCCTATATTATACGCTCAAATATCTTTCCAATTGTGTCTAGAAGACATATTGGGCGATATGACGATGGTTCTCCTGGTGGTTTATTTCCTTTGGGTAGTAGCGCTTAGTGTTGCAAATTCCACGGTTCTGTGAACACTCCTCCTCGAAACACTTTTGCAATGTTGCGATGAAAAGATCTGGTTATATTCCGGCAGCAGCCCTTAATCGGAATACCATCGGGTCCAGGCGCCTTTTTATCTCCTATTCGATTAAGAGCTCTGTGTAGTGTAACGGCTGGGATATGTCCTACTTCTGTTTCCCGGATGATTGTGACCTTTTGGGGAACAAGTGCTCCACTATGGTTATCAGCATTTTTGGGCACGTTATTTGTGGAGACCAGCAGGATTTCAGTTTGGTCATAACCATTCTGTAGGCCGTGCCCGATGGGTTGATATCTGCTTCGTCGCATATACGTTTGAAGCATCTTGATTTGCTCTCTCTGATAGCTTTTGTAAACTCGCGTCTTGCCTGTTTAAAGCTTTCTAGGTGTTGTTGGAAGTCATCTCTCCCTCTAGACCTTTGGACTTTACGTCTAGCTTTTAAAAACTTTGCACTGAGTGTTTTTATTTCATCGTTCCCCAAGTAGCATGGGGCGCCTCTCCGATTTGCTGTTTTCCTGGGCATTGCCGCATCACAAGCCGTTACGATATTTTCTGTAAGTTGATGCGACAAGCATTCGGCTGATCCGCTTGTATCTGTGGTAGACCTATTCAGCATACCCAGGTACTGCTATCGAGAGTTTTATATGGCTCGCTTATCAGGACCACATCCGCATGCTCATCTCTTGCTGTTTGTTTCCGGATATCCTGAGCTATCTCACAGTGATTAAAATTTATTGGTATCACCTTCATCATTGTATGCTAGTCATGGCTTTCTTGAAGACTGGGCACTTTCCACTGCCCGCTACATGTTTTGCGTTCTTCGGATCATTTTTCCTGCAGAACATACATGACGGCTCCTCGTTGCAATTTTTTGCTATCTGGCCTTCTGTGCCGCATCTCCTGAATAGTTTGGAGCGGTCTTCTAGGCATTCACATCTGCTTGCTACATGTCCAAATTCTAAGCATTTGAAACACTTCTTCCTGTTTCTAACATCTTTTTTCCGATTCCTACAGGGAGGCTAACTAGTGCACTCTGTGTGTGTCCATACGTCTGTCGTAGCGACCTGATGTCGGTTATCGTTATCTGTTCGAATTCGAAGTGCTTTCTGATTGCTTCACAGATGTCCTACTTTGAGGTAACTTCATCCATGTCTTTGCATTCGATAGTAATGCATTGTGTAAGGGCTTGGATCTCTGCCTTTTGCCCTAGAGCTTCGCTTATTGCGGCCTTGCTGCCGGTATTCCTGAGCTGTATTAGCAGTTCTCCCTTGTTTGTCCTTCTGATCCTCGACACTGATTTACCAACTTGTTCTAGTTTGGGATCTGCTTTAATGCTACGGAGTATTTCCGCGTATGTGGCTCCTCCCTTGGACTCAATTACAATTGCGTCAGGTTTGGCTTTCTCGACGACTATTTTCTTCCTGGTGGTATTTTTGGTTACTTTAGTCCAGGCTGGTTCCTCGATGATGGCTGCTTCATTTGCGTGAGCCTGCTCGGCATGTTTCTTTGCGCCTTCTCCTTTTTTTGTTTTGTCCGTTTCCGGTAGTGTATCTTTTGAATTCTTTCTTGTTCGTTCTTTCCGTTTTCCGCTGCTTACGCGACGGCTCCATTGTTTTTTTTGTTTTTTTTTCAGGAGGCGAGATTCGTTTTGGCTGAGTGATTGGTCGAAGCCATGAGGATGTTTGTGACGCGATGCTCTTTCTAATAACCTCTTTCGACTTCTCTTCCTGCATCTGTATAGCTGAGAGCTCATAGAGAGTGCGTATGCCTTTAATTGCGTCCCTCATCGGTTGGTGTATAGAACGCCTTTTGCCGTCATCCAGCATTCCGACCAACTCCCTTATTTGCTCTCCTAGTTTAAGGAAAGCTATTTGGCCTGGGGTTCCTTCCATTGTTGCTCGACTCGTCTCCGGTGGACCGACACTTACTGCAGTATGGGATGTTGTTGGTGCGGTAGGAGATCTTCGCTTTATGCGCTGTTTTGGAACGGATTTTCATAGTTGTCCCCGTTTCCTGTCTCCTTATTTGTTTTCTGGGTGTTTGGTAGTGTATGGAGACAAAATTGTTTTCTTTTTTTCAGAAAGCATACTTATACTGGTTACACCATAACTAAGCGATTTAATTAGATGCTCTTGATTTTCTTTTATTTAATGCTTTATGAAACAAAATCGATTTTTATTTCACGCTCTAATACATGTATCCTGTTAAGAACAGTAAGAATTAAAGCAACTTCTCAAGATTTTATCTAGTTTACATCGAAAAGAACTCTGATCAGAAACCATCCAGCGGGGCAAGCCACTCGCAAGCCGCAGATCTTTCTCCTCATAAGAACAGGAATAAGTAGATGCAACCATGTGATGAAGGAAGCATACAATAAATCGGTGGGTATACTAACTCGATTAAGGCACCACTGCTACGAGTAACTAGCGTTTCGACTGTGGTTCTACGCGATGTTATCTACCTAGCAGAACAATGGCTTCCTTTCCAACTTTACTTTGGAAAAAAAATGCCACAAAGGCATTATTAGGCTGCAACTAATAATGGCTGCAGTTCCAGTGGACAAGCTTATTCACAAAAACAAAACCAGTTGTGGTCTTACTCTCCCGGATAAAGCCGGTGTTACAATTGGCAAGGTCGTAGTTCTGGTGGACGGCAGTCGATTGATACGGTCGAATCCACCCTGGGAAACAACCCTGTTGACGGCTGATCACCTTTTAAATACGAGCTCGGAAATCAGTCTATGTTCCGCTTAGACTTCAAATGAATCAAACGGTAGGAGAACCTCTCAATAATCTGAAAGGTGGCCTCACCGAATGTTTTGAGCTGAGCATCGAGGCAGATAGCTCATTCCACACAGATTTGCAGCAACTACGTCCAACTTACTTACTTATGTCCTGTTTCCCCATGTGGGTTCTAGGGCGCCAACTATGCCTATGCGCCAACGTGTACGGTTCCTGGCAATGAGCTTCACCTCTCCCCAACTCTTCACCAATTGCCGTTAGTCCTCCATAACTGCTCTGCGCTATATATTTCACGGCCTATCCATTCTTCTACTAAGCTCTTTTCGGTAGTCAAGCCGCCATCAAGCGTCATTAAATTCTAAGACCGCCCTTGAATGCCGATCATCTCTTGCGAAAATGGCAGAGCAGTTTAACCTTCACCTTTGTTGGGTACCGGCCACAGAGACATTCCAGGGAATTATAGAGCCGACGAATTCGCCAAAATTGGAACCACTCTACCTATTCCACTGGAAAAAGGTAGCATAGGAAAACCTATCGCTAGGTGCAGATCAATATTAAAGTCGGATGCTAATAGAAGGACAGACCTTAGGTAGACTGTAGGAACAACATGTCTAGCGACCATGTCTAGCGGCCAAAGTTGGATCAGAATCGCTCTATAAGCGCCATCATAGGTGGGCACTGCCTTATAGGCAAGTATGCAAGAAGGCTTGGCGTCTTTATAAATGATTTCTGTAGAAGCTGCATGGGCAAAGGGGCGGAAGAGACAGTCCTCAATCTACTCTGTACATGCCCAGTTCTCTCCCAAAGAAGTAAACTCCCCTCAATGGGTTTAAATTCCCTGACGTCACCTGGATAAAGTGTCAAGTGACATCAAAGCTATCTGTTCTGCGCAGGTTATATCCAACCATTTCCAGTCCTCATCACACAAACAACTATTTCCTAAACATTCTGATTCTATGCTCGAAGTTATCTTCGACAAAGTGAACGATGTCGGTGATGAACTTGCTGCGACTCGATTCCTCGTGTGCGATATTGAACATCACATGGTAACAATAAATAGCAAAATCATTGGCATACCAAACTTCCCGCAACCTTACCAGAATGTTCCCTACAATACTCGTATATCGTTCATGGCTGAATTAATGGAACCTGAAGTGGATTCACGCTCAACCCCACATATAAGTCATCTGCGGACCATCCAAACTACTGATTCCTTCCAACTTGACAACAGAGAACACATCTACTCGTATGTCAGCTCCTCCAATCGCCCCACGGAAGCTTATTAACCACTTTAATTTAACCTGGACACCTTCCGAATGGCAACGTAGACTTGATAAGTTTGCTTCAAAGACTCAATTGGTCACTACGCTTCTTAGCAAAGACGCCCCCCAAACGCTGCTGTTGATTGGATCTCGAATACCTTCGAAAAGAAATGTGGCATCACCATTAGCCACTGCAATCTGCTTTCAGCATCTCACCATAGAAGCAAACGCAGCTTCAAGCTCAATCTTTCGACCAAATACGAATAGTTATTCCATAATCCAGCCAGCAACAATTTCAATCTTGGAAAAATGCGTGTCTGCAAATGGTTGGAATATATGACCAAGAAGCAGGATAAAGTCAAGCAGTTGGTCTTACCTAAGCCAGGTAATACGTTAGCAAGTATGTCCAATTTGCCAAGACCTACCTCTTCTTCTCACAACAAATCCAGCTTCAATTGGAGATTTATAACTAATTTTTTTCCTAATTTTAAGCCTCCAACTCCAACTCCCTCTATTCCACCCCAAACCAAACCACAACGTCAACGTATCTCTTTCGACTTAATCCTTAAAACTCGAACTCCCAGCATTCAACCCCTAACACATACGCCTAAATATCACAATTAAGTAGTTCCCATATTATAAATCCCTCATATGAAAATTGAAAATGTGTCTAATGCCCTGTTGCTTTAAATTTTCCCTCAACAAGTTTGGCTCTCTTTTCCCTTGCAAGTCCCTTAGGTCACTCTTTTCGTTGAGTGGGAACGCCGGGCTCTGGCGGAGGTGGAGGGCAGCGATGGTCACATCAGCCAGTGTATTGTTCGGCATGTTCTTCTTTGCCTATCTAGGCTAACCAAAGACCAGATCGGGTTAAGCTTAAGTGGTTCACTATAACTGAGGAGGAATAGAGGCATTCGTAATGACGTAATGTTGACATCGGGGCTCCTTGAGATCGGAAAATTGCATCACAGCAATTTAAGTATTGCAACACTAAAAAATCCAATTCATTAAAAATACCATAGGCTGTATCCTTAAATGGCGTATTTATTGTAATATGCTTTATGCTTCATGAAAGATTTTATTCAGACTACTTTGGAAAATGTATTAAATTGGCTAGTATCGCCAAACTGGGCTCGATATGTCAAACTTATAAGCGCCCGTGTTAAGCAGGAGAAAATAGCAACTCTGTAATATTCAGTCAGAAATGACCAGACCTTAGAAAAAGATCGTACGCTCTATGATTTCGCATGACTGGCTCATCGGTCAGTATGACAGAAACCCTATGCGAGATTCTTCAATGTATTTGAAGCTAAAGTATGACCTAAATGTGACGCTTAAATCATTTTAGGTTGAAAAGGGGACATCTTTGGTAGCATAATCAGAAATCCAAGCATATACGAGTGACAAGACGACGTCATAAACTGGATTTAGGCGGATTGACTTTGCTACAGAACAGAATATCTTAAGAGTTAGCAAATTATTTCATCACCTCAATTCTCACAAAGGCACACGCCAGTCAATAGTTCGCAAAACAATCACCAAACTTTATAATGGTGCAATCGATGAATGGCAGTCCTTCAGTATTAGTCTGAAAATTTCAAGCGACCTATATAGAGTGGGACCATACCTAGTTGTAGCCAAAATGCGTGTATACCACAGATGCTACGAAAAAAAAATCCGGCTTACCCGAAGGTCTATTCTATTCCGCTCACTGTGATGTTCGAGTTATTTTATGTACAGCGACAACGGACTAAGTAATTTTTTCTGCCTTCGGGACAGTGAAAAACTTATTCATAGGGAGACGATTTTTCACTTGGAAAGAAGATTACACAATCTGCTTTTCGGTGTTGGCCGACTTTTGAACACAGGCAATCGTACGCAATAGTCCGCAAACAGACCAACTGCCCTAAGCATCACCTACACTCCACACGCCAAAAAAAACGAATAAATGTTGTAAGGAGATATAAAATTGAACACCTCAAATTGCAATAAACCCATAGAACCCTAGCTAATCCTGTATCGCTCAACCATTCGTCAATACCCTTACAACCGTCATTAAGTTCTAAAAGTCTGTGGCATCGATGGCGGGAAGTCGTCAGAAATTTAACAACTGATGTGCTGGGTTTCAACCGACCACTCGCATAAAATATCTAGATGAAACGAAACATCCCGTCTATGGAACGGCGCTACGCCGAAAAACGTGGACGGTTTGCAGAAAAACATCAGTTTCCAAGGATCGAGGAAATAGAGATTTGGTGCTTTAAGAGCATGTTCGAAAGTTTTCTCAAAAGTTTAAACATAGTTTCAAGCCGACATGAGACCTGTAAAGATGATGAACAAAATTTCATAGCTGACAAAATGCAAAAATCACTTCTGCAGGTGGTTAAACCGCAGGGATGGCCAAAATTCCGCTGTCATGTCGGCAGAAAATACAATTCGATATGATCGATGGGAACTGTGAGTAAGATTCCAGCTCACCTGACCATATCAAAGCCATGTCTAAAGCAAAGCGTAGCAAGCATAAAAAACAAGCCGAATTGGAGAAAATTATGCTTGACGAATGGATTTTCTACATCGATTTGACGCTCTAAAAGAAATGATAATCTCTAACCTGAGGCAGCTAAAGAGCCATAAATCTTCTTAACATCGCTTACAAGATCTTTCTACCTGCATTTAGTATGATTATTTGCCAATGATCAGATCCTGAAAGTTCAGAACGATACACAATACCACATTTATTTCAAGGTCGCATATGACAGCAGCTTTAGATACGAAGTGTACAGGGCTATGTTTAATTTTCAAATTTTTGCCAGATTGTGTGGAAGGATGGAGTTAGTTCACTGCTTCGTAAAGATTGGAAGCAATCAAGATAAGGATTCCGACAAGGTGATGCGCAAGCGTGTATCTGTACCTGATAATCTATCTTAAACCTCTGTCAGGGTACCAAAGAGACCCCTACAGATCACGTGTATTGACTGGCCGCTTGGCGTTCAAATATGTCGCTTGTTAAACGTGAGTAACAGTCGTTACTCTTAATGTTCTTTTGCACAAGAACCGCTTTCCTCTTATTTACTTACTTAAGAAGAACCTGACCCTCAACCAACAAGCCTCTCCAGTTAGTCCAGTCTTTAGATAACTGCCTCGGGTTGGGCACTCCAAGTCGGTTGAGGTACCCTTCTACTTGTGCGCGTCACCTAAATTCAGGCCTTCCTCTGCTACGCTGTCTCTCCGGATTAGATAAGAAGACTCTGCGGGCTGGATCATTGGTGCCCAATTTGATCTAGTTTTCTGACTAGAGTCCATGCTTTAGCGCTGGGATGATCAAGGCTTTTATAGAGTCTCCTCAGTTTTTCGGGATAGGGCCCTACTAGCCCAAAAACACAGCGACTGGAAGAGTAATTCTTCATTTCATTTCTACTGAGGTGTTGCTGATAGAATGGTGGACAAAGCCCTTTACCACTTCGAAATTCTAACAGTCGATTGTGGCGTTCTATGCAATTCATGCCATTTTGGCACCTTCCGTTTCTATACAAGCGAATTCGCAGGCGACAGCCAGCTGAGTTCTCCCAATTATGTCGATATCATCGGCGTGCTAGTGCTTACACAGAGCTTTAAAAGATTGTGCCTCCAGTGTTTGCTTGAGGGTCCCGGGTGATTCGTTCAAGTATGATGTTAAAGCAGTCACATGACAGCGCGTCACCTTGTCTAAAACCTTTTAACATCAAAGGTCTCAGTTAGATCGTTGCCGACCTTGACGGAGCAGCGAGTGTCCCCAGTCGTCATTCTGTACAAACGGACGAATTTCGCAGGGATGCCAAGACTAGACATGGCTACTTATAGCTCCCCCCCTAAGGGGTTATGATACTCTTTTACTGTTGCCTTGGCGCGGGCGGAAAGATAGAAGGAGGAGAAAAGAAAGCATTGTTGTGATGTAGTGGTTTCGATATTGACTCTCCAGGGGTGGGAGTCCGAATAGGTCGGAGAGATTTTCTTCACTCGGAATGATTCAGGTTGTGAATTTTAACGGTTGATTTGTGCTTGAAAACCCTATAACAGCCAAATCTACATGTCAGTGTTATGCTTTCACAGGCAGATTTTTCTGACTGAGTTCCAATTGCACAAATGAAAACTTGCCGTGGCTAGGATTCGAACCTTGACCCTCCGCGTGAGAAGCGATTGCTAGTCAGTTTTTTTTTCAGTTTAAAAGCATTTTTATTAGACTTCATTGATTAACTCCTACATGCTATACAAAAAAAACGCTTAAAAATTAGCTTAAATAACTTAAAAGTAATCTTATTCTAACTTACGGTCACTCTAGGTTAAACATAATACTTAATCTATGTCTTTCGACTTTGCTTACAGTCTATTTTGTTTTTTACATTTATTAACACTAAAACTAAGAAAATGAATTTTAATTAAAAAAAACTTAGTATCAGGACTTTGTTTTGTTATAATATAAAACTTAAAACTAAACCTATAAACTACCTAAAAATAAATCTTAACTTACTTAATCCTACTTAAACTACCCCTTATTTCAAAATAAGCGATTGCTAGTACCACTACACCACGGCCACGAATATAGAGAAGCTGTCATATGCGGCCTTAAAATCGATAAAAGGATTGCGGATATCGATTGGGACTTCTTGAGTTTTTCCCAGGATCGGCGGAGTGTGAAGATTTGGTCGATTGTAGGCTTTCCTGGTCTGAAACCGCACAGGGGCCTACCAGGTTATTAACGAAGGGTTTCAGACGCTCACACAATATGGCAGATAAGAGGAGGCTTATATGTGTTCTTCTTATTTTGTGGATCAGGCAGACAATACTGAGATTCCATTCATCAGACATACACTCTTCTCTTCAGATCCGAAAACTGAGTTTGTGTATGCTCTCCACAAAGTCATTTCTAGCGAGTTTGAATATCTCGGCCGCTAAGTCTTCAGGTCCAGCTGCTTTGTTGGTTTTGCGAGTAGGTATTGCTATCCTTACTTAATTTTGGTCAGATGGACGAGAGTTTTGGCTATTATCATCTAAGTTGAATGGTCCATTCTGCCTGTGGCTGTGACCCTACTACAAAGTTTCATTCTTCATCTCTACGAGTTCCTGCACTGGTCTTCTTGCCTTGGTACGTTCTTTTTACCTATTAGCAATATTTTCGTATGTTATTCCTGGAGTACAATGTCTGAATATATTTGATCGCGCGCTTCTCGTGCTCTTTTTTCTGCTACTGTAGAATCCGTCTCTTCTGCTCAAAGAGCTCATAAGCGGATCTTCTTCTTCGTTGCAGCGCCGCTTTCTACGTTTCTTGTTCAGCTGCCTGTTTTAGTTGGCATTCTTCATCTAACCAGGTACCAGTCAGATATAGACGCCCGCCTGGAAGTCATTGACATACTCTTAGCGGGTTATTCGCAAAAACTGTTTTTTTTTAACATTTAAAGCTATTAGAACTATTAGAAATTTCGAATTTAGATAGCTCTGGCGGATTCGTCCGTTTTTCGACTTCTTATGGTCAAAAAACCAAAATTTGCTTTCAGGTCACTACGCTAAATTTGCCTAATATCGCTTTAACAAAGTGTCATTATGCTAAATGATGGATGGAAAATGGCATAAGGTTAAATTGTGAGATTTTGCCTTATGTCATGCCACCATATTTTTTCACAGTGTTAGTTCTTCTTTATTGTGGTGTTTGAGAAATCCGCATTCGCATCTTGGCTGCAACAAGATGGTGATCCGAGGTAATGTTTTTTGCTTGGTACGTTCGGACGTCCAGAGTACTGGGGGCATGCTTTATGTCGATCGTAATGTGTTCAATTTGATTTGGCGTTTGATGATGGCCATCTCTCCGTCCTATTCGGATTCCCACCCCTGGAGAGTCAATATCGAAACCAAACACACCTGAGTTTCAAACCACTACATCAAACAATGCTTTCCTTTCTCCTCTTTCTACAGTAAAAGGGTATCATGCATGCTTGCTATAGTCATATTTCGTCCCGCCGTAAGACAATTAGCCTAATTTCGTTATCAGATGTGGTGTCACCTGGGCTGTACTTACCAACTGTCCTACCAAAGAAGTCCTCCTTTCTTATCCCGGCGTTATAATTATATTAGGCGTCATACTCCGGATATATCTCACAAAGCATATTGAGGACCTCGTATAAACATTCGTCCTTGTCTTCCGTAGGGTCATTGGCGCATATTAGGCTTATGTTGGCGAATTTAGCATTGATGCGGATTGCCATAAAACGCCATAAAACGTGTCGAAAGCTCAAGACTTCTGTCGAATATAGCAAATCTGAATCCGAATAAACGCTGTTTCTATTGTCACAGTTTTTCATCCTCTGTATGTCCGGCCCATCCCATCGCACTTCCTAGATTGTGCTGATATGTACATGATAGCAGGCAAGGGCCTGTGCTAATCGTTGTCCTTTAAGAGTTTGCTAGGGTCGTCAACAGTGAGTCCATTTTTTTCCGAGCCCATTAGTTCGTCACATATGTTTAGTCTCTTCTGTAGAGGGCTGTGAGCCCTATGATGACGTAGGCTAGTATAATGTTACTGGCAGGCCATGTCCCTGCAGTTACCGGGGACCACCACTGGAAGGTAAGGCAAGTACAATACTTCACTATGAATTTGCTTGTTGCCCTGCTGGCTCAATCCAAGTTGTAGGACTGATTAGATCGTTTATTACTTAAACTGATGCAATAATTATTTCTCTTCTTCGATTCTAAAATTTAACCACCAAAAGGTTTTAGGACATGCCCTTCTACACTGGGGCATACTTCAATCAGAATAGATGCTGACTTATTCAGTGGCAGTTTTCAATTATCTTATAATGTTGCGGCTCAAGGTGTTTTTCTGCTATCATGCGGAGTATCTTTCTAGTCCTCTTTTCGCAAATTAACTTGAATCCACCATGTGAAAGGTTTACCCAGAATTAGCTCGCGTTTCAGCACGAAGGTATGAACACTTCGAAGCAGGGCGCTTAACATCGAGGGCATAAAAGGGCATTATTTCTCGAACAAGGACTCCTTAAGCAAACAATTTTCCAGGGAGTTCTAAAAAAATTTGGCATTATAACAATTTGTTAAAGATTGTCCTCCTATCTACAATATATCGGAAAAAGAGAAAAATGAAACCTAACTCGAAAGGATTAGCATGGATACGTAAGCAAGTTTGCAAGAGGGACAGGGCAAGTTCGTAGCAAAAGGTAGTTACTGCATCGATTATCTGGGCAAATTCTCCACTTCCAGGCCTCATATTTAATATTCAAGCTAAATCCAATTTCGCAGAATGCATCGGAGACTAAATACTTACTCATACTCAGCATGAAATTGTGAAATACAAATTAATAAGACTATGAATACTCATAGACATTGTATTCCTTAGGGATCACATTATTTGAAGTATGATATCTTGAAACTGCAACTCTCATTTTAGATATTCACATTGCAATTTATCGTCGCCCTCCACCTCAAAATGCAAGACAAACTCAAAAACTAATGAAGCCCCAATCCAGAATTCATCTGCATCACTTGAACCTACATACACCACAATCGAGTTCACTTTACAAGTTACTTACACTACAATCTACCCCCAAGAACTATACCCCAAAACCTCGAACCTTAACGAAGCAATCAATCGAAGAAGAATCCTAAATTAAATTTTCTGCATCAGGAACAAGAAGAATATCGAATTTCAAGTGGTCGTCTTCTCGATTTAAATTGAAGTGAGATACTGGGAGAAAGCTCAACTCATCTCGACTATCAACTATCTGACTCTCGATATCTCGTACACAAATATCAACACGTACAGCATGCCCAAGGAGCTTGGAATACTCGTTCTGTATCCTTGGGAAGTATCTTTCGCATTTCTCTCTATTTATACGAGTATCTGGGAGTAGAAAGTTGATAGGGTTGCTAACGCAACCGTCGGTAATCAAACGGTAAATTGATTAAGAGCCAGACTTCAAGTGGCAATATTCAATATTATCCTGAGCTATTGCAGCTATTGCAAACGAGTGGTGCACTTTGCCAATGATAAACAAATAAACGAACCCTACACCCGAGTTCAATCGGAAGGAGTAATCGACGAAGGAAGTTCCCTGCCCATATTACAGTTTAAGAGAAGTTGTTTATGGGAATATCTAAGTTAAAGCCTTCGCAGGGTGATTGGTTGGTACTTAACTCAAGTTGAAGTGGATGCAGTTCACGAAATGTGCACTGCATGGAACTCTCATCAAAATCATTGGATTTTAGATGCAAATACCTCTATTGGGTTTTGTGCCTTGAAGCGATGGTACGAGTAGATCATTTACTTGGAATCCTCTTATATTTCAGGCCATCTATCATGGAGTTGAGTTTGAAATATGAGCCTTGATGTTGGACATTTGGATTGGATACGAGTATTTTGGAAATGCGAGTAAAATGAAATTCCTTCGTGTGATACTTGTTAGGTTCGATTTAATTTGCATCGAAGGGTTACCAGGAGGTTTGAAAGTTGAGAGTTATGAGGAAGGAATGAAAATAAAGGGGAATTACTGAGTTCAATTTTTGATGAAGAGTTTCATGTTTAAAAAAAAATTATTGCATCACCTAAGTTTGAGTGTTGTACTTGTAAATGAATTCCACCTTGTGAGTACTTCGAAACTCAGGTGAGTAAGATGGAAGGTTGTAGGCAGCCAATAGGAACTTTTCGTATAACTAAAAGCCCAAATTCATCAAAGATACTATGGTTTACTGCAAGGCAACGCATTTTTAGGCCCAAATATATATTTATCAACCATTATATTGGTGGATAAGAAATACTTGTGTGTCTGACGACTAAGCTGGAGGAAAATCGCCAATTTGAAGGACATTGGACATCAACACTCGAAAAGACTCTCCAAAACCTTGTAGCTTCATCTGCTGCTAGCTTCCAACTGCATACTTCTCCAATGTTTGCGTAAAGAAACGAAGGTGACCAAATCAACATTTTGGGTAAACTATTGAAGGATATCTCTGTTTATCATAGCTTCATCAGCCCATCCATAGTATTTTTGAACATGCGGCAATTTTGTCGTTTATACCAAACTACGCCGTGCCACTGAAGATGACTTTTCGGTGAACATAAAAATCTTTTTCATCTTAAATATGTAGATTCGAGTCAGTGAAAGTTCGGCGTGTTTGATGGTCATGTGCACAGTGACGTTCGATCTCTTGAGAACGATGCAGAATCAATTGATCGTGGTCTTGACTTGCCAACTCGAGTACTGCGCAATATTTACTTTACTTCCGGCGTTTCACTGGGTCATGTTTCTACCGATTATATTACGGAAGCGAGAGTTGGTAAAGGCGTCAAGAACAGACATTGCTCCGTATGGCTGTTCTCTGTAGACGCTAAGTAAACTTAAAATCAATGAAGAGGTGATGAGTATTGATTTGGTATGAGGATTCTCGAGTCCTCTACAAGGTCTCCCGTGGAGTGAATATATGATATAGACTTAAAAGGTTGCCGACTATAATTTTAGACGTTCAAATAGGACAACAGCAACGGAGTAGTTGCGATCTTTAGTGAGTTAACGTCTCTGCAGTTGCCTTAGTTTAGAGGATCTCCTTTCCGGAGCATACAGATTCCATTCATGCAGTCCATGTATTCCTCTGACCAAGTTTTACATTTGTATGTAAATGGTATAATGTTCATTTCTTCTAGCTCTGAAAATGTTTGCAGTTAGGCCTTTGACTCACGAGGATTTTTTAAATTGGATACAGCTATCCAACTTCCGTACATCTAAGTTTTCATGGACTTTGTCCGGGTTGAAAAATGTGTTATGCCTGACAGAAGTATTTCCGTCGTCATTGGCGTTTCGCAGTGTACAGATGTGATTTTTCCAAATTTTTGACATTGACAATGCTCCTGTCGTCATATTTTTAGGCTTATGTTTGGATTTTGGAGTTTTCACACGTCTTTTCTAACTACTTATAACATTTCCGGACCTCGGACGCAGTATCATCTGTAGATTTTTTGGATCTTGCATATTTCATGCTACTTCTTTTCCATTCAAAAAAGTTTGCGCTCTATTTTTCTGTTCAACTTAGAGAATGCCGCCAGTGTTCTTTTCAACACATTGAAAGTGGCGTTTCTGATGGCTTCCTTGTATCATTGCTAGTGGCGCTCTAGACTTGACGGCGCTGTTGATCATGGTAGAGGATGGGGAAGTCCGCATCAATCAAGGCTCTGGCGATCCCTTGCGGTTTTAGCCCTTCAAGATCAAATCTTATTAGACTATCGGCATTGTACTGCCTACTGAAATCATCGTTCGTACTTGAGCTACTTCCAGGTAGCTATCCGAGCCAACTGTAGAAGTCTAGAATACTAGATGTATCTAGCTTTCCGTGTTTTGATTAGCAGACTTCATAGATCAGAAGATGCCGTAAATGCGTTCTTGCTTCAACGTATTCCGTCCACTTGCAAGGCCTATTAAACTATGTTCGTTTCTGAATGTGATGTGTCATGAAAGCGGTACAAAAGGTAACCACTTTTTCTATTCGTAAAAGCCTTCTTTGGTAGCGTTGTTCGTCTTCTCAGTTGAGGGATTCTCGCGCATAAGAGGTTGATTCTAGCGAATTTAGCCCTAATACGGGTTGTCAGTGATCGCTTACTTTTTGTCTTGAGCACGTACCATAATTTCATCCCTAAGACTGATGGGAAATAAGAGATATTTAATGCTGCCAACAAATATCAACGACTTCCGGTAAAATTTTTTTTTATTTTTGTGATCTAGTATCAGTAAAAGGATCTCCTTTTACAAGCATTTTCTATGAGACAAAAAAAAGGTTGAACAAGTTGGGCTCTAGCCTAACAGTAGGAACAGGAGTAAAAGTTTGGGGCTTAAAACCTGCTATGATGTACAGGCTGTAAGTATGGTTGAGAGCAATAACCAAGAAAACAATTTATGGAAAATTAGCGGTGGTTCAAAGAACGGTTTACATAGCCATTACAGGTGAGCTCAGTACCACCCCTACGGCAGCATTGGACACCTTTTTGCACATAAAACCGCTTGATTTACAAATCAAAAAACTTGCTGGCAACAGTACGATACGGCTCACTTCAAGAGCAGTGGTTTCGGACATGGCACGGTCCTAGCGGAACTACTGCCACACAATAGAGTGTCTATACGACTACCGGACGCAAGAAGTGTCTTCCAATCAGAGGTTCTAGCTGTTCTCAGGGCGGCTGAGCTAATGCAGATGAGATCGGTATCCGAAAGAGATGTCGCTATCTACATCGATAGCCAGGATGCACTCAAATGGAATCAACCAACGTCAGTAGTGAGGTTACCAACATCAAACCACCATTTTGCATAGTGAGGGGCGCTATCGAAAAGAAAATCACAAAGACTGCAAATTTAGGTTGAAGGACACGGGGTATCCAAGGCTTTCTTGCCCCCTTTTGGCGGCAAAAGATCTAACCTATCAAGTTAATAAAGTTAAACAGGGATAAGCTTAGGATAGTAATAGGAATCCTGACAGAACACTCTCTCCTGCGGAAACACGCAAAGAGACTCAAATTGTCAGATACGGATATTTGCAGGTTCTGCGGTGATCTGCAAGCTGTTGAGGACCTAACACACATACTGAGGCAATATCGCGTAGTCGAAAAAAATATTTAGGGAAATACTTTTTCGAAAACCTAGAGGAAATAGACAGCACGAACTTCAAAGTCCTTCTTGGCTTTTGTAGGAAAATTGGGTGTTTCACCAGGGCGATTGTTTTGGTTTTTGCCAATTGAAGGCAAAAACCAACTGGTTCCACAAGGTTGGCGATGGGTCTCTTTTGGTGCCTGGTGTCTGTGTGTTCGCATAACCATCGTACTCCCGTTTAACCTAACCTAACCTAACACAATTTGGGCTTCAGCTTGCTGCCTAATGTAATTAGGAACTTACCCAAGATTGCAATGTCATCCGCATAAGACACGATGGACGCCACCAATACCATAAGCGGCCTCACTCAGACTGATCTGTGTCAGACAGGAGTTTCGCTTAATATGAATCATTTCTATCAGCATCTTCTCTATTCAACAGTGAAAGTATTGTATATTGGCTAGGTCATCGGTGTTATGTCTTTTGTATCCAGCAAGGATATTATAGTAAACTCTTGTCGGAATTAGGTGTTCCTACGGAACAATCCCCCTCTGACTTTACTTTCTCTTAAGCATGTTTAAAACAAAGAATAATTGATGTTACGCATTTCGGATTAGTGCCATAGTTTTCCTCCACGGAGGTGAGAACTACTGCACATAACTTAGTAGCTTAGATGGCGCTATATTACGAAGTGGAGAAAGGCCTCAGCCTCGCCAGCTACCTTAATCAATTGTCAGTTGTTTCCAGTTGCACAAACGAAGGTTCCTAAGGTCTCCTTCCAAGTATGTGCGCCAGCTAAGATGATGTTCTCTTCTACTGTGTTATCCCTCTGGGTTGGAGTCGATCATTTTTTGGGCCGGTATCCAAGCCAACCCAGCCATGTAAACCAGCTTATCCGAGCTAACTAGGTAGGCATCGCTGAAGATCCCGTACAGTTCTACGATGGAACGTCTATTCCATTCTCCATTGATGCAAACGGGATCGAAAATTATTCGAAAATTATCCGAAAAACATTTGCTCGAAGCGCACGAGAGGATTTTCATCCGCTTTCATCAGTTTCCACTAGGATGATCAGCGTCTTGTATAATTTCAGAGAGGACTTTACAACAAAAGTCCAAAGAAGCAGCGGCTAGCAAGTGTGAATCTTTGCATGATTTCCGCGCTGGTGTCGTTGTCGGAGTTATAATAGCGAAGCCGAGGTAGATAAAATTCCTTCTACCTCAAAATTGTATGGGCCTTTCGTAACATTTTGTCTTAGGTGTCGATGTTGTGTGTCCCTTTTTGTTGACAACATAAAGTTTATTTTTCCTTCGCTGATCGTTAAGCCCATTTTTACCACTGTTATTTCAATAGCAACAAACGCTACATTCACAGCTTCGTGCTACCCATAATGTCAATGTCGTCTGCGTATGCTAGTAACTGAAGAAACTTTTGAAAGGTGGTGTCTCTGAAGTCGATTTGTAAGTTCCGCACAATTCTTTCAAGAACGATGTCGAAAAATCAAATGACAACGCATCGCCTTGTTTATGTCCTTTCACGACATTTAAATCTCGGTTTTACCATTGCTGACCTTGCCGGAGCTGAATGCATTCACTATCGCCACCCTGCCTAGGCGAATGACAAAGCAGGACATGGCTTTGTATGGTTCATCATAGATACTGTCATATGTGGTTTTGAAATCGATGAAGTGGTATCGATTTAACACTGCTTGGGTTTCGCCAAGAGTTGCCGTAATGTGAAAATTTGGCCTACGGTGGACTTTCCTGGCCTAAAACCACACTGGTAGGGGCCGGTCAAACTGTTTAGGAGGGGCCTTAGGCGCTCACATTGAGTTGATGTATGCTCCGTATCCAATCATGACTTGCTGCTTTAACCAGTTCGCCAGTTAAGCCATCGTGTCCACCTACTTTGTTGGAATTAAGCTTGAGAATGGCTGCCCTGATATCATCTTCGACGGGTGTACGGAAACGTAGTCTGTCTTCGAGAGGGTTAACTGGTTCATTCTGCCTGAGGGAGATCTTGCTCGTCATCATGCTTTAACAGTCTGTAGAAATAATTTTTTACAGATTTCCAGGATCGACTGTGGTTCTACTATAAGGTTCCCTTTTCTACCCCTGTAGATTCCTATTCGGGCTTTACATATTGGTAAATCTTCCGCATTTCATCTTTCTGGAGCACGTCTCTAAGTCCTCGATAGAACGCTCCTAGTGCATTTTTTTTAAGGAGCCTACGCTCTTCCCTTTCCTTCTGCTATAGAACTTGTGAGCTACCCTCGTCAGTTTTTGTGAGGCCGCCCAGGTTTGCCAGTCTAAAATCGTTATTGAACCTGGTGTTTCTTTGTGGGGGCGGGTTGAAGCCCCGTACATCGGAGACGGACTCTTTGATTGCCCTTTTTGCACTGATGCCACTGGTCTTTTGCGTTCAATTCTTCTGCCATGGGACTTCACGAGAGGTTAAGGGAAACTTGATTGGAAAAGGCCCTGGTGGTCTCTTGTGATTGAAGACGTTCGATGTTGAATTTCCTTTCAGTGGTTTCGAGTTTGCACTGTTAAAGATATCCTCATTCGTACCTTGGTTACAACGAGGTGATGGCCCGAACAGATGTTGGCTGCTCGGAAATTTCGGACATCTAAAATACTGGAGGAGTGCCTTGGGTCGATGGCAATATGATCAAGTTGGTTGACGGCTTGTCACCAGGAGTCAGCTAGGTCTCTTTATGGATATTAGGATATGGAAACCATGTGCTGGCTATAGTACATTACGTCCCGGGGCAAAGTCGATAGTAGTATAGATATTTATTGTGGCAGAAATATTTACATTTAACAAAATACAATCTTCGTTTTACAGAGATTTGGTTTGCATTATCTTACATCTAGAATATTTATATAATTTCTAAATAATATATCACAGAAATACTACCGGTTCGAAATAAGATGCCTTATTTCGTTGGAAGGAAGAAAGAAGTGGTATTAACACCACTTGTCTGGAGTCTACGAAGATGACTTTTTGCGCATGTGCCCCAGACAGGAAATCCATAGAACATGATCGCTTGGAAAATAGCCTTGAAAATCAATATCTTATTATCATTGTCCAGCTTTGAATTCCTGCAGTTGAATGGATAGAGAATCTTGATCGTAACATTAATCTTTTTTATAACTTCTTGCATGTGTAGCTTGATAGTTAATTGTTTATCTACGTAAATTCCAAGATACTTTCCACTAGATTTGCACTCAATTGGAACACTGTTGAGTTGAAGGCGGTTGCTTGGAAGTAAGCAAGCTTTTCTTTTTCGTGTAAAAAAAGATAGCTTGGGTCTTAGAAGCATTAATATTAATGTTCCAATTATGGTAATATGTTAGAACAGTATTTAAAGCAGATTGAAGATTAGTTTCAATGTTGGAACCAAATGCATCCGACGAATAGATACAAATATCATCAGCAAATAAAGCAATATTGCAGTTAATCAAAGTGGGGAAATCAGAGGTATATAGATTTAATAAGACTGGCCCAAGCACTGATCCTTTTGGGACACCTGCAGTCAGGTGTCTGCGAGGGTTTGATTTAAGGATACGATAAAACTTCGAAAAGATAGAAATGATTCAATAATTTTTATAAGGTATAACGGAAAATTGAAACTCAGAAGCTTGTGTACGAAACCATTATGCCAAACCGTATCGAACGCTTTTTCGACGTCCAAAATTATCGTGCCAGTACTTAAGCCTCTAGCAAGATTACTTCTAATATATTTTGTTATACGATCCACTTGGTGAGTAGTGCTATGCAAAGCTCTAAATCCAAATTGCTCTTTAAGTAATATTTCGTTATCGTCAACGAAGGATATAATTCTTTTTTTGATAATCTTCTCCAGGCACTTACTAAGGGAGCTCAGCAGACTTATTGGCCTGTAACTAGAGGGCAAGTTCGCACTTTTGCCAGGTTTCAAAATCGGAATTATCTTGGCAGTTTTCCGGTTTTTCAGGAAGTATCCCAGCTTAAGGCAGCCATTGAAAGTATTTACCAAATATTTAAGAGAAGAATCTGGAACATTTATAAGAAACACGTTTTTGATCGCATAGAAGCCGGATGACTTTCTGGTTTTTAAATGTTGTATAGTATCCCTTAGTTCACTTAAGGATATTAGATTGACATTTCTTATCAGTGGGTGTGACCTAATGAAGCTGACTGATTGCTTAATGGAGGAAGTTATGTGCGTGTCTGGGATAACATGACTAGAATTTAAATGATTATTTGCAAAATTATCTGCTAAGGCGTTAGCTTTTTCCAAGCAAGAATGTAACACAGAGTTCCCAACCTTAAGTGGAGGTATATATGTGTGTTTCTTTTTAATTACTTTAACAATGTTTCAGAATGGTTTGCTACCTTTCTCTAATCCTTGGAGTCTATCGCTCCATGATTGGTTTCTAAAATTTGCGAATGCATATTTTAGTAAAGAATTCATTTTTTTATATTCGGTGAGATATAAGTCGTTTCTCGTACGTTTCCATCTGGATCTACAAGTATTTCTTAACTTTATTATGTCAAGAATGAAATGCGGAAGGATAAATGATTTATGTCTAGAAACCATTTTTTTTCGAACTGACTGATCAATGCTTTCAATAATGGCAGTCGTAAAAGGGTTTATATTTTGATCAACTAAAGATTGACTAGTATTTTGGTCTGATGTGTTTTCCAGTTTTGCGCGCATTAGCCTTCTGAATAACTTCCAGTTAGCATTTTTGATATAAAAAAACTGGCTTGTGCAAGGAACTGGAGAAAGAATTACACTACATTGCACGGGTAGATGGTCGGAACTAGTTCATTAAGAGTTTTAGGCTCGGTAAAAAGATCAGGAATGTTTGTTAAAAATAAATCTAAAGTTGAGGGATTCCTGTTCCTACTCGATGGAATGTCAGAAGGATTTGGTGGGTAGAGTATTTTAAATGGATGTCTTGAGTTTAAATTTGCAAGGATGTTACCCCACGCATTAGCCCTAAGACAACCCCAGCGCCTATGTCTGCAGTTAAAATCACCACCGATTAGAAATAAATCATTAGTATTAATAAGCCTTAGTAAATCATTGTGAAGATCCGCACGCTTTTGCGGAGATGTTGACCCGCCCGGAAAACAAGAACTAAAAATTTTCAATGAAAGCCCGTTAACAAAGGGAACTTCGACACCAATTGTTTCAACTAATTTCGTACTTGGGATAGGTAGTAAATTATGTCGTATCGAACGTTTTATCCCCACGGCAACACCGCCACCACTTCTATATTCCCTGTCCAAACGGTAGCATTTGTATACAGAATTAGATAAGCGGTCGGTTGAATTCAACCAAGTTTCTGATACTAATGCTAAGTAAATGTTGTAAGTCATAAGGAAGGAATAAAATTCAATTTGTTTACCTCGAATGCTACTAGCATTCGAACATACCGTATTTAAGCTACCTAAGTTCATTTCTTAGATGAATATAAATACTTAATTGCAAGTTGAGTGATGTTTGTTGTACAATTTTCCAGCAAGGTGATCATTTCTGCAGTGAGTGCGTTTATCTCTTCCAAAGAAAAAAGTTCTTCGTTGGTGTTAACACCATTGTTGTTGGCAGGCTTGGTCCATACATTTGAGGTGTTGTGGCTGTAAGTAGCTTCAGCATTAACTGCGGCATTACGATGGTGTGGGAGTGAGGGAAAATCCATGATGTTGGTTTCGTAAATTGGGTGTGCTCGTTTCACACGTACAGTTTTGTTTTTTGACGAAAGCTTTTTCCTCATTTCAAAAAAGCCTTAGCGGCTTACACTTTTGGAAGTGCATTCACAAGTTTTGTGGCAGTCGGAGCAACTAGCACAATAGGTCTCGATGTGACAGTTTTTCTCGCCATGTCCATACATTTGGCAGTTATAACACTGCGTAATTCGGTTTTGCTGTCTTCTTGCGAAATCCCATTTTACTTGGGTTTTAAACACAGATCTAATGTTTTTTTTTTAGCTCTCCTAGTCGAATTGATCCGATTTCAAGAAAAACTAAATAGAACACATCAACAAACCGTTCATATTGTTTTTTAATTATTTTGATATTTTCACACTTTAAGCCGAGTGTTACAAGTTCATTTTTAAGTTCTTCGATGGCTATTTCTTCAAGCCCATACAAAATTACTTTAAATGACCTTGACGTTGGTAGGTCATGGGTGAAAAACTGCAAATTCTTCGATTTGAGTATTGAGCACAATTTTTGATGGGAGTCAACACTTTCACAATTTATTTTGATTCCAATGCTCATTTTCTTGACTGAATAATTCACTATTTTATTTTCTCGAAGTAGAGCATGGATTTCACTGATGTTTTTTTGCAAAACACACACCGAGGGAATTTTAGTTTTTTTGTCTGACCTGGAAGGAATTACGACTTCATCACAATCAATGTCTTCGTTATCCGAATCAGGAAGGCATTGCAAGGGCGCAAAGTAATTTGTTCTAGAATTCATGTTTCTAGAACTCATTTTGCGTAATTTTATGTTGGAAGACTTTTCGTCTTTAATATTTGGTGAACGGTCGCGTTTGGGAATTTTTGTGAGTCTAATTACGAACGAATGGTTAATAAACTCACTCGGTAAAAGCTCCGAACAGAACTGGGGCAAAGTCGATAAATCTGTGTCCATTTCCCTCAAGGTGGTATGAAGGCTGTACTTCCTTTCATTATCATGGCATTAAGATCGCCAACGATGTTTTTACGTCATACAAAGGGCATTGCTAGTAGATTTTTTCTAGGAGCTCGTATAAGTAGTCTTTGAAAAAACCGTCCTCCACCTCTTTCGATGAGTGGGCCTTTGTAAGGCCTATGTTGAAGATTTAGGTCTTTTTGTGAGTGGTTGTTAGACGTTCGCGTACATGCGTACATGCGCAAACTCCAAGACTTGTTCCCTAAGTCTTCCACATGCATTTGGCCGAGCATGCCTTTGCCATTTTAACCTGCGTGAAGACGACACGATGGAAACCACTGTTAACATGAACGCATTTCAGAATGATTGGTATCTCGTTCAGGAGTTTTGCGAGGATCAATTTTATCGCCATCTTTTCTTTTGAATAGTTAAGTCAAATGAGTGTTTCAGTGTGAAAATATATTGGCCCCTTACTGATTTTCCTGTGTTTGTTTTTAGCATTTTTGGAATAAAGAATGATTGACTTTATGCGTTTCAGAGTAGTAATTTTGGATGCTTTTTCAGACTTTGGAATGAAGACGGCAATTGATTTTCTCTATGTTGGTGAAGAATATGACTTATTTTAACACTGTCTTTCTATATTCGGGTTAGCAATATTTAACAAGGTTTTATCTATGCTTAAAAAAGCGTTAGAGTTATGCATTGTAGCAGTTTCCTCGCAGACAACAACGGTATGGATGATCAGTACTAGCATATTGATGGGACCTTACATTGTGTACTTTTAACGTACCTTTAACTTATGTTTTTGTCATCGAATTTACACTGGCATTTAGTTTCAATACAAGAATTCGCTTTAATTTTTTTCTGCCACTATTTCAGTATAAGACTGATATATCCTTTATAGTTATACTCGTATCACTCCTCTTGCAAAGGTTTTTTCTTTTTTCTTCTAGAGATTAAACATAACTGTTTTTTTCCCTACTCTAGATGTATCTTCCCAGGCTCTCCTTTAAGTAGACTCTGATGGAAAATCCAATTTGGAATTAACCGACAGCATTTACCTAGTCCTAAGATAATATGCCAACCCCAGCATCGAAAAGTCGATGATTTTCCAATATTAATGCCAAATTGAATCCACAAGAAGCCCTCCTCAACAATCTACTTATCTCCAATGGATCTATGTATCTTATAACCAGCAGACGGTCTGCCATTGAAAAGGTGGTCATTTCTTGTTGCGTGTGTGCAAAAGGTGTCCTAAAGACTTATCATCCTTAAATCGGATTTGCTTGGCCAAGATTTTCATCCTGGTGCCCCAAATTGTGGTTAGATATCATTCTTCTCCGCATAATGAAGCACACTCTCTCTGTGGGATGTTGAAAGCAATCTTCCATGAAAGCCGTCATTGTAAGTCGAGGCAAAAAAAAAAAAATAAATAAATAAAAGACGAAGGAAAAAGAAATACTCCTCATCCTCACGAACGGATTTGCTCAAGTGAAAATGGATTTTTCCTCTGTTGTCCGATGAAAAAGGCTTTTCACACATGTTATACTGTGATGCCGTATCCTAACACATGACACACTTACAACATTCTGAATTTCGATCCCTCCCCCAGCCCTTCCATATCTGTGACGGACAGCTAAGTCTGCTGGCCATTCAGGGCGGCGAAAATTGATTTTCGGTGTGGCACATTGTTGGACGCATATCTAGGCCTTTACCCTTAGCTTTTGCGAAATGTGGATGTTGATGTTGATGCTGATGCTGTTGCTGATGCTTTTGGTGATGTTGAAGGCTTTTCTCCATTGCAGAAGAGAAAGAGAGGTGAATAGAAAACAATTTCCCCCTGTCAAAAACACTGAAATTGGAAATACGCTTACCTCCTGGGCTGAATTACAAGAGGCGTCGTTTTTGTTTTTTTGCAACTGCCTGATTGCACAGATCCCGTGGGTGTAAGGCTCTAATTGTTTATTTGGAGTTCTGTCCTGCTGTCCTATACTGTCCTGTCCTCTGCGGTGCAACACCATAGTTGAAGAACTTTGTTCCAAAAACACCAGGCAAAAGTTTTGGATAACAATTTTGTTTCATTTAAAAGTTGCATTATTAGTTTTAAGGCACAACATTGTTGGCTAAAAGGGGTTTACTGTGGTGGCATATCCGTAGTCTCGACTGTGGTTCAATTTATAGAGAACCAAGTTCTGAAGAAATTTTGTCGGTTTGGTCAGACAGTGGACAAAATATTTTCATTTACTTGAGTCGACATGGAGAGAAGTTTTTTGGATGAATCTTTTTTGCTGCATACCCAACTGAGATACAATAAAATTGCCAAAAAGTCTTGCTCATTGATGTGTTCTTTTACTGTGGAAATGTGGTAATGACGGCGGTTTTTCTAACTTAAAAGCTAAACTATCTTGTAGAAGTATTCAAGATAATTTGAAAAAGCTAAAGACACTGCTTTCATAATGAGTCTTTTGGATTTTGCATAGTTTCTATTGCCAAAGTTACTTATTAAGGACATTTCGGTCTTCATTAAGAAATTCTTTACTAACTTTGCTGTATCGCTACGGAGTTGAATTATTTTACATGAAATGTAGCCACGACGAGTAGGAAGAGAATTTCAGAGAGCCAGCTTTCCTAACATGGTATCGAGTAGATGGAATAACCAAAGTGAATTCGTGTTACCCGATCCTCTTAGAACTCAGTAGATGATTTCATGGTCTGAGCGAGGACGAATTTTTTATACATAAGTATGTGTATACCAATTAATGTACTTTTACTTTTAAATTGATTTTTATTGTTTCTTCATTATTACTTACATTCTAGACAAAATTGATTGAATCTAATTTAACACTAACCTAACCTACGCTACTTAACTTAACTCTCACCGGCATTCGTCAACATCGTACACAAACAGCACAGAGATTTAACCAATGCCATAAAGCATCGATCACTTCTTAGAGGCGCCACCTGATGTTAACGAACGTAGCCTTTCCACGAGTTCCCCCTAACTATCCTTAATCTAACTTACAACTAGGAGGAGTGTGTTACCTTACTAACGTACCGAACTACGAGAGCGAGCCCACCATCTCCCCTTCTAGAAGTTAGCAGAATTAGGTGTACTGTTTCTCGGCATCGATCCGATCCCAAGGAACTCCTGAGCATTGGCGACATACCCGTCGTAGATAAACCGCTTGTCCCTCACACCGCGGTGGCGGTGGTGTATTACCAGCACACCATCCCTGCTTTGCATTAACCCTTTAGCATCAATATGGAGAAATGCCTCTGGCGGGATAAAGCCCGATAGAAGCATGCTCTCGTGGTACACTTCATTGGGATTATAAGCCCCAAAGATCAGGCTATTATCTTTGGTTAGTTCCTTTGCAACATGTCTTCGCATCACCTTAATCAGGAAATTGTCAATCCTATTCAGATTCGCCCCATCGTAAAAAACTTTGTTGGGATAATATATTTTGTACTCTGATTCCGGTGTTCTGAACAAGGCGAGACAGGTGCTAAGACACCGCCTTTCAAACACCCGAATCCTTTCCATCTGATACGGCGCTACGTTGAACCACACGGGGCAACCATACGCGATGACTGGCCTGATTAGGGCCACATAGCATATGACCTTCACTCTGGAGACAAGTTGACTGCTGTGAAATAGCTTTCTTGGCCCCAGCAAGCCAAGCACCTATATGTTTGTCACAATACAAATACTTGTCGAGCCAGATACCAAGGTATCTCACTACGCTTCTCACCGCTAATGCATTCAAGTATATGCAATGCAAGTAAATGCATTCAAAATCAAACTGCGTGCTCATTTTAAGTCCTTCCCCGTTTTTTTCTTTAAGTCCGTTTAAAGTTCTTGGACCTGGACAGGAGGTCAAGAAATTTAACAGGTTTCTTTATCTGAGAAGAATAGTCTAATCTGACGGCTGCACTAAAATCGATATGGGCATCAGAGAAGCTGCGTTCGGTTTGCTATGCAAAGTCTAGTGAATCAACGTTGGTAGTACTAAGACCAAGACTAACTTGCTAACTCCAGTTTCAAACTGGAGTCAAAACGTCTGCTAAGTGGGGCAAAAGTAATGTCATAATGTGAATGTACCATCATTTTTGCAAATGTCGTCAAGTATCATTGTGCTTTGCCTTTTATGTTGTAGACAGATAGAGAATTAGAACTTAGAACACTTGAAGAACGCAGAAATATTGTTACTGCTTATTTGACCAATATCCGGTCTGTTGTTCTTACGCAGCGTGAATTTCGTCGTAGTTTCCTTGCCGTTCTGCACCATGTGCGCGAACAATTAAGTGTTTGGCTAAACATTTTTTGCTAACTTGGTCGCAAGACGTGGCATGCCCTGTATTATTCGTTCGACCGAGAATATTGCTGGTGTGGCCGAGGACGTCAGGCAGTCCACAAACATCGAGGAGATAACGATGCACACATTTTTTTCATCAGCAAAGGTTCGTTGTAGCACACGTGGACTACAAGTATTTAACCAAGAAAGCATCACAAATGCAGGGAGCTCTCTCGCGCATACTGCGTAAAGAGGATCCTACTCTCCAGAGTTGTCACATCAGTTCTGTTGTCGGCCGTCCCAGTCTGGACGTAGGCACTGAGGACGACGGAGACCAAAAGGAGACTATTGTCAACACACAGACTCTTCGCGTTACCAACAATCAGTGGCTTTTGAACCATATCAGACGAAGCCGCCTTTGTTATAGCTGGAATGGTTCACTTCGACATTCTTGTAGACGAAATGTTGAGGATATATAACAGAAGAGCCTTACGCTAACACGATGCCAACGGGATCAAGAGGATTTGATGAATTGAACAAAAGGCAACGTCAACAGATATGTGGCAAGCTCGCTGGGATAATACAAGGAAAGCAGATGGACATGCAAATTTATACCGACAATCGATGACTGGGTAGCACGTAAACATAGAGACTGCAACCACAACCTTATGCAGTTCCTGTCTGGCCGTGGTGGTTATGGCAAATATCTCCACCGTTTTGTTCACGACAGCCTATCTTGCCCCGAATGCCCAAATGTAGATGAAGATACGGAGTACGCAGTATTTTACTGCCCACGCTTCATGACATGGAGAACTACTCTGCACAGGCCGTCGCTAATCCTTGATCATATGTTGCATATTTTTATAGCAATTCTACAAACTGAGCTTCGGAGAATAGAAAGGCTAAGAAAAGCAACAATAGAAGCATTGGAAGCTGTAGAAAACTATGAAGCAAGTAACACAACACGAAGAGCTGGATTTGCTCACCAGCCCCGCGAATTATTTCTTGAATCGAACAACAGTCATGTCAGTAAATCCTGTGTGCTGGTAGCCCGGGCTACTGATATCTGGTACAAATACTTTGGCGCAACCAAAAAAAAAAAAGACGTTCATTGCGTCTAATTTTGGTGCAAGATCTAAAGATTTTTTTTTTTTTTTTTTTCCCGGCGAGGGCAGGTGAAAATCTTCCATCAGACACTATGAGGGTCAGAAGCGCGTGCTCATAGTAGTGTGAGATTCTTACTCACTAAAAACACCTCCCTTCATTGTTGATTTTAATACCGCAACTAAGTAGAACTTATCAAGCAGTTTTTATTTCATAAGTTAGTCACGATTGGTAGGACACTTTCCAATGGAAGACCCTACATATTCCGCTTTCTTAATGCGGTTTCAATTTATCGCGCAAGGTCCAACGGTTTAGTTCGTTGAAGACGGCGTAGTATGTTTCGTTCGTCCAAGACTTCTAGGACTGTATTGTTGATATGGCCGCTTAACCGGACTTTATGTTTTCGTGCGCAGTTCCTGACTTCATCTTCCACGGAAGGAACTCCGAGGTCTCGATGCAGGTCATTATTTCTTATAAACCATGGGGCACGCACAAATTGTCGTAGCACTTTATTTTCAAAAGTTTGTATTATATTTACATTTGATTTCTTAGTACAACCCCAGAGTTGTATACCATAGGTCCACACCGGCTTTAGCACTTGCTTATAAAGAAGCAGCTTGTTTTCTAAGCTTAGCTTGGAATATTTACCAAGTAGCCAGTACATTTCTCTGTATTTGGCCTCTAGTTCTTTTCGTTTCTTTCTAACATGCGTTTTCCATTTAAGCTTCGCGTCAAGTGTCATTCCCAAATACTTAGCCTCGTTTGCAAAGGGGATACACACCGAGTTTATAGAAATGGGCAAGTGATTTATCTTTCTGTAGGTGAAGTCAACATGTACAGATTTTGTCTCATTAAGGGTAATTCGCCAGATCTTTGTCCACTCGTAGACTTTATTTAAAGCAGTCTGAAGTTTCGCCGTTGAGTCTTCTATTGATTCTCCAACCGCTAAGATAGCGGTGTCGTCAGCAAAAGTAGCGAGAACAGTTTCCTCGACGTGTGGTATATCTCTTGTATATAAAAGGTACAAGAGTGGGCCCAGTACGCTTCCCTGCGGTACTCCGGCTAGGATATCTTTAAATTTCGAAACATCATTTCCGTATCGAACGCGAAAAATTCTATTTTCAAAATAGCTTGTCAATATATTATAAAGCTTTAATGGCAAAATTCGTCGCAGTTTGAACTTCAAACCTTCATGCCATACTTTGTCAAAAGCTTGTGAGACGTCAAGAAATACGCTCGAACAAATCTTTTTTTCTTCCAGGGATCTTTCAATTACATCAGTAATTCTATGCACCTGATCAATTGTTGAATGCTTAGTCCGAAATCCAAATTGATGGCTGGGAATAAGATTTTGGTTTTCGATAATTGGGAGAAGACGTTTTAGCAAAATCCTCTCAAAGATTTTCGACAGGATCGGTAGGAGAGAAATGGGTCTGTATGATTTTTTATCGTTTGGAGGTTTTCCTGGTTTTAGTACCATAATGACTTCTGCAACTTTCCACTGGCTTGGCACGTATTCAAGCCTCAGAGCCGCGTTAATAATGTGTAAGAGCTTTATAAGTGCTTTTTGAGGTAGCATTTTCAGAACTTCTCCGGTAATAAGGTCATACCCCGGAGCCTTCTTTGGTTTTAATTTCCTTATTACAGTTTTGATTTCAGCAAGAGTTGCATTTGTCATTACAAAATTACTATATGCTATTTCTAAAGAACTGGTGCCGGGTGCCAGTGTCGGGCCGTCGGAGGGCTTGAAAATTTCTTCAAGATAGTCGGCAAAAACCTCCGCTTTTTCCTTATCCCCCTTAGCCCATTCGTTATTGCCGACCTTGATTGGTGGCGCGGGGATTTTGGGCCTTTTTAAGCATTTTAAAGCTTTCCAAAGCGAGTAATTTGTTTCTTTTCCTGCCGTCTGGTTTTGAACATATGTATTTACTTCGGAATTTCTGTAACTTTTAAGAGTCTCCTTGAGCAGATTACAGAGCCTGTTTAAGCGTGTTTTATCCTGCGGCGCTCGAGTTGTTTGCCATCTTTTGCGAGCTTTTCTTTTTTCTCTTATCATATCTTTACCTCAGGCGGGTAGTTTAAGTCACGTTTAGCCGTGTTTTTTCGTTGACAAGGTGTATTGTTCCACGCAGCACATTGGACTATTTCAACGAAAGAATCCACTTCGATTTCGAGTTCAAGTGCTGCTTTAAGTGAAACGTCCAGTTCTAGGTTATTATTAATCTCATTTCTGAATCCTTCCCAATTAGTATTTCGTCCAGTTAGTCTTAATGGTCCTTGTTTTTTAATAAACGTGTCGTTCATTGTCAGTATGACTGGAGAATGATCGGAGGAAAGATCGAAGCTTTCATCAACGTTTATATCCGAGTTACGAATTCCTTTAACAACGAAGAAATCGACAAGATCGGGTAATTTCGTTGTGTCTGTTGGCCAATAAGTCGGCTTGCCCGTTGAATAGAAGTCACAATTGTGTTCCATACATGCTTTATAGAGTATTTTACCCTTTTGGGAGACACATCTTGATCCCCAAAAAGTGTGTTTGGCATTGAAATCACCGCCAATCATAAAAGCCGATCCAAGAGATTTGAACATATTTTTAAATATATGTTTTGTAGGCGTAAATCGTGGAGGACAGTAGATGGCTGAAATAGTAAAGGAGTTCCGTACCAATTTTACGCGCACCGCAATTAGTTGTACAGACTCGAGCTCTACTTCTATATCTTCGTTGTGCTCAAGAGACTCTTTAATGTATACAGAGGATCCGCCTCTCGCGTTTCCCGAAGGGTGATACTCGTAGTAATCTTTAAAACCTATAATTTTTGCAGATGACCCATTTTTCAAGTGGGTTTCGGAAACCAAACAAACGTCAATGTCGTTTTTCCTTAGGAATAACTCAAGTTCATAAAGTTTTTCTAAGATTCCGTTTGCATTCCAGGTGAGTACGTTTAATTTTTCCCTTTTCATTTTTTTGGCGAAGGACGTTTTTTATTGAACCTATTTTCAAACTTCTTTAGCTTATCTAAAATAAGTTCATTGATTTTGTTTTGCTGCTCAAGCTGCGCGAGAATAACGGAAAATACTTGGGAAGCAGGATCTCCGGAATCTTTTGCCTTTAGCTTGGTAGCTTCAGCGTATGTAAGTTTTTCCGATGCTTTCTTTTCAACACTGGAATCAATCACTTTCGCCTTGGCGTTTTTAACGATATTTTGAGCAGATCCCGATGTTTTTTCTTTAGTTTTGGGATTCTCTTTTTGTGGCTTAAACAACTTGTCACGTCTGTTTTGCAACTCCTTTGCTACTTCACAGCCACGGAAATTTGCTACGTGTTTACCCCTGCAGTTGACACAAGTCGGAGGGGTTTGTTTGCTTACGTTGCATTCTTTGGACAGGTGTTTACCTGCGCATTTTACGCACCGAGGCTCTTTTTGGCAGTAAGCTTGCGTATGGTTAAATTCCTGGCATCGCTTACACTGCGGGATCAGTTTCGAGTTTTTGCGTCGAGGCTCAATTTTAACAATAATGTTGAGGATTGACTTAATATCGTATATTTTTTGGGTATGTTCAGTGTTCTCAAAGGTTAGCATAAAGAGGGGAAGGCTACGTTTAACTGTCATATCCTTTCCTTCAATTTTTTGTTTCTCTCGCTTTTCGATGTTGACGACATCAATGATTTTAAAACCCTTGTTTTTTAAATCACTTACGATATCTTCTTTTGGGCAAGACGGATGCAGTCCTCTGGCGACGACACGAATAGGTCTTTCGCACTTGTTCTCGTATGTGAACCATTGGATTTTTTCGACGCTTAACTTGCGAGAAAGAATGCGATAGTTGTCAGCGTCCTTGACGTTGACTTTCCATACATTATTATTGCGCGATGTTACTATATAGTCCGATCTCGGCAGGGTCATCAATATGTTTTGGAGTTTCTTGTAATCTGAAACTCCAGTGACATTGATTGGCGGGGGTGTTCGTTGTTTTTCCGCTTTGATTTTTTCAGGACTCATGTTATTGTTTTTCTTCGATTCATCTCCCTTTGCTTCACGTTGAGAGACGATTTTGGGAGAAGACGCAGCTTTACGCTTTTTTCCGGGACGTTTTTGCAAGATCCAGTCGGTTTCTCGACCTAGCTCTTCTGCATCTGTTTCGTAGATATTTTTAACAGATTCAATAGACATAACGTCGCTGTTTGACTTTTCCTTGGTTTTCAGTTTTTCCAGTTCTTTTAAAATCTTCGCATGTCGCTTCCATTTTGGTTAGCCTAGTACGAAGTTCGGTATTTTCGTCTTTCAGGCTATTTATTTTCGCTGAGGTCCATTCTTCGCAAGACGACGTTTTTGGTGTCGTTGGACTTCTTTTGTTATCTTCTTGTTTTGGAGATCTAGGTGGTGGAGATCTCGAAACCCGTGAACTTTTTCCGAACGGGTTGATAAGATGCAATAATTGGCTCGCCCCAGAATCCATCGAGCCGACCTCCGTAGAGGGTGGATTTTCCAGCATAGCTGGTCTGCCACCTGGGGTAATAATTCCATTTGTTTTACTCATTGCATAATTAGTATACACTTCGCGCTCGGTATACGGAGGGTGCATTTTAGTCGCCTCTTACGACAGGCATGCATACCTCGGGTATATTCTAACCCCTAACCGAAGGGGTAGGATCTAAAGATGTTCCCTTAGAAAGTGCAAACGGTTCAGTGATAGCTGCCTTCTGACAAAATCATAATGAGCAGCGAAGCCTATTTCTACTTAAGTGGTTAGGTAAATAAACAAAGCTTGCCTTTCTGGGGCACGGAGAATCCACATGAAACGCACGAAGGGCCTTTGCATCCCCTCAAATCCACTCTTTGGTATGGCATTTGCAGTGAAAAAGTGATTGGCTTTTATTTTTTTTAGGACACCGACGGCACCACCGTAACGGGTTGGCGCACGCTATAGACAGATGTTAAACGAGTTTTTTTTTTGGCGCAAGTTGCTGAATGTAGTCACGAGCATTGTTGGTTCCAGCAGGACGAAACAACCGCTCACACAACTCGGGCAACGGTGGAGATTTTGAATGAGCAATTTCCAGGCCGTGTGATCTCCCGGTTTGACGACATGAACTGGCCCGTTCATGTCGTTAAACCGTTTACCAAAACAAACCACAAACCATGCAAGCCTTGAAAGGAGAAGAAGGAATCACCAATTTGGAACCAGATGTTTTGTGAGCAACAGTTCAAAATGCCCTAGAAAGAGCACAAATGTGCATCGAGTTCAGGGGTGGTAATTTGACGGATATCATTCTTCAACTTAATGTCATTAATTCTACATATTCAGGTAAACTTGACGTGGAAGCAGAGGCAAATTTTATTTCATTTCTGAGAAAATGGCACCCAATTCACATTATGACATTACTTTTGCCCCACCCTGTAAACGGATGTAGTATTCCTGACCACTAAACTGGGGACATTCGTAAATAGATGTCTTCGCATTATTGTGAGAGTTTTCTGGCAAAACCATAAACAGCTCTCTATGAGGCATTACTATATGATGAAGAAAGTGGAGTTATTGCAACTCCACTGCAAAACACCCAATACAATGGAATCCTCTTACTTACACAGGTAGAAAATGGAGGGTCCTAAGCAGACGTGAAACTGAAAAGCTGAAGTGAAATCGACCGTTCTTAGAATGACCACATGACCAATATCGTGTGCTGGGATTGTCGACGTCTTACGGTCACCGACGAGGAATAGGAACTGGCTAAGTAAACTTACAGCTTCTTCTAACTGATAGTCGAGTTTAAATATTACTACAGCATGATACTGGCCAGAGTCAAACTTTACTTCTCTGAATGTGTACACACGTGCAGGATATTGATTATTAGCAGAACATGCTGCTAGTTTCGCTTGTGTAAGCGCCAAAACTTCAGTAGATTTAAACTAGAAACAGAACGTGCTACCCAGGTGAGTAGAAGGTTACACAGGCATTTTGCTACGAACGTGACTATCTTATATCAAATTACACTCATCCCAAATTGACTAACATAAAAATAAAACATAAAATTAAGAGGCGTGCAATTATCTTAATAAAGAAATTTCTACCTGTTACTCCAGACAATCTCTTTCAATCTGCAATTACCCTAACAATTTGGCATAAAAGTCGACCACCCCTACTTACAGCACCTATTTCCTTCGTTCACAATTCTATCTCTATCATACTGGCGTAGACATTTTTATGGTACAGCGAATGTAATTGCTTGCAATTTCGATTTTAATCGTCGCACTTACTGCCATAAACTTGAGACAGTCCGATCCCTTGCCAAATGTTGGGGGGCTAACCCCCATGCGACAATTAAGTCATTAGCAAGATTAACAAACGACTTCACCCAGTTATCGCCCGCTCTCGAGGTCGCAAATTTATAAGATCTATACGGGCAGCGAGTAAAAGTTTTTATTGCCCACAAATATGAAGCGAAAAGCTTCAAAGGACTCCTTAGAATAGAAAGGATCTCCACCTAATAAAACCGAATGCAGTGGAAGCACAAAATGCGGCTGCAAACTGCAATATCCTTGAAATGCACTTCCTACTCGTTTAGGGGTAGTTTTTCACATCAAAGGTCTTCCGGTGGAGTCCTGGCACTTTCAATAAATGTCTTCGGAGATAACTGGTTGGGTGTAGTTTAAGCATCGTGTTTTTCTTTTATTCTGCCATTCAACAGAGCTCTGGTTGGTGTTCCTTTTATGAACCACTTGGTGGACCGCAATCAGAGTTCGAGATTCTCAAGCTTTTAATTGCACCGTAACTCTTGATGAACTCTCGTGATATTAGCTGCTTGGAAGTTCATAAAAAGTCGTGCTACTTGGCGTGTTAAAATTAGTATGTACCCAGCTAAGTAATGATCTACCATAGCATTAAAAATATTTTCTAGGTTGTCTGGTGAAATGAAATCGATTTAAGACGGTAGTCTGCGAAGTAGGAACGATTATAGAATGTTACTACTACCTGATTGTGGTTGAAATAGGGAGTAATATCTAAGGAAAGTTTCTCAAGGAGCGCGGCCTTATTGCAGTCAAAATGTTCATACCGCAACTACTTCATTAAATCATATTCTCCATTTCTTCATTATTCTTGGTATCCTTAGGCCAAAACGAAAAACCAAATTCTCAGTCCTGCCTCCAGTTCACAACACCTCGGCCACAGGGCAACGAAAGGAACTTAATAAAATTGACAACGGCTTGATGTAAGTAGTGCAGAAATTCTTGGAAGGAAATTACGAAATACTTTCACTACCCGTCAAAGGAGACAACAATATGGAGACCCCCGTGGCGGAAGGGCAACTACGAGCAAATTGGAAATGCAATATGCCCCATGCGAAAATCTTGAGATTACAAAGACGAAACAAATGGAAAAACGAAACTCGATTCTCGCCTTTGTTTCTAGTACAAGATAGGAACATCATACAGCCATCGACATCGAAATCGACATCTTTACCCGACGTCGTCATCATGAGGGGTAGGGCTGAAGTTCTTTTCTATGAAACTAGAAACGCACGTGCCGTCAAGGGCAATCATCAAAGAGATAAACACCGACAAGGGAGCGATTACAGCAATTTATATTAATGCCTCTAGGGGGGTAGCTTTCCAATTACTTTTTCTTCAATTTCACTACTTTCTGTCATTTTTCTTTTTCCGATTTTGGTCCGCAGAGTGGTATGGGATTTAATAGAAAGAAGATCTGCACTCGAGAAATGGGATTACATCCTTGGAATGCAGAATTTATTTGAGATCAGAAAGAAGATGCATAAGCTTAGGAGGCTTGAATTAATTGTTACTCAGACTTAGACCTAAGCAACTTAGTATCTTTGATAGCGAGGAACCCCACGATTCACTTCTTTTGGAGTTTTTGAATCCATTAATAAAGAAGACTTCATTTAGTAATGGCCAAAATTGGCCTTGTCTTGATTTCGCAGAAAACTCGTATCAGTTCTAGGATGGGATTGAAAATTGCTATATTACATCCAATTATCTGAAGATCAAGTCGTATCTAAAGTGCACCGACTACCATGCGAAACAATTGGGAGTTAACAAGAAGTGACGAAATATGTTTGCACCTTCCGAAGAACTCCTCCGTTTTCACCAGACTTACGTGTAAGGCACCTCAAAAGAAAAACACAAAGACGACAGAAAGCACTTTATCCAGACCTTCGAGAGGTGCTACCAGAAGAATGAAAGTCCGAAGTTTTAACAAAAAAAAATAAAATGAACATGCCTAAGCTGTAAAGCCCGATCTGAAATCTACAAGGAAGGAGTAGGAAGTCTCATAGTAGAACCACAGCCAATGATGGGAATCTGGAAATATTCTTTCTGCAAACTGTTAAAGGGTGATGACGAACAACATCCTATGATCGCAGGCAGAATGATCCATCGAACCTGAACGATGACAGACAACATTTTAGTGTACGAGTATTTGACCATGATGAAGTCTCTGGTTTTTAACGTAAACCCTCTGTCATGTAGATTTATGTTTACGGGATGCCCATACATCCATGGGAGCAAGGATACGCCTTGCCATCGCTCTATGTCAATCCTGATACCAATTCGGAACTGTGTTGAAGGCACAAGTTCCACCCTTGGTATGAGTCGAGGCCGATCTAAAACCTCTTACAGCTCTTAAGGTCACAGGACCCAGTACTTATTTGCTACTCTACATTGGGTCAAACCAACAGGAAGACCCTTCCCGCGATTTGGGTTTAAAACACAGCCACCATGACACTATTATAAGGGGGCCTACCTCAACAAGTCAGGCCCAGGCCGAAATCCGTTGGGCTCCTGACTCCCATGGTACCGTGATTTAAGTCCTGGTAGGGACTACCGGTGGTCTTGCCGCCAACAAGACCTATGACCGGCAACTTGTAATTGTTCAAATCGTAGCAACCTTCCGTGGCGTCATCTGAAGATGTTTACGATAAGACCAGTAATATGCTCAGCCCCCGCTTTTTATTAGACAACGTCATTGATTGGCGAAGCCTTGGTAATTGAGCGGGGGCCCGATGAAGTCAGGACAGCATTTTTCAAGCTAAAGTCTCGATGCTCAGGAAAGTTTTGGTTGTGGCGAAGGCCTCCACACATTTGGCTTAATACCAGCTATAAAGTACGAGCACTTAAACTTATACTTAAACTTAAAACTAAAGGTGGTTGGGGTGTTGAAGAAGACCGGATTTGAGGCAGGGAGTGGTGTGGTTAAAGTCAAAGACGGAAAGGTTTGAATTGATTTGTCGCATCGTACGGGATATTGGCCCGTTCGCACCATAGGAGGCGTGGAGGGTTGATAAAAAGAAGCGACGAGGGGTACGTAGATTACGAGGGTTAGTGTTGTGAAGGGACGTTCATTCTACGAAACCTGAAAGGAGTCGATGAATGAAGGGAAAGTTGGCTGCATCTCTGCGTTCCTCAAGGCAATAACTTTGACACGGTTTTGATATGCCGACAGAATAAAAGGATCGTCCCAAGGCATACCACGGAGAGCAAATCGAACAAAACGGCAAGCCGGGAAAAACCCCGAATATTTAGATGGGATGTTGATGAAAGTTCACCATATATCAAATTTTCATATTACAGCGAATTTTGGATAAAATCAGGTCCAGTGGATACACTCCACTATCGAGTTCAAAGCTGCATAGAGAGTAGTTATACAAAGCCATGTCTAGTTTTGGCATCCCCGACAAGCTCATTCGACTATGCAGGATTACGATGGAGAATGCATGCACGCTGTTCCGTCAAGGTCGGCAATAACAAGACCGAGACTTCAATGTAGTAAAATTACTTAAACATAACGATGCGTCGTCATGTGATCTTTTCAATATCATTCTCTAAAGAAATGTGCGAAACTCCCAGGAGAAGCGTATGCAGATGACATTGATATAATGGTGATACATCATGGAAAAGGGCTGTCAAAGAACCTGTCAATCACTAACTAATATCATTGAGCCAGCATCTGAATTTTTCCCGCCTTTTTCATATTCTCTGTTTTGCAAGGAAATAAAACGCTGTGAATAAGATGCACCGCGCTGTCTCGTGCAACTTACATATTGATACACTATCCGTTTAATAGAATGATATAGGCCGAGAATAAAGTAGTTAAGAGACATCAGATAGAACATTTGACTGCCTGCCTGCATGCATATTTGAATGATGAGAGTCCAACAATATAAGTTTAACAAGACGGTGATCCTTGTGAAGAATGATTGGGTATTTTTGGTCGAAAGAGATATTAGCATTGGTCAATAAAGGGATTCATTCGCAAGATCTTACTCTTAGAATGTAGAGACTCATTACGCTGCAGGCGAGCGATCTCATCGGGGAACATTCGGGCTTGAGCTAGCTTGAAAAGTGCGATTTTCGCTAAACGTACTCGTATATCCTTTAGTGAGAGAATGAAAGTCTTGCGATTCGGATCAGATAACTTATGACGCCACCAAAGGCAATGCGCAACGACCCTCAAAAGACGGTTAAAGCTGAAAAATTTGCTGAATACATCCCACTCAGGTGCTGATGAAGTTGTTAGGCATCTTTCCGATTCACCTCCTGAGTTCTTCCTTACGTTCGGCAGCACTGAGAAAATAACAACAGGATCACGAAGAAATAGTGGACCCTTCCACCAGATGTCGAGCTGTGTTAAACGCTCTGACGTAAAACCTCTGGTTGCGCTATCTGCAGAGTTTTCAATGGAACGAACATATTGCCACGAGGATGCATTGTCTGCGAACACGTTTCTTGGTCTAGGATACCCTTGAATCCAGTGAAGACCGGTAGAAGAGTCTGTATATGCGAAACACTCGATGTCGGGAATACCCTGGGAATTCTTTACCTTGCTGAACAATCGGGCTAGGAGTAAAAAGCTACATAATTCTAGCCGTGGAATGGTCAAAACTGGCTTGACTGGGACAACACGGGTTTTGGCGCAAATTAATGACGTTTGAACGCTTCCATTAAGCTGAACTACTCGTAAATATAGCTCTGCGGCATATTCAGACTCCGACGCATCTGCACATCCATTGAGCTCCACCGAAAGCTCTCGTTCGTAAACAAGCCATCGTGGTATCTTTAATAGACTTAGCTGATTAATATTTGCTCTAAACGCAGCCCGTTCTTCGTAGAATTCGGCAGGAATGTACGAGTCCCAACCTACCCTGTTAATCCAAAGCTTCTTCATAAATATTTTCATCTTAACGACTGCTGGAGATAACCATCCTAGGGAGTCAACAATTCTATGTGATCTGCTTCCTTACTATTGGCGATGAAAAGCTTAATTTGAAACAGTCGACCTTGGTGTCCCAAATAAGTCCAAGCGTCTTGACCTCAGATTCACCGAAATATAAATTTGTGGATAATTCACGATGACTAGGTTCGATTTCTGCCAAGAAGTCCAACGAGTTTGACGCCCACTTGCGCAACTCTAACCCAGCTTCGCTTAAGATCTTATTTACGTCATTTCGAATTAAAACGGCGTCTTCAAGCGAGCGAAAACCTGACATATAGTCATCGACATAAAAATCATTTAATATACTAGAACTCGCTTGAGGATACCTTAAAAAATTGTTCATACCAACTTGTTTAAGAACTCTGGTTGCAAGGAAAGGCGCAGGTGTTGTTCCATTAGTTAAAGTTAAAAGATTGTAGTCACGTACTTCTTCTTTAACAGCAAATCGAAAAAAACGGCGCTGGATGTTTTCGATTCTGGAGATATGAACACGATGATATGGGGACCATATTTGACTGGCATACCCTAGGAGGGGGCGAACAAAGGTAATATAGAGGGATCTGGTCTCGTATGGGTTAGTGAATTCTTTGGACCAACGCTTTATAAAACCTAGTACAGAGTTGGCTTTAAGGATTAACTCAACCATATGTGGCAAGGAAGTTGAGCACACAAAATACCGAGGTCGCGAAGACATTGAACGGAGGAACTAGGTTGGTTATGGAGAAGTTAAAGTCGGTGAGGAGATTGGTGTCACTTACTTATTTGAAAAGGTGATAGACTGGCATTTGGCGATATTAAGTTCCAAACAATTTTTGAGGCACCAAATCGAAAGACTATCAAGGTCTTGTTGAAGGAGGAAGGAGTCAAGGGGTGATTTAATGGTTTTGAAAAATTTGGTATCGCCGGCGTAAAGGGAGACAGAATAGTGTTTGATGATCCTATCGACATCATTTTTGGTTAATACAAATAAAAAGAAGAGGCCCTAGATGGCTGCCTTGTGGAACTCCCGAGGTTGCCAAAAATGGAGCCAAGTGGGCTGAACGAAGCCTGTAAAAAGGGTTTTCCTGGAAAGAGGATATTCATTTTAACAGTATGGGTTCAAAGCCGAGGGCAGACAATTTGAAGAGTATTAATCGATTACGGTTGCAACTATATCGACTAGGGCTGCGAGGGCAAATGATACGAATTCAACGGGATTTGTGGTAGTTGATCTTCCATTCAGGAAGCCTAGCGGAGATAAGTGATGTGCATTGGGAGCTTAGAGCTTCATACAAAACACTTTCGAAAAGTTTAGGTATATGGGAGAGTTTAGCGATGGGACGATAGTTGGTAATTTCATTCATTTGATAATTTTTTTTGTGGAACAGGGTTTGAAGGAGGTTTTCCTAGCCTGAGTAAATTCTCCTTGTGAAAGGGAGAGATGAAAGAGACTACAAAGGGCAAGGGAAAGGGAGGAGGAACATTTTTTAAAAATATGGCAGGGGCACCATCTAGGCCGCGTGTGAATTCGTCCTTAAGTTGGTGTAACTTATATTCGTTCAAGGTGTCAGAGAGAAGTGGGCCATTGGCAAAGTTCAGTAGGTAATTAAATTAGGATGGATATAGTACAAAGGAGTCGTTAGCGAAGGATTGTTTAAAAAAGGCTTCCATCCTATTTGCCATGGTGAGCGGATCGGTTGATAACTTGTTGTTGAAAGAGTGGAAAGGAGGATAACTTGCGCATTGTTAAGGTAGCGCTGGTATAGGGAATCGTAAAGTTCGGTGAAATGAAGATAAGTATCGAAATAGTTGGAATAGTCGGAAGAGGATCTGGTTAGAAGGAAAACAGCGAATAACTTATTTCTTTTATCTCGTAAGGAACGAAGCTTCCGATCAACCAAGGACGACTAGTAGATGATGTTAAATATTTCTCTATAAAAAATTGATAGGGCAATATAGCTAGGTTGTGATAGTTAAAGGGGGATCTGTTGAGATAGTCACTGATTTTGTGAAAGTTTGCTTTATGGAAGTCGTAGGATGAGCGAGTTGTGGGGGAGTTGGCTGGACAGTGGTAGTTATCAATTGTTGAGAGAGATAGGGGACAAAGTGAAACTGAGGAGTTAATTGAATCTGTTGCGAAGGTCTAATTGCCTGCCCATGTTGGATATTCCGCTATCGCATAGACTTGAGTCTGTTAAGTAATCTAAGAAGGGATATTTCTTAGTTGAGCTGGCATTTGAATCGATGAAAAATGATTGATCATCTGATGGAATCCACTGTAGCTGAGGAACATTAAAGTTGCCAAAAATAAAGTTATCGTCTGGAGAGTCTGACAAGTCAATTAAATGGTCGATCGCATCGATAGCAAGTTGGTAGGATTCTATAGGTGGAGCTGGAGTGTTATTTTTATTGAGACAAAGTCGACTTTAGAGGAAGATAAAATGGTAATGGGAGGAGAGTCAAAGCTGTTGTAGATAGCCAGTAGGACGGGTAGGATCGTCGTCGCAAAAAACATTAAAAGTGGGGAGGAATGATGCCTGGTTCTTTATATCGGAAATCAGATTGATTTCAGTCAGGACATAAATATCAAAGGGAAAAGCATTGGTTTTAGAGCGAAGACCTTTTACACTCTGGCAGTGAAAAGTAAGAGGGATGTTGTGGGATGGGTTAAGTGCTCGCAAGGGGGGCAAGTTATGGGCGAACAGATTTATCATGATCGGCTCGGCTCCGTTGTAAATGTGAGACTCGCCTAGAGTGAACGTAGCGGCCGAATGCAACAAGCTCGTCTGCCACTTTCTGAGGACACATGCCAAAAATCTCGTGGTACCAAACATAAAGGGTCCTGAGACTGATAGGGTCGGTAGGGTGGCCTTCTTGCTGGATGGAAACCATTACGCTGGTTTTGGTTTTACCTTCGTAACAGACCAAGTCAAATTTGACATATAGATAGGCAAGAAAGAGACAAATATTTTCATATATCTTTCTTTATCTAAGCCCGGAGAGTGCATAACGGCGCTCTGTATTGTCATTGGCTTGCTGTGTTAGTTTAACTGTGGGGGAAAAAGTGAATCAAGAATAGGGAGAGTGGAGGAGGAGGATGGAGATAAATTGTTGGATATGGAGTTGGACGAGTGATGAGATGTGAGTTTTAGGGTATGGGAGTTAATAGAATTAGGGTACTCAGCTCCGGTTTCCAGATCGAAATTAGGAAATGAGTTGTTAGTTGGGATTTGTGACGTAGAATGTTGAAAAGGAATAATATGGGCGGTTGGGGTTAAGTTGATAGAGACGCGTTGACGCAGAGGCTTGGGTGGAACGGGTGTAATTATTGGATTAGAGAATTGGTGCCCAAGGGGTTTATGTCGGGTGAGTGAGGAGGGAGAACTAAAATTGGAGAAGGTATTAGTTTTGAAGCTCCAGTTAGGGTCGGGATTAGAGCTTCGCTTTTTGTTAACGTGTTTTCTTGTTGCTTAAGAAGGGATTTGGAAAGGGGTCTTTTATTAAGCTTATGGTCGAGATGGGGATTTTCTCGTTCCTAAGATCATTTGGTGATACTTATCTGTCCAGGTTTAGTGGCCTTACCAAGGGTAGTCGAGAACAACCACGAATATTTAGATGGGGACTAGTTATACAAAGTCATGTCTAGTTCTGACATCCCCGACAAGCTCATTCGACTATGCAGGATGACGATAAAGAACCGTCAAGGTCGGCAATAACAAGACCAAGACTTAAATGTCGTAAAAGTACTTATACATAACGATGCGTAGTCATGTGATTTTTTCAACATCGTTCTCTAAAGAAATGTGTGAAACTCCCAAGTGAAATCCGGAAGCACCATCTTTCAAAAGTCTGTTCAGTTACTAGCATGTGTAGATGACATTGATATAATGGTGATGCACCCTGTAAAAGGGCTACTTGATGTAACGACTAACATTGGATGAAGCTGCAATCACTAGCTAATATCATTAAGGCAGCATCTGAATTTTTCCATTGTAAAATTAACTTAGTCATTCTTGATAAACTGTTGAATTATGAAGTCTGTTTTCTGTTCTTAAATACAGCAGTGTCGACGAGGAAGTGGAAATGGGCATGGCCGCACTGCAAGAAATTTTAAAGTAGCGGAGAGAGTGGTTGGAAAATATCATGCAGAACAATGCAGAAGGTTTTGAGCGCGCACTTAAAAGCGTGCAAATCCACAATTTCGCCCCCAATCCCTCGATTTCGACCATTTGAAGCAGCAGCATTTTTCCGCCAATGCCTTAGAGGGCGACAACTTGCGCAAGGCACATTTTTTATCAACGCGTGGAAATTTTATCTACGACTTGCGAAAGAAGTTACTAGAAGCTGAAGATGTATGTACGCATGCTTTTAAAAACCTTTCTCCGGAATTGACAAAATGTTTTCAATTCAAACTCCATGTGCTGGCATCGAGGATCAAATTTTTGAAGCAAAAGATGCAACCAGGCCAGACATATGCTGAATGGATAGCGGATCTTAAGAGTCTTACCAGGGACTTTCGTTTGCTCAAACTGTGCAATCACACTTCCGATCGAGATAATGAGGAATGAGACCACCAAATAATATCGAAGCAAACCGCTAAAATTCTGGCTCTCGCCGCAGGCACACTGATTGGCTAACCCTATTAACTATATGGTGATTGGCCAATCTGAGGTCAACGTATCTTCGTCGCTTTTAGAGGCTGATGTAACTGAGAAGAAGATATCTGTGTTACTCCAGGTTGATTAAAGTCCTTTAACTTTCCAGTTGGATACGGCTGCCACATGCTCCTTGGTAGGTTTAGAAGGATATCAAAGCCTTGGTAGTCCACTATAAATGTTAAAGTCCAATGGAAAGCTAAAATTCGAACCACTCACAGTCTTAGCTCTGTCCCAAGCGGCAAACATAATGGGCTTGGACTGGCTTAGAGCTTTCGGTTTTCAAATATAATTCGCGAAAGAGGACTCTACACTGCAAATAGCGCAGATCCCAGGGACTAATGGTCATGGTGGCGCAATCTTTATATAAGAAGCATGAACTAAGTACATACGAGGGGCGTTCAAGATATTCTCGGTATCGGGGTGAAGCTGTGGTTGCATATATAAATTGACTTATTTATCAAGTAACACTATTATTTTAGTGCATTCATGTAAAATTTCATATAAATGTGATTATTAATTCGCGTTTTATCTCTAGTTAAACAGAATCATAATGGCAACTGAGGCGATGATGGTGAAAATTGAGCATCGCGCTGTAATTAAATTTCTCACTAAGCAAGGAAAAAGTCAAAAAACTATTCATGAAGAGATGGTGGCTGTTTACCAGGGTTCCGCACCTTCATTATCAACTGTGCAAAAGTGGTCAAGTGAGTTCAAGAGAGGCAGAGAGAGCATTGAGGACGACCCCCGCTCCGGCGCCCCGGCTACTGCTTGTACGGGAGAAAGCATCAAAGAAGTCGAAAAACTTGTTCTTGAGGATGCCCGAATAAAGGTGAAAATGATGGCAGAGATCACCAAGCTTTCAATTGGTACCATTCACACCATTCTTCATGACCATCTTAACCTTTCAAAGGTCAGTGCAAGGTGGGTGCCACGAATGCTCACAGCGCCTCCGATAAAAAGTGAGAATCGCATGCTGTAGAGAGCTTTTGGAGATGTGTAGTGAGAACGCGGACGGTGTTATGGATCGAATTGTTACTGGGGACGAAACATGGGTCCACCACTATGACCCTGAAAGCAAACAAGAGTCCATGCAGTGGCATAAAAAAGGAACAGACCCCCGAAGAAGTTCAAAGTCACTCCGTCTGCCCGAAAGCTCATGGCCACAGTTTTTTGGGACTCAAAGGGAATCTTGCTCATTGAGTACAAAAAAAAAGGTGAAACCATCAACGCCACATCCTACGCTTCCACTTTGCATAATTTGCGGGAGGAAATTAAAAAGAAAAGACGGGGTAAACTCGCAGCGGGTGTGTTGCTTCTTCATGACAACGCTCCTGTTCACACGGCGCGAGTTTCCAAGGCTGCTGCGCGAGATTGTGGTTTCGAAGAAATCCAACACCCACCCTATAGTCCAGACCTTGCCCCTAGTGATTATTTCCTGTTTCCGGATTTGAAAAAATGTCTTCGTGGAAAAAGATTTTCGGATGATGAAGAACTCAAGTCGGTATTTTGCAGAGAAAGAGGAAATTTATTATTTTGAGGGTTTAAAAAAGCTTATCTCAAGATGTAACAAATGCATTGATATTAGGGGAGATCATATTGAAAAATAAAAACAATTTAAATTGAATTCGCATTTTCCTTCATATCGATACCGAGAATATATTGAACGCCCCTCGTAGTTTTTGACCTGAACTAGGTTGAAGTAAATTTTTCATTGTGCATCTAAGCCTGAACCAAAACAGCCAAATATCGCCCCACACCCTTTGCCAAGAAATGATGTTTGCCGTGAAATTGACCGACTGCGGCAACTAAACATCTTACGGTCCGTTGAAGTCAGTCAATTTGAGCATATGTGGCGATTTTAAAGTCACCGTTAATCCCCAATTTGAAATAGAGGCCACCCAATGTCGCATTTTTTCACATTCGGACTTTTCGAAAATCAGCGATTGCCGTTTGGTACTTCAAATTCCAAGGGTATTTTCCAACAATGATCTCTCAAGCAAATATATCACTGGCACTTTCAGTAATTTGTCTTAGCTGCTTGGGAGCTTTTCTTACCACCCCGGTCTCTGCTCTACAGACACCTGCGGTTATGATACCAGATCTACGGTTGCTGGGGGAATAAGAGCTTAACTTCGGTCAGAGTGTAAACCAGGCATGCAATGTGCCACTAAGGACTGACAACTTGGAATTAACTAGTTGTTAAACAAACTTGTTTCCCTTTTCAAGGCGAAGACACATGCTGTCCCCAGGACAATTAACTATATTTTGAGTTCAAGGATGGACGTATTTGGAAAGCTGGATTCATAGAGTCCTGTTTGAGTCCAAGATTATAATCAGATTGCGGGTAATGAAATAGCAGATGAACTTGATGGCAGAGTTCAGAGGAGGACTTCTCAATACCTGAATCGCAGTTCAGACTGCGTCCTCTGTTAAGGTTTCCATAGTATGATGCTTTATAAGTCATAGGTGGCATGTCTTTCTATGTTGCAGGTTAGTCCTTCATAAATCTATCAGAGGTCTTGAGCAGGAATTGAAGACTTTTCATGTATAGAGTATGCTGTTGTTGTGAAACGATTTATCATCCTTTTTCGAAAGATTAATAAAGCGCATCGAAAGAAACATAACGGAAATACAATTGACTAGATCTTTGTTTAAGTGATCCATGATGTGGGTGGATGCCGCTCATGGCGTCTAAGACAGAGCGATCCTTACACTTAGTTCATATGAAATACTGACAAAAGTTACCCCATTAGTTCCTCTTAGCGAGGCTTATCTGTCTCTTTATTTGGGCCCCCGCCCAATTATCAAGGCTTCGCCCATCAATGACGTTGTCTAATCAAAAGCGGGGGCAGAGCATATTACTGGTCTTATCGTAAACATTTTCAGACGACTCCACCGAAGGTTGCTACGATTTGACCAGCTACAAGTTGCCGGTCATAGGTCTTGTTGGTGGCAAGACCACCGGTAATCCCTACCAGGATTTAAATCACGGTACCGTGGGAGTCAGGAGCCCCCAGATTTCGGTCCGGGCCTGACTTGTTGAGGTAGGCCCCCTTGCGGAAGCGTCATGGTGGCTGTGGTTTAGGGTCTTCCTGTTGGTTTGACCCATTTTAGAGTAGCAAATAAGTACTGGGTGCTGTGACCCTAAGAGCAGCAAGAGATTTTAGATCGGCCTCGACCCATACCAAGGGTGGAACATGTGCCTCCAACACAAGTTCTGCTTTGATATGTAGGTAAGCGATGGCAAGAGATGCCCATGGATATATGGGCATCCTGTAAACATAAGTCTACAGGAAAGGTGGTTTACCTTAAAAACCAGAGACTATGTCTCTTTAGTTGTTCGTGAATGGAGCATGCCATAGCTTCTTACCAACGTTCTACGCTGCCTTAGAGTTGCCGAAATCTTCTTTGCTTTCATGTACCACCAAAGCGAACTATTCTTTCCGTTCGACATACCGAGAGGACAGGGTTTATCGAATGAAATACGTTACACCTATGGTTAGAAATCTTTTTTTGTCTGTGTAGTATGGCTCGAAAATGTTTGTAAACAAGATGAGATTGGTATGAACTTTAATTTGGGTTGACGAATGTGGTCAACGTCGGCAAAAGACTCATAAGTAGTACGAGCATCATTCTTTATGTGACCGTTTAGGTTACTGATATCACCCAGAGCTGAAATCAAAGCCATTCTTTCCCTTGCACTCATCTGCATACCAATGGTTTTATTCATCAGTATGACTCCATTTTTAAGCATTTTCGGAGTCCGATAGTTTAAGCACTCAAATGTCGTTGGCACTTAGATCCATGAGAGTGTTTACTACGGCTTGGATATTTATGTCATCGAAGTCTCCTTCTATGTATCTCCAGATAGTTTACCATACAATAACATATTTTTATAGCCTGGGTTTTCTTCGATCGTAAATGCTTTTGAGCCCTTCTCCCAATTTGCCTAAGTATACTTACTTATATTTCAAGGGGTAAGAGTGTGTATGAGCCTCCCTGAAGGGTGGTAGACAACAGCTTTTAGTCCATACGAAACCTTACACATGTACTTAAATTTGAATAGAAATTCACTTAAAGTATTCGTCAATAGAGTCTTTTAATTTACATCGAAACTGAAGGCATTCGGTTCACAACTTCGACCTATTAAATTACATAACAGGACGATAATATTTATAGTGGTTAGCTGGTGCTTGATATTGGTGTCCTTTCATTGAATCAATAGCTGTTTTTTCGTGTCCCTCTATATTTCCGCGTGAATAAAATCAATAATCGAACAAAATTAACCGCAGACCTGTATAATTTATAACAAAAAACAAACGAACTATTTACTATCCCCGTGAATAATTTATCGACATTATGCATATAAAAGTGATATAAACGAAAAAAGCTGTTTGTGTGCATACCTACTTCGTTTTGTTGTTGAAAAAGGAGAATTATTTCATTTATCGTTTTCATTTATATATATTTTTTTTTTTTTAATAATAATTTTAATCCATTTTATACACAGCAAAAAAAGGATATCACATTAAATGAGGTCGGCGAAAATTATAATATACGAGGACTGATACGCAGATACTTCGAACGAATAGTGATTTTCGAATTGCGACCCCTTAAGGGTGCGGAGGGTGTGATGAGAAATAAAAATTTTAAAATCAGATATATGAGTATTTATTGGAGGATTATTGTGTAGCCCGGTTCGAATGCTGATTATATGAGTTAATGCTAAAAGTGGCATCAATTGCAGGCCGATGATGAAGCGCGAAAATTTCATTTAAGCTTATTAACTATATTTACAAACGCATGCTTTTCATGTGTGGGTATTTTGATTTATAAAACAGATAAAACTGTTGGAAGAAATTTACGACTTTATTCATGTACGAGTATAAGCACTAATGAGGCTCGTATTGAAAGCATACTTACTAATTACGTAAGGTCTCTAACTTCTCATGGATAATATGGCATCAAAAGCGTCCGCTGCAGCTTGGCTGAGTTCCCTCCAATTCATATCCAATGTTCTAAATTCCTCCTCAACGCTTCTTCTCTATGTCACTATATGTCATACTTAGAGCTGAATTAGCGCAGTTAGGTGTCTAATCAATCTAATCCCAATCGCAGCCAGTGCTAAGATTATGGATAGACTCTTTCTGCAGACTCTATAACGGTGAAGAAGCCCAACATTCCGCCGGCAGATAGAATAGACCACTTCCTTGAAATAAGGATAGCAATATCTAAGCTAAACAAATCAGCTGCACCTGACGACTTACCGGCAGAGATATTCAGAGTTGCTGAAAATGACTTTGTGAAGAGCAATTTCTCATATCTGGTCAGAACAGTGTATTCCTGATGGATGTGTCAACTATAGAGGTATAAGTCACTTCAACATCGGATACAAGATCTTATCTGCCATAATGTGTGAACGTCTGAAACCCTTCGTCAACCACCTTGTTGGTCCACATTAATGCGGTTTCAGACCAGGAAAGTTCAGAATCGACCAAATATTCATTATCCGGCAGGTCCTGGAAAAAAACTTAGGAAGTCCAAATCGATACCCACCATCTTTTCATCGAATTTCAGGCCGCATGTGACAGCATTTATACAGACGAGCTATATGAAGCCATGTCTAGTTTTACCATCCCTGCCAAGCTCGTCCGTCTGTGCAAAATAACGATGAAGACCGTACGTTGTACCCTCAAGGTCGGTGACCATTGATATCAAAACAAAGAGTTTAACAACATGAAGGGCTGCCATGTAACTCCTGTAACAACATACAAGTGAACACTGGAGGCACAATCTTTCAAAAGTCTGTGCAACTACTAGCGTATGCCGATTATATCGACATACATAATTAGTAGAATTTAGCGGGCAGTCATCGGTGCATTTGCTAGAATTGAAACGGAAGCTGCCAAAATGGGGTTAGCGGAAAATGAGGCTAAAACCAAATATACTCTGTCAACAACATCAACGGATTGGACAGAACGTGATAATCAACAGCTATAATTTCGAGGTAGTAAGGGACTTTGTCTGGTGGCGAAAAGGGTGGTGACTAAGATTATGTGAGAACAAAAGCGTTCTCACTTTAGCCTCACACCATGGTTCACTGTTGACGACCCTGCAAAACGAACAAAGAACAATCCAACGACTTTGGGATCGGCACGTGGAATGTTCGGACCTTGCGTAGACCACGTGCAGCCGAACAATTAGCGGAGCCTGTGATGTTTACTACGGCGATTGCTATAGGTAACGTAAGCAGCGTATATTTGGATGCGGATTTGTTGTAAGCGGCAGACTTAGGCAAGTAGTCTCGAGCTTTCGACACATGAATGAACGCCTTATAACAATCTCTATCAAAGGCACATTCGCTAACATCAGCTTTATATGCGCTCACGTCTCAACAGGACGTGAAAAAGGACTATGCTACCAACGAACTTCTCGACAAAACCTACGAGAAATGTCCGATGTATGACATTAAAATCGTCCTAGGCGACTTTAATGCCGAAATTGGAAAGGAGGACATTTTTCGTAGCATAATCGAACGATATAGCCTACACGAAACCACGTCTAGAAATGGACTTAGGCTAATCGGTTTCCTCACCTCAATATTCACAAGGGAACATGGCGAACACCAGATCAGCAAACTATTAATCAGATCGTCATGTTGCGATCGCCGTAAGACACTCCTATAGATGTCCGCACATTTCGCGCGGCCTCGGACTACTACCTATTTGCAGCCAAGGTATGTGTAGGGATATCTCAGAAGTCACAACAACGGGGAAATACTATGCAACGTTGAATGGTTGCAATCCCCACAAGCCGCCAGAACATTTGCCGATCGTGTATCGCTCAACCTCTCGAGTAGTCCTTTGCAGCCAGCTTCAACTGCTGAAGACCAGTGGCCTAGATGCCGAGAAGCCATCGGAAATGCTTCAACTGACATGCTAGCTTTCACCTGCCCACCACCACGAAACCCCTGATTTAATGAAGAGTGCCGTCAAGCACATGCAGCAAAACAACATGCCTACAAATCGGCGCTGAACAAAAGTACGAAAGCGACTCTTGAGCCCTACGAGCATAAGAGGAGGGAAGAACTTCGGCTTCTCCGGAGAAAAACGAAAGAGTATGAGAAGCGCGCGATCGAAGAAATAGAGAGGTGCTACTCCAGGAATACTATAATGTTCGGAAGTTTTACCAAAAGGTAAAAAGAACGTGTCAGAGTAGTTAGACCCGAACGGAAACCAGTAGAGATGAACAAGGAAACCTTGTTCGTCGGTGCTGAGGATATGGGAAACCGTTTCCTGCAGATTGTTAAACGTCGCAGATAATACAAATTCCACGGTTATGCAAAGCGAACCATTCAATGTTAACGATGCAAGTCAAGAATTCCGTCCACCGTCCAAACTACACGACGAACTATTTAAGGCAGCAGGAGATGGCTTGGTAGAGAGCATACACAAACTTATTTCCAAGATTTGGTCGGACGAATGTATGAGTGATGAATGCAACCTGTCCAATTCGCAAGAGAGGAGACCTTCTAAACTGCGTCAACTATAGAGGTATCAGCTTCCCTAACCTCGCATATAAGATCTTGTCTGTCGTATTGTGCGAGCGCGTGAAACCATTTGTCCACGATCTGATTGGACCTATCAGTTCGGTTTTAGGCCCGGTATGTCCACAATTGACCAAATATTGACACTACGGCAGATCCTGGAGACAACCAAAGAAACTGAGATCGATACTCACCACATTTTTATCGATTTTAAAGTCGCATATGACAGCATCTACAGAGACGAGCTATACAGAGCCAAGTCTAGTCTTGTCATCCCTTCCAAACTCGTCCCCGTGTGTAGGATGATGACGGATAAAACTGGCTGCTGCATCTAGGTCGGTGACGACCTAACCAGTAACTTTGATGTCAAAAAAGGATTTTGGGAAGGCGACGCGCTGTCATCTGACTTCTTCAACATTATACTTGAAAGAATTGTCCAAAACTGACAAGCCAACACACGAGGTATGATCTTTCAAAAGTCTGTTTAGCTGCTTGCATGCGCCGACGATATTGATATTATTGGTAGTACACAGCGAGCTGCCACTGGTGTGTTTGCGGGTATAGGAACAGCGGTTAGCGAGGGCCAAACTAAGTACGAGTATATGCTGTCAACAAGAAGGGACACCCAACATCGACGAATCGGCCAGAATATCACAATCAGCAGTTATAATTTTTTGGTAGTAAGGAATGAACTCTACGAGCTATAGAGCGACATCGATCTGGTCAAAAAACTGCGCATTCGGCATTTGAGATGGCTAGGACATGTAGAGCGAATGTACACACCAACGCTCCAGCCCGCAGAATCTTAGACTCTAATCTGGAGGGACAACCCAGTAGAGGTAGGCCTCGCCTTGCGTGCCGCGCGCAAGTAGAAGGGGACCTCAACCAACTTGGAGTGCGCAACTGGAAGCAGTTAGCTAATGACCCTAATGGCCGCGCTAATTGGAGAGGCTTATTGGTAGAGGCCCAGGTCCACTCCGGGCTCTAGCGGCGCGTAAGTAAGTAAGTAAGATTATTTTTTTGTGGTTGAGGTGACTTCGTTTGATGCCTTGATAATTTATTTGGGATTTTCTGCAAAATCTTAGCTTCAATACAACCTTGATAGCTAGCTGGGTGTGCTTCTCCGCAGTTACAGCACTTGAGTTTTGAGTCCTTCGCTTTATCGCATTCTAACGTCTTGTGTTTTCCAGCACACTTAACACTTTTCAGACCCAAGGCTTGACTGTTCTTGCATTGTGGAATAAGTTTTGAGTGTTTGATTGGTTTAATGTTTCCTATCGAACCCAAGATATGTCGTATACTGTGGATTATGTTTATATCCTCTGTAGTTTTAAACGTTAATAGGAACATGTCCATAGGTTTTCTAATTTTCCATTTTAGTTTATTGACTGCCGCAAGTGCTGGAAAACCCCGCTTAATGATGTCAAAAGTAATGAGACTAGGGTCACAGGAATGATGTAGATTTTTGACCATAACTCTGATTGACCTTTCTTGTTTATCTACGCAGGAGTACTAAGAGATGTTGTATAGTCGTCAACTTCTGACATGTTGATTTTGTACATATCGCTGTTTATCAGTTTTAGCGCATTTAGAAACAGCACTGTACATCTGCTGACAGTTGCTAACACCGGGGATTATAATAGGTAAAGGATGATGATGATGATGTTCTAATGGGTTCATCCTGATTTATAACTTCTGGAGATGATTCAGCTTTCCTTTTTTTCTTCCCCTTTTCTTGTTTACAATCCAATCTATTTCGACATTACTCTCATTAGAGAAGAATTGGATTTTGTGTCCGCTCGTTCATTAGCGATTTGTACCAGCTTTTCATTTTCATTTCTTGTATAATAAAATCTCTCTCTAATTTTGTAATTAATTCAAGGAATCAGGGGCTCAGCCGCATCGGCAAGCTACATCTAAGGCACTCTACATAAGACGCCGAAATGCTCTACGCATTATCAAAACCTTCGGATCATTCCAGAGGTTGAGAGAAGTGGGCTAACAACATCCTAAAAGACTGATTACCCAACGCTTTCACTGCTCTCAAAACACTAAAATGCAAGAGGCAAAAAGCTTACAACAGCAAAACTCCTGGCCATCCAGCAACACATCTCTGAGGTCTTTCAGCGAAGTGCTAATGGAAGCAATAGTGATCTCGGTAATCGACAGGAACGTCACTCACGGATCAATAACACCTGAATGGTGGTAGTTGATCAAGCTAAAGCTTTCGAGCAATTTCTTGTGCATCATTCAGGAAAACCCCAGACCACCTTCCATAACAAGCGACGCTGGCTGGCAGCAAGGCCACGTCAAGCTTATCGCATATGCCAATCAAAGATCTCTTGATCTTTTAACCAAAGCCATAGGTGGATTAGGAGAGATTTGTATAGGTGCCAAACTCGAGGTCGTGTCTAAGGAGGGATATCCCTAGCGGACCTCCAACTCGCACCTGCATTCTGCAGGAGTGCTTCCCTTCTGACTCATGACTGGAAAGCCGCAAAATTGGAAGAACTAAGGGGTTTTTATAGACGCGCGTTGATCGCTTTTTTTAGTTTTTATTTATAATTTGCGGGTGCTCAATGGATTAAGTATCCTTAAAATGTTTGCACAAATGTTTGCACACAGCGCGGGCGAAGGAAAATTAGGGTGGACGGAAAGAGAGGTACCGGTGAACGTTGGTTTTAAATGTTTGAAGGTTATAATGACTAGGAAATAAAGAGCTAGGCAGGGCATTACGAAGGAGTTCAAGGGTTTCCATTGTTTGAGTGATATTAGTATCACCTGAGAGTTTTATCGCACGGTTTTGAATCCTATCTAGCAGGTGCAGAGATGTTTTGGGAGCACCCGACCAGATGTGGGCATTGTACTCAAATTTCAGGCGCATAAACGCCGTATATATCGAGGCTTGATAAGAGGGGGTGAAGTATTTCTTACATCGCTTGAGGAAACCTAGACATTTCGCAGCATTTTTGACAACACCGAATATCTGGTCATTCCAACGAAGTTGTCATTGACACACATACCGAGTTTATCAGTTTCAACGATGGAAGTGCCATCCATAAATAATGGCTGTCGCTTTAACGACAGCAGACAACATTGTGTTTTCGAAGCATTAAATTCCATTCTGTTGATAGTTTCCCAATTGGTTATGCTGTTAATATCGGAATTTAATGAGCTCAACATACGCTGCCGTTCCCGTTCTACAGCCGAAGAGCAGGGACGTGCGTCCGGGAACGAATATGAATCCCTTAACCCTCTAACGCAGACTAAAGGCACAATACTGTTCGGTTTCGAGTCAATTCACCTAAGGGTCTATAAAAAGGATGAGCTTGATGCTGATAAGCAACCTCCTCCTTTCCAGAAATGGATAGCGACGACTCCAATCTATCCGAGGTGACAATTAAGCCGTCGGTCTCCTCTTCTGACATCCTGTCGGAAATGGAAACCAATATTGAAGCAAAAAGAGATCCTATACGATCAGAGGAAGAAGATGAGCTGTTGGGCACATCTTCAGAATTGGGGGACTTGAACAGCAGTCCTGGTGGAGGCTACTCTGGTAAATTGTAGCAATGACGGTTTCTTCAGATTAAACTCCAAAGGCTTCGGTCGCACTTATTCTGCGTCTCTCCAAAAACGCAGAAGACATTATCCTAATCCAGGAACCATGGATCGAAGAAGGTGTGGTACCTACCTACCTATCTATGTATGTTGATAGGCTTATATGCTAATGTATTGCTTTATCTTTTTCCATTATATTAAACATCTTAACACAAATCAAACAAATCATGGCTCCAATTACTGTCAAGAAATCAGTAAGGTTCCGTCTTTCTACAGACGTTCTCTTTAATAAAAAAGAACGCAATGATATCGAATTTCCCAATCAAACCACGATAAGTCCGGTATCGACCTCAAGTTATAGCCCTCCAGAGCTGACATATATGATGTTAATGATTACGACCATATGCTCATAAGTTAGTCCACCTCCAAACACTTCGTGTCTGTTTATCCAGGTCTACAGAAGTACTTCCACACGAAGGTCAGTAATCGAATATCAGGTATTCCTGTCGTGTGCTCATGTTATCCAGATATCTCGGAGGGGTGCAGAAATCCTCTTTCAAAATACATTGCTTGTCAGATATCAGGATTCATTTCATTAAGGAGATTGGGTTTCATAAAATACAGTATAGGTACTACGCTTATGCCAATTGCCTTATCATGACCTAAGGGTAGCTGCGGTGATTGGATTGTTGTGGCCACATGTGGTAATGTATCGTTTGTCCATATTTTTTTCCACTGGTAACTTAAGGTGGAGAATATATTTTTGCCAAGGAAGAAATAAATATGGCTCTACATGTTGGAAAAGAAATTTAATTGACAGTTTTTTGTCAGTAATAAGGATCAGCACTGATATGTGATTTCGGGAGGACAGGTCGTTAGTTTTGGATTTTTAATGTCATCCTATAGTCGTATGATGTTGATGACTGAACGAACTTACATTTGTTCCAGTTATTTAAAATATGAATCCTTCAATGCATCGTTTCATTCACCATTTCTAGCAGTATTTTCGGCTAAGCAAGGACGATAGGCCCCTCAGGAATTTCTTAATCCTATCCCCTGTATCCATATATTTATAAAAAACTTATTCAACAATTTTTTCATGTTTTTTTTATTTTTTCCAGATTTTCCGTATCGCTTCACTTGAATCCGTTTTGAAAATCTCATTTCTGCACACTGTGTTCTATTACGTGCCTGCCATTCTATAAATGTTCTCCATTAAGCCTTTTCCCTAGAATTCCTTGTACCCTTCAGCCAAAAGCCTTATTCAATTTTAGGTCCATATCACCAGCAGAGCCAACAGCAGTAGCAACACCAAAAGCAGCAGCAACAGCCCATGTCCTTGGTTGAGTAAGTAGCCAGACGTGAATGGAAATTTAAAATTCAAATATGGTCCAGAGGAACACCTCGTTTCGCATTCCCTGCCATTGTCCATGACCTAGCACTCTATGTGGGGCATGCCACTGCTTTTATGGGAATTTTCTCATATTGTTATGGTAAAAAAAAATGTATATATCCTCCATTCTCATTCATCCCTTTCTTATTGTAGGACATTTTTCTGGTTGGAACGTGCAAAGGAATTCGGACTAAGAAATTGCTTTGTTGTGTTTAAGAGGAACGGATTTAAGTTGTGGTTATTGGTTAAGAAAAAGGTTCTGCTGTTTGGTTTGGAAGCAAATAGACCTTAAAGTAGGATTTAAGGTATTTTATCAAAAATAAAAGTTGATTTAAATATTACTTAACTAACAAGTGTACTGAACCTTTAATGTAAGAATACTGCCCTCAAAATACCGGAATCCAGATGTATTTGTAGGTAGATTAAGGGACAGTACGCGGGTCGAGGAGCTGAATGATAATAAGTTTTTAGTAGCTAAATTCCGGACCCTCATTGAATGTTAGCCACAATAGAGGTCTTCGCTAAAAGGTTGAAGTAAATATTTGTTTGAGTTATAAGATTGACAACAGTGCCAGACAGTGATGTAGTCATGGTGATGTATTATTGCAAAAATATTAGCTTCTCCAACCTGTAAACATGCCAATGATAATATCTTATCGCCAAACACCTACAGATAAACTAATAAACGAAGATCTTGCAAATCCAAGATAAGTAACTACAATGCTCTTCAACTGGCCAAGTATCATAGGAAAACTTCAATCCGAGTATACCTATATAGGACTTAAAAAAGTGCTCGAACGCAAATATTTTTCTGCAAACAAAATAAAGCAAAAAATGTAAAGCGTTAGTATTCGAATTGACATGCCACGTATCCAGCTGCCCGTATTCCATGAAACAAGGGTGTTATTCTCCACGAAATTCTGTGTGGCCTGAGTAAGCAAAGTGACAAATTGGAAGTGATTCGCATCAACACAAAAGTTATTATGAATCATCAAATACCGGCCAATGTTTTTCATCATTATCAACCACGTTGCAGTAAGGAAGAGCAAACAAGCTAAATCATGGTTAATTGATAAAGATATCATTGAAATTCAAAAGCTAAGCAAGAATCCCAATATTGCAGGCCGATTATATCAAGTCGCGATTATGTCAAGCCAAAGGACCCTGGTGAAAAGTACAAGCTTCATGAAAACATCAATCTTCCCATCTATGTAGAGTGACCCAGGAAAAGAAAAGTTGCAGGTTTTTGAATATACCAGTAAATTTTCGCTGCAGTGCTATTAGTCTTGTCTTATTCAAGAGTTCGACAAAAGAAGCTGCTAAGGTTGGACATCTAACATATTCACGAAGCCATGGAACAACATTTGTGAATTGTGATGAGCCTTGTGAAAACTATGTAATACCTCCACATGAATGATAATTTACAAGCCAAACGAAAAGATAATACCGAATAGGAAAAATTGCATAAAATGCTAGACCATATTGCGCATATGGCGCATATGAGATGGTGCAATGTTAAACAGTACACGAAGCCATTGTAATGGCGTTGATCTTATGGTCTGCACAGAGGTGGTGCTCGTAATCACTTTCACAGTAAGCGACGCAGATTGATGTATCACTTATGACCAGCCCATTTAAGTACTCAGCAAAAGTGTAGAGCCCCGCCACGACCCCAGCAAGCCCGCTGATTTCTTAGGGACCTGGAGAGTCATTCTGTCTGTGGTTGTGCTCATATAAAACCAAACTGTCAATGGAATCCATAAAAAAAACTCTCCTCTGAGTCTTCACTGGCAAGTTCAGTGGTCATTTCATTTACCGTGATCCCATTGTGGCCTGGAATCCGGAGAAGACTCAGTGAATTCAGCCTTCCGATCGCGTTTAGTAATATTTTGTAATCTCAAACCAACTTGGAAGTCGCAAGAGGGTTCAGGAAGGCTCTAAACGCAACTTGGCTGTCGCTTCAGACACGAATGCTTCGACCCACTTCACCTGTTCTTCACAATACAGTTCGTTGCCCTCAGGATTGCGTATATCTCCGCTTGAAGAAAGACGCAAGTTTTCCTAACGAGAAGTGAAATCTAATGTTGTCGTCCTCCAGAAAGATATCACGCCGCACCCTACTTACATCGGTTTTGGAGCCATCCGTTAAAACGCGACTACGTTCCTGTCCTGGCTCATATTCGGACCGAAACCAGTCTTGGGCATAGGGAAAGTCGATTTCGTATTTTTTCCGCAGCAGGAGTTCTGGTGTCATTACGTCAGATGGCATATCCACAAAACCAAAACTCTAATGCGTGTTGTACGGAAAAAGACTTAGAGAGTGCAGCCTATGATATGAATATTAAGGTTCATCAATGCGTCTAGAGCGGAGCCACAGGCGTGCTACGGACAGCCCTAGACAGACAATTCTTTGGAATCTTGTAAAAGCAACAATGGCGTATTCTCGTGATAACCCATTCTACCAGACAACCGACGCGTATGATATAATTGGCCTAATCATAGCAGTGTAGATTCAAATGCCCCTTCTCGGTGGCAGACTCCATGACTTGCTGACAGCTCCTTTGCGCTACAGTAAGGCCGACAGCGCCTTAGAGGCTTTGGACGTAACTTGTTTAATCCATAGATTTTTGTTATCTCCAAGGACACTGATTGACTGAAAGCGGATTTCTAATACACCAATCGTCGATCAGTCGCTAGACACAATCCAACAGACAGTACAGCTACATCATCCGCGTATGCTTGTGCAAAGACTTTGGAAATATTGAGCACGTTGAGCAGTGGATCGAGTTACATACACCGCAGCAGTGGAGATAGAACCTCCCTTTCCGGGCAATCTCTGTTTACCCGTTGGCCGCAGCCAGCATTCGCAATCAGTGTCCTATTCACTGGCATTGCTTTTATCCACAAAACCAATGATTTGTCCACGCACTATTGTGTTACAGAGTAACACCAGCCGTAAAATGCCCACAACGTGTTCCTACTAGATTTTGAAGCACACTCTCGCAAGACCTTCCGTGTTGGTAGACGTATTGCATCGCAGCCAGAGGATACATTGTGCAGATGGATTTCGATCATTCTCTCCATACTCATCAACATGAAGGAAGTCAGATTCATAGGTCTGAAGTTCTTGGCGAGCATGTAGTCCTCTTTTCCGATTTTCGGCATAAAGGTTACTGCCAGGCTACTAGAGAAGATTCTCTTCAGAGTTACCACCAGCTGTTCTTTGTGAATGAAAAACTGTTTCTTTGATGTTTTAAATTTTTTTCCATTAAGTCGAACAAATGATATGGGCTGAGAAGCCGCCGCCAGAATTGATGACCATTCGGGCCCGATCTATGGCATTTACTATTACTCATGCCAGAATTTCCGGCAATAAGTTCTCGAATTCTTGACGGATATACTCTTTGAGGGCTTCAAGAGTCTGAGACTTGTTGACTCCGAAAAATCCCACAAAAAGAAGTCTGGAACGGTTCAACCAGGCTATCTTGCCGGCCAGTGCAAATCGCCAAAACGAGAGGTTAGACGGCCCGGAAGTACGACCCTCAAAATTTTTTGAGCCTCTACTTCTTTTTGGATCGGATTTTTCGACGGCCCTCGTTAAACACGCCGTAATCAGCTGCTTTTTCTCTGCCTAAGGTTGGTCCACTATCAATTTCTTGATGGGAAGATTTTCGCGAATGCTTAATGCACACGCTGACATAAAAAAAGCTTTTAAGTCTAAACAGCATTTTTCTGTTACATAATACTACCGGGTTTTGGCCCCATTTCAGCCAACCAAAATTGTTTGTACTTTGACACAATGACTCCTTCTAGGTAGGCAGGAGCTTGATTTGCGGATAGCAAAAATGACATTCGGTTTTAGCACAGGTGATTCTTCTAGTGAAAGAACAGAGAAAGTTCCGAACTCGTTAATGTTATCCTTCAATAGAATTTCTTGCAAGACATTCAAAAGCAATGGACTTGGTACAACCTCGAATTCTTTAGTTATTACCGCTGTGCCTTCAAAGTATTGCGTTCCATTCTTATATTCCTATCGGGTACATTTCGGGATTTTAGCGCCGTAGAAATAAGATATCTGGGAGCTCTGTTGAACGGTTTTTTCTAGTCGATGAATACGATTTTTAGGTCCTTCGAAACTTCGCGATATTTCTGCATACTGAGTTCCGTGAAAATATTGGTATTAGACTTTCTAGAATGTTCGTCAAATTTTGTTTTGGTCCTCATAATCGACCAACTGAGGCTTATTGAGCTTGTGGCTTGTGGAAAAACAAAATTGCCCTTTCCGGGGTGAGAATAATCCAGAAGTTATTCAATAAAACCCGTAAGGGACAGTGTTTGATGTGGTCTCAACGTTGGTGGCATCTTCGGTCGTTAAGTTTTCAAAAATCAGGCAGGACTTCGAGTTATATTCAATGATCGACGTTACCTGAAATAATATGTGGTTTCAGCAGATATGCTGAAGAGAGAGAGAGAGAGAGAGAGAGAGCTGGGTGAGAGTTTCGGTGAAAATGCGCGCATTGCAACAAACAATAGCATTGCTGACTTAAGGAAGATTTTTAAACGAAAGCAGATACTTCAAAACATAGAATGCTTTACAGCCAGCTGAATTATAATCTTAAAGAAGACAGGTACTTCCTTAATCGCTTTCCACTGAAGATGATTAATTTAATTTTTAAAGCATGAGGGGAAATAATTAATCTAAATTACATCCCACATCGACCTGACCGGCCAATTCTATGTGACCTGCGTAATTTAACGGGTTTTTCATTAAGCACTTCCTATGTTTAAATTTAAATAAAAGGCCTATCGATGCAACTATGTATGGAATATAACATCATTCAAATGTCCGTCGCTGCATCTCTGGGTGGTGCGCATCCGAAATGTTCAATTTTCCATGACTCTGGCGCATAAATCAGGCTGAGTTTGGCCTATGGAATGGGTTATGTTAGCTTTGAGGGCCGCTGTGGTTTATGGCTTATTCGCATAGCCCTGCGACTTTAGAAAACCCCAACGGTGTCAAATCGCACGATCTCGGTGGCCAGTTCACATGGTCCACATGAGATGACTATGCCCTCGAATCGCTCCTGCAGAATTTTCAATGTGGCGTGAGCCGTGTAGCACGTAACGCCGTCCTGTTAAAACCATATGTCGTTGGTGTCCATATTATCCCATTTAGGCCAAAAGAAGTTGGTAATCATCGACCTATAACGCTCGCCCATGACGGTGATGGCCTGGCCAACGTCATTCTCAAAGAAATATGGACCGATGACGCTACCAGCTCAAAATCCACACCAAACAGTGACTTTTTCGGGATACATTGGACTCTCTTGGATCTCATGAGAAATTGGTATCGTCCCAAATTCGACAATTTTGTTTGTTTACGTACCCATTTATCCAGAAATGGGCCTCATCGCTGAAGATGATTTTTCGATGAAAATTAGGGTCAGTTTCCTAGAGGCTCTAGAGCCCATTCAGCGAACACATGAAATATTGGCGGTGGATGAAAAACATTTCATTACACTTTCTTTGACGGGAACTGGAATGACGATGTATACAGACGGAATATACAAACCAAATTGTGACTTTGAAACTTTATGGACGTAAACTATCCGGGCGAAAGGTCGATTTAAACCAACAGGTTTACCATTATATGTAGTGCATTCTCCATAACTGGGAACACTTATCTAATGATCAGATTAGCTAAATAGACTTTCTTTCTTTCTTAGGCCTATGCTCACCACAGACTGTAGCGGCACATAAATTTTGTCAAAATCAATCTTGCCAAACACACACCTTTTACAACAAGATAATTCGTCCTAAGGTGATATTTGTAAGCCAGAAAACGCATATAGTATTGAATTGATGAAAAAGTCAATACTCGTACAAGACATCACATGCTATACGAGTAGTGAGGTTCCACTTGATGCCTCAGGCCAAGCTTTTGTTTGTAGTTTGTACTAATGAGATCTGGATAAGACAGACAGCGGAAATAATTATCATCTTGCATCCTCCTCAATTTGGATTGTCTAAGAAAATTTCCTTAACAACCAAACTGATGATCAACATTCCATCGATAATTGGAAGATTTCACCCACAAACATTAATTAATTCTACCACCTCAGTGTCACCCTGTTTTCTATCTAATGGCTGACATCGTTTCTCTTCGTATTTTGCGACAAACTGTCATTCCCCAGTTGACAAGATGCCATTTCATTAGGTGAGAGCGATTGATTTAGTACAATTAATTGCACACAGCCTTAACATCGGATGGGTGGGTTCCATAATGGGATGAGTCCTTTCATGCAAAATTGTTATCTTCGGGTCCTTCACCAGTCAAGTACCAGTGGTCGCGTACAATTAAAATTTATAATTGCATTCCATTGTGGTTGTTGGAGGCTGGGACAAAAGAAGTCCTGTCCACACAAAAAGGCTTCCTTTTCACAAAAAAACAAAAAACAAAAAACAAAAAAAAATTAACACTGATTCGCACAATGGCAGTCTATTTAACATAAATTAACCCCCAACTGTGTGGGGGCGAAAGTGTGAGGCTGACGGGCAAGCGGTAACCAACAACGGCAACATTGAACAAAAACCAGCGAACTTTTAACCGGCAGTTTAATTGCATTCCACTTTCATTGGCCTTCACACAATGGGATAAAGAGGTGCAGCAAGACCGGTGCCGGTCTTGGCGCGGCGGTGTGGCGGGTGTAGTTTCCTTTTGTGGCGGGAAAGTTATTTCATCCTTATCCATGTTCTGCACCCCAATCCCATGCAACCACCAGCCCATCTGAACAATGTTGCGATTCATTGTTTTTGAGTTAAAGTTTTTGGAGCTGACGGTGAGTGCTTGGTTCTTTGGTCTCAGGGGGTGGTTCATAAACATTTCATAAAGCAGAGGGGATATTCTTTTAATCTGCGAAAATTATCGCATTGCAAAGGCTCCTGACAGAGCACGAGCTGAAATAGTTGCTGACGATGGGAAAGTGTAAAGTCAGCCGGAGAGATTGAGTGATGTATTATGCATCGTTAGCGAAAATTGAAGTGAAACGAGTATACGAATACAATGATGGAGTAAGAGATAATTGTAGGATGAGATAGAACCAAAAAAAAAAAATGCAAAATCACTGAATATGCGATGGCGGTTATGGTGGTTTAAAGCATCAGTTAGTGGTGGCTGCTTTAGGGCCAGGCAATGTTTTTCCATTGAAAGTGCAGCTTAAAGTAACTTCGTATTGCAGTCAGTATCTTTCAACTTTATGAATATGCCTATCATTAAAAGTTCTCAGCTTAACATGAAATGAAATAAGGTCGAGAACATATTCAGAACTGCAGTTGTGGTTTTTCGATGACCTCAGCACCAACTATGGTTCTTCTATTGAATTTTCTTACTCCTCTATTGCTTACTCGTTTTGTTACAGTCGTTATTTTATCTTTTAGTAAAATTCCCGAGCATTGTTCATCGGGGTGACTGTACTACCCATTACTTTTATCCTTCGCTTCTAATGTTTCTTAAGAATGAATTCAATGATGTTTCATTTGGAGTCTAGAGCTACTTACTGTCTATATGGTGTATCAGGCTGGCGGGCCTTACAGTAACGTTGTAGTCTCCAAGATGACGAATGTATTTCTTCATTTAAGAGACTGCCGTATCTTTTCTTAAGGAAGATACGCTACTACATGCACTTAGGCTGGAAGCGAATTTAGAGAAAACCAAATCGATGTTGATTTCTACTGAGTACATTGTCGAGTATCCCCAAACTAAACTAAGACAATTTTGTAGCAATTTATATCCCAAAGGTGTTGCATGAAAGCATCGTTCCTAGGCTAGCTTACAGATATTCAGTGATACAATGGAAATTGTGTAGTTATTTCCATACGGAACTTTTGCGATATGACCGCACTTTAGGAACTGGATTCTAAACTGTCAACACAAACGCTGCAGGAACGATCACCATCATATGAAAGAAACTATACGGTCTCCGACCCAATTTGTAAGGTCACTTACTGGCTTAAAGTAGTCAGCTAGTTGGTTATGTAAAAGTTTTTCTCTGTGCATATATCTTATTATTTAAATAATGGCAATGTTGGCAAGAAGCTTAGGACGTACACTGATTCAGGCAGTATCAGCGCGGTCTATGCATATGAAACCGGCTCTTAGACAGGGAGATGAGGTTCACACTGGACAACGGGCAACATGTACACTTATCCCTGGAGATGGTGTGGGGACTGAGCTAGTCTACGCTCGACAGGAAGTTTTCAAGGCATCCGATGTTCCAGTTGACTTCGAGTCGCATTTCCTGTCCGAAGTCAACCCCGTGTTGAGTGCTAAATTGGAGGATGTTGTCGCTTCAATTTCAAAAAAACAAAGTCTGCATTAAGGTCATCTTGGCCACTTTTGACTACAGCGTTGCCGGCGAGCTGCAAACCCTCAACATGAAACTCCGTAACGAATTGGGCTTGTACGCAAACGTCGTGCACCTGCGTAGTTTACCCGGTGTCAAGAGTCGTAATAAGGACATTGACACAGTCATTATTTGTGAACAAGCCGAGGGTGAATACTCAGCTCTAGAGCAAGAATCAGTGCGCGGTCTAGTGGAATGTCTAAAGATTGTCACTGCCGAGAAACCCAAGCGCATTGCCAAATTCGCTTTCAAGTATGCCACTAAGAATAACCGCAAGATGGTGACCGCCGTACACAAAGCTAACAACATGAAATTGGGTGATGGTTTGTTCTTGCGTTCATGTGAAGAGATGGCAAAGTTATACCCTAGAATTTAGTTTGAGAAAATGATCGTCGACAATACCACCAAGCAGTTGGTGTCGAATCCCAACCAATTTGATGTCATAGTCACGCCAAATTTGTACGACAATATCGTCGACAACATTGCTTCTGGACTTGTTGGTGGGGCTGGTGTAGTAGCCGGAGCATCATACTCAGCCGAAGCTGTCGTTTTTGAACCCGATGCACGTCACACTTTCGCTGAAGCTGTTGGAAAAAACGTAGCCAACCCAACAGCTATGCTGCTTTGGTCAAATTGTTGCGTCACATCAACTTGCAACACTATAGTGACAAAATAACAAATGCCATAAGTAAAGTGCTCCTAGATGGAAGAATTAGGACCAAGGATTTGGGTGGACAGTCACCCACACAAGATTTCACTCGTGCCGTTATCGCCAACATCCACTAAATTGTTCCACAGAAATCTAGTATAATACTAGTTAACTGCTGTTTCAAAAGGTTCTTCATTTATCTTTCTAAACTCTATTACCTACTCTATTAACCAAACCTACCTTCATCCTTGAACGTTTTCGAGCTCTAAACTTACGAAATCAAACCATGTTGTATTAATTCTTAAAAAATGCGCCCGCAGTAACCCTTCCGAATTTTATTCGATTATAAATTGTTCACCCTTACATATATAGTACAGCAAAACGGGCTCAAAAAACGCACCTAACTTCCGGAGATGGAGTGTAGAGTATCTTTTCCCCTTTTAAGTTTATTGAGTATTACTTTTTATTTGTTTATTATTTGAGATTCGTTTTCATTTCTTTTTTCTAAAACAACTGTTGCCCAATCTCTTTTTATTTATTTTTATTTTCTCGATTATTTCTATTTATTGGGCTTCGATAATCAAAGTTATTATGAAAGCCATAGTGTATTTGTTGTCAATCTCTTTTAAGCAAGAAAATAAAAAATAATGGCGAAGATATTTTAATTAGTTACTTAGGTGGTGCTACAGTTCGGGGTGAACCTTGACCTCAACTAACAAGCCTCTCCTTAGCTAACGGCCTCCAGGTGCGCAATTCAAGTTGGTTGAGGTTTCCTTATACCTACGCGCGCCACCTAAGGTGAGGTCTTCCTCTACTGAGTTGTCCCCCCAGATTAGATTCGAAGGGAAGAAAGCATTGGGTGTCCTTTCGCTTTGCATATTCTAGCCATCGCAGGCAACTGACGAGCAGTTTTCTGATTATGTCAATAACGCTGTACAGCTCGTATAGTTCGTTGTTCTTCTCCTTTAAAGTCTCCTTAGTTTTCTGCAGTTGGATCTAACTATTCAATTGCCTTTTTAGCCCAAAGAAACAGAGATTGGCAAGAGTGATTTTTCGGTTTATTTCTGGTGAGGTCGTGCTGGTAGAATTTATTCCAGAGCCCAGGTGGACAAAATCCTTTAATATAGCTGTCCTCTGTGGCGTTCTGTCCAATTCGTCCATATCGTGTGTCCATTTTTGCTACACAGCATAATACAACTAAACCAATTTTGGCAACATCCAATACTTGCGAATGCACCGGTGACAGCCCGCTGAGTTTCCCCAATTATGTCGAAATCATCGCCCTACGATAGTAGTTGCACAGACTTTTGAAAGATTGTGCTTCCAGTATTCGCTTGTGAGTTCCGCAGAATTCCTTCAAGTATGATGCTAAAGAATTCATATGACAGCGCGACGAGTTGTCAAAAACCTTGTTCGGGATCAAATGTATCGGTTTAATTGTGACCGACCTTGACAATGCCAAAGTTCGATATGGTTCTATATATAATAGCTCGTCTCTATAAATGCTCTCATATGCGACCTTAAAATCGATGAAAAGATTATGGCTATCGATTTGGACTTCTAAAGGTTTTTGCAGGAGCCGCCGGAGTGAGAAATTTGGTCACACAAGTGGGTAGTATGAATACACTTATTTTCCTGGTCTGATACCGCACTGATGGAGACCAATCAGTTTGTTGGCGAATTGTTTCAACCGTTCATATAATATGCCAGATAAGATATTGTGCAGTTGAGGGGGTCCTCTTTTTTGTGGATCAGGCACACGATACTGAAACTCTCCATAAAGTTATATCGAGCAGCTTTGGATATATCGGCTGGTTAGATGTCAGGTTCAGCTGCTTTGTTGAATTTCAGCTTAGATATTGCTATCTTTACTTCGTTTTGGTCAGATGATTTGTAAATCAAAAGTTGAATAGACAATTCTGCCTGACGGTGGAATGTTGTAACTCTTCACCCAACAGTTATACAGTCTGCAGAAAAAGTTTTTCAATATTCTAAGCACCGACTGTGACTTTACTACAAGGTTTCCTTCTTCATTTCTATAGGCCCTGTGCGGGTCTTCTTGCCTTGACACGTTCTTTTTACCTATTGAGAAAACTCTCGTACGTTATTACTGGAGTACAAACCCCCAATATCTTCAATGCGGCTCTTTTCTACTGGAGCTTTTCTGCTCTTTTTTTTCTGCTGGAGAAGACGAAGTTCTTCCTGTCTCATCTTCTCGTAGAGCTCACAAGCGACTCTCGTCCTTCATTACAGCGCCGCTTTGTCCGCTTCTTTTTTTAGGTGCATTGCTTGCCGGCATTTACTATCAAACAAGAGATTTCTTGGTGGTGGCCGGGCACGTCACGTTTCCAGCGATGCCAGTGGTCGTCGGTACTTAATGCCGGAGTTGTTGAAAGATTTCAGGATTACTCCGCGTGATGTTGACAAAAAACGCGCCACATGGGCATGGTACCCCGGCGTTAATTCCCGGACCCTACAAACTAATTTGTATCGTTCCCTTAATAATAATAATAATAATAAGATTTCAGGATACGCGTTTGGTGAAGATTCTGGCTGTCCCCTGGGATTGCAGCTTTTCTGCGTTATATCTTCTCACAGTAGTTCTTCTATGTTGTGGCGTTTGGAAAAAGTTGGTTAACCGAGTCTAAGTTGACCGCCCGGAATATTCGGACGTCCAGAATACTGCAGGCACATTTTACGTCATTCGTAATATGATGAATATGATTTAGCGTTTCTTGATCCGGAGACCGCCATGCCCCTGTACGTATATTGAGATAAGGAGATCGTGTGCTTACTATAGTGATATTTCGTCACGTCGCAAAGTCAACAAGCCAAGCCTAAGTGTCGTATAGGCTATGCTTAACTTCTGTCCTACCAAAGATATCCAATCGGTAAACAGTCACTTCCCTAATTTGCTAAGAATCACCATTGCCAATGACAGTAGTATTTGAGAATTGTATTGTTAGGGAGTCGATGGTACTCGTAAGGCTATTGAAAATCTTTTGCATACAGAAGAGACCTATTTTTTGGTAGAAGATGAAAAAAAAAAAAATAGCCCCATATTCCGCTGGGCCCTTTAAGAAAAGCGGCTTTGACAGCGGAAAAAAGCATGATCTCCTAGGTGCCTTAAGGCGGAAGAAGATTGTATGAAAAACGCTTCCCATGGAGTGATTGATAACGTCTATATTCGAACCGAAACTTTGACGGTTTTGGAATAACAATTAGATGAAATAACTGCAAAAATCCCCGGATGAGGTTACGGATACTTGTTACACAATAGACCCTTTGTCGAATCATTCACCGTCTTGTTGAAGCCGAAAATAAAACGTGGCAGGAAGATGTGCCTAAAAGACAGGGGATTATTATTGTAATTTCTTTATTATGTAATTTCTTAGAAGAAGCCAAAGAAGCCTGTTCACAGCATGACGTGAAAATCATTCTCAGAAGCTGCAATGCAGTTTGGAAATTGGCGCACTAATTGGAAAGTAAAACTTCTACGAAATGGCAGCTGGGCTCTCAGCTGCCTGAAACGTGATCGTCAGCATCATAGGGCCTCAGACAAAAGGTTGGTGAAGTATCCACCTTTCCAATTCGAAATGATCGAAACATTAACTAAATTGAGCAGATGTTACTCTATAGGAGGCCTGCCTCAATTTACTGGATGTCCGAACTTTCGATCGCGGAAATTTCGATTCTGATCATTTTCCGATCGACACTCGATTAAAGGCTAGGCTGCGCTATATGGTCAAAATAAAAAATGTAATAATGACCAGTAGTCTCAGTGCTGTAAAGAAAAACTGGATCAACGAGAGAAGAGTACGGAGCCAGGTAAGAGGAAGAAAAGAAAATCTTCATACAAAATTAACTCCACGTAGCGTCCCACTAAAAAGAAAGCGAACAATCCCAGATAGTTGGTAGAAATAATTTGTCAAAACCTCGCCATAATAGTGCGTTCTTATACATGAAACATAATGAATACCATCCCGTCACGAAAACCTGAAACGCACGTATGGAAAAGACATAGGGCATGACATGACTGTGCAAAAAAACATTCTGGAAGATAATCAAACACTTTACAGGAAAGATGCCTATAAGGACAGTGCTCCTGATGATGACTTTATTCACATATTTCCATTATGCCATTGGCATATTCTGAATCTAGAGTGACTTCTTTTTTTTAAATCCAAGTGTCAACAACAATTTTAGATAGTCGTAGGTTAAAATATCTTAATCCCCCTTTTCCATAAATCCAGTCCTAAACAAATTTTCAGAGCCACTTCAAATCTCTAACAATAACTTGCCCCTCCTTCGCGATGTGACCAAAAGTACTCATTCCAACCGACACTTTGTCAAGACCAAGAAGCGAATAGCGAAGATAGATTTTGCATTCAGATCACCCAAAGTGCTTTTTAATCGAGAGAATTAGTTAAAATTCAATAAAGCATGCTTGAGCTAGACAATTTGGGATAAGAGAAAATGGAAAAGAAAAAAAAAATAAATTGTAAACATGTAGAGAAAATGCTGTGAAAGGTTGCCGGCTCGCCATAGTACCATCCGGACGACATTTAATTAAAGTAATCCGATTACAAGAAAGATTTTCGAGAGCCACCATTAAGCACTTCGCGTCATCCTCACAACATGCAAATATTTACTCCCTTCGGTCTGTTGGGAGAGTGGAATGGGAAGGGGCGGTTGTTTTATTGTGTACATACACTCGCATCTTTACACTCGTAAAAATGCCAATTTCATCTAGATCCAGCTAGAGTCAGTCAGTTGGGAGTTTGAAACCCTTCGAAACGAATTATCTGTCCATGGTTTAGTTGAGGATGGAGTTGAAATCAGTGACAGGTTTTCTGCTTCCATGGTGACACCCTTGGCTAATATTCCACCCCCGATATGGTACTATCCGTACATAGTCGTACGAGTATATAACAAATTGAAAATGAAATTTCTTTTTATCCTGATACACGTAGAGAACTCTGACAACGAGCTGATGAAATTCGGCAAGGATTTGGAGAGTGAGCCTTGTAAGCTGGAGTAAAAGTGAAAGTAGCTTCAGACGTGTAGAGGTTTGGGTGATCGATATTACCTTGTCTTTTACCCAAGCCATTAGGTTGACCGAAAAATTTGAATTTTTGTTTGGTATGAAGTATGCTTGTAAATTACGGTATTTTGCATAAGGATATTTGTATTGATTGAAGGCTTAAAGATAAAGGTTTGTATGGTGTAGGCATTGAAAATATTTTGACTTTTGGGATATTTTATATGACCAGGGTGTCTTCTAAGGCTATGTATTGGGAAATTTGATCATCGGTAAAATATTAAAATCCTTTTTAAAGCTCTTGTTGATACTAAGAGTCAATCGTAATCATCAAAAAATCATATTCATTCATATAACAGTCCGGAAATGAGCAGGACTTCAAATTACACGTTCTTTCAAATAGTTCGATCGATAAATAGTTGCTGGCGAGTGTGGGCAGAACCCTGAAATGGATTTGAGACTTATCGGGATAAGACTTTGTCCGTATACACCGTAGAGGCTAGGAGATGGAAAAGTCTAGTTTATCTGATATCGAAGGGGTCAGTGAAGGAGTAATTGTCTCTAGTAACGAAGATTCCAAGAAAATGCAAGCTTTGAGTATTTCGTTGATCTTCTTCCAGTTCTTCCTCCATCTCAAACTAGTTTGTATCGGTTTTATAATATTGCAGTGCCCTTTTAAAAAATTCCCAGGCATCGTCTCTGGAGCAGTACCTCAAAATGTGTTGCACTGTCCGATATCTATTCCTCTTCTTCTGCCTTCATTAGAAGCCGTCAAGTATGGAATCATCACATATAGGTAATAATCTTAATGCTGTCCTTTTGTCGGTCTTTGATGCGCAATATTAGTATAAGAATGTAAGGAATTGTAAGAAGTTGATTGAAACGCGCTAAGCTTAATTATAAGCATTCCTTTGTTAAGCCTGAGAAATCACACTTTCTGTTCGAAATGGCGGGTGAGTCGATATCTGCCGCTTACCATGAATGGTGTCTATTTTGAGTGTGAATCCGAAAGCTCTATAGAGTTCTTTACAGGGTCCAAGACCGAATTTGAGATTGCTCTCAGAATCAGCTTTTTTTTATTTGAATTGATGAGACAGAGTGGTCTGCAGTCCAATCTACTAAGCTACTTATAGCCTAATAAAAAGCTGTTTTCTAAACTAGTCTGCAAACTCATTTCCCTCGATCCCACTGTGGCCTGTAATTTTAGCATGACCCTGAGAATTATGAGCTCTGAATATATACAGGGAAGTCGGTCTTCTTTATAACTTTGTAGAAGTCGACTAGACACACAGACGGTGACATTTTTTTTTTATTTGTTTTAGCTTAAAATATATTATACATATGTATATTATTGGGAATGGTATTGTCTTTATCTTCGCTTGTAGAGGAGAGTGAGATTTAAGGTGATCGTCCTCTAACGAAATGTCAACTCTATGTTCTTTATTTAGAGCCATCTGTGAAGATTCGGCTACCCCTTTCCTCTGTAAGGATATGGCGAAGTTTAAGTCTGAGTAAAGGAAAGGGCATAATTTTTGGGCCATCGGAGTTCTGGTGCCATTGCATAACACGGTGCTATATCAAAAGATAGTGTACAAGGCCATCGAAGCAGCATTGAAAATAGTATCAAAGCACCACTTTTTTTGTGAAAAATCAAAAGAGGATTTTCAAGTTGCTGTCCAAGGAGGGCATGATTCATCACAGTATAAAGAATGGAGCAAAGCTTGCTAGGAATTCTCCAATTCAGGCGACACAAACTGTCCTTTGGGGCCTTTTCATCGTTAGCACTATGTAGCAAACAACCAATGGATGGGATACCATACCCGTGCATATTCAAAGGAAGCTCCTTACGTTACAACTCTCATGCCTTGCAAAAAGGGTCCTTGAATCGCCTAAAAATTGATAGTCTTATATTGAGATATTAAGTTCTGTTTGAAAAATTGACGACTGCTCCTCAGTTTGAAGAAGATTTACTTAAATATCTCTAGTGCCGCGAATCGTCGATAACATTAATGACAATGTGATTTGGGAAATTAGATAAAGACGGTGCCCAGATAGCAATGATAGTTTTTCCAGTTGTTATGTTTCACCAGCTGTCAAAGTTACCAATGACATCCATTCAGAATATTCAGTTAGGTTTACCATTTCATCATGTTTGTCGAACGTGAGGAAGTTATTAAAAAATATTGTCAAAATTCCGGCCCAGTTGCAAGTACGCAACTTAACTTTCGTCGTTAGGTCGGTCGTCGTCATGGCCTTAGTGTGCATTCGTCGCAACATGGAAGACTTTGAGCGTGAGTACACTCTTCTGGATGTTAAGCCACCAAGCAGATGGAGATTGGCGCGAAATGAAGAAAACATAGTCGCTGTAGCGGCCAGTGTCGAAGAAGACCCAGAAATGTCAATTCGGCGCCGATCAGCTGAATTAGTCATCGCCAAAGTGTCAACCCGGCTTATTTTGCAGTTGGATTTGGGCCTACATCCGTTTAACATTGTGCTGACGTAAAATTGAAGCAGGACGACCATAGACAATGCCGTGAGTTCGGTAATTTGGCGCTATAAATGTTGGCCAGAGATCCGGATTTTGGCCAAAAAATCAGCTTCTCGGATGAGGCCCAATTTTGGCTTTGCGGCTATGTCAACAAACAAAATTGCCATTACTGGGGTGAACACAATCTACAAGTGTTCGTCCAGCATCGATGCATCCACAAAGATTGACTGTTTGACTGTTTTGCGCGGTTAATGGCATGCCGGCATCATCGGTCTTTATTTCTTTCGAAATGATGAAGGAGACAACGTTACCGTCAATGGTCTCAGGTATAGAGTGATGTTAACAGACTTGTCGATGTCGATGACATCGATATATCCGAGCTGTGGTTCCAAGAAGACGGCGCTACATGCTTTGGCGACTGGATCATTTCAATTGGCCGCCACGATTATGCGATTTGACACCACTCTATCATTTTCTCTGGAGCTACGTCAAGTCCTTAGCTTATGCTAACAAGCCAACCACTTTGGAGAAGCTCGAGGCCAATATTCGATATGCCGCACATATTGGACAGAGTCATCAAAAATTGGACCGACCGTTTGAAGCATTGCCAGCAAAGGCGAGGCGGTCTTTTGATTGATGTCCTATCCCACGCATAATGACATGAGGGTAGCTACAAAATAAAACTAGAATCGAATTTATATCTTACCCTGTTCTTGTTTTATTTAAACTTTTTCCTTTCGTTCTTATCTGGCCACCCTTTATAAGTTAATTAAGCTAATGTTGAAGAATTTTTTTTTGCTTATAAAGCGTCTTTCATTGAGCGTCTCCTATTTTTAAATTTAAATAAAACAAAGTGTGTGTGAGACATCATCGAAATTTTTTATTCGTTTGAAAGGCCAATCGATGCCATTATGTATGGAATATAACATCGTCCAAATGCCCGCTGCAGCTTTTCTGGGTGACGCGCATCCGAAATGTCCAATTTTCCATGACTCTGGCGCATAAATCAGGCTGCATTTGACCGATGGCATGGGTTATGTTGGCTTTGAAAGTCGCTGTGGTTTATGGTTTATCGCATAGACCTGCGCCTTTAGAGAATTCTACAAGAAAAAGTCTATCGGGGTCAAATCGCACGATCTCGGTGGCCAGTTCACATCATTTCCATGTAAGATGACCATGCCCTCGAATCACTCGTGCAAAATTTCCAATGTGGCGTGAGCTGTGTGGCACGTAACGCCGTTGTCTTGAAAACACGTCGCTGTCTATGGTCCTTTATCTTCAGCTTCTGGGCCAGTTTAATTTTGTATGGATGTAGGCCAAAGCCACGATGTAAAATTCGGCAACTTGTGGTCTGAGAAAGGCCGAGTTCTTGTGAGCGACGCGAAATCCACTGCCTCGGATTCTCCTGCACACTCTCACGGACGGCGGTGGTTTTCCGGCAGATCTTGCGTTTCGTCGACGTACGAGTGTTGTTTTATCAGTTACTAAACCAGTGGACTCAAACTGCGAATAGTCCTCTCGGTAGGACGATTATGGCCAACGTAAATGAGCGAAGCGTGCGGAACGTTGCCCGAATAGAACACCCAAAACAATTTTATCATTTGTACGTGTTGTTGAACGCTGTGTCCGTCCATGGTGATTTGGCAAAATAGACTGAATAAACGACAGTCAATTTGACCGCTATCAACTATCAAAGTTGGGAAGTGCATATGAGAAGACCCTGTAAGTGTAATTGAATTGAATATAATAAATATGCATATAAAATGAAAAACTAATTATTTTGCCACGCAGTTGCTTTCCAGATGTCGGAACCCGATCACGCTTACGGTCTTTGGGAGGTCTCATAAGATCTTAATGCATCGTAGGCTAAATTGTGTCATGGGATAGGTCGCTTGTTGGGAGCTGTTCTTCCTGGTTTTGAACATCTTCCGATTTTCTGATAGACTTTCAGAATGCCTGTGTACGTCGGTCTTTTACGAACATCCGGCTGTTGGTAGACTATCCGAATATCTCTCTATTAAGGTGAAAATCAATGGGCCTGTTTGCCACTTTAACCATTGCTCCGGGTTAAAGAAGGAGCAGCGGTTTTACGACTTCTGGCTCAGCAAAAAAAAAAATGCGGATTGATTGTCATTATTGCAAGTATCAATTTGAGTAAGGAATTCCTTAAATTTGTCCGCCGTCTTTGGTTCGTTTCTGAAGAATTTAGCATTTGGAACTTTGGAATTCGATTTAACATGAGCAATTACCTACATATACCACCTTGATCAACAATTTTTCGAAATTGATTCAGAAAATTTAAAATACAAGTTTATTAATCTAAATCTATATTGTCCCCTTTAAAGTAATCCCCATCGACTGCAACACACTTATGCCAGCGCTTGATCCAATCCTCGAAACATTTTTTATATTCGGGTTTGGGTATGTCCATCAGTGCTTACTGCAATTTTTCCATTACTCGATTGAACAGATAGAAGTCACAGGGAGCCAAATCAGGAGAATTCGGTGGCTGTTGGATGGTATTTGTTGCATTTTTCGTCAAAAAATTAGGAATAATGATGGCATAACGACGGTGCATTATCATGGTGCAAAATTCACGAGTTTTCTGCCCCCAATTCTGGTCTCTTTCGGCGAATTACTTCACGCAAACGTCTCATAACGCCCAAATAATACCCTTTGTTTTCTGTCTGGCCTTCTGGTAAAAATTCATGATGCACTACACCGTTGTAATCCATGAAAACCGTGAGCATTGCCTTCTTTTTTGACTCATTTGGTGAACGCCATTCACTGGTGTCTGGATTATGTGTCGTACTCATAAACCCACGTCTCGTCTCCAGTAATGATCCTTTTGATGAATGTGGGATCAGATTCAGCCTCGCAAATCATCTTTTTTGCGACGTCAACACAGTCTCTTTTTTGCATGAAATTGAGGTCATTTGGCACCAACTTTGCTGCTACACTACGGAAACACTAATAATTAACCAAAATGTCTTGGACGGATCCATAGGCAATGTTCAAGTCCTCCGCTATCTCTCTGATGGTTAATTTGCGGTTATTGACCAACATTTCTTTTACGAGTACTTCATCAATGTTTTCGTCGGTTTTCGATGCGTTCATCATCTTCGATTGACTCACGACCACTTTTGGACCGCTCGTGCCACTGGTAAACGACTGTTTTCTTTAGAGAATCGTTGCCGAAACACTTTTTCAACATTTCCAACGTTCGCGCACCATTAAATCCGTTTTTTACGCAAAATTTAATACAAGTTCGTTGTTACAAATTTAAATCCATTTCTAAAATTGTAAAAAATCGCCAACACACACAGAGATGTCAATCTATGATGCTAAGATTTAGAGGAAATGTCAACAACAGATTTACCAACTTATCAAAAAAAAAAACTCAAATCGGAACAATGGGAGCGCCACACGGTGGTGCGGAAACTTTTTGATCAAGATGGTATATATATTTCATGGCACTCATAGTAGAATCAAGTGCAAATATCACGCCGCAAGGCTTGTGTCTCTTACATATCAGGAGGCCATCATGTCCAGTAGTGTAGCACAACCCTCTGAATACTCTTTTAATGACAAATTCTTGTAAATAGTGGAACGGACTTCACATACAAAAGACCGATATCTATGAATTGAACAACTCTGAAGCTGATTTTTCTACATCGTACTTGAATGCCTCCTATTCAAATGGCTAAATGTGAATCGATATCGTCTCCCTCCCTTCAAATCGTATCAAATTTTAAATCTCACTAGCTCACATCAATTTCGATGTCCTTCAAAAAAATAAAAACAAATTGAACTCAGTGTTAAATGATTTTTAGACAAATAAATAAACATCAATTGTCGGTCGTCGTAACACATTCTACCCGTATCTGTGTGCTGTCAAAATAATATTTACGCAATTTCACCACAATAACATTCAATCCGATTCGAAAACTAATCGCCATGGAAATAACCAAACAACCACAAGGGGCTGAATGTTGAAAACCCCGTAGAAAATTCGCGCCAAAAACAACACACAAAAAAAAATGTCATTTCAAAATCAAAATTAGAAATCCCAGTAAATTTGGTTTAAATCAACAAACAACAATCTGTAGAGTTTGAAGCCGATTACCAACAAGCACATCCTTTAGTTGGTGGTACGTCTGTAGAGGGAGGACTGGAAAATGTTAACAAAAAAAGAACTCGAGATAAATTTCAAATCAAATATTGTCATGTTATCTGCAGAAGTTATGCCTGAACACGACTGGACCAGACTGCCATGTGTGGATGTTTTTTTTATCCGCTTCACTGCATAAATGCTCAATCAACATGAAATAAATTCAAAAATTCAATTAAAATTCGAGTTTCAATTAAAAAGAACTGGAAATTGGGAAAACTCACCAACGAAACAAAATAAAATAAAATAAAAATCCTCTTGCAACTGCGGACAAGGCACACCAAGTGTGAGTCGCTTCAGTTCTCAGGTGCCAGAGAGCAGGGAGTTAAAATACAGATTGATCCAGGGCGAACAGAGTGAACAGCACGAAAAAAACGGAACAGATACGTACTTGTACGCATTGGAAAAAAAGATGCATTAACAAAAAAAAAAAAAAACACACACAAAAACGGGCTCATTCGCACTTTTGGATGAGGTCTGTGGCAGTCACGTTGACCGTTGGGGGATGGTAGTTGAAGTCCCAATTTAACTTTCCGTGCGGTGTCAATTTAAATGAAGTTGGCACGGACTATGAGGAGCCAGAGAATGGCCAAAAGAACTTGAGTGTACTCAGTTTAAAAAAATAAATGAATTCCCCTTTTTTGAATGTTTAATAAATGTATCATATTTAGATGTTGCTGTGGTATAGGGTGACCACAAATTTCTTACCAAAAGTTGTTTTGCAATTGAAGTCCACAGATGAGTTAGAGCAAATGCCAGTGGAATATTGTGAATTGATGTTGGTCCACATTCGATGATTGCAATTATTCAAGTCGTCTACACAGATTTCAGACGGCAGAAGAAGACTCTAAGGAAAGCTCCATATCTGTAACTAGATAAACACCTTACATGACCTCATCCGCTATAGTTCAAAAGCAGTTGCTTGAAGTTAATAACAAAGTCGATTTCTTCTACATAAAGATTTTCAAATCCTACTCTGACCTACATTCCTACTAGTTTAAATGACTCCCGACTCACGTAGAGTTTCTGTCTATCCGGCAACATTTCACTCTTTTCTATCCCGGTCATGATGTTTCCAATTGCCTAGACCAAGCGCCCGGGCATCCACGATAGCCTAATCCTTGGAACGGAGGGTAAATCTTCATTGTTCTCTAGGACTTGGGAGCTGTGATTCGAGGATCCTCTTCACTGGAGTCTACTTGTCCATTTTGGCCGAGCAGGTGCAGTCGACGTATTTTGGCTTTCTGGATACAGAAGTCGCTATTATGTCTTCTCCTCAAATTCTCCCATACGGAACCAAATATTCGACGAAGAATTGATCTCTCGAAAGAGTTCAATATCTGCTCTGGTTTCTGCTTATCGTCTACAACTTGGATTCATATAGCAGAGCATGCATTTCCTGTACTGAGTTACCAGTTTTGAGGATTTGTTTCGCTAAACTGAAAAAGCTTGCTAGGGTAAGCGTTCGTTGAATATCTGCAAGGGTGTCAATAGTGTGATTTTAATTGCGTGCTCTAATGACTAGGAAATAAAGAGCTCAGCAGGGCATTCCATAAGTGAGTTGTCCGGATTAGGAAAGAATCACGATATTTCAATATACGTCCGCAATTAGGACGGATATTAGGGTTAAAGGTTTGAGCGAGCAGAATCTTTCTGGGAATATCACTTAATCACTGGTGCTGAAAATAGCGGTCATGCAGGCAGTGTTCTGGGTTGTCAACTGACTGGGTGATATTAATATCACCTATGAGTTTTATCGCACGGTTTGGAATTAATCTACCAGGTGTATAGAGGTTTTAGGAGCATCTGATAAGAAGTGGGCATTGGACAGATTTGGACGGATAAATTTCTTACACATACGAGTATATTGAGACCATATCACAGGAGCGAAATATTTGTTACATTTTTTAAGGAAACCTAGATATTTCGCAGTATTTTTGGCGACATCAAATATGTGGTCTTGGCAACCTAAGTCGTCATTGACACGCATACCGAGAATGGAAACTTTTCCGGTCTCGATTAATTCACCAATTGATGCCGTTCCGGCTCTATAGCCGAAGAGCAGAGATGTGATTCCGGGAGCAAATATGAAAAGCAGAGAGCACTGTCATCAGCAAAGGAATATATTGTATTAGAAGTAGCAGACAAGAGATTGATAAAAATTAAAAAGGGTATTGGAAACACAACGGAGCCCTGTGGCACACCATCATCGGACTTGAAGCCATCGAAGACAACTTGAATTGAAAGTTTCAGAAGGGTCGTCGATCCCTTAAAAATACCAACTGCAACTATCCTGCTTTCGCCAGATTGATGTATTGTACCACCAGTGGACCCGTTGCTATGAAAACCGTACTGTCGGTCACTGAGAAGTTTTCATTTTTCTAGATGTTTCATGAGCTGACGGTTTATGAGCGTTTCCATGACCTTGGAAAGTAGAGACGTAAGTGCAATGGGTCTGTAGGAGAAGAGAGAATAAGTTTCACCTTTTTCAGGGACGTGCTGGACCAATGCTGTTTTGCATCAGCTGGGAAAGAGTCCTAAAGAGTAGGATTGATGGAAAAGCTTATGCAGTGCTTTTGCCAGCGTAGAAGAACAAAGGACCAGCGGATTTGTGTATGCTTCGATCTTTAGTACTTTTGCTACTACAGGAGTGCGAATATAGATTCGCTCCATTGCAGATTCGATGCACTCGAGTGTAGGCGGGGACAAAGCACATTATCTACATCCGAGGTTGATAAACTCCTTAAGAACTTCGAAGTTACTATTGTAAAGAATCACGTTCTGTACTAGGCGGTGGACTAATACTTCTCTCCGTTAATTGACAACATGTTTGAGGGTCCCCGCGTTGATATTATTTGTGTTAGGGAAATATGGTTTTCACCGGATGTAGTGATAAAAATTATCACTAATGATATAAGTAACTCATGCGTGCCTATAAGGCAGTATCCAGTGATGACACCTTTGATGGCACTGAGATGGTTCCTTTTCAGAAGGATCAAACTCATAGAGCGATTTAAATTAAGCTTTGGCCAGATCTGTTTGGACGCTAGATATGTTGGCCCAACAGTCCATCTAAGGTCTGGTCTTTTATTAGCATCCAGCTTTAATATTTATTTGCACGTTGCGATAGGTATACCTATGCTACGCTTTTCCGGTAGAATAGCCAGAGTTGTTCCAATTGTGGCGAGTTCATCAGCCCTGTAATTCATGTTCTTGTATGATGTAATCGATGTTCTCTATGAGGATTTCTAATAAATGGTATTAAGAATATTAGCAGGGCCAAATAAATTATTTTTCCCCTGTGGAGTCCTTATAATGCGAATAGCTGCAGACGCAGCTACTTACCTGCTGAAGATATCGAGGGGTGTCAAGTGAAACAGATTATCCAATGCCGCGGAGGGAGAAGAGCGTAAGTTTCCCCTTATGCACAGACATGGTGTTCTTTGGACTCTGCTTAGTTTTTTGTAGTTGACTGCATAGTCTAAAGCCGTCCACCAGTCAATCACCCCGTAGGTGAGTATCGGTCTTATAACCGAGACGTATAGGCAGTGGGTAATGCAAGGTTGAAGGCCCCATTTGTTCCCAATGGTTTTTTTTTTTAGAAGAGAATAAAGCTACTGTAGCTTTCTTAACTCTTTCTTGAATGTTATTGTAGTTTTCCAGTTTAGTTTCCTGTCAAAATTGGAAAAGACTAAACTGGTACCGTTTATTGAAGGAGGGTCTATATGTCAGAATGTATCAACTGCAAATTTGAATTCCGATCTGATGTAGTGTAATAGTTTTTGCTCTTGTTGAAATCATTTCCTTTGAAAAAAAAACGTTAATACGTACAGTGTATAGACCATGCAATTACATTGATCTCTTACCCCCTTTATGAAACTTGTTTGGTTTACTTGGTTTGGCCTTCTCAAACTTTGGATCCATGTTGCTGCTGCCTTACTTCTGAGCGACAGTTCTTCGTCAACACCATCTGCTTATGAAACTCACTATCACTACAATTTCATAAAGATGTACAGCTTCATTTCAGAAACAATTATGCCGTGGTAAAAATCAGAGGAACATGAAGGGTTGTTGCTTTGTAAAGTAGACTTTTCTATTAAGGATAAACATCATTTAAGAAAATGAATTTTTTTAAACACTGGTAGGTATACCAGTATTTGTAAGCAAAATATTTCTAGAAATTCTTAGCTTAAACTGTCTTATAAGATATATCATCCCACTGTATAGCCAAATGAATTAATAAAATAAAATAAATCTATAAATAAAAGTAGATATGACAGTTTTTTATCCTCTTTTCGTTCGATTTGTTACAACGCACTTCTTGGATGACAGTTACATACAGTGTTGGCCGAAACTATAGCAGGAAAAATTCTTACTTATGAAAAAAGTAAGGAGAATTAAAAAAACTTGTGACAGCTTAAAAATGTTTATATTTTCCTATGCAAAAAATATTTCTCTTTGATTTAAAATTACTCACTTTACGTTAAATCTTATCTAATTTTTAATAAAATAAAATAATTAAAAATCCATTGAAAAGTAAGTGGACAAAATTAAAGCATAGGCACTGTTATTGCCTTCAGTCAGCAAATTTTACCGCTTACTTAAAATGTGCATCAAAGATTACTGTTTTTCTTTTCAAAAAACATTCTAAACAATGGGAAAAAAATTATTTTATTTGTGTATGATCGGCGGCGTTTCAAATCGGAAGCTTAAATTGTGTTTAATTGTGACAAAAATTTAATAAAATGGCTCGTAATAAGTATTCTGACGAGATAAAAGAAGAAATAGTTTCTGATTTTGAAAGCGGTAAATCAGTAATTTGGTGTAAGCCATACGGTGATTTCGCGAGTAATAACTCAATTTCGTGCTCGGTCCAAACAGTGCACAGTGGCGGTAGACCCCGAAAAACGACCAGTCGCGAGGATAAAAGAATTATAAGGCTTATTAAAAAGGACCCCTTTATATCCTCAAAATGTGTCCACTAAGAACTGGGCCTTGAGATGTCAAGTAGGACAATCCGGCGAAGAGCGCTTGATAGTGGCTTAAAATCATATCGTCGTATAAAAAAGCCATTTATTTCTCTAGCGAGAATTGAGTTTGCAAACGCACACCTTAACTGGACCGAAGGAAAATGGGAAACTGTGTTCTTTTTCTGACGAATCCAAATTCAATTTAAAGGGATCTAATGGTTTTCGGTAGGTACGGAGGCCGAAAGGCGAAGACCTAAAACCACAATTCACCAAAGGTACAGTGAAACACGGTGATGGCAGTATTATTGTGTGGGGATGTTTTTCCGGTCATGGAGTCTGGCCAATTCATAGGATTAGTGGTATAATGGATCGTTTCGTGTACCGGGATATCCTTCAAAGCGTCGTGCTTACTTATGCTGAGAAGAATATGTCGTTGCGTTGGATTTTCCAACATGACAACGATCTTGAACATACCGCTAAACTTGTGAGGGATTGGCTTATCCAAAGCGAAATCTCCGTAATGATATGGCCAGCGCAATCCCCTGATCTCAAACCCATAGAGAATCTATGGGGAATTGCAGATCAAAGGATTGATCGCACGAAATGAAATAATTTGGACTCACTGCTACGACAAGCACAAATTGCCTGGAATAACATCCCAATGCATATTATTGACAATCTAATTGCCTCAATGCCTCGTCGATGTGCTGCAGTAGTCAAAAATAATGGATATGTCATTAAGTATTAGTTTCAAAACCTTTTTTTGTGTTATTTCTATATAAATTCGAAAATGTGCTTTAGTTTTGTCCATATCTTAATTCGTGCGGGTTTTTCAAAATTTGAACCTTTATTTAAGTAACACATGTACAATAGTATTATTCAAAGTAGCTGAAGCTATGACTTTTTCCCATCTTTCTGGCAATTTGTGGATCCCATCCCAAAAGAACTGCGCCCGTTTGGCAGCCAAGAATGAATCAAGCCAATTTTTGATATTCTGCTCTGATGTGAACCGTATTTCAGTGAGGGCGTTCTGCATCGACCGGCACAAATGGTAGTCAGAAGGGACAAGGTCTGGGCTATAAGGCGGGTGGGGTAAGACTACCCATCCACTGTTTTCCAAATAGTTCTTAACCGGAATAGCAACGTGGGGCCGAGCGTTATCATGATGGAAAATTATTGCCTCGTGTCTGGTCGCATATTCCGGGCGTTTTTCGGCCACTGCTCTCTTCAAACGGATTAATTGTGTTCGATAGCGTTGTCCATTGATGGTTTCACCCGGTTTTAGCAGCTCATAATACAGCACACCCATCTGATCCCACTAAATACAGAGCATTACTCACATATGAGTTTTTGCGCTTGGGGTTGTCGTAATGGATCCATTTTTTATCACCAGTAACAATCCGATGCAAAAATGACTTCCTTTTGTTTCATATATCAATCTTCATAGAGTAATGCTTCCAGTTCTTCATCTTCAAACTTTTTTGGCTGCCCAGGACGTTCATCGTCTTCCAAGCCAAAATCACCACTTTTAAATCGTGCAAACCACTTTTAGCACGTTCGCTCAGCTAGCGCATGTTCACCATAAACTTCCACCAAAATACGATGACTTTCGGCAGCAGTTTCCTTCATATTAAAGTAATGAAGAAGAACTCCCCGCAAAAACACTTTTTCAGGCACAAAGTTCGACATATTTGAGTGAAAAAAAATTATTGTCGTTTACGCTTCCAATGAATGACATATACTGAAATGACGTACAATGACAGTAGCTTTCCAACGCATGTTCCAATGGAATAATACAAGTTACGCCATCTCTTAGCAAACCGCACGAATAGACGTTATAGACCCAATATTTTATTTTATTAAAAACTAGATAAGATTTAACGTACTCGTAAAATGAATAATTGTAAATCAAGGAGTAATATTTTGTGAAAACGAAAATATTGGGTCTACAAGTAAGTTTCCAGCGTTTGTCAGAGATGGCGCCATCAGTGGATCCCGGGCAGAAATATCAGACCCCATGTGTTTTATTTGTAGGTTTTGTATCTGTCAACAACTTTGCAGCGTTATATTTGAGCAGTTCTATCGGTGTCGTACATTTTATCGAGCAAAATCATGGCAAGTTTCCAGCCAAATAAACGTCATTTGCGGGAAGCGCTGCTTTTATTCTTTAAAATGAAGAAAAGTGCGGCTGAGGCCTATCGTTTGCTTTCGGAAACTTATGGGGCGGAATGTATTGGTGAACCGACGTGCCGCATGTGGTTCAAACGGTTCAAAAGTGGTGATTTTGGAGTTGAAGACAAAGATCGCCCTGGAAAGCCGAAAAGTTTTGAAGACGAGGAATTGGACGCTTTACTGGATGAGGATCCGTGTCAGATTCAAGAAGAACTTGCTGCATCATTGGGCGTCACGCAACAAGCCGTTTCCCTAAGACTAAAAGCACTGGGATTCATTCAAAAGGTTGGAAACTGGGTGCCGTACGAATTGAAGCCAAGAGACGTCGAACGGCGATTTTGCATGTCCGAAATGTTACTGCAGCGGTATAAAAATAAATCATTTTTGCATCGTATTGTCACTGGTGATGAGAAATGGATTTATTATGATAATCCTAAACGCAGAAAATCGTATACAAAGCCCGGCGAGCCCGCCCAATCGACGCCGAAACGAAATATTCACGTGAATAAGGTCATGCTCTGCATATGGTGGGATCAAAAGGGTGTCGTATACTACGAACTGCTTCCGAGTGGTGAAACCATCAAAGGACCATTATATCGAACCCAACTAATTCGTTTGAAGCGGGCATTAAAAGAAAAACGGCCAGAATATGAGACCAGGCATGAGTCCGTCATTTTTCATCACGATAACGCACGGCCACATGTTGCGGTTTCGGTGAAAAACTATTTGGAAAATAGTGGATGGGAGATTCTGCCTCACCCGCCTTACAGTCCAGACTTGGCACCATCTGACTACCACTTGTTTCGTTCGATGCAGAACGCTCTTACGGGAATACGCTTCAGCTCAGTAGAGGAAATCAAAAATTGGCTCGATACGTTCTTGGGCTTGAAAGACGAGAAATTTTTTTGGTCCTGAATTCATAAATTGCCAGAAAGATGGGGGGGAGTTGTAGCTTCCAATGGACGGTACTTTGAATAAAGCATTGTAACTATGTTTTCATAATAAAACTTCAAATTTTGGAAAAAAAAAAACGCTGGAAACTTGTAGACCCAATATAAAAGTTTTTAAACTCTCATAAGCTTTTTTAATATTCTTTACTTTTTTCCTATGTAACAATTTTTCGTGTTATATCTTTGGCCAACACTGTATATCGGCACTGTAGCAGTCGAGCCTGTCGGGCTGCACACCGTCTGTTAAGCGCCAGCGCTATTAGCTGGCTCGTAACATTTCTTGTTAACCCTTCAGAATAGGGTTGTGAGCCTAGTACGTGTATTATGTACGAGCATGCGTTTGTCATTTCAGCCTGCCTTGGTAAGGATTTACTCATGCTGTGACTGCTGAGAGGTAGGGCAAGCACTACCCTTTGAACCTGAAAAATAGCAACGCTTGCTGGCGCAATCAAGGTCCCCTAGTAGTATGTCTTGTATAATCTGTAAGCTAATATACAAAGGGGAAGGCCACATTAAACAAGGGAAGCCTTTCTTCCAAAATATGGTTTTTAGAAACTTATGACGCATTTTAATTATTGTAACACCCTGTGCCAGTATTAATATTAATTATGACATCGAATAATTCGTTGTAGAAGGTTTTTGGTTAAATTGTTAAAAAAAAATTTTATTGTCCTTTACAATTTCAATGGGAACGCAAAATGTGGTTTACATATTCGTAGAGCGAGACACGAGTGTAATGTTGTTGTAGTTTCAATTTATTGTTTTATTTGTACACCTCCGGAATTCATTAAAATTTTTGTTGAAATGAAAATGAATTATCACCTGGTGACTGGTGGAGTGAAAGGCACGAATTTGTATGGTTTTCCTTTCGAAACAAAAGGATATCAATGAACCGAACGGATGCAATCTACTAGAATTTATTTAATATCCCAATAACACTCTATAGATATTTTGTTTAAATTTTCCTTTTTAACGTGCGAAACGTAATTGTTTTTAAAAATATATACAAAATTTAAATTCAATAACTGAGATTGGGGGTGGAACTTTAAGAGTCAATTGAATGTTTTTTTTTATTGACGAATATCCTTTCTACAATAATATGGATGCAGGCAAAGTTGGATTATGCTTTTAAGGTTAGTCCTCGGATTTCATAGCTTCATTAGGGGCAGCTTTTAAAAAAGTCATTTTCATAAAGACAACATACTCGTACCCAGCAATGTTTGTTTACGTATGCATGTATCCATCTCTGAACTCTAGGTGTGTGGAAAATGACGTACAAGGACTTATGTTGCGGAAGTGTTTTCCAGAAATAATAAACTCTTTATTACGGCTTCACAGATCAACACACACAGGGTCATAAAAAATTCACAAGATGACGTGAACGAACATAGAAATTAAAAATGTGGCAGTGTCAGCGCTGCTTTAAGTGAAGGGGAATCTATAATAGGAATGAAGAAGTGGTGGGATTGCGGCGTCCTAAAATAAAATAAACTGACCGTTCTGTGGTTGTATGGACGTTGCTTTTGTCCAAGACCTGAAACTGCTTGACAAAATCGTTATGTCCTTTATAATTATTCTAAAAACATTCCCACATGGGATTCTGGTGTGCAAAAAATGTTCCTCTTAGACTAGTCTCGCTAATTCTTGAATACTCTCATTTCTTGTAATCCAACGTATCTTAGGATAAGTATATACAAGACTCAGTCAGTTTTGTTTTTCAGATTTCAAGGAGGATTTATACATTCTCCCTGACTCTAAGCCTTAACAATTGAACAGTTGAACAATTCCTTACGTGTGGGTTAGCTGTAATCACAAACGTAGGCTTCTGACATTAACATTGCATTTACCTTCAAAGTGAAAAAAGGGAAATCTAAATCAAATACGAGTAGTTCGTTTAACTCACGATATGTAAAGTTGCTACGATGACTCCATCGCAACATTGCTGTTTGGTTCTGGAACAGTCCTAATAGGCTCAAATTCCGACTCAAGCTAGTCATAAGCAGAAGAAAATTGGTTTGCATAGCATATCCACACTGCTCGAATCAGGATACTGTCTGTGCATTACATTATACACGTAGAAGTAGAAGCATGGCTTGTATGCAATTCTACTGCTTCGTATGCGATTCACTCCGAGTGTAGGGTGATTAATTGATGCATCCACAATGAATTCAGTTGAGTTTGATGACAACATACTTGCTTCACTGGATAGAACAAAAAGGGTCTTATCATAACCGTGTATATGGAACTCATCCTCCTTATCGACAAGCGCAATGTCACGCTGGAACCTTGTGCACTACCAGGAGAGCAAGTGCCCCTGAAGCTTTCGACGCCAGATGTTAATTTCTAGAATTGTAGGTATCCAGGACTACACCCAAATACTGTTTTAAAAAAATCACCAAGTGCATTTTTTCTTTGCGCACTAGCTGATTGAAACCAACTATCTGCCTTGGATTCTCGGAGCGCTTATGTCCTCATGGAGCTTCACGGTTCTCTCCATACCGTTGTGTAGAAAAAAAGTCAGATTGACGAATCTGAAATTCTTAGCGAACGAGTTGTCAGTTTCTACAGCGCCGCAAACCTCTGCAACGTCCAAGAGCTCCTGAACCCAATGAAATGTGAGTTTGAGCTCTTTGGCTATCCTGTTTAGAAATACATAGCAGTCTAAGGTAACTTACTTACTTGCACAGGTGGGACTATAGTTTGGGGCGAACCTGGGTCTCAACTAAGAAGCCTCTCCAGTTAGCCCGGTCTTTAGCAAATTGCCTCCGGTTGAGGTCCCCTTCTACTTGTGGGCACCATCTACGGTAAGGTCTTGTTCTACTGCGCTATTCGAAGGCTCTACGTGCTGGAGAATTGGCGTCTATTCCTTGTCCTAGCCATGTCAGGCGACTGATACACAGTTTTCTGACAACGTCAAAGTCGCTGTACAGCTACTATACTAGCTCTTCTCTTCCAAAGCCCGTGAACTCTTTCGACAGAGTTCATGCTTCAGCACCATAAAATAGGACTGGCATGATCAAGGTCATACATACAATCTCCTTAGTTTTTCGGCAGATTGCCTTACTACTCAATTGCTTTCTTGGCTCAAACGAACGGCGATTCATTTTATTTCTGCTGAGGTGTTGTTGGCAGAATTAATGGCAAAGTCATAGAAGACAAAGTCCCATACTACTTCGAAGAGCTGTCGACTGTGACGTTCCGTCCAATTCGTTGATGTTGTGTGTCGCTTCTTGTTAACAACATATAGTTGGTTTTGTTCTCATTTAGCGCTAAGTCCATTTTGGCCAGCTGTCGTTTCAATACTAGGTGACAGAACGCTAATTATGCCGATATCTTCTGCGTAGGCTAGTTGTTCAAGAAGATATTAATATAAACAAGAAATATTGTATTCAATTTGAATTTATTGTTATTGGGTTGAGTTAATATTGTTAATTAATTATCTAAATATAAATGTTAAGTTAATATCAAGTCACACTACCTAACCAGTAATTAACTAAGTAGTACTAAAAAACTCAACGAACATTAGAGTATAAATAGAAGTGTGTCAAAGTTCAAAGTATCAATTAATATTGTATTGTGGAGAATCGAAATATATTTTATAACGTGTGGATGAAGTTATTTTTTCTTTTCCTTAAATTATTAAGAATAAACAGTGGTCCTTCGAGCCTTGTGCACATACATATATAAAGAAAAAACAGAAACGATTTGGAAAGTGCTAAAACTAGTTAAAACTAAAACTAAAACTAGCTAAAAGTTAAAAGTGAGTTTTTTTTTTCAAGTGCCAAACGGGTTCCCGCGCCGTGAAATAGTTCCTTTGTACACAGCAGTGCACCGTTAGAAGTACAGCAACAAGAACCGCAAGAAAGCGACAGTTAGGCATCCAGTTACAGACAGTTACATCCAGTTAACAACTGAAACAAAAAATTTTTCATTAGCTAGGACGGGTTCGAACGTAAGTTGAAATACATACTTACATTTTTTTTTTTTTTCTCTTACGAATCATTTATTTTCGAGCCCACCTGGAACCAGTGCTTGAACGTGGATTGGAATTAGTTCTCGTTCTTCTGATAACCACATCATCTCGAATCGAACTTCAATCAAAGCATTATGAGCGCAATGTTAAAGCTGCAAAATAACTCGCTCAAGCAAATGATCAAGGATGTGGAAAACTATGGCAAACGTTCGCCAAAGGACAGAACAAAAAACTACATAAAAAATCGAATCAGCACGCTGGAGGAAAATTTTAAAATGAGTACACAGTATAACAACAAAGGAATTACTGAAGCTGAACCCGAAGATGTAGCGAAATTAGAAGACATCTTCGAGAAGATCAAGGAGCTTTACTACGACTATAAAGCGTCAATGCAGGATGCGTTGGACAAACTAGAAGTAGTAACGGAAAGCACGGTGAGTACTAAGTTAAGCAATGATAGTGATAAGCTAAAGATAAGTCTACCAAAAATAAATATTCCAATTTTCTCCGGGGATTATAATACATGGAGATCGTTTCACGATATCTTTGATTCGCTTATAAACTCTAATAAAGAATTATCTGACGTCGAAAAATTACATTATTTAAAATCTAGTCTGCGTGATGAAGCAGAGCGTTTGTTGCAACACCTACCAATAAATGAGGGGAATTATAAGCCTGCATGGGAAATATTAATTTCGCGGTATGACCACAAACGTGTGCTCGTCAATACGCAATTAAAAATATTTTTCGACCAAGAAACGATTCGAGTTGAGTCAGTCGCGGCACTAAAAAAGCTACTCGATACTTCAGTGGAGTGCAAACATGCTCTTCAAAATTTAAAGCTGCCAGTCGAACACTGGGATACGGTCTTAATTTTCTCAATGGTGAGGAAACTACCGCCTGTCACTCAACAATTGTGGGAGGAGAAATTAGGAACCGATAAAGAACTACCTAAATTTAAAACCTTTTGCGATTTTTTAGAATCGAGATTTAGAACGCTAGAAGCTGTAAAGCAACAGCAAGATACGAAAATAAATAAAGAGGTATCGGTAAAAAAACAGTCTTTTCTTCTTAAACAAACTAAAAAGATTCAATACAGTTGCAAGGTTTGCAATAAAGATGCCCACGCACTACGTAAGTGTAGTAAATTTCTTAAACTCGATATCGCTTCACGCAAGTCATGGGTTAATCGAATAGGGGTTTGTCAGAACTGCTTGGCCTACAGCCACGACACAGCGCAGTGCCCAAGTAGGATCAGGTGCTACTTCTGTCAGCAACTCCACCATTCGCTGCTCCATTCAAATTTAACTCCACACAGTTCACACACTACAAACACACAACACCACACCATACATACAGCGCCTAGTACATCCACCAATAACCAACATCCACACTATAACCCAACACATGCACAATCACCACATCTTAATCCTAACACTTTACCTTTTCAACAAAATCATATACAGAGTCTTCACACTACACAAGAAATTAGGGAAGTATTGTTAGCTACAGCGATAGTAAGTATAGGGTCTGCTTCAGGAGAGAAGGTCAATCTTCGCGCGTTATTTGATCCAGGGTCAGAGGCAAGTTTCATCTCTAGACATGCGGCAAAAATGTTAGGTATATCAGAAAAACGCACTCATGTGGAGGTAACAGGATTGGGGAAGGTTAGTAGCGGAACTTGCTACGGATACGTTGATATAACTCTCAGGTCTTTGCAATCAGAGTTCGAAACTAACGTGCAAGCGCTTATCTTCCAATCGCTGACCGGTCTCCTTCCATCCCACAGGGTGCAAGCGGCAAAATGGAGCCACATTATGGGGTTACCTCTGGCCGATCCGACATTTTATATACCATCGGAAATAGATTTAATACTAGGTAACGACGTATACGCTCAAGTTGTGCTACCCCAAATTGTCAGAGATGAATTAGAAATAGGTCCAATAGCCCAAAACACGAAGTTTGGATGGGTTGTCATGGGTAAAACTTCTCAAGTATGCAGGAGCGTAAAAAGCTTTGTTCAGATTACTGATATAGATAAACAATTGCGACGCTTTTGGGAGATAGAAGAGGCACCATTCAAGACTCATCAAACCGACGAGGAAAAAGCATGCGAAATATTTTTTCAGGCGACAACAAAGCGATTGACGAACGGACGCTACGAGGTATCATTGCCTTTCAGAGCAGGGAGGAAACCCGCGCTTGGACCCTCGAAGCAAGGTGCCTTGCGTAGGTTTACACACCTGGAGCGGAGGTTCCGCGACAACAAGAATTTAAAAATCGAATATTCTCAATGTATAGAGGAATACTTACGTTTGGGTCATATGACAGAGGTAGACATGATACAGGATGAGGTTCTCAATAGTCCATATCATTATTTTCTACCACACCACGCCGTGTTCAAAGAGGCCAGCTCCACTACAAAATTGCGTGTGGTTTTTGATGCGGCAGCCAAAACGTCAGATGGCACATCATTAAATCAGCACTTGTTAACAGGACCTAAGACACAGACAAATATTATGGATATAATTTTAAAGTGGAGAAAGCATAAATTTACCTTTACAGCGGACATCGAAAAGATGTACCGCCAAATCCGCGTCGGTAAAGACGACTCATATTACCAACTAATATTCTGGCGCAGTGATGAGACACAACCAATCAAATTGTATCGATTACAAACGGTTACTTTCGGAACGACTTGTGCTCCATACTTAGCTATTCGCTCGCTCAATCAGTTAGCTGACGATGAAGGAAATATGTATCCTCTGGGTGCATGCATGGTTAAAAACGACATCTATGTTGATGATTTGTTTGCGGGAGCTGACTCGGTTGATGAAGCAGTAGAAAAACGGCACCAAGTTGACAATCTCTTGCGGGCGGGAGGATTCACTCTGCGAAAATGGGCAACAAATGCGGTTGAAATTCTTGATGGGGTACCTATGGATCAACGGGAAGTAGATTTGTCCTTACCTCTGTCTTCGCTTGCGCAGGTCAAAGCGTTAGGGATTAAGTGGTTTCCAGGGGATGATTATCTCTCGTTCCAAAACGCACAGCCAGACCAGTCTGCACCCACCAAGAGAAACATTCTTTCAGCCATATCCAGACTTTTTGACCCGCTCGGGTGGATTTCACCCTGTGTTGTAAAAGGTAAGATGATTATGCAAAATCTTTGGATAAGCCAAGTGGATTGGGATGAACCGATTCCGATGGAAATGAGGAAGGAGTGGACTACGTTCAGCGCGGAGCTACCACAGCTCGAACATATCAAAGTTCCACGCTGGATAAACACCCATGGAACACAAAAGGAACTGCAACTGCACGGCTTCAGCGATGCTTCCCAGAAAGCATACGGGGCCGTAATTTATCTTCGTGTGTTGGACCAAGCGGACAAAATACATACACACTTGGTGATGGCCAAGACCCGTGTAGCTCCAGTGAAGACACAAACTTTGCCGCGTCTGGAACTTTGCGGAGCAGCTCTTCTGGCGACTCTTTTGGACTACACGGCGAGAGTTTTAGACATTAAAGAGGCAAGGCAATATGCGTGGAGCGATTCAACGATTACCTTAGCCTGGATAGCCGCACCTCCAAACAAGTGGACTACATTTGTATGCAACAGAGTTGCAGGGATTCAACAACTGGTGAAACCGGAGAGTTGGATGCACATTCCGAGTGAGATGAATCCTGCGGATTTAGCTTCAAGAGGGACGACGCCTTCAGCGTTGCAAGCGAATACGCTCTGGTGGAAAGGTCCAGAATTCTTGAGAGAATCATGGGACTTTCAATACCCTTCACAGCCGACGAGCCTAAGAACAGAGGAGGAAAAACGTACCGTCAAAGTACATGCAATCAGACAGGTAAAAAATAATATAAGTTCTTTGATATTTTCACACTCCAATCTAGGTAAGCTGCTCAGAATCGTCGCCTACTGTCAGCGCTTCATAGCCAACATGAGAAGTTCGCCTGAAGTTCGGAAATGGAAGCCATTATCACCGAAAGAAATCCATTCAGCACGAGTCGCGTTGTTAAAAGTCGTTCAATCGGAGATGTTTCATGGGACTGAGAAGTTCGAGGTTCCAAAATCCCTCTGCCCGTTTACAGACACCGAAGGAATCATGCGAGTAGGTGGCAGATTACAAAACTCGGAGCTTCTATACGAACAACAGCACCCCATCATACTCCGAGGTAATCACCATTTCACGAAACTATTAGTGACAGAGGCCCATCTCAACACCCTGCATGGAGGCCTACAGTTAACGTTATTATACTTACGGAACAACTATTGGATCCTAAAATTCAAAAATGTGGTCAAAGGGGTGATCAACCGTTGCATTATATGCTATAGACAGAGAGCAAAGGCAGCAAATCAACTGATGGGTAATCTGCCCACCCCGAGAGTATGCATATCTTATCCATTCTCGCATACCGGAGTCGACTACGCAGGGCCCATTGAGATAAAAACATGGAAGGGCAGGAACGCGAAGAAGTACAAGGCGTACTTCGCTATCTTTGTATGCTTGGCTACAAAAGCCATACATATCGAAGTTGTCAGCGACCTCACCACAGACGCTTTCATCGCCGCCTTGAGACGATTCACAGCACGACGAGGTCTATGTTCGCAGATATTCAGCGATAACGGCACAAACTTCGTGGGAGCCAATCGAGAACTGAAAAGGTTACTGGAAGAGGCAAAATTCGACTGGGCAAAGGTTGCTGAAACGCTGGCGATGGACAGCATCAAATGGCACTTCATCCCACCAGCCTCCCCTCACTTCGGGGGCCTGTGGGAAGCGGGAGTGAAGTCCATAAAACACCATTTGAAACGCGTCAGCAGAGCAGAAGTATTCACCTACGAAGAACTTACAACGCTACTACATCAAATCGAGGCGTGTCTCAACTCGAGGCCACTATGTCCACTCAGCGATGACCCACAGGATTTTAATGTACTTACTCCGGGACACTTTCTAATTGGAAGACCACTCAACGCTATTCCTCAGCCCGATTCGACGAAAACATCAATAGGTCATCTTAAACATTGGCATCGGATACAACACATGCAGCTTTTGTTTTGGAAAAAGTGGCAAACCGAATATTTGACACGACTGCAACAAAGACCGAAGTGGTTGAAGGTGGAGCGACAGCCTAAAATAGGAGATTTGGTGTTACTGAAAGAAGATCAGTTACCACCCACTAAATGGAGTCTCGCACGCATACTGGAAACTCATGCAGGTGACGACAAACTAATCAGAGTCGTGACGTTGAGAACACCGAAAGGAGAAATAAGGCGACCAATCACCAGGATTTGTATCTTACCGTCGAACGAGCACCAGGAAGAAACAACATTAGAAATGGAAAACCAAACACCAATGACACATAAATAAAACCATCAGTTATTATCAATATTAAATTAAATCACAACACTAGAACTTAAATGCTTCATAATCATTTTATTTTCGATCAAATATCTCGTAAATACAACACAAAATATCAAATAATTACAACAAGACAGCCTACTACATTATCATATTAAATAATTCGTCAACCCAGTTAGTACATAGCGCTGTCACAATATCATCATAGATCAGCTGTCTTCACAAAATTCGTGCCAATTCCGGTGATCCAGGTCAATGCACGTACAGTGTGCCATTTCGCACTCCACATATGTATGTACAACCCCACACAGCAGGAATCCACACTTAACAACAAAAAATCCGTCGCGTAACGATTATATTAGTACACACACACACGCAAATCGTATCGTCTATTTTACATAAGCACTTTGTTTTTCTCACAATTTCAAAAAAAAAAAAACATTTACTAATTACTTTTTTTTAAGATTCTTTTTCTCCAGAACTACAATTTACATTTCACAAAGCACAAACAATACTGCTACTGGCGTCTGGCATGGCGAGCTGCAACAACAACATACTTTGAGACGTCATCACAAGGATCGAGAATCGAAATGGATATGGATGGCGGCATCGATCTGTTTGTTTAAAAATTTCGTGCACTCCGCGCACGGCCGGGGAGGATGTTCAAGAAGATATTAATATAAACAAGAAATATTGTATTCAATTTGAATTTATTGTTATTGGGTTGAGTTAATATTGTTAATTAATTATCTAAATATAAATGTTAAGTTAATATCAAGTCACACTACCTAACCAGTAATTAACTAAGTAGTACTAAAAAACTCAACGAACATTAGAGTATAAATAGAAGTGTGTCAAAGTTCAAAGTATCAATTAATATTGTATTGTGGAGAATCGAAATATATTTTATAACGTGTGGATGAAGTTATTTTTTCTTTTCCTTAAATTATTAAGAATAAACACTAGTAGTTGCACAGACTTTTGAAAGATTATACGTCCAGTGTACGTTTGTGAGTTCCGTACAATTCTTTTAACTATGATGTTATAGAAGTCACATGACAGAGCGTCAGCTTGTCTAAAATCTTTTTTGACATCAAAGGTCTCGGCTAAGGAATGGCTCCATCGCCATTTTGCACAGAAGGACGAGTTCGACAGGGATGCGAAAACTAGACATAGCTCTACATCGTGTCTATAAATGCTGTCATAAGCGGTTTTAAAATGGATGAAAAGTTGGTTGGTATCGATTTGGACTTCTTGAGATTTTTCCCGAATTCATCGGAGTGTGAAAATTTGGCCGACTGTAAACTTTCCTGAAGAAGGGTTTCAGACGTTCTCACAGTGTGGCAGATAGGATCATGTATGCGATGTTGAGGATACTTGTACTCTATAGTTGGCGCAGTTGAGAGAGTGGTTCTGCGGATCGGGCAAGATAAGATTCCATTCATCAGGCATACACTCTTCTGTCCAGATCTGAGACAGTCATTTCCAGCAGCTATGAATACTTCGGCCGGTACTCTTCCAGCTGCTTTGTTGGATTTCAGCTTAGATATTGCTATCCTTACTTTGTTTTGCTCAGGTGGACGAAAGTTTTGGCTATTATCGATTAAGTTGAATGGTCTAGTCAGCCTGACGCAGGGATATTGGGCTTCCTCACCATTATACAGTCTGCTGAAAGAGAAATATGGAAATTCCCAGCACCAAATGTGAATCCACTACAAGATTTTCTTTTTCATTTCTAGAGGTTTCTGTACAGGCTTTCTTATCTGTACATATACATTTTACCTAATGGTAAATCTTTCTTGCTCTTTTTTTCTTCTTCTGGAGGAGCCGATGTTCTTTCCAACACATCTGTTCGTAGACCTCTCGAGCGGATTTTGTTATTCGTTGCAGCGCCGCTTTGTACGCTGCTTCTTTAAGTGCACGTGCTTGCCGGCATTCTTCATCAAACATCATTTCATCATTTGTGGTATCTCTGGTCGCACGTTGGCAGCATTTCCTCTGTTCGGACGTCCAGAATATTATAGGCATACCTTACGTCTATAGCAATGTGATCAATTTGATTTAGTGTTTCATAATTCGGAGACCTCTATGTCTGCTGGTCTATATTGAGACGAGGAAACCGTGTTCTTGGTACGAGTATCGTGACATTCATCTCATATTATTGACTATAAGCCTAAATCCGTTTGCCAGATATTGCATCGTGTAGGCTATACTTACCAACTGCCTTATCAGGGATGTCTTCCCTTCCTATCCTGGCTTTCAAATCGTCTAGATTTTAACGATTAACGATACTTAGGGCATTGCTCATAAGTCCTATCGAGAAGCCCGTACAAACATTCTTTGGGGGCGTCGTCCTTGTTTTCTGTAGGGGTGTGGGCATATATTAAGCTTATGTTAGCGAGCTTAGCCTTGATGCGAATTGTCATAAGATGTGCGCTCACCTGTCGGAAACTTAAGTCTTCTTGCCTAAGTCTGCCGCTAATGACAAATCCGCATCGGAATAATCACTGATTCTTTTCCGTTAAGCAATCACCATAGTAGATATCGTACTTCCTAGATGGCGGGGATGTTTACGAGATAGCAGTGGAGAGCAATGCCTTGGTAACGGTCCGAATATTCCACGCACGAACATTCCATGCAGATCCGAAGGTCGTTGGCCTTTAAACGTCTGCAATGGTCATCAACAGTGAATCTATTTTTATCCGAGGGCGTTAGTTACTTCGTCATATCTATTTAATCCTTACTCAGAAGTGGGGCAAGTTCTACACTACGAACTTGATTGTTGTGCTGCTGGCCCAATCCGAGTTATAGCGTAGTCAGCCACGCAGGCCCCAGTGTAAGTGATTAATTTATATTTAGTCTAAAGTTGGTACGATTTATAAGTGAATGAAAATGAACTTTATTTTTTGATTTGTGGTCTCCAGAATTTTTTGAAGACCTATGTTACCGTTTGTCATATACGCTTTGTTTTCAGGCACGGGATTACTTTCATCCCGTTTAACCTCATCCTTCCAGACGGTATCGTACGATGCGGTTAAGTCGACAACAGCAACGGATGTTGTATGTTTGTCCTCAAATCCTGCCTAAATGTGAGACGCCAATGAAAGCACCTGGTCCGTACAATTTCTACCCGTATATAGGTACGAGCTCGTTTGTGGTGTTGGAGCTACTGCTTCCTCCCAGTTTGAGAAGGAGACTCCATGCCTCCCTGCTACAGTGGATGAGGCTGTTGACAGTTGAAATCCATTTCTTTTTGCGGGTCTCGTCAAGTGATCTTAGAAGTTCTTTGATTGACTATACGACAATTTCAAGGCATCTGGAGACCCCGAAACCAGCACTTTCTTCGGTCTATCCCGGGATGTACTCTTTGCGACAGCCTAGGAGAATATGTTTTTCGGCTGTTGTCTTAACCATTTCTACAAATCTATCGTAGTTCTGGGTCGATTAAGCCTTAAACATGAGGCGTGCTCGTGAGAAGAGCTCCCCAATTAGCCTGAGTGAAGTTCCAGGGCGGCTTACGGACGCAGTTAGAGGAATTTGAATTTTGACATCGATTAGGACTGCATGGTGTTGGCTATGCGGGAAATCAGGCAAAAGTGTTCTGGAAGCAGGTACGGGGTGATGTTCTGCATCACAGGTTACGAAGAAAAGGTATCGCTTGTAACCTGTTCATCTGGTCCCCGCCTATTATTAACGAGGTCTAACAATAAATTTGGGTAGAGAAAACACTGGTCCATGCTGCTGGCCATTAAGGTCTTGTTGATGGTAGACCTTACTGGGACATTTAAAAATAAGGTATCGTGGAAGCCGTGGCGCTCCGGACTTCAGTTCGCATCTTAGTGGGAGCGTCACGGTGGCTGTGGTTGAAACTTAGCTGGAGGAGCTTGTGCCCTCAGCACAGGTTCTGGTTTGGTATTACACTACTAATGTGGGTAAGCGCTTCCCTGGATGTATGGGCATCCTGTGAACTTAAGTCATCTATTGTCAAGCGTTTACGCAAAACACCAGAGACGATCTGCAGTCTCTTCGCCATCTCCGAGAGTGAAAGGTCGCTCTGTCTTTGCGGGGAAGATTAAGTGCAGGTGGTTTGAGTTTGAGTTTGAGTCCTATTAGCATATTACCATTGTCGGCGTCATTGTTTTCATACCTCCACATATTATGGTAGCTGTTGAAATCGCCAGTGAAGGCCGTGGGTTGATCCGGAACTTCGAGGAAACTAGACGGCCACGGTTTTCCGGGGGTCTGTATATACTTATAATGTAAATGCCTCCAATTTGTATTGTTATTGTGAAGATGTTGTTCTTATAGGCTGCGCTAATCAGTTTTGAGTCCACTATGCTGTTTCTGACGTAGGTAGCTTCCCGTATTATTGATGGAAAGTGTCCCCGATCCGATAATACCCCCTAGCCTTTTGAGCATCGTCCGATGTGGTATGTGTTCCTTAGATGAGGGCTACATCGATGTTGTTAGCCAGTAATAGTTTAGGTAAGTAGCCACTTTTAAATTGGCTTATACCTTTAATGTTAAGCTGGCACACTCGAACAGAAGGTCCGGTACGCCTTGTCAGTTGGCGAGGAAAAGGTCCGGTTGTTGGCAAAGGTGGAAATTCTAATATTAGCATTGGTAGTTGCGTTACTGTTGTTTTGCTTGCAGTTGGTTAATTTATAGAATTGCCAGGAAAGTTATCTTATGGTCTGGCTTCCTTAAGCGATAGGTCGTTCCATTAAAACCCGACAAGATGGTATGATAATCGCTTGCTTCACCTTCTCTCTACTTACTTCAGTGTGGATCCAATGGAGTAATGTTGCAGATGGCATGGTGTTGCTAATAAATACATTGACATGAAAAGACTAAGCATCGTAAAGGTGTACAATCGTTTTATGGGTCCAGAGAGTACTACTTTAAATCGTTTAGTGGTGCGCTAACTCAGCTCTAATCAATTCTTGACTACTTAAAGTGATTGAGCCAAAAACTCGAACTGTAAGACGTTCACAACTTCAAGCCGGAAAGGGAGGTCGACCTTCATTTATGAGTATGCTATAATCTGTGGAATCCCTCTCTGCAACTGATCATCAGCCATCACCATCACCATCGACTTCATCTCTTGCTTCAACCCCGAAATCAGCAACACAAATGTGGCCAAGTCCACCAAATGATATAAGGTATGACAACTACGGCCATTTGCTAGCTTATGCAGAACAAATAGGAAGATGTCGTTAATGCAAAGCGGGCTACAGTCGAACGCGATGTTCTTATTTGCTTCATTTATCAAAAAAAAAAGTGCTTTATGTCCTTTCACACAGATTTTTTATCATTTCTTTGGCATTCAACTGAATAGTTACTTTTTGGAAGTGGGGATCTATAATCGGAAAGCATATGTTGAAATATTAAGGCTCCAATACAACAAGTATGCAGACCCTGATAGAGCTATTTCAAAGGCCTAGTGGGGATTTATATTTTTACATGAACTTATTTCTAAGATTTTATCAAAGGAGTGCACATACGCTTAATGGATTTAGTATTAGAAATCTTCTCAATTGCGGATATTAAAACTTGAGCCTCCTTGGTATCGCTCCTTAATTTCGGCAAGGAATGGCCTCGTGTTTAGGACTTAGAAGGCTGCTATGTAGCAAAGTCCTAATCCGAATAACAAAGCATTTTGTAATGGACGTTGGTTCTCACAGTATATGTGTGGACCTTATCAAACGTGAACTCATGTATCCTTTACTGCTTTGATGGGCACTTTTTTTCTGATAGTTAATATATCACGTTAGCATTTATGGAGCTCTGAAAGAACTTGAGTTTTGACGAGGAGGTATATAGCGTAACCGAAGGTCTTCGTCAGGAAAATACTCGTCGAGCTACTGAAAATCTGTGACATGATTGATCGGGGATATACATAGATGCAACCTCCAGAGTGAGCGAAAATGAATAGAACTGCGAAAGCGTTTTTTCCTTTAAACCGATTCTTCACAGTTTCTGAGTGTCTCTGAAAATGAAAGTATTTTTAATTTTCAGCTGCAGCTTGCATATCCCGAAAATGTGACTTGGGCGGTGAGAGCAGGGCTATAGTAAACGGCAGAGATATTCCTCCAGGATAAAACTAATATGCCCCTCGCATCTAATGAGTTCGGGTCTCTGAACAGTAGATTGAAGAAGTTCCGTTTCTTTCAAAGAAAGCATTGACAACTTTCTTGGCAGGTACTTACCTTGGTTCCATAATCTGCGTATTAGGTTTTCCATATCACGTCCAATACTTTAAGTGGGGTATGAAGCAGTGACAGAAATGTTCATCGGTGAGTAATGAAACTCCGAGTATATTGTTTACTCACTTATTCTTCCAGTTCAACTCAGACAATATTGCATTTCAAACTCCCATAAATCCTCCTTCACCGCCGGAAACACTTATGAAATTAACCAAGAGGGGGTAAGGTCGTATTGACCATCATTTGGTCGTTTGCGACAATATTGCCATACATAGACCAAACGTAGACGAATGAATGGATATATTCGTATGGTCCCTAGAAAAGACACACCAATTCATGTGTCATGTGGCGCCGAAACGCTCTCTAATCAAAGTAATGATGGAAAAAATGTCCTTTCTCCGCCCATATCCTGACTTACTCACCCGGTTAACGAAAATTTGCATAAAAGACCAATTTATCTAGCCGAACGACACATACTCGTACATGCAATACGAATATGTCTGTACTTCCTTTCCCCCTAGACACTTTGATCGAATCCTGTTTGGTTTACATTCACAGCTTCGTCTATTTGGTAAGTGCGATAGTGTTTTCTTACGAATAGGAAACATAAAATCGTATTCATTCTCAGAGTCTTACGAAAGCACCCTCTTCCTTCAAGATAGGAGCATGATAGAGAAGATCCCTTTTGCTCTGAATACTGACTGAAACTCATGAATGAATAACGTACTTCTAGAATATATCCCCTAGCATTGAATCGGTTCTTCGTAAACAGGATGTTGGCGTTCGTCCTGTTTATTGTGTGTCATTGCATATTTAAGAGAAAAATCGTTTCCGTTCAAGAATTTATACATCAACCACCCGTTGTTAGGCGATTTGGAAGACTTTTCCTCGGGCAAAAAACATCGCATATGTACACACTCAAACATTAAAAGCCATGTTCAGTGAACTGGCAACTATTGTACCCAAACCAATTAAGGTGACCAACGTTATTAAACAATTTGCCCAGGAAATAATTAAAATCCCTTGCCACTGTCACCTGCATAGCAAAGCTACTCGTACACACAAATATTCGTAGTACGTACACGGGTTCAACCGAAAAACTCATTAACTTTCCCCACGGCAGAATAATTAAAGTCCAAGCGCACACACAAAGGACAAAGTTAAATTCTCTTGTCACTTGCAGGAGTCCAGGGGCTCTGGGTACCTATCTGTTATCGGGTGTCAAGTCGGCTGCGATTAAATAAAAGAGTAAACACTAACACACATTCTTTTTCACTCGAATTTATTGGATTTGAACATACTTCGTAGTTAAAGATCCTTGCAAACAAAGTCACTTAATTCACTTGGCTGCCTGCTTATTCTCCTCGAGTTTCTGGAACAGGATGTTCTTCAATGCGTCCGCACCTTCACGGTTGCACTTGTTGTAGTAAGGAAGTGCTGACATCCTTTCAACCCATGCCCAGACATTGGGGAATTTCTTCTGGTCAATTGGGGCTATATCGTGGCAAGTGGAAACTGAGGCAATGCAGCAGAGATCTGCAATTGTCATATTATCACCAGCAACGTACGAATTGCCTGTGAGACAGTGTTCCAAGCCATCATAAGCTTTCTGTATGTATTCGATCTTGTCCTGGGGTAGATCCGGACAATCAAAGTACAAAACTGGTTCCACAACATTACGAGCACGAGCAAACAGATGCCCACAATCGAAGAAAAGACGCGCCAACACCTTGTTGCGAGCAACCAATTCTTTAGGATACAGATTCTCGTTCTTAGAGTACTTGTCGGCTAGGTATCCGCAGATAACGTGGCTATCGGTGATTACTATTCCATTGTCATCCAAAACGGGAATCGTATGTTGTGGGTTGAGTTTCAAAAATTCCGGCGTTTTGTTGTCGCCATTTTTTACATTTATCAAGCTGTGAGTAAAAATCGAGAGAAAATTATGAGTTGAGATACTTTGTAATGGAATTGCAGTGATATTACCGAAGATCTAGGTCCAAACCAATCTCTGCTGCTGTTAGAAGTACAGCGCGGCAAGGTGGACTGCGTGGGGCGTAGTATAAAACAGGTTTGTTCGACATTGTTGTTGTTATTTTTACACTTGCTGCAGACGACGCACCGACAGAACTCCACAGAGATGTTGTTGGCTGGAAATCTAGATTCCCACTGAAAATAGTTTCACTTTTCCGACGGGGTTGTGGCTACTTCAACTCTTGCTTGCCGGCTATGCGTCAGGTTATCAGCTGTAGAAAAAAAGAAACTGCAAATAAACCTGTTGTGGGTCGTGGGATCTATAAGTGGTGGCTGTGTTTTGTTTTTAAAAAAAATAAAAAGTCATAAAGGTGTAGAAAATATTCTTGAGGCACCCATGTACAGCCTGTTTTCAGTTACATTGGATTGTCTTTAAAAACGAAGTACAAAACTCACTTGGACAAAACTAAAACGTATAGATAAAAAGATATCAAAGGGTCTGCCATAATTTGTTGTGCCTTTAAATTTAAGAATTCTCTATTTTACCGTTATACAGAGTATAAATACAATGCCAACATTTCAAGAAAGCATAGTTGAGGTCAAAATTTGAAAACAGTTGTGGAGCTTGATAAAGGTTTGAAGGAAATGGCAAGAAACAATTGTAATGAAGTTTTTCTTTTATTTTTTTTATAATGAACGCGCTCCTCGGCGCGGGCGAAGGACATTTACGGAGGAAGGAAGAAGAGGTACCGGTGTACATTGTTTTTAAATGTTTGTAAGTTATAACGACCAGGAAACACAGAGATCGGCAGGGCATTCCATAAGCGAGTTGTACGGCATAGGAAAGAATCACAATATTTTAGAGTACGTCCGTAAAAGGTCTTGAGGGTATACTGATGAGCATTCATAGCGAGACGGCTGTTACGGTTGAAAGCTTGAATGGACGGAATGCTACTGACGATTTCAATGGAGCACTGGTGGTGGAAATAGCGATGGCGAGACATTACGTCGGTGTTCGAGGATGTCAATTGATTGACTGATATTACTATAGTATCACTAAGGAGTTTTATCGCACGGTATTGAAGCCTATGTAGCAGGTTCAGAGATGTTTTAGGAGCATTTGACTAGATGTGGGCATTGTACTCCAATTTTGGGCGGATGAATGCCTTATACATATATTGAGTGCAGACAAGAGGGGGTAAAATATTTCTTACATCGCTTGAGGAAACCTAGATATTTTGCATCATTTTTGACGATATCGAATATGTGGTCATTCCAACATAAGTTGTCACTGACACATATACCGAGAATGGAATGTTTATCGGTTTCGACGATGCAAGTGCCACTCATGGATAATGACAGCAGACAGCATTGCATTTTCGAAGCATAAAATTCCACTCGGGTGATAGTTACCCCATTGGTTATGCTGTTAATACCCGAATTTAATGAGCTTAATATACACTGCCGTTCCCGTTCTACACCCGAAGAGCAGGCACGTGAGTCCGGGAACGAATATGAAAAGCGGATTAGAAGTAGCAGACAAGAGATCATTAATGCAAATTAAAAAAAGTGTCGGAGACAGAACGGCACACCAGCATTTATTTTGTGAATATCAGACTTGAAACCGTCCAAGATAACTTGAATTGATCATTCCGAAAGATAATTTCTAATCCATTGAAGAAGGGAGTCATCGATCCCTAAAGCACGCATTTTCGACAAAAGAGCCTGATGCCAAACTCTGTCAAATGTCTTAGAAATATCAAGTGCAACTGTCTTGCTTTCACCAGATTGGTGTACGCTTTGGTTTCACTTTTCGGTGAGATATGTCATCCGATCACTAGTGGACCTATTTCTACGAAAACCGTAACGCTGGACATTGAGAAATTTTCGTGTCTCGAGGAATTTCATTAGCTGACGGTTTATCAACGTTTCGATGACCTTTGAAAGAAGGGATGTAAGTGCAATTTATCAATCGCCTTTTTTTTAGGGACGGTCTGGACAAATGCTGTTTCCCATCAGCTCGGAAAGAGTCCTAAAGAGTGGGAGTGGTGAAAAAGTTTACGCAGTGGTTTTGCCAGCGAGAAAGAACACATCTTCAGAAGAAGAAGAGATATACCATCTGGACCAGCGGATTTCTGAATGTTAAGATCTGTAAGTGCTCTTGCTACTACACGAGTGCGAAAGTGGATTCGTCCCATTAAAGATTCGACGTACTCAAGTGTAGCTGGGGACAAAGCATAAACTAGGAGTGCTGAGCTAGCCGCAAAGAGTGCGGCAAGCAAAGTGAATTTGTCTAAGGAGCTGACAGCTGGAATGTCATTGTAAATGAGCTTTGGGATGGAGGATGAGGCAGAATTTCTAATGTTTTTGACGAATGACCAAAAAGTTTTACTGCCTTTGGGACATTGCAGTATTTTTTGCCTCAGTTTTTGGTCGTATAGAAATTTCACACGCTTGAGACAGACGTTGCAGTCATTTCTGGCTCGTTTGAACTTTTTTCGGTTTTCCTCTGTCGGGTTGATCTTGTAGGACCGAAAAAACAATTCTCTAACCCTGTCGGCCTCTTTACAGCTCGAGTCATGTCATGCCTATTCTTTTGGTCTGACACTTTTCATCCGATGAGGGATAAAGCATCTCATTCCAAAGAGAATAGTGTCAGTAATCATATCAGCAGCGGCATCCACGTAGTTATCGAGGAAACATAACGACCAGTTGAAATTCCTAAAGAAGCTGTTAAGACCCCTCCAGTTGGCTTTCTCGTATTGTCATACGGTTCTTTTAGGTATCTTTTCTCTAACTGTGTGGTGGGTGTACGAGAAATTAGCTGATATGACACAATGGTCCGACGAGCCTAGAGAGGTGAGCACATCTACGGTATACTTATCAGGGTGAGAAGTCCAGAGTGTTGGGGGTATAACTATCAACGTCTGGCATTCATGTGGACTCAACACACCGTCCATCGGGTGTTGTCTGTCCAGAATCGAAGAAGATCGAATCGCTGTCCAGTTTGGGGATGGAATTTTAACCACATGAAATTTAATTCTGGATTAGAACAGGGACCGCATTGCGTTGGAGTTTGGTAAGCTACATCATTACGCACATAAATGGCGAGACCGCGATGAGGAAAGAATAGTGGCGCTGGTTCGTAGCCAGGTAGCTTCAGATCAGAGTGATCTGAGAGATGTGGGCGGGGATCTACCTGTGTTTCACTAAGTGCTAAAACAGTTGGCCCGTACTTGCAGACGTGGACGTACGCAGAAAAGTGATTACTTCTTAGCCCGTGTATATTGGCTATGTCTACTCTGAATTCTCTAATCATAATTACAAACAAACACTGTAAACACAAACACCGACGATACTAAGCAAGACTGCACAGTGAAAATTCTGACGTTGGTTTATAGAATCAAATTGCCGCAGGTATTATGCCCTTATCACAATATGAGACAATGGACCAACAATTATCAAGGCGAAGCGATAAATACAAAATAAATAGATGAACTTGTATTATAACGCAAACATTCATTCCAGGAGAAGACCTCGAAAAACCAATGGGAGGCATGACTCTCTAATAAAAAGATCCATAAATTTCCCCGAACCAAATTATACAAGATTTCCCCTTGCCAATGTGTGCCATGATAATTCGGAGAAGGGCTATAGAAAATGGGTTATCCAGGAAAGCCCTACATTTCCGAGAAAAACCGCATTAAAAGATTAGCGTTTGCGCATAAATATCTTAACTGGGCAATTCCAAAATGGGGAATGGTCCTTTTCCCTAATGAATCCAAATACAATAAAAAAAAAATCAGATGGCGTCACGAGAATAAGGAGACCGGAAGGAAAAAGAATGGATCCGAAATATTGCATCCCAATAGTCAGATTCGGTGGAGGAAATGTGCTCGTCTGGGGATGCTTCTCTGGTTGAGGGATAGGACGAATCTACAGAATAAATGGTATCATGGATCGTTTTAAATATTTAGACATTTTAAAAACACTTATATTGCCTTACGCTGAAGAAAAAATTCCATTAAAGTTGAGGTTCCAACAAGACAACGATCCAAAACATGTCAACGAAGTTGCCAAAACCTGGTTTGATATCAATAAAATCGAAGTTCTGGATTGGCCTGCGCAGTCTCCTGACCTTAACCAAGTACTGGACTTGTGGGAGATTGTCAATAGACGAATTAACCGGGACCAGTGTAACAATTTGGGCCAACTGTACACGGCAGTGAAGGATGCATGGCAAAGCGTATCTATGAGTGTGATAGACAGCCTTATTAGCTCTATGTAAAGGAGACATATGACTGTCGTAAAGGCGAAAGGATTCGCAACAAAATAGTAATTTTATCGTATGTTCCTTGTATTGTCACTTAGGGGGTGCTTTAATTTGTCCAGGGGAATTTTGGACGTTTTATGCACAATGAATTTTTTATTTTTTATTGTTGTAACGATATCCGTTATAAGCAAAATCCTTAGTTTGCTCACAAGTGGTGGTTAAGTTTGTCCAACACTATTAACAGATTTTTTTTAAAACGAATGTCGACGTTACATTTAGAGCATTTCTAGGCAGACTTCGTCTTAGTCTAACAGCAATATTTGAATCAGCATCAAGTTCAGGCTCAGTTGGGAGGCACTCGTGAATCATTTTTCCAGAGTAAATTTCAAACTGGTAAGCATATCCTTGCAAACAGCACACTACAAATATTTTGAAGCCCCATTTACTCATATTGGCTTGTTGGCCAAATATTGTTTGAGAAAGTGACCAAACTTTGTGGCACACATCCAAAGATAGTCCTGTAATTTAGCACATTTTCTTGCAACACCTAGTACTTCAATTCAGGCCATGTCGTACGTTTTTGTGCGGATTTCGGATTGTATCGCCTCTGCTGAACATTTTGGTGTTACTTACGTGGCCGTAGAATAACTTTTCTGGGTAATATTTACATAAAAAAGAAATGATTGGTTTTTTTTTGAAAGTATTGGTTTCAAAGGATTCATTTTATTTCATATTATTCAAAAAAAAAAATAAATAAATAAATAAATAGAAATCAGAACAATATTATTTATTAGCAAAACCTAACATAAAATTTAAAAAAAAACATCATTTCATTATACAATACTTATTCTAAAAAATAAATCGTTTTCAGCGAACAAGAAAGAGCAGGAATCGCAAGTATGTTATCACAGTTTTACTTTTCTTATTTCAAGAGAAATGTTATATGCAATTACTTTTTAGAATAAGAATGCTTTGGAAAGCAAGTAACCCGTAGTTAAGGTTTGTTGGGGCACTCTGGACAGTTTTTCTATCGGAGGATTTCTTAGCTTGGGCATAAATCAAAACACATGCCTGTTCTACGGTTTTTCTATTATCGTCCTTCCTTTTTTCGATGTTGTGCTTCCCGGAAGTATCTGATTGGGGAGACAAGAGGTCCAGTAGACTATCAGCAACCTCTTCTCTAAACTTTGGGTTTGAATTATATTTTCTGTGGCTTTTTTGTAAACCAAAAATGCGTTTACCACTGCCATACTAACTAAAAATTCAATATACCACTTTAGGCCTCTTCTCAGCGTCGTAGCAAAGGAAGCCATTTGATCGGAGGGAGTAATGTCCATCTTACCTTTACTGTGTTACTGGCCGAGCATGTCGTTGCCATTTTAGCTTCCATGCATAAGTGTTTACTCATGCCGGGAACCACCGACTGGCTAGTACTATGCTACGAACTTGATTGTTGTGCTGCTCGCCCAATCCAAGTTATAGGACAATTGGTAGTTTTCCGATCAATCGCCACGCAGATTCCGCTGGACATTGGTTCAGGGTGTCTATAATTCGTTTGATGAGGAATAATATGGAAGAGAGGAACAGAACTTGGCAACAGAGCAGGAGAAACGATGTTACCAATTAACAGCTAATACTTAAACAAGGAGTATGTCAACAACTTCACGACTTATTTTATAGGGGGTGTATGTTTAGCAGTTTTAGGCCGTCGATATATGAGTGATAATAAAGGCTGACGAGACTTGAATGACGTATTCGATATGAAGTCGAATATGGGTCGTAAAACTCCTTATCGAAATTGGGGTATGAGTTGATTCTTTATGATTATCTATGTGGACAGGGAAGTTCGTTTCGTTGTCACAGATAACACTCAAACTGCGCATTTCTGTTACAGAGCTGTTCCTTAAAAAATAAAGTAAGTCTGCGGTTAAGTTGTAAGACCTTATGTTATATTTTGGCATTTTTTGACGTTCAGTTAGACGAAACTTTTCAGGCACCAAATGGAAAACTTGTTTAGATCATTTTGCAGCGGAAAACTGACACAGTACTTGATATGAATTCTATTAGGTTTGTGGTTGTTAATCTACCCTTTTAGAATCCGTGTTAGTTATCCGAAAGGAGGGACTTGCGATGAAAAATTATTTAGTCATATCTAATGTTCTCGAGGACGTTAAGAATGGGGTACATTTTCGCGATGCGTCTATAATTTAGGATTTCGTCTGCTGGATTTGTTTCCACAGGAACTAGGAAAAATACCGTGTGGAAAGGAGAGTTGAAAAAGAGCTGTGAGGGGTTATGCTACGTAATTCACATATTATATCATTTAAAAATGATGCCTGGCAGACCATCTGGAACAACAGATTATGCTCCTTAAGTTTTTTAATATTTCATCTATTTATTCTGGAAATCATGATGTTCAAGGACAATGTTAATGTAGGAAAATAGCGCTAATTAAGGTATTCGCAGAAAAGCTCCGCAATTATTTGAGGATCATCAGTGGATATATTGTCCAACAGTAACATAGGAGAAATTAAACTGTAATTCGTCTTAAATAAAGTGATTCACAAGGTTGACGTCATAAAATTCAACATCGAAGCATGATCTTCTTTGCTATACTATGATGAGGAGTTCTTTTGGTGCAAAAATGGAACAGATTGTTAAAAACAGTTGAAAATATTGATACAAAAGTAGAAAGAGCGTCATCTATAGAAACACAAAAGTTTTCACGGAGAAAGTTGAAATTAGTTTTCCTTAGTTAGTTGTTTAGTTTCGCGTAATCTGCTTTACAAAAATCTAAAGCTGCAGACGTATTCATTAGACAGAGTTTTTAGACCGTTGTCATAAGAAAACGTCAAGAACATTGGTGCGTGGTAAAGATCTAAATTGGGGAGATGGTAATTGCTCGCTGAAACAATGAAATTCTCCGCATTAGAGGAAAAACTGGCATCAAATCCAAGATTGTTGGTGATACTGCATAATTTTAAATGACCGAAGTCCGTAAGACAGTCGATCAAAAGAACTTGTTTTTCAGACTTTCGGTTAGCAGCGGTAAAATGTGTTTGATCCGTCTGAATACACTTCGGATTAAAATCACCCTAAATTACTATGAGTACGACGTCGCTAGAGTCAGTAGTGATATTTGCGGCCTGGTTCAGAAGGACGAATATGTATATCAACAACACACGTAAAAAACGCGTCTAAAGATATAAATACCAGCGCAAAAAAATTAGAAGTGTTCTGTAACTTTTTATTTTTTTTTATTAAGCTTCAGCGTGATTAATATTTAAAGTCGAAAGGGAACTTGATATCCATATCCAATGACTTGATAAACAAGTTTGAACTAAATCATTTCTTTGGGATTTCTCACTTGCAGGAATTCCGGCATTGGATACCTGACATCAGGTGTCGAAGCGGCTTCGCCTAAATAAAAGAACAAACACTCAAACACATCCTTTCTCACTTGAATTTATTAGGTTTCAACACAGTTAAGGATATTCGTAAACAAATTTACTTAGCCATATCAGACTGTTTGTTCTCCTCAAGTTTCTGGGCCAGGAAGTTCTTGAAAGTGTCAGCACCTTCACGGTTCCACTTGTTGTAGTATGGAAGAATTGTCATCCTTTCAACCCATGCCCAGACATTGGGGAATTTCTTCTGGTCAATTGGAGCTATATCGTGAGCAGTGGAAACTGAGGCAATGGAGCAGAGATCTGCAATTGTCATATTGTCACCAGCAATGTAGGAACTGCCTGTTAGACAGTGCTCCAAACCATCGTAAGCACTTTGAATGTATTCTATCTTGTCTTGCGGCACATCTGGGTATCCTAAGTAGAAAACTGGTTGCACAGCGCTTTGAACACGGGCAAGGAGATGCCCACAGTTAAAGAAAAGACGCGCCAACACTTTGTTGCGAGCAACCAATTCTTTAGGATATAGATTCTCGTTCTTGGAGTACTTGTCGGCTAGGTAAGTGCAGATAACGTGACTGTCAGTGATCACTATTCCATTGTCGTCCAACACAGGAATTGTATGCTGCGGGTTAAGCTTCAAAAATTCCGGCGTCTTGTTCTCGCCATTTTTTACATTTATCCAACTGTGAGTGGAAATCTGGTTAAGATCATGTAATTTGTGAGAGCATTTAATTAATCTTACCGAAGATCCAGTTCAACACCGATCTCTGCTGCTGTGAGAAGTACAGCGCGAGATGGTGGACTGCGTGGAGCGTAGTACAAAACAGGTTTATTCGACATTCTTGTTGTTGATGCACTTGTTGCAGACAAACCACGGACAAAATCTTACAGCGATGTTGTTGGCTGGAAATCTCGATTCCTACTGAAAATAGATTCTCCTTTCATGGAGTTGTGGTAGCTTGGGCATATCTTTACCGGCTGTGCATGTGGTTATAGGGAAAGCAAAGAAAAATCAAAAGAAATTATTGTATGACGTTCACTTTGTAAGTGTTAGCTGCATTTTGTTTGCAAAAAGAAGTTGCACAAGGCTAGGTTCAAAGATGTAGCAGATGCAAAAACACCTGAGACACATATTTGGCATATTGTATGTTAGTTCATACGGCGGTTTTAAATTGACACAAAGTAGATGTAGAAAACAAGAGCTCTCGGAAAATGTGTAAATATTTATAGAGGGGGTCCCCTAATTCGTTGACGAGAATTGGGGAACTGATTCCTGGGCATATTCTAAGAAAAAAATCGTTTTACAGTAAGGGTCTATCTCCAATGTTGACAGCATTTATTGAGGATTTAAGAAAAGGCTTACTTTGGTGTACCCTGACCCATGTTAACGGAAATTGCTTTGTTATTATTAATAGTAAAAACTTCGGGTTGAAATTTATTTTTAGAAGAAATAAAAGTCTTTATAACGACGTTAAAATAAAGTTGATACCTTATTTGAGTCTTTAAATATCCAATTTCTAAGCCTGTTACATTTTCATTGCCCATGCTAATTTTCGGTTTTGAGGTCACTTTTCTCCAGAAAATGCGTAATAAAAATGACGTTTTACAATTTTTTTCTTATGAACGTTACACTAAAACAAAAAAAAATTATCATCAAGTTTGCACAAAAATCCACAGATTTTATGATACTTGGAAAAACCTGCAGTTAAAATTTATAAAAAAGGGTTTTTTTGCTTTAAGCTCCAAATACTATGAATAAAAAATAATTTTGTGTGGTCGAAGGTAGTTTTTATTTTATGTGTATACTAAATCAGTTATAACAGGTGCTCAAAGTGTCCTTCTTGATTTTATATGCATGCTAGAGCCCGTTTTTGGATTGCACTGCAAATGTTTATTGATGCTAACTGCTGCCTCACTTTTGATGACGCTTCGAGAATACGATCTTCCAATTCAGTTAAAGTTGCTATTTCGGTTGAATAAACAAGTTCTTTTATTCTTCCCCATATAAAAAAATCCAATACTGTAAGGCAGGAGATCTTGCGGGCCAGTGAACTGGTCCATTTCTTCCTATCCAACGGTTACCGTACTCTTCATCTAGCCAATTCTTAACCTCACGACCATAGTGGACTGGAGCACCGTCCTGTTGAATATATGATGAAGCGAGTTGAATCAGTGGAATGTCCTCCAGTAGTTCTGGTAAATCATTTCGCAAAAACTCCAGATAGTTTGTAGAATTCAGCCTGTGTGGCAGTTTGAAGGGGCCGATTAACTTGTTTCCAAGTACACCTGCCCACATATTGACGCTGAATTTGTGTTGAAATGATTTATGTCTCCTTGTATGTGGATTGTCCGCAGCCCACGTATGAAGATTATGAAAATTTGTGATCCCACCTTTTGTAAATTTGATTCGTCCGTCCAAAGAATTCTGTTAAGAAACTGGTTGTGATCCAAGGTCCGCTCCAGCAAGCAGTTAGAAAACTCAAGTTTCTTTTCCAATTCATAGGGAAGCAGTTCTTGTACAGATGTATGGCGGTATAGATAAAGATTTTCTCCTTGCAGTACATTAGAAATTATATGTCTGGAAGCATTGAATTGCAAAGCTGAGCGTCTGATGTTGATTGATGGATCGGTTTTAATAGCTTTCAGTATTCTTTCATCAACAGATCCCGGGTCTCGAAGCTTTCGATACGTATTTCCAAACACTCTTTTACTAGGAAGTCGTCGGTTAGGATAATGGTATCCTTGTCGTGCACTAGTTGAACTTCCATTGCACAGCCCATATACGTAAATAATGTTTGCGTATTCTTGGTCCGTAAATGCAGACATTTCAAATAGCGTTTCTAAACAACTGTAACCTTAATTTTTTTTCTAATCTTTTATACCATTTTTGTTTGGTAAATTTTCGAAATAGGCCTTCAAATCCCAAACCTAACTATTTCTGAGAACTTTTAAGGAACAAGGTAAGGATTAGTAGTTCTTGGCAACCACTCTTACGAGTATTGTCAGTTGTTGTTCGATAGTAAAAACTCATAAATCCCTTTTTTTACCTGTTGCATGTTTTCCCAAATACATATCATAAAATTTATGGGTTTTTGTGCAAACTTGATGAAGCATTTTTTGTTTTAGTGTTACGTTCGTAAGAAAAAAAAATTTAAAACGTCATTTTTATTAGTCATTTTCTAGAGAAAAGTAACTTCAAAGTCAAAAATTAGCATGGGCAATAAAAATGGAAGAGGCTTAGAAATCGGATATCTAAAGGCTCGAACAAAATATCTACTTCATTTAAACGCAGTTATACCACTTTGATTAAAAAGTTTCCGCGCCGTGTTGACGTCGCAAAAGAAATGATTTGCGAGGCTGAATCCGATCCCATATTCATCAAAAGGATCATTACTGGAGACGAGACGTGGCTTTATGAGTACGACACGCAATCTAGACATCAGGCAAGTAAATGGCGTTCACCAAATGAGCCGAGACTAAAAAAACCACGTCGTTTTCAGTCAAAAAAGAAGGCAATGCTCACGATTTTCATGGATTACAACGAGTAACGGTGTAGTGCTTCATGAATTTTTGCCAGAAGGCCAGACAGTAAACAAACAGTACTCGTATTATTTGGGCGTTATGAGACGTTTGTGTGAAGCAATTCGCCGAAAGAGACCAGAATTGTGGGCAGAAAACTCGTGGATTTTGCACCATGATAACGCACCGCCGCACAGTGCCATCATTATTTGTAATTTTTTGACGAAAAATACAACAAATACCATCCAACAGCCATCGAATTCACCTGATTTGGCTCCATGTGACTTCTTTCTGTTCAATCGAGTTAAAAAACTACTACGATGAACGCGTTCCAGCAGCCGAGAGGAAGTAATGGAAAAATCGCAGGAAGCCCTGATAGACATACCGAACACCGAACATAAAAAATGTTTCGAGGATTGGATCAAGCGCTGGCATACGTGTATTGCAGTTGATGGAGATTACTCTGAAGGGGACAACATAGATTTCGATGAATAAATTTGTACATCAAATTTTCTGAATAAATTCCGGGAACTTTTTGAAGGTAGTATAGGCTAGTATTTCTTCTAAAAATAAAGTCCTACCCGAAGTTCCTACCATTCGTATTAACAGTGCAATTTCTGTAAACATGGCTCAGGGTACACCAAAGTAAGCCTTTTCTTAAATCCTTGATAAATGTTGTCAACATTGGAGATAGCCCTTACTGTATAAGGCCGTTTTTTATTTTACCCAGGAATCATTTCCAAAATTATCGTTGACGAATTAGGGGACACCCTGTAGAGTTTTATCTGAATGAGTTCCAGCGTACAAGTTTCCTAGTAGCTACGTAAAATATCATTCACCAAACTAACCACAAAAAATGGACAAGAGAGCCGTGTTAGACATTTCGCCAGAACAGCTTCAAAAGTAAAAACGTCGCCCTAAATCCGGGTAGGTTTAACAGTCATTAGCTTCGAAACACTTAAGGAAATATTGGAGGAGAAAAATAGGGAACTCGTGAAGGAGCTGGCATAGTCGATTTATAGTTGTTGTGTTCTGAGTTGGCAAACCTAAGACTATGCTATGAGTAAATCTAAATAAGAAGGTTATCCAGTTGGAAAACAAAAATTCACTTCTTGAATTGCAGCTAGATAAACTGAAGCAAAATCATTCCGAATCAAACATCGTTGCACACTTATCTTCAGAAGACAATACTGAAATGAAGGAAATGGCAAAATAGGTGTGTGCTGGACTGCTGGGTCAAAATGGGTAAATTGATAACATTGAGTCCAGCTACAGTATCTCTAAGCATAACCAACTTACGGCAATAATTATAGTAAAGATGAAAACACGAGATGCTGCGCGGAACGTACTGCACAACGTAAAGAGCCTGAAAGGGCAAGAATTCATATCCAAAAGGATATCCCCAATAGCATGCGCGCGAGAGAAGACCCAAACTTCTCCCAATAATGAAATCCCTTCGTGAAAAGAACAATCAGGTGAAAATTGTGTTGAAAGACCACAGAATGTACTCGAATGTAACAAACAAAGTACTAACCTATGATTACTCAGAAGAGTTGATTTATTTTTGGAGTGATTCCAGCAATATTCAAGAAGGAGCAAAGAAAGCTACAGTAACTCAATTCTCTTGCAAAAAAGCCATTGGGAAGAAATGGTGACTTCAACCCCACATTACCCAATGGCTATACGTCTCGGTGATAAGACCGATACTCACCTACAGGGTGGTTGTCCGGTGGACGACCTTAGACAATCCAGTCAACTGCAGCGAACTAAGCGAAGTTCAAAAATAGCATGTCTGTACTATTCCTTCCGCTGCACTGGATATTTTGTTTCACTTGACACCACTCGATATTTTTACAGGCAAGTAGCTGCTAACGCAGGTATTCGCCTTAAAACGGCCAAGCAGTTCAACATTCACCTTTGTTACAATAGATGCCAGCGAACTCGCCAAAATTGGAACCACTCTACATATTCTATTTGAAAAAGGTGTCATCGCTATACCAATCGCTACGAGCAAACTGCGAGCAAAACTAAGGCTGGATGCTAATAGAAGAACAGACCTTAGGTGCACTATTGGGTTAACATGTCTACCGACCAAACAAATCTAGCTGGATCTGAATTGCTCCAAGAGTATGATCTTTCTAAATGGGAAGTATAACGGGGCTATCATAGGTGTGAGCACTGGACACTGTCTCATAGGCAAGTATGCGTTTTTGCAAACGACTTCTCCAGAAGCTACATGAACGAGGAGGAGGACAAGGCAATTCTCCACATGCTCTACACATGTCAACCTTTGACCTTATAATGACTTCAGCAATCTAAATAATTAATGTAAACGTTAGCACTCCTCTATGCTTCGTGAGAAGCTCAAATTGGTTCCAAAAGTAGGAGGATCACAGATCCAACTGGCATTATTTTGGGCGAATAGATCTAAATGTGTTGCTTTTTCCAATAGCCACTGCTACCTAACCTAAACTGACCTTAGATAAGTTCCTCGTTGGCCTCGGAACCCATATACAGGAACTCTTACGATAACGTGTCACCTTGCCTTTTTTGATATCGAAAGTTTTGGTGGGGTGTTTGCCGCAGCATGTTTCCTACATTGTCCTCCTAGATAATCCGATGAGATTGTAAGCTAACCAAAACTGTAAGGCTTTTACAGAGTATAGCCTTGTAAGGAATATTGAGGAGACTTATACCTCCGTAAAGTTTCGTGAGAATCGGAGTAAAACCGTTAAATTTTCGGGCATACTCTCGTTCCCAGATATTCCTTATGAAACCTCCTTGGACTTATGTGGAATTATAGCTATCCTTCTATACTTTCAGGAGCGACTCTACTAAACTGCTTTTTTTAATGAACCCAAAAAGTGGACAGCAACTCGACCTTTCACGAGTTTGATGCGCTGTCTGACTCCATTCAAAGAATTGTATCCCTGTATCCTCATATTGAAATCGTGATTACGGGTGATTTCAATATACACAATTCTGGTTGCGTTCGACATTCTGGACCGACAACACCCGAGCGACGGTGTGTTGAGACCTTCGCTGCGGAAAATAATTTAAGCTTGTAAATGAGCCCACACAAATGCCAGACGTTGATAGTCATACCGCCAACACTCTGGACTTCTCACCCTGATAAGTACACAGTAGATGTGGTCACCCCTCTAGGCTCGTCGGACCATTGTGTCATATCAGCTAATTTCTCATATACCCACCAAACAGTTAGAGAAAAGATTCCTAAAAGAACCGTATCGCAATACGAGAAAGCCAATGGAAGCGGGCTTAACAGCTTCTTTAGAAATTTTAACTGGTCATTATGTTTCCTCGATAACGACGTGGATACCGCTGCTGATATGATCACAAACACTATTCTCTTTGGAATGAGATGCTTTATCCCTCATCGGATGATGAGTATCAGACCAAAAGAAAGGCATGATACGACTGGAGCTGTAAAGAGGCTGTCAGGGTTAGAGAATTGTTTTTTCGGTTCTACAAGACCAACCCAACTGAGAAAAACCGGAAAAAGTTTAAACGAGCCAGAAATGACTGCAACGTCTTCCTCAAGCGTGTGAAATTTCAATACGACCAAAAACTGAAGCAAAAAATGCTGCAATGCCCCAAAGGCAGTAAAAATTGTTGGTCGTTCGTCAAAAACATTAGAAATTCTGCCTCATCCTCCACCCCAACGCTCATTTGTTTGTAGCTCAATACTCCCAGATTGTGCTTTGTCCCTGGCTACACTTGAGTAAGTCCAACCTTCAATGGGACGAATCCAGTTTCACACTCGTATAGTAGCAAGAGTATTTAAAGACCCTAATATACACAAATCCACTGGTCCTGATGCTATGTATATCTCCACTTCATCTGAAGAGGTGTTCTTCCATGCAGGCAAAACCACCGCGTAAGCTTTTTCATTAATCCTAACCTTGAGGACTCTTTCAGAGAAGATGGAAAACGACATTTATCCAGCCCGTCCCTAAAAAAGGCGAATCCCCCACCTTCTCCTCATACAGACCGATTCCACTTACGTCCTTTCTTTCCAAGGGCATGGAAACGCTGATAAACACGAAAACTTCTTAATGACCGGCAGTATGGTTTTCGTAGCAACAGGTCCACTGCTGATCTGATGGCATGTCTCACCGAAAAGTGGAACCAAAGCGTACATTAATCTGGCGAAAGCAAGATAGTTGCACTTGATATTTCTAAGAAATTTGACAGAGTTTGGCATCAGGCCCTTTTGTCGAAAATGCGAGCATTTAGGATCGACGACTCTCTTTTTCAATGGATTAGAAATTACCTTTCGGAACGTTCAATTCAAGTTGTTTTTGACGGTTTCAAGTCTGATATTCACAAAATAAAGGCTGGTGTGCCCCAGGGCTCCTTTCTATCTTCGACACTCTTTTTAATTTCCATTAACGATCTCTTGTCTGCTACTTCTAATCCAATATATTCCTTTGCTGATGACAGTACTCTCTGCTTTTCATATTCGTTCCCGGATTCACCTCCCTGCTCTTTGCCTCTAGAATGGCAACGTATGTTAAGCTCATTAAATTCCGATATTAACAGCATAACCAATGGGGGAACTATCACCCGAGTGGAATTTTATGCTTCCAAAATGCAATGCTGTCTGCTGTCATCGTCGAAACCGATAAACATTCCATTCTCGGTATATGTGTCAGTGACAACTTACGTTGGAATGACCACATATTCGAAATCGTCAAAAATGATGTGAAATGTCTAGGTTTCCTCAAGCGATGGAAGAAATATTTTACCCCTTCTGATCTGGCCACAATATATAAGGCATTCATCTGCCCGAAATTGAAGTACAATGCCCACATCTGCTCAGGTGCTCCTAAAACATCTCTGCACCTGCTAGATATTATTCAAAACCGTGCGATAAAACTCATTGGTGATACTAATATCAGTCAATCAATTGACACCTTCGAACACCGACGTAATGTCTCCTGTTTCACTTTGTTTTATCGCTGTTTCCACCACCAATGCTCCATTAAAATCGCCAGTAGCATTCCGCCCATTCAAACTTTCAACCGTAATATCAGTCTCGCTATGAATGCTCTTCAGTATACCCTCAAGCCCATTTTCGGACGTACTCTAAAATATTGTGATTCTTTCCTAAGCCATACAATTCGCTTATGGAATACCCTGCCAATCTTTGTGTTTCCTGGTCGTTATAACTTATAAACGTTTAAAAAGAATGTGCATGGGTACTTGTCCTTTCTTCCGCCCTAAATTTCCTCGCTGTGTAGAAACATTTTCAGGATACAAAAACCCCTTGAGCGCGCATTCATTATAAAAAAAAAAATTTTGACATGATCTGTTTTGCTACAATATGTAGCAACATTTGTTCTTCTGATGCTCGTCTTTTTTCCTTTTTAGGAGGCGGTATTCATCCATATTCTTCTGGTTGTAGAGTTTACGATCAGCTTGGTACTTCTATGCACACAATGTTGCATGCTTTTCTACATGTTCTTGCCGACATTCCCCGTCGGAGTTTTTTTTCTGGTTGAGAAAACCAGCACCTCTTAGATTTCTCTAACGTGGTCTTAAGTATTTGCTCTTGGATGAATGTGACTTCTTGAGATGTTAAAACTTGCGAATGCTGTGACGATTTCTTATGATGTCACGCTTCCTCACATAATTTTCTTTCACTTGAGAAGTCCGGAATATCCGCAGTTGCTAGTTAGAACATAGTACTGGCCTGGGTCAATATTCGCCTTGCGGAACGTCCGGAAATGTATTGTACTAGGGGAACACCATGAGTTTATCGCAATGTGGTAGAGGTCGATCAATTAATTAAACTCGTCAAATCTTCTAAGTACCCCTTTTGAGTATTGAGAAAAGCGAAACGTGTACTAACAACCACAATGTTTCGCTGCCTGAATGCGTTATTGAAGGTGAAGTCGTGCGGGCTATACTTTCTATCAGTACCACCGAAGATGGCCAAGATAATTTTATTATCATTCTAGGGCATATCTAGGGCATAATTACCGCAACAGGAGATCATAAAAGCAAATATTTTCATGTGACGCCCGTTTACATGTCGAAAACTGAAGATTTCTCACTTAAGTCCGCGTCCCAATGAATATTATTTTTCTGGCCAAAAGAAATCGCTGTAGTATATGCCGCAGTTTTCATCATGTTTTTGCCCTGGGCAATCTATCAAACTTCTTCGGGACGATTGTACGAGTACGGTATAATACCTGCGCTCCCTGCTCGGCTGCAAGCGATCTAATAAAGTCCCTTGCGTTCAATTAGTTACGAGGTTCGCTTTCTTCATTTCGTTTACATGGGCCGTCAACTGTTAATTCATCGCTATCCGAGGTTCTCGATTGCTACAGAACAACCTAGCAACCTCTCGAGAAGGTGATGCAAGCATCCAGGATTCAAATATCTTATTTCTCTTGTGGAGGGAAGCTGAAAGCCCTCAGAAATTTCTTCAATTGTTGTTCAATTGTCGACTGGCTTTGAACATGTCTTCTACCTGGAGTTGTTTCTATTCCCCTTTTTCTGTGCATCAATTTAATTGCTGGAACAAAAATTAAAACCACATTGCTTCAAGTTATTTTCCGCCTTCAGAAAAGATACAATTGACAAGTAAAGTCTCTGATATACATAAATAGTCACACGAAAGCTCTAACGAAAAAGTAAATATGAAGTACGGATGTGTATACCCGCACGAGCGGATGACTTCTCACTTTGTTTTTTGTTTAGGGGGGGTCAGAGAGTTCCACAACTCGTTTATTGCGTATTGTTGGAAAGCACCATGTTGCGTGCTTAAATTTTTGAGAATTCGTTGGCGACTACAAACAATCACGAATTAGAATAATCAACGAAAATTAATTGTTGTTATAGATTATCTTGTGGAGTAATACATTTCTAGGCAGTACGTATGTATGAGTATATGGATCTTTGATCACAAACGCTGGAATAAGTGAAAACAAACCAATTGAATTCGAAGTGAGGGAAAACATGAAAGCTCCAAGCTTAATTAGAGAGTACAAATTAATTAACCAGGAGCTTTTTGAGAGCACAGACAGTTTTGATATATATACTCGCAAGAACAGAAAATGTTTATTTTTGTGTAGCTTCCGACGGTCTTAATTTTGTATAGGCCTTGCTAATTGAATGTTTGTTTTTTATATTTGTAACGAATATTTGTAAAAAAATTGTTCTCTACAGAACTGAATTTTTGTTTCTATGGGCAGTAATGTAACAAATTTGAAGTTAGCCTTGCCTCGCTTGAATATTTCTTCTACTACGTTGAGGCACTAGATTACTGTCGAATATACCCTGTCTATCTGACTACTTTCAGTTGCATACAAAGTATTGCTTTTGGTCATCTTTCTTTCAAGTTGAAACACTATTGAGCATGAGCTCTATATGACCTAGGAACCTGGGTTATTATAGGTGCTGTCGCTGAATGGCCGGTATACCTCAACAGTTCCAGAATGCTAGAAACGTGTCTTCATTCGATCGCAATGTGATCACTTTGGTAGTGACTTTGTTGGTCAGTTGACTTCCATTTTCATTTGTGAATGTTATGGGATGAGATACGTGTACTAGCCATGACAATGGGTCGGTTTGCAGAATTGATATCATGGAGGTTATGCTTTCAAATTGTTACGAGAAAAGTGATCTTCTTTATTAAAATGATCAAGTATGAACTAAACATCGTGCTGTGGACATTATTCATACGTCTAATCGAGGAGAATGTAATAATCAGGGCTTCGCTCAGATATCTGAAGCCCGAAACTGATTGGCTTAGTTTTCCTTCAATGAAAAGTCCACATCTACGTTCTCCCTTGCAATCGCTCTAACAGATATCACAGTTCTTCATCCTTTTTTTGGCAAAAGTTAGTCATCACCCTATCGGAAGATGCAATAATTTTTGCAAATGGCGGCAAATGTCAATTCTACTTTGACATTTGTGAAGTAAACAGATACAAAATACACCTCAACCAGACACGAATCCCTATACTCCTAAAGAACGCAGAATAATTGTTACGATTTTTTGCAGAATAATCCATCGGTGGTGTTCTCGCAGCGTGAATTTCGGCGCAGATTTGCCGGTCGTCCGACACCAACACTGCAAACACTACCACGTTTTGCCGCTCGCCTATAAACACGAGATGCTGCCAGGTCTGGCCGACCCCGGGGCAGCCGTTCTACTGACAATATCGCAGCTGTGATTGAAAATATCGCAGAGGACTCCGGAGTATCGACCAGACGACGTGCCACGCAATTGGGCATCAATCGGCGGTCTTTAAATAGAATCTTGGTGAAAGACTGTAACATGTTTCCTTACAAAGTGCAAACAGGGTGACTAGTACTACAGAGCCATGCTTAACCACTTTCTCCTTCCTCAATTCGATGAATTGGGACTGGAGAACATGTGGTTCCAAAAGGATGGAGCAACGGCGCATACTGCACCAGCCACAAACGAAATTCTGAGGGCTGCAGTTCCAACTCGCCTAATCTCTCGTTTTGGCGATTTGCACTAGCCGGCAGGATCGCCTGATTTAACCGTCCTAGACTTCTTTTTGTGGGGTTTTTTAAAGTTCCGAGTATATGTCAACAAGCCTCAGACTTTTGAAGTCCTCAAAGAGAATATCCGTCAAGAACGCGAGAACCTACCGCCGGAGGTTTTGGCAAGAGTGATGGAAAATGAAACAAATCGGGCCCGAATCTGGCGGCGGCCCCTTATCCGATACCATTTTCGCGACATATTGAAAACAATTTAAGACACCAATTAAATATAATCCAAAAGCAGAACAAAAGTTTTTCATTCATAAAGAAATTACAGCCAAAGAACACCAGGTAACAACACATCCAAGGTGGTTTGTTTCTTCACAGCAAATAGTATTTTATGGGGTTGGGCGATGAACCACAAGGCACAACCGCCAACTTGGCGGTCGATCTTTCAGCGGATAGTGCCAGTAGATCACTATGGTGATTTGAGAAATGCAGCTTGTTCGTATGAATTTTCAACAGCCTAGCTGGATACCGAGGAATTTTCAAATGACATGAGTCATATAAGATAATGATACTTTGAAGTTTGATGTGAAGGAAGTAACGTGAATTCGCGTTGCTTTGCCTAAAACCTATTTTAGAAACGAACAAATTCACTGATGGCTCTTTCGACATTATTAGAGCAGCTGGAGCTCTCCATCGACACCCTGTACAACTAAACGAGTTTGATAGGACGTTAAAACCAAACAGAGATATTCATAAATCATCCCTATAGGTGCTACCATAAGCAACCGATGAAGAGATTGGTTGTAATCTCGAAGACCTGTGGTAGAGTGGATATTTGGTCGCATTGGCATTAGACTGTTCACAAAAGCTTTTAAACATTCACCCAGGCACGGCACCCAGGATGTTCACGATGTTCAAAAGCCTTTTGTGCTGTTTCCTATTTCAAAGCTGAGTAAATGATTCCATGATTTCAACAATTGGTTTGCGCTCATATAACTTAAATCTGGAAATATTCTTATGCATCGATAGCAGATTATTTTATTCAGCTTTCCAAAACTCGGCCGCTAAGTGAGTGGATTTGGCGGATTCTTTGAATTCGTGTTTTAAAATATCCATCAGTAAAGAATCGTTCCATCTGCAAACGAAAAGAGGACAATGAACTTCGGATCTGAACGTGGAATGTTATCTCCCTTAATAGACCACGTGCAGCAGAATAACTAGCGAAGGCCATTTGACTACTGCAAAACAGGTGTTACCGCCATCCAAGAAATGAGATGGATTGAATAGGCCGAACAAAAAGAGGTTGAAGAACTGCGACATCTGCTAGGGCAATTATTATCGACGGCAAAAGCAACGCCATTTGGATGCGGATTTGTTGTTAGAGGCAGACTTGAAGGCTAGAAATCTTGAATTTTCGGCATGTTAACGAGTGTCTCGTAACAATCAGTATTAAGGCTAAATTTGCCAACATTAGCTTCATATGTACGTACGCCAGAGAGAGGAGAGTGATAGGGGGCTCTTGAACAAGATTTGCGAGCAATTTTAATGCAAAGCTAGGAAGAGAGGGCATCCTTGGTATTACTTTTGGAAGACATATCCAGCACGACACCACTTCCGCTAACGGATTCAGGGTAATCGACTTTACGGTTGGGCGAAAAATTATCGTAGCTAGAAGGTGGTTCCCGGGTCTCGATATTCTGAAGGGAACCTGGAAAACTCCGGATTAATTAACTGTCAACCATATTGACTACTTTGCGATCGACGCAAGGCCTCCTCCAGTACCATGAATGTTTGAACGTTCAGAGGAGCCAATATCGGCTTGGACCATAATCTTGTTGTAGCCAAGGTACGATTGCGGATATCGCGAACGTCGCAAAGTTAGGCTATTACTGTGCAGAAGTTTAATGTCGGACCGCTATAATCGCAAGACATCGCCAAACCATTTTCCGATCGACTCTGCAATAATCTATTCAGCCGTCCCATGCTGCCAGCATCAAGTATCGAAGACCTGTGGCAACATTGCCAAACAGCCATCAGAGATACCGCCTCTGACGTGCTGGGTTTCACTAGGCTATCACAACGCATCTCCTGATTTGACGACGAGTGCTGACAAGCACGTGCAGATAAGCAAGATGCATACAAAGCGTCGCTATATAGAAGGACTAGAGCTGTTCAATAGCATTACGCGCAGAAGAGGACAGATTAACACCGGCTTCTCAGGAGGAAAGTGAAGGAGCATAACAAACGCGTGTTAGAGGAAATATGTTATATAGACGCTACTCTAGGAATGAGATTCGGAAGTTTTACCAAAAGGTAAAAAAAACATGCCGCGAACGCAAACCCTGAACCGAAGCCTATAAAGAAGAACAAGGGAAGTAGTAGATGCTGAGGATTAGAAAAGAGCACTTCCGTAGACTGCATAACGGCGATGACGAACCAAATACCACTGTCAGGCATAATGAACCTTTTAACCTGGACGATGTAGACCAACAATTCCGTCCACCTGGATGAAGTGAAGATAGCTATATTTAACCTTAAGGCCAACATAGCTGTTAGAACGGGCGGCCTGATTTCCGAGCTTGGTAAGGAGCATACACCAACTCATCTGTAAAATATGGTCCGATGAAAGTATGCCCGATGAATGGAACCTCAGCATTGTTTATCCTATCCCCAAGAAATGAGACCCTCAGAACTAAGCCAACTACAGAGGTATCAATCTTCTTAACATCGCATATAGGATCCTACCTGTCATGTTGTGTGAACGACTGAAGCTGTTCAGCAACAATTTGGTTGGTTCATCATCATTTGGTTAAAGTTTACCATCGACCAAATATTCACACTACTGCTGATCTTGGAAAAAACCCATGAACTCCAAATCTGTACACATCACCTATACATCGATTGTAAGGTCGCGTACGACAGCATCTATAAAGACGAGTATAGAGAGCAATGTCCAGTTTTGACATCCCTGCCGAACTTGTCCGTTCATGCAGGATGACAATGCGATTTGTAACTTACGCGCCAACGGCACAATCTTTCAAAAGTCCGTCCAATTACTCGCATACGCCGGTGATATTGACTTAATCGGAAAAAATCAGCGTGATGTCAGTGGCGCTTTCGAGAGCATTGATGCGGAAGCGGCGAAGATGGGTTTTAAGATCAATGAAGGCAATACCAAGTTTATGCTGTCAACAAGAAATCACCGGGATTTCGGACAGAAGGTCACCTCGACAGATATAACTTTGAGGTAGTTTAGGACTTTGCCTGCCTAGGCTCCGCTATATATCAGACCACGACACCAGCGCTGAGATCAAACAAAGAATAACACTTGCTAGTTGCTGCTTCTTTGGACTAAGAAGGCAATTGACCAACAAAGTCCTCTCTCGAACTACAAAAGTGACCTTACACATATAAGACTCTAATAATCTCATTCCTGATCTATGGCGCAGAGCCATGGACTTTTCGAAGGTGATACAACGACGAGCTGTATGGGCTGTATAGCAATATTGCCTTAGCCAGAAGACTTAGCAATGACTGAGATTGCTGAGTCACCATTGCTTCGGTCTGAAAAGTCTTCGAATCTGTCCTGGGGGGACAGCGCAGTAGAGAAAGACCGCGACTCAAGTGGCGCACATACGCGGAAGGGGCCCTAAACTGATTTAGCCTGCGATATATTTGATATTACCCGGACCTTTCTTGTGGAATTCATTGGAATTCATTTTTATAGTCATATGAGCACCTTTGGTTGATCTGAGTAAACTACGCCTATATCCACAGATATTGTAGTGGGCCAAACATGCCATTTGTTTGTGTCCTGTTTTGCTTAAATCATTTCTTTGGAGGACAATGACAAATCATGTAATAACATCGACAAGTGTCCTATATTCTTGTTCTCCCGGTAACACTGAATTACATGTCTCCTAATCTCCCTGGAACAGATAACATTTATTAACTTACCACCTGCAGTTAAGGGACTTTTTTAAGCTTCATTGTACTCGTATTCTTGTCCACAAAACTTAAACCCCTTCGAAAATACCTCACATACTTAAATCCGGTTTATTCCTTACTTACGCCTCTTCCCTCTCTGGGAAGAATTTAATTAAAATTATTTTTGCCACCCATAAATGGCTACCCCTGGGGAGGATTTTCTATTCCCATTGTGGGATTTCTATACAAATGGCAGACTGGTTTCGTAATGAGGACCAAAAGTACGAGTACAAGTCTTGCCCACAATTTCACTATTCCAGGCAACTCTATTAAATGTAATTCCCTTTTAATTGTATAGCAGGACTCTGATCCTTTTTAAATGTGATTGCATCCTATGGTGTGCTCCCTTGAAGCAGAATGTATTCGTAGATATCCCATTCCGGTATGTAGTTCTCACACCACAGTTCATAATGCCCCAACCCAACAAAGGACACGAGCTAATGGAATCTGTTTAGAATTTTACACACGTTTTGGACACGAATTGCTTACATGTGAATTTATGAAAAGCGCTTCTCGCTTACATACGAATATGGATATGGAGGTAGTTGGACCTCAGATGGAAAGATACGAACACCAAACATAGTATCCCCACTTTTGGACTAGAGTGGACACTGTGGGATTTAGTGTTGTAATTGTTATCCCTTATGGCTGTGCAAGAGCAGGAAACTTTTAAGTCAGATAATTCTGGAAAATTAGAGACGAACAGGTGTATGTTAGAGCTAATGAGGTCGGTTAGTGATTATTACCTCGAGTGCAGGGATAGTAACTAATCAGAATGGAATTTACATGTAATTCTGTGGATTTTGACCCGATTATCACAACTGGCTGAATGAGTTCTGAATGGAGTTTGCAATTATTTCGAATTTGGAGAATTAAAGTATTATGTACATTGGTTTAGTACTTTTTCTAGGTAGAAACATTCTTGGTATATATCATTCGAGCGTTAATTCATGCTCCTAGAGCCGGTGTTTATAGAGCGATTAGACTACAATAAATATATAAGTATCGGGTATTTATTTTCCTACCATATTTATACTAAGAGGAGTGTAGCACTACTCTTTTTTACCGCGAAACACAATCGTTCTGTTGATTGAAAGAGTTATTACCCGGCTGTTCTCTACTATGACATTAGTCGGTATTGCCTGCCGGTGCAGATAACCCTTGGACTACCTCAATATTTCGCTTCTTTTTTGTCCTCATTACTTTGAAGATTGACATCCTTGACCGTGTCGTGTATTGCTACCAATAATTTACCAACAATTCACTAGGAACAGTGACTGACTTCAAGCTCAACCTTAGATCTTGGAGCGGCGATATACTTTCCAGAAATGGATAGCGACGACTCCAATTTATGCGAGGCGTCAATTAAGTCATCGGTCTCCTCTTCTGACACTCTGTCGGAAATGTTAACCGATGACGAATTAAAAACAGATCTTCTACGATCAGAGGAAAAAGTTGAGCTCTTGGGTACATTGTTATAATCGGAGGACTTGAACAGCACCGTGTTGGAGGCTATTCTGGTAAATTGTAGCAATGATACGGTTTCTCCAGGCTAATATCTATCATTCAAAAAAGGATTCGGCCGCACTTATTCTGCGTCTTTCCAAAAACGCAGAAGATATCATCCTCATCCAGGAACCATGGATCGTAGAAGGTGTGGTTCGTGGATTTGGGACACCTGCATTCACTCCGCTCTATACAAAAGACAAGGGCAAGATTAGAACTTACTGCATTTTACTTCCTAACCTCAGTGACCCCAACTTAACCTTTGCCAGAGTAGAGACTGCCAAAAGCTCCTACTGGCTGCCATCATCATATCTTGGCCACGATCATGTGGGACCTCTCCCTGGTGATAACCCAGAAAGGGTGGTACTGGAAGTTGGAAGGCTAAAAACTTACCACATCATCTCTGCGACGCTAACGCTCTTCACACGGTATGAGGCAGAGTCACTTTTCGATTACATTATAACTACTAATCTCATTGTTTGCAAAATTGGCAATGAGCCTAATTTTATAACAAGAAACCGACAGGAAGTACTGGATATCAGTCTTGTTTCCGAAAATATCACTCAAATTCTAACGAACTGGATGGTATTGTCTGAACACTCATTTTCAGGCCGCAGATACATCCAATTTGACCTGAGTGATGCTCTCCCAGCGAACCAGCATTCCCGAATTGGCTAAAATACAGAGGAATACTGGCAGTAACGCTATCCACTGAACTCTTAAGTCCCCCGCGTGACACCAACGAGCTTGATATGAAAGTCAGGGAATTCACCCCGGCTCTCTATCCGGCTATGGCTACTTCCTGCCCTCTTATTCAACCGAGAGGCAAGAAAAAGCCACACTGATGGACATCAGCACTGAGACAGCTTAGAAACTTTTGTAGAAAACATTTCAACTTAGCAAAATGGACAAGAGAAGTGACTGACTTTGACTCATACAAAAGAATCCCTCAAAATATATAAAAAAGAACTGAGGAGGGCAAAGCGACAATCCTGGAGATCATTGTGTGACAAAATTACAGAAACCTTTGATGCACCGTGGTTAAGAAAAATCCACTCTACAGATCCTATGATGCCTAGTTGTTTGAAAAAAACCGATGGCTCTTGGATAACCTCAAGAGATGAATCACTAAACCTGCTACTGGACACCCACTTTCCAGGTAGCTCCCAATTCGCGGCCAGTAGCAACCCAAACAGGACTACTGCAACCGGGACCAAAATTCACGGTATAATACCTGTCGAGCTACAAATGTCCTCAGATATTATCTTACCTACGATGGAGATTATCATGAGGAGCTGTTTAGAAGTGATCTACATTCCACTGTCATGGGGAGAAGTCAATTTAGCTTTAATTCTCAAAGACGGAAAATGCTTTCATGTTGTGCCAAACGACCTCAGGCCTATATCATCTTTCCTTCTGAAAACTCTACAACAACTGATTTATAGCCATATACGAGCTGAAACTGATCCACGACTTTTGTCAACGGCTCAACATGCCCACTGTAAAGGAAAGTCGGTGGATATGGCTCTGCATTCATTGACAAGCCACATCGAACTAACCTTGCAATATAGAGGGTACACAATGGTTGCTTTCTTGGACATAGAGGGTGCCTTTGACAACATCAACACATCCGCACTTGGCCTCACTTGGGGAGTTAATAAGTTTTATGTTAAATAGGAGGATAATCAACTCCAAACTGCTAAAAGATGTGTCAACAGAAGTACGCCACAGGGAGGTGTCCTTTCTCCCCTTCTCTGGAACTTAGTGGTTAATGAACTGCAGATATACCAAGAAGCTGGTGGTAGCAGGGTGATAGCCTATGCGAATGACCTTCCTATAGCCGTCTCAGGTAAGCATCTTAATAACGTTAAATCTTAACAGATTAACCCGTTGGGCAGATCGTTGTGAATTAGGATTAAAACCCCTATAAAACTGACCTTGTCCTCTTTTCGAGGAAACTTAAAATTCCAGTTATAGACCCTCCCTCAATAAACGGTACCAGTTTAGTCTTGTATTGTAAAATGTTTATTGTTCTCTGCAGCTGTACCGCCAGAAACTTAATCCTCTTCGACGTTCTACAGGGGGGACTGTCGTTCCGCATGCTTAATAACTAATCTTTGTACAGAACCTGTCCAATCATTTCTCCGTACTCGCTCTTTAGATTCTGCAACTCGGTCGATCCTCGATTCATCTGATCACGGATGAAACTCCTCTGCAGCTTAATCCGATCGACTTCATTTCGACACAGTTGGATTTGCTTCATAAGTTCCTCCAATTTAGAGTTCTGGAAATCGATTTGCTTCTTGAGGTACCTTCTCTTCGCTTCAAGTCGCTGCATCCGGATGGGAAGCGTCTGTTCGTCCACCGTTTTGCCATAGGGATACCAATTCGCATCACAGCGATCCTTGAACCGCTCCTTCAACATCTCCAGCGCGTGGCTATGTTGTCGCCAATGTTGCAGCTTACCCAGCTCTTCTCGATCGAGTGGATGATCTCTTTCTGAAGGTTCTCCTGGAAATCCTTCAGCAACATTTCCTTGTTAAACATCACATTGTCCTCCTTTAGGATCATTGCAAAGTCCTCTAAGTGCTCCAACCTCAAATTCCGGACAAGTTCCTGGTACAGATGCCAGTAGGCCTCCTTGGCTTTGTCTGCTTTTTGGAAATTTCTCTGGAATTGCTCTTCCTGTGGTGTATTCGCATCCATTTCATGTGAAATAACTGTGCGCCCGATGGTTGAATGGAATTTGGATTTAGAGATTTGTGTTAACGGTCGTTTTTTGTAATTTATATTTAAACAAGAAAATACGGGATAGAAGAAAATTGACAGAGAAGAGCAGTCTGCGCAGAATCGCAGACCAAGAGAAGATGAACGAACGCGACGAAAGAAGGTGGTGAAATGATACTTTTCCCATACAGCAAAATATTTGGGTCTCAGAAAACTAAACTGGAAACCTAACACTCAAGAAATAGTCCAAAAAGCTAAAGTAGCTTTATTCTCTTGCCAAAAAGCAATTGGGAACAATGGGGCCAACCTCGCGTAATCCACTGACTATACACCTCCGTCATAAGACCGATACTCACCTACAGGGTTGTTGTCTGATAGACGACCTTAGACGACTGTAGCAAACTAAGTAGAGTCCAAAGAACAGCATTTCAACGCATAAGCGGAGTCATATGGTCTACTCCCTCGGCGGCAGTGGATATCTGCTACAACCTGTTTTTTTTTTCTTTCTTTAAAGTTTGACCGTTCGTCACCGAGTAGAGCGTCTGTGGCTCGATGGCTTTAAGTATTTATTATACGCAGAGGGTTCCAGACCGTCCATCTGGCTCTGGGACTAACGTGACCATCCACCACTTCACCGAGACTCCTGTCTCCGCCCTCTTGCAGACCTATAGGTTGTCCCCTCCGACAAGCATAAAGGCGGAAGGCAGAGTTCAACAACCCACCAATTCTTTCCACTAATATGCTTCTCCAAGGAGACAAAGGACATAAAATGAAGGGTTAGGGCCAAACAACGCATCGCGCCGGAAAGTTTTAGGTGGAGCGGAGATGCCTTCTAAGGCTAAGGGGACTACAGATAGGAGAGATGACACAACACAAGGGGCAAAAGCCGAGAACTTCATCAAGGGCTCTTGTATACAGCTCGTTGAACGCTGGTCTCGCGCCTTCCTCTTGGCAGATCCCCTTTCTGCTTTTTAACTGACCGTCCGTCATACCTGTGGTTGTTGGTCCTTCAAGATACCAGACGGCTGCCCGCCACTCTTCTAGGATTTTCAAGAACCAAAGGAAAAGATTGTGGATGGGTGAAGGCCAAAGAAAAGGAAAGTGTAGGAATTGTTGTAGCAACTTTTACCGCAACAGCATGACAACATTCGCTTCCGTACTTTTCTGCATGAGCTTATCTAATTGCGCCTCTAATAATTTATTTAAATATTATAGATGATCGACTTTTGCAGAAATCTCGTTGTGGTTTTCCTTTAATCCTACCAGCTCTTAGTAGACTAAATGAAAATCGGACTTTGTTACGAGTTCTTTAATTTGTTCCCTTTTCTTCGGACCTAAAATTGCTTTCAGCTGTTCAATTGTGATGCCAGTTATATCCTCCATTGCTGTTAGGCTTTGGAGTTCCCTGGGACGCCTTTTCTCACCCTTTAGCTGTTCTGGTGAAGTCTCTTGGAGCCCTCTTTTTTTCATTTAGTGAGATTATGCTGTTGGTAAATTTGATCCATGGGTACAGTTCCTGGGATGCACTTAGTATCGCAATTCTGTATTAATCGTACTGTTTTCTATTTTAATTAACGCTTTTTCGCTAGAAGTCTTTTGACTGAATCCTAGTTTGTCAATCTCAATCCGTAATAGTATGTGAGTATAATTCCTAATTGATTTCAGATATTCGGCTTTCCTTCCTACTGCTTTTCTTTGATATTTCCGGACAAAAATTAAATAGACTCTGTAGTAAGTTCAATTAATATGTAAACGTCAGTCACCTTTTCTCCACTAACAAGTCATCAGACAAAATTACTATAATTCCATGCAACCCATGGTCCATCGGAATTCGCCCAATCAATTCAGATCAATCTAATCGCACTTCACAGCACCATTTACCTTTCTCTCCTGTCTATATTAGCTGTTTGAATATTTACAAATCATTTGCATACCTTGCACAGAAAGCAACAAAGCCATCACTTTCCGTTTCATCGGACAAAGGACTAGGGATACATCTGAATCTATTGTATTTACGCCACACATAACATAGTAAGAGCATACCAGTAATAATTCGAGAGTAAATATCAATTTGTATCAATTAGCCAAGGACCCTATGATTTATGGTTATTACATCATTGAATAAGTGCAATGAATCTCTGGCATTTGATGCATTCAATTCAATTAATATCCTCGTATGTTAGAAAGGGTTGAATTCACCCACTACACTCGTAGAAATCAATACAATTTCAAACAACAGCTCATCTCTTATAACCCAACTCATTTCGGATGAACTCAATTCAATCGCACCGCCCAAATGAATGCCATTAAAGTTATAACCACCCACGGAGTCATCCCAGAACCACCCTCAACCAGTCTGCATTCTGCGAAAAAGGACATCTGACTGACCGCTATCGTTAAAACCAATGTTGCACAAGCCAATTTGTTGACGAAGGCTTATATGTAGATCGTCGTCGTCCGCGTACTGGCCGCATGACTTTATCCCCTTAGCCTCAGGGTGTTGAATTATGTTTATCTCCGCAGTTACGGGACGCCGTATCTCATGCAATCACAACCAAATAAAAGCAACACCAACAGAGAAAAAAAAAAAACCCTTAACAGCCCCTCCACCACTAATGTTCGACATATGCTATACCCACAGCACCGTAAAGGATGTAAAGGACAAACTCTAGGGCCTACCAACTCAATGATAACCATCCGCACCAGATACTAATATGAGTAGGCTTTCGCTGGATTTCAACATTTTCATTTTATGAAGAGACAAGCTAGGTACCCTGTCTCTGGCCTGCCTCTTTGTAAATGGATAATTCTGTTTTTGGGAACAGCTCTGCCCCAGGCACAAGTCCACGTTAACGTTGGTCATTTTGAAAAATCAGCTCATAAAGCGGCATGAGTTCCAGTCGTGGTCGAGCAACATGGCACGGGCGAAAATAAATTAATTCTTGTTGTCCTTTTATCTTGGTTTGTTGTTGTTATTATAGGAATAGTAGAGCTTCTGTTGTTGCCACTGGTTTATACTGCCGCCAATGTTGTCCGATCTTTTCGGTTGCGCCAGTGGTCATTATAATGGCCGCACAGCACCGATGTACCATGTTCCCACTCAAGCAAATGAGCTATTTCACAATAACTCCGTAGGGATGTTTATTTTAAACTATTGGGACCAGCAATGGGACTAAAGCTGGAATTGGGATTGGGACTGTCACTGTCACTGGAGTGGGAAAACACAGAATTGGTTCTACAGGGAAATGTCCTTATTCGGAACTTTTTGTAAGCTGGAGGCTTTTGGAGTGTTTCTGGACTATGACATTAATGTTTGTTTAGGATTCTGTGGAATACGTAAAGTTCGGTTAGAGTTGGGGCTTAGATTTGGTTTACTAATGAGACAATTAATCAGTGACCTGAGGATGAAATTTTTAATCAATTATTATGGGTCAGCGCTGGGGAGGGTTAAACAAATATTGGTTGGGCACGGATACGGTAGAATTTTTTCTAACCCAGACTTTTTTGTAAGCTATGTTGGTTTTAATTTTGCATATACCCTGCAGCGTTACATACCCACAAGACCTTTAGGACACTTTTCAAACAACCGATTGTCTGGTCACAGATTTAGGTCATCGTTTACAGATTTCAAAATCTATTTTTTTTTTTCATTCTCTTTTTGCAGATATGTTGGTCGTCATTGTTCGGTATTTTGGTCGAAGTATTTGTGCATTACGTCTTATATGATTTTGTCACAGAAGTGCTTCACCTCTCTTGAAGTTTTGCTAAAGGTTTTCAGGAGAGATACGTACTTTACCCTTTTCATCAGTTCTGGCTTTAGCTTTTTTCTTTCCTTATACCAACTCAAAGTAGTATCCATACAGCAACTATGGGTGTGGAATAAACGCATCCGTGGTTTCGTGGGTGGCCAGGGTCCAGTGGTAGTGTATTGGCTGCCAAATCGGACGGTTCATGGTTCAATACCAGCCGCATCCGAAAGACATTCTTTTTTTTTAGGCAACTAAATTCAAGTAAGGTGAGTGGTTGCCTAGAATGCAACAACAAGTCCAATTACACTAAAAGTTCAGTCTCCCCATTAAAAGTTGGATGCCACCTATGGAGCAAAATAACCACTGGTCCCAAACATCTCTTTCTCTATCCAACTTTCCGAAAACCTTAACAGGTGCTCATTTATTTTAAGAGTAGTAATGCCCTTTTGAGTGTAAAGTTCTTTAAGAAAAAAGAATGTCTACGAGTATAAGACGATCGAAAGGACCGAGAATTTGTCTCCGTGCCTCTTTCTCATCTTCTGAATTCAAACAATTTCGGAACCAAGATATAGTTTCTATAGATATACCACTTCCCGGAATTTATTCAGAAAATTGGAAATACAAATTTATTCATCTAAATCTATATTGTCTCCTTCAAAGTAATCCCCATCGACTGCAACACACTTATGCCAGCGCTTGATCCAATCCTCGAAACATTTTTTATATTCGGTTTTCGGTATGTCCATCACTGCTTTCTGCGATTTTTCCATTACTTCCTCTCGGCTGCTGAAACGCGTTCCCCGTAGTGGTTTTTTAACTCAATTGAACAGAAAGAAGTCACAGGGAGCCAAATCAAGTGAATTCGGTGGCTGTTGGATGGTATTTGTTGCATTTTTCGTCAAAAAATTACGAATAATGATGGCACTGTGCCACGGTGCGTTATCATGGCGCAAAATCTACGAGTTTTCTGCCCACAATTATGGTCTCTTTCGGCGAATTGCTTCACGCAAACGTCTCATAACGCCCAAATAATACGAGTACTGTTTGTTTACTATCTGGCCTTCTGGCAAAAATTCATGATGCACTACACCATTGTAATCCATGGAAACCATGAGCATTGCCTGCTTTTTTGACTGAAAACGACGTGGTTTTTTTGGTCTCGGCTCATTTGGTGAACGCCATTCACTTGCCTGATGTCTGAATTGCGTGTCGTACTTATAAACCCATGTCTCGTCTCCAGTAATGATCCTTTTGATGAATGTGGGATCGGATTCAGCCTCGCAAATAATCTCTTTTGTGACGTCAACACGATCTCTTTTTTGCATCAAATTGAGGTCTTTCGGCACCATCTTTGCTGCTACACGACGAAAACCCAAATCATTAACCAAAATGTTTCGGACGGATCCATAGTCCTCCGCTATCTCTCTGATGGTTAATTTGCGGTTATTGATCAATATTTCTTTTACTTCATCAACGTTTTCGTCGGTTTTCGATGTCGATGGTCTGCCACTGCGTTCATCATCTCCAATTGACTCACGACCACTTTTGAACCGCTCGTGCCACTGGAAAACGACCGTTTTCTTTAGAGAATCGTTGCCGAAACACTTTTCCAACATTTGCAACGTTCGCGCACCATTAAATCGGTTTTTTACGCAAAATTTAATACAAGTTCGTTGTTGCAAATTTAAATCCATTTCTAAAATTGTAAAAAATCGCCAACACACACAAAGATAGATGTACTCTTGGCTACGTAACTTTTGCAAATGTCAAGCTATGACGCTAAGATTTAGAGGGAATATCAACAACAGATTTACCAACTTAACAAAAAAACATAACTCAAATCGGAACAATGGGATCGCCACAAACCAGCGTTGCGTCAACTTATTTTCCCTATTACTCGGGATTAACGCCACCACAGAAAGCAGTAGCCGGACACGTTCAGTAATGTGATTCTAGAAATCAAGGAATCTAGGGAATCACCTGTTTAGTTCCATATTATCGTTTGACCTAGTTGTCAACAGTGCCAACATTTGCCTCGCAAATAAAACAGAGAGTTGTTAACTTGGAGCTATCCAACAGGAACGCTAAGACGACTTTCGGCTGGAAAGTACTATCGCATATCTCCATGTCAAACCATAGGTGCAAATGTATATCGAATTAGAATCGGATTCGAGGCCTCGACTTTATTGAATAGGAGGAATCCACGGAAAACCAACTGAACTCCCCTAAACTCAGAATACAACAAAAACTAGAGGAAGCTGTATAGAACCTGAACGGGGTCCTCACAAGTAGTTTTATATGACATGTTATGGCAGAAAGAATAGTGCAGATCGCCTATTGCATGGTAGGAAACTAAACAACTTCTAAGCAATTCACTTAAGACTAATTTGGAGGAAGGCTGGCATTTTTATAGAGCAAAGCAAAAATCATATGAGAAGCTTATTCCGATTTCCAAGAGTGTATCTTATAGGGACTTTGCCGAAAATATTTATTAAAACACTCGGTGAAGCCAGTATATTAGTCAAAGATCTCAAAAGGGGCAAATCAGCCAGACCGGAGTCAGTCAGTCAGAAAACTTAACGGCGCCTGCACTGAATCAAAACCAGAGACCCTCTGCCTCATGCTTCAAACACATTTCTCAGGTAACCTAATCAGGATCAGCTCGCAAGCAGCTTATTTTACAAAGCCGCAAGTGAGATGAGTAATACAACACGCCTAACTCGTATCTCTCATATGTTGGGGTGACGGATCAGGCCATCAAAGACACTATTGCTTCCATTGATGGATTTCGAGTTGCCTGGTGCCGATGGTACCTTCAAAAAGGTTTCAGTGGCTTTGAAGGGAATCTTCACGGACATACTCGTAAATTTAAATAACTTTTATAAAAAAAATCATTAGTAAACGAATATTTGATCCATTTTTAATGATTATAAAATTAAGTTACTTTGGAATAATTTGCCGAAATCCTGCCTAATAGTGAGGTTAACCTTTATACCGAATATTGGGGGAGATAACAACACGCTCGCTAAGAGCTTCAGATCGACTGATCTCCTTTATTTTGTAAGGCGCAGACGAATGATGCTAACTACAGCTACTAGCGCAAACAATTGATTACGCAATGGAGTGTCATGTCTCCGCTGCCATGATGTATATTGGTCGACTGACTGTTTAAAGCTCCTAATAGTCCTAGCGTCTATGCTCAGGTATATTCAGATGATGTGACTGCACTGCCTGTCAGATAATGCTTAGCGACTGTCTGCTCTTAACAGCAGAGAGCCCTAGACGTGATCGACGATTGGTCGTTAGAAATAGAATTTCGGCGAATGCTTTGACATTATACTCTTTACGAGAAGGAGGAAGCTAAAAGGGTTGACTCATCTTGTGCTGGTAGCCATCACTATCCGTTTCTCCACTAATTATTCTGTCATCCTAGATAACAAGCTTTTTTGGAAATGGTAAAATGTTTAACACGTCGAAAACTTCTAGCACTTTTAAGAAGACGGTCCTTTTAAAGGCCAATTACAGCCTTTTGTCTGCTAGGAAACGCTTTGGCCAAAATTGGTAACTGCTCCTATTACTTGGCTTAAAAGACCAATCTGTCTCGGCTGCATGGAGGCTTCCCCAAGGCGATGGATCAGCTCTAGACGCATGATGAGTCTCATGGGCTGCAGTCCCAAATTCATTTTCCGTTCAAGAGGAAGAGAATTTCCGTACAAGACGCACTGGAGTTTTGATGGCATTTCGCTGCGACTGTCTTTTAACTCTTGTCTTATGGAGAAGTCGTCGAATGCAGTGACAACAGAATTCCTGTTATTAAAAAATATGAAATTCACCATCCGTATGCCAACGAATAAATAGTTTCGGCCAGAATCTGAGCTAGGGAAGGAATGTAGTCCAGTCTTCACTGATGGGTCTAAAACCGATGCTGGAAAATGTCAGATTTCACTTATCATCAGAAAAACTGTCATTTTTCTTCCAAGCGGAAATACACGCAATTCTGATGACAATGAACTATATTTTGTGAAGAATCAGTGGCGAGGAGGAAGCATTTGCAATCTTTACCACAGGTATGCTGCTCTTAAAGATTAACTGAACCCTCTCGCGACTTCAAAGCTCATTTATTTAAGGTGGCACTACAGTTCAAAGTAGACCTGAGCCTCAAGCAACAAGCGTCTCCAGCCAGCTCCATCTTTGGCTAGCTGCCTCCAGTTTTGCATTCTAAGTTAATGGCGTCCCACGGGGGTATTCGAAGATTTTTTGGACCGAAGCGGTGGTGCCCATCCGTTTTGCATGACCCAGCCACCTCAGTCGTTGGATCATCACTCTTCTGATTAAGTCGATGTCGGGGTACATCTTGTACAGTTCGTCACTGTATCTCCTCCTCCACTCACCGACTGCAGATGAGACCGAAAACCATTCGAAGAATTTACCTCTCAAAGCAAAAAAGATCACCCTCATCCATTTTTGATAAGGTCCCTGCCTGGGCGTCATAGAGTGAGGCTGGGATTATTAAGGTCTTACTCGTATATAGGGTCACTTGTATTATTCAAGAGTGGACTTTGATAGTCAAGGAGACACGAAGACCCAAAGAAGCAGAGATTGACAAGTGTTATCCTTCGCTTGAAATCAGCTCTGGTGTCGTTTTCTGAACTGATAGTGGATCCTAGGTAAACAAATCGCTTAACTACCACAAAGATATATTTGTCGATATAATCTTCGGTCCTTTCTTGATGACAGCATATATTTGGTTTTACCATCATTGACTGTTAAACCCATTTTTGCCGCTTCCGTCTCAATATTCGCGAAGGCTCCACTAACATCACGCTGCTTTCTTCCGATTATGTCAATATCACCGGCTTATGCAAGCCGCTAGACGGATTTTTGAAAGATTGTACCTCTTATGTTGGCTCGCGAGTTTTGCAATATTCTTTTAAGAATGATGTTAAAGAAATAGCATAAGAGCGCATCGCCTAAATCCTTCTTTGACATAAAAGGTCTCGGTGAGTTCTTTACTGAACTTGATGGAGCAGCGCGCATTCTCCATCATCATCCTGCACAAACGGTCAAGTTTGGAAAGGATGGCAAAACTAGACATTGCTCTCTATAGCCCGTCTCTATAGATGCTGTCATACGCGGCCTTAAAGTCGATGAATTGGTGGTGTGCATCGATTTGGAGCTCATGGGTTCTTTCCAAGATCTGCAGTAGTGTGAATATTTCGTCGATGATGATCTTTCCTGGTCCGAAACCTCACTGATATGAACCAATCAAGTTGTTGACGAACAGCTTCAGTCGTTCACACAACATGACAGATAGGATCTAGTTGGCGATGCTAAGAAGATTGGTACATCTGAAGTTGGCGCAGTTCGGAAGGTCTCCTTTCTTGAGGATCGAGCAAACAATGTTGAAGTTCCATTCATCAGGCATACTTTCGTCCGACCATATTTTACAGATGAGTTGGTGTATGCTCCTAACCAAGTCATTGCCTATCGTTTTGAAGAGCTCGGAAATCAGGATGCCCGGTCCAACAGCTTTGTTGGACTTAAGGTTAAATATCCAGGTCAGGTTGACGGCCTTGTTGGTCTACATCGTCCAGAGTGAAAGGCCTGCCTGACAGTGGTATTTGGTTCGTCATCGATGATATACTGTCTACAAAAATGCTCTTTCCAAATCTTCAGCATCTACTACTCTGTTCCCTTGTTCATCTTTACAGGCTTCGATTCGGGGTTGGTGTTAGTGGAACTTTTTGGTAGAACTCCCGAATCTCATTCCTGGAGTAGCGTCTCTATATTTCCTCGACCGCGGGTCTCATCCTTCTTTTTCTTCCTGAGAAGCCGTGTTCATCTCTCCTTTTCTGTTCATAGAGCTCTTGAGCAACTCTAGTCTTTCTATGTAGCGCCGCTTTGTATGCATCTTGCTTAGCTGCATGTGCTTGCCAGTACTCATCTTCAAACAAGGGTTTCGTTTTGTTGGCTGAGTAAAACCCAGCACATTAGAGGAGGCATATCTGATGGGATTTTGGCAATGCTCGTTCTGGTCTTCGATTTCTAATTCTAGGGGCACAGGATCTCTTAAGAAAATAAGGTAGACTCGATCGGAAAAGGATTTGGCGGTTCAACATGGAGGGCCGGTTCCATTATAGATTCCCCTAGGGCAAGGAGTCGGTTAGACCGAAGCCAGTAAACAGTTCGGGGATTTGAAAGCTGCTGTTGCTCCATTAAGGGCGCATCCGCCATCATCTTTTTTCCAAGACCCTATCTTAGTCTCCGAAATGCTTACCGACTTGAGCTCCAAACATGTCGGAGTAGCTCGGGTAAGGCCTTATTTGTTTTATTCCGGGATTTTACTTCACCGTTGATTCTATCTGAAGAATTCATTCGCTGGCCCGTTTATAGTGCTATTATTCTTATCTGCTGGTCAGCACTCGTGCTTATAAGTTTGGCAAGTCGAGCTTGAGTGGACACCGACCAGTACCCGATGGTTACCACTTGAAGGTAAAATAAGGACAGTTGAAATGTAGAAATAGTTACAAAACTGGGCATCGCCAAGTTGATACTTCTCAGTGACTACCTTATTTTTACAGCACCCAACCTTCTGGATTATTATTTTGTATGGCCATCTCTATATTTTTTAATAATTTAACGTCTAGGTTAATGTCTTTGACGTTTTGTTCAATGCCGGGTATTTCAGAATTCAAAATCTCGAAATATACAACGAAATATACAATGAAGATGATGAAGAGGAGGCTATCTTTCAGTTTCCGCTTATTTAGTTAAGTGTGTTTGCTTGAAAAATATCACTTGTGGGCGTTTTTGCTAGCTTTCTGAATGGACTCTAACAAAGGTGTGAGCTGACTAGGCTTATTGAAAATATCGCCTTTGGTCGATGTGAGTTCTGGGTCATATGTACTAAAATGATTATGACGCAGAAGCATTTGTTGACACATGTGCATAGTTCCAGATTGAAAATTTCAAGTTTTCATTGTAGTTGAGCTCTAGAATTACAAAAATGCAAGAAATGCCATAATAAATCCTTCGATGAGCAGAACTAAGGATTAGTACATGCTCGCTCTAGAAGAAAATCACTTTTTGATTTCCTAAGCTGATTAGCGGCGTCTATTTATCTAATCCAAATCATCCTTCCAAACGGTCTGCCAATTCAATCGACTGATGAATTCTCATTAGTGTAGTCCCTAACAAGACATCTGCTTTATCAAAAGTATCCCTCCAATGCGATTAACCCATTCCTGATTGAATAAATGCCAGTTGCCTTGTGTTTAATCCCACCAAGATACTCCGTTCAAAGACCGCAACTACGAATATACTATTCGTCAGATAATCAAAACCATTTATAGGATTACATTGATTAATGATGTTGACCATTATCCTGTTTACACGGCAAACTCTCTTCCAGCTTTTATACAAAAGGGAAACGGAAAAATTCTTCCACAAAAGCGAAATGAATAATTATGCTACGTGGACCAAATGTCCTTCGTCCTTTGACGGATCTTGTCATTAATTTGGCCGCACACAAATCCTCTTCGCTTATTGTTTCCTACATTGAAATTCCTTTAATCACATTAGTACCAACCATCTACCATCTACCAACTACCAAACCGACGATATTTATCCCTTTTTCGCTCTCCTGGTCGCCGAATCCGGCATCGGGGAGGATTTGCGGAATTATTCATGAGTAAAGTGCTCAGCGAAGCAAGGGTATTATTACGAAAAGTAGCAAAAGAATTTTCATTTGCCAGAAAGAGCGCTATCCAATCCAACTATTCGCTACGTCCATATTTCATTAGGCATATTATTGGTTTTAATAACGTCGCTCGTTCGGTCGGTTGTCCAAGAGGATGGCACACCACCACCACCATTGTGGTGGTTCCCGTTTCTCATCTTTTCTGCCGGATTGAGGTTTCTCCAAAAACGACGAAGAAAAAAAAGCGAAAAATCTCTGCGCATTTGATGTCATAAAAATCGCAATCGTCTTTATTACTGCTATGAGAGGTTCCTGTGTGTGTATCCGTATGTTGGCTACGGAAAGGACTCCATGTGGAGGAGTCCTTGATTTCAATATCAAAATATATGTCCTTCTATTGGTTGGCTTTATTGAAGCGGAAATTGTGGGTAATAAAAAGGATGCACGCCAACCATACAACCTCATAAATTGCCAAAGAGAGAGAGAGAGTTGCTTTGGAATGGCTTTGCATCCGCCCCGACTGGACCTAACCAAACCATCACATTGCCGGGCTTATGGGTGTAATTCATTCTGTTAGAACGAGGGTGGTCATAGTTACTGGATGGATAAAAAGTGACATTTTTTGCGGGTGCAGCGATTCCAAAACGGACTATGATAGTATCCTTCTCAGTTCCGCAATGCATATGAGGCTATTGCCTTGGCTTTGCCAGAAGCAAGGATGTACTCGTAGATTAAGTGATTTGAAGCGGAGAGATTTATTAAATTGCACTAGCGTATGGCTGTAAGGACATTTTATCTTGAGAAAAAAAAATATCCAAGTGCAACTGGATCAGGAAACCTCGTCTCGTATTCCACCCTTAACAAACGCAGTACCTCTTTAAAAAAGACTGATTCTCTTTGGTTTTCGAAAAAAAAAAAGAAGAAAACTCTCTTTGTGTTGATTATAATTCGCGTTCACCTTTGTTTTCAAAGAAAGTCGAACAGAGTTTGCAGACTTCATTCAGATTGCGGTCCTTTGACGGTGTGGGAGAAGTCGAGGTAGACCAGAACCATGCATGAGTCCTTGTATACCACCGACACCGACAACAGTTAAACCATTATACACTCCGTTGAAGTTGCAAACAATTATTTTCAATTTAAGTTCCACGGTGCATGAAATTAATTTCTTTTGTATGAAACGGGGATTTTTGACACTTTTCGAAGGATACATCCAGCCATATATTTGTACCCGCGGCACCTAACCTACGGTCTGTGCTATGTCTGGGAGGATGAATTTTGTTTTTCCATTTTTTTTCTCCTCCTTTGACTTGAAATTGGATTTGCTTGAGTGTTTGGTTGGAGTTAAGTGTGTGCAGGAAATTATGGCATTCGACAGCAGTTAAGAATTTCAAAATGAAAATTCAATTGCAGAAGATATTTTCCGAGGCAATAATTTATGAAGGCGTATGTTATGAGGAGTGGTATCCGGCACTTGACTTTGATTCAGGTGCAATTGTTGAAAGGATTTTACCATCGACAGAAGAGTGGTTAGCGGGATAAGGAAAGCAATCCGTTTCGATTAATTAGAGTTTCAAATTTGTTGGTAGGTCGTGAGTAGTTGGAAGCAGTCATGAACTCAGCAGACTTAGGCTTTGTAGGATCAAGTCGGAGGGAGTTGTAAGATCGGGGGTTTATAGAGTTAGGTTAGGTTAGAGTGGCTGTTGTAAAAACTAACCTACGTAGGCCTATTGGCCCATTGTGATGCCACGTGGATCTGTAATCCCCCTACTTCGGCTTAGAGAGTTGCCAGCAAAAAATAAAGCGAACATCCCAAAGCTGTAAGGTCTTACGGCCAGAAATGTTCAGGGATAGAAAAGGAAAAATTTATGTCTGAAGGCTGTTAAACGGTGATAACGGACAACATCACACCATCAAACAGAAACCAAAAGCAGGATAGCAATCTCTAAATCTAAGTCCAAAAAAGCTGTTAGACCCGATGGCTTAACTGCCGAGGTATTTAAATCAACGTGTTTGAAGTCTGGGTTAACGAATATATGCCCGACGAATGGAACTTCAGCATTGTCTGTCCGATTATAAGGAAGGGAGATCTGCTGAACTACGCCGACTACAGGGTAATAAGTTTTCTCAACACCGCATATACTCGTAAAACCCCGTTTGTCTGCCTAACATCCTTCCTCAACAGTCCGAATGGCCAATCAGTATAGTTTGACGCCACTAAAGTCCACCAGAGGATACAATTTTCACATTATGATACGAGTAGATCTTGGAAAAAACCCAGGAGGTCTTCTTCGGTTTCAAGGTCGCATGTGACATCATCTATAAAGACTAACTATACAGAGTTTTGGCATCCCTTTCATGCTTGTTTAACTATGCAGGATGACGATAGAGAATGCACACTATCCCGTCAAGGTCGGCAATGACAAAACCAAGACCTTCAATATCAGAAAGAACTTAAACAAGGCAATGCGTTATCACGTGACTCTTTTAGCATCTTTCTTGAAAGAATTGTGCGAAACTCACAAGTCAGCTCCAGAGGCACCACATTCCAAAAGTCTGCTCAGTTACTCGGATACTCAGACGATCTTGACAAAATAGGAAGAACGAACGAGCGTTTGCGATTTTTGACGCAGCAGCGGCACAGGTGTTCCTAGAGATCAAAGAAGGAAAAACAAAGTATAGTATGTGCTGTCAACAGAGAGGGACATACTAGGACAAAATGTCATGATAAGCAGCTGGAACTTTGAAGTTGTAAGGGACTTTATCTACCTCCCCTCCGCTATCAACTCCAACAACTATTCTTGTGGATAATCACTTTCGCTAATTGCTGCTTCTTTGAACTTTGAAGGCAATTAAGTAGTAAAGCCCTCTCTCGAGCTTCCGAAAAGATATTTTACAAGACACTGATCATCTCAGTCCTGCGCTCAAGCTTTGAAACTAACGAAAGCTGATGGAAATGCTCTTGGCGCTTCGGATGATTTTCGATTCAGTTTGCATTAATGAAGAATAGGGAAGACATTTCAGCAGTGAAACGTATGGATCTTACAGCGATACCGACTTGTCAGAAGAGCTCAGATAACCCAGTTTAAATGATTGGTTACCTTGAACAAATGATCACCAGCACCATGGACCGGAACATTTACTACTCCAACCCAGAGGGGCAACGAAATCGGTGACTACCTCATAATAGACGGCGCACACAAGTGGAAGATTAGATTAGCCAACTGCATGTGTATAACTGGAGGCAGCTGGCAAAAGACCGCGCTATCTGCAGATGCATACTAGCTGAGGCCTTGGCCCACCTCGGGTCATGGCACCACTTAAGTAAGTAGTTAGACTTCATCACTGTGACACTGTACTATATATTCGATTTCTAAAAGGTTTTTTTTTCTTTTCGTAGTTATAGCTCTTCAGCCTATACAATACCTGAAATTTCTTTTTACTAACATATGTTATGTCCTTTGACTAAGTCAGGGAATTCACTCTGGCTCTCAACCAGGCCATGGCCGCTTCCTGCCCTCTAATTCAACCGAGAGGCAAAAAAAAGCCGCACTGGTGGACATCAGCACTGGTACTGCTTAGAAACACTTGCAGAAACTTTTCAACCTAGCAAAGAGCACAAGAAAAGTGACTGACTGGGACTTATACAAAGAAACTCTCAACTTATACAAAAATCGACTGAGGAAGCGACAATCCTGGAGATAATTCTGTGACAAAATTACAGGAACCTTTGATGCATCGCGGCTAAAAAAATCCTCTCTACAAATCCTATGATGCCTAGTTGTTTGAAAAAAACCGATGGCTCTTGGATAACCTCAAGTGATGAATCACTCAACCTGCTACTGGAATCCGCACTTGGTCGCACTTGGGGAGTTGATCAGTTTTATGCTAAATAGGAGGATAATCAATACCAAACTGGGTGGGCTTCTGCTAAAAGATGTGTCACAGAAGTACGCCTCAGGGAGGTGTCCTTTCTCCTCTTCTCTGAAACTTAATGAACTGCTGATATACCTGGAAGTTGGTGGTAGCAGGGTGATTGCCTATGCGAATGACGTTCCTATAGCCGTCTCAGGTAAGCATCTTAATAACATTAAAAAACTCCTTCAGCTCAATCTTAACAGATTAACCCGTTGGGTAGATCGCTGTGGATCTCAATAAACGGTACCAGTTTAGTCTTTTCCGATACAGCAAAATATCGGGGTCTCATTTTTGACAGGATACTAAACTGGAAACCTGACAATCAAAATAGGGTCAAGAAAGCTAAAATAGCTTTATGTATCAAACTAAGTAGAGTCAAAAGAACAGCATTTCTAAGCATTAGCGGAGTCATATGCTCTACTTCCTCCGCGGCACTGGATATTCTACTTCACTTGACACTCCTTGATATTTTCAGTAGGCAAGGAGCTGCGACTGCAGCTATTACACCATACCTGAACTTTGGTTTGACAAAGCTTCCCCTCTAGATTCTTCTGGGAGGACGATGCTTTCATGGAGGACAAGTCAATCCACTTCTACAGGGATGGATCTCAAACCGATAGCGGTGTTTTCTCAGATAAGCTAAATCTAAGCCTCTCTTTCCGTCTTCCAAATTACTGTAGCGTGTTCCAGGCGGAAATTTTTGGCAACTAAACAACCTCCGTACTGGCTGAAGAAAAATGTGATATCTACAAAGGTTATCCGCATCTTTTCGGATAGTCAGGCCGCTATCAAGTCCCTGGAGTCAGTCTCACTAAACTCGAAAACCGCCCTTGAATGCCGATCGTTTTTCTTTTTGAGATGGCGGAGGAGTTCAACCTTCACCTTTACTGGGTGCCGGGCCACAGAGACATTTCAGGGAACTGTGAGGCCGACGAACTCGCCAAAATTGGAACCACTCTACCTATTCTACCGGAAAAGGGTGGCATAGGTATACCAATCGCCACGTGCAAATTAATATTAAAGCTGGATGCCAATAAAAAAAACAGACCTTAGGTGGACTGTTGGACCAACATGCCTAGCGGCTGAACAGATCTGGCCAAAGTTAGATCCGAATCGCTCTAAGATTCTGATCCTTCTAAATGGGAAGCATCTCAGCGCCATCATAGGTATCATCACTGGACACTGCTTTATAGGCAAGCACGCAAGACTGCTTGGCGCCTTTACAAATGATTTCAGTAGAAGCTGCATGGACGAGGATTAAGAGGAGACAATCCTCCACCCTCTCTGTACATGTCCAGCTCTCTCGCAGAGAAGAAAACTTCACTTAGGAGCTTTCTTCTACAATGACTGAAGCGATCTAAAAAATATAGGCGCTAACAGTCTCCTACATTTCATCGTAAGCTCAAACTGGTTCCATTAATAAGAGGATCATAGATCCACGTGGCATCACAATGGACCAATAGGCCTACGTGGGTTGGTGTTTCCAACAGCCACTCTTGACTGTGTCGGAAGTGACCCAACAGTGCAACCAGTTTTTCAGCTTGACTCCGCTCATCTCAATGACCCTTCATCTGCTTTTCGAAAGCAAAAAATCTGAGATTCCTATGAAGTTGGAACTTGGAATATTCTTTGGGCTGCTAGGATCTATCAATCAGAAATGCTTCATCTGCTTTCGAAAATTTAGATAAAATCTCATTTCCGCGTACTTGGGTGCTGAAGATACAGCTTGCCCACTTTCCAGAAGTTACCACTCCCCAAGATCTCGCCGCTTTGTTCGCAATGGATTACCAGGATTATAGGTGCTTGGGAGCGCATGGGAAACGTGATTTATTTATGTTGCCATTGTTGTTTGAGAAAATGATGAGTCAAAACTGCCACGATTGGCGAATACCACACGTCCTTGATGTTAATCTATGCCAAAATCAATGCACTTAAGCTGTCTTGCCCTGTGGTCTTTTGCAATAAAAGCACCCTCACTATCAAACTACTTTTGCTAACAAATTTTATACAACTTTATCAAAGATCTCCGGCCAGATATTTCCTTTGCATCCGAAGGACTTGATTCAAATTAAACCGCTCACTTCAAAATTATTACATTTATGTACATTTGCACTGAAGGCACTTGAAAGGTAAAAGACACCGCAAGGTAATTTGATACCCAGATCCCAATCTTCCTCATACTTCAAGATGTAAACACGTGATTTCGATTCATTGCTGTTGGAGTGACTATGTATACTCCAGGTTAGGTAGCAGAACTCAGAAGTCAGAAGTCATCTTGTCGCATTTGATTTTGCATTTGAGTCCTTAAAGTGTACACACTATACAACCACTGCAATAAGGATTAAGTTATTCTGTACTTTGGTAAAAGTCCTCGTGTCATCGTTGTCATCACATGGTGACTTAATGCACCTTCAGTCTTCCCGATGTCCCTGTGAGTGAGCTTGAGACTGTGTACTTCAGGTAAACACAGAAAATGCAATGTCAATAGAAATCCAATCAAGTTAGTTTGCCAAAAGACAACAGGATCCATTAAAACTTTTGCTGATTGTTTTAAAGTGCTTTTGCGCAAAATGCACCGGGGAATTGCCTTTATGGCTATCACAACTACACCTACAGACCGACACATATCCTAGTTACCTGCGCCACGTTCATGCGAGTATATGAGGTTTGAATGAGAGTACGAGAATAGCGCCCCCCAAAGCAATTAAACTTTTCACAAACGTCAGAGAGATGCCTTTGAAGATAGCTTTCGGGGAATGAGATATACGATGAAGAAAATAAGGATATACGGATGCGGTTGAGTGGATGCTGAGGTGTGCTCGTATGGCTATGCATGGTGACGACGATGCATTTTACACTCGGTAAGCAATCAAATCCATGGCGACAAAGTGACTTATGACTTCTTTTATGGACTTTGATGCCTTTGCTATGAGTAGATTCATAACTCTACAGTCCTTATGAAGTACTGCAGTTGGATCTAGTTTAAATGACAATAGGATTGAGAAGAGTTGATATAGCTTAAGTTTTCCGTCTGATGATCGTTGAAAAACATTCAGTGAGAGTTACGAAAACTCATTTAGTGAGGAGAGAAATGAATTTATTTTTATCAAACGGAGGTGCGGAATTGTTATTGGGTTTCCTATAAAGACGCTTTCATTACTACGAGTATTTGTTGTATAGAGGAAATCTGCGTAACAATTTTGTGCCGTCTTTTCGATTCGAGGGGAGTTGACTAGTAGTAATGAGTAAGCCACAGAATGACATTGGCATCGCTCATTCGTTACTGAAGGGAGGGTTTTAAGAAAGATGGCATTCCTTTCATCGCTCCTTTTTTATAACCTTTCGCGGAGGGAGAGTCGTCTTTGAAGGATTTCAATGGTTGGGTTTTGGAGAAATTTTTAAAATCTAGGAACATTGCTAAAATTGGTATAGTTAAACTTTTTTGTGCCAATTTAACATGCGCTGGTCTACTTATTGGTCCACTTAATGCGGCCTAAACGTATCCTGGTCCATGTCAGTGCAGTTAGTATGGGACGCAACACTTCGATCTGGGCTAAGAAAAGAAAGATGCGCCAAAAATATTTTGCGGTTCCGAACGGTGAGAGAGTGAGCAATTTTTTCATAAGTAGTGACTTAACTTTCGGATACCTGCCGTTGCCTGCGAAAGGGTGTTAATCACAGGAAAGAATTTGTCTGTTTTTCGGTATTTGCCTATGACTCGAAGGGATTTGCCCTTATGGTGTAGGAGTACACGACCTGGAATTGAGCTATCTATCTCATCTCGCCAATAGAAGAATTAGTCCGAAACCTTGGAAGTTTCCAAGTCCAACAAAATCGTGAGGACTAAAAACTGCATTCCCAGGAGCCTACTTGTTCACGAAAAGAAAGGACGCGAAATGTACATTTTGGTGGAACAAGAAAGTCAACATCCTTCACCGTAGAAAACATATTATACGAGTACTTATCGAGGCACTCTACAAGAAGGAATTCTGTTTTTTTAATTTTCTGACTCGTCAATTGCGAAGTAAGGCACTTTGTCCTAAAAGATCATTTGTACCATTTAGTCAGAACTATAGTTAGGCGAGCAGGTTTTCTACCTTCCAAATGAAGTTTATAGCACTACTAATAGAGGAATTCATTAGTTCGTTGGAGTCGAATTTTTCCCTGAAGAAAATCTTCCGACCAATTCCGTTGAGGGCTGGACATTCATTTAAGATGTGTTCAATTATTTCGTCTTCTTCTAGACAAAGTCGGCACTCCGGAGAGTCGAATAGATACATTTTGTTGAAGTGATATCTTAAACGGTGATGTCCTGTGAGGTAACCTACTAAGTTTTTGATATCACGCCGACTTAGATTGGCCTGTCTTAGACCTGAGCTATTCTCCCAATATGAGATGCATTTCGACTTCTCCCAGCTATTAAAAGCTAAATTGACTGCAGATTTAGGAGTGCAGCAGAAGGGTTCAGGTCCATTAAAGAGAGTTTCTGAGCCTTTTTTGGGCAGTTCGTCAGCCTTTTCATTCCCATCAATGCTCTCATGACCAAGAACCAGGAATCACAGTTTGGTTCGGTTCAAAGCACTGCATGACTGATTTGGAGTCAATGGTGTGCATGCTAAGAGCATTTATAGCTGCTTCACTCTCTGTAAATACATTGATGTTTGCGCCTTTGATACCAGAGCTGTAAATATAGTTGGCACATGCTTGAAGGGCTGCTTGAAATACGCTGGGACTTTTGTCCATTGTTTTGGTAATATTTAGGCTAGATCCGTGTATTCCAGATCCCACTCCCGATTCCATTTTAGAACCATCGATATGCCACACATATATATATGTCATTTTGGTTGTTTGATGGGTTATTGCTAACCCATGCTTCTTTGCTGGGAATCTCCGTGCAGAAGCCTTTATTGAAGCGTAATGTTTTTTAAAGGCCGTCTATTACCGCCCATATCATATCAAGTTCCGGTATATCGGAGAGCAGGGTCCTTGGGTCCGTGCGATTGGTCAGACTTAACTCTTTAATTTGTACTAGGCTTGCTGTGATGTGTGATGCCCTTTGTTTATAAACAAAGTGGCAGGGGCGTTAGTCCTATTATTACTTCTGCCGAGCAGGTTCTCTACCTCTGGAAATGCCCTGACATGCTAGACACTGTACTTTATTGAGCTTTAAAATGACGGTCTTTTGCGCGACTTTAGTCCACTATACAATAGAAGAATCATTGTATAAATCCAGTGAGTGATCCTAGCGGAGATTCCCCATGCGCTGCCATACATGCGACGGCAGGCCCAAAAAGCGTTGTTTAAGGGAGAGTTCCAGTTGAGACTTTTGTCTAGGATTACTTCCAGATATTTAACCCCGTCGGAGTACCTAACGACTGCATCGTTAAGTGAAATGATACCTAACGACAGCCTTATTTGGGTTTATAGAGAGATTCTCTCTGCTGCAATAGTCTAGTACTGTCTTAACGACGTTTTGCATACGTGTAGCAACTTCATTAGTCTCTCTGCCCCTAATGATGATGACTAGATCATCGACATAACCGCTTGTGTTGTAGCCTAAGTTGCTTAATTTGTTAAGCTTGTCAGCAATGACCAAAGACCACACGAGGGGCGCTAACACGAATCCCTGCGGGCAGCCCGTTAAGGCTGATACTGATACCGAAGTCGGCCTTGATGAAGTAGTAATTATCTGGCTTTCAATCGTCGCTTTAACCCAGTTAATGGCAGCTTTATCGATGTTTTTATATTCATTAACCTGGAAAATCTCTGACGTCTTTGTGGCAAAAAAGAATTCTGGGAGCCAGATTATGGCATCCATAATAGTGTCTGAGAAATATTTGTAGACATTTTCTGATAAACTCCCACATTCTCTAACCAAGCTTTTCATCTTAACCGATTTTGGTTATCTAAATATTTATTCCGGAAGAACTGCTAAAAGAGGAAAACTAAAAGTCTCAACTTCGAACCTGGGGAAATGCGATCTTTGAAGGATGGACGCGAAGCTTATTTGGAAAGTGGATATAAACTGCTGAAGGCTCCGGCTTAGGCATACAGTCGAACGTTATGCATCAACCCTGGGGAAGTCTCAGTGAGCTGTCTGCATTTACACTCGGATATCCGTAAAACTTCTGTTACAAGCACTTCAAACAGTTTTACGTATATCCCTACACGGTATTTTCAGCTAGCACTTGGGTTCCAACCCATCGCTAAGTTAATGGGGCATTCATTAATAGACAAATCAACACGCACGTTATGCTAGCATATTGAATATGAAACAAAATCTCTAAGTCAATTGAAATCTTTCCTTTCAAAGAATTGTACCCTTAAGCGTAAGCTACATGTTTGCAACTTGATAGCACTGTCAAGTTCCTGCAGCAAGTCACTGTAAATATAAGATTACAGTTCAAAATTCAGGCGGAGATGATAAAATTCTTTTTGTTGGCTTAGACATAGAATATCTTTCAACCTTAACGATCATTGCAGGTGCTCCTTAGACATCTATGTTATATCGACAGCCAAGCTACTTCTTCTTCGTCTTTTATTAACCTTTGAAGAGTATAGTTATAATAGATCAGATCTTACGTATTTCTACCGCGTCCATGCATTGTGGGGTTGGCTAAATTTTCAGGCTTTAGAACCATTCTACAGGGCAAACTATTCTGGACCATCTCTTTAGAAAAGCCAGAATTTTTCTGGTGTTTTCGCATTTGAGTGATCCTGATTCATTTTCGGCCTCTTCTATGAACTTCAGCTGCAACTTGAGTATCTTTTGCTTTTTGGACCGGATGTTCAAACATGCCAAAAACAAATCAGCCTGAAGTAACTCTACTACCTGTGTTTCTTATGTGCAGACTTGCGCGGATGGTCGTAGTTCATATAAGATCACGTTTCATTGCATTCGCTGGCAGTCGTAACATTCTCACTGTCACTGTCATATTTTCTGTGACGAAAACAGGTAAAAATGCTCCAAGTGAAAAGTTCTTCTGGTAGTTTCCGGTCCTGTTTGCATCAATGAGAAAGGAAAGTCGGTGGAAATGGCCCTGCATTCACTGACTAGCCACATATAATGTAGGGATACATTATAGAGAGTACACAATTGTCGCTTTTCTGCATATAGAGGGTGCCCTTAACAACGTCAACACATCCGCAATCACGACTGTGTTGTCAACTTTGCAGGTAGACGGCTCACTTGGGGAGTTGATCAGTCTTATGCTATATAGCAGGATAATCAACTCCAACTTCTGCTAAAAGATGTATCGGTAGAGGTATGCCTCAAGGCGGTGTCCTTTCCCCCTGGATATACCTGATATACCTGCAAGCGGGTAGTAGCCGGCGATTGCCTATGCAGATGACGTTGCTATAGCCATCTCAGATAAACATCTTAATACCATTAAAGAACTCATTCAGGTAAATCTTAACAGACTAACCCGTTCGGCAGATCGCTGTGGATTGGGAGTAAACCCCCATAAAACTGATCTTGTCCTCTTTTCATTCTATTCTATTCTCATATAAAAAAACCATTGGGAGTAAATGGGTTCTTCAACCTCGCATAACCCACTGCCTATACATCTCGGTCATAAGGCTGATACTCACCTACGGCATGATTGTCTGGTGGATGGTCTTAGACAATGCAGTCAAGTACAGCAAACTAATCAGAGTCCGAAGAACAGCATGTACATATATGCATAAACTCCGACTGCAGCTATTCGCCTTAAACGACTATACAGTGGACAAATAATTTATTTGGCCACGCTAATATTCTTAATATATTAGGGATCCTCACAGAGAACATCGATTGCACTATACCCGAACTTTGGTTTGACAAAGACTTCCATGTAAGCTTCCCCTCTAGATCCTTCTGGGAGGAAGATGCTTTCATGGAGGACAAGTCAATCCATTTTTACACAGATGGATCGAAAACTGATAACGGGGCCCTTCCGTCTTCCAAACCATTGTATCGTGTTGCAGGCGGAAATTTTGGCAATTAAGAAGCTCTGTCCTGACTGAAGATTAACGTGATATCTGCAAAGGATATCAGCATCTTTTCGGATAGACAGGCCGCTACAAAGATTCTGGGCTCAGTCTCATTAATTTCTAAAACCGCCCTTGAATGTCAGTCATCTCTTACGGAGATGGCAGAGCAGTTCAACCTTGCAGGCCATTGCAGGCCATTCCAATCGCTACGTGCGAATCAATATTAAAGCTGGATGCTAATAAAAGAACAGACCTTAGATGGACTGTTGGACCAACATGTCTGAATCGCTCTAGGAGTTTGATCCTTGTGATCGCAGTGCTTTCATAGGTGTCATCACTGGACACTGCTTTATAAGCAAGCATGCAAGAAGCTGCATGTACGAGGAGAAGAAGGGACTATCCTCTACCTACTCTGTACATGTTCAGCTGTCTCCCAAAAAAGAAAACTTCACAAAGGAGCTTTCTTTTACAAAGACTTAAGCGATCTAAAGAATATAGACATTAGCAGTGTCCTACGCTTCATCATAAGCTCAAATTGATTCAGTGAGTAGGAGGATCACAGATCCACGTATCATCACAATGGGCCAATAGGCCTAAGTGGGTTGGTCTTTCCAACAGCCACTTTTACCTAACCTAACCTAAACTTGCATCAATGAGCATTGGATGAGACTTTTCAACAGCGAATTGTACGAAGTGTTTTCCACTGAAACCCAGAGAGACATTATGGTAGAGGATGACCTCATCTTTGGTGGCGCACAAAAGTGGAAAGGGACTTCAGCTGGCTTAGTGTGAGCAAGTGAAGGCAGCTGGCAATAGACCTCGCAAGTTAGGGAGGCATGTTAGCTGAGGCTCTAAAAGCTAAGTAAGTACGTAAGTGCATGAGTGACTTCCTTGGAGACTAATCAGCTGAGAGGTATCCTTTAGGAAACAGCATTGCAGACTGCTATCCGCCTCTAATAAATGTATAGAGGAATAAGGTGGAAAGGCATGCTTAGATCTTAAAGAACGGCTGATATACACATATGTAGGCTGATCTTTGCACCTTGTTTAGTGTAAAAGTGGCGATCTGCTTGTGCAAGATGGTTTCGTGACAGATTGAGTGGAGATAATCAGACATATATGTAAATGGAATTATATATTTCCTTGCGAATGGCTTCAATTTGTTTCTATTTAGGTATGCGCACAAGCTACGCTTTGTAAATTTGGTTTCTTAAGTAACTTACGAGTAGATATTTGCCAGTAGCATCTACCCAAGAACACCTTACAGACTTCTTTCCACTGTCACAAGCTTTATTAGCTGTTTGGTTATTATGTTTCATAGAAGAGAACAGTGAATCTCCATCTCGCGGTATGCCTCGGCGGACATGTCGCCGTGCTGAGAATCTGAAGAATTTTTGGAAAACTACAGGAGCTGATAAGAGGACAGTAAATAAAGTACTACAAATCTTTATTCTGATTACGTTTAATGGTAAATAATTACTAGTCAACATTACAATACCAGCGCATGTGACCTTCATCCAAAAAATTATATAGCAATCGAAGCCGATGAGAAATGGTCAAATATCCAGGTTCAGAACAACAACACTGCTAAATTTTTATCGCTGTTCCGTAGATCAGTAAGCTCAAAAGGGGCCATAAAATTGCATAGGATCTGCATTCATTAGTAACTAATGTAGTCTCAGTAGTCTTAGGCGAGGTTTGCACAGCAACCTCTTCTTCTTTTACACTTGCTTTGCTCTAATTACAATAATATCAGGAACTCACTCCTAGAAAATTGATTTTTTTTTCTTTTTGTTGTTCAGATGTTCGTCCTTCATTTCCAAATTTGATTATATGTACTATAGTACTCTTGAGTCAAGTGTCACCTTTTTATCTCGGATCAACCGATTTTTTGTTCCGATTGAAGTTTGCTTCTTTACCTCGTGTATCTTCTTACCTTAGTAACCACTTACACAAAATAACAGCAAATAAAACGCGAACATCTTTCATCTTTTATCCTACCAGAGACGGATTCAACCTCAGATCGACTTACAGGATTTTTCTCTAAGGAAATTTAATATTTTATTTCCTCTGTAATGTGAAATACGCTAAAAAGGATCAATCACAATCGGATTAAATCGGCGAGGATATAAAAACAAATCGAATTCCATTTTAAATTCGAAAAGATTTTGTTAAAAATATTTAAATCACCCTTAAAAGCTGAAGTGTAAGTGCTCGTACTCCATATCCTGTTTAAAATTTCGCATGCACAAAGTGCTGCAATCGTGCATTGATTTCGGTGGCATTTAATCCTGAGCGTACCTAGAGGGGATTTAGTTGGAATACCACATAAATTAATACAGCGTATTACGAGTAACTCTCTCTACATCACATGGTAATTCCACTGTTAATGACGTTGGGATAGTAGCAGCAAAAGGGTATATCCCGATGGACTCGTGGCTGTAATATCCTGCAAACATCATCACATCATTATACACTTATCAGTATCACATGGATACATTAAATGAGTCAGTCAGTGAGTGAGTGAGTAAAAGAGTAAACCAAATGGAGTCTATAATGCTGCAACTGATGGTATTTGATAGGCTGACTTACGGACTGGGGGACGTGGTGCAGATTTACATAATTATGTTATGGGAATCGTCCCACTAAAAGTCTTTCAAGGTGTGACGAGCTATGTTTAAAGTCCTGGACGTACGACTATTGACTAAGAAAGCATTGCAATCGCTGCCAGATCCCATTCGTTTCGTCAACGAAATACATATTTTCGTGGGTTCCTTAACTTCAAGTCCGTCTTAAATTTTACCTTGAAGCCATCAGAATCTTTCAAAAAACTCAGTTCAACGCCCAACACTTCTTGTCAACTAGAATTTGTGCATTTAGATTTTTAATTAAAAAGAAAAATATCCGCTGTAAGAAAGAGAATGTTCAACGTCCTTACAAGTACATAGATATGAATACAAACTTAGTAAGCTGTTGACATTGAAGGCAACAACGACGACGACGAGGACGATTTGTAATGAATTTGCCATTAGGATTCAGTCTTAATGACGATGGTGACGTAGTCCTGAGGTAAGTCTATTCCTCTCTACTCCTACTCCTACCCAACCATTCTGGGTTTTCGGTGGAACTTTGGAGTTTTTTTTTTTTTTCCTTCTCGTGTGTTTTTCTTCGCAGGATATTCGTAATTGGTTTTTCTTGTTGCTTGTCTTGTAAGTTTTAATTAAGTTAATGGGATGTAACGCACAATAGCTCCGAAGGGGAAAGTGGTAAATTTGGTATGTGGGCTAAGTTGTTTCAATTTCTGGAAACATTTTGATGCTGAAATTGGGAAGGGATGCAGGCGGAAGAGAGAATAAAATGGAATGAGGAAGAAATATTCCTCTTCCGGAGAACGGGGAAAACCAGGCCGCCCGTTGTGCAAAATTTGTTTCAGCATCTGTTGATTACATTGACGCTAATTGAAAGAGGGATGATACAGTTGTTGCATAAATTGGATGACACTTGGAGTGGTATCTTAGGGGATGGTTACCTATAAGTTGCCATAAATTTTCCTGACGATTTCCTGTCGTCTCATTCAAGAACGACACTTAGCTTTTGCTGTGAGGTTATGCACTCACCCATAGGACTTGCTATCTATCTATCAATCTAACAATATACGGATAAACTCCAAGATAACTGTCAGAAATCTGTTCTGGTATACAAAGTAGGGATTCTATTTATAAGCACATATCGGTTACTTGACCTATTAACTATGTTGCTCGTTTCGTGCATACATGTCCGAATGACGAAACCCCGAAATACAAGTCGTCAAAACTGTATAGTTAAAAACGAATCTCAAGTATCCGTTCTCAAGTGGCGTATTGTCCTGCGTGAAGCAATGTTGGTTAAATTCATAATTATATCGAGCGTAGCTGTACTTCTCGCCATTCCGATTGAGTCCGCTCGAATTTTTGGACTGTTAAAAGTCAGGTTCCCATCCATAGAGCCGTTCAGTTCAGTCTTTTCAAGACCTTGGCATATTATTCGACTGTGAGGCTAATTTCCATTCCCCTATCGATAAGATGATCCTTAAAGCCAACTCAGGACTTGACTTTATTACACGGTGGTCAAGGGAACTTTCCAACTCCTATGTAACCAGATCTCTCTATGTTACCTTTGCTCGACTCCTGCTTGAGTATGCCAGTCAAGCTTGGTCCCGTGTTCATGTTTCCCTAATCGAGGGTATTCAAGGTCGGTTCATGTTTCCCTAATCGAGGGTATTCAGATTTACTCTCCGTGGACTACCCTGGAACGACCCTTTAACCTTACCTCTCTATCAGAATCGTCTCAAACTTCTCAATATGAATTCGCTAGAAGAAAGTAGGAATATTGCTGACATTATTTTCATTCATCGTCTTCTCTCAGGTTCCATCGACTGTGCATCCATTTTGAACTCCATTTCCTTCAATACCAACCAACGCAATCTACTTTGTCCTCGTCTCTCCTATCTACCGGTCCACCGCACCTCTTATGGCTCCAACGAACCAATCTCCCGAATGCTCCGAAAGGTCAACTCAAACCTCTCCCTTTTTCATTTCCACCTGAGCACTCCTCGTCTTAAACAAGATCTCCTCCATCACTTCCTTGGTCCCTAGCTCTTAAGTCTTTCTGTTAGTTTTTAAGTTAGATTAAGCTTGTATTACGCCAAATGAATGGAGGCCTCAGCCCCCACCAAAATTAAAATTAAATTGAAATTACCAATATCGTTTACAGAGCCGGACTGCTGATTGCTATTAACTTCATGCCGATGTAGTTCATAAGTTGCCGATGGTACTATAAGGATTTGAAGCGTAGGATTTGGGTAGCGTTTACAAGATGTTTTATATCTTCTTCGAATACACTTTGCTGAACGTGTTGGAGTATCTTAATTCTCGTCCTTCGAATTTCTTTAAATTCAATGTTTAAGGCAGACCGTTCGGGTAGGAGTAAACGACAATTTGATGAAAAACGAAAGCAGTACGCGACGATTCGTTGTAACCAATTTTGTTTATTAGCTTTTGCAGGGGTGTTAGTTCCGAATGCGAGTTTTAAAGATCGTATTTCTTCTTCATGGGCTGCTGTGCGTACAGAATCTCTCAATGTGAAATTCGACTTGGGCCACTGATCATGACATTCAGACAGCCAATCAGGACCGCTCCATCACAAATTAAAGTCATACACATTGGAAGGGAGTAGTCCATGCGATGTACAGTCTGCTGGATTATATTCCGATCGGACATGATTCCAACAGTGTCGTGGTATCGAATCCAAAATAGCAGTCGATCGATTAGCCAGGAATGTATTCCAACGACGAGGTGGTGACGACAGCCAATGAAGGGCAATCTCCGAGTCAGTCCAAGCAACGACCCTAGAAATCCTTATGGATATCGATGACTTCACGAGAACAATCAACCGAGATAACAGCAATGCAGCGTAAAGCTCAAGCCGAGGAATGGACGCTGGTTTTAAAGGAGCTATCTTTGTTTTTGTAGCAATCAACGTTGTTTTGGTTGCACCTTCTGCTGATTTATAAAGAGCGTAAATGACAACTGCGTAGGCTAAGAAAAAAGCATCAGAAAATCCATGAAGTTCTATACCTTCTGCATCCAGTGAATAAAAACTTCTTGGTATTCGAATCCTGTTGAAGAAATGAAGTTCTTTTCAATAGCTACTCCACTTATCAACGAGATGAATCGGCAACGGATCATCCCAACTTAGACTTAAATCAGAGGACCAAAGCTCCTGGAAAAGCATTTTAAAGAGTATAACCTATCACTTGCAGGACTCCAGAACCTTCCCAAAACCTTAATCCATGATTCCGATTTGATTAGATCCAAAGAAGTGAACTCGCAATCTTCATCAGGTAACTTTGATAACAAGGCTCAACAGTTGGGAGACCACTTACGAAGCTGAAGATTTTCTTCGACCAAAGATTTACCAGCTTATTCTGCAACTCAATCAAACTACTGATAGAGTCGGTACCTGTCATAACATCATTAACATATATATCAGAAAGAATAACAGGAAACTGGTGTTGGTAATCTTCAGCCAATTGTTGCAAAACTCTTACCGTTGAAAATTTGTATGTTCGTCCCGAATCCAGATTTGACGGAACATTTTCACAATGTCGGCTATAAAACGTAGCGATGTTGACGAAACCGCAAACATACCCCTAACAGATCCCGCTGAATTGGTGGACCTATTAGCAACTTGCTGTTTAATAACTGTCCGAACGAATCCTTTGCCGATAAATCGAAGACCACGCGTAATTTTGTTGAAGTACTGTCCGGTTTGAACACGGCAAGGTGGTAAGTAAAAAACCCTTCCGCTGCCTCCATTATGAGGAGCCACTCGTTCCATGTGTCCTAGTTCCACGTAGTCACGCATAAATTTTGAGTACGCCCTGAACAACTCAGGATCTTTCTCAAACCGACGCTCCATGCCCATCAAGCGAGATATCGTCGATTTAAGGCGTTGAGTCTATAAAAGGTAAGTCAACTACGTATTTTCCATCCGATGAACGAGTAATTTCAGCTGGATCATCGTTAAATACATTTTCTTTTGGAGAGCCCACATTTTCTAGTCTCCAAAATTTTTGTAACTGAACATCAACGTAAAACGAGGACAGCGGATTAATATGGGATGAGGAGGGATCAAAAACTTCTCCGGATACAACCCAACCAAACAATGTATTTTGCGCAACTGGTAAGCCTTGAGTACCTTGAACCTGTTCTCCTTTCAAAATGCTCCATAATTTGTCTGCGCCCAATAAAATGTCGAATGAACCAGGAACATTAAAACCAGGATCCGCCAACTGCAAGCGTGTAAGTTCAGACCAAGAGGAGACATCTAATAAATCCGATGGAAGATTCGAAGTCAACTTACGAAGGATAAAAGCGTCAATGGTTAAGCAGTTTGAGTTGTACAACGAGCGTAGCTTCAGCGAGATGCATCATTTTGTATACCCAGATTCGGTTGCTGACAGATCTAGAACTGATATTCGAACATGCCTGCGGTTAAGTCCAAGCCTCTGTGCAAATGATTCACCTACAAACGATACCTGTGACCCCGAATTAAGTAGAACCCTGCAATTCAAAAATTGACCTTGAATCTCTCGAACCCTAGCAACAAGTGTTGGAAGAATTGCCTGCCTGCGATTGTTAGGTTCAAGGGAATAGGTGCTTTAATTTCCCTTCCAGTACGCGTTCTATTAATTTTATCGAGCGTTTCCGCGGACTTGGGGCTTTTGCCAGGTGAATTGAACACGTTAACAAAATTTCGGTCATCTTCATTTTCCGATGTACTACTATTTCGCGTATAGTTATTGTGATTTTCTAAGATTATATGCTCTCTATTACGTCTAAATCGACCTTCCCCGTCAAAATCCTCTACTATAAACGAATTAGGTTCTTTACATTGATCAATAACTTTCCCAGGAGACCATGGAGCTGTAGAAGTCTTTTTAAAGAGAACTTGATCATCACTATAAACGGGTGGTAGTCTTTTAGCATGCATATCATAATATTTTTTCATCATCTGATTATATTTGTTCACATTATTTTGATGTTCTTTCGAATCAATAACTTTTGGCTTCAGGTGTTCTGTTCTAACCGGTAACTTTGAGCGAAGATTCCTTGACATTAGCAATTTAGCTGGAGATTCAAGGTTTCCCTTAGGAGTATTCCTATACTGAAGGAGGCCAATGTATGGATCTGTGTTAGATTCCTTACATTTCTTGAAAATATTTTTTATTGTTTTTATAGTTCGTTCTGTAAGGCCATTTGATCTCGGATAATAAGGGCTTGAAGTGACGTGTTCAATATCCCAAGTGCAAAGAAAATGTTTGTATTCACTTGAGCTGAAAGGTGGTCCATTATCCGAAAATAAAATTTTTGGAATGCCGTGTCTGGCAAAAAATGATTTGAGATGAGTTACGAGTATAACGTTTCTAGCAGCCGAATTCTTATTTAATTTGGCAATTTCAACATATTTTGAATAATAATCAACAGCAATTAAATAAATATCACTGTTGAAATGAAACAAATCAATACCTACTTTTTCCCAAGGAATGTCTGTTGATTGATGGGGAGTAAGGGGAACTTTTGAATTCGAAGGTCTATGTTTTGCACAAACCTTACAGCTTAAAATTAAGTTTTGTATATCATTTTGCATGTTTGGCCAGTAAACAATGTCTTTAGCTTGATTTAAACATCTCTCTATACCGAAATGGCCTTCATGAATTTTATTTAGAATATCTTTTCTCATTGTTTTGGGTATAATAAGACTTTTGTTTTTAAAAAGTATGTCATCTAGAACATTGAAATCTCTGATTTGGAAATACGAGTATGGTTGAGCTTTTTGTTTTGTTAAACTCATTTTTTTTGGCCATCCACTTATGCAATAATCTTTGACAATTTGAAGAGAAGGGTCTTCATTTGTAGCATTTTGTATTTGCTGAAGTTTCTTGTCTGTAACAGATAAATTTGACAGAACTAAATTGACATGTACTGAGATATCATGCTGAATATGCTCAAATTGAGGATCTTGAATGGAACATGCTCTGGACAAACTATCAGCTACATACATCTTTTTACCAGGAACATGCGATACATTCATATTATATATTTGAAGATTCATCAAAATTCTTTGTAATCTAGGAGCTACTTTACAGAGCGGTTTTGTGACTATTGAAACTAATGGCTTATGGTCTGTTTCGACATTAAAAGTCATATAGATACCTATGAAACTTGTTACAGCCAAAATATATCGCCAATAGTTCTTTTTCTATTTGGGAATAATTCTTTTGTGACTCATTTAAAGTAGTGGATGCATAAGCTATAGGACTTCGACCATGTAAAAGGACAGCTCCCATCGCATCTTTGGATGAATCGACAGAAAGTGTTATCGGCTTTTTGGGGTCAAAGTGACATAAAATTGGTGGCTTGCATAGTAATTCTTTTACTCTATTAAATTCTTGGTCGTGAGAACTATTCCATTCCCATTTTACATCGTTTTTTAAAAGAGAACGAAGATTAGACGTTTGTAAAGACAAATTTTTTATAAAAGAACTAAGATAGTTAACCATTCCTAGAAACCTTTGAAGGTCTTTTACGCACGAAGGGGTGGTCATGTTTTTAATGGCAGTAACTTTCGCTGGATCTGACAATATTCCTTTTTGTTTAAATATATGGCCTAGATATCTGATTGTTGTAACCTTTATTTGACATTTGTTCTTATTAAATTTAAGACCCTTTTGTCTCGCCCTTTCTAACAACAATTTTAAATTTCTGTCATGTTCCTGTTCTGTTTTTCCATAGATTAGAAAGTCATCTATATAAATGAGCAATCCAGGTATGTCACCAAATGTTCTAATCATATAACCATGAAATATTTCTGATGCCGCGTTGATGCCAAATGGAAGCCTCAGAAATCTATATCTCCCAAAAGGGGTATTAAATGTACAGAGCTTAGAACTAGGTTCATTTAACTCAAGCATTCAGAAACCCGAATTCGCATCAAGAAGACTAAAATATTTTGCATCAGACAGTTGTGATGTTCGTCAAAATCAGGTATTTCAAAATGAGGACGCAATATTGCTTGATTCAAATTTCTTGGATCTAGACATACTCTTAGATCTTTATTTGCTTTTTCAACAAGTACAATAGAACTTACCCATGGAGTGGGTTCAGTTACCTTTGTGATGACATTTAGACGTTCCATTCGCTCAAGTTCTTCCTTAAAAGCACCTATCAATTTAAACGGGACCTTTCGAGAGGCATCAATCTTAGGCAATACGTTCGGATTCACTTCTAAATTTATTTTTTCTGGCAATAGACCTAGGCCTGTGAAAACGTCACTGAAATTATTTAAAATATCTAGATTATTAATTATTGCTTTACTGATTTTACATACTTTTTTGATCAAATTGAGTGCTTTACATGTTTTCAAACCAATAATTGGAAGAGCACTTTCTTCTTCTATAACATAGAATTCAACAGCCACTCCTTTATGTTTGTCTAAATCACAGTTTACGTTACATATTCCAATAGAATTTATTTTTTCACCAGTATAGGAAACTATATTTGACATGCATGGTTTGAATCTAATGTTTTGTAATTTCAAAAATTTTAGTGTTTTTACAGATAATACATTTGCTTGTGCACCACTATCAAGTAAACAACTAACTCTTCTTTTATTAACACTTAGATCTACTGTCCATAATTGATTGTCCTCATTGCAATTTCTTTTTTGACGTATGGATCCCAAGAACAAATCTTCTCTTTCTCTTCTGAGGTAGACTCATGTAAATTTCTAACATGCAACATACTCCTACACATTTTTGCGAAATGATTGGGTTTACCGCAATAAACTACACCCACTGCTGGACATTTGAATCGGTATTGTTGTCCACATCGATAGCAAGAACTTGATGAATTGGGTTCATGCTGCTTGCTGTTTTCTTCTGGCCATGATGACGTCTTGGTACTGCAGTTCTTTTCGGCAAAGTTGAAAGTATTTGGTTTGGTGTCAATGTAAAATTTACCGCTTGACGTAGATGTAGATGTATGTGAAAGCCTTTTGTCGATTTTGCCTATGATAGATGTAGTTGGGTCTTCAAGTTGTTTCGTCTGTGTTTTAGTTTGTTCCATTACACGTGCAATTTCAATGGCTTTAGACAATGGTGCCTTTCCTTCTTGTAAGAGTTTTTCTCGTATGGCATGGTTCTCCTTACTTAACCCACAAATAAAAATATCTTTTATGATATCGTCTTGCAGTGCTCCAAGCTCACATGATATGCTTAAATTTTTTAAGCTTGTGACGAATTCAGTTATTGATTCGTCGAGCATTTGCTTATATTCTTCTTCGGTGTGCAAAATTCACTGAATTTGTCAATGACATCATCATATTTGATATCGTCTATTGATATACCGAACGAACTAAATATTGTCAAGGCTTCCGGGCCAAGATAGTGTAGGAATATAGCAACTTTTCTTTTCTCAGGTTCATTCTCCATATTCGACGCTCTCATAAAGATCTTAAATTGAAGAATCCAATTTTTCCATAGATCGGCTAGATTTTGTTGACCGCATGTGAAATCCAATGGAGCTATGATTGGTGATATGCCGAGTTTTGATTCCGTTTCGTTCATTTTCGTTAGTGATTTACTTTTTATTTCACTGACACTACTCGTTTCTTCAGAGGATTCAAAATCACTCATTTTAATTTAAAATTTAATTTAAAACTTTTTTTTTTTTTAATTTACTTCTGACACCATGTTGTCTTTCTTAATAAATGTTAATGATGTTAGTGCTAAGACATCTCCGATTGTACTGGCTTTATTCTTACATTGTTACAATATATTGGGTCTACAAGTAAGTTTCCAGCGTTTGTCAGAGATGGCGACACCAGTGGATCCCGGGCATAAATGTCAGACCCCATGTGTTTTATTTGTAGGTTTTGTATCTCTCAACAACTTTGCAGCGTTATATTTGAGCAGTTCTATCGGTGTCGTACATTTTATCGAGCAAAATCATTGCAAGTTTCTAGCCAAATAAACGTAATTTGCGGGAAGCGCTGCTTTTATTCTTTAATATGAGGGAAAGTGCGGCTGAGGCCTATCGTTTGCTTTCGGAAACTTATGGGGCGGAATGTATTGGTGAATCGTCGTGCCGCGAGTGGTTCCAACGGTTCAAAAGTGGTGATTTTGGAGTTGAAGACAAAGATCGCCCCGGAAAGCCGAAAAGTTTTGAAGACGAGGAATTGAACGCTTTACTGGATGAGGATCCGTGTCAGATTCAAGAAGAACTTGCTGCATCATTGGGCGTCACGCAACAAGCCGTTTACCTGTGCCTAAAAGCACTGGGATTCATTCAAAAGGTTGGAAACTGGGTGCCGTACGAATTGAAGCCAAGAGACGTCGAACGGCGATTTTGCATGTCCGAAATATTACTGCAGCGGTATAAAAATAAATCATTTTTGCATCGCATTGTCACTGGTGATGAGAAATGGATTTATTATGATAATCCTAAACGCAGAAAATCGTATACAATCGACGCCGAAACGAAATATTCACGTGAATAAGGTCATGCTCTGCATATGGTGGGATCAAAAGGGTGTCGTATACTACGAACTGCTTCCGAGTGGTAAAACCATCAAAGGACCATTATATCGAACCCAACTAATTCGTTTGAAGCGGGCATTAAAAGAAAAACGGCCAGAATATGAGACCAGGCATGAGTCCGTCATTTTTCATCACGACAACGCTCGGCCACATGTTGCGGTTTCGGTGAAAAACTATTTGGAAGATAGTGGATGGGAGATTCTGCCTCACCCGCCTTACAGTCCAGACTTGGCACCATCTGACTACCACTTGTTTCATTCGATGCAGAACGCTCTTACGGGAATACGCTTCAGCTCAGTAGAGGAAATCAAAAATTGGCTCGATACGTTCTTGGGCTCGGAAGACGAGAATTTTTTTTGGTCCAGAATTCATAAATTGCCAGAAAGATGGGGGAAAGTTGTAGCTTCCGATGGACGATACTTTGAATAAAGCATTGTAACTATGTCTTCATAATAAAATTTCAAATTTTGGAAAAAAACGCTGGAAACTTACTTGTAGACCCAAAAAATATGCATACATAGACTTGCATTTGAGTATAGAATATAATATGTGTAATACTAGTACTAGCATAGGTTTCCAGTTATACATACAATAGAGGGCTCAACGACGAATTGGTTGTACGACTATTGGATGTGGATGGCACTTCTAAGTGCCGAATGATGGCGGGACTTGCATACTCGACAGCGAAACGTAGACCGAAATTTGCTGGCTGCATGTCCAGCTCTAAGGCAATTAAAACAAAGGCCACCATTTTTTACAAAGCTGCGACGCGAATCAACATCAAGGCCCACAAATAAGGCACATTGAGGTAATATACCTATGCTCACCTTGGCATTTCGGGCATTTTGTTCTCCCATCGGCTGGTTCCGCAAAATGAACTCTTACCTGTTCTTGAGTTTTGTTACGAGACGGCAGAGGACTATTATATGATTGGCACGTCTCCAGAGCATCACACCTTGTTGGCAGAAATGTCAAAAGTTCTTCGACTGAGCAATTCTCCCGCGTGTTCAGTTGGTGTGATCGCGTGATGGCCAGCGTAGTAATTGTCGTAGGCATACAACTGCATTGGGATGGTCCGATGGGTTATGACGTACAGTCTATGATGCACAGTACAGTGAGTTAACGACGATGACGAATAAACGAAGAAACATTTATGATTCCAAAACAAGTACCATGAAATACTATTGATGAGTAAATAAACTTCGAGCATAAGTTGTTTAATTAGAATTTGCTTCCAATTTTATGTCAACTCAATGCACTACTCGTATGTACTGTGATCCTGAATGCAGAACATCACAATCACCTGGAATACCCTCAAAGAAAACGAGAACTGAAATCGACACCTACAAAGCAGCTACTCGTATATACGAGCACCTCCGTTTTCTCATCATGCTACCTAAAACCTCATCATGAAGCTTAGTAAAATTGAGACACTAACTGAAAACTCCATCATGTGAAATATGTTAATAAACTCGAGGGTAGGATAACACTTCTTTCCATATGTACAAATGTACTCCTCTTCATCTCTGTACCATTGGAACCCATACTTCAGAAGAGCCACGCCACCTACTCACACTCTAAACCTCGTAACATAATTACGTCATACAATTGTGTAAAACAAATAATTAGCGTCATTAATTTCGACACGTACATATCTGCTGTGCAAGGCAATCCTAGATGGTAGAATTTATGCGGATGGTTCCTCTGAGCTATAAGGGTGTCATAATTACTTAAGAGCGCGTTTCTAACCAGCTTCAATTTACTTGCGCACTTGAAACCGCTGCACAGTAAAGTTTGTGGCAAGCACCCCGAGGAAGCTCTCTCTCTCGGTAGAAGTGTTAAAATTTAATTCCCGTTCAAGGATTCCTCAACCGAAAAATTAATTTCCTTTTTCATGAAGGTGTCGTGTGACATAATGGCACAGCCAGGCGCTTGACTGGCACTGTAAAATACGTTTTGACAGAAACCATCCCAACACCCTCTCAGACCGACATCGTTGCTATCATCGTTGTCGTAACTTATCATCGTGTTGATGGTGGTAATAGTGGTTCCGTCACCACCATTGTTAAATTGAAATATTGCAGAGCATTGAGGAGACTGCATCAAGCCGAGACTTAAATGAATTTTATAATGGGCTTGTCAATGAACGAGCATAATTGATTCTCTTGTGAAGTCCTTTACAGGAAGGATGAAGCAGACATGGAGCTGCACTTATGGAAAGTCATTAAATATCGGTTACGGTCGGAGTTGTGACAATTTAGATTTAAGGCTAAAGGGTGAGCAAAGTCATTGACTTCATTGGGGCTATGTTAATGGAGACTATTTCGAACTTGTGCAATTTTTTCACATCGGCAATGGTATTTTTTTTTTGCCATACAAATGACCATGTTTGAGCAGAAGAAATAACCTAATATCATCCAGTTATCAACTTACAAAGATTACTGCACTGCATATATGCACGGAAGTAAAGCGGGTTCACCTTTCTTACATATGTATAGTATAAGCATTGCACGATAAACATTAGAGGTATGTTTACATTCCTGACCAAGGGCTGAGCTCAACAAATAGAGGCAATGAATTTAATAAGCCGTCATCCTTATTTGGTCTGAGTTCGAGAAGCAATGTTGTAAGCTGAAGAATCAGGACATTTGTGGAATTCAAAGATAGACATTTCTTTTTGAAAGGTAAGACCTTCTTTGCTCTTTATGAAAGGCGATCAAACTAGTTTCTCTACGACGAATCGACTGAGAAGAGATAAATTCGTTTATGGCGCGAACAATTTTAGGAGTCACGACAACAAGCAAAAGGCTAGCAAGTGCTGGCTTAAATTGCCAAAAATCTTACTCACTTTTTTTTTTTATAATCAGCGAGCGCTCAAGGGGTTTTTGTACCCATAAAATGTTCGCACACAGCGCGGGCGAAGGAAATTTAGGGAGGAAGAAAAGACAAGTACCGATGTAGATTGTTTTTAAATGTTTGTAAGTTATAATGACCAGGAAACACAGAGATCGGCAGGGCATTCCATAAGCGAGTTGTACGGCTTAGGAAAGAATCACGATATTTTAGAGTACGTCCGACAGTGGGCTTGAGGGTATACTGATGAGCATTCATAGCGAGACGGATATTACGGTTGAAAGTTTGAATGGGCTGAATGCTACTGGCGATTTCAATGGTGGAAATAGCGATAAAACAAAGTGAGACAGGAGACATTACGTCGGTGTTCGAGGGTGTCAATTGATTGACTGATATTAGAATCACCAATGAGTTTTATCGCACGGTTTTGAATCCTATCAGCAGGTGCAGAGAGGTTTTCGGAGCACCTGACCAGATCATTGTACTCCAATTTTGGGTGGATGAATGCCCTATATATTGTGGACAGATCAGAGGGGGTAAAATATTTCTTACATCGCTGGTGGAAACCTTGACATTTCAGAGCAGGCGCGTGAGTCCGGAAACGAATATGAAAAGCAGAGAGTACTGTCGTCAACAAAGGAATATATTGGCAGCCAAGAGATCATTGATGAAAATTAAAAAGAGTATCGGAGACAGAACAGAGCTCTGGGGCACACCAGTATTTATTTTGTGAACATCAGACTTGGAACAATCCAAGACAACTTGAATTGAACGTTCCGAAAGGTACGTAATTTCTAATCCATTGAAGAAGAGAGTTATCGATCCCAAATACACGCATTTTCTACAAAAGAGTCTGATGCCAAACTCTGTCAAATGCCTTAGAAATATCAAGTGCAACTATCTTGCTTTCACCAGGTTGATGTGCGCTTTGGTTCCACTTTTCGGTGAGACATGCCATCAAATCACCAGTGGACCTGTTGGTACGAAAACCATATTGCCGGTCATTGAGAAGTTTTCCTGTTTCGAGACATTCCATGAGCTGACGGTTTATCAGCGTTTCCATGATCTTGGAGAGAAGGACGTAAGTGCAATTGGAATGTATGAGGAAAGCGAAGAAGATTTGCCTTTTTTTACGGACGGGCTAGAAAAATACTGTTTTTCATCTGCTCGGAAAGAGTCCTAAAAAGTAGGATAAATGAAAAAGCTTACGCTGTGGTTTTGCCAGCGAGGAAGAACATCTCTTCAGAAGGAGGGGAGATATACCATCTGAACCAGCGGATTTGTGAATGTTAAGATCTTTAAGAACTCTTGCTACTACACGAGTGCGAAAGTGGATTCGTCCCATTTCAGATTCGAGGCACTCAAGAGTAGGCGGGGACAAAGCACAATCTGGGAGTGTTGAGCTAGCTGCAAAGTGTGCAGCAAGCAGATTGGCCTTGTCTAAAGAGCTGACAGCTGGAATGTCATTGTACATGAACTCGTACGTTGGGATGGAAAATGAAGCAGAATTTCTAATATTTTTGACGAACGACCAACAATTTTTGCTGCCTTTGGGACATTGCAGTATTTCTTGCCTCAGTTTTTGGTCGTATTTCGGAATTTCACGCGCTTGAGAAAGACGTTGCAGTTACTCCTGGCTCGTTTGATCTTTTTTCGGTTTTCCTTTGTCGGGTTGGTCTTGTAGGACCGAAAAAACAATTCTCTAACCCTGGCAGCCTCTTTACAGCTCGAGTCGTATCATGCCTTTCTTTTGGTCTGATACTCTTCATCCGATGAGGGATAAAGCATCTCATTCCAAAGAGAATAGTGTTTGTGATCATATCAGCAGCGGTATCCACGTCGTTATCGAGGAAACATAATGACCAGTTAAAATTTCTAAAGACGCTGTTAAGCCCGCTTCCATTGGCTTTCTCGTATTGCCATACGGTTCTTTTAGGGATCTTTTCTCTAACTTTGTGGTCGGTGTACGAGAAATTAGCTGAAATGACATAGTAGTCCGAAGAGCCTGGAGGGGTCTGGTATTCGTGGGGGCCCATTTACAAGCTGGGTTAAGTTATTTTCCTCAGCGTAGATTTCAAAACACCGTCCTTCGTGTGTTGGCTGCCCAGAATGTCGAAGCCAACCAGAATTCTGTATATTGAAATCGCCCGTAATGAAGATTTCGGTATGAGGATACAGGGATATAATTCTTTGAATGGAGTCAGACAGCGCATCGAATTCATTAAAAGTCGAATTGCTGTCCAGTTTGGGAATTTTGTAAATTAGGCAGTAGTGGATAATTTGCTTACTGAGATGGAATTTTAGCCACATGAAATTGAATTCCGGATTGGAACAGGGACTATATTGTGATGGAATTTGGTAAGCTACATCACTACGCACATAAATGGCGAGACCGCGATGGGCAAAGAATAGTGGTACTAGTTCGTAGCCAGGTAGCTTCAGATCAGAGTGATCTGAGAGGTTTGGGCGGGGATCTACCTCTGTTTCACTAAGTGTATTTACAGACGTGGACGTACGCGGAAAAGTGATTACTTTTTAGCCCGAGTATATTGGCTACTGATTCCTGTTATCTGATATATCATCTTTTGGTGTCCATTTTAGCCGAGAGGATATTCTGTTTCATCACAACTTCGCCATAGCCGGTCACAAGTCAGATTTAGGAAATAAAAGTACAACTTCAATGTTACTGGCATCAGTTCGGTTGCCATATCTGACCATTCTAATGTAACACAACGGCCATACCTTTGAAAACACAAACTAGGTGAACTTCAGTCTATGGGGTTGGTTTAGATGAAACACAATAAAGAGGATGTTTTGCCGGAGAAATTTCATAGATGGAGTTAGGACCTATATTAGCGGCTTGGCTGGGGCAGCCTTGTTTAAACTTTTACGACACATCATATATCATATAGCGTATATCCTTTCAATCCTGGGATGTCTATGGTTTAGAATATTAAGGCTGAATTAGCCTCTATAAGCAATATATAGCCTTGTTCGACAACAGAAGAGTAGAATACCTTTTCCAAATATTGCCTCTAGTACATACATATGTACACAACAAAATAAATGTACATATATTTAATGGTTCCACCACTATTTTAGTGTGTTTAATCAAACGATACGTACAAAATGACATTCTTACCAGCTTAGGTGGATGGCAGCTCCCAGTAGATACAATTTCCGAATATTCAACTTGGCAGAGAGATGCAAATTCAGGTGTCTCATACTTATATGACGCCGCGGTATCTCCAACCATTTCTTAATGAAATCCTAAAATTGAAGTCAATGTGGAAGTTAATTGAAAGTTGATTGATTGGGTTAGACCGCGATGCTGCATAAGCAAACCATTAAACTCTAAATTTAGCTCTTTCCATGGACAGAGTTAATTTCAATCTTCACTCTAACATGCATATGGAGCGAGTTTTTCACACCCATCAGCGATGGTTATACTGGCAGCTCGTTGCGTTAGATGTTAGTCCGTATTCCTACTACAGGCTAGCAAACAGTCATTCCACAAGTGAGAATTGATCTCACGATCGTGATGTGGAGTTCTTGCACCTGCAGCTCTGAATGAGTTTTACAGGATATCTTAATTTTTCGTTTTAAGCGCATCATGGCCACAACTATGTATCTAATACGAAAGTATGCTTAAGTCGTATTGGAGAATGTAGAGCGTGTCCGTTGGTCACATGTAAAAACTGACATCAACTGCGTTGACTACCATACTATATTGCGTGTCCTCTAATTTGATAAGGAGCCCATCAAGAAGATATTATACAGCAGTGGAGAGGTGACACCCTGGGGCTTCAGTCTTATAGAGAAGGAGAAGGATCAAGGCGCAAACAGAGTCATACATGTCCAGGTGTAAACGTTGTTGAAAGCTCTTTCGATACAAGCCGTAAGAGAGACAAGCTTGCTTTGATCTCGACAGTCTTCAATGACTGAGACTGCACTTGAGGATGGCAAATTTATTGGTCTGAAATCCTTCGGGGCCATGAGGAATATTTTGCTTGCTGTGGGTATAAAACTACCCACCCAGGCAGTTTTATTGTATTGGGAGGTAAACAGGCATTTTCATACAGATCGTGTCCGATGAGTAGATTTCCTCAAAGCAGGTTTGGGTTACTGAAGCGCAGCCAAGGAAATGAATGTTTACAAGGTCAAGGTGTCAACTTCGGAGTCAGCTAATACACCATACAGTTGCTTAAGTACGCTCGAAATTCGATGTATTTTGGACAAAGCTTGCCGTATCCTCGAAAACTCACTTTTGCCGGTAATTCCTTCACATAAACTATGCCAGGACTTGCGTTGTGCCTACCTTAATACTGGTTTGTAGATTCTTATGAATGCCTCGTAAAATTCCCAGTCACGTTCGGACCCAGATACAATAGTTACAATGTTCCTACACTTGCATGTCTTGCAAATCTGTGGTCCATCCTTACTGAAGTACAGGATTTTTTTTTTTATATTTAGAGGGCGCTCAAGGGATTTGTGTATCCTTAAAAAGTTTGTACACAACGCGGGTGAAGGAAACTTAGGGAGGAAAAAAAGAGAAGTACAGATGTACATTTGTATACTGATGAGCATTCATAGCGAGATGGGTGTTACGGTTGAAAGATTGAAGGGGCAGAATGCTGCTGGCGATTTCAATGTAGCACTGGTGATGGAAACAACGATGAAACTAAGTGAGACACGAGACATTACGTCGGTGTTCGAGGCTGTCAATTGACTGACAGATACTAGTATCAGCTATAAGTTTTATCGCACGGTTTTGAATCCTATCTAGCAGGTGCAGAGATGTTTTCGGAGCACCTGACCAGATGTGGGCATTGTACGCCAATTGCAAGTGCCATTCATGGATAATCGCTGGAGATTTAAATGTCGCTTTAATGACAGCAGACATCATTGTGTTTTGTAACCACAAAATTCCGCTCCGTTGATAGTTCCCCAATTGGTTTTGCTGTTCTTATCGGGATTTAATAAGCTTGGCATACCCTGCCGTTCCACGTTCTTCAGCCGAAGAGCAGGGACATGAGTCCCGGAACGAATATGAACAGCGTAGAGTACTGTCAACGGCAATGGAATATATTGGATTGGACGAGAGCAGACAAGAGATCATTAATGAAAATTAAAAAGAGTGTCGAAGTAACTTTGTTGTTGAGTTCATCTTGGATAAGGATGATGTACTCACTCCTTTCAGTGATCGGATGTTGACATTCGGGACTGCGAGTGTGGCCTTAAGCTCTAGCGATGCCTCAATGATGGTGTGATCCTGATTTTCTAAGGTTAGCTTAACCACCGCCGTAGCGATGGGGTATTACTGGGTTTAATGAAGCGGGGAGCTCCCAAAACGTAGCCTGAAAAAGTGCATCTGATGGGTCAGCCTCATCCTGGTTGAATGGCTTTAACACTACGCCCTTAACACCAAAGTTAATGGTGAAATTCCTCTCTCAAGCGAAGCAATGGATTCGGTTGTCGAGGAGAGGCAAGTGATCCGACTCATGACCACCCTTTCCCTGCTTGGTGTATTCCTATAGTTTTTGGCACAGATATCTGGGAAAAGTTTCCAGTTATTGACCGGAATCTCAGAGTTTTGATATTTCGAAAGTTTTCAAGGTAGTATCAGGAGTAGAGGTAGACCGATGGCAATCTTAATGGAACCCCCAGAGTCCTGATTTTGATAGGCCCAACTAGAATTCTAACTGATTGAAGGTAGTAGTGATCACATTGTTCGGCGTCCAATAGAATCACTTTAGAAAGCACTATAGACTGTATGTGGTAGGTACAATTTTCCCATCAAGACCGTATATGTCGGGAACCTCAAATACCATGGCTGATGCCCACCCTCAGACATTTTGATAGTAAGTTCGAAATTTTGTTCCCACGAGTAGCTAGGAAATGTTAATAAGTCTGCACGAAGTACCGCATAATGCAGAACTTCTAGCCCGATAACTGCGGCCAACGAAACAAAATTGTCTTTAAACTGAACTCTCAGCCATTCTGATCCTAGGCTCGGTCCGGATGATACATTGATCCACCCCAAAAAATAAAGAATGGGGAAAGAACGTAGTGTGAATACGTCTTAGTTCTCCGTGACCAAGCTTAAGCCTCTACACCACATCAAGGTAGGTAATCCTTGTATATCTATATATCATACCTCGAAATGGGCAGTTTTAACTTTGAACTAGTAACCCGAAAGCCTGAGAATCCATTCCAAAGAATAGCATTTTTAAGAAAATCATAGCCTAAGGCAACCCGCTGGAGTGAGAAGAGACCGCAATCAATATGTTTTGCTCACCTGGAGTAGACTAGCATCACATTGCACCAAACGACCTGGCATGCCGGTGATGCTGGTCTTCTGTTCCCCAGTTTCTCTTACCTCAGTATCCTGCAAAACGTCTTCTTTTTGCGTGTTTGCGAGTACTTTACCTTACCTTAAAATAAGTGACTTTATGGGCAGTTCCGAGTCTCTGCACATGGCATCCAAGATTGGTTTTTTTGTTGCTAAAATCTTTTTGTTGGTTTTAATTTTAACAAAAATATATTTGATCGATTAAGGGGTATGTAAATAATAAGTTTTTATTATTTAGGAGGGGTACTCTTCAGCTAATAGTTATGATACACGTACATATGTACGTATGGAGTTAAATTGTGTCTGTACTCCACTTTTGAAAAGCCAATTTATTCAAACTTTTTAGTTAAAATAAGTCACGTGCCTTCCGTACTTTGGTACTTTAATTCTTCCTCTAAAATTTACAACTCAATTCAAAAATATTCCCAGTCAACAAATAACTACTAATCCTCGGCAAACGAGCGCCCGCCCAAAGTTTAAATTGCAAAATTGATTCCGTGACTCCCAATGATACGAATAGTCGGCGTCGCATTTGCAATTAAATTCCCTTAAGCCAAGATGCTCTACAATATCCGAATTGTTTGCATAAATAATTCAATTTTAATTAAAATCCACAAAATGGAGTACTGTGTAGTAGGTGATGTTTTGTTTGACTTGCACTCGTCGTCGTCAACAAGTACTTGTGATGATAGGTTACCACCCTCCTCCATTTAGGGGTTGTTCAACATTGTATTTGTATCTACATTCTGTAAAATTTTAAACTACGCAATTCATATACGAATTCGAATTTTAGTTTTCCAACTGACTACCGTTGATTGAAATTTAAATAAAAAAGGACTCTCCATCGATGTTGGCAAAAATGTATGGATAGAAATTTGGATATGGTGAAAAATGTTCACTGTGTTCAATTAATGTCAGTGAAATAAAGATTCCAGCTGACATTTTTTTTTAGAAAAGACTAATTTTATGATTAGTGGGCATTTTAGCAATTAGTTTTGAATAATTTTAATGTTTAGGCAAGTGGTTGATCCAATCAAACTATCGTGGGGTGTGAATATTGTTCCATGTTTGTCAAAATCCTTTTAAGATTGTCATTCAACAGACACAATATTGGAAAAAATTGATTAGATAACTACATATGTATATTGACATGTGATGGAATCTGTCCGATAAACTTTTTTTCCTAACGAAAATAAGGCATGATTCGAATTAGCAATTATGTGCCCCTACATTTGCCTAAATGCGCACGTCAGATATGTTGAGAGTAGACCTACCAAGAGGTTGGCAGCACTGTTCTGTCATAGTAGATTTGTTTTATAGAAGTGCTCGAAGAAAATATAAAACAAGAAAAAGTGGAAACAATTGAACAGTTTTGCTTTTAAGTGCAATTTAAGAACATAGACCACGCAGACCAACGTAAATCAGAGTAAGTCTTAGCATAAAACCGAAGTTCAAATCGCACTAGTTAGTTAACCTCACTAAATGAGCAAAAGGGTACTGCAAGAAATTTCAAAATTTCAAGAAATTTTAATTGTGAGAAGCGCCGATCTGGTAGAAACTCCAACGATATGACATCGGAAACTATAACTGGCATCACCATTGACGAGCTAAAGAAGATTCTGGAAGAAAAGAATAGGGAGCTCGCAAAGGAACTTGTCTCGAAATCTGACTTCCAATTGCTTATTCTGAGCTGTTATAAATGAAAATAAAACAAGACGAGATTTCAGCAAAGGTTGCGCAGTTGGAAAATCGTAACAGGCAGGAAGAGCAAATGGACAAGCTTATACTGAAAAGCACCGAGTCTAATGTTGTGGTGCACCTCCAGTCAGCGATCCTTCAGAAAAAGCTATATCCGCATGCGTTGGTTTATTGGAAGAAAACGAACAAATTGTTGCCGTTGAATCGGCCTACAGAAATAACACCCGAGATAAGCGCACGGCAACAATAATCGTCAAGATGAAATCCCAGGACACAGCTATCAATATCCTACGTTAAGCAAACAAACTTAGAAACACAAACATAAGTATCCGCAAAGATATCCCGCCAAACGTTCGTCAAAGAAGAGCAAAATTAATCCCTTTAATGAAAGATCTGCGCGAGAAACGTTCAAAGGCACAAATGAAAATTCCTTTAACACTAGTCCATATTTAGTTTTGCGATCCTAATCTGATGTTTGGTGTCAACTGGTGTTATTTTTATTATGAAAAAAAAAAATAACAGTTTAACTACAAATATAATAAGAAGTAAAAAAAGGGACAGGTCGAATCGAATGGAGAATGCTGAAATTTCATTTGAGATGACTTTTCTTACTCTTGTTCCATTCCGGGAACATTTGAGTGAAGATCAAGAAGGCATTCAAAGCCGAAATGTCAAAAATGTTGTAGAACAACGTTTGTGGCCATCGGTTGGTCTTGCGTTTACACCGATAAGTGCCAATCATCTGGTAGAGAGTGTTGACACAAGCCTTCGTTTTATTGTAAAAGTGAATTACGTTGGGCTTTTTTGCCTGGTCTGCTGGGTCGAAGTGGACGGCCGCATGATACGTCGAAAGCAAAGTTACGAAGCGATTTTTCTTGGGTACGTATGGTTGTAAACGATTTCAGTATGCAGCACTTGTTTTCGTTTCATGTCAATCAGCGCGACGACGGTATCTCCTTGCGATTTTTCCTTATGGTGCCGACAATCGTAATTTACTTCTTCTTCAGCTCGAGTGCCAAACTGTAAGATGTAAAAAAATTGTCACATTTGCGTCCGTTCATTCTTAAAAATGGAAAAGAATCACAGATCAGAGAAAAATAAAGGCATGTATTGGGTATATAACTTAATTTTTCTCAAAATTTGAAAGTTTATTTAAGAAAAACATATACAATAGTATTATTCAAAGTATTGCCCATCTGAAGCTATGACTTTTTCCCATCTTTCTGGCAATTTGTGGATCCCATCCCAAAAGAACTGCGCCGGCTTGGCAGCCAAGAATGAATCAAGCCAATTTTTGATATTCTGCTCTGATGTGAACCGTATTTCAGTGAGGGCGTTCTGCATCGACCGGAACAAATGGTAGTCAGAAGGGGCAAGGTCTGGGCTGTAAGGCTATAAGGCGGGTGGGGTAAGATTTCCCATCCACTGTTTTCCAAATAGTTCTTAACCGGAATAGCAACGTGGGGCCGAGCGTTATCATGATAGAAAATTATTGCCTCGTGTCTGGTCGCATATTCCGGGCGTTTTTCGGCCACTGCTCTCTTCAAACGGATTAATTGTGTTCGGTTCGGTAGCGCTGTCCATTGATGGTTTCACCCGGTTTTAGCAGCTCATAATACAGCACACCCATCTGATCCCACCAAATATAGAGCATTACCTTCGCGCCGTGGATATTCGGCTTTGCCGTTGATTTGGCTGGTTGGCCGGGTTTCACATATGATTTTTTGTGCTTGGGGTTATCGTAATGGATCCATTTTTCATCATCAGTAACAATCCGATGCAAAAATGACTTCCTTTTGTGGCGTTCCAGTAGCATTTCGGACATGCAAAACCGCCTTTCGACGTCTCTCGGCTTGAATTCATGTGGAACCCAATTTCCTTGCTTTTGAATATATCCAGCTGCTTTTAAACATTTTGAAATGGCTGCTTGAGGGACACCCAAAGATTCTGCGAGCTCTTCTTGTGTTTGGCAACAATCTTCATAGAGTAATGCTTCCAGTTCTTCATCTTCAAACTTTTTTGGCTGCCCAGGACGTTCATCGTCTTCCAGGCCAAAACCACCACTTTTAAATCGTGCAAACCACTTTTGGCACATTCGATCAGCTAGCGCATGTTGACCATAAGCTTCCACCAAAATACGATGACTTTCGGCAGCAGTTTTCTTCATATTACTGTAAAGTAATGAAGAAGAACTCCCCGCAAAAACACTTTTTCAGGCACAAAGTTCGACATATTTGGGTGAAAAAAAATTATTGTTGTTTACGCTTCAAATGAATGACATATACTGAAATGACGTACAATGACAGTAGCTTTCCAACGCATGTTCCAATGGAATAATAACAATGGAATAATACAAGTTACGCCATCTCTTAGCAAACCGCATGAACTAAGTTATAGACCCAATACATGAAGAAGAAGAAATACCTTGGCACAAATCCTGCTGAACGGTCGACCAGAATCCCAATTTTTTGTCATACTTTCCAGGCTTAGACGAAATGTACTGTCGAAAACTGCATCGTCCACGAAATGGCAGCAGTTGCTCATCGACGGTCAGAAATTTTCCAGGAACATATGTACATAACTTTCAAGCCCTGGACCAACAGATCGAACAAATCGCGAATAGGCGCCAGTTTATGGCGTACACTCTGCTGAACATTATGCCGAGTTTCTCGGTTATCGAATCGTATCGATTGGCTAATGGCTCGAAAGCGAATAAGTGACATTGTCGCTGCGAAAATTGGTGGCCGATGTTTAACAGTCCAAAGTTCATCAGCTGCTTCGCTTTTCGACCGATATGCCCCAGCCAACAACAAAAGTCCATAAAAGGCGCGCATTTCAGACACATCAACCGGCTTCCACGTGACGCCATGCTTGTGAACACCGTATAAATTGGTCATTTGTACCACAATATTCTCGACTGGCTCGATAAAAAGGAAAAACGCAGTTACTGGACTGCTGATGCGAGATTTCGCAAATGATGTTGGCCTTTTTAAATTTTCAAATGAAAACGCCTAAACAAAAAACTCAAAACAAAATTTGACGAGAAGCGAAATCTGTTGTCGAAACTGATGGGCATGGTGGCATTGGATCGCGCACATACCGAATTTTCTTGTCTTTCGACTTGAGAGCGTTGTCCGTTTCAACAGCGATTTCCAAACGCATTTCTTCTCCGATAAAATCAGCATCACTCTTGTCACTGTTATAATCTTCGGAATCACTTTCAGTCTCGCTTGGTGAATAATCTGTATCATCTTCCGAGAATTCGAGCAGATCATCGCTGTCTTCTGTTTGCCGTACAAACTGTTCGCAGAATCGCTCATAGTCAGACATTTTGCAGTAATTGTTTGAAAAAAAAAATCTGAAATAATTCACGGCAAAATGTTGCACAATCGAATAATTCGAAATAACGGATGAAGTGTCACAGCACAGCGATATCAAATTGACACGAAACATCAGATATGTAATAACTCTTCTACAAGCGTTCAGAGCCCTCTGGCGACAACAATTTTGTTTTTACGGAAACTAGACGAGAAAGTAGCCCGGTGAGCCACGAGCGTTTGGCAACAGCACTACAATTATTACGAGTTTTGCTTATTTGAAAAGAAAAAGTGTGTCAAATTGACACTAAATATAGACTAGTGTTAAGAGACCTTAAGTTACATGTGGGAGAAATATTATTCAGTTGGGATTTATCAGGCGGGTTGAAATGTGGCAGCGAAAATGGTGTAAAGGTTCTTCAAGAAATATTTGGAGAAATTCCGCCATCCCTAAAAAATTGTGCCAATGAATTGCAAAACCAAAACTCTAACATGGACAAAACGTCAATGTCATCTGAAACTGACATTCGGAAAAGCAGTCAAGTAACTAAAGACATAAACACACCCAAAGCAACCGCTTTAACCAATTTGGGTGCACACACAAGTGGGAGTTTACTTGAACTATTAAATTGAAAAGAATCCGTCTACCAGAACAATATATGTAAAATTATTAAATTTAAAAATCCTTAGTTATAATGTAGTAGAAGAAAATGTTTGTAGAATTTTTTTAATTATGTATATAAAGGAATTTGATGTTTTTCTATTATTTGAAACTCATTTACTAGATAATGAAGAAGCTACGAGGGGCGTTCAAACTATTCTCGGTATCGGGGTGAAGCTGTGGTTGTATATATAAATTGACTTATTTATCAAGTAATACTATTATTTCAGTGCATTCATGTAAAATTTCATATAAATGTGATTATTAATTCGCGTTTTATCTCTATTTAAACAGAATCATAATGGCAACTGAGACGATGATGGTGAAAATTGAGCATCGCGCTGTATTTAAATTTCTCACTAAGCAAGGAAAAAGTCAAAAAACTATTCATGAATAGATGGTGGCTGTTTACCAGGGTTCCGCACCTTCATTATCAACTGTGCAAAAGTGGTCAAGTGAGTTCAAGAGAGGCAGAGAGAGCATTGAGGACGACCCCCGCTCCGGCGCCCCGGCTACTGCTTGTACGGGAGAAAGCATCAAAGAAGTCGAAAAACTTGTTCTTGAGGATGCCCGAATAAAGGTGAAAATGATGGCAGAGATCACCAAGCTTTCAATTGGTACCATTCACACCATTCTTCATGACCATCTTAACCTTTCAAAGGTCAGTGCAAGGTGGGTGCCACGAATGCTCACAGCGCCTCAGATAAAAAGTGAGAATCGCATGCTGTAGAGAGCTTTTGGAGATGTGTAGTGAGAACGCGGACGGTGTTATGGATCGAATTGTTACTGGGGACGAAACATGGGTCCACCACTATGACCCTGAAGGCAAACAAGAGTCCATGCAGTGGCATAAAAAAGGAACAGACCCCCCGAAGAAGTTCAAAGTCACTCGGTCTGCCGGGAAGCTCATGGCCACAGTTTTTTGGGACTCAAAGGGAATCTTGCTCATTGAGTACAAAAAAAAAGGTGAAACCATCAACGCCACATCCTACGCTTCCACTTTGCATACTAGTAATTTGCGGGAGGAAATTAAAAAGAAAAGACGGGGTAAACTCGCAGCGGGTGTGTTGCTTCTTCATGACAACGCTCCTGTTCACACGGCGCGAGTTTCCAAGGCTGCTGCGCGAGATTGTGGTTGCGAAGAAATCCAACACCCACCCTATAGTCCAGACCTTGCCCCTAGTGATTATTTCATGTTTCCGGATTTGAAAAAATGTCTTCGTGGAAAAAGATTTTCGGATGATGAAGAACTCAAGTCGGCAATAAATGGGTATTTAGGAAATTTATTTTTTTGAGGGTTTAAAAAAGCGTATCTTAAGATGTAACAAATGCATTGATGTAAGGGGAGATTATATTGAAAAATAAAAACAATTTAAATTGAATTCGCATTTTCCTTCATATCGATACCGAGAATATATTGAACGCCCCTCGTAGATTTACGAGTATTTTCTAGAATTATGAATTAAAATTTATAACTGCGGTAAAAACAAGCTCGTTTGGAAGAGGAAGTGGTGGCGAACTATTTGGCTTTCGTAAGCAGATAGAAGGATCAAAGGTTAACTTCAAAAGCATAGAAGGATCGTACGTAATTGAGATGAAAACGGATAATGTACGATATATCTAAATTGTAATCATTAAGCGCGAGACTACAACAAAGTAGTAGATCTGTTAAATAGTTTAGGATCAGCGAATCTAGTACTTATCAGCGATTTTGACGGGAGAATAGGCATGTCGCAAAATAACTTTATAAGCTGATTGGGATGAAACCTAAGACTGCAAAGGAATTTTAATTCTGGAATAAGCGGATGCTTTTGATTGCCGAGTCATTGATGGAAGCTGTGGAGGTTATTCTGCTGGGGAGTATACATTTCTTCGTGGGTCAGCATGCTCTGTTATAGACCACTGTTTTGTAACTGGAAATATATGCCCTCATCTTAAAAAATTTAAGGTGGGAATGAAGACGTTTTCAGATCACATGCCGCTGGAAGTCAAACCTCAATAGAGAGCTCGTAACTTTGACAAACGCGAATGCCATGCTGAATATTGAAAACCTAACAGAAATAATAAAAAGTGCGACACCCCAAAATAATCCAACAAAATATGTCAACGGTAGCAGCAAACAAAAGTGGTTTGATATTGATTGCAAGCGAGCTATAGTAGATATGCATCTTTTGCACTTCTCAGGCTAGTAAGACCACACAACACCAATACGTTCAAAACTCTATACACAGAAGCAAATAAGCACTTTAAGAACATTTATCGTATGAAAAAGCTGGCGTATAACGAGCAAAATATTGCCCTTTTAAACAGCACACGGTGCTCAATGGAATTCTAGAAAGCTATTAACCTCATTAATGGTAGAAGAAGTACTATCGCTCTAGGCTTACAAGCTGAACAACTAAAAAAACACTTCTCAAATCTGCTCAACTCAACTCAAATATCCCAACCGTTTAAATATGCAGCGCCCTGGATTGCCGACGAATTCCTAGATGCATCGATAACTCTGGAAGTGGTACAATATGTAATCAAGAATGCTAAAAACAATAAAGCCTTAGGAGACGACCGTATTTCATTTGAATTCTATTAGAATTGTACACGTGAGTTCCTATCAGGGCTTGTATCGGAATTCAATCGAATCTTTGGAAATGCAGATATACCAGGAAGCTCCTGAAATCGATTTTATTTCCACTGCACAAGAAAGGTGACTATAATGATCCGACAAACTACAGAGGTATATCGTTTTTAAATACTTCAGCCAAGCTTTTTGGAGCAGTGCTTTTTAAAAGACTTATTCAGTGGGTCAATAAGAAGAAAATTATCCATGAATTTCAAGCGGGTTTCAGACGGAACTTGCAAACATTGCTGAAACCTACCAGAGAAACCACCAAAAACTTTACGTATTTTTTGTAGATTTTCGACCAGCTTTTGATTCTGTTCCTCGAGAGGCACTATAGATGTGGAATATCTACGAAGGTAGTAAATGTTTTGCGAGCAATGTACACAAATAACATAGATTAAGTTTGGGATGGAAACCACTTGTCCGAAGGTTTTGACACTGCAATGGGCATGAAGCAAGGTTGCATATTAAGTACGCTACTGTTTATATTATACATAAACGACATAACAGACACTGTTAAAGGTGGAATAAAGCTGAACCGAACAAATCCTCATGTTTGCAGATGATATTGTCTTTCTCGCAGAAACTGTCGACTATATGCAGGTTATGATAAACAGACTTTTGATAACTACTGCAGAAATTGGAATTTATCTGTAAATCTAACAAAATCAAAGATAATAATACTTAGAAATGGTGGTGGGAGGTACTGTGAAAGGTGGACGTTTCAAGGTGAGGGTACGAGAATACAAGTACACTGGAGTTCTGATTACCCCTAACTTAAACATGAATAAACTCCTTCAAAAGAAATTGTCTGAAGCTAAACGCGCAATCTGCTCAGTTTAGGATAAATGCATCAACAATAAACAAATCAGCCATAGTGCAAAGCAAAAGCTATTCCGATCAACAGTAGCCTCTATTCTTTTGTATGCAGCCCAAGTGTGGGGATACTGTTTTTTGATGCCGTTGAGAAGTTCCTGCGATACTTTCTGAAACGAATATTTAGATTGCCTAGTAGCACCCCCAACTATATGCTACATTTAGAAACCGGAACGCCCCCTATGTTTTTGAACACATTAAAAATGCATTTTAATTATATATGTAGTAAAAGTGATGGAGCTGGAGGATGAAAGACTACCGAAAAAAGTACTTACGCACATCATAAGAACAAGAGGCAATCTAGTGCAAGCATGGGAGCGTCTTGCGTCAGAATGTGGAGTAATACTTAATATTACACCAGTCATGCAGTCTGATTCTCTAAGAATACAATTTGATATACGAGTATTATTAAAAAAAACTGGCAATATTATAAATTAGAAATCTGTCAGTGAAGCCGAATCTTCACAATATAGGTTGTACTAAGGACTGAAACGAATAAAATTTGGAAACTTCAAATTAAAAAAATAAAATATTTTCATAATTCATGTAATTTTTTTTTATTTGCTTTAAAACTCTGTTTTTATTAAATTCATTCACAATTACAAAAAATAAAAAAATTATTTGGTTCCCATTTTTTCCTCAACTTCTTTCGAATGTCCTTCATAAGGTTGGTGACAGTTACATCCGTGATCTTTTTGGACGCTCTTTTCCATTTAGCACTAACATTTTTTACGTCCTTTGCACACTGCTCACATTTCCTCAATTTAGCTTTGACCAAAGCCCAATACCCTTCAATGGGACGGTACTATGGAACATTGGGTGAATTCATGTCTTTTGGGACAAAGTCGCCATTTTTAGCAGCAAGAAAGCTCAACGTCGCATGACCATAGTGAGCTGAAGCTAAATCTGGCCAAAATAATGTTGAACCCTCGTGTTTGTTTAAGAAAGGAATCAACCGTTTTTTTAGGCACTCGTTAATGTACACTTCTCCGTTAATTGTTCCCGTTGTAATAAACAAATGGCCTGCCAAACGAGATATTTTGATCCGAATTTTCCCATCCCAACCGATGTTGTTGATTGCGGAAGAATCTCAGCTTCAAACGAGTTGTAAAACTGCGCACCTGGAAGAGTAGTAAAGTCGGCTTTGACATAAGTTTCGTCATCCAAAACCAAGCACGCTTTCTTGTTGCAGATCAACTCGCATAGCTTTGCGGTTCGTGTTTTTATGACTTTTTTGCTTTTCAGTAACTTTTGGTATTTTTTGTTTTCTTCGTGTTTTTAGACCGTTACGTTTTTTAGATCTTTGTACCATTGTTTGGTTGGTATTACATTTCCGAGCAACATCTCTGGATGACATAGTCCGGTTTTTTACGATGGTACTCACCCTTTTCCTGTCCAAATTTGTATCATGTATCACATCCACTTTTCTGTTTTCGCTTAACTGTCAACGTCTCCAAATATCGTTTAATAACAGAATCAACTGTACTGCGGGCTATGTTTAGATTTTTTGCGATGAAATGGTTTGGACGCGACGTATTTTCGAGTCATTTATCGATGATCTTTTTACGGCGTTCCTCTTGACTCATATTTTATAAATATTTTAAACCGCACCGAACTAAAATCAATAACAAACTGAAACTAGAGAATATACAGGCTAATTTGGGTACAAAATGGGATTGAAATTTTTACCCATAGCCCGTATTAGCCCCTATAGCCCGTATTAAAATTTACAGATTTTATTCAGTCCTTACAGCAAAATAAAATGCCACCTTGAAGAACGAACTTATTTTTTAAACTGCTTTACGACAGATAAAATAAGCACTATTTTCAAAATGAGAGGAGAGTTGGTTCAGTTGAATTATACATATACCGCAAAGACCTGAACTGCCAGTTTTGTAACATTTTTTTTTAATGAAATAAAGTCAATTTCTGCTACTACTACTAGTCCCAGCAAGAAAAAGGCGATGATACAACATTCACGATCAACGTGCTTTTCTTTTGCCAGTTTACCTTTATTTCTGCAGCAAGACTTTGAACAACTGGCTGAGACATATACGGCATCTTTCCAAGATGTTAAAAAACGTCTGCACTCAAGATCTTTCAAGGCAGAACTTTAAAAATTGTTAGAAGTCGTTTCAGGGTGAATTTTGTTCAGGTAAAGATAAAACTTTGTAATTTTTTCGGCAAGCCCTTTGACCAATTTCAATAAAAAAAAGTATTTGAGGCCCCTTCGTTGATTATCCTCTGGGTTCCAGGTGGAATCATTGCAAATAATATTTTCTTTGAACTTGACAGTCAAGGATCAATTAAAGATTATCCTGGCCCCGGATGTTTTTGGAGCAATGTGGATTTTGCATGAGCCTTCATGCAAAAAATCTTTTACTTTCGTCATATCTCCGTCGCTTGCTTTTGAATGAAAGAAATATTTGTTCCTCTTGCGGAGAAGCTACTGTATGTGCTGATGTCATATCATATAATCTCCCACAAAATAAAATGTCAGTAACAACAGCATCTTTCTAAATCCACAATTTATAAAGCAGGCTATAGAACTCAGTGCTTTTTTCTAATAAACTCTCAGAAGTATTTTACCATTCAATGGAAAGATTCTTAAATTGTCCTGAACTTTCTTACAGCACACAAGTAATATTGAAATAATTGGTCCCTGCTTAATTTTAAATATAAAATTAAATTAATGGTGTAACAGTCTGGTGTGAACCAAAGCATATTTTTTACACTTTAAATGTAGCTCACAGACGATAGAGACGGACATAAGAATCTATTTCTAAACGTCTTCGAATGGGAGACTTTTTCATAGGCAGAGGATTTCACTTTCGCAGGTTAGCTGTTGTCAGCTGAAGGGCTTGTAACGACGACAAATATATTTTCCTGCTTTTCATTGCTGATTGAGGTTTGAACCTAGATCTTGCGTACTCTAGCCATTTAACCACTACCCCATACCCCAATTTATTTACCTAATTTTCAAAAACTCGTCGGTAGTCCACCCTTATTTTGTCTACCTTCTTGTCCACAGCACTGAAATAACCACTCTGAAATAACCATTCCATATTTCCATGCCATTAAACCCGAACTATACTATATATTTCGTAGGTAATTAACTTTGAGAATGCCATCAAAATTAGGAAGAAGGTATCACCCAAAGAACTCAATGGGGATAAACTACATTTTTGACATTTCAATGAAAATCGTTAGAAAGCTTATAATAAAGCAATTCAATTAAAGTATGCCTAAGTAATTGTTAGTAATTGCGGGTTCTTCCAAGGACGTCATTCGGAAAGGCGGATAAATTAGTTCTTGGAGTCTGAGCGTAATGTAATTAACAACTACAATATGTTACACACTGTGAGGCCCTCTGAGGTTTAGTTTAATGTTGTTTTCTTTAGTTTCACGATGCTTATGTGGAAGAATACCACATTTCGAAAACAACATGCGTCTAGGGATGACACAGTGCTGTGCGAAACATGGCAGACTCGTTGATTTATTTTCTACGTCGGTGTCTGGAGGTACCCACCAAAATATTTCATTATTTTGAAAATATTTTACGCCGTCATTTTGGTAAATGTCCTTAAATCTAATATCATTACCATGTACGAGTATGGTATGTGTATACGTGGTTCTGTTGGCGGATATGCGGCTTTAGAAATATTTTCATGAAATTACTTTTTGAGGAACGTTAAGGGAGTTAGTTACTCGCTGGCTAAGCAGGGCTGAAAATATGTCAGCTTTACTTATGACATTCATGTACTACATACGAGTATTTGTACATAGTAATTTTTTCTTTCTACCACTCTGCTATACCAGCGGACAACCTAATGACTTCACTACAAGGTGGAATACTATAGTTTTACTTGAGATGCGACTTAAGCTGGCGAACATACCGTCCTGAACTGAAGCGAAATAATTCGGACGTCTCTTTAAGTTAGTTATTATCCGTAAGAAGCAGAGAAACATCACCTGGTGCTGCTTTGAGCTCTCATTGCCTGTCAACATTTTGTGCTGTCCTATTGCTACTGCCATCTACTTTTGCGGTTGGTAAGTTGAAGATATTTTGCTGATATAACGATATGAAGTTTATTGTTACTCCTTCTGTGGTCGTTGTAATTCGTGCAATAATGCCGCTGCATTGTTCCCCAAAGTCTTCTAATTGCCAAGTATTCTTTCGCTTCTGTGGGAAAATTATTTTCAAAAGATGCTAATCTTCACGAATGCATTAAGTATTAGGCTGCCGACAAAGGTATTCCTCTAATGATAATAAGGTACATTGGGCACATTTTTCCAGAGCATTGACCAGTGGATTCTCCTCGCACTCGCTTTACCCAACGTCCAACAGGAATAAAACAAACAGAGGGCGATACGATACCTCGGTATCGGCAAACTAGCCAAAAAGACACGTTCCGCTGTTCAAAAGTTCAGCCATTGATGCGCTGTACCTGCTTTTGTGTTAGTAGACTGCTGTCAAGACTAAAAGCTGACACAACTCGGAGCTGATGACACTGAAGTCGTCGATCAAAAACCTTCAAATATTGCCAAAAGACAATTACAGTCCTTCTGTAAGTCTCTATTGGAACAATAAAATTTAGGCTGTAGACAACAGTAATCCGAATACTCGTAAGTACCCGCAAATAAATAAAATATTTCGTAGGAAAGATCAAAACGAACTTCTATGTGTAAAAATCAGGAATAGATCCAGGAGAAGCCGTCGATTGTGTCAGCTTCCTTGTACTTGAAGATCCTTAGGCAAGTGTAGAGGTCATTAGAGTATTTTTTCAGGAAGTGCCCAAAGCGACTGATGTCATTGACGCTAACCACGAGCTCGAAAATCGGGTCCTTTTGCACAATTTCTACCTTCGAAATGATATGGAGAACTGACCTCGAGAACTATGGGTCCCGCTCATTTTCAAGAAAACCCGCGATGGCGGCCTCCCTCGATATAGAAGGAACCGCCTTTTAAAGAGCTTTAGTAGATGCTAATATTGAACAGGGCATTACAATCGCGTTTGTAACATGCTTGTAAGTAGGAAAATAAACTGTTCCATTGGACAAAGATCGGTTAGAATATCTGTAACCAAGGGAACCCCTCAAGGAGGAATCATATCGCCACTCCTGTAGGTTCTGTATATCAATGACATCCTCAAAAAAGCTTAGTACAATGGGTATAAGTGCCATGTCATACGCAGATGACGTGGTCATAATAGCGCAGGGAAAATACTTAAATTTTTTAGGCGAGACTATGAAGGTTGCCCTAAAGACGATCACCACTTGGGCAAGAAGCTGTTGTCTGAATGCCAATCCTTCCAAAATGGAACTGGTTCTTCTTACCAGAAAGTGTAAGATACCACAATTCAAACTCTCAAAACTCAACGGAGTGCAATTGTCCCTTTCGGACAGCGCGAAGTATCTGTGTGTGCTTCTGGACGAAAAACTGAATTGGAATCTTAACGTAGCGGAAAGAATCAAAAAGGCATATAATGCTCTTTTTATCTGCAAAAGAACCGTGGGAAGAATTTGGGGCGTAAAACCTGCTATGGTGCACTGGTTACATACGGTGCTGGTAAGACCCATATTTTCAAACGGCGCACTAGTATGGTGGAAAGCAACAAACAAGAAAACGATTTACGGAAAATTAGCGGCTGTTCAAAGATCGGCTTCCATAGCCATTACAGGTGCGCTACCTACTGCGGCATTGGACACCTTTTTGCACCTAACACCACTTAATTTACAGATCAAAAAACTTGCTGGCAACAATGCAGTAGGACTCACGACCGGCACGGTCCTAGCAGAGCTACTGCAAGGCGGTCCAATTCCAACGGATGAAATTCCTTCCTTGGTCGACTTCGACATTCCGTGTGATATAATATATTCGGAGAGGGAGGACTGGCCATAAAAATACAATAATCAGGTCAAATGAAATTGCAATTTTCGCAGATGGTTCAAAAACAGAAGAAGGAACAGGTTCTGGTATCTGCTCGGAAGGCCCAGAACTAAGAGTGTCTATAAGACTACCTGACGCAAGCAGTGTCTTCCAATCAGAGGTTCTAATTGTCCTCAGATCGGCTGAGCTAATGCAGATGAGATCAGTGTCCGAAAGAGAAATCTACATCGAAAGCCAGGCCGCACTTAAGGTAATGGAATCAACCAACATCACTTCGATATAGACAGCGGTTGTCGCACAGTGCTCAGAGCATTATGCGGTCAGAAGCGGGTGAGACTGTACTGGGTGCCAGGAAACTAGGGTATAGAGGAAAACGAACAACCGGATAAGCTTGCAAGGATAGAAGAACTACACGATAATAGTGTTGTGGCTAATATCGAACCACCGCTTTGCATAGTTAGGGGCACTATCGCAATCATAAAGACTACCAACCTAAGGTGGTCAAGTCTTGAAGGACACATGTTATCCAAAGGTCTGTGGCCATTTTTTGAGGGTAAAAGATCTACTCTGCCTTCTCCACAACCAACCTATCTCCTTCGTTCAACCTCTTCCCGACCTCGTCATTTTATGTGCCGAGCTCAACTTAAGTTTACATATAGATGGAACAATTCTTAAAGCCAACTCTGCACTAGATTTTGTAGAACGATGGTCACCATTCACCATTCACCAACCCATACATGACCTAGTCCCTCTATATTACAATACCTTTGCTCGTCTTCTTCTAGAGAACGCCAGCCAAGTGCGGTCCCCATATCGTCGTGTCCATGTCTCGAGAATCGAAAACATCCAGCGCCGTTTTCTTCGATTTGCTCTTCGAGGTATGCCCTGCGACGATCCTTTTATTCTGCCCCCCTATCAAAATCGTCTCAACTTTATTAACTTAAACACCGTTGAGGAATGCAGAGATGCAGCCGACTTTCTTTTCATTCACCACCTCCTTTCCGGTCACGTTGAATGCGTGTCCTTTCACAACTCCATTTTCCTCAACCCTAACCCTCGTAATCTACGTACCCCTCGTCTCTTCTGTCTATAAACCCACCACACCTCCTATGGGGTGAACTATGTAATCTCCCGTATGCTACAAAAAGTCAATTCAAATCCGTCTTTGACTTCCACCGCACCACTCCCTACCACAAATCCCTTCTCTTTCACCACACTAACCAACCTTAGTTTTAAGTTTAAGTTTAAATTTAATTTTAAGTTATAGCGTATTAAGCCGAATAAATCGGGGCCTTCGCCTCCATCAAAATTAAAATTAAATTAGGACAATAGGAATCCTGACAGGACACTGTCTCCTGCGGAAAGACAAGAAGAGACTCAATCTGCAAGCTGTTGAGGACATAACACACATACTGTGTGAATGCGAATGCAATATCGTCTAGTCGAAGAAAATTTTTAGGGAAATACTTTTTCGAAAATCTAGAGGAAATAGACGGCAAGAACTTCAAAGGCATTCTTGGCTTTTACAAAGAAAATGGATGTTTCACCAGGGAGATTGTTTAGGTTTTGTCATTTGAATATAAATTCATCTAAGTACGAGTAGTTCCACAGGAATCGCGATGGTCCCGTTCTGGTGCCTAATGTTTGTGTTAGGGCATATCCATCACACCCGTGTTTTAACCTAACCAAACCTTCAAACGATATTAAAATCACTGAAAAATAAGAAATCAGTGGAAACCGATGGCACACTGAAAATTGCGCCCATCTCCCACCATAAGCCGGGGATATTTCACTACCCTGTCTAACATTGGTTTGAACAATGCCATTATCCACCGCTGTCTTTCATTGCATCCGATTCTCAAACAAGAATAAAGACACATCCTGTCCGGCGACCCAGTAAGGTATTCGAAAAGGTAGTCAATGGAATCCTAACTAAGTGGATTGTTCCAATTATAGTTCTACTGTTGACACCGTTTATAAAGGGGAACTCTTCCAAACCAATGCAGTACATTATTTTTAAAATGCTCACCAGTAGGCAGTTCATTTTGAAGAATGGTCATGCGACTTCTGTCGGAATATTTGACATTAAAAACGCTCTGCAACAAGGTGCGGTTCTATTTAACATCTACACCAGCAATCTTGTAAGCTTACTTCACCATGTTATAGCTTACGCAGAGGTTATAATCGCATACTAACCAGCTCTAAAGGTTTTACTTACTTGGATGGCGCTACGACCCAGGGTGGACAAGGGGCTCAAGTAACATACCTCTTCAGCTATCTCCACATGCGCTCACGGAGATGGCTGAGGTCACCTTCCACTTGTGTTCATCAGTTAAGATGAGGTCATCCTCTACTGCGTTGGAGTTCAAAACTTTCCAGGCTGGGACGCTGATGTCCATGCGTTCAAGGTGACCCAGCCATCTAAGCCGGGTTAACCGAGATTTTTTGACGAGGTCGTTCAGTTCGCTGTTGAAATATCTCCTCCACTGATCGGTGATCGGTGTCTTGTATAATTTTTTTTTTTAGTTGCTCGAGGGAGACCTTTAGTACTTACCAAATGCCTTTATTAAGCCCAACGAAACAGCGACTAGCAAGAGTCATCTTTAACATGTTTTCCGCACTGGTGTCGTTGTCGGATTTGATAGTACAGCCGAGGTAGATAAAGTCCTTACTACCTCAAAGTTGTAGCTACCTATCGTGACGTTTTTTCATAGGCGTCGATGCTTACTGTTTTCTTCCTGGACCGCTGAAATCATCTTTTCCGCTTCTGTTTCGATAGTCATAAATGCTCGATTGACAGCTCGCTGTGTTCTTCTCGTTATGCCAATCTCGCCTGCATATACGAGTAGCTGAACAGACTTTTGAAAGATGGTGCCTCTGGAGTTAACTTGTGAGTTTCGTACAATTCCTTCAAGAAGGATACTGAAAAAAAGGTCAGGGTCGTTAATATATGTACTTTTGTGACGAAACTTTACTAACATTAACACTGCTATGACTAGAAGTTGCAAATCAATTTTAAGAAGTCGGAAACTTTTTTTTTTTGGGAAGCCTTTGCCGGTTGCCTCTATGGACACTAGAAAACATAGGCGAAAGTTTTCCATCATGAGAAAACACGGCAACCATTTGGTTGTCGAAATGTACTCAGACACCTTAGGATCTCGCTAGATTAATATCTATATACGTGAACTTGGTAACACCATATACGAAATTTTAAACAACAACAATGACGAGCAAGCTATGTTTGTTAGAACATTTGGTAGCCGAAAATCTTTTTGAAATGTTAAACCGACATGTCATTCGAGAAACATAATCGATCTGGCTAGGAAACTTCCTAGGCATCAGTGTGTGATAAGGCAAAGGTTCCCTTTGGAGTGCCACAGGCATCAGAGTTAGGACCTCTGTTATTTATAATTTTTTGCCAAAAACGCTTTTTTCGTATTTTTACAATTATCTTTACATTCACAGACTATACTGCTTTAGTTGTTGTACATAGGTGTCCGTACACTGTTTTAATAATAATGCAAGCAGAAATCGACGAAGGAGTTCAAGGATGCTATGGCAGCGGCTTAGCTGAAGATACGCAATGTAACTTCGAGGACCATCTAACAAAGTCATAAACCAGAGAATTGATTCCAAATGAAACGTCTGACAAAGGGCTCTTGCTCGACTAAAGTTATCCGGGTTTGTCGAAATTTAAAAAATATCCTGGAATAACTATTTATTGTCATTTCCTGTTGGATGAACACATCGAAGAAATTCGTTCAAATCTTAAAAAAGTTACAAAATTCCATAATTTTAAGAATGTTAAGCCAGAACTCCAGTAACGCCATAGACGATAGCAGGTCTAAGCAACTAGCAGTTCAGCAAATATTATACATATGACAGAAGAACTTGAGTACTATGATGACACGGAGTCCTGTTGACCCTTAAGTTAAAACTAAAATACGAAGACAAAGTGTGATTAAAATCCCGACGATCTACAGTATGTATAGCTGAACTCAATTGAAGCACTGCGTCGCAACTATACTCCAAAATATTGTGCACCCAGATGTTAGTGAGAAAACTTAAAAACCAAAATCTTCCTGGCGAAAATTGAAGGTTACTCTAAGACATGTAACTGGATTTGCTTTTGAATAGTTAGAACTTAGGTAGGAGCGCGTGTATCCACTGGGACCTATCTAATGAGCCATTGTTTCACGTGTTCTGGTTATGACAACACTTGATTAATTGATTTCACCTTTCATGCAAGTTTGATGCACAGAAACTTCTACACACCTCCTTGGGCAATGTTGATCGTAGTTGGTAGCCTATTCCCGAATGAAGCAGGTGCAACAATGCTGTCAAAGTAAACCTTCAACAATCTTCATCTTCTGCACGAATAATTCACATATCGATGTACACACACGAGTTCCTTCGAAAACTTTTAAGGACTTGACGGCATCGCCGACGGCAGACACATACGGATTAGAAGAAACTTTACCAGCGATACTCTATACTGCAAGGTTGAGATATCAAAATTCCACAAAAGTTACTCCACGCGTGAAATGAATCATACCATCCCCTCCCGAGGAAAAACACTTACTCCAAGACACTCACATCCTTTAACCAAATTAGAATTTGCAATAAACAGGATCAACTGTAAACAATGCCCAGATTTATCGCATAGTGGAGTTCATTGCTTTAACGTCCAGGCATGCCGCGAACGACTATATGCATGTACATCATATGTAGGTATGTCTACATCCCGCAAGCCGTACACCCTGAATATCTAAGAGGAGATGAAAAAAAAGCACGACACATACCTCGGGGGGATTGTTTATGCACAGTTTTATAGCATTGCCGCGCATTAAACTTTATGGCATGTCATTCCCACACTTCTTACGCTTCATTCCCCAAAGAATTCGGCGGTGTCGTCTCCCAGAGTCCCATAATGATGTTGTATTCGTATTCGTATCATTGCTCCAAATTGTTTTTATTTGTTTGTTGGGTTTATTGGAGCAATTTTCAGTTGCTCGTATTCATACAACTCACAGCACCCTTGGAAGAGGGAACTTTTACTCTTTTTCGCCAATAATTGCGAGCAGCGAAATTCCTTCGATTTTTGCCACAAAAGATTGACTTTTATGTAGAGGGTCGGAGCTTGTAAGTTCGAGAGTTGGTTATAAATTTCCGTTTGTGTCCTGTGGTGCCTTAAAGAGGCACAACTTTCTTCACTTTAAATGTTTATATCTTGCGGGTGAAGATTCTGGTTAACAGATGCCTGTCTGTGTGCACGATACATCATCGGAAGCCTCCACCCCAACCCAGCAAGGGCTGTAAAACTTTGTCGTTGCATAAATTTTCGAAAACGTTTGCTTCACAGTTTAATTACATATAAACTCTGAGACAAGACTTAACTAGGACATCATACGCAGGACATACATATACGACTAGAACAACATAACAAGGACAAGCTTATGTGTAAGCACATACATCATGGGCCTCGTATGTCTTTGCATATGAACCAAAGTCATCTGATGCTTCTGCTGCTGCTGTTGTTGATGCCAAGATACGAATACAGGACTGCTTTTCATATGGCTCTCAGACCGTCACGACTTAGACTGAAGAATCCTGCGTTCATGTGATGGATGCATTTGATGGATGAGCAGTCATCATGGTGAGTGTTTTATGATTTTGATGTGATCCTTGCTCCTGGTTTTTGCCTGGTGATGTCGTTTCTGTTGGCGAAGGCCTACGTATTCAGGCGAAGCTGAGACATGCGAATAATTTTGTTAGCAACACGATAATAGTTCCTTAATTTGCAAGAGTTTCTCCGACAGGATATTAATTATTGCGACATTTGGGATGATCTTCTTGAATGCATTACAAATGGCAGGGGGCAGCGGGTAGGACGGCATTGTTGGCCTAAATTGTTTTATGGGCTCGGAGTAATTGACAGAATTTAATTTATGATTGGATGTTTCGTTGAGCTTTGGAAATTGATGGTTTTGAATTTTAGCAAATTGAATCAGGAACTTAGCCATTAGTTTAAGTCCTTTGAAAAGAGGGAACGAATTAACATTGAAATGTGTGTTCGGTAGTTGGACTGAAATAAAATTCAGAGTTGTTTAGCGCTTGAAAAGTTCAACTATCTACTGCAATTTCACTGATTTGTAGAGGGCATATAATTACATTGAAACAAAGATAGCAACGTCATAAATTAAGAATAATAAGGCTGTCGAACCTAACGATCAACGTGCCGGGATATTTAAGGCAGAATGAGATGCGCTGACTGAGAGTATACTTGGTGAATGGATCCTCGTCGTTGTTTGTCCCATACATAAGCCTACTATAGAGACATCAGTCTACTTAATATCACATATAAGATATTGTTCGGCATATTGTATGTACGCCTAACCATTTGTCAACATTTTGATTGACCTAGGACCTAGACTCATAATTGACTAAGTCCATATTTGATTAAATGGTTACACTAGAGAACTACAGGTGATATCTGAAGCAGTATTCTCTCGCAAAAAAATATTTTTACACATATACACTCAATCGGAAAACACTGACGTCAACGCCAGGGATGAGTTAATTTTTCAATTTATTATATCTTCGAAACTTGTTGTGCGTAATAGAAGAAATCGTCCTACTTTTCATACAAAAAGCAGAAATTCTATATTTAACAGCCACAATCCTATACATATGCTCAACCATATGTCAATAACTGGAGAGTATCTACAAATCTTTCTCGGATCACCTTCGAATTCTCTTCACTATGGGCAGTGACCAGACAATACAAAACAAATTCCGAAATTCTAGGAAAACTAACTGGACGGCGCGGCGTATTCCAATCGGATAAAGGACATAAGGAACCCATAAGAATGTGCGTCCTGATCCCTTTTCCATTGACTCTGCCGTAAACCATCTAACTTCAATCAAGTGTAGGTCCGAGCTCAACTGATACACAAGAAATATAAGAATGGCCAAGAAACAATCTTGAGCTCGGTTTTGCCAAGCGATAGAAAGTACCAACGAATCAGCTAGGTTAAGGAAGGTATTATCCAATGATCCAGTGGCTCTTAAATATCTGAGAAACTCACTTCCCGGGCTGTAAGGATGTTGATGAACAGGTATTTACTGCCACCAAAATATCAACTCTCAACGAACCCATAATCTTTAGCCTGATCACAGCGAATAGAATAACATGAGCCATCACATCGTTCAATTCCTACAAATCGGCGGGAACACACATCTCGTCTTATTTCAATCTCGGATTATCTCAATGTCGGCCGTGTTACAACATGTTTTTCCATACGTCATACCTTGGCTTAAAATTATCCTTTTCGGTTGTCTAAAGCTGCACTACGTCCCAAACAGCTGGAAAGAAGTAAAAGTGGTCTTCATTCCCAAAGCAGGGATCCCTACCCACTGGACAGAATCCTAGGTCAATATATGGTATAAGACAAAAACAACCTATGCGGTTCGCAACACGCTTACCTTAAAGGAAAATCGGTAGAGATGGTACTACACTAGGTTGTAGCTACTAAAGAAAAGAATATGCACTACACAGAGTACAACATAGCCGCCTTATTAGATATCGAAGGAGCAGTTAATAATGTAAACACCGGTAAGGACGGTTGTAAACAAGCACTATGTGTTGTAGAAACAACAATAGCACAATGGATTGATAACATGCTAAAGAGCAGAATTTTGGGAGAAACACAGCTAGGCAAACGTTTACAGGAGCAACCCCACCACGAGCAGTGATTTTCCCCTTTTGTAGGTTCTTCATGTAAACAATGTCCTTACAAGTTTCGAACAGAAGGCAGTAACCTATTCCGACAACATAGTCATTTTGGTGGGGGAAATGTACAAAACAAAACTGTTTAGGTATAAATCCACCAAAACGGAACTAGTGTTTTTCACAAGAAAAAAAGTTTAATTTTTCCAGAATCAACGATGGTAGGATACAACTTTCTTGCGAAGCTAAATTTGTAATCATCCTAGACAGTAAGTTCAGGTGGAAGCTTAACATCGAAGATAAAATATTGGGAGGATTTTACGCATGACAAAGAGCCTTTAGTAAATGTTGCGGACTAAGACCATGTATATGGTAATACGCTGGATGTACATGGCCATAGTTAGACCCATTCTTGCCCATATTGCGCTGGTATGGTGGAAAGCCACGGAGAAGACTAGTTATATCAAAACAGTCACACAGAGTGTGTCCCAGTAACGGGGACGTTGAGGACTACTCCTCAAGCTGCAGATAAAGCTCAATCACCTTCCTTTAGACGAATTCCTTAAATGCAGGGCTTCCAAAAGCTCGATCAGACTAAAAGTATAAGGCCTATGGATGCAAACGCGTCTACAATATTGGAGTGTGTACCATCAAAACTGAAGAATTGTAGTGGCTATATCGTGCCAAGCATGGATGTTGACAGGATTTTCTCCACATCATACCCCAGCAGACATAAATGGCTAACTAACACTGTCAACAACAATGGAAAATTCCCCCTCTACACGGACGGCTTCAAAATGAAGAAAGGTAGTGGATCTAGAGTCTACTGTGAAATGCTTGTTACATGCAATTCATAAAGCTACAGAGGCTGTACTAAACTTGACTTCTCAAAGATCTCTATCTCAGTGGACCCATAAAAATTTTGGCAAGTAAAACCACCAAGTCAATAGAGGTACAAAAATGCCATCAAACTCTAAGCAGAGTTTGCGAATCTCACCATGTGGACACACAAAAGTAAAATGGAATGAGAAAGCGGATGAGCTAGGAAGAGAACGTGCCTCTCTACACAGGAGCAAGACACACAGAAAAAAATATACCAATGGAAGGCCTGAAATGCAAAATGGATCTTATAGCCATATAACGATTCCACAAATTTTTGATCCCCAGGAGTGACTGTGCCATCTCACTGCTCCGTTTAGTCAAACCTAAGCACGTACACTCCTCGGACTCAAGAAAGAAGACATCCGTATACAGGCCTCTTCTCGACATTATTGTAGAAGCTGTAGGAAAAAAGAGGAAATAGAGATTACCACACACTTGTTGTGCGACTACCCTAACTTTTAAATACGCCGCGCCGTGCTAAATACCTGGGGTACAGATTTTTTGAAAAACTTGAGTACGTCAGCGAAGCAAAACTTATAGATCCCATCATTAGTGTTTTCAGATAAAACAAGAAAAAGTAAAATCAAACCCACGATGGGCAATAAAAACTCAAACAAAACGTTTAAGAGCAGCTAGAAAGAACGCAGTGCTAAGATCACTAACTTGCTCTTTTGTAGTGAGGCAGATAAACAGAGCAATGTAGGCTTTAATTATTGGAGCTCTCCTGCCAGTATGTTGCTTTAGAAAAATAGCCCTGCGTAGTCGCAACCCGTATCGGAAAATGAATAAACACCATGAAGTCGAAATTTTGGAATGTTACCCATGAGCTGACTGCTAGTTTTTTTGCTATGCCGATGACAGATTGCACAGCAATATACTACAGTATACAGTAGCCTTGACGAAGTGTGGCAATTAGAGTTGTGACTCCAGTATGATGATTGTTTACCTGACAGTCCGTCACAATTTTTCTTGTCAGGCTATGAATTTTGTGTAGTACCTGGCGCTTGCAGTCAAATTCAGTCTCCAAATAATCAAGTCGTCCACCGACTCGTTGAATCCCATTCGCATCTACTATATATACGGAGCGAGCCGCTTCAGTTTACGGTTAGCTCGTCGTCGTCGGATAATGATTCTTCTTGAGAGAATTTATATAGAAGGTTTTTTGCTAGTTGAAGCTCAAAGACATTAAGAGGAGACTTATCAAGAATCTTATTTTTTACATTGAAAGCAGTAAGCAATGATTCGGTAAAGTCTAATCCATTCAAGTCAGATACTGTTCCCATTACCTTTGTTGTAACTGGAAGCATCATCTGTTCCTTTGAGCTCTTCAAAAGAAGTTGCAGCTTTCGAGTCTGGCCAAAGATTTTGATTTAATGAAAGCCAGCAAGGACCCGTCCACCAAAGATTATGTTGTAATAGAAGCGATGGAGTAATACCTCGGCTAGCGCAGTCTGCCGGGTTGTCCTTTGACGGAATATGTAGCCACTTTTCTTAAGGGAGAGAGTCTAATATAAAGGAGGTTCTATTACTCACGTATGTTTTCCATTGTCGAGGGTGATATGACAGGCAGGCCAATACTATTTTCGAGTCCGTCCAGCAGTAGATTGCATCGTCTTTGATTTGATTCCAATGGATGTCTTCAAGAATTCAAAAAGTCCTGCAAGTAAGTAAGTATGCTCCACATAATTCCAGCCGGGGAATGGATACCTCTTTGAGCGGTGCAACTTTAGATTTGGCCATAACCATATTGACGAAAAAAGTGTCATCAGGTAGTATTCTATAACAGTAAATCACTGCCGAATAATCCGCTGAGGAGGCGTCGCAGAAACCATGAAATTGTACATCCTTTTCCTGCGTGAATATACTACCTTGATGTATTCAGAAAATTGGAAATACAAGTTTATAATATTGTCCCCTTCAAAGTAATCCCCATCCCCCCCAAACACACTTATGCCAGTGCTTGATCCAATCCTCGAAACATTTTTTATATTCGGTTTTCGGTATGTCTATCACTGCTTTCTGCGATTTTTCCACTACTTCCTCTCGGCTGCTGAAACGCGTTCCCCGTAGTGGTTTTTTAACTCGATTGAACAGAAAGAAGTCACAGGGAGCCAAATCAGGTGAATTCGGTGGCTGTTGTGTGGTATTTGTTGCATTTTTCGTCAAAAAATTACGAATAATGATGGCACTGTGCGACGGTGTGTTATCATGGTGCAAAATCCACGAGTTTTCTGCTCACAATTTTGGTCTCTTTCGGCGAATTGCTTCACGTAAACGTCTCATAACGCCCAAATAATACTCTTTCTTTACTGTCTGGCCTTCTGGCAAAAATTCCTGATGCACTACACCATTGTAATCCATGAAAACCGTGAGCATTGCCTCCTTTTTTGACTCATTTGGTGAACGCCATTCACTTGCCTGATGTCTGGATTATGTGTCGTACTCATAAACCCACGTCTCGTCTCCAGTAATGATCCTTTTTGATGAATGTGGGATCGGATTCAGCCTCGCAAATCATCTCTTTTGCGACGTCAACACGGTCTCTTTTTTGCATGAAATTGAGGTCTTTTGGCACCAACTTTGCTGCTACACGACGGAAACCCAAATCATTAACCAAAATGTCTTGGACGGATCCATAGGCAATGTTCAAGTCCTCTGCTATCTCTCTGATGGTGAATTTGCGGTTATTGACCAACATTTCTTTTATTTCATCAATGTTTTCGTCGGTTTTCGATGGTCTGCCACTGCGTTCATCATCTTCGATTGACTCACGACCACTTTTGAAAAATCGCTAACACACACAGAGATAGATGTACTCTTGGCTACGTAAATTTTGCAAATGTCTAGATATAACGCTAAGATTTAGAGGGAATGTGAGCAACAGATTTACCAACTTAACAAAAACAAACAGAGCTCAAATCGGAAGAATGGGAGCGCCACACGGTGGTGTCCCCCGGGAACATTTTGATCAAGGTGGTACGTATAATAAGAACTTTTACATAACACATGAAATTTAGATAATAAATAGTGGTGCCATCTTCTCGTAATTAATTGAAACTTTTGTAATAATATTTAGAAAGCGATTAAATTAATGTCTTGACTCATGAACAATTAGATTTGTTGAAAGCTTATCACACACGTATATCTTCGTATATGACAGCATCTACAGAGACCAGATACACATGTATGTATAGAACGTTGTCTATTTTCTTTTTAGCATCACTGTTGAAGCGGTCAGATTGTGCAGAATGACGATGGGAAATATTCGCTGCTCTCTAAAATTCGGAAGCAATTTCCTCGAAACCTTCAAAGTTAGAATGTTATGCGATGTCTCAGTGCGAGAGGTATAATTTTTTAAAAGCCTGTTCAAGTACACGCTATACTGATGATATGCATAATATTGACAGAGAAATGCTCATCATTCACCTATGATGGCTATTTCATTTAGAGCGGATGTAGATAAATGCTCCGGTATGTAGAGTTTCCCATTCGTCCCTGGAAGGATAACTTAGATCGTGAACATTTCGGTGCGATTTTCGACGTGGATTAACTCAACATCATTGTTCCCGTCAACTCGCTTCGATTTACGGCGGTGAAGCACCATCCTGGGCCACCGTGTTTCGCTGGTTTTCCGAATTCGATCGTCCTCATCATTCGCTCCAGAATGAATTTCATGAAAGTCTTCCAAAATTGGTTATTATGCCAGAAAACATCGATGCTGTGCGGAAGCGGATACAGCAAAATCGTCATGCGACTGTAAATTGAGGTTTGCTTTGGTATTAATTCCACTCAGATAGATTAATTATTGCATAAACATTTGGCCGTCAAAATGATTTCTTCGCTTTGGATATTGCATCATTTGACAATCGCTCAAAAAAAGGCTCGTGCCGATTGGTCCAAGGACATGTTGAAAAAATTCGATTGCGGGACTTCAAAAGGCTTCTATTAGGCCATGAGAGGCCACAAGTCATGGAACCATTGTATGTATACCCGAAACTAAAAAGCAGTCGACTGAATGGGTCTTTCAAGATGAGCCAAATCCAACAAAAGTTGTTCGCGCACGAAGCACTTTTCAGCAAATGGTCGCCTCTTTCTTCGGATAAACCGAACATATCGCCCCCGTATCATGAGAATGATCAATTCGAAATCGTACACCTTCATGTCTTTGGAGAAAGAAGGAACAGCAATCCCCGAACACAGATCATTCTCCACCACCGACAACACGAACTCATACAGGTCGGCTTAAACAAGTGACTTTCTGAGCACTCAAAACATCGAATTGATGGGTCATCTGCCGTTCACCCTTGATCAAAAATAAATTGCGAGGTCAACATTAATGCGTTTAAAACGCATGTTTTGAAGTTACCTCGTTCAGAGTAAAAAAATTGCTTCGAAAATTGATTCAAATGCATGCATATGTGTTGATCTTCATGGAGAGTATTTTGAAAAGCAATAAGCCATTTTCGATGAAGAATATTTGCTTTTACTTGTTTTTCTCAAAGCCTAAGTAGTAACCTTCGTATATGTCATCTGTTGTGGAGGCAGATGAAGACATCTGACATATTGTTGCTTCTTTCGTTGGCTGCAAGTTAGCCGGCAAGTAACAGAAAAAACGTTATTCTGTCAGCCGCATTCTTGCTTAATGTTCTGTATCTGGCTGACCAGTTGTATATTCGTCTGCTCCTCCGCATTGTTAACAAACACCACGATATGTTTCGTTAAGTCTCTGGTATAAAGCTAAGTCTCCACAACAGGCTTTTTGTTTAAAAAAATTGTCATATTATGATAGACACTGTGTTCTTTTCATTTTCGTCATTTCCCTAGAGATACAAAGGGCTATAGACCAGCTGCTGGTAACTGTGAAGAAAATCTTCACTACTAGCCTGGCACTGGCACCCATACATGTATACCGAAACCCTGCGAACAAAAAGTAGACTTTATACGAAAATCGGAAAAGAGAACTATGTACACGCCAAGAGCTTCAGAGCTATAAGTCAAACTTCCTTCATGTTGAAGAGCGTGAAAAGAATTGTTCGAGCTCCATGGACCTACTATGCCATGGACCGTCTAAGATGAAACATTTTTAACAAGGGTAAAAATCCTGCGAGAGTGTGCTTCCAAATCTGGTAGGCAAAATTGAAAGCGCACTTGAGAAGAAGGACGGCATGTGTGACCCTATTTTTGCACATAAAAGCAATGTTGCAGAACAAGACCCTGATTGCGGATGATGACGGCAACCAATATGTGAAAGAGGCCTTAGAAGGGGATGCCCGCAATTAGACGTTCTGTCTCCACTGCTTTGGTGCATATTGATATACTGCTCAACGCGCTCAATAGTTCTGACGTCTATGCTCTAGCATATGCAGATGATGTAGTTTCATTTTGCACTGCTAGATGGCTGCACTCTCCAAGCCATCTTCCGTCTAAAGAGAGGTTGTATTTGATACAACACTCACTGTAGCTATGAAGACCTTGCTGGCCGACTATCTTTAGACTCAGGTCTTATTGACACTCCGTCTGTCACCAGGAATGGTTTCGGCCAGAACCTGATTATATTATGAAAAAATTGATGGAGGATATGAAGGATCTACATCTGTAGTGATGGCAAAGAAGAGCTTAAAGTCTCTTTCTCTCTATCTCAGTCGGAAGACTGAATTCGCTGAATTTCGTTTGGGTCCCGGTCACAGTGGGATCACGGGGAATTAATCTTCGATGAACATCCTAGGCAGGGCTCAGCGTAGAGTTTTTCAGGACCATCGTCCTCGTCCTCCGTTAGGGCTTCCACTTACGGTTTGGTATTATATGAGTATAATTACAGATGACATGACTCTCCAGGTTGCTGGCAGATGTCTCTAAGTGTTCGGCGGCCTTCCTTCTGTCCTTCAGGAGGAAAAACTGCAGGCTGTTTATTGGTGTTCTGACCGTGTACTGCGGTTTTGCTAATAACTTTAGTGTGAAGGTCATAGATGATACGAATACAACTTCCTCGATGCTTGCTCCGAGGATTACGTTGCAGGTACTCGGTGGTGATGTGGTTGGTGCTGGTGCTGTGCAAGTTACCTGAAGTGCTAACTGGTGCAATGGGCTGGTTTTTTGCTGGAGTGCTCTGCTCCGATAGAAAAAACTGTTTAAATCTATCTTCCGAATGACCAATACTTCCTAATTTCATGCAGTTAACATCGCAGGGAATGTATTGCGTGCACTATACTCGTATAGTTGTTGGCTTGAGGACAATTTATTGATATTTCTACCACTAAAAAGCCTGAAAAAGAAGGACTATAAGTACAGGCTTGTGTGTAATATTTGCGAGTTACCCTTGATCATATATTTCAGTTGAAGAAACCAAAGGATACCAAGACAAGTGGTATCCTTTATTGGAGTTAGATCTCAAGGTAAGTTTATAAAATAACATCAGCTGCTTATTTGGTGATTTGCCTAAGTTCTATATTCAACCTCCCTAGTCTTTAGTTCTATCCATGCTATTCAATCGGAAACAGTCACATACAGCTTCGAGGCTTGGTTCAAAAACTCAACTTTAAATTGCTGGTCCAATAATATGATTTCAACGTATTGTCGACTGAAATTCTCAGTTCGTTGAGATTATTAATAGAGAGTCGGTAGGGTCATGACTAACACACAATATTGCGCTGGGTTCTTGGGCTTTATATTAGGACCTATTGCCTTGGTTTAGGTTGACTCGAACAAAACAGCCTTGGTAGTTCTTGGTGATCGGGGCCCATCAGTGTTGCTATTCGCATTTACAGTAGACGGCCGTAGACCAAACCGCAGTAGGTTTAGAACATATTTAAATAATATAAATAAAAGTAACATAAAACAAAACTAACTTACAAACTATTGGCATTTCGTTGCCACATTACAGTGGCACAATTTATTTTTGGTTCTTTGATAAAGTCATTCTTTTTTGGGGGATGGATGCAAATGGCCTACGTAGGGCGAGTTAATTTTTGATGCGATTAGCCATACGCCCACGTACCTAAGGTTCAAAATTTTCTTCCTATGTCATTGTCCACTCGCAGCAGAATACGACCTTCTTTTTCAGATAGCAATCGCCATAGTTAACGCTACAGTTCAACCATCCAGATTTTGCATGCATTCATGTTGTAATACGTTTATCCATATCTATCGAACCTTGTCGGGTGAGATAGGAATCTAATAACTAAACATCTATTGTGCCCATGCCAGAAAACATAAACATTTGTATCGTCTTATCTCAAACTACTGAATACATGAAGTTCTCCACAATCTCCGCATTCAAAGTCATCAATACCCAATGTGAGATATCTAGCACCATCGGTGGAGCGTACTTCCTCAAGTCAAGATCGCTTATCTCTTATCTTGATTCCGCAATATAATCAGCGTTATAGCAGCTAAATTGGAATGGAGCTTCTCCATTGATGAGGGCGAAAATCCACCTTTCACGTACCCCAGTCCTTCATATCGCAGAATCAATTTTCTCTTTTACAATATGCCATCCCCCACAACCACCATCTCCGACATTCACGATACAGAAACTCATTGTCGAGCTATTGTTCGAGGAGTTCCGCGCACATTCGATAGCTTAATTCAATTAAGGACTCATATTCCTTACACAACCTATAGACACCCCATAAATGTAAACATTGGCATTAGAGTAAGAGACTTTTATTTTCTGCGACATTCCTCTCTTCCAGCCTAGTAGAGTACGCTCGTCAGTTAATGCTTGAACGACTGTGACATGGTTCATAGTTCACCTCACACCCCGTCTATGGAATAATTCTGGATACGTGCCATTCGTCATAATAAAACTCTGATTGAAGAATTCCCATCAAATAACAACTACGAGCACAACGATGACGGGCACGACAAACGAATATGAGTAAGCATTTCTGGTTGTAAGGACCAATTGGATATTCTTGTAGGAGTATCCGGTCTGGCAGTGGTGCAAATCGTTTCACCCAGAGCTCTGTGGTGTATCTAGCCAAGACATTGGAAGGCTCTCAATTTTCGTGACTTGCATAATGATAATGTGCTGGGTTAGGATGACGACTGGATTTTTATTGTAATTACCCTTCGTACTACACTTTGCTGGCACAAGGATCAATTGAGTGGAAGTGCCAATGAAACTTTCAGCTTACTCGTAATGGAGGGCTTACGGAGGGTACCCGTACTTATCGAAAATTCTATGAATTTGACATTAGCCAGAAGAAGTGACTGCAAAGGTCTGGTTATTTAAGAAGTGAGCGGTTATTGGACTGGGGATGTAGTCGAATTTAAAAAGGAGGAAGCTCAAATATTTGGAAAAATGATGTTAAGAAAGGGTGCAAAGAATTTTTGTTAAAAATTTTACCAAATTAAAGTATAAAATGCTTCGGGAGAGTAAGATTTTAAAGTATTTTCTGAGCCTTTTTAGGCAAAATGTTTAAACGAGAGAACCATATTCGTAAAAAATTGCGAAAATCGAAAGAGTATCTTTCCTTTACCCGGATCTGAATTATTTACATAAAATTTCATTTAAAAAAGAAACAACCGACTCCAGAATGATGCAACAGTAACCATTAGACCTGTGGTATGCTTTTAGATGCAGTAAATATAAAAAAAGGCTAATAGTGATGCAAAGTGAGTACTAAATATTTCCATCAGCCTGCTATTGAATTGGCGCATGAATGTATCTGAAGCAATGTTTCCGTTGATAGTGGGCATCAGAAAGTAATGTCGGATACATTTTTTTACTATAGAAATAGAAGAGGTGATACAACCATCCCTGACCAGTTACACAATTTGGTTTGACCCGGAACGGTTACCTAATACTCGTGCAGAGAGATTCAGTAGAATCCTTTCAGACTGAATAAGGGCTGGCGGAATTGTGATATATTTACTGTCAGTCGATTTCCACCCAGTGCTCCATTTTTACTATCTGTGTGTCCAGGAACTCACCAAATGTATCTGACAGTAATTTTGCTAAGTGACCGTATTATTTTCTTTTCAACAAAACCTTTCGAGGCTCAGACATCAATCACAAAATCATCCTACAGATGTACACAGCCAGTGCTCGAATTGTATTCACGTTTACGAGTACATACATTACTGCCATGGACTAGTGCTATGCTGTTAATAAGCTATTTTCTACCCGGTGGACCTTAATGTTTGACCCGATCGGAAAGTGCCATAGATTTTAAAAATGCCGCCGAATGTCCGCTCGGTTTTGGCATTTGTGAAGCAGATAGAATTAGAATTTGTATGAATAAGCAATGGAACACTATGTATACTCATGAAGAAAGCGGAATTATCGTCACGATGTTTTTGATGGACAATTCGTTAACGATTTTATCGTATTGACGAGGACCATTTCCGCGTATGTGGATTCGTAAACAAATAAAATTGTCGGTTCTGTGGCACTGAAAATTCGCGAGTAATCCACGAAGGGCCATTAGGTCCACTCAAAGTCTTTGAATGATGTGCTGTTTACACTGTTGGAGGTTTTCTTGAGAACGGTACGGGCCAATTGGTCACTTTGGATGGTGGGGGCTACAGGGCCATGATCAATGAATTTTTCATTCCTCTATTGGACGAATTATTTTTCATTCCTCAACTGGGCGAATTGAGACTGGAGGGCATGTGGTTCCAGTAGAATAGAGCAACTGTGTGTACTGCACGAGCCTTCTAAGGGGCTAAAGGGTCATATACATTATACGCACCCATAACCCTGACGATGATAAAAAGATTAATGCGCAATGAAAAAGATCTGGAACCGATTCTGAAGCTGTTACTTTTAATTCTTTATGAACAGGAGTCTACTGCCGATGGTACTCGTAGAAAAAAATCGACGGACCGAGGAAAATACCTACTAATTCATTGACAAGCGATCCATCCATGGTGATGGCATGTTTGCTCTTCGAGAATCTCGAATCAGTACACTCAATGAAACTGCCAGATCTGAGCAATATTCTTTAAATTGAAGCCCGGCAATAGCATAGAAATTCGGAGAAGGGCTAAAAGTTTTTGCACACCGTTAAATGAAAAAAAAAACCGTCTAGACCCGTGGTCATTTTTATTCCTGTTAGAATAGAGAACTCCGCCAAAAAAAACTAGTGCATTGTACGAGTACTCACTGTAAGTTAATTTTATTGGAATTTCTCAGTCTAGTAAGCGCTTCAGCACGTACCACTTCAGCATCGAGTACCTGAAGGCTGATGCGAGCGTAGGCCGGACACTTTTAGAAATAGTGTTCCAATCCGATCTTACAAATTTTTTTTTTTTTTAAATTAGCACGCGACTAAGGGGTTAAGGTACCCGTAAAATGTTTGCACACAGCGATGATGATGGAACGTTAGGGAAGAAAGAAAGGGTCGTACCGATTTGCGTTCGTTCTGAATGTTTGAAGGTTATACTGGTCGGGAAATAAAGAGCTAGGCAGGGCATTCCATAATCGAAATGTACTACTTAGGAAAGAATCACGGTATGTAAAAGTTCGTCCGAAAGTGGGCTTGAGGGTAAACTGATGAGCATTCATCGAGACATGGGTGTTACGGTTAAAGGTTTGAAGGGGCGGAGTGCATTGTCAATTTCAATGGAGCACTGGTGGTAAAAATAGCGATAGAGCAGGGTGAAACAGTAGACATTTGGTCGGTGTTCCAGGTGGTCAATTGAGTGGATGATATTAGCATCAGCTATGAGTCTTATCGCACGGTTTTAAATCCTATCTAGAATAGCAAATGTAGGCAAGTTTTAGGAGCACTTGACCAGATATGGGTATTCTACTCCGGATTGGACAAACTGTAAGGCGGATGAATGCCTTATACATATATTGAGGGCAGACCAGAGGGGGTAAAATATTTCTTACATCGATTGAGGAAACCTAGACATTTCGCAGTATTTTTGACGACAGCGAGTATGTAGTCAATCCAACGTAGTTTGTCATTGACCCTTATACCGAGAATGGAAAGTTTTTCGTTGTCAACGATACAAGTGCTTCAACGACAGGAGACAGCATTGTGTTTTGGAAGAATTAAATTTCACTCTGTTGATTGCACCCCAATTAGTGATGCTGTTTATATCGAAATTGAATGAGCTTATCAGGCGCTGCCGTTCCCATTCTCCAGCCGAAGAATATGGAAATGAGTCCGGGAACGAATATGAAAAGCAGAGAGTACTGTCATCAGCAAAGGAGGAAGTAGCAGACAAAAGATCAATAATGAAAATCTAAAGAGTGTTGAAGACAGAACAGAGTTCTGGGGAACACAAGCATTTATTTTGTGGATATCAGACTTGAAAACATACAAGACAACTTGAACTGAACGTTGCACGCATTTTCGACAAAAGAGCCTGATGCCAAACTCTATTAAATGCCATAGATATGCCAACTGCAACTGTCCTGTTTTTTCTAGATTCATGTTCGCTTTGGTTGCACTTTTCGGTCAGACATGCCAGTTTACCTGTTGCTACGAAAATCGTACTGCCGGTTATTGAGAAATTTTCATGTTTCGAGATATTTCATGAGCTGACGGTTTATCAGTGTTTCCGTGACCTTCGAAAGAAGGGACGTAAGTGCAATGGGTCTGTAGGAGAAGAGAAAAGAAAAGAAGAGCTGGAAAAATGCTGTTTTTCAAATTCTCGGAAAGAGTCCTAAAGAGTAGGAACGATCAAAAAGATTACGCAGTGGTTTTGCCAGCGTGGAAGAACACCTGTCCAGAAGAAGGGGAGATATACCACCTGGACCATTGTAGTATTTGTTGCCACAGTTTTTGGTCATATTAGAATTTCGCATACTTAAGAAAGACGTTCCAGCCATTCCTGGGTTGTTTGAACTTTTTTCTATCAAATAGGGCCCTAATTCGGAATGCATGCAATCCGAACACAGGTTTGGCTCCCAAGAAACTCTCCTTTGAAGTTCGCCTACCAATTTCATCGGCGAATTCATTTCCCCTAATCCTATTCTGACCTCGGACCCAAACAAGTCTCAGTGATTTCAGACTTCTAATAGTGTACAGGAAAGCCTTGCGTCTCCAGTTTTTTGGAAGTCCTGAGGGAGTATGCTTCACTTCAGCCGCATATATTCTTCATTGTGAGGATTTACAATCAGGATTTCGTGTAAGCCCGTAGTCACAGATTAAGTCAATCTTTTATGTGAACACCTTTCGGGAAGACTTAAGTTCACGTGATACCCATTCGGGCCAGGATATACGCCTGGCTATTGCTTATCATGTTTCAGTAATACCAAAGTCGAAACTTGTGTTGAGGGCATAAGCTCTTCTCTTGGTTTGAGTCAAGGCAGATCTTAAATCTCTTGTCGATCTTAATATCATGGCATGTAGCACTTATTTGCAACTCCACATCGGATCAACCCACTTATGGAAGACGCTTTCTGCGATCTCACTAAGGGACCTACTTATTCCAAGTCAGCCCCGGACCAAAGTTGGCGGGGCCCAGACTTCAGATTTCACCGCTTTAAAGTTCTAGTTGAATTACCGGTAGTCCACGCCGTTCAACAGGGCCCCATGACTGGCCGCGAATAATATAACCGGTCAAATCGTAGCAACCTTCAGTGGCGTTAATCTGAAAGCCATTACGATAAGACTAGCTTTGATCTGCCCCCGATTAATTATTAGACTACGCTATTGATGTGCGCCTTTGTAATTGGGCGGGGGCCAGCCAGTGGTTTAATAGCTAGACAGCCTCCCTACCTCAATAACTCGGTAAAAACGCTCATCAGGCGGTTGCTGAGGTGGACGATGAGAGTATTTATCCAGATGCTGGTGGCGATGTCTATGCTCTACAATGCAAGCCTGAGCAATCGATTGGTTGCGGAAAAGCTTATATCATATACGCCACCCTTGGGATGTTGGGCAAAAAAAGATCGTGGAAAAGAGAAAAACAGATAACATCATTTTAGGATCCAGCCGATAATGTAAAATGTCAAAACATTAAAAAAGAAGCTATCCGATAAGGGGAGATGGTTTCAACGAGTGCAGAATGCAAGGATGATGCTTGGAAAACGCTTTCGTATGGAGAGATAGCGGAAATGATGTTCAAACAATTCTAGAGGTATCTTAGGCTTGGCATCATGAAACAGGGAGTTCAGCGCTTAAGACGGAGATTCACAAAGAGTAAAATATCTTCGAGCTTCGAGGACAACAGTGGTCCTGGAAGGAGATAATCAACATCAGACATCAATGAGACATCAATGATGGTCTACTTCCAGGACCGTTGTTGTAAGTAAGCCCGAAGATATTGCAGTCTCTTATTTCTAGTGATCAGCACTCGGTTGATTTACATTCAGATCCAAGATTATAATACCCAAGTTTGAGCTAAAGTAGTCGGCCCTAGCAACTCCATTTGGAGTGTGAAAAGTAGACCCTAACGGGAAGACGGTTATAACTACATATTAATGCGGCACTGGTAGAACGACTTTCTGGACAAACGAAGAATCGGGAGTCCTTTCAGTGTATGCAGATATCACTATGGAGCATAACCAAAGTACACCATCTTCTAAACAAAAAGAGGATGGCAACGTTACTGTGCTAGAAGCTCTTCGAGGTTCATTACTATGGCAGAAACTGGATGGTTGTCTAACAAAAATTGATCTTCAATAACTCATCATTTCGCTAAGGACCATATGTTATTAAAGGGAATATCATAGCTGGCTTAAATGTAATACAACTAAAACATTCGTTTTGAAACAAGTTCTTCGAAATCCTCGGAAAACCCCAAACTTTCTTGAAAGCTTTTTCAAAAATGGAATGAGGGCAAGAAGTCACAGCTCTTCATTTAGACACGGATTTCACATAAAGAATAACAAGTTATCAATCTCTTTCCTAAATTTAGAAAAGAATACGAATATATTGTGGTACTGTCAAAAATCACCGCTGGAGACCGTCCTTAACTCCATTGTGGGAACTGTGTAGAAAATTTCCCACATAACGTAAACAATGTTCAGAAATTTAGCCAAAAGGTAAAAATATCGTTTCAAAGCAGCAATATCTTCACAGACTATCAGCTTTAGAAATGAGCAGACGACGACCTAAACCCTGTTATCCTCAGGCAGAATGAAACAGACTGTCCTCAGGGACAAAGGTATTTTTGGACATTTTTAACGCAATATTCTTCGGGTGATATTTGATTAATAGGATTTGAAGGAGCAATATCGAACTCTATGAGCTTTACTGCTACATCGGCGAAGGCTAGGGCATGCAGGGAAAGTGAATGGTGATGCCTTCCTCGAACGGTCTGAAAAATGTTGGCCACAGCGGGCGATGAAAATCAACATCATTCTCCTTGAATGGACATGACATAAATTGGAATGTAGGATGACATATAGACGCTATCCGGCACAACTGATGAAACTTTGACTGTCATGATTCACAAATTTCTGCCATAGTATGGATCTTGAAGGCATGTAGTTCCCACAGGACGGTGGAAAACTACAAACTTCTCGTTTGGAGGGCCAGAATTGGCTAATACAATATTTAAGTGTTTTTTTCTCTTGTAGAGACACTCTTTATTTGACACGCTAGCCGTGAGTTCTTGTCATTCATTTCCGTCTTCCATTCTAATGGCTTGTCAGTTATCAATTCGCTTCTACAGCATACAGACTCCTCACGCCAATCCTTCCGAAGCTTCTTTCGGACTGCTATCGAACCTTTTAACAAATCTCGTATTATATTTGTTTGAAATCCAGAAAGAAACTGCCTCTAAGTTTTCAAATATTTATCTACAGTAGGACCCAAATCTGCCAGGAGAACCCCACATGAGTCACAATTTTTGGGTCTGCATCCTAGGGATTAGGCAAAAAGTTATATTTTGGTAGCCTAGATGAATCGAGCCAAAGACGAGCAGAATGACTATTTCACACGTACCATGAGGCGGTATTTCATCCCAACCGCAAAAGATAATTTTTTTTTTTTTATATCCTCAAGCCCTTAAAGCATATATGAGTATTCATGCATGTCCCTTCTCGTCCCCTTGTGCATAAAATGAAAAGAAAAAAAAATGACTAAACCTTTATTGCAAAATTACATGGTCTAACCCTGTGATTATGTCCTTCCATGCCAGGATTACACTGCAAATAAATGTGAGAAAAATTCCATCTGGCTCCAACCACCCCCTGACTTAAGCCGTCTTTTTTCCATCCACCATTGTCCTATGAATTGAGGACACGAAAGTAGCGAAATTACCAGTGGCTGACAGTAACCGACGCCGCCACCACCATTGGCATTGCTCCGAGGGACAAATTTCCCACAGGCACTTTTTTTTTTTTGTTTTTTTTTTCGCTGGCTAAATTTAAATTGCAATTTACATCACAAATGAGTGTAAAGGATCTGTCCAAGGACATGAATTAAATTACAAAAAAAAAAAAAAAACAGCTCTCCAAAAAGATAAACTGTTAAACGTTTTTATTTTTCACTGCTCTCATTGATTTGCATAACAATGGGACCCTTCTCACCAGCTGGACGAGTCCTTTAGCCAACTTTACAATGACATACAAGATGGCGAGTACCACGCCAATTACATCGATAGACCAGCGTTGGAGGAAATTCAATTCAATCGCTGGACTTCGCATATGCCCGGCACCATTGTATCGAATTACATATTCCAACCAAAAGGCTGCCGTTTCCTTAGGTGTCATCGGTCTGTCACGGTAGAGGATTGAGAATTTTTTCACTTTCTCACTGTAGATTGGATTATCCAGTACCTCGTGAATAGCCTGAGTAAGTGAATCCTCCGATAGGGTGTGATAGTTCAGCTGGACTCCATACCCCTTTTGCACCATATCGTCGACGTTAAAGTGTTGATCGCCGAAGAGTGGTATACCAATCATAGGGACTCCATGGTGTTGTGCTTCAATTATGCTTCCTTTACCGCCGTGGGTTATAAAAAGTTTCAAATTCGGATGGGCGAGTAAGTCATTTTGTGGCAACCACTTGCTGTAGAGTATGTTCGGAGAGGTACCGGGAAATTCATGATCTGATTCCCATTTCCAGAGGATATTCTGTTTTAGTTTCGAGAATGTCTTGAAAATGCTTTGGATTTGAGCCGGTTTCATGTCAATTCCCCGGGCTGTAGAGCCCAAGCTGAAGAGGATGGTGTCCTTGGTTTCTATGAAACTTTGAATTGTCTATGGAAAATTATGAAATCTTTTAAATAAAAGTTAACAAGCTTACCTCAGGTAAGGCATTTCGGTCATCTTTAATGTGGATTCCTCCAATCTCTACCAGAGCCGGTACCAAAGGTCGTATGGGCATTTCTGAGAAGTGACTATTGCAAAGTACCAGAGAAATATTCTTCATTACTTCTGAAAACCTCGGATACAGGTTTCCTGGAAACAGTGTACTAAAAGAAAGGCACTCGTAACTTGGTTATGGGCTTAAAGGCTTCCTGGTAGTACTTACTTGTAGTGCCTCTCCATCACTTTGTCCATATATGTGTGAACTAACGGTGAAACAACACTGAAAAGCACATTTTTCACTCGAGTTAAAAATCTCATTGGTTGATAGGTTCCAAATAATGGATAAGGAACGTATGAGATTGCTTCGGGATTACCCACGAGTTTGTTGATAGGTCCAAATGGTGCTCCAAGACATACTACAGCAATGGGACACTTAAACCTCGCCGCTACCCCAACTTGATAGTAGTTGTTGAAGTAGCCCAAGATCATCAGGTCAAAGTGCCCGTCCTCTGTCATGAAGCTCTTGAAACTCGGATGATGCATCGCATCCCACTGGATTCCTGTGAGCAGCTGCATAGATCCCATAAAATGTTTAGTTTTTTCGAACGGTGCCGATGATCTTGACAACTCCGCAACGGTGTTCTCAAGATCACTAAGTGAATCATCGGGTTGGTTGAGATAAACGTGACGGAAAGGTTCAACTTTTGAGCCTTCTGGAATTGGTATCGTTGTCACTATGGTGACATTATGTCCTCTTTCGATTAGAGAGTTTGCAACTGACATATAAACAATCAGATGGGACTTCCCCGGACTTGTAAACATGCACAACACATTTGCTGAGTCACTTATTCTGACGAAATAACCGGCAGCGAGCAGAGATAAAAACAGAAAATAACGCGCGGGCATGGTTCAACTGTCGTGGGCTTACTGACTTCTCTCTGGAGTAAGGTATGTGTTTTGTTCCGCTTGGATTTGACATGCGATAAGATATGAAATCGTAAAGATAGGAGTATCGAGTTGATATGGGTATCAGGTTTATTGTGGAGATAAACTAAATTGATATATAGGAGCTACATCAGCTGTTTTTTTCTTTGTAACTTTCGATATCTACGCATAGCTAGTGGAAAGAGGGAACAAGATACAAGTTCGCTGACAACTGACTACGCTCGCATGTGTTTCATACTCGAAAGCGTCAGTTCAGTTTGTTTCCTTTAAAACAGGTTTAGCTATCTAAAGCTTTTATCAAAGTGAGCTTAATTTATAGTTAGATACATATGTATATTATATACACAGATAGATAAATTCTTTGTGATAAACGCTGACAGAGATGGTTTCACCAAAAGTTGGGTTTATGTTCACAAATGAAATAAGCCAACGACTTTATAAATGTTCAAGGGTTGCTTAGGCACAACCTGACGTTGACAAATATTTTGGGAGTAAAAAATAAACATGAACACTTAACTGCGCCGGAAGTCGAACAAATTTCAACCAGCAGATACATCGGTCTTAGTCAGGAAAGTAATCAATGCAACACGGAAATTCGAATAGTATCTGTCTATGTTTATTTGTCTAAGCGTCAAAGATACTAAAGTACTGAAAAAAAATTGTTTAAAATAGTGGTTACACAGACCTATAGAAGAGAAGATACTCGCACCCGATATACTCGTACCCGTGGTTTTTTGGCCGTATACTCTACTTAACTTTAGGTGCCGCTACAGTCTGCGATGGTCCTATGTCTCAATCAATAGGCTTCGAAGTTTGCGCGATCTCTGGCTAACTGGATTCAGTTAAGAACTCCAAGTTGGTTGAGGTCGCCTTTCACTTGCGCGTGCCACCTAAGGCGAGGTCTTTCTTACTGCGTTGCCCTTGGAGGGTGGATTAGAAGACTCTTCAAGATTAAGCGTTGGTGTTCATTTGTGACTTAGGCGACTAAAGTGTTCTTCAGTGACTAGGTGAATTTCTCGGTGCAGCTCATAGAGTCCGTCACTAAGTCTCTTTATCCAAACCCCGTCACCGCAAGCGGAACCAAAACTTACTCGGAGAATTTCACGTTTGAAACGACCCAGCATATTTTTTTTTTTTTTTTTTTTTTATAATTTACTCGCGCTTAAGGGGTTATGAATACCCTTATACTGTTGCCACGGCGCCGTCGGAAAGATTTAGAAGGAGGAGAAAGGAAAGCATTGTTGTGATGTAGTGGTTTGAAACTCAGGTGTGTTTGGTTTCGATATTGACTCTCCAGGGGTGGCAGTCCGAATAGGACGGAGAGATTTTCTTCACTCGGAATGATGAGGTTGTGAATTTTAACGGTTGTTTTGTGCTTGAAAACCCTACAACAGCCAAATCTACATGTCAGTGTTATGCTTTCACAGGCAGATTTTTCTGACTGAGTTCCAATTACACAAATGAAAATTTGCTGTGGCTAGGATTCGAACTTTGACCTTCCGAGTGAGAAGCGATAGCTAGTACCACTACACCACGGCCACCCGAATATAAGAGTATAATAGCTGACGCTCATGGTTCTGCATCATTATGCAGGAATGGGATGACGAGGGTCTTATCTGGAGTCCCCATAGTTTTCTTGACGAATGATTAAACCCATTTTTCCCGCTTCTGTTCCAATATTTACGAACGTGCCAGTGATAACTCGCTGAGCTCTGAAAATGATCTCAATGTCATCATCTTATGCAGGTAGTTGTGCAGACTTTTGGAAAACTGTGCCTCTGTTGACTTGCGAGTTTCGCGCTATTTTCTGTAGTATGATGTTGAAAAAGTTATATAATAATGCATCACTCTGTCTAGGTCGTTTTTAATGTCAAAAGTCCCGGGGAGATTGTTTCCGACTTTTACGGGGTCCGGGGTTTCTCCATCGTCATAGTTGACATTCTGACGAGTTTGGCAGGGATGCGGCTTTAAAGTCGATAAAGAGGTCATGCGTATCGATTTGGACTTCTTGGGCTTTGTCAAATATCTGCTTTGGCGTGGATATTTGGTCGATTGTGGTCTTATGTACAGGGCCTAAAACCACACTGATAGGAGCTGTTCAGATCGATGAGTGGCTTCAAGCATGTGTACTGCGATTTTAAGGAGACTGATACCTCTATAATTGGCGCAGTTAAGGCGATCTCCTTTCTGGTAGAATGGACAAACGGTGCTAAGGTTCCATTCTTTAGGCACTTACTGAGGACAAAATCGGTCCAGCAGCCATATTGTTCTTAGACTTGGATATTGCTTTCCTCACCTCATTTTAGACAGATGAATGGATGGATTTTTCGTGAACTCGTGTCGATTCCGGCACTAACTTAGGAGTTACCAGATGTGGCTGTATGCAAACAAACTGTGGAAGCTAGTTAAAGCATTTTTGCATTCTAGCAGAGGGCTAGGACACGTAAAGCGGAAATCTTAGAGTGATGTGCGCCATATAACCAGCACACAAGCCTACGCTGAAAATTTTATCTGGGTACTCAAACTTTTAAGATTTTCATGCCACCGAAGGTGATGCGCATTGTGCAATTATTTTCTGGCCTCCGTACTATTGTCTGGGCAGGTTATCAACAACACTTGGCCCTCCCTTTATGCAGAACCTGAAAGGTCTCTCCCCTCACCAACTTTAAGGGGGGTCTGAAAATATGCTGAATCGATGAGTCATCTTATATCGAACAACGCCGTGCGTTCACTACTTAATTGGGCGCTGGAAATGTAATCCGGAGATTCGGATTTTGGCCAAAAAATCTACTTCTAGGACGAGGCTCATTTTTGATTCAATGGCTATGTCAACAAGCAAAACTGCCATTCTAGGAGCGAACACAATCCACAAGTGTTCGGTCGAGCATCAATGCATCCACAAAGATTGAATATTCGTTGCGGTTTATGGCAATGCGGCATCATCGGACCTTATTTCTTTCGAAATGAGAAAGAAGACACCATTACTGTCTATGGTCTCAGGTGTAAAGTGATGTTAGCGCACTTTCTGTGGTCAGAACTCGACAATATCGATATATCCAAGCTGTGGTTCCAACAAGACGACGCTATATACCATACAACCGACGTAGCGCTCAATTGACGACTGGATCAACTCACGAGCGTTCATCGATTGGCCGCCGTGATCATGCGAGTTGACACCACTCGATGATTTCCTCTGGGGCTACGTCAAATCCTTAGTCTATGCTAACAAGCCAACCACTTTGAACTAGCCCGAGGCCAACATTCGACACGCCGCACATATTGGACCGAGTCATCAAAAATTGGACAGACTGTTTGAAGCCTGCCAGCGAAGGCGAGGCGGCCATTAGTATGATGTGCTATTCCATGGCATGAACGTAGCCTCGAAATAAATCCAGAATCAATTTTATAACTCAAACCGTTGCTGTTTTATTTAAACTTTTTTTTTCTATGAAAATAAATATTGAAATATGAAATATGAAATATGAGGCCTCAAATGCGGCACCACAAGTTGATTAAGGTCTGCTTCCACTTGCCTGCATCACCTTAGATACGGGTGTTCTATACTACCTCGGGGCAATACTAGGAGACTCTTTAGACCACAGCTTTAGCGTGTATTCGCTCAACATGCGCCATAGAGCAGTGCCTGGTTTTTTTTTTTTGTTGCGTCCAAGGATGTGGCAATCTTAGAAAGATACTAATAGCCAGCGCTATCAGCATGCACGATTCGCAAACCCCAAGTACTCGATTTCGGGGGTGCGCCTACGTACTAACCCATACCCTGCACTCTTCTACCACTGTCCCTGCGGAACTGCCGTTAAGTACTACTGCGCCGGACTACTAAGCACTTTATGCCCTTTTTTCTCCGTTTGCTGGTTCGACATTGTGTAGAAAATTTACTGTTCTTTGTAGTATTGGAGATGCCGTCTGGGTTTGATTTTCATTAGTGCTCTCTCTGACTCTTTCCAACCGCCGAAGTTCTTTATTATTTTTGCCGCAGCCTGTTTCACCGCATCCCATATTATACTTGATGTTAGCATATGGTTTACGATGTTTTCAGGAGTTGGTATCACTCCAATTTCCTCCTCCAGTTCTCTGCGCTCTGTTCTGAAGCGTGGGCACTGAAAAAATACGTGCAGTGCATCTTCCCTGGCCGCTCCGCGGTTTAAGCAGAAGAGATATTCCTTCAGACCAAACCTGTATAGATAGGATTGAAAGCAGCCATGTCCACTTAGGAACTGACTTAAATAAAAATCTACTTCTCCGTAATTACGTTCTACCCATTTACGAATATCGGGTATAAGTCGATAGTTCCATCTCCCCTTTGTAGACTGCTTTTCTCCCAGCTTGATATCCTTTACTGAAACTCCGGGTTCCCGAATTTTGGCATCGTAGGTCCTTTGTAGCTCAGTAGCCAGTATATCTGCTGGTAGCATTCCCGCAATGACATATACATATAGCATCATCTGACACTGTCCGATATGCACAGCAAACTCTTAGAGCACATAGTCTGTTGACAGTACAGTGCTTTCGTCCATATTGGTGCCGCATACATTGTGATCGACTGCACCACCCTTGACAGAACTAGTCTCATTTTTTGTCTGGGTCCTCCAATGTTTGACATTATTCTGGATAAGGCAGTGCTCACCTTTGCGGTAGTTCATACCAGGACTTAAATCACGGTACCATGAGAGTCAGGAGCCCCCCGGACTTCGGTCCGGGCCTGACTTGTTAGAGGTAGGCCCCCTTGTGGGAGCGTCATGTTGGCTGTGGTTTAAACCCAAATCGCGGGTACGGGTTTTCCTTGATTTAACCCATTGTAGAGTTGCAAATAAGTACTGGGTGCTGTGACCCTAAGAACAGCAAGAGGTTTTAGGTCGGCCTCGACTCATACCAAGGGTGGAACTTGTGCCTCCAACTCAAGTTCTGCTTTGGTATTATACTGTTAATGTAGGTAAGCGATGGCAAGGCGTATCCTTGCTCCCTATGGATGTATGGGCATCTCGTAAACATAAGGTCTTAAATGACAGGTGGTTTACGTTAAAAATCCAGGAACGTTCTGTTGCTATCCACCGTCTAACTTTTCGAATGTCTTCTCATTTTTCCACGTGTTTCGCCGCCACAACGACTGCAATATCATCTGTAAAACCTATGATTTTAGCTTCAATCGGGATTCCAAGTCTTAGAACACTGTTCCACAAGATAGGTCCCAGTACCGAACCTTGTGGAACCCCGCCAGTTATGTGGTACTGCCTTACTCCATGGTCGGTATCGTTGAGTAGGGACCGATTGTCGAAGTAACTTAGCATAATTTTTATTAAAAACCACGGCACCATCATTGATCTAAGAGAGTGTACTATAAACCCCCAATTTGCAGAGTTGAACGCATTTTTGACGTCCAACGTTAATACGGCGTCGTATTTTTTGGCACATCCTCTCCATCTTCTGCCCTGAATGGCTTCTTCTAGGGTTGGAGTTACCTTCCGAATAGCATCTACTGTAGAGCGAGCCTTTCTAAATCCATACTGCTAGTTTGAGAGTCTTCCGGCTTCATCAATTGACACCTCCAGTCGGTTGCATATTATTCGCTCCAGTAATTTACCCATCGTGTTTAGTAAGCATATGGGACGGTATGACGAGGGCTCATCTGGTGGTTTATTCCCTTTGGGCAGCAGAGCAAGACGTTGCTTTTTCCATTGGTCTGGAAAACCCCTTCTGTATAACACTTCTTATACATTTCCACGAATGCTTCTGGGTTTATTTTGACGGTAGCCTAAGGACTTTATTTGGTATGCCGTCCAATCCAGGTGATTTATTATTGCTAAATCCTTTGCATACATCTAGAAATTCCGCTTGCGTAACTCACTTACTTCCTGCGGTGGTTCTACTTTGCTTCCTCGCAGAGTTCTTTAAAGCTGTTGTTTTTGCTTCTCCTAATTTAAGGTCCTTACGCCTATTTTTGTATTGCACTTGTAAATCCAGGTGGGAGGGCTGACCTCTGGACCGCTGGCATATTCTTCTAGCTCTATGGCACTTGCTGCGTAGCTCTGCTATCTCTTGGTTTCACCAGTATACTGTACCATAGATGCGTTATAAGCCCTAGATACTGTTTTAGTAACCTTCGCTGCCATAGTGTTTGCAGCGGGGTTTATTGTGGATTCTCCAAAAATCAACAAAAATGTGTTTTCGTCCAGTGTGCTTGTTTTCCACCCTATTCGTTGTGCCGTCATTAGAAGGCGCTTCTGGGTTGCTCTCCTTGCTTGAACTTCAAATAGGATGGCTGGTGGTCCCTGACTTTCCACCTTGATCCTCTCACTAGGGAACTTGTTACAACAGTTACATCAACTCTGGAGCCTACACCGTTTCTGGCGAATGTATGCTCGTTGACCGTATTAAGCAGTACTGCGTCAAGTGACGATACTGCTTCTAGCAGAGCCTCTCCTCTTCTATTGTTCCGTATGCTGCTCCAATCAGTGGCCCATGCTTTTAAGTCGCCAGCTATGATTGATAGAGTACGACCTCTTGCGAGCAGTGCCTTAGAGCAGCGCCTGGGTGATAAGGGTACTGCATAAGCCCAGTTTGGTTACATGTGAGAGGATTTTGTAAACTCAATTGCCACTTGAGCACAAAGAAAGAGCGATTGGAAGCGATTGCCAGCTCTAATTGCGGAGCCAAGATAGACGAAGTCCCTAATTGCCTCAAAGTAATTAATGAAAGTGGTGACGTTTCGCCCAAGCCTTTGGTGGTGTACATCTTTTTCTGATGACAGCATATTATTGCTTTACCGTCAATCCCATTTTGGCCGCTTCCGCCTTAATACTCTAGAAAGCTTCATTAACATTGATATTATCTTCGTAGGCTACTTGCGTTCCCTGCTCACTTAAAAATTGTGCCTCTTTTATTGGCCAGTGCGTATTGCTGATCCTTTCCTCTGCGATGTGGAAAAAGTCACATGAAAGCTCTTTGTCTAAACCTTCCTTGACATTGATGGTCTCGGTTAATTCATTAGCAGCCTCTTCCGTAGTCTTTCTGTACAACCTGACATGATTGCTGAAAATAGATGTCGGTCTGAAATTCCCGGGTCTTTTCCAAGACGTGTCATAGTGTGAATATTTGATCGAGATGGTAGATCTTCGGGATAGTTATTTCTGTCCAAACAATTTACCAAAGCAAATAATCCTCCAAAGGCAACTCTAAAAGGTTTTCCTTTTCGATAGCATGAATGGCCTAAGGTCTTTACAAACAGGGAGTGGGTAGTTTTTAGATACCAAACAATAATATCGGTTGAAAGTCTCTTTCTACAAGATTTCACAGGCGAATACATTTTTTTTATTAAATTCATTTTCGTACGTATACCAGTAAAAAAGGATGAAATAAAAATGAAGGAGATTCCAGAAGCCAGAATCGTCGTTGAGCAAGTCACTATCATGGAATGGAAAAACCATAATTACAACTGCCCACCATTGAGGCTCGAAGGATAATTACACCAAAAAGGGCCCAGTCATCATAATCAACTTTGAAATGCAATATCATTGACATCATCATTACCATGCAAGTCACGATAGCCCAAAGTAATCTATTGATACAGCCGGTTCCTTTGAACATGACCACTCGCTTCACTGAAGATCCTATTCCGTCTGGAATTCTCCTCCTCCCCATGGAACTTGTCATTGAAACTGGATTGCGATGAAGTGCCAGCTCATATCCGTTTGCTGTTTCTGTTTCAGTAGGAACTATACTCATACTCCACTGCGATGTTTGCGTTATGACGCATAACACGCATCAGGACATTCCCAGTACTCAATGACGGTCCTTTGCATGTTTATGGCCGTAAGTATGAGTATATCTCTTTTATGACGCGCAAACACACTCACTGAGTTGGAAGAACCGAGAACCGTACAATTTTCTAATGGCACACTGGAATGGAATCAAGAGAAGCGGCAGTAGCATGAAGAAACAGGAGAAGATGCCGTTCAATTAAGCCATTGTGTGTAGGAGGAAATTGTGTGAACAATGGATCCGAAATGAGATGTTTGTCGAAGAAATTTATAAAAGTACGCGTATGGGTATGTATCCTGGTATGTACACAAAAAGTAGATGGAAATTGAGTTTTAAAATTACCTCGACAATGAGAAGAGAGATGGGCCGGAGAAGATTTTTCCCAGTATTCTTTCGAAATGGATATGTTTGTAGAAAGTGTTAACGTTCACGTGCCACATGGCTTCACAGGGGACAGGAGAACAACAGGAATAATAAGAAGCCTGCTTCTTAATCATAATTTAATAGACACAAAAACAATCTTAACTGGAGCGGAAGACAACGTCACAACGTCACCGAGCCATAGATGACTTGACGGAAAAGTGTGCGAATAAATTATGTGAAAACGCGGTGTCATATTTTACCAAAGTTTGCACGAAAAACTGCTACGGAACTGGAACAGGAACAGGAGCAGGAGCTGTGGAATGCCTTCTGTCAGTGGAGTGTCTGCGGGAGGATGATGTTGGATTGGGAGTTGACTTTACGGATGCTCAAACAGTAATGTAGTGTAAAGCGTGCTAAAAGATTAAGTTGCCTAGAAGATAATGATAAATACTTTAGGCTTGACTGTATAAACGATGATTCACTGCGCCTATTTAGTCTTAATCCGATAAAACACGTATTCCAGGGATAATGATAAATATAATTCGACACTCAGTTTTTGCATGAGTCGTTGAATTTCTGTTTTATATAAAGCGGAAATCATTTTTCAATGGTGTGTGATGTTCCCTTAACATAATTTGTTTTGCAAAATTAAAAGAAAAAAAAAACGTAATCCCTTTTCGGGGAAGCAGTTTAAAAAGTAAAGGATACCCTGACAACTCAACTTTATCCCGATATCGAATACTTTTACGTTAAGCCTAGTGTGAAGATTTTGCCTTTAGTAAAAATTAACGTAATGGAAACTCGTTTCTTGAGTTAAGAGCTGATCCATGCCATCGCATCTGCCAATTTTTTTACGCTACCAGTCAACGTGGTTTGGGACTCATGATTCCATGACACTGACCATACCTATTTTCGCTTTTCTTTGGATTTGGTGGCCGATCTTTTGATGAAATATTTCTAGAAATTAGTGAGTTAGTCCAAGCATGTTAGTATAGTACTGAGCTGTTGCAGACACATGCTGATGTGATACTAGTACTCAGATTAATTCTTATGGCAGTAGGAAATGCAGCGTGAGGAAACAGTCATCTCCTGGATTTCATACTATCGTTCGACGTGATTGTCAACAATATGGGCTCTCAGATAACATTTGTTACGATAGTAAGACAGCAAGTCATCGACTTAACGCTACCAATACATATGTTTACGAAAATATCGGTAAGAAATAAGATACAAGCCCATAGGACCATAGAAATCAGAATAATTCCAGATCTCCATCTTGTTGAAGAGGATGAATTGGACGTGCTATAAGGAGCAGATAACGAAGTCTGTAAATGCTCCCATTTGCTTACAACAACACAAAAGTTAGAAAGAGCTGTTCAGAATCCGAACGGTGCGCTCACGATGGATTGAGGTGCTCTGCAATGAAGCAATCCTTCAGATCCCCGGTTCAAAATAAAAAGCCAAATTCGGATTCCAAAGAAAAGAGCGAAACGTGCTGTGATATCAGCAGCGTAGTCAAAGTGGTTTCTGGAATTAAACTGATGGCGCTTTCAGCAAGTCCAAAGAGAGGCTCTCTGTCAGACCCTTGAGACTGGTTTGTGAATGCATCCTTTGTCTAAGATACAACGTACCAACCAATGTCTAGCGGCTGTCTGTTCTGAGCCGCAAGCAGCCCTTAACGCTATGGACGATTGGTATACCTCGAAACTTGGGTGTAATCCTAGTCATTGGACTATACATGTCATGTCGGAAACCACTAAGGCGCTGTCGGCCTTCTGGCAGTCTAAGGGAGTTTCGGCAAGATATGGGGCTTGCCATCGAGGAGGGTCATATGGATCTAAATGGTTGATATGCGTTGGTTGTCTGGTGGAACAAGCTTTCACGAAAATAGGTTTTTTTTTGATAACTAACACGCTTTCAAGGGTTTATTAGTACCTTCAAAATGTCTGCACACAGCGCTGGCGATGGAAACTTAGGGAGGAAGAAACGAGAAATACTTGCAGATGTGGGCATTGTACTCCAATTTTGGGCGTATAAACGAATTATATATTGAGGCCAGATCTGAGGGTGTAAAATATTTCTAACGTCGCTTGAGGGAACCTAAACATTCCATAGCATTTTTGACGACATCGAATATGTGGTCATTTCAACGTAAGTTGTCACTGACACACATACCAAGAATGGAAAGTTTACCTGTTTCGACGATGCACGTGCCATTCATGGATAATGGCCGGGTGTTTAAATTTCGCCTTAACGACAGCAGACAGCATTGAGTTTTGGAAGCATTAAATTCCACTCGGTTGATAGTTCCCCAATTGGTTATGCTTTTAATATCGGAATTTAATACGCCTAACATACACTGCCGTTCTCAACAGAGAGTACTGTTGTCAGCAAAGGAAGAAGTAGTAGACAAGAGATCATTAATGAAGTTCAAAAGAGTGTCGAAGACAGAACGTAGCCCTGAGGCACACCAGCATTTATTTTGTGAATATCAGACTTGATATTCTAGGCAAATTGAATTGAATGTTCCGAAAGGTAATATCTAATCCATTGAAGAAGAGAGTGGAATTTTCGACAAAAGAGCCTGGTGTCAAAATCTGTGCAACTATCTTGCTTTCGCCAGACTGATCTACGCTTTGGTTACACTTTTCGGTGAGACATGCCATCAAGTCACCAGTAGACCTGTTGATACGAAAACCATACTATTTCATGAGTTGATGGTTTATCAACGTTTCCATGACCTTGGAAAAAAGGGACGTAAAGGCAATGGGTCTGTTTGTAGTGAGGGAAGAAAATTCGCCTTTTTCAGGGATGGGCTGGATAATGCAGTTGCTCAGAATGAGTCCTGAAGAGTAGGATTGAAGAAAAAGCTTGTACTGTGTCCGTTCTACTTTTACCAGACTCCAAAGATCAGACTCGGTTGCATATGTCCCCTAGCACACCTAGTTCTGCTCTGGACGCACAGATGAATCTCCTTTCCTTGATATCTACCATATATCATTGGCTGCACGCCATCTTCCATTTAAAGACAAGTGTGTTTTGACTCTGGTTTTATGGACATAACGTCTGACACTAGATAGAGCTCCTGTTCCAGAAAAAAAATACGAAATCGACTTTCCCTATGCCTGGGAAGGACTTCGGCCAAAATCTAAGCCAGGAAAGCAATGCAGTATTCAGGGATGGCTACTAACCCGATGTAGAGTGCTGGTGTTTTTCTGGAGGACGACAACGTTAGATTTCACTCCTGCTTAGGAAAACTTACTCTGACTTCCAAGCGGAGAGCAGCCAGCAGCAGGATGTTGTATCATTCAGCTCACTAGCAGTTTTGTTAATATGAGCTGGTTCTGATTAGATTCATTGAGAAGTGAGTCCCAAGCATGAAACGGAAAGTCTCTGCTTACGACTCAGCCTGAGGTCTTTGACAGTTTCATTCTTCTCGCAAAAGTCTTCATAAGAGGCACTCATTGAAATCTTCTTATATTCTTTTTGCTTCGATCTGTAGAGCTTCCAGTCTTCCTCCAATTTAGTCTTAAGTGACCTGTTTAGGAGTTTCCTTGTTTGTTTCCGAAGACGAGGCAGATCTGCATTCCACCAAGGAATGGGCGATCTACAGAATTGCTTACTAGCTAGACATTCCATTTTAAGTGAGGATACCGTTCAGGTTCTGAACAGCTTCTTCTAGCTTTTATTTTCTCCTGAGCTTGGGTATTGCATTTTTCGAGCTCCTACTTAAATCATGTCCATATGATTATCAACGGATTCCTTCGGAATTCAATGTGCATATGATCTCCGATAGTATTTTCCAGCCGGTAAACTATTTAGCATACCTGATGGATAATGTTTAGTCGATTACTTGGTATCTTACCCTCGTAACAAACCCAGGAGATGATTGCCTCTTACGAGTACGTTTCATTTGCTACTACCCCAAAAAGTATTCTGAGCATTATCATCGCAGAATATGATAAGTCCCATCTTCCTGAATCACAGTATTCAATTCTCCCTTCATTTCGTTGCTTATGTCTACAGCAACTAAGTCTTGGTTGCAAAATTGCCCAAGTTTAGATGGTGAGAGTGAATTCGGCATATATGTAAAGACAACCTGTGAAACCTCTTGAACATTCAAAACAACAGATGCGATTATTCCACACCCATGGTTCCAGAATGGATATTATGTGAGGTTTTGTATTCAACACAGAAAGCCTCCTACATAGGGATACAGTAGCTGACTTGGAATGTTGACTGTTGCTCTGTGTACCCAAAATATATGAGTACTATGGTGGTCACCTCTTGTCTGCACAAAGTGGAAATCAAGCCTTCCCCGGTGCAGAAAGGAGCGTGAGGCATACCTAGACATAATGGTCTCATCAGACGCTTTGGCTAAGGTCACAGCAAGAGAAAAGTAGTTCTTGTTTTCCCGATTCTTTTTCTCCTTGTGAGAGTAGGTTTTTCACTTTTCAGTGTAGGGTGCAATGTTCTGGGTATGAAGCCACATTAGCACATCCCCCGTTTCCGGAGTTGTCACGGAGCTCAGAAGATGGCGTGTATCAGTTTAGGTTGTCTGAGGTGAGATTTTCGGCATAGACTAGTTCAACTATATAAAAGTTTGCTGCATGGAACACTTCACTCTTAGAGTTTCGTTTTTCGTATCGCAGTCCTCTGCTTGAATGCAAATATTCCTTGCCTTGGATAGCTCCCACAGTTGATGGACACTGTATTTGCACTTAGCGTCGTTCAGACTACTGTCATTGCCAGCCTTCCCAATTTGAAGGGCCAGAGGGGAGATAGCGACATCCTTACAGATGCGCCGGTTTAGTCCCATTTAGCGTTTCGAGGTTTTCTTGGAGGATGATTTCCAAGTTCGTACTGTTTGCAGCACCTATTCCAACCGAATCTTCTGCCCTGCAATATCCACCACTTGAGTTGTTTCTCAGCGGGGATTTTATCGCATTAGCAGACTTTTGTCGATCAGAACTAAATTCGACCTTTCTGGTGGAATTTAACCGTAACAGGCAGGGCTTTTCTCTCCATCATTTCAGCTCAATTTATCAAACGTGTCGTTTATCACAGGAGTCATCGGAATTAAGTGATCCAGTAGCTCCTGGATCCGCGCCACAATCGGCGTGGGTTTTGGAAGTATGTTGGCTGGAGTCTCCAGAATCCGGTCCCTAGCCGCAGTTGAAAACAAAGTGGATTGTAGCTATTGCAAGTACCACCTGGAGTATTATCCTTTAGATTCATCTCCATAACCGTTTTACATCTAGTTTTGACGTCTTTGCCGCTTAGTTCGACTTCTCTTGGCCTTTAAACCTTCCTGCCATGACAGGCTCCCAAAGAAAGGAATGCCTCCTGCCCCTTAAGTAGTAAAAAAGAGTGCAGGTTGATTGCTGACGTCGTGACGGGGCACTACGCTTTTGATAAGCACTTAAGTGTGCTGGCCATAAGTGATACAACATTCTGCGGCGCTTGCTTTGAAGGTAAAGGCGACACCGCGGAGCAGTACCTTTATGAATGTCCGGTCTATGCTCGCATCAAGCTGCAGGTACTCGGCGCCTAAGTGGTAAATGCTGGTATTGTAGCTACTTTATCATTGAAGCGCTTACTCCTCTTTCTTTGAAAGGCTGTGAGATGTCAGTAAAAGGGACATACAAGGAGTACAATGGACTGGTTCTAAAAAGTAGTTCTTCCTACTTTGTTTTCTGGATTCTTTTCTTGACTGCTTGTATATTTTTCAACATTTTTCACACAGCTTTCAGTCGTTGCTTAATCAATTATTGTTTTCGATCTGGAAGCAGACAACTACCCAATTTATGTTTTAACTACAAAATTGTATCTTATCGTTTCTTTTTCATTTTGACTTCTTAATGTTAGTCTCACGAGGAGGACGGAAGAGGTATTCACCTTTCTAGATTCGACATGATCCCGTCTTGTGCCTCTCAAAAATTAAATAGATTTATGTCAAATACATCTGATGAAAAGTAAATTTCACATCTCACAGTCCATATCCAAAGAAAATATGACTCCTTTGTCAGCCTTACAGGAAAACCCTTCACTCAGTCCTTTGCATTAACTAATTTCAAGTCAAACCATCTGACTCGAACTTTTACAATAAAATGTCTCATGAAGCAACAGTTGTTGCATGACTCTTTCACTAACAGATTCTGGCTGCATTACAAAACAACACGACAGTAATCACAGAAGTTGTTCCTTTAACTGCAACACCAGCACCGAAATTAGCCGGAAAAATTCGCTGCTTAATTAATTGAAGAAATATTAGTGCCGGGCGTCATCGTGTTGAAAAGTTTCCAGCCTCTCCGTAGCTAATTTGCATGCTAGAAAAAGTCCCGGTTTTTTCGAAATCTACACTTGCATTTGGTAGTTGATTTTGGAAGTCATCTCTGATTCTGGATGCTGGGAAGGAACAACTTTTCCAGTTGCGCAAAAATAGCAATCCCAGGCAATCCGACAGACTATGAGTTCTTCTACCTCAACCAAAAACAAAAGAAAACCGTTCTAGAACTCGTATAACTTTCAATTGCAGTTGGTTTTTTTTTTTTAATTTATTTTCTGTTCACCAAAACAAATGCAAATCGAAATTGTTTGCAATGGAGAGGAAAGTTTTTGCATTTACATTTGCATCCAACCACCGACCAACTAAAAGTCGGAATCGACTTTCGGCGCGGACAAAAGAACAGTGCAGCCAAAAGCGAATGGAAAAGGGGTTGTCGAGCATTGTAAAAAGGAAAAGGGTTAATGCGACTGTTATGGGATCGTAATGTCAAATTGTCGACACAAGTGGCGAAAATGCTATTTCACTCTGTGACAAAGGGAGTGAACTTACTGTCCACTGAGGGTAGAATTACTAAACCTTCGAGGGTTACTAGAATCACCTCCCAAACCATATTCGAATTTCAAGGGGTGATTACTTTTTTTAACAGAAAATTAACAGTTTATTAAGAGATCCTCATTTAGTAAATTGTGGACTTAGTTACATTCTGTCAGGATTTGTCTTCTTACTCCGTTCATATGAACGTGAAATGTTGGTACGAATTCTACTTCTGATTTGCAATTGCATAGCATTCCGAAGGCAATGATTGACTTACTTATTCATCTGTCCACCGTGGGTCAAGAAACGGGTCGTACTTGACAAGGTCATTTCATCGTCGCTGCGTCTTCCTCATGGCACATCGATGAAGATACACGTTGAAAGATAGGTCTGAGACTAAGTACTGTCTGGTTAAATTGTAATAGAATAAATTGCTCAATTTGGAGGAGTCTTGTTAGAAAAAAGAGCTTACTACGTATTCTGATTTTATCAAGTCAAGTCTCCTTAACATCCTGTTCAAAGATTTGTATTTGCCGTACTAAGTGAACGCTTAGAGCCCTATAGCAACAACCTTATAGGCCCTTTTCCATCGAACAACTGTTCTAAGAAAAACCCGAGTGCTTGAAATCGATACTGACTACCTGCTCATTAATTTTAAGGTCACTTATCACAGGATTTATAGAGACGAATTGTATGGAGCCATTTCAAGTTTTGGTATCCCTGCTTAACCCGCCCGTTTGTGAGGAATGACAATAAAGAACGCTCGTTGCTTCGTAGAAATCACTCTTTGTAATCGCTGTTTATGTGGACTAAGATGGCATCTGAGAAGAAGGAAGACACTCTATATAGAATCATATTATTCAAGTCCTTCTCTAGGATGAGAAAATTTAGACTTTATCTTGGCCTGTCCTTGGGATTTTCGTCCGCTCTGCAAAAAATTAGTTTGGAAAAGGATGCAACTATCTGTATGAGTTACACAGCCACATTAACCTGGTCTGAAGGGCTAGAACTCATCGCGTTATAGCTAGCACATATTAAGCTAGTGAACACAGTCGCTCAGGCCCATTCCGAAGCGACGATTCAGTAAAGAAAGACATTGCGTTAGGTTAGGCAACTTGGTTTGACAGTCGAAATCTGATTCAGCTACAGACAAAAACATTGTTAGATTGACACGCGCACATCTGATAACCCGTGTCCAATGTACTCCTTTTATGTTTCCTTTACTGACATGTCTACGCCCTTCTTAAGAAGAGTCAGAACCAACCATATCAGCGTAATGTGGCTGTAGCACGATGTAAACGTTGGCCTGATACATACGTAGGGAAAGTGCTCCGTGGTGTCGTAATCACTCTTATAGAAAGCGCCGTAGGATGTTGTAAGACTTACATATACTCGTACCTAGCATACTAAAGTGCTCCTCAAAAGCGTACTACCCAAGACACAGCAGAAAGAATTTTGAGTTTTGTGGTATGTCGGCTTCCCAGACAATCAAGCCACCGCATGAAGACACAGGAAATCTTAATGCAGGTTCGAGTCCTGAGAAACTCTGCTCTAAGACTTCATTGGCGATACGACTTCCTGCGATCCCGTTGTTATTTGGGACCCTAACAAGAAATAGTGGATTCAGCCATCTGACTAACTTGCCTACTCTAACCAGCTTAGAAGTAGTGAAAGCGTTTGGCAAGGGCTTAATCATAGCTTGGGTGGATACATCCGCAAATACTTCACCCCATCCATCGATTCTTCAACATGTACAATGTACATATGTTAGTTGTTCATTGTCCTCAGAATTGCCTATATCCACTTTTGGAAGAGTGGCGTAGATTTTTTTAGCGCAATGTGAATTCTAATGTTGTTGCTTTCCACAAAGACACCTTGTCGATTTCTAGTTGGCCTTCAATTATGGCATGTTGGCATGTTGCATCTTAGACAGAGGATACATTTGCAAAGCAGTTTCGCGCACATGAAGATCAAGCTCGACTATTCTCTCCTTAGTCTTCAATATGAAGGACTGATAGATCTAAAACTCCTTTCGAGCGTGTGGTCATCTTTTCCGATTTTTAGCAGAAAGCTACTTTCCCTGTTCGCCAGGGTTACGGTATGCATGCCAGTGCAAGGCGAACAGGGAAGATTAGCTTCAGAGTTGGCAGCAACTTGTCTATACTTTTTGTAGTGGGGGCTGAGGCGGCCATTTATGTGACTTAATACAAGCTTAATACAAGAACTTGAAAACTAACAAAAAGACTTCTTAGGAGCTAGGAACCAAGTGAATGGTAGAGGAGATCTAATTTGAGACTAGGAGTACTCAGGATGACATCAAAAACAGAGAGGTTTGAGTTGACCTTTCGGAGCATACGGGAGATTGGTTCGTTGGCACCATATGTGGGGCGGTTAACCGATATATGGAAGAGACTAAGACAACGCAAATTTCCAGTGTTAGTGTTGTAGGAAATAGAGTTGTAAAGGCATGTGGTGTCTATGGAACCTGAGAGCTATCGATGAATGGAAAGAATGTCAGCAATATTCCTACGTTTTTCTAACGAAATCATATTGAGAAGTTTGAGGCGGCCTTGATACGAGGTAGGATTAAAGAATCATTCTAGGGCAGACCACGGGTGGGGATTCGGGAAACACGATCTCGGTGAAAGGGGGAAAGCTTACCTGGAATACTCAATCAGAGAGCAAACAAAGGTAACATAGTCAGATCTGGTTGCATACGGGTTGGAATGTTCCTAGGACTACCGTTTAATGAAGACTCGTCCTGGGTCGACTTTAAGGATCATCTTATCGATAATCGAACGAAAATTAGGGCCTCACAGTCCAATAATATGCCAAAGTTTTCAAAAGACTGAACCAGGGGAGTTGGCTGACCATAGAGAAAATAATGTCGGTGAGGAGACGGGTTGTATTTACCTGAGAAGGTTATAGATTGACATTATTTTGCTATATAAAGTTCTAGACAGCTCTTGAGGCACGGAATTAACAACCGAACCAGGTCTTCTTGAAAAAGTGAAGAATCATGGGGAGAAGAAACAAATTTTGTGTCGTCAGCGTAAAGGAAGAGGGAGCAGTGTTTAATACCGCTCTCAAGATCATTAATATTATGAATGAAGAGAAGGGGCCTAAGATGGCTGCCTTGTGGAACTCCAGATGAGCTCAGGAATAGAACATGGGTTACCAGGTAAGATATCCATTTTAATAAAAGAGGTTCAAAGCCGAGAGTAGACTATTTACAAAGGATCAATTGATGAGCTATCTTATCAAAAGTTTTAATATAATCCTTTGCAATCACATCGATTTCTTCGCCATCTTCTAAGGCTGCGAGATCAAAAGACACGAATTCAACTAGGTTTGTGGTAGTTGATTTGCCTTTATAAAACCATGTTGTCTAGGCGAAATAAGAGACTTGCATTTAAGTTTGACTAAATGAGAGAGCTGGGCCAGATACAAATTCATCTTTAAGATTTAGTAACTTTTCTTCAATAACTGCAATAATTGAAACTTTGAGTGAGAAAGGGACCAACGGAGAAATTTTCTAGATCATTGAACTAAGAGGGATCTGATACGAAGGAGTTGTTGGCAAATGATTGTTTGAAAAATGTAGCAAAAAAGGTGGAGGATCACTTGAAAATTTGGTTTCGAAAGCGAGGGAGGAAGGATAAAGGACTTGGAGTTATTTATAACATAGGATTGGTTTGCGCACTATTCAGGTAGCGTTGATAGAGAGACTTACAGAGTTCAGTGAAATGAAGATATGTACCTAAATAGCTTGAATAGTCGGAAGAAGAGTGCGTGCCAAGAAATACCGCCCATAACTTGTTTCTTTTGTTTCGTAGAGAGCGGATTCTACGATTATACCAACTAGAGGATGTAGAAGAAGTTTTTGAATGGCGGGAATATGGCACATAAAGGGAAAGAAGCCCTGTTTTGTGTGGTATTGATTTTATGGAAATTAGCTTTGTGAAAATTGTAAGAAAATAGGACTGCGTGGGAGGCGACTGGAGAGGAGAGTTGTGAAAAAACGAAAGAAGAAGTGGAGGATGAAAGTTATCAATAGTTGAACGAGATTGAGGACAACATGATACTGAGGAGTTTATGAGATCACTTGTGAAGATAAGGTCTAATTGCTTTTCAATATAGTTAGAGTCTGTTAACCGATTTAATAAGAGGCATTCCTTAGTAGAAATGGGATTGGAAGCGATGAAAAGAGGTTTTCAGATGGAGTCCACTTCAGCTGAGGCAGATTAAAATCGCCGAAGACTCAAGCGAGTCTGATAAATCGATCAAATTGTCAATTGCTGCAATAGCAAGTTGGTAGGATTCGATAGTCTTCGCCGGAAGAATGTAACAACACATACCATACAAGCATCTACGAGTAAGTGTTATTTTAACTGAAACAAAGTCCTGGTTAGGAGAAGATGAAGTTGCAATGAGAGAGGGGTGTGCGATTGTCATCCCGAAAAAAACATTAAAAGAAAGAGGGAATAACTCCTGGTTTTTTATGTTGGGGGTCAGAGCGGATAGCATGAGATTGGCGCAAAACGGTGTGGGTTTTAGAACGCAGTCCTCTTACGTTTTGGTAATAGAAGGTCAGAGGAAGGATTTTGCACGACTTTTTAGGGTCGATAAAATTTGGTCAACTCGACTGCGTTGGAGGTGTGAGACTCTTTTAGAGTGTACATAGTGGCGAGGAGCGGCAAGATCGGCCGCAACTTCTTGAGGTGGCGTATTAAAAATCTCGTGATACTTTATATAAAGTTTCCTGAGACTGGTAACGTTGGTAGGGAGGCCTTCCTGCTGGATGGAAGCCATGACTTTTGTTTTTGTTTTATTTTGGTTGCACACCGAGTTTATCGTGGAGATAGGCGAGATATAGAAGTATATTCTCATATATCTTTTTATCCCTAAGCCTAGAGAGCGCATAGCGACATTCAGTGGCATCGCTAGTTAGCTGCGGTAATTTAACAGTGTGCGGCGAAGGCGGGTCAATAGAAGAGGGAGTGGTTAATGAGTTTGGTGTCGCAACGGATAGGGTTTCTGAAGTGAAGTTTAATATGTGAGAACTGATGAAGTTAGGATATTTAGCTCCAGTTCTGATGTCGAAATTAGGGAAAGCGTTTGAGTTTTGGGAGCTTGAGTTGTAGGGGTTAAGTCGAAAGAGACACGTTGACGTTGGGGCTTAGTTTGGGGTGGAATAGAGGGAGTTGGAGTATGGGTGGGAGCCTAAAAATCTTTAAATATTTTAATTTTAAAACTCCGATTGGAGCTGGGTTAGTTGTGTCAAGAGGAGCTGGTACTTGGCACATTGGATTTACGCTAACTTATTTGCTGGTTTAGTTATGATGAACTGCTTGACTCTATTCTGCTTCTTGGTCGTATTTTCCAACAATGTGCAGCCACGCATCTTTCCAAGATTGAAATTGTTGCTGGCTGGATTACAGAACATCCATATGTATTTGGCCGGATGATTGAGCTTGAAGCTGCGCTTGATTCTGTGGTGAAATGGTGGAAGCAAATTGCAGTGGCTAATGGTGATGCCAGCATAACATATATCATTGACGCCAAGCGATCTTAAGGAAACAACAGATGACAGATTCCAGCTAAGGTTGTATACATAAGTCAGTTCAATTGCTGCTTCGTTGATAGCAGCTGTTTGTGAGCCCCAGTTTTGAGTATAATAGTGTTGGACATCATTGACAGCTACATCCTAATCAAAGTGGGACGTAACAAATAACTAGTGAGACTACTCGACACTTGACGCTGATCTTCCAACCCACAGGTCTGCATTTAAAGTATGTCTCTGCTTATTAGGATTAGCCGTATATAAAGGCAAATAATTTCTCTTAGTCATCAATAGGATACACTTTGTAAGGCTATAACTGAGTTGCGTTGAAAAGATTTTATTACACAATTGTCCAGTCATAGTCGATTTTATCTGGCAGCGGGATGGTAATCGTCACTGGATTAAACAATCTGCAGAGTTGACATTTCTGAATTGTTAGCACCAACAGCTTTAGCTCTATTATTACGTCCTCGCCCTTATCTCTGCTTCTATTCGGAATTTGTTTCTTTTTCATTGAGACTAATGGACGCATGCTTGGTTGAGAGCTCCTCAACTTTTTTTATTTTACTTTCCCAGAAGCCAATATGTACCCTCTAAGGTCTCCTTTGCTCGTATCAAGTTTCGTTCATTATTGAGTGGCTAGACGTAAGCCAAATTGGGCAAAACCTAACTCAAATCTAAAAACCTACCAAAAAATGCGCCGGCTTTCTTGCCACTTCTTTGACGTTACATTTTCTAATAATACTTCTTTGGGGTTGGCATCGCAGATATCCACAGGTTGCAACAAAATAGTAGTTCGAGTCATGTTAGCTTCTTGGAAGGTTCGAATATCCGGAATACAAGAGCAGAGCCTTCCGTCATTTTGTGGATTTGGACGTGTAGCAAATGCGTGCTGACTATGATGAAACCTTATCCCAACGCAAGTTGACGGGTATGATGATGATGGTATTAATAGATGTCTTCAGCCGGTTCTCCGACGGTTTTCTCCTTTGTAAGAGCTTGAGGGATTATCATGCTTCTTTTTGTCGAATTAAGCCCTGAAGAGGATTGTAATCGGGCCTTCACTCAAAAGTTTTTTTGCCTCTGATGACAAGTTTGCATCCAAATAGGTGCTGTTTCTTCTCACTATAGTATCCTCATAATTGTTCATAATCCATAATCATAATTAATCTTTTTCTAGCTTATCCCACTATTTTTCTTAGATGGCAATGATATCCAATTTGTAGCTGCCTAGGGTCTCCGATAATGGTTGGATCGCATATCGATCGTTAAGGGTTGCAGTATTCCATGTGCATCGCTGAAATTTGTTATCCGTTTTTCACTTTATGTGATCGTCAATAGCAAAGCCATCCATATCCGACACTGCTTCACAACATACTGCATGTGTTTCTGCATATCGTCGAATGCAGAAACACATTCCTTGTTTTTCCAGTTTTATCATTAGGGCAAATTTTTCGTAATTGATCATCGAAAAAATCCACTGTAACTTTAAATCTTCTTGTGGTTTGTGTATTTTACAACTTTGAAAATTCCTGTTAACGACGCCTTATTTTTTATCGATATAACTTACCGACTTAAGGTAAATCTCTGGAAGAGTTGTCGGCAATCTTCTTCCCAATGAGCTTTTTTATTGTCGTTATTATTCAATCCATCAACTTAAGAACTTAATATCCCTCCCTCGTCACAAATTTTAAATCAAAGACCATACACATCGATCCATCTTTTCATTTCCTTCAAAGCTTCAAAGCTGGCCTGTACGCAAGTGGATGAGTATCTTTATAATTGTCTTTATCGTCATTATCTTGTAACAATTAAGAATCTCATTATCTATGGCCAGTAGAAGATACACCCTACTTACCGACACTCTTCGGTGCTTAATCAATCACATAGGGGTTCGTACTGCATCCAATTTTAGATAGCCTTCGGCTGGACTCACTGATACACATCCTCGCCATTCCACTTAACAATTTGGATGAGCAAACTTGTTTGCTTACAGAAGAAATTAATTGAAAAACTTTTTGCAAAGCCGCACAAGTATTTCGAAACGCAAAGTCGATGAGCCTCAACAGCACGCAGCCACCCAGTCAGGGCCAGTGGAAAAGCCTACACTTTAAAAATAAGTTATCTTGGAACAACAAAATCAATTTGCTTAGCAAAAAGGACTTAAGGACTTATGACTTTTTCTTTTCTTCCTCGTCTATCTTTGTTTCGTGATTTATTTCTTTTAAGTCTAAGGAGTTGGTGGGGTTTGAAGTGGAATATTGTGAAACCAGTGAAAATGAGATGAAGATTTCAGAAAAAGGACTAGGCGTTTATTTGAACAGGATGTACGAGTAACTTTTCTTTTGGCGATGTTGACAAATCTATGCTTAGTAACGCCATCATTCAAGGCATAACTTCGCTGGTAACGGCGTGAGGTGGCAATTCATCAGGCAACCGCAATTAATTTACAAGATAAGGACTTCGACATGAAGGTGTGGTAATCCCATGAACCGCAAACAAAACCTTTCTTAGTTGGTAGATGGCATTTCGGCAGAAGTCACTAATGAAACTTTTATTAGTCATATTGTCGTTTTCTTTGAAGGTGATACCCCAGTTCATACTTCTAAGGGTACGAGTCAGTGCCAGTGTCACTTTCTGACTCTGACACAGACACTTCTTTTATTTGTCCTTCTCCGGGTGGATACATTCCGTTCAAACGTTGTTTGGTGGTTGTTTTTTTTGTCTCTCGAAGGGGGTGAGAAATCTGACACAAGACCGAAATCTAGTGACAGCCGGCTGAATCTCATTACGCCTTGACTTGTTTTTCGTTCGCTTGTCTGACGTATGAAAATCTAACAATGAGACACCATGTCACCAGAAAATGAAATCATCTGGCACTTTGCCTTCACGGAAGACCAACGACTGATGTTTGCGTGTAATTTAAATTTCAAAGCCGTTTGACAGTAAGCCGAGGCCATTGGAATGGAACGCATACAATCTGCCAGGGAGAGTCCTTATGCAAATGAAGACTTGACAAGGGTCTGATGTGTTTATTTCGTTACCAAACTCGAAGAATTTGATTGCTTCCATGGAGTCATTGAAATTCAATTAAATTTTGTTGGAAAGTTAAACAGTGGTGGATTTTATTCCCCCGAAATTTACACCTAGAATTGAAAGAACTTAAAAGGTTTAATAAGTTTCAAATAATGACATGAGGACGAATGGTTGTCAGATTTACAAGAGAAAGAAAATATGATGAACATACTTAGCTACATGTGCGGTTTTAGGATACGCTGTGAAGCTTCATGTGTCCTTTACACAAGATTTTTATCAATTTGCGAGTTCCTAGTTTAAGCGACGAAACCGATATATTTATAGCATTGCGTGATAGGTGATTTGTTAAAGAAAATGAACGTTTTTTTATCTCTCAATGTGGCCCATCTGGTCCGGCTTATGCCTCACCCTGTATGTTAAGAGTTCGGTCGTCCTAAGCACATCGTGTCCCCACAACCTTATCCCGATTGTCGTCACCATCACCATCGGTCCAGATGGAAGCTACAGTTTCTGAGTCTGAATTGGCTTTCCACCAGCAACTGAAAAGTGTTCGTCCACCCCAATGAGACCTACGTCGGGCACCACGGCTTTAGCTCACTCATTACCGTGCCGAATCAACTTTGATTTCTCAGTATTCCAGGGATGTCCTCAACAACGTAGCGAGACCACTTGTAGCTGGATCCATCACTTGCGGATGTTTTTCGGGGTCGGGAACTCCGCAATCGAAATCGTCTTTCGTCGCCTCGGCTTCAAAGCATGCTTATCAACCTCGTAACCAAGAAATTCGATATCAGTTTTAAAAAAATGCATTAAGTTGCGAATTTCCGAAACGCCGCCAAGAGAGCGTCTTCTTGATACACCGCTGCATCGCCATTCTTCAATGACGACTTCAGCGAGGTAATGTATACCTGGAAATGAGCATGGACTTTTACTAGGCTTGCTATTGAATTCAAGGGATAACTCGTTCGGATTTGCTGGCATTCTGACGCTGAGTTAAATACGAAGAAAAATGAGTCTTCAATTCAACAAGTCGTCAGTCACGGGCATGAGGAATTTTCGCTTTACCGTGACTTTTTTGAGCGCTCGAAAGTCGATCCAGAACCTATCTGAACCGTCTTCCTTCTTCGTAGGGATAGTCGGTGAACAGTAATCCGATGACGATGGATGAATTACTCCAAGGTCTAGCAACTCTCTGAATTTCTCATTGGCAAACGCTCGTTTTACAAACGGAAGATTGTGCTGTTCTACACAGACGGGTTGAGATGTAGTAAACTGAATTGTGCATTCGCCCAGATTCGACTCTTCCATATTTCAGTTCCAATGGAGAAACAGCTACGGTAGCTAATGTAAGGCTTTGGTAGATCTAGCTAATTTATTTCTCCAACATTAATCTCTGCTACAAAAACCTTCTAAATTACTATCTTCTGGTTGTGCTTCTTCTCAACCAACTTTATATCATGTCTCCTGCATACCGTCGCTAATTGATAGCGACGTCTCATGAAAACGTCTCCATCCAGACATGTGGCTGATCCAAGAGCATTCTCCCAATTATCATTGGGTATGACTAGTTGTTATCCGGAACCAGAAGAACTTCACAACAGGATATTAGGCGATCCAACCAGGTTTCTGAATGTATTCCATTAACTGTTGCCCATCCTCCGCCGCCAAATCTCTCCAAGCCCGTCTTACACGAAATGTGCTTCAAATTTCCAGCATCTGCATCCGATCTACGTAGTGTTACCCAATCGCTTCCAAGATCAATGAATGCTATAATTGAGTGCTCATCTATCCTTGCTGTCTCCACGTATTCACTACTGTCCTCCTTTATGACAAATTGTATTTGTGAGGCGGGCATCTTTAGGATTTTGAACCGCTCCACATTCTGGAATTGCTCTTGTGGTAGAGGACAATTTCGCCGGGAATGTTCAGTTTGTTGGCATTGATAACACTTTGCCGCAGTTTGAGTTGTTGGATCTTCCACCACCCAAATCTTGGGTTTCGCCTCCCGCTTTGACCTCGATTTCAATCCTCCAACACGGCGGACTCTGTCAACCGCCTCGTAAATTGTCCGTAGAGGTGATGCTCGACACGTCTCCAAGTATTCCCCCTGCGCTATGATTAGTGCGATATATTTGAGAACTAATCCAAATGACCCCTTGATGCAATTTTCTTCATCTCTAGTATATATTCTTCAAGGTCCTCCTAGTGTTTCTGCCGCCTCTCACAAAAGAAGTTGTGAATATTCACAGCATCGTAATTCATAGGAAATATTATCGAAAGATCACCGAGGAACTCCTCCAGACTTTTATCCAACGACCCCTCACTCCATAATTTCGCGGCTCCAGTGAGCCTCGTCATAGCTGCTATCAACAATAGCTTGTAGTCTAGGCTGTAAATACGGCGTAGATCTCTTACTTTCCCGATCCACGCGGAATCTTGTCTTCTCAACGGTCAACAGACGACACTATGTATGTTAAGACACGTAGGCCCAACTTTGCTGCTTCTGCTCAACAGACCCATGCCCGCGAGTGACAATCCAATGAATTTCGCATGATTTTTTCAAATATGATGTTGTAAAAATCGCATGACAGTTTTAACGACATCCTCTTTCAGAAGATCCCTCTTCTTGGTCAATGGGTACTGCTTAGCGGTAGAATAAGGGACAAAAGTTACAAACTAGAAAACGTTTTACGGTATGTATTCAAGATACCATTTGGCGAAATGTCAGGAACAGGGCACTCTACTTAAACTTGAGAATGAAACCGTGCAAAGAGCATTAGAACGGAAAGGCCCAAAATCAGAACGGAGTTGCCATCATTTCGAGACCAGAACTACTCATCAAAACTTGACGAGAGACGTGTAGAAATAAAATGGATTATTGAACGCAAAACTTGGAGTATTCTTAACGCAAGTATTATAGTTAGCAAACAATCGAAAAAGGCGATATTTTGGCGCGATTCGATGAGCTTTTAAAAAAAACATCGAGGAAGGACATACCTTTCATCGGTAGGAATTTAACCCTACGGGGAATTAAGAAGCGAATACGAGCACTGGCGTAAATTAAACGGCTTCGGAACTAGGATCTCAGCGGAAGAAACTGTACTAAGCGCAATTAACTTTATATGAAGACCAAAAGCAGATAGATCAGTACCTGTTCCCCAATAACCCGAAAGGGTGGATAAAAGATTTTAAAGTGATCATAGGCGAACCACTAGCAAGTCAACGCCGACTTTGGTGACAGAAGAAGCCCGAGAAAAATCTACGAAAACTTAAATAACAAAACAGGCCATCTCTTGAGGTTAAATTTGCAAGAACAGCTCCAAAATGTCATAGACCGAGCGAAAGAACTTAGCGCGTAAGGCACTCGTATGTGGAACAACTTCGATGTAGTGCTTTTTGAGTAAGACAACCAACGTTGCAAAATATAGGCAGAACACCGGTAGCTGCAAACCCCGCGGTAACAATAGTGGCGTTATACTGGGAGTTAGAAGACCTACTCTCACAACCTTTAAGCAAGACAGCTAATATTCTGGAGCTTGTGCCATAAAAAGGAGGAAAATTAGATTAAACTTAGTTGCTGAAATATTTTGAAGACGAAGAGCTACACCTTTTTAGTTTCTTGAACTCCTCGTGAGGCATTCGATATCCACAACACTCGCTCGCCATCATTGTTCTGATTTCTGCAGCATTGCACTCAAGTTCCCTATAACTTAACTCCAGTATTCGTGAATTCTCCTCAACTGTTTTTCTCCTCCTTTACCTTGTGAGGCGCACTGTCTTCTCTGTCTTCGCGTCGGAAGGTTTGACCAATTCATTCCCATTTTCACCTCCATATTTGGATGACTATAGTTTCCTGGCCACGTAAAGTTGATTTTTTGGCCAAAAGATCATTAAGATGTTGTGATATCTATTTATCTACTCATATTCCTATTTGGAAGCACGAATCCTTGGTTTAAGTGCTGAAAACATTGCTTTTCCACATTTAAGCCATCATACGGGACGCAACTTCTGTTTCCGAGAACATACTTCCAAGATCAAGGAAACTGGTTACTTTCTCGACTTGTTGTCGGACTGTGTTCATTTAAGCCAAGGGCCTTAGTTTTTGTCGTATATATTTTGAGCACAACCTAATCGCCTCTGCTTCTGAGTTAAGGACCAATTGGTGTAGGTGAATTGTCTTGTGTGAAAGCAGGCTAACGTCATCAGCGTAGTCCAGATGTTTCAGTTATGACCTATTGTTCATCATAGTCCCATATTTGTTCCCGAAACTGCTGCTCGGAGAACGTCGCTAATTACAACAAGGAACAGAAATGGCGAAATACTACAGTCTTCTCGCACAACACTGCGGACTTCGAATTTATGTGACAGTCGGGACATTTACCACCCTTATAGGTAGCCCTCATTGTAGTAACGAGTTTTTCTGGAATACTTCTCCTGCTCAAAGGGGTTAAAAGCTTTCTCGAAGTCGATGAACAACAACTGTATCGGAGATCTAAACTCGAAACATTGTTCAATAATGACAAGATATATTGTTGTAGTTAATGAAGGAGGATCCACCTCGAAAGCCTGCGGTCTATGTGTGCGTCGAGTGTTAAATTGAGATGCGCTCTAATTCGTTCTGGAATTACAAATTTGGCTACAGCTGGAAGCAGACATGGTCCTCTCCAGTCTCCACATTCTTTCAGGTTTCCCTTCTTAGGCAGTTTGACAGACATTCCCCTCTTCAAATCATCCCTATGCTTCCTAATTAGTGACAATAGGATTTCCGCTGAGCGGTTGGATGGGCCTGAAAGCTGATACTATTTCAATTTTACTAGGAGCGGTTTCACTGAAACGCTTATTTTGCTAAATAATTAAGTACGGCAGCAAATTGATCCCTATATCTAGTTAGCTGGTTCTGGTTCCTCATCCGAGGTCAATAGGTTGCCGTTTAAGCCTTTTGAAAGAAGAGGTTTGGAAGTCTGACCACCTGTAAATTCCTTCGTGTTATTGTAAGTAGATGGTCCTACTGTCATACCTGCTGACTGCTTTTTCTACTCTGGTGCGTTGATATAATTATGCATTACGTCTTTCACTAGTACACTTCTTCCTGTTTTATATGATATTGAACTTCCAACTCAGATCACTCTGCTTTTAAGGCCGGTACCATCCCAGCTTTGAGAACTGCACGTTTTTTGATCCGCGTCCATGTATCTGCTGAAACTTATGTTCTCTGGCTTCACCGATCATGAAACAAAATTTTTCACATCCTTCCAGTGATAGTCGGTGTTTTCAGGGATGGCCGCTCCTGAGGTAAGGTGGTCCCAGATTTTCTGGTGCACATGGATATCTCGAAGCCTGTCGGTATAATAGCTGGGTATTCCCATTAAATTGGAGCGATTGCTGTTGACGGATGCAGAACGAAGGCGTATTGAAGCTACCATAAGATGGTTGTCCCTGTCCATACCGATCTCTGCTCCATGTTTATTTTGGACGTCTTTGATGCGATTTCTCAGGCCCCAAGTAGTCGCTGTATGGTCTATCTACAATAGTTGAATTATCGCTGTCTAACAGTCGAAACACATCTGATATTGGGCAATTCGTGGTGGCTCCAATGACCAGGTGGTTGACGTTGCAAAAGTCAACAAACCGTTCGCCGTTGTCATTTCTGATGTTTCTGGGGTCGTGTTGTTTTATGACGTTTCTAAGCCATGAAATCACCCATTATGATCATGATTTCTCTGTTGGGTGTTGAGTTGGCTGTAAAGACTTAAATGCTTAACAACGTCATCTGCACAGTTTAGTGGAGTTTAGAAGATGTTGATGATGTTCCTCACTCTAATTTTAAACCAAGTCATCAATATTCTATTACTGAGTGGCATATAGGACATGAGTCTACCAAGCGCTTTTGAATCCATTTTCGCCTGTGGTGTTCTGGTATTTGCCAGAGTAGAGGAGGAAGGTTTTGGGGGAATATATGTTTTAATTTCATCACATAGTTCTAGGAATGCTCAATTTACGGAATCTTACGGATCCTTCTTTCTCGTTGCTGAAGAGAGATTAATGTTCCGAAAGCCGATCGTTGTCGTAGTTTGATAGCCAATGGTCGTCAACAAAGTATCCATCCATACTCGAGACGTTGGGGTTCATTATGTTCTTTAGCTGACTTAGCTACAGGCCAACCAATATATCGATATCCTGATATCGTGGCGCAGAATACTCGGCATTCGTACTCCTTCAGTCATCGCAATTTTTAGTGAAACTCACAGGGATCGCCACATGGGGGTGCTAAAAGTCGGACTTCGTCTGTAGAGTCATTATCTCGTTCTTTGCAATTCAGCAATCATTGGCCAATGCTGATTCTTCGACGCCCGTCACTTATTAAACACGGAGACCTGGTTATGAAAAACAATAGAAGGAAAGTATACTAAAATCAGATATATAGCGAGAAATTCGTGGAAACAGCAGAACAGGCCGAATCGTACAAAATATGGTCTGGAGTCGGAAAAATCTTCGATTAAAATGCTATGAGAAGCGATTGTAAAAGCTTTTTTTTTTGTTCTACTGTATAAAAGAAAAGGACACGCACAGGCAAAATCGTAACAAATATAGATAGTTTCGTAAAACTAAAGTTCTGATCTTCGACTACGCAATCTTATTAAACTCCATGACATTCAATGCATCTTTTTGGATAACGATGGAGAAACATCTTGTCGCTTCCAAAGAACTGCATATGGTTCTCATCGATTTGGAAGAGGTGCTCCAGAAATCTTACATGGACGGTGTTAAAATCTCTAAATGTACTCGTAACATAAAATTGGATACCTACGCTGACGTTTAAACAAAAACTAGATGCATAGTGGGTTAACGCGGAGAATTCTAAGAACGGAATAGTCCAAGGTAGATGCATGCGAGAAATATGTAGCATTAGAGGCAATCATACGCATAACATACTCGAATTTCAACGGTTGGTAAAAATAAGAAGACGATATTTTTTCATCTGACTATCCTTTTTAGACGACTTTGCGTTTGCTTTTAACTGAGTCAATTTACATTTCAAATGCCTAGTAGAGCAGATAAAACGCAATGTCTTCATTATTCCAAATTGCACTTTCGATTAGTTTATGATGGATATCCTTCGTTATAGACATTCCTCGTCCCTGCTTAACGTCAAATCCATCTTTGCCGCTTCATTTATAATAGCCGAAATTGATCATTTGTTCTACAGAGCAGCGAGCGTCCTCTATTTGGGTCCTGCACAAATACACGATTTTGCAATAAATCCCAATACTAGGCATGCGCCTATTTACAGATCACGCCTTATAACTGCTGTCATTTGAGACCCTTATATCGATAAATAGGTGATGACTACCGAACTGATATTTCTGGATTTTCGCAGGCATGCTTCTAAAACTAAAACTACGTTGATAAAAGATAATTCGATTGTTCATATTAAATTTATATTTAGTTAGATTCTTGAACACGATGTTAAGATGACTAATCCTTCTCTGAACGTAATCCTTCAGTGGTTTCGATCTCCATAGATCGGTCAAACAATGCTGAGATTTTCATTCGCATCTAAGGCCCATCAGCCGTAATGCTTTTATCGCTGCCCTTAACTTGGTAAAGTACATAAATATCTTCACCCGCAACACCTCGATCACTATTTGTCTGTATCGCTTTCGAACGCGGACTTACTTGAAGTCCCCTTTCCTTTGAACATGCTACGAGTACCTTAAATATTGTAAGATTGTCCTTGTTTCTCTACGATAGACTTAAAAATCCTTTGAGATGGAGTACTGATATCCCTGCGCAGTAAATGACTTAACTATCATAATCACCGTAAGCGCAACCGTCTGCCTTGATTTATGTATCCTTTCAGTCGATATGGCTTTTCGCTTTTCATTGCACATTTTCCTCCACATTTTGTCAACGCAGACGGGACCGGAGAGTTTCCATCCGCCCTGTGGTATATTCATGCCGTGATAGAGCTTCTCAACTGTCTTCTGCGTGCGCAAATAAATGACAGTTTTGGATCTTCTCCAAGATCTGTCGAGGGCTTACTGCTGCTAAAACTGGTCTGTAATATGGTAGTTCTATTAGACAGCGAACTCCAGGGTATCTACATACTTTTTAAAAAGGGAATAAAGGATGGTGTTACACAATATTAATACAGGTTGATAATTTTTTTAAATCTTAGTCCTACAGTAACATCCTTCGTTTCGGAACGGAACAAGTAAGGTTTTAACAAGTCTCAGCCTCGTATTAACAGGAGTAAAACTAGAGACCAGCCAAAGTTTGCGTAGACCTCCGTAAATTCGTCCCACAGTGTAATTGATGTGGCTTACACAGGAGATGGATCGGTTTATCTTAAAACCCAGGTTAGTTACAGTCTCCACGAACTGCAAATGCGTATCGTTGAGGTAAATGGACGGCAGTAGTTCAGCATTGTGATGTTTTTTTAGATATTAAAATCAGCTGAGACTTTGCTGGGTTGAGGGTCAAACAATCACGTAACGACCACTGGTAGATTGCGGATAAATCCTCATTAAACCTACAAACAAGATCCTCAACTAGACCAATAGGTCTAGATAGGTATATTTGCGCATCATCCGCATAGAAGTGAATACTAGCGTTTGAACAAGCTTTGGGGAGGTCATTAATAAAGATGCAAAACAATATTGGACCAAGTATTGAGCCCTGTGGTACTCCTGCTTGTATATTCCTGATACGAGAGGATTTGTCACCAACCACAACCCTTTGACAGCGATTACTTAAGTAATTGGTTATGAGACGCACCGAACTTTCACTAAAACCAAAATACCTTCTTAGTTTATTAGAAAGGATTGAGAAGGCAAAGTATAGTGAGGAAGTCCGAGTCATAGCTGATCCTTATGTCATCGAGAATTTTAACCATAGCAGTAGAACAACTATGGTTGGCTCGAAAGCCAGACTGTACAGAAGCAAGAAGCTTATGATGATTTAGATAACTTGAGATTTGCTTGGCGAGGACTTTTTCCAAGACTTTTGAAAAGCAAGGTAATATACTGATGGGTCAAAAGTCGGTTGTGGTTTTTTCGGGACAGGAATTACTTTAGCCAGCTTCCAACTAGACGGAAATGATGACGACGTAATGCAAAAATTAATTACGTGAGTAATTACACGAAGGATGTGGGATAATACCATTTTGACAAACCGGATAGGAACTTCATCCTCACCAACGGCATCTGACTAGAGTGAACGAATGAAATTAATGACATCAACTTCCGATACAGCTTCGAATTAAAAAACTGTGGGTGTTTCAGAAGAATGTTAAAGGTTGGGTAGAGAAGTTGTACTTCCTAATGAGGTGGATAAGAAAGCATCATTAAGATCATCAAGATCAGGTAAGACGTCTGCTGCATGGTTTTTAGAAACACCAACCGAACGTAAGTTGCTCCAGAGCTTTTTGGGATTTTGGTCCGTTCCCATCTTAGATAAAAAATACCTTTTCTTAGAGAGTCTCGTGATAGAAATTGAGAAATTAAGTGCTCGACAGAAGTTTACCCAATTCAGATTTGTTGAATTTCGCTTCCACTTCGAATAGAGTTTCCTACGAACTTTAATGGCATTATGAACCTCAGACGTAAACCATGGACAAATTCTATTGCGCACCACCACTGTTTTTAAAGGCACATGGTTATTGAATAGGTGAAGTATTTGCGATTGCAATAGGTTAATTTTATCACGTACATCTGAGACAAAATACAGACAGTGACAGACACAGACAGTGAGATCTACTGTCATATTTGAAAAGGTCAGCGTTAAAATCACCGCATATAATTATGTGTTCATAATATGGGGAGACTTCTTGTAGTGCGGAGAACATGGGTTCAGGAGAACAGCTCCGGTTGGGACTATAAACAATGACTATAAGGCACTTGGTATTGCCATCAGTAACTTCTGCAAGAAGATACTCCGTAGCACTAGCCACGGATTTCACAATTACACGGCAATTCAAGGAAATATTACAATAAAGAGCTACTCCACCACCTATTGTACTCGTGATTCTATCGTTCTGAACTATTCTGTACCCCGGAATATAGTATAGGGGATCTTCCAAATCAGACCTACCTGCTTCTTTTAAATCAGGCCTTAGCCATGTTTCAGTAACACAGATAACATCAACATTCGAACCATTAAAAATATGACGTAAGTAATCGGCCTTAGAGATATTTAAACTACGTGCGTTGATATAACATATTTTGAACCCCTCACGCGCATTCGATAGAATTTTTATCATTGAGCGCACGGTAACTTCAGCATTGCCATCAGACATATACGTGTTGTTATGAGCCATCATTAATAACAAAAACAAATAAAAGTAGCACACAGTATTTGTTAATAAATCTACATATAAAAACGCAACAGGAAGACGAAGATAGAAAAATATAAGCAGTTAAAATAAATGGAATAGGAGAGGAGAAAAGGAGAAGGCAGGAATAAAAGTATATATAAGAGAACTTAACTTTGTAGCGCTGTCCGTTTCTTGCCTTAGAGCATTCACATGTGTGAAACTGATGTTGGGGAATTATTTAGCCCTGATGCGATATATTTCTAACCCGTCCCTTATATGTCTAAAGCACATGACATTATCCTTGTGCGTACTGTATGACAAATCTAAATCCATATGTGGCCTTTTTAAATAGCTTATCTGATAGACTACTTATTATAGGCACTGATATTTGATTTTAGAAGTCAAACCGAATCCGGCCTGACTCATCCCTAACTTAAACACGACATCCCCAATACGTACGAGCAATTTCGCAGCAGATAAATTTATTGCAGTCGCATATTTCCACGATCCCGTCTGCCGTTAAAATAAAATCACAACTTCTACTAGGATATTTTATATTTCCCACAATCTTTAAGCCTTTGGGTTGTAAACTGTATAGTTCTTACAAGAAAAACAACAAATTTCATAAGTTGAACGAATGCATAAATAGAGCCACCAATTAGCGCCACCAAATCAAGGTTCCATCGTCGTACAAAATTCATTTGTACAACTGGACTTTGCAGATGTGGTGCTCCACGATGACGTATCACATATTCCAGCCAAAAGGCTGCCGTTTCACGAGCACTTAACGGTCGGTCACGGAAAATTTTGGCAAAATTTTTCACTTTTTGCGTGAAGGAAGGATTATTCAAAAGCTTGGAGATAGCATTTTCGAAACTGGACTCAGTTAAGTCGTTAAGTTCAACTCCAACTCCATAGCCTTCGCTGACCATTTCCTCTATACTGAATGGCTCATCTGTGTAAATTGGAATACCAATCATTGGAACTCCACCATTTTGTGACGTAAATAGAGCATGAGGCCGTCCGTCAGTGATGAAGAGTTTCACATTTTTATGAAAAAGGACATCCTCATATGGTACACGGGATTTGAAGTAGATATTCGAGAAATTCGTTGGTACTGGCGAAGAGTGATCCCATTCCCAGAGGACCGTTTCGTTAAGCTTAGAAAGGACGTTTAGAATAATGTTGATTTTATCGAGTTTTAGAGGTCCATAAGTCCTTGTACCGACACAATAGAATATTGTTCCATTGACCGAGGAATCAAGAAATGTTTGAATGTCCTGTAAATAATGAAAAAAAAAAAAACAAATGTATTAATTGCTAACTGTGATAAGTACGAGAAACAGTAATAATTTACCTCAGGTAATGGATCTGGTTTTTCCTTGATTTGAATTCCGCCAATTTCAATAATAGCTGGGACCAGAGGACGCACCGGCATTTGCGTGAAATGGTTGTTGCTAAGCACTATGGAGATGTTGTGGATCATCTCGGAATATTCCGGGTAGAACTCATCTGTAAATACACTTCTGTCATGAGTTTATTAGAGGATTGCTTAGAAGTAAAATGTTAGTAATTATGTAGTAGACAAAAATATCTTGATTTAGATGGTTTGACAGAGAATTTACTTTGTGCCTTGGATACATTATTTGAAGGGTCAAAGACCCGGACCGGACAGACTTGAACGTCAAAATCATTCTTCCACAGTTTAAGCGAAGGATTAAGTTGGGCTAAAGAAGGTGATAAGTAGAAAGAGACAAGACTCGCCTGGAGGAAGTTCTGGATGAACTTTTATTAGTCTCCCGAATCAACATGTGAATGATTTCGTTATTGTAAAATTCTGATTAAGACACTATCACCGTGATTTACAATAAGAAGAGGCAATGGCTCCTGGCCTGATCCACCGGAGGATATAATAGGCATTCTTATGAACACTCATTCTCTTGGTTGTATTCTCGTCTTCAAGCATAGTAGAAAATAGAAATCAACGAGCACAATATGGCGTGGTCAATAAAATCTTTTGCTGATTCAAAGGCACCAGGAATGAGGAACAACCGACCACTGATGTTGCAAGAGCTTGCAGAGTCTTCACCTTAAGCTAGATTATGTTTCGAAAGCATGGAGGAATTTCATCTCTAAAGCGGGACAGGTGAGTCACTCGATTTCAAAAGATTCTGGAATGTGGTATATGTTTACGTAAAAAATGGTCACACAATGTGTACATAAGAATCAGATGGGTGGATACCGCACAGCAAACGATAGTATTAGCCATACTGAGATCCCTCCACATACTAGATGGAGTGAAAAGTGACCTCGTTGACCGCCAGAATGCGCTGCTACTGCAAAACATATTTAGGCAGACATGCCAATTTTCAGTGCGATACTGTCTTTAGTTTTGTTTTGACAGCTGATTGTTGTTGACGTGTTTGGCATCATGTTGAGTATGGGCAAAAAAGTTCTCTCATAAAACATTATTTTTTGAGAGGCAAAACGGCGAAGGAAACAAAAGAAAAGTTGGATAAACATTATGGGGCTTTCGTGGTGGCCGCAACTCCACTACCGATCAAGTCCGCAGCGGCAGGTCCTCCGATGCGGTTACAGAGGACAATCTCAAAAAAATACATGAAATGGTGTTGGTTGACCGGAAAGTGAAGGTGCGAGAGCTAGCAGATACCACAAAGTTAGTACTGAGCGCGCGCGCCATATTTTGGGTAATATTCTGCATATGAAAAAGTTATCCTGCCGCTGGGTGCCGCGAATGACCAAAAACACGAAGGCGAGAGCACTTGCTGATGCAGAATCGGGCGGGCTTTTGACGTCGATTGGTAACTGGATTTGGATCCCTCGGACTATTATCTCTTCCCAAATCTCAAAAGATGGCTCATCAATAAAAACTTCACCTCACGCGAGGAAATCATCGACGCCACGGAGGAGTATTTTGCAGCCATTCCGGAAAATTACTTTTCGGACGGGATAAAGTAGTTGGAAAATCGCTGGAATAAGTGTATCTAACTAAAAGGGGACTATATTGAATAATATAAAAAAACATTTAAAAAAAAATTTTTTTAATTCCCAAGGAGGTCACTTTTCACTCCATCTAGTAAATGAGCCCACCCTTCGTTGCTGCCTGACACCGAAGGAGCTTTTAACAATGTATATGTAGATGAGATATGTAGCCTGAGCAAAGATCCGATGTGCACCGGTCTCTGTAACTGGATTACCGTGATGCTCAAATCAAATTCATCTTTGAAAAACGCAACCTGCCGAAGGATTGGAATTAAGCAATCCAGGGCAGTACCCTCTTCCCACTCTTATAACTCCTTGTGGTTGACATGATCTCGCTAACATTCATTTGAAATTTCGTGCCATTGTTTAACAGTCAATATTCAATCATCATTGTGATAACTGTTGATAAGGGAAATCTAGAAGGTTATCAAATGTGGATCGATACATACTCGCACGATGTGCTGTAATAGTGAAAATTCACTACAAAAACTGTGAAAATAAAGCGGAAACGTTTCGTAAAGATCTAAAGATCATACTGCTTTTGGTCATCATCAAGCGTCTTCTCACACAGCTATAGTGAGGACTCCAACTCTTATTCACCTTTCAAGTTCAGCTGAAAATGTCGCCGTCATAGCTGGGAGTGTGACTGAAAACCCAGGTGTGTCAATTTCGAGACGATCACAGGAATTGGGCCTATCCGCACCCCTTTGCACGGCATTTCGCATAAAGATATTGGCCCATTTATAAAGTTCCGTTGACAGGAGAATTGAAGCCAGTACCACACCGCACTTTCGCTGATTGGGTGCTGGAAATGAATGGAAAAAATCATGATATTTTATGCAAAATTCTTCTGAGTAATGAGGCTCATTTGCATTTGCCTGGGTACGTAAATAAACAAACCTGTTGCATCTGGGGCTCCATAAACTTAATAGATATATGGAACAACCGCTTCACACACAAGGAGTAACAGTTTGGTGCGGTTTTTGGTCTGGAAGTGTCATCGGGCCACATTTTTTCGAAAATGATACTGTTGCCACCATTTCAGTTGCTTAACTGAGCGTGCACGATGTTTATTTTCAGGAGGACGGCATCATATATCACACAGCTGGTGGAACAATAGCTCTATTGCGTGACAAATTTCCTGGACGTGTGATTTCTTGAAATGGAGCCTTCAATTGGGCACCAAGATCGTGCAATCCTGACTGCTTCTTTTAGGGCTATGTTAAAGATAAAATCTATGTCAATGCTAAACCAACGTTTCATGCCCTAAAAGAAAATATCAGAGCTGTTATTCGTGAAATAAACTTCATCAAAAGAATGATTGTAGACAGAGCCCGGGCAGGTATTTCACAAATTGCTAACTTCAGAGTTTGTACTTTTGTTGATTTAAAATCACACATCTTGTTGGTAGCCGTATATTAGGGAAAAATTATCCTGGAGTCAACCTTTCGAAGACAGAAGTTCTGCACTAATAAGGGATTAATCTTTGGCTTCAAACCCTTAAATATTGGGGAAACTATCGAGTACAATGTGATTTATAGCTGCGACTACAGACTTTTAAATTGGGCTTGATGATAAGAGGTTGAACAATACAGTGGAAAGCCAACAGCACCTTTCAACTCTTAAAAAAGAGCCATCATCCGGATTTACACTGGCTGTAGTATATTGGCAATACACAACGGTAGTGGGAACCATCCTTTAATACTCGTATCACTCGCACCTCAGGTGATAGACCATACAGACCAGCTCCAAAACCTCAGAGAACTATCTGCAACGTAATTCTGGGATCTAAAGAACACAAACAGCGGCATTGAAGGCTATACTCAGTCTCATAATGCTGGATTTATGCTACAGCATTTCAATGGCTAAAGCGGTTTTTATATTGCTGGAGGTCGCCTCGAAACTTTATCCGTGCCAGCATACACTATTGCTGTGAGGCTCCAGAAAATTCATCAAAAACTGATCATATGACTTAAGTCTACTTTTTGACAATAGATTCCCTATTACAATTCCTGGAAAATAAATCAAATGAGCTACATAGAGGCACTGCGTTTCTGCAGTCGTGGCTCAAGCTGGACATCCTTCAATTCAAACCTTCAGAGCAAACGCTATATGTAATGTCGCCTTAAAACTCAAGTAAAAGCTGCAAGAATCTCCTGAGTGAAAAGTCGAGTTTAAGTGCAGTGACCCTTTGCCGGAAACCAGCTTCGTTGAATATACCGTGATGTGTGAGAATTGATAAGTTTTTCGAAATGGCTGATCAAATAGGTAGCGAAGTGGAGGCCATGGGTCGACAAAGTCCACGCTGCATAAAAATTTATACATGCATAATATAAAGTTGACTTAGCTGCTGGGTACTGGGCAGTCGTCTCATTACAGGTTATGACCACATAGGTATGCATTATCAAAGCTTTCGTGGTGCATACGGCTTCAGAAGAGGCTGAAGGGACGAGGTGGAGATTGAATCTGTTCATCATTTGCCGAGTGACCGTACAGCATCCTCTAAGAATAAGGGCTCTGAGTAGTACCTTCTTCACAGACCTGGAGGAGTTACGTGTACGTGGTATTGATTTTATAAATCTCTACCGTCTGCAGCTCTTATACTTCAACTTTATCATTGTGCTTTCTAGAAACTGAGAATGTCATTTAGTGACAGAAGAGGGTAAATGGTAAGCCGCGTTTATCCGGTACCCAGGTGAAATGCAGCTGTAAAGAAACAAAGTTCCTCATTCATCATTTTAAGTGTTTAAGTTTAAGTGTGGAATTGCTTTGCTGTTGTGCTAACGAAGATGAGGTTGTCAGATAAAATGGGGTGTTGCTTTGATAAATCAATCCAAAAAAGGCACCGGCGAAGGACTGATGCTAACACCGGTAATAGCCAAAGCCTTTCAGCGGCTGAATTATGATGACTAGATTTTAAAATAAGGTTAGAAAAATGTTAATCTTTCGGTGTTATGTGCTACGTGGCCTTCAGGGTCGGAATGATAACGGCGAATCAAAATTGCCTGACTATTGGAGGCACTTTGTTTATTTAAATGCTCTAAAATCTGGAACTAGAGGGGAATATGCTTTCTTCTAGTCGTAACTAAGATAATAACAAAATATTGTTCCTAAAGATATAAGGAAATCACTAGTACAGTGCACAGGATATAGCACAAAATACTTTTGATGGTTTCATGTATGGAATATATTGCGCAGCAGATGTATGTCTGTTAAAAACCTCAAGCTGGCTTGCGAGTTATAAGGAAGTAGCAGATTGTTTAAATAAACCATCTTGTTCTCGATCAAAATTTTGATGAATCTTGTAGTGGTAGCACCCGGGAAAATTCTTGTATCAACTCCTGTGCGTATAAGTTAAAAACGCATGTAAAAGTTTAGTCAATACTGAATCCTTTAACCTGTCTGCAAAGTTTCATCCGAGTTCACAATGAAATTATTGGTTCAACTATGAATGCAAACAAGAATGACCATTAATATGCGTATAAATCAAATTGATTACATTGCGATAGACGTAAGGCATGCCTCCAGCATTCTGGACGTTCGAACTTTCCTGGCAACCAACATAGACTCCGATCACCACCTTATTGTAGCCAAGGTGCTAAAGTGGATTTCCCACGCCCCACAACAAAGACAAACTACTGTGAAAATATAAAATGTAGAAAAGTTACAAACGCGAGAGACTGCCATCTTCGGCTAACACGTTTCCCAAAATCTATCAACAAGTCCTCAGTCTCCAGCATCAAATACGGAAGATCGTTTCACTTCTACCAACGTGCCATGAGAGACGCCGCAATTGACGTGCTGGGTTTCACCCGACCACCGGTTTGATGGTAAATGTCGGCAATCACATGCAGCTAAAAAGGAAGCGTACAAAGCGGTGCCGCAGTGAAGGACGAGAGTTGTTTGTTAGCTCTACGAGCAGATGAAACAGGAAGAACATCGGCTACTCCGGTAAAAGAAAAAGAACACGAGAGGAGCCCCATCGAAAACATTGAGAGGTTTTACTCCAATAATGACGTGCGGGAGTTTTCTCAATAGGTTAAAATAACATGTCAACACAAGAGGACCCGTACGGGAGCCTGTAGAGTTGAAGTTGGAAAAAAAGAAAGCCACAGTCGGTGCTTAGAATATTAAAAATTTTTCTGCAGACTGTATAACTGTTGGGCGAAGAAGGCCAACATCCCGCCGTCAGGAAGAATAGACCATTCAACTTAGACGATGATAACCATCAGTGAGGTATCACACCAGGAAAATCCACAACCGGCCAAATTTCACACTCCGACTGTTCCTGGAAAAAGCTGAAGAAATTTAAATCGATACCCACCATCACCTTTGATGAAGGTGACGCGCTGTCATGTGACTTCTTTGACATCATACTTTAAAGAATTGTGCGAAACTCACAAGCGAACATTAGAGGAACAAGCTTTCAAAAGTCTGTGCAGCTATTGGCGTGTGCCGGTGACATCGACATAATTGACAGAACTCAGGGGGATACCACTGACTAGTGGTATCGCTAGTATTAAAATAGAAGCTGCCAAAATGGGTTTAGAGGTAAATGAGGGCAAAACAAAATACAATATATGCTGCTAAGAAGAAGAGACACAAGACATCGGCGAATTTCACAGAACATTTCTGTCGAAAGCTATAATTTCTTGGTAGTGAGAAGCTTTGTCTACCTCGGCTCTGCTATAAATTCTGCCAACACACCTTAACGCTGTTTCTCTGGGCTAAGAATTTAATTGTGTAGTAAAGCCCTATCCCGAAAACTAAGGAAAATCTCTACACGACCTTGATGATCCCATTCCTACTTTATAGCACAGAAACTTGGGCTCTATCGAAAGCGGATGAAAAGATCCTTAATTGTTTTGAGTGAAAAATCCTTCGGAAAATATTCGGTCCCATTTGCGTTGATGGGCTTTGGGGAAGAAGATTCGACGGCGATCTTACGAGCTGTACAGCGACGTCAACTTGGTCAAAAAGCTGCACATCAGTCGCCTGAGATGGGTAGGACATGTAAAACGAATAGACGCCAATTCTCTGGTCCGCAGAGTCCTCGAACTAGCCCGGAAGGACAACGCATTACCTTAGGTGGGGCGGACAAATACAATACATAGAAGGGAAGAGAACAGCATGTATCGGGATCTTAGGATCACTCAGACCAATACTCTTTGGGCCACAACCCAACTGTAATTATGGTTACAGACGCTATACGAAATACACTAACAACTAACACTGTCAGCTTTCCCAAAAATGTGTTATGAATGCCAGAGTTTACTGGGAAATACTACAATTTAATTGCTCTTGCTCTTTGAATAAGCAACGAATTTAGTGTTTTCCAAGATACCACCACAGCCATTATGCAGGCTGCAGGTTCCATTCCAGATAGCAATATTGTCGACAAGGTGTGTTCTCAGTTAGTCAGTTAGCTCTAAATGCTCTACCCGGCGCTGTAAGGCTGACACTTTTATATAGAAGACATTTTCATGCAGTCCCCCTATCGGGAGACAAGGTTATATACGAGTAGATATCCCAGATATTAGAAGATCGGAAAAGCTCGCAAGGGAGGTCCCAGCGGTGCCCTTTTCCCACGCCCAAAGGCTAAAAGCATATGACCGATCTACGTCAGGAAACAATGGGTCCCATAACGATACGATATGATATGATGTGGATATATCATTGAACACTATGCCACATATGCAGAACGGCTTATGATTCCTAAATAAGTGCCAAGGACGACGAAGAAACTGGATTTGTTCATCACCTACTGTGTGACTGTTAAACGCTCGTCCTTGAGAAAGACCTCTGGTGAGTAAATTTTCCGGCGAGCTGAGATTCGTATCGTTATCTGGATTGCTCTAAATAAGCGGTTCCCCTCGTATTACAAAGTTCAACCAAAAATGGGCACAATAATCTCAAAAGTTTGTCTATGTGAGTGGTGGGTTATTAGTCACAGGAAACCCATCTACCTAGAAGGAGTGAATGGTAACAATGCTCCAGCATAGAAGAGTCTTTAATCCACATCCTCGAGACGCCAATGTAAATGAAATGACACAAGCCATGTGGCAGGAAGCTGTTCTGAGAATTTTATTCCGCAGAACAATGGATGAAAAAGCAGTTGGAAGGGAGACAGGATACTTATTCAATAAAATTTGATGCTTGGACGGCGATTACTATAAAACTCAGACTGTTGTTCACAATATTTGGAGAGCTGGAACTCTGTATTTGTTACAAAAAAAAAACAAACATCCACTGCAATGGATTCGAATGAATTCGAAAGAATATCATTCAGAGGAGTATGCTATCGAAATGAACGAAATTTAAAACAAAACGCATTCACAGCTGAGAAAATAAATTGTCAATATCACTAAAAAAAACATTCAAAACTTACTTATAAAATTCGTCCATTACACTGTGTGCGTAGATTTGTATAAGAGGTTCCAACAGAGCCCAAAAGAACGTCAAAATTCTTTGTTCGAAATTCATTTTTCTCCCGAAAAGTGGAACATACGATGTCTCCTCAGGGTTGCCCACCATCCGATTGATAGTACCATATGGTGGTCCCAAAGTAATTAGCGCAATTGGACAGTTGTATCGACCTGCCACACCGACGATGAAGTCATTATGAAAGTATCCCAATACCATTAAATCGAAGTGATTATCCTCTCGAAGGAACTCTTGAAACTGATCTCCCTGAAGGGCATTTCTCTGAATTATGGTCAGCATCCTTACAAGCTGTATAAAACCTATCATCGCCTTGTTTGCGTTTGTTTTGCATTCGTCGAGTGTGCTTATTATAGAGTTGTTCAGGTTATCCATTATGTCCTTGGACTGTTTAAGAAAGACATGCCGAAAGGGCTTTTTGCCGAATGATTGCGGTGGTATTGCCATTGTTGTGACTATTGTGACATTGTGATCTCTGTCTATGAGGGTATTGGCCACTGCCATAAACACGACTAATTGAGTTTTGACGGTACTCGTAAACATACACAACACATTCGCTGAGGAGCTCGGTCCGATAAGATGGCCAAGTGCCACCAACAAAATCAATGAAAACACGTAACGTTTCGGCATATTTTGACCGATGCCAGGAAGACACTAAACCGAAATCAAAACAAAAACAACGCTTTACATTGGCTAATCGCTACCTATACCTAGCTATTGATAAGATAAGGGGAGATATCAAGTATAGGTATGTGCTTACACATGTTAAATACATTTGCTGTTATTATCTCAATAAGCTTTTGAGGTAGCGATACTCTGCAACCAAGGTCAGTTTCTTAGAGAGACGGCACCTAAGGTTTGTGTTCATAGCTTCAATTGGCAGCACTTTTGTCAGTAGATATTGCAACGCAGTTCAGTTCTTTTATTTTTAGATTCATAACAGTTGTGAGTCTGAGTCATAAATACTCGTACACTGCTGACGTGCTAAGTACTAGCTTATTGGAATCTTATCGTAATCTAGGTAGATCGTATCTTCTACTCATGTCCGCTTCTAAATTTGCACGGCACATGGAGGGATAGAGAACCTTATTGTGTTTGTAAATACAAATGGGCTTATTAATTCTTACATATTATAAATCCACAATCTAATTTCGAACAGTAATTGTTTATGTCAAAGAGTTGTCGATTAGATAAACGCAGATATGATGGGAAAGCGTGCTGTTTATTGATATTATCACTCACAATATGGCCTCAAGTACCAGATAATTGTAAGTAATTGTACGGGTAACTATGAAACAGGTGCGTGCAATCAAATCTGCCATGAACTTCTAATCAAATTGATCGATAAAGTCAAATGAAAATTCCTGTCTGGCGTAACATACCCTGCGACTGTGTGCGCCAAACAGTGACCTTGTTTGCATGTAATGTGTCAGTCGCTATGGTAAAAAAAATGAGAGTACCCCACAGGTACTACCACAACTTTCAAAAAAAAATTCGATTGATCTTCGACACGAATAATCAGTCGTACTTTCATATTGGTCCTGTGGGGCAGGGCTGAACTTTAATTCAGTCCAACTCTTTCGACTGGAATCACAATTTGTTGACCTCGGATTTGTATTTTCTTCCCTATTTACGAGTACCTCTTCTGCAAACTGGTACAAGTATTCGAAACGAAGATCACTTGACGAGACGGTTTGCCGTGTCCTCATTATATGTTGTTCAATACTGTTCACTGTCAATGTGCGACCAAAGAAGGCAAAGGCTCTGATTGCTTTTCAATGCGAGTAGCTAGATACAACTACCTCTTTGTGACGTCTCTGGAATGATGGGATAAGGTCACTGCTGATCTAGAAAGGCATCATGTGGCGTCTACAACACCTGCCATGCGGTAACAATTACTTATATGAATAATATTAAGAATAATAATGCTACACTCTCCCCCTCCTCCTGCTTTCTGAAAGCATCCAATGGTGGAGACTCGCATGAAGTGATATGACAGTAACGATTTACGTCTGGAGAATGTGACTGGATAGCTCAGTCAACCTTGACAGCATAAAATCTCTGTCGTCCAACTAACAGGCATGCCATTGCTTGCCTAAAAAACATTAGAACTGTGAATGCAGAAGATTTACAGGAAATATTACGTCTGGAGATTACATTTGTCTCTAGGTATAATATCGTCTGATGAGAGCATGTACAGCGACTGGAATTTCAGGGTTCCCAACCCATCCCACAATCCACGCCAGCTACAGAGGGATAAGCCCCTTAATTGTTGCACTTTTCCAGGTTCTAGCTAGTTTTAGATGGTTGGGTGGATACACATCAAATGTGATAATTTTACCTCCAAGTGGTAACCATCGAGTACTAGTCGATGTCTATCCAGACTCGACTTGCTAAGTTATGTTACAAGCGCGAGTGCTGACCAGCAGAGAAAAATAGCAGTGGGACAGCGGATAAATTTCCCAGTTGGAATCAACTGTCGAATAAAGGAAATAACACCTTATCCGGGCTACTTGAACATACTTGTAGCTCAGGCCGGTAAGGACTTCCGAGACTTGCTCAGGGTCTTGGAAAAGCAATGGTGGCGGATGAGCCTTTAATGAACCAATATCAGTGCTTACATCCCTCAACGGGTTACTGGCTTCGATCTAACCGACCCGCGTTCTAGGGCAATCGATAATGGAACTGGCCCTCCAGGTTGGTGGTTGTAGAGCCAAGGTAAATGCCGGATCACGGGAAAAAAACTTAAGTTACAAAGCAAAAACAAGCCTCGGATACTGACTGATCAACAGTTTACACAATCGCTGCAAACGAAAAAAGGACATGTGCAGCCGAACAACTAGTGAAGGCCCTGGACTGCTGCAAAACCATCCAAAAAATGCAATGGGATGAGCCGGAAAAAAAGAGGATGAAATAGTGCGACATCTACTACGATGATTGTTATTGATGGCAAAAGCAGCTCCTATTTAGATGAGTAGTTGTTGGAGGCAGATTTAGGCCAGAAGTTTCCGATATATTAACGAGCGCCTCGTTACAATCCGTATTTGCCAATATTAGCCTTATATACGCGCACGCCAGCACTGAGGACGAAGATGACGACACCGGAGATAGTTTCTATGGGCTAAGATTAACGAGCAGTGCCCTAGATATCTAATTGTCCTCGGCAATGTTAATGCAAAGCTAAGAAGAGAGGACATCTTTAATAGTACCTACTGTCGGAAAGAATAGCTTGAACGACACCACCTCCGATAACGGATTCAGGCTAATGGACTTTGCGGCAGAGTCTCCCTTAATATTTAAATATGCCGCCAGCACCAAGTATCGAAGACCAGTGGGAACATTACCAAAAAGACATCAGGGATGCCGTCTCTGATGTGTTGTGTTGCACTTGGCCACCACTGCTGACAAGCTCTACGAGAAGAAGAGGAGAGTAGAAAACCGGCTTCTCAGGAGGAGACAGAAGAAGCATAAGAAGAGAGAGATGCTACTGCAATAATGGGATTCGGAAATTGTACGAAAAGGTAAAAAGAAACATGCCACGGCCAGAAACCGAGAACCGAAAGAAAGACGAACAAAGTAACATAGCAGTACAGTCGCAGTCGATGCTGAGAATTTGAAATGCGTAATTATGTAGACTGTGCGGTGATGACGTACCAAATACTGTTGTCAGGTAGAATGAATGCTTCAACCTGGACGATGAAGACCAACAATTCCGTCCACCCGACCGGGATGAAGTGACGATAGCCATATCTAATTTTAAGTTTAACAAATCGTCTGCACAGTATATCCAGACTGCCGAGCTTTTCAAAGTGGCAGACGATGACTTGGTAAGGAGCATACACCAATTCATCTCTAAAATATGGTAGGACGAAGGTGTGTCCGATGGAACCTTAGCAATGCTTCTCCGGTCCTCAAGAAGGAGACCCTCAGAACTACACCAACTATAGACGTATCATTCTCCTTAACATCGCATACAAGATTCTATCTGCCGAATTGTGCGAATTCCTGGAGCCACTCGTCATCAACCTGATTGGTCAATATAAGTGTGGCTTTAGGCCGCGAAAGTCCACCATCGACCAAATAATCACACTACGGCTGACCTCGAAAAAACCCATGAAATTCAAATCGACACACACCATATATTCATTGATATTAAGGTCGCGTATGACAGCATCTATAAAGACGAGCTATACCGAGCAATGTCTAGTTTTGGCATCCCTGCCAAGCTCGTCGGTTTGCGCACGAGGACGATGCAGAATTCATGCTTCTCCATCAAAGTCGGTCAAAAAGGGATTCATATAAGGCAATGCGCTGTCATGCGATTTCTTTAACTTCATTCTTGAAAGAATATTGCAAAATTTATGCATAAAAGGCACAATATTTCAAAAGTCTGTCCAATTACTCACATACGCCGATGATATTAACATAATCGGGACTGTACAGGCTATACAGGGACTTTGACTTAGCTCGAATAATGAAGGTCCAGCAATTGAGATGGCCAGCGCAAGAGAGAAATATTGTGACTCAGGTTGCTCACGCAAGTGAAAGGGAACCTCAACCAACTTATCGTGCAAAACTGGTGGCAGAGGCCATAGCCCACCCCGGATGGTAGCGTTACCTTGAATAATTAGCAAGTGTTAGAGTAATGCTCATCGTCAACAAACTGATTGGGCATTACCGGTGTAAGTGTGGTTTTTAATCGAACGTGCTATTGTAAAAGGGATGCTTTTATTTTCTTAAGTCCTGGAACCCTTTGAGGCTATAGGACGACGAAAACGTATCTGGACGTGGTTTCCTAAAAATCGTTTCAGCTCCCTACAACCTATTCGAAATTACTCCGAATTCTCCTCAATGCTTTGTTTTGCGTCATCCTTGTTAAAGACATTTGTCTAACTTATTGTCTGAGTGGACTGCTCTGCACGGTATGGGGAGAAGATTGTTTTAGTGGCGTGTGAGTAATTAAATTTAAGTCAAAAATATTAGGTTCCAAAAGTAGTACAAATTGTTGGTCCCTTAACAAATAACTTAAACAATTCTGCCTCACAATGTTTGGCTGGACATTAAGATTTGGAATGTGACGAGCACTTGCTCTGGCCTGAGTTATACACACTCCCGGATACCAAGCAGATATCATCAGCACAGTCAAGATGTCCTAGACGGTCATAGGCCAAACCCATTATGACTTATGCTAAGTACTAGCATAACGGCATATATTCCTGGGATTTGCTTTGTCAATTATATTTTTTTCTGGAATCATGCTCCTGAGCAAGGCCGACCAAATAAAATCTTGAGTAACACAGTTAAAAGCCTTCAGAAAGTTAATGAAAATCAGATATAATGCAGATCTATATATGCTTTACGCAATGTTCTATAATCATCCGCAAGGTGTTTGTGTGGTGAACGCAGAAAGATTATAAGCCAAAGTCTGAGTTGATTCTAAATCATATCTGATCCAACTTTGGCACTCAAGTCCTTCTTTGAAAGCTCAATTATCAGCAGTTCATTCCACTTATAAGGGAGGTATCCGTTCTCATATGATTGTATTTTGCCATTTGCCGGTTCGCTTTCGTGGCTTGGAGTTGTTCAGGGGCAGTTCTTGAGGCTTTGTTATTCTTAAGAGCTTAGAAGCGGTGACAATCTCTGTGCAACTGTGAGGTCTAGTGAGTATCCTGGAATTCATTAATTCGAAATGTTGTATTTGAGCTTAATATATTGATGTCCACATAATTTAGCACTATTTGGCAGCGCTATTCGCACCTCCTGAGTTGCTGCCAAGTCCCAGTTATCTGGTGACATAGTACATAGATGGCCCAACTATCATTTCTTATTGCTGCTTCTTCGGCTTGGTTAACCAATGTATCTTCATGGTTGCAACTTTCTATCGTACAGTACACTGAAATTGCTTCCTGGTATAGAGCTACTAGGTTTAGAGCTCAGGTCTGACTGCTAATTTGGCTGCTCCTATCTGTTAGTTTAATTGGCTGTTCTATGATGGTCAGAAGGGATAGTGCCTTACTTGTAACAAGTATTATACTCAAACGATGTTCTTCCACTGTCTATGAGGTTGACATTACTTAAGCCAAGGCACCACTCTTCATTGTGGTAACAGACTTCACGCTATGAGTATTTTGTAGCAACGAACTTTGGCTTTAAAATTCCTCATTACAATCACAACGCCCTTATTGTGCACAAAGTTGTGGCCAGCTCTTAATCCTAAGGTTTCTTAGAAGTTCCCTTCCTCATCCTCTGATGAGTTGTTTGTAACACATTGAATAATTGTAATCTTCCTTACAATATTCTGAAAGCTTACTTTCGATACTCCACCAATGCGCGACTTCTAGTCCAGCAGACAGTTCTACTTATACCTTCTTAGGCAGCAGCAGTCCAATGCCGGATAACTTGCCCAGGAGAGTAAGGAAGTTGGCAAGGTAAACCCACTGAATCCCCGCATCATTTTTAATTCAGCCATCAATCTTTTTCACGCTAACAGCTTGCTGAGCTACAAGTCACCTGCTCGCTATACGCCACGTCTAGCTTCACAATTTCCAAAAAAAAATGCAAAGATGGTGCCACTGAGAACATGACTTACCAGCAGAGTTGCAAGATGTTCACTATTAGTGAAACCAACACCTATTAGAATATGGTATGCTGTTTTTACAAAGCGTAGCACTAGTTACTTCTCACTCATATGTACGGCCTTACCACACACAGTGTCCACAAGCTCCTCGACAAAACCTACATTGCTCGTAGGTCCTAAATATTATGTGAAAATCGTCCTTGGCGATTTAATCTTCAAAATGGGGAAAGAGGGCATCTTTGATAACACGGTCGTAACTACATAACCTTTGGAAACGGACAAAGGCTTAATGATTTTTGTGAAGGGACTTATTGTAACTATAGCCAGCACTCATTTCTACCCCCGGATATCAATAAATGGATTTGGCTGACTTCCGATCAATAAACCGTCTATCAAAATGATTACATTGCAATTAACTCAAGCCCCTACTACAACGTTTTGGATATCTGACCATCCCGAGTAGCTTATATAAGCTCGGACCATTATTATATTGTAGTTAAAATACGGATGCGGTTATCCGTAAGAGCCCAAAGCCAGTGAACTATTGTAAGGAAGTTCTACGTCTAACAGTCGGAAGAAATAGAAATAATGACCAACTAAGGGTCGCCAGCAATCAAAGAAAATTGCGACCTACCTCGGAAGTCTCAGGAATAGGCAAAAGTGACGATTCGGTGAAAGCCTGTGTGAGTTGTTATGCGTAGTAATGTCAACGCGTTGGTAAATGAAGTAAATAGATGCCGTAGCACAACCGTCTACAAGATCACCCGGGAGCTAAATGTCGGTCATCTTCGACTCAAGTAGTTAGTTGTGTCTGCGCTATATTTTATAATCAATTAAAAAAAACACGGATCTTGAGTCGTGGCCTAATGGAAAACAAATGAATTTCCTATTAGCACTCTTCCCCATAGGTTTTGAGAAAGGAGCACCTTCATGTAAAACTTCACACATGGCATGACATGATGCATAATAGAGACAATCCATCCCTAAAACAATCGAGGAAAAATAGGGGGAGAAACTGGCAAAACTTGAAACTTGTATTGAAGGTCATACAACCCACAAACAGATGAATGACATGAACTAGTCAGTGAGTCAAACCTTCGCAATAATACTCAGATTAGATGGATGTACGAGTAAGTAGATTACAAAAGACAGTTTACACTTACTTGTACAGATCCTCCATTAACCAATGTCCATATAATACTAAGAAAGGTTCCAAAATCGCCCAAAGAAAGTTCAGCAATCTATGTTCCAGACTCATTGGCTGCCTCCTTCCAAAAAGAGGAACATAAGACGTCTCCTCAGGATTACCCATCATTCGATTGATAGTGCAATACGGCGGTCCCAAAGTAATCAGTGCGATCGGACAATTGTACCGAGCAGCTACCCCCACAATGAAATCGTTATGAAAGTAACCCAGCACCATCAAATCGAAGTGATTGTCTTCTCGAAGAAACTTTTGAAATTGGTCACTTTGAAGAGCATTTCTTTGGACTATAGTTAGCATTTTCAGAAGCTTAATAAAGACTATCATTGCCTTGTCTTCGTTGAGTTTGTTTCGTTCGATTATGTTTAGCATTGAATTGTCGATAGTTTCCACTGTCCTCTTGGACTGTTGTAGAAAGATATGTCGAAATGGTTTTTTACTAGCCGATTGTGGGGGTATCGGCATTGTTGTTACGATAGTGACATTGTGATTTCTATCGATAAGGGTATTGGCGACAGCCATAAACACGACCAATTGCGATTTCCCAGAACTAGTAAACATACACAAAATGTTCGCCGAGAAGCTCGAACCGATAAGACAGCTAAGTGTTACTATACTTGCAAATGCCACCGAAAACGCGCAACACTTTGGCATATTTGGACCGCTGTCTGGAAGAGACTAAGCCAAAAACAAAACTCAGGCTAACTATTGAAATTGAATAGCTACGCCTTTTACTTTGGCAGTGGATAAGATAAGAGATATCTTATTTTGTGAGTAGTACTCGCATATGTTTGTGGCTGTTCACTCGTACATATGGTATGTATACGGGTTTTTGTGTCTGAATTTGATATTCAATTTCCAGGCATCCGTAGGAGAAGTCCGTCATGAACTTTTGATAGTAGTTTCCGAGATCGTGACATGACTCATAACTCACAGGACAGATCATGTCCTGAGTAATGACCACTCTGAAGCTGCTCGCATATTTTCCAATTAAATAATGGTTTGCGGGCTAAGACAACATCCATCCAAATGGACGGCCGTTTTCTGTGCTTTTCAAACCCATGTTAGGCTAGAAGGTGTCAATGACGCTAGTAGGAAAATTGCTGGGAATATCCCGCTCTTTGGACAGATAAGCACTCAAAAATGGTTCAAGGTCATATAGTGCGATAATATAACCAGCCTGCCATGGCTGAACAATACGAAAGCTTCATGGAAAAAAAACTGAACTGCGTATTGCCGAAAAGAAAGGGCTCCTGGATTTCGATTGAACATTCCAGGTCCCTACATACCGAAGGACAAGGCAGAGCGCAAATTTCGATATTTCAATCCAGAGCTTAATAGCAAGGAGTGGGAGATTATCGAAATGGGAAACAATACCAAAGATGGCATAGAAGGGGTGATTAAACAAGGCCACAAATGTATGCGACTTCTGCGCAAAACCAACCACAAAACCTGGGTCGAGATAACAAAATCAGACTTTTCAGAGTCGCCTTGCGTAGGAGACCTATGATTAAGAAGAACATCGAAATCGCTCCCCTCCAGGAACCTTGGATAGCCCGAGGAAAGATAAGAGGGCTGAAATCATCCGAATTGGTCACCTGCAAGGCCAAATCAGGTAACGAAATTAGAATTAGGGTCTGTATAGTTGCAAACTCGAATATCAAATTATCTATCTCCAGGCTTTTAAGCAGTGACGACCAGGCAGTAATTAGGTATGATCGGTCGAATAAACCCCTGTTCAAGCTTTACTCGGCATACATGCCGTATGAATCAACTGACGAACACCGTCCAGCAATATTTAACTCACCTTGTTGATAGGTGGAGTAGGGAAAGTCCGACGTGATTATTGGATGGAACGCTGGCTCCCATCACACACAATGGTGAGTCCGTATTTAAATACGCGCTCATTATAAAAAAAAAGGAAGCGAACGATTCAAAACCAAGCTACTATAGGCTTGTTGGCGAGATATTGTGTTAGAATAACATCGGGATAAGCACCGGGCTATACTCGGATCTCTCAGATCACCAAAATACGGATTTTGTAAAAATAGATGGACTTTTTTACTAGTTTTTATGGGCTCTAAGCTTATTGAAAGGTTAAGACAAGAAAGGTTTTTTCCGAGATATTTCGTAACCAGTTCTTTGTTTTAGAGGCACGAGTATGACTAAGAGTTTCTCTAAGGAGTTTAAAAAAAAATTGTATTGCTCTGTTTGCCCTGTTATAAGACTTCCACGTGTCGTAGATTTAGAATATGGGTATCGTCGCAATAACAAAAACATGTTGAGGCAGGATTAATATACCCTGCTATGTTCAATGTCACACTGATTATGATTTATATCTAGATCATAACTCCCCCAACCTACGAGTACGAAAGGAAAAGAAAACCCCTTTTTAGAACAAAAATATTCAGTTATCCTCATGTTAAAATTGTCTTCCTGACGTTCCGTAAGCTCACATATCCGTATGTACGAGTACTAGCAAATGCGTTTAAGGACGACTACACAACAACAAGGCTTAGTTTCAAACATCTCTCAAGAGGATATATTTATAGTCTCCTACACCATATTTGAAGTGCAACATTTTCCTCTCACTATACTCCAGGACATGGGTATTTGCTTCCTTGCTTTCCATTCATTTTCTTGTGTTCAGTTAAACTTACAGCAGCTCTTGTAAACAGGACAAAGGCAACGAAGCAATAAAATACTCTTCCACTCGACGCCGATCGAATTTATTTCTTCTTTCTCCGAAATGCCTACAGGCAAGATGTTTGTTTGTTTCCTGTAAACAGGATTCTTATTTGAAATATATTTGTTCCGGTCTTTTTTTCTATTTTTATTATCTCTCCCTTTGTTGGTGGATAAAATATCTTATCCCTCCACTAGGATTGTAAAGAAGAAATCGCATCCGCTTGTAAACAGGAAGCGATATTACTATCACGATAAAATTGTACGTACAATAGTATTCTCCCAAAGGCAATAGGAACAACTTTAACAACGATATTCGGGTGGTTCTGGCGTCATTAGTATCCTTTTTCTATGATTAAGGAATTTAACACCAAAGTCATGGTGAAATTAATACATCGGAGTTCAGAGTTCAAATTAATCACACAGTTGACTGGATGACAAGCTTTCTATTCACTTCATAACTAGGACAAGCAAATACCGCCTTCTTGATTTTAGGGGATGTGATGCGCTGGTTGATACTGAAACTATCGAAACGACGATGATAAATTACACTGGATGGAATGTAAGCGCCCTAAATCTATAAATTTGTCCCAGATTGCATAGTGAGAGGAGAATTTGATTGATTGTCTTTTATATGAAAGAGGTTGGTGGGTGCCAGTTTCAATATATCTAGGACACGGATGTAACCTTGGGCTAAGTAAGTTATTACTACGCCATTGTGGGAGGAATATCATTGTGTCAGGATGCAAGAAAAAAATTCAAGCATAAATATTTTAGACGAATTGTACAATATACGAGTACTATGGCCGAAAAATTATTCGAAAAGTTTTGCGTTGTTTGTATCCTGTAAAATTGTTTAGAACTGTCTAAGTCAGTCAAAAACAGTGTGCAAAATAGATTTTTCGTCCACTTGGATTTCGGCCTTCAGGATCCTAACATATTCCCATATACCTACGAAATATCGTAAATCAATCACTTTCAGTGCGGGTGGCTTCATATTAACCGAGGAAGATTCAACAGTTTCGAAAGATGGGGCAATTCTACTATTGACAACCGTAGGTTCAACTTAACATGCGTTTGCTATATAGTCAAGGAGATGTCTATAATACAGCGTGATTCTTTAATTAGCCTTTCAATTCTCTTATGAAATGCCCTGTCGAGCTCGCTATTTCCTAGATTATAACCTGTTAACATTCATAACCAACATTAACAGGCTTCTCTCTTCTTTTCTACTGAACCACCTGACGTGTAGACTTATGTTTACGGGATGCCCATACATCCATGGGAGCAAGGATACGCTTTGCCATCGCTTACCTACATTAATATGTAGTATAATACCAAAGCAGAACTTGTGTTGGAGCCACATTTCCACCCTTGGTATGGGTAGAGGCCGATCTAAAACCTTTTGCTGCTCTTAGGGTCACAGCAGCCAGTACTTATTTGCTACTCTACAAACCAGCAGGAAGACCCTATCCGCGATTTGGGTTTTAACCACAGCCACCATAATGCTCCCACAAGGGGCCTACCTCAACACGTCAGGCCCGGAGCGAAATCCGGGGAGCTCCTGACTTCCATGGTACCGTGATTTAAGTCCTAGTAGGGACTACCGGTGGTCTTGCCACCAACAAGACCTATGACCGGCAACTTGTAACTCGTCAAATCGTAGCAACCTTCGGTGGCGTCATCTGAAGATATTTACGATAAGACCAGTAATATGCTCTGCCCCCGCTTTTTATTAGACGACGTCACTGATGGGCGAAGCCTTGGTAATTGGGCGGGGGCCCTACGTAGGGTATGTTATCTGTTCTGACTGCATGCCCCCGGTTCATTCTTTTGACTTTGGCTTCCGTAAAAGCTGTTAATTCCTATTCGAGCGCGACAGCCAAGGGAATTGTACTGCGCAGATATGTAGTAATACTTTGAATTTAATTTTGATGGAGGCGAAGGCCCCCATTTATTCGGCTTAATACAAGCTATAACTTAAACTTAAACTTAAAACTAAGTTTAGTTGGAGTGGTGCAGCAGAACAGATTTTAGGTAGGGAGCGGTGCAACGGAAGTCAAAGACGGGTTTGAATTGATTTTTCGTAGCGCATACGGAGATTGGTCCGTTCGCGCCACAGGAAGTGTGGTGGGTTGGTAGATAGAAGGGACGAGGGATACATAGATTTCGAAGGTTAGTGTTGAGGAAAATAGATTTGTGAAGGGATGCGCATTCAACGTGACCTAAAAGGAGTCGACGAATGAAGAGAAAGTCGGCTGCATCTCTGCGTTCCACAAGGGCGTTTAAGCTAAGGTATCATCAGCGTAAAGGGTGACGGACCAGTGTTTGAGGATCCTATCGAGATCATTTATGATTAATATAAAAATAAAAGGGCCTATATAGCTGCCTTGTGCCTCTCCAGAGGGGGCCAAAAATGGAGCCGAGTTGGCTGACCTAAAATAAACACTGTAAAAACGGTCTCCGAGGTAAGAGGGTATCCATTTCAACAGTATGAGTTCAAAGCCCCGAGCGGATACTAGATGGAGTGAAAAGTGACCTCCTCGGGAATTAAAAAAACTTTTTTTTTAAATGTTGTTTTATATTATTCAATATAGTCCCCTTTTAGTTTGATACACTTATTCCAGCGATTTTCCAACTTCTTGATCCCGTCCGAAAAGTAATTTTTCGGAGGGTCTGCTAAATACTCCTCCGTGGCGTCGATGATTTCCTCGCGTGAGCTGAATTTTTTTATTGATGAGCCATATTTTGAGGTTTGGGAAGAGATAGTAGTGCGAGGGATTCAAATCCAGTTACCAATCGACGCCAAAAGACCGCCCGATTCCACATCAGCAAGTCCAAACACTCTTTCGAAGTGCTCTCGCCTTCGTGTTTTTGGTCACTCGCACCCAGCGGCAGCATTTGCAGAATATTGCCCAAAATATGGTGTGTGCGCTCACTGCTAATCTTTGTGGTATCTGCTAGCTCGCGCACCTTCACTTTCCGGTCAGCCAACACAATTTCATAAATTTTTTTGGCATTGTCCTCTGTAACCACATCGGAGGGCCTGCCGCTGCGAACTTGATCGGTAGTGCAGTTGCTGTCACCACGAAACTCTCAAAATAAATATTTGACGGTGTAATCTGACGGAGTGTTAGCCCCATAATATTTATCCAACTTTTCTTTTGTTTCCTTCGCCGTTTTGCCTCTCAAAAAATAATGTTTTATGAGAGAACGAAAATCGTTTTTGTCCATACTCAACATGATGACAAACACGTAAACAACAATCAGTTGTCAAAACAAAACTAAAGACAGTATCATACTGAAATTTGGCATGTCCTCCTAAATATGAACGGACTTCAGTAGCAGCGCATTCTGGCGGTCAAGGAGGTCACTTTTCACTCCATCTAGTAATTTGAAGAGCATTAATTGATGAGAGATTTTATCGAAGGCTTTGTTAAAACCGGTTGCAACTACATCGACTTCGTTGCCATTCTCTAGGGCACAGAGGGCAAAGGATACGAATTCAATGAGATTTGTGGTGATACCCTTCAGCAAGCCATGTTGTCTAAATCACTTATGCATTGGAAGCTTAGAGCTTCATACAAAATACTTTCGAAGAGTTTAGGAGAGTTTAGCGATCGGACAATAGTTGGTTATTTCTTTCTTTGATCCTTTTTTGTGGATCGGGCTTATGAAAGAGGTTTTACAAGTCCGAGGGAATTCTTCTTGTGAAATGGATAGACGAAAGAGATTAGAAATGGTAAGAGAAAGAGAGGAAGAACATTTTTTAAGAAATACCATGGCAGGGAACTCATCTGGGCCGGGTGTGATTTCGTCATTAAGTTGGTGTAACTTATATGCGATATAAGACGGGTCCAAAGAGTAGGGGAGCAGTGGGCCATTGGAGAAATTCAGTAAGTAGTTAAAATAGGATGGATCTGGTACAACGAAGTCGTTGGCGAAGGATTGTTTGAAAAAGATGGCAAATAAGTTGGCAATGGTGAGTGGAGCGGTTGATGACATGTTGTTCAAAGAGAGGAAAGGAGGGTAGTCATCGAACTTTTTTTTGTAGTTACCAAATTGGAAAAAGGACTTAGGGTCGTTTATAAGATTGACTTGTGCATTGTTAAAGTGGCTCTGGTAAAGGGAATTGTAAAGCTCGGTGAAATGAAGATACGCGCCAAGATAGTTGGAATAGTCGGAAAAGGACCTGGTGCGAAGGAAAACAGCCCATCACTTGTTTCTCTTATTTTGTAAGGAATGAAGATTGCGATTATATCAGGGACGACTACTAGATAATGCTTCACGGCGGGAAAGCGGAACATAAAGGGAAAAAGGCTGGTAGTTATCGATTGTTGAGAGAGATAGGGGACAAAATGAGACTGAGGAGTTAATTGAATCTGTTGTGAAAATTAGGTCTAATTGCCTGCCCATATAGTTGGATATACCGCTGACTTGGCATAGACTTGAGTCTGTTAAGCGATCTAGGCAGAAGCACTCCTTAGCTGAATTATTGATGTATTCTCTCCTGCGAATCGCATTTTCCCTATTTAGCAAGTGTCCCCGGCCTTCTTCATTATATTCTAGTAATTGGATCCTTTCCGAGATTTTTCTTCGTTGTAAGGTAACTAATCCGTGCTTTGAAAATGCATTCCTTCTATTGTTTATCGCCCCGTTTATAGCTTATGATGGTTCATCTTCTTATGCCTATTGTACCTCCTACCGACATTTCGGTATAAAGAATTATACATAATATTGATTTTCGTTCCAATAATACGTTTTCGAGTTCGAAACTGTTGCCCGTCATTGGGTTAACATTGTAGCTTGCTATATATCGTTTATTTCTGAGGAGGATCATATCACTAGTCCCGGAAACCGTCGAACTCTGATACGAATATTTACATATATTCCCTCCAGGGTCACTACATTTTGCAGAAAAAGTGCCCATCTGAGTAGTTCCATGATATCGTACCACTCTTATTTCATTCGTGTTGCACTGGAATGCGTGAAAATATGAATGTATGTATGTGTATTCGGGCTTCCGGTAGACTCATTAGATATTCATGCGGCCCAGGCTCACCTTAGGTATTCTCCTTTAAGTCGCTTTTCACGACAAGAGGGACAATGAGCTGTTGCACTATAGGCCGTTCCCGCACGAGGAAAGAAACTACTCGCATCGTCGGTCACAAAATCTGAGTAATGACCGAAGCTACTGATGTGAGATGGATGTTGTATAACAAATGACTGCCGTTGTAAAATTAGTTAATAGAAAGTCCTGTCTGGGGCCTACCTGAGCTTTACCACTCACTGCATTGTTCGTCTTCTCATTTTGTGCACGAATACATAAAGGTAACTATTGTATGTAGCTTTATTAAGACTGAAAGTCTTTATATGCGCAGAAGATCTCACCATTGGAAGCTTAATTTTTCCTACGAGAAGAGTGGATCATTTAAAACTCTCTGATATAGCAGTTGATGAACGTACCCACCACGTTACGTCAATCGCTTCTCATAAAATGAAATATACCAAAGGACGCAAGGAACTGATATTTGGGTAAGTACTCGTACAACTCCGCATATGCGAGTATCTATCTAATCATCAATGGATTATTGACGCGGAACGGGTTCTTTCTTTTAAGAAGTGAAATGATCTCTGTGCTATCAGGTTTGCGACTCCTGGACAACCAAGCAGAGAATACTTGAACCAAGTCTGACATATCTCCTGTATTCATCTGACTACTACCCCTGGGACGATATTAAAGATCAGAAAGGGTCGAGATCTGACTTGCTCAGCCTTAACCACAGACACCTGAAAAACTGTGACAAAGTCTTCTTTCGCACTTTCATTCGATTTTACACTAAAGTTGAAATACCACCTTGACAAACGCTGTGTGAAGCCCTTGGTAAATAACCCATTAACAGCAATAGAAATTGACACCACGAAGGGTTCTCCATTTCTTTTCTTTTTTTTTCCTCATTGTTGCCACAACAAGCAAGTGGACGGGACACTCCTTTTCAACACCAAACTAACAATTGATGGTATCACTTGTCTACTTGTCTGGCCCCTTAACCATACTCGTCGCGTATTTCAAGGATTCAATTTCGTTACCCTGGCAATGATTAGTTTTTGAAACCGACCCAACCGCAAGTTGATTGTGTGAAACCGCAAAAGTTTACTTTGTGGCAAGAATCCATAGTTCCTCCCCAGATTCACTTTGTTTGAGATCCTTTTGCGGGACTTCCCGTTTTCGCAAACACAACAATGAGGTGAGAGAAGCAATTAAATAGCTTAGCAAAGCTACAGCAACATGTCAGTCAGGATACCGGGCCAGGGATGGCAAACCAGAGAACGTCATCATCAATTCACCGGAACCAAACTTGTGCACAGGAATATTGCTTTGCTTTTGAATTCTATATTGGACTGTCAATGGTTTAATTGGTTTCGTTTATTGAGTCGGATGTACCAACTCTAGGTAAGGCTTCTGGTTGAAATTAAATTTCCGTTTTGTAGGACCTGTAGGAGAACGTATGCATGGTATATGAATATTTACGGATAGGACGAGTTGGTATGACATGTGAACGGATTTGATTTGGAAGTTTTGTGTTATTGGATTTTACGGAAATCGGAATATTGCAAAGTCAAAGGTTGGAAATGCTGCTATGCGAGGTTAGTTTGTGGAAACCAAAAAAGGACTTGGTAGAGGATAGGTTGTTCTCTTGAGAAGCATAGAAGGGTATGTTGCAGATAGATTTTAAAATTGGAAAGATTTAGAGGAGACACACTGACTGTTTGCATATACTGGGCAAGGGTTGAATTTACAATAGATACCCGTGTGACAATATTGAATATTTTATTTTGGGACAACTATCTCTGAATTTCTCTGTAAAATTTCAAGTACTGGAGTCGTTTTCAATTCATATGTAGGCGTGCCATCATACAGTCCGAGAATCCGAGATTTAATGTGTGGTCTTCCTCATTTCAGGTCACATATAACCGTTTGTCGTCGTATGAAACTCAACAATGCCATAACGTTATCCGGTATCCATTCGAAACTAGCCCAGCTATGTATATATGATATGTCGCATAAGGCTGGATAACATGCAATGAAATGTAGAGTTCTGCGACAACATTGCACAAAACATTTATCCTGTCAATTTTCTTATAAAGTGATTCTGGACGACTGGTACTCGTAGCAAACTTTAGCAGTTAGTGGAGTGGAAGTAAGATAGGACCTGCTCCTGGAGTTATACCAAATTATGGACTCAGTTTTATTTGTGTTTCCACTGATATCTCCATTCAAAAATATAAGTTACTCGTACAACCTACGTCTGGTTCTTTGGGAACAGAGCAGTTAACTTTCGAAAAAGTTGTTCCGACTTTCACCAGTTGGAGAGTCCCAAAAGAAGTGGATAAATTTTTTTGAAAACAGTGAATCCCAAAATACGGGCAGCTGGCTTGTGAATGTTTTAGATAGAAGGTGGCCTGCAGACAACTTTAACAGTTGATGAAAGCTTTCAATTTGTCAAAGTTCACGCTTTTCAAAATGATTGGAGCCTAGGTGATAACTAATCGATGTTTAATATCGATCACTATTGGAATTTTCTTTCTCAGTGTTTTTGACAGAAACTGCTCCTAAATTAAGCTTAGGGTCTTCCATTCCACCAGAATAAGTATGATAAATCACGGCTCCAATATAATCCGACGAAGTGCCTACCATCAACTCAAAAATGCATAATTTATCTTAGAGTTCACCTTTCCCACCTTTCTGATTTCATTCCTTTTAGTACGTGTAAGTCTTTATGAAAAAGCAACGACCCTTGCGATGAAAATATTACTTGACATTCCGGGGAACTTGGTGTCGGTATAGACATTGATTGGTGACATTTTGAGACTTTAGTATCTCTAGCTAGTGGAATATTCTCCACTCGCTTATCTAACACTATAATATGAGTTCCACTGGTTGATATTCCTGGAAGAATTCTGAGTTCTCTGAAATCACCGAGTCCTCCACATAACGTAGCGCAACGCTTCATATTCAAATTTTATTACTGATGTACTTTCGTTAAATGGATTGATTGGGATAAGTAACATGTGATGCGTTTGATTTCAGGTACAACCTAACTTATGGTGCTCATTGATTTCTTTTTTCCAAAACCTGAATCAATATCCCGGCTATCTCAGTAAGGATCCTAGTATATGCTGCAGTCAGCACAAGTTCGGCAATTTCTATGGCCCTCAGTTTACTCTTAGGTGATCAAATCCAATCACATCATGCTCTCACCAAACTAGCACATAACAGATACAGATACAGTTAACTGCTCAAGTTCAATTTCTTCTTCACAGACACATTTTTAATAATCATAGATCCTTCCAGTGCTCACCGTTTTCATTTCGAAAACCTAAACTTATGGCAAAAGCCAACACAAATTGCAGTAAAAGAAAATTTTGTCAGCTGTAATTTACTTAAAAAGGTAGTCCTTACATATAGCTGTATGTGTACATAACAACCACCCACTTAGTTGGTGTAACCCACCTGAAATTCACCTTGAAAGGGCAATTCAATTCCATCGGGACAAATTGCAATTTTTATTGCGGCAATTTATCTTAGCCCCTTGGCTAATCCACTTATAGCGTTTATTACGAGTACTCGTATACTGTCCCCGAGCACAAAGCCACGTGCTATGTTCGCCATGGCGTCGTCGTCTTGTACGAGTATCCTGTGTGAGAGTGTGCATTTTGTGTGCATCCTGTGTACTTATAAAAACTTGAGCAATAAACGGAGAATTTATTTGATTGCAGCTCGCAAAATTTCCTTCGTAAGTGTACTTGAAAGTGCAATAACTCCTGACTACGAACAAGGAAAAGGACGAACTGAGGTTTCTTGATTCAATATAGCAAAAGAATTGGTGGTGTACGAGTATTCGTAGGTAATGTGCTGCAATAAGGATTTATTGACACCTGTTGGGAGGGTTCAATATAAATGGACGTTCTAAATGTTGATGCTTTGGCATTTGACCTTGTTTTGAAGGCGGAAGGAAATCCTAACTTACTAGCAGAAGTGAGGATGTTCTCTCTTGGAATGACAAATGGATTTGAAACGATAAATGATTCTGAATACTCTGGGTCAAATCGAGCACACAAGGAAACTCTACAGAGGATTCGATCTATGTTCTGATTTCATATTTCGCTAGGAAAATTCAGTTTGGGGCTTGTTAGAGAAGTTGATTGTAATTAGAGAGCTTCCAGAGCAGTAAGGTCAATATGTCAAACCCACTCTTAACTTTAAAGTCTTTCTTCGATCTATAGCATATACTATCGATTTGCTATCCAAAAAGCCTTGCAAATTATATGACACTCTCTACGTTGCCTTTCTTACCAGCATAGAAAGCGAAGCGGCTTTTGTTGTTAGGATAATCCAAGAAATTCTACTAAAGGAAGAGAATGTTGACCGAAGGAACCTTCAAATGAAATCTACTGTACAATACTGACATCTTCAATTCACACAATGGAGTAGCGAACAGGGACTTTAAACCTATTTGTTGTTGCATTTACGCAAAAAAAAAACATTAACGTGGTAAACGGTTTAAGATCAGCAGTAGAGTTTTGGAAGGCTCTACGAAATCCTTTCTCCCGTGTGGAACTCTAGCAGAACATCGCTTCATACTAAGTTAAAATTGTTTGAATCCAATGTAAAATCTGTACTGCCTTTGAAACGTTCAAATGCTCCGCTAACATCGCGAGCAGGCTACAAGCCTTTCTTAATCGTTGTCTGCTTTACATCCTAAGGATTCGGTGGCCCCCAACAATTTCAACAATCAATTGTGGCTTACGACTAAACAAACTAAAGTGAATGTTGACATCAAACTGAGAAAATGGTACTGGATTGGCCATACACTGAGGAAACTAGGTGACAACATATCTAAGCAGTGCTTCCAATGGAACCCTCACGTTGTAAGGCGAGATGGTAGATCAAGAATAACATTGAAGTCAACTGCTATGACGGAAGCCCAATCCCAAAATATGCGATCGTGGACACAGCTGAGTTGTCGAGCTGCAAAGAGAGAGAAATGGTAGGACCTGGTTGCCGCCCTATGCACCAGGAGTCGGAATAAAAGAAGAAGTACGAAATGTAGTAGCCTCTACTCTAAAATCACCATTACTTAAGGACCGCTTTTCACCCTCGCTATTTTTTGATGAGTACCTGGATTTGCCGTTTACCGCTCAAGATGTGCAAAATGTCATGAAAAATACGAAAACTGGAAAAGCCCTGGTGATGACCGCATTCCATTTGAGCATTGTAAAAACTGAACGGTGGAGTTCTTATTAGCGCTCACATTAAAACTGCATCGCAAAAGTTTCAATCTGGAAAGTTTCAAAAAAGCGATAATTGTTCCACTGCACAAGGATACATCTTAAAGGCACCCGTATTCATTTTAGTCATCAACGACTACAGATGCAGTAAGGGTAGGAATTGCGTTCAACAGACTATGTACTAGGTCACGCTATCGGAAGGTGCTATAGGTTTTGCAAATGGCGGCAAATGTCAATTCTACTTTGACATTCGTGTAGCAAAGAGATACAAAATACACGTCAATAAGACATGGATCGCTATACTCCTAAAGAATGCGGAGTAATTGTTACGGTTTTATTGCGGAGTATTTCGTCGGTGGTGGTGATCCATCCTCACTTGGAGGAATTGGGACTGGAGAACATGTGATTCTGACAGGATTTTTACAATGTGTTCGCTGCCAAAGGTTAGGGCACCCCGCGTCGAACTGCGAAATGCAGCCTCGATGCGTGAAGTGTGGAAAGGACCACAAGTCAGAGGAATGCGCTCTAGGTAAGGACGGCGCGTCGGAAAAAAGCCAACTCTCTTGTGCCTTATGTAGGAACACAGGGCATACCGCAAATTATCGGGGTTGTCCTAAGTTCCAATACATAAAAAGAGTAAATCTGGCTCGGCAGCAGAAGGTGGAAGTTAAACGTCCACCCGTGCAAACACAAACACCAGCAGTTACTCCCCAAGTTACCTACGCCCAAATGGCAGCAGGTAGGGGAACTACGGTACAACAAGCAAAGGTAGCTTCTCAGGCCCCAGCGCCTAGAGCACCAGAACCTGTACCTGACATGCTGGATATCTTACTCTCTATTAGGGGCAGATGGCTCAGCTTCAGCGTCAAATACAGGAACAGGCTACGCGGGTAGATCAAATATACGCGCTGCTGCCGGGCCTAACGCACCTCCAGTCGTAATGTGTACGTACATGGCGGAGCAAACCCTGAAGGTCCTTGCAGTGAATGTGAATTCACTGATCAGGTTCGAACGACGAGCCGCACTATTTAAGTTGCTTAAAGACCAAGCCCCTGATGTGCTTTTGGTTAGCGAAACTAAGCTTACCAAAAGACACAAAATGAGGCACAGAAGATATGAAATATTACGAAGAAACCGACCCAATTCCATTCAAGGAGGAGGTGTTGCAATCTTTGTAAGAAAGGCACTGCGTTTCAAAAGAATATACAGTCGTGTGGTACGTAGGTTTCGGGTGCTGGAAGCATGCGTCATGTACATCCCTCTCCGTAGTGGAAAGCGGTTGTACATGGTGTCTGTCTATGCACCTAAGGCTACTCAATCATCTCAATTCATCTCAGAGCTCGAGACACTTTTTCGATTTCTGAGGCTTGAATTGGAAGACAACTATTTTATTATCGGCGGAGATTTCAACGCCAAACATAGTGATTGGGGAAATAATATACCAAATACTAGAGGGATCCTACTGTTCAATTGGTGGGGTCAACACAGCATAATGTATCGACTCGGGCTTAAGGCGACGGATAGTCCGTCGTTTCGCAGACACGGGTCCTATTTGGATCTTCTGCTGTTCAACTCACGAATACAACTGACATGCACTAACCAACAAACTACAAACTGTCTACGCACTTTCGTGTATGACGGTGACCATTGCGGTCTCAGCACCGAAATAACTGTTCCCAACGAAACTGCGGAATTGGAAGAGTTTGTTCAAAGGTATTGTTACAATTATAGTAGGGTGCGTTGGACACACTTCTCCAGAACGCTGACGAGAGCACTCTCCTCGAATTCGCTCTACCCACCGCCCAATAGAAATCTGTCAAACGAGGAGATTGACAGGTATCTAAAACTAATGGACGAGACAATTAAACGAACTATGGACAAAACGATACCTCGGTATCAACACAGTGACGACGAAGACTTATTCCGCAACGCAACTATTGACGCACTGCACCGACATAAAAGTAGACTGCTGTCAAGGCTAAAAACCTTGTACAGACAGCTCACTGACAGACATGATCCGGAGATCATGACATTGAAGTCGTCGATTAAAAAGCTCCAAACATTAATAAAGGAAAATTACAGAAATTCTGTAAGTTTGTATTGGAACAACAAAATTCGGGCTGTAAACACCAGCAACCCGAATATGTTCCCGCAAATAAATAAAATATTTCGGAGAAATAATCAGAACGACCTTCCATGTCTTAGAATCGCCCGAACGACGAACAACGAACAAATACTTGTAGCAGCAGGCATTGATCCAAATGAGGCCGTTGATGATGACAACTTCTTTGTGGTCGAGGATCCGCAGGAGAAGATAGAGGCTATAGGAACGACTTTCCAGGAAGTGTACAAGGCGAATGACATCATTGGCCCGAACCACGACCTGGAAAGTCGAGTCCTTGTGCACAATTCCTGCCCTCGAAATGAAATTGCGAATTGGCGATTCGAGAGCTCGGGTTTCACCCAGTTCAGTGACGAGAATATGGCAAATAATGTCATCACCAACGAAAGGGTATTACCACCGTTCATTTCGAAGGAAGAGCTCCAAACGATCTTCGAATCACTTAGAAGTAAGAAATCAGTGGGAACCGATGAAATACCGAACATTGTGCTTCGACATCTCCCACTAGAAGCGGTGGACATTTATACCACCCTGTTTAATAATGCAATGAATAATGCACATTATCCAGCGCATTGGAAAACTGCGGTGGTACATCCCATTCCCAAAAGGAGTAAAGATACTTCCAATCCAGCGAATCTCCGCTCGATCAGTCTTCTTCCAAACATCAGTAAGGTTTTCGAGAAGGTGATCAATAGAGTCCTGACTAAGTGGGTTGAGGACAAACATATAGTTCCGGATAATCAATTCGGTTTCAAGGCGGGGCATGACATCATTCATGCTGTGTCGAAACTGGTTTCTGATATCCAATGGAACAAAAGCAAGAAACAGTGCACTGGTGCCTGCCTGATTGACTTGGAAAAAGCCTTCGATACCGTATGGTTAGAGGGACTCTTTTTCAAGCTGGACAGGTTGGGCATTAGTAAACCACTTCTCTATATTCTTTTTAATATGCTCTCCAGTAGACAGTTCATCGTGAAGAATGGCGATGTGACCTCTGCTGGAACATTTAACATTAAAAACGGTCTGCAACAAGGTGCGGTAAATTTGCCGATCCTATTCAACATTTACACAAGTTATCTGATTGGTTCACTTCACCATGCCATAGCGTACGCAGACGACTTAATCGCGAACAGATCAGGTCCAAAGATTGAGATCATTAATATGCTTTTGCAACGTGACTTTGAAAAAACTAAGCGATATTGCGACGACTGGAAGTTGAAAGATTCAGAAGTCGGAAACCATTCTGTTTAGGACGCCTTTGTCTGGGGCCTCTAGGGATACCAGAAAGAATTGGCGAAAGTTCTCTATCGTCGGACAACATGGACAGCCACTTGCTTGTCGAAATGTAGTCAGATACCTTGGGATCTGGCTAGATCAATATCTGTATTTTAACAAACATATAGATGTTGCTCTGGCCAGAGCCAGAGGTGCTTTTGCCCTTACAAGGAGACTGTTTTACAACAGCCAACTCGATGCGAGGGTGAAGGTGATCTGCTACATGGCCCTTATCCGTCCTATGCTTGTGTTTGGATGTCCCGTGTGGTTCAACGTGAGAGCAAGTTTATTGGAAAAGATTCGGGTGTTTGAGAGGGCTTGTCTTAGGACTTGTCTTCGCCTATACAGAACACCAGAATCTGAGTACATAAAATTCTATCGTAATGAGGTCTTGTACAATAAGGCGAACCTAATAAGAGCGGACAGGGCTTACTACCCTAATTATATGTATCACGAGAGAGTTCGCTTTGACGGCTTTATTCCTCCAGAAGCGTTCCTCTACTTAGATAGTAAAGGTCTGATCCAGGACAGATTGGCGGTGACGCTAATCTTCCACGTCGCTCGAACAGCTGCGGACAGAGACGTCGCACACGGCAGTGCGGAGCATCTTCGGTTCAGTAGAGCGGTAGGGAGTCGCGACATGAGGGATGTTGCTCAGCAGCACCAACAATTTTGGTGGCTTTTAGAAGGAGGGGATGCTTCGCCGTCGAATTCCTCTAATACTTGGTAGCTTCATGTGAAGCAAAGTGGGTCGCCTAATTTTTTTTAGCCATGGCCGGCTTACATAGTTTTAAGTATGAGTAAGTTAGATTTAAGAAAAAAAAATACTTAAAAACAAAAACAAAATAATTAATAAAAATAAAAAATCATAAAAAAAAACATATATATATATACATATATCTATATATTAGGTATATATGTAACATGTAAGTATATATAATGTATTAGATGTAAGCAGGTTAAGTAGATTAAGATTTATTTTTAGGTAATCTGTAAGTTTTTAGTTTTAAGTTTTTATATTAATATTAAAAAAAAAATATCCATATACTAAGTTTTTGCTTAAAATTTATTTTCTTAGTTTTAGTTGTAATGTTAATATAAAATTAAGTATAGACTGTAAGATGAGTCGAATGACATAGTTTAGAGTGCCCGCATGGGGCCAGTAAGTTAGAATAAGATTATTTTAAGTTAATTAAGCTAATTTTTAAGCATTTTTTTGTCTAGCATTTAAGTGTAAATTAAGTAATATAAATAAAAATGCATAAAAACTGAACTGTCATTAACTTGGTGAATAAATCAAAAAAGTTAAAAATTTATTTTGAAAAATTTCGCTAACTTCAAGTATGGTTACCCTCCTCAAAGTGCTGCATGGAAACCTGCAATACGGCAAGGCTCCAGACTGTACTATTAGTTAAAGTAAAAAACGACAGAGCTCTTGGTCGTGTCCAGGAATTAAAGATATCTAGGGTGAAGTTTTTGACCTAAACAGTAAGAGTAAGGAAATACGAAAATATGCCTGAGGGAAGGATTGGTTTATTTCCTTGAACGTCAAAGGCTGGTGGCGTTCAACTTCTTGATGATGGAGAAAATAACTCTCTGGGAGTCCTTTCTTACAAATTCCTAACGTCTAGTCTTAGTGCTCGACACTAAACAGCTGTATGTCGACTTTAAATCTGGATATGGAGCTATACAACGCAATGTTAAATTTCGACAACCGCGCCAAACTCAATAAGTTGTCCTGGAAGACTATGGAGAATTCATGTTGCTCCGTCAAGATCGGTAATGACTTAACCAAGGCTTTCAATGTCAAGAAATGTTATAGGCAAGATCGGCATGTATTTTTTTTTTAACATCACTCTAGAAGGAATCGTCCAAAAATCACTGGCACAATCATTTTTAAGTCCGCACAATTAATTGCTTACGCATATGACAGTGATGTGATTGGATGGAGAGAGCGCGGCATCAATGAAGCTTTTAGATGGAAGCGGCCATAATGAGTAGGATGGTAAACGAGGGCAAAACAAATAACACGCTGTTATCAAAAAGGGACTCGCAGCACAGGCGGGTTGGCCAGAACTTCATCATTTGCAGTTATACCTTCTAGGTTATTATTATCTTCAACGAATTTATCTATTGTACCTTGGCTCTGCATTTACAAACAGCAAGGACAACAACACAGAAACCATACGCTGAAATACGTTATTAGCTGTTTCTTTGGGGTTAAAAGGCAGTTGGGTAACAGAACATCCTCTTGTAAAACCAAACTGGCTCTATACAAGACCCTTATTATCCCGGTCCTTCTACATAGTGCAGAGTCTTGGACCTTATTGAAAGCAGATGAAGAGGTATTCGGCCGTATCGAGAAAAAGATATAACCCGTAATTTTCGGTTCTATTTGGGTTGACAGGGAATGGAGGAGATGTGTACCTATTGCTTGTGCAGCGAAACCGGTCTTGTTATGCGTCTACGGATGCCGCAGGTGGCTGAGCTATGTTGAGCGAATTGACACCATAGCTCCGCGCCGAAGAGTTTTAGAGTCTAACTGTAACGACGCAGTAGAAGACAACCCCATCTTAGATGGCACATGGAAGGAGGACTTCAACTTACTTTGGCTTTGTGATACATTAAAAATATCTTTTAGATGGCCATTACATCGTACAAATCCCGTTTCGTCCCGGATCTACCGACGCTTGGCAATTCACATCCATTGGCACTTCGACAGTTTCGTGAAGCGCAAACTGGAGAACAACCTGGAGCTGAAGGCAAAATACCTGGCCTTCATGCAGAAATATATTACTTTGAGCCATATGAAGGATGTCTCCGATTTGCTGCATGAACCATCACAACGCTACCTAATCCCACATCATGCTGTGTTGTCAAAATTCCGTATTGGCTTCAACTCATCGGCGAAGACATCAAATAGCGTTTCCTTTAATGAGACACAATTGAGTGGACCGCTCATACAAGAACAACTGGTCACAATCATTTTCCGATTCCGACGCTTTGCAGTGGCTCTCTCGTCAGATGTGGAAAAGGAGTTCAGGCAAGTTCAAATCGACGAACGTCACCAGCGATGGCAACAGATTGTATGGCGTGAAACAGCTGATCAACCAATTCAGACAAACCAGCGACCACTGTTACTTATGGAATGGCTTCTGGTCCGTGCAATGCTATTCGGGCAATGCAGCAGTGTGCCCGCGATAACTGCAACATACTGGCTGATGACCTCCGAGCAGCGGCTGCTCTTACGAGCATTTTGAGGGACTTCTTCGTCGACGATTATCTGGCGAGTGTCGAAACTACTGAACAGGCGATTCAATTGGCAAATGACGTCGACAAAGTATTGCAGCAAAGTCACTTTCGCTTACGCAAATGGCAGTCCAACGATACGATGGCTTTGGCTCGAATGACAAACAATCCTTACCCAACGTTTGACATCGCGTTGAAATCCCCGAAGGTGACTGTGCTTGGGTTGCATTGGAATACGACAACACATGAACTCTTCTATCGCATCCACATTGGCGAAACAACATCTACCACCAAACGACAGATGTTGAGCGATATTGCTCGACTGTATGATCCTACGAACATGCTGGCACCCGTTATCATCGTGTCGAAAATATTCCTTCAATCTCTATGGCGGACTGGCTTGGAATGGGACTCACCACTACTGGCGGACTTGCTTCAAGAATGGATGAATTACCGCCACAATTTGCATCAACTACACGAGTTTCGAATTCCACGGTGTTTGCAGATGCAGGCATCGGTCACAACACATCTACATGGATTTTGCGATCCCAGCATTAAGGCATATGCGGCGGTCGTGTAAGTTTGTACGACAAGGCCCAATGGCGACTTCACATCAGCACTTGTTACTGCATAAACTCGTGTGGCACCAGCTCGAGTTGACACTCAAAGCAATCCAACGACAACGATACCACGGCTGGAATTGTGTACAGCTCGACTATTGGCACAGACTATTGGCAGTGTAAAACATGCATTGGACTTGGAGCATTCACCATGCGGAGCGATTCCACGATCGCTCTTTGTTGGCTGCGCAAATCAGATGCGACGCTCAAGCCATTGCGCACAGAATTGGTTACATTCAACAACACACCAACGTGGAGGATTGGCCACATGCCCGCACTCATCTAAATCCAGCAGATTGTGCGAGTCGCGGAATTTCGGCTGCATCATTAGTCAGTCACAAATTATGGTGGCATGGCCCGACTGAACTAATGCGAAACAACATGGCGACTGATATTCCACATCTTTTCGAGTCAGATCTACAGGCGATGAAGATGGAAACTAAAACTAAAGCTCCATCCACAATCATACAAACTCGATACGACTGTGGCAACGAAGTCATCACCCTCGACTTGGTCGAGCGCTTCTCTGCTATTGGCAGGCTATTATGAACTACTGCGTATGTACTCCGTTGCAATCCAACTCGGCGACAATATAGGCATCAACCATTGGTGGATTGCGATGAAATGGCTATGACATTAAAATGGCACCTTCGAGCAGAACAAGACAGGTACTTTGGCAATGAAAATCAATTATTCAGAATTTTTCGACATGTTGCAGAATGCAGCTACAAGCAAATTAGCATCCCTGGCACCATATCTGGATTCAGATGGCATATTGCGAGTCGGTGGTCGCCTTAGGCGCGCTGAGTTAACTCCTGAGCAACAGCATCCGATTATCATGGCTAAGGAAAGTATTCTGTCACAACTTATCGTTCGGGATATTCATCTCACCAATTCAGATGCTCAGACGACACTCATGCTACAAACAATTCGATGACAATACTGGATCATGGCTAGTCAACAAATGGCATCGTTACCGACCGTGAGGGTCGTAGCATCTCCAGCCTTCTCATCATCAGGCGTCGACTATTGCGGACTTTTCAACATTCGGAATGGGGCACAGCACGCATGCATAACGGAGAAAACATATGTGACCATTTTCGTTTGCATGGCAACCAAGGGTGTATACATCGAGCTGGCGGGGGATTTGTCATTCAAGGGGTTTATCAACATCTTCTTGCGATTTACTGGTCGTCGTGGTCCATGCCCTCAACTCCACAGCGATAATGGCACGCAGTTCAAGAAGGCGAACAAACTTCTACAGGCAGACTTGGCAGGATGGCACAGTGAACACACTCAACAGCAGTTGGCAAACCGGAAAACTCAATGGCATTTCATCTCAGCAGCGGCTCTACATCAAGGTGGTCTATGGGAGGCCGCAGTGAAGTCGGTGAAGAAACACTTGCTGCGCGTCGTTGGTGGCCAGACGCTATATTACGACCAACTACGAGTACATACCCTGCTAGTATCAATCGAGGCTTGTTTATACTCCCGCCCATTGGTTGCGGTGCACGATGGCGTGGACGACCGTTTTGCTTTCTCTCCAGCCGATATTTTGGTCGGCCGTTCACTCATGGCACTACCCGAACCTACTATCCCAGATATACCTACAAAGCGGCTTAAGCACTGGCAACTCCTACGACAGATGCATCAATCGTTTTGACATCATTGGCACGATGAATATTTGGCTTCGCTGCAACAGCGTTCAAGATGGCAGCGACCAGCTAAGAATCTACATACAAGTAGTGACATCGTTGTACTTCGGCATGAAAATTTTGCCCCCAACCAAATGGCGACTAGGACGCATCATCAACGTACATCCGGAGATGGACGGTCTTGTGCGGAACATCACTGTGGAATATTGCTTGGAGAATGAAGGCACGCACTGGTGGGAAACTAAAGCAGCCAACACGACCAGCACATAAGCTGTGCAGACTATTTGGTACAGGATTATTGTACATAAATCTGTAAACGCGGTTTTTCCGTACTATTTGCCACCACTTAAAAGCAATTAGCTCGTTTTGCTAATTTTTTTTTTGTATTCCTCTTTTTGACATGGCACTGAAAGTAAACTGGTCTTTTGTTTGAATTTAATATTTCACTATTGTCCGCGTGTATAAATTCCTTGTTAAAACATTCAACGCACTGAAACGAAAAACAAAATCCTCTTTGAGATACATCATCAAACACATAAGTGGATCAATAGTTTTAACCTGCTAAGCTACTCTGATTGATATTCCATTGAATCAGTAGTCCGTTTGATTTGAAAACGGAAACATTTATTCGTGAAGTCGCAAAGAGATTTGTCGTATTGTTGTTCAAGGCTGTTTAAACCATGCTCTCTGCGTGTGCTTTGATATCGGAAACTTCATTGAAGTGGACTTTGATCAAGCATTCTCACAACAGAGGATCTTTTTGGCAAACAGAAATTGAAACAGGAGTCATATAAAGAGCGGATTGTCATTTAACCACCGCTGTTTGCGTGTAAACAATATGGAAAAGCTGTCTTTGAGTATCTTTCTTTGATCTGGTCAACGACTCTGTGACGTGTAATAAACCCAACGACTGAATCTTTTATAAACGCTCTATGGGTTGTTTTGGTCAATCGAGAACCCCTATTTCCAGCCTGTTATCACACAAATGACATTAGGTCATCCCTGCCATATAATTTTCTACAAAAGATACAAGAGACGAATCAATGTGTAGAGTACCTCCAATGTTTCCCGTCCCCAACAGTGTATATATTCGCACTCGTACGTACGTGCAAAATCAGTGTTTATAATTAAATCGCTAATTTTTAATTAATGCCCTCTAATAGGGTTTGAACTATCTGCCGCTTTTTTATTATTTCTCCTTTTTTCCATTGAAATTTAGTGTGGTTTAATTAAATTTCGACAAATCGGCATTGATTGGCTTTAGGTTTTATGCACACGAATATAATTTCCGATTTAAGGACCAGCTAAACTAATTTCAGAGCAATGGCTATTGACACATCAATTGGCCATTAAAATCAGCCGCAATCGAATCGAATTTATTTCGAAAGCAATTAATTGAATTTTACGTGACAAGTAGATTAGTTATGCTTCAATTGGGGTGGCAAAACTAATTCTAATTCGAATGAGATTGATTGGTCATAGTTCATTTGATTGGATTGACACATGTTTGGTTATTAAAAAATTAGTTTAATTGCTTTTTTTTTTATAAATTGAATCGATGGAATGCAAAACTATAAACGGATGGGGCAGCCCCAGTAAAAATGGTGTTTCAAAGCAGTCAATGGAATTTATCGCTCTTATTTGTGAGAGGTGATAGTTGAATCCAGGATCCGTGTGAAATTAATCCAGATTCACCATGTTACTCGTACCTCAAAAAATACGCAGTTTTCTGTTTAGTTATAAACCTGTGTAAAAATGTACTCACTAGCCACTGGACTGGAATATTTACTGATCGAAGTGAGGACCATATAAGAAGCTGATTCGGACCGCGAAGAGTGTCTCTTATAAAGGCTTTTACGAAAAGATCGAAATACTCGGCAAAATCAACGGGCTACACAAAGTTCTCAAAAAGAGGAAATTAGCCAGATTCAGTCACTCAGAAAGCATGATGGGACCTACAGTGAATCGAAAGCCAATCGTCTCCATGATTGAGGCTCACTTCTTAGCTTACCTTATCAGAACAAGCTCCTATTTATGAAGCTGCAGGCAAGCTAAGTAACACATCACGCCGTAGCTGGTATTTGTCATCAGTTAGGGCCACCATACACGCTGTTACTTCCTTTGATGTCTGCAAGACGCCTGGCGCCATTTAGGCCTCGAAAGTGGTAACTGCCTAGGGTTTAGATTCTGATGCAGGCCAAGTTAGGGCAGTTGCAAAGAAATTGTGTCACTGGTTTTTCTTTCTCGCTGCAGCTTCTACTGAAATTGTGGGATGCACGCTCAATCGTTGCACGTCGATTCTAATTGCATAAGGTCCCGAAGATATTACTCCTCCAGATGTTGATCAGGTCTTTTGATCTATTAGTCTAAATATCTCACAGTTAGCTCGATGAGTCCCCCTATGACTGACCTCAGAGACTGCTTGAATGTTTGTCATTTATTTGGTGTAGTGATTAGTGGCTTACGGTTGTCAAGCTGCCTTCTAGTTTTTCCCAAGTATCCAAGTCTGGTTACTTCATCAGTGAGTGTCCCGAGACCCAAAAATATATGATCCAGTGGAGTTTAGCCATCTTGTTGAGAGATGCACGTTAGCCCCTTTTGGTCTGACGGTCTTTAAAATGAGGGACATGACCACTGTTCGGGCCAGCTCTTTTGGCACTTAGTGAAACACAGGTAGATCCCCGCCCACACCTCTCAGTTCACTATGATCTGAAGCAACCAAGCTACGAACGAGTGCCACTATTTTTTCCTCATCGCGGCCTCGCCATTTACGTACATAGTGATGTAGCTTACCAAATTACACCACAATGTAGGCCCTGTTCCAACCCGGAATTCAACTTCATGTGGTTAAAATTCCATCTCCGTAAGCCACTACTGCTTTATTTACAGAACCCCCAAACTGCACAGCAATTCGACTTTTAACGAGTTTGATGCGAAGTCTGACTCAATTCAAAGAATTGTATCCCTATATCCTCATACTGAAATTGTTATTACGCGCGAATTCAACATAAACAATTCTGGGTGGCTTCGACATTCTGGACAGACAACACCCAAAGGACGGTGTGTTGAGATCTTCGCTGCGGAAAACAACTTGACATAGCTTGTAAATGAGCCCACGCGAATACCAGACGTTGATAGTCATACCGCCAACACCATGGACTTGTTTTTAACTTCTCACCCTGATAAGTACTCCGTTGATGTGCTCTCCCCTCTAGGCTCGTCGGACCATTGTGTCATATCAGCTAATTTCTCGTACACCGACAACACAATTAGAGGAAAAATTCCTAAAAGAACCGTATGGCAATACGTTCCTTCTTTCCAAGGTCATGAAAACACTGATAAAACGTCAGCTCATGAAAAATCTCGAAACACGACCGCCAGTGTGGTTTTCGTAGCAGCAGGTCCACTGGTGATTTGATGGCATGTCTCTCCGAAAATTGGAACCACAGCGTACATCAATCTGACGAAAGCAAGACACTTGATGTGTCTAACGCATTTGGCAGACTTTGGCAACAGGCTCTTTTGTCGAAAATGCGTGCTTTTGGGATCGATGACTCTCTTCTTCAATGGATTAGAAATTACCTTTTAGAACGTTTAATTAAAGTTGTCTTGGACGGTTTCAAGTCAGGGCTCCATTCTGTTTCCAACATTCTTTTTAAATTTTATCAATGATTTCTTGTCTGCCACTTCTAATCCAATATATTCCTCTGTTGGCGACAATACTCTCGGCTTTAGACATTCGTTTCCGGACTCATGTCCCTGCTCTTCTGTAGAACGGGAACCGCAGCGGATGTTAAGCTCATTAAATTCCGATATCAACAACATAACCAATTGGGGAATCATCAACAGACTGAAATTTATGGCTTCCAAAACACAATACTGTCTGTTGTCGTTAAAGCGAAATTTAAACACCCAGCCGTTATCCATGAATGGCGCTGGCATCGTCGAAACCGGTAAACTTTCCATTCCCGGTATGTGTATCAGTGACAACTTACGTTGGCATGACCACATATTCGATGTCGCCAAAAATGCTTCGAAATGTACAGCTTTCCTCAAGTGATGTAAGAAATATTTTACCCCTTCTGATCTGGCCACAATACATAAGGTATTCATCCACCCAAAATTGGAGTACAATGCCCACATCTGGTCAGGTGCTCCGAAAACATCTCTGCACCTAGATAGGATTCAAAACAGTGCGATAAAACTCATTGGTGATACTAATATCAATCAATCAATTGACACCCTCGAACACCGACGTAATGTCTCCTGTCTCACTCTGTTTTATCGCTGTTCTCACCACTAGTGCTCCATAGAAATCGCTAGTAGCATTCCGCCTCTTTAAACCTTTAACCGTAACACATGTCTCGCTATGAATGCTCATCAGTATACCCTCAAGCCCACTTTCAGACGTTCTCTGAAATATCGTGATTCGTTCCTAAGCCGAACAACTTGCTAGTGGAATGCTCTGCCGATCTCCCTATTTCCTAGTCATTATAACCTTCTTTCCTCCCTAAATTTCCTTCGCCCGCGCTGTGTGCAAACATTTTAAGGGTACCTTAACCCCTTGAGCGCGCGCAAGTTTAGTTAAAAAAAAAAAAAGAAAGCTGGGGCAACTACCGGCCTGTTGATTATCTGCGACATCGGTTTGGGAAATGCTTCAGTATGTGCGTAGACTGAAGAATTGGTGTAAGAAGAGGTCGTCATAGAAGACCCTTACCATAGGTAGCCCCTTGCGTTTCTGCAACAGGTTGCTCCGCCTCAGTTTGGTGTTCATGATGAGCATTAAGGATTCCACGAAAAACTTAAAAGGCTGTCAGTTAACTTGGACGGGATGTTGCAGAGTATATTAATATTTTTGTTCTGAAAAGGACCAGCATATTTTTGGACAAATTTATGGTTAAGCAACAGCTCTGTGTCCAATAGGAGAGTATGCCGAAGATATGTTATATAGAAAACGTAAGATATCGTCAGTGGGTGTTTGCTCATCCCGCGTGCTTTAATTTGATAAGGAGCTCATTGAAGACTATGTTAGATAGTGGAGGAAGTACTACCCCTTGTGGCATTCTCCTATGTAGTATTTTTCTGATAGAGAGCGACCAAAGCTTGAATTTATGAACCAACCATAGAAAATTAAGTGATTCATTTATGTTCACTTCAAAGCTCCGTTAATATCGAGAGGCGCAACTATACGTATATACTACATGCTGTCCCTGCACTGTAGTGCATCAGTCTCAGCCGAATTACCTTTTTCGTAAGCGTGCTGCTAAAAGTCTTCTATGACTTCGATTGGATTGTCTTAACTTTAGCAGCAAAGATGAGAGGTGATTTAAAATTCTTCCTGCTCTTGAAGCACAGTTCTTGAAGAAATATTGCTGTTGGATATCGGAATGTGACTGCCCCACCCAACCAGCTTGAACAATTATGTTGACTTTCCCACAGATGGTCTTGCGCATATGCCCCACAATAAGTATCGGAGTAGGATGGTTCGTCTGTGATATTTGAGTTGTGTATCGAATTGAAGAGATTGTTTGAGACAAGAGTAATATTCGAAAAATAATGCATTTGAGTCGCAACCCAGAATAATTTCATACAGATTGTGAGCCTCATCAATCAGCTTTTTGAAGTTCATGTGTGGTGCAGGTTTATGACAATCACAGGGCTGGCATTCAGATGTGAACCATGCTTTGTGGTCTCACCTAAAAATTAATAGAGCGTGGAGACCTTTCAACTGTCGCAAAGGTTCTAAAAGACTTGCAAAGACCTTATATATGATACGAGTACTTACTGCTTCTACTTTCGATTATAAGGGCTATATTATGATGTTAAATGATTCCCCCGACACACAGCTCGGTTCATTTGTAAATTATTACTCAGGTTTTGTACGTCCAATTGCTTACAGTCTATTTACTTTGTGTGCACTACCTAATAAAAGATATTTGTTACTCTGCCAAGCCATGATTCTGCGGAGTGTTTTTTAAGACTCAGCAACGTGCCCAAGTATTATCATCTATAGTGCTAAACTGCCTGACTTGTTAATCCAATTTGATTGCATCTGTATTAGAGGTGACCTTTCGCCTTAGGGGTGGTCCATCCACTACTACGTTCCTCAACACATAGTGATGTCTCATGGATTCTGACCAAGTATGTAGCTTTGCAAGTCTGTGGTTTCTAAGCGATTGTGGTGGTAACTTGTTCTATTGCAGCGCTGTCTTAGCGTTATGGATATTGCTTTTTTAGACTTTGTGCTGATCACAAGCTGATATGATGCTTCCTTGATAACCATAAAGGCAAAGGGCTTTGACTTATTCGACCAAGACGTCCTACGTATTTCCGTTTATGATTCAGGAAAGTTGAACCTAAAGTGTACTTACTTTTTTTTCACGTAGTACTGACCACTTGGCTTTAAGTTCAGATACTACTGAAGCTGTTCCATTTTGAACTTTTGAATGCGATGTTTCAATGCCATGTCTTCAGTAATACAGTTGAGAACTTTAACGCACCTTCTGTCGTAATGAGTAGGTACGTGGCGCAACGAACTCTGGAGGTCCTTGAGTTGAATGTAAATTCACTGATAAGTGTCCAACGAAGAGCCACGCTCGCACGTGGAAGTGGTGTTGCGATCTTCATTAGAAAAAGCTTGCGATGTAAAAGAGTGTACAGCCCTACAGTGTGTAGGTTTCAGGAGCTAGAGGCATGCATCGTGTACATGCCTCTCCGAAACTGAAAGCGGTTGTACATGGTCTCTGTCTATATAGCTGAAACTACTTAATCCGCCTTATTTATCCAATCCACCTTATTTATCTCAGAACTCGAGATACTTTTTCGATTACAAACGCTAGAATCTGAAGAGAATTATTTCATAATCAGCGGAGGTTTCAACACCAAACACACAGATTGGGAACATACGAGGGGCGTTCAATATATTCTCGGTATCGATATGACGGAAAATGCGAATTCAATTTAAATTGTTTTTATTTTTCAATATGATCTCCCCTAACATCAATGCATTTGTTACATCTTGAGATAAGCTTTTTTAAACCCTCAAAATAATAAATTTCCTCCTCCTCCATTTATTGCCGACTTGAGTTCTTCATCATCCGAAAATCTTTTTCCACGAAGACATTTTTTCAAATCTGGAAACAGGAAATAATCACTAGGGGCAAGGTCTGGACTATAGGGTGGGTGTTGGATTTCTTCGAAACCACAATCTCGCGCAGAAGCCTTGGAAACTCGCGCCGTGTGAACAGGATCGTTGTCATGAAGAGGCAACACACCCGCTGCGAGTTTACCCCGTCTTTTCTTTTTAATTTCCTCCCGCAAATTATGCAAAGTGGAAGCGTAGGATGTGGCGTTGATGGTTTCACTTTTTTTTTTGTACTCAATGAGCAAGATTCCCTTTGAGTCCCAAAAAACTGTGGCCATGAGCTTCCCGGCAGACGGAGTGACTTTGAACTTCTTCGGGGGGTCTGTTCCTTTTTTATGCCACTGCATGGACTCTTGTTTGCTTTCAGGGTCATAGTGGTGGACCCATGTTTCGTCCCCAGTAACAATTCGATCCATAACACCGTCCGCGTTCTCACTACACATCTCCAAAAGCTCTCTACAGCATGCGATTCTCACTTTTTTCTGAGGCGCTGTGAGCATTCGTGGCACCCACCTTGCACTGACCTTTGAAAGGTTAAGATGGTCATGAAGAATGGTGTGAATGGTACCAATTGAAAGCTTGGTGATCTCTACCATCATTTTCACCTTTATTCGGGCATCCTCAAGAACAAGTTTTTCGACTTCTTTGATGCTTTCTCCCGTACAAGCAGTAGCCGGGGCGCCGGAGCGGGGGTCGTCTTCAATGCTCTCTCTGCCTCTCTTGAACTCACTTGACCACTTTTGCACAGTTGATAATGAAGGTGCGGAACCCTGGTAAACAGCCACCATCTCTTCATGAATAGTTTTTTGACTTTTTCCTTGCTTAGTGAGAAATTTAATTACAGCGCGATGCTCAATTTTCACCATCATCGCCTCAGTTGCCATTATGATTCTGTTTAACTAGAGATAAAACGCGAATTAATAATCACATTTATATGAAATTTTACATGAATGCACTAAAATAATAGTGTGTGCAATTTATATATGCAACCACAGCTTCACCCCGATACCGAGAATATCTTGAACGCCCCTCGTAATACACTAAACACTAGGGGGAACCTACATAACCGAGTTATGTACCGACTCGGGCTAAAGGCGTCGGATAGTCCGTAATTTTCCAGACACGACTCCCACCTGGATCTCCTGTTATTTCAATACTTACAACTAACAGGCATGAACTAAAAAACTATATACATAACTACATATACTGTCTACGCACTTTCGTGTATGACAGTGACCACTGCAGTCTCAGTACTGATTCCTAAGGAACTTGTACAATTATATTGTAGTAAGGTATATTGCACACCATTCTCCAAAACATTGACGAGAGCCATCTAGTACCTTAAACAAATGGACGAGACTATAAAACGAACGATGGACAATACAATACCTCGGTATAAACACACGAACAAAGAAGACACATTCCGCCATGCAACTATGGACACACCAATACAAAAGTAGACTGTATTCGAGACTAAAAACATTGTATAGGTGGTTAACTGACAGCCATATGTAACTCAGTGCTCATGACACTGAAGTCGTCGATCGAAAATCTCCAAGGATTAACAAAAAAAAGTACAGAGCATCTGTAAGTTTGTATTGGAACAATAAAATTCGGGTTGTAAACATCAGTAACCCGAAATAAATAGAATATTTCGGAGGGTAAAATCAAAACGAGCTTTCATGTCTAAAGATCGATCGAAAGACGAACAATTACTGTTAACAGCTGGCCTACATCTAGGAGAAGCTGTCGATGATGACAACTGCTTTGTGATCGAGGATCCTCAAAAGAAGTTTGAGGCCATAGGAGTGATTTTCCAGGAAGTGTATAATGTGAATGATGTCATAGGACCGGATTACTAGCTGGAAAATCGGGTCCTTTGCACAATTCCTACCTTCGAAATGATATGGAGAACTGACGATTCGAGAACTCAGGGTTCACTGAGTTCAATGACGAAAATATGGAAAATGGCTTTTCATTTCGAAGAACTCCAAACGATATTCGAATATCTAAAAAGTAAGAAATCAGTAGGAACCGATGGCATACCAAATATTGTGCTTCGACATCTCCCACTAGAAGCAGTGCACACCACCCTATCTACCGCATTGGAAGACAGTAGTGGTGCATCCCATTGCCAAAAAGAATAAAGACACATCCAATCCGGCGAATCTTGGGTTTGGGGGCTTGTCCTAAGACTTGTTTTCGTTTGAACACCAGAGTCGGAGTAATCCTAATACAATAGGATGAACCTAGTAATACTGGACTATTTCGTCATTAAGCTGACTCGAGGGCATATTGCTAGAGCAATGAACCCGACGAACCACCTGATCTCCAGGGTTTATTAACCTAATCATATGTACCACGTGAGCTTGCACTTTAACGAGTTTGTTCCCCCAGAAGCGTTCCTCTATCTGCATAAAAAATTACTGATACAAGATAGACCGGCGGTGGCGCTAATCTTACACGTCGCTCAAACACATGCGGAGAAGCAACTCAACGATATAGACATCGCTCATGGCAGTGAGTCTCCGATTTAGTGAATTTGGGGACTCAGTGAAGGAGTTTCCTTCAAATCCGGGCTAGCCCCTTATGGAGCAGGGTTGGCAATACTTTGCTTTTAAGCCATGGCCGATTTGCATAGTTTAGGTAGTTTAGGTAGATTAAGCAACATTTAAATATAAAAATAAAAATGTAATATTAAAAAATATAAAAATAAAAAATAAAAAAAAGTGCGTATTTAATAACGCAACATAGGTAAGATACTTTAAGTAGTTAATGGTTTATTTTAGGTAGTTTGTAAGTTTTATTTATATAAGAACAAAATTGTCCATTCACTAAGTTTTTTTTTCAAAATTTAAAACTATTTTCTTACTATTAATATTATTAAATTAAATTGTACAGCAGATTATAAGGTTCGTCAAAAGGCATACATTAAGTGTTAGATTTAGCGGCCAGTTAGTTGTAAGATGATTGTTAAGTTAACTAAGCAAATTTTTAAGCGTTTTTTTTTTCCTGTATAGCATATAAGTAATAATGAATATAATAAATAAAAATGCATTAGAACCAAAAAGCTGTTGCGAACTCATATCTACTGATTGTTTCCGATTCTATGTAGATTAGGATAGATCTTGGCTACTCTGGACTTCAAAAGTTTTCAGTGTTGCATCTGAGAATAGCTAGCAGTAGCTAGCAAAGCCTTCTCAGTTGAAGACAGATTGAAATTGAAGAGACTTAAGTACTTTTTCTCGAGTGTCAAGAAGGGTCTTCATATTTCAGAACCAATCGCTTGTTTGATAAACAAAAGCCGTCAACATATTCAACCAGTCGACATAAAAGTCGCCACTTACTTTCGCCGCATACTTTCCTAGATAAAGCGATGCATGGTAGGGGTTGGAATATGTCTTAGTTAGTTAGTAAGTTTGACTGTGGACTGTGTTGTCACCATGTTGGGGACTAACAACTTCCTCTTATTTTTAGAACCAACCACTTGTGCTTGTGTTTGTGGTTCTCCTTAGTGTAATGGGTAATGAGTTCCAAAGGACAGTGGCATGGACCAAGAATGAGCGCTCAGATTGCAAGCAATGGGATCGGCGCGAATAAGGATGGCTGTTCTGTTATACAAATACTCATGCTGTTGGGTCTGTATAATACCATTCAAGAGGATTAGCGTTCGAAACCTAATGAGGTTATCGAAGCTGAGGCCCATTATTTGTAGAGAGTAACTTGCTATATGGTCGAAGTATCGTTTAGTAAAAACATATCTTGCTAAGTTGTTTTAGATGACATTTAGTTTACGCCTAGTATTATAGTCAACAAGGCAGAAAACTTCGCAACTATATAGCAATATATGTAATGAAAAGGACTTAATAAGCAGCATCTTAGTTTTGATTGGCAATGAGTTTTACGTTGCCCGTAGCAGTCGGGGACCATTATATACATTTCCGATTATAGTTGCAGCATGATCTATCCAGGTAAGGGTATCGTTGAAAACAATACCCAGAATTCGAGACTTAGTGACGTATTCTATGCATTACTGCCGTAATCTTATTGGTGGAAAGCTGGTAGTATCTAGTGACTGCTTATAAATACAGAGTGTCTTGGACTTCGCTGGATTCAGTGATAAATTGTGTTTGAGGGCCCACTGTTGTAAGATCTCTAGATCTTCGTTCATCATTTCAATAGCAATACTGAGCATATCCAGCGGGCAGTACAAGTATAATTGGACGTCGTCAACGAACATGTGGGCAGTACGATGTTTAACAAGTTGTGGGAGTTCGTTCACATAAAGTGGAAATAGTATGGGCCCAAGAATTGAACCCTGTGGAACTCCCGCGCGAACTCCAAGAAACGAAGACATTCGGCTTCCTACTGTCACATATTGCTGACGGCACGTGAGGTATGAATGCAAGAGTCTGACTGCCAGAGACGAAAATAGAATTTCATACCGCAGCTTCTTATAGAGGAGAAAGTGGTCCATCGTGTCGAATGCTTTCGAGAAATCCAACAACGTCAAGAACGTAGGACAGTTAGTATCCAGACCATTGCCAATGTCGTCGAGAATAAGCAAGAGTGCAGTTTTACAACTCCTTTTTGCGCGAAAACCGGTTTGGGCGGGATTTAAGAGGTTATTGTCACTTAGGCGCGCTTGCATATGCTTTAGCATAGTTTTCTCGAATACTTTGGATAAAAACAGTAAGATTGCGATTGGTCTATACTCAGTGTCAGTTCGGCTTTGTGACTTGTGTATCGGTAATATCCTAACCATTTTCTATGAAAGGGGGTACTCACAAGTGGTAAGTACGTGATTAAAAATATGTTTTATGTATTTGAGTATGAAAGGAAGCAGGAGTTTTACAAATTTAGGATTAATTTCATCCAAACCTATCGCATCAGATTAAACCGATAGCACGGCTTCAACTACATGTTCATCCACAAGCCGAATAAAGTTGAAATCTGCTATATTGTCATAGTCGCTAAACTGATTCTTAAACTGTGCGGAGTCTTGATATTGAGCTGGCGGCTCAGAGACCGACACAAACTGCGAATTGAGAGCATTAAAGTCTACATCGTTAGTTGCACCTGAACGCTGTCTCACATTGCTTAGTTTGCGCAGTTTTTGCAATAGAACTTTCACAAGCGGGGTTTCAGGGTTGAGGAAATGTTCATAGTGGCACTGCTTTCCAGCCCTTATACGAAGAACAACTATGTTGCGAAGGGACCGATAAGTGTCGTAGAGTACGGGGAGTTTGTATCGTTTCCAACGAGCGTATGCTGTATCATGATTATGGATCAGATTTAGTAAATCTCTATTAAGCCAATGGGAGGGATCTGGTAACAGGGGCTCTATGTCGTAACGGGACATGCTGATCGAAGAGTGTTTAGATATTTTGTTAAAGAAATGATATTCGCTGATTAACTGATCAAATAAATATAGTCCCACCGAATTTAGATAACGTCAGACCGTAAATCTTGGTAATCAATGTTTTTAAAACCTCTATCAGCAATAACATGATTAACTGCGTCAAATTGGATATCATATGTTAGGAATATCAGATCATGTTTGGAGAAGCCTGGCGATGTGAGTTGACTACAAGAGCAGGACGTTTCTGCTATCGTTGGCAAAGATCACATCAAGAAGGGTAGCAGGGTCGTCAATAGTTTTAAACGCGTTCCCCGTATTGGTTTTTTAACTTGATTGAAACGAAAGAAGTTACAGGTAGCCAAATCAGGTGAATTCGGTGGCTATTAGATGGTATTTGTTGAATTTTTTGCCAAAAAATTACGAATAATGATGGTACTGTGCGACGATGCGTTATCATGGTGCAAAATCCACGAGTTTTCTGCCAACAATTCTGGTCTCTTTCGGCGAATTGCTTCATGCAAATGTCTCACAATGCCAAAATAATACTCTTTGTTTACTGTCTGGCCTTGTGGCAAAAATTCATGATGCACTACACCATTGTAATCCATGAAAACCGTGAGCATTGCCTTTTTTTGACTGAAAACGACGTGGTTTTTTTGGTCTCGGCTCATTTGGTGAATGCCATTAACTTGCCTGATGTCTGGATTGCGGATTGCGTGTCGTACCAACAAATCCACGTCTCGTCTCCAGTAATGATCCTTTTGATGAATATGGGATCGGATTCAGCGTCGCAAATCATCTCTTTTGCGACGTCAACACGCTTTCTTTTTTGCATGAAATTGAGGACTTTTGGCACCAACTTTGCTGCTACATAACAGAAACCCAAATCATTAACCAAAATGTCTTGGACAGATCCATATTCAATGTTCAAGTCCTCCGCTATCTCTCTGATTGTGAATTTGCGGTTATTGACCAACATTTCTTTTAGTTCATCAATGTTTTCGTCGGTTTTCGATGTCGATGGTCTGCCACTGCGTTCATCATCTTCGATTGACTCACTACCACTTTGAACCTCTCGTGCCACTGATAAACGACCGTTTTCTTTAGAGAATCGTTGCCAAAACACTTTTCCTACATTTCCAACGTTTGCGCACCATTAAATCCGTTTTTTACGCAAAATTTAATACAAGTTCGTTGTTGTAAATTTAGATCCATTTCTAAAATTGTAAAAAATCGCCAACACACACAGATGTACGAGTAGATGTACTCTTGGCTACGTAACTTTTGCATCTGTCAAGCTATGATGCTAAGATTTAGAGACAGATTTACCAACTTAACAAAAAAAACAGAACTCAAATCGGAAGAATGGGAGCGCCACACGGTGGTATCCCCCGGGAACTTTTTGATCAAGGTGGTATCTATGTTTTTTTGGTCTGTAGGTTACTCCAACTAACAAACACTCAACACCACATACAACATTAACAAACAAGTAATCGGATGTGCAACTAGCAGTTGATTTGTGGACAACATTGGCTCGTTGTCCATTGCGCACATAAACAGCTAGACCCTCACCCAATCGACCAATTCGATCGCCTCTAAAGAGCTTATAACCATCCATATTATAGACCTTATACGGGAAATCGGGAAAAAACCAAGTTTCGGATACACAAACTAAGTCAATGCTAGAGTTAATGAACAGCAAACGAAATTCATCCAGTTTTGGTTTCAGACTCTGAGCAGTACACGAATCATTTCAGCTACACTGTTTCCGTCTACGGTAGATGTCACCAACCCAGACCCAAAGTACGTTTGCACGGAAAACAGTTGGCCTTTTTTCTTCATTCCTACTGCATGCTGGAGAATAGTCCGATTTCCAGTGTCACGTAAAGAGATCGGCCGCTTTGTCTTTTTTCGGTAGCAAGCAAGTGCTTTTAGCATTTTGTTCCTTTCTCCAAAGCTGGTGAACTGGAAAATGACAGGTGGTTCGTCATTGTTATTGCGGTGTTTTGTTCGAAAAACATTCTTCAGTGCTGGTGATGATATCTCGATGGTATCGCAGAGTTTATTACAAGTAAAGTGCAAGTTTTCGTGAGTTTTGGGATGCCGAAAACAACAGCCTCAGATAAGAATTCTTTCAGAAATCTTTCCCTTAGGGTATGATGTGAAGTGAGGTAAGTTAGCAAATATCGCATATCCTTATATTAATGGGTTATCGTTTCGATTTCCAACTGTAGAAGTCTATAGACTGTCTCAGTCAGCAGTACGCTAAGAAGTAGCGCTGACGGTTCAATAATTGGTTTTGGCTATAAGAGTTGCGATTAAGAAATAGCGCAGAATAGAAATCAAACCAACCGATAGCCTCATCAGTTCTGATAATCACATCCTAACTAACATAACGACTGCAAATACGTGAAACTACGGTTCGCGGTTTCCCAGAAATCCACACAATTTATTAGCTTCAAGATACTCGTAAAAACAAAACTTATTTCATCTCACAAGCAATAGAACAACAATTCGGGTAATACATTTTGACTGGCAACTAATAAATCTCAGCCCTGCTTACGGTAGCTGAAAGTTTACCGAAGTTGACTGAAGCATCAGAGTTAAAGCTAATGATTCCCTGTCAGAGGTTGGAATATCTTGGTGCATATTTTCACGCTCCAGAGCGATGTTCTCCAATTCCCTGTAGATAACTCATCCGACAAGGGTTAAACTACGAGTACCAATCGAAGAGCAACCACTTTGAAATTCTTGGCGCATAATTTCATGGGAGTTGATATCTTCAGTATGCAGTTACTGTAAGGAAGCAGCATCATGATTCAGGACGGAGAAGTTTAATCCTCATCAGTGCACACCTGATGTGATTTAGTGAAGGAGAAAATCCTTGGGACAACATTCTCTATGTTGTTGCAGGTTGTGTGCATCGGTATGGGAGTAATTCGCTCGGAAGACTGTATGTAGCCGTACCACGATGGCGATGACGTTCCAGAGATTACTCAGGTGCTATAACTCAGTAGATAGATTGCTAGTGGTGTGCTTATGGCGGAACTGGAAATCAGGAGCTTAATTGAGAATTCATATCTGTGTGATGAGGGAGGTATGTGAAATGTTTTTTTTTTTTTTTTTTTTTTTGTGGAATCACCACACAATTTCCTTGTGCCGGGATGCAGGAGCAAAAGTGAGAATCAATTAATCACACGTTGTCACATGCAGCTCATGCCATAGACCATTAGCTAGGGCAACCAGTTGATCTCTCCTCAGACACGCGATAAATGGTAAATGGAAGGCTCAAAGGCAAAATGCAATATGCTCAATTCAAGCATCCTTGAACAGGGACTGGGATTTCGGTTCGTACGGATAGTGTGATATTACACGAAGTTACAACGCATACAATGCTTAGGTAGGGCTGCCTGGCAGGCTGGCTGGTGTGTAGCATATGTTTCGGTTGACTTATCAACCGACGCGGCGATATGGGCCGTAGAATTTATGTGTTGAACGTGCAGACACGAACCAAGGGAACTGGTGACATAGATTTGTTAGTATCCCAAGTCACTTGGATGCGAGGTAGTTGATAGGATACATGGTATAGATTTTCACGGAACGGTAGAGATGATTTAAATATGTAGTTGAGTTTAAATTTATCGTCTATGTATGCCATAGTGAATGGTATTTTTAATTTACTCTTCCGATAAATCGAGAGCACATCGATCGTAATTGGTTTTAAGTTTATAAATCATATGTTCCATCAAGTTTCACATTTTAACAGTCAATGGACGAATTTAGTTTTGTTTTCAAAGGATGCCACCCTGGATCTTACTACTACTGGGTGTGAGCCTGGATATAAAATTTACTTGGACTAAGCAAGAAGCCAAGGAGTTATGGGTTTTTTGACACTGATTTCGGAAATTTATCGGGATTGTCACTGAGGAGGATCTGTTCTTTTCTATAAACAGAAAAAGAAGTGATAAATAATTATAGGCTTACTATAAACTTGCATATGCCAAAGAGAGTTCAATTGACTTATAAAAATATTATCCGAAAGATTACATCGGTTCATAAATGTCTGGTTAAGCTTTTGTATTCTATTGGAGACCAACTGAACATTTGCTCTTTTATGTACAATACGAGTAGATCTTTGTTGGAATGATGCCAGTGTAGGTTTAGCATCATTTTAAGCAATTTGTTTTGTGGGACCTGTAATTTTTTAATAGACATTAAGCTCAATTACACCAGACCTGGCACCTGTATTAGAGAATCGATTGGAAAATCACTTTGAGTATTGTGATACATTTTTCTAGAAAAAAAGATAGCTTTCATCTTTTCAACATTTACCTTTATTTTCCATTTATTGTAGTAATCTACCAATATTTTCGCCGTATTTATTAAATTCATCTCAATGCCTATAGCCAATTCATGAGCAGAAAATATTGCGGTGTCTTCGGCATAGATAGGTGTTTCACATTCTGGTAATATTGGAATATCGTATATATACAGGCTGTCTCCTAATTCTTCAAGGATAATTTGGGAAATGATTCTTACCATTTTTTATCGTGGGTTTAAAAAAAGGCTTACTTTGGTGTACCCTGCCACATGTTAACGGAGATTGCTCTGTTAAGCCTAATGGTAGGACTTTATTTATAAAAAACTCTAGCCCTTGAAACTGCGTTTAAATAAAGTTGATACCTTGTTTGACTCTTCAGATATCCAATTTCTAGGCCTGTTCAATTTTTCTTGTGCATACTAATTTTTGACCGTAAGGTCACTTTCCGTCCGAAAAGACCTAGTCCCAGCATCTCATTTGGAGGGCATTACATATATTTCACAAGGTGGCGCAAAAGTCATCATCCTATCGGGAGATGCCTTAATTTTTGCAAATGGAGGCAAATGTCAATTCTACTTTGAACTTTGTGAAGCAAACAGATACAAAATACACATCAACTCCTAGAGAACGCGAAATAATTGTTGCGATTTTTTTTCGAAATAATTCATCGATAGTGTGTGCGCAGCATGATTTTCAGCGCAGATTTCCTGGTCGTCCGACACTAGCTGTGCAAGCACTATGACGTTTAGCCGGTCGCCTAGAAGAGTATGGGACAACACGAGATGCTTCCAGGTTTGGTCGGCTCCGAACCAGCCGTTCCGCTGAGAATATCCCATCTACGGTTGAACATGTCGAAGAGGACCCCGGAATATCGACTAGATGATGTGACCCGAATTAGGCATCAATCGGCTGTCTTTACAGATAATTTTGGTGAAAGACTGTAAGATGTTCCCTTACAAAGTGGAGATAGTGCATCAGCTGTTAGCATTTCCGGGTCGCCTAGTCTCTTGTTTTGGCGATTTGCACTGAGAGGAAAGATCGCTTGTTTTACTGAGTTATTTCCGTGGGGTTTTTTGAAGTTACTAGTCAATGTCAACAAGCCTCAGATTCTCAGAATATCCGTCAAGAATTCGAGGACCTATCACCGGAAATTCTAGCAAGAGTAATGGAAAATGCCACAAATCAGACCCGAATAATCTTCAATTCTGGCGGCGGTCACTAAGCCGATATCATTTTTTCGACATAATTTAAGCCATCAAATAAACATAATCCAGAAGCAGAACCAAAGGTTTTCATTCATAAAAAAAGATTTCAGACCAATAAATCTGTCATCATTTATGCTTAAAACCCTGGAACGATTATTGGAGATTCACATCAGGAATAGATGCAGTAATGGCTTTTTGACTGAGTCACAGCGTGCATATATGAAAGGAAAATCAGAAGGAACCGGAGAGCCTACACTTCGATGAGTTTGCGATGGCAGCCTTCATCGATATTGAAGGAGCCTTCAATAACGTGGAGTGCACCGTCATTAAAAGTGCTCGAGTAGAAGCTAACATTGAACATGACATAACAAACTGGGTTTGCAACATACTTACAAGTAGGAAAATAAACTGTTCCATTGGGCAAAGCTCGGTTAGAATGTCCGTAACCAGGGGAACCCTCCAGGGGGAGTCATATCGCCACTCCTGTGCGTGCTGTTTATCAATGATATCCTTAAATAGCCTCGTGCAATGGGTATAAGTTCCACGGCATACGCAGATGGAAGTACCCCTGAAGACGATCAGCACTTGGGCAAAAAGCAAAATGCCAACCCTTCCAAAACGGAACTGGTTCTTTTTACAAGATGGTACAAGATACCGCAATTCAAAAACCCAACATTCAACGGAGTTGAACTGTCGGACAATGCGAAGTATCTGGGTGTGATTCTGGACAAAAAATATTAATTGAAATCTTAATGTAGCGGAAAGAACCAAAAAGGCATATAATGCGCTCTTTTTATCTGCAAAAGAACGGTGAGAAGAATTTGGGGCTTAAAACCTTCTACGCTGCACTGGCTATATACAGTGCTGGTAAGACACATACTTAAATACGGCGCACTACTATGGTGGAAAGCAACAAACAAGAAAACGGTTTACGAAAAATTAGCGGCGGTTGAAAGAATGGCTTCCATAGCCATTACAGGTGCGCTCCGTACCATCCCTACGGCAGCATTGGATGTCTTTCTGCTCCTAACACCGTTTGATTTACAGATCAAAAAACTTGCTGGCAATAGTGCGATACGACTCACTAATCTGGGTTCCTTCAGGAGCAGTAGTTTCTGACTCGGCGCGGTCCTAGCGGAGTTACTGCCAGGCAATCCAATTCTAACGGAAGAAATTCCTTCCTTAGTCGACTTCGCCATCCTGTATGATATAATATATCCGAGAAGAGGACTGGAAAAAAAAATTCAATAATCAGGTCAAATGAAATTGCAGTTCTCGCAGATGGATCAAAAACAGACGAAGGAACAGGTTCTGGTATCTTCTCAGAAGACTCAGATCTAAGAATGTCTATAAGACTATCGGACGCAAGCAGTGTCTTCCAATCAGAGATTCAGGCTGTCCTCAGTGCGGTTGAGCAAATGCAGATGGGATCGGTATCCGGAAGAGATTTCGCTATCTACATCGATAGCCATGCCGCACTCAAGACAATAGAATCAACTAACGTCAACTCTGATACAGTCAGGGGCTGTCGCACCGTGCTCAAAGCACTATGCAGACAGGAACAGGTAAGACTGTGCTGGGTGCCAGGACACTACGGTATTAAAAGAAATGAGCAAGCGGATGAACTTGCAAAAAAAGGAGGGCTACTCGACAATATTGAGGTTGCCAACATCAAACCACTCCTTTGCGAAGAAAAAATTACAAAGACAACCTATGGTGGTCAAATCTCGAAAGACACAGGGTATCCAAAGGAACTTCAAAGGCCTTTCTGGCTTTTGCAGGGAAATTGGGTGGTTCACTAGGGCGTTTGTTTAGGTCTTTGCCATTTGAAGACAACACCGAGATCGCGATGTTTTGGTGCCTGGTGTTTGTGTGATGGCATATCAATCATACCCCTGTTTAAACTAGCCTTACCGATTTACGAGTTTTTAAGAATCCTATGAACATTGCGAACATTGGACGTCACAGATCTAGGCCATCTACTACTTTGAGCTTTGCCAGAATTTTCGGCAAATTCATAATTACTTTTCGATTTCTGCATAACTGTTTTGCGATTTCATCGATTTTCATATTTTCTTTTGGAAAATTGAGAGCTAGTTAAGCCATTTTCAGTACAAACAGATGATTTGCTTATTAAAAGCAGAGAAGGATCCGCTCTTACGATGGCTTAAAGGAAACTGAATGGAAATTTATTGTATTGTACTATCATTTTATAACACCACATAATTGGTTTTTACAGAATAACGCTGAATCTATTTTAGTGTTTTCACTCATATGAATTCAAAAAAATACAAACTAAATGAAGAGAGAAGTGCTTAAACTCATTGTTAACTGTATACGGGTATTTTGTCGCTGTGTGTACACTCGAAAACGTTTGACAACATTACTCCCCACCTATTTATTGATATTAAAAATGTTTCCAGTTGAAGTTGCGCGATTCACCAACTTGCGTGCCCAACTGAACAACATCAAAAGAAAAGCCAAATCTGCTCTCGGTTTCGTCAAACGGTGATCTAAGGAATTTCAACTTACCTATGTGTATGTTAGTTAATCACTTTATTCAACCTATCCTCGGTCTCTCATTCAATACGCTAGTCAAGTGCATCCACCTTATCACAGCAACCATATGATAAGCGTATACTATCTACGGCGAAGGTTTATCTGTTTCGGGCTCTTTCCTGGACTGAAAATTTTAAGTTACCAGCTTACATTCATCGCCTGAAACTGATAAGCCAATAGGTCCTTATTACTCTTCATGTAGTTGGTGATATCCTTGTGTAACACCAACTTAATTAACTCACGAAATCTCAGATATGTTCTTCTCTTCCGTATTAATCCTAACCGAACGAAATATGGATATCATAAGCTCATGTCCAGAATACTACGCCAAGTCGAATCTATTCGACCTATCTTTGACTATCACCGAAGCAAACTTTCCTTCAATACTGCGCTATACTCTCAAATTTGTTTGTTCTTAAGTTTAGTGTGCAAGTTTTTGACCTGGGCCTCAACCAATATTCTTCTCTATAATTTCGCAAACGTTCTTAAGGTCTTCGAAAGCGTGCATTTTGACTTTGGGTATTGCTTTATGGATGCGTCTTCTGTTGGGATGGTACCTCCATGGTACCCATCAAACAATAAGGGTTATCATTAGCAATATTGTTAAGGCTTTGATAAATGTTCTCGTCTGAAGTTAAAACAGTGTGATCGAGATCCTTGCATGTCCCAGCTGTCCCCCTAACATTGTAGATTGCTATGCAAGCGTGAATTCTCCGACTTCGCCAAAATTGACATCAAACTAGGAAGACAACATTCGAAATCACCCTGGTGCACAGCCTCTAAACGACGAGTAGCCTTACATTTCTGGATAAAATATGTCCAAAAAATAAATTTTGCTAATGAAGTTTCTTGTCTCTGTCAAGGTAAACCTATCAGTTTAAAAAGCAAGTTACTAAAACTTAATCCAATTATCGACGAAAGTGGCATTATACGCTTTAATGGACGACTAAGAAATGCTTGGCCGCCTATGTGTGAACGATTTCCTATTATACTACCTCAGGAAAGCAAATTTACTGAGATGCTTGTAGATCAAGGACATTCGTGTACTACGCATGGTGGCAAGCAAACAACGCTGAACTTTCTTCGACGACGCTATTGGATAATCGATGGTCGAGCCTCAGTTCAGAAGTTCATTCGTCGTTGTTTGACATGTTTTCATCAAAACCCACTAATTACAACCCAAATTATGGGAAGTCTTCCCACTCCTCGTTCTGCTGTTCAAGCATTCTGGGTTAGATTATTCTGGACCTTACGCTATTCGAACCACAAAAGGCCGAGGTCATCGCAGTTACAAAGGATGGGTTGCCCTCTTTATCTATCTGAGCACTAGAGCCGAGACGTTAATTGCAGCTTTGCGACGCTTCTTTTTCACACGAGCATACAGTCCTAGCATCTATAGCGACTGTGCAACGGCATTTTCTGGTGCAAATTCGGCACTCAAGGAGGATTTTGCAGCCTTTCGAAACCAGATAGCGAAAGGTGCGCCATCCACTTCATTCCACCAGGATCTCCGAACTTTTTAGGCATATGGGAGGACGACGTCAAGAGCATGAAACGTCATCTGAAGCGAAGCATCGGTGAAGCAAGTCTGACTTTTGAGAAATTTTATACCGTCTTCAAGCAAATTGAAGCTGTGCTTAATTCGAGACCTTTGTCAGCACTGTCTAATGATCCCAATGACTTAGCCGCCTTGACCCCTGGGCACTTCTTGGTGTTCGGCCCCATCACTGCCACTCCGGAACCAAACTTGTTGGACATCAAGACCGGTAGACTTTCACGGTGGAGATAGTTCCAACAAATGCAGCAGGATTTTTGGAAAAGGTGGAGTTGTGAGTATTTAGATGAGATCGAGGTAAGAAACATGTGGAAACAAGCCAAAATGAACATTAAAGCGGGCGACCTGGTTCTTGTTCGAGATGAACGTGCACCACCCACCACCCCAATGGCCACTAGGCCGAGTCTTGGAAGTACCTTTTCTCCATCGATTGTAAAAAACAGATCTGATTGAAATATTTCACTATTATTTTCGTTAGATCTTTTCCCAGCACGGCTTCCCTTTAACCTCACAAATTCTTCCGGCATCTGTTTTAAAAGAAGTTATCTTTGCTATAACTTCCACGCGCAAACCATATGGAGATGCGAGCTCACAGAATCATGGTACGAAAATAGGAGCTCTGTTTTTCCAATACCCAAGGCTAGATTTGAAACCTTAGCAAGAAGGAAATGCTGTCCAATATTTATGGGGTATCCATGGCGAGCGACAATCTTCAATTGCAAATATCGTTAAGTATTTTAAAGCCACATGTTCACATATTGCTAACGCCTTCGTATTCCATTTTTAACAAAAAGTAGAAGATGCGAAGCTCAGGAATTCAAGCTTGATCTGATTGCAGCTGAAACCGCGAATTCAAGCAGGACATACTAAAAGTTTTCTCGGGAATGCCTAAATCGTCGGTCTGGGCTTCCGCTGACAGTTGGATTTCTTGTGAGTTCTACTATTGCTACTATGATTCTCCAATAGAAAAAGTTGACGAATGCTCCTAAAATGTCTGAAACGTGCATTCTGCGAAGGCCGTTCTTTAAAGAACAATTCTCATGGCTGAAACATGTTAATTACAAGACTAATTATTGTACATCCATAATCTGTAAGTAGAATCACAGGGATCACTTTATACTGGAGTTGCTAAGCTTGTCGGTAGTGATATACATATTGTACTCGTATATGATACCATACGCTAGCAACTGAAAAAAGTAGTTTTAAGGGCTTTTCATGTCAAAATTTTAACGACACTGGAGCTTATTTAGCCTGCTCAATCGACTCGTGGTTCATAAGGTAAAATGGGAGTGCATATGAACATGTGTATGTCCAATAAATCCGACATATACGCCGTTGACACATTGTCCCCGTGTCAAATAATCGACTTCAATTTCATACATACATAAACCACTATCAGGACGTCTTCTAACATTAGCAAACCATGTTTCCATTAACTAAAATGCCATCCATAATTAACATACACACCACGACATTCAAAATATCTCATCCGTTGTATCAATTAGTCAAGCACTGGTGATTTGCAAATTGAACTAAATAATTTTGCGAACCTAGTTGGATTATTAGTTCACTTCAGCCATTTTGTGCATTGCAATTTTCTAAATTAGGCCACAATCCAATCTGTTCCGCACCAAAAATCACGGCAACCCCACGAACATATTCAACTATTATCTGGGCCAACATTAAGCCCTAAAGTATCCTATGTTTCGTCATTACATTACCAAACCAATAACAGGTCTGCCGAAACAAAGGTCTCAAACCCAAAAACCCGAAAACCCCATCCGATGTCATTAAAAAGGCTTCACAGCTGATATGTTTCAATGAGGAGTACTCGTATGTGTGGACAACATTATTATCAGACTTCATATCGCCTCTACCGCCAGCCAGGATTGTTAAAGGACCCTCCAATGTAGTGTCGTTTGGATGCTCGTAACTCCAATCTGACCTCAGGGTAGTTGTGTGTAGGTATTTATCGGCCCCAGTTGCATGTACCTATAATGAAGGAAATATGATATTCGCAGCTGTCAGCTAAAAATATAGAAAAAAAAAAGGAAAAATATCCTTAATGGCCAAACCGCTAACGATGCAGCTATGGAAACAGTGAAAGCCAGGAAAGAAATGGAAACGATGGACATATGTACCATAAATGAGAACCTCTTTGGGCAACACATTAACCAAACAAAAAGGGACAGCAACCAACGCTGGCGCTGGCAACATGATACGAGGGCTGTTTACACATGTCCACCAAAAAGTCCATGAATGTGAATCAAGGTAGACTTTTTTCGGGGATCAGTCAGGGCAGTCAGATACCGCAGGACCAAACTGAAACCACATGAGGAAAATGAATTGATTGTGTTTTGTCGGTGATGACTTTTGACTTTATTTTCACGAAATATTTCGTCCTGCAAATGGCTATCATGATGGTCGTTATGATTACAATTTCATTAAAATAGGGGAGCGACCGTGATGTTGGTGTTCACTTTATGGTAGACAATGTTATTTATCAGCTGATGCAGGCTGGAATTGGAATCAGGGCTTGGAAAAATGTGTCTATCTTGGATCTCAAAATTCACCCCCGAGAATTTTAAATGCACATTTAATAATATTATCGTTAAAAAAAAAGAAGAAAATGATAATATGTTACGAGTGCCTTATGGGCTATTGTTTTTGTCTGACTGTAGTAGGCTTGTTCTTTGATTGGAGTTCGCTCACATTTTGCTCTTTGTCGGAAAAAATATTTCATCTCGTTGAGGACTCTATCAACACAAAGCGTGTCCTTGTCGAGTTTATAGCGTTTTCACTTATTTACACAATCACAGATGTAAGAGCCTAAGTGCAAGTTGGAATATGGTGACTGATGACTGAGAAATCAAAGTTAGAATGGTGCAGTGCGGCATGACTTTGGGCATATTTTAAATATTATAGGTGGAGGTAATAATCCAGGAGAAAGGAATTGTGCCAACTTGAATTTTGGCAAAAAAAGATTCATTTTTAGCTAACTTCAACCATCTTAAAACCCTAAATGTATTGCCATTACCTTTCGTTCTTGACATTTGACATCTCCTTATTTCGCCTTGATGTGAACCCATCGTGGTATATCATGTTGATATTTTTAAGTAATTTCGCCCTATCAAATTCCCGGATTGAACGCTTTCCCATGACATTTTTTTGGATCCAAAAAAGTTGCATAATACGCTGGACCCTAACAGTGTGTATAATCAAGTAAGGAGCGGAAGTAGTGCAGATTTACACATCTTTGCCTACTTATTGCTCTCATTGTCTTTCTGGCGATCAGCTGAGATTCGAAAACCGAACTTCCGATTTGGAAGCCGGTCCACTACCACTTGAGCCAAGGTTTATAGTTTTTTTGTGTCTATAGGCTCCATGTGTTTCGCGTGTTATCATTAATTATAGTGCATGTTCTCACAAAGAAAAAATCAAAAAACTTGATGATTACTGGTGATTTTAACATAATCATAACGAAACTATATCCAACTATTTGTCCGTTTTTGCCTCTCATGGTCTAGTTTCTTATATTAACGTGCCCACTACAGCTTCCTCAGGACGATGTCTAGACCATACCTATGCACGTTTTAAAAATGTTGAGTCCAAGTGTGAAAAATGTGTCTTTGACTTAAAGAACTCGAAAATAAAAGTTAAGGGATGTTCTAATTCTGCTAAGAGACATACAAAAATTGACTACGCTAACCTAAAAAACTGTTTATTGCTTGAATCTTGAGAAATTCCTTATATTTGTAGCGATGCTTCTACTGCTTTAAAGTTACTTATGGACACCCTCCAAAGTCATATAGTATCTAGTTCTTGATAGTCATACCGCCAACACCCTGGACTTGTTTTTAACTTTTCACCCTGATAAGTACACCGTCGATGTGCTCGTCAGACCATTGCATCATATCAGCTAAATTCTCGTACACCCACCACACAGTTAGAGAAAAGATTCCTAAAAGAACCGTATGGCAATACGAGAAAGCCAAATGGAGCGGCATTAACCGCTTTTTAAGGAATTTTAACTGGTCGTTATGTTTCCTCGATACTGACGGGGATGCCGTTGCTGACATGATCACATACACTATTCTCTTTGGAATGAGATGCTTTATCCCTCATCGGATGAAGAGTATCAGACCAAAAGAAAAGGCATGCAAAGCAAAGGCAAAGCGGCTGCCAGGGTTAGAGAAAGGTTTTTTCGGTCCTTCAAGACCGGCCCAACTAAGGAAAATCGAAAAAAGTTCAAACGAGCCGAAAATGACTGCAACGCCTTCCTTAAACGTGTAAAATTCCAATACGACCAAAAACTGAGGCAAAAAATATTACAATGTCCCAAAGGTAGCTTTTGGTTGTTCATCCAAAACATTAGAAATTCTGCCTCATTATGGATCCCAACGTTCATTTACAATGACATTCCAGCTGTCAGCTCTTTGGAAAGAGCCAATCTGCTTGCTGCACACTTTGCGGCCAGTTCAACACTTCCATATTGTACTTTATATCCGCCTACACTTGAGTGCGTCGAATCTTCAATGGGACAAATCCACTTTCGCACTTGTGTAGTAGCAAGAGTACTCAAAGGTCTTAACATCCACAAATCCGCTGGTCCAGATGGTCCCCTTCTTCTGAAGAGGTGTTCTTCCTCGCTGGCAAAATCCTTGCGTAAGCTTTTTCATCAATCCTACTCTTTAGTACTTTTTTGGAGCAGTTGGAAAATAGCATTTGTCCAGCCCGTCCTTAAAAAAGGCGAATCTTCTTCTCTTTCCTCCTATAGACCCATTGCACTTACATCCCTTCTTTCTAAGGTCATGGAAACGCTGACAAACCGTCAGCTCATGAAATATCTCGAAACACGAAAACTTCTCAATGACCGGCCGTACGGTTTTAGTAGCAACAGGTCTACTGGTGACTTGATGGCATGTCTCACCGAAAAGTGGAACTGAAGCAAACATCAATCTGGATGTTTGGCATCAGGCTCTTTCGTCGAAAATGCGTGCTCTTGGGCTCGATGACTCTCTTCTTCAGAGGATTAGAAATTACCTTTCGGAACGTTCAATTCAAGTTGTTTTAGATGGTTTCAAGTCCGATATTCACAAAATAAATACTGGTGTGCCCCAGGGCTCCGTTCTGTCTCCGACACTCTTTCTAATTTTCATCAATGATCTCTTTTCTGCTACTTCTAATCCAATATATTCCTTTGCTGACGACAGTACTCTCTGCTTTTCGTTCGTTTCCGAACTCACGCGCCTGCTCTTCGGCTGTAGAACGGGAACGGCAGCGTATGTTAAGCGCATTATATTGCGATATAAACAGCATAACCAATTGGGGAACTATCGTGGAATTTAATGTTTCCAAAACTCAACGCTGTCTGCTGCCATTAAAGCGAAATTTAAATACCCAGCCATTATCCTAGAATGGCACTTGCATGGTCGAACCCGATAAAGTTTCCATTCTCGGTATGTGTATCAGTGACAAGGTACGTTGGAATGACCACATATTCGATGTCGACAAAAATGCTGCGAAATGTCTAGGTTTCCTCAAGCGATGTAAGAAATATTTCTCCTAGTTTTTGGAAAAATCCTTGAAAAGCTCATGAAAAATATGATACTGGTTTTCTTAATAAGATTCTGGGTTTTTCAATCCTGCTTAATTTGGTTTTCAAAAAGGCAAATCGACTGAAGATGCGTTATTGAATTTTTGTTCCCAAATTATGGCACACATTGATGCTAAAAAATGCACCGCCGGCTTGACATTGACATAACCAAAGCTTTTGATAAAGTCAACCACAAAATCTTGCTAGATAAGCTGTATAATGCTGGATTTCGATTGGTTTAGATCGTATCTCAAATTGTTTTAATTGACAAAATGAGGAGTGAAAAAGTGTTTTTCAATGTGGGTGTTCCTCAAGGTTATGTTTTAGGCCCGATTCTATTCTTAGTGTATATAAACTCACTATTTGCTCTTCAATTTAAAGACTCACCTACTGCATTTGCCGATGACATTGGTTTCTCTTACGGCTTAAACAGTCCTTTGGATCTAATTTCCGATGTCAATTGGGACTTTAAGTCTCTGGTTTGCTAAACACAATCTAGTTATAAGCTCAAACACTAAAATTATGGTTTTTGGCTTATCTACCTTCTACAATTGGGGTACAAATTTGTACTTTCACCCGCCTGAGTGTGAAAGATATCGCTTTTTAAACTGCAGTTGTAACGCCACTTTTTCCTGTCTGACATTTTGTTGTAATGTAGCTTGTAGTAATAAATGCTTTTTAATCGAGAAAGTGGACAACTTTAAGTATTTGGGGCTCTCCCTGGATTCCAGGATGACCTTTACAAGCCACATAGATGCATTAAAAAAATATTTCCGATCCCCTCTCAGACACTTTTATTATTTGAGCAATATATGTTCAGTCAAAATATGTTCTTAGAAAAATTTGTCGCAAACCTAGTAGATATTCCAGCTTTCCTTTATTCCGCAATCTAAGTATTCTTCCTGTTCGTCATTTGTACTGTTTTAAAGTATTAAAAATGTTCTTTATGAGGTCTGGTAACCGTAATTTTCGTTTGATTTCCAATTATAATCTACGTGAAAACTTGCTTCCGTAACTTCTTTTCTGTCTTAACTTTTCGGCTATTTAATAAACTCCCTCTTTCAATAAGGGCTTTTTCCATACCCCACGTGTTTTTAACAAAAGTAAAAAATTGGCTCTTTGGATATAATTACTCTGAAATGGAATCCCTAATTTCAGACGTTTGGGTATAAAATTTTGTTTTTATTCTCCTTTAGTCCTTTTGTTCTTTATAAAACTTAATTTATCTTATGTGAATGAATTATAACTGTATTTGTTTTGAGGCTCACCCCACCCAAAATTAGTTCATTATGATCTGAACCCTCTCATGCCATTTGTTGCCTACAGGCAACATTGTACTCATGTGCTTATAAGTCCTGTTATTTAAATTTTTTTGACTTGCGGTTTCTTGCAACATGCAGACTTATATTTTGTACAAGCTATCAGCTTATTGTTTTTGTGTTAGCTGCGCAGATGTTCATTAGGTAGCCGTTCTCCCTTGAGTGGAGGCGTCACAATTTTTTCGCGGTAAAAGTGTTTAAACAAAAAGCGTGTTGTAAAACTAAAACAAATATTTTATTTCAAAACTAAGTGAACAGTATTCATAAATAAAGGTAAGAGAATTATTTAAAATAAAATAAGGACTGAAACGAATAAAATTTGGAAACTTCAAAGCAAAAAAAAAAAAATTTCATAATTCGTGTAAATTTTTTTTATTTGCTTTAAAACTCTGTTTTTATTAAATTCATTCACAATTACAAAAGATAAAAAAAATTATTTGGTTCCCATTTTTTCTCAACTTCTTTCGAATGTCCTTCATAAGTTTGGTGACAGTTACATCCGTGATCTTTTTGCACGTTCTTTTCCATTTAGCACTAAGATCGCTTACGTCCTTTGCACACTGCTCACTTTTTCTCAAACCCAATACCTTTCAATGGGACGGCACTGTGGAACATTGGGTGGATTCATGTCTTTTGGGACAAAGTCGACATTTTTAGCAACAAGAAAGCTCAACGTCGCATGACCATAGTGAGCTGAAGCTAAATCTGGCCAAAATAATGTTGAACTCTCGTGTTTGTTGAAGAAAGGAATCAACCGTTTTTTTAAGCACACGTTAATGTACACTTCTCCGTTAATTGTTCCCGTTGAAATAAACGATGAGCTTCTGTGTCCACATTGGCAAATGGCCTGCCAAAGGAGATATTTTGATCCGAATTTTTCCATCCCAATCGATGTTGTTAGTTGCGGAAGAATCTCAGCTTCAAACGAGTTGTAAAACTGCGCACCTGGAAGAGTAGTAAAGTCGGCTTTGACATAAGTTTCGTCATCCAAAACCAGGCACGCTTTCTTGTTGCCGATCAACTCGTATAGCTTTCGGGTTCGTGTTTTTATGACTTTTCTTTGCTTTTCAGTAACTTTTGGTATTTCTTGATTTTTTCGTGTTTTTAGACCGTTACGTTTTTTAGATCTTTGTACCATTGTTTGGTTGGTATTACATTTCCGAGCAACATCTCTGGATGACATAGTCCGGTTTTTTACGATGGTACTCACCCTTTTCCTGTCCAAATTTGTATCATGTATCACATCCACTTTTCTGTTTTCGCTTAACTGTCAACGTCTCCAAATATCGTTTAATAACAGAATCAACTGTACTGCGGGCTATGTTTAGATTTTTTGCGATAAAATGGTTTGGAGGCGAAGTATTTTCGAGCTATTTGTCGATGATCTTTTTATGGCGTTCCCCATGACTCATATTTTATAAATATTTTAAACCGCACCGAACTAAAATCAATAACAAACTGAAACTAGAGAATATACAAGCTAATTTGGGTACAAAATGGGATTGCAATTTTTACGCATTGGAAGTATAGCCCGTATTAAAATTTACAGATTTTATTCGGTTCAGTCCTTAATCATGTGAAAAAAGTGTAATTTATTTATAATAATTTTGTGAAAGTGCTTTTACCTACAGGCAACATCGGTCAAGTGTGGTAATTTTCTAACAACGTCCATTTCTTCAAATTCATACATTCGTAGATGCGTCCAAAAGGTCTGACACAGGCAGACATTGAAAAAATTGTTAGTTTTGACTGGGATGACTCGGAAGATGAGAAAAATGGCAAAAAGGAACAGAAAAAAACAACAAATTTTGAAATTATCATCGAAGAAATATTGCAAAGTGTAATTGATAACGGCGAAAATATAGAAGGTGGTCTGATTGAGGAATTAATTGGAAAAGCTGATGATGGAAACGTAAATGTTGAAGAAGTAGTACAGAAAGTGATGGAAAAAATTGATTTGCAAAACTTGAGATGGAGAAATATGGAGCTAATGGAATGTGATACTCGTTGGAAAGCTGAAGTGCGTAGTAACGAGGTAAAACAACCAATTGAATAACACATTGGCTGAAAATTCCGTGCCGTTTTATAGTAAAACACAAAGTTTTTGCAAAATTGAGCTTTATTTATCAATATAGTTGCCTTCAAGGGCGATACACTGATTGAAACGATTTTTCAATCTTTCGATACCAGTTTTGTAGTACGATTTCGGTTTAGCCTCAAAATAGGCCTCTGTTTCGGCGATTCGGTCTTAAATCTCTTTCCGGCGAGCATTCTTTTGAGGTCTGCGAACAGGAAATAGTCGATGAGGGCCAAATCTGGAGAATACGGTGGGTGGGGAAGCAATTCGTAGCCGAATTCTTTCAATTTTGCCATCGTTTTCATCGACTTGTGACACGGTGCATTGTCTTGATGAAACAGCACTTTGTTTTTCTTCAAATGCGGCTTCAAACGCTTCAACAACACAATGTAATAGTCGCCGTTGCTAGTCTGCCCCTTTTGGATATAGTCGATGAAAATTATTCCATGTGCATCCCAAAATACGGATGCCATAACCTTGCCAGCCGAGGACGAGGTTCGTCGCTGACTGCCGACTTGACTCTGGTGTGAAGTGATGGAGCCAAGTTTCATCCATTGTCACATACCGACGCAAAAATTCGGCTCTATTGCGGTTGAACAGCTTTAAACACTCCTCTGAATCATCAACATGTTGCTGTTTTTGGTCAACTGTGAGCAAACGCGGCACCCACTTTGAACAGAGCTTTCGCATGTCCAAATATTCGTGTATGATATATCCAACACGTTCTTTTGACATCCTCAGAGCCTCAGCTATCTCGAACAACTTCATTTTACGATCATTCGTAATCATTTTGTAGTTGGATGGTTTCATCTGAAACAGCCTCTTTCGGAATCCACTGCGTGCATCATATTCGGTGCTTGTATGACCAATTTTAAATTTTTCAATCCACTTGCAAATGGTTCGTTCGCAAGGTGCAAAGTCCGGGTAACACTTATCAAGCCATTTTATTGCATCGGCTACATTTTTTCGCATCAAAAAGCAATGATACTCGTAAATCAACGCACGAAATTGCTTTGAATCCATTTTTTTCATAATAACAAAAGTTGCTGAGTGACACAACGCTGTATGTCGAGAACTAATCGTCCGACAGCTGTCAAATTTATACACTTATCTTTTGAAGGTTGGTACTAACTGAAAATGGTATGGATTTAATTCAAGTGGTGCCCTCTCTTAGAAACGGCACGGACTTTTAAGCCAATGTGTTATTTCACCCAGTTCTTCAGAGATAAAGTCTCTCGGATGATTTGTGATGAAACAAACCCCTATGCGGTTCAAACTGATGGAGCAGAATTAAAAAGTAATGTGTCTGAAATAAAGAGATATGTTGGTATATTACTATATGTTGCTGTTATAAGAGTTCCGACATATAGAATGGCATGGACGCCAAATTTCAAATTGACATCCAGAACAAATGCTTTGTCAAGAACTCGCTTTGAGAAAATCAAAAAATATTTTCATCTCAACAATAGCTCTGTTCAGCCTCAAAATGGGCAACCTGGGTATGATAAGTTATACAAAGTTCGCCCATTGCTAAATTTTATAAAAACAAAATTCAACTAGATTTCCCAAGAAGAATTCCAAAGCGTCGATGAGCAAATGATTGCATATAAAGGTAATTTATTTTCTGTTCAAATATGCACGAAAGATCTAATATTAATTTATATATTTTTATTAGCTCAACACTGTTTGAAGCAATATCTGCCAAATAAGCCTCACAAATTGGGATTCAAAATGTTCACTAGAGCTGATGTATCTGGCATTATTTATGATTTCACTCTTTTTATTGGAAAAGGAACATGCAAATCCTTTGGCTTGGGAATTTCATCCGACATTGTTTTAGACTTGTCGTCCAATATTCCTGAGAAACAAAATTTCAAATTAGTTTTTGTCAATTGGTTCACTTAAATAAGCTTGATGAATGGTCTAAAATAAAGAGGTATATTATCCGTTGGTACAATCCGAAGCAATCGATTGAAAAATTGTGCTCTAAGCAATGAGAAGGAGGTTCAAGCGGTTTCAAATATGAGGCAACGCACAATTTGATTGCTTGTCGTTGGTATGAAAATAAGAGTGTACAACTGCTATCTAACTGAGTGAGTGCAAGAGATGGTGCCAAAAAGACAAGAAATTTATATACACCCTGAATGACTGGAACTGCAAACAACTTCAGACTGCTATAACTTCGAAACCGTTCATGACAGTGAGCTCAAATTTTGACACATGACAGATAATTTTATTATTTACAAGCCTTTTAAACGATTTGCGTCTCAGATGTATTGAAAAAATTTTATCCGCGATGGAATTCAAACGTGATAGTGTGATTGCTTTATATTTGGCTGGAAAACCACAAGTAGCTATGGTTAGAGCCCTCCAGCACCTCAACGTGAATAAACCATTTGTGTCTCGAAACATAGTTCGTTACCGTGATACTGGCAGCGTTGCAAAACGCCATGGGGGTGGTCATAAAAAAACAGCAACATCGGCAGAAATGGTTTGGAAAGTGAAGGCTCGAATTCAGCGAAATCCGCGTCGAAGTGGAAGAAAAATGGCTCGTGAGCTCAACATATTGTTGGAACGCGGATGCAACACATACTGAAAAATGAGCTTGGGCTTAAGCCATTGAAGTTCCAAAGAGCACACGATCTTACACCGCAACAGAAAAGAGCTAGAGTCGAAAGAGCGAAGGAGTTGCTACGCTTGCATGAAAGTGGTGAGTTGCCGAATTTGGTTTTTTCCGATGAGTCGCCATTTGTTATCGAGCAATACCATATGTCAACAAACAAAATGACCGAGTTTACTTGCCAGAGAGGTCCTTCGAAAATTTACACCTTCGGACGGCCACCAGAAAGCAAGCAGCACCGATGGTGATGGCTTGGGCAGCCATAACCGCCGATGGTCGCTCTCCGCACGTATCTTTGGACCGTGTCGTCAAAATGAATGCGATCGTATACCGTGAAACTGTCTTAGAGGCAGTATTGAAGCCTTAGGCAAACAAAACAGTGGACATTTCAACAAGACTCGGCACCGTCTCACAAAGCGTCCGTCAACCAAGATTGGTCAAAAAATAATGTTCCACACTTCATTTCTTCGACACAATGGATTGCAAATTCTCCGAATGCAAATCCGTTGGATTTCTCTGTCTGGGGTATTTGGAAGGCGAAGATTGGCACTAAAAAATACCAAAGTTTGGACCACCTTAAACAAGCACTTCGCCGGGAATGGGCCAAAATACCGCAGAGTCACTTGCGTGTAGCATGCGATGCTTTCTTCGGCCGTCTCAAGGCCATTATTCGCGCTAATTTGAAAATTGATGTATTTTCAAACATTTTTTGCTTTGGCACAATAAAATTTATCAAAAAATAAAAAAATTATAGCATTTTAAAAAGTTGGAGTTCGAGTCATTCGCCCTGTAAATACCACGTCCAGGCATAGTCGATTGCTACAACAAGCATATGGGAGGAGTTGATCTTGCTGACATTCTACTAGAATTATACAAAATCAAATACCGCATAAATAAATGGTACATGCGCATAGTATACTGGTGCATAAGTTCTTGTGTAGTCAATAGTTGGTTGTTGCATAGAAGAGACCTCAAAAATACAAACGCCGACAAAGTAAAGCATATGCCGCTAATAAATTTTCAATTGGATATTGCTAACGAGCTTTCGAGCGCATCTCAAACAGTTTCACCAAGGAAAAGGAATCGCGCATCATCACTCCTTGCAACCATGGACTCAGCTCCATCATCACCATCTTTACCATCGGCTCCTTCATCACCAACACTTTCGACTCCCTCTGAATCAAGCTCCCCTAAAAGAGCATATATTGCAGAGCCTGCAAAATCAGTCGATTTGACAATCTTGGTCATTGGGTAGAATGGGGAGCAAAAGGCCGTTACTGGCTATGTCATACTGGTTTTCCGAGCTCAAAGTGCAGCAAATGCAATGTTTACCTATGCTGCAATCCACAAAAAAATTGCTTTGTATCATTTCATACTTAAATTTCAATAAAAGTAGCTTTCAAAAATAATTCTTATATTTGTCTTAAAAAAATTTTTAGAACCCCCCAATTTTATTATGACATGAAGGGGTTAAGCCCATTGAAGTGGCATCCTACACTATTTTTTTTACTTTAAAACACTGAATATCATGAATTTTTCTTATTCTTAATTTCTGGAATGTGTATACTCGTATATTTTAAATTATTTTGTACAATTAAAAAAGTGGAAAGTTGGCTCCAAAAATAGATCGATGCAAACGTGCTCGCGGTAGTCATATGAACGCTATTTCAATTATTCTGTGTTTCATTTAAATCCAAAATTGTTATGTCCTGATTGAAGAACCCGATACTTGCACTCATGTTGAGTAGTTTTGTGCAAATTAAATAAGCAGCTGGTGAGGATATCCATCAGCAGTTGGGATATCCCCTTTACTAAGTCTTTTAATCTCTTCCAAACTTTTCTGCTATTCCTCTTAACAAAAACAAAACTTATTTCTCCAGTACGACTCTGTCTTGTAATGAACAATTAGTAACTAACCTATTTGCAAGGCAAACCTTACCTCGGGTAATAAAATTTAAGCAGGACCTACCGCAAAAACTTTTCAACCACCCAGCCCCTGGGAACTCGATGTACGTACGTACTCGTATGTGTGTGTAGCAAGTGTGTGACTGGATTTCATAAATTCAAACAGAAAGAGTTCGAGTATGTTAGCAATTTATGTTTAGGACGTGTGCAAAATTTTTAATCAGATTCCATTAGTTTAAGTCCAACACCGTCCCCATCCAAGGTTTCATTATGATCTGTGGAATGTGCGAAGCGGGACGTATCCTGCAGTCACATTTAAAAGGGATCAAATACTCTTCTACAATTAAAACGAAATTACACTTGATGGTACCCTAGCCACCCACACCGCATGGGGTGAAACTACAATATGTGGACATTATCGTATGGACAGGGTGGAGTAGAATATCGCTTTTGTCCTTATTAAAAGCACAGTTCATTTGCTAACAAAAAAAATGATGTGAGTTAAGTTGAGGACTCTGGGTAGAACGACCATTCATGACTCGGTGAAATAATTTTAATTAAACACTTGTACCTGGATGTGAAGATGTAGGGCGCAAATAGGAGCAGAAATATGAGTGTGGGTCCTACATTCATACGTTTGGGAGCTGACGAAATCTGTGCAACAATGTTATCCTTCAGAACAGGGATGTGAGAACGTGAGTTCCAATAATGACCTACCTTGTCGCCCCTGAAACTGACAACATAATAATTTCTCCGGATAAATTGGTTTTCGGACTTCGGTTCTCGATGCAGGTACTCGAAGGTACAATTTGAAGCAGCCCTTCGCATGGAACGTGGCAATAAACTACTCACAATCACTCGTAGGGAATCGTTACTCGTACTTATGCAACAGATGAGGAGAGGCTAACTACTGCTTTAGTTCGTTTAGGTTGTCCATGCAGTTGGGCATGTCGCGTGCAATTGACAGCAATTTGCTATTATTCTTGCAATTTACTTGTAGGCAAACTAATTATGGTCCGTGGGAGTTTACCGTGGTTAGGCGAGTGCTAATATTGAACTGAAGCCCAACTGTGGCGAACAAAGGCGGTCTAATCGATGTCGAGAATAATAGTTTTATTGGAATTTAGTGTCGTGGTTGATGAATCGTGAAAGGATTAACCAGCTATCAAGTATAACAAGATGTCGAAAATATTGAGGCCTATTGAAACACTGGTACAGTGATTGAATTCATGAATCAAGTCAACTTTAGATATAAATTGAACCAGGGTAATTTATAAGGAAATCAGTGTAATGTTGTAGCCAAGGTGGTGCCGAATAGTGTTGTTTATAAATTGCACAGAATTTAGGACTTTCTTCAAAATTGTCACATGTTTGTGACTAGTATTGGGGAGGAGATGCAATATAAGGTTAGTCAGCAGCATATTTACAGAAAAGAAGCTCCTGGACACAGAACATGACATGCTATATGACTCACTACGAAAACGAAAAGGAGATAAATATGATCCTTTGATTCAATATAAAATACCACAAAATTAGCACAGGCAACTTCAAACTAAAAACAATATGAGGTCTATTGAAAATTCCTTCAATTTCTTTCATCGTCTTAGATTAAAAAGGGGCGCATCGATCTGATATTGTGCCGACAATCCAAGGATTTTCTTCCAAGAGAAGACCACTTAACATCACTTGGAGAAACCAAATTGTTGCCACCAACAGCGTCAGGAGCTCATATTGCTGTAGGTGCAACTACCGTTTGGGATGAACCTGGGCCTCAACTAACAAGCCACTCCAGGTAGCCTGGTCTTTATCTAACTGCCTACGGTTGCGCACTCCAAGTCGTTTGATGACCCTTCTACTTGTGCCGCCTACCTAAGATGAAGTCTTCCTATTTTACGTTGTCCCTCCGAATTAGAGTCGAAGACTCTGCACGCCGGAGCTCTGATGTCCATTCACTCTACATATCATAGCCCTCTTAGGTCACTGAGGCGTAGTTTTCTGAAAAGGTTGATGTCGCTGCACAGCTCGTATAGTTCGTCGTTGAATTTTCTCCTTCAAAGCCCGTCAACGCAAACGGGATCGAATATTTTCCAAACGATTTTTCTCTCGAAACGACTTGGTATACTCGTACCTTCATTCTACCTTCTTAGACAAAAGAAGCAGCGATTGGCTGCTGAGATATTGTTGACAGAGCTAAGCTCTCTATGGTTTGTCTACTTTAACATTCTGTCCAATTCGTCGATGTTATGTGTACCAAATTGTTGGCAGCATATACTTGGTTACCCATTTTGGCAGTTTCCGTTTCAATACTAACGAATTCACAGGTGACAGCCCGCTTTGTTCTCCTAATTACAACAATATCATATGCGTACGCCAGTAGTTCCACAGGCTTCTGTCCCCAGTGTTCGCTTGTGAGTTCCTCACATGACACTAATAGCGCTTCATCTTGACTAAAACTTTTTATGACATCGAACTTCTCGGTTAAGTCGACTGACTGACTGACTTCGAAGGAGCCGCGACCGTTCTCCATCGTCACTCTGACGCATTTGGCATGGTACCAAGGTAGACATGGCTCTGTATAGCTTGACTCTATATATGCTGTCAAAATCGGCGAAAAGGTGGAGGGTTTCGATTTGGAGTTTTTTTATGTTTTTTTCAGAACCTCCCGGAGGGTCAACACTTTGTCGACTGTGGTCTTTCCTGGGCTGATAGGGATGAAGGGCTTCAGACATTCATAGAATATGGTCGATTAGATCTTGTATCCGGTGTTGAGGAGACTTATACCTCTATAGTAGGCAGTTTAGATAGCTATCCTTACATTATTTTCGTCAGGTGGACAGAAGTTTTGGATCTCATCGTCTAAGTTGAATGGTGCATTCTGCCTGACGGCGGCACGTTGAGGGTCTTCGCGGTTATGCAGTCTGCAGAAAAAGTTGTTCCATATTCTTACCACCGACTGTGACCCTACTACAATGTTCATCTCTACAGGCTTCTTGCCCTAACACCTTGTTTTAACTGATGGCAAAACTTCCATAAGTCACTCCTAGAATACAACTTCTCAACATGTTCGATCGCACGCTCCTCGTGCTCGTTTTTCTTTTTTCTGGAGAAACCGATGTTTTTTCAGTTTCATCTGCTCGTTAAACTTACGAACGGCTCTCTACATTCATTGCAGCTCCACGACATTTTTCATCAAACCAAGGATTCCTTGGTGATAGTCAAGTGAAACCCAGCACATCAGCTGATGCGTGTCTGATGGCACGTTGACAGCGTTACCACTGGTCTTCGGCACTTGATGCTGGTGATATACCATAGGAGTAGTTTTTCTGCGGTTCTTCTTTGTTGTGGAGTTTAGCAAATCCGCATTCGCACCCTGGCTGCAAGAAGGCGGTGATCTGAGTCAATGTGCCCGGAATGTTCGAACGTCCACAATGTGGGAGGCATGACCTATCGCAATGTGATCAATTTGATTTAGCGTTTGCTGATCCGGAAACTGTCCCAATATACCCCTTGTGTATATTGAGTATATCGCGATGAACAAACCCTGTGCTCTACATAATGATATTTCCTCCCGCCGCGCCGCAAAATCAATAAGCCTAAGTCCGGTGCTAGAAGTGGTGTCGTGCAGGCAATCCTTACCAACTGTCCTACTAAAGATGTCCTCATTTCTTATCATACTAGGCGAGTTTAACATCATACTTCAGACATTTTCCACATGTCTTTTCGACGAGGTTGCAGATCCAATCTGTGCTGGCATCATAATTATCTTTTGGAGGTGGAATGAGCGCAAGTTACCTTATGTTAACGAATTTTGTCTGGATGCGAATTGTCATAACACGGAACTTCAAGACTTCTTGAGTAAGGGCTTACAGGCTTGTAAAAATGAATCTGCATATAAAAGAAATTCTAAAGCTTAAGGCCTGATCAGATGGACAGAGATTCAGTGCCAACTACGCTTGATATATTAATGGATGCTACCTATCAGGACATTTCGTGAGAAGACAATCCCATTTTTCTAATACATAACTGTGAATTATGTATTGGTAAACTTCGACAACTTTCTGTGCCATTTGAAGTCGAGGTGCACACTACTGGAATTCTATCAACGGGGACTTTTTTTCAAATCCCTAAACGGGACAAGAAGACCGTACGATTTTTTTCCGCTGTCAGAATATACGAGTCAGATAGGAAACTAGTCTGTTGTACCCCTTGTATGTTCCTTTTACTGAAATTTCTCAGTCTTTCCCAGAAATATGGGTAAACGCTTAAGAGCTAAATCACCTATAGTACCAGTACCCACCACATCAGCGCCGAATACCTGCAGACTGATGCGGGTGTAGGCCGGATACTCACAGAGGTAATGCTCCGCGTTGCCGTCATTACATTCACAGCAAGCGTCGGAGGATGTTGTGTCCCTTATGCGCATCATACTCTAGTGCTTAGAAAAACTGAAATGTCCCGTCAGTAAATACCCTGCCGTCGTTCCCACAAAGGGGCAGCAGGAAACCCTCTCATCCACTAATCCGCTAATCTCCTAGAGAACTTGGCAAGTTTTCGTTTGGTCTACAGGAGAGTCAGTTCATCTGCGGTTATGATCACATGAAACCCAACTATCAATGGAAGACGTAGCAGGGAACATATGAAGCCATAATGCGGGCTCGGGTCCTAAAAAAAACACTTCTCTGAGTTTCGCGATTTCATTTTCCGCGATCCAATTGTGACCTGGGACCCAAACAAGACTCAACAATTTCAGCTTTTCAACTGCGTTCAGTGAACTCTTCCATTCTCGGACTAATTTAAAAGCCTTGGGAATTCTCAAGAAGGTCTCAAGCCCAGCTTGGCTGTCGCTACAGAAGAGAAAGTTTCGTGCTCTGCACGTCCTCCAGAAAGGATCGTAAATCGTCTTTGAAGTCATCCATGAAGACCAAATACATTTCTTTCCTGGCTCAGAATCTAAATTCATGAGTCTGGTGTCACTGCACCAGACTTCATGCACGTAAAACCGTAGTCAGGAGGAAATCGGCAAGCAAGGTAATCAGTACATTTTGTTCCAATGACCTCTTCTTTTTAAACGGAAGATGCCTTCCATTGAGTGGTATAAATATCAAGGAGAGGGAAATTCATTAGAGTGTCTACAGCAGAGCCGCATGTGTTGTAGAAAGCCCTCATACAGCAGAGACAGATCGTTATCACATAAAGACCGCAGTCAGGATCCGTAATTAGGTTCCTAATCACCAGCATTGCGTTTATCAGCACAATAAGGATTTGTCTATGACGTACAATACTTTCATCTTCAAGGCTTAGCATTTGGGGCAAGAATCGTCTTAAAAAAGGAAGCCTTTCTACTCATAACGTGTTACTGCGTGGTGCATTTTTTTTTGGATAGGAGGCGTTATTTGATCTTAATTCTTCGAAAATAAAACGCCAGTGGCTGTTACCATAAATTGGTTGCACTATCGAAGTCAATACATTTTTATGGCCGAAACTTGAAGGTAGCAATATGTCGATGTGCATTTTCAACAAGATGTTGTTACGTGCCATATAAGTAGCGAACTCATTGTACTTTTGTGAAAAAGATTTCCTTGCCAAGCCATTTCTGGAAATGTTGTTAAAAATTGGCGCCGTCATCATTAATTGAGGCACCCATAACTGTGGTGTCATTGATAGAATGAGACCGTAAATATATGAGAATGTGGGGAACAAACTTCTCATCAAGCTCAAAAAAGATTGGTTAAACTTGCATTCTTAGACTTTGAACTGAGATAGACAGGAATTCCATATTTTCAACCATTACGCGAATTTTTATTATTTAATTAATTAAATGTACAAAAAGCGATATCATGGGAATCCTTGCAATAGCTTTGATGCCCCTTTGAGATAAAAATCAATACCCCACTCTCACAAAATATAACATAACACGTGCCCCAGTCACTATTTGTTATAATTATAATTTTAATTGGAATTCAGGTATTTTTCTGTTTATGACTAATAATATTGAAAATCTCGCTCACAAATTGGATATCGGAAATATCAATATTTCAAAAATCAATAGCAATCATTTTAATACAAGTGAAATATTGGGTTTCATTGAAAACAAATTAAATTACAATCCACTTATGCAAATATTTAATCAACGTGACAACCCTCTACATTCAGTCACTCATGCCACCACTATGTCCGCCCACCATCGTACACCATTCCTGCTCTGAAATAGGGCCCCAACAATAATTCATCTTGTTTTCATTATTTTTGCCAACCCTTGTGCCAGAATACGCGTGTCCTGTTGCGTAGCCAATTTGTGCCTGATAATTAAAACTGCAGTGTCACTATGGTCCAGCTTCTGATTTTGTGAAGCAATAAAATTTAAAATTTATGGACCAGCAAGTGCATTTAAAGGGTGTAGGCTGTAAGTACCCTGTGGCCATTGTATCTGTAGGTTCGTAGGATTACCAACAAAAAAAAAAACGGAAAAAAATCGAATTATCTTTCACCAAGCATATTGGCTTAACACAATTAATAGCGTTTCAATGGAAATGGCGATTTTTTTTTGGCAGTTTATCGTTGTTAAGCCGTAGTGAATCCTGAGTGGGGACACAGTTGAAAAGTATCTCCTTTCGGCTAGTACAAGTGTTCACATTTTATGCCTTCATTGACAGTCGGTAAAGTGAAATAGAGAAGCCATAGCTGTGGCAGAACTATAGGTAAAACAGACAAGAGGATGGCGAAATTGTTTTTGAAAGGGCTCTTGGGCCACGTATTGGTTTTTCGGGAAAATATCATTTGCCCTTGTAAATTGTAATTTTTTTTTTGTTCTGTATATTTGAGTTTGACTTCAATCCGTAGGTCATGTAAGGCTAGTAGTTATACTCGATCCTTCTGAGGTAAGAAGAGTGGGTGTCGACTGCCGGTTTATTTTAAATCGAGACATTGCCAGCTATGGTTTGCTTTTTGTTGGTTTTTATAATAATGAAGGGGGTAGCTAGCAGTACTGTATGCAAGATATAGTTTCAATTACAATGTGCTATAAAACAGTGAGTAACATGTGTTCAGACTATGTGCTGTGTGACTTGATTCTCATTCCTTCGTTAAGGCAGTAATTAATTTCCAAGTCATGCATAAACGGAATTTTGATAATAACGACTCAGCTTTATAGAGCGCATAACCCTAATATAGTTATTTCAGAATATTCAGGATATATCTGAGGAGAACTCCTCACAAAGGATGACTCAATCTGATTCAGAGAATACAAATATATCAATCAACTGGGCAAGATGGTAATTTGTTGAAGACATCCTCCTCGCTACGTATTCTTATTAATCAACAATTTGTCAAAGGCAGCCGTTAATTAACAAATTATTTCTTTATATATTATATGAATACTGATACAATAGAATACATATAAATACATAGATAGTTAGCGTCACTAATGAACAGATACATCATTCAACTTCAGCTTACTGAACAACACTGACCCATATCGACGTTTACAGCTCGGCCTCTCCTGACACTTCGTCTGCACTGGACGAATCGAGTTCATCTTCTTTGTCTTCCATTTCGAAATCCATATTTGGGCTCAGGTGACACCAAGGTTTTAAGTTGTCGCTCGATATAACGTTGCTATATCGTCGCCTGAATAGTGGCTTATCGGGAAGATCTTCTGCAAATACGGGATCGATTTTGTGGGATTCTCCGGTTGGTTTCGGGACAACATCCATCACAATTATAGTATATCACCCTCATCGTACTGGTGAGGAGTTTTATGTCTCTTGTCGTAACGAATCTTCCACTTCCGTCTTTCTTCTGCGATGTGTTCTGTGACTTGTTCTCTTTTCTCCATGATATCGTGACCAACTTCGGATTCATTATTCAATGCCTGTATCAATCAATTTTGACTCATATCCTTCACATTGAAGTTGAATACCAGTTCGTTTGGTGAAAACCGGGTCGTTGCATTGGCTTGAGAATTGATACTCCATTGGTCCCATTCCTTGTTGACACGGGTTGAACGTTTGATCACATTCATCCGTTCTGCCTGACCGTTAGCTCTCGGTGTCCTTACTGCTGTCTTAACGTGTTGTATTCCATACTTGGCAGTAAAACTCTCGAACTCCTTGGACGTGAATACTGTGCCTCTCTCGGTGGTTACTCGTAACGGCTGGCCAAAAGTTGTCATCACTTCTTGCAGCTTCATGATCACTGGTGTAGTCTTAGTTGTTTTAACCGCTCTTAGTACGGTGTATTTGCTGAAAGAACAGACTAACACAATTATGAACAAATTACTTTTCTTACTTTTGGGAAGAGCCCTAAATGGTCCATGTTGATGCATCGAAAAGGAATCGAGAGAACATCCATCACATGGAGCTGACTTTCCGACTTACCACCCTTGATTTTATTAAGGCAGCACTCGGAACACGCAGCAATGTATGTCTTCACATACCGTCTCTTTGGGGGAAACCAAAAATCCCTTTTGATACGCCCTAAAATCTTTTCATCGCGACAAGCTTTTGCGATTCTCCAACTTACCATCTGTGGAATAACCAACTTGCTTTTACCCTCGACTTGGCGATGTAACCGTCCAGCCGATATCTCATAATCGGTTTTTATCTGTTTCACCAGCGTTGGATTCTCGGTACTGTTTCGTTAAAGAGCGCTTACGATGTCCTTCAGCATCTGTATAGTGAAAATCCAGTCTTCATGTAGAGAGCATACAGTTGTTGGTTCCTCCGGTGGCAACGTTATGTTGCGACTCGTCCCATCAACGTGACTCATTTTAACCCCTGGTCGATGAATGCATTCAAAGTCGAAGTCCTGAAGCTTGAGCCACCATCGAACTATCCGTGGTAATAATGAAGACGTTGCCTTCGTTGTTGCAATAGCGTGATGAGGCGGTGATGAGGCGAAATCGTGTACCCAGCAAATAGATTCGAAATCTGCTCAAGGTCTCAACAACAGCCAAAACCTCCAACTCGTGACTGGCATACTTCCTTTCAGCTTCTGAACATTGTCGACTATAATAGAAAACTCGTCTCCAACCCTCACCTTTGCGTTGCAGTAGCACTCCACCCAGACCGACAGAACTAGCATCTTAATGAACCTCATGTTCTTTTGCTGAGTCGAACAATACAAGTATTGGTTGCTTCGTTATAGCTGCTTTTAAGTCAGTGAAAGCGTTCTCGTTCCACCTGAAGATGATATCCTTCTTTAGTAAATTGGTTAAGGGCTGCGCAGCACAACGGTAGCCTTTCACAAATTTCCCGAAAAATCCGGTAATTCCTAAGAATTTTCTGACCTCGGTTGCATTGGTCGGTTTAGGGAACTCGCTAATACAGTTCGTTTTCTCATTGCCTGGTTGTATTCCATTTGAACTTGTTACATGACCCAGGAAACTTACATTTGTTGTTATGAAAACGCATTTTGATTATCTCAGCGTTAGACCTGCCTTCCCCACCGCCTCTAGGAATTCCTCTAAAACTTTGATTCCTTCCTCGACGGTATCTGTGGCAATGATAACTTCATCGACATAATTAATTATGTTGCTTCGATGTTTCAAGCATCTGAAAAACTGCGTTATCATTTCCTGAAAGACCATGTGTGCGTTAACTAAACCAAACGGCACCACGTTATGCTCAAATAATCCATTTGGTGTTAAAAAGGCTGTGAGTGCCTTACAATCTTCGGTCAATGGAATTTGGCAATAACCTGCTGTCAAGGGTAGTAAAATATCTCTTACCCTTCAGCTGCGCTAGTTGCTCTTCTACTACTGACATCACGAACTGTTTTTTTACCGTAAACGGTAATGCACGGTAGCCGACACACATTCGACTTTCTCCATTGGATTTAGCGACTAAAACCACAGACGCAGCGTGTGGAGAGTTGCTCGTGCGGATGATGTTGCATTGCACTAAATTCTCAATGATCGTCGTCAACGGCTTCCTCTGAGCAAAGGGTACCTGATAGCGTTTTCCCAGTATCGGCTTATCTATTGTCACCTCTATTTTCATTGACGTCGTGTTGCACCGACCTAAATGGGAGATATCTTTTGTAAAACAATCGTGATATCTTACCAGGAGATCCTTCACTAGAGAGCCGTGTTTCTGGTCGATGTCATTACTCATTTGAAATGGTTCTTCCTTGCTTGACTGAACTTGCTACACTCCAGATTCAATCCGTTGATTTCGTCGGTATAGAACGTCTCGTCCAAGTAGTATTGCGTTGGGTAAAACTTCGTCTGGAACAATTTGGAACGATACATCCATTTCGTTCTGATCCATCTGTAGACTTAACGACAAACCCACCAAATCGCTTGATTTGTTTCACAGATGTTTAGCGTTGAGCATCCTTGGGCGTCATAGACTCACTGATCAAAGAATGATCAGATATGCTGACTTCTTTCATCACTGGTGGAATAACTTCTGCTACATCTCGGCTTACTTCGACCTTGGCTACTGTCGATTTCTTTGCCCGACAATCGTTTTCTGCATGTTCTGGTTTGCTGCAATATGTATACCTTATCTTTCCCTGAGATAGTGGACACTTTACGGCGATGTGTCCAATTTGATTGCAATTGAAGCACTTGATGACTCTTTGTTCTTGCATAATGACACCATCTGGCGTCGATCGTGATTGATCTAGGACTGCACCACGTGATGTCGTTGGCAAAGTAGACACATTGTCCAGAGATTTGAGCAGCTCGTTTGTTGTTCGTAGATTCATGACGAGAAGTGTAAGTGAAAAGGGTGTAGGAAATGGAAATATGGAATGGATTCGTCTGCCTTCCGCTTACGTTTCATGAGATCACAATGCACATCTGCCTCGTTAATTGTGAATGGAAAATCTCTTTTAAAGGCGATGGCAAACTCTTTCCATGTTTGGAATACCGGCTGTGCATCAAGCCAATCTCTTGCGAGTCCCTTAAACTTATGCTGTACTGCGAACAATGTCATTTAGGCCGAAAATTTAGACACTTCAGGTTCCGATTTTGAGCTCGTTTATTAGAGAATTCAATTCCAACTGAGCAATAATTTCCTAAGTGCATAAAAGGAATTAAAGTTGTGTAATCGAGGTACCTAAATTAACATCATATTAAATTAAGGTATTTTTATGGTTTTCTAAATTTCTTGCATTTGGTTTGAAGTGTTACAGGATTCTTCCCGGCCAAAAGGAAACAAGGTGGTCGGGAGGGCCTCAATTAAGACAATGTTTGACAGGTTTTAACATTTTACGCGCGCCCTCTTTTGCTCGATCATGCCGGTGATGTCCGCAACAATAATAATACAGCAACTGTGCTCTACCTACTACCTGCTCGGCCACCGAGTCTTTCGTCCAACCGGGATTGACTGTAATTAGAAGCACGAGTGGTGGTAAAACCTACGAAGGCTACTTCAACGTATTCGAAGCTGAAGTTTATAGGATACCGCAATTCGGAAATATGATGGAATAGGTCGGACAAAATGATGAAAATAATGACGTGTTGATACGTATCTTGTAGGCTGCAGATTAAAGCAAAACTTTCGTTAACCCCAATTTGAAGTGCCGATCATGCCTTATTGAGAAGTAGACAATCCTACCAAAAATCATTGCTGACCTCTTCGGCATATCGTACGAGGAAGTACGATGTAAGTATGACGTTAATGTTTTTAACACAAACATTGGAAAGGGGGGCATCTTTGTTTGTAAAGACAGAAATCATAGTCTACGCGACACTACATCTGTTAACGAATTTAGTCTGATGACACAACAACGGAAAAGTACTGCGAACTTGTTTTCCTAACCTCTCTTCAACGGATCAAGTGCCCTGTAAAAACCATTGATATCGATACCAAAGAGGCATAGGAAATGCCGTAATTGATGTGCTGGGTCAGATCATGGAATTAAGCTATTTAAAAAGGGCCTCAATTGCTTCTGAACCTCCCCAGTTGACTATAATCCTCAGGGGAAATACTCATATGCGCTGCATAAAGGTGTCAAATCTCCGTCATAGCTGATGATACAGTGATGACGGCACGTTTGATCGTAAAATCAGTGCTGTCTGGTCAATCTACTAAAAAATTAGTACCTCCGTTCAGAACAAAACCGTCCTCATAAACTTGCCTTGATGACCACAATATTGAAATTTGATTTTGATATCATTTATCTGCTATTTCAGTTCCCGGTCATTAGCCAAATTTTATGATCATTGGGAAGAGAGGTGAATTGAAACAAATGCTGAATAAAACATCGACACATTAGCTCGGATACTATGTCTCTTAATTAAAGATAGGCAATGATGCAGTTCGACAAATTCGGTAAAAATTCTCATTATTGGTTGATCCACAATTATCCTCTGTCCAGTATTTAACAGACAGCTGCAAACCCTTAAGTTGCACACTGAAGTTTAATCTGGGAGAACTCACCGTCCGTGAACAGCCGATATTTTATTGCAACATGCCCTTATAAAAAATTTTCCCCAGGAACCGTGCTTTTCATTTAGTGCATACAGCTATTTATAAAATAAATAGAATATTTAACAAAATGTGTATCCGGACATATCCTTTGGAGTTTTACAAGGATCAAGTAGTGTTAAGGAGACGCCTATTTACTTGTCTTTAAGAAATCTAAAAAAAAAAAATTTGTGCAGGCTTAGTATCTGTTAGTCAGTTGTTCTTCTGTACGAAAGTTTCACTATTCATCTGTAAACTGGCATCCAGTACGGCTTTAGAGAGCGCTTTCAACCCGTTAGCGAATACCTCTCCGGGCAAACTATATTCTCAGAATGACAAAGAATCACACCGATTTACTAATTGTCAAATGCAATATAATCGACAATAAAACCATGAATTTACATATTCCATCTTTCTAAAATGTTCTTGTGGTCAGAAAGATTTATAGTCAGATAACTCTTCGAACTCATCTCAAGATTGCCCCTAGAGTACTTTATGTAAACGATTTTCTACCACTCGATATACCATCTCTGAGATGCTTTTCTTCTCAAGGAAAGTTTCTGGAAGTCTAGCCATATTAACCCGCACACAGCTTGGTCGCCATATAATATCATTTCACGTTGACAAATCTGTATCTATCTGTCTATCTGCACACTAAGAGTTCATAATCTCTCTTCGCATTATGTGTAGACTTACCCTCAGATGAGTATTCAAATAGTCCGTAAGGATAATTGATTTCAGAAGGCTGGATAACCCCCTTCAGAATAGGTGGATATGCCTATAAGCTGTGGTAGGTCTTAGGATATTTTGAATCTGTGTATTCGGTCCTAAGCATACAATGAAATTTCGGCCACTTACATGAAGTTCTACAGTCTTAGACCTTTATGTTTTTTTTTTTGAGGAAATATCAACTACATAAATGCCCGAACGGATTATGACGAGTATAAAACAATGACGATTGCTCAGATCAACCTTAACCACCGCAACGTGACAGAAGGCCTAGTAACCCAAATGACAAAGAAAGCCAAATTAATGTGGTCCTGACCATGTGGAAACAAATCTTTTCTGAAAACCAGCGAATCGTCGGAAGGCTTAACCAACGACAAGATCAATGGCATCCATTGCTACAACTATCCAAGCCTATCCTGGGAATAATATCAAAAGTTGTCCGATGATCTTGTAACGGATGCCAGAGGAGAAAACTGGTTGTAATAGGAGGGGATTTCAACGTGTGGGCCACAGAATGGAGCAGCGTCTTGCAAGAGGGCGAGCTATGTCTACTCGAGACATTCGCAGCAGTGGGCATGCTTTCCGGCACAGGGTCTATCACAGACATGACCTATATCAGCAGCTTTTCTAGCACGTAACACAAAATGGTGGGTCAGTGAAGACTTTGCACAAAGTGATTTTCAAGGAAATAAAAGAAAAACGCCGAAACCGGCCGAAAATGACTGGTTCAAAGTGGAGAGGCACAACCTAGGGCAAAATAACGTTTAAGGAGGTCATTAGTACTTACCAAGTGAGACCAATTAATTTCTGCTGTGATGCTTCTATACCAACAAGAAAGCCTAGCCTATTCGACTCACCCTGCTACTGGTGGAACGAAGAAATAAGGTCCTTAAGAACTATTTGTCTGAGAGCACGACGAAAGGCCCAGCGGTAAAGGGGAATTCTGGATTTTAATCAGAATTTAGTTATCTTGCTTAAAGGAAATCTTTAAAAAGGCCATTAAGGGCGGCAAAAACAGGAGATTCAAAAAGCTGCTGGATGAAGCCGACATAAACCTTTGGGGAACACAATTGTCATTACAAAAAAATCCTGAAAAATATTATTAAGATACTGTTGCCAGAGCAACTACCGAACAGTTTCCGCGAAGTCATAGAAATTGTAGATGAAGAGATCCCTGTTACAGAAGATGAATTGCTTTTGGCATGCAAAATGATGGGAGACAGGAAAATACCAGGCCCGGGTGGAATATCAAACAGAACCCTTAAAGCAGCAAGCAGGAGTTCCATCAACGTAAAACCCCATTTGCTTTCTGAATACCACAAGAAAAATTGTAGAAAAGGTAACTTAGAACAGACTGATAACAATAGTAGAAGAGAGCAGTATAATGTCAGGATACCAGTTTGGGTTCCGAAAATCTAGCTCCACAATTGGCGCCAAAGAGTGACAGATATAACAAGCACAGCCATCGAGGGACGCCGATGGTAATTCGTAATAAAGGAGTACTGTGCAGTAGTCACATTAGACATCAGAAATGCTTTCAATTCAGCAAACTGAACGTTTATAATAAATCCTCTTGCTAGAATGGAAATACCAAACTACATTCTTGCAGCCGAGCATATTTACGAAGTAGAATCGGCAACAAACAAAGCGATCTCACGACCCAAAACTTGACTTGAGATAGCAGGCCTGAATTTAACAGAATATACAACAGAAGCGGTTCTTATCACTAGGCGCAAGGCCATTGAATATATATATGTACGCGTAGGAGATCAAGTAATAACATCAAAATTAGCATTCACGTACCTGTGTGTTATGATTGATAATAGACTTATTTTTAAGGCTCACCTAGATTACGTTGGGAAAAAAGTATAGATCATCGATGATAGTCATCTCAGTTATATTGTATGAGTCTCCAGTATGGGCGGCGAAAGATATCGCGAATATATAGACTAATTGGTTTGAAAACAATCTGCGCCTACTGGATCGTCTCAGAGGAAGTGGCGGACATTTTAGCTGTTCAGTTCAGAAAATATCTGCACAAATTCGAATATAACTGCTCCTCGACCTGTCCATCCTGTTCGAACCAAGCGGAGGATGCAAATCACGTAAATTTCTTCTACCCACGCTAGCTTCTATCTAAGATCAGCTAGCAGCTTTTCACATGCAAGTGCGATTATTAGCGAAATTACCGTCTCAGAGGAAAAATGGAGTGAATTTGGCCATTTAGTGAGGATCACCTTAATAGAGCTGAGAAGACTTGAGAGCTAAAGAAGGTAACATGGCGAAGAAAGTAATATTGGTTGAGACACCAGACGTAGACAATGAAGAAACTGCTAACCAGCCCCGCGAAATATGGAAGGTTCTGCTTCTAAGGAAAATCAAGAGTTCTGCTGAAATAGAGGTACAAACAAATACACGAATAAAAGTCGCAGCCTAATAAGCCAACAGCAGGACGAAATACGACAACCTGGCTAACATTCGACTAACAGGCTAATGATACTCCCATGCCCTACGAAGTTGTGTTTTACGGCTGTTCCACTGGGCGAACACAGGGCCGATGGTACTTTCCGGAAGTAAAGTTTAGTCAGTAGAAGTCTCACACTGGCACCTTCACGGCGTGCGGACATGTATCTTTCCCTTCCGAAGAACAGAAAAGAAAAAACCGCCCTTGATTACAATAGGAAGAAAGTCTATTAAGCTCTGGACATAAACGAGTTACTGGAGAGGTGCTGTTTTCCTAACTACAATACAACAAATGCTTAAGCAATCTCTGTCAGAGACAGCATTGACATATTTTAGAGCAACATACATATACTCGTACATACATAGGTGGAATATTAAAACTCACGCAATAGCGGCGTTTCGATGTACATTATTTACTCACGTCTTCTGAAAGACTTATAGCCTGATCAATCTCTGGTATCTTTTATGCCTGATAAATACTTTTATCCGCATTTCGCGATATAACACAATACAAACTACACACCACAAATTTGGTTTCCTGAGTTCTCATAGATTTGCTACTTGCATAAATCAAACGGCAATCTAATTAAATTCACATTTTAGGGCTTTTAGTTTATGCTAATGGCGAGTCCCTTGATCCCGCTGCACTAAGTATCATTCCATCCAACAAAATTGATTCCGTTCGTTTCCTGCTGCACGTACTGACGTACTGCACCTAATGGGAGTGTATCTATCCATATATAACAGTGGTTTTTCGCACATCGTTAACTTTCACGATCGTTATTACTCGTATCCATGACCATGTCCGGAACAAAGTAATGAATCTCGCTAATGGCAAATTATTGTTGTTCGCATAAACTGTATGGTCATCCCTGGATACCGATTTGAAGCCGAATAAAACCAATTAGAATTCAAGCCGATGCGTTTGTTTTAATTTATTTAGTTCGGTCTAAAATTAAATGATTTATAGTACCGTTATGCTAGAACTGCATACACACTGTATTGCTATTAGATTTATGGTATAGTGTTTCCAATGAATTTTCAGTTAATTGTATCTGTAAGCTGGTTAAGGGATATTACACAAAATGGTCAGCTTACTTGTGAAAGGAACCTAATTCCGGAAAAGATTAAATGAATGAATAACGAATTATCGAATCTGTTGATTGGATATTGCATCCGGACTTATGGTATATAAAAATGCAGAATAATGAAATGCATAAATACGAGTAGTATCTTCTCAATCTTGGCAAAAATTTAACCTTACTTTAAAATGAAAATGGTGGAGGACACCGATAAGACAGAGCATGTACTCGTATGTATATTGCAGTTAGAAACCCAGCAAAATAGTAAAAACTGACCTCTTCCACCAATCGTAGATCCTCGGTTTCCTCTGTATTCCGTGAAATACGACGAAATTAGGAACACTCTTTTCGGGAAAATCTCCTTTTTGCTCGATACACTTCGTTCAACGTTTTCCCATTTTTTTGAAGACCTCCAAATATAACGATGTCTAGAAGCCCTTAAAATGGGCATTCATTTTATCGATGACCTCTTCATTCGACCCAAATCTCTTACCGCGGAGCCATTTCTTCATGTTTAGAAACAGGAAATCGTCGCAGGGGGTAAATTTGAAGAGTACGAGTGTTCTGGATGAGGGAGCCATTCGTAACCTAGTTCACGCAATTTTGACATTGCGACTGCGGACTTGTGCGCCACGGTACTTTGTTCTGATGGAAGAGAATTACCATATTTCCCCGTCAAATGCTGTCACTTTTACCTCAAATTGGCGTCGAATCAGTCCAACAGCTATGCATGTAGACGCCGGTGATCGTTTTATCCTTTTCCAGGTAATCGATGTTAATGACATCACGCGCATCCCAAAAAAACTCTAACCACAAAGTTATTGACCTACAGACGCCCCTCGGCCTTCGTCGGGTTCGATTCACCAGGAGATGTCCACTGCCTCGACTTTTGCTTGGAGTCTGTATATGATGAATACATGTTTCGCCCACGGTTACGGAACGGCTCAAAAACTTATTCGGATTGTGATTAAATATCACCAAACACTCCTTTGGGTGGCCAGAAGGGTGGTGAATGCGATTATATGAGAACACAAGCGTTCTCATTTTACCCTCACACCATCAACTTCTACTTCTCACCTCCACGTAGTGACTGCTGGGTGCCTAGTATCTCGACTGGAGATGGTTTAACCAACCCCAGTGGAAGGTCGTTTGTTGCAGTTGTCGAGAGAGGGGAGGAGATGGATGCCATCTCAATAAGACACTTTCTCCTGTTTCCGGGCGGCAGCGGACGAATTCTCAGGATGCAATCAACGGTGGCGTCTATACCTATGAGCTGTCTCAACGTATTTGAATACCAGGTTTATAGGGATCTCCAACACTAAATCAGGGTGTTGGAAAAGAGTTGGTGGCGGATGAGACCTTAATAAGGGCAAACGACAGCATTCACATCCCCGAAGCAGGTTACTGTCTCCGGAATTTGGTCCGGTCCCTTTTGGCCCTCCAGGTTGGAGTTGTGCGTGGGGTTAACTGTAATTGTTACGAAGCGACCAAAAGTCTCGGATAACGACAGATCCACTGTTGATTTACCTGCAAAACGAACAAAGGACAATGACTTTCGGATCTGCATGTGGAATATTCGGACCTTGAACAGGCCGCGTGCAGCCGAACAGTTATCGGAGGCCCTAGACTGCTATAAAGTAGATACTCGTATCACCGCCACGCGACGCGAATTCAACTTTTATACTGTGTTTACCTACATAAACTTTCCATTTTGGGAATCGCTTAGAAGTGGTGAGAGGTTATGTAAAGCTAGGCTGTAGCTTCAAAAGCAGATATTTCTCCCCTCCACCTATATATCTCAATGCCATAAGGATAGCATATGTTTCCACTTAAAAGACAGCCAGGAACTACCCTAAGGAGGTCTGATGTTAACTTCTTACAAAAAGACACCAGCTCGACACACTAGATCAATTCTGAAGTCATCCCTGAAGGCCCGATTACATTCCTTTCCTGGATCCGATTCTGGTCGAAACTACTCCTGAGAAGCACAGTGAAAGTCTAATTTGTTTATAACATTAGACGGCATGTCCACTAAACCAAAGGGGAAAGACAGTCGGCGTTCAGGATCATCAAAACTGCATTGTGTATCGCATCAAATGCCAATACTTTTTAAATTGAAGATGGCCTTGAGAGTGATATGATATCCATGATATGAATATGACGCGGAGAAAAATAGGTTTGTCTAGAGCAGAACCAGTTATACTAGAGAATGACACCATGAAGCCGACAAACACCGTTCTTTGGAGTTTGATGTATTTACGTAAAAGTCGTTTCAGCAAATAATCGAAACAAAAGATAAAATTGGTCTTATCCGAGCCATATTGATGTAAAGGACTGTTCTCGGTGACTATCACATGACTTGGTGAGATCTTATTTATACTGTCACAAAGTCTACTCCACACGCCTTGGAGTTTTTTTGCGGGACGTTTAGTTCAAATAAGTTCATATCCAGGATGACACCTAAACACTAAGTTTCGTAAAAACACGAATCGTGATATTCTAGCATTAAATGAGTCTCGGTTTTCTTTTTCTGCTTCTGGTACACTAATCTTCGATCTCGCCTAACTTCTACCTTGATTCTACAGACGAGCAGCTTTGCCTCATCTTTTTTAGTTGCCTTGTCGTCGCAAGAAGGCTTTGTAGTCCAAGATCAGTAACTTCTGAGATAATAACCCACGAAAGCATAGTTATGTGCGGGCTGATTAGACGTTTGAGTGTTAAAAACTATGCAAGAGACCCCACAGGACTACACCCTAGGTGGTATTAGGAATAGAGATAATTCACTAGAAAGCAATAATTGACCTCAGCCAGGGCACGGGATCTAGAGGCAACCACCAACATACTAAACCTGACTCAGGAGAAACAAATATCTGTGCGCGCATAATTGTTAATCGTTTCCAATGTGCTATTACTTACATTATCAAGGACATAGTCGTTGTGCTGGAAGCTGTTAATTTTTAGCAACGCAGAATGCTACCCTCTGTTATCTAGTTTGGAATTGAGACACTAGGGTATCCGCAATATTAGCGATGTCCATATTCATATGGTCAACGAGGACCACTGCGAGAAGGTGGAGGACGCACCAGCCTACGAATTTAATGTTACTGATTCTGATTAGCATTTCATGAAATTATTTCAAGAAACCAGATCGCTGATGAGTTTGATATAAAATAATCAGTGGAAAACTTTAAAGAACTTGTACTTACGGCCTAAGTGCTCTATTCGATGGCCAAGACTTCTATTAACTGGGTTCTTCGGCAGCTTAACTCTTCAAGTTACAAATGGATCAACCGAAAACTGCAGTTTTTAAAAGCTCAGCGACCTTTTAGTCGAAATGTTTTTCCGCATAGGCGGGAACAATGATAAAATGATGAATAGCATAATGATACTGCCGGACCGCACCATTGACCTGCCGATGTACTTAAGGCAATAGAAGATGACTTGAGAAAGAGCATACACAAAACGTTTCGACTATATGGTCAGATGAAAGTATTCCTGATAAATGGAACGTCACATTTGTCTAATACTCATACACCCCTTTCATGTGACCTTCCAGACTGGGGCAACTATGGAGGCACTAATTTAACTAACATCCCATACAAGATCTTCAATGCTCGCGCGCGCTCAAGATATTATTAGTGTCCCAAAAATGTTTGCACACAGTAAGGGCGAAGGAAAGTTACAGAGAGAAAAAAAGAGACACCAATTTACGTTGATCTCAAATGTTTGTAAATTACAGTGACTAGGAAATTGAAATCTCCACAGGGCTTTTCATAAGCGAGTTGTACGGCTTAAGAAAGAATCACAATATTTTAGTGTACGTCCGGGTTTAAGAGTATACTTATGAGCATTTACAGTAAGTCGGGTGTTACGGGTGAAGGTTTAAATGGGCGGAATTAGCAATTTCGGTGGAACACTGGTGATGGAAATAGCGATAGAACAAGGTGCGGTAGGAGATACTACGTCAGTGTTCGAGGGTGTCAATTGACTGTGTAATATTGACATCACATACGAGCCTTATCGAAGGGTTGTGGATGCTATGTATCAAGTAGAAAGAGGTCCTAGAAGTACGTGATCAGATGTGGATATTGAATTCCAATTTTGGACGGATGAATGCCTTATACCATATATTGAGGCCAGATCAGATGGGAAGAAATATTTCTAACATCGCTTGAGGAAACCTAGACATTTCCCAATTTTTGGCAATGTCAAATATGGGGACATTCCAACGTAGGTGGTCATTACACACATATGGAGAAAGGAAAGTTTTTCGGTTTCGATGAGGCAAGTGCCGACCATGGACATTGGTTGGGTATTTAAATTTCCCATTAACGACAGCGAAGAGAATTGTGTTTGGGAAGCATTAAATTTCACTGCGTTGGTTATGCTGTTAATATCGCAATTTAATGAGATTAAAACTCACTTCCATTACCGTTCTGAAGCCTAAGAATAGGGGAGTGAATCCGGCTACGAATTTGAAAAGCAGGGAGTACTTTCATCAGCAAAGGAATATATTGGATTAGAAGTAGCAGGCAAGAGATCGTTGTCGGAGACAGAATGGAGCCTTGGCGCACACCAGCATTGGTGAATATCGGACTTGATAACATCCAATACAACTTGAATTGAACGTTCCGAAAGGTAATTTCTAATCCATTGAACTGGGATTCGTAGTTCCCAAATACACGCATTTTCGGCCCTAGACCCTGATGTCAAACTTTGTTAAATGCGTTAGAAATATCAAGTGCAACTATCTTGCCTTTGCCAGATTGATGTTTGCTTTGGTTTCACTTTTCTGTGAGATATGCAATCAAATCACCTGTAGACCTGTTGCTACGAAAACCGTACTGCCGGTCATTGAGAAGTTTTCGTATTTCAAGATATTTCATGAGCTGAAAAGTTCTAAGCGTTCCCATGAACTTAATAAGGAGAGACGTAAATCCAGTAGGAGGAAAAAGAAGAAGATTTGCCTTCTTTGGGGACGGGCTGGACAAATGCTATATTCCATCTGCTCGGAAAGAGTCCTAAGAAGTAGGATAGGGATAGGTAGTAGGTCTTGCTATCGTGGAAGAATACCTGTTCTGTAGAATGGGGAGATATGCCATTTGGACCAGCGGATTTGTGAACGTTAAGATCTTTAAGTATACTTGCTACTACATGGTTGCTAAGGTGAATTCATACCATTGAATATTCGACGCACTCAAGTGTAGGCGGTGACAATACACAATCTGGAAGTGTTGAACTGGCCGCAAAGGGTGCAGCAAGCAAATTGGCCTTGTCCAAATAGCTGACACCTGGGATATCATTTCTAATATTTTTGACGAACGACCAACAATGTTTATTTCCCCTGGGACATTGTAGTATTTCTTGTCTCGCTTAAGAGAGACGTTGCAGTTATTGCTGGCTCATTTTCTCTTTTTTCGGTTTAGCTCTGTCGGTTGGCCTTGAAGGGCAGAAAAAAACTTTTCTCTATCCCTGACAGCCTCTTTGCAGCTCGATTCGTACCATTCATTTTACTTTTGTTTTATACTCTTGGCAAACCCTCTCTATTATCCAGACTGCAAGTATTGAATTAATAGGTTTAACAGTGGGGGCAAAACTAAGTACAATAAACAAGTATGCTGTCAAGGAGAAAGGACGCACTACCTCGAGGAATTGGGCAGTCATAACAGTGAACCGCTATAACCTTGAGGTAGTTAGGGATTTTGCTAAACAATTCACCTTAGGGTTATCATCTTATGCCCCTGGTACATTGTGGGGCATAATGCACCAATTTCAGCTGCGCGCCACTGCGGTCGTAGCTCTGTAATGCGCTTAAGCTTCCTTTAGTTTACTCGTATACTAAGGATATTCCCTTAAACTCTTCCTTGTCTGCCTTATCCATGTCTACATAGCTCGGCAAGCACGTTTGGCTGGTCTGGTAGGCGGATTCCATTGCCTGATGTGTTTTTCTCTGATTTTGTAGAAGGTCTTCTGTCCAAACAATGTGCCAAGGTCATGCACTTCCATCAAATGTTTTAGCTCGTTGTAGCTTGCCTTCGAATTTCGATCGCCCATCTGGATCAGGATGTCACAGTTAGGCATTAAGTTGAAGGGGTTAGCTAATTGGCTTTAAAATGATTCCTTCAGTTCAAGTAGTTGGTGAAATATAGAACTGCTCCTGAGTCCAGCCGTCAGAATCGAGTGCTGAGCAGATTTCCTCGTAATAACAGGTTTTGTTGGTCCACCGCCATGTCTTGCTTATTCACAAAATATCCAACTCGTACTGTACGATTTTTCTTCCGAATTTTCCTAATTTGGCATTATGAAAAGCATATTTTGAGACGGTCTGAACAGTCATAACAGCCCATATCCGAGGCGTATGTTGCCATCTCTGACCAATGAAATGTTTACGGTTGCGGCTTGCTTGGCCACGGTTCTAGAAAACATATATAAACATGTATAACTGACGACTAACGTGGCCAACACAAGTTTATTTACGTCTAAGCCACAATCCAAATATCTCCTCACCAAAAACTCGAACCCCAACACCACTTCGTTGGCAAATCAATGCTCCCGGCGACTTACATACTCACACCAATACGTACCAGCGGTGCTCTATCAATCCGACTATGACTTATCCATAACGAGAAATTCGAAATATCCAGAAGATTCGTATGCATGTCCACGGTGAATCTGTCCCTGTAATCGGATTAGTTTGATTAAATGTTTTCCCAAAAGAAATAGTCCTTCCCACTGTCAACCCGAACCCCAGTCTCTTATTTTCTGTCCTTAAATCTCCAGCTCAGATGGGCTTCATTTGCTTTCGACTAATTCTCCGTCTCTCATTCTGATTAGTCCTGTCTATTAAAAAGCACTTAGACGATTAAAGTGGCAAATCCTGGTGCATTAGGCGGCGTGTCAGTGGGCGTCAGACCACGAGCACTTTAAGTCATAGGCACAGAAACGTTCTACTAATATTTTCCGAATTGAAGTTGTCGGTGATGGTGGTGGCTTTTTTCGCCATCCCCTGACGAACACACGATCTGAACGAAGGATTCGGTGCTTTGGAGTTTTTTTTGTTTGTTTGGAGTTTTTAATGCAATTTATGTCGATGCACGTAGTTGGTGAAACTGTCCTCGGACGTGATGTAATAATAATGCATTTGGAAGGCCGAGAGTTTCGAGAACGGTGGTAAGCTGTACGGTGGCGGTACGGCATGGCTTTGTTTACAATTGGACGGCAGAGTGAGGTTAATGTTTGCTAAAGCAATTAGATTGTTTGCCGTCTGTAATGAATTTGCATGGCGTTGTCGTTGTTAGGAAGAGACAGTAAAAAAAATGTTTTAATGCATTTTATGAGCAAAAGGGCGTCAGAGTCCAGGATCGGGTGTAGAATGTAAAAAAGACACAAGTTTGGTAATTATTTTTGACAGCAACATAAAGGAAAACGCCCGTTTGCTGGGCAGGAAAATTGTCATTTTGAAATTGAGTTTGCAAATGAAGGTGACGCTTTTATGGGGGACAGTGTTCGATTTGGGTAGATACAAGTAGAACTGGACTGAATGGAGTTACTGTTGTTTGAATGAGTAGTAAGTTTTATATCGATTTTAGGAAACAGTAAGGGCAACTGTAGATTGCTTTTGTTTGCTTTTAACCACAGATTCGGACATCAGTTCAACAATTGAATAGCTTTTACTGGTCATGAGCCCGTAGCCAACTAGCGATTGACAGTGACAAGAGCATTTTACCTTATTCAGTCAATTATTAATTTATTTTAAAAGGCTTGCTTATTCTTTGTTAAAATGTAAAATATACGAGTCTAGCCATGCCATTCTAGACCTACTTAACTGTTATTACTTAGCTATTTGCCATCGCAGAGCTGACTATTTCAGACCGATTGGAGTTGAGTCGTAGTGAACTTAGTATCCCAACTCATATTTATGGTATACCTTAAAAGTTATCTTAGAAATTGGGATGGCCCTACAAAGCTGTAATAAGTGTTTCCCAATGTAATATTGGGATCACTAGAACAGCGCGTCGTAGACAAAGCATCCTACTGACTAATGAATTGAGTGAACGTGTCCCACAGTGGAGAAATCTTCAATTTTGGAAACTTCAATAACAGAATAACTAAAGTACTATTGGGTATACAGATATCTTTCTCTGCTTAGACTAAGGTACAGAAATTGAACGATTTAACGTCCTTTCTTGTATTCATGGTGTATCGTAGACGTGGGAAAAGGGTCACAAATTTGCAACCCAAGTCTTATCAATCCCAAAACACTCACTCCTAAATAGAAGAGGAGATTGGGAAATAAAATGTAGATACTGAAACCAGATATCGCAAGGTCAATCACTTTCAGGAATGGACCAAGATGGATTACCTATAAATCGGAGTGCTTCAGTCATGTTGCTTCTTCGGTAAACCAACAAATACAATAATCGAGAAGAAGTTGCTCATTCCACCTCGAAAACCAACAAGTGGAAGAATTCGGGATAGAACTTGCTCAAAAACGTCTGCCTTAAAAAAAAAAAATTACCGAACATAGGAAGAAGTTCATTTGCACAGTTCCTACATACCGAGCTTACCTTTTTGCTGCCAAGGGACACTAGACGTAACAACTATTCTATCGCCCCATAACATGCTTATGTACAGCTATTTACCAGAATCCTTGCAAAAGGAATCTGTGATCATTGTTTGGAACATGTGAGCAAACGGGTTGCATCAGAGGAACTATGGACTGGAAGTATTTATTAATCATCGACGCAATAAAAACTGTACTAACATTAAGCCGTTGCCTCGTTTGATAGCTTCAAGTCGCCTGACATCGCTGGCATAAATCCACTGGTACTACAAAGGGCATAGACGAACTGCAAGCTACTCTGAGGAGTATCTTCACTCATAGCATGGCACTGTTATATGTATATCCCGAATACCTGGCGAAAAATATACCAAAAACCGGAAAAGATGACAAGCTCATAAGAGCTCGCGTGTCTGTCAGTCTGACTTTCTTCCTGTTGAAGATCATAATGAGACTCTTCACAAAACTATTTTTAGGAGTGCATCCATTGTCTAAAATACAATATGTCTACCAATCTGGAGGATCCTAGGAGAGTGCCTTTTATATTCTGATAGGCAGATTTGAAGGTGCTGTCCTACCTCTGCTGTGTCTGCTGCCTCATGCCTAGTGACTGTCTGCTCTAAACCACCCTAGCTCTAAACGTGATGGACGATAGGTGCACTAAAAATGATCTGACTCGCCTATCATTGACTACAAACTTATTTGGCACTTCGATCTGCAAGCAGCATAAAGGAGCCTTCAGCAAGTCATGGAGCCGAGGATGGTCATCTGGATCTACATGACTATGAAAAGGCCAATTAAATCTTATAAGTTGGTCGGTCGTCTGATTGAATAAGCTTTCAGGAAAAAAGTCTCTGCTGCTTTTACAAGAACCCAAAAAACTTAGTTTCTCGGCTACATAGGGTCTTTCAACAGTACACCTTCCTCTGCTCTAAACTGACTGATAAATCTTTCTACCCTTCATATTAAAATCAAGGGCTACATCCCCAAATCGAAATGGGGTTTCACTCATCGCTAGGTAAGCTTGTGTCTGTCTTCCAAGCGGATATATAGGCAATGCTGGTGGCAATGAATATTACTACCAAAATCGGTCAATGGGGCGAAACGCCGGCGCTTAAAGTCTTACAGCCTTTCTGAAATCTCTCTCAAATTTAAACTAGGTTGAATTTACCGACTCTTATTTGCATCATTATGGGATCACGGGAAATTAACGTGCGGTAGGGATTCCATTGATGATTGCGTTTTATAAGAGGACAATTGCGATCAGCGAATGTTTCCCAATGTCTCTAGGAGGTCAACAACTTTGCTGTGCTGTCCTCGAGGAGGAAAGACTATAGACTGTTTTTTTTGTCATTAAGGTCGCTACGCTTTTACTACTTATTACCTAAATGTGCAGTGTATAAGTGAAACTTAATTACAGAAGCCCCAAACTGGACAGCATTCGGCCTTTAACGAGTTCAATGCGCTGCGCCGTCTGACTCCATTCAAAGAATTGTTTCCCTGTATCCTCATACTGAAATCGTTATTACGGGCGATTTCAATATACACAACTGTGGATGGCTTCGACATTCTGGACAGACAACACCCGAAGGATGGAGTGTTGAAATCTTCGCTGCGGAAAACAACATGACCCAGCTTGTAAATTAGCCCCCGGGTCCCTAAAAGAAACTTTTGGCAATACGAGAAAGCCAATCTTTATGGATTTCAACTGGTCGTTAAGTTTCCCCGATAATGACGTGGATACCACTGCTGATATAACCACAGACACTATTGTCTTTGGAATGAGATCCTTTATCCCTCATTAGATGAAAAGTATAAATCCAAAAGAAATGGCGTGGTACGACCCGAGCTTTAAAGAGACTGTCAGGTTTAGAGATGTGTTTTTTGGGTCCTACAAAACCGTACCTATAGAAGAAAACCGGAAAAAGTTAAAGTGAGCCAGGAATGACTGCAAGGTCTTTCTTAAGGGATACAAAAAATACAACAATTTCCAACGGGCAGTAAATATTTTTCGTCGTTAGTCAAAAATTTTAGAATTCTGTTTCATTCCCCAAATCAACGCTCATTTATAATGACATTCCAGCTCTCAGCTCTTTGGACAAGGCCAATTTTCGTGCTGAACACATTGCGGCTAGCTCAAAACTTTCAGATTGTGCTTTGTTTCCACCTACACTTGAGTGCGTCGAAACTTCAATAGGACGAATCCACTTTCGCACTCGTGTAGTAGCAAGAGTACCTAAAGATCTTAACATGAACAAATCCGCTGCTTCAGATGGTAAATATCCTATTCTTCAGAAGGAGTGTTCTGCCACGCGTAAGCTTTTTCATCAATCCTACTCTTTCGGAAGAAATCAGAAACAGTATTTGTCCAGCCCGTCCCTAAAAACGGCGAAACTTCTTCTCTTTTTTCCAGCAGATCCATTGTACTTACGCCCCTTCCTTCCAAAGTCATGGAAACGTTGACAAACCGTCAGCTCATGAAATATCTCGAAACACGAAAACCTCTCAATGGCTGGCAGTTTTTGTAGCAACAGGTTCACTTGTGATCTGATGACATGACTCACCGAAAGCTGGAACCAAAGCGTCCATCAATCTGGCGAAAGCAAGATAGTTGCACTTGATATTTCTAAGGCATTCGACAGAGTTTTGCATCAGGCTCTTTTGTCGAAAATGCGTGCTTTTGGGATCGATGACTCTCTTCTTCAATGGATTAGAAACTATCTTTCGAAACGTTCAATTCAAGTTGTCTGGGATGGTTTCAAGTCTGATATTCACAAAATAAAGTATGGTGTGCCCCAGGGCTCCGTTCTGTCTCCGACACTCTTTTTAATTTTCAGTAATGATCTCTTGTCTGCTACTTCTAATCCAATATATTCCTTTGCTGATAATAGTGCTCTCGGCTTTTCATATTCGTCCCTGCTCTTTGGCTGTAGAACGGGAACAGCATATGTTAAGCTAATCAATTCCTGTTATTAAGAGCATAACTAATTGGGGAACCACTAACAGAGTAGAACTTAATGCTTCTATAACACAATGCTGTCTGCTGCCGTTAAAGTAGAATTTAAACACATATTAACCGTCTTCCATAGATGGCACTTGCATCGTCAAACCGATAAACTTTCCATTCTCCGTATATGTATCTATGACAACTTACGTTGGAATGACCACATATTCGGCGTCGTCAAAAATGATGCGAAATGTCTAGGTTTCCTTAAACAACGTAAGAAATACTTTACCTCTTCTTATCTGGCCTCAATATATAAGGCGTTTATCAGCCCAAAATTGGAGTACAATGACCACATCTGATCGGGTGCCCCCCAAACATCTCTGCACCTACTAGATAGGATTCAAAACCGGGCAATAAAACTCAGAGGTGATACTAATATGAGTCAATCATTTGACTCCCTCGAACACCGACGTAATATCTCGTGTCTCACTCTTTTTTATCGCTATTTCCACCAACAGTGCTCCGTAGAAATCGCCAGTAGTATTCCGTCCTTTCAAACTTTTAACCGTAACACCCGTCTTGCTCTGAATGCTCATCAGAACAAGCCCACTTTCGGATGTACTCTAAAATATCGTGATTCTTTCCTAAGCCGTACAACTCACTTATGGAGTGCCCTTCCTGGCTCTTTATATTCTAGTCATTATAACCTGCGAACATTCAAAACCAACATACGGCTGTATCTCTTTTTCTTTCCTCCGTAACTTTTCCTCGCAAGCGCAGTGTGCAAACATTTTAAGTTTACTTAAAACTCCTTGAGCGCACGCTAATTATCAAATAAACAAAAAATCCTTCGAAAGTTGCTGTTATAGGGATAACGACACCGCTGAGCTATGCCTCTGTTTGAGGGTTTCGTTGCAGGCAGTCGCTGCTGATGTTCTAAGTGCTGGTATCTTAAGCGTTTTCTTTCTGCGAAAAACAGCGAAATTTCAGTAAAAGTAACAAGGAGTTCAATGGACTAGTTATTTGCCTGAGCCCATTGTTTTCACGAAAAAAAAGGAGTTCTCTCAGCGTAATTTAGAAGGACTATAAAAAGGCGTTAGATTCCATGTCCCATGGGTACCGTGCTTGAAGTATTTAAAAATTACAAAATTGATTCTTCTTGAAGGTGCTGATGGAGAAATGGAACCGTTTGCTTGAAGTAGTCACCAGCTTGGGCTTGGGAGAATATGAAGTGATACACACCCAGTAACAACGCCATCTTACAATTGAAAATGCAGTTTAAACCAAGCAATATGCAACATCGTCCACTTCCGAGCTATATGCCTGTTAACCTTTTCTATTAGAGTCATAGATTGGTCTCCATCTAACATCAGGAATTTTGAGATGCTGATTCACCCACCTTTGAGAAGATTCAATAGCCAACTTCAGCAAAATACTGGTGAAAATACAACATTTTCTAGGAAGCGTATTGAGTTCACGGAAACTTAGGTCCATCTAACGAGAAACCCGTATCACAGATAAATAAGGAGTCTATACCTCGCTTTAAAGCTTTAAGGGTTTTTGGCCCTTGCTTAATTCGTTCGCGGACTACTGCAATTGCAGATCAGATTTGCCAACGAGTTTGCTAAAAACACTAGGTATGGCGCGCATGGTAATCTCAAGCATTGAGCACGACTGAGATCGATTTTCGATACCTAAATAATGTTTCCAACAAAAATAGAACGTCCTTTTCTCGAAGAGAGCTCCTCATTTCGATGAAAGGACTCATATCAACTAGTTACAGTAATTAAACATAAAAAAATCCATATCACACAGTGCCATTTGCTTAATATCGAATCCTGCTATTCCTTATCAAGGCCTTGAGTCTCTCTAAATTTTGTGTCTATAAATTCCTTTTCCACTACTAACCCCACCGATTCCCTTAAATAGAAAGAAATTTACCAGATAAAATCTAAAATATTTCAACACCTCTTGAAACTTTTCAATAATTTGCCATCGAACACCCCTTGCGACAACCCTTAACACTCTTAGGCATGTGAGAACAACCGTCACATGGAAAAACTTTCTCCTCATGCCGAAAACAAAGTTCCATCACTAAAAATCCTACAAAGCTAACAAGAAAAACGTGCCTGCTTACTTTTTGCTTAAAAACTTGCTTCAACTATAGTCCGGAGACCACTATCATCGCTGCTAAGATACGCGTTGTTTTCGACGTGAAAATGCTTAATCCTGCAAACTTTTCCGTAAATTACGTGAAAATTCCCACAACTAGGACGACACGGAGGCTGAAAGAACTTTTCACCAACATTTTACTGGTGCAGGTACGAGTATACTCGTAAGTACGAATACGAGTATCTGTGTCTTCAAGGATTTGAAGAAAAAGACATTTCCGAGGAAAGTTGTCTGGGTGTTCTTTACCTACTCAGTTGACAAGGACAATAAAATTGTAAGACTTAAAAGTATTCGCTCGGCAAACAGGTGTAGTTTAAGGATGTGACATGATGTGAACCTATAATCCTATTTTTGGAAATTTGCATTGTACACGCATTAAGGATACATGACATGGCATGAGGAAAATTTGAAAGCATCTGTACAGTATTTGCTTCTACTTTAAAAGCGTGGTACATGTTTTTGTCTCTTTTTTACGAAATACTCGTGGGTTGTGGCTTTAGCTTTTCTCAAGCAGCAAGGCTTTCGAATTTGTGCGGTCTTTAACTTAGCCAACTTTGATAGTTAAATATTCAACTGACTTGAAGTTGATGCTGGCCAATTTTTGAATGTAGGTCCATGTTGGTAATTATCTCCTAAAGGCACGTTGTATATTCTTGCAATGGCACAAAAATTCACAACCGACCATACTTTCTTAAAATTCGAAGTCATCGGGATAAGCAGACCGTGTGTCAGGTCATATGCCAAAGCACTCACTGCCACATTTTATATTTGAACGTTTTCATATGTTCTGTGGATTCAGATATAGCGTAGATTTGCGACGTCCTAGATGAAGGGTACTTCAAATTTCACTAGATCTTGAATGTAAGGGCTTGATAAATTAGTAAACATGACTGCCAATGTGGTCTATATACATAGCCATACTCCTTTTTCATTTTGGACCATATGTATGCCCCTATCGCCTTCAATAGATTGGCTTCGATGCAACGTGCTGTGTTAATATGCGTAGGTTAGTGTATCAGGACTAACTATTAGCACGGAGCGAAGAGTCCAACACAAGAGAACTACTTCATCCTGTTTAAAACTCTTATCATTAAGAACTAACATTATAAAGCTCGATATCGACAAAATCAAGACTGGTCGTAGCCAGCACATTCGGAGAAATTACTTGGCTGCAATTTGCGGTCGATGCAAGACATCCTTCCAGCATTATGGATGCCATTTTTCGAAGGTTCAAAGGTACAAATCCCCATCCTCCTAATACTGCGAAAAGTCTGACATAGGTTTTGAGAGTCGAATATCCCACCAACTCTTCAGAAATTATTTGGTAGCATGCACATGCTTACTTACTTAGGTGAAAAGGTAGCGCTACAGTTCGACGTAAACCTAGCCTTCAACTAACAAGCCCCTCCACTTAGTCGGGTCTTCAGCGAATTGCCTCCAGTTACGCACACCAAATCGGTTGTCGTCCCCTTCTACTTGTGCGCGTCACCTAAGTTGAGGTCTCCCTCACTTAGCCCTCCGGGTTAGATTCAAAGACTCTGCTGGCCAGAGCATTAGTGTCCTAACAATCTCATATGACTGATGCGCAGTTTTCTGACCAGGTTGATGTGACTGTACTGCTCGTATAATTCGTCGTTGAATCTTCTCCACCAAAGCGCATCAACGCAAACGGGACCGAATATTTTTCAAAGGATTTTTCTCTCGAAACAACTTGGGATATCTTCATTGCCTGCGGTCTTATCAGTTTTTTGGGATAGTGCCTTACTACTCAGCTACCTTCTTAGCCCAAAGAAACAGTGATTGGCAAGAGTAATCCTCAGTTTTATTTCTGCTGAGCAAAGGTAGAGAAAGTCCCTAGCTACCTCCAAATTATAGGTGTCGATTGTGAAATTCTGCCCAATTCGTCGATGTTGTGACTCCCTTCTTTTTGGCAGCATATATAATAGGTTCCGTTTCAATACTAGCGAACGCACCGGTGAATTCTCCCAATTACATATGTCGATCTCAACGGCGGCGTTAGCTAGTAGTTGCACAGACTTTTTAATGATTGTGCCTCCAAAGCATCACATTGTCTTGAACCTTTGACGGACCAGCGACCGTTCTTAATTATCATTCTGACGAACGAGCTTGGCAGTGATGCCAAAACTGCACATGGCTCTATATAGCTCGTCTCTATAAATGCTGTCATATGTGGCCTTAAAGTTGATGAAAAGATGGTGGGTATCTATTTGGACTTCTTGAGTTTTTCCCAGGATCTGTCGGTGTGTTGGTCGATTGTGATCTTTCCTGGTCCGAAACCGTACTGATAGGAATCAATCTGGTTGTTGGCGAAGAGTTTCAGACATTCACAGAATATGGTCGATAAGATATTGTATCCGATGTTGAGGAGACATATGCCTCTATAGTTGCCGCAGTTGAGGAAGTCACCTTTTTGTGGATTCATTCATCGGGGATACACTCTTCTAACCATATCTAAGAAATAAGTTGGTGCATGCTTTCCACAAAGTCATTTCTAGCAGCTTTGAATACTTCGGCCGGTAAGCCGTCAGGTCCAGCTGATTTATTGGATTTTAGCTTACTTCGTTCTGATCAGGTGGACGGAAGTTTTGGCTATCAGCATCTAAGTTGAATGGTCTATTCTGCCTTACGGCGGGATGCTAGTCTAGTTCACCCTTATACAGTCTGCAGAAAAAGTTTTTCCATATTCTTAGCACCGGGTGTGCTGTTTCCTGTGGAAGGTTTCATTCTTCATTTGCATTGACGCGTTTTTACGTGTTGGTAAGACTTCCGTATGGTATTCCTGTAGTAAAACCTCTCAACATCTTCGATCGCGAGCTTCTCATGCCTTTTTCTTCTTCTAGAGAAGCCGATGTTTTTCTGCCTCTTCTGCTCGTAGAGCTCATGAGCAGATTTCGTCCTTTATTGCAGCCCCGCCGTTATGTAGGCTTCTGGTATAGCTGCAGGTGCTTGCCGGCATTCTTCACCAAAGCAGGGATTTCTTGGTGGTGGTCAGGTGAAACCCGGCATATTAGTTGCGGCGTGTCTGATACGTTGGCAGCGTTGCCACTGGTCCTCTGTACTTGATGCTAGCGGCATAGGAGTTGTAGGATATGGCTTCAGAAAAGATTCTGCCGGTCTCTTGCAATTACAGCTTTTCTGCGTTATATCCCTCTCACAGTATTTCTGCTATGTTGTAGCGCTTGGGGATTCCGCATTCGCACCTTGGCTACAACAAAGTGGCCAGCTGAGTCAATGTTGGCTATGCGGAACGTTTGGCCGTCCAAAATGCTGAAAGCATCCCCATATCATAATGTGATCAATTTGATATAGCGTTTCGTGATCTGGAGACCGCCATGTCCCCTTATGTATATTGACATGAGTAAACAGTGAGCTTGCTATACTAATATTTCGTCCCACCGCAAAGTCAATAAGCCTAAGTCCGTTGCCAGACGTAGTGTCGTGTAGGCTATGCTAACCAACTGCCATACCAACGATGTCTTCGTTTCCTATCATACTTCGGACATTGGTTATATGTCTTGTCGAGGAGCTCGTAGAAACATTATTCGGTGGTGTCATCCTTGTCTTCGGTAGGGGCATGGGCGCATATTTTTAGGCTTATGCTAGCGAATTTAGCGGATCGTCATAAGACGCTCGCTCACGTATCGTAAGCTCAGACTTCTTGTCAGATTTTTCCGGATATGACAAATCTGCATCCGAATAAGCGCTGTTTCTTTTCCCTAAAGCAATCACCATAATATACATCACAGTTTTTCACCCTCCATATGTTCGGCCCATCCCATCGCACTTAGTGGATGGCGGTGACATACTCGTATGTAGTCAAGGACCTCTGCTGATTATTCGGCTGCACATGGCCTGTTAAAGCTCCGAACATTTCACGTGAAGTTCCAAAGGTTGTTGTCCTTTAAGGATCGTCAGCAGCGTGTCCATTTTTTTTCGAGGCCCTTAGTTGGTTGATCACATCTTTCTAATTTCTTCACTACAGGGTTTTGAGACCTATGACGACGTAGGCTAGTATAATGTTACTGGCCGATGACCAGCACTTGGAAGTAACGCAGACACTTTGCTATGCACTTGATTGTTGCGCTGCTGGCCCATTAGAAATTATAGGATAGTCAGCAGCTTCCTAATCAATTGCCACAGAAGTTCGCGGCATGGCAAAGATAGACAAGAACTGCTCGTGAGCTTTCTGAGCAGAGAAGAAAAATAGAACAACACCTTCTCAGAAGAAAAATGGAAGACTATGAAAGGCGATCGAGTGAACCCGTAGAAATAATGGAATGGAATAATGGAAATGTCTGCAAATCAAACGACGTCACCACGCGGATGCATTCAGAGCACTCTTTCGTTTCTATTGGCAAGGTTCCCGTCCAGCAGATGTTCCAAAAATTAAGCCGTCAATATGGCATATGTAAATTTATATCGTATAAGTCTGTAGGAGCTGTGCGGCCTATCAGCCAAATGGTTTAAGGCAATCGGTGATGAATTGTACTGGCAATTGTAATGTCCAAGATGTGATCGGTAGAAAACATACCAAGTAATGGAACGTCAAGAAAGGAGACCTTCTGAGCTGCACCTACGTCAACAGCTCAATAGGTCCATACCAATCTGGTTGTGGGCAAGGAAAGAAAAATTTCAGATCTGAGAAAATACCCACGTGTAACAAACCGACGTATCACCTTTTTGTCGGCCTTAAAGCCGAGTATGACAGCATTTTTGAGACATGCTAAAAACATTATTTTCTGTTTTCGGCATCTCTGCCAAATTCATTGAGCTGTGCAAGATGACGACGAAGGATGCATGCTACCTCGTCATGTTTGAGAAGGCTGGGTAAGGCAATCGATTCCAAAAAAGGCTACAAACAAAACTGTCATACGATTTTTCGAACATTGTCCTTGAAAAAATTGTGTAGAACTGTGACGTCGAGACCAGAGGCAGAAACCTTCATAGGTCTGCGCAAGTACTCGTTCATGTGAACCACATTGACATTATTGTTTGCGATTTTTAAAACAAAAATGGGTTGAGCGGTAAATGATGGTGAATCGGAATATATACCTTCAACCGATAAGCATTAAACGTCAAAATACGTCTACCTATATAAAACTTCTATGTTCAACTATTAACAAAAGACTTCACAGAGACTCAGCACAGAAAGCAATCCAAAGCTAATTTCTGTCAATTCCTCGTAATTGTGTGACAAGGCCATCTCCTGTATAGTCAAGGTAACCCTGTATAAGAACCTGATCATACAGGTACTAGTCTGTGCTGCAGAGCCATGTATTTTAGGCAAAATTTATGAGGAAACCCTTGGTTGTTTCGACGGAAAAATACTCCGAGTGAACGAACTATACGGGTTATCTATGCACACCCACTTTTTTGAAAGAATTTGAATATAATGTCTTCTACGGTAGGGAAATATAGAGCGAAGGAACATAAATTACTCGGCTTGAAGGGTCTTCAAAAAGACCGCTGGAATAGGGATTTGATGGAATCCGATCAAACCTGAATTGTAGCAGCATCTGTGTAAGCATATACCTTTGCTATCGCACGAGATGGAGATGGGCCACGAGCAATAAGTTCTCCAGTCGCTTGTTCAATAACAGATTACAAGAGCGTGTTACCTAAAGTCGTGTCTTCCTGTGTTATGTCGATGTCAAGAAGTACTAGCCTAGAGCTCACACGCAGTACTTACTCTTTTCTCTGTATGACTAGACTGTTGCCTATTTTTCATTTTAATGTAATTTTTCAATATAACGATATCTTCATTCAATCTTCAATGACCCCTAAAGGCATCGGAAAAATTAACATAGCGGCACCATTTTTTTCGAAAATAAAACATCAAAGCAAGAATAAATTAACAAGTTGGGTGTATAAAATTAGTATATACGACTGTAAAGTTATAAAAAAAATATTGCTAGAAAACTGAGAAATTAAGTTATAAAACAGTTTTATTTGTACAAATTATTTTACGCATTCAAATATTTTAATAATGCCCCCCTCCTCTATTACGTATAACCTCAAATATCCTACTTGACATGGAATTTATAAGGTTTTGATGATATTCCATTCCCAATCATCTTAGATGAATTGTTTGAGGTTATTTACGGTACTGTACCGCTTCCCTTTTCCATGAAACTTTTCGTGTCATTCGTCCTAATAAATTTTCGACTTGGTTCATATCCGGCGATCTTGATGGCCACTCTAAAACGGGTATATTCGTCAGTCTAAAGTACTTTTTGGCAGAATGGACCGCAGCTTTATTCTGCTGGAAAATAAATCTTCGGCTCCTGATATCTTCCGCAAATCCATCCAAAGTATACTCTAGCATCTACATACCCAATGGCATACCAAATCATAACACTGGCTCCTCCAAAATTTCGAATTATTCTGATTTCAGGTTTGTCGCCTACATCAAGCCAATAACATTGACAATCACCCGGCCCATCCAAATTAAAGTTTTTCTCATCATTGAAGTGGCATCACAGTGGGCCAATAGGCCTATGTTGGTTTCTCCAACAGCCGCTCTTACCTAACCTAACCTTCATCATTGAAGATAGCCCTTCAACATTCAGTGGTCAAGGACATGTGATTCTTGGCAAACAGCGCAGTTTTTTTCGAGTTTTTTTTAGTAAAAAACCATCGTTGGAGTCGATTGTAATATTTGTTGTACACGACGTATTCCAATGTTGAGATCCAAATTCGTTTTAATTTGCGAACAAAATATTGTAGCTTAGTTTTTTGTGCCACCTTTCCCTTTTTTTGCCGATACTGCTGTCCTAAATTTATAAAATGATCAACAATGTTTGGAGATCTGGAGAATTTTCCAGCGACTTGCCTGTTAGACAAGCCATTTTCTTTGTAAATTAAAATTTTAGTTTTTTTTACTCATCCTTAAGGCACTTCCCTCACTTAATTTCCTGTGATCTTATTGTGGTCTGTGTCTCGAACAAAACTGAATTCTGAGATGCCTTGCACTCTTAAACTTGTTTGGAAAAAACTGACAAGACACAGCAAGGCATTGCGCGCGGGTCCGCTGACGCTACATCCGCAGAAACTTCATCTTTTCCACCTTTTCTCCACAATTTATGAAATCTGTTGCACCTAGAGGGGGGTAAAGTGTATGTTTGTTGTCCTACACGGAGAAGATAGCGCCACATTCTTAAGTGTAATGGCCTCAACAGGGTTTACAAGAAAGGCTACCCTCTCAACTGCGCGAACTATAGAGCCATAAGACTCTTCAATATTTCTAACAAAATCTTTTTTTTTTATTTTTTTTTTATATTTTGTAACCATCTGAAACTCTCCGTCAACAACCTACCAGCGTGATACACATTCTTCATTGATTTGAAAGCCGCATATGACAGCATCTATAGAGGTGATCTATTGAGAGTCATTTCTAATTTTAGGATCCCGGCCAAGCTCATTTGACTGTACAAGATGACGATGGATAATGCGTGCTGTCCTCTCAGGGTCCGTATTTAAACAAGCCGATGCAATGTCTTGGAATTTTTTCGACAGCTCTCTTGGGGGAAAACTCACAAGCCAACTCCAGAGGCACCATATTTCAAAAGTCTGTTCAATTACTCGCATGTGCAGACGACATTGAAATTTTTGGGAAGAGCATAGCGAACGTTGCGACTATAGAGGCAAAAGCGACACAGATGAGTTTAGCGGTCAACAAAGTGGGATACACAACAAAAGGTCAAGATAGGCAGCTACGACTTTAAGATAGTGGCATCGGCATCGGCATCGACTCCGCTATCAACTCCGGCAACGACACCCGTGCGGAAATCATGCAGACGATCACTCTCGATAATCACTGCTTCTTTGGGCTTAGAAGACAATTGAGTAGAAAAGCCTGTCAAGCAACCAAAAAGATATACAAGACACTGATCATCCCAGTCCTGCTTTACGGTGCAAAGGCTTGGACATTTCACGAAAGCGGGTGAAAATGCTCACAGACCCTGGAGAGAAAAGTCATTCGGGCAATTTTCGTTCCCGTTTGTGTCAATGGAGAATGGAGCGACGCCGACCTCGTCAGAAAAGCTCGGACAGTATGGTAAATTTGAAAACATGGAAACCAGCGTCCCAATCGGGAAATTTTCGTCAAGTAGAGGACGACCTCAGATGGTGCACACAAGTAGAAGAGGACCACAGTGAACTGTATGGAACCGCAACTGGAGGCAGTTGGCAAAAGACGGCGCTAGCTAGAGATAGATGTTAATTGAACCTCTGGTGTACTCCGGACTGTAGCGTCTTCAAAGTAAGTAAGTAAAAGGCACTTATTGTGCTCCTTCGGCACCTCCATCTGAATCAATTTCTCAAATGTACCGTTGTTTACTGAGACAAAAAAACATATGACTATGCATCTACTACCAAGACAAATGCGGACTGACTACTCAATAAGAGCAACGAAGTGTACTTCTTTTTTTGGGAGACATGAAATGCCATTACCTCCAAAAACGACGGAGCACTGATTTTCATGGACGGCGGTAAAATGAACCGTGGCGTGGGGGTAAATGTCTTCTTCCAAGCTAGACTGAGCTTTTTAAATTCTTCAAGCTTTGTTGATCACACCAGCTATCGGCTATCAGAGTTACGTGTTTGCCTATCAGTACCACCCCTATTACTTGCAGGAATAAAGCAATCTTTATTGACAGCCAAACAGCTCTCAAATCACAGAATTTAATAATCACTATATTAGAACTTACACACGACAAATGGTAGAGCGCACCCGAGCTAATAGCTGGGTCGATATAATTTTCTTGTTGGAAATAAAAAGGCTGATGAACTGACCAAAGGCTGGAGCCGCTATCCAACCCACTAGTGGAGAAAGTTCCTTCTCCGACTGGTGTTGTAAGGGTGTGATATTCCAGTATTTTCTCTCCATAGTCGATCAGACGAGGAAGACTCTTGGAAGATACATATGTTCTACCTACAACAAAAATATGGAAACTATTTCGCAAATACCCATAACTCATAGTGAAAATGCGAATCTCATAAGTTCGCGACAATGGTCCATTGGCACTTACCCTGCCAAATTGTCAATAAACTTCCACTGTACGGATATAGGCACAAGTTTCATTTTCAGGACAACACCCTGACATCAAATCATGCAAGAGCAACCGCCTTGGTAGTTATCGATGCGACATGGTTAGGTCTTTGGGAAAACAGATGGCATCTTCTTTTAGTTCTATATGAATCAGGATTGTCAGTCTTTACGACAAAAGGCCAATTGCTGGATAAATCAATCAATCAAACCCAATAAAAATGGTAAAAAAGGTTTCTGCCATGCACAATATAAGCCACATTTCCCTCTCAACTATGCAAACATTTCCTTATCTCATTCCGCCTCTATCCAACTCCAGTTTCATCATATTTGCAGCAATAACAAAATTGAAATAAATCCACTGAACCATAATGGTACAAACTGCATATAATAAACCCCCAGCTCGACAATGGGAATCCCTTTCAATCCGTTTACTCATTCAGCAATAAATTTCGCGGTCCTACCCGAAGGCAAATGTACAAACACCCATTAGATGAACTTAAATCTCCATAGAAACCCCCAGACATACATATGTATATAAGGACGCGTACTAAAATTACCATTTCGGAAGCAAGTTCCTCTTGATGCCATCGCCCACATCTCATCTCATCTAAAGAAAAGCCAACCTTGCTATGAGCACCCGGCTTTGTTTGTTTATGAGTCCTTTAGTTTCTCAAAATCAACAAAAGAACATCCATTCACCGCAGCGTAATGTTTCAATTCAAAACATCTCTTGCTCCACACCATCTGCCATCAGTATAGCCCTTTCCCCCCAGGCGCATGAATCAAACCAAATTCATGCTACTGCTCCGTCTGCTGCTGGAGTATCTACGATCACTACTCGCCGGAAATCTCCTCTCCATCTCATTGTGCTCAATATTTGCATAACGGAATTTTATCCACCAAACATAGATCTCATTGTGACGCAACCCGTCATCCGTATCTGCACCGCACTCAGTAACTACCAGTGACATGCAGTCGCAGCACACCATCCTCTATCCAACCGATTTTTTGCACTCAAAACCCCAACAAGGACGAAGAGGAGACACTCTGTGCCTCCGCATCGTTGCAATTGAATAAATTTGCAAGTCAGACACGCGATAACAAAATTTCATTGTGCGGACTGAATGAGGAAAAGGATACAAAAATATACTCGTACCGTTTGTGGTGCATGGTTCTGGAAAGGATTTGTTGGAAGGAGAGGTGAACTGAAATTAGCGCACGTCCTTGGCGAAAAAGTCTGCGCTACGGGTACTCTCATTCGTACAATGGGGAGGCTTTTATGATGCACTTTAGAAGAAGGACTTAAAAAATAAAAAAAAGTAGAAAAACCACCCTACACTATTGCATTTATGTAGCTCGAAATTTACATGTGCACGCAAGTGCCTTATCTGGCGGATGAATTTATTCATCCAACTGTGTCGTGTATCTAGACGCTCTAATGGGAATACCAGCGTACGAGCACTAAGCGAACAGATTCATCGTTAAGGAATTGCCACAAGAGTGGTTGCATCAGTAAGAAGGGCGGACTGACAAAATGGAAATTGGTAAGGAGTGGAAATAAGAAGGTGGCCCATAAGTTGATACAAAATCTTTGCGGCATCACTTGTTTAAGGAAACCTTTAATGGGAATGTCCCAATAACAAGATGTTGAGCACCAAACCTGGAAATAATTTTCTAGATGTTGAATGTGTGCTTGCGTATGTGCGTACTCGTATATCTGGTCAAGTTTGATGGCTTAGACAGAGATTATGCACGATTTAGTTGTTTCGGTCAAAAATTAATAGCGAAAGGATATAGGGAACTGTGACATAATATTACAGTGATTGGTACAGAAAACAAAGCATCTCCTATTTGGATATGGATTTGCTGTTAGAGGCAGATTAAAACAAAAAGTCACATCGGTCACAGACGCTAACATCAACCTAACATGTGCTTGTGCCTCCACAGAAGAAATATACGATGCTACGACCTCCTTGAGAAAACCTACGAGCAATGTCCCAAGTATGGCGCTGAAACTGTTTTAAGTGAGTATGGAATCAACATATAAAAAGAGGTCATCTTGGCAAAGTAGAGTCGGAAGTCGTATCATTCCACGTCAATTTGACAAAGCCTAACTGACCTTGCTGCGAGCAGAATATCACTGTGGCTAGAACTGGGTTTCTACACTTCAATATTCACAAAGGAACGTCAGAACACAATGCACTTCTACAGTATTATAGGTGCCTGAACACTCCGCAGCAGCCAAGCTACGCCACGGATATTCTAGGCAACAATAGAGAAAACTAAATCTACTGACAATTGTGTATCACTAAACTTGTCAACAATTGACCTGGACTGCGATATTAAACATCGCAGTTAGTGTGTTGAATTTTACTGGACCACCCCCATGAAATTAATTAGCAATACCACCCGTCGAGAGGGGTTAGTACGTTCTGCCACTAAAAGAGGAGGAGGCAGCATTGATTCCTCTGGAAGAATAACCATAATAAAGGTGCTATCGAGGAGCTAGAGAAGTGCTCATCCAGCAACACTATGCCAAAATTTAAGCTAAAGGTGAAAAGTATGTATCACAGGAATAAGACTCCAACAGAGATCTATTAAGATTAGCAAGGAAAGTTAGTAGTACCGTCACAGATGGTGAGAATATGGAAAGCCAATTCTGTGGACTGTAAAACTACCGAAACGACCCGAATTACTTCCAGATAATCAAAAATCAAGACTCTGTCCGCTCGCCCAAAATTTAGTAAAGATACGAGTAGCGATATCTGAACTTAAGCATGGCGGGGATGGTCTCTTAGCGTCGTCAGCTATAGAGGCAACAGTCTTAACATTGCGGACAATATCTTGATTGGCGTATAATATGGTATGAAGGCCTGGGCCCCCGCCCAATATCAAGGCTTCGCCCATCAATGACGTTGTTTAATAAAAAGCTGGGGCAGAGCAAATTACTGGTCTTATCGTAAACATTTTCAGATGACGCCACCGAAGGTTGCTACGATTTGATCAGTTACAAGTTGCCGGTCATAGATCTTGTTGGCGATAGAACCACCGGAAGTCCCTACCAGAACTTAAATCGCGGTACCATGGGAGTCAGGAGCCCCCCTGATTTCGGTCCGGGCCTGACTTGTTTGAAGTAAGCCCCCTTGAGGGAGCGTCGTGGTGGCTGTGGTTTAAACCCAAAGTCGCGGGAAGGGTTTTCCTGTTGGTTTGACCCAATGTGGAGTTGCAATAAGTACTGGGTGCTGTGACCCTAAGAACAGTAAGAGGTTTTAGATCGATCTCGACCCATACCAAGGGTGGATCTTGTTCTTCCAACAAAGTTCTGCTTTGGTATCTCAGGAAGGCCGCAGAGCAGTGGCAAGCCGTATCCATGCTCCCATGAATGTACGGGCATCCCGTAAACTTAAGTCTATACGACAAGTGTATACTTTAAAAACCAGAGACTATAAGAAGGCCTGAAATATTGGCTCCTATCAGGTTTTACCGGTGTTAATCCAAAGTTGATCTAATTATCGCACTTCGGTATATCGCAGGGATAACGCCAGAGGTCCAGATCTACAATATATTCACTCTTTACCGATTTACGTGTAAAAACAGCATCTACTGGAATTAAACGTAAGGCGTCATGCCTAGATTTGGCTTCCTGATATTAGAGAGAAAAAGAACGTACGCTGCTCCTTAAAGGTCTGATGAATCTCACTGAGACCGCTGATACAATTGCACTGAACTTGCATGCCAACACCAGGGAGCTAATTAACCAAAAGTCTGGGCAACTACTTGCATACGTTGATAGCATTAATATCATTGGCAGGACGAAGGGAACTGTGTTTCCAATTATAGAAACCGAATCGACAAAAATGAGCTTAGCTCTGAATGATAGTAATGGCACCTATTAACTCTTAAATTGTCACCTCATCAGATATCTAACTAAGAGTCACTCTGCCTATTACTGTTTCGATGCCAAAGAAAGCAATCAAGCAGCATGTCTCAATTGAAAACACTATCGAGGCTCTATATAAAACCCGAATCATTCCCTTCATGCTACGAGTATTATATATATATGGCGCAGAAGTATGGGGATGTCCTTGATCATTTTGAAGGCAGGATTCTCTGACCGATTTTTGATTTTTGAATAAGAAAATAAAACTGAATTTTACGAGCTGTATGGCGACATCGACCTAGTCAGAAAATTGTCCATCAGTCGGAGATACAGAGCGAATGAATATTAATGTTTCATCACAAAAGGTCTTCGATTCCTATCCGGTCGACCTAGTAGAAGAAGAATTCGCAATGGAGTGTACAAGTGAAATTGCACCTCAACCATCCTGGTGTGCATAACTCGAGACAGTTGGCCAAAGACCGAGCTAACTGGAGAGGCTTAATAGTTTAGACCTAGTCCACCCAGGATTGTAGCACATTCCAAGTAATTTTGTAAAGACATGAATATCCTTTGGCGATTTCCACATTTGAGCATGCCTTCTCTAATCTTTCTGCCTTTATAAGTATATACAGGGTCTTCCAATAGGGATCTCCGAACTTTGACAGTTGATAGCGGCCATATTGTTGAAGCTACATCTGTCAAATTGGCTGTCATTTATTCTGTCTGTTTTGCTAAATCACCATGGACGGACATAGCGTTCAACAACACGTGCAAATAATACAATTGTTTTATCAAAATTGGTGTTCTGTTCGGGCAACCTTCCGCTCACTTCGCCCATTTTACGGTTGCCATAATCGTCCTACCGAGATGACTATTCGCAGTGTGGTGGATAAATTTGAGTCCACTGGTTCAGTAAACGATAAACCAACACCAGTACGTCGACTTAACGCTGGATCTGCCAAAATCATCGCAGCTGCCCGTGAGAGTGTGGAGGAGAATCCGAGACAGTCGATTTTCGCAGACCACAACTTGGCGGATTTTCCGGCGTGACTTGGGCCTGCACCAGTACAAAATTCAACTGACCCAGGAGCTGAAGGTAAACGACCACAGACAACGACATGTGTTCGCTGAATGGGCTCTGGAGCAGTTGGAAACTGACCCTAGTATCATCGAAAAACCTTCTTCAGCGATGAGGCCCACTTCTGGATGAATGGGTATGTCAACTATCAAAATTGTCGAATTTGGGACGATACCAATCCACATGAGATTCGAAAAAGTCACTGTTTTGTGTGGATTTTGGGCTGGCTGCATCATCGGTCCATATTTGTTTGAAAACAACGTTGGCCAGGCCATCACCTATAACGTCGAGCGCTATATGTCGATGATTACCAACTTCTTTGGCCTGAATTGGATGATGTGGACACCAACGACATGTGGTTTCAACAGGACGGCCCTAGTGCCATACACCTCGCGCAACACTGGAAATTCTGCACGAACGATTTGAGGGCATGGTCATCTCACGTGGAGTGATGTCAACCGGCCACCGAGATCGTGCGATTTAACCCCGTTAGATTTTATCTTGTGGGGTTTTCTGAAGTCGGAGATCTATGCGGATAAGCCACAAACCACAGCATCCCTCAAAGCCAACATAAGCCATGCCATCGGTCAAATTCAGTCTAATTTATGCGCCAGAGTCATGGAAAATTGGACATTTCGGATGCGCGCCACCCAGAGAAGCCACTGCGAACATTTGGACGATGTTATATTCCATGCATAATGGCATCTTACACACACTTTATTTTATTTAAATTTAAAGATAGCAAGCGCTGAACTACTACAGGTAACAAATTTATTCGTAATATTGATGTACTGCCTTAAATAAAAATATTCTGATGATTTCTTTCCGATATTCTTAAGCATTATCCACATGACAGGATTCTAGAAATCCCTTACATCTTGGCTTCCTTGTATGGTTCTGATCGTTGCTTTAGTTTAGCGTCCGATGTGTTGACGTTTCTATAGAAGCCAAGTGTGCAATAACACTGCCTGATAGACCCTCTTAAGGAAGTTGAATGTGTTCACGCGGAAGTTTTTTTTTTTTGGAAATTTTCTTTCTAGACAACTGCCAATATGTTCCATAGATATGTCGCACCCAAAGGGGAACTATAAAATCTCTGAAGGAATCGGAAATATGCTAGTCCTACCACCTAAACGCAACTTCAGCCTCTCTTCCCTATGAACCGGCGCTGTGTTTAGTTAGAAGGTCACTATCGACATGACGTCGTAGAGCACGTCATAGCTTTTTTTAAATGCTATGAGGGCTTTCCAACACATGTGCCCTAAAGTGATTAGTGAATGCACTCCACCCAATTTTTCATAACTTTTTCGCCTAATTCGGCCGCAAGACGTCTTAGGCTTCTGACTTGTTGGTATACACCAGAAACATTCAATAAATTAGCCCTAAATAAAAGACTCTAATGGTGTTAAATCGCACGATATCATTTCTACAAGAGATGTCCTTGCTTTATCTCGGACGTAATTGAAGATTCAAAAGCCAAGCTAAATTATATAGCAAATGGAAGAACAAATCAATGAATGTGAATTGGTTTCGATATGAAAGTGCGAGTAACAAAACCCACTGTCACTATTCTGATTGCTAAAAAAAAACCACTTAAGCCTCCAACTTAAACATATCACAGCCTCCAAAAGAGTTGCGGAACAATTTACGTAAAATCAGTGTCTCTGGAGACAATAGAGATGCGAAAAGCAATATCGACCCTGACAGGCTTAACAATTTTTATCTTGACACTGGTAATAACATTACATCTTTGATCCCTGGGGAATAAAGTGAGTAACCAATGTCCACATTTCACGATTTTGAAGTGATAACAAAAGCTAATGTCATTGCTCGCGTGACAACAATTAAGACTAACTCTACCGGACGGTATCCCAATTCGATTCACGAAAATAACTGAGCCGCCTAATTTTAAGCCACTTGACTCATACTCAACTATTCCTTTGTGATGTCCACTTTCCCACAGCCGTGGTAAGTCGCTAAACTTTTACCGATTTCTAAAAAGGCGAACGCAACAACTCTAGGTGATTTGACGCCAATTAGCAGTCTGTCATGATTATCTAAGTTCTTTGAGAAACTTACAGCAAAAAAAATCCAAAGACACATATCACGTCATCAGCTACTACCGATCCAGTCTGGTTTCTAAGCTAACCACAGCTGCTTCGACAAGACTTCGACAAGGACTTAGTGACGTTTCTCTATCTACTTGATTTCTCAAAGGCTTTTGATAACGTCAATCGTGAAATACTGTCTTACAGGGCTGTAAGACTGATTCGCAGGAAGGATGCAACGAATAATATCCAGAGAAAGGTCTTCATCTCTATCAGGGGTACCTCAGGGACCTGTTTTAGGACCGATTCTGTTCTGCCTATTTATTGCCTATCTATTGTACTATCTGTTTGCAAAGTTCTTCCGTGCATCTCTATGCAGATGATGTTCAACTTTATTTGGCCCGATCAATAAAGGATGTGAAAGAATTACGCTTTCGACTAAATGAGGATCTTAATCAAATACCCCTCCAAGTCGCAGTTGCGCACGATTTGCAACAGATAATTAGATTTCAACCCTCTGGCAGATATATGACTTCGCAATATCAAAGTAAAGTCTGTAGAGTCGGAAGCCTTGGCTTCTTTTCTGTTTTTTAAATTAGCGAGCGCTCAAAGGGTTTTAAGTACATACAATGCGGGCGTAGGAAAGTTACAGAGGAAAGAAAAGAAGATACAGACGCACGTTGGTTTTGAATGTTTGCAGGTTTTAATGACTAGGAAATAAAGAGCTCGGCACGGCATTCCATAAGCGAGTTGTACGGCTAAGGAAAAAAAACACGATATTTCAATGTTAATAAGCATTCATAGCGAGACGAGTGTTACGGTTAAAGGTTTGAAGAAGTATTGGTGGTGAAAAAAAGCAATAGAACAAGGTGAAACAGGAGACATTCCGTCGGTGTTCGAGATTGTCAAATGACTGGATGATATTAGTATCTCCTATGGGTCTTATCACGCGATTTTGAATCCTATCTAGCAGGTGCAAAGGGGTCTTAGGAGCACCTGAGTGGACATTATACTCCAATTTTGAGCGAATGAATGCATTATACATTGAGCTCAGCTCAGAAGGTGAAATATGTCTTACATTGCTTGAGGAAACTAAACATTTCGCAGCACTTTTGGCGACATCGAATATGTGGCCATTCCAACATAAGTTTTCATTGACATATTGTACATACCGAGAATGGAAAGTTTTTCTGTGTCGGCAATACAAGTGCCATTCATGGATAGTGGTTGGGTATTTAAGTTTTGCTTTAACTACAGCAGTCAGCACTGAGTCTTGGAAGCGCTAAATTCCACTCTGCTGGAGGTTTCCCATTTAAGGATTCTGTTTATATCGAAATTTACCGAGCATACACTGCTGTTACCGTTCTATAACCGAAGAGCAGGGACATGAGTGCGGGATCGGCCATGAAAAGCCAAGAGTACGGTCGTCAACAAATGAATATATTGGATAAGATGCAGCAGACAAGAAATCATTGATAATCACTCAGTGAACTGCAATCTGTCGGGCTGTACTCATACCAAAATAGTTATTGGCCATATTTACGGATGCCTTCGTCAACTATCGTTAACTGCTAGTTTTACAACCAGAGAAACTCGGCGAAAAATTGTAAAAACCCTGGTCCTACCATTTATAACCCGCGCTGATGTTGTATCCGACTCTCTTTCTCAACAAAAGTTACAAATGGATTTCAATGTTTCAATTATGATGTGAAGTATACTCGTATCTATGACGTATTTAGTTCCACTCCCTGAAATTTCATAAAAGGGATGTAACTGAATTTTTTTTGCATAAAAACTATGAAAAAATAGAATCCCACCGTACCTTTTTAACAAACTCAACTTTTCCTTCTCCGAAAGGACATTTGACATTAATTTAGCTCGCCACAATTACATAAATTCCTCCAGCTTATTTTCTGTTTATACTGTTAAATTATGGAACATGTTACATCCTAGACTAAAAATAATTTCTAGTTCCGCGGATATTTAAAAGTGCAATCCTTCCTCGCTCTCAATAACTCCACTTCAAGAATAATGTTTCTTTAACTCTCATTATTATACGTCTCTCCTTTTTGTACATTATTTTTCTTTTCTCTAAATCTGTTTTTCTACAATTTTTACCCTATTTATATTTCAAGACGGGAACTGTCATGATATATAAAAAAAACTGTTTTAGTATTTAAGTTTTGAAGTTTATTAATTTTGAAAATTGTATTAAATATCGTAGAGTACTAAATATTACAAAAAAATTTAATCTAAACGTACAATTGTCTATGTTTAAAGAAATTCTCCGGACCTCACACAATGAAACTTTTTTGCGGGGATGCGAGAACTTTAAATCAAAGGTTTACAATACGAGGAACAATTCTCGAACGACTCAGGCCTTACAAAAAAATATTCACCGCGAATTTGCGGTCTTGCTGCAGAAACGGTCTTATTTATTTAGCGCACACGTAGTTGTCCGAGGTCACCTTCCATTTGTGCGCCATACATGAAATTAGATAGTCCACTACGGCGTGATTGGAGTTCAGAACTTTCCGGGCCCGGGCGTTGGAGTCCTTGCATTCAAGGTGGATAAGGCATCTACACCGGGTTATTCGAGATTGGCATCACAGATCCAAATATGACCAAAAATTATATGTCAAACCCCTGGAAGCATTTTCATCCGCATCCGCCAGTGTCCAAGGGTCTTCGCCGTAAAGTAGGATTGGTATGATCAGTGTCTTTTATGTTGTGAAATTTTTTTCGTTGCTCGAGAGAAGGCTTCTTCCTTCTAAGAAGCAACGATTAGAAAGAGTGATTTTTCGCATGATTTCGGTGTCGATGTCGGAGTTTATGGTGGAGATCAGGTATATAAAGTCCCTTACTGCCTTAAAGTTGTAGCTACCTAACGGGACGCTTTGTCGTAGACGTCGTTCTTATATGTTGCTCTTTGTTGACCCAGCTTTGCCGCTTCTAGTGCCACTGCCACAAATGCTATATAGGCAGCTCACTGTATTCTTCCCATTATCTCAATATAATCTGCATTTGTAAGTAACTGAACAGACTTTGAAACCTCCTGGGTCAGCTTGCGAGTTTGGAGCAATTCTTTCAAGAACGATGTTGAAACGACCACATGACAACACATGGCCTGGTTTAGGTTCTTTACTGAAGTTGACAGTCTCAGTTTTGTCATTGCCGATCTTAACGAAGCAGAGTACATTCTGTAGCGTCATACTCCATAGACGAATGAGCTTGGCAGGGATGTCAAAGCCCGACATTGCTCTGTGTACTTAATCTCTATAGGCTTTATAATCAATTCGTGAAAATTTGGTCTATGGTGGCACGGACTAAAACAACACTGAATGGTCTTAAGAGTTCACATAAAACGGCAGACATGATTTTATATGCGATGTTGGAGCCGGCGCAGTTCAGCGTATCTACTTTCTTTTGGACCGGACAAACAATTCAGAGGTTCCATTCGTCGGGTATACTTTCATCGACCCACCTGTTTCAAAGTAAAGCTAGGGAGTCCAGCAGCTTCGTTGGACTTAAGCTTGGATATTGCTGTACAGACTTAATCTCGGTGGGGAAGACGGAAATGCTGTAAGTTAAATGGTTTATTCTGTTTTGCTTACTTACTCGCACTTACTTACTTAGGTCCTCGGACCTATTACGTCGGTGAGGTTCCGCTTGCGTAAGAGAGTTCCATTGCATGGCTTGACTCGCGACGCACTCGTGACCTTTACGAAACGTATGCCCAATGCAATGCCGCTTAAGTTTTCGTATGATAGAGTCAGTGGGCTCCTGACCTGTTCTCGCATTAGATTTACGGTTGGGCCAGAAAATCCTCAAGATGTTTCGCAGACATCTATTCACGAACGTTTGCAGCTTTCTGTGACAGAGGATGTGACTTTGCAACTAGTGTAGCCATAAAGAAGCAGGGATTCAACATTGGAGAGGAACAGTCATAGCTTGGTCTTTTGGCTGATAGAGTTGTTTCTCTTTGAACAGCATTTCGAAAGCAGCCTTTACTTTTCCGATTCGGTTGATTATATCTAGTTTAGACCCGCCATCAGTAGAGACAATACTCCCAAGACATTAAAAATTCTCTACCATCTCTACTGGTTGTCTAGAAATCTCTATTTGGTTCGATGAGAAAGTTCTAAGGCTCCATATTGCTCGTCATTACTGTTTAACAGTCTGTAGAAATAGTCTTTCCAGATTCTCGTCACCAACTGTGGTTATACTATGAAATTTTCTTCATCATTCTTGCCGATTTCTGTTTGGGTCTGATGTCGTTGGAATGTTTCTTTTATACTCCTCTCTAATGCCTCGATCGAGCGCTTCGCGTGCTCTTTTTTCTGATGAGCCTATGTTTTTCCCTTCTTTTCTTCTCATAGAGCTCGTGAGCAGTTCTCCTTCTTTTCTGTAAGGCCGCTCTGTATGAACCCTGTTTCTCTAGATTTGGCTGTCTGCATTCCTCATCGAATGAGGGCTTTCTTTTTTGGGTCTATCGGATTGCTCTTTGGCAGTAATTTGACTGCTCTTCGTTCGATGCTGGTGGTATCGGACTCGAGAGGATAAAGGAAATTTGATTGGAAATGTTGCTGGCGGGCTTTTGCGATTGTAGCTGTTAGAAGTTAAACTTAGACCCAGTAGTTCACTGGCTTTTGGGTTTTACAGATATCCGCATCCAAGTTGATGTTAGTTGCTCGGAGAGTTCGGAAATCCAAGACAATTGAGGAGTAACTTGCGTTGATCGCAATACGATCAGTTAGGTTGATGGATTGTTCAACGGGGTCAGCCAAGTGCTTTTATGAACATCAAGGTGGAGGAACCGTGTTCTGCCTGAGTAAAATTACGGCCCGCCGTAAAATCACCAAGCCTATGTCCGTTTCCGGATTTTTTACTTTTCGACAGTATTACCAAAGATCCTCTCCTAGCCAGAGTAGGGTTAAAATCGCCAAGGGCGATTTTCACTTCGTATTTAGAATATTGCTCGTGGGTTTTGCCAAGGAGCTCGTAGAAGCTTGTGCTCTATGTGCAAATCATCATCAGGCGTTCAATTACTCGTAGGGTGAATCCGTCGGCGAATAAACGCTTCGACTGCTGTACCCGTCTTGCCGGTTGTCTTTAGTAAACTCCATAGTAGATATCGCAATTTTTCATCCTCTTTTTGTCTGGTCCATCTCATAATCTTGGATGACCAATATGATTGCTTTTCAGAACTCCAGGATTTTCAGTTGTTATTCGGCTGCGCGCGGTCATTTAAGGGTCCGAACATTTTACGTGCAGATCTGAAGATCGTTGTCCTTTAATTGTTTGTCGGGGTCAGCAACAGTGAATCCGTCATTATCCGAGACTATTAGCTGGTTCGTCACATTTCTGTTATCTCTTCCGTATAGGGCTCTAAGATCTATGATGCCACAGGCAAATATTATGCCATTTATGTCTGCATGAGCAAGAATTAAAAGATTGCAGAATACAATAGGAAAAAGAACCCACAGAACCTCTAAGATATAAGTCAGTGAACAAATTCGAAGTAGTGTCTTTCCGAAATTAGAGTACGGATGTAGCTCCAGAGAATCGATCCGTCGTTTGAATATTTTCCCTAAATTTGTTTCACTGAAAATATTGAGCTTGGTCACGCTAACCTTTCTGGAATGCATGTAGTCGTATTTTGCAAATTGGATATTCAAAATTTGTTGCAGGTAGAGCGAGCTTGCCTACTCATTGCAACTTTGAATAATGGTAATAGACATGCAACTTGTTTCATATTTGTTAGAATACCACTGTAGTTGAAACGAAATATGAAAGCAAATAATAGAAAGGTTAAATCAATTTGATTTTTAAGGATAACGATAGAAAATTGCAATTGAACTCATAACAGCACGATATAAAGACCAAGGATCCAAAATATTTCCTAGTTGTCGTTCCCAACAATGTCTAGAAAAGAGCTCGTGGAAGTACAGATATTGATTAGGAATTTTACCCACATGAACTCCTTAATTAAGGAACTCAAACACGTCATTGGCATTACAAAATCCAGATGCAGGGCACAAAAATGGCAAAAGCGATTCAAATGCCTTCCCATTAAGTTAAATGAACATCTTCTGACAACCACGTTACATCGACTTTTACTAACATTTTGAATGTTCCATCTCAGGGATTCCCTTGAGAATAATTTCCATTTCCGGTATACTCGTACTATATAGCAGACAAGTGCGTGAAATATGGTGTTGTAAAGCTGATTCGTTTATGAAGGGCGTTGAATGTGTTCAACAGCACGACATGGGGTAGCTAGAAGGTAAAGTCAGCACAGTGCCACCTTTAACAACCCAATGAACCATTTCAAAGTTGTGCCCATATTATCTTATGAGTTGGAGATGAGGGCAGATAATAACTCCCAGTGCGTCATGAGTTGAGCGATTTATTAAATATGCCGCACTGCCGGTAGATAAAGGATAAAGGATAAAGGATAAAGTTGTCGAATGTTGAAAGGAAGATTTGGGATTGCTTTCTTGTAAGTTTGACAAAGTTATTCAAAGTTGTTGTAGGAGCTACAGTGGCAGAAAATGATTTGAAAGCGAGTGGTAATAGCTTGAGGCGTGGATATATGTATATTAAACGCTTCTCCAGCGACGAATGAGAATCCTTCAGATTGAGAAAATCGTTGTTTGCGCAATTCACATAAAAGGATTGGGTGAATCACGTTACAATATTGTGGTGTTTTAAGTTTTATCTAGATTATGGTTAAAATATTCATCTTTGTAAACTAAACACGCGAAGGAAACGACTTGGACGAAACACTGTAAAGCGTCGCTTCAATCAAAGAGAATTATACATAGACAGGGAAACAGAAGCACCGTTTTGTATATCGGCGCCTGTGACTATGAAAGAGAAACGGAAATGATGTAAAGAATATTTTTCGCCATAGGCGATAGTGGTCCTTCTGCTAGTCCTTCTTCCAATCGGGATTCTTGGTTCAAGCAAAACTAGGATATTTCGGATAAGGCTATATAGCTCCTTCATAGAGGAGGTCCTTTGTCCTTTGCTCGAATAATGGCAGGGGTTGACATTCACATGGAGGAAGACAGGTTCTTTCACATCTTGTCGGCGCGCTTCGAATCACTCAAAGTTCTGTGTATTGCACAGCGAAGTTTTTTGAAGAAAACAGGATGGTCCTGCAGCCGTTTACGCGCTGTAAGGATGCAATCACATGATTTTGGGAGATTAAATTTCCCTTAAAATCTAAATCTCCCCTTATCAAAGAAGATTTGGCACTGTGCAAACAGAAGAGGCACTGAACACTTATTCATGGTCGCATAGTAGCATAAGTCGAAAGCTCTACTCAGCCAATACGCGAAGAACGTTTGTTGAAGAACTCTGACAGAGAAGTGTAGAATCTTATTCTGAGGGTCGAATTCAACGTTATGAAATTCATCAACCAAACAACATCCACTAACAAGCCCCTGCTCACAACGCGAAAGCAACCCAGCAGTTATTAAAACATAATGTTCCTGACTTTAAATCATAAACGATAAAAGATGACTGGCCAGGTAGGGATAATGGTTTAGAGCTCAACTTATTGATTTATAAAATAGAAACCAGTTCATAGGTATGGAGTTCTCTATGCGATATCAAAATGTTTAGTCTGAGCCCTACTGAGCACTTATCTCGGTCCAATATGAGCGGCGTTATTCCGGCAAGTTGGCGTCAAGCTCGTCGAAGGTGATTGGTTTGTTAGCGTGGATTAAGGACTTGACGTAGTCCCAGAGAAAATAATCTAGTGGTGTCAAATCGCATGATCTCGGTGGCCAGTCGCCAAATTTCTCCTTCACAACTTCGAGCGTTGCGTCACTTGCATGGCATGCAGCGCCATCTTGTTGGAGCCACAGCTCGGGTATATCAATATTGTCGACCTCTGACCACAGAAAGTCGGTTAATATTGCTAATCGCTCTACACCTGAGACCATTGACGGTAACGCTGTCTCATTCCTCATTTCGAAACAAATAAGGTCTGATGATGCGGACATGCCATAAACCGCACCAAACCGTCAATCTTTGTGGATGCATTGATGCTTGACCGAACACTTGTGGATTGTGTTCGCTGCAAAAATTTTGCTTGTTGACATAGCCGCTGAGCCAATAATGGGCCTCGTTTGAGAAGGTGATATTTTGGATAAAATTCGGATCTTCGGCTAACATTTCCAGTGTCTAGTTAGCGAACTCACGGCCTTGTCTATGGTCGTCCGGCTTCAATTCTTGCGTCAGCACAATCTTATACGGATGTAGGCCCAAATCCAAAATAAGCCGGGTTGACCCTCTGGCGATGCCCAATTCAGCTGATCGGCGCCGAATCGACATTCTGGGTCTTCTTCGATACTGGCCACTATGGCGGCTGTGTGTTCTTCAATTCGCACCAATCTCTGTCTGGTTGGTGTCGCGTTTGGAGTTTGTATTGGAGTCGAGGCATACAAAATCCCTAACTACCTCAAAGTTATTGTCATCTATTGTGAAGTTCTATCCGATTCGTCTGTGTTACTTCTTGTTGACTGCGCATTCACAATTAAACTCACTTTTACCGCTTTTCTTGCAATACTTTCGAACACAACAATGACGGCTCGCTGACTCCTGCCCATGGTGTCAATGTCATCGGCATATGCAAGTAACTGTTGTTAACTTTCAAGTTTCGCACAACTCTTTCGAATATAATCTTAAAAAGTGACATGACAGCGCATCATCTTTCCTAAATCCTTTTTTAGCATCAAGAGTCTCGTAAAGACTGTTTCCCGATCGTAAAGCAGCAAGCGTTCTCAGTCCTTATTCCGCACAATCTGCTGATTTTTCCAGGGATACCATGAATACACATGGCTCTGTATAGATCGCCTCTTCAAATGCTATCATAGGTATGCGGACTTAAAGTCGTTAGCGAAATGGTGTGTATCGATTTGCACTTCTTGGTTTCTTTCCATAATCCTATGGAATACCCTTTTACTGTTGCGTTGTCGCGGGCGGAAAGATAAAAGGAGGAGAAAGGAAAGCATTGTTGTGATGTAGTGGTTTGAAACTCAGGTGTGTTTGGTTTCGATATTGACCCTCCAGGGGTGGCAGTCCGAATAGGACGGAGAGATTTTCTTCACTCGGAATGATTCAGGTTGTGAATTTTAACGGTTGTTTTTTGCTTGAAAACCCTACAACAGCCAAATCTACATGTCAGTGTTATGCCTTCACACGCAGATTTTTCTGATTGAGTTCCAATTACACAAATGAAAACTAGCCGTGGCTAGGATTAGAACCTTGACCTTCCGAGTGAGAAGCGATTGCTAGTACCACTACATCACGGCCACCGGCATGTTGACGATTGTAGACATTTCCGGCCTTAGAGGCCAATCAGATCATCGATAAATGGCTTCGGGCATTCACTCAATAGGGCACATAAGACCTTACTTGCAATGTTAAGGAGACGCAATTAACAGGGTCTGATTTCCTGTAGATCGAAGGGCTAAGACTACGTTTTTCAAGCATGCTTTCTGTCTACCAAATTTTGGGAATGAGTTGGTGCACATTCTCTACCAAGTCATCTCCCGGTACCTTAAAAAACTCGGCAGGTAGACGTCCGATTCAGCAGCTTTGTTGTCCTGAAGTTTGGATATTCCCACTCTCACTTAATTGTTGTCGGGTGAACTGATCTCTTGACTTCCAGGTTGAATGGTTCATTCTGCTTGATAACAAAATTTGGGTTGTCCTCGCCGTTAAACAGTCTGCAGAAGTTGCTTTTCCGTATCCTCAGTACCGACTGTTAGTCTACAACTAAGAATGCTTGTGCATTTCTATAGGGCTCTGTTCGGGTCTGGTTCCCACGATGATTCCAATCGAAACATGAAAAATTTGGGGGAACAGATGATAGCCATGTCTCTTTCTGGAAATTGTGTGCCAGCTATAGTGATGTTTCGCCGCCCAACAGAGTCAATAAGTCTTATTCTCTTTGCAGATGTGGTATCGTGGAGATTATACTTCCAGTCTGCGGTGCCCAAAATTTAGAATTTTGGTGTTTAAAACGATTTTAACGTCACTCTTCGGGAATGGCTCGTAAGTTTTGTCGATTAGCTCGTTGGGGTGTGGGCGTATATCAGGCTGATATTAGTGAATAGAGGCCTGATGCGCATTGTTATAAGGCGTTCTCTTATGTGTTAAAAGCTCAAAACTATTGAGTATATAAATATATTCGTGCGGCTTTTTTTCAAAATTTTAACGTTTATTTAAGAAAAACATGTACAATAGTATTGTTCAAAATATTGCCCATCTGAAGATATGACTTTTTTCCATCTTTCTGGCAATTTGTGGATCCCATCGCAAAAGAACTGCCCCGGCTTGGCAGCCAAGAATGAATCAAGCCAATTTTTGATAATCTGCTCTGATGTGAACCGTATTTCAGTGAGGGCGTTCTGCATGGCCCGGAACAAATGGTAGTCAGAAGGGGCAAGGTCTGGGCTATAAAGCGGGTGGGGTAAAATTTCCCATCCACTGTTTTCCAAATAGTTCTTAACCGGAATAGCAACGTTGGGCCGAGCGTTATCATGATGGAAAATTATTGCCTCGTGTCTGGTCGCTTATTCCGGGCGTTTTTCGGCCACTGCTCTCTTCAAACGGATTAATTGTGTTCGCTAGCGTTGTCCATTGATGGTTTCACCCGGTTTTAGTAGCTCATAATACAGCACACCCATCTGATCCCACCAAATACAGAGCATTACCTTCGCGCCATAGATATTCGGCTTTGCCGTTGATTTGGCTGGTTGGCCGGGTTTCACATATGATTTTTTGCACTTGGGGTTGTCGTAATGGATCCATTTTTCATCACCAGTAACAATCCGATGCAAAAATGACTTCCTTTTGTGGCGTTCCAGCAGCATTTCGGACATGCAAAACCGCCTTTCGACGTCTCTCGGCTTGAGTTCATGTGGAATCCAATTTCCTTGCTTTTGAATATATCCAGCTGCTTTTAAACGTTTTGAAATGGCTGCTTGAGGGACACCCAAAGATTCTGCGAGCTCTGGGTGTTGTGTTTGGCAACAATCTTCATAGAGTAATGCTTAAAGTTCTTCATCTTCAAACGTTTTTGGCTGCCCAGGACGTTTTTTCTTCATGAAGAAGAACTTCCCGCACAAACACTTTTTCAGGCACAAAGTTCGACATATTTGAGTGAAAAAAAATTATTGTTGTTTACGTTTCAAATGAATGACGTATACTGAAATGACGTACAATGACAGTAGCTTTCCAACGTATGTTCCAATGGAATAATACAAGTTACGCCATCTCTTAGCAAACCGCACGAATTAAGTTATAGACCCAATACTTGCCTAAGTTTGCCACTAATAAAAAATCTACACTCATATATACGGTGTTTCTTTTCTTTGTAGCAATAGCCGTAGTACAAGTAATGTCCTGAGTTGACTCACATCAGTGCTCGTTTTATGGCATTTTAAATTGTTGCTCGCAAAACATTTCGCTCCAAATTGGTAATTTCTTCTTGAATTTAGGCTTTCAAAACTTGCAAGGTTTGTTGTGGTAAATACGAAATTTCAAAAAGCTCCAAACGAAGAAGTCTGGGGCCGTCAGATCTAGCGATCTGGCCGACCACTTCAAATTGCCAAACCGGAAGATCACATGGCCTGGAAATTGGTGATTCAATATCTCCATCAATGCCCGAGCTGTATCTTGCTGGAACCAACAATGCTTCAGACCCAATTCAGCAACTTGCGGCAAAAAAAAACCGTTTAACATCAGCTTAGAGCGCTCATCAGCTACAGTTACGGTGGTGCCTTCGTTGTCCTCAAAAAGATACGGGCCAATCACTTTTTTACTGAAAATACCGAACCGAACAATCACTTTGAGGGGATGCTCTGAGGCATTTCATGTGGATTGTCCATGCGACAAAAATTCAAATTTTGTCTATTCACATAACCACTTCAATGGAAATGGGCTTCGTTGCTCATTATGATATTGGATACGAAATCATTTTCTTCTTACAGCAGATTTAACAGAGCAGGGGAGTAAGTTAACCTCATTTGCCTGTCGGCACGTAGCAATTGGAGAACGGTTTGCACTTTATAAGGGACCATCTTCAGGTCTTTCACCAAAATTCGATACAATGAAAGTCTGCTGATGCCAAATTGTGTGCATCATTGTCTCGTTGATGTTTGTGGACTCTCTCGGACGTCCTCGAACACAGTAGTTATATCCCCGGTCGAACGAGCAATACGCTCCTCTTGCGACATCTCTAGTGAATCTTAGTCAAATGCTTAATTGTTTGCCCACATGTTGCAGGACGACGAAATACACGCTGCATTAAAACAACGGACCGGAAATTGGTCAAATAAGCAGTAACAATAATTCCGCACACTGCAGGTGTGTATAGCTCCATAGCTTGTTGTTAACTAATTCCCTTTACTGGTTCCAACGTTAATGTCAAAGCAAAATGACGAAATTTGCAAAAATATGGCATATTCACGGTTTCATGGTTTTTCATTCGTCTTTCGCCTGACCTATTCCATTACGCTTCCTGAATGGAGTGGATATCTGCTTTATAGTAATCGAGAGCTTTCGTTAGTTGTTTGTTTGCAAGCGGTCGGTTCAAGGTTCGAACATTCCATAGGCAGATTGGCAGTCCTTGTCTATTTGTCATTTTTTAAGGTCGTCAATATTAGATCTATCTAGGATCTGTAAGTCAAAACACGTTTTAGATGCCTGATAACTATCTTTTAGATATTCCATCATGTTCGCCACAGTATTGTATATAGTGCTCTGATATTCGACTTCTGTCGCAAGACTGATTGGAGCGCAACACTGTGTAATCTCACTATAGCTCGGAGTCGGACTGAATCAATTAACCATCATCTTGTCAAAACATTAAATCTCGGATTTATGACCCGAGACCCTTTCTAGACTAGAATGGGTCAGTGCTACTACGAGTAGCTAGCGGCGAAAATTTATTGCCTTATAACTATCTTATCATTTACTCATACAAGTCAAGTTTACAGTCATACGGGTATTCGTATGTCGTGGGCTGACGAATTGTCTCCTTATTCTGTTCCTGAGTTGCTTTGAGAATGTTAGCCTGTTATAGTCTTGCTCTATGGCAATGCTGATATCCTTGTCGAGGAGGAGACCTAACAGCGAATACAACAAACTCTACAGGGATATTAGCATGGTCAGAAAAGTGCACATTAGTGGCCTGAAATGGCTACGTAGGCACGTAGCAAATGTGTATAAATGCTCTGACCCGAACTGATTGCAAATTTAACTATTGTAGAAGGGACAGCGCAGTAGAAGAAAGTTTCGATTTATTTGGTGGGCACAAATGGATGTGGACACCGACCATTTGAGATTCTGTTTCATCTTTAGTGAAATGAGCTTCTATGGAGCAAATGCAGCACATCAATCCAAACCCATCATTAGCTCGCTGTGGCATATGTCATGTAATAAAAAAAGCATTCTTCAAACTAAGTTAACGACTATCTAGATATCTCCCTGAATCTTCAAATGGCGTTCCGAATTAGGTTTTTTGCATAAGGCAGTAAGATCAGTAAGTTTATGTAGGAAAGTTGAAAAAATAAAGTTGAACAATCGAAGCAAAACGGAAAAGTGCCGATAACAAACAAGTAACCGCGTCAGAGCGATAAATAAGCCGACTACTTCACCTGAGTTTATTATATCCGCCCTCATTGCCATCAATCAGATATCAATTGTCCGATTTGTCATTCGAATATCCGTCATTCACTTCATGACAAGTGCAGGAAGATGTCCTTCGAATAGAACTGTCCGTTCTCATCAAAATTAGTGTCAAAATCAAACATTAAACAAAATTACTCCCAATTCCGGTCGAATCCAGTCGCTCTCTGCAAAGCTCAATCATAAAGCGTTTCCGCTCGTTTGGTCTTTTCTTCTAACCGAATAGCGAAATGGAAATTACTATCCTGGGCTTAAATTCTCATCTCCGTTAAAACTAGACCATTTCCGAGAGTTCGACCGTGTTGTAGTCTGTACTACGGAAAAACGAAATTAAAAATTCTATTTCAAATTGTGCTCATTGCTGGCATTTTGGTGATAGTACCGCTTCGCTGACAGTTTAAATTAAATAAATCACTCAGTGGCTCTCGAACGAGAATACGAATAAACTGCAACATTTGTATCCGTATTCGTATCCGTACTTGTGCCCGGACTCGTCTCCGGACTTATAGTCCTATTCGTTTCTGCCATTGTGTTACAAGTTTTCCAATTCCATTTCGGTTCGAATCGGCTCTATTGTTTCATGTCGAGTGGCAGTGTCAGTCGATGACGCTGGGTTATTGGTTGTTTTGTGTCGATAGATTCAGATATTGTATCCGTTTCAGGGCGCGCTCACAGAGAATTCAATTCGTGTGTGCACCAGACAGTGCATTCCAATTAAAAGCGCGCACTTAACAATGTCCCACGTCCGAGTGGCATGTTCGGATACGAATATTCGTACTACGAGTACTCGTATTTATGCGGACGACATGACACATGTACAACTCTTCAAAAGTGTCATTTTAAACATTTCGGTGTTAATGTAGTTTTCCAATGAAGCTTATGGTTGAGTATGGATTTTGTCAGTCCTTTCGGGGGAGAGGAGGAAAATGCCGTACGGTTATGAACTGTGGCGATACCAAAGACCCATGGATGTAAATGATTGCCACGTCGATGAGTTTTTTTAGGATGAGTGAGCGGAGGGGTTAAGTGAAGTGAGATGCGAATGACAGCTTTGTGAAGGCAAATGAATGTGTTGCTGGTTCGATTTACTAGGCTATGTGGAGGTACTGGCAATGATAGTTCATTTGGCTCATTTCAGTGGCAATAATCATGTTAAGGACTCGTTTTATTACATCAGACTGCGATATGAGTTAGTCGGAGTCGTATTGAAAGGATTCCAGTTAATGAGTATTGGCTTGATTTTATGCATATGACTGCAGTGTTGCATAATGAATTGGATACGATCACCATCTAGTCATTGATTTGGTCAAGCACCTCTACTTAGATATGAACACATTACTACTTAAAAACTACGACTTGAAACTCAGAATATACACAGTCTCGGTCCGCATATGATTCTGATCCTTCGGCGGCTATATGATGCCAGGGATATCCCAGAATTTGGGGAAGTAGATGAGCTGCAGTGACATATTTCGAGCTATTAATGGTTTTTTTCGCTGCCTAGCCAAGGTGCCGAAGTGAAGTTGGTAGCCTTAGTGCTCTCAAATTACAAGAATTGGCTCATAAGACCGTAATGAACTACTCACACTATTTATGCTTTCAAGGATGTGGTCCCCTTAATTTTGAGAGTTGTACAGTCAGACTAATTACTCTATAAACCATTATAATATGTAACTAATACGGTCCGGGGTGGACCTGGGCCTCAAAACCAATTCTCCAATTAGCGCGGTCTTTTTCTAACTGTCTCCAGTTGTGCAGTCCAAGTTGGCTGAGGTCCCTTCCGCTTCCGCGTGCCACCTAAGGCGAGGCCTTCCTCTATTGCGTTGTCCCTTCGGATTAGAGTCGACGATTCTGCGGGCTGGAGCGTTGGTGTTTATTCGCTCTATACGTCCCAGCCATCTCAAACTACCAAAGCGCTGTTTTTTGACCAGGTCGATATTGCTGTACCGCTTGTAGCGTTTATCGTTGAATCGTCTCTTCCAGAACCCGTCAAAGCACAGGGGACCAAATATCTTGCGAAGAATTTTTCTCTCAAAACGACCGAGGATATATTCATCCGCTTTAGAATGGGTGTCCAAGCTCCGGAACCATAGAGCCGGACTGCGATTACAAAGGTCTTATATAGAGTTTCCTTGGTTGTTTTGCAGAGGGCCTTACTACATACAAAGTTGCCTTCTCAGCCCTAAGAAACAGCGATTAGCAAGCGTTATTCTTCGTTTGATTTCTGAGGAGATGTCGCTTTCAGATGTAATAGCAGAACCGAGGTAGACAAAGTCTCTTTATAGCTCAAAGTTTATAGCTGTCGATTCTGACATTCTGACCGATTCGTCGACGTTGGATATTCCTGCTTGTTGACATCAAATACTTTGTTTTACCCTCGTTTACCGCTAGATCCATTTTTGGCGCTCCTGTTTTTATATTCGCAAACGCACCAGTGACAACTCGCTGTGTTCTACCGATAATATCAATATGCCAAAAGTAGACATGGCTCTATACGTCCCTGTAAATGCTGTCTGTGGCCTTAAAATCGAGAAAGAATTGGTTCGCATTAATCTGAACTTCTTGAACTTTCTCCAGGATCAACTGGAGTGTGAAAATTTGGTCAATTGTGGACTTACCGGGCCTAAAACCGCACTGATAGGGTCCAATCAGATCGTTGACAAATGGTTTCAGTCACTCGCACAATACGGCAGACAAGATATTATATGCGACGTTGAGTTGGCGCAGTTTAGAGTTCAGTTTTTTTTTCAGTTTATATGCATTTTTATTGTATTACTTAATTTACTCTTACTTGCTAGACAAAAAATGCTTAAAAATTAGCTTAATTAACTTAAAATTATCTTATTCTAGCTTACTGGCCCCATGCGGGCACTCTAAGTTAAACCTAACACTTAAATTATGTCTTTCGACGTACCTTACTACTATAATATACTATTTCTATTCCTTATAATTAAAACTAAGAAAACATTTTTTACAAAAAAAAAAAACTTAGTAACATGACTTTTTTTATATTTTATTATAAAACTTAAAACTAAAATCCTAAAAACTACCTAAAAATAAGTCTTAATCTACTTACATCTAGTACATACATATATATATATATATACATAATATATATATACTTAATATATAAATATATGTATATATATATAGATGTATGTTCTTTTTTTTTAATTTTTTATTTTTATTAATTTTTTTTTTTTTGGTTTTTATATATTTTTTTTTCTTAAATCTAACTTACTCCTACTTAAAACTACTTAAAACTACTTTAAACTACTTTAAACTATGTAAGCCGGCCATGGTTAAACAAAACTTAGGCGACCCACTTTGCTCCACATGAAGCTACCAATTATTGGAGGAATTCGACGACGAACTCTCCCTTCGTTCAACTAGCCACCAAAATTGTTGGTGCTGCCGAGCAACATCCCTCATGTCGCGACTCCCTACCGCCCTACTGAACCGGAGACGCTCCGCACTGCCGTGTGCGACGTCTCTGTCGTAGTTGAGTCGCCTGTCCGCAGCTGTTCGAGCAACGTGGAAGATTAGCGGCACAGCCAATCTGTCCTGGATCAGACCTTTGCTATCAAGGTAGAGGAACGCTTCTGGAGGAACATAGCCGTCAAAGCGAACTCTCTCATGATACATATAATTAGGGTAGTAAGCCCCTGAGATCAGGTTGTTCGACGATGTCATTGCTCTTGCAATGTGCCTTCGAGTCAACTTAATAACAAAATTGTCCACTCTTATTAGGTTCGCCCTATCGTACAAGACCTCATTGCGATAGAATTTTATGTACTCAGATTCTGGTGTTCTGTATAACCGAAGACAAGCCCTAAGGCAAGCCCTCTCAAACACCCGAATCTTTTCCAATAAACTTGCTCTCACGTTGAACCACACCGGACATCCAAATACAAGCATGGGCCTGATAAGGGCCATGTAGCAGATCACCTTCACCCTCGCATCGAGTTGGCTGTTATAAAACAGTCTCCTTGTAAGGGCAAAAGCACCTCTGGCTCTGGCCAGAGCAACATCTATATGTTTGTTAAAATATAGATATTGATCTAGCCAGATCCCAAGGTATCTGACTACATTTCGACAAGCAAGTGGCTGTCCATGTTGTCCGACGATCGAGAACTTTCGCCAATTCTTTCTGGTATCCCTAGAGGCCCCAGACAAAGGCGTCCTAAACAGAATGGTTTCCGACTTCTGAAAGTTGATTTTCAACTTCCAGTCATCGCAATATCGCTTAATTTTGTCGAAGTCACGTTGCAAAAGTGTATTAATGACCTCAATCTTTGGACCTGATCTGTACGCAATTAAGTCGTCTGCGTACGCTATGGCATGGTGAAGTGAACCTATCAGATCACTTGTGTAAATGTTGAATAGGATCGGCGAATTTACCGCACCTTGTTGCAGACCGTTTTTAATGTTAAATGTTCCAGCAGAAGTCACATCGCCATTCTTCACGATGAACTGTCTACTGGAGAGCATATCAAAGAGAATATACAGCAGTGGTTTACTAATGCCCAACCTGTCCAGCTTGAAGAAGAGTCCCTCTAACCATACGGTATCGAAGGCCTTCTCCAAGTCAATCAGGCAGGCACCAGTGCACTGTTTCTTGCCTTTGTTCCACTGGATATCAGAAACCAGTTTAGACGCAGCATGAATGATATCATGCCCCGCCCTGAAACCGAATTGATTATCCGGAACGATATGTTTGTCCTCAACCCACTTAGTCAGGACTCTATTGATCACCTTCTCGAAAACCTTACTGATGTTTGGAAGAAGACTGATCGAGCGGAGATTCGCCGGATTGGAAGTATCTTTATTCCTTTTGGGAATGGGATGTACCACCGCAGTTTTCCAATGCGCTGGATAATGTGCATTATTCATTGCATTATTAAACAGGGTGGTATAAATGTCCACCGCTTCTAGTGTGAGATGTCGAAGCACAATGTTCGGTATTTCATCGGTTCCCACTGATTTCTTACTTCTAAGCGATTCGAAGATCGTTTGGAGCTCCACCTTCGAAATGAACGGGGGTAGTACCCTATCGTCGGCGATGACATTATTTGCCATATTCTCGTCACTGAACTGGGTGAAACCCGAGCTCTCGAATCGCCAATTCACAAATTCATTTCGAAGGCAGGTATTGTGCACAAGGACTCGACTCTCCAGGTCGTGGTTCGGGCCAATGATGTCATTCGCCTTGTACACTTCCTGGAAAGTCGCTCCTATAGCCTCTACCTTCTCCTGCGGATCCTCGATCACAAAGAAGTTGTCATCATCAACTGCCTCATTTGGATCGATACCTGCTGCTAGGAGTATTTGTTCGTTGTTCGTCGTTCGGGCGATTTTGAGACATGGAAGGCCGTTTTGATTATTTCTCCGAAATATTTTATTTATTTGCGGGAACATATTCGGGTTGCTGGTGTTTACAGCCCGAATTTTGTTGTTCCAATACAAACTTACAGAATTTCTGTAATTTTCCTTTATTAATGTTTGGAGGTTTTTAATCGACGACTTCAATGTCATGATCTCCGGGTTATGTCTGTCAGTGAACTGTCTGTACAAGGTTTTTAGTCTTGACAGCAGCCTACTTTTTTGTCGGTGCAGTGCGTCAATAGTGGCATTGCGGAATAAGTCTTCGTTGTAAGTGTGTTGATACCGAGGTATCGTTTTGTCCATAGTTCGTTTAATTGTCTCGTCCATTAGTCTTAGATATCTGTCAATCTCATCGTTTGACAGATTTCTGTTGGACGGTGGGTAGAGCGAATTCGAGGAGAGTGCTCTAGTCAGTGTTCTGGAGAAGTGTGTCCAGCGCACCCTACTATAATTGTAGGAATGCCTTTGCACAAACTCATCCAATTCCGCAATTTCGTTGGGAACAGTTATTTCGGTGCTGAGACCGCAATGGTCGCTGTCATACACGAAAGTGCGTAGACAGTTTGTAGTTTGTTGGTTAGTGCACGTCAGTTGTATTCGTGAATCGAACAGCAGGAGATCCAGATAGGACTCGTGTCTGGGAAACGACGGACTATCCGTCGCTTTGAGGCCGAGTCTATACATCACACTGTGCTGACTCCACCAATTGAATAGTAGATTCCCTCTAGTATTTGGTGTATTATTTCCCCAATCACTATGTTTGGCGTTAAAATCTCCGCCGATAATAAAAAAGTTCTCCTCCAATTCCAGCCTCAGGAATCGAAACAGTGTCTCGAGCTCTGAGATGAATAAAGTGGATTGAGTAGCCTTAGATGCATAAACAGACACCATGTATAACCGCTTTCCACTACGGAGAGGGATGTACATGATGCATGCTTCCAGCACCTGAAACCCACGTACTACACGACTATATACTCTTTTGAAACGCAGTCCCTTTCTTACAAAGATCGCAACACCACCTCCTTGAATAGAATTGGGTCGGTTTCTTCTTAATATTTCATATCTTCTGTGTCTCATTTTGTGCCTTTTGGTAAGCTTAGTTTCGCTAACCAAAAGCACATCAGGGGCTTGGTCTTTAAGCAACTTAAACAGTGCGGCTCTTCGTTCGAACCTAATCAGTGAATTAACATTCACTGCAAGGACCTTCAGGGTTTGCTCCGCCATGTACGTACCCATTACGACTGGAGGTGCGTTAGGCCCGGCAGCAGCGCGTATATTTGATCTACCCGCTTAGCCTGTTCCTGTATTTGACGCTGAAGCTGAGCCATCTGCCCCTGAATAGAGAGCAAGATAGCCAGCATGTCAGGTACAGGTTCAGGTGCTCTAGGCGCTGGGGCCTGAGAAGCTACCTTTGCTTGTTGTACCGTAGTTCCCCTACCTGCCGCCATTTGGGCGTAGGTAACTTGGGGAGTAACGGCTGGTGTTTGTGCCTGCACGAGTGGACGTTTAACTTCCACTTTCTGCTGCCGAGCCAGATTTACTCTTTTGATGTATTGGAATTTGGGACAACCCCGATAATTTGCGGTGTGTCCCGTGTTCCTACATAAAGCACAAGAGAGTTGGCTTTTTTCCGACGCTCCGTCCTTACCTAGAGCGCATTCCTCTGACTTGTGGTTCTTTCCACACTTCACGCATCGAGGCTGCATTTCGCAGTTCGACGCGGCGTGCCCGAACCTTTGGCAGCGAACACATTGTAAAATGTTTTCGCTCCTCTTTAATTTTTCCCAGTGTACAACCTGGTAGTCTAGGACTTTGATACTCCTTAGACCATCCAGTTTGCTGTTGGGACTTAGCTGAACCAGGAAGAACGGTAGTTTCCGCTTCTCCCTTTTAGCTCTAGCCGTGACAAACGGCTTAACCCCTACGAATTTGAGCCCTTCGCACTCCTTCTCTTTCAGCAGTGCAAGGAGCTCCTCCGGATCAGTCGACGGCTCTAATCCCCTCAGCAGCATTGTTTGCAGCTTTTCACCCTTAGGGGTGTAGGAGAAGAACTCCGTCGTCGAATCCTTCAATAAACTTTTGATTTTGTGGTAGCGCTCCACTGTGTTACAGTGGATCGCGTGCCTATCTACACTTAGTCTTTTAATAAAAAAATTACAGCCTATGGCCGACTTACATAGTTCGATAGTGTCCTTTAACTCCATTTTAAAGGTGTTAATTGGTGGCACTTTTTGTTTGGTGGCTTTCTGCTCTTGCTGTTGTCTCTGCTGCTGTTGCTTTTGCTTATGTTGTTGTTGATGCTGTTGCTGTTGTTGTTGTTGCTGTTGATGTTGCTGCTGTTGTTGTTGCGGCTTATTCTTCTGTACATTTTGTTGTTTATGTTTTTGCTGTGTTTGTACATCTGTTTTTGTTAATTCCTGTGCAGGTTTCTGTGTTTTTTGTTTTGCCAGAGGTTGTTTCTGTTGTTGTTGTTGTTGTTGTGGAAGCTCCACGTTTATGTTTGCTTGTCCCTGAGGTCTCTGGAGTAGTTGCTGCTTCTCCATCTCCCTCCTTGCCACTTGCTTTGCTTTTATGGCTAGCACTTTTTGTTGTAGCTGCTTAATGCTACTGTAGAGAGCCTCGACCTCCTCCTCTTCGTCATCTGACTCAGATGCAGCGAGGGATGCAAAGCTATTGTCTGCTGCGCTTGCTGCTATCCTCGCAGCTCTCCCCCGCACTCTGCCATGCAGCATTTCTAGCGAAGCTGAATGCGCACGCGTCATGATATTCGGAGTCGGCTCCAATTTCCTCCTCCTCTTTGTGTCTGTTATTGTTGTTGTTGCTGATTTTGCGTGGACTGGCTTAACGGCTTGATCATCAGACGACATCATGCCATCTGCTGACCCCGCTATTGGAATAGCGGACCGCTTAGTTCCACTCATCACACGATCGATCTCACTTTCTATTTATCGAAATTGTCTATTCAATTAAACTTTATTAAAAAATAAAAATTCGATGGAAATTTTTCGCGGAATCGAACCCACGACCGCTGCTTTGTCGGCCGACACCACAATTTCAATTTATATGCATTTTTATTTTATATCTTAATGTACTCTTACGTGCTAAACAAAAAACGCTTAAAAATTAGCTTAAATAACTTACAAATAATCTTATAATAACTTAATGGCCCCATGCGGGCACTCTAAATTAAACCTAACACTTAAACTAAGTCTTTCGACGTACATTACATTCTATATTTAATTTTATATTTATATTATAACTAAAACTAAGAAAATAGATTTTAAGAAAAACTTAGTATATGGACATATTAATTAATTATAAAAACCTAAAACTAAAAACTTACAGACTACTTAAAAATAAATCTTAACCTACTTACATCTAATACGTACACACACGCACATATATATATATATATATACATAATACGTATATACTTAATATATACGCATATGTACACATATATATATAAATTTATTTTTTTTTTTTTTGTTTTTATATATTTTTTTTTTCTTAAAAATCTAACTTAAACCTACTTAAAACTATGTAAGCCGGCCATGGCTAAAAACAAAATTAGGCTGGCCCACTTTGCTTCACAGGAAGCTACATATTACTTGAGGAATTCGACGACGAACCCTCCCCTCCTTCAACCAGCCACCAAAATTGTTGGTGCTGCCGAGCAACATCCCTCCTGTCGCGACTCCCTACCGCCCTACTGAACCGGAGACGCTCCGCACCGCCATGTGCGACGTCTCTGTCGTAGTTGAGTCGCCTGTCCGCAGCTGTTCGAGCAACGTGGAAGATTAGCGGCACCGCCCATCTGTCCTGGATCAGACCTTTACTATCTAGATAGAGGAACGCTTCTGGAGGAATAAAGCCGTCAAGGCGAGCTCTCTCGTGATACATATAATTGGGGTAGTAGGCCCCTGAGATCAGGTTGTTCGATGAGGTCATTGCTCTCGCAATGTGCCTTCGAGTCAACTTAATGACGAAATTGTCCACTCTTATCAGGTTCGCCGTATTGTACAAGACCTCATTAGGATAGAATTTTATGTACTCAGACTCTGGTGTTCTGTATAAGCGAAGACAAGCCCGAAGACAAGCCCTCTCAAACACCCGAATCTTTTCCAATAAACTTGCTCTCACGTTGAACCACACAGGACATCCAAATACAAGCATGGGCCTGATAAGGGCCATGTAGCAAACCACCTTCACCCTCGCATCGAGTTGGCTGTTATAAAACAGTCTCTTTGTAAGGGCAAAAGCACCCTTAGCTCTGGCCAGAGCAACATCTATATGTTTGTTAAAATACAGATATTGATCTAGCCAGATCCCAAGATATCTGACTACATTTCGACAAGCAAGTGGCTGTCCATGTTGTCCGACGATAGAGAACTTTCGCCAATTCTTTCTGGTATCCCTAGAGGCCCCAGACAAAGGCGTCCTAAACAGAATGGTTTCCGATTTCTGGAAGTTGATTTTCAACTTCCAGTCATCGCAATATTGTTTAATTTTATCGAAGTCACGCTGCAAAAGTATGTTAATGACCTCAATCTTTGGACCTGATCTGTACGCGATTAAGTCGTCTGCGTACGCTATGGCATGGTGAAGTGAACCTATCAGATCACTTGTGTAAATGTTGAATAGGATCGGCGAATTTACCGCACCTTGTTGCAGACCGTTTTTAATGTTAAATGTTCCAGCAGAAGTCACATCGCCATTCTTCACGATGAACTGTCTACTGGAGAGCATATCAAAAAGAATATACAGAAGTGGTTTACTAATGCCCAACCTGTCCAGCTTGAAAAAGAGTCCTTCTAACCATACGGTATCGAAGGCCTTCTCCAAGTCAATCAGGCAGGCACCAGTGCACTGGTTCTTGCCTTTGTTCCATTGGATATCAGAAACCAGTTTCGACACAGCATGAATGATGTCATGCCCCGCCTTGAAACCGAATTGATTATCCGGAACTATATGTTTGTCCTCAACCCACTTAGTCAGGACTCTATTGATTACCTTCTCGAAAACCTTACTGATGTTTGGAAGAAGACTGATCGAGCGGAGATTCGCCGGATTGGAAGTATCTTTATCCTTTTTAGGTATGGGATGTACCACCGCAGTTTTCCAATGCGCTGGATAATGTGCATTATTCATTGCATTATTAAACAGGGTGGTATAAATGTTCACCGCTTCTAGAGGGAGATGTCGAAGCACGATGTTCGGTATTTCATCGGTTCCCACTGATTTCTTACTTCTAAGAGATTCGAAGATCGTTTGGAGCTCCTCCTTCGAAATGAAAGGGGGTAGTACCCTGTCGTTGGCGATGACGTTATTTGACTTATTCTCGTCACTAAACTGGGTGAAGCCCGAGTTCTCGAATCGCCAATTCTCTATTTCATTTCGAAGGTAGAAATTGTGTACAAGGACTCGATTCTCCAGGTCGTGGTTTGGGCCAATGATAACATTCGCCTTGTACACTTCCTGGAAAGTCGCTCCTATAGCCTCTACCTGCTCCTGCGGATCCTCGATCACAAAGAAGTTGTCATCATCAACGGCCTCGCTTGGATCTATACCTGCTGCTACAAGTATTTGTTCATTGTTCGTCGTTCGGGTGATTCTAAGACATGGAAGGTCGTTCTGATTATTTCTCCGAAATATTTTATTTATTTGCGGGAACATATTCGGGTTGCTGGTGTTTACAGCCCGAATTTTATTGTTCCAATACAAACTTACAGAATTTCTGTAATTTTCTTTTATTAATATTTGGAGGTTTTTAATCGACGACTTCAATGTCATGATCTCCGGGTTATGTCTGTCAGTAAACTGTCTGTACAAGGTTTTTAGTCTTGACAGCAGTCTACTTTTTTGCCGGTGCAGTGCGTCAATAGTTGCGTTGCGGAATAAGTCTTCGTCGTCAGTGTGTTGATACCGAGGTATCGTTTTGTCCATTGTTCGTTTGATTGTATCGTCCATTAGTCTAAAATACCTGTCAATCTCCTCGTTTGACATATTTCTGTTGGACGGTGGGTAGAGCGAATTCGAGGAGAGTGCTCTAGTCAGTGTTCTGGTGAAGTGTGTCCAACGCACCCTACTATAATTGTAGAAATGCCTTTGAACAAACTCATCCAATTCCGCAGTTTCGTTGGGAACAGTTATTTCGGTGCTGAGACCGCAATGGTCACTGTCATACACGAAAGTGCGTAGACAGTTTGTAGTTTGTTGGTTAGTGCATGTCAGTTGTATTCGTGAGTCGAACAGTAGAAGATCCAAATAGGACCCGTGTCTGGGAAACGACGGACTGTCCGTCGCCTTAAGGCCGAGTCGATACATTATGCTGTGTTGACCCCCCCAATTGAACAGTAGGTTCCCTCTAGTATTTGGTATATTATTTCCCCAATCACTATGTTTGGCGTTGAAATCTCCGCCGATAATGAAATAGTTATCTTCCAATTCCAGCCTCAGGAATCGAAAAAGTGTCTCGAGCTCTGAGATGAATAAGGTGGATTGAGTAGACTGAGGTGCATAGACAGACACCATGTACAGCCGCTTTCCACTACGGAGGGGAATATACACGATGCATGCTTCCAGCACCTGGAACCTACGTACTACACGACTGTATACTCTTTTAAAACGTATACCTTTTCTTACGAATATCGCGACGCCACCTCCCTGAATGGAGTTGGGTCGGTTTCTCCGTACTATTTTGTATCTTCTGTGCCTCATTTTATGTCTTTTGGTAAGCTTAGTTTCGCTAACCAAAAGCACATCAGGGGCTTGGTCTTTAAGTAACTTAAATAGTGCGGCTCGTCGCTCTAACCTAATCAGTGAATTCACATTCACTGCAAGGACCTTCATGGTCTGCTCCGCCACGTGCGTACCCATTACGACAAAAGGTGCGTTAGACCAGGCAGCAGCGCGCAAACTTGATCCACCCGCGCGGTCTGTTCAGTTAAATGACGTTGTAGCTGAGCCATCTGCCCCTGGATAGAGAGCAAGATAGCTAGCATGTCAGGTACTGGTTCTGGTGCTCTAGGCGCTGGGGCCTGAGAAGCAACCTTCGCTTGCTGTACCGTATTTCCCCTACCTGCCGCCATTTGGGCGTAGGTAACATGGGGAGTAACGGCTGGAGTTTGTAAATGCACGGGTGGACGTTTAACTTCCACCTTCTGCTGCCGGGCCAGATTTATTCTTTTCATGTACTGGAATTTGGGACAACCCCGATAATTTGCGGTGTGTCCCGTGTTCCTACATAACACGCAAGAGAGCTGGCTTTTTTCAGACGTTCCGTCCTTACCCAGAACGCATTAATCTGACTTGTGGTTCTTTCCGCACTTTACGCATCGAGGCTGCATTTCGCAGTTCGACGCGGCGTGCCCGAACCTTTGGCAGCGAACACATTGTAAAATGTTTTCGCTCCTCTTTAATTTCTCCCAGTGTACAACCTGGTAGTCTAGGACATTGATACTCCTTAGACCATCCAGTTTGCTGTCGGGACTTAGCTGGACCAGGAAAATGGGCAGTTGCCGCTTCTCCCTTTTGGCTCTGGCTGTGGTGAACGGCTTGACCCCCACGAATTTGAGCCCTTCGCACTCCTTCTCTTTCAGCAGTGCAAGGAGCTCCTCCGGATCAGTCGACGGCTCTAATCCCCTCAGCAGCATTGTTTGCAGCTTTTCACCCTTAGGGGTGTAGGAGAAGAACTCCGTCGTCGAATCCTTCAATAAACTTTTGATTTTGTGGTAGCGCTCCACTGTGTTACAGTGGATCGCGTGCCTATCTACACTTAGTCTTTTAATAAAAAAATTACAGCCTATGGCCGACTTACATAGTTCGATAGTGTCCTTTAACTCCATTTTAAAGGTGTTAATTGGTGGCACTTTTTGTTTGGTGGCTTTCTGCTCTTGCTGTTGTCTCTGCTGCTGTTGCTTTTGCTTATGTTGTTGTTGATGCTGTTGCTGTTGTTGTTGTTGCTGTTGATGTTGCTGCTGTTGTTGTTGCGGCTTATTCTTCTGTACATTTTGTTGTTTATGTTTTTGCTGTGTTTGTACATCTGTTTTTGTTAATTCCTGTGCAGGTTTCTGTGTTTTTTGTTTTGCCAGAGGTTGTTTCTGTTGTTGTTGTTGTTGTTGTGGAAGCTCCACGTTTATGTTTGCTTGTCCCTGAGGTCTCTGGAGTAGTTGCTGCTTCTCCATCTCCCTCCTTGCCACTTGCTTTGCTTTTATGGCTAGCACTTTTTGTTGTAGCTGCTTAATGCTACTGTAGAGAGCCTCGACCTCCTCCTCTTCGTCATCTGACTCAGATGCAGCGAGGGATGCAAAGCTATTGTCTGCTGCGCTTGCTGCTATCCTCGCAGCTCTCCCCCGCACTCTGCCATGCAGCATTTCTAGCGAAGCTGAATGCGCACGCGTCATGATATTCGGAGTCGGCTCCAATTTCCTCCTCCTCTTTGTGTCTGTTATTGTTGTTGTTGCTGATTTTGCGTGGACTGGCTTAACGGCTTGATCATCAGACGACATCATGCCATCTGCTGACCCCGCTATTGGAATAGCGGACCGCTTAGTTCCACTCATCACACGATCGATCTCACTTTCTATTTCTCGAAATTGTCTATTCAATTAAACTTTATTAAAAAATAAAAATTCGATGGAAATTTTTCGCGGAATCGAACCCACGACCGCTGCTTTGTCGGCCGACACCACTACCGCTGGGCCACCGATGCACTTGGACAAAATGTTTCTAATGCACTTTATATCGATGTTTTTTTTATTATTTACTTTTTTCACTTTGAAAGCCGAAACACGTCTATTCCTCACGGAGGTCTATGAACGACTGACGCAGTTTAGAGGGTCTCTTTTCTTGTGAACCGGGCAAGCGATATTGAGGTTCCATTCATCAGGCATGCATTCATCCGACCAAATCTTGGAAATAAGTTGGTGTATGCTCACTACCAAGTCATTTCCTGGTGCCTTAAATAGTTCGGCGGGTAGGCCGTCAGGTCCGGCAGCCTAGTTCGACTTCAGTTTGGATACTCCTATCCTCACTTCATTTTGGTCGGGTGGACGGAATTCTTAACTTGCATCGTCAATATTGAATGGTTCCCTCTACCTGAGAGCGGAATTTCTGTCGTCTTCGCCGTTTAGCAGTCTGCAGAAAGGGTTTTTCCATATCCTCAGCACCAACTGTGACTCTACTACAAGGTTTCCTTGTTCATCTCTACAGGTTTCCGTTCGGGTCTTAAGTATTACCCTGACACGTTCTTTTTACCTTTTGGTGAAACTTCCGTACATTATTCCTGGAGTAGCACCTCTCTATTTCCTCGATAGCGCGCTTCTCGTGCTCTCTCTTTTTTCTGTTGTGTGTAATGGCTGTTCGTCCCCTAGAAGCGATAATTTTGCTTATTCACATATCCACCGAGATAGAAATGAACCTGGTCGCTCATGATGATTTTCGATGAATGGTTGTCTCCCTCGTTGTCGAGATTCAGGATGGCTAGAGCGTAGGTTACACGCGCTTGGCGGTCAACAGCTAACAGCTAATTTATTGTTTGCACTTTGTAAGGGAATATCTCCGGGGACGGGCAGACCTGACAGCATCTTGTGTTGTCCCATACTCTTCTAGGCGAGTGGCTGAACGTTTTAGTTTTTGCCCAATTGGTGTCGGACGATCGGGAAGTCTGCGCAGAAATCCACGTTGCGCCAACACCACCGACAAATTATTCCGCGTTCTTTAGAAATATAGCGATGCCCGCCATTTGCAAACATTATAGCATCTTCCGATAGGGTGATGACTTTTGCGGCACCTAGTATGTTGCTGTGGCCAGGAACGGAGAAAAGAAGAAAAATTTTAAACAGACAGCTGGCCCGGGTAGCCTCCTATTTACATTGCCGTACTAGTTTTAATGTAGTAATAATTGAATGAACAGATTTGATACCGGACTAACTGCACTTATGTATTTACAGGACTACGGCTGATATAATCTTGCACCACTATATACTCGTACAAGCATGTATGTACATGTCTGTCTAAAATACTCTGGCGTGATCAGAAAAGAAGAGAAGGGACAATTTATACTATTCGGTCGAGATAGGAGGAAACATCCGACGCTACACCACATCTTGGGGTCCTGGATATACGAGTATATCGATGCTTCGTGCCTAGAAGTGAGGAAGATTTAGTTATAGCGTGTACTTTTGAAATTTAACCAATCTGAGTACTACAAGCTTACTGCGCATTTAGCGAATTAGAACTTGGGCAAATACCTGTGATCTCGATGCCAACTCTGCCATGACGGAACTGACTCAGACTCCCAAAACTCGACGGAGCGCAATTTTCCCTCTCGGACAACACAAAGTATCTGGGTGTGATTCTGGACAAAAAAATTAATTGGAATCTTAATGTTGCAGATAGAATCAAAAAGGCATTTATCTCCAAAAGAAGGTAAGGAACAATTTGGGGCTTAAAACCTGTTATGGTATACTGGCTGTATACTGTGGTGGTAAGACCCATACTTAAATATGACGCACTAGTATGGTGGAAAGCAAGAAATAAGGAAACGGTTTACGGAAAATTAGCTGCGGTTCAAAGAACGGCTTCCATAGACATTACAGGTGCGCTCCGTACCACCCCTACGGCAGCATTGGACACCTTTTTACACCTAACTCCGCTTGATTTACAGTTCAAAAACTTGCTGACGACAGTGAGATACGACTCACTAATTTAGGTCACTTCGATACAACACGGTCCTAGAAAGATGAAATTCCTTCCTAGGTCGACTTCGACATTCCGAATGAAATAATATATCCGGAGAGGGAGGACTGGCAAACAAATTCAATATCAGGTCAAATGAAATTGAAATTCTCACAGACGGTTCGAAAACAGAGGAAGGAACAGGTTCTGGTATCTTCTCAGAAGATCCATAACTAAGGGTGTCTATAAGACTACCGGACGCATGCAGTGTCTTCCAATCAGAGGTTCTGGCTGTCATCATGGCGGCTGAGCTAATGTAGATGAAATCGGTATCCGGAAGAAATATCACTCTCTATATTGATAGCCAGGCCACACTTAAGGCAATGGCATCGACCAACATCAATTCTGATTAATCAGTGGCTGCGGCACATTGCTCAAGGCATTATGCTGGGAGCCAGGATACTGCTGTATAATGGAAAATAAACAAGCGGAGGAGTTTGCAAGAAAAGGAGGGCTACTCGATAATAGTGAGGTTGCCAATATAAACAGGTTTTTTTTTTTATAATTTGCGCGCGCTCAGGGGATTATTTTTTTTTAGTAACCTTAAAATGTTTGCACATAGCGCGGGCGAAGGAAAATCAAGGAGGATGGAAACAGAGGTACAGGTGAACGTTGGTTTTAAATGTTTGAAGGTTATAATAACTAGGAAGTAAAGAGCTAGGCAGGGCATTCCATAAGCGAGTTGTACGGCTTAGGAAGGAATCACGATATTTTAGAGTACGTCCGACAGTGGGCTTGAGGGTATAATGATGAGCATTCATAGCGAGACGGGTGTTACGGTTAAAAAACACGAGACATTACGTCGGTGTTCAAGGGTCGTACTGGAATTTTACACGTTTAAGAAAGGCGTTGCATTCACTTCTGGCTCGTTTGAACTTTTTTCAATTTTCCTCAATTGGGCTGGTCTTGGAGGACCGAAAAAACATTTCTCTAACCCTGACAGCCTCTTTACAGCTCGAGTTATACCTTGCCTTTTCTTTTGGTCTGATACTCTTCATCCGATGAGGTATAAACTTTCTCATTCCAAAGTTTCTGTGATCCTGTCAGCAGCGGCATCCACGTCGTTATCGAGGAAACACAACGACCTGTTAAAATTCCTAAAGAAGCTGTTAAGACCGCTTCCGTTGGCTTTCTCGTATTGCCCTAGGGTTTTCTTAGGAATCCTTTCTCTAACTCTGTGGTGGGTGTACGGGAATTTAGCTGATATGACACAATGGTCCGACGAGCGTAGAGAGGAGAGCACATCAACGGTGTACTTATCAGGTGAGAAGTTAGAAACAAGTCCAAGGTGTTGGCGGTATAACTGTCAACGTCTGGTAATCGTGTGGGCTCATTTTCAAGCTGGGTTAAATTATTTTCCGCAGTGAAGATCTCAACACACCGTCCTTAGGGTGTTGTCTGTCCAGAATGTCGAAGCCAACCAGAATTATGTATATTGAAAGCGCCCGTAATCACGATTTCAGTATGAGGATACAGGGATACAATTCTCTGTATGGAGTCAAAGAGCAAACTCATGAAAGGTCGGATTGCTATCTAATTTGGGACTTCTCTAAATAAAGCAGTAGTGGATAATTTGCTTATGGATATGTAATTTTAACCACATGAAATTGAATTCCTGATTGGAACAGGGACCACATTGCGGTGGAGTTTGGTAAGCTACATTATTACGCACATAAATGGCGGGACCGCGATGAGGAAAGAATAGTGGCACTGGTTCGTAGCCAAGTGGCTTCAGATCAGATTGATCTGAGAGGTGTGGGGGGGATCTACCTGTTTTTCACAATGTGCCAAAAAGGCTGGTCTGTATTTGCAGACGTGGACATACGCAGAAAAGTAATTACTTTTTAGCCCGCGTATATTGGCAATATCCACTCTGAATTCCCGAGTCATTATAACAAAAAATACAACACCGAAGTTGCTAAGCGCAGATGTGAAGTACAAATTCAGAGTCGGTTTACCGAATCAAATTGTTGTAGGTGTTATGCCCTTACAACAATACGAAACAGCACACCAACAAAATTCATACCCACAGCCCGCTATCCATCAGTTGTTAGATACACTCAGTCACTGCAAGCGCTGTATGACAATATAATACAGCAACGGCAGTGACCGAGTGCAAGCAACAGTTTGACCAGTCGCAGGAAGGTTGTGATATCCGCACTGTGGATTTCGGTTACACTGCACTTGCGCGTTGTTGTTTTTTTTTTTTTGCCCGCACAGTGAACTTTGTTTGTTTTTTTTGCACTCGCTCGCAATTTTTGTTTTTACTCCACACGAGGAGCGAATTACACAGTGCACTTGTCGATGCAGCTCGGCACCATAAGAGCCGGCGTATGTTCCCGGCGCACCAGCCACAGGAACCTGTAAAAATTAGAAGTGAAACTCCAATCATCTTAACAAGGATGTGAATACGATTCGTTTTCTTAGAGGCTGACATCATTAAATGTAGAACAGACCTGACGTAACTTATCTCAATTTAGTCACATATATAAATATTGTATATTCATTTATGTATTAGTTTTTAATATAGTTAGTCTAAAACAGAATCAGTTCGAATTTGGTGGTTCCTTCCAACTCAGACATAGGCATCTCCACAGCCCTATAATGAAACCCTCACATTACCCACGCATCAATTTGTATTTCGATTTCCAATTTCTAAAAGATACTCTGAACCCTCGAAATTGGGATGAGCGTTTCCTACGGGTATGTGCAAATGGGGGTGGAATCGTCCTGTCATATTTTTCCTGGACATATGCTACTGTCAAATGCATATTTAGGAGTGAAATCCATTTCTCCTGTATATTAAGTCACGTGTCCTTTTTTGTCATAGAGGGAGCTTAATGATTTTTCAAAATGCAGCTGGCTTCAAAAGGAAAGCTACACACGTTTCGAAGTTTACTTTGAGACTGGTGGTGGCTAAGATGGTTATTCCATATTCAAACACTTGCCAAGTTTTACATCTAAGCACTTCCTTCAACAATCTCCTATTACGGGACCCAAGTCTTTAAGCAAAACCCTCTCTTTTACTATTACATTTCATAAGCCTTATTCGTAAGGATCTGAAATTTTCTTCACCACTTACCCTGTCGACATTTCGAAGATTTACGTCGTCAAAACAAACTCAAACTGCCCCTTTGACAGATTTATTGTATTTTATGGTTCATTAGACCAAAGTCAAACATACAGCAGATTGTTGCGGGTTGTGGAAGTAAGTACACCTCCCACACTTCGCCAACATTTTAATGCCAAACGAATACGAATAGTTGCTTGCCCTTTGAATCGATACCATTTGCTCGTGGTCATGGATAATAATTATTGCTAGGGGAAAGAGTTCATGTCTACGTTAGTCCTGCAACTTGGAATTCCTTCGATTTGGATGGTGAAATAATCAATAAACCAACCATCAAACTTCGTATGCAAATGAAATGGCGTTGAATGGATTCAAACTCTTTTTGAAAGTTGGTGTAGCTAGTTAAAAGTGTTTACGGTTACACCGATAAAATTCAGTAGACTCATAAATTTGGAATCCTTTCTTATGAAATGCAATAAAACAGTGCAATAGAATTTATGATCGCTGAAGAAGGTGGGCGTTGAAAGGTCTATAAGAGGAATTTAGTGCTATTGTACTTGTTATGTAAATAAATATGTCGGTCGACTAACCGGAAGTGTTAGTCGCACCTTTAAAACGAATGGATTTGGTTTTATAGAAGTGTTTTATGCCATAACATTTTATGAATAACATACTTTGTTAGGAGCAATAAATTACGTGGAAGGTAAAACCCATCGCTAACACTCGCGGCCATCGAAGTTCGAGCATATCGCTGTGTTTGTTGAGTAGGCTGAACCATCCGCGCCTTGGCTAAAACAATATAATTGCCAGTGCGACGTTTACTCACTGAGAGATTTAGAGAACCACAATTTAATTTAATTTAACAGGCCCGGGTCAATCCTGGATGACTTTATTGGGTTTAGTATTACACAAACTGCGCTTATAGCTAAAATTAGAACTAATGGACGGGAAAGTTCGGGGTCGGAAAAAGTGATAAATAAGAGTGTTTTTGAGAGTATGGAAATCGAACACATGGAGAATTTTATTAGCTTCACTTAGCATTCGAGATAGTGGTTCGTTAAAACCATACGAGTATGGCGTTCGGTGGTTATTTGGACGAAAAAGAGGAACAGACCGTAAATTGCAGATGGGTATTAAAAAATATCTGATCCAGCAGTGAGAGATAGTCGACGGAGCCGATTTAGAGTTTGTGTGTATTTCCAGTGATAGTAATCCCAGAAATTTAGGGCGGAAAGATGTAGTGATCAGCCCATTAGAACCTGCGCAGAGCGTTGGCCAGCTTCGATACGTAGAATTGGTTTTCGTAGTAAGGGGACCATACCTGGCTAGCATATTCGAGAAGTGGCGTAACAAAGGGATTTTGTGACATAAGAGTCCGAAACCTCTTTGGATCATAGTTTAACCAAATCAAGATTGTAGCTCTGCTAAATCGAAATCGAATTCAGCATCATAGATAACAGTCCTGCATTGAAGAGACCGAAGCTACAGCTTTGGTTAATATAAGTTCGGCCAGAAAGTACTGAACGCTTCCGGCAGTATGAGATGGCTTGGCATTTCTTTATGTTGAGCTCAAGGAAGTTTTTGTGGCACCATATTGAAAAGCTATTGAGATCGTATTGTAGAGGTTGAGAATCAGAAAATTTGGAAGTTTGTCTACAGATTGCCACATCATCAACATAGGCAAATAAAGGGTCTTTCATTAAGCGCTTCCTATCTTTAAATTTAAATAAAACAAAGACAAGAAAAAATCTAACGGGGTCAAATCGCATGATTCCGGTGGCCAGTCCACATCGCCTCCACGTGAGATGGTCATGCCCTCGAATCGCTCGTGCAGAATTTCCAATGTTGCATGAGCTGTATGGCACGTAGCGCCGTCCTGTTAAAACCACATGTCGTTGGTGTCCACATCATCCAATTCAGGCCAAAGAAGTTGGTAATCATCGACATATAGCGCTCACCGTTATAGGTGATGGCCTGGCCAACGTCGTTCTTAAGAAATATGGACCGTTGACGCCGCAGCCCAAAATCCACACCAAACAGTGACTTTTTCGGGATGCATTGGACGCTCTCGGATCTCATGTGAATTGGCATCGTCCCAAATTCGGCAATTTTGATATTTGACTTACCCACTCATCCAGAAATGGGCCTCATCGCTGAAGATGACTTTTCGATGAAACTAGGGTCAGTTTCCAATTGCTCCAGAGCCTATTCAGTGAAAACACATCGTTCTCTATGGTAGTTTACCTTCAGGTACTGGGTTAGTTGAATTTTGTACGGGTGCAGGCTCATGTCATGACGCAAAATTCGTCAAATTGTGGTCGGCAAAAACCGAGTTCTTGTGAGCGGCGCGAAATCGACTGCCTCGGACAGCGGCGATGTTTTCGGCAGATCTTGCATTTCGTCGATGTATGGGTATTGGTTTATCGTTTGCTGAACCAGTGGACTCAAATTTATCCACCACAGTGCGAATAGTCCCCTCGGTAGGACGATTATGGCGACCGTAAAATGGGCGAAGCGCGTGGAATGTTGCCCGAACACAACACCCATTTTGATAAAACAATTTCATCATTTGCACGTGTTGTGCAATCATTAATAGTCAAAATGAAAATTAATGGCCCAAGGTGGCTTCCTTGTGGAACACGTGAAGTGAGTTTAATTGGTTCAGCGAAACGAGACCAAAAATGGACTAGGTAAGACGTTCTTCCAAGCATACAACCAAGATATCAGCCCAAGTTAGAAACCAAGCGCATTGCGTTTAAAAAGAGTTAACTTAAGTACGATTTTATCAAAGGCCTTTCTGAAGTCATTCGTAATCACATCCACTTATTTCTCTTGCTCTAGCGCATACAATGTACTAGAAACGAACTCAATAGGGTTAGTAGGAGTTGATCTGCCTCTAAAAATCCACGTTGGTTAGCTGCAAGGATATGTCTGCAATGAAAGAACGTTGCATCACAAATGGTCCTCTCAAAGATCTTGGGAATGCAGGATAGCTTAAAAATAGGCCGGTAGTTGGTAATATCCTATTTTAGTTCTTTTTTATGAATGATTATATTAGCGCTTCTCCAGAGGCGAAGAAAAACCCCCAGGGAGATCGAATGTCTGAAGATGCTAACGAGAGATTAGCACAGTTTTTCAGAAAAATTGCAGGCCGACCATCGGGACCAGGAGAGAAGTCGTCTTTAAGTTTGCTTATCTTGTTCAGTAGCTGTGCTTGTGGTACTCAAGTAACCGAAATATTCGAGATCCGGGTTTTCGGTCTGGGTGGAAAAACACTCACTAAAGAAACTAGCGAAGCAATTGGCGATTATCAGATGACGGCATATTGGAAAATTTGAGACAAGACGAAAGAGGTTAGATATGAGGGTAGATTGAATTTTGTTGAGATATCTGTTATAGCGAATATCACAATGTTGGGAGAACTGGTGGTCAGTTTGTAGGTAATTTCGATAGTCCAATTCAGAATCAGATTTGATGTACACGTTCTATAACTAATTACACTCATTGCGAAGTGCACGCAATTCGTGATTATACCACGAAGAAAATGATGAATGATTTCTCTTTCATTGGTAAGGGACCGCTCGCGTAATACGAGTGCAGTGGAAGTTGTTGTCGTAGAAGATTTCCACGACGGAATCAACAGAAATATTTTTATCGAGAATGGGAACTAAAGTCAACACTATGGAGAAGATTGTTGAGTTTAGTGTAATTTGTTTTACGGAAGTTGAAGTTGGTCAAAGTTTCTGAGGGGGTAACAGAATTGTTGATGTTATATGAGAAAATAACAACCAGAGGAGGATGTAGACGGTTTAATTTGGAGAGAAGAAGTTCACAAGGACAACACAATTTATAGCATCATATATAAAGATCAGTTCTAGTTGTCTACACATGTTGTTAGAAATACTATTTGTTTGAAAAAGACCTGAGTTGGAAAGGCAGTCAGTAAAAGGATTTCCTAATCTGAGATAGCATTTGAGGAACGAGATAAGACTCATCGTCCAACTGTGTCCATAGGAGATGAGGGGGATTAAAATCGTAAAGAACTACTCGTATGATATCTTCACAGGGGTCAATGATATTAAAAATTGAGTCAATCGCATTAGTCGCAAGCTGGTAGCCACGTGTTGGTCCGAAGGGACGAATGTAACTATAGAATATATATGCACTCGTATCCCATAACCAGCGCTTGGAGACAGTAAAACTTTAACACCAATTAATTCGAATTCAGCTGTTACTGACTTTTTAACGAGTTGGGGGTCAAAACGATCGTGAATTGCTCGACCTATAGACGAATCATCGTTCTCACGGCCGCCATCACGAAACACTCTGAGTTCGGAGTCTATAATGTCAGATATGAGATTCGTTTCGGTCAAAACAAAAATATCCTATCGAAGCTATTGAGAGTTGAGATTACCCTCCTTACATTTTGGTAAAAAAAGTGATAAGCCTTTGGCAAACCTATGAGAAGAGGTTGTTAGCAATATCTGTGAGGGAGATGTTGAAGTTTTTATGAAAATTTACGAAAAATTGTCGAATCCCTTTAGAGTCGGTGGATAGTCCTTTGTTCTGCATTGAAACCATAAAATTTGTTCGAGTTGTGCCATCGATGGAGATAGAGTCAGGCTTATCATACAAATAAGTGAGGTACAGGCGAACATTTTGGTAAATTCTACGGTCTCTGAAGCGGGAAAGGACATAACGTCCGTCATCATCGATATCGGCTAGTTGTTTAGTAAGCTTTACAGGAGGGGGAAGCATAGGGTCTAAGATTGCAGATGCAGAAGTTTTAGAGAAAATGGACACGTTGAAGTTGTCAACCTACGAGAACGGATTGGAGTTGGGCGTGAGAGTGAAGGATACGCTTTCGGGAAGTCTAGATTTCGTGGAAAGATGAGTTTTATGAGAGTTCAGAGAACGAAGGAAATGTTGCCACCTTAAAACCCCAATTAGAGTCACGATAAGAAGTCGAGGTTTGTTTATAGGTCGCGGGATTGTGATTGGGATTGGGGTTAGCTGTATACTTATGACTGGGATTATGTTTAGGTTTGATACTACATAGGCTTACTATTTGGATTGTGTTGCTCTTTAGTTCTCTTCTGGTTTACTTTTATTAGCTTCAAATCGACAAGTTGAATGACTTCCGAGAGGTTGCACTCGTATTTCGATGGACAAGACTTTGATGTTTTAACCCAGGTGATTTTTTGGCAGTTAAAAATAGAGATTTTAAATTAACGTTTAAAAAAGTCTTCAAGCCAGTTTGTGTCGATGAGATTTAATGTCATTTCAACGCGCTACCTTTAGCGCAGTCAACTTTGTTGTTGGTATTTAGTTTATAAAGTTGCTTATTCCATTCCGAAGAAGCCCTGGAAGTACCAAATGGAGAGATTGTCGGTTCAGGTAGTTGTGTAACAACTTTGAGTGATGGTTTTAATAATAGAGAGCGAGGTGACGGTAAAGGAATCTTTTGAGCGATGATTACAACATTCTCCAACATTTCAGCTAGCAGAAATGTATTATAGATGTATTGTGCTAGATTGAGTTTGTATGGGGAGATAATCAATTTTGTTAAAGATGTCGTCATCAATATCACCGAGAAATAGATTGAATGCTGCGACTTCGTTCACTTTGCACATAATGCTAGTTAAAATAGGTTCAGGCTCAGAAGCACTAATGTTTGATGGACCTTGAAAGTAAATATTAATATCGGGCCTAAGGGAACTCAAACCGCCAGTGAACCGAACCGATTTTACACTAGATTTGATAACACTTTTTATATCATCAATGTTAAAATATTGTCAGTAGGCCTCAAAATTTCTGTGAAATGGGCCAGTTGGGATTGACATGGATCAGTGTGGAATCGCAATCGGTGCTGAGAATATGAAATGACAAATTTTGCCAGCAGTATAAAGCCAATGATGGTCAAAATCCCGTCTTCAGACAAAATGGATAATTCACCCTAGGCAGAGACAACAGCGAATTCGAACTATTCAACGCCATGTTTAGTTGTGATATCTCTTCCCAACTTGACACGTTGTAAAAATGACTACGAAGAGGTCCCTTCTTAATCAAATTTGCTAATGAATATCCCGGATCCCTCAATGTGAAGAAAGTGACTTTTTCGAGATGAATGGGACGCTCTTGGATCTCTTGAGGATTGGCATCGTCCCAAATTCGACAATTTTGTTTGTTGACGTACCCACTCATCCAGAAATGGGCCTCATCGCTAAAGAAGATTTTTCGATGAAACTAGGGTTAGTTTCCAATTGCTCCAGAGCCCGTTCAGCGAACACACGTCGTTGTCTATGGTCGTTACCTTCACCTCCTGGGTTAGCTGAATTTTGTACAGGTTCAGGCCCAAGTCACGACGCAAAATCCGCCAAGTTGTGGTCTGCGAAAAGTCGAGTCCTTATGAGCGACGCGAAATCGACTGCCTCGGATTCTCCTGCACACTCTCACGGACAGCGGCGATGATTTCGGCAGATCTTGCGTTTCGTCGACGTACGGGTGTTGGTTTTTCATTTACTGACCCAGTGGGCTCAAATTTATCCACCACACTGCGGTAGGACGATTATGGCGACTGTAAAATGGGCGAAGCGTGCGGAACGTTGCCCGAAAAGAACACCCATTTTACCAAAACAATTTTATCATTTGCACGTGTTGTTAAACGCTATGTCCGTCCAGTCCATGGAGATTTGGCAAAACAGACTGTAGTTCTTTGCAAAACTATATATTTTTGATGCGTAGAATCGTATAGAGGTGTTTTTACTTGGTTCGTAAAATCGTTTCGGCTATGTTTGTTTGATATTATCTGTTTTCTGTTTAATGTGCTATTAGATGTCATCTGTATTAATGTTTCAACATTCTCCCTTCTCACATAACAAAGAAAAGGACAACGATCAATCAATCATTACAACGATAGAACACTGGCTATATCTATCTTCCTTACTCCAACTGGCACTTTATGCATGCACGGAATGCAGTACATATAGTATTAAATTGATAAAGTTGATGGTTGTTTACTTTAAAATGCTGCCGGTGGTGGTCTTGTAGATTTAATATGTGAAGTTAAATTTTGTTATTTTATTGAATTTAAAAACGTAAAAACCAAATTTAATAAATAGAAAGTGATGAAGCAGCAAACTGGGTGATGGAGGAGGATTTCAAGGTAATTCAGGTGAGTAGATTTTGTTTAAATGACATTTAATTATTTATTTATTTATTTTTATATCGGATGCTTGGATTGATCTTTTGAGTGTCGATCCAAGTAAAGTTTAGTTAAGTTTAGCTCTTAGTGTTTTAAGTTTCATTGTTGAATTAAATTATTTTAGATAATTTTATTATTTAAGTTGGCTCGTAACCCTGAACTTGACTTTAAAATAATGGAGTGTGTCCTTGCTAATCATAGGTTTTTGGATGTGGTGCGCAAAGTATCGAATTTTGTGTCTATCGGCTCAGCTAAGTATTTATTATTTCTAGAATTATTATTGAGTTTGTTACATTGTGGTTTAAAATATGCGTTTAATGTTAAGTATTATATGTGTGTTGTAAATATTATAATTTGAATTATATTAGAATTATTGATTTATGTGTTTTTATTTAAATAATAGTTTGTTCTTGGCTGGTGTTGTTGGAAAGCAGATAACAGAATTTTGTTATAGATCGTTTCATCATTCCATTTTTTGTTTTTAATGTTACGACGCGCGTAAGTCCGTCTGATCCAGGGTACATCTGATGTATTCTTGCTAGACACCACTATAATGGAGATATATCCGACCGGCTTTGTTGAGCTGTCACCTTTTGGTATAGACTCCAATGCTTCCCCGACTAAAAAATGTCCTGGCGTGATGGCGCTCAGATCTTCTAGGTCTTCCGTAAGATTGCAAAGAGGCCTTGAGTTCAAGCACGCTTCTATTTGTGCAAGAAGTGTTGTGAGCTCTTCGAAGGTTAACCTCTCGTTCCCCACAATTCTTTTCAAATGGTGTTTAACCGATTTCACCCCGGCTGATGGGTGAAGCGGGGGGAATGAAATGCCATTTAATACCTTTATTTGCTAAGCGGCCAGCGACGTCTTTCCAGTCATGTTGTGCGTTCTTGAACATTCGGTCTAATTCAACGCTGGCTCCAACAAAGTTTGTCCCACAATCGCTATATATGTGGGCGCAGATTCCTCGTCGGGCGATAAATCTTTGGAACGCCGCTAGAAAAGCTTGTGTCGTCAGATCCGAAACCAGCTCAATATGAATGGCCTTTATCGCCATGCATATAAATAAGGCGAAATATCCCTTGTAGGTTTTACCTTGCACTCGCACCGCTGGAAGACTTCCCATAAGTTGCCGCATTCCTTGCGCCTTGTGCCTATAGCATTTTGTGCAACGGTGGATGTGGTATCGCACGCTGCGGATGATTTGACCGATCCAGTACGTCCTGCGGATATATGCGATCGTCTGTTGAATGCCGCCATGTAAGGTGTTGTCGTGAGCGTCTCGAACTATCAGCTTTGTCAGGTGGTGTTGGTGTCTTAGTAGGACAGGGTGTTGTTCGTTGTAAGTAAGAGCCGCATTTTGTAAACGGCCTCCTACTCGTAGAAAATTATTAGCGTTGATAAACGCGTTTAGTGCGGTAAGTTGTTTTGACGTTCCTTTCTGTCTTAGATCTGTAAGTTCATCTGAAAACATTTCCCTTTGAGCAGACTTCACGATTAACAGTCGCGACTTTTCCAGTTCGTCTGCAGTTAACGGAGCGTCATTTCGGGAACCTTTTGTGGATCTACAATTGGAGGCACACCGAAGACAGGACGCAATCACTCTCACCACTTTTGAGAGACGAGAGTAGCGGTGAGTAACTTGGCTGATGCTATCCCATGCAACGCCTTGGGTACAGTATGTTTTTACTGCACGCTTCTCCTCCTCTGTAGTTATATCGACGGGTTGGCCGGGAACTTCGTATTCCCATCGATTTTGCAGGAATTCAGGGCCTTTCCACCACAAGTTGGATGATTGCAGTGCAGAAAGAATTAGTCCTTGTGATGCTAAATCAGCAGGGTTTGCGTTGGTAAGAACATGTTTCCAGGCTTCGATTTTTACTTGACGTTGGATTTCGGCTGCGCGGTTTGCTACAAATGTTCCCCATCTTGTTGGTGGTGCTCGTATCCATGCTAGTGTAATTGTGGAATCCGTCCATGTGTTGACCTTGTGGGTCGGTATTCCCAGGATCCTTACAGCATAGTCTACAAGCGAAGCTAGCAGCACTGCTACACAAAGTTCAAGTCGAGGAAGTGTGACCGGTCTTTTCATCGGTTCTACCTTAGTTTTCGACATAAGGAGATGCGTGTGGATCTTATTGTGTATGTCTAAGACCCGGATGTACAGCACAGCTCCATATGCCTTTGTAGACGCATCGCAGAATCCATGCAGTTCAACGTCCTTGTTGCTTTGTCTTGTGTTGATCCACCGTGGAATTTCAATGGTCTCGATTTTTTGCAAGTCCTGTTGGAAGGCTTCCCATCGTTTACGTAGTTCTATAGGAACTGCTTCATCCCAATTCGAGCTCCAACTCTAAAGCTTCTGCATGATTATTTTTGCCGTTACGATGCAGGGAGAAATCCAGCCGAGCGGGTCGAAAAGTTTGGCGATGGCAGACAAAATGGATCTCTTCGTTATGTAGTCTGCATGGGGTTGAACATTCCGAAACGAGAAAAAGTCCTTCTTAGGAAACCATTTAATTCCGAAAGTTTTGACATGATTTGCTGACTCGAACGGTAACTCGTAGTCTATCTCGCGGTCTTCTTCTGGAATGTTTTCCAGTATGGACTGTTGGTTGCTTGTCCACTTCCTCAACTTAAAGCCCGCAGCAGAAAGCAATTGGCAGGCTTCATCTCTCTTCCGGATTGCCTCTTGGACGGAATCCGCACCACTTATTAAGTCGTCCACATACATTTCATCGCAAATCAGACTGAATAAATGACAGCCAATTTGACAGATGTAGCTTCAACAATATGGCCGCTATCAACTGTCAAATTTCAGAAGTCCCTATTGGAAGACCCCGTAATATCAATTATATTTTACTTCTAAATAAGAATTTCGTGACATTTAAAAAAAAAGACTGTAATAGCTGTCAGCAAAGCTAAGTAAAAGATTGGCTGAGTTTTATAAAATCAACATATCGCGATTGGGAATGATTTGGCATGAAGCCAGGTATTCAAATGAAAAGCTACTGTACAAAATGTATCAAGTTGCAATAGTTGTAATACAATGAATGGTTATTATGAGTAGTGTAGTCTGCGAAGTGTGTACACCACATGATTCACCTTATACTCCCTGGAACTTGCTTGTAAGTGACCTGATTTTAGAGGAATTTTTAAGACCTGACTCTTGAAGATGTCGCTACAGGAAATCTGGTCCAATGTAAAAACCACTTTCATGCGTTTATTTTTTTCGAATCTATCCAAGCCCAGAATTGTAAACCTCTTGACGAATCGTAATCTATATTAATCCAAATTACGACAAAAATTAATTTAATTTTTTCTCGAAAATAATGTAACATGCTAAACTGTGGAAAATTTCAATTTACAGAACGCACCAACATCATCATCGTTTATGTCATCGGTAATCTACTTAGAACATCAAAACTGGGTACTGAATTTCGCAGAAACTCATCGCTGAAAGTGCAGGCTAAAAATTCATTCTCATGTCATATGTTGATAGAAAAGCGTTTGCTCTTACAAGACCTTTCCGCTTTGTTTTGGATGGTCTATCTCCTTCGTGTTAGATTGAAAAGTAACCGTTTGAAAGGCCTTTCGCTTCTGAGTCAAAGAAAACATGTTACAGCTTTTCATTCAAATATTTGGGAACAATTTCATATTCCCAACAGGATCAGCATCCAATTGATTTACAGTCCATGTCTGAACATATCAAAAGGTTCCATCATTTTGAGATAGCCGTAGTAAAATCCTTTAAATTTTTCAGGTGGGCTCCAATGCAATGGTCTAAATAAATTTTATTTCACAATGTTACTTTTCCAAAGTTAGTAGGGAAGAAATAAGAACCTTCATTCATCATCATCCTCTTCATCGTAAATTTACCCACGAATCCGGAAACTTTGTTCTGATATTCGCAATCATCATATCCTTGGGCACTTAGAACCAAATTTCCTAATTTTATTTCGCAAACATATGTACATACGAGTATATCCAACCGAACATCGTACATCGGTATCTTATTCTTTACTCGTATATTTATTTTGCCAACATACAAACTTCCTTTTGCATTTTCCTTTCTCCAATCGTTTTTCCGTATCTGTTTTTGGTGATTTTCCTTTTTTTTATAAAAACGAAAAATTGGGTAAGGATCTTAGTAAGGTGAAGCCGAATCCAAGAAAATACCATGCGGAAGGAGTTCCCTAGGGGAATAAACCAATCAAAAATATGAGCTGTGTATATTCGTAATATAAAAGCGACAATGTAAAATGCTTTTTCCTTATACAGGGTGGGACGATGTAATAACACATACAAGGATATACAAAAGGGATAAGATTGAGTGAAATGTATTTGCAGTTCATTGGAAAGGATCCTTTAAATTGATAATAAATCGATGTACTTAGGGTATCGATAATTTTAAATATCCGCTAGAGTAGAGATATAACTGCTACTCCTTCTTCAAATTTGACATATGTCTTAGCTAAAGAATCTGATGAATACTCGTACAGTGTAGGTAAAAATGTTGGGGATGTGAGGAAGATTTGACAAGAAGAACGTATGAGAACATATACATATAACTGAATATCCTATTAAACGAATTACTCTTGCCTGGATTGAGAATCAAATACGTGTGTGTAGATAAGTCGTATTTATGGAAGAGGTTTTTCCAACTGGGTTCTCGTTGCCATAGTTCTTAGGTAAGAACCAAGAAATTTATAAACTTTATGCGAAAACAACTGAACTGTACAGACCATCATTATTAACCAAATTGAATTATGTAAATCATTGCCAAAATATTTCCACAGCAATATCGGGAGCTCTTTAAGCTATTATGAACGATCCTGGAAGTGCCTTCTGTAATCAAGGTACCCAGACACTCTATAGGGCCAGCAAAAACTCGCGGTATACGATATCTGTTATCCCTTACGTTGTTCAATGGTTTTCGAGTCGAGAAAGAGAGAGAAGTATTTAATAATCCTCACGGGGTTGTTTGTAGTTGGTATGGAAAGCAGAGGAGCTGGGTGGTTGCCTTGTGGAACATCTGAAATGACCGAAAAAGTGGCTTAGAAGTTAACATATCCATTTTAATAATATGACCTCAAGCTTGAGGGAACACAATTTGAATAAGATCAGTTGGTGAGACGTCTTATCAAGAGACGTAGCTGCAATAACATCAGTTTCATTATTAATTTGTAATACTGAGAGGTTATCGGCCATGCTGGCTAGGTGAGATAAGATACTTGCCGGGTGAACCCAGGGCTTAGTAGAAAATATTTTCCAAGAGTTTGGGCACATTGGTAAGTTTAGCGAGATGATAATTGGTTACTTCATTCTTTAACCCTTGCTGGTATTTACCATATATTGAGCACATGGGCCTGAGGAAATTCTGTTTGTGTGTCCTTATAAAAAGGCGAAATAAGAAAAAAGGGAGGTTGGAGGAACACTTTTTATTGAATATGGCGAGGAGACCATCTGGAACTGGTATTCATCATAAAGCTGTTGGAACTTTTTTTTCGATATGAGTAAGGTAATAGATTTGAAAGTGAAAGGATCCAACGGTGAAGTTTTCTAGGTTACTAACATATGAGAAGTCCTGTACAAATAAATTGCTGGCATACGTTTGTTTTAGGAAGGTGGCAAAAAGTTGGTGATCTTGTTTTTGGTTTTCGAAAGGCACGAAGCAAGGGAAGCTATCGGATTATTGAAATGTTGCGAAGAGTAAAAAGCCCATAAATTGTTTCTTTTATTTCGAAAGGAGCGATTGTATGATGACAAGGAGGGAGTGAAGGTGATCCTTTATAGTGAGAATTCAGAAATAAAGAGAAATAAAGAGAATTAGAATTCAAGGATATATTGACAAATTTAAAGGAATTCCTGCTGAGATAAGAATTATGCAAACATACGAGGGCGGGTCAATAAGTCCGTGCATTTTTGAATTTCTGACCTCTTTACTGAAACAGCAACACTGCTCCTGTCAACAGGCATCTATCAGTTGACTCCTGTCAAAATTTAAACTTGCTGCGTCAGTTAGTTTGTGTTTGACAGCTATTTTTATCAGACTACTCACTAATTTGAGGAGAAAATGGAAAAAAGTGTGCTTATTAAGCATTATTTCTTGCGAAAAAAAACCATTACCGAGACCAAGGCTAAGCTTGATAAATACTATGGGGACTCTGCACCATCGATCTCAATGGTAAAAAAGTGGTTTACTGAATTTCGTTGTGGCCGTACAAGCACTGAAGAAGCCGAACGTCCTGGACGCCCAGTTGAGGTCTCTACACCCGAAACAATCGGAAAAATTCACGATATGGTGTTGGCCGACCGAAGATTGAAAGTGCGAGAGATTGTGGAAGCCGTAAGGACCTCGCATGGCTCAGTGGATTCAATTTTGAATGATCACTTGGGCATGAGAAAGCTTTCCGCAAGATGGGTGCCGCGTTTGCTCACAGTCGACCACAAACGCAATCGTGTAACAACTTCACAGGAAGGTTTGGCGTTGTTTAATCGCAATATGGAGGAGTTTTTGCGCCGTTTTGTAACCGTGGACGAAACATGGATCCATCACAACACACCAGAGAACAAACAACAGTCAAAACAGTGGGTTTCTAAGGGTGAATCGGCGCCAAAGAAGGCCAAGGTGGGTTTGTCAGCCAATAAAGTTATGGCGACTGTTTTTTGGGATGCACGCGGGATAATCCACTACAATTTGACTACCTTCAAAAGGGAAGAACAATCAATGGGGAATATTATGCCAACTTATTGGACCGATTCAATGACGATTTGAAAAAAAAACGACCTCATTTGGCCAAGAAAAAAGTTCTTTTCCACCAAGACAATGCAAGGGTGCACACATGTGCAGTTGCCATGGCAAAAATCCATGAATTGGGCTATGAATTGCTCCCTCATCCACCCTATTCTCCAGATTTGGCTCCGAGCGACTACTTCTTGTTCCCAAACCTGAAGAAATGGCTTGGTGGAAAAAGATTTGACTCCAATGATGAAGTCATCTCGCAAACAAAGGCCTATTTTGAGGACCTCGACAAATCATTTTTTTTGGAAGGGATAAAAAAATTGGAGAAGCGTTGGACAAAGTGTATAGAGCTCAAGGGAGACTACGTTGAAAAATAAAATTATTTTTTTATCAAAAAATCTGTGTTTTAATCAAAGTCACGGACTTATTGACCCGCCCTCGTAGAATTGTGGAAATTTGAAAGAGAAAAACGGGTTGCAAATTATAAAATTTATTGGAATATAGAACAGAACGCTACTGAGATGTCAATGGGATCTGCTGTAAAAATAAGCTCTGATTTGCCACTAAATTGACATAGACTCAATTATGTTGGCTATAGATATTACTTAGTCAAACTGCTATTTAAAGCGCTGAAAGCTCCTAACACTACCTATGTCCCTGCGGAGATGTCAGAACACCGGTGATTACTTTGGTAAAAACCGTCTTTAAGTTATAATAGATATAATGGCATTACGAATCTGAACACCACTCACCCCAGTTCCCTTCAACGAAGCCCATTTGAACATCTACCAGCCTTCACAACATGGCGATCAAGATTCTTTTTACTGTGCCATGGAAGGTCAAGGCTTATCCTTATTAGTGTAGCTTTAGGCCATGATTAGATTTTGGAGAAAACCTATTTCAAGATGGGATAAAGAATTTGTTTTTCGAATAAAACGAACTATTGTTGTGATATCCCTGAAACCTTTATTGCTTTATGAAGTGGACATATAGAGATTAGTTATGGAACACAATATCTCCCAAATGACCGCTTCGGCCCTCAGCCTTTTCTCGAAATTTTCAAACACTCTTTCACATAATTGCGGCTCTATCTCGGGGATGGTGGCTTCAATGTTCCTTTTAAGAGTTAAATTGTTTGCGGATGGTTGGTGTAGATCCTGCTTTTAACATAGCTTCAAAGAAAAAAGTTTAACGGCTATAGTTCACACGAATGTGTGTCTCCGAAACGCGAAACTATGCGGCCAGGAAACGTCGTGCGCTCGAATGTTTCGCAACTTATATGGCATCATTCTGTTGAAAGCAGAAACCGTGTTTATCCATATCTTCGAGCTCCGGTCACAAAATATGGTTTATCATGTCTCGATAGCGCGCTCTATTGACCGTTTTTCATTTGATTTCATTTTCTCAGGACAACTGCAGTCCATAATCCGCACCAAATAGTTAATTGTTCTGGGTGCCCTGGCATCTCCAGAATCACTCGTGAAATTTTCGGTGCTCCAGACGCGGCAATTTTGCCGCCAAAGCCAGTATGCTTTCCAGGATCTAATTCGAAAACTTGCCGCACTGCTGGTGGTCGGCCGGTTTCAGTTTTTCCGTTGATTGGACCTTGTACGCATGGAGAACCAAATCATTCGTTAGAATACGGTGCAGTGTGGCTGTGGAAAGATGAAGTTCCTGAGAACGGTGACGAATGGAGGTGTTGGGGTCGATTTCGAGACTTTCCTTTAGTGCGCGATATTTTCCTTGAACGTCCAGGGCGAACACGTTTCGGCTTCTTCACATCTTGTACTAAGCTCATCTGTTGGAATTTTTTGATTATGTTGTACACACATGTCTCGGAAGAGAATTTTTCACATCGCTACCGCAATTGAACGTAAATTTTCTAGATAAAATTCAACGACTTGGATTTCTTCTTTCACTATGTAGCAGTCTATTGCAAATTTCTTAAATTTATCGGTCACCATAAGCCAATCCTGCTTGTATCAACTGTATAATAATAGGCCTTTCAAATTCTACACTTGTTGTTGCAACACCCATTATATAGATTTTATGTAATTCATGAAAAATAGTAGCAGATCAATCTTATTGCAATGCTTATTTACAATGCCACTTCAGAGCTTAGCTCTTTGAAAAAGGTCAATCTGCTTTCTGCGCACCTCCCAGTCTCTTCAGTGCTTCGAGATTGTGTCATGCATCCACTTCTCCTACTTTTAAAAATGACTTCTCCAAGCAGTCGATAAGTTTTTCTACTCCGTACAACTCTTTCCGAGAAGATTGAAAACAGCATTTATTCAGCCTCTTGCTTTCTTGGATTGCTGTAATATCTGCTTTATAGTAGTTTTGGGGCTCCGCGAGTTATGTGGCACCACATACTCTGTTAAGGACCCTAATATTCGATTTGCAAAACCGAAATTCGTTGTCTTTAATACACTTGCAGTTCTCCGTCTCTGAACTATTGTCTTTTTTTGCACAGTGATGTAGTTTCCAAGGTAAAACAGTCCGGTGCCAGTGATTACGCTGAGGTTATGACAGCCACCGTTGGGTCCCAACACAACTACGGAGCTCTCTATAAACCTGGGCTACGAATTCATCGAAGTTGCTGTAAAGATGGGGGGTAGGGTACATCAAGGAGCTCAAGCTGACGAGCCGCGATTCCCGATATTAATCTAAATGATTTATTCACCGCCGTTCTGATGAAAGAGAAATATGCTAGTGCGAACACTCTCCACCCTCTTCTCGTTTGCAACTGCCTATGAGGTCGCCTGAGGTGTTGCGTGCCTTACCATCAGTTAGAGGTTATAAGCTCCTAGGCTTCACCATATGAAGGTGAGAGCAGGAGTCGATGGGCAGATGCTTAAGTGTCGAGGCTTGTGTCTTTATAAAACAGTTGACCACCATTGTGAAAATCCCGAGTGGAATCGAATATTTCCAAAATTGAATCTTATCTACTTCACTAAAGCAAAATTAAAACATAAACGATATCTTCATTGTTTAACCCTAAAAACTTTCCATTCTCTGTACATGTGTCAATAGTAACCTATAAACGTTGGAATGACCACATAGTTGACGATGCCAAGCATTGTAAGATACATCTAGAACAGCATGATCTGTCCTCATATGCCTTCTGATCCAAAAGAACCCGGAATTTTCCATTCAAACAACCGCGTTTGAGATATTGTCAAAAACTTTTTTCTTTAGGTTGGTACCTCTGTCATCTGGCGCTCAAATATTTATTCGGGTGCCATTTGTTGAGAGTTTTTGCGTGATAGCTTTGTAAACAAGTCAGTGTTTGCTGCGTTCTGCGAATTTCGCAATGTCATATTTAGTCGAGCCTGTGTGATTTTAACATCATATGCGGAAGCGTCGAAAATGTCGAAATCGCAAGCGCACGAGTGGTACAAAGAGTTTACAGCGGGCCGTACTGTGGCTGATGATTTGGCTCGTTCCAGTTATATATCCACCAGTTTCACTGACGTAAACATCGAAAAAGTTAAGGAAATTGTCCTCCCAGATCACCGTGTGAGCACCAGCCGATCTTGGTGTCTCGTTCGGATCGATGGAGAGCACGAAGTTTTGGGCATGAGGCGAGTTGAAACACGGCGACGAGAGTGTTGAACTTGTTGCAAAAACAGCATCGCATTAATATCGCTAAAGAAATGCTTTCTTATGACCAAAATGTTATCGATGGTGTCATTACCGGTGACGAGAAATGGGTCTATGAATATGAGGTCGAAACTAACCAACAAACATTAGAATGGTGCTTCTGGGACGAGCCATAACCCCAAGAACGATGACAGAGTCGATCCAAAATCAAGGCTTTGTTGACCGTTTTCTTTGATTGCCACTATGTGGTCCACTCCGAATTTCTCCCGCCAGGCCAGACAGTAAATAAGGAGTATTAGGTGAGCGTATTAAAGCGTTTGAGGGAATATATTCGTCGCAACAGGACAGAATTTCATAGGGACAACTCGCCACAACGCACCGTCTCACACATCTCATCTTATATGCGACTATTTGATCGAAGACAAGGTTCATACTATTTCGCAAGCTCTGTATTCACTTGACATGGCTCCTTGTGACTTTTTTCTATTCCCACGACTCAAGTTACCACTTCGCGGAAAGGGTTTTGAGACGATTGAAGCGATAAAGTAGAATTCGCACAAGGAGCTGAAGGCGATTCCAAAATCGACCTATGAAAAGTGTTTTTAAGATTAGAGGAAGCGTTGGAATATGTGTGTTGCTTGGAATGGAGATTACTTTGAAGGGAATAAAATGAATATAGATGAATAATTTGAGCCGTTTTCATTTTATTGAAGCATTCCTTTTGACCAGAAGGTACATATCTCGCTTTGAATGTTCATCAGTATACCCTCAAGCCCACTTACGGTCGTACTCTAAAATATCGTGATTCGTTTCTAAGCCGTACAACTCGCTTATGGAATGCCCTGCCTAGCTCTTTATTTCCTAGTCATTATATTCTGCAAACATTTAAAACAAACGTTCACAGTTATCTCTCGGCTAAAAGAAGACGTTTTTTGGTTGCAGCCCAGTTTCACGCTAAAGTTCTGCCACTCAAGTAAGGTGGAAATTCCATTGTAGCCAATATCATCAAACTGGCTCAGCACAAACGCATACCTTTGATCGGTAAGACTCTCTTCACTCAATTTTGTCGAATAAATACTCGCCCTAAGCGGGTTCTTACGCATAACGAAAAGTATGAGTGGCCATGGTTCAAGTGGTAGTAGACTGGCTTCCAAATTGGAAGGTTCAGTGCTCGAATCCCAGCTTCGCACGAAAGTATTCATTCAAATTCAAGTATTGATTCAAATTCTCCAGCAAGACTAGGACACTTTCGTTCAGTGACTAATTGTTGGGGCTCACAGGTGGTAGTATTATGCCGTTCATGCCTCTGAATTCTGCTTGTCAATATTCGGTCACTAAACGAACGCTTCGCGATTGATCGGGAAACTACTGACTTTTCAAAACATGGATTGGACCAGTAGCGCAACAATCAAGTTCGTAATGTAGTGCTTGCTTTACCTCCTCGAGGTGGCCCCGGGCAACTACGTGTATAAATCCTTATACAGGTAGGCCAAAATTGTAAGTGCGGGATTGTTTTATGCCTAGACTAGGTAACCTGGACCAGCAATCCGCGTTACCGAAACCAGCCCACCACGGAAACCGACTTAATGCCTCGGATAAGGTCTGATAACACGTTGACGACCTTTGGCTATCGTACCCGGACCAAGATTTTTTTCTGGAATGTGAATACGCTCCTTGACTATTAGAGTGAAGGACCTCAGAACGCCAGATTCCTTCAATTAGAACATGAGTTTATGCGATATAAGCTGGACATATTGGGAGTAAGCAGATTAAGTGGTTAGATGCGGGTGAGTACCAATCCCCAACGCGTAACACTGTATTACTCTACTCCGGAAGCCCGGATATGGAGTTGGACTACTGTTAACACCTACAGCACGCAGAGGCGTAATCTCCTGGTGGCCGCACAGTGATAGAATTTTAATGGCCAGATTCCGGACGAGAGTACGTCGCGTCACCATTATATAGTACAGGGTTACACCCTCACGGATGTTTCGTCTGAGGAAGAAAAGGAAACCTTCTACAACCAGTTGGGAGCTGTTTATAATGCAACACCCAACGGCGACATTGTCGTTGTAATGGGGGACCTTAATGCCAAGGTAGGCAGCGACAACGAAGGGCTAAAACATGTTATGGGACGGCAGGGATTAGGCAACCGCAATAACAACGGCGAAGGATTTGTTAACTTTTGCAACGCAAATCGTCTTATCATAGGTGGCACCATGTTTGGTGTTGGGTGTTGGGTGTCAACTGACAGACAAGCAACTCCAACCAAATCGACTATTTTGCCATCAGTCGCCGTTTTGGAAGTAGTCTTCTAGACGTCCGAAACAGACGAGGAGCGGACATGGGGTTGGTACGAGATCACCATCTTATGATAGCTAACGACACAAGAATACCTAGGTTCAACGTAGACCGACTGAGAGTTCCCATAGAACTAAGGGACCATCTCTCTAGCAGCAGGGAGGATCGAGCTAAAGTCCCTATATCGCACGAAGATGAGAGAAGTGCAGCGTAGCGTGAGAAGTGACAAGCGCAATTACATCAATGCGCTGGCCACGCAAGCAGAAGAAGCAGTAGCGAGGTGCGACAGCAAAACCGTTTACAGAATCACCAAAGAGCTTATAGGTGGCCGAAGCTCTACTCAACACCCAGTGAAGGGCTTAGACGGTATGTTACTAAAATCGGATGAGGACCAATTGAAGAGATGGAAGGAGCATTTTGCTTCGGTTCTAAACCGAGAATTCGTCAGAACTATGCACCCAAGTCAAACTGAAGTGTCCGTAGAAAGAATTTACCGAATTCGATCCACAACCTCCAGTAAGGAAGAGATTATTGCCGCGATCAAAGCACTGATAACCAATAAGGCGGTAGGACTTGACGGCATACCTGCGGAGCTGTTTCTAGCTGTGCCAACGGCATCAGCTTAGTTACTGTTCTCACTTGTCGGGAGAACATATGAAACCGAGAGTTTTACGGACGAGTGGAAGAAGGGAATGATCGTCAAGCTCCCTAAAAAATGCAATCTAATGCAGTGCGAAAACTGGAGAGGTATCTGCGTGCTGCCTGCTGTGGCCAAGATAATAGCTAAAATCATCCTAGTGCGTATCAAAGAACACCTCGAAGACACACTCGACGCCGAATACTCACGTTTCCGCTCTGGATCCTCCTGTGTCGACCACATCAACACCTTGCGGATCATCTTCGAGCAGTGTGTTGAGTACCGATCACCACTTCACCTGCTGTTCATCGATTTTGATGGGCATTTACGGGCATTTACGTGCCTTGCGCAGGAAAGCCATTCCTGATAAATTAATAGCAATTATTAAGGCTACATATGTTGGGTCCACATGACGAATTCGAAGTCCAAAGCGGGGTTAGGCAAGGCTGCATACTTTCACCAATACTGTTTCTATTGGTGATAAGCGATGTGCTAAATGCGGCTTTGTTAACAGGAAATCGTACATCTGAATTCAAACACCTTGACTACGCCGACGATGTATGCCTTCTGTCTCACAGAATAATGGACCTTCACCAAATGACAACAAATGTGGAGAGGGAAGCAGCCGTCGTTGAGCTGAAAATTAACTCGGCAAAAACAAAAATGATCAGCTTAAGGCCACACCCAGCAACTCATATATGTATTGCAGGAGGGACGATTGAGAGAGTAGAGAGTTTTCAATACCTTGGGAGTATTGTCTCAACCGATGGCGGAACCGAACTGGATATAGCCAACCGCATAAGCAAAGCAAAATCTGCATTTTGGATGCTGTCCACAGTTTGGCGAAGTAATGCAATGCTTAAACACCAAGCTACGACTGTTCCGTTCCAACGTTGAATCCGTGTTACTGTATGGATATGGTACCTGGGGGAAGCTGCAAACGTTTGTCAATAGGTGGCTACGCTATATCTTAAGGATATTCTGCCAAACCGTATCTCTAACGAACAGCTTTATCAGAGAACGGACTATGAACCTATAGGCACAACCATACCCCGACGAAAGTGGCAGTGGTCAAACTCTCCGAAAAGGTGACAGGACCATAGCTAACCAAGCGATGCAATGGAACCCGCTTACTCAGGACGGCAGGATGCGCCGCGGTCCTAGGAGTACGTGGCGTAGAACAGTTGAGAAGGAAGCATGTCAACTGGGAAAAATTAGGTAGAGCTGAGGCACATTTCCAGAAACCGCACTCGATGGCGCATAGGCATATTAGAGGACCTAGGACACACAAGAGGATACAGGAAAGAATGAATGAAACGATCGCAAGTAAAAATACTTCTATCTCCCGACTAATTTTCCAAAATAAAAGAGAATTGTAATGTACTTGGCAACGTCGAATGGTCTTGATGGGTGCAGTTCAGGTGTTGTTGGGACTGTCTCCCCTTGACTTGGAGGTGATACGTCAAGATACATATCTAAGAACTAGAAAGGGACTCACGCTGAATAACGCTGATTGGGTCTCCTTCAAGGTGGAGGAAGATTTATCCCCTATGTAAGGGCTTGCTTTCCGAGTGAGTCCAGTTTAGATAGCAATCTATATGGGACATGAGCGTAAAAATCAGGGTTACATACAACTTCCTTCAGGATGTGCCAACCATGGGCTGGCTACCAGAGCTAAGTTCAAATTACAGTCTGGGCTTTCTGCTTACCGGACATGGCTTCTTGAATTCCTAAGAGAGATTGGTGTATTGCGCATGCGGAGCTCTACTTGAGTATTGGATGCATATTCTGTGCGTGTGGCCAGCCTACTCAGATGCTAGGGACTTGCAAGCTATATACTTATAATGGTAAGGCCTGTCATGTTAGCATTGTTCTCGCTGATAGAGCTAAATTTGAAAGTATTCATAGCCTTAGTGGGTTGAGATTTTTAAATAAACACGTTGAACTACAGGCTGCCAGTCCTGGGTTGTAAGGTGCCCCATGGTGCAACGTAGGTTGCAGCATGCTACGGCTGGTGTTCAGCTTTTTAATGGCCACATCTGCTCGATGTGGAGTTATACTGCAACCGGGTACCATGACCCATCAAACGGCTGAAGTATTAGATAGGCCTCGACCCATCACCAAGGGGGAAGTTCTTGCCTTAGACACGACTTCGAGTCTGGTACTGGTACTACTCGTAGTACGCTGAACAACACATGTTTTGATATCTCGTACGAAGACGTATCGTAGCCTTCACGGCAGGCACCTACCGGTGCGTTAAACACTAGTGATATCTGTACTTGGCGACCTGTATTCTCGGATCTCTCAGCTCCAAGTCGTATTGTGTGCATTACATGCAATCTTGTTCACTTTCTTCCATTGTCCATGTTTCGGGCCAGTAAACTTCAGGTCCTACGGCTTGAGCTCTAAAAAGGCGCTCTAACCGAAGCCCAACGATGTTCATGTCCTGAAGCCTAAGTTCTAACACAATACACCATCCGCTTCTAACCGAAGGTCTTGTTGGGTTAAATATATTTCCTCTGAGGCCATTTAGCCTCGTCACCCTTGTTTTTTTGGGAATCTTTAAGTATTTTCTTTACTATTTAAGTACCAGACCTACCGCCTCTTGTATCACATTATGCATAATCCAATCGTCGTGTCTCCATCATATGATATAAGATGAACGCGCACGTATTCCCGCTAAAGCCATTCACCCCAACTTCGTACGTATCATCCCTCATGACTTAATATACCATTAAAATAATCCTCCCCTCTCATAACAAACAACCCAACATTGTCTGAACAAATAAACTTCCGCTCACACATAATTGAACGCACATAGTCTGGGTGCTTAGTTCAGCACAAGTTAAGGTCTATCAAAAAGCTTTCGCAACAACACCCGAATATGCTACTAAACGCTGAACTTTGCAGACCTAATGTGACGCCCGTCGTCTGTTTGTTTATTTATTTATTTTTTTATATGTCCTCTTTAAGCCTCCCCCTCAAAATGAAAGATATTTTGGCAACATATTCGTTACCAGCCCAGGATTCTTATATGTTTGGATACGTTCGCCCTTCCACACTGTTAGCTGCGCCACTTACAACCATCAAGTCGAATTTTTACGTCGTTTCCGACGCCCCGATTCATATCAGCAAATTGACACACGAAAAAGGGAAACATTTTCTGGAAGACCTCCAGAGTTTGGCGGACTAAAATGCAGAGCACTCCCAGAACCTTCGAAACATCCCTTTTATTGTTTGCGGGGGGATTTCGAAAATATGAAGTTCCACGGGGGAGATACGTACAAGTACTAGTAATAATGCGCCAACACTTTGTCCCGAAATGACATTTGGCATTGTGCTGCTACAATTTTTTTTTCCCCTCCACCTCCACCACCGGATATCTTCTCTCCTGTCCCATTCAAATTGTAATGAAATTCCAAAAAGGATTTTCTTTTGATGATGATGATGGTCTGGAATGTGTATGTGTTCTGCATTTCTCAATTCTTGGGTGTCAACAGTGTTTTGTACGGTTGCTTCCAGAATCCTTCCAGGACGAAGTAACAGTTGGACGAAGAAGTGGTCCTGGTGCTGGTACTTAATGTATACATATAGCCACCGCCATACGCCTCTTTAGATATTGCATAATGAAATTTTCAAAAGTCATGAAGTTGGCGCCAGACGGCTTTATTAGCATCAGTCAGGCGGCGAAAATGGATCCACTCACACATCCTACGGAATGGATAATATGCCCTTAATAGGTTGGAAATTATCCTGCATGCGAGCAAGTATCGCCGAACGAGTGTGGTATGTACAAAAAGAGAGGCACGAAGGGGGGTTGGTAATACATTTCTTCCCACGTTGGGCGCCATTTTCATGGAGTCTATACAAGTTAATTGAATTCCTTGTGTGTTAGACTGATGAATTGCCGAGCATTAAACAAAAGCGAAATTGATTAGCAACATGAGATGCAATTTATTTAACGAAGACCTAGGAAGCAAACAGAATGAGGGGACTTTCTGATTTTTCCGGCTAAATAACGAGGGGAGTCAGGAACTTCAATCTCGGCCAGTGGGAAACAAATTAAGGACGAAAGTGTAATTGTGAGTTAGTTATTTTACAGGTACTCATGTGAGTCTAGAAATCTGGATAACCACTTTCCCAGTCCGGGAGATAACCAAATCCAGGAAAAATTGTTTCCTTAGAAAGGTGATAGTGATTAAAGTGCATTTCAATTTACAAAGCACCTCAGATGTGTACACAGATTTAAGGTTTCTCTGAGATGATGCATTAGATTCAACAGACTTTAGTCGATAAATTCAGGCCTTTTGTCGCTAGAGTGTATTCATCTGCCAAATACTGCCAGACTCTGATCACGGCAGCTTAGGGAACTTATAAAGCCTCCCTAAGCCCCTACAGTTGAACATTCGGAACTGCTCTTGTTCATCTGGATGAACAGGTTAGATATTAGTATCAACTCATCAGTGTGTCCAAGTGTGTAAAACTTATGGTAAGGTGGGTGGGTATGTACCCATGTACCCATGGGTATGATTGACTGTAATGTGCGCCTTAGATGTCTTGACAAGAAGCTCTTTGGTCGTACTGTAAGCTATAAACGCTGGAATGGAGCCACATAAAGTCTTGGATAACGACTTAATTGTTGACGATCCATGCAAATATGACAACGATAACCACGTTCTGGTATGTACACGGGATGTAAGGACTCCGAGCCGAACATGTGGCAATCGATGTAAAATGCACTAGAATCCAACCCATGTCGTTCACTGTGATCAACACTAATTCTTTTCATGTTCTTTAAAACGGCATTCGATAAGAGTTTATTTGGAAATCATTTTGGAAACTTGGAGGAAATACATCTTCGGTTTCCTGCAGCGGACTTGTCTCTTTCTTAGGATCATCGCTTTCTCTACTCATAAGGGACGTTCTCCGTATCCCAAGTAGTCTCCATAAGTTGATCCAATAGGTCGGCGGATATTGCGGAAAAGCAGAATTTTTTTGCCGATACACCATCAAGTTAGTTAGTTTCTGTGACCCCTCGAGGGGCATAGATCGTCAACAACGCCTGCGCACAATCTTATTCGGTTTTCGTACTTCGGCTCTTTCCAACTCTTTCCAAGTGTCCTCAACTCCATCTCAACTGCTCTGTGCCATGTTTTCCTTGGGCGGCAGCTCTTCTTACTGACTAGGTTAGCAGGTTCTATAACGTGACGTACTCGTACTTCGCAATGGATTTGTCTTCGCGCCTTAAGGTGTGCCCAATACACAGTCAATTCCTTCTTCTTATGTGACGTCGATTGGCTCCAGATCTGTTCTAATATGGAGCTCTGCGTTTGAGATTCGGTTGGACGAAAATCCTCTCAAAATTATGCGCAGGCATCTATCGACGAAGGATTGCAGCTTCCGACAGATTGTTATAGCCGCCTTCCAAGTACTGCACTCAGACAGCAGTACTGGTTCGACATTGGAGTGAAATGGCCGCTTCTTGATCTTAGTGCTGTGAATATTGCTTTTCCATACCTTTAACAACATTCCGAATGCAGAGTTTGCCTTCCCTATTCCCGTCAATCGAGATGGTGCTTCCCAGATAAAGAAAGCTCTGCACTTTCTCGAACTCCTGTCCAGTAATGTGAAGTTGGAAGAAAGTTCTTGAAAGACCGAGGACTTTAGTTTTACCTGCATTTATTTCAAACCCCACTCTGCTGCCTTCAGCTTCCGGACTCTGACTGATCTGGTGTAGAGCGAAAACCCTGTGTGCAAGCAAGTAGATATCATCAGCGTAATCACGATGTTTCAGGTCAGATGTCATTGTCCATTGAACACCTCTACTTTCCAGGAAAAGAAGCAGTGATAAAATACAACCCTGTCGAACTCCGCTTTGGACTTCAAAGACTTTTGCTAACTTACCGTTATGTAGAACATGACAATTTGAACCTTCTTACGTAGCCTTATTTTTATTAGCAACGATACAGCGAAGGCTTTCCATACAAACTCCAGGTTCACGCTATTAAAGGCCTTCTCAAAGTCGATAAAATTCAGGTAGATCAGAGACCTATACTCGACGCATTGCTCTACGGTGATCCGCAAGGTGATTATATGAACGATGCAGGAGGATCCAGAGCAAAAGCTAGCTTGTCTAACATTGAGAATTGAGTCTAAATGTACTTTGATCCTGTCCAGAATTATCTTCACTAATATTTTAGCCACTGCTGGTAGAACGCATATCTCCCGCCAATTTGCCAATTTTCGGCAACTTGACAATCGTCCCTCCGGAAGACGCTCATCTCATAAGTTGGCTATGATAAATCTCAGTTGCTCTGCCGATGTACGAGCATTTGGTGCAGCTTGGAAAAATTCTGCAGCAATTTCATCAATGCTTCCCGTCTTGTTGGTCTTACTAGGGGTGCCAATGCGAATTCGGCAGCTTACTACCGAATTTCGTTTCGGGACACTTGCGCTGTCGTCTATATGGTTAAGCACAACTGCGGAGTGCTACCTCCATCTTCTGAACTTGCCCTCATTCGCTGAAAGTAGGGAACTGTCAATACAGGATGCTGTTTGGTGCTGCATCCACCTGTAAGCTCCTTGGTAACAGCTAGCACATTGATGTGGTTGCGCTCATCGCGTCTTACACTACATCGTACTTCCTCAAGTTCAGATTTATCTGCTGCAGGTGTTGATGCTATCTGAACTTTGAGTGAAATACACTCATCGATACGTCTCCCGGAGTCAGTTGATAACCATGTACTGTGGTTTTTCTGCCTTTTACCGATGAACTGCTGCTTTCCGGATGTGAAATCATTTTTCCCAGATCTCCAACGTTCATCCACAATTGTTTGCTCAGATCGGTTGATTGTTGCCGTTCCTAAGCTGAGACACTCGCTGAATTGTTGGCGCACTGTGGGATTCTGGACTCTTTCGGTATTGTAGTGAGGATATTGTCAAGATTGTTAGTCACGGATGCAGTACGAAGGTGTACTTTAGCTACCAAGATGGTAGAAGGTATACTAAGATGGAGGTCGCGCTCCATTCCGAAGTCGGCTCGACTTCGTTACTGTTACGGACCCCATAAAGTTAGCTTCTTAATCGCCGGCAAATAATGATGTGGTCTACCTGGGTTGATGTCCTCAAATATGATATGCCGTCAAGTTCATTTCTTTTCTACCGCTTTAATACGCTATTGTGATGAGTGCCAGAAGTACTGTTTACTTCTGACAGATAAATCTGGTTTGGATGCAAAGGTCTAAAAAAATCACTTTGAAGTCACAACCGAAGCTTTTCTTCATCTCTGAACATTTTCTTCATACGGAATTCGCAAAGAACTGTCTTTCATCGCATTTCGGCTGAAACTGCGGGCACCTACCACCATAAACAATTTTACTGTCACTGCTAATTGCATATTACTCTATCTCCGTAGCAATTGATGTACTTACTCGTACGCTTGCCATGCAGTACACTTGGGAATTTTTGGTCTACATTGTCAAGGCTGGAAGCTCCATTCTGCGTGATGGCGGCATTCGGTTCGTCATCGCCGTCTACAGAAATGCTCACTCCAAATCCTCAGGACCGACTGCGACTTTAGACTGCATTCCCATGTTATTTTTTTACTTTTTTGGTAAAAGCACCCAATCTCATTCCTGGAGTAGCATCTCTCAATCTAGCCGACCTCGCGCTTCTCAGGCTCCTTCTTTTTCATCCTGAGAAGCCGGAGTTCTCCTCTCCTCTTCTACCTGTACAGCTCGTGAGCAGCCCTAGTCTTTCTCTTTGTATACCTCTGGTTTAGCTACACCTGCTTGCCGGCAATCGTTGTCAAACCAGGGGTTTCGTTGTGGTGCCCAGCACTTCGGAGGCGACATCTCTGATGGCTTTTTGAGAATTTTTCTACTGGTCTTCGATATCTGACGCTGGCAGCATATGACCTCTTAAGGCATTAACGGAGACACGATTGGAGAAGGATTTGGGGATCTCTTGCAATTGTAGCCGTTCGACGTCAAACTTCCTCGCAGTATGAGCTTGCCCTTGTGATGTTCGGGATAGCCGCAACAATACTTGGCTACAACAAGGTAGTGGTCCGAGTCGATGTTGACCCCGCGGAACGTTCCGACCGAGTCGATCCCAAATTCCTCCTCATTCCTTTTATGAATATTGAGATGCGATATCGAGGCATGTTGTTGTTTCGTAACTGTGGGCACAACCTCAACCTGGAGGGCCAGTTAAAAATATTATAGAGGCTCCTTGGTTCAGTGTTCGGTTAAACCGAAGCCAGTAACCCATTCAGTGATGTGTGGGCTGCCGTTGGTCCATTAAGGGATCAACCGCAATCATCTCTTTTCCAAGACCCTGACTTAGAGTCCGAAATCCTTCTGCGTCTGAGCTCCAAATATGTCGGAGTAGCCCGGATAAGATCTTATTTGTTTTTTTAATGGGTTTTACTTTACTGTTGATTCCAATTGGGGAATTTATCTGCTGTCCCGTTTATAGTGCTGCTATTTTTGTCTGATGGTTAGCACTCGCGCTTATAAGTTTGGTTGGATGGACATCGACCAGTACTCGATGGTTGTGGTTAAATAACCACAATCGATGTGTAGAAACAGTTAAAACACTGGACATCGCCAAGTTGGTATCTCTCAGTGCCTACTTTATTTCCACAGCACTTGAACACCCAACCACCTAACCTCCAAATACTCCGTGCCACACACCTGTGGTACAGGCTTATCGGAGAACTTGAGATCTCATTAGATTTTTTTAAAAGCCCTGCCTGCTTTGCAGCAAAACCAAGCTAGGCAGGACCCACCGTAATATAATAATAATATGTAGAACACAAATAATATCAACAGGGAATCACAATAGACCACGAGTATGATTGTACCGTAGGGACTAGGGATAGGGATGTGATTATCTAACCTAACTTACCCTTGTGCTGGGAGAGTGGAATCCAGCATATTGGATATGATGTCGCTATTGGGTTGCTGACTATGTCGTCTTTACGCCGCTTCTAGTGATATTGAGCTATACTAGCACTGATCAGAAGGAGCACCGGCAGTCTCTTACAATTGCAGTCAAACAACCTCAAATTCCCTCTCAGTACGTGTTCGTTGTCCAGGTATACTCGTATCTACATGCGTGTGAGTCAATGTTGCCTTATTAGGAAAATCTTCATCCAAACAGCCATAATATATGTAGATGGCACAAGATCCCATTCCTCACTTGTTTGGTTGACCCTAGTACCTTCCTTGCATAGCAGTGATATTCCCTTGAAAGTGTTCTGAGGAACGGAACACTTCGCGTGGACAGCCGAAATGTCCTCTTTCCGTGCTATGGTTGCCAATAGTAAAATTGTCTATATCCGATGGCGACGTTTCACGACGTGTAGTATCTAAAGTGGTTGGACAGCTACTCCCCCAGTTGAGAGGACAAAATTGTGCGAAAATGTTTCACGCAGTACTGACCACCATTTGACTCTTGTGAACCTAATCGCAGACTTGGGAAACAAGAAGAACGCCGTAATATGATATTACGAAAATGCGAGATAAAATAGATCCAGCAACTATCATAAATGGACGTCTTGAACGATGATGATGATTCGAGCACCTTGAAGGACCGTTCTGGCTTCAAGTGAAGTGAAAGAAGGGCTAATGTCGCAATATATCCGCCAAAATAAGAAAAATTGATTGATTGAGATTAGAAAGTACTGCAAAGTCTGCAGCTTGAAAAATGGAGAGTTAACCGCTGCAAAGTGACTCACCATTATCGTCAAATGCTTCTCGCAACAGATCTCAAATATCTTGCCACGATGATAATCTTTCTTCTCTGAACACCAACTTTGAAATTTTTGAATTAAGAGCCACTAAAGACAAACGTCATCTGCTGACTTTCAGGGAAATATTTTTGGCGCAAGGAAAACATCCACTTTAATGCAGAATTAGAGTTCTAGACTATACCTACCTATGTTTAAGGTATACTCCACAGGATGCGCAGTTCATATGAACATTTTCCGGATATTCCTCAGAGCAGGGCCTAAAGTATATGCTGGCCAGCTACGAGTGCACCTGCTGTTCATATACTCGTATGGATGTATGTATTCCGAAAGATGTTCCCATACTGAGCCTCTTCTACGTTAACGTCAAACCAACTTCAGTCTGAAAAAGACTGGAATGTGGTCGGTAGGTGCAGCAACAACTTCTCTTAAGTAGATTCCTTCGCAACATTGTAAGGATTTATTGGTCGGGTTGAATCTTAAAGAAAGCCGTCCTAGAAGGGAAATTCTAAAGTCACCAAAATAATTTGGCAAAAAGACTCTTCCCTGCCGGAACGAAGAATAAGTTGGGTGAGTAATAGAAGGGTAAAATATGTACATTTGAGACACGCATCCAAGTTCCTATAAGTCCAAAATATGAACAGCCTGCCAAATTCCTTGAAACATTTGCCATCCTTCTCAAAACCCCAACAGTTAAATAGTTACTGGGTTTTCAACTCCATTTTTGTGAATCCCTCCTGGGTTTTGAAGTTATAAATCAACTACTACTATCCGAAATTCAATTTTCAATTATTAAACAGTTTTCCAAAATCACAACGCAAATAACCTCTTTGAGGATGTCTCTAATGCATCGCTGATGGTTTTCAATTACGACCTCTACATTGGCATTTAGCAGACTTGATTCGATTATCGAAAACATTCAGCATTCACTTTGGTCTTCGAAGCACTTAAGACCAACCACTTTGCTCGGTTGCTTCAGCTAGAACGTTTGGTTCTGGTAATTCAATTGCCAGACCATCTTCGCCTTGTCATCATCCCCATCCGTTTTGCTACTCTCCTATTCCGGTTGTGTGTCATACACACTCAATTACGAGTCCATTTATGGCCATTTGACTCAAAGGAGATGCGGCATGCTGGAACAAAAGCCAATTTGCTCATCGTAATTGCATAATAAACGTTTTGATATATCATTTCTGTTGCGGTGGTGGCAGCGGTAGCTGTGGTGATGCTCTCCAACTTCTTCATCATAATTCAATCAGCATCATGATCAAAGCCAACCGGGTAACAACACCCTAAACGTCTCTTCATGCACACACCTGTTTTGCATGAGGAAATACATATTCAGCTCCAGCTCCGACCTCCGCTGCCGTATCGGGTTCAGGGTAGAAAAGTTTTTTTCAGCAAACAGGACTACTTGAGTGGATACATCTGTCTTCACTTTATTGTGGTAAAAGATGAAATTTTCACTCTACACCTCGGTTTTTACAATATTCCCTCTAGGGAAAATAATTTCAGTGTGTTGAATGGCATGCTGGAAGAGGAGCGATCAAGTAGTCAGACAGACATACAGACAGCCGGAAGATTGAGGAGCTTCCCAAATAAGAAAGGAATACATTTTTCGTTTCATAAAAATGTTGTGCAAATATTTGCCATCTGGGGAAGGATGGGGTGCATGCATAACATATTAAAACAACAACAAAAAAAAAATGCGAGTATCTCCAACCCTGCACTGTGGGGTTTAAAATGTCTGAATTGGGAAAGAAAGATGAAAGTGCAAAAATTGGAAAATTAGCTTCGCAAGTTTTTAGTTAAACGATGAATGCACCTTCGTTGCACTGGGAGATGGGTTTTTTTGTCTCAAACTACATACAGCAACATCCTCATCGATTGCATGTCCTTGTTCGATTGATCCCCAATCGTAATTTGCTCTATCTTGTCGGGTGCCCTTGTTTTCTACAATGTCATATGTTTTATAGCACCCGGTTGACACACACAGTTTACGTCTCCATTTGGTGGCAACACTATACAAGTAAATCCTTTGGGATACGCCACAGATGTCTTCCTAAACCTTGCACAATGAGATACTGTTTAACCCTTTTTGGGATACAATTTATGGGTTCTTAGAGCAGTTTCCCCGTATTACAGTTGACCTGTTTCCTTCGGAATATACATACGAGTACATATAGGACATGTGCTTTTCTTGTGGTGGGTCACATGCACAGATTGTATTGTAGTCATGGCCAAGGTAATGAGAACCTCCACTACTTTGATAGGGTGAAACGGATTTCCTTCAGTAAATTCATGCGATAAATTAGATCGGTCCAATGATGATTAGATTTACTCGCTGTCGACGTTGTGTCTGGTAGGGAATCAGGAATTTTCTCCTTTGGCCCGGAAGTGATTTGGGGAGTACGTAGCTACGCATTTTTAATGAATCTACCGTTTACACGTCATGTTTCGGTTAGAATATATAATATATAAATATAAGAGAAAAATCCAATGGTAGCTACCTAGTGACACTCGTGTACTCGTCAAAGTCCTCTTCTACTTGTGCACGCCACCGAAGATGACGTCCTCTTCTACTCCGTTGTCCCTCCGGGTTAGATTCGAAAACTCTGTTGGCAGGAGCATTGGTGTCCATCCGCTCGTTTTCTGATTAGGTCAACGTCGCTGTACAGCTCGTACAGTTCCTCGTTGAATTTTCTCCTCCAAAGCTCGTAAATGCAAACGGGACCGAATATTTTTGAAGGATTTTTTTTCTCGAAACGACTTCATATGTTTTCGATGGAGTCCATGCCTCAGTGCGATAAAGCACGTCTGAGATGATCAAGTTCTTATATAGAACCTCCTTAGCTTTTCTAGATAGGACCTGACTACCCAATTGCTTTTCTTAGCCCAAAGAAACAGCGAGAAGTGTTGTTGGCAGAATTGATAGCAGAACCAAGGCAGACAAAGTCCCTTATAACCTCGATGTTTTGCTGTCGACACTGACGTTCTGCACAATTCGTCGATGTTGTGTGTCCCTTCTTATTGACAGCATATAAATATTTCGTTTTGACCTCATTAACTGACCATTGACCATTTTGGCAGCTTCCGTGTCAATACTAGCGACTGCAATGCTGACAGCCCACTGTCTTCTCCCAGTTATATCGATATCAACGATCTACGCAAGACTTTTGCAAGATCGCACCTCCAGAGTTCGCTTATGAGTTCCACACAATTCTTTCAAGTATGATGTTAAAGAAACCACATGACAGCGATTCACCTTGTCTAACCTTGTTTTTGATTTTAAAGGTCCAAATTAAATCGTTACCGACTTTGCCGGAACAGTAAGCGCTCTCCATCGTCATTCTGCATAGACGGACGAGTTTGGCAGTGATGCAAAATAAACATGACTCTATATAGCTCGTCTCTATAAGTGTGGTTACATCCGGCCTTAAAATCGATGAAAATATGATGCACATCGATTCTGACTCCTTGAGTTTTTCCCAGGATATGCCATAGTGTGAAGATTTGGTCGATTGTGGACTTTCTTGTTATGAAACCAAACAAATAGGGGCCAATCAGGCGCGTTGATGAAGGGTTTTAGACATCCAGACAGTACCGCAGATAAGGCCTTGCATGCGATGTTGAGGAGACTCATGCCTCTATAGCTGGCGCAGTTGAGGGAGTCTCTATTTGTGTGGGTTGGGCAAACGATACCGAGATTTCATTCATCAGGCATACAGTCTTCTGACCAGATCTGAGAAATGAGTTGGTGTATGTATAGTTTCCACATAGTCGTTTTCAGCAGCTTCGAATACCTTGGCAGCATTTTTAACGACACCGAATATGTGGCCATTCCAACATAAGTTGTCATTGACACACTTACCAAGAATGGAACGTTTTTCGGTTTCGGCGGTGCAAGTGCATGGTTCATGGGAACTTAAATTTCACTTTAGTGACAGCAGTTAGCATTGTGTCCTGGAAGCATTAAATTCCACTCTGTTGGAGGTTCCCCATTTAAGGATGCAGTTTATATCAGAATTTAACGAGCTTAGCAAACACTGCTCTTACCGTTCTACAACCGAAGAGAAGGGACATGAGTCCGGGAACGAATATGAAATGCAGAGAGTACAGACAAGAGACCGTTTATGAAAATTGAAAATAGTGTCGGAGACAGAACTTAGCCCCGGAGCACATCAGCATTTATTTTCTGAATATCAGACTTGAAACCATCCAAGACAACTTGACTCGAACGTTCCGAAAGGTAGTTTCTAATCCATTGAAGAAGAGAGTTATCGATTTCGCAAGCATGCAAGCACGAATTTTCGGCGAAAGAGCCAGATACAAACTCTGTCCAATGCCTTAGAAATATCAAGAGCAACTATCTTGCTGTCGTCAGACGCTTTGTTTCCACATGTCGGAAGCTCAAGTCTTCTTGCCTTCGTCTCCCGCATATGCCAAATCTGCATCCGAATAAGCGCTGTTTCCTGTCCCTATAGCAACCACCATACTATATATATTTCACTGTTTTTCATCCTCCTTAGGTCTGGCCCATACCATTGTACTTTCTGGATGGTAGTGGTATCGGCATTATAGCAATCAAGAGCCTCTTCTGGTCGTTCGGCTGCACGTGGACTTTAAGTATAGATCTGAAGGTGATTGTCATTTAAGCGTTTGCTAGGGTCGTCGGCAGTGAATCGGCTTTTATTCGAATCGTCACTTGTTTTTAATCTTTTTCGTATGGAGTTGTGAGCCTATGAGGGCGAAGGCCTGTATTATGCTACTTAGCGAGTGCTTGTGGCCGTTGACACTTAAACCTCTGCACATCACTTCACGTGGTGAAACTTGGGAGCCTAATACCTTTGCCGAACAGAGCAACTTGTGTGGTCGCACAAGGGCACTAGTCAGTTTGAGCTAGTCGGAGCACACTTGTCAGATCCTTGGTGTTAAATTTAAGATGTCATACTGGTCATCTTTTTTGAGCTAAATGAAATTTCCGGGCCAAGATATATAAAAAAAATTGTAATAAGACGTGTTGATTACATTTAATCCTAAATTGGCCCCAAGCTGCAGACTGCAGACGCACTATATTTTATAGGTGTTATTTGTAGCCAGCTCACGGTTTTTGCGCTTTGATATTCATAAAGGGACCTGGCTGCCTTATCAACAAACCGCCAACCAAATTGATCACATTACAATCGACGTTAGGCACTTTTCCAGTGTTGACAACAACTCGTAGGCAAGATTGAAATACGTAGATCAGAAGCAAAAGCCAGCGAACTGTTGTGAGAACGGTCATTGTCGAACGTCTATGAACGCAACAGACCAGCAGGCAGCTGATCGCCACCCTTTAATTCCGAGTCCGCCAACATCAAACGTATAAGACCAGTTGCATCAGTACCACAAACCAATCAGACAGGCTTCCTATGAGGTGCTGGTATTCATTACGCCCCAACTAAAAAAAACACTTGATTCGACGACGAATGCCTATGAGCAAATTTAGAAAAACAGGCCTGCAGAAAAGAACAGGGGAAGAATATAGGGTAATTGGAAAAAAAAGCACGGTGGGTGTTCGATCGATACCTGAGAGAGGTGATATCAGAAGAATAGAGTTCAGAAGTTTTACCAACAAATAAAAAAAACACGTCAAAGCTATAAATCCCGAAGAGAAATCTCCAAAGATGGTGATGGAAACCTCGTAGTTGAACCACAGTTGCTGCTGGGAATCTGAAAGGATTATATCAGCAGTTTGTTAAACGCTCATCACCGTTTAACATTTTACGGTGAGACAGAACGAACCATTGAACCTGTACGAAAACAGGCAGCATTTCCATCCATCCGGCTAAGATGAAGTTAGGACAGCAATTTCCAATCTCAAGTCTAACAAAGCTGTTACTGTTGACCTAACTGCCGAGCTACTTAAAGCAGTAGGTGATGACTGGATACTAGTATGCTCGACAAATGGAACCTCATGTCCGGGACCCATGTAAGGAATCCTTCAAATTATATACAAAAGAAATCGTAGGATCCCTAGTTGTTTGAAATTAAACAATGGCTCTTGGATGAATCACTCAACCTGCTACTTGACCCCTAATTTTCAGGCAGCTCCCTATTCACGGCCAGTAATAACTCTCGCAGGACTACTGCAGCAGAAACTAAAATTCTCGGTTGGAATACAAGAAACAAGCTGCTTTAGGCGCTGCATAGCTTCAAATCATACAAGTCTGCTGTTCCGGATGGTATTATACCTTCCGAGCTACATAGGTCCGCAGATATTATTCTGGCCACGCTAGAGAAAATCATGAGGAGCTGCGTAGAAATGATCCACATTCGCTTGTCATAGAGAGAAGTTAATGTAGTTATAATTCCCACCCAGATGGGTACCTGAGTCCGTGAGAACTCCTGTACATTCACTGGCTAGCTACATCGAACGATCCCAACATTATAAAGAGTACATAACGGTCGCGTTCCAAGACGTATTGTAAAATGTGCCTTTAACAACATCCACAATCACGACTGCGCTGTCAATTCTGAAGTTAGTTAGCAGGATAATCAACTCCAAACTGGGTGAGACTTCTGCTAAAAGATATGTGAGTAGACATATGCCGTAAGGCGATGTCCTTTCACCGCTTCTATGGAATTTAGTGGTCAATGAACTGCTAATATATCTGGTAGCAGGTGGTAACAGGGTCGTTGCTACTTAACAGATTAACCCGTTGGTGCGAATGGCTGTGTATTCAGAGTAAACATCAAAAAATTTATCTTGCAATAATAATAAAACCGATCCCCAATAAACTGTACCAGCTTAGTGTTTTTCGACATTTTTGAGAGGAAACTAAACTGGAAACCTAACATTCAAGAAGTAGCTTTATTCTCTTGCAAAAAGGCATTGCGAACAAATGGGGCCTTCAACCTAATATTAACCACTGGGTATACTCGTACGTCTAGGTTATAAGACCGATACTCACCTACCGGGTGCTTGTCTAGTGGACAGTCTTAGACAATCCACTCAACTACAGCAAACTAAGCAAAGTCCAAAAGACAGCATGTCTGTTTATAAGCGGAGCCTCCCTCCGCGGATATTCTATTTCACTTGGCAGCCCTCGATATTTTCAGCAGGCAAGTGGCTGCTACCGCAGTTTTTCGTCTTAGAGGGGCTCACAGTGGAAAAATAAACTATTTGGCCACGCTAATATTCTAGGAATACTCTCAGAGAACATCGACTTATGCCCCAACAATGGTTTGACGAAGACCAAGCAAGCACCGCCTCTAGATCTTTCTGGGAGGAAGATGGTTGAATGAATCCATATCGGATTCAAGTCCGATAGCGGAGTTGGTGGCGGTGTTTTCTCTGAGCCTCTACTTCCGCCTTCTAAATTACTGTAGCGTAATCCAAGCGAAAATTTTGGCTATTAAAGAAGTCTTGCCCTGGCTGAAGAAAAACGTGATATCTGCAAAGGGTTCCCGTATCTTTTCGAATCGTCAAGCCCATCGACCCAGTCTCACAAAATTCTAAAACCACCCTTGATTGCCGCTCATCTCTCAGGGAGATGGCAGAGCAGTTCCAGATTCACCTAAATTGGGTGCCGACCCACAGAGATATTCTAGGGAATTTTGGGGCTGACGGACTCGCCAAAATTGGAACCACTCTACCTATCCTACCGAAAAAAGGTATCATCGCTACGTGCTAGCTAATATTAAAGCCGGATGCTAATAGAAGAGGAAACCTTAGGCTGATAGGTCAATATGTCTATGAACCAAGCATATCTGGCCAAAACTTGATAAGAATCAAAATAGGAAACATCTCAGAAGACTTGGCATTTCTACAAACGACTTCTGCAGAAGCTACGCTGACCAGGAGGAGGAAGGGGCAATCCTCCACTTACTCTATAAATGTCCAGTTCTCTCCCAAAGAAGAAAACTCTACTTAGGAGCTTTCTTGTAACGAGTGACCAGATAGCAATGATAGTTTTTGCAATTATTGTGTTTCAGCAGCTGCCAAAATTACCAGTGACATCCAGCTGTAAAAAAATATTCTGTAAGGTTTGCCATTTCATCAAGCATCGTGGAATAGTCTGAGCATGAGTACACTCTTTTGGATCTTAACCCACCAACCACGCAGACGTTGCTGCGAAATAAAAAAAAAACATAGTTACTTTAGCGGCCAGTATCGAAAAAGACCCATAAATATCGATTCGGCGCCGATCAGCTGTTATATGTATTTGGGCCTACATCCATATAAGTTTGTGCTGACGCAATAATTGCAGCCGGACAAGTGTTCGGCCAAGCATCAATGCATCCACAAAGATTGACTCTTTGATACGGTTCATGGCATGGCGGTGTCATCGGAACTTATTTATTTCGAAATGAAGTAGATGTTAACCGACTTTCTGTGGTTAGAGATCAACAACATCGACATATCCGAGCCCTGGTTCCAACAAGACAGCGCTACATGCCATGCAAGCGACGCAACGCTCGAAGTTGTGAAAGAGAAATTTAGCGACTGGGTCATCTCACGGCAAACGTTCATCAATTGGCCGACGCGATAATGCGATTTGACACCACTTGATTATTATCTGTGGGGCTTCGTCAAGTGCAACACATTGACAAGCTCGATGCTAACATTCGACACGCTATTGCCACAGTAACGCACCAAATATTGGGCCGAGCCATCAAAAATTGGACCAAGGGCTTGAAGCACTGCCAGAGATTTTAATGATGTGCTATGTGCATGAACGTAGCTTCAAAATAAAGCCAGAATCAATTTTATATCTCACACCATTGTTGGTTTGTTTAAATTTTTTTTCCTATCGTCCTTATCTGGTCATACTATATATACAATGACTTAAGCGATCTAAACAATATAGACGCCGACAACGACCCTTTATCAAAAGCTCAAATTGCTTCTAAAAGTACAGGGGTCATAGATCCGCTTGGGATCACAATGGGCAAATAGGCCTAAGCTAGTAAGTATTTGCAGCAGCCGCTCTTAACATAACCTACTCGTATTGCTTGTCCGATCCTAAAGAGGCGAGATCTCTTGAACTACGCCAACTATGGTGGAATATATCTCACATATAAAAGTCTGTCTGCCGTATTAAGAGAATGCCTAAGACCGTTCGTCAACAGTCTGATCGCCCCCGTCCGTATATTTGTAGACCAGGAAAGTACACCAAGTGATCAAATTTTCATCATAATCCGATGCTGACGATGAGGTTCCGCCACGGCTCGTCGGTATGATTTATGATTTTTAATCTTAAGTCTTAAGTCTTAAGAAGAAACTAAAAATTATAACATCTTTGGAACCTTTTACTTAACTGGATTCACACCGTTAAACTTTATAAGGAAGTCGGTTTCCCTACTCCGAAAATCGTTGTTTTCATTGCTTCTTACTTAGATATGCTTCGATTAACATTGTGCTAAGAGTTGAACCTACGACTTATAGACTTACTCAAAATTATGTCAAAATTATATCGAGGAATTGCAAAGATGCGTAGTGTCCTACAACATTGCTTAAATATAGATAGTCTCTCACAGTTTAAGAATCAAAAAATAATCAGTCCAACACGCCAAGTAAGTCTAGTAACGAGTGAGACCTAGATTTACGTCATTGGAGGCATACAGCAAATAGGAAATTTGTTTTTCCTTCACTGGTAAACAATTTTAATTTAGGTGATTACTTAGGTCATGAAACAAGTTACTCAGGGTCATGGTAATTTAACTTCTCTGGCATTTTCATCATTTCGTTTCTATTGTAAAGCTTCTTGCCCACAAGACAGATTGAAAGCATCATTTTATCCGCATCGTATTCGTATCTACCACCAGTAATGTGGACTTTGATCACACAACTTTCTTGATTCCAAAAGCTCTCAACCAGCAGTTGATTTAGTGTGGAAAATTGAGGTCTACCTGATAGAGCGCCAAAGCTACTTGTTATCTCAAGACGATTTCAGTTTGTCGTGTGCGTTGTCTCAGATCGGGGGTTTTCGGTGTTTTCCATATCTTTTTTTGCATGCTACAGATACGTCATAATTAGCATGACAAGTACTCGTAGACCGATCTTGTATTATACGAAAACAACTCCAACTTCTCGCGCTGTGCTAATGACTGCAGCCGAGATAGGTATTGAGTTGGATATGCGGTGAGTTACGAAGCCTCTCTAGTACCTGCATCCAAGCAAAAACAAAAATCCTCCTGATCTTTTGCAGCGAAGTGGACTTTAGAAGTGCAGAAGATCGCAGCCCAGAGTTTCTCCGAATGAGTCCGCAAGGCACAGTACCGGTTTTAGATGACAACGGCACCATAATCAACGAGAGCAACGTTATTTGTATGCACCTTACGGATAAATATTCCACCAATGAACATCTTTTTCCCAAAGAACCGAATGCTCGATATTTGGTATTATCACGTCTCTTCTTCAATTGTGGACATCTGAATGCTAGACTTCGAAAAATTGTCGAGCCTGTCGTGTGGTTCGGAAGCACTGAAATTTGGCACGAAGCGGTTCAATATGTGAGAAGAACCTATGGTGGACTTGAGTCGTGTTTCGAAAAAGGTCCTTTTCTTTGTGGACAACACATGACCATTGCTGATTTGTGTTTTATAACCTCAGTATCGACAGCTAACGATTTTGCTCCAATAAACCCAATAACTTTTCCTCGATCGGTGGCCTGGATGAAACGAATGTCAATGTTGCCATATTACAAGGACTGCAACCAAGATGGAGCTGACTATTTGAGAAGAATCGTTGAACAGAAGCTGGAGGAGAACAAACGGGCGTGGGTGTAATATTTTATAAACTATATTAAAGTTGTGTATAAGAACTCGATATTTATTAAATTTTTTCTCTAATTTAAAGATGTTTAAGTCAGCTTTAAACTTCCTGATAGGGAAGTTCTTGCATTCACCACGAAAATCGAAAAGGAAAATTTTGTGATATCTTTACATTTTAAGGTGTTTATGGTGCTTTTAGATAGTTTTAAAGGAAATAGCTGTGTATGCGTGTGTCCGTATGCCCACGATGACTCGTGAATGAGAACTGCTATCGATTTGAACTTTTGTCAGGAGCTACGCCTTCACGCAACCGATGGCTTTTTAAGTTAGTAAAAAAAAAAAGATATACGAAATACAGCTAATTCTTTATTAAAAGTAGATGACTCTTTCGAAACTTTTGTAGCGCCAATCGAAACGTATTAACATATCACATATTTAGTGAAAATTTCAACAAAATCGGGTCAGAATTATATGAGTTATTCAATGAATAGCAACCATTTTAGAACAGAACAGAACATTTTAGCAGTACTAACTATGTATTCATCCAGTTGAAAAAGGAGTTCTTGATTTGGCAGGAAGATCGGAATACATGGTAATCCGATAGTGCAATAGCACGGGGTCTTGCGTTGCCGTGATGAAAGACTTTCCGTTTGCAAGAGATGGGCGCTTGCACCGAGTTTCTTTTTTCAAAAACTCAATATGAGTAAAATGACGATCAGCATTACCGTTTTATTTTGTTTAATCAGCTCATAGTACATCAGACTCCTGCAGTCCAACCAGGAACACAGTATCACCTCCTTCAGATACATATTAGCTATTGATTGCTGCGGAGTATCTCCTCTTTAAATACGAGTAAGCTCTTTTTCTTGTAACATTTTTATAAACCATCCGCTTTCCATCTCACGCAACCCAGCGCTCTAAGATCAGCTCACTGTACAGACGAGGTATGTGTAAGGTTCATTGAATTTTTTTTGACTTAATTATTGGGGTACACCTACATAAAGTTTGGACACAAAACCAAGTTTCTTGACACAATTCAACGCAGTTATCTGAGGAAGTTCAAGCTTGAAGGTCACATCTATGGAAGTTAATGCAGCATTTGTCCGCATCATATTGCGTAGCACTCATCATTTGTTTTGGATGGCGTTCATGATCGGTGCTCATCTTCCAAAGAAAATTCACAAGCGATACCCAGGTAACCATCAGGTACTGGCCGATGTCCATCCGGGCTTGACTTGCCAAACTTATAAGTGCTAATGCTAACCAGCAGACAAAAATAGCAGCACTATAAACGGGACTGCAGATGAATTCCCCAAATGGAATCAACGGTGAAGTAAAATTCAGGAACAAAATAAGTGAGACCTTATCCGGGCTGGTCGAATATATTTGGAGCTCAGGTAAATCCGGTAAAGATTTCCGAGACTAAATCAGGTTGTTGGAAAACAGATGGTCGCGGATGAGCCCTTAATGGATCAACGGCAGCGCTCACATCCCAGAACGGGTTACTGGCTTCGGTCTAGCCGACCCCACCTCCTAGCGGTATAGTAATGGAACTGGCCCTCCAGGTTGGGGTTTGTGCAGCCGGAGTACCTGCCCGGCCATGGAAAAAATATGTAATTGCGAAGCAACAACAAGTCCCGAATACGGACGGATCTATTTTTGACAACCCCTTTAAACGAAACAAGAACAATGAACTGCGGATCTGTACATTGAATATTAGGTCCCTTAATAGCAGATGTGCAGCCGAAGAACTAGCGGAGGCCCTGGGCTGCTGAAAAGCAGGTATTACCGCCATCCAAGAAATACGATGGGTTGAACTGGACAACAATAGGATGAAAAACTGCGACATCTACTGCGGCGATTGCTATCGATGAGCATTCGTTGTTGCCTCTAACATCTTAGACATGAAGACTTGAGTTTCCGGCATGTGAAAGAGTGCCTCTTAACAATCCATACTAAGGCTATGTTTGCCAAAATTAGCCATATATGCGCGCATGTCTAAACAGAGGAGAAAGACGACGCCACCAAAGATGGCTCCTACTAGCTCTTAAACATGACCTATGAGCAGTGACCTAGCTATGATATTAAAATTGTATTCGACGATTGCATATAAAGAGAAGGCATCTTTGGTAGTACTGTCATCTGTGCAACATCACTTCCGACAATGGATTCAGACTAATCGACTTTGTGGAGGGGCTAAATATTGTCGTAGCTAGCACGCGGTTCCCGCATCTCAATGTTGCTAAGGTGACTAGAAAAACTCTTGACCAACCAACCGTTAACTGGATTCCCACATTGCTATCGACGCAAGGCACTTCTCCAGTATTACGGATGTTCAAACGCTTCGAGGAGCCAACATCAACCAAAGCACGCTTGCGGATATCTCCGGAAGCTTAAAGTTGGACGGCAATCGCAAGAGATCAGCAAATCCTTTTCCGATCGAGTCTCTCTTAATCAATTAAACCGTCCTATGCCGCCAGAATCAAGTATTGACCAGTGTCCATTATGCCAAAAAGCCATCAGATATGCTGGCTAGGCCACTACAACGAAAACTCTGGTTTGACGATAAGGGAACATGCAGCTAAGCAAGAAACATACAAAGCAACGCTGCATAGACGGACTAGAGCTGCTCACGAGCTCTACTCATTCGAGCAGAAAACCTCGAACCGAAACCTGTAGAGATGAAAAAGGGAGCATCGTGATAGAGTCCCAGTGGATGCTTAGGTTATTGCTATCAGGCAGAATGAACCTTTCAACATAGACTATGTAGACCAACAATTCCTCCCACCCGACCTGGATGAAGTGATGATAGCCACATTTAAGCTTAAGTGCAACAAAGCTACTGGAATAGATGGCCGAGCTCTTTAATGCGCTGGCGATGACTTGTTAAAGAGCATACAACAACTCATCCGTAAAATATGGTTGGACGAAAGTGTGCAAGATGAATGGAACTTCAGTATTGTTTGTCTGAACCTTGTCTGCCGTATTGTGTGAAAGCCTGTAGCCGTTCGTTAACAACCTGACTGGTCCATATCAGTATGACTTAGGCCAAGAAAGTCCACCATCGAAAAAATATTCAGGCTACATCAGATCTTAAAAAAGAAATCAATGAGCTCCAAATCGATACACACCGCCTATCCATCGATTTAAAGGCCACGTATGACAGCATTTATAGATGTCTAGTTTTGGGATCCCTTCCAAACTCGTCCGCTGCTCCATCAAGATGGTGAAGAACTCACCGAGGCATTTGTTCTCAAAAAAGGATTAAGTCAAGGCTGTGCGCAGTCATGTGATTTCTTTAAAATCATTCTTGAAAGATAATGCAAAACTCACGCGCCCAACACAAGAGGCAGAATCTTTCAAAAGTCCGTCCAATTACTCGCATACGCCGATGATATTGACATAATCGGAAGAAAGTAGAGTGATACCAGTGGCGCTTTCGCGAGTATTTAGATGGACGCAACGAGGATGGGTTTAACGGGCAAGTATACGAGTATACTGTCAAATAGGTAGGACACCCCACACCGACGTCTTGGACAGAACGTTACCCTGGACAGGCATAATTCTGGGGGAGTTAAGAACTTTGTCCTTAGCACTCAGATCAGACGAAGAATAATTCTTTCCAATCGCTTTTGCTTGGGGCTAAGAAGGGCTCCATGACTCTGCTCTACAACGCAGAGGCCGAGATTATGTCATCAAAAGTGGATGAGGGAGCTCTTGGTTGTTTTGAAAGCAAACTTCTACGGGTAATTTTTGGTCCCGTCTGTACATACGGTGACTGGAGGAGGAGATACAACGACGAATTGTACGGCCTGTACAGCGACATCGACTTAGCCAAAAGATTGTAAGTCCAACGACTGATCTCTGTAGACACCAGGTACAATATAGTAGAGGAAGACGGCGACTCAGATGATGCACGCAAGTGGAATGGGCCTCGACCAACTTAGGATGCGAAACTGGAGGCGGCTTGCTAAAGCTCGAGATGGCTGGAGACGTTTGTTGGTTGTGGTCTAGGCCCACGCTTGGCTGTAGCGCCACCTTAAATAAGTAAGTAAGTACTGTCGGAATGACTCTCGAAAGTTTTATCAAAGAATAAAACGAACATGCCAGGACTGCAAATGGAAGCCTCCAAAGATAAACATGGACAACTTGTAGTAGAGTCGCAGTCTATGCTGAGAATACGGAAAGACTTCTTCTGCAGACTGTACAACGGCGATGATAGTGAAAATACAGTGGGCTTCTAATCCATTGTTGATGGTTAGAAACAATCCTCTAAATTGTGGTGGTATATGTGAGCATGTCATTCTTTCTGCAATTATTTTGTAGAAAAAAATAATAACTAAAATAAATTAACTAAATTAAAACTAAAAAATAGTTATAACACCGTTATCATGCAGAAAGAATCACTCACCAGATAATTCTGTCCCATGCAGCAACTCACCTGTAACATATGGTCAGAAGCAAGCATTCCCGAAGCTTGGAGTCTCAGCATCGACGAGAACGGAGATCTTTTGGACTCCGCCAACTGTATATTGGCGTTCATGAATAATCTGGTTGGGCTATATAACTGCGGTTTCAGGTCTGGAAAGTCCACCATCGATCAAATATCCACACTATGGAAGATCTTGAAAAATACCCGAAATTTGAAATCAACCCTCAACATATATTTGTCGAATGAATACTTGTATAACAGCATACATAGGGACGAGCTATACAACGCCATGGCCAGCCATTGCGACGCGTCGGTTTGTGCAGGATGACTGTGAATAATTCTCGATGTTGTTTCTTTGGGCTCAGAGCCTTGTCTCGTAAGACTAAACTTGCTTTATACAAGATCCTTACCATCCCAATCATGCTGTATAGCACAAGGCTTATACTCTGTCAAAGATACTGCTCCTGATTTTGGGTCTTCTTTGTATTGATAAGGAATATAGGAGGAGGTTAAATCACGAATTTTACCGGCAGTACAGCGACATCAGTCTATTCAGGCGTCTATGGGTCGAATGCCTGAGATGGCTGGAACATGCTGAGCAACCTCGAATTTAACCCCGAGCGAGGAGGGCCGTATCTAAGGTGGCACACGCAAGTGGAAGGAAGCCATAACCAACTTATAGTGAGGCATGGGGGCAGAGACCTCTTGGTTGAGGCCCAGCTCTACCCCGAACTGTTGCACCGCCTTATGTAAGTAAGTATTCAAACACTCCACAGAATTTTAATTTCCTGATAGGGAAGTTCTTGCATTTACCCATATGATGCATTTTTATGCCGAATCGCAACCATTAGATTTTGAGGAAAGTCAGCTGATGACTTCTTAAGTTTATTAAAAAAACAGTAATTCTCGAAGTACAATTAATTTTTTTTTTAGAAAGAGAGGACTTTCTCGAAATTTTTGCAGTTCTAGTCGAAATATACCCAGGTTCTCCTACTGTCTCCTATGTGGGACACCTGCATTCTGAATTTTTTTAAATTAATTCCATTAACTGGATTTAATATCTGAGGTTTATTCAATTCCTTTGAATATGTTGCCTAGTTACGAACAAAAAAAGTAGCAATATTTCGCGGGTTATTTTCGCATTTAGCGTTTTTGAGTGAAGTGAAGTGAACTGGTAAAACAATGTCACCAAGAAGGTAATTTTGACATAGTTTTTGGCAATTCAATGTAAGAATGTCATGTTATTTGTTGCCTTTGTAATATTTATGAAATTCTTCGTCGGTTTTGCAAAATTAAAGTTTTCTTATTGGTGTCCCATATACGGGACAGTAGGAGATTAGAGTTCATGTCCGCTTTGTTTCGCAGAAAGATAAATTTGAATGAAATCCTTCCTGCTACCGTCAAATAATGCATGTGAAGAATTGACGGATGAAGATTCAGGAGAAGAAAATGAAGTGGACATATCCAACTTACCACGCAGTCAACTACTTGCTGGTGCTGAAGTTGCATATGATGATGGTTTTGATTTTGACGACGACATTCCATTATCTGCAATGGTTCCCATGAAAAGAAAAATGGATCCAAAAAAGAAACCAACTTGGACCAAATAAATTTGCAGGGTGCTACAGATGAGACGATGTTTAGTAGTGTGTTCAATAATCAAGCCCCAATATATTTGATATTTGAACAATTTTTCGATGATGGATTCTACTATTGCCAATATGTCTCACCAATAACTACGCCATGCAAAAGAACATACATTTAAATGTTTCGTTACATGAAATTAAGTCTCTTTTCGGAATACTCTTGCTAAGTGGATATAACGTGTTTCCTCAAAAAAGTATGTATTGTGAAGCCACAAGAGATGCTGGATGTGAACTCGTATCTTTCAGCTTTTCACGAGATCGCTTCAATGCTATAATGTCCAACCTTCACTTTTGCGATAACCATAATCTAAACCAAAGTGATAAGTTCAGCAAAATTCAGCCATTATTCGACTACTTGAATAAAAAATTTTTAGAATTTGCTCCAGTGGAAGAAAAGTATTGCATTGGTTCCATATTATGGCCGCCACTCCACGAAGCAATTCATTCCGTGCTAACATATTTGTTGGGGATATAAAGTGTGGGTTGGAAAGGCAGCGTTCTGCTATGCCTTATGGCTTGATCCGTAGCAAGGAGCAGATACAAGCCAAAATTACAAAGACATGGGTCTTGGTGCGCGAGTGGTGTTGAATTTTTGCGATGTGTTGCAGAGTCGTGGTTTGCATGTTTTAACATGTATACTTCCACAGTTTTTTTATCTCGCTGGAACCCTAATCAGGGTTCAAAGAAAGACACATCAATGCAACAGGTAAAAAGAGATTGTTGTAACACGTACACAGTTGTTATCCACATTTTTTTCAGGAATATTGTCCCCTTGAAGATGACAAAGTGCTGAAGAAAAAACAACGGGGATCATAATGATTATTCGGTCTGCGAAGAAAAAGGAATTTTGAATTGTAAATGGAACGACAACAATTTGGTTACCATGGGCTCAAACTCAGAAAGTGTTCATCCAATGACATTCGTGAAATGTTTTTCGAGAGTCGAAAAGAAATTTAAATCGGTAGAGCAACCCAACGTTATAGGCCATTACAACAAAAGTATGGGTGGGGGGACCACGCTGATCAAAACATATCGTTATACCGAACATCTATTGGAGGAAAAAAGTGGTATAATCCGCTCATATCGTATCTTGTCTATACAAACTTCAATAATTGCTGGGAGTTACAAAAGCGAAGTTTCGGTAACATGCGTCTACTTCCCTTGCGACGAAGAATTGCTCTATCGTTACTAGAGTCTAATCGCCAGCCTAAGAAAATAGGTCCTTCACGTCCATCTGTGTTGGAAAATATGGACTCAAGATTCGACGACATAGATCATCACGTGGTAGAGCAAGAAAAAAAAACGCGCTGCAGTTTAAGTCACAAACTCGATGAGAGAAATGCAACGATTGACTTCATGTACGATGCTCTAAAATATATCACATTAAAGAAAATTCAAAAAAAAAAAAGTTTTTTACTTTCAACTCCTAGTGTCCCTTATAAGGGACACCCCATGGTTCGAAAACCAAAGGTTCGATTTTTTTTTCTTATTTTTGATATATCATTTGGACAAATATTTGACGAAAACTTGAAAAAAACCGGCCCCGAATTGTCTGAGTTATTCAAGGGGTGGCAAACATTTTAGAAGTTTTGCATTGCAGTACCGTGTCGACTACCGACGAGTGCACACGTCACCCACTGCGCTCGTAATTTCACCTCTGCACACCAAAAAAAAAACACTAAAACATAGTGGGGTGCAATTAAAAAAACAAAAATATGACACAGTGCGGGTATCCCACCTCTCTCGCTCCTGGTCATTGTACTGTTGCTTGCACTCGGTCACTGCCGTTACTGTACTTATCTTACTGATGGATAGCGGGTTGTGAGTAAAAATTTTGTTGGTGCACTGTTTCATATTGTTGTAAGGGCATAACACCTGCAGCAATTTAATTTGGTAAACCAACGTCAGAATTTTCACTTCGCAGCTTTGCTCAGCATCATCGGTGTTTGTGTTTTTTGTGTTTGTTTGTGATTATGACTAGGGAATTCAGTGTGGACGTAGCCAATATACGCGGGCTAAAAAGTAATCACTTTTCTGCCTACGTCCACGTCTGTATATATAGACCAGCTGTTTTAAGACTTTGTGAAACACAGGTAGATCCCCGCCCAAACCTCTCAGATCACTCTGACCTGAAGCTACCTGGCTACGAACTAGTGCCAATATTCTCTCCCAATCGCGATCTCGCCATGTATGTGCGTAGTGATGTAGCTTACCAAACTCCACCACAATGTAGTCCCTATTCCAATCCGGAATTCAATTTCATGTGGTCAAAATTTCATCTCCGCAAGCAAATTATCCACTACTGCTTTATTTACAAACTGGACAGCAACTCGACCTTTAACGAGTTTGATGCGCTGTCTGACTCCATTCAAAGAATTGTATCCCTGTATCCTTATACTGAAATCGTGATTACGGGCGATAACAATATATTGTACACAATTCTGGTTGGTTACAACATTCTGGACAGACAATATCCTAGATCTTTGCTGCGCAAAATAACTTCATCCAGCCTGTAAATGAGCCCACACGAATACCAGACGTTAATAGTCATACCGCCAACACCCTGGACTTGTTTTTAACTTCTCACCATGAAAAGTGTTGCATAGATGTGCTCACCCATCACACAGTTAGAGAAAAGATTTCTAAAAGGACCGTATGGCAATACGAGAAAGCCAATTGGAGCGGCTTTAACAACTTCTTTAGGAATTTTAACTGGTCGTTATATTTCCTCGATAGCGACGTGGATGCCGTTGCTGACATGATCACAGAAACTATTCTCTTTGGAATGAGATGCTTTATCCCTCATCGGATGAGGAGTATTAAACCAAAAGAAAAGGCATAGTACGACTCGAGCTGTAAAGAGGCTCTCAGGGTTAGAGAATTGTTTTCTCGGTCCTACAAGACCAACCCGAAAGAGGAAAACCGAAGAAAGTTTAATCGAGCCAGAAATGATTGCAACGTCTTTCTCAAGCTGAGGCAAAAAATACTGCAATGTCCCAAAGGCAGTAAAAATTGTTGGTCATTCGTCAAAAACTTTAGAAATTCTGCCTCATCCTCTATCCCAACGTTCATTTACAATGACATTCCAGCTGTCAGCTCTTTAGACAAGGCCAATCTGCTTGCTGCACACTTTGTGGTCAGCTTAACACTCCCAATTTGTGCTTAGTCCCCGCCTACACTGGAGTGCATCGAATCTACAATGGGACGAATCCACTTTCGCACTCGTGTAGTAGCAAGAGTACTTAAAGATCTTAACATGCATAAATCCGCTGGTTCAGATCTTATATGTCTCCTTCTTCTGAAGAGGTGTTGTTCCATGCTGGCAAAACCACTGCGTAAGCTTTTTAGGACTCTTTCCGAACAGATGAAAAACAGCATTTGTCCAGCCCGTCCCTAAAAAAAGCGAATCTTCTTTTCTCTCCTCCTACAGACACATTGCCCTTACGTTCTTTCCAAGGTCATGGAAACGCTGATAAACCGTCAGTTCATGAAATATCTTGAAACACGAAAACTTCTCAATGACCGGTCCACTGGTGATTTGATGGCATGTCTCACCGAAAAGTGGAACCAAAGTGTACATCAATCTGGCGACAGCAAGATAGGTGCACTTGTTATTTCTAAGGCATTTGACAGAGTTTGGCATCAGGCTCTTTTGTCGAAAATGCGTGCTTTTGAGATCGGTGATTCTCTTCTTCAATGGATTACAAATTACCTTGCGCTCCGCTCAATACAGGTTATCTTGGACGGTTTCAAGTCTGATATTCAGAAAATAAATGCTGATGTGCCCCAGGGCTCCGTTCTGTCTCCGACACTTTTTTTAATTTTCATCAATGATCTCTTGTCTGCCACTCCTAATCCAATATATTCCTTTGCTGACGACAGTACTTTTTCCTTTTCATATTCGTTTCCGAACACACGTTCCTTCGGCTGTAGAACGGGAACAGCAGCGGATGTTAAGCTCATTAGATTTCGATATTACCAGCATAACCAATTGGGGAACTATCAATCGAGTGGAATTTAATACTTCCAAAACTCAATACTGTCTGCTGTCACTAAAACGAAATTCAAATACCCAGCCACTATCCATGAATGGCACTTGCATCGTCGAAACCAATAAACGTTCCAATCTCGGTATGGGTGCCAGTGACAAATTACGTTGGAATGACCACATCTTCGATGTCGTCAAAAATGCTGCGAAATGTCTAGGTTTCCTCAAGCGATGTAAGAAATATTTTACCACCTCTGATCTGGCGTCAATTTATAAGGCATTTGTCCGCCAGAAAATGGACTACAATTCCTATATCTGGTCTGGTGCGCCCAAAACATCTCTGCACCTGCTAGATAGGATTCAAAACCGTGCGATAAAGCTCATTGGTAATACTAATATCAGTCAATCAATTGACACCCTCGAACACCGACGCAATGTCTCGTGTCTCACTCTGTTTTATCGCTATTTCCATCACCAGTGCTCCATAGAAATCGCTAGTATCATTCCGTCTATTCAAACTTTTAACCGTAACACCCGTATTGCTATGAGTGCTCATCAGTATACCCTCAAGCCCATTTTCGGGCGTACTCTAAAATATCGTGATTCGTTCCTAAGCCGTAAAACTCGCTTATGGAATGCCCTGCCGATCTCTGTGTTTCCTGGTCGTTACAATTTACAAACATATAAAAACAATGTACATCGGCACCTGTCTTCTCTTTTTCCCTAAATTTTCTTCGCAGCGCTGTGTACGAACGTTTTAAGGGTACAAAAACCCCTTGAGCGCGCGCTGATTATACGAGTATTCTCAGATGATCGATCAAGTGTTTATGGGTGGTAGGTTTTGTAAATTCGAATCGGATGTGAAATGTCAAAAATCACTCGTAGTACCAGATGGCATGACCCATCGGTCCCATTCATTTCGGCTTGTTATTATTTGAGTGACTTTTGAGTGAATTTAAGGTATTTTGAGTGACTTTTAAACTATTTCTTGTTTTTGTTTGGCTTGGTGCACCGCTTTTTAACAAAAGTTTATATTTTTATTACATCTATTGTGTTTTGTTTTAGAACAGGGCTGAGATGGTACATTGCTGTCCCATGATTAGTATAATTCTCAATTTTGTATAAATGTTCTTTAATGGGTCTATGTCTTAATAGAATGAGGTAAATTCTGCGGATCTTCGATTTTCTTTAAAAGAAAGGTCTGTCGTGGTTCTTAGGTTTATGCGGTGTCGTAACTCATTATTTATCCCGTTTCGCTTAAAGATTATAAAAATGTCTTGGAATAAAGCTTTGCACTCGTGCATAGATATCATGCTTACTGACAATGGTCTTATCTTCCTTAAAATATTTTCAAAACATTTTGAAAGTCAAACGATTCAAAGGTGAATTGTTTGCGCTATTGTGTATTTAGAGAAACACGAATTGTACCTTAACTTGTTATTGAACATTTAATGCAACTGGAGGTGTGTTATCACAGATAACGATGCAAGAATTCAAGATAAAGTTAATTTGTTTATATTTAATAGCACAGTTTGCCGAGGGAGAACATATTCTGAATACATTAATCACTGATGAGTTGTGAGATTGTCGTTATAGTCAAAGCCAAAGCTAAGGTGTTAATTGAAAGGGTTCGGAAAAGTACAAGATATGCAGGTTATTACACCACTCCAAGTATGTATTTAACTAAGGCAAACTTTAAAAGTGCAAAATAATTACGCTAATATCAATCCATATACGAGTAAGTAATAGGTATTTTTTGAAAATATTTGAAGAATATTTTGAGCACATGATATTGCGTTCAAAGCGAAAAGTCAATTTTATAATTATGTATTATTCAGTATTATGGAGGATGAGTACTTAGTGAATACCTGATAATTAACATTGTGGATACATTATCTCAAATGGCTTGGCCTTCCTGTCATCAGAAAGAAATATCTAACTCAGTGTGATATTTTCCTTTGTGATAAAAATTAATACATACTATATTTGTTTGGCTGGATTGAAAATTCGCTTGTACACCTAGAGAAAGAAGAGTACTCATACGAGTGTATGTTACTCATGCATTTCAAATCCTTAAGAGGTGATTAATTGACAGACTTCTGGATGCATATCACTCGGTTAAGCAATTTTTAAGGTTGCATTAATGTTATCTATTCGGTTAGCATATCCTTTGTGGGGAACGATTTTATATCAACTCGATTGTCTTAGAAGTAACCTTTTCTAGTGAGTTCTTCTTCTATGATATTATTCGTGAATAACGCCTTGGGTCGATTAGCTGCATAGTCAGAGTTCTTTAGTTCTGTTTATAATGGCAAATATATATCTACACTAGCGTTCATAGGTTTGGGATCACCCCTAAGTTCTTTGAAACCATGATATTTTCTTATTGGTACTTATTATTTTAATGAGTGCACAAAACATGATAGATACGAGTACGTGGCCGAAATAAGTATAAAGACACAAGCAATGTAAATGCTCAAGTGAGTTTTACCACAAAATTTTGAAAATTAAAGAGTTTATCTTTAAGGACGAAACAAGTTTACTTATATACATATAATTTTCCTTACCACAAAGGCTGGGTTCTTCGAATTGCCGTTAATAAACTCTAAAAACAATCAACTTTCCTGCGAAATAAGTATAAAGACAGTCAATATTGTGAGCATTTAAACACTGAATTTTTAGGTTTTTACCTATCAGACTGTAACTTAGTACTTTGTACAACCTCTTTGATTCTCAATAACTTGAAAAATTCGATCCGCCATTGAATTTATCAAATTCTGCCAAACTTCCTCGTTAATCTCCTCCCATGCCTGGTTTATTTTTCCATATAAAGTCGTCCATATTATTGTACTGCTTCCTATTTGAGAAAAGTCTTCTGGTCATTATCCCCCACAAATTCTCGATTGGATTCAGGTCAGGACTATACGAAGGCCATGGTAAACACCGTGTTCCACTGACCTCAAATCATTCACGGACAGTTCTCGCATTGTGAATGGGAGCATTATCTTGCTGAAAAATAAATTATTCACCAGCCGGAATGTCTCCAAATTCATCCAGGGCATATTCCAGCAACTCCCTGTATTTTTCGTCATTCATTCTAGATCGTACCAATATCAAAGGGATTTTTCCAAAAAAACAAAAGGAGCCCCCAACCCATCACACTTCCGCTTCCAGAGTGTCGACTCATTTTAATCGCTTTTTCTTCTCTCAAATCACGCCAATAAAAGCTACAACCGTCGGGACCATCCAGATTGAATTTTTTTTTATCCCTATAAATAACGGATTCCTACTCCCTGATCTCCACCATGTGATCTCTTGCAAATTTTATCCTCGCTTCCTTGTGATGCTGCTACAAATGCGGTTTTTTTTCCATTTTTTTAAAAAAAAGGTTAGGGTTTGCCTTCAACACTTGCTCCAGTCTTCATACTGTAAGTGGGAGGTCTTTATCTGACCAGCCTCGCTTCGTGAGAAATTGCATTTTTATTGCGAGGAGTCGAAGGGCTTGGGCGACCAGATCTTCTTGCAGTGCCATAATTTTCCTAAATTTAAAAAAATTGCAAACAACGGAAACAGACCGCCTAATCTTCGTGGATATTGAGCCGTTTGATAAGCTGTGCTCCTTGTGTATTGCAATAATTGCCTTTTCTTCTGATGTCAAACGAATTCCCCGACGCATAGCTAAATAAATAATTTTTTAACATCATTTGGAGTGCCAGTAAGTAATACATCATTTTATATGTAGACAACACACACTTGCACTGAGTAAAAACAAGACCGAAGGTCAGAGACTGATAGCTAGTATTCGAAGCCACGTGATTCCAATGGCAAATGGCCGTAAAGCATATCATTAATGCCACCCAAAAACAACTCAAGTTCGGAAAGTGAAAGTGAATTTTTCAAAAACTCAACATCAGAGCAGAATACTATTAGTATTAAAGAACAAAAAAATAAGAATTTCAACACAGTATGTAATAGTGCGGCAAAAATGTCACTGATGGGTGAATTGCCGACGTATAACCACGAAATAAGTGAGTGGAGCAGCTTTAAGTGTAAGATCGAACAATTTTTTATTGGGAACAAAATCGAAATCATCGCTTCACGATGATACTCTTAAGCTACTAACAAACTTAATTCATCCATCTATGCCTGAAACACTGGAAATGCATTTCAAGCCGGCTACTTCGGGATTTGCGGAGCGACACAAATTTTATTTATCGCACAAGGAAGAAGGAGAATCGCTTCAGCAATGGGCAGCGAGAGTTAGAACCTTGGCTACAAAATGCGATTTTGGAAGTAATTAGGACATGGTGCACTGAGATAAAATCGTCATGAAGTTAGAGAAAAACGCGGAAAAAGACAAATTATTTTTTGAGAGTCGGACGGATTCATCTTTAACACTGGAAAGATCGCTTCAAATAGCTCGTCTTGGTAGAACAAGTTCTCGGTCTTTCAGATAGCTCGTCATACGAGGGGCGTTCAATATATTCTCGGTATCGATATGAAGGAAAATGCGAATTCAATTTAAATTGTTTTTATTTTTTAATATGATCTCCCTAACATCAATGCATTTGTTACATCTTGAGATAAGCTTTTTTAAACCCTCAAAATAATAAATTTCCTCTTTCTCTGCAAAATACCGACTTGAGTTCTTCATCATCTGAAAATCTTTTTCCACGAAGACATTTTTTCAAATCCGGAAACAGGAAATAATCACTAGGGGCAAGGTCTGGACTATAGGGTGGGTGTTGGATTTCTTCGAAACCACAATCTCGCGCAGCAGCCTTGGAAACTCGCGCCGTGTGAACAGGAGCGTTGTCATGAAGAAGCAACACACCCGCTGCGAGTTTACCCCGTCTTTTCTTTTTAATTTCCTCCCGCAAATTACTCGTATGCAAAGTGGAAGCGTAGGATGTGGCGTTGACGGTTTCACCTTTTTTTTTGTACTCAATGAGCAAGATTCCCTTTGAGTCCCAAAAAACTGTGGCCATGAGCTTTCGGGCAGACGGAGTGACTTTGAACTTCTTCGGGGGGTCTGTTCCTTTTTTATGCCACTGCATGGACTCTTGTGTGCTTTCAGGGTCATAGTGGTGGACCCATGTTTCGTCCCCAGTAACAATTCGATCCATAACACCGTCCGCGTTCTCACTACACATCTCCAAAAGCTCTCTACAGCATGCGATTCTCACTTTTTATCTGAGGCGCTGTGAGCATTCGTGGCACCCACCTTGCACTGACCTTTGAAAGGTTAAGATGGTCATGAAGAATGGTGTGAATGGTACCAATTGAAAGCTTGGTGATCTCTGCCATCATTTTCACCTTTATTTGGGCATCCTCAAGAACAAGTTTTTCGACTTCTTTGATGCTTTCTCCCGTACAAGCAGTAGCCGGGGCGCCGGAGCGGGGGTCGTCTTCAATGCTCTCTCTGCTTCTCTTGAACTCACTTGACCACTTTTGCACAGTTGATAATGAAGGTGCGGAACCCTGGTAAACAGCCACCATCTCTTCATGAATAGTTTTTTGACTTTTTCCTTGCTTAGTGAGAAATTTAATTACAGCGCGATGCTCAATTTTCACCATCATCGCCTCAGTTGCCATTATGATTCTGTTTAACTAGAGATAAAACGCGAATTAATAATCACATTTATATGAAATTTTACATGAATGCACTAAAATAATAGTGTTACTTGATAAATATGTCAATTTATATATGCAACTACAGCTTCACCCCGATACCGAGAATATCTTGAACGCCCCTCGTACATTGCATATCTTAAACCGTAGATCCACATCCAAAGAAAGATTTTTAGTAGACGCAGTTGAAGATTAAACTGAGTAAATAACAAAGACCTTCCTTGCTTTGTCGCAGGATGGAGGCTCTAGAACCCAAGTGAGGCGTCAAACATTGAATAGTTAAATAGAATGGAGGTGACCTTATCAAGCTGTTTTTTTTTTTTTTTTTTCTATCGGAACAGAACGCTGTTTATTCCTTTTAATGAAATCAGATCAACGCCGAGTACCTGCAAGCTGATGCGAGCGTAAGCCAGATATTCACAGAGGTAGTGATCCGCGGTGTTGTCATTACTTTTACAGTAAGTGTTGTAGGATGTTGCATCATTTATGTCCAGCGCATTCAGGTACTAAGCAAAGGTTTACTGCCCCTCACGAAGACAGTAAACAACCCTCAGTGTTTCCTACTGAGGAGCAGCAGGTAGGCCGCTGACTACTTAGAGACGTCGGAAGCATTCATTTGGTCTGGCTTCAACCTGGGATTTATGCCATCTGAAGTTGTGCTAATACAAAATCAAACTGTCAATGGAAGCCTTAACCGAGGACATAGGTTCGGTTCCTGAGAAACTCTCCTGAGAGCCTTGCGTTTCAAGTTCATTGGCGATTTAATTTTCCGTAATCCCATTGCGTCCTGGCACCCAGACAACACTCAGTAAATTTAGCCTTTCGACTACGTTCAGTGAAGTCTTGCATTCTCGAGGGTTCAACAGGGCTCTAATCTTGAATATCGTACAGATGCAACAGATGCAACAGATGCAAATGCTTCGCCGCCTCCACCGGTTCTTCACAACATAATTCGTTGCCATCGGATGTGCCTATATTACCACTTGGAAGACAGACGCAAGTTTTCCTAACGAGGAGTGAAATTTAACGTTGTCGTCCTCCAGAAAGACACCAGTGCCGCATCCTATATCGGTTTTGGAGCAATCCATGACTGCATTCCTTTCCTGGCTGAGATTATGGCCGAAATCAGTTTTGGACACGAGGAAAGTCGATTTCGTATTTTTTCCGCAGCGTAATTTCTGGTATCATTGCATCAGACGACATGTCCATAAGGTCAGAGTCATAAGACATTTGGGGTACAAGGTCATCTGAATTCCAGAATTCCAGTGCGTGTTGTTCCAAAGACCTGAATATCATGCGGAAGGAGATCTACCATATGTATCTAGAGCAAAGCCAAGTGTACTAGGATAGATATTATACGAGGTTTTGTATTCAACACGGAAATTCTCCGACATAGGGATGCGGCAGCAGACTTGGAATGCTGAAAATTGATTTGAGTAAATATAATGAGGTGGTATCCTCTTGTCTGCACTCATTTAGAAGCAAAGTGCAAGTTAACCCTTACAACCCTTAGAGAGGTGAGTTATATCTGGATTTAATTGTCTCAACAGGAGTTTTGTCCAAGCCCACGCCAGGAGTAGAGCCGTTGTCTTTCCGATTCTTTCTCTCCTTGTGAGAGTAGATTTTTCACTTTTCAGTTCATCAGCACATCCTCCGTTTCGCTTAGTTTGCCCCGGAACCCAGAACATGGCATGCGTCAGTTTCGGTTATCTGGAAACCTCGAAAGTCTTAGAGTTCCGAGGGTGGGATTTTCGGCACAAACTTGTTCAACCGGTTTCCCGACACAAGCCGTCAAAAACAGTACTCTGACGAGCCACTGGTTTATTCAGATTGATTTTAGTCGTAACAGGCAGGGTCTCTCCGGTGCTCTCTTCATTCTTCCTGCTCAATCTACAGAACGTGTCGTAGAAAGAGCCTCAGGAGTCATCGGAATTAATCAGCAAGGGGTTTTTGGAAGTATGTTGTTTGGGGAACTCCAGAATCCGTGCTCCGGCTGTAGTCCAAAAGACCACTCGCTATTGTGAGTACCATTTTTTGTATAATAATTTTTTGGGTTCATCTCCATACTTTTAACAGCTTTACGTTTAGTTTTGACATCTTTGGCGCTTATTTCGACGTCTCATCTGGGTTATTATCAGTACCTTAGGATCCTTGACTATTAAGCCTTCCTGCCACGACAAGGCAGCCAAAGAAGGGCAAGATACCAGGTGGTGGTCGCAATAGCAATAATCCAGTTGAGGTCTTGTTGACCACGACCAGATGATGGATTCTGGAGGAACCTACCAACATATATATGTACTGAAGGAAGCCCGCGACGGTTAACACGCTATTTCAGAAGTTCCCACTTCCCAGCTCCCAAGCTATAATATATCCCATGTTTCGGTTTTCTGATGGAATAAGATTTCATGAAAATACGTCACAGCTGCTTTCTCGAAGCCATGTTCCATTTATAACTAAGTGGTTTTGCCAAAACATATAATGGAGTATTAATGGCTTTGCTTGCCAGTTTTTGATTCTGGGACGACCACTTTAGCTTGTCGTTTTGGAGACCTTGACCAGCCGCTGGTTTCACTAAGTTGTCCCATCTTTTCGCTCAAGTATGTAGGAGGCACAGTTCAAAATTCAAATATTGTAGTTGGATGAATAATAACTTAAAGGCCAACTCAGTTTCTGCAAATAATATTCAAAAAACAAACAGAAATGATCAAATAGCAAACATTTCTAACAACATGACTCACAATCACTAAGTTCGAACATCGATATTGCTGCAATAAAAAAGCTCAGTTGGGAAAGAATTTATTAAGCAAATGATTTTGTTTTCTTTTTGAATCCTTTATTTGTTCTATTATTAACAGATGCATTCGCAATAATTACTGAATGCGTCAGATTGCTTAAATACTCAGTCATACCATATTTCTAATTTTTGTCGGAGAAGCAATGTTTTTGCAGGACGAAACAAAATGAAAAAGAAAATTTGGTATTTCAATGTTTTCTTAAATTCTTCGTATTGGCGTATTTACATACGTCAGCTATTTAATGTAATGTTGCCATATGACGTATTTAATAATCTTTTCCTTTTATTGACAATGACGAGTTGTTATTGTGCCGATAGTTGAGACATACTTTCTCCTTCTATGCATGTAATATTTACATGAATATACATGTAAATCAATATCCGGCTTTTCATTTGCCACACCAGTTGCCTCCAGGCATATAGACATCTGCTTCTGATAGTCTCATAAGGTTTGCCTTTGCTGTCAGTAATTAAATCGAAGACACCTTGCGCTGGAAGCTAATATTCACTCACAACAGTTCCTAAACCTAAACCCCGCCAACTCAAAAATGAACAAAAATAACTCAACAAACTTAGAGTTTGCAACGAACACGGATATCTTCACCCGCTTTCGCTAATTTTCATGTTTCTTCGCCACAAAAAAGGACTGAGGTGGTTACGGTCAAAGATAGGCAGAGGACTTATTATTCAAATGCCCTCTCAGAATTTAAAATAGCGATTGCGAATTATTGTGAGTTAATAGCGAGGTTGATAAGCTCCCCAATAAGCTGTCTAATGCCATGTTCTGTTCGCTCTGTTGACCATGGGTATCGCACCAACGTCATCAGCGTATGCAAAAATTTTTTAATGTATGATGTTAAAAAAGTCACAGAAGGCAATACCTCTTCTGGACATCGGAAGTTCTCCATTGTTACTCTGCACAATCCAAAAATAAGTCATGAATCTCTATAGCTCACTCTAAAGATGCTGTCATATGCGATATCGAATTTGATAATGAGCTTACTTCACCCAGGGTCTAACTATTCCAATTTCTATACAATTAAAAAATGTCCTTCAAACGACCTTATTCCTACAGAGATGTTCCTCTTTTTTAATAATAATAAAAGGGCTAAACCAGGCCAAATTAGTAACGCCGTCTATCTTTCAGCTCGCTTGATAGCTACGGGGAGTATCTGGGGTTCGGCAGAACAGTCGGTCCAGCCCGAATTTTAGCGTATAATTCGTGGTTTAATCTCCTCGTATATTCCTTTTCTCGCACAGTATCTTTTCCTTGAAACTGCCAAGTGCCTCTTCATTAACTTTTGACAGAGTCCAAGCCTTGTGCTATAGAGCACGATTGGGATGATAAGGACCTTGTATAAAGCAAGTTTGGTCTTACGAGACCAGGCTCTATTGCCCAATTGCATGCTGAGCTCAAAGAAACAATACCGATAATTCTTCACAGTGATCCTGCACAAACTGACGGCTAGCCATGGCGTTGTATACCTCGTCCCTATGTACGCTGCCATACAAGTACGAGTATGCATTCGATAAATAGATAGTAAGTGTTGATTTGAATTTTCCGGGTCTTTCTCAAGATCTCCCATAGTGTTAATATTTGATCGATCGTGGACTTTCCAGGCCTAATACCTCAATTGTATAGCCCAACCAGATTATTCATGAATGGCGCTTACATAATATGGCAGAAAATATCTTATTGGCGATGTTTACGAGACTTGTAGTTGGCGCAGCCCAAAGAATCTCCGTTCTCATAGATCGAACAAATGATGTTGAGACTCCAAACTTTGGCAATTCTTTCTTCTGACCATACGAGTGTGTTACAGGTGAGTTGCTGCATAGGGCAGAACTATCTGGTCAGTGGTTTTTTCTGCATGACAGCGGTGTTATAAAATAATATTTTTCTTTGTTAATGCAACATGCTCACATATATGAAACACCACAATTTAGAGGATTGTGGCCAATTGTCAACAATGGGTTAGAAGCCCACCGTATTTCCACTATCATCGCCGCTATACAGTCTGCAGAAGTAGTCTTTCCATATTTTCAGCATAGACTGCGTCTTTACTACAAGTTGTCCATGTTCATTTTATTCTCTGATAAGATTTTCGCAAGTGATTCCGACAGTACTTATGTTACTTACTTACCTACGGTGGCACTACAGTCTGGGCTGGACCTGGACCACTCCAGCCAGCTCAATCTTTAGCTATCTGCCTCTAGTTTCGCACTCTAAGTTGGTCGAGGTCCCATTCCACTTGCGTACGTCATTTGAGTCGGGGTCTTCCTCAATTATGCTGTCCCTGGTGTCTACATGACACAGCCAGATCAGTTGTTGAACCTACACTCCTCTGGCTAAGTCGATGTCGCTGTACAGGTCGTACAGTTCGTCGTTATATCTCCTCCTCAACTTACCGTCTACTCTTATACAGACGAGACTAAAGTTTACCCGAAGAATTTTCCTCTCAAAGCAGCCAAGAGCACCCTCATACATTTTTGATAAAGTCCATACCCCTGCGCCGTAGAGCAGGACTGGAATTATAACAGTCTTATACCCTCACTTGATCCTCACTTTTGTTGTTCGAGAGAGGGATTTGCTAGTCAATTGCCTTCTTACCCCAAAACAACAACGATTGGTAAGAGTTATTTTTCATCTGACCTCGCCGCTAAGGACAAAGTCCTTAACTACCTCCAAATTATATCTGGTTCTGTCCGAGACGATGATATTAGGTGTCGTTTCTGGTTGACAGCATACCTATACAATACTTGATCTTGCCCTCATTGACCGTTAAACCTATCCTCGGCGCTTCCATCACAATACTCGCGAAAACATCACTGGCATCACTCTGCTGTCTTCCGATTATGTCAATACCATCGGCGCGGCGTATGCGAATAATTGGACGGACTTTTGAAAAATTGTGCCTCTTCTGTTGGGCGCGTGAGTTTTGCACTATTCTTTAAAGAATTGCCTTAAATTAGTCGAATGACATCGTATCGCCTTGCCTAAATCCTTTTTTGAGATCAATGGTCTCAGTGGGTTCTTTACCGAGTAGAGCATCGACTGCGATTCTGCTACTATGTTCACTCGTTCGCTTCGGTTCGGGGTCTGTGTCCGTGGCATGATTCTTTATCCACCAAACCAGGGGTTTCGCTGACGTACCCAGAACATCGGAGGAGGCATCTCTGATGGCTTTTTAACAATTTTTCTGCGGCATATGACCTCTTAAGGGATTACGGGAGACTCGGTGGGAAAAGGATTTGGCGATAATACGAGGGCGGGTCATTAATTCCGTGCATTTTTGAATTTCTGACCTCTTTACTGAAACAGCAACACTGCTCCTGTCAACAGGCATCTGTCAGTTAACTCCTGTCAAAATTTAAACTTGCTGCGTCAGTTAGTTTGTGTTTGACAGCTATTTTTTATCAGACTACTCACTAATTTGAGGAGAAAATGGAAAAAAGTGAATTTCGTGTGCTTATTAAGCATTATTTCTTGCGAAAAAAAACCATTACCGAGACCAAGGCTAAGCTTGATAAATACTGCACCATCGATTTCAATGGTAAAAAAGTGGTTTACTGAATTTCGTTGTGGCCGTACAAGCACTGAAGATGCCAAACGTCCTGAAGGCCCAGTTGAGGTCTCTACACCCGAAACAATCGAAAAAATTCACGATATGGTGTTGGCCGACCGAAGATTGAAAGTGCGAGAGATTGTGGAAGCCGTAGGGATCTCGCATGGCTCAGTGGTTTCAATTTTGAATGATCACTTGGGCATGAGAAAGCTTTCCGCAAGATGGGTGCCGCGTTTGCTCACAGTCGACCACAAACGCAATCGTGTAACAACTTCACAGGAAGGTTTGGCGTTGTTTAATCGCAATATGGAGGAGTTTTTGCGCCGTTTTGTAACCGTGGACGAAACATGGATCCATCACAACACACCAGAGAACAAACAACAGTCAAAACAGTGGGTTTCTAAGGGTGAATCGGCGCCAAAGAAGGCCAAGGTGGGTTTGTCAGCCAATAAAGTTATGGCGACTGTTTTTTGGGATGCACGCGGGATAATCCACATTGACTACCTTCAAAAGGGAAGAACAATCAATGGGGAATATTATGCCAACTTATTGGACCGATTCAATGACGATTTGAAAAAAAAACCACCTCATTTGGCCAAGAAAAAAGTTCTTTTCCACCAAGACAATGCAAGGGTGCACACATGTGCAGTTGCCATGGCAAAAATCCATGAATTGGGCTATGAATTGCTCCCTCATCCACCCTATTCTCCAGATTTGGCTCCGAGTGACTACTTCTTGTTCCCAAACCTGAAGAAATGGCTTGGTGGAAAAAGATTTGACTCCAATGATGAAGTCATCTCGTCATTTTGAGGACCTCGACAAATCATTTTTTTTGGAAGGGATAAAAAAATTGGAGAAGCGTTGGACAAAGTGTATAGAGCTCAAGGGAGACTACGTTGAAAAATAAAATTATTTTTTTATCAAAAAATCTGTGTTTTAATCCAAAAGTCACGTACTTATTGACCCGCCCTCGTAGCAGTCCAAAGTCAAACTTCGTCACAGTATTAATCTGCTTTTGTGATGTTCGGGATAGCCGCAACCGTACCCTGGCTAGAACGTTATAACACTGGAGAAGTGCTTTGCGTCGATCATAATGTTGATCGACTGTTGATTGATCTCCAATTCCTCTTATGAATATCCAGATACGAGAACCGCGTGCTGACTACGACAATGTTTCGCTCTGAAGCAAATGCGATTAGCCTGAATTTACGACAGAATCAGCAAAAATACCCTCTCTTCCTAGTTTTGCATTAAAATCGGCAAGGACTATTTTAATGTCATAACTAGGGCACTGATCGTAAGTCTTGCCCATGAGCTCGTAGAACTCATCTTTGGCGTCGTCTTCTTTCTCCACTGTGGGGGTGTGCGTGCATATGAGTCTAATGTTGCCAAATTTAGCCGTAATACTGATTGTTAGGAAGCACTCGTTCATATGCCGAAAACTCAAGACTTCTTACCTTCACGTCTGCCTCTAGCAACAAATCTACATCAAAATAGGCGCTGCTTTTGCTGTCGACAATAATCGCCGTAGTAGATGTCCCAGTTCTTCACCCACTTTGTGTTCGGCCCATTCCATCGCGTCTCTTGGATGGCGGTAATATCTGTTTATAGCAGTCCAAGGCCTCCGCTCCTTGTTCGGTTGCACGTGGCCTATTGAGGGTCCTAACATTGTACTTGCAGATCCGAAGTTCGTTGTCAATGTTTCGTTTACAGGGGTTGTCAGTTGATCCGTCCTTATACGAGGCTTCTTGTTGCTTCGTAACTTAGGTTTTTTATTCCATGGTCAGGCACTTACTCTGGCGGCACATCTCCCAACCAGGAGAGCCAGTTCCAGTATTGATACCGGATCGGGGATTTGAGAGCTAAAGTAGGTCCATTAAGGTCTCATCCGCCACCACCTCTTTTCCAAGACCCTGACTTTGTTTCGGAAATCCTTACCGGCCTGAGCTCCAAATATGCCGGAGTAGCCCGGATTATGTCTTGTTTCCGTTATTTCGGATGTGGAAGTTGATTGTCATCCTGGCTGATCTTTATAACATTAAGTGCAAGCAAAGACAAGATTTTCGTCTTCCTGCGTAATTATGAACATTCCGTAAGATATATTTTGCAAGATTCGGGATTTTTTGTCAACAGTTTCGAAACAAGTCACGGATCGAGTCAATGTAAGTCAATGTATTCGAACTTACAACAATTGGGCACTTTATGCAGGTTTTTGACCGTTGTTTTGGATTTACTCGCACACTCGTATAAGATAAAAATAACACAAGAATCAAAGCCATTGAACCACACACTACGTCCATTGGATGCTAGAACGAACAGAAAATTGTTCATAAAAGCAGTCTTTCCTGATGGATCACATTTTTGGATGGACGAGTACGTAATCAAACAAAATCTTCGTCTTTGGGTTCCAAGGACACCCAAAAGTTTCACAGTGCGATGTGGTTTCCACATTATCTGTGACCTCACACTACAGATAGAAACTGAATATAGCCTTATTTATTTTCTTTATTTTATTTTCAAAGGATACAATACAAATAAATTTGTAAAGTCTGGCACCTTATGCCGTCGCACTATGCCCATGTGGCGTTGAGAACAGCACGTGGTATTTGTGCCGAGTCCTTATGCGGTCCCACTTCTAGGTAAATCCCACGCCCAACACTGCTTACTGAGTATAATTGAGCCTCGTCAAACTTTCTCACTTGTAGTATGAATGGATTATCATAAAACTAACCAACCAAATGAAGTCTGGGTTGTGTTCCTAGATATATCCTCTTACTCATTTTCCAGATCTCCATCTAGAAGGCAAAGCATCGTCGTCGGATGGCACCTGATAAAGGTGACGATTAGCTGAACTGCAAAAAAAGAAAACCTTCATGTCTTTTTATTGTAGTGTGATGGCAGTAGGCTGTTTAGAACAACTTTGGGTTGGTCAACGCATATCCATACATTTTCTAACAGTTGTGTAAGAACTATCTACGAGGGTTGTCTGAAAAGACCGAACAATGATACAAGACATTTTTTCTCAAATTTTTTTTTATTTTTCTACATAGTCCACTTGTACCTCTACATACTTCTCCCAACGATGCTCCCATCTCTCTAACCCGTCCAAATAGTACTTGGCGTTTGTCTTTGCAAAATAATTGTTCAGGAAGGTGATTGCCTCCTCATTTGACGAAAATCTCTGTCCTCAAAGCGCAGTTTTTTGATGAGGGAACAAAAAGAAGTCGCTTGGGGCTAGATCTATTGAATAAGGCGGATGGTCAAGCAGTTCAAACCTTAATTCATGGATTATCGCCATGGCAACCGCTGAGGTGTGAGACGGCGCGTTGTCTTAGTGAAACAGAAGTTTCTTTTTCCGCAAATGTGGCCGTTTTCCAGCAATTTCTGCCTTCAGCTTGGCACGTAATGATGCGTAGTATGCTCCTGTAATGGTTTTTCATTTTTGAAGATAATCGATTAAGATAACTCCTTTACTATCCCAAAAAACAGTCGCCATTACTTTCCCAGCCGAAAAAACAGTTTTTGCTTTTTTTTGGAGCCGGCTCGCCCTTTGCAGTCCACTGTTTTGACAGAATTTTTGTTTCGTTCGTATAATGGTGTATCCAAGTTTCATTTAAAGTAATTAATCGGCGACAAAACTCGGATTTATTGCGTATAAACTGCGCCAACAGAACGCTGGAAATGTTCATTCGAACACGTTTTTGGTCTAACGTATGCAAACGCGGCACCTAACTCGCGGAGATTTTTCTCAGGCCTAAATCTTGATTTAATATGTAACAAACAAACAAACAAACAAACATGTTCTTTGGACATTTTCATAACCTCTACTATCTCTCTCACTTTAATTCGGCGGTCGTCTAAAACCATTTGGTGAACTTTAGCAATTTTATCGTCAGTGGTTGCAGTTTTTGGACGTCCCGAACGTTCATCATCTCCCAAGCTCTTACGGCCACGTTTAAATTCAGCTGCCCAAAATTTCATTTTGTTAAATGATGGTGCAGAGTCCCCATACACAGAGTCCAACTCATTTTTGATTTGCGTAGTCGTATTGTTTTTCAAAAACAAGAATTTAATAACAGCTCGATACTCAATTTTTTCCATTTTCACAAAAAACACTCACATCGACTCACTCAAACGACTGTCAACTAAAAACTGCGCTTCCAAAATGACTGAAACTTCACTAGCTTTCATTGACGAGTGCCGCTATCTTTACGTTGCAGTCGGAAACCCTTGTAAGAAGACCATAACATAAATGTGAGCAGTCTCCATCAAGTGTTGCCACACTGATTTTACGCTGACAAAAATATATTTCACACAAAAATGCTTCAGTATACCACCTAATGCAGGCAAGCATTTTAAGCCTGAAATAGGCTGCTTCTATGTAAAAATTTCTAAATCGAAGTTATAAGAATAGGAAATAAAGAACAGGTTGTCAAGCGAAGTAATAATTTTTCAGGCGTAGCTCCCATTTCATTCGGAGCCAGGTAGCATTCAAGAAACACTTCAAACAAATATTACGATACAAGAATTGGATTTAAATTTAAATTTAAATCAAGGCTATGACTTCTTTTTATTTAAATATTTACTATTGTACATGCATAATTCAAAAGAATTTGTCTCATCGTACAACGATTTGAGTTGCTTACGTTCATTACACGTAAAAAACCTTAGATAACACCTGTATATCACTTAACAATATTTTTTATTCAAACCCTCTTATCTTCACTATCGTACACTATAAATTAATTACATAAATATTTGCACACCTTAGAACAACACTAAAAATTATCACCATTTAATCTGTTCGCTTCCAGTTTAGCCATCACTCGTTGCTTAAGAATTTCAGCCGCTTGGCCATTACACCGGCCATAATATGGCAATTGTGACATGCGATCCATCCATGCTAATAAATTTGGAAACACGTCTCCCACAACTGGACAAAAATCATGACTGCTGCTCATGGTCGCTATACAACACAAATCGGCTATAGTCAGATGCTCTCCGCATAGATAGGGCTGTCCCTGCAAACAGCTCTCCAGTCTATTGTAAGACTGTTCTATATACTGTACAGCTTCCTGCCATAGCTCAGTGCTGCCAAACCGAACAATGGGTTCAATCACTTTCCAAAGTCTGGCATCCAAATAACCGCTGTTTACAAATAACCGTGAGAGCACCACATTGCGAGCATTCAAATCTTTCGGGTAAAGGTGTTCATTGGTTGAGTAATTATCGGCTAGATACATGCAAATGACGTGACTCTCTGTGAGGATGGTACCATTGTCGTCCAAAGCCGGAACGGCTCCCAAAGGGCTGATATTCAAATACTCCGGGCTGCGATGTTCTCTGTTTTCTAAATCTATAATTCTGAAGGAAGATACGAGTTGAACGATTTGTTATCTAATCGCCGGAGCTGGTGACTCACCGCAAATCTAAGTCAATGCCAATTTCAGCAGCAGTCAGTAGAACAGCTCGGCTAGGTGGGACTGTTGGTGCGCAATACAAGATCGGTTTGTTTGTCATGATACGAGTATGTGTGTACGTACTCAAGAGTGCTTTTATTGAAATGAGAATTTTATTACACTCCCGCTTAGATACGGAATCCAAAATCGACTAAAATTGTCTCTTCGCAGCTGGAAGTTTGTTATCTGCTCAATGCTCATCGAATGCTCGATGGATTTGAGCTTTTTTTAATTAACAACTCTCAGTTCGCCGTTGAGCTTAATTGAGAGTGTTCCCTTCCGATTGTGTATCGGGGGGTTTTTTTTTCTCATGAAAATGTTAATAACCAGTTCGGGCTTGTTAAGTCTATTTGTATTTTGTCGTAGATGACAACCGATGGCTACATAAGTATGTCAATATGGGAAAATTCCGAGATTTGCGTTAAAGATGTGTATACGTATGTATATTTGAGAGCAATCTGAGATTGGCAGATGTCATCTCACCTGCGGATTTCGTTTCGCATGCCTGTGTTTAGATTCATCTAATTGTTTGTCTAGAGTGTCACAAATGTCGTATACGAGTATTGTTAGCACTTTGGCTGTACGTTCTGTGGTGACAAATGAAATTGTTGAAATTATTTGTGAAGAAGTCTCCAGTCTGGCCAATTTGGGAGTGTGAATTTAGATTGTTTGATGAATCACTTAATGTGGGCTGTAATATTTTCGTAAATGAAAACATATCGTGCTTCTTTTATTTATGAGTAATAACAGCGCACTTCTAGTCTGCTGATTGTCCACAGAATCTGGACAGATAAAATGTGAAGCAACTTGTTTCAGTAAACTGCAGGTCATTTTCAAGGGCCTTTTTAGCCGATGTACGAGCCCTGTTTTCTTAAATTTAGGTAACATGGACAACGCTTAATACATATGGACCCACAGTAGATGCGGTGTTAATATCGTCCGATATAAGGCTTATTTGATGCCGAACTGACCATCGATATGTAGACTTGTGAAATTCGCTACACGCGTGGTGGCAAAAAAAGAAAAAAAAGAACAGCGCGCGAGTTAAGAGAGCGAAAACGCGGGAGTTGAAAAAAATATAATTTTATTTAACTTCTTTCTCCGAATGACAAAACAAGATTGATTTTATAAAAATTTTCACCTAACTTGCAAAGGTGAACTCTCGTATCTGCCGGATGTCGCCAGACGCTTAGTCTGCAAAAATGCATGGGAGAGTTTCACCTGTGCAATTCACATATTCAAATTCTAGGAATTACAATTGTATTTAATTTTTAAAATTTTGTTGCTGAGTAGAATCCGGTGGTGTCCTATTGCTGGGTTGGTTTCTTGTTAGGTTTTGGTGGTTGGTTCTTTGTTGTTGTTTCTATTATTGGTTACGTAACTCCTCCCCCCCTAGATAGAGCGATGGCCATAGAAGCTTTGGTGATATGGCTGGAGCGGGAGCTTGAAGCATTATTGTTTCGTTCTTATTCTTTCTGTAATTATAAATCATAAAAATTGTTAAAATTGCTCCAAGAGTAAGAAGGGAACTATATGTGTAGAGATTGGTATGCGTAACGTCTGTTTGTAAAATTTGGAATGCTTCTTCATTCTGGATGCTGAAATTTTGAAGTTTTTCTAGGTTTAGTTTGTTGATTGTGGCTTTTGGAATGACTGTTTGATGTGGAGTTGAACGCAAGTGAATTTCTTCCCAAAAGATTGATGGATTATCTTTATAGGTGATGTCGTTGATTTCCACTTCACAGTTTTGGTAATGTAGCAGCATTGTTCCGGAAATCGTGTATGGGTCAATATTGCAACTGGATTTTATTACTGTTGGTGGTGCTTGAATCAGGAGAATGTAGTTAGGTTCTGGTTGTAAAATTGTTGAAATTGGTCCAATATCGTTAGTTGTGCAATGTCCTGGTTGGTTGTTTAAAAGTTTTTGCAAACATGATGCTTGATTGGTTGATTTTTGTTTTGATTCTTGACAGAAGAATATGCCTTCTACTTTGGGACATTGTTCATCAAAGTATTGAATGTGTTTGTTATTGTAAAGGACATATTTTGGGATATCGATTTCTTTTGTTTTGTTAATAGGTAATGGAATGATGTGGAGAAGGGAATATATTTCACGGGATAGGATAGGTATTCGAACATTGAAAATAATTTTGGTATCATTGTAATAAGCTTGCAGACCAAGTAATTCATATATATGTTCGGATGAACTAATTTGAATTGATTGGTTTGTAAATGATTCCTGGATTTTTCCAGTTCTTCTTTATTTAGGATAAATTTAGGAATTATATTTAATCTTGCCAAAATAATTGATTCTGCAATATTGTTAATGTGATTATTTAAAAGATCTATATTATAATTGATTTGACTGAGATATTGTGAGCGGAGCAGGATTTCCTCATTTTCGCGAAGTTTGTTATTGTTTTCATCATTTAATTTGCCAAGAAATTTTTCAATATTATGTTGCTGTTTGTTTATGTGGCTTGTAATATTTTCAAACCTTTGAACCATATTTTTATTAAACATTGTCTGAGAGTTTATTTTGTTCTGAAGTTTGTTTTCTTGGGAATGAATGTTTTCGATTTGCCTATTTAAGTTTTGAGCGTCATTTTCGTCCATGTTACCAGTTATTGATTTAATGACAGTGCCCAGACCATTTATTAAACCTCTTTTATTTCTTGTTTTCGGATATAAGGAGTCTAGTTTATATTCTACATTATTAAGTTTGGTTCTAGTAACGTCTATTGAATCTTTTAAATTGTAAAATTTTTCTAAGGCTTTTAAGGAGTCAGTTATTTTCTGAATGCTATTCCGATATATCTGAAGTTCTATGATATGAATAAAATTGTCGTACGTTTTTAAAAGTCGTGCAGGGCCTATGTTAAATGAAAGTATTTTGTTCCTGTCTGTCAATTCTTGCGTCTCTAGTTTTTGTGAAGAGGTAACGATTAGATTCGTTGTCAACCTAAAAAATAAAGTTTTTTTTTTTTATAATATATTATCTTATTTATTTATTTCTACTTTTATTTATTTTTTTTTTTTTATCTTAGATTTATGTAATTTTTTATTTTCGTCTGTTAAAAGTGTAACTTTTTCGTTGCTTTTAACTATATGTTTTGTAAAGCGCGGACTTAATTTATTCCTGCGACATTCTTTTCTAAATATAGTATCTTTTTCTTTTAATTCTTCAGGGTCTTCCCTGTTTTCGTTTAATTTTTTAATTCTTTTATTTGTATCTAACTCTAATTTATTTTTAATTTGCGGGTAAAGGATTTCTTTATACTCATTGAGTTTTCTAAGGAAGTCGTGTTCGTAATTAAACCTAATGTTTTTATTAAAATCACTGGTTCTTCCATAAAATAATTCAAAAGGGGTTAATTTTGTGCTTGAGTGTATGGAATTGTTATAGGTTGTAATAGTTTCATTAAGAATTTCATCATGATCGAGGTCTAAGTGATTTTCTTTTCTTTTTGCGACTATGATTCTATAGATTTCTGTGAGCGTCGAGTGGAGCCTTTCTACTGGTGAATTGCTGGAAGATTGTTGGAATGAAGTGAAGTGGGGTGTAATTTCATATTGATTGCATATTTCTTTAAAGAGATTGCTTGTGAATTCTGAACCTTGGTCACAGACGAGTTTTTTAGGGATACCATGTAAACTTAGAAAATGTTTAATATGTTTTACAATTGTTATACTATTACGAGATGAAAGTGTGTAAGCTGCGGCGAATTTTGAAAATTTATCAATGATTGTTAAAATATTTTTGTGATTTATTGTGTAAATGTCTATATGAATTATGTCGAGGGGTTTGTCTGGAGTTTCTGGTGTCATAAATACTGGTTTGGGTGGGGATCGGTCGTACTTGAGGGTTTGACACTTTTCGCAATTGTTAATTGTTTGTTTTATTTTTGAAGCCATGAATGGAAAGAAGTAATTCCTTTTCAGATGAAGTAATGTCTCATTAATTCCACGGTGGTTATTTTTGATGTGGTATTCGTTTATAATTTTATCTTGTTCGTCGTTGTTTGTGATATCCGTTAGGATTTTCATGCATCTTATAAGTTTGAAGAATCTATTATTGGAAAAATGTTTGGAGTAAGTTGCTTGAACTAAGCGAAAAATGTGGTCTTCAGCAAAGATTGCCGTAATTTTATTTGGCGGAAGGAATTGTTTAAAGATTTCCACTAATGTTTCTTCATTGAATTGTGGTTTTTGTATTGTTCTGCGCTGTTTATTTTTAAAAGGAACTTCAAGTTTCATAAATGGATTGTTGGAGTTTAATAGAACTAATTGTATATTGAATTCATTCAGAGGTCGTTCTGAAATTGGGATATTGTCATTCAAATTTTCATCTGCTGAATGTATGGTTGAACCTGATGTACTTTGTGTAGTCATTTTGTCGTGGTTATTTATTTCCTCTTGCTGAATTAGTGGGAGAGTGTTGATCTTAATACGACTTAGCGCATCAGCGTTCGTATTAAGTTTGCCTTTCTTATATATTATTTCGTAGTCGAATTCCTCTAATTTCAATCGCCATCTGACGAGTTTTGAATTGGGTTCTTTTAGACTCATGAGCCATGTTAATGGCTTGTGGTCTGTTATAATTTGGAATTTGTTGCCAAATAGGTAAGGGCGAAAGTATTTCGTTGCCCAGACTATGGCAAGCAATTCTTTTTCGACTGTGGAATAGTTAATTTCAGTGTCAGTTAGTGTCCTACTAGCGTAACAAATTGGTTTGTCGTTTCCAACGTGTCCTTGGGAAAGAACAGCGCCAATAGCAAAATTGCTAGCATCTGTTGTCAAAATGAATTGTTTCGTGAAGTCAGGATATGCCAAAATTGGGTCATTAGTCAGTATGTTTTTACATTCTTCAAAAGTTTTAATGTATTGTTCAGTCAGTTTAACGGTTCTACCTTTTTTCAAACATTCGGTCATGGGTTTAACAAGCTTTGCAAAATCTTTTATGAATTTGCGGTAGTAGCCAAGAAGGCCAAGAAATGATTTTATCTCTTTTTGGGTACGAGGGATAGGAAATTCTTTTATTGCACGGATTTTATCCGGGTTTGGTTTGACACCGTCTGTAGAGACAATATGCCCTAAAAATGAAATTTCTTTGTGGAGAAATTCCGACTTATCAAGTTGGACTTTTAGATTTGATTCACGAAGTTTGTCGAAAACTTTTTTCAAGTTTTCCATATGCTCTTGAAGTGAAGTTGAAAAAATTATAATATCATCTAAATAAACTAGACATATTTTACCCTGTAAATCTTTTAATACATTATCCATAACGCGTTGGAATGTGGACGGGGCATTTTTGAGCCCGAAAGGCATTCTTAAGAATTCGTAGTGTCCACCTTCTACGGTAAAAGCTGTTTTAGCCATATATTTTGGATGCATTTCGATTTGATGAAAACCGCTCGCGAGATCTAAGGTTGAAAAGTATAAACATTTTCCTAATTTATCTAGTATCTCGTTTATATTGGGTATGGGATATCTGTCGGATACAGTTTTCTCGTTTAATTTTCGGTAGTCAATGACTAAGCGCCATTTTTGTCTACCGCTTGCATCTAATTTTTTAGGAACTACCCAAACTGGTGAACTCCAAGGTGAGTAGCTCGGTCGGATTATATTTTGCTCTAGCATTTTATCGATTTGTTGTTTGACTTCTGTTTTGTGGACATGTGGATATCTGTATGATTTTGTGTAAACGGGTGCTTCATCAGTTGTAATTATTTTATGTTTTACTTGATTGGAAAAAGAAAGGGGTTGACCTTCTTTGAAGAAAATGTCGTCGTATGAGGAACAAAGTTTAAAGAGATTCTTTTTTTCCTCTGTATTGAGATGTGTGGATCGGATAAGATTGTTAATATCAGTGTCTGTTGTTTCTTCGTTATAGGCAACGTTGAAGTTGTTCACTTCGATTATTTTGTGGGGATTAAATTGTTCTACTTTGAGGGGTTGTTCAATAAGGAGAATTTTTGGTTCATTATTATTGTTTATGACTTCTACCGAACTGAACCAGTTATTGGCTTTGTAAATCCCTTCTGGAATGTATAATTGGGGTTCTATTATGGTTGCTGAAATGAAGATATCACCGTCACGTATATCTGTAGGGACTTTAACAACCTGCTTAGACTTTGAGGGGATTAGTATTTTTCCGGAGGTAAAATTAGGTTTAAATTGGAGAGGGATGGTTGCGTTATTAGTTATTAAAATATTCTTTTGGAGGTCGATTTTAGCTCCAAGTTTTGATAAAGCATCTAATCCTAAGAGTCCGTCGAAATATTGATGAAATTTGAAAAGTAGAAATTTAAGATTACCAGTTTGATTGAATTCAATAAAAATTGGAAGTGTAACTTGCTTATTTAAATTATATTTGCTAAGAACTGTTGTAATAGTTACAGGTTCACATGTAGAAAAATCATTGGGATAGCTAAATTCAGGGTTAAGGAATGAGGAGGAAGCTCCTGTATCAATCAAAAACTTGAGTGGTCGGCCAAAGGGTGATGAAATATTTATATATGGAAGATTATGTCCATGTTTGTTGATATCTATATAACCTGTTGGTTTGGAGAGGCGAATGGGTAAAAATTTTGGTCGTCTAATAAATTATTGTCCTGTGTAAAATCTTCGTGCTGTGTCTCTGTGTTTTGGGTATTGTCATTATCTTGATTGATACTTTCGTTGACGTAATAGTGGTCCAAACTTGGTTCATAGCTAGATGGTATTTCTGAATTTGCATGTGTTCCTAAATTGTGTACTTCTTGGATAGTGTACCTAGCACGGGGGTCATAGTGCAATTGGCTGACTTGTGATCTATTTGGTATTATTGTCAGGCGTGAGTTAGTGGTTAGGGTGTCCATGGGTTCTGGACGAGAAGGTTTTGAAGGAGGTTTTGAATGTTGGACTTGGGTTTGTTGGGAGTTTTTAAAATGGTTTTGTTGTTGGTTGTGTTGTGGCAATGTTCGCACTATTGGTAAATTATTAGTAAAAAGGTGTGGGTTGTTGCTTGGCAGTCCACTTTGAGGATTTCTCATTTGTTGTGGGTGAAAGTTATTTGCTACTTGGAAATTCTGTTGTGTGTTTCTAGAGTTAGGATTTTGAGGTCTTTGGTGTTTTGAGGGTTTTTGCATTTGTGTATTTTGGTAAGATGTTGCTCTAGTATAGAGGATATTTTGCTCTTTAATGCAAAAAGAAAGGGCTGTTGGGAGGTTTTCTGGTCTCATTGCTCGAACTACTGAGCCGATGGGGTCTTTGAGTCCTGTTAGGAAGACGTTCAAACACATTTCGCCGTAAAGGTTTTGCTTTGCGCGGATAACATTTTGTTCTTTTTCGTGTATCAAAATATTATTAAGAAGAGTAGCTTGAATTTCTATAACTGTGCTATAGAATTCTTCTACCATTTTAGAACCTTGTCTTAAGTTATGTAGGTCACGAATGAGAGTTGTCTCTGTCCGTTTGTCTGAGTAGTGTAGTATTAGGTTATTTTTTATTGATTCCCAGTCAAGTGGTGTGCCGTACATATTCAGCACCTCGTTAGCGGGCCCTTCTATTTTATTTCTAATGGCTCGTAACAAAATAGCTGAGTATGGCGTACCATCAATACTTCTCACATAGACTAAAATCTCTTCGACATTGTTTAAAAACTCATAGAGTAAACGAGGATTGCCGTCAAATTTGGGCAAATCTTTTATTACATCGGGTATTCGGAGGGAACTAAATATATCAATTGGTCGTAATAAATTCGCGTTTGTGCCAGACGTTTCTGGATGACTATTATTAGGTACGGAGGTCATATTGTTAACCGAATCTAAATTTAAGTGAGGTGTACTCTGACTTCTACTACCGAACACAATATCTTCTGGATCTTCACTTATTGGATGTAATGTTGTTAAGCTTAATGTTCGTTTAGGTTTAGTGTAAGGGAAAAAGGAACGGATTTTCTTATGCATTTAAAAAAAGGAAGGTAAATATTCAATAGTTTTGACTTACAGTAGTCCCAAGAGTATTAGCATCCTTAGTGACTTGATGACTTGATGATTTGATGACTTGATGATGGTGTCTTCTTTTTCTCTTTTTTTTTTTTCACTGAATTTTATTGATTCACGTTCGAGATAATAATTTTTTGTGTGTTCTTATTACTAAAACTATTTTCCAGTTAACCGCTGGGTTTTAAGTTGTTATAAATATGTTTATATTTATATATATGTATATAATATATATATTTTTTTTTTTGTTTTTTTTTTTTTTTTGATCCAATTAACCGTTGGAAATAGGTTTATATATATATTATTTTTGTTTTTGTTCCAATTAACCGTTGGAATTAAGTTTGTATATTATTTATTTATTTTTTCCAATTAACCGTTGGATTTTTTTTTTCTGTGTTCTTGCCGGTCACATTAATGTTTTACGTTCTACACTATTTATTTCGGTAAACCGCCGAATTATCTATGCGTATACGTATACTTTAACTACATTTAAACCGGACTAACGACTGCGCCAGTTAAGAGAGCGAAAACGCGGGAGTTGAAAAAAATATAATTTTATTTAACTTCTTTCTCCGAATGACAAAACAAGATTGATTTTATAAAAATTTTCACCTAACTTGCAAAGGTGAACTCTCGTATCTGCCGGATGTCGCCAGACGCTTAGTCTGCAAAAATGCATGGGAGAGTTTCACCTGTGCAATTCACATATTCAAATTCTAGGAATTACAATTGTATTTAATTTTTAAAATTTTGTTGCTGAGTAGAATCCGGTGGTGTCCTATTGCTGGGTTGGTTTCTTGTTAGGTTTTGGTGGTTGGTTCTTTGTTGTTGTTTCTATTATTGGTTACGTAACTCGCGCGAGTGAACACAAAAAAAACTCACTTGTAGTGCAGTCAACATCTACAGTGCGAGCATCCCAAACTTCCTGCCCCTGGTCATCCTATTGCTAGGAATCAGTCACTGCCGTTGCTGCATTACATTGTCATACAGCGCGTGCAGTGACTGAGAGTATGTAACAACCTATGGACACCGGGTTGTGGGTATGAATATTTTTGGGTGTTTCCTGTTGTTGTAAAGGCATAACACCTACAACAATTTGATTCGGTAAACCAACTCTGAATTTTTACTTCACAGTCTTGCTTAGCAACGTCGGCGTTTGTGTTTCGCTTTTTTTTTTATAATGACTCGGGAATTTAGAGTGCGTATTGCCAATATTCCCGGACGACAATAACATTTTTCCGCGTACGTGTACGTCTGTAAATACAGACCAGCTGTTACGGCACTTAGTAAAACACAGGTAGATCTCCATTCACACCTCTCAGATCACTCAGATCTGAAGCTACCTGCCTACCTACTACAGCCATTATTCTTCTCTTACCACGGTTTCACCATTTATGTGCATCGTGATGTAGCTTACCAAATTCCATCGTTATTACGGCCGATTTCAATGTACACAATTCTAAGTGGCTTCGCCATTCTGGACAGACAACACGTGAAGCACGGTGTTTTGAGATCTTCGCTGCGGAAAATAACTTGATCCAGATTATAAATGAGCCCACACGAATACCAAACCAGAATACCATAATCATACCGCCAACACCCTGGACTTGTTTTTAACTTCTCACCCTGATAAGTACACCGTTGACTGAGGTGCTCTCTCCTCTAAGCTCGTCGGACCATTGTGTCATATCAGCTCATTTATCGTACACCGACCACACAGTTAGAGAAAAGATTCCTAAAAGAAACGTACGGTAATACGAGAAAGCGGACTTAACAGCTTCTTTAGGAATTTTAACTGGTCGTTATGTTTCCTAGATATCGACGTGGATGCTGCTGATATGATCACAGACACCATTCTCTTTGGAATGAGATAGTTTAACCCAAAGAAATAGGTATGCCACGACTCGAGCAGTAAAGAGGCTATCAGGGTTACAGAAATGTTTTTTCTGTCCTACAAGAATAAAACGGCAGAGGAAAACCGAAAATAGTTCAAACGAATCAGGAATGACTGCAACGTCTTTCTCAAGCCCGTGAAATTTCAATACGACCAAAATTTTGGGCAAAAAATACGACAATGTCCCAAAGGCAGTTAAAGTGTTTGGTCGTTCGTCAAAAATATTAGAAATTCTGCCTCATCCCAACGCTCAATTGTAATGACATTCCAGCTGTCAGCTCTTTGGACAAGGCCAATTGCTTGCTGCACACATTGCAGCAGGCTCAACACTTTTAGATTGTGCTCTGCCCGCAATTGATTGCGTCGAATTTTCGATGGGATAAGTCCACTTTCGCACTCTTGTAATAGCAAGAGTACCTAAAGATCTTAACATTCACAATCCGCTGGTCCCGATGGTATATCTCCCCTCCTTCTGAAGGGGTGTTCTTATACGCTGGCAAAACCATTGCGTAAGCTCTTTCACCAATTCTACTTCTTAGGACACTTTCCGAGCAGATGCAAAATAGCATTTGTCCAACCCGTCCCTAAAAAAAGCGAATGTTTTCTTCTCTCCTCCTACAGACCCATTGCCCATACGTCCCTTCTTTCCAAGTTCATGGAAACCCTGATAAACCGTCAGCTCATGAATTATCTCGAAACACGAAAACATCTCAATGACCGGTACTACGATTTTCGTAGCAACAGGTCCACTGGTGAACTGATGGCATATCTCACCGAAAAGTGAGACTAAAGCGTACATCAATCTTGTGAAAGCAAGATAGTTGCACTTGATATTTTTAAGGCATTTGACAGAGTTTGGCATCAGTCTCTTTTGTCGAAAATGCGTGATTTTGGGATCGACGACTCTCTTCTTCCATGGATTAGAAATTCTCTTTCGGAACGTTCAATTCAAATTGTTGGATGGTTTCCAGTCTGATATCCACGAAATAAGAGCTGGTGTGCCCCAGGGCTCCATTCTGTCTCCGACACTCATTTAAAGGTTCATCAATGATCTCTTCTCTGCTACTTCTAATCCAATATATTGCTTTGCTGGCGACAGCACTTTCTGTTTTTCATATTCGTTCCCGGACTCACGTCAGTGCTCTTCGGCTGGAGAACTGGAACGGCAGCGTATGTTAAGGTCATTAAATTCTGATATTAACAGCATAACCAATTGAGGAACTATCAACAGAGTGGAATTTAATGCTTCCAAAGCACAATGATGTCTGTTGTCGTTAAAGCGACCGTGGGTGGCCGTGGCTCAAGTGGTAGTGGATTGGCTTCCAAATCGGAAGGTTCGGTGTTCGAATCCTAACCTCGCACGAAAGACATTTATTTTTTGTGATTAACGAAAATCAAGTAAAATGAGCAGTTTACTAGAAATCAACAACAAGCCAACTTCCACTAAGAATTTAGTCTCCCCCATAAATCTTGGATGCCACCCATGGAGCGAAATAACCACTGAAATAAGAAATACTTCAGCCCATCTCATGCGCCCGAAATTTGAGTAAAGGTCGGGTGCGCCCAAAACATCTCTGCACCTGCTAGATAAGATTCAAAATCGTGCGATAAAACTCATAGGCGATACTAATATCACTCAGACAATGGACTCCCTCGAACACCGATATAATGTCTCGTGTCTCACTCTCTTTTATCAATATTTCCACCTCCAGCGCTCCATAGAAATCGCCAGTAGCATTCGGCTCCTTCAAACTTTTAAGCTCGCTATGAATGCTCATTAGTATACTCTCAAGCCAACTTTCGGACGTCCTCTAAAATATCGTGATCCGTTCTGGAGCAGTGCAACTCGCTTATGGAATGACCTGCCTACTTCTTTATTTCCAAATCATTATAACCTTCAAACATTTAAATCCAACGTTCATCGGTACCTCTCTTTCCATCCTCCCTGATTTTCCTTCGGCCGCGCTATGTGCGAACATTTATTTCTAGGCCTTGCTGTGGGCCAGCTGTGTCAGAAACAGGAAGGAATTCAAACTCGGCTGTAGATAAACACTAAACAATAAAGAAATACTGTGAGAAGATTTAACGTTAAAAGCCCACAAACCGGCAAAACCTTCGCCTAAAACGTAGCCTTCAAACTCTCGTCAATGCTTTTACACCTTGCATCTAGTGCTGAAGATCATTGGAACAGATGCCAGGACGCCATCAGAAATGCCGCAAATGATATTTTTTCTCTGAATTAATGCGCTTAGGGTATTGTGACACTGCTTGCATACATCTCCGGCGAATGTCTTGGATTTCACTTGGCAAGCCCATGTAGCAAAACATTTCCGATACGAAACACAGCTTCGGTAATCTACGAGAAGAGAAGGATATATGCACTTTCTATCAGTTTATAGAGTAGTCAGTACTGATGATGTGGGAAGACTACCTTCGCAGACTTGGACAATAAAAGCCATATCATCCACCAAGCTAACCAAAATGAAGTAAAGATGACAATACCTCGCTGCGGGCGAACCTAACCGTCGAGCTACAATATATCAGGCGGTAAGAGATGGTAGGTATGTAGGTAGGTAGAAGTGGTTGTCTGGTAAGGTCCTACCAGAAACCCAAGTATTGTAGCTTAGATCTTGAATGGTGTTTCTAAGAACGTAGTTTTCAGATCCATCCTCTGGAGTTCAGAAAATTAATAACTATGCAGAAAAAGGTTTGCCAAGTTTGCGATGGCTGCTACCAGCTAATGCCTGGGAGTCACAAAGAAAGTGGAATTGGGTTTCTATTTCATGTGAGTTGTTACAGTTCCGGCAGCGGAAGTTAAAAGAAATACCCAACTTGGCTGCGTGTGAGCCAATTGGTCAGTGGTACCAGCTAATTGCTGTGATTCGTACTATCTTGATGCGAATTCTATTGATTAAGTCGTTCGTCATGTTCTTATTCCACATAGAGTCGGCAATGAGGGAAAGTGTTTCAGAATCCTACCCTTAATGAGTCTTATCGGGGAGCAGACTGACTTTGTAAGAGAGACATCGAAGACTGAGCTACCTTTGTGGCTGAGAGCGCGTCGGCTCTCTCATTCCCCTCTACGAAGCTGCGGCTAAAAACCCGGAGGAGAGTGATATTAAACTGAGAACTTACCTGCATGATAATTTTCTTGTACTGTCCTACTCGTACTAGTTTAGCGGACGAAGTAAGTGAGTGGAACGCTTTGATGGTAGCCTGGCTTTCAATAAAGATTCCTATCTTGTTTATAGTAATGGAGCTGAAGCTAAGTATTCCGCAGGGTTCTCTAATCGCGCTAGTACCTCCGCCTTGAAAACTCTAGAAGAACTTGAAAGGCGGTACCATTTAGATACGTTCAGCTTCGCTGAGAAGACACCTGCTCCAACGTCACATTTCATCTTGGAGCCGATGCTTGGTATTTCAGTGGGGTAGATTATTGCTCCATTCCCTCCTTTCCGGCATGTGAACTTGGATATTATTTTTAAAATTGAGTCTAGGTATCGTGTATTCAGTTATGGTCGAGGCCAGATCCCTAGGTCTCGGGGACCATAATCCATGTACTCTAAGTCTAGTAGCACAATATGATGTATTTGATGTGCAAGTCCAAGGGCAATATGTATATGGAGTAGTACGTTGTGCTTCTGTCGGCATTGATCGTAGCTACCTTGTGGTCCCAATACTAGCTGTTCGTTGAACTCTGCTAAATTTTGTGATATTTAAGGCGGACCACCACACGAAGCGATCTATAAGTAAGAATGGGACTAACTACAACCGCGTATAAGCACATCCAGAGGACCATCTTAGGCTGAAGTCCCAACCTTTTATAGAACGTGACGCATGCTTTTTTAGTTGTGTTCTATGTGTAATTTCGAGTTGAGGTTTGGATCAAGGATGACACCAGGGACTTTACACTGGAGCATAGAGTAAGCGTTTGGTTATTAAGACATGGAAGCTTTAAAGTCGGTCTTTGGTGGTAAATAGAATTGGTTTAGTTTTACTCGGATTAATGCCAAGTCCACAACTTGTGCTCCAAGCCCTTAGCTAAGTCTGAGCCCTCTCTGTGAGCTCACTAATAACTGAAGGGAGTATCCCTGATGCTAAAATAACCACGTCGTTCGCATACGCCGCTGCCTAAATTTTATTATTATCAAACTCTGTCAGGATATTGTTGATGACCAGGAGCCATAGAAGAGGCGTGAAAACTCGTCCCTGCGGGGTAGCTCTGTCTATAGATTTGTTTATAAGGCTGTTTCCCAACTGTGACTGAATGGTTCAGCAGGAAACACTGCTGCTGTTATGCCATCTACTAGCGTATACGTGGCCATCATGGAAAACATGTTTGGTAGACTCTCTGAGCCGAAAGTCGAAAGTTGAGGATGGTACAGAGGAATCTAGCACTATTCTACCAAACCCAACTAGGCCTGACGGATCCGAAATCCATCAAGGACCTTGTTGCGTTGGGTAGAGGGCTCGAAACAGTTCGAGCAAATGTTGATTCCTTCGTCCCACCACCAACTCAACGAACTTGCAATCTCCTGGAACCAGACTTGGCCTATGTGGCGGTCGAGGAACCAAGGGTGGTGGAGTCTCGAGTCGCGACGGCCCGCGGTAGCACTCAACCGAACAGCCGGATGAGATGCTACAATTGTTACCGCGAGGGGCATCTCTCGAATACTTGTTCCGCTCCTAGGCGTTGTGTAGGCTGTGGGAAAGTAGGGGTTATATGTAGGGATTGCCCAACGTGTTCGGGAAATGGGAATCGGACTCTCACATCGGCAGGGCGAGTGCGCCGATAGAATTATAGAGCCTGCTGGTAACCGGCTGGCAGAAACGACGTTAGAGGTTGTTCATTTAGGTTTTACACTCGAGGCACAGAAAGACGATGTACACCTTAATTTAGGAGTTAGGGTTTATGGAATGAGGATCTTAGGATTTTTGGATTCAGGGGCTTAGCGTACGATCATCTGTAGGGATGGATGGCATGTATTAAAGAATCCAGGGTTAGTGTTAGGAAAGGCAAACATTAGCAGACGGTGCAGGTATAGAGGTTGCAGGTTGTTTGTCGTTGCCAATGGTAGTGCAGGGGAAATCGATCCTACTGGAATATCTTGTAATTCCTTCCACATGTCTTGATACTGGATGCCGACTTTTGGGCCCAGACGGAGTGGAGCATAAGAATATGACGACGTCTGAACCGATAAAAGAGCGTTACTAGGATATGTAGTTGATAGGCATGGTCTTCATGGTGACCCAGAAAAGGTCGAGAGTATGGTTAGGATACCTGCACCAAAGAATGTAAAAGAGGTTAGGAATTTTGTCGGTACGGTTTCCTGGTATAGGAGATTTGTACCAAACTTCGCAGTTTTGGTAAAACCGTTGACCGACCTGTTGAGGAAAGCAAGAAGTGGGTGGCGTCCACTTACATATTGTCTACGTTTATTTTCCTCCCCTTTCGAACTCCCCCATGCTGAGCAGCCGGTCTGCGCAGCTAGGAACCAGCTGCTGGTTGCAATTCCGGTTTTCTTGCCATCCCCTTTTGAGCATATTTTCGGTTTTACGCATTCTTTCTCATTCGATTACCAACCTCCATCCGTGTGGTAGCAGTTTTTTTGTGCTCGGTAAGCCCGGCACCTTTCTAAATAATTAATTGTTTCACTTTTAAAGCGCGGAATTTTGCAACAAAGTGGAAACTCAACTTACAATGACGCAGGAAGTATTAACACAAGTTCGGGTACTGAGAAGCAAGTTCCCATATCGTGACCTCTAACCCAAACTAGACTCAGTGAATTCAGCTTTCCGACTGCAGTCAGAGAGGGCATGATTTCTCAAACCAGTGAGAAAATGATGAGAGGGTTCTGCGAGGCGTAAGTCCCCTTGAAAAACTGAAACAAGTTTTCTTAACGAGGACTGGAGTCGAACATTGTTGTGCTACAACGTGAATGTTAGTTTGACAAGGCAATTGACGCATAAGATATATCTGGCCTTATAATAGCCCTGTGGATTGAAAGGAACCTCATCGGTGACAAGCTCATGCAATGCCTGAAAGCTTACAGCCCCCATGAGGTCCAAAGTAAGCGATTATCCAGAGATGTTAAGTTCTGTTAGTCATTGTTCGATATGCAGATCTCCCTTTCTCAATATAGCGCTAAGTAGAATTTCGTGTTCCCAATATCCATACGAATATAATCGTTTAGAAAACTAACCTTGAACAATGCCTTAAAGTACGATACACACACCGGCCGATATATACGAATACATAAAAAACTCCAAAGTACTCGTTTTGTCTAAAGTGGAAAGAATATACACCGGCATAAGGGCTTCTGCTGGTGTTTACATAAACATAAACACTTCCATATATGCACACCAGTGTATAGCCTCCGGCATGGCTCTTCAGATTACTTGGAACTTATTACGCCACTAACCAGTCACTAGATAAATAAAACAACAAATACCTTCAAAAGAAAGTACAACAATTTTAGATACGTAGATTTCACTATTCTAACAGATAACTTACAAACGTACAGCAACGAAACGACTTTAGAGGCAGCAGATAATGATGAGTGTAAACAAAAATATAAAAAAAGAACTCAACTCAATCCAAAAACATATTCAGATAAGAAATAAGCGCACACAAACAATTTTAGGTTTAGATAGATTTAATTAATACTTTTTGCACTCTAGGTTACACGCATACATGGGTGCATTTATATTTTATAAAAATAAAAGTAAAAACTCACTCAAAGTGAATTCAAAACCACTCAATGGGAATGTTCTAATGCATTGAGCTACTTCGAGTTTGTTTTGATTTAACAATTTCCAAAATTCCGTCTACACTTAAGCTACACCACAATCACACCCACGCCTTTCTGTTCTCCGCAAGCTGGCTTATGATTTTGTTCTTCAAATAATCAGCACCGTCCTGATTGCATTCCTTGTAATATGGCAGCTGCGACATCAGTTCCATCCAGGCTACTGATTTCGGAAATCGATCCGGATTTATGGGAGCAAAATCGTTGGCAGTTGATATCGAAGCAATGAAACACATGTCGGCAATGGTCATGTGTTCACCACAGATATAAGGACCTTCTTCCAAACAGATTTCGAGACTATTGTAAGCCCTACGAACATACTGAACCGCCTCATGCCAAAGTTCTGTGCTGCCATAACAAAGAATCGGCTCAGCGACCTTCCTTAGTCTGGCATTCAGTTGTCCACAATTGAAGAAGAGCCGTGTGATTACCAAATATCGAGCAATTGGTTCCTTCGGATATAGATTATCGTTAGTGGAGTACTTGTCGGCCAGATACATGCAAATGACATGACTTTCGTTGAGAATTGTTCCATTGTCGTCCAAAATTGGCAGGCTGCCCTGAGGGCTCATTTTTAGAAACTCCGGCGTACGATTCTTTCCATAGCACACTTCACTGTACAATATAAATGTGAGAACTGCTTTTAGAATAGAGTCAGGACACGTGGAACTGATAACTCACCGCACATCTAGTTCTAAGCCGATTTCCGCTGCGGTTAATAGAACAGCCCGACTTTGTGGAGCTACCAGTGTACAATATAAAATCGGTTTGTTTGTCATACTCAGTAATGATAAGCACAGAAGTACATATAAGCGATACAATATACAGATACTCCCGCTCCGATACACAACTCAAAATCAACTGAGAGCGCTTTGTCAATAATATTAGTTCGGAGCGTAACTCTGAGCAATTAGATAGAAATCTTCAACGCTCGAGAGCTTTTGTCGAATTGAAAGTTACTCGTACGCGTACCTGATAAAAGTTTGCGTTGCTAATGGCAAATACTCATAGCTAAGAAGGTTCTGACGAATCTAAATTTGGTATGTGCGGCACAGTATAAAAGCCCAAATGAGTGTAAAGTAAAGTCGTATCAGCGGACAGCCTATGAAACGAATTTGTTGTGACCTTGGCACTTTGGGATGCCAGAATTCGGCTTTATCTTTACTTTATTATTTGTCGGCTTTCCAGACATAAAAAAAACATAAAATGCGCTGTAGAGGTAGAACCTATTTTAGGCGTCTGCTTGAAAAGCTTGTGGCTAATAAATGCAATTGAAAAGTCAGATATTGCATATTTGCAATATTTACTCGGGTAAAAGGCACAAATGATGATGTGTTTTTGCCCAAAACCCTCATGGGCTTCAATTAGCTCTAAATCAAGCAATTCTGGGGTAGTAGTGTGCTTTGACTTTGAATGTCCGTTCCCCTTTTCAATGCCATTGTTGCCACGAAATAGAAAAGAAGCACACCCAATGTTTTTGAGTTCATTTCGTAGCTATTGTCCAAGCTGCGTGAATGTTTTCAAGTTGCACCTCCATTCATAAATTAACATACATCCAATATGCTAATCTCGGCGCTATCTTTAGAACCATGAAGATGATACGCAAACCTTTTGAATCTTCACGATGCGCTCCCGGGGCATGAGGTTTGAATTAATTGCCTATTCCAATCGGTTGGTGTTACAGTTTCTCGTGTCGCCTTTGCCTTTATATACTAGGTGGCACAAAATTCATCACCCTGTCGGAAGATGCAATAATTTTGGCAAATGACGGCAAATGTCAATTCTACTTTGACGTTTGTGAAGTAAACAGATACAAAATACACGTCAACAAAACATTAATCGCTATACTCCTAAAGAACGCGGAATAACTGTTACGATTTTTTTGTGGAATAATTCGTCGGTAGTGTTGGCGCAGCGTGAATTTAGACGCAGGTTTCCCGGTCGTCCGACGCCAACTGGGCAAACAGTACGACGTTTAGCCGCTCGCCTAGAAGAGTATGGGACAACACGAGATTCTGCCAGGGCTGGCCGCCCCCGGAGCAGCCGTTCTGCTGAAAATATCGCAGCTGTGGTTCAAAATGTGGCGGGAGACCCCGGAGTAATGACCAAATGACGTGCAACGCAATTGGACATCAATCGGAGGTGTTTACAGAGAATTTTGGTGGTAGACAGTAAGATATTCCCTTACAAAGTGCAGGTGTTAACTTTTGACCGCGAAGCGTGTGTAACCTACGCTCTAGCCATCCTGATACTCGGCCACGAGGGAGACAACTTTTCACGAAAATTATCATGAGCGACGAGGCCCATTTCCATCTCTGTGGATCGGTCAATAAGCAAAATTATCGCTTCTAGTGCACCGAAAATCCGCGTGTAACCCTCGAAGACTCATTACACCCGCTCAAAGTTACTGCATGGTGTACTGTTTACGCTGGAGGTGTCATTCGGCCTTATTTTTTCGAAAACGCCATGGGACAAACGACTACTGTGGACGGCGAGAGCTACAGAGCCATGCTCAACGACTTGCTCCTTCCTCAATTGGATGAATTAGAACTGAAGAACATGTGGTTCAAACAGAATGGAGCAACGGTGCATACTGCACGAGCCACAACCGAAATTTCTAAGGCTGCATTTCCGGGTGGCCTAATCTCTCGTTTTGGCGATTAGTCACGAGTCTATATCAACAAGCCTCAGACTATTGAAGCCCTCAAGAATGCGAGGAATTATCGCCGCAATTTCTAGCAAGAGTCTTAGCCTATATCATTTTCTCCCTAACTGGATATCCACCTTGTATATTAGTATAACAATCAAGCTAGTAGGGAGAGCCTTCCATCATATTACTGAACCTGATTGGAAGCTACAGTTTATTCATCCCAGGACATCTGCAGACTTTTGCGCACGTCCATATATTAAGAGTTCTCTTTACTCTACTTGCGGGATCATGGGCCTCCACTTGAGTCGCCTCTTCGCGAGATTATATCCAGCCACACTTATATCTTTCTGAGGCCAATAGATTTTGGCAGACGGTTATCAGAGCTAGAAGAAATGATTTAGTAAGGAACGCTTTTCCCATTAATGGAACCTCGGCTTCCTCTATTCGATCCTGAAGATAGGAGAAACCATAAACTGCTTCAATTATAGGTACATAAGCCTAACAAATATCGCATACAACATCCTACTGCCGTATTATATACACGTCGGAAACTGGTCATCAACAACCTCATGGTTCTATATCAGTGCGGTTTTAGACCTTATAGTGCCGTCACTGAGTAAATATTCGCCCTGCAGAGTATCAAATCGATATCCAACACTTCTTAATCGATTTTAAGGAAGCGAGTGGTAATGCCTATACATAGAGAAGAATTGAACAAAGTCATTGGATTGAATTCCTGCCAAAATCGTTCGGTTGAGCAACATCTTATATCGAGAACTCTCGCTTCTCTATCAAAGTCGACTGAAATATCGCCCTGTCATGCTACTTTAACATCGAACTTAAAAGAATTATGAGCAACTCTCAGACCAAAAAAAGATGGGCAATTGTGCTTATTTTACCTCCAAGTGGTAACCATCAGGTACTGGACGTCGCCATCCGGACTTATAGTGCAAGTGCTGACCTACATACAAAAAGTAGCTCAATAAACGGGACAGCGAATGAATTCTCTAGATGGGGTCACAGTGAGGTAAAATCCTGAAATAAAGCAAGCAAGACCTTATCCGGGCTACTCCGATGTATTTGGAGCTCAGGCTGGTAAAGATTTACGAGTTAAGTCAGGCACTTGATAAAGAGATGGTGGCGGATGAGCTCTTAATAAAACAACGGTCTCCGACCGGGTTACTGAGTTCGCTTCATAATTTCATTAACTGGCTCTCCAGGTTGGGAGTTGTGCCGCTGGGGTAACTGCCCGGCCATAGAAAAAAAAATCCATAATTACGAAGCAACAACAAGTCTCGGATACGAAAGGATCTACTGCTGACAACCCCTGCAGACGAAACAAGTACAAAAAACTTCGGATCTTAATGTGGAATGTTAGGTCCCTTAATAGGCCACGTGCAGTCAAATAACTTACGAGCAGTGCCCTAGCTGTGACATTAAAATTATCCTCGGCGATTTTAATGCAAAGCTAGGAAGAGATGGCTAATTCAGTATTACTGTCGTCTGTACGACATCACTTCCGATAACTGATTCAGACTAATCTGCTCTGCGGCGGGGCGAAACATTGTCGTAGCTAGCTCGCGAGTCCAGAATCTCGATATTCATATGAGGACTAGGAGAACTCCTGATCAGTCAACCAGGTCGACTACATTGCGATCGGCTCAAGGCACTTCGCCAGTATCATGAATGTGCGAACGCTTCGAGGGGCCAACATCGACTCTGACCATAGCCTTGTCGTAGCCAAGGTACGGTTGCGGATATCGTGGACGTTGATAAGACAAGTTAATTCTCTGAGGAAGTTTGACGTCTGACGACTACAATTGCAAGAGATCGCCAAATCCTTTTCGGATCGAGAATCCCTTAATCTCTTAAGACGTTATATGCCACCAATATCAAGTATTGAAGACCAGTGGCAATATTGTCCAAAAGCCATTTTCCTCTTATATACTGTGTTTCACTCGGCTACCACAAACCTCTGGTTTGACGACGAGTGCCGGCAAGCACATGCATCAAGAGGCATACAAAGTGACGCTGCATAGAAGGACTAGAGCTGCTGATGAGCTTTACCACCAAAATAAGAAAAGCGGATTCTCAAGAGAAAAAGAAGGAAAATGAGAAGCTCGCGGTCTAGGAAATTGAGAGATAATACTCCAGGAATGAGATTTAGAAGTTTTACTAAAAGTTAAAAAAACATGCCATAGACACAATCCTCGAACCGAAACGTGTAGAGACGAACTAGAGAACATTGTAATAGAGTTGTATTTGATGCTTAGAATTTGGAGCGAGTATTTCTGTAGACTCTATAATGGCGATGACGAACCAAATGCCGTCGGACGATGTAGTCCAACAATTCCGTCCATCCGACCTGGTTGAAATGAAGATAGCCATACCTAAGCAATCTCTCCAGTTATAGTGTTGTTTTTGGCAAACTGCCTTCAGTTGCGCAGTGGTAGTGGACTGACTTGCAAACATATTCATTTTTTCAGTTAACGAAAATCAAGTAAGATGAGTAGTTGACTAGAAATCAACATCAAGCCAACCTTCACTAAGAATTTAGTCTCCCCATTAAATGTTGGATGCCACTCATGGAGCGAAATAACCACTGAGCCCAAACATCTTACTTTCTCGCTCTATCCCATTTTCCAAAAAACTTAACACATGCTGAGGCATTATAAGTGTATTCATACCCACTTGGGTCTTAAGTTCTTAAAAAAAAAACAAAAAAAAGACAATATCACCTTCTACTTGTTCGCGCCACCTCCCTTCTACTGCGTTGTGCAGTTGTGTAGGATTGGAATCCGCAGTGTTAGGGTGTTACAAGTAGTATTCATTCGCTTCCTATGTTCTAGCCATTTCAGGCAACTGATGCGTTTAAAATGATGCTATACAGCTCGTTGAGTTCGCTATTATGGTTGTATCTACTCCTCAAGGCTAAAGATAACTTAGTCTGTCTTCGCTAACGTCCATGCTTCTGTGTTATAGATCAGATCTGCGATAAGTTTGAATGCGTCAATGACTTTGTGAGTGAAGGCGTGGTGGAAGATCCGGAGTTTTTAATGTCTACTGCGAGTATATGGAAAATTTTTCGAAAAGATCTCAGTTGCTAACCCAAAGATTCAACTGGTGCAGGAATTGTAGCCGCGAGGCCATGGCTTACTACGGGAGTTCGTAGATCTACAGCGGGTTGACGTTGGCGCTTATTTCTATCACAAAATCTTATTTAGTGACGAGGTTACTTTAGCTCAATGGGCTTGTGAACAAGCAAAGTAGCTATTTCGGGAATGAGGCAAATGCGGTAGATACTCAATTTCACCCAAACACCAGCTCTAATTTTTGTGGTCTTTTCACAAATGAAACCAGAGCTCTCGTTACATTCGTTGGCCAACGAAAATATATATGACATTGACCTGGACGATTCCAGCAAGATAGCGTTACATGCCATACTGCCCCTAAAACCGCTGACATACTGAGAACTCGATTCAATGACAATATTATATCGCCAAATGGACCAGTGAATTTGCAACCATGATCGTGGATGCACTTCCACTCAATGATGAGGCGAAACGTCTTTTGCAGTGAAAAGAAATGCTGTTCGATTAATGGATCTGATGGAACAAAATGCAACTCAGAAGGTGATTGTTTTGGACTAAGGTGGCGCTTATTTTAGTTTTTATTTGAGGTACATAGAATCTTCTCCGTTTTATATAACAATAACTTAATTGTATTCCAAAGTAAGAACTTAGATAGGCCTATATCTCTAACGCATCAAACCCATTCCATATTCATGGCTGTCTTCAAAAGGCGTTTCAGCAAGAGTTTTAGTTTTAAATGCATTTTATTTTCTAAATCATTAACTCTTACATACTAACAGAAAATGCTTAAATGCGGAAACGACATCCCTCTTATCGCGATTCCCCACCGCCCTACTGAACCTGAGACGATCCACACTGCCGTGTGCGACGTCTCTGTTGTAGTTGAATCGCCTGTCCCCAGCTTTCCGAGCGACATGGAAGATTAACGGGACCGCTGATCTATCCTGAATCAACCCTATCTGATCTATGTAGAGGAATGCTTCCGGTGGAACGAAACCGTGAGAGCGCACACTCTCGTGGTAAAGGTAATTGGGGTAGTAAGCCCCAGATATCAGGTTATTCGTCGAGGTCATTGCTCTTGCAATGTGCCTTCGAGTCAGCTTAATTACAAAGTTGTCCAATCGTATTACGTTCGCCCTGTTGTAAAAGACCTCATTACGATAAAAAAATTTGTACTCCGACTCTGGTGTTCTGTACAAGCGAAGGCAAGCCCACTCAAACACCCGAATCTTTTCCATTAAGCTTGCTCGTACATTGAACCACACGGGACACCCGAATACCAGCATGGGCCTGATAAGGGCCATGTAGCAGATTACCTTTACCCTCTCATCGAGTTCGCTGCTATAAAACAGTCTCTTTGTAAGGGCAAAAGCGCCTTTAGCTCTGACCAGAGCAGCATCTACATTTTTGTCAAAATACAGAAACTGATCTAGCCAGATCCCAAGGTATCTGACTACATTTCGACAGGCAAGAGGCTGTCCGGGTTGTCCAATGATCGAGAACTTTCGCCAATTTTTTCTGGTATCCCTAGAGGCTCCAGACAACGGCGTCCTAAAGAGAATGGTTTCCGACTTCTGAAAGTTGATTTTCAATATCAATATCATGTCCCGCTTTAAAACCGAATTGATTATCCGGAACTATATGTTTGTCCTCAACCCACCTTGACAGAGCTCTATTGATTACTTTTTCAAACAACTTACTGATATTCGGAAGGAGACTTATCGAACGGAGATTCGCCGGATTGGATATATCTTTTCCCTTTTTGGGGATAGGTTGAACCACCGCCGTTTTCCAATGCGCTGGATAATGTGCATTATTCATTGCATTATTAAACAGGGTGGTGTAAATGTCCACCGCTTCTAGAGGAAGATGTCGAAGATGTCCCCACTGATTTCTTAGCCCTGATTGTGTCGAAGATCTCATGGAGCTCTTCCTTCGAAATGAACGGGGGTAGGTCACCCTCTCTGGTAATGACATTATTTGCCATATCTTCGTCGCTGAACCGGGTGAAACCAGAGCCCTCGGATCGCCAGTTCTCCACTTCATTTCGAATGTAGAAGTCGTGCACCAAGACGCGATTGTCCAGGTCATAATTAGGGCCAATTTTATCATTGGCCTTGTATATTTCCTGGAAAGTCGCTCCTATGGTCTCAACCTTCTCCTGTGGATCCTCGATCACAAAGAAGTCGTCATCATCAGCGGCCTCATTTGGATCAATACCTGCTATTGTCAGTAACCGTTCGTTGTCTGTTGTACGGCTATTTTAAGACACTGAAGGTCGTTTTGATTTTTTCTCCGAAATAGTTTATTTATTTGCGGGAACATATTCGGGTTGCTGGTGTTTACAGCCCGAACCCTGTTGTTCCAATATGAACTTACAGAAATTCTGTAATTCTCTTTCATTAACGTTTGAATATTTTTAATCGACGCCTTCAGTGTCCTAATCTCCGGGTCTTGTCTGTCAGTTAACTGTCTGTACAAGTTTTTGAGTCTTGTCAGAAGTCTACTTTTCTGTCGGTGCAGTGCGTCAATAGTTGGATTGCGGAACAGGTCTTCGTTAGTCGTACGTCGATACCGAGAATTGTTGTGTCCATAGTTTGTTTAATCGTCTCGTCCATTCGTTTTAGGTACTTGTCGATCTCCTCGTTTGACAAATTCCTATTGGCCAGTGGCCGCAGTGTGTTCGAGACGAGTGCTCTTGTCAAGGTTGCGGAGAAGCGTGTCCATCGAGTCTTACTGTAGTTATAAGAATATCTTTGGACAAACTCCTCCAATTCCGCAATTTCGTTAGGAACTGTAATTTCGGTGCTAAGACCGCAATGGTCGCTATCATACACGAATGTGCGTGTAAATTCGTACCTGTCAGTCGTATACGTTCGTGGTGCAGCAGTAGATCCTAATAAGACCCGCCTCTGGGAAACGACGGGTTATCCGTCGCTTTAAGACCGAGTCTTTAGTCGTGGTCACCCTATTAATCGAGTAGTAGGTTCTCTCTAGTATTTGGCACATTATTTCCCCAATCTCTGTGTTTAGCGTTGAAACCCCCGCCGATTATAAAATAATTCTCCCCCGATTCCAGCCTCAGAAGTCGAAAAAGCGTGTCGATCTCTGTAGTAAATAAAGTGGATTGTGAAGTCTTAGGTGCATAAACAGAGGCCAAGTATAGCCGCTTTCCACTGCGATGCGGGATGCAAATGACACTCTCTTGTAAGATCGCGACACCGCCTCCACGTTTGGATCCGGGCCGATTTCTTCTTCTAACAATATAATTATTGTATTCCAGATTGTGCTTATCGGTTAGCTTGGTTTCGCTAGCGAAAAGCACATCAGGAGTTTGGTCTTATAGCAATTTAAACATCGCGGCTCTTCGTTCGATCCGAATCAGTGAATTAACATTCACCGCAAGGACCTTCAAAGGTTGCTCCACCATGTGCGTACCCATTACGACATGTGTTGCGTTAGGCCCGGTAGCAGCGCGTAGATCTGGTCCACCTGCTTGGCCTGTTCTTGCACCTGTTTTTGCAGCTGAGCCATCTGCCCTTGGATTGCGAGCAAGATGGCCAGCATGTTAGGTGAAGCTTCCGTTGTTCTCGGCATTGGCACAAGAGAAGCAACAGTCGCTTGCTGTACCGTAGCCCCCCTACCTGCCGCCATTTGGGCGTAAGACATTTGGGACGTAACGGCTGGTGTTGGAAACCTGACAGGTGAACGTTTGACCTCCACCTTCTGCTGCCGAGCCACTTTTGCTCTTTTAATGTCAGCGAACTTAGGACAACCCCGATAGTTTCCGGTGTGTCCCACGTTCCCACATAACACGCACGAGAGTTGCGTCCTATCGGATGCTCCGTCTCTACCCAGAGCACACTCCTCGGAACTGTGGTGCTTTGCGCACTTTACGCATCGAGGCTGCATTTGGCAGTTCGACGCGGGGTGACCGAACCTCTGGCAGCGAACGCATTGTATAACGCCTTCGGTCCTTTTTAATTTTTCCCAGTGAACCACCAGGTAGTCTAGGACATTGATACTCCTTAGACTATCGAGACGGATTTCGGGACTGAGCTGCACCAGGAATAACGGTAGACTCCGTTTCTCCCGCCTGGCTCTAGCTGTGGTAAATGGCTTTACCCCCACAAACTTGAGTCCTTCGCACTCCTTCTCTTTGAGCAGTGCCAGGATCTCCTCAGGATCAGAAGACGGTTCCAACCCCTTCAGCAGCATCGATTGCCGCTTTTCACACTTCGGTGTGAATGAGTAGTGCTCCGTCGTCGTTTCCTTTAGGAGCTCTTTCACTTTCGCGTAGCCCTCCACTGTATTACAGTGGATGGCATGGCGATCGTTCCCCAATCTCTTTATGTTAAAATTATTACCAATGACCAACTTACAAAGGTCCTTGGTAGCATTTACCTCTAGTTTATAAGTGTTAATAGGAGGCACCTTCTCCTTCTTCTTCTGCTGTTGTTGTTGTTGCTGCTGCTGTTTTATTTGCTGCAGTTGTTGTTTCTGCTGCTGCTGCTGGTTTTGTTGTTGCTGTAGTTGTTGTTTCTGCTCTTGTCGTTTTAGTTTAGTTCTAATTGCTCCCTCTGCCTGCGTGCAGTTTGTTTTTGCTTAATAGCAAGCACTTTTTCTGTTAGCTTCTTCTTCTACTAGCTCTCCACATCTTCCGACTCAGATGCCGCTAAAGAGGCAAAGTTTTGTTGCCCCCCTCATACTGGACCACATCAGAGATGTGCATCAACGCATCATCTGATTGCTTTTTGGCTTGTTGTGCTGTTAAAGCAGCACCCATTTTCATTTTTGTTGAATTTAGAGTGGTTGTCAACCCCCTCCTCCTTTTGTTGGCTTTCGCCACGTCACCGGCAACAGTATTGTTGCCTTTTCCAACTCCCGTTATGGGACGAGCGGAACGCTTTCCGCAAGCCATCACGTGACTTCCTTATGGGTTTTGTTTTAATATTTTACACAATTTGAGGGAAAAAAAAAAAAAAAATTCCAAGTTGGTCCCGGGATCGAATCCGTGTCGCACGACCTACTACTGACCAACGATGCCGCTAACTGCTTGGCTATCGAGTCAATAAACTATATGAGCAAACTGAATTACTATTTAATCACTATTAATTTTTCTTTACTTTAGAAAAAGCCGAAACACATCTGTTCGCTGCGGAGATCTGCGAACGACTGGCGTTTCAGCAATACTACGATTCCTGTGGTGCCGCAAAGTAAGTGTGATTTTCATTAAAGCAGACCTCGGGTAATCTGGGAAATATGATAAAAATTTTTGATCAATTCAGGCGGGCGCCTATGCCTTACAGGTATCTGCGTGGCCCGCTTCGCGGTAAAAGGGATATCAACTCTTTTTTCGCATGGTTTAGTCGCTCAGGCGACTTTGTCGCTAAGCTAAGGGAATATCAACAACTGTCCGGCAGGCGCATGACAAAATTCAAAAAAATCTAATCAATTTGATTTGTTTTTTTTTTTGTGAACATTCAAAGCTATAAAACGGCCGCAAAGTACGTGTGCTTTTCAATACACAATATGCAGACTTACAAGTTTGATATCTCGAACACTGTTCTAAATAATTTTTTTTTATTATTTTTCGCGAGTTATCCGAGCACTGCTTTATTGAAAACCACACTTTCTTTACGGCACCACAGGAATCGTAGAATCCCCGGCGTTTCAGATAAGAAGAAGATGGAAGCGTTCCTATCTTACGGCGCGGCGTAGCCTGAGTAGATTAATAGGATAGCGTTAATCTTATAATACTTCACTCCTTCTTTCAAAGTCAACTTCACTTTGATTAAGCTTATCTTCTGGATGATGGTATCTGAAAATTGCACTTTCGACCCACAAGCCTACTAAAATTCCGGAAACCAACTTTTGTTTGGGTACTTTATCTAACAAGACGTCATCGTGGAATCAATCGTTATCTAAATTGTCGGTTTCGTTAACAAATAATGTTTTGATCAGGCAGAATTTTAGCCTTAACCATCTACCGTATACGTTTGGCTTTGCATTTTATGATGCACCTTTTCCAAGAAAAACTTTTCGAAATGAACTAAAATCTTTTTTCCCCATTTTTTAATTTTTCTTTCTGCCTGATAATTAAAGCTAATGATGTTAATTTATATAGGTGATTGCAACACGAGCGCGCATTCAAAACGGAAGTAAGAAATACGTTGCGGTTTTAGGTGCTAATTGCTATAAGTATTCAGTAAGTATAGTTAACAACGAAAAATATATTGTTTAAAATATTATAAATCAAGTTTGACTGCAAAAATATTATTAGTTTACCTTAACGAGTGATTTTCTTAGCGGAGCTACATACAGTGTTAAGAAAGTATCGTTAAGAATCATTTTCTTAATTTGCGGATCGGTTCGTAGTGGGACGTCCTCCACAGTGAATGGTTTTGGCCGGTTTTCCATTCCGAAACTTTTTTATAATGTCACACTGTCGATGATGGCATTTTATACTTTTTAGCTATGAATTTTTGTTTTACCCCTGCCCTGAGATCCGCTACCACCTGATTTTTAACCACACCACTGTATCTATTTATTTTTAGCCATTTTATTATTGAACAAATTGAAGACACCTGACCTTTTAAGTTTTTTTTAAGTCTATAACTCACTTTACCTGACAGCCAAAACCACTATCAGCAAGTTAAAGAGCAAGAAAATACTGTACTTTTGTAAATCCGGTATGGTTTACACAGGCATGGCATTCAGTTGAGCTACAGTTTTTGGCAAAACACTAAAAATAATGATAGCAAAGGCTTGTTTTTTTTCTATTTGTAAACTTATTCAATATGTTTTCTTAAATTGCCAAACAAGTGTACCTACGGTATTCCTGTCCCCTAGAATTCTTCAATGAATAATTTTCAGGAAAAATCCGGTATGTTTTGCACAACACTGTATATATGACTTCGTATGCATTAAGAGTTACGTTTTCGAAAATATTTTTATTTATTTCATTTCAATTTTCTTCAGAGATGGATAACTTAAACTTTCATGCACGAATTTCAAATGTCATCTGTATCCCTGGAAATGGATCTAAAAATGATGATGATGATGTAGCAGACTCTGTTGTGGAATTTGAGTCCGCACTAAACAACAGCGGCTGCTTTACGAGTATAGTGTTCGAAACAGATACCAAATCTGAGTCTGTAATCGAACTAGTTGCGTCGACTTCACAACAAAAAAACCCGAGCCTGAAAATATTTTGTGTTGGAGAAAGAACAATTGGATCCGTACGATGAAAAGAATTCGCAATTTACGGGTGCTACTGAATAGCCAGCATCAGCGATTAGGCTGGAAACACAGGGGATTATTTTTCGTCCTTTTTACGGACCAAATTTTTCGTCTATCAGTTAAACTTAAAAGCTCTTCGATACAACATAACTAAGCCAGAAAATATAATAACAACCGAAATGGAGCAGTTCGTTGACATGGTGAGTTACATGCCTTGTGTTCAACTGCCATCTTCGCTACATTATTGGAGCAAATCCGTTGGCCAGTAAAATATTTTTGATATGATGACATGAAAAGGTTCTTATGCTTCAGCTGGATATTTTGTTTCACTTGACACCCCTCGATATCTCCAGCAGGCAAGTAGCTGCAATAGCAGCGATTCGCCTTAAAGCGACTACACAGTGCACAAATAATTTATTTGGCCACGCTAATATTCTTAATATACTAGGAATCCTAACAGAGAACATGGTTTACACTATACCCGAGCTTTGGTTTGACAAAGACTTTCATGTAAGCTACCTCTCTAGATCCTTCTGGGAGGAAGACGCTTTCATGGGGGACAAGTCAATCTGCTTTTACGCAGATGGATCTAAGACCGATAGCGGGGATGGTGACGGTGTTTTCTCAGATAAGCTAAATCTGAACCAGGTGGAGTTTTTTGCGATTGCAGGAGCTCTGTGCTGGGTGAAGAAAAGCGTGACATCTGCAAAGAATATCTGCTACTTTTTGGATAGTCAGGCCGCTATCAAGTCCCTAGACTCAGTCTTATTGAATTCTAAAACCGCCCTTGATGGCAGAGCAGTTCAACCTTCACCTATGTTGGGTATCGGGCAAAAGGGACATTCCAACGAATTGTAGGGCTAACGAACTCGCCAAAATTGGAACCACTCTACCTATTCTAGCTGTTTCGGCAACAAAAAGCGGACAGTTTTCAAACAAAAGAGCTTCGGAATTTTACAGCATACCAAGATCAACTATTCACTTTCGCCTTGGTGCCACTTTTAAGACATCCGGTCATGGCCCGTCTCCAATTTTATCGAAAGAAGAGGAAGTAAAAATTGTTAATTGGATAAAGCTTTGTCAAATTAAAGGTTTTCCAAAGCGAAAGGAAGGTGTTTTAAGTGTCATCAAAGAATTCCTGGACCAAAATGAAAGGGAACATCCATTTGGAGAAGACAATATTCCAGGAAAAGGGTGGAACAATGCCTTTCGTAAGCGGCATCCCTCACTTAAGTTTAGAGCAATTGATCCTGTATCACGTGCTAGCGCGAATGTAGCGTTGTCGGATATTTTTGCGTGGTTCGATTCCAATCAAAAATGCTTGGCAGACAATGATTACTTCGCAATTTTGGACTACCCAAGTAGAGTTTTTAATGGTTATGAAGCCAATTTCATGCTCTGTTCAAAAATAAAAGCTGTTTTAGCTGCAAAAGGGGCTCAAAATATATACGAGATTGACAGGGTTTGGCTAAATCGAATTTAATAGTAATGTTTTCATTCTCCGCTTTATACTATGTTATATGTCCCTACAAAATAATTCGGGAGGAAATTCGGAAAACCATCCCAGATGAATGGGGTTATGGAATAAATGATAACGGGAGGGTGACAAAACAAACTTTTTATTAACAAATCTCGAAAGTGTTTCTCCCGTTTCTGGTCAGAGAAAAAATTAAACTTCCTATCATTTATTTCGAGGACGGACACAGTACTCACCTAACATTACAGCTGAGTCAACTATGTGTGCAATTGGGTATAATTCTGATAGCTTTGTATCCTAACTCGACAAGAATCTTACAGCCAGCCGATGTTGCTGCATTTAAGCCTCTTAAAAATGCATGGAATAACGCGGTTTTAAAATTGAGATGCACTAATCCTGGCAAAAATTTAACAAAAGATTTATTTGGTCCACTGCTACATGATATTGTCAAATAAAGTATTTTATCAAATATTTTGGTAAATGGTTTTCGGGCTTGTGGCCTTTTTCCGTGGGGAAAAACAAAATTAGGATATCAGAAAATACGAAGTTTAAGTCATTATCAGGAAGAGGATGCTTTTGACCAGTTTTCCAAGATAAGACTGGGCAACAATGAAAAATACTCGGACATACTGAAAAGTGTTTCTTATAGTACTCGACCTGTAGATAACGGGAAAAATAATATTTTGCGTACAGCAACCTAACGGCACACACTTTTACATCTTTATCGAACGAGGTCAGTTCTAATAGAATCGTACATCGTTTAAATCGGTTTTCCTGTTAGTAATTTAAAAAAAATAAACTAATTTGCGTAAGAAAAATATTAGAAGTGCATTAAAGTGATAAAATACCACGATCTTGTGTTAATTGTCCAGTTTCCGAAAAAAGAAAATAGCACCATTTATTGAAAAGTGTTACTTTTCTTATTTTAAATTTATAATAAACCATCAGGATAAACTCTGGGCACCACACATTTGCTGCCTTAGGTGTCACCGATAGCTAACTGGCTGGTTTAACGGGTCATTTTCTGCAGTGCCTTTTGGAATGCCTATGATATGGAGAGAGCCCCAGAGTCACACAGATTGTTACTTTTGTTGCACCAATGTGAAGGGATTTTCTCGAAGATCAAAGCACTCCATAAAATTAGCAGATATCTCCTCTGTAACAAGACCAGCACCTCATACAGAAATTCTGCCAGTTCCAAAGCCACCTTCCGGACGCCTTTCGGACGCCTTTCGGACGCAGAAATAAGTTCGTCACATTGTTCAGAAGAAATCATGGATGATCCCGAATTTGAGCTCCCTACATCTTCTGATGCACCACATCTCATCAGTCAGATTGAGCTTAATGACCCCGTCAAAGACTTGGATTTGTCCAAACAAAAATCTGAAATACTGAGCTCAAGGTTAAAGCAGTGGAATCTGCTCAAGCCTGAGGTAAAAATTACAGAGTACCGCACGCGACAAAGTGAATTTGTTCCTTATCTTTCGAAAGCCGATAACTTAGTGTATTGCATTGATATTAATGGCTTAATGCTGTCACTGGGTTATGAGCACAAAACCGAAGAATGGCGGCTATTCATCGACGCATCAAAGGCTAGTTTGAAAGCTGTATTGCTTCATAATGGTAATAAGTTTCCTTCAATACCTCTAGCGCATGGTGTGAATTTAAAAGAAACCTACGATGTTATGAAATTTATATTGGAAAAAATGGACTACAACTAGGTTACACCAAATTTTGTTGTTTTTTTATGTGAGTGGAATAGTAGAGCACGATCGGAGCACTTTGTGAGAGTAGATTAGCCTATAAGAACAAACTTTATTTGTGGAGAAAAAAATATAAGGAATCCTTCATTGATCGAACCACGGTATATTATTCTACCACCATTAAATACGAGGGCGGGTCAATAAGTCCGTGACTTTTGGATTAAAACAGATTTTTTGATAAAAAAATAATTTTATTTTTCAACGTAGTCTCAGTTGAGCTCTATACACTTTGTCCAACGCTTCTCCAATTTTTTTATCCCTTCCAAAAAAAATGATTTGTCGAGGTCCTCAAAATGACGAGATGGCTTCATCATTGGAGTCAAATCTTTTTCCACCAAGCCATTTCTTCAGGTTTGGGAACAAGAAGTAGTCGCTCGGAGCCAAATCTGGAGAATAGGGTGGATGAGGGAGCAATTCATAGCCCAATTCATGGATTTTTGCCATGGCAACTGCACATGTGTGCACCCTTGCATTGTCTTGGTGGAAAAGAACTTTTTTCTTGGCCAAATGAGGTCGTTTTTTTTTCAAATCGTCATTGAATCGGTCCAATAAGTTGGCATAATATTCCCCATTGATTGTTCTTCCCTTTTGAAGGTAGTCAATGTGGATTATCCCGCGTGCATCCCAAAAAACAGTCGCCATAACTTTATTGGCTGACAAACCCACCTTGGCCTTCTTTGGCGCCGATTCACCCTTAGAAACCCACTGTTTTGACTGTTGTTTGTTGTGATGGATCCATATTTCGTCCACGGTTACAAAACGGCGCAAAAACTCCTCCATATTGCGATTAAACAACGCCAAACCTTCCTGTGAAGTTGTTACACGATTGCGTTTGTGGTCGACTGTGAGCAAACGCGGCACCCATCTTGCGGAAAGCTTTCTCATGCCCAAGTGATCATTCAAAATTGAAACCACTGAGCCATGCGAGATCCCTACGGCTTCCACAATCTCTCGCACTTTCAATCTTCGGTCGGCCAACACCATATCGTGAATTTTTTCGATTGTCTCGGGTGTAGAGACCTCAACTGGGCGTCCAGGAGGTTCGGCATCTTCAGTGCTTGTACGGCCACAACGAAATTCAGTAAACCACTTTTTTACCATTGAAATCGATGGTGCAGTATTTATCAAGCTTAGCCTTGGTCTCGGTAATGGTTTTTTTTCGCAAGAAATAATGCTTAATAAGCACACGAAATTCACTTTTTTCCATTTTCTCCTCAAATTAGTGAGTAGTCTGATAAAAATAGCTGTCAAACACAAACTAACTGACGCAGCAAGTTTAAATTTTGACAGGAGTCAACTGACAAATGCCTGTTGACAGGAGCAGTGTTGCTGTTTCAGTAAAGAGGTCAGAAATTCAAAAATGCACAGAATTATTGACCCGCCCTCGTATCAAATTGGGTCTTATAAAAAACTTTGTAAAGGCGATGAAGAAAGATCAACCTGGTTTCAATTTTTTGAAACAAAAGTTCCCATCACTAAGCGAAGCAAAAATTAAAGAAGGTATTTTTGTGGGTCCAGACATTAGAAAGCTTATAAAAGATCCAGCTTTCATTCCTACTCTGAATTCATTAGAAAAACAAGCCTGGTGTTCATTTGTGAAAGTAGAAGAAAACTTCCTAGGTAACAATAAGACTCCAGGTTATGCAGATGATGTAAAGAAAATGCTGGATGCTTATCAAAAAATAAATTTCTTTCCTGAATATATGGGTGATGTAAGCGATGAGCACGGCGAGAGATTCCACCAAGACATTGCTGCAATAGAGCAACGGTACCAAGGGAAATGGGAATCATCAATGTTGGCAGATTACTGCTGGTCGCTTATAAGAGAGACTCCGAGGTGTTCTTATAAACGGAATGAAAAAACAACAATATTTTTGGTTAAATTCTTAAATTCAAAAAAGCGTTTTCTCACAAAATCCCGATGTGACCTGGCTATTTTATATAGTTTTCCTCCAATGATTACGAATCACATAATTTTATCTCCGAGTAAAAAATAATTATTTTTTTGTTGACCAGTGTAATTGGATGGGAGAAAGTTGCACAATTAGAGGGATGTAAAAACGACGTGAACATTACTTCGGATTTTAAAGACATGCAAAACCTCTACACGTTTTTCAAATCCACAAGCCTCAAACAAATTTTAGAAGAAAAACAAAAATTAGATATATTTTCTAGTGAAATTTGTGCCGCAGAGCTTGAGAAAATTCTCTTTGTTCTGGACAAACGTGCTTTTCTTGCATGAAGTTTATGGCTGGAATAAAAAGCTGGGACAATCGTGGTATAAAATGTTCCAGCAGCCGCAGAGAGTACCACATTAAGTGTTTGAAATATTTACATGTAAGACATGTTCTAGTAAGATTTTGCCTTAATTTCTTTTGTTAAATAATTTTGCAATAAATTCGTTTTAGCTACTCGTATGTTCTTTAAAAGTTTCCAAGTTACTTATTAAATGCAAAAAAACAAATTGTTAACTAAATTATATTTTCTTAATTCATTTACTTTTTTATTTCTTTTCAAAATAAATGGATTTAGCTATATATATTTTTTTATATTCTTTAAATAATAACTTATCAAAGTATCGCATTTTAGTTGTATTAATCTCAAGTAGCTATAGGAGCTTAAATGCATTTTTGAGTGCCAACAACTGTAGTTCCGTAGAGTGCCAACTGCTGTACAGGGGTGCCAAATACTGTAGTTTTTGAGCTAATTTCATCCCACTAACTCAAAGAAGTTAATTTTTAGTAAACAAAAAATCCTTAAACAATATATAAATGTATAACATATTAAAATCTTGTTTAAAATAACAAAGCTACGCCTGTATAAAGTCAAATTTCCCTTATGGGTGGCAACTACTGTATCCTTTACGCTAGATCCTTCAATATTTCTCGCTGACAGAAGCCTTCGATTCGGCACTAATCGTGTGAATGGAGGGTCGGGAATTTCTATAACAACAAAGATTTAATGTCAACACTTACCTTTAACATAACAATTATGCATCATTATGTGCTCTTTTCATTTCTTGTTCCTAAGAAAATAAAACTCGAATATCATAATATAAAATAAAAGATATATTTATTTGTCCATCTCTATAAAATAGATACAATACACCGACACTTGGCCATTGCCAACTACTAAATGCTTTGTATTTGAGCACAACTTTTTGAAGCCAAATTTTTGAAGAACTAGCTTTCAGTCTTACTAATAAGGCTATTACGAAAAATGGAGGGAAATGTAAATAAAAAAACTCACTCAATTAAATAAAAACCACTCAAAAAGTGTATACAAAATTAAGACTTAAAACGCAATTAATGATAATAGTCACTTGTGTCACTCCCACGCACTTTTATTTTTCTCCAACTGGGTAACAATTCCTCTAGCCAACATTTCAGCTCCGTCACAATTACATCGCTGATAGTACGGCAACTTTGACATACGTTCCATCCAGGCCACAGTTTTTGGAAAGTTATCCGGATTTATGGGAGCAAAATCATTGGCAGTTGATACAGATGCAATTAAACATAAATCAGCAATGGTCATGTGTTGTCCGCAAATATAAGGCCCTTCTTGGAAATTGCTTTCTAATCTGGTATAGGCTTTCCTCACATATTGAACGGCCTCATGCCAGAGTTCGGTACTTCCATACCAAACGATAGGCTCAATAACCTTTTTTAGTCTGGCGTTGATGTATCCACAATCGAAAAACAGGCGTTCGATCACCGAGTACCTGGCAACTGGATCTTTTGGGTAAAGATGTTCATTGCTAGAATACTTCTCGCAAAGGTAAATGCAAATAACGTGATGTTCATTTAAAATTGTTCCATTATCATCCAATACAGGCAGGTGCCCATGTGGGCTTAATTTCAGAAATTCCGGTGTAAGATTTTCTCTCTTGGTTAAGTGAATGCGTCTATTTTAAAATTAAAAAAAATAAATAATAATAAAACCAAAGAAATATGCCACAATGTATAGTAGAACTCACCTCAAATCCAACTCCAAGCCGATTTCAGCAGCTGTTAGTATAACAGAACGGCATAGTGGAGATGGTGGAGAACAATACAATATCGGGGTGTTTGCCATTGTTTGTAGAAAGAAAACTTCGCCTTCGAGGTAAAGATAAAATAAACACCTGCTCCAATTCGAACGCTACATTCGACTGAGAGCGGTTTCTTGTTGAACTAGCCACGACACCCTATACCTATACTTAGCCAGCTGATTGATAGATATCGCCAATCAGCTGTTCGACGGAAGCTTTCTCCTAATCGAAAGTTGCATACTATTATCTGGTGTTCGTATTGTTTATAGAAGATATGTTACGATAGGTTTTCCAGCCCCTGGGGATTTAAGAAGAATTTTCAAAGGATTACGGAAGCCGCATGGAATTAAAAAGCGTCTCTGACCTTGTAATCATCATTAAGAGTTGAAGACAGTAGTTGGATACCATTCAGTCATTAAGAAAACACACTCAACACTGATGAACAAACAATGTTTGATATTTTAATTAGTATCTCCATTAACTCAACTTTGACGAACTCGTGTTCTTATAGAGTGGATAAGTAAAACTATAAACATTTACAGAAGCATTTTAATATGCTCAATATGGGGCTATGTAGGCATCTGCGAATAATTGATTTTTGTTTATTTAAAGCGGTAAGTGATAAACTAAAATTATATGCGTACACATATATGAGCACTATTTCCTTTAATTTTAACAAAGAATACATTTTGAAAATTCAAGAAAAAAAATTAAAATTAACTGAAACAAGTGAAGGGGTTTATAAGGAGTTCACTTCTGCTAGGCGGTTTTGGTACTCATATCTCGGGTGTAGAAGTATAAATTGAATAACATATTTTGAATTCACAGAATCTTCAAAAAGAACGGTATGTGATTGATTACACTAACTCGAAACAGAGACTAGTGTGTCCCGAAACAATTTACATTTTTTTTTTCAACGCATAGCTTCTAATTTTGGTTGAATGATATCAAAACAATTGTAAATAAAATTTCAATTAGAACCACGGCAAGCCGTGCCGACTTGGGGAAAAGGCAAAAGTCGTGTACCTACTAAATCTTTCTTAAGAAACTAGTTACCCTATATCAAGTCTGGAGATATTCACAAAAAAAATCAAACAAAACACACGACGTGTTTGAGCAGAGTCGACAAGAGTTCATTACAAACTTGGACAATTTGTTTGACATTGCACATGCTGTAACGCTTCAATTAATAAGGATAACTGAAGATAGCATTTTCTTGCAGGGCGAGAGAGAGCCAGGTCGACCAGTTCACTGCTGTACAAAAAACTGACGGAAAAAAAGGAAATGACGCAGTCCACAAACATTGGGGAATAAAAGCGGCGTGCTAAATATTTTGTATCCTTAATCCCTTCGACATCATTTGAAATAATGGATTTATAAGAAAATTTGCCCTTCCCGACTGAGAGCACACAGTCCCATACTAGTAAAACTTCTACGAGGTAAAAATTCATCATCCTAAAGTTAGTGGCAGCATTAGGTAGGTGTCAGTTAAGTATGAGAAATTCTGTGTTTATTATTGAAGCAACTATTGAGGCACTTGGACATAACACTGCCGAGTTTCTCAAAAGCAAGTCCTCCATTCAAAAAATTCGTACAGAAAAGCAAAAGGAGCGCGCAGAAGCTATTATGTCGATTTTTAAAACGATGTACCCAATACTGTAACTGTCCATTGGGATGGCAAACTGTTACTGGGTTTAGATGCACGTAAGTCTAAAGAAGAATGTCTACCAATAGCTATTTCGTAATAAAAAACACCTTATCGCTGTGCCAAAATTGAACAACAAGCCCTGACATTTCATTGTTTCAAAAGTTCCGAGAAAACTGGAAAATGTCATTTCGAACTGGTAGTCATGGTAGCTAAAGCTCAGTACACTATATTAGCATTGTAATTTATTTACGTGTTAATAAGGATATAATAGTAATAATAATAATAATAAATTCTTTGTATACACAAGGTGGTGCAAAAGTAACATCATCATGTGAATTAGGTGCCAGATAACATTAAGTTGAAAAAATGATATCGGTCATATCCTGAGTTGATGCACATTTGCGCTCGTTTTACGGCATTTTTAATTGTTGCTAGCAAAACTTTTGGCGCCAAATTGGTGATTTCTTCTTCAATGTTGACTTTGAAAACCTGCGAAATTTGTTGTGCTAAACGCGAGATTTCAAAAAGCCCTAATGGAAAAAGTCTGATCCTGTCAAATCTGTCGATCTGGCCAAATTGGTGATTCAAAATGTCCATCGCTGCCCGAGCTGTATGAGCGGTTGCTCTGTCCTGCCGGAACCAACAATGCTCGCTTTACATCTGTCGGTAGCGCTCACCAGTTACAGTTACGGTGGAGCCAACGGTGTCCTCAAAAAAATAAGGCCCAATCACTTTTTTCAAGAGGAAATGCAATGGCTCTTCCTGCACTCCATATGGATTCCCGATGACCTAGAAACACAGATTTTGTTTATTCGTATAACCACTTAAGAGGAAATGGGCTTCGTCGCTCATTATGATTTTGGATACGAAATAACCAGGTTTAACAGAACATGGGGGTTAGTTAACCTCACTTGAAGGTCAGTAGGCAGTAATTGGTGAACGCTTTACACTTTATAAGGGAACATCTTAAGGTCTTTCACCAAAATTCGACGCAACAAACGTCTGTTGATGCCAAATTGTGTGCATCGTTTTCTCGTTGAGGCTTGTGATATTCTCGGTCAAACAAGCAATACGGGGCCGGCCACTTCTTGCGACATCTCTAGTGGACCCAGTTTGCATGAAATGCTCAGCCAAACACTCAATTGTTCACGCATTTGATGCAGGATGACGAGGAAAACGACGACGAAATTCACGCCTCGTTTACAACAACAGACCAGAAATTGGTCAAATAAGCAGTAACAATCATTTCGTGTTCTTCAGGTGTACTTGTATGTCGCTTCATTGCTTGTTGTTAGCTAATTCTCTGTCTGTCTATAACCTAAATGTCAAAGCACAATGTCACCAGATGCTATTTGCAGAAATCATGGAACATTCGCATTATGATATTACTTTTGCCCCACTATGTACACCGGAATTCATATCACTTGTAGGGGTATAATTCAATGTTATTATGTTTGTGTTTGCTTCTGTTACGATACAAGACACTGAAACACTGTGGGATCATGTCCGAGGTCGTTGAGCCCCAGTTCCTTAACAAAGTTCTCTAGCTACCCTGCTTTTTTCGACGCAGCAGACAAGGCTATGTATTCGGTCTCTGTACTAAGTTACTTAGAGCTTGCTTCTTCAACTCCCAGGTGATCGCCGCGTTATTAAGATATCAATGAAGAAAGCATACACTGTATATGGTCATCTGTCTTTACTTCTGCCAGCGCAGTCAAAATCAGCAAATACATTTACCTAAATATGGAAACGCGGCTGAAAGGTCTTGAAAGCGCACTCGATTCGATATAGCGGGTGATTTCGACAACACAACTTTGGCGCCATGTGTAGCTCGTTTAGACAACTCGTTGGCGAATCATCAGTTTTGTGAGTAAGAGGAATGCTAGTGAATTGGACCCTGAATGCGGATGCTTTCTGCGCTTATGATAAGACGGCTTAACTCTTGCACTTGTTCTAGTGACTACCCTCTTGCATATACGACTATTTACTCTAAAGCGCTGCAGCCCTAGACTTCATTACTAGAAATATGCACTTAAAACGGGCTTTCGATCAACCCTCTCAAAAGTAGTTAAGAATTTACCGGTCATTCTGTACAAAAAATTTATTTTGAATAAACATGTCGATTGGATAACCTCCAAGGCACTGTTGCTCTTCAGTTATAGTCCAGTAACGAGCAGGAAACACCCTTTCGGGAAAATAGGTCACCGCTGCTATTACCATACTGCAAAGAACGGTGTACCTCGGCTCTAGACGTACATCTCCCTTCCCTGGATATTGCAGTCATGAAGAAAACTTTCAAAACATCTTCCATTTAAAAAGAAGTGGTCTTTGGTACGACACGCACTGAAGTTTTGAAGAGTTTCGCGCCGACAGTCTTTTGACTCTGGTCTGGTGGAATACCTTCTGATGCAATGACACCAGAAATCCTATTGCGGAAGAAATACCAAACCAACATTCCCTGTGCCTAAGATTGGTATCTTCCAGAATTTGACCCAGGAAAGAAGTGTAGTTGGGTCTTCAGGAAAGGCTCCAAACTCGATGTTGGCTACGGAGCCGGTATCTTTCAGGAGGACGACAACGTTAGAACTTTGCTCCTTACTACGAAAACTTGCGTCTGTTTTCCATGCAGAAATGTGCGCGATTCTGATTGCAATGAAATGAAAAGTGTCTATTCTACATCTGTAGCGACAACGAAGCTGTGCTTAGACTTCCAAGATAGTTCGAAAATGCAAAACTTCTCCGGACGCAATTGGAAGGCTGGAAACAAACAAACTTACTAAGCATGGCTCATAGGAGAATTTTTCAGGACCCAAACTTACGTTAGAAGCATAATTGCAGATGGCATGATTCTTCAGGTTGCAGGTAGACCAAACGAATTCTTTCCGACGCGACGTCAAGCGCCTTTCCTGCTGTTTGTCAGTAGAAACAATTTAGAGTGCTTATTGGCGTCATGCCGTGGAGCTGTTCTTTTGCTAAACACCTAAGTAAGTGTGATAGGCATAAGGAACACAACATCCTACGACACTTGTTGTGGAAGTGATGACGATAGTGAGCGTGATGACGATTCGGAGAGTATTTGTTTCAATTTCCGATAACGTTCGCATCAAGCTGCAGGTACTCTGCGCTGAGGTGTAGGTGCTGGCACTGAAATTCAGCATACTCCGTACTCCTTGTGCAATGAACCAGTTGTTTGTCCTCCTGCTTTATTTTGACAGGGAAAAAAATGGAAGAAGGTATCTAGATTCTTCATCCGTCGTACCGAAGGCTCGACGATCTGATCAGGGAAATTGTCTGTAGAGGCCATAATAGCTCCCTTTAGTGATTCCATTTCACAACTTTGAAAGAAACTAAAGTCTGGAGATGTTCCGAATGAGACGGGATTTTCGTCATTAAAATTGACTGACTTGATCGTAGATTTCGCAGTGGAAGGTATCGAATATTCGTTCCTTTTTATTGGAAAGAAAACATCCTGAACGTTGCGACAGACGGTAAAACGACTATCTGCCTTAAAGGTTATTTGTTGGACTATAGGCCGTGATCTTGGTCATGGAAGTTTGAATACCATTATCAGCCTTGGATTTTGCTAAATTACATGATAGTTTTAATCTCTAATATCAATATGATAAATTTCCAATTAAATAAACTCAGACAGTAAACTGTTTAAAATATCTACGTAACGTATCATAAGTCATATCAAACGGTGTTCATATTACTGGAAAACGAAGCATATGAATTCAGTAATTATCCTACGAAATCATATCTATCGAATTCAAAGCCAAGCATTTACAATTCTGCCACTCCATGTCGTAGACTCTTATTAAATTACTCAATTGGCATGGCTAATCCAGTTAGGGTTCCTCTGTTGGAATGATTAATGCTCAGATGCCACAAGACTAATTTGGCTCCACGTCAAAGAGAAGTACCAATCACAAACAATAACTTTATGCCCCGATTGCTATACCCACAAATTGGTATTTGCCTAACAATCAATTCGATTTCGGATTGCGTTTGATGGTAGCACAGATGTGCGTTGCTATCCATTCGAATGGAAGATGATTCCTGACCATTGTTTGACTATTCGAATGTGAAGAATGCAAATGATGTGCCAAATTTCCAAATCATAAAATACCTCATGAAAGTGTATGTACGATATATTCAAGTGAAGTACGGGTGTATCTGGTCAGTGATTTTGAAGTAAACCCAGTTCGGGAGGATGATTTTGGGATTACCGACGGTTACTACGTTACGAGTAGCTCGTAGGACTAGTAATAAACCATGTCACTGATGCAGAATTAAGTGAGTATCTGCAGTATCAGTGCTCAAATTAATAATATTTTCGAAAGTAAATTTTTGTTCCATAAATTCTTGCTGGCCCCTTCCATTACCACCTGACACAATAACTTTTACCAACAACATTTTCTTCCTTAACTCTCATTCGGAGCCCTAAATGGATTCCTAAAAAATGACCCAACTTTCGCTGTACCTGGCGCACGATTTGCGAAAGCAGGAAAAACAAAAAATGGACTACATTTGGTGGCACGTAGAAGATGCTGGAAATATACAATAGGGTTGTGAACTGCATCCTTCTGCATGCAGGCACTGATTCATCTACTAAGCGGGTAATTCAATTCACCGGGACAAATTCTCGTTTTTATTGCCACAATTTATCTTTTCCTGGCTAATCCACTTACAGCGTTTTATTGTCTTGTTCCGACGCGTTGTGCGGATATATAAACGTGCACCCGGATGCCAAGTAGAACTTGTGCAATAAGGCGGATTTATTGTATCTCGTCGCACCTCCTAAAAGTTGCGCTGTAAGTCCGTGTTTTTATTTTTTTCCTGGTCGAGAGGGGATAGTTGAAACATTTCAATTTACGTTTTTCGTGGGATGGCAATCAGACTTCAGTGGCACTTCCCGTGTGTCATTAAAGAGGAGAATGGTATCTTCGTACTTTGTTTCAAGAAATTGACTTTAATGCCCTTTGAGAGGATGAGGTTAATCAATAATGCAACGATTAAACGAGCTTGTCAAATTGTATATGTCAGATCTTAACTCATCTAAGTCTGGGAATGACTGAACTCTTCAGCATCGATATCAGCAGAACTACACGCACTTTACTATGACAACTTAATGTGAATAACGCACGTAATGTACTGATTTGAAATATGATGTAAGCCCCGACACTTAAACTGGCGCACGCCATCTCCTAGACCAGCTAAATAAAAAAAACGAGAGTAACGCTACTACGTCTTGATCCTGTGATCGACATAAAAATGTGTAAAATCTATTTATCACAGAGACAACAAGGACGACAATAAATTCCAGGTATAACTCACGTGCCTACCTGCAGCTTAAAAAGAGTTTTATTTCTAAATAAGTGCAGACCTGAAGCGACATTCAACGCTCCAAGTCTGCTAGTGCATCACTATCTATAGAGCCTTTTCGTTTTAAATTCAAAACCTCTCTGGATCTGTGGTTTTAGATGTTTGAAAGATTTTACACCAGTATCTGACGCGCGATCTAAATAACCGAGAACTTTTCTTATTGTACCACCGATAACTTTTGTAACACCACTTTGGTGAGCTTAAGAGAACTCGACAGTAATACCGAAGGTTTCCAACTCAGTCAGACTATCAGTACATCGAATTCCCAATCAATTACAAAGTCTTGATCTTTCTATTAACATTGAAAACGCCTTACGGGTGGCAAGTCTGTCAATACATCTCTTTAGCTCAGAAAAAGGCAATAGGTAAAGGAAGCCCAAGCGAATATTTTGAACTGAAGTGGTCAGCCAAAAAAATCCTATTATAGTACATCGTCCCTTCCATAGTGGAACGCGGATTTGCGGTGACTAGCTCATTTGAGTCTAATTTTAGTAAAGCGGGAACCTTTACTGATAGAAGCAAATAGAATTCAAGAAGCTAATTCGGATTGCGAAGAGTAATAAAAGGTGTCCTACTAAAACGGTCTGTGTTTACTCGAGAAGTGCTGATGTTTTTATTTTCGTAAAGAGTGTAGGTATGGAGGTTATGTATGGAACACAATATCTGGTGAATGGCCGCCTCGTGACTGATGTCCAACATTAGTCTTTTTCACGAAGTTTTCGATGACATTTCAGAATTGTATCGACTCAATTTTATCAATGGCGCATCGAATCTCGTCTTTCAGTTCATGAATTGTTCTCTAGTTGTTAGCATACACCGTTTCTTTCAAAAACCCAAAAGAAAGAAATCCTATGACGTCAAATCGCACGATCTTGGTAGCCAATTCCCATCGGTGCGGCGCGAGATAACTCTCTCTCTTCATATTTCGGCTTCAATAATTGTATTGTGTCGATCGCTGTGTAGCAGGTTGCATCGTCCAGTTGAAACCACATGTCTTCCAGATCTGTTTCAGTGATTTAAGGCCTGAAGAAGTTGTTTACCATCTCGCGATCGCCATTGGCGGTGGCCGCATTAACACCCGCGATGCGGGCCCAAAATACGCCCCAGACAGTGACTCGTGGTAGATGCACGGGACGTTGATGGATCACTCTTGGATTCTCAGCTCCCCAAATGCGACAATTCTGTTTGTTAACATAGCCAGCAAGTTCGAAATCCGCCTCATCGGAGAAGATGAACTTCTTCGAAAAATCACCATTCACTTGTTGTTACTTGAAGATCCATTCTGCGAACGTTCGGCAATCCGCGTGGTCTACTGGCTTCAAATGTTATGTTAACCGAATCCTAGAAGCATGCAAGTACAAATTTTTAGTCAAAATTCGATGTTAACTGCTTGGTGAAAGTCCCAATTGCTGAGAAAGTTGGCGAATCGTGGTGGAAGGATTCTGGGCAAGACTCTCACTAACGACTGCAATGTTTTCATTAGACCGAGCTTCACGAACACGAATGGGTTTGAATTTGACCCAATCGCTTAAAATTTCTCGATTAATTGGTATACTGCAGGTGCATTTTGATGGCAGAAAAATCCGCGCCATTTTCGAATCGTCTCCGCAAAAATCTCGCCATTTCGGTAGTAAATTCTCTCAATTTCTATGCGTTGTGTATTCCTGTAACACTCCACGACTAAACCTTAATGTTCACACATGACAGCTGTTAAACAAACAAAATAGGTGGTCTTAATGGGACACCCTTTATGAGCTCCTCAATCAGTATGAGTAGTGTTATAAGTAATCTTAATATGAAGTTAGGAAAGGACATCATCTGTGTCGCCACAGTTGAAAAACATAGCCTGCTAGGCAACAGCTCTGAAAATTTAATCAGCTTCCAAAACACAATGCTGTCTGCTGTTATTAAAGCGAAATTTAAACACCCAGCCATTATCCATGGATGGCACTTGCATCGTCGAAACCGATAAACTTTCCATTCTCGGTATGTGTGTCAATGACAACTTACGTTGGAATGACCACATATTCGGTGTCGTCAAAAATGCTGCGAAATGTCTAGGTTTCCTCAAGCGATGTAAGAAATACTTTACCCCCTCTGATTTGGCCTCCATATATGTATAAGGCGTTTATCCGCCTGTAATTGGAGTACAATGCCCACATCTGGTCTGGTGCGCCCAAAACATCTCTGCACCTGCTAGTTAGGATTCAAGCGATAAAACTCATAGGTGATACTGATATCACTCAAACAATAGATACCCTTGAACACCGACGTAGCGTCTCGTGTTTCACCCTGTTTTATCGATATTTAAACCACCAGTGCTCCATTGAAATCGCCAGTAGCATTCCGCGCATTCAAACTTACAACAGTAACACCCGTCTCGCTATGAATGCTCATCAGTATACCCTCAAGCCCATTTTAGGACGTACTCTAAAATATCGTGATTCTTTCCTAAGCCGTACAACTTGCTTATAGAATGTCCTGCCGATCTCTGTGTTTTCTGGTCGTTATAACTTACAAACATTTAAAAACAATGTTCAGCGGTACCTGTCTTTTCTTTCTCAATAAATTTCCTAACCCCGCGCTGTGTACAAACATTTTAAGGGGACAAAAACCCCTTGTCCGCACGCTCATTATAAAAAAAAAAAACAAAAAAAAGAAGTGGCTCCGATTTCAAAAATGGCGAAACTGAAGTTAAACCTATGATGCGATAAGGAGTTCAGGCTAGCACATGCAGGAAAAGAATTTGCCTTCTATACCCGGCCCGGTGGGAAATTTGGTCGTAGGATCACGGTCGGTGCTGAGGATATTGAATAACCTATTCTACAGACTGCACAACCGGAAGAAGGACCCAAATTACGTTGTCAGATAGAGCGAATTATTCAACTCGGGCTATGAAAGCCAAGATTTCCATCCACCAGACCAGCATGAAGTAAAGATAGCATGGAAATGGTGCTGAACCGGGGACCTACCTGCCGAGCTGTCTAAGGCATATATGAATTTATTTCCAAGATTTGGTTCGAAGAAAGCATCTCTGAAGTCGCTTTCGAAGAGCTAATGTTCTGAGCCTTTAAGTGAATGGAAAGCAGAAGGAATAAATCCTACGTCTACAGCATCAGAAGGATTGATCATTTTAAATGTCCACTCGCTCTAAATATCAAGGCTGCAAACAGATTGCCACCTAATAGCAATTAAGCAATCTAGGTTATTTTTGTCTATTAACCGACGCATAATACGAATATACATATACAAATAACAACACCCTTAACCGCTCCCTTTGATCTCTTATCTCAATTAAGTACAAGTTTTCTTTTATTGTTTAATTCAAGTTAATAGCTTGAGTGTATTCTCATTAGCATCGGGAGAACAGTATCTATAGATACAGCTATAAAGTCCAAAATGTAATTACCACCTTGGTGTATCCTTGGTAATTGAATATCGGAGCTTTTCTTGTACTTGTCCTTTATTTAATAACGTTTGACTTTCTACTTACACCCCCGCCCCGGGCATTCATTAGCACCAGACATAAGACGAAAATTATCTACAATACGAGTACATAGTCAGAAGGTTGGGATTTGGTTTTTGGTAAGAAAAAAATAGGAACCCACCAAAAACTTTTTGCCCAAGAAAATTTCATGAAAATTTCCTCTCCCCCACACTTATGCCCATACCATCGTAGGATATCAAAGAAAAAAACGCCAAGACAGAATTTGTGAGAAAAAAAAACCCTCGACTGAAAATTCTCATTAAAATTTGAAAATTACAGGCGACACTTTTGCAATGGGTGCGTCGTCGGTCGCGGGTCCTCGTTGTGCAAAGTCAAAAGCAAAGCAAACTAGGAACGTAAACTTTTAAATTAAATTATGACGCCCATTTTCGCTAAGGACAACATGACAGGCAACATCGGTGGGTGGTTCGGCATTGGCTTTTCCCTCAAAAGTTGCCAGGGGTGTGGTTCTAAAAATGTCCAGGCAGTAATTTAATTTTATTTTCTTTTTGTTTTAATTTTCAATCAGTTGGTGTGAGTTGGGACATTTTCCATTTAAGGACATCAATTAAAATTGTTGACGATTGAGATGGTAACGCTGACGAGAAGTTCAGACATTGAGGGGTGTGTCGCGAATTTATTGGATAAGTTTTGATGTTTGATGTTCTCTTTGATTTGAGTTGAAGTTTCGGAGAAATTGCAAATTGGATATAGTCACAAAGATGGAGTGTCCTGGATACTGGCCATATTTAGAAAACTAATTCCGAAACATTTAACAAAATGGCCTTCAAATATCAAGAATATTTTTATGTCTCAGATGGATACTTAAGAGGTTAAGCTACTCTAGGATTTTAAAAAATCGATTTATTTTTATTGCTTTCAATGGTCCCTTAGGACCTCAAAAATGATATCCCAAAATATTATAGCCGGGAAATACCTCGAAGTATTTGTTTTTCAAAGAATAGTACAAGGCCGACAGGTAGGCAGAGACCCTCTTATGAGTTTTAAACGCGTTTATCTCAGAACTGAATTTTTCAAGATGGCTACACCCATAGCTTGAACGGTTTTCAACCAATTCACTTCAAATTTTAGCTAAATCTCTAGAAATATATTGTCTAAATAAGTACGCAGGATTTTTTTCTTATATGACAGAGTCCCTTTGTTATTAACAATTTTCTGGCGATTTTTCTGCGAATTCAATCAATCCTACGTACTTTTCTAGCTAATGTTATATACTCGTACAATAAAAAAATTTAGAGACTCATCATAATTCAAAATTTTCAGGAGCTATTGATGCGGCCGTTGACCCTTCCAAAAAAAGAGCGGTCATCTGAGAAACGCTGCACAGACGCCATTTTTAAATAAATTATTCTATAAAAATTATGTTTTACAATACAATAAACTTCTACCTTTATAAACTCGATTTATTTTATATTTTTCCTCAAAAAAAATCACAAAAAAGCCTGTTTTTACGGCCTCTAGAGCAGCCTAACCCCTTAAAGCAGCTGGAGATGACGTGGTTGGGAACTTGCACCGACTCATCTGTATAACTTGGTCAGAGAAAAGCATGCCCGAAACATGAAATCTCAGCATCGTGTCCAACCCATAAGAAAGGCAACTCTTCGAGTGCTACAATTGCCTAAATATCGCCTATAAGATCCTTTCTGCAGTATTTGGTGAGCGTCTGAAAATATTCATGACCAGCCATCTGGTTGGTCCATATTAGTGCCTTTTCAGTTTACAAAAGTCCAGCATCGATCGAATATTCATGCCACGGAAGATCTTGGAAAAGGCCCATGAATTCCAGATGGACACTCAGCAGCTATTTTGCAACACCAAAGCCGAATATTATTGTGTGCGTAGGAACGAGCTATACAACTCCATGTCCTGTTTTGACATCCGAGCCAAACTCGAAATGTTATTCAGGATCACTATGGAGAATTCTCGCTATTCTGTCAAGATGGCACCAAATCTCTGTGGAACCAGTTGAATTTATCTTCAAGTGGTAAAAATTTGGTTAAACATCCGATTTCTAGGTTTTCGAAAAAGTATATCTCAAAAAATTTACTTCGACTACGCGATATTGCCTGGCATTCACACAGTGCGTGTGTTATATTCTCAACAGCTAGCAGATCACCGCAGAATCTGCAAATATCCGTGTCTGATAATTTCAGTCTCTTTGCGTGTTGCCCCAGGAGACAATGTCCTGTCAGAATTAATATTCATGTCCTGAGCTTATCCCGGTTTAATTTTATTAACTTCCTAGATCGTTTGCCGTCAAAGAGCGGCCACAGAGCCTTGGATACCCTGTGTCCTTCAAGACTTGGCTACCTTAGGTTGGCAGTCTTTGTGATTTTTTCCTCGATAGTGCCCCTCACTATGGAAAGGGGTGGTGTGATGAGGGCAACTTCACTATTATCGAGTAGTCCTCTCTTTCTTGCTGGCTCAACCGCTTGTTCATTTTCTTTAATACCGCAATGTACTAGCACCCAGCACAATCTCACCCGGTTCTGACTGCATAGTGCCTTGAGCACTGTGCGAGAGCTAGTGACTGTATCAGAATTGACGTTGGTTGATTCCATTGCCTTTAGTGCGGCCTGGCTATCAATGTAGAGAGCGATATTTCTTCCGGATACCGATCTCATCTACATTAGCTCAGCCGCCATGAGGACAGCCAGAACCTCTCTTTGGTAGACACTGCATGCGTCCAGTAGTCTTATAGACACCCTTAGTCCTGGGTCTTCTGAGAAGATAAAAGAACCAGTTCCTTCCTCTGTTTTCGAGCCATCAGTGAAAATTGTAATTTCATTTGACCCGATTATTCCATTTTTTTGCCAGTCCTCCCTCTCCGGATATATTATATCATACGGGATGTCGAAGTCGGCCAAGGAAGGAATTCCATCCGTTAGAATTTGATTGCATTTCAGTAGCTCTGCTAAGACCGTGCCATATCGGAAACTACTGCACCGATTAGTGAATCGTTTCGCACTGTTGCCAGCAAGTTTTTGGATCTGTAAATCAAGCGGTGTTTGGTGTAAAAAGGTGTCGTAGGGTTGGTACGGAGCACACCTGTAATGATAATGGAAGCCGTTCTTTCCCGTTTTCTTGTTTGTTGTTTCCACCAGTGCGCCATAGTAAGTATGAGTTTTACCACCACCATATACAGCCAATACACCATAGCAGGTTATAAGCCCCAAATTTTTCCTTCCGTTCTTTTGGAGATAAATGATTTTTTGGTTCTATCCGCTACATTAAGTTTCCAATTCAGTTTTTTGTCCAGAATCACATCCAGATATTTCTCGCTGTCCGAAAGGGACAGCTGCACTCCGTTTAGTTTTGGGAGTTTGAATTGTGGTATCTTGTACTTATGGTAAGAAGAACCAGTTCCGTTTTGGCAGAGTTGGTATTGAGAACACAGCTTTTTGCCCAAGTGCTGATCGTCTCCAGGACAACTTCCATAATGCCATTTAAAATATTTAAGAATTTTCCCTGCACTATTATGACCACGTCATCTGCTATGCCTTGGCACTTATAAACATTGTACGAGGGTTGACTGAAAAGTTTCCGACAGCAACGTAAAGATAGCAGCACTCGTCAATAAAAGCTAGTGAATTCTAGTTGTGCATCTTTTGACAGTTACTTACCGAAGTTTCAGTCAGTTTGGATGAGCAGTTTTTAGTTGACAGTCGTTTGAGTGAGTCGATGTGAGTTTTTCTTGTGAAAATGGAAGAAACTGAGTATCGAGCTGTTATTCAATTCTGGTTTTTGAAAGGCAATACGCCCACGCGAATCAAAAATGAGTTGGACTCTGTGTATGGGGACTCTGCACCATCATTTAACAAAATGAAATTTTGGGCAGCTGAATTTAAACGTGGCCGTAAGAGCTTGGGAGATGATGAACGTTCGGGACCAAAAACTGCAACCACTGACGATAACATTGCTAAAGTTCACCAAATGGTGTTAGACGACCGCCGAATTAAAGTGCTAGAGATAGTAGAGATTATGAAAATGTCCAAAGAACGTGTTTGTTACATATTTTATCAAGATTTAGGCATGAGAAAGCTGTCCGCGCGTTGAGTGCCGCATTTGCTTACGTTAGACCAATGAATGAATGAACGATCTGTTGGCGCAATTTAGGCGCAATAAATCCGAGTTTTGGCGCCGATTAATTACTTTAAATGAAACTTGGATACACTATTATACGCCCGAAACAAAAATTCAGTCAAAACAGTGGACTGCAAAGGGCGAGCCGGCTCCAAAATAAAGCAAAAACTGTTTTTTCGGCTGAGAAAGTGATGGCGACTGTTTTTTGGGATAGTAAGAGATAGATAGGAGTTATCTTAATCGATTATCTTCAAAAAGGAATAATCATTATAGGAGCATATTACGCATCATTTCTTGCCAAGCTGAAGGCAGAAATTGCGGAAAAACGGCCACATTTGTAGAAAAAGAAAATACTGTTTCACCAAGACAACGCGCCATCTCACACCTCAGTGGTTGCCATGGCGAAAATCCATGAATTACGGTTTGAACTGCTCGACCATCCTTATTCATCAGATCTAGCCCCAAGCGACTTCTTTTTGTTCGCTCATCTAAAAATTGCGCTCGGAGGACAGAGATTTTCGTCAAATGAGGAGGCAATCACCTTCCTGAACAATTATTTTGCAGAGAAAAACGCCAAGTACTATTTGGACGGGTTAGAGAGATGGGAACATCGCTGGGAGAAGTGTGTAGAGTTATAAGGAGACTATGTAGAAAAATAAAAAAAAATTTGAGAAAAAATGTCTTGTATCATTGTTCGGTCAGAAACTTTTCAGGCAACCCACGTACTAAGCCTTTTGTGGATGTCTCCACAGTGAGGGACTCCCCTGGTAACGGACGATTACAGCTTTTAATGGCAGTGCACTCCCGTCTCCTTCAATATCGAAGAAGGCCGCCATCGCAAGCTCAACGAAGTGTAGACGCTTCTCTATTTTCCCCACCACTACGTGCAAGGCGGTTTCTACAGATTTTTCTTTCATATATGCATGCTGTGACTCAATCTGCACCTGTTCCTAATATGAATCTCCAATAATCGCTCTAGGGTTTTAAGCATAAATGATGAAAAAATTATCAGTCTGAAATCGTTTGCTCTTATATGCCCCTGTTTACCGGATTTAGGTATAAAAACCACATTAGGTTCCCTCAAAGCTATTGGTATGTACCCTATTTTTAGACTATGTCTAAGAATCTCCATAATTTATTGAATTGCTACCTCTGGTGCTTTCTGTAGGATAATCGATAGAATATCATCCGAACCGCGAGATTTGTACGGCTTAAAGGACTGAATTGCCGACAGTAATTTTTCCCTATTAAGAAGAACACCTATTTCTTCTTCGGAGAGGGAGAAATCAATGTTCTCTGTGTGCCATTGCATGCCAAGGTCATCTGATACTGTGGATCCCGGGAAGTGGATTTCCACTAGCGTTGCCAGAACCCCTTGGTAACTTTCAGCCCAGGTTCCGTCATTTTTCCTGCGGTAGCTAGCATGAATAAAGAACCATCTAGGAACGTGTAACTGAAGGCAGTATTCCAAACACCAAGCTTACTGTGGAGAACTATATTTTGCCCTGTGAAAGAATAAAAAAAATCTATTGTATATGCATCCACATTCAAAATATCGTCCCCCCATTCCGTAACCTTCGCAAAATCTCATTACAAAAAATCCGTATTTGAGCAGGATTTCAAATCCCAAGACCACTTTTCTTATACTTCTCAATTCCAAAAATGTTGAAATTAAAAATCACTCAAAAGTCTGAGATGTTTTCCATTCAATCATCCCCAGATAAGAAAGGACGTCTGCGGAAAAGTGTCAAAAATCTCTTCTCAGACAAAAGGGATTAATTTCATGCATCGAAGATTTCGAATTGAAATTTTACCCGAACAGCTTATTCCACGAAAAAATCCTCCAAAAATCTGAACAATTTACTGCCTTCAATAACTCACTGGTGTGGCAGACAGAAGGAACATGTAATTAGAAACACTAAGCGATTCAATTTATGATGCCATCCTACATTCAGTGATAAAATCCTATCATGACACCGACAACGACCCGCTTCGTTAATTTAAAATTTTAATTAACCAACAGAAAAAATAAACACTCAAGCCCTGTCTGACCTCTTCTACTGCTCCTTTGTAATCCTAAACTCATGTCGGGTTAAAAAACCGCCCCACGTGTAATCCTTTTTACATTGGTGCACCCAGAGCAATGCTCCAGTATTCCGATGCTCATGTGGTCCTCTGCTCTTGGGACATATGCATGATATCGTCGAGGTCTTTCTATTGTCCAAGAATGAATCACATCGTAAATCCAGTAAAGCAATTCCCAGCTACAAAAGGCTCTGCTCTAGTCTCGGTTATTTACGACGCTATATCCCAAGCTATTTTATTGGCATGCAACCCTTTTATTACCCACAATTTACGCCATAAAAATGGAAGAAGAAAACACAAACTAAACGAATGGGTGTGCATGGTTCGGGTATTTTCCTGCGTCCGTCGTAGAAGGGATATGCATTTTGACATTGAATGGAGAAGTTTCCTTCAATTCTTTGTACCAAAAAAGGATAAACGGGACAGTGAATCTTTCACATATTTCAAGTAGCCCCTATTCGAATAAGAGACAGGAAACAGTCTCGACAGTATTAAAACTAATATTAGGTATGCCTAATGAAATATGACAAGACTTTTGGCAGTGAATCATCGCTTTTATGACTTTGGCAGAAGGAATTCATTTTTCGCTTTCCTAAGATGTCCTTACTACTTTGATACTTGAGCAAGAAAAGTGATTATTTTTGATGGGAATTAATGAATCGGAATATGAGAATTGATCGATGGGGTGGATATTAAAATGGTTTTATGCAAAGGGATATTTGGTCCTCTTGTCATTATCTATCTATTCCCACGTATCATCTTCCTCTGATGGTTCTGTTGAGAACTGTTTGTAACATTGTTGGTTGCTATTCGTATAGTTTGGTTATTTTAATACTCTGACTTCGAACAATCGAAGTGTGGAATCGTATTTTGACTACCAGCCTTCGCAAAGTTCTAAAGTTGATGAAGTGCGTAGCAAGGGTGAATTATGTACTTAATATTCCTTCAGAGCTCCTGAATATAAATAAGAGCTCTATGCCGAATTTGGCAGAATATTATTCCTATTAACTTGCAATAAACTTAGTCCTGATTTCTTTCTACAATAGACGCTAGGCCTACGTTCTTGACTTTGCCCTCTTCTTGGTAAAACAAAACTCTTGTAATTTACTTTGCACTGCACAGTGTCCTCTGTGACGTTGTCCTATTCACAACAAGCGCTGTAGGAAGTGCTGTTGAGACATTGGTAAACATTCTGAAGAATTTTGTGAGAGAAGGCGAATGCCTTCAACTTTCATCATATCGAACACCATCGGTCCACATCGGTCAGCGCAAAAATATTTTTTCAAGACCTGGACATCATCACTTCGCCAGTCTGATTTTGACATGATCCTTAGGAAGGTTCCTAGATCATTGTGATGCCATAAAAATTGTGAGAGTGACGAATTTTGTAGAAAATACTTGTTTGCTAAGAAACAGCTTAAGTACAGGAGACACTGAAGTGCCACTATCTTTTGCAAGTACAATTTTCATGCCGATGCGCTGGAAAAGCGAAATTCTAAATGAAAATATCTTTTCTATTTCAACACCACTGGAAGCTAATATAGGTACCAATGGTCAAGTTTGAACTAAGGGTGATCAAACGGACTTCAAAGGCATGAAGAGGGTACCCTCTTCACACTAACAAGCTCTTTTTTTGTAAAAATTTTACTTCTTAATGCGGAGAAAATAGAAAAGAGTAAAGACAACCTTTTTTCATATTTCTTATCCATGTCTACATCAACTTAAAAAAGATTTGCCTCTCTACAATCTTAACAATCATTGGCATCAGCTCTCAGCAGATAGATTACGATCAAAGTTAGAGTAACGCGAAACGGCGAGTAAAAGATTTTAAGTGATCTTGGGCGAGCCATGAATAAGTCATCACCCGCTTTTGCAGACAGAATTTTTCAAGGTAGTAAACATTTTGGTCGTTCGTCAAAAATATTAGAAATTCTGCCTCATTCTCCATCCCAAAGCTCATTTATAATGATATTCCAGCTGCCAAATTTTTGAAAAAGACCAATCTACTTGCTGCACACTTTGCGGCCAGCTCAACAAGCCCAGATTGTGCTTTGTCTCCGCCTGCACTTGAGTGCGTCGAATCTTCAATGGGACGAATCCACTTTCGCACTCGTGTAGTAGGAAGAGTTTTAAAGATCTTAACATTCACAAATCCGCTGATCCAGATAGTATATCTCCACTTTTTCTGAAGAGGTGTTCTTCCACGCTAGCAAAACCACAGCGTAAGCTTTTTCATCAATCCTACTCCTTAGGACTCTTTCCGAGCAGATGGAAAACAGCATTTGTCCAGCCCATTCCCAAAAAAGGCGAATCTTCTTCTCTCTCCTCCTACAGACCCATTGCACTTACGTCCCTTCTCTCCAACGTCATGGAAACGCTGATAAACCGTTAGCTCACAAAATATCTCGACACACGAAAACCTCTCAGTGGCTGGCAGTACGGTTTTCATAGCATAGCGCCGAAAAGTGGAACCAAAGCGTACATCAATCCTCAATCTGGCAAAAGCCAGATAGTTGCACTTGATATTTCTAAGGCATTTGACAGAGTTTAGTATCAGGCTCTTTTGTCCAAAATGCGTGCTTTAGGGATCGACGACTCTCTTCTTCAATAGATTAGAAATTACCTTTCGGAACGTTCAATTCAAATTGTCTTGGATGGTTTCAAGTCTGATATTCACAAAATAAATGCTGGTGTGCCCCAGGGCTCCGTTCTGTCTCCGACACTCTCTTTAATTTTTATCAATGATCACTTGTCTGCTACTTCTAATCCAATATATTCATTTGCTGACGACAGTACTCTCTGCTTTTCATATTCGTTCACGGACTCACGTCCCTATTCTTCGGCTGTAGAACGGGAACGACAGCTTATGTTAAGCTCATTAAATTCTGATATTAACAGCATAACCAATTGGGGAACTATCAACCGAATGGAATTAAATGCTTCCAAAACACAATGCTGTCTGCTGTAATTAAAGCGAAATGTAAACACCCTGCCATTGTCCATGGATGGCACTTGCATCATCGAAACCGATAAACTTTACATTCTCGGTATCTGTGTCAATGAAAATTTATGTTGGAATGACCACATATTCGGTGTCGTCAAAAACGCTGCGTAATGTGTAGGTTTCCTCAAGCGATGTAAGAAATACTTCACCGCCTCTGATAGGGCCTCAATATGTAAGGCGTTTATACGCCCGAAATTGGAGTACATTTCCCAGATCTGGTCGGGTGAGCCCAAAACATCTCTGCAGCTACTAGATAGGATTCAAAGCCGTGCGATAAAACTCATAGGTGATACTAATATCACTCAAGCAATGGACACCCTCGTACACCGACGTAATGTCTCGTGTCTCACTCTATTTTATCGCTATTTCCACCACCAGTGCTCCATAGAAATCACCAGTAGCATTCCGCTCATTCAAACTTTTAACCGTAACACCCACCTCGCTATAAATGCTCATCAGTATACCCTAAAGCCTACTTTTTGACGAACCCTAAAATATCGTGATTCATTCCTAAGCCGTACAACTCGCTTATGGAATGCCCTGCCTAGCTCTTTATTTTCTAGTCATTATAACCTTCAAACATTTAAAACCAACGTTTACCGGTACCTCTCTTTCTATCCGCCCTGATTTTCTTTCGCCCGCACTGTGTGCAAGCATTTTAAGAGTACTTAAATCTCTCGAGCGCGGGCATATTATAAAAAAAAAAATGGAAGACCAACGAAAACAAACATCAGCTGGAAAAATAAACAAATAAAATTTAGAGAAGCGACTCGCCTTGTTCGCTAAATTTGTGAAATTGGCTCCAAAATGCCAGAAGAAGAACTAGGCGCCTAAGATCTGTGGAACAAATTCGAAAAAAATGTAAAAATTTTGCAAAAAATCTGTTTCTGGTTCCAAACCGCCGGCTCCACATAAATAAAGAAACATGGTGATGATGAGATAAAAATGAGGTTTGTCTTTACCAAGTTTGCCAAGTTTCTCAGGTGTGGACTTAAAACAACACAATGGAAATAGTGAAACCGATAGAGCGCGTCTTGATCTATGCCGTGGGTCAAGTGGTAGTATGTTGGCTTCTCAATCGGACGGTTCGGAGTTCAATACCAGCCGTGTCCGAAAGACTTTTTTTCAGGCAACTAAAATCTTGTGAGATTAATATAACATCAAGTCCAATTTACACTAGTAATTTAGTCTCCCCATTAAATGTTGGATGCTACCCAGGCCATGGAGCGAAATAACCACTGAACCCAAAAATCTTTCTCTCTCTCTCTATCCAATTTTCCGAAATACTTAACACGTGCTCCAGCATTTTAAGAGTAGTAATACCCTCTTCGATTTAGATTCGTCGGAGAGCTATGTGTCATCTCAGTTAATTTATTGTGCACTGACCACACGTTAGAGCAACGATTGGTAATACGAGAAAATTAGTTGGAAAAACTTTTGGCCATTTGTCAAGAACATTCGCCTATCCTCCATTCCACAGTTTATTCGTAATGACAATCTAGTCGCCGGCTCTTGGGATAAGCCCAATGTGTTTGCTGCGCACTTTGCAACCAGATCAACAGTTCCAGACAGTGTCATGTCTCCGTCTCCTCCTGTGTATATCAAATCTTCAATGAGTGACTACCTTCGCACCCGTATTGTAGCAACAGTACTTACAGAGACATAAATCCGCTCATATAATATCCATACAAGGACCAAGGGTTTAGAATAAACACATATCTGGTTTTGGATGTTTAAGGGTTTCACACCACTATATGGCGAGCGATCGGAGAGACTGAAAACTTGTCTTTATGTGCAGCACTTACTCTCAACATCTTCCAACCCAGATTTAGTTTCTGTAAATATAAGCTACGAAACGAACGGAGAGTGGCACAAATTCTTAGCTGCGTCTGTTTATTTTCCCTATGATTCGTTATTACCACCACCACTGAAGGCGGTATCCGAACTCATTGAATACTGTGAATTCCGGAAAATGGGGCTTATCATATGCTGCGATGCCAATGCTCAGAATACTTCTTGGAGCAGTAGGAAATGCAGCCATCTCCTGGATTTCATACTATCGTCTGACCTGGTTGTCAACAATGTTGGCTCTTTTCTTACGAGGATTAAGACAGCAAGTAATCGACTGTCGAACTTGTTGAAGAGGATGCATACGATTTAAGGAGGAGCTGGGCAAGTCCAACAGTGCTCCCCCTTAGCTCAGGACAAAACAAGAGCTTGAGTAAGCTGCTCGAACCAGATTGTTCGTAACTTGGTGAAACGCTGATCTGTAGCGACTTCGTAAAGAAGCCAGAAAATTTCTAAACATGTCACTTAAATCTAATTTGGACGAAGACTGCAGATCGAATCAAAAATAATACAAGATCGACACTGTTGGTGAAACTAGTAGGCTGGCCAAAGTCCTCAAAAGGTGAAGATCAACCAGGTAAGATCAATCTGACGGTACCTACTCTGATTCGAAAGTAGTGGCTCCACGTCTTATATTTACCCCAAACTCACTTCCAAGGAAGCCTTGAAGATGTTCTCGTCAAGAAGGTATACGACACGGGCATTCACATCGACATTGAGGGTGCCTTCGACATCGAGGATGATGTTTCTATGCTCTGTTGGATCATGTTTAGTGAGTGTTTGGTCTACAGCGCAATTAGCTCTAGACGTGGTCGGCGATTGGTGCCCTGGAAACAGGCGTTCAGTCAATAATTTCGAAACCAAGTTGTTCTCTTTCCCAGAAATAGGAAGCTGTCTGACACATGCAGTGTTAAACGCACCACAATCCAATTCTCGAATGAGGCTAAGTATTTGGGTGTTATCCTGAAGAACAAACTTCTAATAGCCTCTTAGGCGCTGTAGGCTTTCTGGCAGCGCAAAGGAACTGTCGGCAAGACATGAGGCCTATCGCCGAGAAAGTCCTCTTCATATACCCGACTATCTATGAAAAGGCCAATTATATCCTATACTTGTCTGATGGAATAAGCTCTCACGAAAATACGATGATGATTTTACTATGTAGACTTCAAACAATGGTGTGTCTTGGCAAAATGGGGGATTTGCCTAGCGCGATGTTGTTCGCTCTAGACGCATTGATAGATCTCCCACCTCTTGATACGCATATCACGGCCTGCACTCTCAAAGCCACCTTAGATTTAAAATGAAGTTGTCTTTATTACAACATGAATTGACCTTGCACGTCGACGGCCTTTCGACTGTGATCTTATGGACATGCCGTTTGATGCAATGACATCAGAACTCCTGCAGCAGAAAAAATACGAAATCTTCTTTCCTTGTGCCCAAGACTGGTTTCACCAGAATCTGAGCCAGAAAAGGAATGCCAGACATCACTGAATTCAGTGGAAAACTTAATCCACTGCTGTCATTCAGCATGAAGAACTGGTGTAGTGACGAAGCACTACACTTTTGCTAAATACTTAAATATTCTGGGTATAAAAGTGATACATCATCCTGCGATGCTTTCTGTGAAATGGATAGCGACACCGTGGAGCACTAGCTCTGTGAATGTCAGGTCTATGCTCGCATCAGGCTGAAGATACTCGGCGTTGATGTGGTGGGTGCTGGTACTGTAGGAATTTTATCACTGAAGCCCTTACTCATCTTCCATCGAAAGATTGGAAGACTCCATTGAGAGGAACTTACAATGGTCTTGTACTTTGTCTGAGTGTCCCGTTCCGACAGAATAATAGAAAGAACTAACTGCATAAACCCGCTAGTCCAGATAGTATATCTACCATTCTTCTACAGAAGTGTTATTCCACGCTTGCAAAACCAGTGCGTAAGCTCTTTCCGAGCAGATGGAAAACAGCATCTAGCAAACCAGTCCGTCCCTAAAAAAGAAGAATGGTTTTCCTTTTCCTCCTACAGACAAATTACACTTACGTCCCTTTTTGGAAATACCGGCAAACCCACAGCTCATGAAATATCTTAAGACACGAGAGCTTCTCAATGATCGGCAATATAGTTTTCATAGCAACAGGTCCACTTGTGATTTGATGACATGTCTTAACGAAAAGTGGAACGAGAGCGTACATACGTAATACTAATGAAAACAAGATAGTTACGCTCGATATTTCAAAGGGATATTTGGAATTGATAAACGTCTTCCTTGATGAATTAGAAATTAACTTTCGAAACGTTCAATTCAAGTTGTCTTGGACGATATCCAGCCCGATAACCACAAAATTAATGCTTGCTTGTCCCAGTACTCCATTGTGTGTCTGACCCTCTTTCAATTTTCATTTCTCGATATATGTATATGGTATGTCAGTGACAACTTACGTAGGAATGAGCATATATTCGATGTCGCTGAAAATGCTGCGAAATGTCTAGGTTTCATAAGCGATATAAGAAATATTTCACCCCTCTGATCTGCCATCAATATATAAGGCATTCATCTGCTCAAAATTGAGGTACAATGCCCAAATCTGGTCAGGTGCACTCAAGACCTCTTTACACTTGCTAGATAAGATTCAAAACCATGCGATAAAACTCATAGGTGAAGCCTCTATTACCCAGTCAATTGGCACACTTTAACACCGACGTAATGTATCCTGTCTCACCTTGTTCTATCGCTATTTTTGCCACCAGTGTCGCACCCAAATTGGCAATCGTATTCCGCCACTTCAAATTTTAACAGTAACAACAACATCAGTATACCCTCAAGCCCACTTTCGGACCTACCAGTACTCTAAAATATCGTGATTCTTTCCAAAGCTGTACAACTCGCTCATGGAATGCCCTGCCGAGCTCTCTATTTCCTAGTCATTATAACCTGCATACATTTAAGACCAACGTACATCGGTACCTTTCTTCTCTTCCTCAACTCAAGGTACTACGAGTAATCATCCCTTGAGCGTGTGCTAATGTAAAAAAAACAAGAAGACGAAGGCTCAGTAGCTAAATAATGATGAACACATAACAACCAGCTTCTTTCGAATGATACAACTTTCTTTTTATTTTGGTATTACCTAACAAATATGACAACAACAACGACCTCAATGCCATTCTTACAGTTCTCGATACAATTTGGTAAAGCCGATGCTTCTAAGGCGTTATGATTACCAGTGTCAGTGGATATTTTTTTATCAATCTTAAACAATCCTATACAATCGGGACTTTAGCAGACTTGATTGTTATCCTTACTCTCACTCGCATGTCTATCCGCAACGCTTCCGTGCACATACTCCTACATATATAAAGCCTCGTCACAGTATATCAGCACTTTGTCGTTTACAAATTCCGCAGAATCCTTCTCACATTCTCCGCATCCGTATTTCACAGCCCAGGAAGTAACAGGAAATATTTTGTAGTTCATCACTTTGATTAATTTGCAATTTAAATTCATTCTCTGTGCGTCTAGAGATATTCTTATTTTATGGAGCTCAATTAATCAGGAGCTGTCACGTGCAGCAAATATGTGCAACATTCCTCATCAGGCGTACTAACTAGTATATTTGCGCCACAAAGAACAATTCTCTGCAAGGTGCTCCGCATTAGGATGACAAGGACTTACAACACTGAGAGGATTTATGTACCAAACGTGCAGGATCTTTTGCCACTCCATCCCTCTCTTGCTGCATTTACTACTTCATGGCTACCTGATGTAAAATTTTCTACGACTTAAATACATTAATCTGTGGAGAACAACTTGGGCAGAGGATACCTAATAAAGGAGTCGGTCGGTACAGCCTCCTGCAGTTAGAATTTTGCATTTTCCGGAAAGTAATTGCCATGACTATGGTTAGGGAAAAGCAAAAGGGCATCCACTTGAGGGAGTAAATCATCGAAATGACAACCATGAGGGGACCAAGAGTAAATTTATCACTGCAACTTCCATGCGAATGAGTCTACCCAAAGAATGGTAATTAATTACAAGCTTAGATACGGATAAGTGAGAGTAGACTATGGCAGAACGAGCCTTCAATGGATACTGTCGGCTATTTGGAAGACAATTTCTGAGAAAGACTTCGTCATCAGACAGGAATTTGAGTGCAAGTGACATGCACTTCTTCTTGATAAGGCTGATGTTTGGGCGGCAAATCTTGAAGTTCTTGGAAAATTGCACACATTGTTTCAGAATAGTTCTTGGCTGCTATCCCCTTGGTAAGGAATTGTGGTGTCCTAGCCCTTTGAAGTTATTCCAAGAAAAACTGATAGAACCAAGTCTAATATCCCATCTTTGTGGCTTTTAGTTGCGAAAGGATAATTGGAGTCAATTTACTTATCCTCAACAGAGTGTTTAATTCCCAGCGTAGTAAGAAGTGAACAAAAATAAGCAAAATCCCCTTGACTCATTTAGGATGCAAATTGCAGTTGAAATTGCCTTCAGGAGTGTACTCAGGGAATTTTCCGTGTACGAATAATCTTGAAGAAATTGTTGTGGCATTTCGTTGAAAATAAAGTCCTGTCGATGTGAGGTGAATGGAATTTAATGGCAAAGCCATTAATAAGAAGTGACATACCACAGCAACAGTCGAACTTATGCTGGTGGCAATTATCAGGTGATGATGTTCGCACATACATTTAAAGGGGTAATTAGGTTCGATTGAACAAAGTGTCCTGAACGGAAGTGTAATCAAACAGTTTAATAGGACCGTCCTTTGGAAAAATTTATGTAGATACACGACTTGGGATTTTAATGAACAAAGAAAATTCCGCCCTCATCTAGAGTAAATCTCAAAGTGTCATTTAAGAGCGGCTTAATTGTTCCTCTTAATCTAATTCGATGACCAACATTAATATGTTGTATGTAGATGAAGTGTTCATTCTATCAAAAGACTAAGGAGCATTACTCGAAACCAAAGGTCCGTACCACAATTGGAATTCTGAACAGGCACTTAGGGGACTCGTCATACTGAACTGCTCCTTTAAACCAACCATTAGCCGTTAATAAAAGCTGGAAATCTTTATTAATCCCCGGTGCTAGGACACCGTATAGTCGAAAATAATAAAATATTTCTTGAGCCAAAACCTTAACCATGCTCTGTCTGTAGGTTCCTTTAGAATTTCAGCGAGTAGAGAGTAGAGAAATTAAAATACAAGGTGGGGCAAAAGTGTCACCCGATGTTCTTTGGCTATAATTTTTTTTATGAAAAAAAAAACTTGGTCCTCGCATTCTTGACGGATATTTTCTTTGAAGGCTTTAAGAGCCCGTGGCTTGTTGACATAGTAGACTCGTGACTCGTAAAAAAACTCCACAAAAAGAAGTCTGGAACGATTAAATCAGGCAACTTGCCGGCCAGTACAAATCGCCAAAACGAGAGATTAGCTGATCCGGAAATGCCGCCCTCAGAATTTCGATTGTGGCTCGTGCAGCATACGCTGTTGCTCCATCCTGTTGGAACCACATGTTCTTCAGTCCCAATTCATCCAATTGAGGAAGGAGAAATCACTGAGCATAGCACTGTAGCGCTCGCCATCCACAGTAGTCGCTTGGTCCGATGACGCCTCCAGCGTAAAGACCACACCACGCAGTAACTTTGAGCAGGTGTGATGGCTCTTCGTGGGTTATACGTAGATTTTCGATGCCCCAGAAGCGATAATTTAGCTTGTTCACATATCCACAGAGATGGAAATGAGCCTTGTCCCTCATGACGATTTTCGGTGAAAACTTGTCTCCCTCGTGGTCGAGATTCTGGATTCCGCGTTCTTTAGGAATACGGCGATTCATGTCTTGTTGACGTGTATTTTGTATCCGTTTACGTCACAAATGTCAAAGCGGAATTGACATTTGCCGCCATTTGCAAAAATTACAGCATCATCAATTATAGAAATAGCAGGTGGTTCCCGAAACTGACATATAGATGGCGACTCTAATAACATATCCATACAACGATACTTGTCAAAATTTGATGACATTTCGATCATTAGTCATCGAGATATTGAAGTTAGGCGTTTGGCGCCAAAAATGTTGCACGATTTCCCCGATCAAAAGTAAGACGGTTGGCTGAAAAGTTCTCGACCGCAACGTAAACATGGCGACACTCGTCAATCAAAGCTAGTGAATGCTAGTTGTGCATCTTTTGACAGTTCCTTACCGAAATTCCAGTCATTTTGGATTCGCAGGTTTTAGTTGACAGTCGTTTGAGTGAGTCGATGTGAATGTTTTTTGTGAAAATGGAAAAAATTGAGTATCGAGCTGTTATTCAATTCTTGTTTTTGAAAGGCAATACGCCTACGCGGATCAAAAATGAGTTGGACTCTGTGTATGGAGACTCCGCACCATCATTTACCACAGTGAAATTTTGAGCAGCTGAATTTAAACGTGGCCGTAAAAGCTTGGGAGATGGTGATCGTTCGGGACGTCCAAAAACTGAACCACTGACGATAACATTGCTAAAGTTCACCAAATGGTGTTAGACGACCGCCGAATTAAAGTGAGAGAGATAGTAGAGGTTATGAAAATGTCCAAAGAACATGTTTGCTTGTTTGTTTGTTACATATTGAATTAAGATTTAGGCATGAGAAAGCTGTCCGGGCCTTGGGTGCCGCGTTTGCTTACGTTAGACCAAAAACGTGTTCGAATGAATATTTCCAACGCTCTGTTGGCGCAGTTTAGGCTCAATAAATCCGAGTTTTGGCGCCGATTAATTACTCTAGATGAAACTTGGATATACCATTATACGCCCGAAACAAAAATTCTGTCAAAACAGTGGACTGCAAAGGGCGAGCCCTCTACAAAAAAAAGCAAAAACAGTTTTTTCGGCTGGGAAAGTGATATCGACTGTTTTTTGGGATAGTAAAGGAGTTATCTTAATCGATTATCTTCAAAAAGGGAAAACCATTACAGGAGCATACTACGCATCATTACTTGCCAAGCTGAAGGCAGAAATTGCGGAAAAACGACCACATTTGCAGAAAAATAAAATCCTGTTTCACCAAGATAACGCGCCGTCTCACACTTTAGCGGTTGCCATGGCGAAAATCCATGAATTACAGTTTGAACTGCTTGACCATTTGCGGAGGGTTGGCAAAACAATAGATCGTGAAAGCCGGTAGGCGGCACCCAAAAATTGTACCTTATACAGTGGTACTGAAGGTACCACTAAGATTGGGTCGCTAGTTGGGGACCCGATACCGAATTACAACGGTCGCAAAATTCTTTTTTTTTTTTTTTTTATAAAAAGGATTCGCCCGAGGTAAAGCGAGGTGAAATTGTCTCGAATAAATAATGCTACTTATCTTTGCTTTCTCTTAGAATTCCAGAGCTTCTGCCTGTCCCGTCAGCCCTGACTTCGTCTATGTTTCCTCCTCACTTTTTTTACATCTAATCCTTTTGTCAAAGCCTCTCGTACTTTTCCCTTTTTTTTCTCTTCGTTTTATTTAGCTTTTCTTTTGTTAAATCTTTTTTTGATTGTTCCTTACTTTTTGATGGTCAACCAAGAAGTGATTAACCCTATCCCACTGATATTAGCTCGGACCGTAGGTCTCACCTATATACACATTCATACATCCGTTCAGATGAGTGCAACGGAGCAGGGCTCCGCAAATTTGCTGAAGTGTGCCACGGTGGTGACCGTCCATCACCGAATAGTGCGTCTGCGGCAGTCCGCCTAGTTCTGTGGCTTTATGTGTTTATTAAACGCAGAGAGTCCCAGACCGTCCATATGGTTCTAGACGTACAGCATTGGGCTTGACGTTACCGTCCTTCATTCCACCGAGACTCCTGTCTCTTCTTCTCGTGGATCTATTCGTTGTCCCATCCGACAAGCATAAAATCAAAAAGACAGAGTTCAAGAACCCACCATTTCTTCCCGCTAATACTCTTCTCTAAGGATACAACGAACATAAAGTGAACGGGTGGGGCAAAAAGCGGATCAGGCAGGAGAGGCCGTGATGGAGCGGAGATGCCTTTTAACGCTAAGGAAACTACCCGATAGGAAAGAAAACATAACACAAGGGAAGAGCCGACGACTTTGTGAATGGCTCTTGTTTACTAAGACATTGGACGCTGGTCTCGCGCCTTCCTCCAAATAATTACTTCAACGGACCGTCCGTCCTACCTGCTGTGGTTGATCCATCAAGATACTGGGAGGGTGCACCAATAGCTGATGGGCCCATGTCTGCTCACCACCCTTCTAGGATTTTGAAAAACCACAGAGAAGAATGTGGATGAGTGGGGCCGAGATAATTCAAACGCGGTCGTACAGTCGCAAATGGTGCTGAACGCTTTGAGCGCCCAAATGACACTGTTATGCCGGAAAACAGCAAAATAATCCACAAAATCATTTTGAACAGCCGTAAAGCAAAAGTGCGTGAAATACATAGCTGGTATCGTCAAGATATCAATAGACCAAGTATTTGGGTATGCGAAAACCCTGTTCGAAGTGAGTAGTTTGCTTACAGCTGACCAAAAACAACAGCGTGTTGATGATTTAAAGAGCTATTTAGAGCTGTTTAAGCGATATATAATAAAAATAATTTGTTCGCACGGTATGTGACAACGGATGAAACATGGATCCCATTGCCGGTTTTCTAAACTCAAAAAAATGCTGGCCGGAAATAGATATGGATCCTATGAAGAGCTGGTCGCCGAAACTGAAGAATTTAAACAGGAAGAGTCTCCGATTGAGTGTGGTAAAAGCTGTGTGTTTGGATTATTATCTACTTTCTTGATGGCACTTGCCTTCTTCGAGGAATGAAAAACCTCCGACAGTATTTTTTCACCTATGGAAAAGTCTTTCATTCACCCGCCGTTCGAAGGTGGTCCAAGTTATTGTCGGGCTGTGTCTGAGGCTAATTACCAGACCGCGTAAGGACACTACTGGGGGAAGGCAATCAATAGCCTCGGATAAATGCTGGCTAGCAAGTAAAACAAAACAAAAATAGACAATGACGCTCGGATCAGCACACATAATGATACGACCTTAAACAGTGAAGTCGAACAAATAGCGAATGCCAAAGACTTCTGTATAGCAGATATCATCCACGAGCTGCGGTTGGATGGGCCAGACAAAGGGGGGCGGAGATCAACAACACATATTGCAGTGGCTGCTACAAGCTAGCATCTATTCGAGGGTCGATATCTTTTAAGATACCTTGAGCTTGCGGCAAGTAGGCGAAAGTGGACAACAATCCACGTAATAATCAACATCAAGGCCAAATTTCCTAAAATCAGCCTGATATGATACCGAAGAATGTTTTATGAGCTATTTGGTAAAACCAACAAGCAAATGAGTTAGTAGAGAGCATACAACTCTTCCTTTTTTTTCAAAGTTGTTCGGGAAATAAAAGAGAAAGAAAGTTGTTTGAGCTCTATTTGGTTTTAGTTGGCTGAAAAAATGAATGTCCTTCGAGCGCGATTCGGATTGAACGCTGGAAGGGATAAAGGGACCTAAACCGTGCTGGCTTATGACTTGAGGCCAAAGTTACTAGATGAATACTTACTTTGGCTTTGGTTGGCTGCTAGCACTGAACCTTTGCTATTTTGCATTTGATTAACGAACCTTAAACTTGAACGCCCTATGTCCAGTTTCTTTGATTGTATGCCAAGTCAGGTCTCAAAAAGTTCTGGCAAATTCGGATTTTCTGTCTTAGGAAATCCAATAAGATTCAAAGTCATGTGTAGTTATTTGTATCGAAGAACTTTAGCTTTATAAATTATTCCTGTCAAAAATAAACTAAACTTTACCATCGTTGACTCTAGAAGAGCCTTTTGGTCGATGTACCCCTAGAAACCATTTATTAATACACCTGCCCCCTGGGAGTAAAGTCTGCTCATCATTTGTCGATAAGTTTCTGGAAGAGATCAATGTCTAAAGCTCGTTTCTCATTATTTCTCGGAACATCTCTTATAGAAGTGTCTTTAAGAAAAGTTTCACCGGACGGCAAAATAATTTCCATAGCACATATAGTGTTTCTTCTACAGTTTTTTCTGTCCATTCATAGCATGTCATGTCAAATTGACCCAATATGCTTAAATTCATAGCAAAATCGTAGCGCTCTTCACGGCGTCATTGCCAGCCTTTCCTTCTGGGGATAGATAAAACGCCGTTGACCTCCTAGAGATGCGCGTCGGTCGAAATTGATTTGCTCTACTTCTCTAGTTGCTCTACAAGTCTCCTCTGAGACTTGTCTAGCAAGTTCATTGGCGATTTTATTCCTCGTAACCCAAAAAAAACTCAGCCTTCCGACTGCGTTAAGTGAAGTCTTGAACACTCGAATTGGCTTGAAGTCGTAATCGGGTTCAGTATGACTTTAAGCTCAGTTTGCTCCAATGGTTTTTTACAATATAGTTCGTTGCCATCTGGATTGAGTATATCTGCGCTTGGACTACATACGCATTCGCATAAGAAATGAAATCTAACGCTGTTGTCCTCTAAAAAGACACCAGAATCGCATCCTTAATTGGTTCTGGAGCCATTTGTGAAGAACCGACTACATTCCTTTCTTGGCTCTGATTCTACCCGAAATCATTCCTAGGCACCAGGAAATTCAATTTGGTACTTTTTAGCAGAAAAAGGTTATGGCATCCTGTACAGCCTATGAACAGCCAAGAGTCAAAAGACAATCATCCTGTACCAAAGACCACTCCTCTTGAAATAAGATAGCTTTGAGTGTGCAGCCTATGTTATGAATATCAAAGGGAGGGAGATTTGTCAGTGCATCTAGAGTAGAGCAAGGCGTGTACATGCTTGTTTGGGTCGACTGTATTATATTCTAACACAGCCCATATCCTCCTGTATTCCTAATACCGATACTGAAAATTTGGCAACACAATTCTGGTCCAGCTGCGCTTTGGCTCCGGCCGGGCTTAGTGGCGAAATCATTCGCCCTTTCTTGGTCATTTTATGTAGTGTTTTACTCTGCAGCTTCTTTCCTGCTTCATTGTTGGAGTGTATTTTAGATATCTCTCACAAACTACGATCCTTCCTCCGTTGATCCCCCTTTAAAGTGTTACTATAAAAGAGAACATCATCCTATCACTCTTCTTTATGATCGTTTTGCTCGTGGCTAGCTCAATGGCTATTTGCATCAACATAAGATCTGAGATGTGAAACTTTTTTGTGCTTTTGGATTCATTCCTTAGGGTTACGGTTTCAGGGATAGTCCTCTCCTATTTATCATTATCGTGTTGAGGCATCTGGTTACAAAAGGACTGTCCATTATTCACACGTCCCGATGCTGCCAATTGCAAGTCTAACGTCAATCCTATGAACATCGGCATCTGGGTCCTTGGTAGACTTTTTATCGGACTCTGAGTTCTTAGTTTGCTATGAGTCTTCCTACACCGAACCGACCGAACATCCTCATTCTCATCTATCACCCGTACAATATCTTTGCGAACCAATGTAGGTTGACATTTGAGGGCTAGGGTTAGTGGACTAATGGATGATGGGGCCACGGTTCCTATTTATCTCCTCTAAAGCTCAGCATTACCAATCGAAAAGAAGAAGGACCAAAGTGAAGGCTATAAGAAGTGATTCGGAATTGTAGGGAAAATAATTACCACAAAAGTAAGATGCATTGAGCGCTCAGATTCTCAGATTAGATGTTGAAAGTACGACGATATTACTTACCGTGTGTATCTTCAAAAAGACTGAACGAATTAAAATCAGTTAAAGTAGACAATCTACCCACCTTTTAGATGGTACTCGTAGGTTGTTAACAAGTCGCTGAATTTCTCAAAATTATCACAAAAATTGTTTTTACCATGATTTGTTATAGAACCGCCACCACCTGCATCCCCATCATTCACTATCATGCTACGAGTAGACCGCACTCTAGAGATTCTCTACATGTGGTTTCCATAAGAACCAACAACATCGACGGATGCAAATTTACAAAACTATCTATTCACCGAGTACATCAATTCCGTTCGCATTTGCTTTTTAATAAAATTGCAGTTAGAAGTTATCTCCGAGTTTGTGTTTTGCTTTCGCAGAACTACAAATCTACTCGTATCCAACCGACATAGGGGTAGAATTTTCTTTTTCTCGGTTTCGAATTTCATAGAAAATAGTGCAAAAAGCAATGCCTTCTGGGAGATTGCAGTTTAAAAAAGTTTCCTCCAACTCCATAGTAACTATTCTCATTACAATGAAACGATTTTTTTTTACTTTTGTCTAATTTACGAACATTCACCTATCCAAGTTGAAAAAGATGAAAAAAAGTTAAGAAAATTAAAATCGATGTTCGTTTCGGATGTTTCATTAATTTGGAAAAATCATTTTTGGGATAGAAGAAATATGATATTCATTCTACCGGCAATGTTTCCATTGAATGATTAACAATAGCAAAGGAAGGAAGAAAAGTGTCATCATCGTGTTTCGGAGATGGCTAATTGAAATGAGAATCTTTTTTGGAATCACAACATGAGGAATCACTTACATTCTATGTCATTCACAAAGCAAATGAGGAATCTGCTAGAAGTTCAGATATATTTACAAAAAGGTATACAGATTTTGTGGCAACTACTGCGGATAGATTTCATTTGGTTCATCATATACGTACCCGGAGGTAATCAGCTACCGATACACTGATAGAGCAAGATACAATTCAGATTACTATTTATTTTCTCAAACCATATAAACATTTAGACTTAAGGGAAACGTAATTTAAATAAATTAAAATTTGAGACATTTCTTATTTTTTTAAATAAAAATAGTATTTAATGAGACTTGATTAAATATTAGCTTATTATTGTAGTTTGGACGGGGTGGCCCTTAGAAAGGTAAGTAGTAGTAGTACGAGTAATATTTACAAGTTTAACAAAATTAACAAAAATAAGCGTTGGCTTAAGCCGAGAGAAAGAAATCAATATTGTAAATTTGTAATTAATAAAAAGCTTCAACTATAATTTGTAGCCTATAATTTAATGCAAATTTTAGAAAGTTGTTTAAAGTGTTCCAGTTTGCGCGGTTTATAATGTTTGCGATCTCATTTAGTGATAGGGCATTTTTTGCTCAAAAGGATCGCCTGATTGAATTTATAAAATGCCGGACATCCTCCTTCGTTCCCAGATTGCACAGTGTACATTCGTCCCCTCAGTTGTTTCTGTATGGCATATAGTTCAGGTGCAAGAGTTCGCCTCTGGCTTTAAATATTGTTGAGATGGACTCTACGCTATTCCGGTTATTAAAGTTCACGCTGTAGCATTCTGTACGTGGATTTTGATTGTCTTTGATGACTTTGCGTCTCGAAAAGTTTCCGTATTGAGTAGTGGATTTTTTTAAACATTTCGTTTAGTGTGCTCTCCCAGTTTGTTTTATTTCCGATTAGTTCGTGCAAGGGCACATTGTGTTCTTGGCTGAGCCTTGACCATTCTGCAAAGAAATTAAGGTTTCGGTTTTTAAGGTACATAGCAACCTTATGGGGTAGACGATGACTTGAGCAAAAACTCTTCTGATATAGAGTAAGTGCAGTCTGAGCGTGAAGATATGTAGCGTTGGTAGTCTAGTTGCCAGAAGTAACATGTAAGTTCAGGCAGCCTAAACAGTTTCTTAAGGAAGTATCTTTGGAGTGTTTCTACCTCTTCAAAATTTCAAGCCCCCCTCACTTGTGCTGCATAGCACATTATTGACCTCATTACCGCCTCGAAAATCTTGTACTTCACGCTTGGTGCAACATTTCTTTTCCCCAGAATTCCTTCCCAGTTGCAATTAATCGCACGTTTAGATTCTTTCAGTTTCTCTAGCTGGTGTTTTTTAAAGGATGCCTGTGAGGTGACCAGAACTCCGAGGTATTTGTATTCCTTGACTATATCCAGTTCCACGTTCTGCCAGGTCCATTTTTCATTCCTTGAAAAATTTCATTCCATTTCGAAAAATCAAGATTTTGGATTTGCTGGTATCAACTTGCAGGTTCCACATACGGTAATACTGTTGAAGCTTGTTAATCATAATTTAGAGCATGTCTTCAGCGTAGAGTAAGAGTTTTGTAGGAAATCTCTCAAGAGGCAACCCGCCCGGAAGAAATTTAACTAGATCATCCAAAAATATTGAGTTTATTTGGAACCGATTAGACAAGATATTCCCGTCCAACACCGTTGTTGTATTGCCTTCGTAAAATTGTTGCAGAACCTTTAGAACTTTTGTTGAGGCTCGTACATATGTTGCTGAGTTTAAGAAGTAGTGATCTTCTATCGATGGTGTCAAAAGCCGCCTTAAAGTCTACAAAGAAAGCGTATAGTTTTTTTCCTCGATCCAAGTAAATCCGAGCGATGTTTGTGAGAGTAAATATGTTGTCAATCGTGGAGAACTCTTTACGGAGCCCGGCTTGAAACTCGCTTAGCAGGTCGTTTTCACATATCCAGGTTGGTAAGCGCTCCAAGATGACTCATGTAAAAATTTTGGTAACAGCATTTAGAAACGAAATCCCTCTATAGTTGGATGGATCATTTGGATCTGCTTTCTTGAGAATCGGAAAAATTATACAATACAATTATACAAAGCTTGTGGAACTTCACCGGCTGTAAATATGTATATAATTGTATGCTTCCGTGAGCTTCTGTAGGAAGTGGCCAGTTGCATTTTTGAAGAACTCATAAGCAATTCGATCTTCCCAGGTGGCACCTATCTATAACTTTTTCAACTTCCTGTAGTGTTATGGGGGAGTCTAAGGAGTTTACTTCGGAATACGTCAGTGCAAAGTGTATTTCATTCCGGTCCACTGGTGGATTCAGCAATTTTTCGAAATATTCCGCCAGAGTAGTCGCTTCAACCTTGATTCCTTGGGCAAATAACGTACCATTCAATGCTTTAGTCAATTTCCAAAAGGACTTGCTGTCTTTGGTGTGCGCAAGTTTTAGCGATAAATTATTTATGTAGAGTTTTTGTTTTTCTTGGCATATGATTTTAAGGCTTCTGTTTGCTTGCTGGTACATACGTTTTATGTGGTCGGTGGACGAAGGTAGGCGAATGATTTTTTTGTGGCTTTTTCACATTCCCAATCATACCAGGGCTCCCTTTCTGGTCTTTTTGCTTCTGTTTGCAAGGGTTTAGATGCGTTCAAGATGCAGTTCGTGAGGATTTTCTATATTATTGATTGCGAAAGTAAGATCCGCTTTGTACCTTTCTAAGATTACGTCTTTCCAGCGTAATTTTGGAAGAAGGCAATTTTGCTGAACTTCGGTATTGGTTTGTCGCAAATTTAACTCTACTTTGGTGGTCTGAGTATGTTGATTCTGAAACTTCTAGGTCTGTTGCATACTTAAGCCAGTTTTCCTGCAACAGACAGTAATCAATTGTTGAGCACGCTGTACCTGTTAAGAAAGTTAAATTTCCTTGTTGATCACTATTGGTTCGCCCATTAAATAAGGAGAGACATATAGTTTCGCACATTTCCATGATTTTTTTCCAGTTTGCATCGGTAACTGGATCTGTTGACTTTCTCACTTCTCTCAACGATCCTTGCACCAGCTCTGGTTCAACGATTTTGATTATTCCCCACTCTTCTATTGAAGTCTCCAATGACCAGAATATCTGTCTCGCCCATTTCCAGCAGAAAATTGTACAAACTCGTCAAATCGTTCATCCAGTTGTTGCAATTGATGTAAGTTGGAATAATATAGGTTCCCACCTTCACTAAATGTTTTTCTAACTTTTTTATAAAGCAGCATCCGATCTTTGTTCCTAAACCTGACCCTGCCATGTATGCGTTCCATATTTTTGTCCACGAACGTTTCAAAAAGTAAAAATATATCGTAGTTATTTATAAAATTAAAAAAATTACTAAATAAGATCTGCTATGTTAAACGAAAGAATATTAAAAGAAACTTTGCTTAAATTAGCTAAACTATTTGAACGGCTGACGGCATTACAATTAAAAGGACTGTATTCGCTCATTTCTCACAGTTTGAGAGCCACCGGCTGCCGCAACATCTGGAGCATTTGACATTTCACCACCGCGTAGTAAGCCGTCAAGAAATGCCATTCCGCCTGCTTCGTCACATGCCAAGTTGTTGTTTACATCGAAGTAAAATGTGTGGTTTTCAATTTTCAGCTTGTCTCCTTGCAATCGTGTTCGGGTGTTTTGTGATTATCTGTTCTTTACGTTGCAAAGCATGTCTTCTTCTTTCGAGCGCCGCGATCGGGTAATCTCTATGCAACGAGATTCCTGTGCCTCTAAGCTTTGTTCCTGCCTGTAAAATTCGCCCAACGAATTCCCTAAATTTGAGTTCCACGATGACATTTCCCGTGCGGTCTTTGGTGGACTTAATTGTCCTTGCAGGTGTTACTATTTCCGCGTTTTGCGTCTCCAAAAGATTTAGCACGAGTTCCTTTGCTCTATCTGCTTCATCTGCACCATTTTCTATCGGCAGATGAAGAATAATGTTTTTTTCACTTTCCTTGCTGGACAACCATTCCACTTGCCGTTCGAGTGAGATGCAGCGGGACTCCATTTTTTCAAGTTGGCCTTGGAGCAATATGTTTTTTTTTGTTGTAGCGAGTGCAATTCTGCTCCGATACCCTCCAAGTCCGCTTTCGTTGACATATCTTTAAATTATTCGTCTAGAAGTACTGACATGGATCCTTCTAAAGGGTTTTCGTTGTTATTTTGCGGTGAGGAATCGGGTGAGATTTCAGCTAATCGGCGTTTTGGTTGAAGATATTGAAGATTGCTGTTGTTTTCTTTTGATCCTTTTTTTGTGGGTTTTCTTTGCATAGGCATAGCACCTAGTTTTATTTCTAGCTAAAGTGTATTTCTACGCTGTATATTGACTCACCCTAGAGGATATGAGTGTTACTTGGGTTGTGATGTGCTCTTTAGAAAAAGGTTAACTTCTTTTATTACAGCATAATCAATTTTATTTAAAAAAATTCGCAGGAGTTTAATATTTGTACGGGTTTTCACTTTGTCCCTCTCTCTCCTCAATTAGAAAGATAATTGTACATTGTTTAGAGATTGAACAAATAATAAATAAAAATAAAAATTTATATCCCCATTAAGTTAGTGCGGATACATGTATGAGGATCTTTGAAAGAAGAAACAAAAATAATAAGTAAATATAAATACGAGTCCATTTGGTTACTGTTATGTATGAGTATATCTAAAGGGTGAGCCAATAAATGGTGTGGCTATTGGTTGTCAATTACTGTCTTTACTAAATTGAATGTGGTTAATCATTTTGACAGATGTCATACAATATTTGGCACTTTCAGTTATGGAGCCGTTTACCACGCAACAAGGCATTTTTGTTACTCAATCGTTATAAATGGGCGATCTGCAAAAGTAACATTTCATAAATTTCGTGAATTTTTCGGTCAACATAATCGCACTAGTGAATCCGGACTTCGTGCAATGTTGAAGCGTTCCGAAGAAACTGATTCGGTATCGGATCAAACTCCATATCAGCATGCTCGGCCAGCACGTAGACGCCATAACATCACCACTGCGAGCGAAAGTGTTCAAAACCAGCCAGGCACTTCAATTCATTGCCGAAGTCAACAATTGGGCCTCACTTATGGAACTTTAGGACGAATTTTAAAAGTTAATCTTCATTTGCACGTCCATAAAATCCAAATTACACAAACCTTTAGACCATTTACAACGTCGCCGATTCGTTAACTGGATGTTGGATCGCCAGGACGATTTGTTATCGAAGTTGATCTTTTCCGACGAAGCCCATTTTCGAACGGATGGGTACGTAAGTAAACAAAATTGTCGTTTCTGGGGAATAGAAAACCCATACGAGATGCAGGAAAAACCGATGTATCCCAAAAAATTCACAGTATGGTTCGGATCACGGGTTGGCGGCATCATTGACCCGTACTTTTTCGAAGATGAGGTTGGAGAGACAATTATAGTGAATGGAGAACGTTACCGCAACATGTTAATCGGCTACTTTTTTTCGTAAATTGAATAAATTGGATCTGGACGATCTCTGGTTTTAATAGGATGGTGCTACCGCCCACACAAGCCATCAATCAATCAATTTATTGCGTAAGAAACTTGAAGGTTGCATTATTTCCGCTAGAGGAGAAGTTAATTGGCCTTCAAGATCATGCGATTTCAAACCTTTAGACTGTGGCATTTTTGAAAAATAAGGTCTATGCCAATAACCCAGCGGCAATTCAGGATGTCAAACATAATATCCAAACTGAAATTGCGGCCATTGACTCAATTATTCTTCATAAACTCATCGATAGTTTTAACTTTTGGATGGTCGCTTGCAACAAAACCCATGGTGGTCACATGAACGATGTTGTGTTTCATTCATAATTGCCATAGATGGAACTTTATTAATCAATAAAATTCTACATTGATTTCATACCAAATGTATGTTTAATTTAATAAAAACTTCCACAGTAGCTGTTCGCTTGCTCTTTATAAAATTGGTTAACTAATTTTAGACTATTAAAAAGTTTTCTACATAGCTGAATTCAAAATTCAGTAGCCATTTCTGTATTTGTGTAAGAAATACATTAGCTGATCTATTTACAAAGATAAATAACCGACAAGAAACATCTTTATATAAATTCCAAGACGCAGTGGTACGGATACTTGGAATAGATACTAGATCCAAAGAATTACCACGAAGATGATAATTGTCGATAATTCCAAAATTTATATTGTTCGGTGTACAAAAAAAATTACTTTAATACTTTAAAGCAGTTAATTTCTGATTTTTCTGATATGAAGCCCAGGTCAACCCGGACAGATTTATTATGCCTTATTGCAATCATATTCTTAAATCTAACAATTTCACTTGGAACTAAAGATAAAAAGTAAAGGGTGGGAGCGGTTAAAGGGAGTTAGAACGTGAGGCATATGTGGAAATAAGACTGTTCTGAGGTGGTAGTCGAAGAGAGGCAGAATATCGTTAACTTCACGAAGCTGGACAAAAAAAATATTCAGTGCAGTGGCTAAAAGAAAAAATAAATAAAAAATACGGGTATCCCAACTCTTCCGCCCACTGTCATAGTACCGTTCCTTGCACCTGGTCAGTGCTGTTGCTGTATTTATCATTCAGGACGGGCAATGACTGAGTGAATGTAATAATCGATGGATAGCGGGTTGTGAGGTGTTGCAAAGGCATACCACCTACAATAATTTGATTCGGTAAACCAACGTCAGAATCTTCACTTCGCAGCCTTGCTTAGCATCAGGGTTGCTGCAGCTAATATAAGCGGCGTAAAAATGATCACTTTTCTTCGTACGCCCACGTCAGTAAGTACAGACCAGCAGTTTCGGCACTTAGTGAAACAGAGATACGACTCGAGCTGTCAGAGTTATAGAAATGTGGTCTCGGTCCTACAAGACCAACATTATAGACGAAAACCGAAAAAAGTTCAAACAAGACAGAAATAACTGCAACGCCTTTCTCAAGCGTGTGAAATTCCAGTACCATTAAAAATAGAGGCAAAAAATACTGTTATGTCCCAAATGCAGTAAAAATTTTTGGTCGTTCGTCAAAAACATTAGAACTTCTGCCTCATCCTCTATCCCAACGCTCATTTACAATGACATTCCAGGTGTCAGCTCAAGGCCAATCTACTTGCTGCACACTTTGCGGCCATCTCAACACTTCCAGATTGTGCTTTGAGTGCGTCGAATTTTCAATGGGACGAATCCACTTTCTCACTCGTATTGCATGAGTTCCTAAAAATCTTAACATTTACAAATCCTCTGGCCCAAATAGTATATCTCCCCTCCTTCTGAAGAGGTGTTCTTCCTCACTGCCAAAACCACAGCGTAAGCTTTTGCATCTATCCTACTCTTTGCCACTCTTTCCGAGCAGATGGGAAACTGCGTTTGTCCAGCCCTTCCCAAAAAATTGCGAATCTTCCTCTCTCTCCTCCTACGGAGCCATTGCACTTAGGTCCCTTCTTTCCAAGGTCATGGAAACGCTGATAAACCGTCAGCTCATGAACTATCTCGAAACGCGAAAACTTCTCAATGACCTACAGTACGGTTTTCGTAGCAATAGGTCCACTGATGATTTGATGGCATCTCTTGCCGAAAAGTGGAACCACAGCGTACATCAATCTGGCGAACGCAAGATAGTTGTACTTGATATTTGGAAGGCATTTCATCAGGCTCTTTTGTCGAAAATACGTACATTTGCTGCTAAGCTTTAGAACGGGAACGGTAGTTCATTAAATTCCGATATTAACAGCATAACCAATTGGGGAACCACCAACAGAGTGGAGTTGAATGCTTCCCAAACTCATTATTGTCTGCTGTCATTAAAGCGAAATCTAACTCCGGCTTTATGTTTGGATGGGACTTACATCATCGAAACCCAAAAACTTTTCATTCTCGATACGTCTGTCAATGACAATGACTTACGTTGGAATGACCACACATTCGATGTCATCAAAAATGATGCGAAACATCTAGGTTTCTTCAAGCAATTTAAGAAATATTTCACCCCCTCTGATCTGGCCTTAAATGTTATAAGGCATTTATCCAACCGAAATTGGACTTCAATGCCTACATCTGGTCAAGTGCTCCTAAAACAGCTCTGCACCTGCTAGATAGGATTCAAAACTGTGCGATAAAACTCATTGGTGATACTAATATCAGTAAATCAATTGACACCCTCGAGCACCGACGTAATGTCTCGTGCCTCACTCTGTTTTATCGCTATTTCCAGAACCAGTGCTTCATAGAAATCGCCAGTAGCATTCCGCCTCTTCAAGCCTTCAACTTTCGGACGTACTCTGAAATCTCGTGATTCGTTCATTAGCCGTACAGCTCGCCTATGGAATGCCATACCGAGCTCTCTATTTGCTATTCATTACAACTTGCAAACATTTAAGACCAATGTACATCGATAGCTCATTTTTCTTCCTCTCTAATTTTCCTTCGCCCGTACTGTGTACAAACATTTTAAGTATACTCGAATTCCTTCAGCGCGCGCTGATTATAAAAAAAAAAAACTTTTGCTGGTCATTAGAAACCACCATCTTGTTATCTGGCCCTGTTGAAGGAATATTAGCAGTTTACCTAGTAAAGAACTGGTCCACCAGGATTACTCATACTCGGATACTTCGTTCAGACGTGCAATAGAAAATTATCAGTTCAAAAGGATGTACATAGTACTGGCTCCAGATTGTTGCTCAATTTCAGTCCACCTGCTACGGTACTTTTTGTCATCACCACATGCTTTATTTTTCACTCAAATTGACTCTTGACCAGTGTCCTTTCAGAAATCAGACCTAAAGTGAATCCACATGCATAATATGATGCCGATCCTCGCTGTCGTGTTCTTTGTTAATAAGTTGAGCTTTGTTCTTCACGCATGGAGCTTAATCTTAATCTGGGTTTATTAAGTGACCAGAAAATCTGTTTCAGATTATTCTTGAGGTCCTTGTTGTATAAATGTCCCTTTCGATATCATTTTTGAAATGCGTCAATTATTACTGCAATCTTCCTTAAGGCTTTCTAGTGATTCTTCTTGTAATATGAGCCAAAAAACTGTCAATGAAACTTTAGAGGTGTTTGAATACTGACAAACAAATTGCCTGCAATTGAATACACTTCAAGGACCTTACTCAAATGTTTCATTTGTGTGAAAGCGGATATTGCTAGTATAAAATCGTTTACCATTTATTTCTATACGTTGCAGAGTTTGATTTGCTGCTTTCTTATTAAATGCTTACTGGATTGTCTTATCTAATTGAGTCTCCTAGGACGTCCTTTCAGCGCTCGTCGCTTCAGTATTTCCTCACAGTCCTACAAATACAATATTTTTACTCCCTTAAGGTATATACCGCATCAAAAACCTCCGATTAAAATCAAATCCCAGCATTATCACTTACCAAAAGAGACAAATACTCGTACATTCCATCAGAAACTTTTGTGTTCTCATTTGCATTAGAACTGTATCTATTCGGTGGCATCCTGCCGTCTTGAGTGCCTGAGATTAACGTCAAACTGATTTGAAATTCAAATTATTTACACGTCACAACCGAACGCGCGCTGTGTTTTATTTTTTTTTTTCCATTTTTCTCTCACAATGTTAGCGACAATATCTGCTCATTCCCTTGTTGATGTGACATTTGGATTTATTCTCAGATTTGTCAAGATGTCACCACCTCACCAAAAAATGAAAGAAAAAAAGTAAACGTCAGCTGTCAGCGATGTAATGATGAGATTCAGTCTGTTACCACTTTCACTGTGACAAGTACTCGTATTTGGATGTCAAATGTTAGTTTCGCGACGAGACAATGTCAATGTTGTGCTGTGACACTTGATGTCAATATGGAGTCGGATTTAAATATTTCAAGTTTTGTACAATAGTTAAACTTTGTGGAGATTGGAGAGTTGTGTACGCATATGTAGGTACAATATTTCTCGAAAAGAAAAAGTGAGAATGTTTTCAATAGATTTCTTCCATAACCAGAACATCTGTCAAGTATGAGTTAAACATTTAACATGTTGCGTTAAGCAATTTATAATAGCGTACTTGAATGGCAGGTAACAATTTAAAGGCACGTAAACAGTAATAAGGAGATTACTATAAAGCTAAGGAAGCTAGCTAGTCTTACGGAAGATCTTATTTTCATTAGACAGCTGCCATTGTATTGCATGCGCATCAAAAGATAAGCTGCACGTTTTTGAGATCTTATATACAATAACCAAGGATCCTGTACCCATTAACAATCAATATTTTACGAATGCTTAAAATACCTTACTCCGGGGCGAATTTGACTAATTACTATCAATTACTTACTTCACAAACTAACTTGAATGACACTACAGTGCGGGGTGAGACTAACGCCATCTTTGGTCCACCGCCTTTAGTTGCGCCCTCTAAGAAAGTTGAAGTTCTCTTTTAGTCATGCGCGCCACCTAAAGCGAGACCTTGCTCAACTGCATTGTCGCTTCACGAAGGGATCAAACACTTTGTCTAGAACGTTAATATTTGTTCGCTCTATATGTCCCAGCCGTCTTTGGCCACTGATGCGAGCTTTTGAGATTGCGCCGATGTCTGAAAAGAGCTCGTAGGGTTTGCTGTAATAACGGTTCCTGCATGTACGTAAACGGGATCAAAAACAAGTCAATGAATCTTACAATATCAATTTTCCCGGAGAGGGCTAAAGCCCCTTTTTATGGCTTAATACAAGCTTAATACTAAGACTTAAAAACTAACAAAAATACTGAAGAGCTTGGAACCAAGGGAATGGCGGAGGAGATCTAGTTTGAGACGAGGAGTGCTCAGGTTGAATTCAAAAACGGAGAGGTTTGGGCTGAACTTTCGGAGAATATGGGAGATTGGTTCTTTGGAGACATAAGAATAGCAGGGGACCGATAGATAGAAGAGACGAGGACGAGGTTGCAAAGGGAGGCGCAGTCGATGAAACCTGAGAGCAGTTGCTGAATGAGAAGAATGTCCGATATATTCCTACGTTCTTCTGAAGAATTAAAGTTTGAAGCGGTCTTGGTAGGGACTTAGGATTAAAGGGTCGTTCCAGGGCAGACCACGGGGAGCGAATTGGAGGAATTGGCGTTGAATACCCTCGATTCGGAAAATATGATCTCAGCGAAAGGGAGACCAAGCTTGACTGGCGTACTCAAGCAGGGGCCGAATAAAGGAAACATAGACACATCTGGCTACGTACGGGTTGGGAAATTCCTTAGACAGTCGTTTAATAAACCAAGTAATGAGTTGGATTTGGGACCATCTTATCGACAAGCGAACGAAAATTAAGCTCTCTGTCGGATAATACGCCATGGTCTTGAAAATATTGCACCAGGGGAATAGGTTGGCATAATGGCATAAGAGAAAACCAAGTCGGGGAGGAGATGGGTTACATTTACGTGAGAAGATTATGCTTTGGCATTTGGCGACATTAAGCTGTAGGCAGTTTCTGAAGCACCAAATTGAAAACCGATCGAGATCATCTTGAAGAGGGGCAGAGTCATGGGGAGAAGGAATAGTTTTAAAAAAGTTTGTGTCGTCAACCTAAAGGTAGAGGGGGGACTGTTTAATGACGCTCTCAAGATCATTAATAGTATAAATGAAGAGAAGAGGACCAAGATTACTGCCTTGTGGAACTCCAGATGAGGCCAGGAATGGAATAAAAAGCGCGGACCTAAATCGAACACTATAATATCTTATCAAACGCTTTAGTGAAATCGGTTGCAATAACTTCGATGTCTTTGCCATTTTTTAAGGCTGCGAGAGCAAAAGACACGAATTAAACTAAGTTTGTGGTAGTTGATCTGCCTTTTAGAAAACCATGTTATCTGGGCGAAACAAAAGACTTTTATTTTAAGTTTTATTTTTATACAAAAAATGCTTTCAAGGAGTTTGGGTATATGAGGGAGTTTAGCAATGGGACGATAATTAGTAACTTTATGCTTAGATCTCTTTTTGTGTATCGGGATTATAAAAGAGGTCTTCCAAATCTGGGGAAATTCTCGAAACAGGTGGGAAAGGGGGAGAGATCCTCCTAGGACGGGTAGAAATTCATCATTAAGTTTTTGTAACTTTTCTTCAATAATAAGAAGATCGCAATTTTGAGAAACAAAGTGAGGAAGTTTGGTAGTCCATTGCAGTAAGAGCGATTTGGTACAAAGGAGTTATTGTCAAATGATTGTTTCAATGATGATCACTTGTAAATTTGTTTTCAAAGGAGAGGCACGAAGGATAAGGAAGGCATCGAATAGAGATCGAATTGGAGAACTAGAAAGAAGCCTGGCTTAGATAGGTATTGACTTTACGGGAATTAGCTTTGTGAAAATTGTAAGAGGGGAGAATTGCATGGGAAGGCGACTGGAGACCAGAGTTGTGGAAAAATCAAAGAAGAAGAGGAGGATAAAAGTTGAAAAAGATAGAGGATAACTAGATACTGAGTCTGTTAACTGATCTGAGAAGAGACTTTTCTTACTAGAAATGGGACTGTTGTAGAATCGATGAAAAAAGATAGCTCTTCAGATAGAGTCCATTTCAACTGAGAGTCCGATAAGTCAATCACATTATCAATTGCATCAATAGCAAGTTGGTAGGATACGATATGTAGAATATATAATGTAGCAACACATAACGTATAAGAATGTACGCGCAAGTTTTATTTTAACTGACACAAAGTTGATCCTTCTAAGATGAAGTGGCAACAAAAGAGGAGTCAAAGTAGTGAATGGCCAGTAGAATACTTTGACAAGGAGAGTCAATCAAAGGAGATATGCGATCAACTTCCCAAAAAACATTGAAGAGGATAATAACTCCAGGTTTTTTATGTTATATCATATGAGACTGACCCAAAACGATATGGGGCTTAGAACGTAGTCCTCTTACGTTCTAGTAATGGAAGATGAAAAGAAAGATTTTGCTTGACTTGTTAGGTTCGAATAAATTTATCGTGGTTAAATTGACTGCGTTGGAGGTGTGAGACTCTTTTGGAGTGTACATACCAGTAGTTGCGAAGGGCTGGAAAATTGTCTGTAACTTTTAGGAGAAGCGTGTTGAAAATGCCGTCATACTTTATATAAAATTCCCTGAGACTGGCAACATCAGGAAGGTGTTCCTACTGGATGCAAACCATGAAGCTTGTTTTTGTTTTACCCTCGGAGCACACCGAGTTACGTCTATCGTGTAGATAGGGGAGATATAACGTATATTCTCGTATATCTTTTTATCTCTAAATCTAGAGAGCGCGTAGAGGAATTGCTGCATTAATTTAACAGTGGCCGGCGAAAGGCCGTCAGTAGAAGAGGGAGAGATTGTAGAGGAGTGGTTTGATGTCGCAACAGACAATATGTGAGACAAGTGGGGCTTAAAATGTGAGAACTCATGAAGTTAGGTTACTTAGCTCCAGTTCTGTAGTCCAATTTGAGGAGCAGGGGTTAAATTGAAAGAGACACGTTGACGTTGTGGGTTGGTTTGGAGTGGAATAGGGTAAGTTTTAGTATTAATGGAAGGCTTATAATTAGGAAAAATGAAACTCCAATTCGAGCTGGATTTGTTTTGAGAAGAGAAGGTGTGCCTTGGTAATTGGAATTTTTCTTGGTAACTTATTTGATGATTTTGTCATGATGTACTGCTTAACTTTATCCTGGTTCTTTGTGGAATTATCCAACCACATGCAATCACCCATATTTCCAAGACTGAAATCGCTGTTTAGTGGATTATGAAATATCTATTCATATTTGGCCGGAAGATTAAGTGCGAAGCTGTGCTTGCTTCTGTGGTGAGATGTTGGAAGGAAATTGCAGAGACTGATGGTGATGCTATATCTCTTTTCGAAGAAATTCAAATCAACATCAGCGTTTTGGGGGGGCCTTTAAAAAAAGCGTTGTGACCAATTGGTTCTTGGAAATAAGCTTATCTAGTCTACGTTGCCATTAGGAAGGTGTCTATTGTTGAACTACAATAAAAGTGATCGATGAGCTTCCGTGGGTCGGCGACTGGAGGAGTTGACATATATTTCATTAATTCAGTCATGAGTGATGTATTATAGTGGACATTCGGGTAAGTCTGGGGGTAAATAGGTATGTCATAGGTTAGGGTTCAATATTACACATGCGGGATCGAGTTACAATAAGTTCATCACAGACATTGTTCACTTTATCGAAGATAACTTGGAGTATAGGATCGGACTGTTTGGAAGAGAGTTGTTTATTCGACCAAGACTAGAAATGGATGTCAGTGTCATCACGCAGGGAGCTTATCAACTCGCACGTTTTTTGATTAGAAATAACCTGCGCGGAACAGATGGCTTCGATCTCGTTCAACACTTTATCCAGACGTGAGGGAGTTTCTTCATTCCTGGATCTCACGGAGTGTAACCCGATTAGATCTGTAATTTGCTTATCCATTTACAAGATTTTGGTTCTATAAAGTCGGCCGAGTTATTAACCAAGTTACATAATCCTTGAACACTTTTGATATTGCTTTCAATAATCGAGATTTTGTCCGTAATCTTTATGCCGAGTGCTTCTTGGTAGGAGTCATTGGAGTCACTTAGGCATTTTATTAACAAAGGATATAGGAGAGTGATATACTCTTATCGAAGAATTCTTTTGTAAACACCGTATTTCTTTTGTTTAACCTGATACAGCCGGCATGAAAAGCTATTCGCAGATGTTCTCGCAAGCTATCCAGTTAGCATTGCTGTTATCGATTCGACAACTAGCGATTCCGCAAAATATGATGGCATGACTAGATTTTCAAACAAAATCGTCTTCAATGACGAGGCCCATTTTCATCTCAGCGGCGGCTACGTTAATAAGCAAAATTTCCGCATTCGGACCTATGAAGCCCAGAGATTTTATCGAGAAACTCATGTAATGAGTCACTGTTTGTGTGGTTTATGGGCAAGAGGAATTATTAGGCAGATTTTTTTTGCTCCTAATGCTGTTCTTGTGAATAGATAACGTTATCGTATCATGATAACTAATTTTTTATGGCTCAAATTCGATGGTATGGATGTGGAGGATATATGGTTTCAACAAGACGATGCCACATGCCAATGCGACAATAACTTATTTGCGCAACAATTTCCCGAGACTCAATATCTCGGCGAACAGCTATATCAATTGCCCACAAAGACCATTCGATTTGATACCTTAGGATTTCTTAAGATTATATCAAAAATGAGGCCTATACCAATATACCAGCAACAATGCAAGAGCTAAATGACAAGATAATAAGACGTACCCGTCTTGGTGAAAAAAAAAGGAATTCTGGTCGAATGTCATCCTAAATTCGGGCAAACGAATTGATATTTTCCGCCGAAGCCGCGGTGAAAATTTGGCCGATATTATATTGGGTCTACAAGTAAATTTCCAGCGTTTGTCAGAGATGGCGCCACCAGTGGATCCCGGGCAGAAATGTCAGACCCCATGTGTTTTATTTGTAGGTTTTGTATCTCTCAACAACTTTGCAGCGTTATATTTGAGCAGTTCGTACATTTTATCGAGCAAAATCATGGCAAGTTTAAAGCCAAATAAACGTCATTTGAGGGAAGCGCTGCTTTTATTCTTTAATATGAAGAAAAGTGCGGCTGAGGCCTATCGTTTGCTTTCGGAAACTTATAGGGCGGAATGTATTGGTGAATCGACGTGCCGCGAGTGGTTCAAACCGTTCAAAAGTGGTGATTTTGGAGTTGAAGACAAAGATCGCCCCGGAAAGCCGAAAAGTTTTGAAGACGAGGAATTGGACGCTTTACTGGATGAGGATCCGTGTCAGATTCAAGAAGAACTTGCTGCATCATTGGGCGTCACGCAACAAGCCGTTTCCCTGCGCCTAAAAGCACTGGGATTCATTCAAAAGGTTGGAAACTGGGTGCCGTACGAATTGAAGCCAAGAGACGTCGAACGACGATTTTGCATGTCCGAAATGTTACTGCAGCGGTATAAAAATAAATCATTTTTGCATCGTATTGTCACTGGTGATGAGAAATGGATTTATTATGATAATCCTAAACGCAGAAAATCGTATACAAAGCCCGGTGAGCCCGCCCAATCGACGCCGAAACGAAATATTCACGTGAATAAGGTCATGCTCTGCATATGGTGGGATCAAAAGGGTGTCGTATACTACGAACTGCTTCCGAGTGGTGAAACCATCAAAGGACCATTATATCGAACCCAACTAATTCGTTTGAAGCGGGCATTAAAAGAAAAACGGCCAGAATATGAGACCAGGCATGAGTCCGTCATTTTTCATCACGACAACGTTCGGCCACATGTTGCGGTTTCGGTGAAAAACTATTTGGAAAATAGTGGATGGGAAATTCTGCCTCACCCGCCTTACAGTCCAGACTTGGCACCATCTGACTACCACTTGTTTCGTTCGATGCAGAACGCTCTTACGGGAATACGCTTCAGCTTAGTAGAGGAAATCAAAAATTGGCTCGATACGTTCTTGGGCTCGAAAGACGAGAAATTTTTTTGGACCAGAATTCATAAATTGCCAGAAAGATGGGGGAAAGTTGTAGCTTCCGATGGACGATACTTTGAATAAAGCATTGTAACTAAGTTTTCATAATAAAACTTCAAATTTTGGAAAAAAACCGCTGAAAACTTACTTGTAGACCCAATATTTCACACATAATTATATCGACCAATAAGCATTATTCAATAAAAACAAAACTAAAATTATTCCAAAACAATTTTTTATATCTCTCTTTTCTTCGTAAATATGTAGTATTGCTGGCATTATTGGAAAGCCCCTATTTTAACACAAGCTCCGGTATCTTGGATGAGACCCCTGACGGTAATCTCATGGCAGCCCCTATACACACCACCGATACCACCTGCATATCCTATAGTTTTACATTCTTTGATGTTTAGGATTTGCATGAGGTTATTTCCTAGTACGGACTAGAAAGAGGGGACTTTACTCCACCCTGAGGAGAACCTTTAACGGTAATGATATTTAATTCCTCATGGCCTGAATTTGCCTTTACTATCCTTTGGTATAGCATTCTGCTAATCTGCTTTGCTATCTTTGGGCTTGCACCTTTCCTAAGGAGAGCATTTTCAAATAACCTGAAATTCGCATTGTTAAGATGTCCGTGAACCCTAGCCCTCTGCTTTTTGAGTCTATATCGTAGTCCAAAATGCGCAGTACTGCGTTTGTAGATTTGCATTTTTGCGTATAATATATCCTACTTTATGTATAGGCCAATCATCTTATTCATACTCTTTAACAGGAAAAACGAACGGCCTTTGAAATAATATAATTATGAAGATTCTGTGGGATACCTTTCTTAGGTATGAAGATTACTTTACGAGTAACTGCTCTCCAAATCAAAGTTCCCGGAATTTATTCAGACAACTTAAAATTCAAGTTTATTCAAGCTTCGTCATGACGGTGTCGGTCACTTTACTCGTACTACTACCATAAAGTAACACTGTTTCCACATTTAATCTGAACAGTCTCAGCTGTCTACATCCAGTTCGGTACCACCATTTTCCGAGACCATGCTTCCTGCTGCTTACTTTCTCGACTTGCTGTCCGATAATGTGCTGGTGTCGTGTTGAGAAATTAAAGTGCTTACCGCCTTCGTTTTAGTATTTATTTTGAGCCCTATTATTCGCCTCTGGCTCTAAGTTGTGGGCCGTTTTGTGTCAGTCCAATATCCTGTAAGAGAGCAGGCAGACGTCATTAGCGTAGTAGAAATCTCGATGATATGATGTCATAGTCCATCGCAGTCCCATGCTTCCTCCAGATAGCTACCTGATTCATACCAACTTGATCAAAAAGTTCAGAAAATTAAAAATACAAGTTTATTCATCTAAATCTATTTTGTCCCCTTCAAAGTAATACCCATCGACTGCAACACACTTATGCCAGCGCTTGATCCAGTCCTCGAAACATTTTTTATATTCGGTTTTCGGTATGTCCAGCAGTGCTTCCTGCGATTTTTCCATTATTTCCTCTCAGCGCGGCTGCTGAAACGCGTTCCCCGTAGTGGTTTTTTAACTCGATTGAACAGAAAGAAGTCACAGGGAGCCAAATCAGGTGAATCCGGTGGCTATTGGATGGTATTTATGCATTTTTCGTCAAAAAATTACGAATAATGATGGCACTATGCGGTGGTGCGTTATCATGGTGCAAAATCCACGAGTTTTCTGTTCACAATTCTGGTCTCTTTCGGCGAATTGCTTCACGCAAACGTATAATACTCTTTGTTTACTGTCTGGCCTTCTGGAAAAAAATCATGATGCACTACACCGTTGTTATCCATGAAAACCGTGAGCATTGCCTTCTTTTTTGACTGAAAACGAAATGTTTTTTTTGGTTTCGGCTCATTTGGTGAACGCCATTCACTTGCTTGATGTCTGGATTGCGTGTCGTACTTATACTCATAAACCCACGTCTCGTCTCCAGTAATGATCCTTTTGATGAATGTGGAATCGGATTCAGCCTCGCAAATCATCTCTTTTGCGACGTCAACACGGTCTCTTTTTTGCATGAAATTGAGGGCTTTTGGCACCAACTTTGCTGATACAGGACGGAAACCCAAATCATTAACCAAAATGTCTTGGACGGATCCATAGGCAATGTTCAAGTCCTCCGCTATCTCTCTGATGGTTAATTTGCGGTTATTGACCAACATTTCTTTTACTTCATCAATGTATTCGTCGGTTTTCAATGTCGATGGTCTGCCACTGCGTTCATCATCTTCGATTGACTTACGACCACTTTTGAACCACTTTTGCGCTCGTGTCACTGGTAAACGACCGTTTTCTTTAGAGAATCGTTGCCGAAACACTTTTTCAATATTTCCAACGTTTGCGCACCATTAAATCCGTTTTTTACGCAGAATTTAATACTCGTACAAGCTCGCAAATTTAAATCCATTTCTAAAATTGTAAAAAATCCCAAACACAAACAGAGATGTGCTTTTGGCTACGCAACTTTTGCAAATGTCAAGCTATGATGCTAAGGTTTAGAGGAAATGTCAACAACAGACTTACCAACTTAAAAAAAAAACCGAACTCACATCGGAACAATGGGAGCGCCACACGGTGCAGGTGCAGGAATTTTTTGGTCAAGGTGGTATGTATAAATCAATCAGCTTTTTCATACTCTTTAACATGAAAACCGAAAGGCTTTTGGGCCTATAGGGTTATGGAGATTATGGGGGTTATCTCTCTTAGGTATGAAGATTACATTAACTGCTCTCCAAATCAAAGGAATGTATTCCAGTATGAGACTTGCTCTGAAGATTCGTAGTAATGTCGAGGTGAGTCTACTAGACGGAAGTGCTGGGAAGATACCGTCCAGTCCTGGTGGTTTGTAGAATTGGAATGAGATTACTTCTCGTTCCCTCTTTTCAAAACTTACTTGCAGTCAAACGATCTAATATAAATTTAAAAAAACACCGTCTAGTGCTTGTTGGTTCGGTACATTTATAATTCAACAAGAGAAATTGGAGTCTGTAGAAGGAGCTCAACTGTTGCCCTGAAAGTGCCTGTAAGATTCCATTCTGGAACTTTCAGTGTGCTTATGGGGATGGTATTTTATTTCGATAGGAACTTTTGTGCCCTAGCAGTGTCCGGAATGTGTCTCAAGCCATCAAAAAAGTAACTCCAAGATTCCCTTAGTTCTTTGTTGTGAAAGAATTCCTGTAGTCCTCTCAGTTATGTATAATTCGACCTTACTGAATTGCTTCTTAGCTGTTTTTCAAAGTTTTTCTAGTTTGTTTTTCTACCAGGATATCCTTTTTGTGAAGGCGATACAATCATGTCGGCCAAGTTCATGGCTGACCCATTCAATTCCACTGTTGTACATATTTAATTGTTTTACGATAAAGTTTCTCTGCGAGAATCCGAGCATATCAACACCAATCCCATGTCTTTGGATTCGTATAGAGTGTGGCCCTCATCAAACATAGAGTCCTCATCGGAAACCCTCCAATCCTGAACTTATCCTAACGTATCACATTATCAAAAGTTGGTTTGTTCGTCTTATTTGCAATCATAATATTGTTGGTTAGTAAGAACTCCAGTAATAGTTCAGCTCTCAAGTTGTGTCTGTGCCGCCCAATACCTTCTTGTGGGCGTTAGCACTGATAAGTGTCTACTAGTGTCTGGAAAGTCTCAAGTGGTGCAAAGTCAGAGTCGTCTGTAAAGTACGATGAGGGCATAATGACCCATCTTCTACTACCACTAATATCCACTTTCATCAAAATCGCTGCTACGTCTCTATATAGAAATTCTGTAAATGGCAAGATGTCAATGTCAGTGCCTGCAATTATCGCAGCCTTGGATCTGGCTGCAGTTTAAAACAAGTCGCTCAAACGATTTCGAAGCTCACCTTAATTGATATCATTAGTCGACCATGTGATATTAAAAGCAGAATCCATGCTTGCGCTATGGCATAAATCATGTCCTCCCTCCAAGTCTGGGCAAGACCTTTAGTATTTGGACTCAATTACTCCTCTAAAACATCATTCATAAATTTCTTCTTTTTTTTTGCTTAATTGTCATCAAGCGAATGGTTCGAAATCAAAGTTCAAGGAGCTACCTCATGGCATTTTCAAAACACTCTTGTTGATGATATCTCACATGTCCTCCATGCGCCTTAGAACATGTCTTCAGAAGCTCTGCCCATCTGTTCCATATATCACAAAACAGACGCTAGTCATTTGTCTTCTTTAATGTCGTGTCACCGAAACTAAGACAAACTATAAACTATTCGTTTATTTTAAAGAAAATATGGCGGCGTCAGAGTGCTAGGAACATGATTCATGTCACTGAAGAAGAAAAAAAGAAAGAAGAGAATCGCATCCAGGGTTGTGTCATGTTGTTCCAGAGCAATACATAAAACTATGTCACTTCCACTCTATTGAAGAAGGGTAGGAGCCGAAGTTTTATATCATGAGAGGTTGCCTGTGCAAAATATTTTTTTTTTAATTTCAAATCGGAGGCATAAGTTGGGTGGTATATAATGCATATCCTGTCGAACAATATCCCTAATTTTCAATTAAACTGCTGCTGGAGAATCATCGGCCCAGTCTACCGGTTCATCAACTTTATGTTTAATGCTTTTTACTCATCAGAGGATGCTTTCATATTGATTCGTAATAACAGGCATCGATGATTGCCCGGATCAATTTCATACAATTTCTCTGCCATCCTTTGGCAGGGGCTGTGAAAGTTGTTGGAGGCAAGGGAGAATTTTCCAATTTCCAATCAGTCTTTCCTTTCATTGGGAATCAAAAGGGTTGAGGGGAGTGACTGGGTCTACAATTAGCACCAATTGTGGTACTCGTAGTAGTCATATTTAATGACACTTGAGTACCGATGACAGGATAAGGTCGGTGGTAGAGAGTGAGTTTAACTGAAGGAGTTACGTTGAAGGATGCGAATACTAAATGAGATTTCTAACATCAACACAATCGATGAGGTTTTATGCTCGTGCATATCTATATCTCCTGTTTCTCAATGAAGTTGTAAGCTAAAACAATAGAGCACGCACATGCTCGTACTCAAACTTTTATTCTTAACTGCATTAGGTAAGCTCTTCTCCGGTGCATCCTGTAATCGCTTTCGCTTATAGTTAACTCCTTCTCAGCTGCTCAATTCGCCACCTACCACCCACTTAGAAGAAAACTTCCTTAAAGATCCAAACAGACATCCATTCGTAAATGAATTACAATTTAATTTCAACTCGAATAAGGAACCATAGTACTCATACGTGTAGATACGAATATATTCTGGTTCACAACTCTGGAAAACTTCTTCGTCGAAAACGACGAGTAGATTAAAATGATGAATCCAAGTTGAAGTAATGGGTTTCCAAGCAACTGGCAATGAAATTCAGTTTGCTTACTGCTCCAATGCTGCTTCGTTACGAATAACGAGTATGAGTTCGAGTATTTGAATGAATACGAATATCTCAGTCCAAGTACGAGTATCTCGTATCTATGGCACCCAATTCCAATTCAGTTTTGATGGACTGGTACCGAGTACTAACGATAGAAGTCAGGCCAACTCACTATCTATCCGTAGGCCATCTATTCCTTCTTAGTCCTAACATGTGTACTTCAACGTACCTACCATAAAGTTCGAAGGAAGCTTGTGAAATTTTGTGAAGCGTAAACCAACAGAGAGGACAGAGGCGGAACTATATATGTACATATACGAGTATATGATGGAACTTCCTCAGATATTCGTACCATCACCATTGTCGTGGTTGTTGTCCTTTAAATAATTTCTGGAAGTTTGTCGGTCTAGGTTATGAAGAATTTTCGGGGGTAAAGTGCGTTGCTGTTGATGGTGGTGATGGTCCAAATCTCCCCCAAGACTCCCTAACTTGGTGGAGGCAAAATTTTGAGCTGAGTGTGCTCGACTGCTATAGCCGAGGATAATGTTGAATATTGCCACTTGAAAGCCAACTCGCAACCAATTTATGTGCGGATATTGACGGTTGCTTTAGCAACTTGGTGAAAAGTTTTCGTATGCCAGGTTATTGGGTGTAGTAAGGATAGCCTGATACCACCGTTGTTGTCGAAACGTGATACATGGATGAGAATGATGATTGTTTTGGGGTATACCGTAGAATTGGAGAATTGTACAGATACTCGTATCTTGCCGGTTGAGTACTCGTAGCAGCGTCACTTGAAGTTGAATATTTATTCGAATAGACGATGATGGGATTGTAAATACAAGCCAATAATCACCAAGTTAAGCATTTTAAATTGGAGTTTGATGCTGGCTGGAGGGTGGAGTGGGAAAAGGTGGTAATGTAAAGTTTTGCAGTGGTGCTAAAAGCACGCACCACAGCTTGATTTTATTAGCTTAATTTGGTGTTGTTTTAGAAGAGGACTTGTTATACATATAAAGGGTAAACCATGGGAAGGGATATTAGACACGTCAATTAGGACGGATGAAGAGTCCTTCGGAAACGAACAGTGTTTGTGTTTCGGTTATGTTTATACTTCCAAAATCAAGAATTTTTAACTTAAACTGTAACACTAATCCCTTTCCATCGTTTTCGATCACGTGCATGTTGTTCCCTAAAAAAGGCATGCTGACATTGTTTCGTCCTTAACTTCGATCGATGTGTACATAGAAAGAAAGACTCGTTCACATTTCTCACATTGAAAATGGTCACATCTTCTGCATTCGTTTTCTCTTGAACAATTATCATATTATCGTCCATATTGACACCTACCTTCCGCACTATTTGTTCACTTCCCGTGACAAATTTCAGTAGGATATTGATTCAAGAATGCACACCTAAAGGCGCTGTTCCCACAGACAAGAGTAGCCAAAAAGATATCGAACCACAACAAGAATTGAGTGGAAAGAAGCAAAGAAGCAATCTTTCAGTTCAATAAAGAGTTGTGCGATTCTAGCAGCTGGCTTCAAGCTCAGAATGAACGCTCTTTGGAACAATAAAGCACACTTACTCACTGATGCGTAGGAAATTGTGCATGTTTTGTAATTATCATTCAACAGTTACTGCTAAGGATACTTGGGAGTAAAAAGAAAAAGGTTTTCGTCCACCCGACCAAAATATGTGAAATAAAGGGAAAGCAACATCTAACCAAAGGGTCGACAGTCTCTTTAACATCGTGTAAAACATTTTGTCTAGCGTATTATGTAAATGACTGGTGCCATGCCAAGTAATCCAGATCGATGCGCATCAGTTTTTATCAGTTTTAAGGCCGCATGAGACACCACGTCTAGTTTTGGCACACCCTCCAAATTGTGCAAAATGACGAAGGAGATCGCTCGCTGTTCCGTAAAGGTCGAAAGTAATCTCACCGAGACCTTGGAAACTAAACGATAAGTTCCGCCGGCCAGTTATTGTTTCTCTGATCTAAGAAGCCAATTGAGGAATGAGGCCTTGTCAGAATATGCTTGAACCCCTCTAATCGAAGATCCTACTTCGTGCCATAGAAGCATGAATATAAGCAGAGACAGATGAAAATGCCTTTGGTTGTTTTGAATGCACAATCCTTCATGGGATTTTTGGTAACGCTTATGTTGTGAGATACAAGGGCAAGGTGAAAATCAAAACGGCCTTTATAAAAAAAATAGGCGGATCAGTTGCCTGAGCGACTGAGACTTGTACAGCGAATGGATGTTAACGCTGTGGTTCCAAAAGTATTTGACTACCACTAGAAGAGGCAATATTGTAGAGGATTATATCCACTTTGGTGACATGTAGGAGTGGATTGAGGCCGAATTGATTTGCACAACTAGCGGCAGTCGGTACGCGCTAACTGGAAAGGTTTATTGGGTGAGGCTCAGAGTATAACGTCATCTAAATTAGCAAACATAGGGTGCGTAATTGCAGAATATTGGCAAAGAAACATTGATAGCACGAAAATATATAACAGAATCCGAGTTCGGAAAACTGATGTGTCCCTTTAACTCACCTATGGACGACGCCGATAAAAAGACATCCAAGTACGCCTTCAAGTACTGAACTGTCAGTAATTTCTATATTTTTGATGGTCTATCTGAATAAATAGACTTAAATGATGAACACATGCATACAGGAACCATGGATGTAGAACAAACGTATCTCCGATTTCGGATGTTTAAGGGGTTTCGCAGAACTATATGACGAGCAATCGGAAAAACAGAGAACTTACCTTCGTACTCTGTACTATCATTTGACCGGTTGACGACATTGTTGGCTCCTATCCAACATGTGTTACGAAAGTAAGACACCAAGTTATCGACCCAATGCTATCCAATAGATATATTAACGATGCTATTGGGTGGAAAATACTGTCAAAAGCTTCTTTGTCAGAGAATAAGTACATCAAATTCAGAATCCCAGGGCCCCGGCCATCCGACTTGGTTTGTTTTAGGCCTTCTTCTCAACAAATTCGTTGATGCTTCAAAATCTGGTTGGCAGAATTGAATGTGCTTTCGATAACAAAAAATACGCGGTTGGTATTTTCATCCACATACATTGAAGTCGACAACGCAACCTTTGACGGAATGTGTGTATATGTAACTTGGCCAGACAATACAGGGTAGGCGAATCCATACTTTTGTGGATAAGAGCAATGCTGGGGAATACGGCGGATTGCGGATTCTCATTACGGCCAATATGCGGTTTTCGGTGTTTTGGATCCACTACAATGGTGCATGTTGATTGAGTCCCTGCTTAAGGCTCCCAATAGTTCTAACGTCAATTTTATGCAGATGATGTGCCTGTACTGTCTGTTGGATCGTGCCTAGCGACTGTCTACTCTCCCCTACTCTACAACGCAGGTAGCCCTAGACTCGAAATGAGCTTTCAGTCAATCCTCTCATAACTGAGGTTTTTGTCTTTACGAGAAGGACGAAGTAGACTGATATGACCCATTTAGTGCCTTAGCATCACCATCCATTTCTCCAATGAAACTAACTAAACATGTGACGGCGAAAGCTTCTAAGGCGCCTTCGGCCTTCTTTCAGTGCATAGGACCAGTCGGCAAAATGTGGGGCTTGTGACCGACGAGCGTCCCATGGATTTACAAGGCTGTTTGGTGGAACAAGCTTTCCCTAAAATATGATGAGCCTCCCTGCATTTAATATTCGTATTATGTGCTGCTCTTTAAAGCTATCTTCCGTTGAAAAGAAGAGGTCTTTGGTACAAGACGCTCTGGAGGTTTGATGATCTGGGGTTATAGACAACCCGTATGGTGCAGTAATTATGGGAAATGAATTTGCCGATGATCTTCTTGGCACCAATTCTTATTCTGACTACTCTAACTATCTTGGAACCTACCTCCAATTCACCCAGCTCTATAACTGCGCTATCTCGACACAGCGCAGACCAACCGGGCTCCCAGCAATATTTTTCAAAAAGTGTGCCTCCAATCGTTGGCATCCATTTTCCTCCCTACTTCATCTGTCCCTCGCAAAGTTTGGAAGACCAGTTTCATAACCCCTGTCCACAAAAATCGATCAAAGAATGAAGTAACTAACTACCGTCTCGTCCCAGTGCTAATCTTTTTCACGTACCTAAACTGTTGGAACGTTTTTTATATGATGTTCCAGTGCTAGTCGCCTATATCACCAAGTTAGCATGGATTTCTGAAAAGCAGATCAACTCTTACAAGCTTAGATGAATTCGTATTCTTTGCGCTTTCAGCCGTAGAAAATGGCAACGAAATCGATGCAATTGCTACAAGGCCTTCGATAGAATATCTCATCAATTGATCGTTTTCAAATTGCCTTCCCTCGGTTTTGACCCCATATTGTTAAAATGGATATCCTATCTTATCTGGAGAACCATTATTATAGTGTTTGTTTTAGGTCAGCCTTATCAATCCCGTTTTTACCACTTCTGGTATTCCACAAGACTGCCATCTATTTCCCCTCTTTTTCATTTTAACTATAAACGATCTTGAGAGGATTATTAAATACTGCTCCCTATCCATTTACGGCGACGGAACTAAATTCTCCAAGGCTATTTCTTCACCCCTACATTCTATTCTCCTTCAAGAAGACCTCGATAGGTTTTCCACTTGGTGTCTAAAAAATTGCTTAGAGCTTAATGTCTCCAAATGTCAATCTATGACTTTGCCACTTAAGTCGAATCAATTTCCTCCTCGGCTCTGTTTTCTGCATGACCAACCTATACTCCAGGTTTAATTCCTTCACGACCTTGGAATATTATACAATAGAGAGTTAAACTTGCGTTCTCATATTGATGAGATAATCTTCAAAGCCAACTCATCACTTGGTTTTATCAAACGATGGTCTAAAGAATTTTGCAACCCCCATGTGAAAAGGTCACTTTACATTACCATTGTCCGGCCCCTTCTTGGTTCCCCTTTCAGCGAGTCCATGTATCCCTAATCGAGAATATTCAACGTCATTTCCTTCGATTTGCCCTTCAAGGACTACCCTGGGATAGCGCCTTTATCTTACCTCCTTATCGTAACCGCCTCAAACTTCTCAATCTAAATACCCTCGAACAACGCAGAGACGTAGCTGACACTCTCTTCATTCATCGCGTGCTCTCTGGTTCTGTGGATTGCGCTTTTCTTTATAATTCTATTTCCTTCAACACTAACCCTCGTAATTTACGATGGCCTCGTCTCTTCTATATTCCAACCCACCGGACCTCTTATGGTTTTAACGAACCAATCTCAAGCATGCTCCGTAAGATTTTAACCTGAGCACTTCTCGTCTTAAACTTAATTTCCTCCACCATTCGCTTAGTTCTTAACCCTTAATTGTTGCTAGTTTTTTAGTACTAGTTTTTAAGATAGTTTAAGCTTGTAGAAAGCGAAATAGATTCATGTTCAAATTCAAGGCTTGCGGAGTTTTTCAGGACCTGACCTAAGTACTTCCTGCGGCTTCGGTTAGGGCCTCCATTAAGAGTTGGTTTCCATAAGAGCATAATCGCAGATATTATGACTCTCCAGGTTACCAGCAGACCAAACGAATGCACCACGGTGGCTGTGGTTTAAACCTACAATCGCAAGAAGAGTTTTCCAGTTGCTACTCGTATATCTATGTTAGAAATTAGAACTTACGTCATGTTTATTAGTTTACATTTAAAGTAAGTTGTTAAATTTAAGATTTAGTTTCAATAAAGATGATAAATACATTTGTAGATTGATGGCATACTAATGCAATATAAATATTTATACGAACAGCATGAAAGAACCTACGTAAAAGAGAGCGGATTAAATGACCAAATTACACATTCCCAAAATTAAGATATAAATTACCAAATTCATCATACATTCCTATCTCCACCGGGTTCAGAAAAGAAAAACTTAACAGCTCACCTCGTCTCGAAACCACGTCTCCGGTAAGCCAACGACTTTCTTTTCGAAAACTCCATCAAAAAATAAACACTTGCGACGACGCCACGATTTATGACTTTCACAAATGGATCCTGAATCAACCTCTAAGATTTACCACCTCCCAATTTCTTTCCTTTTGCCATAATTCACAAAACATCGCCACTGCAGCACCAGTAGCAATTTACTTCATTTCAAATCTGGTCAGCAGCAATCTTATTTCTGGCCATCATAAGTCGACTGTCATGCCAGGGAATATGAGATGCAATCTCATTTCTCTTTCATCTTTTTTTTTTGCTTCTTGAAGTTGTCAGTGAGTACATAAATTACCCTCGGACTGCGTCCTTGAACAGAGGAAAAAGAAACTTTGCCCAAACCAAACATCCCTTGGAGTAAGAACCACTGCAGTAGACGTTAACTAAATTGTATAGTATCTAAAAGATACATAAGAACATCTTTAGTTGGTTATGCTTTACAAGTTTGTAATAAAAACTCTTGGGGTAGGTTTACAATGTACACTCTCACACCATCTGAGTTGGCGTGTGAAGTTCTCAATTTTTTCTCCGATGCCACCATTAGACAGGGTGTACCTGGTGCGAGTAATTGAGTTGTTAACTTGCCTTACGCTCAGCAACATGCTTCAACACTCAAGTTATGCAAATTGTTTGCATTAAATTCGGTCCTAGATTTTATGAGTTCAAAACATGAAAGCTCAGCTGTAATGCAATATCCTGAAACGTGCATGTAGACAAGGCGACGCCAATTATTGCCAACACCGTAGACCAGCAACGGCAGCGGAGCACTGTCGCCACCATGTAATTCCGTGAGATCTATACCCCATGGTTATTACGGCGGACTTCCCTATGTTCTTCTGGCAAATTAAGAAATTTACGCAGCCAAATGGGAAGAGTCTTGCTGACTTGACTCGAGGGACGTTCTGAGTTCTGAGTTGTTTTGCGTGTAAAGGACCTGTTTCGCCAATGTCGGTGATTAATCCAGCGACATCTATTCATTATGTGTGTAGGAAATCTGGGACTACGAATAGATGGTTACAAGTGAAGTGATGACGATAGGGAATGGCGAGTGAATAAATCAACTCATGTGATGGTATCAGATGAAGGTCTTTGCAACTTGTAGTACGAGTAGCAATGTAACTACGATTACTACAGACTTTACTTTAGCGTCTTTGTGTAGCGAATCAATCATTTGAGTTCTTTAGTCCTTCACGGATTTCGCAGGGTTGAAAGGAAGGATTTAGTGGAAGGAAAGTAATTAACGGTGTTCGGTGTTTACCTCAATAAATTACAAACACAACGCGTGGCCAGAAAGGGATAGAGAGAGGATGAGTGATTAGAGTTTTAGATGATGAATATCCCTTCGGTCTCATGTGGTAGGCAGAAAGTCGTCTAAGGGTTTGATTTATTAGATTGTTGCCGTAACAATTTATTTGAACACCTGACCTCAACAATTTACGCGTTTGAATGTAAGTATAGCAAGGCATAAACTAAAGAGCATCTTAACTTCACATTAAATAAATTTTGTTATGTGATCCTGGAAAAGGATTTCTTAAGACAGCATATATGTATTGGGTCTACAAGTAAGTTTCCAGCGTTTTTTTTCCAAAATTTGAAGTTTTATTATGAAAACATAGTTACAATGCTTTATTCAAGGTATCGTCCATCGGAAGCTACAACTTTCCCCCATCTTTCTAGCAATTTATGAATTCCGGACCAAAAAAAATTCTCGTCTTTGGAGCCCAAGAACGTATCGAGTCAATTTTTGATTTCCTCTACTGAGCTGAAGCGTATTCCCGTAAGAGCGTTCTGCATCGAACGAAACAAGTGGTAGTCAAATGGTGCCAAGTCTGGACTGTAAGGCGGGTGAGGCAGAATTTCCCATCCATTATTTTCCAAATAGTTTTTCACAGAAACCGCAACATGTGGCCGAGCGTTGTCGTGATGAAAAATTACGGACTCATGCCTGGTCTCATATTCTGGCCGTTTTTCTTTTAATGCCCGCTTCAAATGAATTAGTTGGGTTCGATATAATGGTCCTTTGATGGTTTCACCACTCGGAAGCAGTTCGTAGTATACGACACCATTTTGATCCCACCATATGCAGAGCATGACCTTATTCACGTGAATATTTCGTTTCGGCGTCGATTGGGCGGGCTCGCCGGGCTTTGTATACGATTTTCTGCGTTTAAGTTTATCATAATAAATCCATTTTTCATCACCAGTGGCAATACGATGCAAAAATGATTTATTTTTATACCGCTGCAGTAACATTTCGGACATGCAAAATCGCCGTTCGACGTCTCTTGGCTTCAATTCGAACGGCACCCAGTTTCCAACCTTTTGAATGAATCCCAGTGCTTTTAGGCGCAGGGAAACGGCTTGTTGCGTGACGCCCAATGATGCAGCAAGTTCTTCTTGAATCTGACACAGATCCTCATCCAGTAAAGCGTTCAATTCCTCGTCTTCAAAACTTTTCGGCTTTCCGGGGCGATCTTAGTCTTCAACTCCACAATCACCACTTTTGAACCGTTTGAACTACTCGCAGCACGTCGATTCACCAATACATTCCGCCCTATAAGTTTCCGAAAGCAAACGATAGGCCTTCATATTAAAGAATAAAAGCAGCGCTTCCCGCAAATGACGTTTATTTGGCTGGAAACTTGCCATGATTTTGCTCGATAAAATGTACGACACCGATAGAACTGCTCAAATATAACGCTGCAAAGTTGTTGACAGATACAAAACCTACAAATAAAACACATGGGGTCTGACATTTCTGCCCGGGATCCACTTGTGGCGCCATCTCTGACAAACGCTGGAAACTTACTTGTAGACCCAATATATCTATGGGAGTATGACAGGGTAGCTTAAGTCGACATAAGCTAATTTTTGTTTCTGCAAGTGCTACTTATCTACATTATAAGATCTGGATGCTCTGTTCCAAAAATTAAGGCAGTTTTCCTAATCGCTTATGTTTCATGCATTCAACAAAATAGCTTATGTAATGCAGTTTTAAATTAGGCCTCAAAAATTTAAATTTTAGGTTTTAATGGAAACACTTATGTTGAAATATTGAGTGTGAATTTTTAATTTTTTTGCTTCCTGCCGCATTTTTAGAAAAAAACTTATGTTGACTTAAGATGTTTTGTTAAAATTTGATTTAGATTCCACAGACACTTAAGCTAATATAAGTTCTTATACCAAAATGTAAATCAAGTTAAATCCTATCAGACTCACTTATGTCTACATCTTATCTTCAAAATGACATATTTAAATAACGGGAACATATGTCATCATAGAATGGTTTTATTTGGCTGAATATCATTTAGCAATATCGACTGACGTCGAAATGTTCTGCTCTAGAGCCAAGGTGGTCAAAAGCGTTTTTTTATTATTTTATAAAATATAACGAACCTTATGTTAATCAAAGAACTGTCGCAACAAGTGGAAATAAAAAATAAAAACCGGACAGAAATCTGCAAGGATGGAGAAAAAACCCTCATCGTAGTGTTGAGTATCTTGAAAAATTATTTCTGCAGACTTCTATACGATGAAGACAGATAACATATTATCCACCCGACCAAGATGAAGTCAAGACAGCCATTTCCAAGCTTAAATTTTACGAAGCTGCTGCACTCGATTGCTAAACTGCTGTTTACAGTAGCATAGTTTGGATTTGGAACATAAATCACCCGATTTCCAACATCTGGGTCGACTAAAGTATGCCCGACAAGATCCCCTGAACTACGCCAACTACAGCTGAATAGACCTCCTTAACATCGTAAATAAAATTCTGTTTGTCATATTATATAAACGCCTAGGACGTCCCGTGAACAGTCTGGCAGGGCTCTATCAATGTGTCTTAGGCCTAAAAGGTTTACCAGATCAAGATCAAATTTGCACTTAGAGCAGTTCTTGGAAGAAACATTGGAGTTCCAAATCGATACACACTACCTACCCATCGATATCAGAGCCGCATATATAGGGGCGATCTATACTAATACTAAAGGGTAACTAGATAAGAATTTAAATAAAACAACAACAGTGTGAGATATAAAATAGATTCTGGCTTTATTTTGAAGCTATCTTCATGCCATAATGTGTGGAATAGCACTTGATTCAAATGGCCACCTTGCCTTCACTGACAGTGTTTCAAGCTGTCGGTCCAATTTTTGATGACTCGGGTCAATATGTGCGGCGTTATTCGGGAAATAGCGTGTCGAATGCTGCCCTCGAGCTCGTTCTAAGTGATTGGCTTGTTAGTAAGGACTTGACGTAGCCCCAGAGAAAATAATAGGGTGAAGTCAAATCGCATGATCGTGGAGGTCAATTGATGAACGCTCGCCGTGAGATGACCCAGTCGCCAAAATTCTCCTTCACAAGTTCTAGCGTTGCGCCGCTTGTATGGCATGTAGCGCCATTTTGTTGAACATATCGATGTAGTCGGGCTCTGATCACAGAAAGTCGGTTAACATTTTTCTATAAGTGAGACCATTGACAGTAACGGTGTCTCCTTCCTCATTCCGAAAGAAGTAAGGTCCGATGATACCGCCATGCCATAAACCACACCAAACAGCCGATTTTTGTAGATGAGCACTTGTGCATTGTGTTCGCTCCAGTAATGGCAATTTTGCTTGTTAACATAGCCGCTGAACCAAAAATGGACCTCGTCCGAGAAGATAATTTTTTGGCCAAAATCCGAATCTCCGGCCAAGATTTCCAGCGCCCAGTTAGCGAACTCACAGCGTTGTCTATGTTCGACCGGTTTCAATTCATGCGTCAGCACAATCTGATACGGATGTAGGCCCAAATCCAACTGCAAAATAAGCCGGGTTGGCTAGCTGGCGATGCCCAATTCAGGTGATCGGCGAAGAATCCACGTTTCTGTCTGGTTGGTGGCTTAAGATCCAAGAGAATGTACTCACTTTCAAATTTTTCCACGGTGCGACGAATTGCCCGCACACTGAAGCCATGATGACGACCGACCTCAAGACGAAATTTACGTTGCGCATTTAATAATTTCCGCACGTTCGACTAGCGTAAAACGATGCATGATGAAATGGCAAACCTTACTGAATATTTTGACAGTAGGATGTCATTGATAACTTTGATAGCCGCTGAATCATAATCATAACAATTAGAAAAACTATCATTGCTATCAGGTCACCCTACTTATACTCGTACATGTATAGTTTTGGCATCCCTGCTATGCATAGCCGAATGACTTTGGAGAATGCACGCTGTTTCGCCAAGTAGTGCCAGACCTTCAACGTCAAAAATTAAGTCCTTTTCTAACGTTGAGGGTCTGGGGCGCCTTGTCATGAGACTTCTCAATATCATTCTTGAAGGAATAGTGTGAAATATGGAAAGAACACATCGAGCTATCAAAGCAGCGTTGACAACAATAGAGGCAAAAGCGGCTGAGATGGGTTTAGCGTTCAACGAAGGAAAAACAAAGTATCTACATGATGGCAACACAGAGCACACAGAATATCAGTACCTAGGATAAAACGTCAAGATAGGCAGCCAAAACTTTGAGCTAGTAAGAGACTTTATCCATTTCGCCTCCGCTATCAACACCAATAACGACATCAGCGCGAAAATCATGTGAACAATCACTCTTGCTAGTCGTTGGTTCTTTGGGCTTAGAAGACAACTGCGTAATAAAGCCGTCTCTCCAGCAACCAAAAATGTTATAAAGGGTGACCAGATAGCAATGATAGTTTTTCCAATTGTTAGAGTTCGGCAGCTGTCAAATTTACCAATGACATCCAGATGTCAAAATATTCAGTAAGGTTTGCCATTTCATCATGAATCGTACGCTTACCGAACGTGCGGAACTTATCATACGCAACGTGAATTTCGTCGTGAGGTCAATCATCATCATGGAAAAGCTTGAGCTTGAACATACTCTTTTGGATCTTAAGGTGAAGAAAACTCCGCCGCCGTAAAGGCCAGGATCGAAGAAAACCCAGAAATGTCGATTCGGCGCCGATCAGCTGAATTGGACATCATCAGAGAGTCAAACCGCCTTATTTTGCTGTTGAATTTGGGGTTACATCCGTATAGGATTATGCCGACGCAAGAATTGAAGCAGGACGCCTATAGAAAACGCCATGAGTTCGCTAAAATTTTGGCCGGAGATCCGGATTTTGGCCAAAAAATCATCTTCTCGGACGAGGCCCATTTTTGGCTTAGCGGCTATGTCAACCAGCAAAATTGCCTTTATTGGAGTAAGCACAATCCACACGTGTTTGGCCAAGCATAAATGCATCCACAAAAATTGACTGTTTGGTGCGGTTTATGGCATCATCATGGTTTATGGTGGCATCATCATCATCACTTATTTCTTTCGAAATGAGGAAGGAGACACTGTTACCGTCAATGTTAACCGACTATCTGTGGTCAGAGCTCGATAACATTGATATATCCGAGGTGTGGTTCCAACAAGATGGCGCTATATGATACACAAGCGATGCAAAGCTCGAAGGTGTGAAGGAGAAATCTGGCGACCGGTTCATCTCACGGCAAGCGTTCATCAATTCACCGCCGCGATCATTCGATTTGACACCACTCGATTATTTTCTCTGGGGCTACGTCAAGTCCTTAGTCTACGCTAACAAACCAACCACTTGGGACGAGTTCGAGGCCAACATTTGACACGTTATTGCCGGAATAACGCTGCACATATTGGCCCAAGTCATCAAAAATTGAACCGACCGACCGCTTGAAGCACTGCCAGCGAATGATAAAGTCAAAATCAATTTTATATCTTACACGATTACTGATTTATTTAATTTTTCTTCCTATCATTCTGATCTGGTCACCTTATACTTCATATTGGACGCTGGTTATCCCTGTCCTGCTTTAGGGAGCGATAGCCGTGATAACATGTCTTAAATGACTACTGCACCTTGAGCGCATGGGCATCAGGGTCACCAACTCAAAACGGAAACGCGGCAGGAAACAACCTGATCTTAGATAGCGCACACAAGTAGAAAGGAACCTCAGCCAACGCCATATGCGCGTGAATAAATCGTTCTGATGGCCAAAAGTATATTAAGCGTATCTGAACGCCTTTCTCTTTAGACACCCAACGATGTGTCTCGTCAACATCTTTTCGTGCTCTATAACAATTTTGTGGGGCTCACATTTATTACATTTTGTTAGGTTTACATTTATTACAATTCGATTGCTCCAACAAGAGGCTATGCACACAGGACTGAAGGACTGGATTTTTTTTTTGACGCTTATTTGTGAAGGGAGAAGTGGAGAGGTGACAAGTTACGGCAATTGGTTGTCACTCGAAAAAACAAATCCCACGTAGATTTAAATTATTATATATTTGGCTATCTGTCATTATTTAATTAATTTAGAAGACACACAGGCTTTCAAACTGCATCTGTGAGGACAAATACGAGTGATGAAATTTGAAGCTCTCTCTAGACGAAAACTGTGACGAATGGTTACTGGTCAGGGATGGTCTAATCGATTTCATCGTGTTCTTGAGCTGCTTAACCTGTGAGTGCTCGAGAGTTACATTCGAAGTTTTCGCAAAAACTCACCGGGCAAATAAAGTTGAGCTCCGTACACCATTTCAGGAGGTGGCGCTTCGAAGTCTTTTTTACCGGTCAATCTGAATGCCAGAGGAACCATTGGAAGTACTTCTGTCCAACATTCTACATACCTACCACCTTGATCAAAAAGTTCCCGGGGGACACCACCGTGTGGCGCTCCCATTGTTCCGATTTGAGTTGGTAAATCTGTTGTTGGCATTCCCTCTAAATCTTAGCATCATATCTTGGCATTTGCAAAAGTTACGTACCCAAGAGTACATCTATCTCTGTGTGTGTTGGCGATTTTTTACAATTTTAGAAATGGATTTCAATTTGCAGCAATGAAATTGTATTAAATTTTGCGTAAAAAATGGATTTAATGGTACGCGAACATTGGAAATGTTGGAAAAGTGTTTCGGCAATGATTCTCTAAAGAAAACGGTCGTTTACCAGTGGCACGAGCGGTGCAAAAGTGGTCGTGAGTCAATCGAAGATGATGAACGCAGTGGCAGACCATCGACATCGAAAACCGACGAAAACATTGATGAAGTAAACGGAATGTTGGTCAATAACCGCAAATTAACCATCAGAGAGATAGCGGAAGACTTGAACATTGCCTATGGATCCGTCCAAGACATTTTGGTTAAGGATTTGGGTTAAGTTGGTGCGAAAAGACCTCAATTTCATGCAAAAAAGAGACCGTGTTGACATCGCAAAAGAGATGATTTGCGAGGCTGAATCCGATCCTACATTCATCAAAAGGATCATTACTGGAGACGAGACGTGGGTTTATAAGTTCGACACGCAATCCAGACATCAGGCAAGTGAATGGCGTTCACCAAATGAGCTGAGACCAAAAACACCACGTCGTTTTCAGTCAAAAAAGAAGAAATGCTCACGGTTTTCATGGATTACAATGGTGTAGTGCATCATGAATTTTTGCCAGAAGGCCAGACAGTAAACAAGGAGTATTGCCATATTTGGCGTTGTGCCAACGATCAATTATACCATTTGATGCTGGGAGGTAAGCGGCCGTGTTAGGTTTCTGAACAAGCGTGATATAAACTGTTGCCGCTGATCCCTACTCGTACTCCAATCCTTGGAAACCATTGCGAGTACAGCGTAAGTGCGACAGTCTCTGCTGATATATCCATCATTGGATATACCTCGGGCCAGCGGGTGTATCTGTCGATACAGGTTTAACGATAACTATACGCATTTGAAGTAGGTAGCGCACCTACGATGTCCACATTGATGTATTCAAATCCAAAATTAGGGAGTACAAACAATCCAAATAGAGACTCGTTGTGAGGATGTATTTGTGATTTTTGGCACGCTAGACACGACTTCACCCATCGCCGATAATCTCCTTTCATCCCAAGCCAAACAAATCCTTCGACAATCATCTTCACTGTTTTGTTGGTTTCGGGGTGGCTTAACCCGTGATGAAGCCTATTTTCTGGTAGCTTTCGGTTAAGTAGGGCTGCAGCAATGTTGTGGAAGAATCGCAGTAAAATTTTCGATCTGATCTGGAACGATAAAAGTCCTTAGCTTAAGTGCTGTATCAGATGCTAACAATTTTTATAAACTCTCGTCCGTCTCCTGCGCTTTGGATAACCCTTTGTAGTTGATGGCAACTTTTACATGGATTCCATCAATGCGTGAGAAGGTATTTGGCAACAATTTTCTCGCGTTCTGGGATGTATCATATGTCACTTTTAAATTGACTTAGAAAATTCAGGTGTCATAGTCCAATTTTTGGTCGAATGCAAGGGGCCAAGGCTTGTGATCTGTATATATTGCAAGGGTAAGACATTCCAGCACATGCCGAATATGCTTCACCGCTTTAAAGGCAGCGAGTAGTTTGCGATCATATGGTATGTGCTGTACTTTGTTTGCGCAGATGTTAATATTTCAGAATGAACGTCCAAGAGTTGCCATGACCTAGTACTTGCGAATTGCTGCAATGTTGCTCCTATGGCCTTCTTGATGCATCTACCATGAGTCCAAATTGTGAAACTAAGCATGGAAATGCTAAAAGCGTTGCGTTTCCCAGATCGGTTTTGTACTTGCGAAAAGCTTTCTCGGCCTCGTTGTTCCTTTGGAAAAGTACTTGTTGCTTTTCAGCCGCATTCGGTATAAATCGGCTGTAAAAATTAATGGTTCGCTCTACCTAACAGCGGATTTTGTGTCGTCCTCGCTGTTTAGCAGTCTGCAGAAATGGTTTTTCCATATCCTTTCTGATTGCTTCTCGGCATCTAAAACACTGGTCTTCAGAATTTGATGCTGGCTGCAAAGGATTTCTCGAAAGGCTGAGGAATACGCGATCGGCAAAGGTTCTTGCGGCTTGTTGCGATTGCAATTATTCAACGTTAAATCCCCTCATATCCATAGACGTACCTTGGCTGCAACTATGTAGTGGTCCGAGTCTATGTTGGCCGATCTGAATGTTCGGGGATCTAAAATACTTGGGGAGTACTTTACGTGGTTAACAGGTTAACAGTTTGCTGATCTAGTGTCCGCCATGTTCCCTTGTGAATATTGAGGTGAGAAAATCGTGTGCTTGCTATAATAACGTTACATCCCGGAGCGAAATCGATTCCAGACATGTCTTCCGATTGTGCTACCAAAGATGTCCTTCTTTTCAATTTTGTCATTAAAGTCTGCTAGGACGACTTTAACGTCAAACATACATTGCTCGTATTTTTTTTTCTAAGAGCTCGAAGGAACTTTCTTTGGTAGCATCGCGTGAGCGTATATAAGGCTAATGCTGCCAAATTTACCTTTGATACGGATTGTTATATGGCGTTCACTCACATGTCGAAAGCTCAAGACTTCTTGCTAAAGTCAGCAGCTTACAACAAATCCGCATCCAAATAGACGCTTCTTACGATCTCTATTGCAATCACCGTAGTAAACATCATATTTTTTCATCTTTTTTTTGCCCGGCAAATCCCACCGCAGTTCGTGGAAGGCAGTGACAGCTGATTTAACGCAGTCTAGGGCCTCCGCTAATTGTTCGGCTGCACGCGGTCTGTTCAAAGTCCGAACATTCCACGTGCGGATCCGAAAGTCGTTGTCCTGTGCTCGTTTTGCTGGGTCGTCAACTGTGGATCCGTCCGTATCCGAGGCTATTGGTCGCTTCGTAACAATTACTTTTTTAAGTAGTTGGGCAGTTAACCCGAACCACAACACCGAACCTGGAGGGTCAGGCCGTGTTTGGGACCCTTGGGGCAAAAGGGGCCGGACCAAATTCTGGAGCCAGTAACCCTCTTCGGGGATGCGAGTGATGCCGTTGGCCCTTATTAAGGGCTAGTCCGTCACCAACTCTTTTCCAACACCCTGATTTAGTGTTGGAGATCCCTATAGACCTGGTATTCTAATTCGTTGAAGCAGCTCATTTAGTGATAACCCTAGTTCGGCCTAACTGGAACTGTGGGCGTCACCGCTGATTCCATCCTTAAAATTCGAAACAGGAGAAAGTGCCTTTGTGATATAGTACTCTCCTCCCCCCCCCCCCTTTCACCAATCGGCGGTGACATTAACGACCTTCCACAGGAATTGATTACTCCATCTCCAGTCGTGTACTAGGCACCGGGCGATCGCTACGTGGATGGCGTAGTAGGAGTTTATGGTGTGAGGCTAGAGTGATAACGCTTGTGTTGTCATATAATTGCATTCACCATCCTTTTGACCACTATTGCCTATTGTTAGGTTTACGTTTATTACAATTCGATTGCTGCTACATACACAACTGGAGGCAGTCGACAAAAGACAGCGATAGCTGTTGAGACATGTTCACTGATACCGTGGTCCACCTCGGACTGTACTGCCATCTAAGGAAGTGAGAAACCTCCTCAATTTTTCTGACACCTTCTTCCAATGTACAACCGTTAATTAAAATTTTCAATATACAATAAAAACACTGGAGCAAACAAAATTTATTTGGGCGAGTGGATGTATTTTGAAGATCTACAGAGCCCCAATAAATAGAGTGTTGGAAATTTGTACTCCAACGCAAGAAGTTGTTTATTCTTTTTAATGGAAAATACAATTTACATTAGTCAAGTAAACTTCGAAGACGACGTCAAGAGGACAACAACCTAAGAAACCGAATGATGGAATGAGATAATGAAATGCAAACACTTTTGCGAATTTAATTTCGTTCAAAAATTCAACAAATACTTGAGGGTTGTACGAGAAACTGTTGTCATTTGAAATAGAACCATATTATGAGCGACAAGAAAAATATCTCCAATCACCAACAGACTAAACCCACTTGCAACACATTGCACACAGCAGGCAAGGACCAAGGAATTTGCTTTTTCCTAGAGTTCATGGTAAGGGTACATCACCATCAATACACCGCATTGAAGCTTTCACGCTAATCTCTGTAATTTTTCATTTGCTCTACCCAGCTAAGCCGGCAGAACCCGTTAAAGTCCGGTATAACGTCACAGTGCCCAACAAGTTTTTAATCCTTTGCCACAAAGCTCTATGGCTGGTGTGTAGCTGTTGTGTTGACGTTGTAGGCATCCGTATTCCACCTCCACTCGGCAATCTCTTTACGTTTTAATAGAACGTGACAATATCCGTTAACAGATTTTGCCTGTAAAATGTACACAACTTAGGACCGAATGGCCATTAAAAAGCACGTCCGCTTTCCATTCTGTAGTGTCCGTGGTTCTTCCTGTCGTCCCTTTATTCATTTTTTTTTTTCTTTTTTTTTTCGTTCCTGATTTAATATTGTGGTCCTGGATCGGCTGTAGATGCATACAAAAGAAAAAAATGAATCCCTTTGCAAATATTATCAAAGCAAACACCCTCTTTACAGTCCATCCTTCGGTAGTGGTAGTGATGGGTAAGGCCATCGTACATTACCTACTTTCCGACTACAGCCACGTCATCATCCAAGTGGGATTCTAATTTTCCAGTGCAAATAAACTGTAAGCTGGACCGAGATTCACTGTCAACTTGTATAGGTCCAGGCTTAGTCAAGGAATGAGGTCCCGGATCTGTCACAATGTACGAGTATGCCATACTTATTCGGAGGGTACCAATTTAAACAATGGACTGGAGCTGAAGGTGGTAGTTTGAAAGATCACTATGCCGTACATATTCCATCCGTGGCCTGTTTTTAAAAGAACGACGCTTCCTTTTGTGGAGAATGTTCGTATTAGACATTCTGAATGTTGCACTAAAGGGAAGGAAGAAATGAGAATAGGGCGGTCCTCGTCGCTGTCGTATCGTAACTGTCTATTGACTTCTCTTCCTCCATTCGAGTGGATAACATAGAAAAGGAATAATATTTATACTACGAGTTTTGGAATTCGTATAAAAAGTGAAAGCTTCTGCTTAGCGACACATTACCCTACAACATCCTGATGTCCTAACGCTTATCTGAAGAGGACGTCGAACTACGAGTATGCTCGTGTTGCTTTCGTGCTTCACTCGTGCAGATATTATGCTTCAAGGTACCGGAAAATTGTTTGATTTCTCCCAAGTTACCGGATTCTCCCATAGGAATTTGCTTTTACTGTAAATGGGGGGAAGTTTGGGTATAGGACCAGCGTTATCGATTTACATTGATTGTTGACATTCGAATTGCGGAAAAGACATGGGGGGAGGACTCTAAAGCGGTGCTTGATTTCGAATAACATTTGTGATTTTGTTTGGATTCAGCAGGTTGTCATGTGGATGTGGACTACGAGTAGTATGAATAGAATAGCTGGAAACATAGTGGGGGAATTCAAATTGAATTTTGACGAGAACAATCTCTATATGATTTTGTGTACAATAAAGCTGAAGTGACACATGTCCTTGTGGAACAGTGACTTTATTTTCCTCTTATTTTTGAAGAGAGATGAATTTTTTTTCTTTTGTATTCCAACTGAGAATGAGTTAGTTAAAGTGAAATTCGTTTTCACTTGATTTTATTGATTCGAGTGGGAAAAAATTCAATCCTATAGATTGGTAGTACAAGAATCTAGTCAGAGTTTTGGCATACGCAATGTCTGTTCATCCACCGAAGCAATAATCGAACACATTGAATCCTACTATGTGGTTCCAGGAAGATGGAACTAAGGCTCAGAGTACGTTTAGTGGTGTGGCGTATGCCAATATGTGAGAGAGGGAATCATCTACTGGATTTTATACTAATGTCTGACATGGTTATCAACAATGTTGCTTCTCAACCATTATCTGAAATGGAAGCAAAACATGTACGCTAAGAATACTACCAGCTGGAAAGTACCATAGGAGGTCTGCAAATCAGACCGTAGGTGCATCGAATTTAGAATTGATTGCTAGATTTTGACCGTTTTGAAGAGTATGAATTCACGGAAGCTAGCTGCACCTGCTTAAAGGAGACGATCAGTATGTCTGTCAATGCTCCTCATAAATTCAGACCAAGGCGAAACATAGAGGAAGGCGATCAGAATCTAAAAAGCAACCTCACTATAAGTTTTGCGCTGAGAGCTAGGAAATAATCCTCAAGATCGCCAGTTCCTTGGTGAAACGCAGAGTCTCGTGTCGACCACTGACGAGTGTAAAAAAAAAAACCAAACCACCGCGCGCGTGTGAAAAAAAAAAAAAACCAAAACAGTTCAGTGCAATTAACAAAAACAAATATATCACACAGTGCGGATATCCCTCTCCTGGTCTTGTACTGTTGCTTGCACTCGGTCACTGCCGTTACTGTATTTACCTTACTGATGGATAGCGGGTTGTGAGTAAAAGTTTTGTTGGTGCACTGTTTCATATTGTTGCAAGGGCATAACACCTACAGCAATTTGATTCGGTAAACCGACGTCAGAATTTTCACTTCGCAGCTTTGCTCAGCATCATCGGTGTTTGTGTTTGTTTGTGGTTATGACTTGGGAATTCGGTAATCACTTTTCTGCTTCTACAGAAGTAAGTACCGACCAGCTGTTTTGACACTTAGTGAAACACAGGTAGATCCTCGCCCACACCTCTGAGATCACTCTGATCTGAAGCTACCTAGCTACAAACTAATGCCATTATTCTTCACTCACCGCGGTCTCGCCACTTACGTGCGTAGTGATGTAGCTTACCAAACTCCACCACACTGTAATCCCTGTTCCAATCCGGAATTCAATTCCATGTGGTTAAAATTTCATCTCCGTAAGCAAATTATCCCCTACTGCTTTATTTACAGAAGGCCCAAACTGGACAGCAACTCGGACAGTAATTGCATCCCTGTATCCTCATACTGAAATCTTGATTACGGGCGATTTCAATATACACAATTCTGGTTGGTTTGAATATTCTGGACAGACAACACCCGAACGATGGTGTGTTGAGATATTCGCTGCGGGAAATAATTTAACCCACACGAATACCAAACGTTGATAGCCATACCTCCAATACCCTGGACTTGATTTTAACTTCTCACCAAGAAAAGTACTCCGTAGATGTGCTCACCCACCATACAGTTAGAGAAAAGATTTCTAAAAGAACCGTATGCCAATACGAGAAAGCCAATTGGAGCAGACTTAACTTCTTTAGAAAATTTAACTGGTCGCTATGTTTCCTCGATAACGACGTGGATGTCGCTGCCGACATGATCACAGAAACTATTCTCTTTGGAATGAGACACTTTATCACTCATCGGACGAAGAGTATCAAACCAAAAGAAAAGGCATGGTACGACTCGAGCTGTAAAGAGGCTGTCAGGGTTAGAGAAATGTTTTTTCGGTCCTTCAAGACCGGCCCAACTGAGGAAAATCGAAAAAAGTTCAAACGAGCCAGAAATGACTTCAACGCCGTTCTTAAACGTGTAAAATTCTAATACGACCAAAAACTGAGGCAAAAATTACTACAATGTCCCAAAGGCCGTAAAAATGTTTGGTCGTTCGTCTAGTTGCACTAGATATTTCTAAGGCATTTGACAGAGGCATTTGGCATCAGACTCTTTTGTCGAAAAGGCGTGCTTTCTGGATCGAAGACTCTCCTTCAATGGATTTGGAATTACCTTTCGGAACGTTCAATTCAAGTTGTCGTGGACGGTTTCAAATCTGCTATTCACTAAATAAATGCTGGTGTGCCCCAGGGCTCCGTTCTGTCTCCGACACTCTTTTTAATTTTCATCAATGATCTCTTGTCTGCTACTTCTAATCCAATATATTCCTTTGCTGATGACAGTATTCTCTGCTTTCATATTCATTCCTCGACTCGCGCCCCTGCTCTTCGGCTGTAGAACGGGAACGTTCATTTAATTCTGATTTTAACAGCATAACTAATTGGGGGACCACTAACAGAGTGGGATATAATGCTTCCAAAACTCAATGCTGTCTGGTGTCATTAAAGCAAAATCCAAATACCGAGCCATTATCCATGAATGGCACTTGCATCGTCGAAACCGATAAACTTTCCATTCTCGGTACGCGCGTCAGTGACAACTTACGAAGGTTGGCTGAAAAGTTTCCGACCGAACGATGATACAAGACATTTTTTCTCAAATTTCTTTTTTATTTTTCTACATAGTTTCCTTATAATTCTACACACTTCTCCCAGCGATGCTCCCATCTCTCTAACCCGTGCAAATAGTACTTGGAGTCATTGCCTCCTCATTTGACGAAAATCTCTGTCCTCCGAGTGCAGTTTTTAGATGAGGGAACGAAAAGAAGTCGCTTGGGGCTAGATCTGGTGAATAAGGCGGATGGTCAAGCAGTTCAAACCGTAATTCATGGATTTTCTCCATGGCAACCGCTGAGGTGCGAGACGGCGCGTTGTCTTGGTGAAACAGGATTTTCTTTTTCTGCAAATGTGGCCGTTTTTGCGCAATTTCTGCCTTCAGCTTGGCAAGTAATGATGCGTAGTATGCTCCTGTAATGGTTTTGCCTTTTTGAAGATAATCGATTAAGATAACTCCTTTACTATCCCAAAAAACCGCCATCACTTTCCCAGCCGAAAAAACTGTTTTTGCTTTTTTTGGAGCCGGCTCGCCCTTTGCAGTCCACTGTTTTGACTGAATTTTTGTTTCGGGCGTATAATGGTATATCCAAATTTCATCTACAGTAATTAATCGGCGCCAAAACTCGGATTTATTGCGCCTAAACTGCGCCAACAGAACGCTAGAAATGTTCATTCGAACACATCTCGCAAGCTCTTACAGCCACGTTTAAATTCAGCTGCCAAAATTTCACTGTGGTAAATGATGGTGCAGAGTCACCATATACAGAGTCCAACTCATTTTTGTTTTGCGTAGGCGTATTGCCTTTCAAAAAAAAGAATTCAATAACAGCTCGATACTCAATTTTTTCCGTTTTCACAAAAAACACTCACATCGACTCACTCACACAACTGTCAACTAAAAACTGCACGTTCAAAATGATTGAAACTTCGGTAAGTAACTGTCAAAAGATGCACGACTAGCATTCACTAGCTTTTATTGACGAGTGCCGCTATCGGATACTTTCCAGTCAACCCTCTTACGTTGGAATGACCACATATTCGATGTCGCAAAATATGCTGCGAAATGTCTAGGTTTCCTCAAGCGATGTAAGAAATATGTTACCCCCTCTGATCTGGCCCATAAGGCATTCATCCGCCCAAAACTGAAGTACAATGCCCACATCTGGTCAGGTGCTCCTAAAACATCTCTGCACCTGCTAGATAGGATTTCAAATCGTGCGATAAGACTCATTGGTGTTACTAATATCAGTCAATCAATTGACATCCTCGAACACCGACGTAATGTCTCCTATCACACCACCAGTGTTCCATTGAAATCGCCAGTAGCATTCCGCCCATTCAAACTTTCAACTGTGACACCCATCTCGCTTTGAATGCTCATCAGTATATCCTCAAGCCCATTTTCGGACATACTCTAAAATCGTGATTCTTTCCTAAGCCGTACAACTCGCTTATGGAATGCCGTGCCGATCTCTGTGTTTCCTTGTCGTTATAATTTACAAACATTTAAAAACAATGTACATCGGTACCTCTCTTTTCTTCCTCCCTAAATTTCCTTCGCCCGCGCTGTGTACGAACATTTTACATTGTAAGGGTACAAAACCCCTTTAGCGCTCGCCGATTATAAAAAAAAAGACTTACACCGACTAAGTGACAAAAACCAAAGAGCTTATGAACATGGTTTACTTACTTACTTATGTGACGCAACAGCTTAGAGTGAACTTGTGAGCCAACTAACAAGCCTAACCAGTTAACCCGATCCATAGCTAACTCCCAGTTGCACTCTCCTAAGGTCCCTTTCTAGTTGTGCGCTGTAGAGGTCTTCCTCTACTGCGTTGTACCTTCGGGTTGAACTCGAAAACTCTGTGGGCCGAAGCATTGGTGTCCATTGCTGTAAATATCTTAGCCATCTCATGCGACTCGTGCACAATTTTCTGACTAGGTCGATGTCACTCCAAAGTTCGTAAAACCTGGCGCAAATTTTTAATGAATGAAAAGCTTAGGTTCTGATTCTGGATAATGTTTACTTGATGTCTTAAAATCTTTTCCCTTAATTCGAGAAAATGGTATGGGCTAAGTGGCCGCCGTCAGAATTGATGACCATTCGGGCCCAATTTGTGGCATTTTCCGTCGCTCTTGCTAGAACAGCACACCATGCAGTAGCGTGCGTCATTCGCGGATTTTCGGTGCCACAGCAACGATAATTTTGCTTATTCACATATCCACAGGGATGGAAATGGGCATCGTCACTCATGTTGATTTTCGTCTCCCTCGTGATTGAGTTTCAATATGGCTGAGCGTAGGTTACATGCGCTTGACGTTGCACCTTCACCAAAATTCTCTATAAAGACCGCCGGTTAATGCCCAATTGCGTGGCATGTCATCTGGTCGATACTCCGGCGTCATCTACGACATATTCAACCACAGCTGCGATATTCTCAGCAGAACGGCTGCCCGGGGCCAGCCAGACTTTACAGCTTCTCGTGTTGTCCCATACTCTTTTAGGCGAGCGGCAAAACTTCGTAGTGTTTTCCCATTTGGGGTCGGATGAACGGGAAATGTGCTCACGCTGCGCCAACACAACCGACGAATTATTCCGCGTTCTTTAGGAGTATAGCGGTTCATGTTTTGTTGGCGCGTATTTTGTATCTGTTTACTTCCCAAATGTCAAGGTAGAATTCCCATTTGCCGCCTAGTATATATAATTCGTCGTTGGATCATCTCCTCCGTAGCCCGTCAAAGCAGATGGGAGCGAGAATATTTTTTATGAAATCTTATATAGAGTCCTCTTAGTTTTTCTTGGTAGGGCCCTACTACTTAATTACCCGCTTAGCCTAAAGAAACAGCGATTGGCAAGAGTGATTCCTCGTTTTATTTCTGCTGAGGCGTTATTGGCAGAATTTATAGCAGATCCAGGGTAGACACGGGCCCATACTACCTCGCAGTTATAGCTATCGACTGTGACGTTTTGCCCAATTCGTCGATATTCTGTGTCCCATCTTCTTGACAGCATATACTTGGTTTTACCCTCATTTACCTATAAACACATTTTAGCAGCTTCCGTTTCAATACTAGCGAACACAGCAGTGGTATCCCGCTGCGTCTTGCGAAATATGTCGATATCTTCGACGTACGCTAGGAGTTGACACAGACTTTTGAAAGATTGTGCCTTTATGATGTCAAAAAAGTCGCATGACAGCACATGTCTAAAAGCTTTTCTGCCATCAAATGTCTCGGCTAAGTCGTTGCTGACCTCGACGGAGCAGCAAATGTTCTTCATCGTCATTTTGCGCAGACGGTGGCCGAAGGATGCCGATACTATAAATGGCTTTATATAGCTCGTCTCTATAAATGCTGGCATATGCGTCCTTAAAATCGATGATACGATTGTGGTTATCGATTTTGAATTCTTCAGGCTTTTCCATCATATGCCGGAGTCGATTTGGTCGATTGTGGACTTTCTTGTTCTGAAACGTTCAGACGTTCACACAATATGACAGATAAGATAAGATATAGCTCTATAGTTGGTGCAGTTGATGGGGTCTCATTTTTTGTGGATCAGGCAGCATACGGTGATAAGATTCCATTCATCAGCTATACGCCCTTCTGACCTTCTTGCTCTCCGCAAGATTATTTCCAGCGGATTTAAATATTTCGGCCCAAAAGCCAACAGGTCTTGCTAATTTTTTGGAGTTTACCTTATAGTAGATATTGCTATCCTTACTTCGGTTTGGGCAGTTGAATAGAAGTCTTGAATATCATCGTTTAAGTTGAATAGTCTACTCTGCCTGGACGTTGGGCTTCTTCGTCGTTATACAGTCTGCGGAAAAAGTTGTTTCATATTCTCAGCAACGGCTGTGACTGTACTACAATTCTTTTTAATTTCTAGAGGCTTCTGTACGGGTCTTCTTACCTTGACAAGTACTTTTTACTTGTTGGTAAAACTTCCGCATGTTATTCCTGGGGTACAACCCTTCAATATCTTCGATCGGGCGTTTCTCGTGCTCTTTTTGTTCTTCTACAGAAGCCGATGTTCTTCTCGTCCTTTCTGCTCTTAGAGCTTATGAGCAGCTCTCATCCTTAGTTGCGGCTTTGTAGGTGTCTTTGGTGGCACGTTAGCAGCATTTCTACTAGTCTTCAGTACTTGATGCGGCATAGCAGTTGTTGAGAGATTTCGGGGTACAAATTCGGCGAAGATTCTGGCGGTATCTTGCGATTGAATCTTTCCTAAGTTATATTTTCTTCTTCTTCTTTGTTATGGGGCTTGGGAAATCCGCATTCGCAACTTGGCTGCACCAAGGTGGTGATCCGAGTTAATGTTGGCTACCCGGAATGTTCGGATGTTCAGAATACTGGTGGCATGGCTTACGTCTATCGCAATGTGGTCAATTTTAACCGATAGCTTCTTTCAGTTTATCAAGATCTCTACAATGGAAAAAGACAGTCAGAATTAGATTTATCTGGGTATGGAGATTTTAGGGCTTACTCTGTCATTTTGCTGGCGAAATTTGTATCAGAAACTGTGTCATACCAGGACATGTCTTGTCGTTCGATTGGGTCCAAGAAAAGACGTCGGATACGTTGAATATGGAAAGAGAGACGAAAATAAATCTTAGAGTTAAAATAAAAACAAAAAATGGATAATTAGGAAGAGTGGTGTCAACTAATAGTAAACCGCGCTATGAGCATAGGAAATGATCACTTGTTTTCCTTTCTTTCACCGATTGAACAGATTCACTAGTGGTTTTCATCTTGAGATCTATCTCAATACGATGACTAGCTAGACACTGTGGTAATCACGACCACCTCAAGCCTTTATTTCGGTTATTGTGGATCTTCGTTGATCGTACCTTATTTTCGATAACACACAAGTTGAACCTGATCATTTACAGAAACACTGAACGTCTGCATTCTGATCACACTACATACTCATCGTCCTTATATCGATCGAACATTCTGCAGCCTCGAAAGTTTTGAGAAGAGATACTTCCTAGCAAGGACTGGATTGACTATTTAATGATCAGGTCTTCCTTATCAAAATTCTTGGTGATCAGCACTATTTCGGACACTAGGAATCATCACATATTTGCCGACTTTACTTGTTTTCTAAGTGACCGGTTTTACGGCGATCACCGTAGTCAACTTTTAATTACTTAATAACGCGACTGATTTCCGATGTTCTAGGGATTGTGAAGCAGGCTCGGCTTCAAGACGAGGATTGCCGGCATCTTGGTCACGTTGACATCAAGAACGCTTTTAACTCGGCAAGATAAGCTGATATCCGAGAGCCCTGACGTTGCAAAGTGCACCGCACTTTCTTAGAAAGAGAATAGATAGCTATCTCCAGGATCGAGTACTCCAGTACGACACGGAGGACACGAAGGACAAATAGAGAAGCGGTTAATGTCGGAAGTGGTTCAGGGCTCGCACGCGTTGCGCAGAGATAAATTTCTGTACGCGAAATCCTAACGAGATACCTACAGAATAAATTGGTGTGCTATCAAAAGGATTGAGATGAGGTTGTGGGCAGGTGGACATACCAGTGCTGAGCCCGTGGCTGGAGCGAATTACTATTTTACTCAGCTTCTGTCTAGACATTGGCTGTTCAACGCATGTGTACTATTGCTGCTATTGCCTTGCGGTGGAGGATACTGCCGAGTACACGTTCTTCGTTTGCGCAAAGTGCCATCAGCAACGACAGCTGTTAGGGGACAGGATGGGTCTGTAAATCACATCGTTTCCCCGATGTAGTGTTGCGAGAACGCATGGTGGACCGTGGGCACCTACGCCCAGTCGGTAATAACAAAAAAGAAAAGGGAGGAGAAGGCGATGGACGGGTGTGCCTCTCCTCACGCGTAGAGCCAAGCTGCGTTGGCTGCGTATGTCTTTGACTCCTCAAAGTTGCCTGCAGAGTGAAACCCCGGAACGAACAGTCGCTATGGGAGATCTGAATAGAAGCCCATCGATAAGAGGCCACAGTACCCCTGAATCATTTAGACTGAGACACGATCTTCCTCGTTGTTATCGTGAGGTTTAAGAACCCGAACGGTGGATTAGAGTCACGTAGCAAGTGGGGAGTTTTAGTGAGTATCAGGTTAGTTTGAATGAACCATTGCATTACGGTATCCGCAAATAGGATTTCCTTCTAAAAGAAAAAAACCAAGAAGGCTGAGTTTATACGATTAGGGTATGCATTGAGCGGCGTCAACCTGGGAATCCACTGTAACTATGAATTGTAAATGTAAGTTGTGGTAGGCACCGGGTACTGGTCTTATCCAAACTTATACCTTATAAGCGAATATTGAACTGCAAATAGCTTATTCTCAAAAGAAGGACATATGACGAATGAATTCACGTCACCATTGCACACTGATTATATGATCTACTCGGACCTTAGGTTAATAACGACTTAGCTTCAATATCCATCGCATCTATTAACGGCACTGCAAAATGAAAAAGGACAAGAATTTCGGACCTTGAATAGCTCATGTGCAGACAAAAAACAGCAAGGGCCCTACCGAATGGTGATATAAGACGGGTAAAAGCTGATGAAAGACTGTGGTGACTGCTATTTGGGTGCAAATATTATAATTCCCGGACTGAGGCAATCAGTTTTAGAGATGAAGAAACCGTGTGCTTGCTAAAGTGATATTCCATCCCGCCGCAAAGCTTGAGTTCATTGCCAGATGTGGTGTCGTGTAGGCTATTCTTCCCAACTGTCCCACCAAAAATGTTCTCCTTTTCTATCCTGGCGTTAAAATCGCGTAACACCATTTTAACGTCATACTTCCGATATTGCTCATATGCCTTGTCGAGGAATTCGTAGAAACATTCTTTGGTGGAGTGGTCCTTGTCAGGGGCGCCCATTTGTGGCTTATGTTAGCGAGAATAGCCTAGATGCGGATTGTCATATGACTCTCGCTCACGAGACTGAAACTTAAGACGTCTTACCCCATTCGTATTCGAATAAGCGCTATTTCTTTTTCCTATAGCCATCACCATGGTATACGAGTGAGTATATCACACTTTCTCATCCTCCTTATCTCCGGCCCATCCTATCGCACTTTCTGGATGACGATGATATTGCGTGATAGCAGTCAACGGCCTCCATCAATTATTCGTAAAAGTCGTTGTCCTTTACACGCTTGCAAGGGTTGTCAAGAGTGAGTCCATTTTTTTTGAGACATATCTTTTTAATCTCTTCCGCATAGGCTTGTGAGCTTTTTGAGCGTGTAGGCCAGTATAATGACCCTTGTATTACCAGTACTGGGGCAGACGCGCAGCGGACGAAAATACTCTGGGTTGAAAGGTCTTCGAGTGTATTCATCGACTCCGATGCAAAGAACAAAGAAAGTGAATGAACATCACTACTCCGGCCCAGAGTGTCTTCGTATCCATACCAGAGGAACAATGTGGCAGAGCAAGTCATCGTCTTAATTGGCGCGATCAAGTGAAAAGGACTGCAGTCAACTTCTCGATTAACACAAGACCGCAATAATAATTCTAGAGCTGTTGGTCTAGGCGCAGGTCGACTCAAACTGTAACTTCACCTTAAAGAAAAACGAATATCAACTTATATTTCGGTTGAAATAACTTATTTGTGTTTTTCAGTTTTAAGTTCATAGTTTTGCCATTGCAAATTCGGAGCAATCTCCCAGTAGGTGACACCATTCAGTTTGCAAAAATAGAGTCTGATTCTGAATTACCTGATATCTTGAATCTTAAGTCAGAAAATGAATCTGGGAATGAGCAGTGTGCAAATGTAATACTATTAAATGCACGGTGGTGATGGTCTTAGTGTACTTTTCGTAGATTCAGACATTTTTCACCCCCAAGATGGTAGTTTCTAAGTATTCCTCATAGGTACGTACACTTATTTAGAATTGAAATGATAAACTTTAAATTGCTATGCTACCGGGTTGATCATAGTCAGACTAACCTATAAGCACAATAACTTCACTAAGAACAGATACTTAAGAAGTCTAAATCTAAACAAGTTCGAAATATTCTTCGAGGAATGGAGTAAACTTGACCAAAGAAACTTACAAACGCCGACACGCCTGAGTGCAGTATTTCCAAGCCAATTCACTAGCCTACTTGACAAATTTACATATTTGAAGTCCACTAAAGGCAACGAAAGCATTTCAGATGGTCTTCCACACAATACGAAGAGTACCACGAGCAGCATCTTCATCAGGCATTAGCAACCAGCGAGTAAGAACAATGCAAGGGGTAGCAATAAAATTAAGTTCCCAGAACAAATTCATTCCCCAAGATTAAGTTTCGAGTTGCTCTTGACCATAGAACATTCACTCGTGCAACATCCCTCACCAGAACCTGCAGTCACAACTCAACTTATTTCAGCAAACAAATCCTAAAAGCCAAACTGTTTTCACCTTGTCATTGTCGTACTCCCAGTTTCTCATTCGTACAGATGCAATCCTCGGTCCACCGTTTTTGAAGTCAAGCATCCAGTGTCAGAATCTCTGCTGATTGCAGGGATGATGTTGATAAACTTCCGTTTCCAGGAGTTCACCTCAAACAGTTCATAGTCGCTATTATTCTCATCCACCTTCTGTGGTAGGCGATGGTGGGATGAAGTGGAACTACTTCGGAGATAGTCCGACATCCATAGAACGTTTCCATATAATTCTCCAGCATTATTGCTCCAACTTGACGTGCCACCAAGAAAAGAACATTATTATCTTTGCCCAGCTAGACGATGATAAACTCCCTGAGGTTGGGGTTGGAGGATTCAGGAGTTGCTTTGGATGAGGAAACGGCTTGCCTTGGCATTAATGTAGATTGGCTCATTATATGGCAGACACTTGGAAATTTCTTTCCGACAAACTTTTGGCGTTGGGTTCCAGCACGAGTCGTTGTCAGCGTCAGCATCAGCGTCATCGTCATCGTCATCGTCATCGTCTTCGTCATTTTAGTCGTCCGGGTCGTTTTGGTCGTCACGTCGTCGTAAGAATACAGCTCAGTTGGTTGAAATGAGTATGATGCATTCGAAGAGTTGGAGAAAATGCAGTTTTTATGGTCTAGGATGATGCTGGAAGCGAGAGCAAAGCTTGCAGGAAATATCCTGCGAATGTTTGCAAGACAAATTTTCCTTTCCGCCGCAATCTATTCGTGTGTGTGTGAGTGCGTTTTTCCCTCGGTTAGACAAAACCGCTGATCTAGGATGAAATTGCTTTTTCATTGTTTGTCAAATTAGGGAAATGCAAAGTCGGTAGGTATACGGAAATGGGGACAAGGATTTGATGTTGGCAGGAATTCTGTTTGGGTAGAATGGAGATTAAGAGAGCCAGCGTTAGAGGAACGGTTCCCTTTTTAGAAAAGCTCAATTCATGGGATTAAAGCAACTGAATTAAGTTCGAGTAATGACAATCAAATTGTTCTAAATGTCAGAACGTCCAAAGGAGAAATTGATTGATTGGAATAAAAGATTAAAGGATAATTGAAAGAAGGGATGGTACAGATGGATTGATGGGGATTATAAAGGTAACCTAGTTTCTTGGGGTCTTACAAATGACAACATTTGCGGAAGGGGTGCCGCCTATTAAGTTGTAAAAGAGTTGAGTCGTGAAATTTGCATATCACCACCATATGAGTTTTCAGCTCCAGTTTGGCATATGTGAAATTTTCACAATACAATTTAAATTATCTTCTAAAAGTTGAACAGCCGGTTGTTCTCACAAATCTAAATTTCCCCTTTCAAGTGAGAAGTTGCCGAAGAATCGCCGACTGGTTAATATTATTCCTCTCTCGATTCCCTCTAAGAATCAATAAAAAGCAGAATAAATATCCGGGATAAAGTGCGAGCTTCTCAGGCGACCCGCAACATCCCAAGGTAGCGGATTGGGAAAAGCCACGAAGAAATTCTCACACCTCCGAAGACCAAGACTCTAATTGCCCAAGTGTTTTGGAATACGTGCCGAAGAAGTAGATGGTGCGTGAACGTAATGTCCCTATGAGATACCGGATGACCAATCATAGTAACAAGCCTACCACCTGCATGGGAGCTGTGCAGGTGCTGCTTTTTATTCTCGCCTTACTCGTGGGACAACACATGAATAAAAATAGGACAAAGACAACAAAATAAAAAGCAAAAATGTCAAAAACGGAGTCAGAAGAGGAATGTCTGCTTCGTTCACCAATTTCTGAGAAGGACACAGAAGAAACAATTCTCATGCCATTTCAAATTAATGCTACACTGCGTCCATCTGAAATATCGGACAGGGCATATCCTCAGGAACAAAATTTACTACGCATCGAGATGGTAGCAAATACCGCTGCAAGCATCGGCTGAAATGCGAGCACTTCACTGAGGCCCAAAAGCGTCGAATCTCTGCCTTCTTTAGGGAGGGAATTGAAACCGTTGAGGTGAAACGGCTGAAAAGAGCCGAATATGAGTAAGTTCTTGCACAGAAGAAAGAGGAAAAAGAAGAACAAAGTGGGCCCAGCCCAGGTCAGGCAGACAACTCTCCTATAGTAACAACGATGAAAAAATATGGACCACACGCAGAGTTACCTAAGGACACATATGCAGGTACCCCGAAAGGTGGCGCTAAGCACCAAAAGTCTGCTCACAAATCCAACCCAGAAGCAATCGAAAGCTCAAGTAGAAGCAAAATAAAAGGAAGCTTGCCTAAAAAATCCGTCGCGACAGAGACTGCATAGGTGCGACCTAGCACATCAGCTATATTACAGGGATATTACGGCCCAATGTAGGGTAGGTATCAAGTACTCCTATTCACCCAGTGCAGATGCTTACGGATCAGGAGATCAAACCAGCCAATTGGAAAAGGTGGACAAATCTGACAAAAGCTACCTCAGATAGAGGCGGATGATAATCGATTACCTGCCATGACACACCAACTGATACCTGGCTCATATCTGCAGTTGGAGAATAAAACAACGGGAAAAAGCAAATTTGCGTATAACTCAGCAACACGAGGTTCTCAAGTTATTCACTTGCATTGTCTTCGTTCTAGAAGCAGACAACCTTACCAAATACTTTTCCTACCCCGGATTACTAAACGGAACCCCGGCGTATCCACAAAAAGCTGGCGAGTCTTCAGGGTTACTAAGGGGAATAGCGGAGGCGAAACCATCACACTCGGATGAGGTTTCCTAAGATTACATCCTAAGCTGAGGATGTGAACTTCAATTCTGATTAAAATAAAAGCATCATTGAATCTGAAGCCAAAACTGGGGACAGAGCGCCATCTCATCCAAAGTTTAGCCCTCACCAATTACTGCTCGACGAGAGAACGGGGAGTACACTTGGAGTGAACCACCAGACAGCAGGATCCATCATATTTGAAACTAGCAGCTCAGTGGAAATTAAAAATCGAAGGGTCCTCAAACTCTAAACAGAAGCCAGCCAGTCCATTGGAGAGGCTAGAACTGCTGCCAGTTCTGCTAACATATCCCAACAATGGATTTTATTGTGGGATTAAGGTGTATTCGCTTTGATCTACAGCATGCAAAAGACGCCTTTTCGGTATTAAATCATAGATTTAGTAAGGATCACCTAGACGTAACCGGTAACCAGAACCCATACACATACAAGAACCGGATAAGGGCCCTCTCCGGTGAGCTACTAAACGATTGCGTAAATGAATAAAGACCTACAACTTATATAATGTTAAATCCGAATATAACAGCTATTCCAATTCAAGAACACATGAGTAAAGACGAGGCAGCTAGCCACTGAAGACGGTAAGAAGATGCATTAACATGCTCAACCTACCTGGAGGGTGACTTCTCCGACCTGGACTTCCTGCCAATACAAGGACTCGTGGACTACCGTGGCAGAAGAAAACTCCTGATCACTGCATGCCCACCATACAAACTGGACAGCTCAATTACCAACAAAAGAGGTGCGTTTCTTCTAGAATTTATTGGCAAACATAATTTTGAAATTCTAAATTACGGAAATAGCCCTTTATACACAGAATCACAGTCCTTGATGTTACCCTACGTTCCCCATTTATAAAAAAAATTTACTAGGAACTGGTATGTTTCAACTGAAATATCGATGTCTGACCATCCACAAATCTGTGTCTACATTCTGCTGAACTCCAAAATTTCCGAATCTTATAGACAGCCAGGATCTACAGATTAGGACACATATACCCTACAACTCAGGGAATCCACGGTTAACTGCTACAATATAAAGGCAAAGTAGGCATCGACTCTAGAACTTGACTGCAAATGTCTCAACTCTGCAAATTAAATCTGCCTATCATCAGCAAGTTTGAGAAAGAAAAGTCTGAAAAAGTACAACTTCAACTTCAGGGTTACCTTCTCTGATCGACAGGAGAGATTCACTGGTGTTGTACACTGACGGATCCAAAACAGTCGAAGGAATTGAACCAGGTTTATACGGAGAAACTAACAATTCTTCACTGTTCGCAAGTATGGACAGTAGCATCTCTGTATTTCAAGGTCAGATATACGCAATAGACGTTCTGCCTTACTGGTGGCATTTATGTTCTCTCTGATAGCCAAGGAACCCTACTTGCTATCAATGCTTGGGATATCCTCAAAAATTGTCTAGGACTGCACTATATTATTGGTGCTGACCAATAGACTCCATTTAATCTCGGTTCCAGGTCACAGTGGTTATGATGGAAATGAAAGAGTAGACGAAGACTACTTCGCCGGTTACCAGCTAGCTCCATAAAAATAACAGGCAAGCATAACAACTTTTTATCAAAGAAAAAAACATCTCGTAAAGCTTTCTGGAAGTCAGATACACGCAGCATCCGAATCCATAATGGTTGCAGAGTCAAGAAACACTTTATTGCTATTGGAAAAGAAGGAAAAGAAAAGTACGTTACTGGCTGGAGATCTCCATGACAGATCATAACTACATCGAATCGGAGGTTTCGACCTGGTTGCAGCGGCCGAATCAGCAGAAAACCAACTGAACACGATTTAAGGAGGAGCTCAGCAAGTTCAACAGTGCTCCCCTGTGCAGCATAAAACAAAAGCTAGAGAATGATGCTCAGAACCTCATCAACTGTTTTGGAAGGCATGTCCAGTAATCCTGCAGATCGCCCATCTGCAACGTCTTCTTAAAGAAACCAGAAATCTTTTAAACAGGTCACTTAAAAATAATTTGGAGGAGGACTGACATCTTTACAGATCAAAGCAAAAAGAACATAAGAAGCTTATTCGGATTTTGAAGAGATCGTCTTATAAAGACTTTTGCGAGATGATCGAACCTATCGGTGAAACCAGTAGGCTACTCCAAGTCCTCAAAAACGGGAGATTAGCCAAGCTGGTACCACTCAGTAAATCTGATGGTACCTATACTGAGTCGAAAGCAGAAACTCTCCGGCTTCAAGTCGCCGGGCGCCGAAGACATACTCCTATACCCATTTATGTTACAAAGAGGTATAAATCAGCTGCTGCTAACTCTGAACCTTTCACTGCCATACATACAGGAACCCGCGCATACAGCGAGAGTAGCCATTACACCGAAAATCGGCAAAAGGACTACAGTCTCACCAAGAGTTTTAAACCTGTAAGTCTGACTTCCTTCATGTTGAAGAGCAAGGAGAGAATGTTCGAGATCCATGTGCGCAAACTATTTTGCGAATGCATCCTCTATCAGCAATGGAATACGTTTCCCAACGCATAGATCTTGCGAGGGTATACTTCAAAATCTGGTAAGCAGAATTGAAAGCGCACTCGACAAGAAGGAATACGCTTTTGGTGTTTTCGTCGTCGTTGAGGGTGCTTTCGCCAACGAAACTTTTGGCGGCATGTGTAATTTGGTTAGACAACACGGCGTAGACAAATCACTACTTTTGTAGATAAAAGCATTGCTGGTGAATAGGGCGATGATTGCTGATGCTGACTGTGGCCATATGTGCTGGCGGATGTAAATAGTGGTTTCCCGCAAGAGTGCCTTTTCTGTCTCCTCTGCTATGGTGCATGTTGGTCGACTCATTGCTCAATCCGTTCAATAGTTCTGGCGTATATGAACAAGCATACGTTGATGACTGTCTGTTGGATCGTGTCTAGCGACTGTCTGCTCTGAAGGGCAGCGCAGTTACCCCAAAACCTGATCGACGATTGATGCACTAGAAATGGGCTTTCAGTCAATCCTCTCAAAATTGAGGTTGTTCTGCTTACGAGAAGGTGGAAGCTGTCTGGTCTCACTCATCTAGTGCTTAAAGGCTCTAACTTCTATGGACTAAACATGTTACGTTGAAAGCCCCTTAGACGCTGCCTTCTGGAACTGCAAACTAGCTACCGGCGAGACATGGGGCCTGTCAGCGAGAAGGGTCTACATGGCTATGATAAGAAATGGGCTTTCGCTTATGACCCTGGTCTTATGGACATGCCATCTAATGCAATGACACCAGAACTTCTGTTGTGGAAAAAATATGAAATCAATATTCGAATCCAGTGGGTTTTTTTATGCACGGCTCCAAAACCGATATAAGTTGTGCCACTGGTATCTTTCTGTAGAACGACCACGTTAGATTTCACTCTTATACGCAATCCTGATGGCAACGAACTAGATTTTGAAGAACCGCTGGAGGGGGTGAGGCATTTATATCTGTAGCGACAGCCAAACTGCGCTTAGAGTCTTGCTGAACCCTCTTACGACTTCTAAGCTAGTTCAAGAATGCCAGACATGCAGTCGGAAGACTAAATTCATTGAGTCCTGTCTGGGTCCCAGGTCACAATGGGATCACGGGAAATGAAATCGTCGGTGAACTTGCCAAGCAAGACTCGGAGGAGAGTTTTTCAGGTCTTCCTGCGTTAAGGCTTCCATTGACAGTTGGGTTTCATATGAGCACCTCAGCAGGTAAAACTGTAGATTTCTTACTGGCGTCCTGACGAGAAAATACACTTTGCTAAGCGCTTCAATACGCTGGGCGTAAGTGATGCGATGCTCGCTGTGAAAATGATAACGGCACCGCTGAGCACTATCTCTGTGAATGTCTGACTTATGCTAGCTTCAGGCAGCAGGTACTCGGCATTGACATGGTTGGTACTGGCACTGTAGGCACTTTATCACTGAAGCGCTTACTTAACTTTTGTTCTGAAGGGGTTTAGATGCTCATTCCGTAGAATAGTCCGTATGTATAAAATGTTGTGTGTCCACTATATTGGAGAATATTGAGTAACGAACTGGCCATTGCCGTCCCACTTTCCATGTCGTGTTCAAGGCCATCAAGTGATCAGTATGTCGTAAACAGGAGCTTCGATTCACCAGCTTGAAACTCTGCATGGGCTTTAAGAACTACGATGAGAAGCACCTTTACTGTTAAGTTAAAGAGCGAGTTCCATTTGAATAGAGCACTTTGCGCCATAAGGCACCCATTCAAGGGTAGACATTTTCACATTAAGCTAATGTCAGAAATAATGCGCCCTTTTTGTCCCATCATTTGCATAAAAGACCAATTCATTCGCCAAATAAAAAACTTCACAGACAGTCTACTTCTTCCTGAATTGGAAGGTCACACAAAAAAAGAAAACCAACAACTGGGAAGACACAAAAAATTATTATGAAAGAAGGAAACTCTTCCCGACAGAACTGCACATCATCTGACTTTTTTTCAGCTGTAAACTATTTTTGTTGTGCCGGCACTTTCGTTGTCCCTTTGGCTGAAATAAATCTTCCTAGATTCTGGTAAGACCAGCAAAACAAAGTAGAGCGAAGATATCATGTACTCTCAATTGAAAGCAACACATCCTTACAGATAACTCACTTACGATAGAAGGAAATAAGAGCGAGCAGAAGTTCTAAGTAAAGCCCAGCAGTACTCCATTTCGTTCTGCCACTCGGCATCGGCAGTCAATCGCACTTACATACCCTTGTAGACGGGTATCTTCAAACCAAAAAAAAAAAAAAAATAGAAGAGTATCCATACCACCGCCTACAGCCAGGATGTTTGTTCGGTAGTTGTAAACAGGATTTTTATTTGAAATTTATTTGCTTCCCTGTGGAAGGATATCGTTCCTCCCTATCGGGACAATTGGATCGATTCTGTCAATGCACCGATGATGTGTGAATGTTATTATGCAAAGCAGCAATCCACTTGGAAGAGATTTGAAAGATTTCTTAGGGATCTAGGAGTACTTGTGCTCGTGTATGTAATTAAAATTCAACTACAGAGTAACCCCATTAACAATATGTCCGCGTTGCCATCTCAGAGCCATGGGGTGGAGATTACTTATTCACTAAACCAAGTTCCACCCCCAAAAACTCATTAACATCCCGTTCTGGCTATAATTACAGGAGACTAACGACCGCAACGATGAGATACGAGATTTATTGTCACCTGCATTCCATCGGAAAGTAACAAAACCGCAGCACAGTCTGGTTTAGGTTTTGAACCTTTTACGCTGTAGAAGCACTGGATAATTACTCAGACGAACGGGAGCGGTGACACAAAAGTTTGAGCAATCTTCCCTGCTGTCATTTATTATGGAGAACTGTTGCAGTTAGCAAGCCGATTTCGGTTGGTGTGCTGGAAGTCAGTTTTATGTTACCTTGAATACAAATTGCTTTGGGTGGCTCCTAACAATGGCTGCTTTACAGAATCGATAATTAATTTAAAGGGTTGTCTGCAAGGATAAGGTTTTGAGGGTTTCAAATTGGATAGATTAACACCGCAACGATGTTGCCAAATTGTGGAATATTATTTTCGAAATCGGTGTTCAGTTTCACAAGCACTTTGTCATTTTTATGGACCGAGTAAACGCTCGTCTGGACGTGGTATTCGTCGTGTTGTGGAAAGATTTCGCTCAAATTTAACGTTGCACGATACAAGTGAAACAACGAGAATGAGACCAATATGCTCTGAAAAAATGTCGCCGTAGTTGAGGCCAGTGTCAATGAACTGACAGATCAGTTCGCATTCATACATACACAACTGGAAGCATTTTGCGAAAGGACATTGGTGGAAAAATTGAAGCCGTCAGATCATGCCTGGCCTTCGCTGAATGGGCCCAAAACCAATTGCAAGATGACCTGGAATTTTATGGTAAAATTGTGTTCAGTGAAGGGCCTTCCGTTCGACTTAAAGAGACGTTTATAAGCAATGTTGCTCTATTTGAAGTGAAAACAATCCACAAGTGACATCATCACATCCACTGGAATATGCGGCAGAACCATGTGTTTCAGTCAATGGTGACCGATGCAGCAAAATGATCAACAAATATTTGTTCCCAAATTTACCTGACACGGATTAGGAACACACATAGTTCTAGCAGGAAGAGGTTACCTGACTGACTACGGCTATGGTATCGATTAATTGAAATCAAAATTTGGTAAAAGAGTTATTGTACTTGTATTTTGTTTCTAGTAATTTACAATTACAAAAATCAGCTTACAGGAATAGGAACATAGATAGCCTTGAGGAGTACTATCACTTCATTCTTCTAGAAGGTCTCGCACACCAAGATATGTTTTCTTGTTTCCCACAGAACTGGCATCATCTTACTCTCCCAAACTGCACAAACTGGATAGCAGAGGTAAATCATATTGATGACCCTGGCAAATGATTAAAGGGCAACAATCTGCGGATGTGTACATTGTTCCCACCCTTACCAGACCGCGTGCAGGCGAACAACTAGAGGAGATTTTTAACAGCGACAAAGCAGATATAATCGCCATCGCGCTGTGATGTCTACTATGGAGAATGTTACAGACAACCGACGCGACAAAGACAGCAGTCGCAGCGTTTGTTTCCATGCGAAATCGACTTCAAAGGAAGACTAAGAGAACTAGTCTTAAGCTTTAGGCTTAGACGATTCGCATAAATGCTAAATTTGCCAACCTAAACCTCATAAACTCCCACGCCCCTACAGAAGAAGAGAAAGACGAACTTACCAAAAACTTACGAGCTATCAACAAAACCTACGCGCAATGCCCTAAGTATGACGTGAAAATCGTCCTTGGCACTTCTGGTAATACAGTGCGGAAGTACAGTCTCCACGCCATCACCTCCGGAAACGGGCGCAGATTTAGTGCAACTGTGGCGGGACGTAATGCAACTATTGCGAACACACGGCATCCACACCTTTATATCCGTAAAGGTACCCGGCTGACTTCTGACCAACGATCGACGCAAGGCATTTCTCCAGTGTTTTGGATGTCCAAACGCTCCGTTAACATCGACTCGGAGTATTACTTTCTTGTAGCCAAGATATGGATGCGGATATCTGTAAGAAGCCAAACGACTAAGGACTGAAACGAATAAAATCTGTAAATTTTAATATGGGCGTAAAATGCGTAAAAGTTGCAATCCCATTTTGTACCCAAATTAGCCTGTATATTCTCTAGTTTCAGTTTGTTATTGATTTTAGTTCGGTTATTTATAAAATATGAGTCAAGGTTAACACCGTAAAAAGATCATCGACAAATGACTCGAAAATACTTTGCGTCCAAACCATTTCATCGCAAAAAATTTAAACATAGCATGCAGTACAGTGGATTCTGTTATTAAACGATATTTGGAGACGTTGACAGTTAAGCGAAAACAGAAAAGTGAAGCTAAAAGTGGAGCACATGATACAAAAAACCGGACTATATCATCCAGAGATGTTGCTCGGAAATGTAATACCAACTAAACAATGGTACAAAGATCTAAAAAACGTAACGGTCTAAAAACACAAAAAAAAAACAAAAAATACCAAAAGTTACTGAAAAGCAAAAAAAAGTTATTAAAAACACGAGCCCGAAAGCTATGCGAGTTGATCGGCAACAAGAAAGCGTGCTTGGTTTTGGATGACGAAACTTATGTCAAAGCCGACTTTACTACTCTTCCAGGTGTGCAGGTTTAGAATCTCGTTTGAAGCTGAGATTCTTCCGCAATCAACAACATCGATTAGGATGGAAAAATTCGGGTCAAAATATCTCGTTTGGCAGGCCATTTGCCAATGTGGACACAGTAGCTCATCGTTTATTACAACGGGAACAATTAACGGAGAAGTGTACATTAACGAGTGGCAAAAAAAACGGTTGATTCCTTTCTTAAACAAACACGAGGTTTCAACATTATTTTGGCCAGATTTAGCTTCAGCTCACTATGCTCATGCGACGTTGAGCTTTCTTGTTGCTAAAAATGTCGACTTTGTCCCAAAAGACATGAATCCACCCAATGTTCCACAGTGCCGTCCCATTGAAAGGTATTGGGCTTTGGTTAAAGCTAAATTGAGGAAAAATGAGCAGTGTGCAAAGGACTTAAAAGACTTTAGTGCTAAATGGAAAAGAGTGTCCAAAAAGATCACGGATGTAACTATCACCAACCTTATGAAGGACATTCGAAAGAAGTTGAGGAAAGAATGAGAACCCAAAAATGTTTTGTAATTGTGAATGAATTTAACAAAAACAAAGTTTTATAGCAAATAAATAAAATTTACATGAATTATGAAAATATTTTTTTTTTTACTTTGATGTTTCCAAATTTTACTCGTTTCAGTCCTTACAATCGCAAGATACCTCCAGGGCGTTTTATTTGAGTTTCCCTTAAGCTCTTGAGAAGCCCGCTACTAGCGTCAAATGTAGGACACCGGTGGCCAAAGAGTAACCAGAGAGGCCACCTCTGTTTTTTTTTTTTTATAATTAGCGCGCGCTAAAGGGATTTTATCAGTATCCTTAAAATGTTTACACACAGCGCGGGCGAAGGAAACTTAAGGAGAAAAAAAAGAGAGATACCGATTTGTATTGGTCTTAAATGTTTGGAAGTTATAATGACTAGTAAATAGAGAGCTCAGCAAGGTATTCCATAGGCGAGTTGTACGGCTTAGGAAAGAATGACGATCGTTTAGAGCACATCTGAAAGTGGGTTTGATTGTATACTGATGGGGTACTAAGTTGAAACCAGCCGCAACTCTTGGTTCAATGACGAATGCACACAGGCCAATTTGAAAACACAGCAGATATATAAAGAGCGGCCTTGCAGAAAAAATCCAGGAGTTCCAAATCGATACACACTACCATTTCATCGGTTTCAAAGCTGCGAAAATCATGTTAAGAATCTCTATTGCTAATTGCTGCTTCGTTGGGCTTAGAACGCAGTTGAGTAGGCACTTCGAGCAACAGAAAATGTTGTAATTTATAGAGGGCCCTGATCATGTAAGTTCTGCTTTCCGGGGTAAAAGCGTGAACATTGACGAAGTTGTCCTGCGCGAGAAAATTTCTTCAGAGAATTTTTGGCCCCATTTGCATCAACGGAAAATGAAGCAGACGTTTCAATACCGAACTGTACAGGCTTTACAGCGATTCTGTCCTCGTCATAAAAGTACGCATAGCCCGCAGTAGATGACTAGGTTATTGTACACTTAGCGCATGGACACCAGCGTCCCAGTCCGGAATGTTTTCTTCTTCAACCATGCAATAGAGGACGACCTCTAACTTCGTGTTGGCAATTGGAGGCAGCTGTCAAAAGATTGCGCTCTCTGGAAAGACATGTTAACTGACTCAACTTCTAAAACAAATTGTGGTTTAAACGGCTTTAAGTTATTCTATGTAAAGATCACACAACTTCCTCTAAATACTTCGCCCTAGTCTGTGCGTTGACTCCTTTCATTAATACCATAACCTGCAGTAATCGCAGTCACTATTTGCCGGACAGAGACTTAATTCTATACCATGGGAATCACGAGCCCCTGGAACTTCGGTTTCAGCCTGATATGTATAAAAAAAACCCTCTTGTGGGAGTGTCATGGTGGCTGTGGTGGCTGTGGTTTAGACCTAAAACTTCCAACTGTCGTTGGAACCCTAAAATGTAGGAAATACTACAGAGCGCCATGACCCAAAGATTTTAGATAGGCCTCACCTTCGACCAAATAGGAAATCTAGCGTATATTATGACTTCGAGTTGGTACTGGTCTGGAATGGGTTTCCCCTAGATGATCAAAAGATTGAGAATGGGGATTGCTCCTCGTTATAGATCAGGGTGGTGATTGATGCACGCAATGAAGATTTGAGTGTAGTCACACCTTGGAATAAGGCCATACGGCAGATGTCCACGTAAAATGTTAGAGACGTTCTGTCTTCAATCATTGACTTTTCTTGCCACCTTTCAAAACTCTGATGAGTTTCCAATATTTGAATCTTTACTTCATAGAAATTATTCCTCTTCGTCTTGCATAGACCTCTAAATTCCTCATTTTCTTTAATGTAGAAATCTTTCATAGCACCCTCGTTCAACATGCGAAGTAGTTTAAGCCAGGCTAAGGATAACTGCCTCGCCTTTTCACATTTCTTATCAAACTACCTTCCTTGATCTAATTTCTGTGTTAACCTCGGGTAAGAATTACGTACTAGTCTTTAACGATTTGTTCAATTCGAATGAAGTCAACATCGTTATGAATCAGCAGTCATTTATTGAGTTGCATTCTGTACATGGCGACTTGGCAATTGTTTCATACCAGCTTAGGGTATAGATTCGTATCTCTCCTTTCTCCATGCTCTGCTTTCTTATTGACAAACGTCACCACAATCGTTAGTTTATCAGAGTATGGTACATGCATTGTCCTGGTACCGTTCATTTGGCGAATAAATGATTTCATGATTGGGAATCGAACATAAGCTAATGTCCTGAATTTGTATTTAAATTTACTTTTCCTCTTAGATTTGTTAGCAGCCCAGAAATCCGATATCGCTCTAAAAAAATTTCGACGCGACCATTAACTTCATTGAAGAAAGGCATTATGAAGATTTTAATCCAAATAGCATCCTGCTTCTCGTGATGGTATCCAATCTCGGTTTTGAAAGGGTATATTAGATGCATCAATCATCGAACACGCCAAGAGCCCCCATTGCCTTGAAGCAGTTAGAAGGTAGGATGTTACTGATGATACAGATCTGCTTATGGGAACAAGAAGCCTTGAGAAAAGTAAAGAAAAAGTCGATATACCATAACAATGGACATAAGTCAATGGTTAGAGTAGAATGACAAACGCAAGTCCATTATCGCCCGGCGATTTGATGTGGCATCAAAAGTCGTCTGTGCAGCCGCCACAATCCTATACACCTCAAATTGTTCTGTTCACAAGTACTGCTCTTACTCGTACTTACAATTCAATGTATTCGTATATCACTCGTTCGCTAGAGAGTTGGTGGGTATTGTACATTTGAGGATCCTTCTGAAAGGTGGTGGTCTTCACACTTTTTTTTGCAGCGCGTACCATATTCTGTATCTCAGCCAGGCTAATACTTTTCACTGCGCGTCGCTCATACTGTATTCGCAGCTTTTCGAGATCGATTTCGGAAAAGGCAGCATTACTCGCATATACATATGTAGACGCGGCATGCATCTTCCATCTGCTTGATCCGTAGTCTTATTTGTCGGCAGAGCGTTATTTTTTCGGATCCCTCTGATAGAAGGGATTTACCCGAAAATTCAAACTACTTGTCCTACTGTGTCAATTGGTTTGACTAGATGAGGTTATTTGAGAGGTAGAATTATGAGTAGGGATTCATTCATGATGCCAAATTTCTTAAGAAAGGGCTGGCAATTTCCTGCCTAAAGTAGGGTTTACCTAGTCCGTAGGTAAGCCGATGACGGTTTAGAGACTTCAGAAAGCAGCCTTGAAAAATCATACCGTCTGTAGCTATACTAATAAGATACGCAACTGTCAATTGAATCCAAAGACTCAGATGAAGGGAGTCCCAAGGCAGGATTGGGCTTAGAAAAATTCTCCTCTAAGCCTTGTCTAGCAAAATGATCAGGAACTCAATTTCTGGCGATATCTTGATCACCTCTGGCTCAAACAAAATTCGGTCAATTCAGCGCTGTGACTGCGTGTAGAGAAGCCTTGTATTCTCAGCTTGACTGTCGCTATAGACGCAGATATTTCACCTGCTCCACCCATTCCTTACCCGAAAGATAGACTTAAGCTTTGCTAACGAGGGACATAATTTAACGTTGTCTTCCTTCCAAAGGAGTCAGCGCGGCATCCTCATATTCCCGCCGAAAGTATGCCTAAGTACAGGTGTGCTGGAAAAACCCCGTGGCAGAAGATACAAAACGTTCGTTGGGGTTTGGTGAAAGAAGCAGTGATACATTTTCGTGAAAGCCTGCCCCACCTTGCGTATGTCGTTATGCACAGGCTACAATTGGATCCAAATGACCATTTTCGTTGACAAGCTCCACATCTTGCTAGAACTTCCTTTACGCTGCCTAAAAGTCGACAACGTCTTGCAGGTGGTCGATGCTACATAATTAGTCCAAAAACGCTTGTCACCAGGAATGGCATCTGGATGACTTTGCTTCGTTAAAAAAAGTATGCCTACATACGTCAGACAAGTTGACTTCGTTCTTCGCATGAAGAGGTCATCCACAGTTTTCAGAGGGTTGACTGGAAGCGTTTTTTTAGTTCACCAGTCGTTGATTAGAGCTGCCAATTTACAACGAATGATCACAAGGCAAGATCCAACAGAAGGTACAGCTACATCATCGCATATAACTGAGCGGAGACAGTTCGCAGAGGGTCAACCAAAGCACAATAGCAGTGGTTACCCCGTCCATCACATATTAGCCACAATCGGCAGCAATGGTCTCATCCACAAAACTTGTATCTCGCCTCCATAATGTTGGCTGAATTACACATACGTCAAATGATGCATTCCCGAAAGCACCCTCTATATCGATAAGAATACATATTGTGTACTCCTTCCTATCGAGTGCATCCTTAATTGTAGCCCACCAGACTTTATAGCGCAGTTGCCTTGGTAAGTATTCTGCATGGCACATAGACAAAGGATGCATTCGCAAAGCAGTTTTCTCGACAGGGAGCTTATCCGTTGCTTCTATGCTCTTCAATATAAAGGAGGTCAGACTAATTTTAAAGCTCTCCTGTCACCTTTTCCGACTTTCGGTATAAAGGCTACTCCTACTATCCACTGGTATGCCAATGCCAGGCTATCAGTGAAAATTCTCTTTAGATTCGTCAACAGATTGATGAGACATGGATATACCCTCTCGTCGCTGCCAGCTGGTATCAAAAGACGCAACAGCGTATTTAATAGCTTCGTCCGTCACCACAACTGATAACAGATGCCGGACATGGCGGGTCTTACCACTCAGCTCACTTGCAGCCTCAGTGATAAGACGTCGATCTTATATATGATACAGAGAGTATCTGCTTTCGACTGAGGTACCATCAGGTTCCCTGATGTCTTTAGTGTGTCTTATTTGCCCCTTTTAAGGAATTAAAGCAGTCAACTGGAAAGCCTTAGTGAGAGGCGCTTGAAAGCTGAAGGTCTATCAGGCAGTCTTTCTCCAAATTAGTCTTAACCGACTGCTTTAGAAGTTTTCGGAATTTCTGATGTAGTCGCTGTATATCAGGGCTTCATCTTGGAATGGACGATTTGGAAGTTTTTCTTGGCTGCCCACGAAGTTCAGAATATTTAGTGAGGACACCACATACGTTTTGAACAGTAGCCAACTTTTTATATTTGGTTTCGACTAGACGTCGTGGCACCGACTTGGTCACCATTGTATAATCAGTAATATTTTAAGGAGCCGTACTTGGAAGGTGGACACCACTAGCATACCCAAACTACACACTTCTATTAATAGACGTTTAAGAAGCATCGAAGGGAATCATTGGGACAATCGTTTCTTCAGTGAACGGGCCAAAAAATTTAAGACACTACTGCGTTACTATGGTATGGTATGGAATCTGCTTATCCAGACAGGCAGAATTACAGTACGATTTAGACAAGCGTAGTCCGGATTAGTTTAGGAGGAGTCAACTTCTTTGGGAATGAGTTTAAGACAGATCAAACACGCAGTGCGATGACATATCATTCCCAGAATGCTGACTCCATTCCCTCCTATCTCCGAGATGTACATAGATGGATGCAATTCGCTGAGCCTTTTCGAGTGTACTGAGGTTTGCAGTCAGTTTATGGTGCATGGCTGCAAGCAGCGTATGGAGTTCTTCTGCAGTAGTAGACATCCACTAGAGATTTCTAACCATCAACACGAGCCAAACCCGGTTGCTCTGGCAATGCCAGTGACATCAAAAGCGATGCCTTGCAAGTGAGTTTGATGATGTAAATGTTTTGTATAAATAACACAAGCTGGGAACACTTGACAAGCTTTGATAAGTTCAGAGATTGTTTAGAGATATACCCTACACCGTCATTTGCACAGGCTACAACTTTACACCCACAATTCTCATTTATCGAAAGAAGGTCATTCAGGATTCCTTTCTAGAACAGAGAAAAATCTTCTTCTGGTGTGTGTCGATATCACAATAGTTCAACTTGACAAATATGTTGCACGTGCTCTTTCCCATGCTGTATGGGTAAGTTGCGCATACAAACATCGTTTTTTCCAAGTCAGACGTACTGGAATAACAGTAGAAAAAATTGCCTTTACCGTTGTTGCAAAGATTCGTTGGCATTTTACATCGACTTAACTTAAATAGTTGCTCGTACTCACTTAAGGATAAGACGACACCATAACCATACCGTCAAGGGATAAACCAAAATGCAAAGCTCAAGTTCTTTGGATCAACCTTATTAAAATAGATTTCTCCGAATCCTTTGTCACATTTCTTTCGCAAGGAATTTCCCAAGAACTCCCATTCTACTCGACAACAATACAAGAACGAGATTAAAAATGCTGAACTCACTCCCTTTGGGTAAGTCTGAATAATTGCGCATCCAAGCGCTACAACAGACTTGTTAAGTTCAAACGAAGATCAGCGAATCGAAGAAACTGTGCACTATGCACAAAGTAAAGAGACCGCAAAACTATATAGTTGGCTTCCCTTTTACCCAACACTGCGTCGAGTCCAGTTGAATTTCTCAACCAAAACACCCATTCCTTTGATGAAAGGAAAGTTTGTGAAAAATTAAAAAAAAATTCTGTATACCGTTATTTAAGTTTAGCCAAAGTGTGGGCAAACTTTTCCCCACCGCCCAACAAACAATGCAGCGTCGAATTTATAAAACGATACATAAACCCAACATAGGACAGTGAACAACGAACAGGGAACAGGGAACACAGAGAGCTAAGAGCTGAGCAGAGAGCACATGCTGTTTGATGTTATTGAAAAGTCAATTCAGCAAAAGTTCATTGGCGTCCTTCTAACATATGTATTCGTACGTACATATGTATGACTGGGATGTATACACCCCAACATTGGCAGTCTAGCCACCCTTAGTGTCCTCAGCAGGAGACTCCTTCACGAGACTGCAAAAAGTGTACTCGCAAGTCGCAACAACTGTTTCCTTTGATGGTAGCAGTCAATCAAGTCGAGTTTTTTACGCTTCAAATGGTTTTATTTTCGCATTTCTTTTCGCGCGTTTAAAAGAACGACCAGGACATGAGGGTGGTGTGGTGAAAATGGAGTGTGAAGGTAGCGGAAGCACGACAGCTGATTGCCTGCTGGGTGGCGGCTGACTCGTTTAAATATACAATGAACGTTTGCTATAGCATGAGCCTTGTCGCAGCGCTACTCTGTTCTGAACACTGAACTGTTGAACTCTGAGTTTGGAGCAAAAATCGTGGAGCATGGATTTCTTTAAGGATTAATGGGAGCTTTTACCTTTAACAGTGGGGAACTACGCCAAATGCGCCAACGACCTTATAAAAAACAAGAATTATTTCAGCTGAAAAAAATAAGCCATCACGTCTGATGTAAAAAAAAAACTGCCCGTTTGTGCTTTTTTTGATTTTTCGCTTGTTAAATATGGTGATGAAGTCCTTTGGTTAAAGCAGGGAAACGCCATGTGAGTACAAATGTGTCCTGATGACATTTTTTTACTTTAACTCATGAGGACTAGTTGGATGCCAACTTTGAAGTTGATGTGTTCGTAAGTCAGACTTCCTTTCGTTGGAAGCAAAGTGTAATGATTTATTCGAAGGACTTTGGTGGTATAATAGTCGTATCTAGTCAAGATCTGTATATAAATGTGTTCTCTCAGCAAATTGATTGTATTATATTTAATTAGAACTAGTAAGCTGAACTAATACAACAAGTGGAGCATCACTCTACGTGGTCAGGCCTTGGCAGGAGGAATAACAATCTGACATAATCTTCTTCCAAACCTCCACATCCATCCTTTTATGAAGAAGCTTATGTTATTCTTGTTTATAATAGAGATAGCTACAGTCAGAGGTGGAACTGACCCGCAACCTACAGCTATGTTCATTAAGCCTTGTGTGAGGTCTTCCCTAATTGTGCTATTCCTCCGGATTTAATGTGGCGATTCAAATTCGGATACCCTGCGCCGGAGCGTGGCTTTTATTATCATCCATCGGAGCAGATGCATTGTTGTCCTTCTGACATGGTCAATGTCGATATACAATATTTGACGATGCAGATTCAATGACAAACAATGTCAACGTGAGTGTATCCTGCCAGTTCTACAGACCTGGGAGTTTCACAAGAATGGTGTTGAAAAAAAAAAAACAAATGATGCGCGTCATCATGTCGAAATCAAATGTCTGTGCTGATCCTGCAGAGACGGACGAGGATAGTAGCTCGTTTCTACAAATCAATGAAACCTACTTGAAGCTTTTGGGTTTTTTACAAGAAAGGTGAACTATCAGTGGGTGGACTTACCAGTCCTTAAACCAAACTTATGAGGACTTAGCTTGATACAGGGTTTCAGTTCACATTGTTCTGTCGATAGACTGATTCCTCTGCATAGATTGTTAAAGAGAGTCTCGTTTTGGGGATCGAACAAACGATGCTGAGATTCTATTCAATGTGTATGCTTCAAAGAACCATATTCTTAAGATAAATTAATGATTGTTCCAGACCAACAAGTGTCTCCAGCCAGCTCGATCTTGAGCTAGCTGCCTCCAGTTTCGCACGCTGAGTTAGGTGGAGTCCCCTTCAACTTGCGTGCGACACCTGAGTCGCGGTCTTCTTCTACTGCGCTGTCCCTATGGAGACGTATTCGAAGATTTTTCGGACCGGAGCATTGGTGTCCATCAGCCCTGAATGACCCAGCTACTTTAGCCGTTGTACCTTCACTCTTCTGTTTGAGTCGATGTCGCTGTACAGTTCGTCATTGTATTTCCTCCTTCAATCACCATGCAGACGGCACCATGACTTTTCAAAGCAGCCAAGAACTCCCTCATCCATTTCTAATAAAGTCAATACCTCTGCGCCATAGGACAAGACTGGGATTATTAGGGTCTTTTTCGCGTCGCTTTTGTTGCTCGAGAGAGGAATTTTCTGGACAATTGCCTTCCACCGAGTAGGCCAAAGAAGCAGCGATTGGAAAGAGTTATTATTCGTTTGATCTCCTCGTTTGGAGTAATTGTTTGAATTAGAGAGTCTAGGAAGACAAAGTCCGTAACTACCTCAAAAATATATCTGTCGAGGGTGACGATCTGTCCGAGACGTCGGTGTTGAATGCCTTTTCTTGTTGACAGCATATTCTTGGTCTTGCTCCTATTGACCGCTAAAACCATCTTCACCGCCTCCACCACAATATTCGCGAAAGCACCAATGTCATCACGCTGCTTTCTTCCAATTATATCAATATCATCCGTATCCGAGTAATTGGGGGACTGTTGAAAGAATGTGCCTCATGTGTTGACGCGTGAGTTTTGTACTATTCTATCTAGACGGGTTTTTCCAATATCTGGTCTACGAGTAGTGTGAATATTTGGCCTATGGCCTACTTTTCTGGCCTAAAGCTACACTAATATGGACCAATTAGGTTGTTGACGAATGGTTTCAGATGTTCACACAATGGGGCAGATAGGATCTTGCAGGCGATGTTAAGAAGACAGGCCGTCCACTTCAGCACCTTTGTTAGACTTAAGCTTAGATATGGCTATCTTGACTTCATCCGGATCGGGTGTATGGAATTATTTGTCTACATCGCCGAGGACGATTTCAATGTAATAATTCCGACAATACTAACAAAGATGCCCCCTCTTCGCAGCTTTGCGTTAAAATTGTCCTCGGTGTTTCGAAGCTAGGGCACTGGATGTAAGTCTTTTTCTGGAGCTCGTAGAAGTCATCTTTTATATATATTTGCATATAATGGGAATATTCACAAATTTAGCCTTAATACAGATTGTTACGAGGCGCTCGTTCACATGCCGGAAACTCAAGACTGCTTTCCTAAATCCGCCCCATCCCGCTGCATTTCTTGGATGGCGGTGTCATTCGGCTGCACGTGGCCTAACATTTCACGTATATATTCGAAGTTCGTTGTCCTTATTTCGTTTGCAGGGGTTCCATTATATACATCCCTAGGAGGAGGGTCGATTTGACCGAACCCAGTAACTGGTTAGAGGATGTGACAACTGCCGTTGTTTCATTAAGGGCTCATCCGCCACCATATCTTTACCAAATTTAAATAAAACAAAATGATGTCACACATCGAAATATTTTATTCGTTTGAAAGGCCTATCGATGCCTTTAAGTATGGAGCGTAACATAGTTCAAATATCCGCCGCGGCTTCTCTGGGTGGCGTGTATCCCAAATGTCTAATTTTCCACGACCCTGCCGCATAAATCAGGCTGAATTTGACCGATGGCATGGGTTATGTTGCTCTTGAGGGCCGCTGTGGTTTGTGGCTTATTCGCATTGACCTGCGACTTCAGAAAACCCCACAAAAATCGCATGATCTCGGTGACCAGTTCACTTCAACTCCACGTGAGATGACCATGACCTCGAATCGCTCGTGCAGAATTTCCAATGTGGTGTGAGCTGTGTGGCACGTAGTGCCGTCCTGTTGAAACCACATGTCGTTGGTATCTATATTATCCAATTTAGGCAAAAAGAAGTTGGTAATCATCGACCGATAGCGCTCGCCGTTGACGGTGATGGCCTGACCAACGTCGTTCTCAAAGAAATATGGACCGATGACGCCGCCAGTCCAAAATCCGCACCAAACAGTGATTTTTTCGGGATGCATTGGACGCTCTTGGATATCATGTGGATTGGTATCGTCCCAAATTCGACAATTTTTTGTGTTGACGTACCCATTCATCCAGAAACAGACCTCATCCTGCAGAAGATTTTTCGATGAAAATTAGGGCCAGTTCCCAACTGCTCCAGAGCCCATTTAGCGAACACACGTTGTTGTCTATGGTCGTGTACCTTTAGCTCCTGGGTCAGTTGAATTTTGTACGGATGCAGGCCCAAGCCACAATGCAAAATTCTCCAAGTTGTGGTCTGCGAAAGGCCGAGTTCTTGTGAGCGGCGCGGAATCGGTTTCTCTTCCACACTCTCATGGACAGCGGCGATGGTTTCGGCAGATCTTGCGTTTCGTCGAAGTGCGGGTGTTGGTTTATCGTTTACTGAACCAGTGTTCTCAAATTTATCCACCACACTGCGAATAGTATTCTCGGTAAGACGATTATGGCGACCGTAAAATGGGCGCAGCTCGCGGAACGTTGCCTAAAACAGAACACCCATTTGTACGTGTTGTTGAACGCTATGTCCGTCCGTGGTGATTTGGTAAATCTGACTGACTGAATAACAGCTAGCTTCAACAATATGGTTGCTATTAACTGTCAAAGTTCGGAAGTCCCTATTTTAAATCTTCTTAATCTTTAAAGATCTCAAGGAGACCAATAAATTCTAGACTGTGAGCATACTCAAAAGTAAATTGCTGGACAGTAGATGGCCTGGTTCTCTAAGTTCCAATACAAGAGACCGCTTATAATCGTACTTTCTTTTCAAGAGGAAGTTAATGGTCAATACCTATATAAACAAACAGCTCTTGCTCCATGTTCTGAATTTCATCTGCATTTACAATTCACTGTGGATCGATGACGGGATACTCGTTTCAATCAATCAAGCAATTTACTTCTTATCCTTTCCTCCAACTCCACACTCTTCTCTCTTTTCTTTTAATTGATAATTTTGCAGCATTGGAACGGCTATTAATTGGTTTCGTCGAGATAGTTGGTATACCGGAAAGTTTCGTGTTCAATTACGAACTGCAGTCTTGAGATATTCAAGCCGTTGTAGGACGACATTAACATATTTCTTTTGTCCACCATGTATAGTACCTTTGTTAGACAGCCAGCTCTTAGGTCTCTCCGAAAGCAATCGGAATCAATACTTCATACTCTAGATGAAAACAATCTTCCACTATCCAAAGGCAGTCAGGTTTGAAAGGTACGAGTAGTTTTGTTTGATGGGCAATTTTGCCTTCTTTAGAGCGGAAGCTCTCATTCTATCCGGAACTGAATACAGCAAGGGTCCGACAGAGTGAGTTCTTCTACAACCATTCAGCTGATTATGAACCGAGAACACTTGTTGGACGTGGTCAGATCACCTATTGACACCACGAAGTAATAAACGTTATCTTGATAAATGATAGGGATGTCAGATGAAGATTATTATTATTATTATTATTGTCAAGGGAACGATACAAATTAATTTGTATGGTCCGGAATTTAACGCCGGGGTACTATGCCCATGTGGGGCGTTTTGTCAACAGCATGCGGAGTACTGAGTTCCCATGTGGTCAACCACCTACGTACTTACCGCTCCCAACACTGCTTAATTTCGGTGATCTAGCGGGAACCAGTGCTTTCAGTCTGGCGAGGCCGTTGACATCAGATGAAGATATGAAGCTCAATCTGCGGAATTTTTGGCTACACCAAAAGTATTCTGAGCATTGACATCGCAAAATGAATTAAAACACATCTCTGTCGTTTCACAGATGCTGAGATGGATTTCGATATGACTGTGCTATCATTGTACCTACTGGACTGCTCATCGAAATGGTATCGCAACGATTATCTCCAAAACCGTGGAGGATTGGTTATATTGGGTGTCTTCTACTAATAAATAAGTAGCAGCACTGCTATGCTACATGTGAAGGTCGCACTGTGTAAATATCATGGATTAACTTTCCTTATTTGCACTAATTGGCATCATATACATACCTCCTTGAAGTGTTCAGGATTCAGAGATTCCAGAAGATGATGTGCACATCAATCACTGCTTTTGCAACACATTAAATGTAAATGCCTCCAATGGAAAAATCATTGACACTTTGCTTCGAGGGGAACTTCAAGGCAAAGGTATGGTTCTTCCACTCACACCTCTTTCCCAGCACTCTATTTGCAGGAATTTTTTCTTTTTTTACAGCCACCCTAATCATTGCTATCATTGTCAGTATTCTAGTTTCGGAAAATCAGGGAGGACGAAACAACGCTTTTATAAGATCGCAGCTTTTATCGCTCCTCCAAAATTTCTTCTTTTTTTTTCAGATGTTCTCGCGACATTCAAATAAGCCATCGACCAGAAAGCTTAAGAGGCAGATTCCAGACGGAAAAATTCCGTCCATAGATGCTACCACATTTGTTGAATACCTCATCCCGTATTTGCACTTCTACAAATGAGGACGACTCTTTAGCACCAGCGTTTCATTCCACGAATGTCAAATTCTATTCAGGAAGTAAGGACGATTTCGGCTTTATTTCAGTTTTGTGCGCGTTCCAGTTGTTGCGGGGGATGTATGACGAAGGTGCATGCTGGAAAAACTTATAAGCTTTTCCTACTTTGGTTGTTGTTTGATGAAGATGTTCCTGATTTTCTATTTTTCCGAAGATTTAGCGTCGTCGGTTCTGGGACTTTGGCTTCTATTGATTGGGATGACTTGTATTCCTTCTTGCTAAGGTCAAAAACTTGCTAGGATCGGCTGGTGTGCCTTTAACTGTTGTCTCATTGCATAGCACCTCTCCCAATCTTCTTGCTTGTGTTCCAAATCGCCGCTTTATGTGTACAGTCTCCAGAAGTATCCTTTTTATGTTACCAGCATCAATTGAAAGTTAGCTGCGACGTTCAGTGCACTTTGTGCAATTACGCAGATCTTGTTTCCTTGGCAGGCCTTTTCCCTTACTTTCAACGTCTTTCATCAGACAGAATTTAACCCCCTTTCTACATTATAACCATTAAATCTCTTACCACTTCACAGTTTAATATAACGTCAATGACCAAACCAAAACCCTCAGCATTTCCATTTTAAGGCATTCGCTACCAGCTGTATTGGTAGACAGACAACAAACTGCATTGAGTCTTCTGCACCGATGGACAGCATACTGAACGTCTGCACAAGGTAAACAATCTAATTGCTTTAACAAACAGGAATCTGCCATCAAAGGGCAAACACCCTGTAGTTGGGGTTGTTTTAAAATGAGTTACTCACTGTGAGCGTTTACAGGTACACACCCAGCTCTGTATCTTTATGTCCTTTAGCAGATACAAGTACGCAGCGTGCGTTATTATTAAATTACGTTCCACAAAACTGAAGAACGTGCAACGACATAAATTGCATTAAAACTGTCTGCAAAAAAGTGAAGCTTTGAATGCTTTTGAACGATGTCGTTGCAAAAGGACCAATGAAGGCTGAAAAAATTCGCTCAATTTGTCCTATTCTTCGGCGTGTTTTACTAATGGATATGCTGGTTCATTTCTGTCAGGAGTTGGTGGAAGTATATGGTGATGTCTTTGTAGAGATAGCTTGAGATTAGAAAGAATTTTCAAAGGCCTAAGAGCTTTTTAATTGCTTGAAGTGCAGGCTGACTTTTTTTCACTTGCTGAGAGTGGGAATACAATTTTCATTGGTGCGTCCCCAGGACATCAATTTGAAAGGCCTTTTCACTTTACTTTGAGGATACATTTCTTTGCGAGATATATATTGAGGAGTACTAAAGTGTTCCGGATTCCAGATGACGTTTCATTGTTCTTTGTTTAGAGCGGTTTTTATTATATCATAACATAGACGTCTGCACTCTATTCAAGAGATATTACTTAGTAGCGTGTACCTGGTTGGGTGACAATCGGTTAGCTTATAGACCGGGAAAACTGAAGATTCAAAGATTCCAAGACCTAAATGAAAAGCCATCGAACTAGGTACATATGTACCAAAGACCCCTTGCCACGACTTTAAACTGTTAAGAAGTACGGAGGTGAAGAAAAGTTACTAAACCTTAAAGATGAATTTGTACCTGGCCCAGATGGACTCTCCGCCCTGTTCCTTAAAAAATGCTCTTTCAACCTAGCTCTACCCCTTTCCTACCTTTTTCGTCTATCCCTTACACAGGGAGAATTTCCCCTGATTTGGAAAACCTCTTTTATAATACACAAAAAGGGATCTAAGCATGAAGTTACCAATTGTCGTCCCATTGCTAAACTCTCTCATATACCCAAATTCTTTGAAAGCATTTTATACGAAGCGTTAAGCTTCAAATGCAAGCCTTTTATTTCACCCCGACAACATGGTTTTCTAAAAGGGAGGTCAACTACCACAAATCTAGTTGAATTCGTGTCTTTTGCTCTCTCAGCCTTAGAAGATGGTTGAATGAATCCATGAATCCATGAATCGATGTTATCGCAACTGATTTCACTAAAGCGTTTGATAAGATATCTCGTCAATTGGTCCTCTTCAAATTGTCTGCTCTCGGCTTTGAGCCTCTCTTATTGAAATGGATTTCTTCTTACCTGGTAAACCGATATTATGGTGTTCGGCTTAGATCCGCCCTTTCTGTGCCATTCCTGGCCTCATCCGGAGTTCAACAAGGGAGTCATCTTGGCCCTCTTCTCTTCATTCTTACTATTACCGATATTGAGGGAGTCATTAAACACTCTTCCCTCTCCCTGTACGCTGACGACACAAAATTTTTTAAAACTATTTCAGAGTTATGGAGAGGATTCTGCCCTTCTTCAAGAAGACCTGGATTGACTTTCAATCTGGTGCTTCAAAAACTTTCTAGAACTTAATATAGCGAAATGTCAATCTATAACCTTCTCCCGTAAATGCAACCCATCTCCTACCCGACTTTATTTTCTCCATGGTCAACCAATTCCCCTGGTTCAGTCTTTTCAAGACTTTAGCATATTATTCGACTGTGAGCTTAATTTCCGTTCGCATATCGATAAAATGATCCTCAAGGCTTTATTAAAAGATGGTCCAAGGAATTTTCCAACCCGTATGTAACCAGATCTCTCTATATTACCTTTGTTCGCCTCCTGCTTGAGTATGCCAGTCAAGCTTGGTCCCCCTTTCACCGGGTTCATGTTTCCCGAATTGAGGGTATTCAACGTCGATTCCTCTGATTTGCTCTCCGTGGTCTGCCGTGGAACGACCCTTTAATCTTACCTCCCTATCAGGACGGCCTCAAACTTCTAAAAATGAATTCGTTAGAAGAACGTTGGAATATTGCTGACATTCTTTTCATTCATCGACTTTTCTCAGGTTCCATCGACTGTAAATCCATTTTGAACTCCATTTCCTTCAATACCAACCACCGCAATTTACTTTGTCCTCGTCTCTTCTATCTACCGGTCCACCGCACCTCTTATGGCTCCAAAGAACGAATCTTCTGAATGCTACGAAAGGTCAACTCAAACCTCTCCCTTTTTAATTTCCACCTGAGCACAAACAAGATCTCCTTCATCACTTCCTTGGTCCCTAGCTTTTAGGTCTTTCTGTTAGTTTTTAGTCCTAGTTAGATTTAGCCAATAAATGGGGGCCTCAGCCCTCACCAAAATTACTTTCCGACTTATGTAGGTGGCCCTACAATTCGGAGTGAACCAGGGCCTCACCTAATAAGTTTCTCCAGTTAATCCGGTCTTTAGCAACTGCCTCCAGTTGTGCACTCCAAGTTGGTTGAGGTCCCCTTCTGGTTGTGCGTGCCATCCAAGGTGAGGTCTACCTCACGCCTTCCGACGACCGTCCGAAGCATTGGTGTCCATTCGCTCTACATGTGTCAGCCACCTCAGGCGACTGATGAAAAGGCTTCTGACTAGATCGATGTCACTGCACAGCTCGTATAGTTCGTCGTTGGATCATCTTCTCCGAAGCCCCACAACACAAATCGGACCGAATATTTTTCGAAAGATTTTTCTCTCGAATCGACTGCGGACACCGTCATATTCCTGCTCGATAAAGTAAGACTGGGATGATCAAGGACTTATATAGAGTCTCCTTAGTTTTTCGGGATAGGACCTTACTAATCAATTGCTTTCTTACAGCAATGATTCTTCATCTCATTTCTATTGAAGTGTTGTTGGCAGAATTAGTAGCAGAGCCAAGGTAGACAAAGTCCCTTACTACCTCAAAGTTATAGCTGTCAATTGTGGTCTTCTGTCCAATTCGTCGATATTATGTGTCCCTTCTTTTGACAGCATATACCTGGTTTTCCCCACATTTACTGCCAAACCCATTTTGACCGTTTCAACACTAGTGAACGCACCGATGACAGCCTGCTGTATTCTTCCAGTTCTGTCGATATATACTCGTAGGTTCTCCCTTTAGTGTTCGCTGGTGAGTCTCGCACAATTCAATCAGGTATGATGTTCAAGAAGCTTCAAGACAACGCCTGACCTTGTCTAAAACCCTTTTTGACATCAAAGGTATCGGGAAAGTCACTACCGACCTTGAAGGGACAGCGACTGTTCTTAATCGCCATTCTGCACAGACACGGCACGGATGCCAAAACTGGACAAGGCGCTATATGTGTATCTCGTCTCTATAAATCAGTCATATGAAAAGATGGACTTAGTATGAGTGTGAAGATTTGGTTGATTGTGGACTTTCCTGGTCGGAAACCAAGGATTTCAGACGTTCACACAATATGGCGGATAAGATCTTGTATCCGATGTTGAGGAGACTTTTTTGTTGATCGGGCAAACGGTGCTGAGAATCTACTCATCAGGCATATACTCTTCTGATCAGATTTGAGAAATAAAATGAATTTGATGTGTATGATCTCCACAAAGTCATTTCCAGCAGCTTTGAATACCTCGGCCGGTAAGCTGTCAGGTCCAGTTGCTTGTTGGATTTCAGTTTAGATATTGCCGTCATTACTTCAATTTGGTCAGATGGACGGAAGTTATGGCTATCATCGTCTACGTTGAATGGTCTGCTCTGCCTGATGGTCTTTGTACAGTCTGCAGAACGCCACTGACTTTGACTTCACTCCAAGATTCCCTTTTTCATCTCTACCAGCTCTGTACAGGTCTTGTTGCGTTGACACGACCTTTTTAGCTGTTGGTAAAACTTTTGTACGTTATTCCTGGTGTATAGCTTCTCATTATCTTTGATCGCGCTTTTTCTGCTTCTTCTGGAGAAGCCGATATTCTTCCCGTCTCTTCTGCTCGTAGAGCCCACCAGCAGCTCCGCTTTCTAGGCTTCTTGTTTAGCTGCATGTGCTTCTCGACATTCCTCATCAAACCAGGGATTCTTTGGAGGTGATCGGGTGAAACCCAACATATTAGTGGCGGTGTATCTGATGGCACGTTAGCAGCGTTGCGTTGTTGAGAGATTTCGAGATACGCGTTCGACAAAGATTCTGGCGGTCTCTTGCGATTGAAGCTTTTCTAAGTTATATCTTCTCACAGTAGTTTTCCTTTGTTGTGCCGCTTGAGAAATCCGCATTCGCACCTTAGATGTAACAAGGTGGTGATCCTAGTCAATGTTGGCTGGCTGCAAGGTTCGGATGTCCAGAATACTGGAGGTGTGCCTTACGTCTATCGTAAAGTGATCAATTTGGTTTAGCGTTGTGGTAGACTTTGCTTACTAACTGTCATACCAAAGATGTCCTTGCGTTAAAGATCGCCTAGAACAATATTTAGGACATCGCTAATACACAGATATTGTTGAAGAGCTCGTTTAAACTTTCTATGGTGGCGTCGTCTTTGCCTTCCCCGTGGGGGCATTGGCGCGTAATAGGCTCACTTTAGCCAATTTGGCCTTGATGCAGATTGTTATAGGATTTTCGTTCACGTGTCGGAAGCTCAAGACTTCTTACGTAAGCGCTGTTTCTTTTCCCTACAGTATATGTGGGTTTATCACAGTTTTTGCTCCTCCTTATATACGGTCCATTTCATCGCACTTCCATGATGGCGGTGATATCTGCGCCGTTGAAATCAAGGCCCTGGAAGGTCTGTTAAGGGTCCGAACATTCCTTCTGCAGATACGAATGCTGTAACCTTTTTTTTTTTGAAAGTGAGTATGACTACATTTAAAGTGCTTGAGCACGTGTTAAGTTTTTAGAAAAATGGGACAGAGAGAGAAAGAAAGATTTAGACGTTTGCAGGGGTCGTCAACAGTGAATCTATTTCTATCCGAGGCTATTAGTTGGTGCCTCGCATCTCTTTATCTCTTGCTTATGAGATTGTGAGCCCTATGACGGCGTCGGTCAGTATTATGCTATTGTCCGAACATGCCCTTACCAATTTAACCTGCCGTAAGCCTTTACTCCTACAGTTACCGGCGACCACCACTGGTAGGTAAGGCAGGCAATTCGCTACGAACTTAATTGTCGCCCTCTTGGCCCAATCCAATTTTCAGGATAGTCAGCAGTTTCCCGACCAATCGCCATACAGGTCCGTGCGCTATCACTGAAGCGTTTCCTCTTCTCACAACGAAATACTAAGAATTCTCATTGACAAAGCCATACAAAGTGTACAATGGACTAGTTCCGTATCTAAGTGATGTGCTCTGACAGAAAAAATAGTATCTACAATCAACTATTCTCGCACATACTCGTATGTACATAATACAAGCAGAAGCAAGATTTCCGTCGGATGCATGGATTAAGTATCGTCTCCTTGGTGCTGACAACTTTCCAAAAAACAAGTGTTGAGTCATGTACATTGTCATGATGAGCGGTGGGATGGAAGTGCAGTATGACGCACGAGGCACGATTTCATACCTTCAAGTGTGCTTCATTAATATGCCATAACTCTCTGAAAGTCGTATAAAAGGTTTTCCTATATCCAAAGCCGGGTGTCTAATTAGAACGCGAGAAACTTCACTCCTAGTTAGCAAGTTATCCCAATCACAAGGAAACGCTCACTAGCAATAACAAGGACAACACCTGTTCCATAACAACGAGCAATACCTTCGTTAACAGCTCGCTAATAACTTTTGCGAGAAAAATAAAACTAGTTTTCTACCTTTAAGGAAGAAAAGTTTATTCGGTAGAAATCTTTTGAAAAACTGAAAAACTTCTCTGAACAGCTTTCCATAATGGTATCGCTGTGAGTTTTTCCTTAACTCCCAGAACTTGGTGGGATTTTCAGTTTCCCAAACGAAGCACTTGCAATAATCCTCCGAAACGGAAACACAACTGTCTGTCAAGTGAGTTTTGAGAGGAAATATCAAAGTCCTCACGTGAGAGAATGAAGAAACTCTTTCCCAGGATACCAAGGTAAGCTAGACCCCACTCGGCACCTTTTTTTGAGAGGTTCTTTCCTGAAATATCTTCCTTCGGAACTCTGTAGAAGAAGTTTGTTTTCAATTGACTGCAATTTCCAAAAATTCCCTTAAACTCCTCTCTGTCAAATGTTGCGTTGCTAACGGTGTACCTGTGAAGGTACCGGCTGAAGTTTGTGTTTTTGATTGGCAGCTCTGCATAACTAGAATCGTTGTTTATAATTTTACAGAAAAGTCTCTGCGCTCAGTTGGTAATCCCCGACAGGGAGATAAAGAATGGATGAGCGAAGGCAAAAGGAGGAGGCGGAAGCGGAAGCGGTTGTCATGCCCCCGATTTTTATTTAAATTAAGCACAATTCCATCGACACTTTGATCTTTTGTAGGCGGAACGTAGTCACACCCATAATGGGTATGTTCAGCGAGTGAATTTATGTTGTACCCACGACAGACAGACAGTGGCTACACTTTGGCAAAACGGCAACAGCAGCGGCAGCGGCAACGGTATGGTAATGGTACGAGTATCCTGGGTATGCAATTGATTTCCAATTTGCGTTCGGTGAAATGTAAATTTGCGATAATTGGATGGACAAATTGGATATCCAATTATTCGCTTCAATAATTCGATAACTGATTCAGAGTTCGTTGTATTTCTTTATATTTCATCAACGACACCAAAAGGACAATAGTTACGAGTACATTCCGGTTCAAAGGGATTTTTTACAAATTTTTAATTTTTTTTTTTTTTCAAAAAATATTTCAGAGAGGGCAAAATTGATGAACTACGAGTACTGCAATGGATAAGTGGGATGCTGTGGCAACTAAAAACAATAAAATTGACTTAATTTAAATTGCAAAGTGACAACGTACAATATGAGGGATAGACCTGGTGTTTTCTCTTGATCCTGGAAAAAGTTCGATTTGAGTGTTCACCAAGTCGAGTTATTTACTTGCACTGATTAGCAACTGTTGGTGCTACTAAAGTTCCCTCGATAAATATAGGAAAGACTGTTGAAATAGCAGCGTATTTACCCTTTGCAACTTTTGGCAAAGTACAATGGTATCAGCATTTCTTCTTTCTAAAACATAAGACCACCTTGACAATGTCAGTTGAATGTCTGGCCTGGAGCTCTCTGATTTCTCGATGACCAGTCTTCGGAAGATTATCTGCTGCATGAATACTTATACGAAAACCATGAGACCAAGCCGGCGCATTAGAAAAGCAGTGGAAACCTTACATCATGCTGCCCAAAAATTGTTTGCTTTTTCGCATGTTTTAGGTTAACCGCAGGGTCTCGTTGCTGTTCTATCCAGATCTCCTCCAGCTTGATGTCGAATGCTAGAATAAGAGCTAACACAAGGGCGACCTGTATGAAAGTCTTCTCATTTGCAAAGCATCTATACCGATCTTCACGTGCAAAAGCTGCCGTGCAGCTGTCTGCTGCAATCTACTACAGAAGTAGTCCGTCAAACTAAAAAACCTACAAATTGGAACTTTAGTCTTGAAATCGGTCTTAAAGTGAAATCAAGCCTTGATTCTGAGTAAGTGTTATCTCTACTTAGAGTAGGGCTTATTGCTACTCAGAGTCAAAGCATCTTCTTAAAATGGACGCTGGACCCTTCACAACCGCTAAGCGTACTGAATTTGATCGTTCTCTGATCTATACGACAAACTATCAGCAAATACGACTTCGGTCTGGTAGGATCTTCCCTGACTTCTTTGAAAGAATACTTCTTTGCTGGACTCTATGTGAATTGTGGATCTATTCCAGTCGTAATTTTGACATAAATTTATCAAGAGGGTCGTTTACTACATCGGTAGCATCTTCTAAGCACTCTTCCGCCGTTCTAGTTTGGGCATATATCCAAGAAAACTGCAAAGTTGGGCTTGTCGTCCTGACTGCATTGAGGGTAGCATTGTCGGTTGGTAATATGCCAACAATAACATCGTCCAGAAATCCTTTTAATCCTCGGACTATGTTGAACATTCTTTTCTGGTTCTATTTTGCGGCCAAGTTGGAACAGTGCGGACGTTTTATGAAAACAGATTGCCGAGTGCCGTACTGAACCTGGTTTGAAACTAAGAGATAGTCACACCAATTCCAGTGGTGATGTGGGTTAGTAACGCCGAGGGCGCTGAAAAAGTGTTGGCTATCAAACAATTAACGAGCTGCCCCAGATGCCGAACACAACACACTGTAGCTGGCATATCTGATCAGTTGTGGTGACGGATGAGACTATTAAATATGCTGTTGCTTCTTTTGATGGCTTCAAGTCGTCAGGCACTGATGATATATACGCAGTTATGTTACAAAAAGATATAGACCGGCTGCTGGTAACTTTGAAGCGAATTTTCACTGCTTGCCTGGCACTGGCATACATACCGGAATCCTGGCGAAATACCAAAAATCGGAAAGTAGGACTCGCTTGCCAAGAGTTTCAGACCTATGAATCTGACTTCCTTCATCCTGTAAAACATCGAGAGAATGATCGAGATCCATGTGCGCAAAACCGCCTTGCGAATGCATCTTCCGTCGGCGAAGCAACACGCCTACCAAGGCGCAAGATCCTGCCGTAATGCGCTTTAGAATCTGGTAAGCAGAATTGAAGGCGCAGTCAAAAAGAAGAAATACGCCTTGGGCATTTTCATCAGGTGCTTTCGACAACGCAGCTTTTGACGGAATGTAACTCGGCCAGACAACTTGGCATAGATGTAGTATTTCGTCTTTTGTGGATAAAAATAATGCTGGTGGATAGGACATTGATTACAAGGGTTGTCCGTTTGGCGGCGTTTTGTCTCCACTGCTATGGTGCATGTTGGTCGACTCACTGCTCAACGCGCTCAATAGTTCTAACCTCTATGCACAAGCATGCGTGGATGATGTAACTGTACTGTCTGATGGTCCGTATTTAGCGGCTATCTGCTCTAAAGCGCAGGCAGAAGTAATCGACGACTGATTCACTAGTAATGGTCTTCCAGTCAATTCCTTCAAAACTTAGGTCATTCTCTTTACGAGAATGGGGAAGCTTCTTGGTCTGACTCATCTAGTGCTTAAAGGCATCACCATCCAATTCTCCAAAAAAGCTAAGTATTTGGGTGTCATCCTGGATTGTAAATTTCTCTGGGCTAAATATGTTACGTCTCCTATGCACTGCCAGAAGGCGCTGTCGGCAAGGCATGGGGCCCGTCTCCGACAAGAGTTTTTTGGATCTACACGGCTATGATAAGGCCAATTATATGCTATGCGTCGACTGTCTGGTGGAATAAGCTCTCGCGAAAATACGTAATTGCTGCTTTTACCAGACGATTTGTCACGCATGCATGGGGGCTTTTCCCAGCACTCCTTGCTCCGCTCTAGATGCATTGATGAATCTCCATCCCCTAATATTCTTATCATGGGCTCCTTGCTCCGCTCTAGATGCATTGATGAATCTCCATCCCCTAATATTCTTATCATGGGCTGCACTCTCAAACCCATTTTCCTTTTAAAAAGGAGTGGTCTTTGGTACGCACTGGAGCTTTGATGGCCTTTCGCGCCGGCTGTCTTATCACTCTAGTATTATGGACCTGCTGTCCGATGCAATGACACCGGAACTCCTATTGCGTTAAAAATGTGAAATCGACTTTCCCTGTGCCCAGCACTGGTTTCGGCCAGAATCTGTGCCCGAAAAGGAATGCAGTCGCGTTTTCACGGACGGCTCCAAGGCCAAATAGGATGTAGCGATGATGTCTTGCTAGAGGATGGCAGAGTTAGATTTTACTTCACATTAGGAAAGCGGAGATTTACGCAATCGTGATGGCAACGAACTATATTGTGAAAAACCTCTGGAGGCGGCGAAACATTGACATTTTTAGCGACAGTCAACCTGCACTTAGAGCCTTGCTAAGCCCTCTTACGACTTCCAAGCTAGATCAAGATTGCAAGACATCAATAAACGAAATGGTAAATCTAAATTCACTGAGTCTTGTCTGGGATTATGGGAAATGAAATCGCCGATGATCTTGCCAGACAAGGTTCAGAGCAGAGTTTTTTGGGACCCAAACCTACGTTGGGTCTGCCTGTGTCCTCCGTTAAGGCTTCCACTGACAGTTGGTTGTCACATGAGTACAACTGCAGATGGGATAACTCCCCAGATTTCAGGCAGACCAAATGTTCTAGGAACTCAGCGGCCTTCTTGCTGTGCCTCAGCAAGAAGTCTGCAGGTTGCTCACTGGGGTCATGACAGGACATTATACTTTAGCTAAGCACTTACATGAGCTCCCTATAATGGACACAACGTCCTGCGATGCTTGATGTGAAAGTGACTCAATCGCTTGAGTTCATTCGTGTACGTCCTCATTCTAAATCTAAGACATTTCTGACATTACGAGGGTTGTCGGAAAAGTAAAGGTAGCGGCACTCGTCAATAAAAGCTAGTGAATGCTAGTTGTGCATCTTTTGACAGTTACTTACCGAAGTTTCAGGCATTTTGGATGCGCAGTTTTTAGTTGACAGTCGTTTGAGTGAGTCGATGTGAGTGTTTCTTGTGAAAAATGGAGAAATTGAGTATCGAGCTGTTATTAAATTCTTGTTATTGAAAGGCAACACGCCTACGCAAATCAAAAATGAGTTAGACTCTGTGTATGGGGACTCTGCACCATCATTTACCACAGTGAAATTTTGGGCAGCTGAATTTAAACGTGGCCGTAAGAGCTTCGGAGACGATGAACGGGACGTGCAAAAACTGCAACCACTGACGATAACATTGCTGAAGTTCACCAAATGGTGTTAGACGACCGCCGAATTAAAGTGCTAGAGATAGTAGAGGTTATGAAAATGTCCAAAGAACGTGTTTGTTACATATTAAATCAAGATTAAGGCATGAGAAAGCTGTCCGCGCGTTGGGTGCCGCGCTTGGTTACGTCGGACCAAAAACGTGTTCGAATGAACATTTCCAACACTCTATTGGCGCAGTTTAGGCGCCATAAATCCGAGTTTTGGCGCCGATTAATTACTGTAGATGAAACTTTTATACGCCCGAAAAAAAAATTCAGTCAAAACAGTAGACTGCAAAGGGCGAGCCGGCTCCAAAAAAACAAAAACTGTTTTATCGGCTGGGAAAGTGATGGCGACTGTTTTTTGGGATAGTAAAAGAGTTATCTGAATCGATTATCTTCAAAAAGGAAAAACCATTACAGGAGCATACTACGCATCATTACTTGCCTAGCTGAAGGCAGAAATTGCGGAAAAACGGCCACATTTGCAAAAAAAGAAAATCCTGTTTCACCAAGACAACCGTCTCACACCTCAGCAGTTGTCATGGCGAAAATTCATGAATTACGGTTTGAACTGCTTGACCATATGCCTTATTCGCCAGATCTAGCCCCAAGCGACTTCTTTTTGTTCTCTCATCTAAAAACTGCCCACGGAGGACAGAGATTTTCGTCAAATGAGGAGGCAATCACCTTCCTGAACAATTATTTTGCAGAGAAAAACGTCAAGTACTATTTAGACGGGTTAGAGAGATGCGAGCATCGCTGGGAGAAGTATGTAGAGTTACAAGGAGACTATGAAGAAAAATAAAAAAAATTTTGAGAAAAAATGTCTTGTATCAAACTTTTCAGACAACCCTCGTATAAGCGCCCACTTTGCAGAGTTGAACGCATTTTTGATGTCCAACGTTAATACGGCGCCATATTTTTTTGTACCCCCTCTCCATCTTCTGCCATGAATGGCTTCTTCTAGGGTCGTAGTTACCTTCCGAATAGCATGTACTATAAAGCGAGCCTTTCTAAATACATACTGCTGGTTTGAGAGTCCTCCGGCTTCATCAATTGACACCTCCAGTCGGTTTCATATTATTCGTTCCAGTATTTTACCCATCGTGTCTAGTAAGCATATGAGACTATATGACGAGGGCTCATGTGGTGGTTTATTCCATTTGGGCAGCAGAACAAGACGTTGCTTTTTCCATTGGTCTGGAAAACCCCTTCTGTATAACACTTCTTATACATTTCCACGAATGCTTCTGTGTTTATTTTGACGGTTAGCTTAAGGACCTTATTTGGTATGCCCTCCAATTCAGGTGATTTATTATTGCTAAATCGTTTGCATACATCTAGAAGTTCCGCTTGCACAACTCACCTACTTCCTGCGGTGGTTCTATATGCTGTGTTAGTGCTTGTGGTGGAAATAATCCTGACATTATTTTTTGCATCAGCAAAGGGCATGAGGGTGGGGGTGCCCTAGAGCCTTTTAGTTTTCCCATGACCGTCCTGTAGGCGGTACTCTGCTTCCTCGCCGAGTTCTTTAAAGCTGTTGTTTTTGCTTTGTATTGCAAATCCTGGTGGGAGGACTGACCTCTGGATCGCTGGCATAGTCTTCTAGCTTCATGGCACTTGCTGCGTAGCTCTGTTATCTCTTGGTTCCACCATTATGCTGGTGGCCGGCGGTTTGTTGACGTTTTCCGTACCATAGATGCGTCGCAAGCGCTAGCTACTGTTTTAGTAACCTCCGCAGCCATCGCGTTTGCTGCTCCTGGGTTTATTGTGGATTCTCCAAAAATCTGGAAAAATGTGTTTTCGTCTAGTGTGCTCGTTTTCCACCCCATTCGTTGTGTCTTCTTTAGAAGGCGGCAGACTACTTGCCGACGTCTGAATGACCTGCCTAGCTTTCGCTAAGCACCTCAATGCATAGACATAGACTTTTGGCTAAAAATATAGGAAATGGCTAAAGCACAACTTTCAGCGAATTTGTGCCCACACTTACTCCAAAAAACCCGAACATTCTTGCCGGCTTTCGTAGATCTTTATCTACTCGTACGTTCTTGTGTACATGCTTATCTTATCAAAAGCTATTTGCAAACTCTGATATAATTCAAGAAAAAGTTTTATTTGTTGTTATTCTGTTTTCTTTTCCTTTTTATGAATATTTTTACTTTTACGACACAATAACTTTTTTAAGCAGCGCACGCTAATTTTGATTGCATAGAAACTTACAAGGATCACTACAAGGAGGAAACTCAAAACATCTAAGCTGTTGGCCTGGAAGAAGTTAAGGTGCACCAGAGGGCTTTGCATATGCTTGGCGCCATGATGACGAAGCACATACTCGGTCCAGTAGACTACACTCTGTCGGGCTGTCATAGGACGATCTCTGTATAGAGTTGAGTATCTCTTGACAGACTCCGTGAATGTTTTGTTATTTAAAACCTCCTCCAGTTGAGTGTTGAATTCTTCTTCTGTTAATGTACGATGATCGATGACTAGACCATATCCTTGACTTTGCATCAAATTGGCATTTGACGGTTGATCTCCGAAAAGTGGTATGCCCAGCATTGGAACCCCATGTTGTTGGGATTCAGTGATACTTCCTTTGCCACAGTGAGTAATAAATAGTTTGACATCAGAATGAGCTAAGATATCATCTTGTGGGAACCACTTTCTGAACATGATGTTGGATGCGTTTCCTGGTTTCTCGTCGTCATCCCATTTCCAGAGAACTTTCTCCTTACGACCGGACAAAATTTTGAAGAAAATCTCTGTAACTTTAGGATCTATGTCACTGAATTTGGCATTGGAGCCAAAACTGAAGAAGATAAATCCATCGGCTGATGGTTGAAGGAAGTCTTGAATGTCCTTAAAATGAAGGAAATTAATATAAATTAAAAATAAACGGAAAATCAGAAGTAGATAAGGATGAACTGATTCAGCTTACCTTTGGTAAAGGGTCCGGTGTCTCCTTTACTTGAATTCCTCCGATTTCAATCAAATTTGGCACCAAGGGACGTACTTGGCCTTCAGTGAAATATGTACTACAGAACATTAGTGAAATGTTTTTTTTCATCTCGTCCAGATCCCGGTAGCCTTTCTCCGCAGGGAAATACATTCTAGAAGTTCGCATTAATTCTTGCTATTGTCATACTAAATAAGCTATCCACTTACCTATGGTATTTCTTCCATTTGCGTTGATTATACTCCATGCCTATGTTGAAACCCCCGACCATGACAAAGTTGGCGACTCTCTTGAAGAATCCCATTGGCCCACTGCCAAGCATTGGCGCCGGAATGTAGGACACTCCATCGGGATTTCCAATCAATTTGTTGACTCCACCCATGGGTACGTTGACCCAAGACATAATAACCGGGCACTTAAAATGGTCAGCCACACCCAAGAAATAGTCGTTGAACCCATATCCGAGAATCATAAGATCAAAGTGGTTGCCCTTATTACTCAGCAGTTCGTGGAACTCTTCTGCTTTCAAAATCTTTTGCTGCATCGAGTTCATAATATCCAAAATTGTCAAGCTCTTCTTCATGGTTTCCCATGTACTCTTAGAATTTGACATTTCATGGAAAATTTTCCTAAATGTCTTCTTTTCCTCGCTTGATGCCTCAATATGAATGTGATGATAGTTTGGATCTTTATCCTTTAATGGCAAGCTAGTAACGACTGTGATGTTGTGTCCTGCATCGCCAAGAGCTCGAGCAAGCGATACGTGGATTATATTATGTGAAGGACTGTACATGGGAAAGATTCCCAAAATATTAGCCGACTCCACGTGACTGGCGACGACGAGGCACAACCAAAACAGAAACGTCTTCGAAGACATTTCGAACGGTACTAAAAATTATCTTATTATTGTTTGGGTTATTAGCTTCAATCCTAAATGCTTTGTCTCGGCGATATGTTATTGTGAAACTTCGTCTTATCTCTGCCACTTGACGAGAGAATTTAGTTGGCCGATAGTGGAAGTCTTATCGATTAGCATTTGGTGGTTTGTGCTGCGTCACTTTTCGAATAATCAAAAATTCTGGAGAGCTTCCGTATATTTTTTTCAAGCTTCTTAATGGCGGAAGAAAGAAAAAATATTGAACTCAGCCTACTTCGACGATGTTTTACGTAGTGCACGAGCTTCAGCAGCTCATATGAGAAATAACTATTCTGTACTTGAACAACAACCAACAGAGTGTGGAATGATATGACACTAAATAGGTCCAACCGGAGGCCGTAGATTGATCTAAAACAATGTGTCAATTAGAATCAAAGGTGATGTACGAATACTCCACATATTAAGAAAAATAAGTTAGCGGTGAGTTTGACTTCATATTTTTTTAAAAAATTGATGACTAAATTAGGGATCCATAAGCCAAGGGGAAAAGCATTTTTCGGCCTTCTAAGTGAAGAAAAGTGTGATTTTCTGACAATGACATTCGATTGCCAGAAAAATATGATAGTTTCGGATCAAGCAGCCTATTATATTCGGCAGATATTGGGTCTACAAGTAAGTTTCCAGCGTTTTTTCCAAAATTTGAAGTTTTATTATGAAAACATAGTTACAATGCTTTATTCAAAGTATCGTCCATCGGAAGCTACAAACTTCCCCCATCTTTCTGGCAATTTATGAATTCCGGACCAAAAAAATTTCTCGTCTTTCGAGCCCAAGAACGTATCGAGCCAATTTTTGGTTTCCTCTACTGAGCTGAAGCGTATTCCCGTAAGAGCGTTCTGCATCGAATGAAACCAGTGGTAGTCAGATGGTGCCAAGTCTGGACTGCAAGATGGGTGAGCGAGCGAGGGCCGAGCGTTGTCGTGATGAAAAATGACGGACTCATGCCTGGTCTCATATTCTGGCCGTTTTTCTTTTAATCCACGCTTCAAACGAATTAGTTGGGTTCGATATAATAGCCCTTTAATGTTTTCACCACTCGGAAGCAGTTCGTAGTATACGACACCCTTTTGATCCCACCATATGCAGAGCATGACCTTATTCACGTGAATATTTCGTTTCGGCGTCGATTGGGCGGGCTCGCCGGGCTTTGTATACGATTTTCTGCGTTTAGGATTATCATAATAAATCCATTTCTCATCACCAGTGACAATACGATGCAAAAATGATTTATTTTTATACCGCTGCAGTAACATTTCGGACATGCAAAACCGCCGTTCGACGTCTCTTGGCTTCAATTCGTACGGCAGCCAGTTTCCAACCTTTTCAATGAATCCCAGTGTTTTTAGGCGCAGGTAAACGGCTTGTTGCGTGACGCCCAATGATGCAGCAAGTTCTTCTTGAATCTGACACGGATCCTCATCCAGTAAAGCGTCCAATTCCTCGTCTTCAAAACTTTTCGGTTTTCCGGGGCGATCTTTGTCTTCAACTCCAAAATCACCACTTTTGAACCGTTTGAACCACTCGCGGCACGTCGATTCACCAATACATTTCGCCCCATAAGTTTCCGAAAGCAAACGATACTCAGCCGCACTTTTCTTCATATTAAAGAATAAAAGCAGCGCTTCTCGCAAATGACGTTTATTTGGCTGGAAACTTGCCATGATGTTGCTCGATAAAATGTACGACACCGATAGAACTGCTCAAATATAACGCTGTAAAGTTGTTGACAGATACAAAACCTACAAATAAAACACATGGGGTCTAACATTTCTGCCCGGGATCCACTGGTGGCGCCATCTCTGACAAACGCTGGAAACTTACTTGTAGACCCAATATATTTTCGACCTTGTTGTAGGCAGCTCTCACTCATCCCCTGCCAAAGAAAATGTGTTCTTTTATAATTGGATTGAAAATAACAGATCCAAGGGCTCTAACGAATTTGCGTCTGCAGTGTTGGACCACCCTTTCTCCGCTACTCTTTGGACCATATTATGGATAATACCTCAAAAAAAAACAAAACTCGAGGCCGGTACTATTTTAATACCGGGCGGTAGAACGGTGACTACACCGACTACCGGCAAGGATCCTGCATTCTCGAGCGGAGGTAAAACTGTGGCAGGCCATGGTGCACTATCCTCTAAAGGCAAGTGCAACGAGCCTAAAAAGAAATCTTCAAGGAGTGTTAAAAATATGGCAAGCCATGGTCCTATCACTTCCATGGACTTGTTGCTGCTACTAAAGCTCCTCCCCTTAAGAAGGAATCTGTGGCTCAGCAGCATCGGCAAGCTACATCAAGGCGCCGAAATGCTTTACGAATCATCAAAATCTTCGGATCCACTCCGGTGGTTGAGGGAAGTACGAATATAAAGGGCAAGATTGAGCGGGCTAACAATACCATAAAATACGGATTACCCGCTGCTTCCACTGCTCCCAAAACAGCAAAAGACTCTTCTAAGCGACAAAGATCGTTCAAGGAAACCGTGCCGGTTCCCCAGAGGCCCAAAACTTACAACACCAAAACCCCTGGGCCATCCAACAGCACATCTCTGAGGTCTTTCAGCGAAGTCCTGAAGGAGGCTGTAATGATCGCGGTAATCGACAGGAACAACACCGACGGATCAATAACACCTGAACGGTGGCAGTTGATCAAGCTAAAATTTTTGAGCAACTTCTGGGCCATCATGCGGGGAAACCCCGGACCACCTGCCATCGCAACCGACACTGGCTGGCACCAAGGCCACGTCAAGCTTATCACATGTGCCAATTAATGATCTCTTGATCCTTTCACCAAAGCCATAGGTGGTTTAGGAGCGATTTGGCCAGGTGCAAAACTCTAGGGTGGACTTCCCTAGCAGACCTCGAACTCGCACCTGGATCCCAGTAGAGAACTCCTCCCCAGAAACCATTCTGGAAATCATCTGGCTCACTAACCCGACCCTGACTGGAAAGTCGCGAAGCTGGAGGAACTAAGGGGCTCCTATAGATGCGCGTTGATCGTGATCAATAAGGAATCCCTTAACGCTCTAGTGTACACAAAAGGTATGATTCGGTTTAGCTTCGAGTCTATAAAAAGGATGAGCTGGATGCTGATAAGCAACCTCTTCCTCCTTTAACGGAGTCATCACCACATACAACCTTATATCGATATTCTTTCCAGAATCCTAGGAGACAATCAAGCTGCCGGTCTCCTCATCTGAGGAGAGGTTCTATACGATCAGAGGAAGAAGATGAGCTCTTGAGCACGAAGAAGAGCTCTTCAGCACATCTTCAGAATCTGAGAACTTCAACAACACCTTGGTTGAGGCTACTCTGGATAACTGTAGCAATAATACGGTTTCTCCACATTTTTCTCCATCACACAATAAGGCTTCGGCCGCATTCATTCTGCGTCTCCAAAAACGCAGAACACATTATCCTAATCCAGGAATCATAGATTGTAGAAGGCGTATTTCGTTGTCTTAGGACACCTGCATACGCTCCGCTCTATACAAGAGACAAAGGTAAGGTTTGAACTTGTATATTAGTGAAACGTAGCCTTAATGCATTTATACTTCCAAATTTCAGCATTCCCGACTTAACCGTTGCCAGACTAGAGACTGCCAAAGGCTCCTACTGGCTGGTATCGGCATATCTTGGCCACGATCATGTGGGCCCTCTCCCTGGTGATAACCTAGAAAGGGTGATAGTAGAAGCTGGAAGGCAAAAAACTGGCCACATCATCGGATGTGACGCTAACGCTCATCGGTATGGGGCAGTGCAACGATAGAAGTGAGCCACTTTTTGATTTTGCTATAAGTACTAACCTCATTGTATGCAACAATGGCAATGAGCCCACTTTTATAACATGAAACCGACAAAAAGTGCTAGATATCACTCTTGTCTCCGACAACATCACTGAAATGCTAACGAACTGGATGGTATCGTCTGAACATTCTTTTTCAGATCACGGATGCTTCCAATTCACCTTGAGTGATGCTCCTCCCAGCCAACCAGCATTCCAGAATTCTCGGAAAACGGATTGGACAAAATACAGAGGAATAATGTCAGAAACAATATCCTCTGAACTCTCAAGTCCTCCGCGTGACACCAATGAGCTTGACATTAAAGTCAAAGGGAATTCACTCTGCCTCTCAATCAGGTTCTGGCCGCTTCCTGCCCTCTTATCCAACCTAGAAGCAAGAAAAATCCGCACTGGCGGACATCAGCACTGAGAAACCTCTGAGGCATCGCAACAAAAAAAAATCCTCTCTACAAATCCTATGATGCCTAGTCGTTTAAAAAAAACCGATGGCTCTTGGACCACCTCAAGTGATGAATCACTCAACCTGCTACTGGACACTCACTTTCCAAGTAGCGCCCTATTCGCGGCCAGTAGTAACCCAAATAGGACTACAGCAACTGTGACCAAAATTCACGGTCTGATTACAAGAGGCAAGCTGCCCTGGGCGCTGCATCGTAAAAGACTGCTGGTTCGGACGGTATAATACCGGTATAATACAAAGGTCCTCAGATACTATCCTGCCTACGCTAAAAAATATTATGAGGTGCTGTGTAGAACTGATTCACATTCCACTGCCATGGAGAGAAGTCTATGTAGTTTTCATTCCCAAAGCCAAAAAATGCTCTCATGTTGTCCCAAAGGACCTCAGACGTATAAGTCTATCATCTTTCCTTCTGAAAACTCTAGAACTATTGATATCCGTTTACGGGCTAAACCAACAACGGTTGGTTTTATGGACATAGAGGATGCCTTTAACGTCGTCAACAGATCCGCAATCACTCTGCACTCACTTAATCAGTCTTATGCTAAATAGCAGGATAAGCAACTCCAACTTCTGCTAAAAAACGTGTCAGTAGGCGTACGCCGCAAAGCGGTGTCCTTTCTCCCCTTTTCTCTGGTTCTTAGTGGTTAATGAACTGCTGATGTACCTGGAAGCGGGCAGTAGCAGGCCGATTGCCTATGCAGATGACGTTGCTATAGCCGTCTCATGTAAACATCTAAAGAACTCATTCAGCTAAATTTTAACAGACTAACCCGTTGGGCAGATCACTGTGAATTGGGAGTAAATCCCCCTAAAACTGATCTCATCCCCTTTTCCAGGAAATATAGAATGCCAATCACAGACCTTCCCTCAATAAAAGGTACCAGTGTATTCTTTTCCGATACAGCAGTAGCTTTATTCTCTTCCAAAAAAGCAATTAGGAATAAATGAGGCCTTCAACCTCACATAACCCATTGGCTATATATCTCGGTCATAAGACCGGAGTAGTTGCCTGGTGGGCAACTATGCAATCAACTGCAGCAAATTAAGCAGAGTCCAAAGAACAGCAAGCATATGTATAAGCAGAGCCCTACACTCTACCTCCCTCGGTGGCACTGGATATTCTGATTCACTTGACACCCCTCGAGGGGTGTACGACTGCAGCTGTCCGCCTTACAGCGACTACATTGTGGACAAATAATTTATTCGGCTACACTATTGTCCTCACAGAGAACATCGATTACACCATACCCGGACTTTGGTTTGGCAAAGACTTTCGTGTCAGCTTCCGCTCTAGATCCTTCTGGGAGGAAGATGCTTCCATGGAGGACAAGTCAATCCACTTTTACACAGATGGATCTAGAACTGATCGCAGGGTTGGTGGTGGTATTTTCTCAGATAAGCTAAATCTAACCCTCTCCTACCGTCTTCCAAATCAGTGTAGCGCATTCCAGGTGGCAATTTTGGCGATTAAAGAAGCTTTTTCTTTGATGAAGAAATAAATGATATCTGCAAAGGACTGGTATCTGGACATAGTCCAGTTCTAAATGGGCCCTTGAATGTCGATCATCTCTTACGGAGATGTCAGAGCAGTTCAACCTTCACCTTTGTTGGGTGCCGGGCCACAGAAACATTCCGAGGAATTGTAGGGCTGACGAACTCGCTACAATTGGAATCACTCTACCTCTTCTACCGGAAAAGAGCGGCATATGTATAACAATCGCTAGGTGCAAGTCAATATTAAAGCTGGATGCTAATAAAATATAAGGTCTGTTTTGTGGACTGTTGGACCAACATATTTAGCGACCAAACAGATCTGGCCAAAGCTGGATCTGAATCGCTCTAAGAGTCTGATCCTTCTAAAAAGCAAACATCTCAGTGCCATCATAGGTGTCGTCACTAGACACTGCCTTACAGACAAGCATGCAAGAAGGCTTGGCCTGCATGGACGAGGAGGAAGAGGAGACAATCCTCCTCCTACTCTGTACATGTTCAGATCTCTCCCAGAAATGAAAACTTCATTTATGAGCTTTCTTCTATAATGACTTAAACCATCTAAAGAATATTGACATTAACAGTCGCCTACTCTTCATCATCAGCTCAAATTGGTTCCATGAGCAAAAGGATCACAGATCCACGTGGCATCACAATGGGCCAAAAGTAGGTTGGTCTTTCCAACAGCCACGTTTACCTACCCAGATACCCACAGGGCGTGTTGGGGATTGAGTGCGGATTCCTCTCAGTCTCATTGATACAATTTGATAAGCTTTAGTCCATGTTTTGTGATTGAGTTGTTCGTCAAGATCTCTAAACAAAGGCGTTTGCTTGACCAACGATTTTTAGTCGGATTCTTGATTCACAGTATGCATTGTGTGTGCATTGCACTTGCTCGTCATCAGCATTCCGAGTCCGGGAACGCTTGCAAGTTCTCCTTGTTCAGTAGCCTACCGATCTTAGTACAATGAAGTCGGGGTCCATCAGTTTTTCCTTTCCCAACCTAAACATGGACATTGCGACCATTGATTATTAACCGTTGAACTTCTAACTTCAACTATCGCCTCATTAACCAAAAAACTTAGAAGATTTTTCCTATCGAGGGAGGGCAGGAAAATCGATGACAACTTAGAGAGGTCGAGAAGCATTCGGCTGGTGATCTCTTCTGAGCCTTGGCTAGCAAGTCCATCGGCGATTTAATTTCTCGTGATAACATTGTGGCCTGTTACCCAAACAAGATTCAGTTCATTCAGACGGTTGCGTTCAGTTAAGTCTTACAATTTCGATGGATCAAACCATACTGAACCATTCAAACTGACTTGAAGCACCATGCAATGCAAGTCATCCTCAATGTCCCTTGTACTCGATAAGCAGGAGAGTATCGACAGTGAATGCAGACATTCCGATACTATCATGCAATACCAGAATATGTACTAGGGTCGACTTATATCAAATCGACAAAGTTTGTGTATATGGACAGAGCTTCACCATCATGTAATGCATCTTAACTTCTCCCATTACCACAGTCAAGGTGTACTTATGGCGACATCACCCATCATTATGTGTAATCGTACTACAGATGCGTCATAAAATGTCTGTCCCGCAAAATCCAGCATTGTTACGAAATACGAATTTTGATTTTGTTCAGCCAGCTGATGTATGGCCTTTGATAAGATAAGCTCTGACATAAGTACTCGTAGTATAACTAGCGCCGGCAATATCAATCCTCCAGTTTGTTTTGAATTGACAACCTTAACCGTTCAGTGGTAGTGATGAGTGGGCTTCTCAAATTAGTTTTTTTACTTTGGGTTCTTTCCCATTATTTTGGCGCTAGCCATGCGGCAAATATTCTGTGTGTTTTCACCTCCATCAGTCCATCGCATAACATAGTACATATGTCACACGCCAGAGCTTTGCTAGAGCGTGGACACAATGTCACAGTCATAACTAGTCTTCCTTTGAATGGAAGGGACAAAGAGCTTCCCTTCAATCACATATTTATCCCTCGATCAGACGAATTGCTCCGTCAACTCAACGACATGAAATCCGATATGGCCAAACCGAAAGGTGCTTTAGAAACGATTGCTTCGACTATTAAGGGCATCAAGAACTTTGGCCCCATCCAGTATGATGTCATTAAAAATAAGCGTTTTCAAGATTTCCTGCACAATCCCGACCATAAGTTTGATCTCATTGTTTTGGGATACTTCTTCAATGATTATCTGCTCGGCCTGGGAATACATTTTCAGTGTCCGGTAGTCCTGAGTTGGATGCAATCACCAATTATGATGACCAATAGGTTTGTTGGAAATCCGCCAGAGATCTCATATGTTCCTGCTTCACCGTCGTCGGCGCCCCCAGATCCATTGACATTCAAGGGAAGAGTAGTGAACTTCTTCACAAGCGTGTTCTTAAAATTATTAGCTGCCATAATCGAATGGCAGATGCAAATGTTCTACAAGTAAGTCAATATTTTTGTGGTTTCTTTGAGACATTTCTTAAAGGAGCGCTTTATTTCTTTAGGATTATGTTTCCCGATCCTAACTTCCCATCGATGGAGGAAGCTGGCAAAAAGGTTTCATTGGTATTGTGCAACTCACATATGTCGGAGGGCTTCATCCGCCCAAATGTGCCAGCAGTTATTGAAGTCGGTGGAATCCAAATCAAGGACAAACCTGATCCTTTACCAAAAGTAAGATATTTCGACTGGTGCATGTCTTCAGTTCAACAACTTTCCCTGTTTGTTTTAGGATCTCCAAGTAATCTTCAATGCCTCTAAGGAGCACGGTGTTATCCTGGTAAGTTTCGGATCCAATTTGGAAAGCGATAATATAAATGGTGAGATACACAAGACGATATTCCAGGCTATGTCTGGTCAGAAACAAACAGTTTTATGGAAGTGGGATGCTGAGAAAACACCAGGCAATGCTCCAAATATCCACTACCGAAAATGGTTGCCTCAGGATGATCTCCTGGCCCAATCGGATGTCAAACTTTTCATAACACATGCAGGCAAGGGAAGTGTGGCCGAAGCACAATACCATGGTGTTCCTATGGTCGCAATCCCAATATTTGCCGATCAACCAAAAAATGCTAATCAGATAGAGAAGGATGGTTTTGGAGTGAAACTAGCAGTGGACACAATGACTGTTGATACATTTAAATCTGGTGTAAGGGAGGTGTTAGACAACCCAAAATATAGGCAGAATATCAAGCGATTCTCAGAACTTTACAGAGATCGACCGATGACAGCAAAGCAAACTGCCATTTATTGGCTGGAGTATGTAATCAGACATAAGGGGGCCTACCATATGCAGAGTCCGCTGGTGCATTTGAACTCCTGGCAGTACATAAGTGCTGATGTAATAGCTGTGTTAATGTTGGTCGTGTATGCGGTCTTAAAATTGATAAAGATTTTACTGAAGCTTGTCTGCAAGTATACCTATAGACGAGTGTTCAAGAAGACTACTTCAAAAAAAGTTAAACAGAATTAAGGATATGAAGTTTGTCAAAGGAAGTTTATTATTTTCTCATTGTACAATATACTAGTAGCAACTATTTAGCTACTTGAGGGTTAACGTATTTAATTGCACTTATCAGTGGCTCATATATAACAACGCTGGAACTTAATAAGGCGACGGTTTACGTAGCAAATTTCACGCCTTTTAAAATCGGTTACAATGTAAACTAGTTTTCAAATAACTAAATAACTGTTCCTGAACGAGTTTGCTAAAAATTTTACATTTTGTTCTGAGAGCAAACACTTTTCTAACTCTATATGCTCGAGCCAAAAGGAGCTAAACAGTTTACCTAGCTCATAGCTATTGCAAAGCTCTTTGCTGAACCTTAAACTATCTTGGAAATAGCAAGTGAGTTCAACGCCATCTTAAGCGTGCTCTGGCTATCACGACATGTGCAGATACCTCGTCCTTTTGCCTCCTCTTCGCAATATTGCGATTAGAATTATGTATGTCTCCGCTTGAACAACAGACGCAAGTTTCCGTAGTTAGGAGAGAGATTTAATCTTCGTTTTAGGCGCCAGCGCAGTATCCTGGATTGGATTCAGAACCATCCCTTAAGGCGATAATTGAGGCCCGGGTCAGCACCGGACAATTATAATTTGCGTGAGCTCTAGGGATTTGTGTACCCTTAAAATGCTATTACACAGCGCGGGCAAAGGAAAATCAGGAAGGATAGAAAGAGAGTTACCGGTGAACGTTGGTCTTAAATGTTTGAAGATTATAATGACTGGGAGCTAGGCGAGTTGTACGACTTAGGAAAGAATCACGATATTTTAGAGTACGTCCGAAAATGGGCTTGAGGGTATACTGATGAGCATTCATAGCAATACTGGTGTTACGGTTGAAGGTTTGAAGGTACGGAATGCTACTGGCGATTTCTATGGAGCACTGGTGGTGGAAATAGCGATAAAACAGAATGAGACATGAGACATTACGTCGGTGTTCAAGGATGTCCATTGTTAGAGTGATATTAGTATCACCTATGAGTTTTATCGCACGGTTTTGAATCCTATCTAGCAGGTGCAGAGATGTTTTGGGCGCAGATGTGGGCATTGTACTCCAATTTCGGGCGGATAAACGTCTTATATATTGAGGCCAGATCAGAGGGGGTAAAATATTTCTTAAATGGCTGAGGAAACCTAGACAGCTCGCAGCATTTTTGACGACACCGAATATGTGGTCATTCCAACGTAAGCTGTCATTGACTCATATACCGAGAATGGAAAGTTTATCGGTTTTGAGAATGCAAGTGCCATTCTTGAACAGTGGCTGGGTGTTTAAATTTCGCTTTGACGACAGCAGACAGCATTAAACATTAGATTCCACTCTTTTGATGGTTCCCCAATTGGTTATGCTTTTAATATCGGTACTTAATGGGCTTAACATACTCTGGGGTTCCTGTTCTGCAGCCGAAGAGCAAGGACGTGGGTCCGAAAACGAATATGAAAAGCAGAGAGTACTGTCGTCGGCAAAGGAATATATTGGACTAGAAGTGGCAGACAAGAGATCATTGATAAAAATTAAAAAGAGTGTCGGAGACAGAACGGAGCCCTGGGGCACACCAGCATTTATTCTGTGAATACCAGACTTGGAACCATCCAAGACAACCTGAATTGAACGTTCCGAAAGGTAATTTCTAATCCATTGACGAAGAAAGTCGTCGATCCCAAAAGCACGCATTTTCGACAAAAGAGCCTGTTGCCAAACTCGGTCAAATGCCTTAGAAATATCAAGTGCAACTGTCTTGCTTTCGCCAGATTGATGTACGCTTTGGTTCCATTTTTCGGTGTGACATGCAATCAGATCACCAGTGGACCTGTTGCTACGAAAACCGTACTGCTGGTCATTGAGAAGTTTTCGTGTTTCGAGATATTTCATGAGCTGACGGTTTATCAGCGTTTCCATGACCTTGAAAGGAAGGTACGTAAGTGTAATAGGTCTGTAGGAGGAGAGAGAGGAAGATTCGCCTTTTTTAGGGACGTGCTGCACGAATGCTGTTTTTCATCTTCTCGGAAAGAGTCCTAAGGAGTAGGATTGATGAAAAAGCTTACGCAGTGGTTTTGCCAGCGAGGAAGAACAGCTTTTCAGAAAGAGTGGAGATATACCATCTGGACCACCTGATATGTGAATATTAAGTTCTTTAAGAGCTCCTGCAACTACACGAGTAGGAATGTGAATTTGTCCCATTGAAGATTCGACGCACTCAAGCGTAAGCGGAGACAAAGCACAATCCGGGAGTGTGTACAACTTAACACGCTTAAGAAAGACGTTGCAGTCATTTGTAGCTCGTTTGAGCTTTTTTCAGTTTTCCTCTGTGGTTGGTCTTATAGGATCCAAAAAACAGGCTGTCCTCTTTACAGCTCAAGTCGTACCATGCCTTTTCTTTTGATTTGATACTCTTCATCCAATGAGGGATAAAGCGTCTCATTCCCAAGAGATCATATCTATGATTATATCAGCAGTGGCATCCACGACGTTATCGAGGAAACATAGCGACCAGTTAAAATTCCTAAAGAAGCCTGTATTTGTCAGGGTGAGAAGTTAAAAAAAAATCCAAGTTGGCGGTATGACTATTAACGTCTGGTGTCTGTGTGGTCTCATTTACAAGCTGGGTGAAGTTATTTTCCGCGACGAAGATCTCAACACACCGTACTTCGGGTGTTGTCTGTCCAGAATTCGAAACCAACCAGAATTGTGTAATTGAAATCGCCCGTAATCACGATTTCAGTATGAGTATACTGATACTGAGTTTGAATGGAGTCAGACAGCGCATGAAATTCGTTGGAGGTCGAATTGCTGTCCAGTTTGGGGCTTCTGTATATAAAGCAGTAGTGGATAATTTGCTTACGGAGATGGAATTTTAACCACATGAAATTGAATTCTGGCTTGGAACAGGGACTACGTTGTGGTGGAGTTTCATAAGCTACATCACTACGCACGTAAATGGCGAGACCGCGGTGAGAGAAGAATAATGACACTAGTTCTTAGCTAAGTAGCCTCAGATCAGAGTGATCTGAGAGTTTGGGCGGGGATCTACCTGTGTTTCACTAAATGCCAAAACAGCTGGTCTCTATTTACAGACTTGAGCGTACGCAGAAAAGTGGTTACGTTTAAGCCCGCGAATATTGGCTATATCCACTCTCAATTACCGGGTCATTATAAAAAAAAAAGTCAAACACAAAAACCACGAACACCGACGATACGATACGATATGACACCTGGGTGGCATATTCAAGAAGTGGTCCCACAATGATCATAAAAAGAGACTTGGTGACGTAGGGGTTAGAAAACTCCCTCGACCAACGTTTAACAAAGCCGAGTGCTGAGTTAGCAGTGCCCAGGTAACGAATTAAAGAAACCGTGGGGACAGGCTCGTTGTTCATGTAATAAGATCTTTGGGATGACTTTTCGGAGTGAAAGCAGTAGCTTGACGTTTTTTCACGTTAAGCTCTAAGAGATTAGGTTGACACCAAATGCAGAAGTGGTTTAGATCAGCTTGTAGTAAGAGGGAGTCAGCAGTGCAAGATATGTGCTTAGAGAATCTCATGTCTTATGCGTAAATCTCTAGGTCAGAATGTAAAATGATGAGCACAACATCGGTTATAGTCAAATTGAAGATCAAAGATCCTAAGTGACTTACCTGGGGTACACCGGAGAACGTTGTGGCAATAGCAATAGAGGCATCGCCCTATTGTGTTAAAATTAACATTAACGATAAGATCGGACAGTTTAACGAAGTTAGCTTTACGAAACTTTAACTTGCTCTGCGTCAAGGGGTAGGAATTAAAATGTACACTATCATACCAAGTGATAAGAACATTGGAGGGCGAGAGTTGTGAAGTTTGGAGAGAAAGTGGCTACTTTCAATAACTACCCCGTTATCGGTGTCAGTAGAAAAAGTTAAGTCTAGCTGTCTTCCTAGGTTGTTTTGGATACCACAGCCGACAGCCGATCGGAGAATAAGATTTCCCTGTCAGAGGTAGCATTAATTGAGACCAGGTGAATATTATTATCTAGCTCAGCCCATCGTAGTCGTGGAAGATTGAAGTCACCAACAACGATAACATCGTCTTCAGGGTATATGCCCATGATCAAAAAATCAATAGTAACGGCAAGAAGCTGGTATTGACATACAGGTTGTGAGGGTGGAATATAGTAGCACACGATGTAAGTTTAACACAAATAAGCTCGAGATTCAAAGTGCTGGGGATGGAGAATTCTGATGCGTTGTAACAGGTGCGAAGAGCCAAAACTACACCACGAGCGGCGGTGTCATCATTCGAAGGGATATAGGAATTACGAAAAACATTGAATTCGGATACAAAAAGTTCATTATTCTTAATCATAAGGGTTCGATTTGCTTCAGTTAGGGCGAAGACGTCGTAAGGGAGCTTTTGCGAATTGAGAAAAACCTCGGAGGTTTTTGCGCGAAAACCCCTAATGTTTTGGTAATAAAGAGACATGAATATGGTTACGGGTGGGTAGGTGCCAAGGAGGGTCACATGATAAGTTAGGGGCGAAAATAATTTTTAAGATCGCTGCGAGTTTTTTGTAGATATGAAATGAGTTTATATGTGTGGCATGCATAAGCCGCTAAGTCCTTAGCCACAATTGTAGGGGATATATTGTAGCTTTCATGATAACGGATATACCATATATTTAATTCAAAGCTTGTGGATCGATGGGGAGACCTTCCTTTTGAATCAAAATTTGTGCGTTGGACTTGGTCTTACCGTCGATACATACAGATTTGGGCTTATCATGTCAATATGCCAGGAATAACCGAACGTTTTCGAAGAGCCTGTTATCTCTTCGACGTGCCATTATATATCGGCCGTCGAGGTCTTTGATCGAAGCTGTGAGATTAGCTGACTTAGACGTAAGTTTAACTTCAGGTGGAAGAAGCGGGTCGAAATTCACTGGGTTATCGGTAATAAGATTTGGGGTGATGAATTATAACTGGTAGTCGATGTCGATGGAAGGTGATTGGATATGCCACATCACCAATCCCAACACTCCATCTTCAGTCGGATATTTGTCCTAGAAAGAGTAATTTTCTGAGAGGACGCTAGTTGGGAACTTAAATCAGGCATTAAGTTGAAAGATGCTTGCTTTGGGAAAGCATTTCCGGAACAGCTTTTTAGAATAGGTTGAGAGAAATTAGGAAAAATCCCTGTTTTAAAGGACCAGTTGGGGTCGGAGGAAATATTATTATTCAAAGAGGGATGCTTATTACTCAGATTGGGAGGAGAAGAAGATGGCTTAGTTTAAGAATTATTTATTGGTCTTAGGGTTAGTTTTAATATTATGCTTCTTTTGCTTATTTAATTTATTTGTCCACTTAAGACAGCTTAATTTTGTCCAATATGAAAAAATCTTGGTCTGGGTTTCAAAATAGCTAGGTATATTTTGTGGGAATGGTGAAATTGAAATAACTGCCCCTTCTTGAATTCGCTGGGGAGATTTTATTGCATTTCTCTACGTTGATAAACTACATGTCTATAAAATCAGTGTCAAAAAATTGTCGACGAACAAGGTAATCGAAACTCAAATTTTAAATAAAATATGGTATTGAGTGCACAACCCATACTATAATATGAACATTCAGGGAAGAGCAAAGCCAGTCAACTGGAGAACGACTCTTTACTGCCGAGACTAACCTTTCTTTGTAGTTCTCGATGTGACATGTTCAGTTCAAGGAAGTCTGGTATCCACCTACATATACATATATTCATCTAGCTAGCTTTGTTGAAGGAATGTAAGGCGATCCTCTTTCCAGTTGACAGGAGTTAGTCCACCTTTTTTTTTTTACCATAGTTAGATATACATATGCCAAAGCTCTCAATCTGAGGGCTGAATTCAGTAAGTACCATCTGAATCCAGGTCACAATGGTTTGTCAGGAAATGGGATCACCGATGAACTTGTTAGGCAGGGCTCAAAGGAAGACTTCTCAAAAGCTGACTCTTTTGGATTTCTATTGACAATAAGGCTTCTTTTGAGCAGAGACGTAGGTGACCAGACGTAAAAAATGCTTTCCGATGTAGAAAACAACGGAAACTGCTTACTGAAATTTTAACAAGTCACATAAGTGTGATGGACATAAGTGATAAGACCTCCTGAGAAAGATTACAAAGCACCTTCTTATTAAATGCTCGGCTTATAGTCGCATTAGACTGCAGGTAAGTGCACTTTATCACTGAACTGAAAGACCGAGGAGTTTCATTATGTATAACTCAATGGAGTATAGTGAGCAATTATCTTGTTAGGACAGAAACAAATGCTCACTACCTCTATATGTGAAATCACCTCCTTAAAGTGAGGATTTATCAGATCTTCTCACAATTAGCAAAATTTTGGGGCAAGCTTCTGTAGGTCTTAACCAACAGGCCAAGTTCTGGGGACTGCCGTCATTAAAAAAAAGACATGTAGTATTCCACAAATCAACCATTTTTCCACTTACAGGAACAAGTGTAATGCTTGCGTACATTGTAGTTGCTATTCAATTGTATATTTTTAATTTTACCGGTCAGTCTAGTCGTTCTCAGAGGTACATTTGCATTACTCCGTCCTGACTCATTGAATGTTGTTGATTCTTTAGGTTCTTCCTGGTGTAGCATTCAGCTTGTTGTCCCGTCATCCTTTATACTTTTCACTTTTCAATTTTCCTTTTTTTTAACTTTAGTTTCATTTTCCATTTAATGACCGTTCGCATTTTTAACAGCAAGTTGCTTATTACGCATTTCGCTTATTTCATCTACCAACACACAACGCTCTCCTACACACTCCTACACAATAAAACGAAATTTTATCAATTCCGCTGAAAGTCTAAAGAAATGCACGTCCAAAGCTCTGAGTGCTTCTCCTTCCGGAACCCCCAATCACACTCTTCGATATTTTGCCATGTGTGACAAATCCACTTTCTCTATCAAATGACTGCTTAGATCCATATGGATCCCGCGGACCTGGGACATTTTTGGACGCCATTAAAGGAGGCTCAGTTCATGATCTTCAGGTAAAAGCGAAACAATATTCAAGATTTAACTAAAACACAGATTAGATCTTCTTTCAAACTACATTTTGGATCAGTGCAGATCATGGGGAATCATGAGCTTTCTTTTACCGGCCATCCTTATGAGTCTACAGGCTCTATCCGGGAGCATCTATTGAATCATCTCTGAAGAGGTGGATAGAGAAAGGAAACTGCGTCCAACGAATCCATCTGCGCAATGGTAACTAAAGAATGACAGGAAGACAATAAAAGAAAAGATCAGTGGGAGTGATGAATTATTTCAAAGGGATTACTGTTCAGTACTGCCGGAGCAGCCTCCACTCTGCAGTCTCACATTACAAGTGGAGTAGAAATAGAAAAATCCTTCCGCCTCTGGAATATCAAGATAATTATTCAATAAATCCGAATCCAGCAAGACAGAGGAAATCTGTCAACTGTAATAGAATAACTTCCAAAATCTTGATCTCCGAAGAACGTATACAATGAAGCTGCCTTTTAGTGACGATGAGTCTTGCAATGGCTGCGAATATGAAAATTTACCGTAGGATATCCTCCACTTTTTATGCCATTGTCCCAGCCTTAAGTATCTGATGCAGGGAACCTTGCAATTATTATATATCACATCTACGACCTTGCCAAGGCATTCTATGTCTCACGTCTTCATCTTTTCAGATTCGGAAGTGCAATAGGTTGCTCCAGATCCATTCTAGGATTTCCGAGTGGAAGAATTCATAGAAACTAGAAATTAGATTAAATAATCGTAGGAAATCAGAGGTAGGCCTTATTTGGTAGCGAGAAAGAATTGAATAATAATTTTTAGATAGATATGAAACTGAGTGACTTGGCACTACAATTTTACTATCTCTTCTCTTTGTATTGCTGGTTTATAATATAATCTCATTCGTAGGCATACTCGTAGATAATGATCACTAGCAATGTTTCGAACGAAGTTGAAGTACTTAGACACCACAAGATACGAGGACTTCCAAAACTTGCTAATATGACGAATATAACTGTAATATTGGGTAATAGAAACTATTATCATATTATGTTGTAATCACTGCTTCTTTTATCGCTTATCTGGTTTTAGTCGCAACCAAACTAAACCCGGAAAATATGACGAAAATTTGTGTCAAGTTTTGCAAGTTGGCAACAAATTGAGACGTTTGTAATTATTCAATTTCGCCGGGTGCCATGTGAGTTTGCTAATATCGAAAGCAGTACATTTTTATAGCGGGCGATACGCATCTGTGAGAAATTACGAGTATTTCTAGAAAAATTAAGAGTTATCACGAAAAGGTCTGAATTCAAAATCTGTTAAAATATTGTTTATGTACGATAGGATCATTCTTTTTTAAAAAGAATTTCATTTTGGCCGACATTTGTAAATAAAGATGCGAGATGTTAGATGCGTAGAATAATTGTTTTTTTTTTTTTTAGGTAAATGGTTTCAGCTTTATCCTGTTAGAACAGGTCAGTCAGAAATTACTCAGTCTTTCGCAGTAAAGTAGAGTACCTGCAGCCTAATGGCAGCTTAGGCCGGACGCAGGCAGGCTTCACGTGGGCTTGGACCCAGAAAAGTTGTCCTCTGAGGCATGCCTAGCAGTTAATCGGCGATTTGATTTCCCTTAATTCAATTGTGACCTTCAACCCAAACAAGACTCAATGAATTCAGCCATCCGACTACGTTCAATAAATGAGTGCATCCCGAGCTAGCTTGGGAAAAGTGATCAGGTTCAGAAAGGCTTAAAGCGCAGCTTGGGTGTCGCTAAAAATGCATATGGTTCGCCCCCTCTAATCATTCTTCACAATCTTCTCCCCTTAGAAGACAGGCATAAGTTTTCCTACTGAGTAGTGAAACCTAACACTGCCGTTGCACTGCCAAAACGCCATGTTTACTCCGAAGAGGTTTGTTATACAGAATGTCACCAACATATTTAGCTTTGTTGGAAAAACAGATGATGGTGCCAATAAGCACAGTTAGAACAACCTCAGTTTTGAAAGAATTAACTGGAAGCCCATTTCTAATGCACCAATCGTTTATCACGTCCAGGTGATCCAACAGACAGTATGGCTATATTATCTGCATATGCTTGTCCATACACTTCAGAACTATTGAGAGGGTTAACTAGTGAGTCAATGAACATCCAGTATTGCAGTGGAGATGGGACGCCGCCTTGCAGGCAAACACTATGGTTGCGTTGCCTGCAAGGACCGTCGGTAAGTCGATTGCAGTCTAGCGCTTAAGTCATAGAATGACTGATTTATTATGTTGGGGAGAATTTTCCCTAGACGGAGGTTTGCTTCTTACCTTCACTTATATAAGATAGCTCCGGGATCAAATACTTCTGTACGAAATTACGAAGTTTCGGAAAAGCAGGCGTCATCGGGAGTGGCTCAAAGCTCGGCGTTGAAAGCAGCACCTAGATACGACTATTGCTCTGCGCTGGATGATACCGTCGAGCAAAATTTTTGTTGGCATTAACAGTGACAGCTATTAGGAGACCAGCAGGGCTTAGTACTCACGGCCGAGAATATCGTCGACGCGATGTTAAGATGCAACGATTATGGCAAGTTGATCGTAGATGCCTACTCTCAGTCTGTAATAAAGCAAATCAAAAAACAAGACCAGGTAGCGGGCAGGACTGCGTTACTCGCCTCCTTACATTTCGGCATGGATCGGTACCAATTGCAATGTACCGAACCCAAGAGTGGCACTCCAAAAATAATAGCCAAAGTCGGAACACTGTCCACGGTGCAGATCTCTGCTGCGCTGAGCCCTCCGAGTTACTCGTATTAGCAGGGTCAAAGACCAGGTTTCCGACCGAGCAGTCGCTATGGGAACTTTGAACAGAAGCTCACCGATAACAGATAATTATGGGAGTGCATGGGGTGCTTGCGCTGGGGGTCTTTTAGATTGGCTGAAAGACGAGCTAGCTCAGTACTGGCATAGGGTTCTAAGAACCCAAACCGTGGTTTTACCCTTAAGTAATGTTAACGCGGTCCCAGGGCAGATCACCGCCACGCGGAAAGAGAAGATCTTTAGTGGGTATGAGGTTGGTTTGATCTCAACCGTAAGTAGGATCACTCTGCCCCAGTTCGAAAAAAAATAGATTAGGTACTTACAACAGTTTTTTCGATATAGCGCATTTTTTCGCTGATCACCGCCAGTTGTGCACATCAAGTGGGCTGAGGACTTTTCCACTATAAGGCATCATACGGCAAAAGCAGTGACTGAGTACATGTAACAACCGATGAATAACGGATTGCGAGTATGAATTCAATTTCATATTGCTAAACTTCCATCCCCGTAAGCAAATTTTCCACTTTGCTTAAGCCCCACACTAGACAACAATTTGACCATTAACGAGTTTTATACGCTGTCTGACTCCATCCAAACAATTGTATCCCTGTGTCCTCATACAATATACACAATTGTGGGTGGCTTCGACATTCTGGACAGACAACACCCGAAGGGCGGTGTGAGAGATCCAACTTGGCCCAGTTTATAAATAAGCCCACTCGTATACCAGATGTTTATAGTCATACCGCCAGCACCCTGGACTTGGTTTTAACTCCTTATCATGATAAGTCCAAGGCCGATGCGCTATCCTTTCTAGGCCCGTCGGACCACTGTGTCATATCAGCTACTTTATAGTACACCGACCACACAGTTAAAGAAAAGATTCCTATAAGAACTGCGTGGCCATACGATGAAACCAATTGGAGTGGACATAGCAGCTTTATTAAGAATTTTAACTGGATCCCGCTGCTGATACGAGTATTCTCTTTGGAATACAATCCTTTATCCTTATCGGATGAAGAGTAAAAAGAAAAGACATGTCGCGATTAGAGCCATTAGAGGCTGGCAAAGTTAGAGAAATATTTTCTCGGTCCTACAAGACCGAACCTATAGAGGAAAACTGAAAAAAGTTCAAACGAGCCAGGAATGACTGTAACGTCTCTCTTAAGCGTGTAGAATTTAAATTCGATCAAAAACTGAGGCAAAAAATATCACAATGTCCCAAGGGAGCTGAATATTTTCGTCGTACGTCAAAAAATATTCTGCCTTCTCCTCCATCCCAACTCTCATTTACATATGACGACATTTCAGCTGTCAACTCTTTGGACAAGGCCAATATGCTCAAAACTTCCAACTTGTACTTTGACTACGCTTATACTTGAGTGCGTCGAATCTTTAATAGGGCGAATCCACTTTCGGACTGATGTCAAAACAGTGCTTATTGATCTTTCAGTACTCAAATCCGCTGGTCCAGATGGTATATCTTACCTTCTTCCACTCTGGCAAAATAACTGCGTCAGCTTTTTCATCAATCCTATTCTTCAGGACTCTTTTTGAGCACATCTAAAACAGCATTTGTCCAGCCCGTTCCTATAAAAGGCGACTCTCTTCTCTCTCTTCTTAAGGACCCTTCGCACATACGTTCCTTTTTTCCAAGGTCATGGAAAGGCTGATAAATCGTCAGCTCATGAAATATCACGAAACATGTAAACTTCACAATGACTGGCAGCACGGTTTTCGTAGCAAGAAGTCCACTGGAACATGGCAGTCGCTAGATCATAAAACAATCAACCAATTTGATCAGGTTTCGGTCCCTGATACAAGATACCCCTTGAGTACAATAGATGTCTGAAATTCCGAGTGGCCAATTTAGATTCAGAAAGGTTACTTACTTAAGATGGCCTGACGGGGTGGACCTGGGCCTCAACGAACAAGCGTCTCCAGCCAACTCGATCCTTAGCTAGATGCCTCCAGTTTCGGACGCTACATTGGTTGAAGTTTCCTTTCACTTTCGTGTGGCATGTTAATCACGGGCTTACTCCACTGCGCTCTGCCTCGGGGACGTATTTAAATGCTTTTCGGAGCATTGGTGTCCTCATCCATTTCTGATAAAGTCCATGCCTCTGCGCCAGAGAGCAGGACTGGGATTATCAAGGTCCTATATAGGGTTACTTTTATTGTTCGAAAGAGGGCCTTGCTAGTCAATTGTCTTTTTAGCCCAAAGAAGCAACGATTGGCAAAAGTTATTCTAAGGTTGATCTCAGCGCTGGTGTCGTTGACTGAATTGATAGCGGAGCCTAAGAAGACAAAGTCCTTAACTACCTTTAAGTTATATCTGTCGAGGGTGACGTTCTGTCCGAGATTTCGGTGGTGGGTGTCCTTTTTTGCTGACAGCATATACGTGGTCTTGACCGCATTGACCGTTAAACGCATCTTCGCCGCTTCCGCCTGAATACTCGCAAAAGCGCCAGTGTCATCACACTGCTCTCTTCCGATTATGCCAATATCATCGGCGTATACGAATAATTGGGCGGACTTTCGAAAAATTGTGCCTCTTGTGTAGGTGGGTGAGTTTTGCACTATTCTTTGAAGAGGGATGTTAAAGAAATCGCATGACAGCTCCTCGCCTTGTCTAAATACTTTTTTGACATCAAAGGTCTCGGTGATTTCGTCATCCTGAACAAACGGACGAGTTTGGTATGGATGCCAGAACTACACATCTCTATAGATGCTGTCCTACGCGGCCTTAAAATCGATGAATAGGTGATGTGTATCGATTTGGGCTCATACTTTTCTTCAAAGATCTATCGTAGTGTGAATATTTGGTCAACCGTGAACCTTCCTGGCATAAAGCCACACTGATATGGAACAATCAGGTTGTTGACTACATGTTGCTTAGCTGTATGTGGTTGCCGGCACTCATCGTCAAATCAGGGGTTCCCTTATAGTAGCTAAGTGAAACTCATCTCTGATAACTTTTCAGAAATGTTGCCACTGGTCTTCGATAATAGATTCTGGCGACATAGGACTATTTAAAAGACGTCAAACTTCCTCACGGTATTAGCTTGTCTCTGCTATGTTAGAGATATCAACAACCATATGAACCGAGTCGATGATGGCCCCATGGAATGTTCCAACATCCGTGGGAGTACTGGGGGAGTACTTTGCGTTGATCGCAGTGTGGTCAATCTGGTTGACGGTTGAATTATCAGGAGTTCTCCAAGTCCCCTTAAGAATTTCGAGATTTAAAAACGGCGTACAAGCTGCGACAATTTTTCGCCCCACAGCAAAATGGTGTCGTGCAGGCTATACCGTCCGACAATACTACCAAAGATGACCCCTCTTCACAGTATTGCGTTGAAATTGTGCTCGGTGATTCATAGGTAGGGCACTGCCCCTTAAGTCTTGTCCAATAGCTCGTAGAAGCTATTTTTGGTGTCGTCCCCTTTCTCGTCTGTGGGAGCGTGTGCGCATATAAGGCTAATATTGGCAAATTTAGTCTAAATACAAATTGTTAGGAGGCGCTCGTTCACATGCCGGAAACTCAATACCGCTTGCCTAAGTCTGCTTCCAAGAACAAATACGCATTCAAATAGGCGCTGCGTTGCCGTATTAAGTGGCGCCGTTTTTCATCCTCTTTTTGTCCGGCTCATCATCTTGTATGACTGTAACATCTGCTATGCAGCAGTCCAGGGCTTCCTCTAATTGTTCGGCTGCACTTAGGCTATTAAATGAACTGAAGTTGTCCTTGTTTCGCTTGCATTGGTTGTCAACAGTAGATCCGTCTGTATCCCGGGCATTTTGTTGTTTCGTAACTATGGTTTTCTTTCCAAGGCCGGGCAGTTAGTTACCCCGACGGGACCACCCCTAACCTGGAGGGCAATTTCCATTATAAATACCCCTAGGACGAGGGGTTAGAATGAAGGCGAGCAATCTGTTTGCGGATTTGAGCGCTGCCGTTGACACTGAATTAGTCTCGGAAATCCTTGCCGGCGTGAGCTGCAGATGCATATGTCGTAATAGGCCAGATAGGGTCTTGTTTGCTTTAATCCGGATTTAACTTCACAGCTGGTTGCATCCCGGGAATTCATCAGCTGTCCCGTTTATTGTGCTGCTAATTTTAGCTGTTGGTCAGCATTCGCGCTTATAAGTTTACCAAGTCGAGGCCGGATGGACATGTAGGCACAATTGATGTGTATTGTAGAAACGGTTACAACACTGCACATCGCCTAGTTGATACGTCTTAGTGCGACCTTATTTCTGCAGCACACAACACAAGTTGTAAACAAAGTACGTTAGCAAATATTTCAGATGCCACTACAACCTAAAAATTTTGTAAGAATCTGACGTTGAGTGGCCGGAATCGCACAAAACTGCCAAAACTGTTGTCGAACGTGTGTGCCTCAACCTCTCGTCAAACCCTTTACATAGAGCTACAGTCGATGCTGGGCACTACAGTATTTGTCAACGATCTGATAGACTCCCATCCACATTTAAGCTCGCAACAGGCATTGTCTTTATAGACAAGCGTCCTGTTAAACTAATCAGTTCACATTATTGACAGAACGTTAACACATTAGCTGTCACTAAAGACAAAAAGCCGCAAATCTGTATAAAGCCGGCAGATGAGCATATCCCTTGTCATTTTGAACACAAGGTTCTTCGTTACTACTTGTAGTTTCTAATCATAAGAACCCGGTAAAAGCTCTCCTTAAAATATATTATCCACTGCAGCCACTATCCGAATTTTGCTCATAAACAATAATCCAATACTTGGTGACAATTAACTTCGTTGCAGCAGTGTGTTTGTAGATACCATACAACCAGTTCCGTTCCAGATTAGTTCCTCAACTTATACAGAGGAGAGAACGGTCAAGAGAACGGACTTTGACAACGATTTGAACTAGGCCTCGGACACTAATTTTCAAATTTCTGGCCGGAGTAAGCTAGGTCATTGAACTGCATGCATATAAACATACCAGTGTCCGTTCGTTGTAGACGTCTGATGCTTTATGTTAAAGCTATTTGCAGTAAGTTTCTTACCGCTTCGTAGGCCCTCTATTATTTTACCATACCTTGACAAATGTTTTGATGTTTCCACAGTAATTCACCTTACCTTTTTGCAGTTAGAGGCAGTTCTCATGGTGCTCTTTCTGGGAGTAAACTTAAATTACAACCTTTCCTTCCTAATCGTTATACGTACTGTCCACTACTTCATGAAAGTGAAAACAATCAAGAAAACCAAACGAAAAGAGAATGAAAAGAGAATGAAATACAATCCAAAACAACGATACCTTGAATTTCATGAGGTTAGCCGAGTGTGGCGTATGCCCGCTGATAAGATTGGTACCAGCGAAGATAGTACATATAATTATAGCCGGCACTTACGATTCCGTAGTTTGCTTCCAATTATCGTCAGATACGGTTCTGCTGAAATCATGAGCGGCAGGTTGAAATTTGTAATTTTGTTAGGTCTTCTTGGCGCCTATTTCGAGGCTGTCCAGGGAGCCAACATTCTGTGTCTCTTCACCAGCACCAGTCCATCACACAACATAATTCAAATGTCATACGCCAGAGGTCTCCTAGAGCGTGGACATAATGTAACAGTTGTTACTAGTATTCCCCTCCAAGGCAAGGATACGGAGCTACCCTATAACCACATTCTCATCCCACCACCAAAGGAAATAAAGAAACAAGTGGATGAGATTTTAACTGCTATGGCTAAACCGAATAGTTCCATGAATCCTATAACTATGGCATTTAAAACTATAAATAATTTTGGGCCCATCCAACATGCTTTGGTCAAGGATCAACGATTCCAGGACTTTATGCATAATCCTGGCAATAAATTCGATTTGTTAATTTTGGGGTACTTTATCAATGATTTCATGTTGGGCTTGGGAATCCATTTCAACTGTCCAGTGGTCTTAAGTTGGACGCAATCACCGAATTTGCTGACGGATTATTATATCGGAAATCCTCCCGAGGTATCGTATGTACCTTCTTCACCGATGGCTGCAGCAACAGATCCCCTGACATTCAAAGGAAGACTGATAAACTTCTTAGCGAGTTTGATGATAAAGTTTTTTGGTTTCTTGATAAACAGGCCAATGTCGCAGTTTTACAAGTGAGTGTTTGTGAGCAGTTGAAAAATAAAACGTTCTAAACCTTGTTATTGCAGAGATCTCTTCCCCGATCCTAACTTCCCATCGATGGAGGAGGCCGGTAAGAAAGTTTGTTTGATATTGTGTAGTTCTCACTTCTCCGAGGGCGTTATCCGCCCGAATGTGCCTGCTGTCATCGAAGTCGGTGGTATTCAAATCAAGGAAAAACCTGATCCCCTACCAGAGGTATGAGTTGTAGAATTCTATACATATGACATATGATTAAGAACCAATTTTAAACCGTTTAAGGACCTCCAACAAATTTTTGATTTCTCGAAGGAGCATGGTGTGATTTTCCTCAGTTTTGGATCAAATGTACAAAGCAGCCATATAAATCCTGACACCTACAATGCAATATTCAAGGTCCTGGCTGATCTCAAACAAACTGTTCTATGGAAATGGAATTCTGAGGAAACACCAGGCAGCGCTCCCAATATCCACTACCGAAAGTGGTTGCCTCAAGATGATTTACTAGCGCAATCGGATCTGAAGCTTTTTATCACACATGCCGGTAAAGGTAGTATTGTCGAATCACAATATCATGGTGTTCCTATGGTCGCAATTCCAATTTTCGGAGATCAAAATAAGAACGCCGTTACCATGGAAAAAGACGGATTTGGAGTGCAAATGCCAATAAGCACATTGACAACGGAGCAACTTCAGGCGGCTATTGAAGAAGTCATTAACAATCCAAAATACAGGGAAAATATTCAGCGATTCTCAAAACTTTACAGAGATAGACCGTTGAGTGCAAAGCAAACAGCCCTCTATTGGCTGGAGTATGTTATCAGACATAAGGGGGCCTACCATATGCAGAGCCCGCTGGTATTTTTAAACTTCTGGCAGTACAACAGTCTTGATGTAATGGGGTTTTTGTTGCTGGTGATATATATCGCTTATAGAGTGACGAAGTTGTCACTGAAATTTGCATACAGAAAGATCTTCAAAAAGTCGGATGCAAAAAAACTTAAAAAGCAGTGAATACCGTAGCGAGGGTTTCATAGGTAGGTGTTTAGTAGTTTAGTAGTACACTAGAATGTTGTAAATAAATTGATAAAGCACAAAATGTTGCTGCTTTATCGGTAACGTGATAAGTTGATTGAATTTCGCAATCGTTTTTGTCATTAAGATACTATGGGGTTGGCGACGACATTATCAATTTGTTTCGAACATGTTGTAGATTGGAACTGAAAATCTGATGTGGAAATCTAATACGTCGATTGTACCTCCTTGTGGTAACCACCGTCCATGACTTGCCAGATTTATAAGTACTAGTGTTATTTACTTACAGGGCCTCACATGATATGAATCTCCAGCGGTCCTTAGCCAACTGTCTTCGCACATGATTTCCGCTCCTGTATTGTTGGCGGAGTTGACGTAGGTAAAGTCTCTTACTACCTCAAGGTTGTAGCTGCCTATACTGAGGTTTTGTCTCTGTTTCCTTCTCAGCTAGCTCCTTTCCTTCCAATATTAGAATAATGGAATAAAACAATAATTGTGTCTGTATTGTGGAGTTGACTTGCGAGTTTCACACAATATTCCCAAAAACGATGTTGGTAGTCCTTTTCCTACAGTAAAGGTCTCTGTTTGTCATTCTTCGTCGTTATCTCGCACAGTCTAATGAATTTGTCAAGGATGCCAAAACTAGCCATGGCTCTGCATTGTTCATCTCTATTGATGCCGCATATGCTCCTTTGAAATCGATGAAGAGCTACTGTATATCGGTTTGGAACTCTTAGGTTCTTTTCCAAGATCTGCCATAATGAAGAAGAATTTTATCTATGATGGACTCTCATGGCAGATAACTTGCTGCTTTAACCAGCTCAGTCGTAGGGCCATCGGGCAGTTTTGTTAGACCTAAGCTTGGAAATTGCTATCCTGACTTTATCTTGGTCGTATGGGTAGAAATATTATCTGTCATAGTCCAAATTTAATGGTTAATTTCATTCTTCTACAGCATGCATAAATAATTTTTCCAAATTCTCAATACCAACTGTGGTTCTACTAAGAGGTTTTCTCCTCCATCCTCCCAGATGTCTTTTGGTCGCACATCCGGACTTCATTCTTGTGGTGACAACTCTCCAAGGCCTCGATCGAGGGTTTCTCGTATGCTTTCGATTTTCGAAAGCGCTACATACAGCAAACTCCAATATACCGAAGCGCTACATATATGCGAACGCGGCCATAGAAATTCGATGTGAACGATCCAACATCATGAACGAGGCAAATGTCACCAGTGCTAAGATACATTTCTTTCTTTTTTTTTGTCGACGTTCATCGTGGTAGCAGCAGATGTTGCTTCCCTCGGTAGGTAAACATAGTTCTGTTCACCTTTATGCTGATGACGTCCAATTCCATATAGGCCGACCCATTAATAACATCCCTGAGCTAATTCAATGCATTAATAAGGAGCTTGACAGTATAACCTGTTGGGCCATGGATAACGGTTTCTTACTAAATCCAAGAAAGTTTGAAATACTGCCCAAGTGTTACGAAAAACTTGTGTAGAGCAAAAGAAAAAACCAAATAATACTCAACGTTTCTTTTTTTACACTTTATTTTGCCTACTACCGATGAGGTCTCTTTGACGGTCAACCTGCGAATGCCCCTATTGCAAGTGCTTACCATCTGATCTAACAGTTCGGCTAAACTAATCATGTGCCCACGATTGGGTCCAAGCTGTCTCTCCCCACATCCCCTTCGCCTTCGGTTATGTCGAGAGAAATGGTTTCCGAGTTAGCCTCTGATCCTCGACAAAATAGCGATCGTTTGGCAGCCCCTCGGTTATAGTGTACGGTCCGCGGTAAATCGGTTCTAGCTTCCGGAATTCACCAGTCGCGACTGGTTCCTGTTCGAGCAAGACCAGATCGTCCACCTTGGACTTAGATGGCTTGCGGTGTCTTAAGTCGTACCGCGTTTCTGGCTAGCCTGATTGCTCTCGATGTTCCTCTCCCTCCTTTGGTCCATCTCTTCTGGCTCGAGCGATTCCGCCTTTCCTAGCTCCAACAGCAATTTATTTCCCAGGACGTCTCTTCATCTCTCTCGAACTCCTTGCGGTATTAAGTCCCCATGGAATGTTCCTTAGGTAGCTAGCCCAATCCTTTTCCACCGAATGGGCACACTTCAAGGCCGCGAGAATAGTTCTATTGCACCGTTCCACCTGGCCATTTGCGCTCGGTGTTCTCAGAACGGTTTTGATATATTGCACTCCATGGTCTTCAGAGTACTGCTCGAATGCTTTTGCAGTGAACACTGTCCCTCGATCCGTTACCAATCGCCTTGGTTCGCCAAAATACCCAGATATGTCCGTCGATGCGTTAAGCACCTCCTTCGTATTCGCAGCCATTACTGCTCGCAGGACGACGTACTTCATAAAATTGTCGACAATCGCCAGATTGTACCTAGTTCCCCCATTTGCTAAAGTAAATGGACGCAGGTGGTCCATATATATGTTGTTAAATGACAACGGTACCCTTTCCGCACTACACAGCTCCCCTTTTATCATCCCCCCTTCCTCTTCGAGTACGCACAGTCCAAGCATGCCTTTATTTATTCCCGAGTGAAGCTGCACATTCTTCGGAACCAGTATGTTTGTCGCACTCGGTCCAAAGTTTTCTCGTCCACTAGGTTTCCCACATCGTCATGACACAACTTCAGGATCCTCCACCGAGTTGAAGGTGGTACCACCCACTTCTCAGCACCTTCCACCAGTCGAAAAAGTCGCATTCCATTGAGTTTGAAGTCTTTCTGCAGTTGTTTCTTCATCCTCGTTGATTCGGTGGACTTTAGCTCCTTAATGATTGTACGCAGCTTGTCGTCCTGCATGGTTGCCAGTCAGTCATCGTTGGTAATATGTAGGTTAAGGACAAATAGCCACGCCTCTTCCACTTCCTTCTGCTCTTCCACGGGTTGTGAACTTAGCACGTCTACATAAGCCGCCTTCCTCCCAGGTTTGATGCACCGTCTCGAATGAAAACTCTTGCAGTTTGAGCCACCACCTGCCCACGCGTGGTATAATCTTCGGCTTGTTCTTCGTAGCTACAATTGCCCCACAGTCCGTGACTACCGTAAATTCTCTGCCTAATAGATAGACTCGGAATCGATCGAGATTGTTCATGATGGCCAACACTTCTCCCGCCATCTGAAAGTTTGCGGCTGTAAAACATCACTGCGCGAATGACTGAGTCTTCTTTCCCTCGCTGAAATAGGATTCCAGCCAACCCCACAGATGAAGCGTCAGTGTGTACCTCATGTTCACACTCAGGATCGAACAACACCAGCACCGGTGGGTTGCTAAAAATCTCCTTAAGCCTCCGTACAGCCTCTGCCTGCTGAATTGACCACACGAACTCCCTGTCCGTCTTCATCAGCTCCGTGAGAGGTGCTGCCAACTGCGAGTTGTTCCTGACGAACTTTCTAAAGAAGCCAGTAAGGGCCAGAAATTGTCGCACTTCGTGTATATTTCGCTATGTCGGGAATTCTTTGATCGCAGTCGTCTTTCATTGGCTCGGTTTCAAACCATCTTTGTCGACTTCATAACCAAGAAACTCGATATTATGTAGTCTTAAGGAAAATGCATTTACTTACGTTGAGTGTAAATCTAAACTCCTGTAGTGCAGTTAAGAATCTTCGCAGCTTGTCCAACCCTTCTTCCATCGTCTTACTAGTTAAAATGCTATCATCCAGGTAAACTGCTGCAGTGCCCTTCCGCAATCGTGACTTTACAAAGTTCATGCACCCTTGGAAATGAGCCGGGGCATTAACCAGCCCGAATTGCATCCTAATGAACTCAAAGTATCCCTCATCCGTCCTGAAAGCCGTGTACCTTTTGCTATGCTCTTCCATTCGAATCTGGTGGTAACCTGACGCCAAGTCCAGAATGGTGAGGAATGAATTCCCACTCAGCGACGTCAGCACCTCATCGATTACGTCTTTCTTCTTTGTCAGGACAATCGGCGAACAGTAGTCCGATGCAGATGGGCGAATAACTGCAAATTCCAGGAGTACGTTGACCTTTTCGTTGACCACCGCCCGTTTTGCAAACGGAAGCCTATACGGTTGTACACACACAGGCTGCGATGAAATGAGCTGAATTTTGCACTCGCCCAATTTTGACTCACCCAATTCCTCCGTTCCGATAGCGATAGTAATCTCCATAGGTATCGACCAGGTCCTGGAGCATCTATCTATTAGCTGCGCCTACATCCGCAACCAATAGCTTCTTTCTCTCCGCTTTCGGATACGCCTCCTCGACCAATAGCATATCTCGTGCTGTTGCCCCTGATAGATAACTCCCTAAAAGATTTCTCTACCCTCACCTGCGGCTGACCCAGGAGTCTTAACCCAATTATCATCGGGTATGCTTGGCTACTGTCCGGAACTACCAGAACCTCGCACCAGGAAGTTAAGCGATCCACAGTGATTTCCGCATATATGCGACCCATAGTATTGCAGCCTCGCCCACCAAAACCATTAAGTTTTGTTTCGTACGAAGTGAATTTCAAATTTTCAGCCTCTGCTTCCGATTTGCGCAGTGTTACACAATCGCCCTCAACGTCAATGAACGCTGTGACCGTGGTTACATTCACTCTTGCATTCTTCAGATATTCACTGCTGTCTTCCTTCACAATCAGCTAGGCTTGGCCACCTATTCACCTCGAAGCTGCACTGGTCCGCTGCATGTTCTGCGCCTGCTCCCGTGGTAATGGACAATTTCGCCAAAAGTGCCCGGTTTACTGTCACCGAAAACACTTTATCTTGGTTGCTGGTTCCTCCCCAACTTCTGCCTTGGCCTCTGTTCCTCGCTTTGCCCTGGGATTCAGACCACCGACCCACCGGACTCGGTCAACCAGGTCACGGATTGTCCAAAAAGGTGTAGCTCGACACGCTTCCAAGCACTCTCCTTCCATCATGCCTAGTATTTGAGAACGGCTGACTCTTCCAGCTGGCCCCGTGGCGCAACTCGAATATATATTCTTCGATGTCTTCCTGAGGTTTTTGCCATCGCTCACGTAGCGTATTGTGAATATCCACAGCATCATCATTCGTTGGAAATTTAACGGAAAGATCGTCGAGGAATTCCTCAAGAAATTTTTGCAATGGCCCCTCACTTCATAACCTTGCTGCTCCCGCCAGTCTAGTCGTAACAGCCATTAGCAAGAGTTTATCATCCAGGTAGTAAATTCGGCGGAGGTGCCTCACTTCTCTGGTCCACGCCGATAACGAAATGCTTAACCTACTCCTTGGATTGAATTCCTGATTCATCTCCCTAATGTCTCGCACCATGAAGTGGCTCCTTGAAACGTTCTTAACTTCTCTCATCTCGACCGGCAGTGGTGCCTTTGAGGAAGACGCCGAAGCTCCCACTGTTTCCTTGTCTGTTGTAGCTGGACGCTTCGCCACGGACTTGCGTACTACATCCAATTCCTGCTTCATACGCACAATCTCCCTACGCAGCGCTTCGAGTTCAGTCCCCTCGCTATCAGCACTTCTGACGATTTTCTGGCTGCCCGTCGCAGGAGCTGTCGCGTCCGGCAACCGCTTGAGTAGTTCCTCCTTCAGCCCACCGATTCCTCACCTCTTCACGCAGCTCATCTGGTTCAGCTCGGCATGCTCAGCTGCACGCTGCTGGCTGCTTTCTATTGTTACGACTCAACAAAAAAAACTCTGTCGTCCCAAAATATGGAGGTCACACAGTCGAATCGCCAATCTTCTTCCAAAAAATCAAACCGAATCGCCCCTCTCGTACCATCCAACGGCTCCAAACACAAGAAAAAAACTAACGGCCAACTCGAGAGGCAAAATCACTGGCAAACCCAATTGTACATACAATCGCATAGTAGCAACAACGCACAAAAAAAAATCGAAAAAAGTCAACAGCTACTCAGTCAACAGCCGTGCAACATCGATTCTTCTCCCACCAAGCACACGAAGAAAAAAAACCAACAGCTCACTTGTTAATGACCGTACCCACGATTGCTGGTTTTCTGTTTCCTTTTTTTTTCGCCGTCATTTACGGTCCGTGTACCAGCGATGATCTTCGCAATTGTCGCACATGTCGCTCCCGTACTCCCACTGAGCGCGAAAGCAAAAACAAAAAAAAAGACGGGCAAGAAAACGAAGGAATGATCCCGTTTGCGTGCTAAGTTTTATTATCCCACTTCAGCAAAAGAAAATAATATGCAACTTCATGTTGCCTACTACCGATATGGTCTCTTCGACGGTCAACCTACGAATGCCCCCATCGCAAGTGCTTACCATCTGATCTAACACTTGGTTCTCAGTCGTTACCTGGCATGTGGCTATCTGACTTGAAATTATATACTCTCAAGTCAGTTGCCAATTTAGGATTTGTAGGTAATTGATCACAAGCTGTTTGGGTATTCTCATGCTAATTCTCTTATTCGTCATGTCTATGGAAGCCTTCGTAAACTGTGGTTAACCGCGGTCTTCACCCCTGTCGCCGCAAGACAGAAACGGGTCAAAACGCTTATTTCACCGCTTATTACCTACTCTGAAAATAAATGCTGCTGACTTCAATTATACGGTGCGTTACTTCCATGGTCTACGCAGGTCTGATCGTATCTCGGCATTCTCTAAGAGTTTACTTGGCTGTTCTCTTCCATTTTACAAAAAAAAAAAATAGAATTAAATCCTATCTTTCTTTTCCCGACTATTTGATTTTCATTATGTGAATAGATCGTTTCGGTTGTTATTCCGAGTCAGTATTTGAACTCTACCAGCCTTCGCAATTCGGGACTCCAGAGAGGAGAGGGTAACCATTTTTCTTGAAAGACAACCGGTAAATACAGGAGGACCTGGCCCTCCAGATTAGGGGTGGTGCATGTGTTTAGCTACCCAGCGACGTAAAAGGCTCACTGCTATGAGGCAATCAAAAGTCGCAAACATAAAAAAGGACAACGACGTTTGAATCTACACATGGAATGTTCGAACCTTGATCAGAGCGTGTACAGCTGAAGAACTAGCGGAAGCCCTTGACTGCTATAAAACTGATATCACCGCTATTTAGGAAGTGCGATGGAATGGACCGTGCAAAAGAAGGAAGATAAACAGTGAGATCTGTATACTATGGCGATTACTACAGAGCAAACAAACTGCATCTATTTGGGTGCGGATTTGTTGTAGACGAGAGATTTAGGCAAGAAGTGAAGAAGAAGAAATGCACTCATGCCTACAGAGTATGTTTCTATGACAAAAAAAAACGAGCAATTTCTGAACACGACGCGGTTGGGATGCATAGCCTTCACGAAACCGCGTCTGGAAACGAAACCAAGGCTAATTGATTTTGCTGCGGGGCGGAATCACTATAGCTAGCACTTGGTTTCCCAACCATAATATCGACAAAAGGACACGGCGATCACCGATCGATATAAGACACTCCTTCAGCACTATAGATGTTTGAATGTTCCGAGTGGCAAACATGGGCTTGGATCACTACCTCATTGTAGTAGGTATGCTCATATACGAGTATGTCTCAACGTGAAGAAATTTAATGTGAGGAGTTTTAACGTTTAACGGAGGGAAGTTAAGGTATGTCATCATTTAATATATTCATATTAAGAGCAGATGCAGTAATGGCCTTTTGATTGAGTCACAGCATGCATATATGAAAAGAAAATCTGTAGAAACCGCCCTGCACGAGGTTGTGGGGGAAAATAGAGAAGAGTCTACAGAGAGTTTGCGATGGCGGCCTTCCTCGATATTGGCGGAGCCTGGAGTGCACTGCCATTAAAAGCGCTCTAATAAGACGCTAACATTGAACAGGACTTTACAAACTGGGTTTGCAACATGCTCGCAAGTAGGAAAATAAGCTGTTCCATTGGGCAAAACTCGGCTAGAATGTATGTAACCAGCGGAACCCTTGAAGGGGGAATCATCGTGACTCCAGTGGGTGTTGATTATCACTGACATCCGCAAAAAGCTTAGTACAATGGGTATAAGTGCCAAGGCATATGCAGATGACGTGGTCATAATAGTGCAGAGAAAACACCTAAATATTTTAAGCGACATTATGGAGGTTGCCCTGAAGACGATCAGCTCTTGGGCAAAAAGCTGTGGTCTCAATGCCAACCCTACCAAAACGGAGCTGGTTCTTTTTACCAGAAAGTACAAGATACCGCAATTCAAACTCCCAAAACTCATTTAGTGGAACTATCCCTTCTGGACAAAAACCATAATGGGAATCTTAATGTAGGGGAAAGAACCAAAAAGGCATGTAATACTTTTTTTATCTGGGGCTTAAAACTTGCTATGGTGTACTGGGTATATACGGTGGTAAGACCCATACTTACATATTGCGCACTAGTATGGTGGAAAGCAACAAACAAGAGAAGGGGTGCGCCCCGTATCACCCTTCTGCACCTAACACCATTTGATTCACAGATCTGGCAATAGTGCGATTCGACTCACTAATTTCGATTACTTCAAAAACAATAGTTTCGGACATGGCACGGTCCTAGCTGAGCTACTGTCAGGCAATCCAATTCTAACGGATGAATTAGACTCCTTGGTCGACTTACATATTCAGTTTGATACAACATATCCGGAGGGGAGGACTGGGAAAAAATGCAATAATCAGGTCAAACGAAATTGCAATTTTCACAGATGGCTTGAAAACAGAATACGGAACAGTTTCTGGTACCTTCTCAGAAGATCCTGAACTAAGGGTGTCTATAAGACTACCGGACGAATGCAGTGTCTTCCAAAGAGAAGTTCTGGCTGTCCTCATGGCGGCTAAGCTAATGTAGATGAGATCGGTATCCGGAAGAAATATCGCTATCTACATTGATAGCCAGGCCGCACTCAAGGCAATGGAATCGACCAACATCAATTCAAACCACTATGCAGTTAGAACCGGGTGAGACTGTGCTGGGTGCCAGGACACTGCGGTATAAAAGGAAATGAACAAACGGATGAGCTTGCAAGAAAGGGAGGGCCACTCGACAATATTGAGGTTGCTAACATCAAACCACCCCTTTTCATAGTAAGGGGCAGTATCGGGGAAGAAATTACAAAGACTGCCAATCTAAGGTGGTCAAGTCTTGAAGGACAGAGGTTATACACGGCTCTCTGGCCGTTTTTTGACGGCAAAAGATCCAGGAAGTTAATAAAATTAAACAGGGATAAGTTTAGGGCAGTAGTAGGAATCTTGACAGGACACTGTCTCCTACGGAAACACGCAAAGAGACGCAAATTGTCAGATATTTACAGACTCCGCGGTGATCTGCAAGCTGTTGAGGACATAACACACATACTATGTGAATGCGAGGCAAGATCGCATAGTCTAAGAAAATTTTTAGGGAAATACTTTTTCGAAAACCTTGAGGAAATTGACGGCACGAACTTCGAAGGCCTTCTAGGCTTTTGCAATAAAATTGGATGTTTCACCAGGGAGATTGTTTTGGTTCTTGCTATTTAAAGATAAATTCAACTGGTTCCCCAGGGATCGCGATGGGCCTATTTTGGTGGATATGTGGTGACCTGTCCATCAAACTCCTGCTTTAATCCTCCAGGGTCTCTGCCGACCGCATATTCCTCAAACTCTCAATATGTCCTACGCAACCAGCATCCGTGAAACACACGATTTGGCAAGTAATGCATACAAGCATTCGTAGGAAAACAAGTCCCTTACAAAGCGACACCAATAGAAAGACGAAAGCGGTCCATGCGCTTTACGAGCAAAAGAAGAGGGAAGAACAACAGCTTCTCCAGAGGAAAATAATGATCTTGAGAAGCGTGCGATCGAGGAAATAAAGGGTCGGACAGAACATCACATAACTTTGAGGTAGTCAGGGTCTTTGTATACCTCTGCTCCGCTTTTAAATCTCATAATGACATTTCGTCAGAAATCAGTCGAGGGGTTACTCTTGCGAATCGCTGTTTATTCGACCTTAGAAGGTAAATGAGTAATGGGGCCTTGTCAAGAAACACTAAGAAGACTGAACATAAAACTCTCATCACCCCAGTCTCGCTTCATGGTGCAGAAGAACGGACGTCAGCTAAGGTATCGTTAGCCGTTCCGTGACTTTTAATCCCGTTTGCGTTGATGGGATTTGGAGGAAAAGACTGTGAAATGAACGAGCTACTCGTATATAGAGTGAATTAAAATCCAACGCTCCAGCCCGGTGGGTATTCAATTCTAAACCGGAGGCACAACGCAGCAAATCAAAACCTCGTCTTTAGTGCAGCCAGCAAGTGATAGAGGACCAACTTGTAGAGCGCAACTGGAGGCAAGTAGAAGTGAGCAGTTAGGAGAGTCCGTGCGACTTTTACCGACAAACGTCCCTATGCTGTCGCTTCTGAGCAGTGTGACTTTCAGCACTTGTCTTTTTGACTACGTCGCGTCGTCTCTTTGCGCAGTATAATTACCTTCATCTCCTCTTTCGCGGACTCTTTAACGATGGGTATCACAATATGATCGTCTCATCCAATCCATATGTCGGATCCTATTCGAAATGGATACCACCCTTCAGTTTGGGTCTTCAACATGGTGATGCTTATAAGAAGACGATTGACATTTAAGTACTCGTAATTCTCTGTGTATACCATGCACGTAGCCTTGGGCATATCTGAGTGACCTCTTCTCCCTAATTTGCATTCCAGAAATTTCTGTCATTTTTCTGGCAGAGTATCTGAAAATCTTCATCTTTTGACGCTTCCTTTTCCGATACATATTCGTACGAGTATGTTCAGCTTCACCGACAATTTTAAATTCAGTGAGGCAGGGCGTTAACCCTACGATTTCAACTTATGAGCACTAGAGTTAGTTGTTGTGGAACACCCTTAAGAGGTAGTACTTGAACTCAAACATAAAGATTGTGCTACCGATTTAGTTAACAGTCAATATCTAGGCCAACAAGTATCGCATTCAACTCAAGACCGTAAGAAACTTTACAAAGTCTTAAACCACAATTATGGTGACGTTTATAATGAAAAACATGTGAAAGCCAATAGCCCCGTCGGAGACCAATTTCGAAAGTCATTACTTGATTAGAAAAAGCCCAATCTTATCACGGCATTATGATATGCCTTTTCATCAACAAATCGCCGATAACTTTAATCAAACATCGGAACACTTAAAATTGCTTAAAAATAAATTTATTTACAAAATGTCACAATACAAACGAAATTCACTCAAATGGAATCCGCACAATCACTGCTTCTTAACCTTTCCGGAAACGGACCTCTTGAAGATCTTTCTGTAAGCAAACTTCACTGAACACTTCACTATTTTATAAATGATATATATCACTAATAGCAGAAAGGCTATCACATCGGCGCTAATGTACTGCAAGGTATTCAAATGTACCAGCGGGCTCTGCATATGATAGGCCCCCTTATGCCTTATAACGTACTCAAGCCAATACATGGCAGTCTTTTTCGCATTCAACGGTCTATCCCGGTAGAGTTTTGAAAATCGCTTAATATTCTCCGAGTATTTTGAATTATCGAGAACTTCTTGAACTGCCGCACTAAGGGTCTCTGCTGTCAATGCGACAAGGGGTAGTCTAACTCCAAATCCTTCTTTCTCAATTTGATCAGCATTTCTAGGCTGATCAGCGAAAATCGGTATCGCAACCATAGGAACACCGTGGTATTGTGATTCGACAACACTTCCTTTGCCAGCGTGGGTGATGAAAAGCTTTAGACCCGGTTGGGCTAGTATATCATCTTGGGGCAGCCACTTTCTGTAGTGAATATTTGGAGAGTCACCTGGGGTCTTATCGGAATCCCATTTCCAGAGGATTGTTTGCTTAAGACCAGACAGGACTTTAAACATAGCATTGTAGGTGTCAGGATTCATATTGCTACCACCTAAATTTGATCCAAAACTGAGATAGATTACACCGTGCTCCTTTGCGTTGTCAAATATCTCTTGGAGATCCTGAAACGGGTCACAAAAATAATGAGCTTCTTATGGGAGGCGTTCGATATTAAAAATTGTTTACCTTTGGCAAAGGATCAGCTTTTTCCTTGATTTGAATGCCTCCAGCCTCAATTATTGCAGGCACATTTGGACGGATTATACCCTCTGAGAAGTGCGAGTTGCACAATACCAGAGAAACCTTTTTGCCTGCTTCCTTCATCGATGGGAAACTTGGATCAGGGAAGAGGCCTCTATAAGGAGAAAATGTTGCTTCAGAAAAGTTATTAGCTAAACAAATGTCCTCACTTACTTGTAGAACTCCGTCATTTGATAGTCGATTATGGAAATGAATAACTTTGATGACAAACTCAAGAAGAAGTTTGTTAGTCTTCCTTTGAATGTCAGTGGATCTGGGGCACCAGCCATTGGAGAAGCTGGGACATAGGATATCTCCGAAGGATTTCCAACGAAACGATCAATAAAAATATTTGGCGATGACATCCAGCTAATGACCACCGGACAATTAAAATGCAAACCTAAACCAAGTAGATAGTCACTGAAGAAATATCCCATAATTACGAGATCGAATTTGTTGCTTGGATTATGCATGAAATCCTGGAAACGCTTATCCATGACGACGTCATACTGGATGGGTCCAAAACTCATTACACCCTTTGTTGCCATTATCAGGGAATCTATAGGGCTCATTGGCTTTGACATAGCAGATTTCATCTCTTCCATTTGATGGATTCTCGCCTCGGTCGGTGGGATGAGAATGTGATTGTAGGGTAACTTCGTGTCCTTGCCTTTCAGTGGAAGACTAGTAATGACGGTTACATTATGTCCACGCTCGATGAGACCTCTTGCATATGACATGTGAACTATGTTGTGTGATGGACTGCTGCTGGTAAAGATACACAAAATGTTGGCTCCTTGACTGGCCCCCAAATTGGCGGCAAGGATGCCTAACAAAGTCACGAATGTTACGATTCCGCTCATAACTTTCACAGAACTAGTACGGCTGCTATTTCAACAGAAACTACCAATATGTCATGACTGTTTCTTTAGCATATATCTGGAGTATACACTATCTACAATTGTGCTTATCTTATCGAAGGCCATAAGCTAGGTTAATCACATTCAAGATATGATTGTTGTCTTCTCTCTTTATTTACTTTTTTGCTATATCTGATTGACATTGACAGTCGACAGTCGAAAATATTTGAATGGAAACTTGGTACCATAGACAAGGAACTTTCCGGAATTCATAACTCAGATATGAATGAACTAACATTAAGGTGCAACAGATGTAGCTGTTTCCAAGACGAAATTGCAAAGACCTGCAGTATTTTGGCGGGAAAAAATTGCCAATAAATGTGGAAATACAACTACAACTTGGAGAATATTAGGAGTTCTCTCCTGGCATTCAGCTGACAAAATTTTAGAGACCACTGTAAGCAAATTTATGAAGATGTGTGGGGTATATCCTAAAAGCCATTTCAGAATGGATAATACTTACTTACTTACTTAGGTGTCGCTACAGTTCGGGGTAAACCTGGGCCTCAACTAGCAAGCCTCTCCAGTTGGCCCGGTTTTTAGCTAACTGCCTCCGACTATGCACTCCCAGTCGGTTGAGGTCCCCTTCTATTTATGCGTGTCACCTGATGTGCAGTCTTTCTCTAATTCATTGTCCTTCTGGGTTAGCTTCAAAGACTCTGCGGGCCGGAACATTGGTGTCCATTCGCTCTATGTCTATGTCCTACCCATCTCAGGACTGGTGCGCAGTTTTCTGACTGGGTTGATGTCGCCGTATATCTCCTATAGATCGTTGTTGAATCTTCCCCTCAGTGTCCGCTTATGAGTTCAGTGTAATTCTTTCAAGTATGTTGTTAAGGAAGTCACATGACAGCCAGTCACTTTGTCTAAAACCTTTTTTGACATCAAAGGTCTCGGTTAAGTCGTTACTGACAGACGGACAAGTTTGGCAAGGATGCCAAAACTAGACATGGCATCATATAGGATTTCGAGCATCGATTTGGACTTCTTGAGTTTTTTTCCAAGATCTACCGGAGTGTGAAGATTTGGTCAATTGTGGACTTTCCTGGTTCGATACCAAACTAATAGGGACTAATCAGATTGCTGCACATCTCCACAAAGCCATTTCCAGCAGCTTTGAATATCTCGGCCGGTAAGTTGCCAGGTCCTGCTTTGTTGGATTTAAGTTTAGATATTGCTATCCTTACTTCATTTTCGTCGTTATTCAGTCTGCAGAGAAAGTTTTTCTATAGTATTCTCAGCACCGACTGTGACTCAATTATATGGTTTCCTTCTTCATCGATAAAGGCTTCTGTCTTCTTATTGATAAAACTTTCGTGAGTTATTCGTCGAGTACGAGCTCACCACATTTTCGATCGCACTCTTCTCATATTCTTCGTTTTTCTTCTGGGGAAGACGATGTTCTTTTGCTCGGAAAGCTCACGAGCGGCTCTCGTCCTTCGTTGAAGCGCTGCTTTGTAGACTTCTTGTTTAGCTGCATGTATTTGCCGGCATTTTTCATCAAACCAGGGATTTTTCGGTGGTAGTCGGGTGAAACCCAGCGCATCAGTTGCGGTGTCTATGGTTTCTACTGGTTTTCGGTACTTGATGCTGACAGCATAGATGTTGTTGAGAGATTTCGCGTTCGGCGAAGAGTCTAGCAGTCTCTTGCTATTGCAGCTTTTCTGCGTTATACCTTCTCACAGTAGTTCTTCTTTGTTGTGGTGCTTGCGAAATCTGCATTTGCACCTTGGTCGCAAAAAGTTGGCCATCCGAGCCAATGTTGGATGCCTGGAGATGAGGAAACCCTGTGCTTGCTATAATGATGTTTTGTCCCACCGCAAAGTCAATAAGCCTAAGTCCGTTGCCAGACGTGGTGTCGTGTAGGCTATGCTTACCAACTGTCCTACCAAATATGTCCTCCTTTCCTATCCTTAAAATCGTAATAGGCGATTTTAACGTCATACTCCGGATATTGCTCATAAGTTGATGGCGTAGTCCTGGTCTTCCGTTTTGACATGGGAGCATATTAGACTTATGTTAGCGAATTTAATCTTGATACAGATTGTCATAAGACGTTCGTGTGCGTGTCGGAAGCCTCAAGACTTCTTGCCTTAGTCTACCGGAAGACAAATCCGCATCTAAATAAGCTCTGTTTATTTTACTTACAGAAGTCACCGTAGTAGATATCACAGTTTTTCGCCCGCTTTTTTCCGCTCCATGCTATCGCATATCCTCGATACCAGTGATATCTGTGTGATAGCAGTCAAGGGCTTTCCTGATTGTTCGGCTGCACCTTGCCTGTTAAGGGTACGAACATTGGATGTGCAGAATCGAATGTCGTTGTCCTTTAACCGTTTGCCAGGTTCGTCAATAGTGACGAATCCGAGACCATTAGTTGGTTCGTCAGATATTTTAATCTCCTCCGTATAGGGTTGTGAGCTCTATGATGGCGTAGGCCAGTTAAATGGTACTGACCGGATATGCCCTTGCCAGTTTAGCCTGAATAAGTAATGGTTTACTCATGCAGTTATCGAGGACCACCACTGGAAGGTAAGGCAAGCACTTCCCTACGAACTTGTTTGTTACACAACTGGCCCAATCCAATTTATAGGGCAATCAGCGGTTTCCCAATCAATCGGCACGCAAGCCCATATATGGTCACCAATGTGCTCAATACTGCACCGCTAAATAATAAGGGATCTGTCTCCCCTCAAAATAAAGACCGTAAAGCCTTTTGGTACAACATATATGTAGAATCTGACCGATTCGTTGAAATGTGCAATGGATGCTTATGCCTAGAATAGGTGTATTCACAGAGCTAAAGCAGCAGCGACTTCTGGTTTTACCAAAGGCAGCAAACCTGCTACAGAATCCTGGTCTTAGCATGCGAGTGGAGGGGAATAAGTCCTTCCTTTCAAATGTGAAATATAACGATCAGATGACGTTGTGTCACTTAAGCCTTAAATAAGCTAAGGTGCTAATAAAAAACTTTGCAAACTTAGGTGCGTAGCCAAAACGTTGTGCCCCGTTACGACATCTACAGCCCTTCGTAATTAAGGACAGCGGCTAACCATCTGAAGACATCGGGAAGCATTCCTTTGGTTACCCGGATTTATATAGAATCATGCCATCTGCAGTTGTACCCACTATTTATGTAATCCCTAACCGAGAACGCATGGAGTCCGAATGCAGATCTTGGTTTTCAAAAACCTTCATCTGAGCCGGCTTGTTTGTTCCTTTTGACATGAGACTCAAATAAAATATCAGAAAATTTAGCCTTCCGACTGTGTTCATAGAGGACTTGCCTTCTCAGTGGTATCTGAGACGCAGATACCACTAACACTAATTCTCGACAATTTAGTTCCCTGGAACCAATCGTAAACACCAGACTACATTTCTTTCCTGGCTCAACTTCTGAGCAAAACCATGTGTTCAAAACATGAAAGTTTTATTTTATACTTTCATCGCCACAACAATTCTGGGGTCATTGCAGAGGCATGTGCATAAGACCAGACTGTCAAAAGACAGTCAGCGCGCAGGCTCATTAAGACTCCTTATTTGTAGGTGTAATCATCAATGCGTTTAGAGCACAACCAAGTGTGCTGTGGAAACCCTCTCATGCAGTCGAGACATACCTTCTTTGGAGTCTGGTAAAAGTAGCATCAACACATCCTCGGTTTCACTGAGTTCCACCGGGATTCAGCAGATGAACTCAGCTTCAGAGACCTGAAATCCTCACAAGCCTTGCCTAACCAGAGTTTCAATTTCATATCGTAGGTCTCCGCTTGAATGGAAACATTCTTTACTTTTGTTAGCCCTAACAGTTTTCTTGGAGGTGCACTTTCCTACGACATCCAAATTCCATCCAGCCGAGCTACAAACTCTACTTGTTGCAACAGCGATTTCAGGCAGATCTGGGCGCGAGGAAGGCCACCAGGAAGGTAAAGAAACCGGCAGCTATATTTTTGTTAACGGGTTTGACCGCTTCGTGCTTCAACAAAGTGAGCTATAGAATAATAATAAAACAAAAATGCTACGACAACATATATTGGAGCCCGTAAAAGTAAAATCAATTGAATGGTTATTGGTAAGTAGTATAACGAGAAACAGTCTCCACAGCTGAACGTTTCGCAGCTCTACTAGAAACCCAACGTATCGACTCTTCATGAGGCCACATATGGGCTTCATTTGTATGGTCTGTTCGATGTACCACAAAATAGGAAACGGTGACTGTGGCCCGTATCATGAAAGATAAGAATGCTCCGAAATGCAACTAATTGTCTCGGATACGGTCACATATTTTATTGCGGCTTTTCCCAATCAGAGATTTGAAACGAAAGCCCTCCTCGACGACTCAAAAAAGGAGGTGCTTAGAATCCCAGATTCCTGGTAAGTCAGATGCTGGTAAACGTTCTTGGTCAACCAGAAGAATACTGTTCTACTTCTCTTTAGCAAACCAGTTACGAATTAATCAAACGTAAGACAAGTGCTTATTCCAGAAGCTCGAACGAGATTCATATGATAATACCATACACTGATTGAATACATATTAACAACAAGACTACGAAGAAGAGTGAGAAGTATCACGGATATAGAGTGTTGCACACTAACGTAAGCTTGCGGTCAACTAGAAACAATCTAAATCCATGCGGTAGCATCGTAGTCATTATGGGAAGTGTAGACTCTAAGCTAGGCCTTAACAACACCACGCTAAATCACGAAATGGGTGAGCATGATTTTGGGGATCGTAATGACAACGGCATTAAAATTGTCCTCGATGGAAGAGAGGACATCTTTGGTAGTATTGTCGGAAAGCATAGCCGGCACTACAGCCCCTCCGAAAACAGATTCAGGGTAATCGACTTTGCGGCGGGACGAAACAATGTCGTAGCTAGCACGCGGTTCCCGCATCTCGATAAATCATAAGGGGACATGGAGAACTACTAATCAGTCAACCGTCAACCAGATTGGCCACATTTCGATCGACGCATGATCCCCGTATTACAGATGTTGAAACATTCCGAGGGGCCAACATCGACTCGGACCATTACCTTTTTGGTATGGTTGCGGATGCGGATTTCCTGAACATCGCAAAGACAAGCTGTGAGGAAGTTTGACATCAGACGGCTACAATCACAAGAGATCCCCAAATGCTTTTCCGAACGAGTCTCCCTCAATTTCTTAAGAAGTCCTAAGCCAGCTAGTATCAAGCGTCGAGAACAGTGAGAATATTATTAAAAAGCCATCAAAAATGCCGCCTCTGCTGTGCTGGGTTTCACTCAGACACCACAACGAAACCCCTGGTCTGACGAGGAGTGCCAGCAACACATTCAGCTAAGCAAGATGCATTCAAAGCGACGCTGCATAGAACGGCTAGAGCTGATCACGAGGTCATGAACGAACAGCGGCTTCTCAGGCGAAAAAAGAAGGAGCCTAAAAAGCTTGCGGTCGAGAAAATTCGCAGCTGCTACTTTGGAAATTTTACCAAAAAAAAAACATCCCACGGATACAAACCCCGAAACGAAGCCTGTAGAACATCATAGTAGAGTCGTAGTCGATCCTGAAGATTTGGAAAGACCATTTCTGTAGACTGTATAGCAGCGATGATGAGCCAAATATCGCTGTCAGGCAGAATGAACCTTTTAACCTGGACCAACATGTAGACCAACATTCCGTGATGATAGCCGCATCTACGCCGGTGATATTGACGTAATCGGAAGAAAGCAGCGAAGATGGTCAATGAGTACGAGTATATGCTGTTAAGAAGAAAGGACGCCGACATGTCGGACAGAACCTCATCCTCGACAGAAAGTGACCCTAGACAGATATAACTTTGAGGTATTTAAGGACTTTGTCTACCTAGGCTCCGCTATCAAATACAGACAACGACACCAGCGCTGAGATCAAACGAAGAATAACTCTCGTCAATCGCTGTTTCTTTGTGCAATTGACTAGCAAACCCCTCTCGCGAATAACAAGAGTGACCCTATATAAGGCTCTAATAATCCCAGTCCTTCTCCATAGCTCAGAAACATGGACTTTATCGAAAATGTATGAGGATGCTCTTGGCTGCTTTGAGAGTAAAACTCTTCGGGTGCATGGACGGCGAGTGGAGAAGAAGATACAACGCCGAATTATGCGGGCTGTACAGTGACATCGACTTGGCTGAAGAGTGAAGATCCAACCACAAAGCTGGCTGGGTCATGTAAAGCGGATCGACACCATTGCTCCGTTCCGAAAAGTCTTCGAATCCGCCATCACTGCACAGCGCAGAAGAGGAAGGCCGCGACTCAGGAGGCGCTTGAAAGTGGAAGGAAACCTTAACCAACTTTGCGTTCGCTACTAGAAGCAGCTAGCTGAAGACCTAGCTGAAGACCGAGCTGGCTGGACAAGCTTCTTGTTGGTTGATGCACAGGTCCAACAAGGACTGTAGCACCTTATGAAGAAGAACAACAAGGAGAAGCAGAATGACAACGGCAGGGATTTATGAATTCTCCTATGCAAATTGTTATAGTACATCGTAGATATTACTTAAACACCAGAATCAGCATCGAAACGCAATAATCGACGACTTAGCAAAATATTGTAGAAATCTAAAACATGTAAGGAGCCGATTTTTAAATGGAAAACGACCAAGCCGACATAACCGACATACTTCGGGATGCTGCCAAAAATTCAGAGACCACTACAATTAACTAGCAGAAACAATCAGCAGTGCTGTGGTTAGGCTCTCAACTCTAAGTTCACCGGAGATCTGTAAAAAAAAAAACCGGAGGGCAGAAATATACCGATTTCGGCCAGAGATACTACGTCACATGAACAGGCACCTGAAACATAGGGAAAGCCCAGATTACTTCTTTTTTTTATAATCAGCGCGCGCTCAAGGGGTTTTTATACCCTTTAAAAGGTTAGTACACAGTACGAGCGAAGGAAATTTAGGGAGGAAGAACAGACACCAGTGTACATTGTTTTTAAATGTTTGCAAGTTATAACGACCAGGAAATATAGAGATCGGTGGGGCATACCATAAGCGAGTTGTACGGCTTAGGAAAGAATCACAATATTAGAGAGTACGCCCGAAAGTGGGCCTGAGGGTATACTGATGAGCATTCATAGCGAGACGGATGTTACGGTTGAAAGTTTGAATGGCCGGAATGCTACTGGCTATTTCAATGGAGAACTAGTGGTGGAAATAGGGATAAAGCAAAGTGAGACAGGAGACATTACTATACGTCGGTGTTCGAGAGTGTCAATTGATTGACTGATATTAGTATCTCCTATGAGTTTTATCGCATGGTTTTGAATCCAATCTATCAGGTGCAGAGATGTTTTAGGAACACTTGACTAGATGTGGGCATTGTACTCCAATTTTGGGCAGATGAACGCCATATATATTGTGGCCAGATCAGAGGGGGTAAAACATTTCTTACATCGCTTGAGGAAACCTAGACATCTCGCAGCATTTTTGACAACATCGAATATGTGGTCATTCCAACGTTAGTTGTCACTGGCACATATACCGAGAATGGAAAGTTTATCGGTTTCAACGATGCAAGTGCCATTCATGGGTAATGGTTGGGTATTTGAATTTCGCTTTAATGACAGCAGACAGCACTGAGTTTTGGAAGCATTAAATTACACTCTGTTCATAGTACCCCAATTGGTTAAGCTGTTAATATCGGAATTTATTGAGCTTAACATACGCTGCGTTCCCGTTCTACAGCCGAAGAGCAGGGACGTGAGTCCGGGAACGAATATGAAAAGCAGAGAGTACTGTCATCAGCAAATGACCCTGATCAAAAAGTTCCAGGGGGATACCATCGTGTGGCGCTCCCATTGTTCCGATTTGAGTTCTGTTCTGAAAGCGGATTTAATGGTGCGCGAACGTTGGAAATGTTGGAAAAGTGTTTCGGCAACGATTATCTAAAGAAAACGGTAGTTTACCAGTGGCACGAGCGGTTCAAAAGTGGTCGTGAGTCAATCGAAGCTGATGAACGCAGTGGCAGACCATCGACATCGAAAACCGACGAAAACATTGATGAAGTACTCATAAAATAAATGTTGGTCAATAGCCGCAATCAGAGAGATGGCGGAGGACTTGAACATTGTCTATGGATCCGTCCAAGACATTTTGGTTAAGGATTTGGGTTTCCGTCGTGTATCAGCAAAGCTGGTGCCGAAAGACCTCAATTTCATGCAAAAAAGAGACCGTGTTAACGTCGCAAAAGAGATGATTTTCGAGGCTGAATCCAATCCCATATTCATCAAAAGGATCATTACTGGAGACGAGACGTGGGTTTATGAGTGCGGCACGCAATACAGACATCAGGCAAGTGAATGGCGTTCACCAAATGAGCCGAGACCAAAAAAACCAAGTCGTTTTCAGTGAAAAAAGAAGTCAATGCTCACGGTTTTCATGGATTACAACGGTGTAGTGCATCATGAATTTTTGCCACAAGGCCAGACAGTAAACAAAGAGTATTATTTGGGCGTTATGAGACGTTTGCGTGAAGCAATTTGCCGAAAGAGACCAGAATTGTGGGCAGAAAACTCGTGGATTCTGCACCATGATTACGCACCGTCGCACAGTGCCATCATTATTCGTAATTTTTTGACGAAAAATGCAACAAATACCATCCAACAGCCACCGAATTCACCTGATTTGGCTCCCTATGACTTCTTTCTGTTCAATCGAGTTAAAAAGCCACTAAGGGGAACGCGTTTCAGCAGCCGAGAGGAAGTAATGGAAAAATGGCAGGGAGCACTGATGTAATTACCGAAAACCGAATATAAAAAATGTTTCGAGGATTGGATCAAGAGCTGACATAAGTGTGTTGCAGTCGATGGGGATTACTTTGTAGGGGACAATATAAATTTAGATGAATAAACTTGTATGTCTAATTTTCTGAATAAATTCCGGAAAATTTTTGACCAAGGTAGTATATTGGATTAGAAGTAGCAGACAAGAGAACATTAATGAAAATTAACAAGAGTGTCGGAGACTGAACGGAGCCCTGAGGCACACCATCCTTTATTTTGTGAATATCAGACTTGAAACCGTCCAAGACAACTTGAATTGAACGTTCCGAAAGGTAATTTATAATCCATTGAAAAAAGAGTCATTGATCCTATAAGCACGCCTTTCCGACAAAAGAGCCTGATGTTTGGCATTCTGTCAAATGCCTTAGAAACATCAAGTGCAACTATCTTGCTTTCGCCAGATTGATGTGGATACGAGTAGATACGTCAAATCTGACATCAGCATCGTAAAGTTTGATGTTTTTAATGGTACACGTGCTCATTCGAGTGCTATTTGCGTTTGGAATCAAGCCGTAAGAATTTTCGTACGATGATTTTTTAAGATTTTCGACGGATTAACTCAACAACAATATGCCAATCAACGCGCTTCGACTTTTGGTGATGAAGCAACATATCGGGCCGGCGTGTTTTGCTGGTTTTTCGGTTTCAATCGGGGTCGTCTCTTATTTCTTTCAAGAAATATGTCCAAAACCGGTTGTTGTGCCAGAAAATACCGATGCGGTGGGGGAACTAATATTGCAAGATCGTCATGTGACTTATTATGAAATTGCGGCATGCTTGGGTATTATTTCCACTCACATGATTCAATATTGCATGATTTGGCCAACAAAAAGATTTCGTAGCGTTGGATATCGCATAATATGACAATTATTCAAAAAAGGCTCCTGTCGAGTGGTCCAAAAGAACATTAGAAAAATTCGATCGAGATGCTTATAAGGTCCTGACTTGAAACTAAACGACTGCTGACTGTATAGGTTGCCAAAGCCAACAAAAGTTGTTCGCGAACGGAGCACTTCGAAGCAAATGATTGCCTGTTTCTTCGAAAAACCGGACATGTCGCCACCTTGCCCTTAGAGCAACGTAGAATATCAATTTAGAATGGTACATGACCATTTGTCGGCCCGAAGTCTTTGGAAAAATAAGGAAAAGCAACCGCCGAACGAGCTCTCACCGGTCGGCTCAAACAAGTGACCTTTTTAGCACTCAAAACGTCCAATTGATAGTCCGTACGTACGTACAGTCCTGATTTGGCACCCAATGATTTATTTTTATTTCCGCTCATCAAAAATAAATTGCGGTGTCAACATTTTTCGACGCCTGAAGAAGCGGATGATGCATTTAAAACGCATGTTTTGGAGTTAGCTCCCTCGGAGTGGAAAAAGTGCTTCGAAAATTGGTTCTAATGCAAGAAGAAGTGTATTGAACTTTCGACGATAAATATTTGTTTTTATTTGTCTTTCTCAGAAGTTGAGTAGCAACCTACGTATTGTCTAAAAAGTAAAGGCCTTAAACAGATGCAGTTTCGAAAGCTATCAGAATTAACGTTTCTTAAACGATCCGAAACAAAGTCAACCTTGTTCTACCTGCTTAGAAAAGTGGGCGGAAGAGCAGGTCCTTCTATGATGTGGTGCAAAGCAGTTACGAGGGAATGGAAGATTAGGGAAAACTGAGAAGACAGCGCAGAGACATTGTTGACGCCCTATGCCAAGTGAGTAAGTAGTCAGAAAACTGTCGAGTTTTAGAAAAATGACACTGCAAATTGGATTTTATGGAAGCAGCGCCCCCAGGATTATTGGTTGCAGTGTATCAAGATCAGGATCTTGAAAAAAATCAGGATAATACTATTTATGTCACTGGCATAAAGTTATTACCAGCCGGTCAACAACTTATTCAAACGGATTGAATAGCAGGCATGTTTCAATATAAAACATAGTTCAAAGAATGGTCCTGGCTTTAGGAAGTTGATGTTCATTATGTAGTTCATTGCTTCCCCTAATGCACCATCTATAGCATTAGGTCAGTTGATATATTTTATCCTCAACGATATGAATAGGATCGGCTCACGGCACGTGAGTTCCTTTTAAGGAAAATTCATGCTAAGAAGATGGACCAATCTCTATTCATTGGTTCTGCCAAGCGGGTAAGTAGTGAAGCAGAATTTCAGGCTTGAATTAATGGTTAGAGGAATTGAGACTAAGTTAACATAGTATTGTTAATGCTAAGAACCGATATTCTTTTTATCCTAAGTCATATTCCTGTCGAAGTACATTAAGTTAGTGCTTCCAATCCTTACACGTGAACATGGTGTTAAGTTAGTTACCTAGTCCTCTATTTACTTTACAGCATCACCATTAGTCATACTCTTTTTATGTTGGTATACTCGTATTTCCTTAAATGATAGAGCTTATTGTATTCCATGAAACTTATTCGGTAATCTCTTGAGGCAAGGAAAATAAAAGGCAGACAATGACAATGAAACAAAACACTCAAGTATAACCTCTTATCAATCTTTGCTTGCATCAGCATTGTACATTTATCAGCTAAATAAATAGAAAAGTAAAGAAGCTGTCGCTCGAAGTAGGTATAAAGATGAGCCTGCCCTTAGAGGCAACGATTCCCTCAGCACTAAGTGGAACCAAGTTGAAAAGCCAAACCTATCAAACCCTACACAGAGTCACATCAAGAAGACTGTATTTGTATTCGAAGATCTATCGCAAGTTCTTATCGAATTCTGATTACTATGGACACTTTTATAAAGACAACTACTGTACCACCGGACTGCAGTAGCTATTCTCGTCGCAATCGCAATGCACCGTCTAATTGCATTCATCTTGATTCTGTCATTCTGTCTAAGTGGCAGCAATGCAGCCAATATTCTCGGTATCTTCACTAGCATCAGTCGATCTCATATCATAATCCACATGGCCACCATTAAAGCCCTCGTGGAAAAGGGTCATAACGTGACCGTCATCACAACCTTACCCTTGAACGAACCGAATGCAAGCTATCACCACATTTACATACCCCCTTCAGAGGAAGATGAAACTTTCTACGGACAATTATTAAACAACGCAGCGACTGCTGATAGCCAATTGGGATCCATCAAACATCTAATCTCAGCTAATGTGCAGCGAGTTCGAATGCAGGATAAAGCCCTAAAACATCCACGATTCCAGGAGCTCCTAAACAATCCTGGAAATCATTTCGATTTAATGATCTTGGGATGGGCATTCAATACCTATCAACTCGGAGTGGCGGCACACTTCAAATGTCCTGCCATAGTAACCTGGGTGAATGAGCCATCCAAGAGCTTGCTTTCCCTACTTGGGAACCCGTCGGCTGTATCCAGTGTTCCAATGTTTTTCCAGGTCTTCAACCAAAGGATGACCTTTGCACAGAGAGTGAGAAACTTTGTATTTTCTATGATCTTCGATGCAGTCGATATGTTTTCTGATTACAAAATGAGCCAGTACTATAAGTGAGTATTGTATCCTTAAAATCAGGAATAGAAATTTAAAAAAAAAAATCTTTCAGCGAACATTTTCCTGCGCAGAAATATCCATCATATGATCAAGTGAAGAAAAATGTGTCTCTCATCTTCTGTAACACTCATTTCACTGAAGGTGCCATCCGTCAGTTAGTTCCAGGATTCATTGAAATCGGTGGAATTCAAGTCAAAGATAGACCAGATCCTCTTCCAAAGGTAAATTTTCTTCTTGAATAACCCCTCGTCTGTCATAGATTTCTTCGTAGGACATTCAAAAATTTCTTAACACAGCCGAAGATGGTTTCATTTTATTTTCTCTGGGAACAAACATCAAAACTTACAATCTGCCGATCAACACAACCATGGCAATGTTTAAGGTTCTATCCAAAGTCAAACAGAAAGTACTCTGGAAGTGGGATGGCAGTAAAATTCCAGGCAGATCGTCGAATATCATGTTCAGAAAGTGGCTTCCGCAAGATGACCTTTTAGCTCATCCGATGCTTCGGTTATTTATCACACATTCTGGCAAGGGTAGTACTGTCGAAGCTCAGCATCATGGTGTACCTATGCTCGCTATACCCATGTATGGAGACCAATTTGGAATAGCACGAAAAATCCAGAATCGAGGTTTCGGGCGAATGGTGAATCATCGAGAAATTACAGAGACTACTTTCAAGGAGCAGCTTGAAGAGGTTTTGTACAACTCAAGCTATCTTGTTGCTGTTTTGAAGTTCTCAATGCTGTACAGGGATCGGCCAATGACTCCTAAGCAGAATGTTGCCTATTGGGCCGAGTATGTAATACGTCATCGTGGGGCTATACACATGCAGAGCGCTGCGGTTCATTTGAATTTCTTCCAAAGGAATAGTTTGGACGTTTTAAGTTTCTTATGTCTTGTAATGTGGGTTAGCTGGGTCGTCCTAAGGGAAATCGGGAACGTATTGTATGCAATGACTTTTAGACGAAAAATAAAATCTGAGTAATGCAGAGTTTTGGAGGAGTAGTATTTGTTTTATAAATCGAATCGCAGATAGTGGAATCATTTCACAAGCTATTCACAGCGTATCCTCGTAACTCTTCAGTGCTAAATAGAGTTTTTCTGGAGTTTCTCAAGATGACGCTTCAAGCCTGAAAGAAAGCCAATGCAATAGAGATATCTAGACAAACCGTAATAAGCCACTGAAAAGTTGTCGGCTTTTATCATTACAAATTACGACGAGAGTAGGCTCAGCGTTGAAAATTCTAGGACTCAACAAGATGTATTGTTTGGATTGGAGGTCAAAATCCTATCGCCACTGCAATGATGCTGCTTGGCGCTCTCAACAATTTACTCATCTACGCTCAGGTATGTGGAGATGATAAAAATGCATTTGGCAAATCATGTCTAGCGTTTGTCCTAACCGTCGGGCGAATGTTCAGGACTCAAAGACACTGACACCATCCACATCAACGTAGGGAACACAAATAAACCATAAAGCTACCCCTTAAGCCCTGTAATCTGAGCATCGAATTTGTGGAGTTGTAGAGTCTGAGTAAGATCAATGACCGCTCGAGAAGTTCTCCAGATGTCCAGAATGATCATACTCCCTCCTCCCACTTCTCGTCCTTCTCTTCCACGCCTTTATCTCCTGGGCTAGATCAAGATGTTATACGGCCCGTGGTTAGAATCAGCCTGGCTGAGGATCCAGTAGCTCAGTCGAGAACAGAGATCTGGCAACCTCCGAATTAGCTGACCTTATCTGTATACAACGGGTTTCTGTACAGATAGACCTCCCTACCGCTATTCGTTGGATCACTAGTGATAGTTTTTGGATTCGAAATCGGACGGTTCGAGGTTCAATACCAGCCGTGGCCGAAAGACATTCTTTTTTTCAGGCAACTAAAATTTCGTAAGATGAATTATTGGCTGAAATGCAACAACAAGTCGAATTACACTCATAATTTAGTCTCCCCATTAAATGTTGGATGTCACTCATATAGCGAAATAACTACTGAGCCCAAACATCTATCTCCGGGCGGTAATATGGTCACTACATTGACTATCGGCAATGCTCCTGCATTGTCGAGCAAAGCCAATACTATGGCAGGCCATAGTACACCTTCTAAGTCAAACTCAACGACCCAATTTCCAAACACTCAAGGAGTGGAAAGACTTCGGCAAGCCATGGTGCTACCACTTCCTCTACCTCCAGCAACAGCAACTTTGTGGCAGGCCACGGTCTTCCTGCTGATACTAAATGAGGAATCAGAGGCTCTGCAGGGTTGGCAATCCCCATCCAAGGTGCTCTACTTCAGACGCCGAAATGCTGTACGCATTATCAAAACCATCGGTTCCATCCCGGAGGTAGACAGAACTGCGGACATGAAGAGCAAAATAGAGTGGACTAACAACATCCTTAAAGACGGATTACCCACTGCTCCCAAAATGCTAAAAGACTCCTCCAAGCGCCAAAGATCGTTGGAGAAAGCTTTGGCGGTTCCCAAAAGGCTCAAAATCAGAAGCGTCAAAACCCTCCCTGGATCTTCCAATGCCACATCTCTGAGGTGTTTTAACGAAGTCCTAAACGACGCAATAATGATAGCGGTGATCAATAAAGTGACGCCGATGGACCAATAACACCTGAATGGTGGCAGTTCATCAATTTAAAGCCTTTGAGCAGCTTCTTGGCCACCATGCTTGTGCCGCTCAAAGATCTCTCAATTTATACGAAAGCCGTAGCTAAATTAGGAGAGGTTTGGCAGGGTGTGATGCTAGATGTTGCTAAAGAGGATATCCCTAGTAGACGTAGGGTCCGAGCTAAACCCTCCTCCCCAGAAGAAATTTTTGAGACCATTAGGCTCAGTAACTCGACCCTTCCGACTCATGGCGGGAAAGTCGCGAATCTGGAGGAATTAAGGACCCCTTATACAATATATGCGAGTTAATTGTGATCAGTAATTAACTCTTAATTACTATGTCTCTGGCGCAAACATTCGGTTCGGATTCGAGTCTATAATCCTTAAGGGCTTACAAAAAGCAACCTCCTCCTCCTTTAAACGAAGCAGGAAACACCGCCACAGCCTTTTGGACACATTTTCAGAATAGAAGGTCTCAAATGACACCGTCGTGGAGGCTTCTCTATTTGATTGTAACAATGATGTTATGGTTTCTCCATATTAACTTCCATTGATGCAGAAAACATTTCCTAATCCAGGAACCATAGATTGTAGAAGGCGTGGTACGTGGACTTGAGACACCTGAGTATATTCTGCTCTATACAAAAGACAAAGGTAAGATTAGAACTTATATATTAGTAAAACGTAGCCTTAATGTACTCCTAACTTCTAACCTCAGCGCCCCGATATAACCGTTGCTGAACTGGAGACTGTCAAAGGTTCCTACTGACTAGAATCGGCATATTTTAGCCACGTCATGGCTATGTGGGCCCTTTCTCTGGTGACAACCTAGAAAGGATGGTCTTGGAAGCCAGAAGCCAAGAAAATGGTTACATTATCGGGTGTGATGCACACGCAGATCACACGATATGGAGCGGTACCGACACCAACTACAGAAGTGAGTCACTTTTTGGTTATATTATAAGTACTTACATCATTGGAAATGAGCCCATCCTCATAATTACAAACCGACGAGAAGTGCTAAACATCAATCCTATCTCCGACAACATCACTCAAATGATAACGAACTGGATGCTATGGTCTGAACACTATTTTTCAGATCACAGATACATCCAATCCAGTCCAATATTCCGGAATTATCGGAAAACCGATTTTCCAAAATACAGGGGAATACTTTTAAAACCACTGTCCTCCTCTTAAGTCGTAACACCAGTTAGCTTCACATGAAAGTCAATGATTTTACCCTGGCTGTCAATCAAGACATGGCTGCTTCCTGCCCTCTTATTCAACTTAGGAGCAAGAAAAGGTCGTACTGGTGGACATCTGCATTGTAGCCGCTGCAGGACTACTGCAGCTGCGACCGTAATTCACGGTCTGATTACAAGAGCCAAGCTACTCTGGACGCTGCATAGCTTCCAACCATACAAGTCTGCTGGGCTGGACAGTATACTCGTAAACCTGCCGAGCTACAAAGGTCCTCAGATATCATCCTGCCAACCCTAAAGAATATCATAAGGAGCTGCGTAGAAATTATCCACATTCCCTTGTTATGGAGAGAAGTTAATGTGGTTTTCATTGCCAAAGACGGAAAACGTTCTCATGTTGTCCGAAAGGACTTCAGACCTCTAAGTCTATCATCTTTCCTTCTGAAAACTATAGAACTATTCATTGATATCCATATACGAGTACGATCGCTACTTGACTAGTCACATCGAACGACAATCACATAACAGAGAGTATACAATGGTCGCATCCCTGGACATAGAAGGTATCTTGAACAACATCAAAACATCCGCGATCACGACTGCACTGTCAACTCTGTAGTTAGATTAGTCACTTAAAGGATTGATCAGTCTTATGATAAATAGCAGGATTATCAACTCTATACTGTGTAGGGCTTCAGCTGAAGGATGTATTAATCGAGGTATGCCGCAAGGCGGGGTCCTTTCACCCGTTCCCTTAAACTTCCAGATCACTGTAGCGTGTTCCAGGTGTAAATTTTGGCGATTAAAGAAGGTCTGTCCTGGCTGAAGAAAAACATGATATCTGCAAGGGATATCGTGATATCTGCAGGGGATATAGCATCCGCTATCGAATCCCTGGACTCAGTCTCACAAAATTCTGAAATCGCCCTTGACTACGGATCATTTCTTAATGAGTTGGCGGAGTAGTTCAACATCCACCTATGTTGGGCGCCGGAGCATAGAGATATTCCAGGGAATTGTAGGGCCAACCGACTCGCCGAAATTAGAATCACCGTACCTATCCTACCTGAAAAAGGTATCGTCGGTGCACCAATCGCTACGTGCAAACTAGTACTAAAGGTGGATGCTAATATTATAGAACAACAAACCTTAGGGGGACTGTTAGGTCAACATGTCTAGAGACCAAACAAATTTGGCCAAAGCTGGAGGAGTTTGATCTTTCAAAATAGGAAACATCCCAGCGTTATTATAGGTGTCGTCACTAGATACTGTCCGAAAGGCAAACATGTAAGAAGGCTTGGCGTTTTTACAAATGACTTCAGCAGAAGCTGCATGGACGAGGATGAGGAGGAAACCTACCTTCTACCTACCATCTACTTTCTGCCACCTACTCCACCTACTCCGCCTACTCCACCAACTCTGTACTCTGGCATTTTTCGAAAAGATGAATTTGAAAGAGCTGATAATTCCTATGGTCTCGGTGTATTTCTAGCATTCCTCATAATGACAATTGTGAGTTTATAAATATGTGTCAACATTACGCTCCCCAAGGGCTGCCCGTACGTACTTTATTGTTACATTCACTCCTCTGAACCAATTGAGTCCTATCGACATGTGGTTCACTCAGTGAATTTTTTGACTGTGCTACTCAATCCGTAGATATGTAAATAGCAGGAGATTTCAACCTCCCTCATCTGAAATGGCCGCCTTTCAACGATTCATCTCATTTCATCTCACTTAATTCATCCTCCGAAACAGAAATCTTGGTGGTGGACTGCCTAACTAGCTCAACTCTATATCAGATTAGTAGAGTATCTTCCATACTGAACAGACAACTCTACCTTGCCTTCACATCCGACTGCTACAACTGTGTCGTTTATAGGAGTGATCATCTTCTTTCCGCCATGGACCATGTAGATTCGGAAAATTAATTTTCCTTTGCGAAGAACCGATTTTAGCAAATTCGTTTGCTTGTCATCACCTAAATGCGATCCTACTTGCTTTAGTTATCTGAGAAAATTTCCACAGACGTCAATCATCTCATTAAACATTACCAAGCTTGTGGCATGGATTACATCCTACATAGAAGACCGAGACTACAGAGTAATTTTCAGATCCGCAATATCCAACCCAATTAAAGTAGCCTCTGGTGTCCCTCAGGGTAGACATCTTGGACCAACCATATTTATCTGTGTTTGTTTATATTTGACTCTCATATAGACAACATTATAAATAAAACTAACTCTGCACTTGGATTTATCAAACGCTGGTCAAAAGAATTTTCGAACCTTTATGTTGCAAGGTGCCTGTACATTCCTCGAATATTTCAGCCAAGTTTGGTCACTCTATAAACAAATCCACATTCAAATAATTGAAGCGGTCCAACTTAGGTTTATTCGTTTCGCATTTCGTGCGCCACCCTGGGCCGATCCATTTGTATTATCCCGCTGTGAAAATATGCTAAAACTAATAAGCACGCATACCCTAAAAAAAACGTTATGACGTCACCGATGTACTTTTGATTTGAAATATTGACTACCTTACCATGTTTCAAAATATTTCATTCACTGCCAATCACCGCATTCTAAGTTCCGCCTTATTTCTTCAGATTCGAGCTCATCGCACCAATTACGGTCACTTTTAACCAATATCAAGGATGATCCGTTCAACAAATAACTACGCGGATGCCTTTAACCTAAATAGCAGCAAAAACATAATCAAAAAAAAGCCCTGCTCAATATGTCACTCCCTTAATGTCTCCCTCGATCACCCGTCCATTCCTACGTGACTTGTATATATGAAATAATGGGATGTGGATCTTAGGGCAGGTTCGCATAGTCCCGGAGGTGCCTATACATGCGAGTCTTTAAACACGTTGCAGCTTTGAAATAGACGTGTTTGCTTTTGTCTTTCTTTACCTTCCACCATATTACTGACGAGTAGGAGACGACCGGTCTGGGCATCATTATGTAGATCCAAAAAATGAATTTTGAGGATATCCCCTAGGTCTGTATGTTATTTATATGGTTGCAACAAATTTTCACCCCAAATAAACATTGCTTCCGTTCAAAATAGTCTCTGTAGTATAGCCTTCTGTCTTCCAGACCATCCCGCCACACTTCCTTATCGCAGCAGTGTAGTGCCCCTGCTAATTGCTCGGCTGCACAAAAAGCAGACAAAAACTACAAAAACGGACAGGAAGAATCAGAAGTGTGGGAAGGCTAAATCTCGACTTCATCCATCTTCCTTCTGATAGGGGCATTGGAAGAAGCAGAGCTTCAGGCTATCGAGGAGTTCGAAAGAACACTCACTAATGAGAGCGATTTCACGGGTGAATAGGTTGGTACACATACCGGTGATGCACAGGGCAGGACCTCGGTCGAAGGGGTATCCCAGGCAGCTGGAACATCGGCTTTCGAAGATACCTTCAAAAATCAAAGAAATAAGGGCAAGGCTGCTATGACGGCAAAAGTGGAAACGTCTGGCTCAGCCGCAGAGGCATATAATGGTCTTTTTATCTACAAAATAACGGTAGGAAAAATTTTGAGCTTAAAACCTGCTATGGTGTCCTGGATGTATACATTGGTGGTAAGACCCATACTTATATATGGCACAGTAATAAGTTGGAAAGCAACAAACAAGGTTTACGGAAAATTAGCAGCGGGTCAAAGAACGTCTTCCATAGCCACTACAGGTGTGCTCCATACCACCCCTACGGGAGCATTGGACACCTTTTTGTGTCTAACACCGCTTGATTTGCAGATCAAATAACTTGCTTGCATCAGTGCCGTACAACCCACTAATCTAGGTTACTTCAAGAGCAGTAGTTTCGAACATATCCGAAGGACTACCAAAAAAATGCAATAATCAGGTCAAATGAAATTGCAATTTCTACAGATGGCTCAAAACAAAGGAAGGAAAAGTTTTGCATAGTAAAGGGCACTATCGAGGAAAAAATCACAAAGACTGCCAACCTACGGTGGTCAAGTCTTGAAGGACACAAGGTATCCAAGGCTTTCTAACCGCTTTTTGACGGCAAAAGATCTTAATAAAATTGAACAGTGATAAGCTTAGGACAGTAATAGGAATCCTGATAGGACCTTCTTGGCTTTTGCAACAAAATTGGATGTCTCATCAGGGAGATTGTTTAGATTCTTGCCATTTGAAGATAAATTCAGCTAGTTCCACAGGGATCGCGATGGGCCCATTTTGGTGCTTGCTATCTGTGTGATGGGTTATCCATCATACCCCTGTTTTAACCTAACCTGAGAGGTACCGATGACGCATTAAGACTTCAACTGCCATCATTTTTATTTCAGCATCACGACTTATTGATCTCATATCCAAACACGTTGAAGTAGGTCATATAAGTTATTTAATCGTCGTTCTTATTTACAAAAGAACTATGCTTCCAAAGCTCTTGAAGATACGTTCATTCGCTTTCAGTAGAGTCATTGATCCTCAGAAAAGTCACTTTAGATGTTCGGGACACTGAAGTGGATCTCCTTCTACTGTTCTCTTCTTAGCCTCATGAAATTGTATTCTTTTACTAACTGGAAAATTTTATCATCTCAAACTCAGTTCCCCCCATTGCCTTAAGTAATTTTGCACTTTTTGTGTTTCCTTTGTAACTCGGTGTTGCTTGTTGTTTATCATATGCATTTACACATTTCTCGTAATTTATTGACCCCAATTCCATTCACACTATCTTGGTTTAATTATCTCCTCCACAACCACTGTCACCACGCCGTTTCATTAAAGATTCCTATCTGTCCTTGTAATTGTCCACATGAAAGCAATTCAGCGAACCACAACGAATACAGTAACACCAGTCAGTAAGCCCACCAAAACCAGAAGGAGCAAACTCCTTCTAACAAACTTGACAACAGATAAGTACCCCTCCAAAGTCTCACCCTGCACAGAAATTCCGAAATTTCCATTTCAAAACAAGAAACCGCCTGCTTAACCGAAAGTCTTCCTCTGGGCATATGGTGGTGGATATACGGAGAGGTCTCGACACATATACATAAGTACAAAAGAACATTCAGGGCAAGTGGAAGTTGAAGGAGCAACCAAGTCTCATCTCACCGTCCTATTCATACAGCTGCATAAATTTCAGCTTTCCATCATCACAGTGCTCCGGGATACGAGTATTTACATGATGGGAGGAGACACTTTCCTTATTCAAATCAAATTCGCCACCCCGAAACGAAAGTCTTACGAATGAATTTGCAAGTCAGACACGCGAAAACAGAGCCAAGGAGGTGAGTATAGCACAAAAGGAACAAAACCAGCGCAAGGCCTTGGAAGTGACATAAAAGCGCACAATTGCAATTTGTTTTGAGTTCTCAAGGAAGAGACTTGATTATGTCCTCACACGTCGAAACCTTCACTAGAAGACGCATTCTACTTATCCTTCCTTACACGTGTGAGAGACAACAAATTGCACAACAGCCAGACAGAATACAGACAAGAATCAGACAACAGGAAACAGGAGACAGGAGACAGGAGACAAGAGATAGGAGACTTAAGGCTGCTTAAAAATGCAGGTGCAGCATATAAAGACAAGGTGGAGGGTGGCACTACAACCACCCATTCCTACCACCCCAGTACCAACAAACGCGCAAAAAGACGACGACAGGATACACCTTATTACTTATTCCATGCATAATCGAGTGTCGTTAGGAATTAAGAGATGACAATTTACTGCTTCTCTTCTCGTTGCCGTGTACAGTTTGCAGTTCGATGGGTTCACTATGAACAAAAGGAACACCAAAGCTAACAAGGACACTGAAACTATCTATAAACACCAATTCATTCAGATGTTGAATTGGAATTTGAAACAGAAACAGAAATAGAAACAAGAAGCAATTTGAGAGTAATCCCTCAGGCACAAACGTGTACTAGTCTTATTATAATCGATCCCTTGTCGGCGTTTATCTCTTTGATGGTTACCCTGGCTGGCACGTGTCTAGCCATGCCGTCTCAACCGCCATCCACCCAATCGAAATGCTATTGGAATCAAACGAAAAATATTATCTTCTTACGAATCAAATTTCCGCTTCGTCTTTCATTTGTTTCTTAGCACCCACTTGGAGAAGTATCCGTACATACTCGGAGTCGAGTCCTTGTTAAGTCATATTGCATTTCCAATTTTGATCCACTTGGCTTTTGCTTTTGTCTTTGAGCATAAGTAACAAGGACGCGCCTCCTGTCTCGATCCACTCTCGACATTTCACTACCAGTTGGTGATATTTTCATCATCGTCCTTCGAGTTTTTCTCGGCAACTCTTCAAGAGGTCTTTCTTTTCTATTGTACAATATTTCTTTTCATTTTTTTTTTTTTTTTTTGATTTTAACTCCTTACACCTTATCGTCCTATCAACCGGTGTCACATTTATTTTCCATCATGACAAGGACACCTGTCAGTTGGTTTGTATTTTCGCTAGTTGTTGTTCTTGTTCTATTTTCGCTCTCGTGTTTCATTTTATGTCCTTGCTGCGAGGGTAAAATAAATTTTATGAATGAATGCCTGCAAAACGGAAACACCTCATTTTCGAACAAAACTCTTAGTCATAGGTAGTCGCTAGGCAGGGGGTTATGTCTTCAAGAAATAGGAACACCATACCACACCGCAGCACAGCATGGAGTCTATGCCCGTTAGCGACTGAATATGACAATGAGAACTGCTTTGCATAAATGGAGGACATGAGCGCCAAACGGGAGCAATGAAAATTGACTAGAATTTTAGATTTGATTTTTTTTGTTGGTTTTTAGTCTACAGTGTGTCCTTATTGCTTAAGTTCTCGAACAATTCATCATTCTCCCAAGATGTTTTCGAAAAAATCAGACAACCGGAAGAGGACGTTCGTGTTTGGAGCTTTGCCTATTGAAAACTAGGTTAGGAAAGTCCATGCATTGGCCTATTTCAGTCTAGTGATTTAATGTAGATCGAAGTGGGCAGCTTCATATGGTAGGTGCTATCGAAAGAGAACATCGTGCTAAATTTTTACAAAAAAATAGACCGAATGAGAAAAACGGAGGTTGTTATGATGAAAAAAAACATTACAAGCCAAGAACACCAGTGGTTGGCCTAATGTTAATGGCTACATGATTAAAGTAACAACTCGACAGATGTGAGTTACCATGCAAACAGTGCGGTAGTCCCAACAATATCCCACTTGGTATGCCAAAAGGAGCAGCAACAAAAGAAAAGCCGTCGAATTCTGGTCACAAAGCACTCATATCGGCCGATCAGATTTCATACGAAGTTCGGAATCCTTATCAATATGTTTAAAGTAATGATGACCAATAAAAGCAAGCTGTTCTATTAAAACACATTTCCACGGTATTGGGATTATGTCAACATCTTTCTAGGAAGCTTAGAAAGAGCAGTACGCTGCGTTCAAGAAAAAATATCTAACTCTAACCTTTTGATCTCATATACCACCTTGAACAAAAAGTTCCCGGGGAACAACACTGTCTGGCGCTCCCATTGTTCCGATTTGAGTTCAGTTTTTTTTGTAAGGTTGGTAAATCTGTTGTTGATATTCCCTCTAAATCTTAGCGTCATAGCTTGACATTTGCATTTGTAGCCAAGAGTACATCTATCAATGTGTGTGTTGGCGATTTTTTACAATTTTAGAAATGGATTTAAATTTGCAACAACGAACTTGTACGAGTATTAAATTTTGCGTAAAAAACGGATTTAATGGGGCGCGAACGTTGAAAATATTGGAAAAGTGTTTCGGCAACGATCCTCTAAAGAAAACGGTCATTTACCAGTGGCACGAGCGGTTCAAAAGTGGTCGTGAGTCAATCGAAGATGATGAACGCAGTGGCAGACCGTCGACATCGAAAACCGACGAAAATATTGATGAAGTACTCGTAAAGGAAATGTTGGTCAATAACCGCAAATTAACCAGCAGAGAGATAGCGGAGGGCTTGAACATTGCCTATGGATCCGTCCAAGACATTTTGGTTAATGATTTGGGTTTCCGTCGTGTTGCAGCAAAGTTGGTGCCAAAAGACCTGAATTTCATTCAAAAAAGAGACCGTGTTGAAATCGCAAAAGAGATGTTTCACGAGGCTGAATCCGATCCCACATTCATCAAAAGGATTATTACTGGAGACCAGACGTGGGTTTGTTAGTACGACACGCAATCCAGACATCAGGCAAGTGAATGGCGTTCACCAAATGAGCCGAGACCAAAAAAACCATGTCGTTTTCAGTCAAAAAAGAAGGCAATGCTCACGGTTTTCATGGATTGCAACGGTGTAATGCATCATGAATTTTTGCCACGAGGCCAGACAGTAAACAAAGAGTACTCGTATTATTTGGGCGTTATGAGACGTTTGCGTGAAGCAATTCGCCGAAAGAGACCAGAATTGTGGGCAGAAAACTCGTCGATTTTGCACCATGATAACGCACCGTCGCGGTCGCACAGTGCCATCATTATTCGTAATTTTTTGACGAAAAATGCAAGAAATACCATCCAACAGCCACCGAATTCACCTGATTTGGCTCCCTGTGACTTCTTTCTGTTCAATCGAGTTAAAAAACTACTACGGGCAACGCGTTCCAGCAGCCGAGAGGAAGTAATGGAAAAATCGCAGGAAGCACTGTGGGACATACCGAAAACCGAATATAAAAAATGTTTCAAGGATTGGATCAAGCGCTGGCATAAGTGTGTTGCAGTCGATGGGGACTACTTTGAAGGGGACAATACAGATTTAGATGAATAAACTTGTATTTTTAATTTTCTGAGTAAATTCCGGAAAATTTTTGATCAATGTGGTTGCTGGCAAAACCAAGAGCATTGGAGTGGACGTCAAATTCTTTCCAACCCCGGTACCATTAGTTAATCTGAAGGATTAACTCCCGTCTAGAACAATCTCAGCCCTGTTTCTTCAAGCATTAACTCTATCAAAAGTGGATGAGATGGCTCCGGTTGTTTCAAAAGAAAGCTGTGTATTTCAAATCATATATGTTATGTAACATATGTGTGGTGTGTTTTGAAGAAACGCTCCAGGTTGGAAATTTTTTGAATTAACCTTAGCAACCATAGAAGAAGGCGAATTCACTTAGCCGAAAGGGAGTTCAATAAACTTAGAGTGATAAACCAATCACGAGACCGAGACCTCGAGAAGGTTATTCATAGACAACTGGGGCAGTCATCTAGATGAATAAGTTAATATGTATCGCTTGAAGGCTCCTCGATGCTTCCAGGTTTGCTTGTATTACTTGTAGATCAATTTTTATTGCCACACTCGAACCAGCCTGGTTTCTGATGTATAGCACAATAGGTAATCAGTTACCAATTAAGTACTACAGGTCTCTGCAGATCTTACAGACGAGTCAATGAAAACTATATAAAGGGTGTTTTTTTTAGAGGTTTGGTTTTTAAACTGGCAACGCTGTTTCTCCAGATTGTCAATTTGATGGTGGGAAATTTACTTGTTGTTAGTACGTTTTGGCATATTACGATGAATAGATTAACGCCAGAACAACGCGTGCAAATTGTGCAAACTTATTTTGAAAACTATGGTTCGGTTCGCCAAACTTATAGTGCGCTACGTCCATTTTACGGTCGACATAATCATCCATCTGAGCAAGTTATTCGGAACACGATGAATCATTTTCGTACCACGTACACTCTAGTAGATAATGCGCATCCCCAAAGACGACAAACAGGGCGAACAGAAGAAGCTATTGCCGTTGTGGAGCGCAGTGTTGAGGAGAATCCGAAAGAGTCGATTCGTCATCGTGCACAGTAATTGGAGCTATGCCCATCCACTTTGTGGAAGATTTTACGAAAAGATCTTGGCCTAAACGCTTATAAGATCCAACTTGTGTAAGAGTTGAAACCACGTGACCATTCTTCGAGTCGTAGGTTCAGTGAATGGGCCGAAAACGTGATTCAGCTTGATCCCCATTTTCAACGCAAAATTTTGTTCTCCGAAGAGGCCCATTTTTGGTTAAACAAGCAAAATAACCGAATTCGGAAAGGGGAAAACCCAGAAGCATTTGTCGAGACGCCCTTACAACCATTAAAATTCACTGTTTGGTGTGCTTTATGGGTTGGTGCAATCATCTGCCCATATTTCTTTAAGGACTATGCCGGCTAGAATGTTACCGTCAATGGACAGCGCTACAGAAACATGATTTGTGACTTCTTTGTTCCTCACTTGAATGTCATTGACGTGACAGAGCTTGGGTTTCAACAAGATGGGAAAACATGGAACACGGTGCGCGACACCATCAATTTATTGCGGGAAACATTTGCTGAACGCATAATTTCGCATAATGGACCTGTGAACTGGCCTCCACAATCCTGTGATCTCACACCTTTAGATTGCTTTCTTTGGGGATAAGTGACGTCACTAGTCTATGCCGATAAACCAGAGACGTTGGACGATTTGGAAGTCAACATTCGCAATGTTATTGCTGATATACGACCCCAGTTGCTCGATAAAGTTGTCGAAAATTGGACTTCATGATTGCGCTTCATTCGAGGTAGCCGTGGCACGCTTGTGTCTAATGTGCACTAATGGCATAAAATTCTCTATTAAATAAAGCTAATATCATAGACATTAACATTAGCTTCAAGTATTTTATTTCATATTGAATTTGTATACCTTTAAAAAAAAACATCCTTTATATGCAGCAGCATTAACCAGCAGAACGCCGAGTCCCCTTCCATTTTGTGATTCTCCTCATTGTTATTTTCGTTTTGTCAGGCCCTGAGCTGTTCGTTTCTTTTTTTTTTCATTTAAAAAAAGGGATAAAATGCAATCTGTGTTCTTCACTGCGGTGTAGGCTTTTGGGCAATCATCCTGTCTATAACATTGAATCAGGTGTGCTTTTATTGGTCTTTTACAGTTGTTGTTGAAGGACTTCATTGAAGCTCTAAAGGTAGACTGACTGCTAAAAATGTTGCATCTATCGGGGGTCTCCATGTCTAAAACTTATGACTTGCCGTCTTGTATTACAATTTTGACTACCTACCATACAATGTACGAGGTCCATTCAAAAAGCATTCGACTTTTATTCATAAAACCTACAATGAGATACAATGTGCCAATGTGTCTTAAGTGAACCCCAGCCGTGTAGGTTTAAGTTCGCTGAAAGCCCATACTTTCATGAGAGCAAACATACGCCTTGCCATCGCTCTCCGTTATTTCTTTGGTTAGAGTCGGGCCCCACCCATTAACCTCTTGCTGTTCTTAGGGTCCAAGCATCCAGTAATTATTGCAACTCTACATCGAATCGAAACCAACTGGAAGACCCTTCCTGTGTTTTAAATTCTAAACCACAGCCACCGTAGAGTTCGCACTAGAAATCAGGCATTGTTTTATTTGTATTGGTATGGCTACTGGTGATCCTGCCACTCAACAGGACTTATGACTGACAATTTGTAACTGGTCACCTTCGGTGCCATCATCTGAAAACCGTTACGATAAGATCAGTGATTTGCTCTACCCTCGCTTTTTATTACACAATTTTATTGGTTGAAGAAGCCCACATTGAGGTAAAATTATACGAGTATAATACTAATCCGCTTCAAACTGCTCCCCTTAAGCTTCTACATACTTCTTCAAACGGTTCTCCCACTGCTGATAGCAACGTTGGCGTCTTTTCATAAGGCGCGTACGTGGTCTGTCGCAATCTGCACGATGTCTTCTCTGGTTTGAAATCTGGTCCCTTTCAAAGGCATTTTCAACTTGAGGAAAAGCCTGAAATCACAGGAGACATGGTCAGCAGAGTAATCGGTCGGTTCAACATCGTGGTAAAATTCAAAATTCGGTTCGTCTCCACGTGGCTGAGACTGTACAAAGTAATCAGTTTCCAATGTGCAAAGAGTAACATTCAGTCCATCAGTGTAATAAGTTTGTGGCACTTATAATAGATCTTTGCCGCGAGTTCGTTAAGCAAAATTCATTGTTTCAATTGCTTGAGACCTAGACATTCATCGAGCAGATCTGCATTTCGATGCCTTGTGTGTAAAACACGACATTATTCACTTGTGCATTCAGACAATCATTCGAAGGAGACAAATTTATCTCAGCACAGTATTTCATCTGTGGAGCCTTCGGTTAGTTCGAATTTATCTCGCAATCGTTCGCCAGCTCAATCGCCAACTCAATCTGATGTTCGTCAAACTCGTTTACCCACAATTATTGCTAAAATAAAGGACATTCAAGGGAATCTCATTCCCAGCTATGTGTTATTGGACTCCGGTTTAAAAAATTCGTTTATCTTAGCCTTTCGTGCATAGGCTTTGCCTTTCCAGAACTCACGCTCGAATTCCAATCGTTGAGGTGTCTGACACAGAAGCTGGATTCACTCGGGGACGCGTATCTATTCAACCCAATTCTCGTTTTGATTCGTTCGTTCTTCTCATTCTTCCTAAAATCACTTCGAATTTACCTAACCAATCGTTCGATGTATCATCACATACACATATTCGAAATTTAAATCTTGCAGATCCTAAGTATAACATGTCTCGGCCAGTCGATATTCTTCTAGGTGCAGACATATTGTGAACAATTCTGAGGGGAAACAAGGTAAAGGGCTCAGATGGTACACCCAATGCTCAATAGTCGAAAGACATAGATATAAGAATTTAGAGTAGCTTAGAGTGCCTGTGTGGGGCCAGTAAGTTAATATAAGATCGTTAAGTAATTTTAAGCATTTTTTGTTAATATGTAAGAGTTTAATGATTAATATGTTGTAATAAAATGCATTAAAAAAAAAAAAAAACTTCGTTTGGATGGGTACTTTCTGGTGAATTTTTGAGCCATTGCTCGACAAATCCCATTTCATTTGGCACTCTTCACTCAAGACCATCTCTCTCTCAAGATAGAGAGCGCTCAAGGGGTTTTTGTGCCCTTGAAATGTTTGTACATTTGGCGCGAATAATGGCCTTGAGACGGCCGAAGAAAGCATCGCACGCTGCACGCAAGTGGCGAGCCAATTTTCTTCCACTTCGACGCGTATTTCACTCAATTCGAGCCTTCACTTCCTGAACCATTTGTGCCGATGTTGCTGTTATGTTATGACCTCAAGCTATGGTTCGAGACACAAATGATTTATTCACGTTGAGGTGCTGGAAGGCTCTAATGATAGCTACTTGTGGTTTTCTAGCCAAATATAAAGCAATCACACTATCACGTTTGAATTCCATAGCGGACAAAAATTTTTCAACACAGCTGAGACGCAAATCGTTTAAAAGGCTTGTAAATAATAAAATTATCTGTCATGTGTCAGAATTTGAGCTCACTGTCATGAACAGTTTGGAAATTATAGCAGTCTGAAGTTGGTTGCAGTTTGAGTCATTCAGGGTGTAGTATCACCTATGACTTTTATCGCATGGTTTTGAATCATATCTAGCAGGTGCAGAGATGTTTTAGGAGCACATAACCAGATATGGGCATTGTACTCCAATTTTGGGCGGATGAATCCCTTATATATTGTGGCCAGATCAGAGGGGGTAAAATATTTCTTACATCACTTGAGGAAACCTAGACATTTCGCAGTATGTAAGTTGTCACCGACACACATACCGAGAATGGAAAATTTATCGGTTTCGACGATGCTAGTGCTATTCATGGATAACGGCTGGGTATTTGAATTTCGCTTTAATGACAGCAGGAAACATTGAGTTTTGGAAGCATTAATAGTTCCCAATTGGTTTTGCTGTTAATATCGGAATTTAATGAACTACCGTTCCTTCTACTTCCGGTGAGCAGGGCGTGAGTCCGGGAACGATTATGAAAAGCAGAGAGTGCTGTCATCAGCTAAGGAAAATATTGGATTAGAAATAGAAGAAATGAGATCATTAATGAAAATTAAAAAAAGTGTCGGAGACAGAATAGAGCCCTGGAGCACACCAGCATTTATTTTGTGAATATCAGACTTGAAACCGTACTGTCGGTCATTGAGAAGTTTTCGTGTTTCAAGATATTTCATGAGCTGACGGCTTATCAGCGTGTCCATGACCTGGGACGTAAGTACAATGGGTCTGTAGGAGGAGATAGGGGAAAATTCGCCTTTTTAGGAACGGGCTGGACAAATGCTGTTTTCCATCTGCTTGGAAAGAGTCCTAAAGAGTAGAATTGATGAAAAAGCTTACGCAGTGGTTTTGCCTGGGAGGAAGAGGGGAGATATACTATCTGGCTTGGATTTGGGTATTTGAAGATCATTAAGTACTCGTTCTACTACACGAGTGCGAAAGTGGATTCGTCCCATTGAAGATTCGAGGCACTCCAGTATAGGCGAGGACAAAGCACAATCTGGGAGTGTTGAGTTAGCCGCGAAGTGTGCAGCAAGCAGATTGGCCTTGTCCAAAGAGCTGACAGCTGGAATGTGATTGTAAATGAGCGTTTTTGACGAACGACCAACAATTTTTACTACATTTGGGACATTGTAGTATTTTTTGCCTCAGTTTTTGTCGTATTGGAATTTTATACGCTTGGCTCGTTTGAACTTTTTTCGGTTTTCCCCTGTCGAGTTGGTCTTGTAGGACCGAAAAAACATTTTTCTAACCCTGAGGCCGTTTTTATAGCTCGAGTCGTACCATGCCTTTTCTTTTGGTCATCCAATGAGGCATAAAGCTGTTAAGGCCAATTGGCTTTCTCGTATTGTCATACGGTTCCTTTAGGAATTTTTTCTCTAACTGTGTGGTGAGAGTACGAGAAATTAGGTGATATGACACAATGGTCTGACGAGTCTAGAGGGGAGTACTTATCAGGGTGAGAAGTTGAAAACATGTCCAGGGTGTTGGCGGTATGCCTATCAACATTTGGTATTCGTGTAGGCTCATTTACAAACTGGGTTAAATTATTTCCCGCAGCGAAGATCTCAACACACCGTCCCTCGGGTGTTGTCTGTCCAGAATGACGAAGCCAACCAGAATTGTGTATATTGAAATCGCCCATAATCACGATTTCATTATGAGGATACAGGGATGCAATTGTTTGTATTGAGCCAGACAGCGCATCAATCTCGTTAAAGGTCGAGTTGCTGCCAGTTTTTTAGCTTCTGTAAATAAAGCAGTAGGGGATAATTTGCTTACGGAGATGGAATTTTAACCACATGAAATTGAATGCCGGATTGGAACAGTGCCTACATTCTGGTGGAATTTGGTAAGTTACATCACTATGCACATAAATGGCGAGACCGCGATGGGGAAAGAATAGTGACACTAGTTCGTAGCCAGGTAGCTTCAGATCAGAGTGATCTGAGAGGTGTAGGCGAGGATCTACCTGTGTTTCACCAAGTGTCAATACAGCTGGTCTGTATTTACAGACGTGGACGTACGGAGAAAGGTGATTAATTTTTCACCCTTGTATATTGGCTTCGTCCGCTCTGAATTCCCTAGTCATAATTACAAACAAACACAGTAAACACAAACACTGACGATACTAAGCAAGGCTGCGAAGTGAAAATTCTGACGTTGGTTTACCAAATCAAATTGCTGCAGGTGTTATGCCCTTACAAAAATATGAAACAGTGCGCCAACAAAATTTTCACTCACAACCCGTTATCCATCAGTTGTTACATTCACTCAGTCACTGCCCGTACCATATGATAAATACAGTAATGGCAGTGATCGAGTGCAAGCAACAGTTCTTCGACCAGAAGCGGGAGAGGTGGGATACCCGCACTGTGTGTGTTGGAAGAAGTTTCACCACTTTTAGACAACTCTGTTGGAGAAGATCCTGCCGAAATACATTTTTGACAAACATTTTTTCGTTCATCCCATACACGTTATTGTATTCAACGTCCCTTTATAAATATATTGCCGAAATTTGGCGATACTCTGAAGGTAGCCGTATCACGGTTGCAGTGTATGGAACGCCGCTTCAGTTCTAATCATTCAAGTACCTGGATCTTGGGCATATGGAACTCATTCCATCAGATGAAATTGAAAATACATCAGAGCATCTCTTTTATCTACCTCACCCTTCAGTCAGGAAATTAGACAGTTCTACAACTAAATTGCGAGTAGTGTTTGATGATTCCGCAAAAGATAATCTAGGACAGTCGCTCAATAGCACATTGCTGGTCGGACCTTCCATACAGAGAAATCTTGTTGGTGTTTGTCTTAGATTTCGCCAGCAGCAGTATGTTTTCACAGCTAATGTCGTCAAAATGTTCCGTCAAATGTGCGTGGAAGACAAACACAGGGATTTTCAGTGTATCGTAAGGCGCGAGAATTCTAATGACGAAATTCAACACTTTCGCCTTTCTACAGTAACATACGAGTATGATACAGCCAATGCTCCATGCTTGTCCGAGAGAGTCTTCAACCAACTTACACATGATTATCGTGGCGACTTTCCGAATACTTCCGGGGTTTTGCTCAACGACGGATAAGTTGATGACGTAATGACTGAAGCTAATTCAGTTGAAGCTCTTTTAAAACCACACTCCAAGCTGGTTTCCTAAATATCAATGGCAAATGGAGCTTTAACTGTTAACCACTCCTCTCACTCTTACCAAAGAAGATTGTGAGTACTCCATGAAAGACACTGAAGATTCAACAAAATCTGTCAAAATTCTCAGTATGTTCTGGGATCCATTTCGCAGTCAACTTTTTTATAAAATAAATACATTCATTCCACAATCTTCGTCGACTAGAAGAACACTACTCGTACTTTCGGAAATATCTAGCTAAATCTGTTGTAACTTTCAGGATAATGTTTACAGAATTTTACATGCCTGAACGTAAGCTAGGTTGGGACCATCAAATGTTGCTATAACTTGGAATTGCTATAGAAAGAGCTTCCGTGTTTTGAACAAATCTGCATCTCTCGACATATTATCTCCGCGTCCAAAAGTATTGAGCTGAACGAATTCTCAGATGAATCTTCGATAGCATATCCTGCTGTTGTTTACGCACGAGGAAAATTACAAACAGGTGGCTTTCAAATAACAATAACAGCTGCTAAAACTAAGGTAGCTCCATTAAAAACAGTGTCGATACCTCGTTTGGAATTGTGCGGAGCTCTCCTGTTATCTCGTCTCATTACGCGAATTTAATCATCTATGACTCTAAACATATCAAAAACATTTTCCTGCTGTGACTCCGAAATAGTCCTGCATTGGTTATCTTCTCCCCCTCGGCAGAATCGGGAGCAGAAAGCTGCAATCGGTATGCTATCCAAGCTTCAACGCTGAGTCTGTACTGCAATATAAGTGTTGTACTTGAAAAGTTACCGCCACAGTCACTCGAAAACTACAAATATCTTCAAAATAATCTCTCTGCATCATTATGAAATCGTATCTCAAATGAACATCTCTGTATAGGAATAGGTAGGAAGCCTACAGACATCATCGCAGTAAAGCAAGTTCCAGCGGACTAGAGTCCTTAAGAGTAAAGGCGTCTCCATTGCGAAGTAAGTCATATAATGCACTTTAATCAGACAGCTAGAGGAGCGGGTTGCCCCGAGCTGCCGTGCGCGAAAAGTCGAGGATACTTAAGATGAGTTGAAAAGTACAAAAGCATGATGCAAAAAGGCGCGCAAGATGACTCGCAGGCACAATGACACTAATGAACTACAATATGAAAGTAGCGTATGTGCATATCAAACAGCAGTTCCTTAACATGTAGTTCACCATCTAATGTGTGGGAAAAGATTTATCTCACAATGAAATGGGCTTACCGAGATGAATAATTCTCATTCTATATTGAATAGTTCATTGTCAATGCTGCTTACCTATATTGTCCATCTGTGCTGATCAGAAAGGCCAGCGCATCTTTGTTCATTTTCCTTAATTTTACCTAACTACATGCACCTAAGACTAGTAGGACAATTAACCCACAAGCTCACGTTGCAATCGACAAAGAACATTGCATATGACGATGACAATACCCGATTACAATGGAGGACGAGTTCTTTCATTGCACATCACATCCGTAAGACAACTTATCTCAATGAGCTCGATCTTAAACGAAAAAGATACAAACCAAACCAACTTGAGGAAGAACAACATACAAATGCTGGTGTTTGTGGTGTTGGTGGTATTCCAAATGGGAACAACATCAATATTTATTGAAAATGCTGTTCCAAGCAAACACGAATGGTCTGCCATTAGAGCATCCTTTAACAGACAATACCACAGTAGATATCCGTTGTCAAGCTGCCGATACCAAGACCAAGTTCAGCCATGCCAACCAAGCACTTCTGTCCACAAATACCATCTCATTCCAATTAAATCACAACTTCAATTAGCCATAAACTAGCCAAATTATTGCATGCAAACGCCCCCATTTCCAAATGAAAGATACCGTCCAGAGCTCTATTCACATAACACCAGAAGCAGAATCACGATAGGAGCTGGAGCAAAAACACTCCGCTCTCGTTATCCTGCGAACAATTGAATGTCCATGGAATCTTAAATTTTATTGCCAATCGATACAGCACTTGTACGGAGTTGCTTTCATAGTGTTTTGCATTTTTTACATGGCTTCCTTTGTCCCGTTTTCACATTTCCTCGAGGCTCTGCTGGGTAGAAAGAGGGTGGTAAAATATTTGAAATTCATTGTCCTTTGATAAAGCTTGGGACAGCATGGTAGCAGAATCCTTATCTCGTACAGCATGCTGTTCATGAATGAGGATTCCTCGTATTGACCCATGATGTTTATTAGCTCAGTCATTCTGCAACTAGAGCTGGAGTATGGTATTTTAGGAATTTTTCAAATCATCTGATAGGGAGGTGGGCTGTTCCTTTGCTCCTTTACGTCGAAGAATATGAATTACGAATATCACAATGTTGTTAATTGTGTTGACGCAAGGGTCATTGGAATATCTGGGTTTCCGGTTTCTATATGAAAAGATGAACCCTCATCATGTCACCTGGCATTGATCGAGACCAGGGTATAATAATTGTATATTCAATGCTGGACGTATCCTTTTATGCTCTCTTCCAAATGACGATGACATACATTTACGAATACTCATTGCATGAAGACAATGTAGACAGGAGCCAAAGGATTTTCTTTTATTTCACTACTGGCCATCATTAAACTCACCTTACGGATGAGGTTGTCCTTACCCAGGGTAAGAGGTAGTTAATGTGACATGAAAAATCTGCAAGTCTTGCTTTTGTCATTCGTATGCAGTTGGGTGGGAAGGTCCTGCCCTATTGCCACCGCCACCGTGGTGACGGGGGAATACGCTGAAAATTGCTATTTAATCATCTCTTAGGATAATTTATCTGCAAGGATTACCATGTTGTCGGGGAGTTGTGCACGTGAAACCGATACAGTGTTATGGAAAAATATATGCAGGATACGAACACGAATATCAAGGAATGGAACCATGACTGAAAGGAATGATGTGCCTGTGGGGGATAAGCGCATTCAGATCGTTGTCATCGTCGAGTTGGAGCACGAGGATTATGACGTTGGGGATTGTGGGATAATATTGTGGCTGCTGTCTTCACATTTTGGAAATGTTGACAGACTCAGTTGACTTTAAGGAACTTTAAATTGGTTTTTACTTCAACTTAACAGTCAGATATTTAGTTAACGTTTTCATATGTTCCTCTTGTATGTTATTTAAGATCCATGGCGAGAGACTTGCTTCGTGCCTGATCGGAAAATTATTGATTGATCAGTGGGCGAGTAGTTCAACAATCAGTCACGATGAAGTGCTTGATTTACCTCCTTGTGGTGATCTATTTGCAAAACAGCTCTCAAAAGCTTAATTTCCTGGGAGCCTTTAGACGACAGGATCCTGAAAGCCAGGTTCCGGATTAGTATACGTCGCGTCACCATCATACAGTGTTACGCCCTAGCCGAGTTCTCTTCTGTCGAGGAGAAGGAGACAATTTATAACCGGCTGAGTGTTGCTTATGATAGTATACCACGCGGAGACATTATAATGGTAATGGGAGACTAGAATGCCAAGGTTGACAATAACAATGATAGAGTCAGGCATGTTATGAGAAAGCATGGTGTTGACGACCTTAACGACAATGGAGAGCATTTTGTCGATTTTTGCAACGCCAACCGCCTTGTAATAGAAGGGACCATGTTTGAGCATAAGACGTGCCACAAAGTCAGTTGGGTGTCGATGGACAGACAAGCAACTTCCAGTCAAATTGATCTTTTCGCGATCAGTCGGCGACTAAAAAGCAGTCTCCAGGATGTTCGTAACAGAAGGGGTGCAAACATGGGAATGGCCCGGGACCACCATCTGATGGTTGCTACTCAAAAAAACACCCGAATGCCTAAGTTTAATACCGATAGACTAAAGGATTCCGTAGTCCGCTAACAACTGGAGGACCACTTTTTACAAGGATTAAGAGCAATCAGTAGCACGGAACCCACCTCCACTGAAAACCATTGAAGTGCTGTGACAAATGTCTTCATATCCGGTGCTGAAAGTATAGTCGGTCAGTCGCAAGGAAGAAACAGTGCTTGGCTTTCCGAAGAAACTTGGGCTAGGATCGAAGAAAGAAAACATCTCAAAGCTCGCATCGCAGCTATTCCAGCAGCAGGGAGAAACGCGCTAGAGTCTGCGTATCGCATGAAGATCAGAAAAGTTCACTATAACAACGCATTGGCTACAGAAACAGAAGAGGCCGCTAGTAGGTGTGACAGTAAGACCGTTTACAAAATTACCAAAGAGCTCACAGGTGTCCAAAGTTCTAAACAACACCTGGTAAAAGACACAGACAGATCTCTGTTAGTTTCGGATGAGGACCAGCTCAAAATGTCGAAGCTGCACTGCGGGTTTAAACCGCGTTGAAGTGAACCCAATGCCTAATGACCCGTCCGTAGTAACAAATTCCCGAATGCGCATAGAATCCCCCAGTAAAGAAGAAATCTTTACCGCTCCTCTACTCATTGAGAGGGCTTGAGAAATATAGAGTTTTCGTGAAGAGTGGAAAAAAGGAACGATTGTCAAGCTCCCAAGGAAAGGACACGTAAGGACTAGAGGGGAATTTGCGTGCTGCTGCAGTAGCCAAGGTAATAGCAAAAATCGTCCTGGAGCGAATAAAAGGCCACCTCGAAGACACACTCGATGCGGAACAAGCAGGATTCCGCACTGGATCTTCCTGTTTGGACCACACAAACACCCTGCGGATCATCATCGAACAGCGCGTTGAATATGGAATATCACCTGTTGTTCATCGACTTTGAAAAGGCATTCGACAATGTCAATAAAGAATTATCTAGCTTGCTTTACGCACGAGGGGCATTCCAGATAAATTGATCGCTATTATCAAGGCTACATGTGATGAATCCAAATGTTACGATTCGCATAAAGGAACGTTGTCAGAGGAGTTTTAAATCCAAAGTGGGGTTAGGCAGGGTTACATATTCAGTGGACTCTGCATTCATACCTCAAACATTTGGACTACGCTTACAACGTATGCTTACTCTCTCATAAGATCATGGATCTCCATCAAATGACAACAAGAGTGGAGAGAGAAGCTAAAATCGTTGGGCTAAAGATCAATACGGCAAAAACAAAAAGGATCAGCCCTGGAACTTCTTCATCTAACCAAGTAGAGATTTCTAGACAACCAGTAGAGATGGTAGCGAATTTTCAATATCTTGAGAATATTGTCTCTACTGATGACGGGACCGAACTAGAAAGGAAAGTCTGCGTTCGGATTGCTGTCCAAAATATGGAGAAACAACTCTATCAGCCTAAAGACAAAGCTACGACTGTTCCGATCCAATGTTGAATCCGTGTTTCTTTATGGGTGCAGAACTTGGAAAGCCACACCAGATGTCACAAAAAAGCTGCAAACGGTCGTGAATAGATATCTGCGAAACTTCCTCAGGATTTTCTGCCACAACGGTCTCTCTAATGATGAACTTCATGCGAGAACAGGTCAGGAACCCATTGAGTCTATCATGCAAAGGCTTAAGTGGCAATGTATTGGGCATACGGTACGTAAAGGCCACGAGTGCATTGCGAGTCAAGCGATGCAATGGAACCTTCGCACGAAAGAGAGGCAGACGAGTGGACGAGAAGTACTTGGTGAAGGGCGGTCCAACAGGAATCAGCACAAATGGGGAAGAGTTGGAGAGACCTGAGATACATCTCCAGAAACCGTACACGATGTCGCGTGTGAGTAGTGGTGACCCTATGCCCCGCAAGTGGAACCTCACCGACATAATAGGTCCTAAGTAAGTGTGGAGAGAGATCGGTAAAAGCTTTTAGACCGAACATCGTGACAGGTTGTAAATAACAGCCGATTGTAACAATCTGATCATAAAAGATAGCAGAGAGAGAATCTGTTAAGAATATATTCGTGCGGGGAGTTAGGCTTAACGTAGATTGGGAATGTCTAAACGATAAAACTAGCACTCAACTTGAGTCTGTGAAAAATTCCTTTCACATGGGTAGAAGCATCCAGAGGCGTTAGAAAGTTTGGTACTACCATGTGAAGCTTTAGTTGAATATTAGGATGGATTTGCACTACTAGTTGTCAACAGTTATCCAAGAGGTTGAGGAAAATGCTGTTCTTTTTTTGTTTGTATCAGTTTGAGTTTGGCATCTACAATGTCGGAGATCTTGCCTTCTGAAGCGATTTGGTTAAGAAGACCTTGTTTGATGTGTTGTGATCTTAGCTGGGTCCATTTTGCCCAAATAACCACGAACACCGTGGTAGATAACAGCAACTTGATCTTCAATGGACATTGGCACGCATTATCCTTGTTTCAACGATTCAGTCAGACGAACACCATGATTCAACATTGAGTGAAGGCAGCTATTTGACGGTATTGACCAATTCCAATTTCATAGAACAGGTAACATGTTTCGTGGCCTTAGTTTGAGCAGCTAAACCGACATCAGAGACACACAAACCGATGTTAATGGCTGGTCGAATATCCTTGTAGAACAATCCGGCTTCCAAGAAGATCTGACCGTCCGTGATAGAAACGACATTGGTTGGAATGTAGACAGACACATCACTGGCTTGGGTTTCAATAAAAGGCAAAGCAGTCAATGAGTCACTACCCATGACTTGGGACATCTTCGCGGCACGTTCCAACAAACGTGAGTGGAAGTAGAATACATCATCAGGATGGCTTCACGACATGGTGGACAAAAATAGAGATATTTGACGACTACGACCAATGGATGCCAATGAATCGATAGCTTTGATACCAGTCTGCATATGCTCGCGCACAGACACACGTGGAATGATACTGGGAGCCACAAGAAAGCGATCCCTTGTGTGGGTTGGTCTTTTACCATCAATTGGGTTATCCATAACATCAACAACGTGACCCAAATGTTCATCACCAATTGGAACGTCGACGATAGCACCGGTACGTTTGATAATATCACCCTGTTTGATTAGCTTGTTAGTAACCGAAAATGACAACACCAACGTTATCGGGTTCCAAATTCAAAGCCACACCCTTCAAATCCATCTCATCGGCTTGGATGTTGATGACAAGAGCAATATCGCCATCAATGCGCAATACACGACCAGTTTCTTACAAATCAGTCTCTGAGGCAACATCCAAGATCCTTTCTTCCAAAATGGAAGAGATCTCAGCGCTGCGGAGGAGGACAAACGTGCGGATAAGTGTAACATTTTTCTAAAATTGATGTGAAAAAATTGCAACCGTGCACTTCTCTAGTATTTTTCAAAGATTATTGCCGAGAAAATATTCACGTTCACTTTCAATCTACTCGAACCGTAAAGGTTTTTTCTTGAAGGAGAGAAGGCTCGATCATCATCAGACATACCATAGTACCCAATGGTCACCGCTTTGAAGAAGAACTTAAGTAAATCTTGAGCGAGTTGTAGATCATAATTCGTTTCAGGACTTTTAATTTGTAAGAGCACCACGTGAAAGGCAATAATCTGCTAGTTTTCAGACTATCGTCTCACTTGGTTGTCCACAATCTTAGAGCTCAATCAACTTTTGTTACGAGAGTAAGACAGTGAGTAATCACTTAACGTTATCCAAGAGGTATGCTAAGCCTATTAACGACTGGAAAGGTCGGAATTCGATGTACAATTCAGAATCGGATGCGTGGTCTCGACCTTATTGAAGAGAAGGAATTCGCGGAAAACCAACTGGACACGCTTCAAATAGGGGATCAGCAAGTCTTTTGATTCTCCCCCTTAACTCAGAAAAACAAAAGCTAGGGGAACCTCTTCAAAACCTAAACGGTGCCCCTCCCAAGTACTTTGAACTAACATGTTGAGAACAAAACATGTTAACAGATCGAAACAAAAAGAATATAGGAACCTAGTTCAGATTTCGAAGAATGCACTCTTCTTTTAGAAAAAGATTGAAGCAATTGATGAAACTAGTAAGCTTGTCGAAGTCCTATAAAGGGCAAAATCAGCCACACTGGAATCACTCAGAAAATCTGATGGCATCTTCACTGAGTTGAAAACCGAGACCATCCGTCTCATAGGTGCTTGAGGTTCACTTCCCGAGTAACCTAATCCGACAGTAACGAATCTGCTACTGAGCAAAATAACACAACACGCTGTAGTTGCTATAACACTATCTCATCAGTTGTACAATGTGGCACAAATGTTGTCATCTGGTGTTCTCTGGCTGTAATTTTGTTTATGAATGAAAAACTTTTCTTCTGCTTTTGGATTATGTTTACTTGATGTCTTAAATTTGCTTCATTATGTCGAGAAAATGATATCGGCCGCCACCAGAATTGATGACTATTCGGGCCGGTTTTTTGGCATTTTTCATCACTCTTGCCAGAAGGTCCTCGCATTCTTTACGAATATTCTCTTTGAGCCATCCTGTTCGAACCACATGTTCTCCAGTACCAATTCATCAAATTTGGGAAGGGAAAAGTACGCAATTGTGTGGAAAGTCGCCTGGTCGATACTCCGGAGTCCTCTGCGACATCTTCAACCACAGCTGCGATATTCTCAGCAGAACGGATGAGCCCCCCGGCCAGACCTGGCAGCATCTCCTATTATCGCATACTGTTCTAGGCGAGAGGCTAAACGTCGTAATGTTCGGCCAGCTGGGGTCGGAGGACCAGGAAAACTGCGCCGAAATTCACGCTACGCCAACACCACCGACAGATTATTCCGCAAAAAAATCGTAACAATTACTCCGCGTTCTTTGGGAGTATAACGATTCATGTCTTGTTGACGTGTATTTTATATCTGTTTGCTTCACAAATGTCAAAGTAGAATTGGCATTTGCCGCCATTTGTAGAAATTATAGCATTTTCCGATAGGGTGATGACTTTTGCGCCAAATATGGACCCAGTTATAGTATAGCTAAGCTGCTTGTAACTCTGAAGAAAATCTTCACTGCTAACCCGGCACTGGCATTTATCCCGAAACCTTAACAAACAGTAAGAGTAGCGTTTACATCGAAAATCGGGAAAGAACAGATTCAGACCTATAAGTCTGACTTCCTTCACTCATGGATAGAATTTTGTCCGCGGAAAAATCAATGGCAATCACTTTTATATCTGTTATGCCCGACCATGCTGGACAATGGAAAAATTTGAGGAAATGCCAGGTAATCTAACTGAAGACGCATATGGAAGATATCCAATTTCTATATTAGCGGATTTCAATGCAGGGGCAACCGAGTGGAGCAGCAGGCTTACCAACCCCAAAGGCTATTCTATACTGGAAGTGCCCTCGTCCTTGGGAGTGGGTATCGCAAGACGCCTCTTAAGAACTGCGATCAATGAAAGTAAAGAGACATGCTTCAGGCGCCTGTGTAACGAAGGTGATCTAAATCCTTGTTGTCTGCATATAGCATGGTAATGGCCAAAGCACAGGGCTCCACAAATAACATGCCCCACTCTGATAGCATCTATTGTACAGCACCTTTTCCCGAGAAAGTGAACGGGGAAGCAGAAACCCCATAGATATCAGCGGACGAACGAAAAACAGACGATAATAAGGCGCCTGGACACGAGGGAATTTCAAATAAGGCCATACAAGCAGCATGTTTATAACAACATACCAAAGATATCTAAAGGAAGGAATTTTTCCTGGACCATTGAAAAAACAGCATTTGGTACTCCTGTTAAAGGGAAATAAGCCACCAGGAGAGCCATCTTCATATCGACCAATATGGCTTCTAGATACCCTCGACAAGATTTTGGACGAATAATATTTTTCGAAAGACTATTGTCAGTAACTGAGGAAAAAGGAGCTTTGATTCGGTTTTAGAAAATCGCGGTCTACCGTAGATGCCATAAAAACGGAAGTAGACATTTCGGGTAAAGCGATAGAAGGGGAAAGTTGGCGATGGGACACAAAGGAATATTGCGCAGTGGTAATACTTGATGGTAAGAATGCCTTTAACTCCGTTAGCTATTTATCCATAACAAGAGCGCTCTCTACATGGAATGGATACACCACGCTATTTACCTGTGATAGTAAGAAGCTACCTCAAGAATAGGCAGCTTCAATATCAAACTGAGGATGTTACCAAATATTACAGTGTTTCTGCAGGAGTACCACAGGGATCAGTGCTAGGACCAATAGTGTGGAATAGTATGTACGACGGAGTACTGCGACTGGAGCTGCCACGAGGAGTTCACACAACAAGTTTCGCTGATTACATTGCTGTTCTTACGATCGCCAAACACATTCTGAAATTAGAATCTGCTACAAATGCTACTTTTGTGCAGATAAAAGAACGGCTGGATTTTAATAACTAGCCGTAAGACCGTGGAATATGTAACCTTCCGAGTTGGAAGCCAAACAATTCGGTCTAAAGGAGCACTGAAATACCTGGGACTAATGTTAGATAATAGACTGCAATTTGCACCACATGTCTTCTATGCCAGCGATAAGCCACCTTTACTACAAGCGGAATTATCACGAATGCTACCAAATATCGGTGGAGCTGCTTACACTAGTAGGGTGTTACTTTCAAGAATGATCAGCTCAGTTCTGGTTTACGCCGCCCAGATTTGGGCCACGGGACTAGTCAAACAGGATGCTAAGAAAAAATATCTTTGGCATACATTAAGGACGTTGATCGTTAAAGTTGGCGCATTAAGGACGATATGTGGCTTTCGAACGATATTGGATGAAGCAGCATATGTGATAGCTGAAAAAATAAAAAGGATTAAAGAGGAGCAAAGGGTGACCTCAATAACCAAGTGGCAGAATTGATGACACAACACCCAAAAGTGTGGGATGGATGGATGGATGATGGGAACTGCAACTTCCACCTCACACAGTTCCTGTCCGGTCATGGGGGGTACCGCCTTGGACAAGATAACTCTTCCTTTGTCCAAATGACGGCGAAGATGTGGAGCATGCAATATTTTATTGCAGTTTTTTCACAGAAAGAAGAACAAACGTACCGAGTCCACAGTCCCTCGTCAAACATATGTTATGATCAGAGAAAAACTAAGCGTGAATTTGTGAGTTTATAACCTGTTACACGTTTAAGATTGAGTTCAAGACTGATTTATTCATGCATAAAATAAAAAAGAATACATAAAAAGAGAGTTCTTCACAGAGAACATATTTGTTATTATAGTCTATGTACACAACGATACAGTATGTTCCGCAAGTATGGTAACCATGTATACAACATGCCGCATTTTATAAAGTTAACAAAAAATTAATTCATACTTCAATAGTTTGATTTTATAAAGTTAACAAAAATTATTTCATACATCAATTGCCTGATACTTTTAACTTGCCAGATCTTAATTTCATGAAGTCTTTTACATTGCCATTTTTATCTTTATTATTATTTATATTATTCCTGAGGAATATATCCTCATCTTGCATTTGTGACAAAACATAATTTTTTCTACATATTTCTTCTAAATAAATGTCCATTTATGTGACGAACTATATATGACCTTGGTTCCTTACACACTTTAACAACTATGCCATTGGACCATGAATCCGTATTTGGATTGATTTTGAGGAGAACTTTGTCCCCTACTCTCAAAGCAGATAGAAGTTTTGCTGTTCTGTCGTAATTTTTTTTTGACTTGTTTTTGATTATTTTCTATCATTGTTCTATATTTGTCGCAATCAACAAGCGTTGGTTTCAATTACTCCATATGATAGGGTATTTTAGACCTTAAAGTTCTACCCATAAGCAACTGAGCTGGTGTGAAGCCAAACGAATTAGGTGTATTACGTAAGTTAAGTAAAGCAATATATGGATCAGTGTTCGATTGACTACACTTTTTAATCATTTTCTTTACAGTTTGTATTGACCTTTCTGCCAATCCATTTGCCTGTGGAAAGTGGGGGCTGCTTGTCTTATGATCAATATCCCAATCTTTGAAAAAATAATGCATTTCAGATGAAACGAAAGAAGGTCCATTATCAGATATAATTATCTTTGGAATTCCAAACTTGAAAAATATATCTTTTAGTTTTTTAATAATTCCTGCACTAGTACATGTTTTTAATTTGCAATAATCTATATATTTGGAGTAATAATCAACAATTAAAAGGAAATACTCATTATCAATTTGGAAAATATCCATACCGATGGTATCCCAAGGTAATTTTGGAATATCGTGTGGATTGAGTGGTTCTTTCGGATTGTTATTTCGAAATTTTTGACAAATTTCACACAAATCAATATATTTTGTTATGTCATAACTGATTCCAGGCCAATATATGCAGAACCTGACTCGTCGTTTCATGCTTTCTATTCCTACGTGCCCCTCATGCACAAGAGATAAAATTTTATGTCTTAATCCTTGGGGCACAATGACGTTGTTGCCCTTAAAGCACAAACATTCTTGAAAATATATTTCGTGTCGGATAGGCCAAAATGGTAATAAGGATCTATCAATAAGACATCTATGTTCAGGCCAATCATCATTAACATACTTTTTAAGTAGTTGGAACGTCTTATCATTTATGGTGCTGTCCTGAATTTCCTTAAGCCGTTCTTCCGAAATAGAGAGTGTCGTGGAGATGCTCCCGACATGAACATAAATTTCTTTTTCACTTTTCAAAATTTCTGTATCAGGGAGTGGGGCTCTTGAAAGTGTGTCTGCTATCCACATAAATCTACCTGGTTTATAACTAACATGTAAATCATATATTTGAATAGAAACCATCATTCTTTGGAGACGAGGTGGAACATTTGTAAGAGATTTTTTAAAAAGACTTATTAAGGGTTTATGATCGGTTTCTACAGAAATTGTCTGTCCATAAATATATTGATGAAACTTCTGACATCCGAAAACGATGGCATATAGCTCCTTCTCTATCTGCGCATACCTTGTTTGACATTCTGTGAATGTTTTTGATGCAAAAGCAATTGGCTTTTGATTTTGTTGCAGCACTGCGCCAACAGCAAATTGAGATGCATCTACTGACAAAACAATTGGCACCTCTGACTCAAAATAGGATAAGACTGGAGGAGAAGTTATAGCTTGCTTCAAGTTATTAAAACATTTTGTATGGTTCTCAGACCAGTTCCACATCACATTCGTTTTTAATAAATCTCTTAACACCTGAGATTTTTCTGACAAATTTGCTATAAATGGATTTAGATATGTGAGCATACCTAAAAATCTTTGTACATCTTTTTTGTTTTTAGGGGCTGGCATCTCGACAATTGCTTTGATTTTACTGTAATCTGGGCTAATTCCGCTTTTGTTAAATCTGTGTCCAAAATATTTAACTTCAGATACACCTAACTGACTTTTTTCCTTATTAAATTTCACTCCCGATGCTAGTGCTCTCTCTAACATGGCACAAAGACGTTTATCATGTTCCTCTTTAGTCTTACCGCAAATCAAAATATCATCTAGATAAATTGACACCTCAAGATCACCAAAAATATCAACCATGATACGATGAAATATTTCCGGTGCTGCTTTTATACCAAAAGGAAGCCTTTTAAAAGAGTATCTACCGAATGGTGTATTAAACGTACATAACCGACTACTTTCTTCATCCAACGGAATCATCCAGAACCCTTTGTTAGCATCAAGTACTGAAAACACAGTTAACCCTTTTAATTTATGTCTAATCGATTCCAACGTTGGGAAAGGATAGTGAGAACGTTTTATAGCAATATTTAGTTTTCGAGGATCTAAACAAATACGGATGGTTTTGTTTTTCTTTTCCAATAACACTAAAGAACTCACCCAATCTGTGGCACCTGTTGCTTTCTTTATAACCCCTGATAATTCCATTTTGTTTAATTCATCTCTCAGCAGGTTATGTAACTTGAAGGGAATTTTACGAGGTGGATCAATACTTGGCGCAACTGTTTCTAATAAATCCAATTTACACTTCATTCTAACACAACCTAGACCTTCAAATACTATTTTATATTTATCAAAAACATTCAAATAACTTGTTGAAACCTTGTCAACATGCAAAACTTCTTTATTAATGGCACAATTATTAAGTGAAGAATTAATAAAACCAAGGCGAATACAATCATTTAAGCCAATAATTGGCTTTGCGTTTAAATTTGTAACCACGAATTCCAAATTATAATTTACAAAAGACTTCATGCATTTAAGATCTAGATTACATTTTCCAATAACAGGAATATTCCCACCACCAAAAGAGCTTAGCTTTACTTTACAAATTTTGATTTGCTGATCACATATCCCCAAATTCTTTAAAGTACGAGTATTATGAGAAATTAAATTAACCTGTGCACCAGTATCTAGCTGACACTGCAAAATTTTATTTGACATTAAAAAGTTTTCCGTCCAAATGCATTTTGAATAATTACTGAAACCAACTTTATTTATTATTATTGCATTTAAAAAATACTCATCGACATCTCCGTTTGATGAACTGTCACTGCTCTTGTCAATTGACGTTTCTGCTTGCAAAGTCCTTACATTTTTCTTCGATAGGCACATGTTGGCAAAATGATTCAGTTTACCGCATTTGTTGCAAGTCTTACCCATTGCTGGACAAACTAAATGTTGATGTAGGTATCCGCACTTAGCGCACATTCGTGTTGACGACGATGTTGATTTGGTGCTGATGTTGTTGTGTTGACTGAGCCGTTGTTGCGATGATGAACTCTTACTACTGATGAACTTGCTATCCGCTTTCCGCTGTTCTCCCGGGTTGCGTTTTTTGTGTTGGAGGACTAACACATCGTTGGTCTGATGTGTAACACGAGTCATGTCAGTAATCTGTCGTTTGCTGGCTTCATACACTTTAACTAGTTCTTCTAATCTTGTGAGCGTAAGGCTCTCTTGAGTTAATAACTTTTCTTTAAGAACCTCATCGACGATACCAATGATGAACACGTCTCTCAACATCTCTGATTCATTTGAGTATTCACATGAAGATACCAATACTTTTAACTCCGTCAAGAAATTGTCAAAGTTTTGGTGTGATTTTTGTCTATTACTCAGAAATTTATAACGGTTGTATACCAAATTTTTTTTTGGCGCAAAATGATTTTTAAATTTGTTTAGCACATCGTTAAACGGTATATTGTTATTCAATTTAAAAGTATTATAGAGTTTGATGCCATCGTCTCCAATGCTATTGAGCAATATAGCAACTTTTCTGGGATCAGTTCCTTCTCCTTCTAACCCTATTGCTAATATATACAATTGGATTTTTTGTTCCCAAAATGACCACTCTTCAAATAAATTAGGGGCTTGAAAATTAAATTGTCTCGGCACTTTAACACTATCCATATTTGAATCACTATTTTGATTCTTATTAATACCGATTTTAAAATCACCTTTTATATCGTTTTTATTTTCTATGCCACTCATTCACATCTGACACCATGTTACACGTTTAAGATTGAGTTCAAGACTGATTTATTCATGCATAAAATAAAAAAGAATACATAAAAAGAGAGTTCTTCACAGAGAACATATTTGTTATTACGAGTATATTGGGTCTACAAGTAAGTTTCCAGCGTTTTTTTTCCAAAATTTGAAGTTTTATTATGAAAACATAGTTACAATGCTTTATTCAAAGTATCGTCCATCGGAAGCTATAACTTTCCCCCATCTTCCTGGTAATTTATGAATTCCGGACCAAAAAAATTTCTCGTCTTTCGAGGACAAGAACGTATTGAGCCAATTTTTGATTTCCTCTACTGAGCTGAAGCGTATTCCCGTAAGAGCGTTCTGCATCGAACGAAAAAAGTGGTAGTCAGATGGTGCCAAGTCTGGACTGTAAGGCGGGTGAGGCAGAATCTCCCATCCACTATTTTCCAAATAGTTTTTCACCGAAACCGTAACATGTGGCCGAGCGTTGTCGTGATGAAAAATGACGGACTCATGCCTGGTCTCATATTCTGGCCGTTTTTCTTTTAATGCCCGCTTCAAACGAATTAGTTGGGTTCGATATAACGGTCCTTTGATGGTTTCACCACTCGGAAACAGTTCGTAGTATACGACACCCTTTTGAACCCACCATATGCAGAGCATGACCTTATTCACGTGAATATTTCGTTTCGGCGTCGATTGGACGACCTCGCCGGGCTTTGTATACGATTTTCTGCGTTTAGGATTATCATAATAAATCAATTTCTCATCACCAGTGACAATACGATGCAAAAATGATTTATTTTTATACCGCTGCACGTCCCTTGGCTTCAATTCGTACGGCACCTAGTTTCCAACCTTTTGAATGAATCCCAGTGCTTTTAGGCGCAGGGAAACGGCTTGTTGCGTGACGCCCAATGATGCAGCAAGTTCTTCTTGAATCTGACACGGATCCTCATCCAGTAAAGCGTCCAATTCCTCTTTTTCAAAACTTTTCGGCTTTCCGGGGCGATCTTTGCCTTCAACTCCAAAATCACCACTTTTGAACCGTTTGAACCACTCGCGGCACGTCGATTCACCAATACATTCCGCCCCATAAGTTTCCGAAAGCAAACGATAGGCCTCAGCCGCACTTTTCTTCATATTAAAGAATAAAAGCAGCGCTTCCCGCAAATGACGTTTATTTGGCTGGAAACTTGCCATGATTTTGCTCGATAAAATGTTCGACACCGATAGAACTGCTCAAATATAACGCTGCAAAGTTGTTGACAGATACAAAACCTACAAATAAAACACATGGGGTCTGACATTTCTGCCCGGGATCCACTGGTGGCGCCATCTCTGACAAACGCTGGAAACTTACTTATAGACCCAATAGTCTATGTACACAACGATACAGTATGTTCCGCAAGTATGGTAACCATGTATACAACATAACCTGTGTGCAGAAAGAACTCCGCCGAATCGAACAGGTACGACGTGCTGAAATAGCAAAGCCTCAGGGGATAGCATATATGCTGACCAGTGCCACGAAATAAAATACCACATGGGAGTATCGCGGGGAGAGTGGTTGAATTGTGCAGGGTGTCTTTTAGTACGTACGCATACTCCTGACATTGGAACATTCAGAGGTATGAATGGTGCATGCTAGCGGCTAGAGCTACTAGTATCTTTCGAAGGTTATACACCCTATGGCGCAGCCATAAACACATGTTTTCATTTTGAAGAACTCATGTGCGCAAACTGCTTTGTGAATGCACCATCTATCTAAGATGGAACATGCCTTCAAACGCACTCGACGGTGCCTTCGACAATGCAACTTTCGACGGATTGTGTAACTCGGCCATACAACACGGCGTAGATTAATAACGACTTTTGTGGATAAAATCAATGCTGGTGAATAGGGTCTTTATTGCGGATACTAACTGACGCCAATACCAGTTGGAGGGGATAAACAGGTGTTGCCTGCAAGGCGGCGTCCTATCTCCACTCCCATGGTGCATGTTGGTCGACTATTTTCTTAACGCTCTCAACAATGCTGACATCTACATATGCTCAAGCATATGGTGGTCATGTCACTGTACTGTCTGTTGGATTACGGCTAGGGACTGTCTGCCCTAAAGCGTAAGTAGCCCCAGACATGATCGACGGTTTGTCCACTAGAAATGGGCTTTCAGTCAATCCTCTCAAAACTCAGGTTATTTTCTTTACGAGAAAGAGGACTCATCTGGTGCTTAAAGTCAACATCTTCTATTTCTCCACCGAAGCTGAGTATTTGGGAGATATCCTGGATGTCGAAAGCCTTCAAAGCACTCTCGGTCTCCTGGCATTTGAAATGAGCTTTCGGCATGATATAGAGCTTGCTCCAATGCAGTCCTATTAGTCTGTAGTTTGGTGGCATCAAATTGTATATACATAAATATGTCACTGCTGCTTTCACCACACACCAAGAGCAGTCGGTCTCGGATGTATGAGTACTTTTCTTAGTTCACCTGCTATTACTGTAGACCCAGTTAGGAACCTCTCTAACCTTGTTATTTACGAGTATATAATGGGCTAATGGTTTCTTTGGTGTAACATGCTCTTAACTTTTGAGGAGCTTTCGTATCTTCGACTCTGGTCGTATAGATGCAATGGCACCAAAACTCTTGTTGCTATAAAAATATGAAGTCGACTAAGATGGTTTCGACTAGGATCTGAGCCAGCAAAGGCAAATAATCGGGACTCCACAGAGGGCTCTAAAATCAATCTACATATGATGCGCTGGTGTCTTTTTGGAGGACGAGAACATATGATTTCACTTCTAGTCAAAAAAACTTGTATGAGTTTTCCAATCGAAGATATACGCGATCGTAATGGTAGTGAATTTTATTATTAAGTACAAGTTGAAGAGGCAAGGTCTTGAATATTCCACTCGCCACTTCCAAGTCAGTCCGAGAATGCCAGCATTTCTGAACACAGTCAATGAATTTACGGCCACTTATTTGAGTCCCAGCTGACAATGCACTTGCTAGGCAAGGCTCAGAGAACTGCTTTTCAGGGCCCGAACCTACTCGTACATTAGGACTGCCTGCATTCTCGGATAATGTTGTTATTGACCGTTGGCTCTCTTGTGAATATAAGTACATGACAAAACTCTCGAGGGTGCCGGCACACCAAACGAATAATCCTTGACGTCTCAAAGAGATTAGCGGCTTTTCTAATGCTAGTTGGCAAGACCGCACATATCGTGTACTACAATTTCGCTAAGGTCCGTAATGTGCTTTTTGTGAGGGTGATAATGACACATGTTGCATCCAACATACTCTTTAGAACTTTTTCGAGCATATGGAAACAGTATTTATGCAGCAACAAAAGAGTGGAGTTTAATTCTTCCCAAATGCGATACTGCCTTCCGTCGTTGAAGCGAAGCGTGAATACGTTAACGCCGCTTCTATGGCAATCACCTTCTCGATGTAAATACTCAACAGTGTAAGGAGGAACCATATTCGAACGCACTTTAAAATACCCCGACTTGTCAAGGATTGCTCTAATTAAACCGTGAAGATATTTTAAATCAACCTGAATCGGTATCTCTATTTGTTTCCTTGCTAATCATTCCAAGGGATGTTTAAAGTCCTTTGAGACCGCACCAAATATAAAAAGAAAACAATTTTGTCTTTCTGTAAAAAAAAAACTGCCCCAGCTACAATGTGGCATTTCAGATAATGAGACGAACTGGTTAGAACAGGCGCAGGAAGCTACCAAATGACCCAGAAAGCCCTAACCACACAAATGTATAAAGAGTTGAAAACCTTCTAATTCACTCATCCGAAGGACTGATTAACAATTTCTTGTCAACTGAAAACCTCAAGAGATCTTCAGATCTTTTACAAACCAACTCAGGTAGAAAAAGGTACAAAATCCGCCAATTCATAGCAGAGAGAAATTAGCAACAGCCTTTTAGCTTGATTGTGAAGCCAGAAAAAAGAAGTTCAAGTAAAAAACCAGCCTTTTCACCGACAAAAAAACTCGTATCCTGTTTAACTAAGCAAACATTCCACGTGCTCCAACTCTTCTGTTCTCTGTCTACACGAAATGGAACTTTACAACTTACAACCCGATACATACAACCAGCCCTTAACAACTTCATAAACGGAGCATAATTTCCCACACAAGCTTGAGGAAGTAAGAGGAGGACTCTCTCCTATAGGTTTACAGCTCACATCGCTCAAGTAAGCGTTAAATTAAATAACAGAGCTGTTAGGGAAACGTTCGTTTACCAGTTTTTTTGTTTTTTTTTTGTATTTTTTTGTAACCTCTCACCGAGTGTTGTACGTACTCAACACCAAACACTGAACAGTGAACACATCACCAAAGTCCTTAAAGTGTATGCCAGTGTACTCGTACAAGTATGTGTACTCCTAAGTACTTTAGGATACACGTTGTTCCAGCAATAAACTCAAGTTGGGTGCAAAAAGTACAATAAACGAGATTGCCGGGGATAGATATTCGCATCCCTTCACCCTAGCACACTGACGGGTAAAACAACGGAAAAAATCCATCCACCACCGTCATCATCCTTTCTCCTCATGGCAACTCTGACACAACAAAACACACAACAGAGAATCTCTGTAATATCCAAGTAGGCGCCTTGAAACCAACACTGCTTCCACCTTCAACCCTCAATCTCTCCCAGATCTGTCCCTAACAGCGTGGTGCAAATAAAAGAGGAACTTCCTGGAATGCAATTATATTTTCATGGGGCGAATTGTTGCGGAAAGCACTCGAGAACTTGAATTATTATTAACGTTTTCGAGAGGGTCTGCCACGAGAGAAGGGGGTATCCCAGTCAGCCATGGTAGATTGTTGATATTGAAATAGAAGGCACTTAAGGGGTATCACCAAGTTTATTAAAATTCTGCGAAACTTTCATAAAATGTTACGGTTTAGGCCTTCAAAAATAAACAAGAAAAAACCGACAGCCCTCCATCAGGTGACCTGATTCCGATAAATGAGACGAGGGGATATGCTCGTATTCCGATAAAAGGAATCAACTCTATGGCAACCAATTCCGCGGGGGTAATAAGACGAATGTGACTGGAATACGAAAAACGTTTAACGAAAATTGCATCTCTCGGGAGAAAGATCAAAAACCAACTTTAAAAAGGTCCCAGACCCTCCACAAACCACATTGGCCTTACATCAATTTCCGACTTTTATGTGACGAAATTCCACATACGAGTACAAGCACTCCTCCATACTGTTGCAGTGTTGCTCGTAGTTTTATTGGCCTTTAATCCAGCTGAAGCCCGAGTCAAAAGCCGAAGACAACCAGGACACGGGTGAAGATGAAGATGTCTTTGCTGGTTTACGACTCCGCAGCCGTATTTGTGGGTGATAAAAAGTTTTATGCGCTCCATGTGGCCGGGGGAAATAAATTTACGACCGTACAACAAGTCGCCGGAGTTAATTTAGTGCAAATGGATTAATTGCCAGACGGCCAGTGAGCCGTAGTAAGTTTCCTTGGCTTCAGGTTGGTGTTTGCAAAATAGATTACCTTCGAGTATGATGGCCGGTTTTCTTAATTACGGGCATTTAGATGGACGATAGAGGATATTGCGCATCCGGGAAGGTTACTAGTGGGGTAGGTAATGGTGACGGTAATTTGTTTTATGGAGCCTTCTATATATTTTCTCATGTGGACTTGTTTAACCAATTAAAACTGTAAAATAGGAGAGATACATCTTGACTGGAGGTTAGGGTGGAAAGGGAGAATAAAGGATATGAATATAGTGGCAATCTTTAGCCGTTAATAGGTCTGCGGTTTGGTAGTAAGTTTATTGTGATAAGCTGTATGAAAGCTCTCTTATCCTTTTTTCCCTCATTAATTAGACGAAGGCCTTTTCTTTGCTTCTCAGCTTTAGAAAGTGTTTCTCCTGGCTATATAAGAACTCTTGAGGGGCCAACGTTGCCCTACACTCCCGCTGGGTTACATAAGTTAATGCTCCAGTAGTAAGCATCTCAAATTCATGGACATACTTAGGTCAACAATTTGATGCATTACGTAAAGAGCTGGAACTGCGTTAGCATTATTTAGGATGAAGCCACCATTCGGGTTTTTAAAATTCCGCGACAATAAGGAAGAAGCGGGTCTATCAGTCTAAAAGACACTCACCGCAACTACCCCGAGGGGTACCGTGATCTCTTATTGCTCGGTTTCTATTCAGACCTCCCTAGCAAATGTTCATTCCGGTGTTGCACACTGCTGGCAACTCGGAGGAGTGAGAGATATGCACAGCCAGCGCAGCTTGGCTCCGTATAAACCATATCTGCGAGTGAGAAGTCGCACTGCCAGCCCCCTGACCCAACGCGTTGTTCGGAGACCCCGTCACGAGAGCGTTGGTCTCTCTTGGCCCCCAATATTGGGCATCAACCTGGACAGTGCGGCTGCCGCTCAGCCGCTCTCTTTATGTGCTCCCCAAAGGTAAGTCGTGAGTCGACCCTCATTCCGATATAGCGAAGTACCGGACTGCCACGGACTACTTAACTCGCGACATTCACACGGAAGTTCCCCCCAATTCACCGTTGCCTGGTGAGTATAACCATCTCCGTTTTTGGGCTTCCGGGTCAAACTCGTGACCCCGCTGCCAGTCGGCTACTGTAGCGACCGCCCATCGTAACCTGCGCTCGGCCTCCTCACGGGATCTCGCAGTCACGACCAGTGCGACATCATGCGCAAAGACTGGCCTAGCCCCCGGACGCATTTCTAGTTGCAGGAGCTCCTCGTAGACGAGATTCCACAGATCTCTTTGTCCCTCCGCCGTGTCGTACAGGAGTACTCCTGGAGTATGCTGGAGATAGCTATCTAGTATCTTTCTAGTGTAGTCCGCTACACTTTGTCGCTTCAAGATTTCTCGGATGTCGGTCCATCTTGCCGAGCTAAATGTGTTCTTCACATCGAGCGTGATCAAGATGCCGGCACTCCTTGTTGTAGGGAGGCTCCCAAGCCTGGTATACGATCTCCTGAATTTTGGCAATCACAATACATGTCGAGCGGCCCTAGCGGGACCCATACTGATTGTCGAAGAGATTGCTGCCCTCTCTTATCCTCGCTCGTAGCATCTTCTCCAAGATATTCCCGGTCTTATCCAGCATACGCAGCGGTCGGAATGAGGATGGAGTCAGGGCGGGTGGTTTGCCCTTCTCCAAAAGAACAAGGCGTTGGAGTTTAAAGTGCTTTCTGATTAGTACGGCACGTAAACATTCATTAGACATGTCCAGGAGCATAAGTGCATCCACGATCTTGAAGACTTCGCTTGGTACCCCGTCTGGGCCCGAAGGTTTACGGCCCAGTAGGCCCGTTGTTACCCCTCCTCAGTTCGGCTGTTAAAAGAGGAACATCTTACGTTATGATGTCGACCTTTCTCTCTTCAGTATGATCCGGGATCAAAGTGGAGGCCACTTCCTCCATGAAGCGTGGCTCCATCGGGCCGACCGGGCCGGACCAGCGGAGCTTATGGAGCGCCATTCGATATCCCTGGCCCAACGTGTCCTTATCTATCTCGGCAATAATCTCGTGCCAATAGCTCCTTTTGGCATCGACATTCTCTGCGCAGGATCGAGATTTCTTGGATTCACCAGTACCTCGACTGTCGCCTGAACGTAGATGGTGTACGGGGCATACGTACGTTGTATCATTCCTTGACACGCACTTAATATTGTATTCAAGTCAGCAGGAGGCTGCGCATCAACCAGAGCTTCACGAAGTACTTCTCCGTTGAGCCGTGACAATTTCTATACAGTGCCGCGTGAACGAAGTGGTTCCCTTGGTCCCGTCGTTCCCTGCCACGAAGCTAATGAACTGGTGGTCACTCACCGTTTAACGCATGACATTGCGAACATCACATCGCGGAACCCCTTGTGCCAATCCGTCTGAACGTCGGTTTTTTACCAGAATTCAACACCGTGAGATCGAGCCTCGCGATCTCTAGCACTTCTCGTCCTCTGGGATCAGTTCTAGTTTCTAGAACGTCTTCGAGACAGTTAAGCCAGTTCCAGAGGACGGCCATCGTAGTATTCGGGGATAGATAGCAATTCATATATGCCATGCCACCAGCTCTTATCCACACATACCCCTCTCCTACTCCGGTGTCGGAAATGGAGAGAGAGAGAGAGAGAGGTCTTCCAGACCACAAGGGCCGACGTAGCATTATTATTGCTGTACCAGCCCCGTTCCGATAATGTACCGTACTGCTCACTTAATATAAGCAGGTCTACCCCCAGGTAACAGGAAAACTGATCTATGAGCAGCATGTCTTGCGCAAGCCTGGACCCCCTAAGTTTTCTCTGTAAGATGAGTGCCATTTTCGACGGGATAATACTACAGCCGCCCGCAGCGCCTTGCACCCAACTGATCCCGCAACCTTTTGCAAGCCGGAGTCGAGGTTAATGTCTTTGCAGAGGTAATAGCTTACTGCCGTTTTGGAGCAGCTACTAGCCGTATGATCTCTCTCTCCACACTTCGAGCCCCTTGCAATTGTTTGCCAACTGGGCGAACCTCAGGCATAGCAGCGATCCGCTCTTGCCCTGCGTCGAATCCAACAATTCGCTCAGTCTATTCTTAGGTGACCCCTCTTTTCAAGAATGTCCGCGGTGGACACCCAGCCGGATGTTGCGGCGGACAGTCTGCTAACCACTTCAGAGGAGGTTCCTTCTAGGAAAATGCTCTTTACTGCTGTTTCCACCTCTTCCACCGTGGTGCCGACGTCTCGGATTTCCCAGGTAAAGCGTGGGGTCTATGTGCTAACTCTACCTATAACAAATACTGCTTCGGTAATGGCGGCAGCGAACTTATAGAGACTATTCTGGGCAGTCTGATGAATCTCCACCAGAACCCCACGTGCCCTCATTTCTCACACCGACTTGACGTTGGCGCCTAGAAACTCCACGTCTACCTTCTTCATCAGTGCAAACACCTCTGAATATTTCTTTCCCTGGATTGGCAGAACAAGGGCCGCCTAGGGTTTCGGCTTTGTCCGCTGGCGAAAAGGCCCCCTTTGCTGGTGGATTTCAAGGGCATTGGGCTCGGTCCCCGGTTCACCTCTTGTTTCTTCTTCGTGTTTCTTTACTTCGTCTTCACAGTCTTCCACTCCTCTTCCATTGGAAGATTGGGTGGCCTTTTCGAGGAAAGGGATAAGGTCTGGACCACCTCTTTGAAGTTTTTCGTTGCTCTTCGTCTTTTCTTCGTTTCTCGGGTGGAGTGGAATTCACTCTCTTCCTCGTGTCCTGTGCGAAAAGGAAGTGGCTTTAGCCGCTCTTTCCATCACACTCCTGACAAGCTTCTCAATGGATGCCGCCTCTATACTGGATTTGATGTCCTTCTGCGTGTTCCTATATTTATTTATGAGTCTACGCAGGGCTTCCAGCACTGCCACTCGATCCTTCAATGTTTCATCCTCAGTTTCGCTCCACGAAGACGAGCCGCGTGAAGTTGGTTTTGTATGCCAGGATTTCTCCAGTAGCAATTAAGTCAACTAAAGTGGCCTTCGTCGGCGCGGAAAAGGGTTTAAGCCGGCACAGTAACCATACTATGGATAAGTGTCACTTGCTCGGATAAGCTGGAGCTGGCGTGTGTGTATTGCACAAAAACTGTCAAAGAAATGGAATGGCAGCCCATCGCCTTGTCGTTTAATACTAAAGCTCTGGTTGAGGTCTTTGCCGACATTCCTATTCCTCAAAACTTGCTAATTTTATTAAAGAAATGCCCACCCAAGCTCACAGTGCAGTATACCTACATGTACACCTGGGATGATATCGTCCTTGGAGAAATAGTCAACATCTTACAGCTCTGCTAGTAGCTGCTAGTTCACTTCTGCTCAGAGCGCAATTCAGAAGTTTCTTCGGAGATTGCAAAGTACATAAAGTGGACTAATGATGACACAGTGAGCCTACCTGCAATTGAAGGCGAATGCTCCGAAACGCCACAAATCGCGTCGAATTTGTTGATGACCGTTTGCTATCATCCATGGACATCGATCGGATTCCTCAACGTATGCCGACCTACGAAAAGACGTTCAGTAAACTGATAGAGTGTTCATGTGTTTTTATGTTTCAAAACAAGGATGCCTGTAAAATAGTAGGCGTCTTAAATTATATAACCTCACAGTTCACACGTGCAGAACTAGGACCCTAAAACAACTTCCTTTGATTGACCAAAGAACATACACGACGTTCTGTGAGAAAAATTGGCACCCAAAGGATGTTGTTTACATCAAGGCTTCACATTTACGTCAAAAAAATAATTTTAGGTTAAACAGGTTAACTGGAACCCTGTTGCTAGTACACAGTTCATTCTTCTCTGCAGTAGACATTTGAATAAGCTGACATCAGAAGAGGAAAATCGAAACACCAGATCTGCTTTCCTTTGATGTAGAAGTAACCAATTGCCCCGCGCCCACCACCAATTGCAAAGTCACAATCCAACTCGACTGTCAGGATTCTGTTCATGAGCTATGCTCTTAGTCACAGGCCATTGTTTCATCTACCCCGTGTTGTCTGGTTCAATTACAAGCGTACAGATATACTCGTACTATCAAAAGGTACTTTGTCGCGTCGAAGAATGCGTTTGCGATTGCTTTATGTCTTGCCGCCTTCATTAGCAATTCATTGTGTGGATAATGCTAGTGGACAAAGGTTGAAGTAGATGTTTTCTCCCACTAAATGACTCAACCTCTTTGCAAACAGCGTATCCGTTTCTAACCAGAGCTGAAAATATCTACAATGCTTCTTGACTAGCTAGGTCTTCCTTTGGTAAGACTATATGTATGTGGACCAGTTTTACTGTCCTCTTCTTGAATCCTATGTAAACGAAACTACAGTTTGTTAAACCAAAAGACCAACTTTAAACACATGTTTCAGAGAATGCCAAGTAAAACCCTCGTATCCATTTTGACGTCCGACAGCCAGGACTCCACTTTTACCACTGACACTGTCCTCTACTAAAATTTGCGACCCAACCACGATAACGATAACTGAATTACGATACCAGTACTCGTATTCCCTGCAATCCATGCGCACTGTCCCTCCAACTGGCACTCTCCCATACTATCTCTCATTTTGTGGTCACATGCGCATACCGTACGCAAGAAAGGATATTTCCCAGAATCATGACACTACTTAGCCCCCTTCGACTCTACACCAAATCCCATCGAACAAAAATGAAGAAAAACAAAACCGACACTTCCATTTCCATCCTCAACCATTCCCAAGGTAGACCCACAGGTTACCTGTAAATTTTCGAAATTTATGTAGTTTTCCTTTATCACTCAACCTGTGTCCTTGCCAAGAAGGATAAAAAAAAAATGAGAAGAAGAATCCGTGAGGAAGTAGGATCCTTAGACCAAGAAAAAATACGAATACTTTGGACAGCCAAAGGTATGAAGGTGCCAACACGAATGGAAAACTTTATGCCAACACTTTTATCAACTCTCAACGGTGTCAAGGGGTATCAAGGGGGCTTGTAAAACTCAAGACCCTCTTACAGATTTGTCCCTTCTTGTTCTTTTTTGTTTTTTTTTTTTGTTGCCCCTGCTACTACTGTTTCTGCTGGTGGAACCTGGAGCAGTTGTAACGAATGTCCTTAGAGGATTTTGCAAGTAATCTCTTATGTTGGCTGCGATTGCGGAAAACCGATAAAGGACTGCATTTCGTTTGGAGTCTCAGTGTAAAATAGTGTGGATTGGATAAATGTCGGCACTACGGCGCTCTGCCACTCTGGAAACATGTGAGGATTACACTCGAGGAATAGCAGTTGCAGCCAGTTAGTACAGCTGGAATCTCATTAAATTGGAATTGTAATCACGTCTGGACAATCTGAATGGCATCCAATTTTACTTTAATTTTCCTCCGAAGCGACGACAACGACCAAGACAATTTAACGCATCCCAGGTGGGAGCGGGTGAAGGTGCCCTCATCGCTTTAATTATGCAAATCCTTGCGGTCGGCAATTAGCGTCCAAAACAGAGTGCACCTCAGGCCAAAATGTTCAAAGGCGTGCACCACTGCCAATCCTTTTGAACTCTTACACGGATAGTGTGAGGGGAGATAAATTACGGCCAGCAATAAGTTGGCTTCCAAATTGGTGTTGGATGTAGTGATACGGGTAGTTCGTGAATTCAGTCACATGAGTGTAGCATTTCACATCACGCTAAAGGTGATGCGCTGTATCTATGTTATGGAGAGATGAAATCGTATAATGTTCGTTTTACTGTGGAGTCATAATCACTTTTGCCAACTTTTGGCAAGGAGATGGTTTCTGTGGTGACGTGAAATTGATTCACAGGACAGGCTGTAGAGAGACAACACTGTGTCCATCAAAAGGACCATGGTGCACCGCAGTGAGTTGTGATATAGATGCGGCATATATTTGTACGACGATATTTTGCGTCGCATTTCGAAGGCAATTATGATGCTTCTGGATTTATGACTTCATCTCTGAATTACGATATACCGTAGGTGGATTGGGGAGGCTACTTCACAGCTAGAGCAATGGAGATTTCACATATTTTTTTGGCTGCCAGCCTACGAAGGACTTGTCGGTTCGTATGATAAGCATACATACAAGTATGTATAACCAGGTTTATGATGATGTGGATATTTACAACGGAGTTCATTTCATGTACATATTCCACCTATTGAGGTATATCCTCACCAAGATGTCAACGCCAGACCTGAAAATTGTAAATGTTTTTTTGAAAAGAAGATGAAAAGATCCCGCAACAAGTAGCGCACACATCGTGAAGAGCGATCGAGTATCTATCGAGCTGCACAAGGAATAAGGAACTTAACTCCAGTCAGCTTATGACAATACCTCATACGAGTACATATCTTCGGTGCTTCTGCGCCGCTTTTGGAATTGGCTAGGATCTTAAAGCTATGTATTCTACATGCTGCTTTAAGAGGATCTTTCAGGATGTTTGATAGGCAAAAGTTCCGGAAACCTCAAATATATTTCCATGGGTGCATGTCTTAGATATAAGCTATTTCATGCTCTATTCGACCTCACCCACTTAGGGAGCTTGCCAATGCACCAGCGACAACTCGCTGTGGTCAGCAAATGATGTCAATGACATCATTGTATTCTAGTAGTTGCACAGATTCTTTGAAACTTGTGCTTCTGGTATTAGCTTGGTAATTCGGCACAATTTTCTCAAGTATGGTGATGAAGCCTCTTCAAGTCAAAATTCGCTAACACAAGCTTAATATATGCTCATACAGCTATGGAGGACAAGGACGACGCCACCAAAGAATGCTTCTGCGATCTCCTCGACAAGACAGATGAGCAATGCCTTAAATATGACTTTAAAATCGTCTAGGCGATTTTAGCGCCTGGATAGGAAAGGAGGACATCTTTGGTAGAGCAGATGGTAAGTATAGCTTACACAACACAACGCCTGACAACGGACTTACGCCTATTGACGAAATATTACTATAGCAAGCACATATTCCAATATACGCAAGGGGATATGGGGGTATCCGGATCATGAAACGCTAAATCAGTTTGATCATATTGCGATCGATGTAAGTTTTGCTTCCAGTGTTCTGGGCGTCTGAACTTTCCGGGCAACCAACATTGACTCGGATAACCACCTCGTTCAAGCCAAGGTGCGAAAGCGCCACAACAAAGAAGAACTGCTGTGAAAAAAACCGCCAGAATCCCGGAACCCGTTTCCCGAAATCTCACAACAACCCCCATACCGCCAGCATCAAGTACCGAAGACCAGTGGAAACGCTGCCAACGTGCCATAAGAGAAGCAAGGCGCAACTGATGTGCTAGGTTTCACCCAACTACCACCAAAATATCCCTGTTTGGCGCAGAATCCCGGCAAGCACATGCAGCTAAACAAGAAGCGTACAAAGCGGACCTACAAAAAGGCTCTACGAGCTGAAGAAACGGGAAGAACATCGACTTCTCCGGAAGAGGAAAAAGGGTTTCAGAGAACCAAAACCGACGAGCGCCATCTTCTGGGTTCCTTAGCAACTCAGAGAAACAGCGTCTTTTTTGCGTCTTCATACCCAGAACCCTGGGAAAGGCCGAGAGCTTGTCTTTATGTGCCGAACTCACGCTCACCATCTGAACTTGGGCAATTTTGTAACCAAGATTTAGTTGCTGCAGACATTCGTCTGGCACAAATTCGTCGTTGAGTCTGTTTATATTCCCTATGATTCGTTACTGCCGCCACCACCGGAGGCGGTAGCAGAACTCCATAAATATTGTGACTCCAGGAAGATAGAACTTATCATACTCGTATGCTGCGATGCTAATGCTCAGAACACTTTTTGGGGCAGTAGCAAATGCAACGTGTGACCTGGCTGTGAAGAATGTTGGCACTCAGCCAACTTCTGTTACGAGAGTAAGACAGCAAGTAATCGGCTTAACTTTATTAGGGGCAAGAAAGTGCTATCGGAGATCTCCATGTAGAATAAGACCATAGACGCATCGAATTCAGAATCGGATGCGAGTTCTCGACCTTGTTGAAAAGGAGGAGTCCGCATAAAACTAACTGCATACGATTTAAGGAGAAGCTCGACAAGTACAATAGTACAGAAGATGAACGGCACCCTCACCAAGTATTTCGAAATGGCATGTCCAGCTAGCAAGCAGTGCTGCAGAGCGCCCGTTCCTTGGAGGAACGCAGACCTGCAGCGTCTTCGTAAAGAATCCGGAAAACTTCTAAACAGGTCACTAATTTGGAGGAAGGCAGGAATATTTACAGATCAAAGCAGATGCTAAGATGGTTATTCGGACTTCGAGGAGTGCCTCTTACAAAGCTTTTTGCGAGAGTCCTCAAAAGGGAAGATCAACCAGGCTGGAACCACTAAGATAATCTGACGGTACCTATACGGAATAGAAGGTAAGAACTCTTCGTCTCATGATTGAGTCTCTCTTCTCATGTAACCTAATCGGAACCAGCTCACAACTAGCTATTATCAACGAAGATGCTAGTAATCTGAACAACACAACACGCCGTAGCTGGTAACATATATCTCATCAGCTCTGGTGATGGATGAGGCCATTAAACATGCTGTTTGATGGCTTCAAGTCGCCTGACACAGATTGTATTTACCCAGTTATGTTACGAATAGGTATAGACCAGCTGCTGACAAGTCGGAAGAGAATTTTCACTGCTTGCCTGACACTGGCATGCATACCGAATTCCTGGCGAACAGTGAGGGTGGCGTTTATACCGAAAATCAGAAATGAGGACTACTCGCTCGCAAAGAGTTTCAGACCTACAAGTCCGGCTACCTTTATGCTAAAAAACATCGAGAGAATGGTCGAGGTCCATGTGTGCAAAACCGCCTTACTAATGCATCCTCTTACGAATGTTCCTGCCAGAGTGCGCTTTAGAATCTGGTACGCAGAATTGAAGGCCCACTCGACAAGAATGAATACGCCTTGGGCATTTTCATCGACGTTGAGGGTGCTTTCGACAACGCAACACTACCTGACGGCATATGAGGTTTGGGCAGACAACATGGCGTTTGTGGATAAAAGCAGTGCTACTGAATCGGACATTGATTGCGGATGCTGACTGTGGCCAATATGGATGTCGAAGGTAAATTGGGGTTGCCCGCAAGGCTGTCTGTTCTGTCTCCTCTGCCATGGTACATGTTGGTCGGCTCACTGCTCAACCCGCTCAATTGTTCTAACGTAACAAGCTGTACTGCCTGTTGAATCCTATCTAGCGACTGTCTTCTCTAAAACACAGGCAACCCTAGACGTGATCGACGACTGATGAACTAGAAATGGGATTTCAGTCAATCCTGTCAAAACCGAGGTTGTGCTCTTTACCAGAAAGATAAGGCAGTCTGGTCTGTCTGACTCATCTATTGCTTAAAGGCTTACATCGAGAGCCTCTTAGGCGCTGTCGACCTTCTGGTAGTGCAAAGGAGCTATTGGCAAGACGTGCGGCCTGTCACCGAGAAGATTCTGGATTCTGGTGTCTGGTGGAATAAGCTCTCGCGAAAATAAGTGGTTGCTGCTTTTACCCAACTCCAAACAACGGTCTGTCTCGGATGCATGGGGCTTTCTCCAGCACTGCTGGCTCTGCTCCAGACGCATTGATGAATCTCCCTTCCCGTGATATTCATAACATTTGTGCCTGTGCCCTCCACAATCTTTCAAAATTTTGTGCTTTCACTAGTATTGAAACGGAAACTGCCAAAATGGGTTTAGCGATAAATGATGGCAAAACCAAGTATGTGCTGTCAATAACAAAAGACACACATCATCGACGAATTTGACAGAATATCACAGTCGACAGCTTTAATTTCGAAGTAGTAAAGAACGATGGCTACCTTTGCTTTGCTATCAATTCTCCAACAGCACCTCAGTAGAAAAAAAAAAGAAGCATCACTCACACCAATGGCTGTTTTCTTTGGCTAAGAAGGCAATTGAGTAGTAAGGCCCTAAAGAAACTCTTTATATGACCATGTTATCCCAGTCCTACTTTATGGCGCAGAAGCATGGACTCTATGGAAAGCGGATGAAAATATCCTCAGTTGTTTCGAGAGAAAAATTCTTCGTAAAATATTCGGTCAGGTTTGTGTTGATGGGCTTTGAAGAAGAACTATACGAGCTGTACAGCGACGTCGATTTAGTCAGAAAATTGCACTTCAGTCGCCTGAGATGGCTAGGACATGTAGAGTGAATGGCCACCAATACTGAGGCCCAAAGAGTGTTCGAATCTAAACTGGAGGGACTCCGTAGTATGAAAATCCGTTGTTGGTCCGTTGACAAATGTTTTCAGATGATTACACAATACAGAAGCAGACTAATACCACTATAGTTGGCGTTTCTGACCTTTACTGAGTAGGTAAAGGTCTCCATCGATGTCATCTTCATAATCTGACGAAGCTTGGCTGAGATACCAAGGCTAGACATGCCGCTAGCCAGTCTCTATAGATGCTGTCATATATGGCTTTAAAATCGATAAAGAGTTGCTGCGTATCGATTTGAAGCTCTTGGGCTTTTCCCAGGACCAGTCGCAGAGTGAATGTTTGGTCGATATTTGACTTACCCGGACTAGAACCGTACTATTGGGAGTCGAATCAGATTCAGGTGTTCACATAAGACGGCAGATAAGATCTTGCATGCGACGTTAAGGAGACTCATGTCTCTGCGCAGCTAAGATTTAAGAAAGTTTGAGGCAGTTGATCTACAATTCATGAAGCGATTGTTGACTAGGGCGCATAGGTAGAGAAGGACTTTTTAAGGAATAAGTTTAAAATTTCAGCATTAAGTTGTTGTAACTTTCGATCTACACGAACAGGATAAAGGCTTTATAAAGAGAGGGGCAAAAGGAAAATAAAGTAGATAACCGAGGTATTAGGGATCCGATACAAGTTGTTGTCATATGACTGCTTGAAATAAACGGCCAAGGTGGCCATACATATACTCGTACGTTTTCGACAGAGCAAGGGACGATTTCTTTTACAGTTGCCAAATTGAAACAGAAATAGCTTAGAGTCGTTTTAAAGATTGTTTCGCGCACTATTAAGGTAGCTCTGGTAAAGAAAGGTATAAGGCTGCCTAAAGTGAAGGTAAATGCCGGGATAGTATGAATATTCAGAAAAGTGAAGTAATGGCGCATGTCTAATGGCGAGAATAAGAAAGATAAACCGAAAAAAAGACTAAATATTCCTCTAAAGAGATAGAAGGGACATCAATTAAGGTCGGATTGGCAAATTCAAAAGAAGATCTGTTAAGATAGGAATTGATTTCCCCGTTATTTCCTTTAAAGTTATAAAAATGGGGAATTGCGGAAAGACAAAGACACAAAAAAAAAATAATTAAACAATTTGATCTTCCTTCCATAGATTGGGCAACCCTCCGACTATCCAACAGTGGTAAATACCTAGGTATCCTACTGAGTTAAAAAATCAATGTCGATGTCCCTTGAGCGCTGTGCAACAGCTCCTGACTGTATCAGAATTGATGTTGGTCGATTCCATTGACTTGAATGCGGCCTGGCTATCAATGTAGATCTCATCTCCATTAGGTCAGCCGCCATGAGGACAGCTAGAACCTCTGATTGGAAGACACTGATTGCGTCCGGTAGTGTTATAGACGCTCTTAGTTCTGGATCTTCTGAGAAAATTGCAGACCCTGTTCCTTCCTCTATTTTCGAGCCATCTCTCAAAAATTGCAATTTCATTTGACCTGATTATCATACGGAATGTCGAAGTCGACTATGAAAGAAATGTCATCCATTAGAGTTGGATTGCGTGGCAGTAACTCCGCTGGAACCGCGCCGTGTCCGGAACTACTGCTCTGGAAGTAAGCCAAATTAGTGAGTCGTATCGCACTGTTTCCAGCAAGTTTTTTGATCTGCAAATCAAGCGATGTTACGAGTAGAAAGGTGTCCAGTGCTGCCCTAGGCATGGTACGGAGCGCAAGCCGGTTTTAAGCCCCAAATTTTTCCTACCGTTCTTTTGCAAATAAAAAGAGCATTGTGTGCCTTTTTGGTTCCTTCCACTGCATCAAGATTCCAATTCAGTTTTGTTTTCAGATTCACACCCAAATACTTCGCGTTGTCCGAGAGGGACAGTTCCACTCCGTTGAGTTTTGGGAATTTGAATTGCGGTATCTTTCTGGTAAGAAGAACCAGTTCTGTTTTGGAAGGGTTGGCATTGAGACAACAGCTTTTTGCCCAAGTGCTGATTGTCTTAAAAGGAATCTCCATAATTTCGCTTAAAATATTTAAGTATTTTTCCAGCAGTGTTATAACCACATTTGAGGATGTCATTGATAACTAACACACACAGGAGTGGTGATATAATCCCCTCTGGGGGGTTCCCCTGGTTACGGACATTCTAACCGAGCTCGAATGCATGCTGTAACTCAGTCAAAGAGCCATTACTGCATCCTAATGTAAATCTCCAATTGTCGCTCTAGGGTTTTAAGCATAAATGATGACAGACTTATTGGTCTGAAATCTTTTGCTGTTATATGCCCCTGTTTGCCCACTTTAGATATAAAAACCACCCTCCAAGCAATTGGTATGTACTCTATTTTTAGGCTGTGTCTAAGAATCTCCATAATTTTTTCGAGTGCTACCTCCGGTGCTTTCTGTAGCACAAAAGAGGGACCGGGAGATTTGTACGGCTTAAAGGACTAAATTGCCCACCATAATTTCCTCTTAATAAGAACACCTATTTCCGCTTTGGAGAGAAAGAGATTAGTGTCCTCAGTGTGCCGTAGCATGCCAGGGTCATTTGATACTGTGGATCCCGGAAAGTGGGATTGTACCAATGTTGCCAGAACATCTTGGCTATTTTCAGCCCAGGTTTCGTAATTTTTACTGAGGAACGCTCACTTCTTTGGAAAGCATTTTGCGTAACCTCGAAACCTCGTCTGTTACCACGATAGATTCGCCGTACTTCTGCCACCCTTTTTGAGTTTCTGACTTGAATTCTTACATTCCTAGTACTCACTCCATGTACTCGCTTCTAAAACGCTTCGCCCTATTATAGAGTTTCCTAACCTTTTCCTTTTTAAACCTGTCTCCCTATTCCACCATTATGGTTGAGCCTCTTTAGTTGTTCCGGCTAACAGACAAGCCTTCTCGAACGCCGTTGTTATTGCCTTATTAATATTTTCTACCGCCCGATCTAAGTTAACAATATTATCGCAGGTGATTGATAGTGTATCCAGATGTACAATATTGACTACTTCTGTATACTTGACCCAATCAGTCTTTTCCAGGATTTCCTTCAAAACTTCATTACCCTGTTCTGAAAGTTCACCTTGAAGCGTAATCGGTGATCCGACATTGACGTTTCGTCGACCACTCTCCATTCCCTTATTTCTAACCCTTCTGTATTTGTAGCAGGGGTGATATCTATCATCTCCTGCCAATTTTATACCACAACAGTGGGTGAATTCCCTATGTTATAAATACTGAGATTGGAAGATAAAATAAAATCGTACAAGCACTCACCTCTTGATATCACCGCTTCCCCATTGTGTATGATGGGCTTTTGCGTCACAGCCCAGTACCAGCATCCAATATTTCTGCCTTGCCAAGTCCGAGATCACTACCCCGAACTCATAGGGGAAGGAGACCGAGGTTAGCCAAAGTGATTTGCCACACTGCCTTTCGTAGGTTGCCGCCAACAGATTCCTGAGTTGTACTTATTCAAAAGAAAAGCCTCTATTTGGTTTTTGATAAGGATGCAAGTCCTGATCTTAACTTCTGCCTTATAGAACAACCCTGGATGTTGTTGTCCTTATTGATCCAGCGCTCTTGTATGAGTACGGCTGTGGCGTCCTATCTGGTGATGTACTCCACCAGACAGGTTTATCTGCAACACTTCCATCATCTTGGGGGGTTCCTCCTCGTTCATGCTCTTGGGCGATAGCTTGATACTTTGCCAACTCTACCACCATCGTGCATTTTAGCTTGATGTTTTCCCAAGCATCGCATACTTTCAAAACGAAGCGTCTGAGGAGGTCGACAGAAGGTTGATTCCCACAAGCTACAATCTGGTTTCCAGCCATCGCCATCGAATTAAAGTTCCCTGTTTCCCGTGGTGGATAATTCCTTCCACAGGACGTCTTGGAACTTCTCCTCGACGTTTTTTTTCGTTAATCTCGTTAATCAAGGCAACGAGAAGCTCGTTTTTCGAGTCGCTTTGCTTACGACGCAATGTGGATGGAGTACTAGCCTGCACCTTTTTTGCATCGTTCGGCTCCACGACGTCGTCGGATCTGCCTCTCTTTCTGCTAAAACTTGCCTTCTTTCCAAAGACGCTAGCCCCCTCTTTTAACTTTGCCGCGTAGGAGGTAGAGGGCGCCTGATCGGCTTCCACTCCCGCCTTTGCAGCAGCATCTTCTTTGCTTGCCGCCTGTTGAGTAAGCGATTTGCTGGCAAGAATGGTTGGCCCTCGCTCGCTCAAAGGCGGCTTTTTCTCATTCGCTTAGGTTGCTGGGATCACAGTCCTTATATTTTCCTACCTTACGCCCAGCGTGGGCCCCCACCCAATTATCAAGGCTTTGCCCATCAATGACGTTGTCTAATAAAAAGCGGGGGCAGAGCATATTACTGGTCTTATCGTAAACATCTTCAGATAACGCCTCTGAAGGTTTCTACGATTTGACCAGTAACAAGTTGCCGGTCATAGGTCTTGTTGGCGGCTGGACCACCGATAGTCCATACCAGGACTTAAATCACGGTACCATGGGAGTTAGGAGCCCCCCGGATTTCGGTCCGAGCCTGACTTGTTGAGGTAGGCCCCCTTGTGGGAGCGTTATGGTGGCTGTGGTTTAAACACAAAAGGGTCTAACCCATTGTAGAGTTGCAAATAAGTACAGGGTGCTGTGACCCTAAAAACAGTAAGAGGTTTTAGGTCGGCCTCGATTCATACCCAGGGTGGAACTTGTGCCTCCAACACAGTTCCGAATTGGTATCAAAGGATTGACGGAGAGCGATGGCAAGGCGTATCCTTGCTCCCTATGGATGTATGGGCATCCCGTAAGCATAAGGTCTCTACAGACAGGTGGTTTACGTTAAAAAACAAGAGACGTTCTTACGCTCAGTGTTACGTAGCAAAACCCTTGCCCTTTGTGATGAGATCTACGCACTCTTAGCAGCAGTAATGGAAGCGGCAGGTACAGCGGCTGAGCCAGCTGTTCCAACTTTTTCCACCACAGCAACCTTGTCCTTATTTCTTTGCCTCTTGGAGGTAGCTTCGGCAGCAGATGTTGCAGTTGCCTTTGTTACCCCTTCGGCCGGAGTCCTGCCCTCTGCATCACCGTTGTGAATACCAACCTGCTTACCGGTGAAATCGCTCTCGTTAGTGAGTGTTATTTCGAGCACCGCACTATCGCTCGCCAGAAGCTCCGCTTCTTCCATTACCCTTACCAAGAAGGAGATGGATGAAGTCGAGATTTCGCCTTCACTCACCTCTAACTCTTCCTGTACAGGGATTGTCTGTCTTGTGTTTTATAATTTTGTTTGTTTTTTTGTTTTTCCAATTCAAAATTTAATTTGGTTCCCCCGAGTAGGGCCGGAAATAAAAGGTCAGCCTAGACAGCAGCGCCATACCTGGGCAAGGCTAAATATAACGGGCCCGCGCCTCGTTTGATGCACAATGACTACTCCATCGAATAAGCCTAATCTCACAGCACTCAAGGCCACGGAGGCAACGTTTATCTTCAGGATATCGGAGGAATACATTACGTCCATAGCCAGTCTTAAGCTCTGCCGGGAACAACGTCCTCACAGAACCATCGATTACACGGGCGACTAGGATTTCTTTCTCTGAAGAACCCAACCATCGGCGCATGGAATCCGTTGAAATCCGTTCAGATGCATCACTCTTGAACCGATAATCCACAATTAGAGGCATGAATGAAGCTCGTAGAGTATATTTCGGCTGTGCTAAGCCTGTGACTGAAGTGTTGCAGACACCAGTGCCATTGGAAATCGAGTATACTTTCCAGAAGATTGGCTTACATAAGTAACAAACTTTGGGAAATTTAGCTTCTACCTCAGGACAGTGATCAGGGTATGAGTGAATGAACTTGCAGGGTGTTGAGCAAAAATCATCGACGAAGTCATGAGGGAATAATTCACGGATGGCCATCAGCCCACCTATTAAGAAATATCAAACATGATTCTACGTCTGTCGATTTTATTTATCCTCCAACTGCGAATCCAGAAATGCAAAATGTGTTTCCATCTCGTCGAGCATTAATCCGAGTTCATTTAGACCTGCACCTATGAATGTGTACCTGCAGTCTTCCACCAGCTCTACGTAATAACCACAAAAAAAAAGTGAATTCTAAAAACAAAATACCGCTATCCTCGTATATTAATATTGCATTGAAATTGTCAATTTCGATTTATTTCCGTAGATAGACACATAGACCGCCGCTGCCGCCGCGTATCCTAAACAGTCAGACATGCTTTTGTTTGGAGTTTGGTCGCAACGTTTCAACATTCGAATTCAAATTTCTACCTCAAAAGTTAGCTAGGTTTGGTGGGGCTGAGTGCCACTGAGTTGGACTGAGGAGGGCCGATTTCGGGAGTGAGTACTTTGACTGAAATAATAATAATTTGTCTCATGCATTTATTATGAAATGAAAACAGCTATAACCGCCCAGCCACCGCCATCATCGCCAACATGGATACAGACACGATACAGACACAGAAGCCACAAACCCCAACGTTTCATATGCTCCGGTGGATATTCGTACTCCCTCTTTGTGTTGCGAACCGATATGGATCCTTTGCAGTGATTTCAACTGTTTGCCTGGGAGTAGGCAACAGGGTGTTGTACGTGCATAGCTGTGGTGATAGGGAAGAGAAGATGGTGAAGGTGATTTGACGGTTTGTCGGTTTGGGGGTGGTTTTTGTGTTTTTTTTTTTTTTTCTTCTTTTCAAGTTCTCCATCATTTCCTCGTGTACACGTATAAATATCAATAAATCAGCGAAACCAAACAGGATCCCATTATGTCAAATGAAATCACGATTATCTGTTTTTAGGATAAAAAAAACAAAAAAACAATATTTTTGGGAAAAGGTTAAGGCTGTGGGGAGGATACGGAAGGAATATTACTTTTGTGGGCTTTTCCAATTTTATTTGAAAAAGTTAACAGTAGTTTCGTCTAATGTTTGGATTTTGTTTTTGCTTTCACTGCCCGTTGACTCCTTGTTTATGCCAAATTTGTTTAAAGCTCCTTTGGGGCAGCTAGGTTGTTTAATAGTGACTGCAAGTGGAAAGACTTTTTCTTTAATTGTTCTAAGGGGTTGCTACAACCTTGGCTGACCCCCAACTAACAAGCCTCGCCAGGTGGTCCGATCCATCACCAGCTATCTCCAATTCGACATTGAGGTCTCTTTCTGTTTATACGCACCATTTAAGGCAAAGTCTGCTCTTTTGCATCAATCCTTTGAGTTAGAACCGAAATTTATACTGGACGCTATTTACTCTCGTTTGCAATAAGGGGTCAATCATGCTGTAGACAAACAGTGCATGCTATCCTGAAAGCTATTATCTCTGTATTAAACGTAGTTGACGAAACCGAGCGTTGATCGTCAACCTCTTGACAGTTCTATGCAACCAACAACTGCTGCAACTGCTGAAAACAATTCAATTCAATGGTATCGATGCTAAGAAGAATGCAGACAAGCACACGTATAGCAGCAGATTCCCTAAGAAGCGGCTCTCCATAGAAGAACAAGCGCAGTCTGCAAGCTCTAAGAACAAAAGAAAAGGGAAGAACATCGACTTCGATTGAGGAAATAGAGAGGTGCCACTCCAGGAACAATATTCGGAAGTTCTAACAAAAAGTAAAAACAACTTATCAACGCAGCTAGACCCGACGAGAGACCTGTAAAGTTGAACAAGGAAACTAAGTAGTAGATTCATAGGATTCATTTCTGCATCCTGTTAAACGACGAGGAAAACTTAAATTCAGCTATCAGGCAGAATGAACCATTCAACCTGGACAGTGAGAGTCAAGAGATCCATCCACTCGATCAAAATGAGGTGAGGACAGCAGCATCCAAGCTCAACTATAACAAAACTGCTGGATCAGACGGCCCGCCTTACTTGGTAGAGAGCATGTACCAATCCATTTCCAAAATTTGATTGGTAGGAATCATGCCTGGAGAATGTAGCCCAACCCACAAGAAAGTCTCATTTCTTAACTCTTAATAACTACAGAGCCAGTAGTCTCCTTAACACTGCACGTAAAATCTTATCTACCTCCTCTCAGTGCGGTTTCAGGACCTGTAGCTCCCCAATTGACCAAATATTCACATTACGACTGATAATGGAAAAAACCCAAGAATTTCAAATCGATACGCACCAGCTCTTTACCAATTTGATGGCCCTATGTCACAGCATTTATAGAGCCATGTCACTCATCGGATTGTGCAGAATGACGATGACACTCGTTGCTCCGTAAATGTTGGGGGCATTCTCTTTGTACCCCAGAATGATTTCCGCTTCAGAACCGATTTAAAATGCGTCAATCGGGAGAACGATAACGTTAAATTTCACTCCTCATTAGGAAAGCTTGCTCAGCATCCGAGCTAAGGTATACGGAATCCTGATTGCAACGAACTATATTGTAGACAATCACTGGAGGAGCGTAGCATTTGCATTTGTAGCGATAACCAAGCTGAGCCTACAGCCCGGCTGAACTTTCTCACAATTCCAAGCTATTGGGTTTTCCATTAAGGACTGAAATATCGAAAGAACTTTACATCTTATACCATTATGAATGACTTCTTTCATGTGTCCACCACGGATTAGGTGATTTTAATCTACCTAAGCTTCTATGGGCCAAGTCTAATCAGTCTTTGTGTACTACATCAAATCCCATCTCTTACTCCGGTCTGCATCAATTAAGTGGTGTCACCAATAACATCGCCGGACAACTCGACCTAGTCTTCGGGGGGTTTTAGAAAGTAGACATCTTATCACCCTCCCATTTTTCTTACGTTGTTATATGAAAATGGTCTTAATCCTGCTTCCTATGAGTATTCATACAGTTTTAATTTTCGTATGGCAAACCACGCCAAATTGAACAACCTCCTCAGTATAGCCAGTTTTAGCTTTCTCTACCATAATCCTAACTTTTCGGTTAACAATGCTCTCACGTCCTTTCATACCGAAATTTTCAAATGTCTCTGCCAATCTGTATCTTTTTTTACTCAAAGAAATTCCTCATCTTCACGACCCTGGTATAATAAAGAGCTGCGATCTCTTTATAGCAAGAGAAATAAGCTCTGCTATACTTACTTAAAATCATATTCCAACGCCGATTTCTTATATTACCAGTCTGCCCAAATAAATTTCTCTATACTTTGCCAAACTCTATACGACAACTATTTAAACCGAATGGACCACACGCTCATTTCCGATCCCAAACGATTCTTTCAGTTAATCAAAACTAAAAGTAAATAACTATCCATCATCTCTGAATTTTCTTGATAAGTCCTCGGGCGATTCCCAAACTATTGCAAATCTCTTCGTAGTCTTTTTTAGCCAAACGTTCGCCATCCAGACCAAAAAGCTAGACCGCTCTTGCTTTTCCTACATAAATATCTGCTCACAAACAATCCTGGAATCAGTGTCTATAACTTTAGAGCAAGTTAAAGATAAAACAATAAACCGCCTATATATTTAAAGAAATGTGAAATACACCTAGCCCACCCTTTTACAGCTCTCTTTCAGCTTTCTATCACCCAGAGATTATTTCTTTCAACTTGAAAAGGTCTTTTATTATTCTCAAAAGCAGATCCATAACGGAATTCGTATCAAGCACTTTATGTACACAAGAATCTGGTAATGAAGTTCACGTGATTGCCACCGATTTCAGCAAAGCCTTTAATAGAATTTCTCATGATATAATCCTTCTAAAATTAAAGGCTCTTGGTTTCCAAATAAGCTGTATAACGTGAGTTACTATGTAGTATTTAGGTCCACGGTTTCTGACCCAATTAAAGCCTTCTATGGTGTCCCTCAACGTAGCCACCTTGGTCCCTTATTATTTATTCTGGCCATTAATGATGTTGATTGCATCATTAAAAATTCATACATATCTGTTTACGCAGACGATATGTAAATCTTTAGATATACTCGTATATCATCTTCCTCAGACAGTCCACCGCTGCAGGAAGATCTAGACAGATTTTGTACTTAGTTGTCACAAGAATTTCCTTGAACTTAATGTCAGTAAGTGTCTGGCTATAACTTATACCCGTAAGCGCCCTTCTACTTCGCCGCGCTGCTGTCTAATCTTTAATCTGCCAGTTCCCTTAGTGAATGTGTTGCGTGATTTAGGTGTCATCTGTGATAAGGAACTTAATCTCCGTTCTCACATTGATAATATGATAAAAAAAAAGCCAACTCTGCTGTTAGCAAATCCCTTTACATAGCCTTTGTCAGGCCTCTTCTTGAATATGCAAGCCAAATTTGGTCACCCTACTACAGAACTCACATCCTCGGGATAGAATCAACAGCTTTTTATGATTTGCTTTACGTGGTCTTCCCTAGGATGATAGCCAAAACTTCCCGCCATACATTTGTCACGATGGCTTTTCGTTAGAATCCCCCCAAAAAAAAATGCAAAAAAACACCGCCCATTTCGATTCAAGGAACAACAAAGAATCCCAATTTTATTTTATTTGCCCTTACGTTGGGTTATGATCGGCTGGTGACACACTGATCTGCAGAAACTTTTAAATTTACAACCCCTTTCTATATGCCGAAAAGTTGCCGATATTCTTTTTATTTATCAAATTGTAGTTGGTAATATCCATTGTCCTTCTTTACTTCAACTTATTTCTTTTAATACCAACCCACGCAATCTTAGGTCAGTACCACTTTTCCTGCCCAATCTTCAGAGAACGAATTACGGACACCTGGAGTCAATGTCTAGGATGCTTCGTGAATTTAATGATTTTCTGCATATCTTCGACTACCATCTCAGCAAACCCACCCTCAAGAACATTTCTATTTCCACCTATGCCTCACGTCCTAACTTTCTTTAACCACTCCCACCCTTTAGTGTTTATCGTTAGTTTTAAGAATGTGCTTGCAATAAGCCTTAATAAGTCCGTCCGGTGTTGACCCAGACCTCAAATCAAATCAAACCACAATTGCGCTTGCAGCGATCGTTTCGTTGAAGCCAATTTTCGACCACTCTTCCACACATTTCAATAGATATCCCCCAAATTTCGTGTTCAATATTGGCTCTGCGCACATCTAACGTCTCTGGTTTGGTGGAGTAGACCAGTGACTTGACGTAGACCCATCGAAAAAAGTTCAGAGGTGTCAAATCGCAAAAGCGAGGCGGCCAATTAGCTGGTCCATATCCATGCTCACCAATCTATGACTTTGACAATAGGTCGGTTGTTTGACCCACTGTGTGACAAGTTGCGTCGTCCTGTTAGAATCACAATTCTCCAATGTCGAGTGCAGGCCAATGCGGCCAAAAATACGGCCCAATGATGCCGCTGGCATGAATATCACCCCAAACAGTCAATTTTTGTGGATGTAGTTGTATCTCATGAAGCACATGTGGGTTTGTAGCCGCACCGCTGAAGATGATTTTGCGATGAAATTCAAAATTGGTTGTAACCATTTCCAGAGACCAATTTGAGAAAGTTCGACGGTTCAAATTGTTATCTAGCTTTAGTCCTTGAGTCAATTTGATCTTATATGGGTATAGGCCGAGATCCTTTCGCTAAACTCGCCACAATGTTATTCGAGCGATGCCCAATTCCTGCGAATGTTGTGGAATAGATCAATTTGGGTCGTTGTGAACAGATGCACTTATCGCCTCAATATTTCCAGCACTTCCTGCATTTCTTTCTCACACTGGCACCGGAACATTAAATAGCGTAAATGTAAGGAGATTATAACGACCGAAAATTTGCGTTAACGCTCTTAAAATTTAGGCGACCGACCCTTGGAAATAAATTTTAATAATTTGTAAACGTTGCTCGTTCGACTACTAAACAATGACTAAATGGTAGACATTGACAAGCAAAATAGTGATGACAGTTCCTAAAAAGCATTAAGGATGCGTTCACATTTAAGAAAAATCTATAGTTCTTAAAGCAAAACCCTTTACAATGAAGGTCCAGTTACGTCTAAGTCAAACTTGCTCAGGACGAATGTACTAACCAGTCTGCCTTTGTGAAGTGAATTTCTTTTCCATCAGCAAGCCGTCGATTTGGGTGCTATTTTCCAAAGTTCAGGCCTGATTCCCAGCTCCAAAACGTAAGCCCACAATGCCGACCTCTTTCTGGCCATTTCATTTTCTTAAATTAATGTCGGTCCTCACAGCTTCTCAAAATGCAACTCATATACATCACCGAACTTAGAAATCATTTCAATCAACAACTCATCGCATGCACAAACCACACTATTTTACCGTCTAGTACTTTCTGCGACACCAATACGTCAATTTGTATTTGACAGTTTGCAATTAACTTTTTTGTTGTCAACAAATATCCGAGTTGTAATTCAGTCCGGCGGTTGTTTTACCGATTCTCTGCTTTTTCCTCAACTTTTTAGAGTTAACAAAAGTGTCTAATTGCCGGAAAGTGTTTGAAGTGAATATCCATCCACACAACATGGCAGATGAAAACGAAAACTCCTCCGACAAGCTCGACGACGAGAGTGGTAAGCCGGAGAAAATGTTCACTCTGAAGAAGTGGAATGCAGTTGCAATGTGGAGCTGGGATGTCGAGTGCGATATTTGTGCAATTTGCAGGGCTCAAGTCATGGGTAAGTCTTGTGAAATCGTTAAATTTTCCAGTTGGATAGAGTAAAAATAAATTTTTGTGAACAAAGCCTGGTAGTTGGAGCATTGTTGTGGGGAATGGGGTGGTAAAGTAGTGACATCTCGGTGTAAAGACTTTGAGTGTTGGTTTGGAGGTAAGATATGCTTTCACGAATTTCACAATTAAGGGTAATGCACACTGAAGGAAACTCACGGAACAAAATTTGCTTATTTTCAATTGTCTTCGTTGCCAGGAATTTTTGTCATTTCTTCCGAATTTTGATATTAGAAGTAAACAGATCCAGCAAACGTAACGTTTTACGACCTAGAATTCACAAATTTACAAGAGAGTAACTTGCAGTAACCTGTTAAACCTACAGCTTTTGTAACGAGCGAACGGCTCATCCGCAGTCTCGCCGTTTACTTACGTAGTGATGTATTCTGCCGAAGTTCACAATAATGTGATCCCTGTTGCAATCAATAATTGAGCAATTATCCATTACTGCTGTAATTACAGAAGCCCCGAACTGAAGTACAATTCGTCTTTAAACGAGTTTGATGCCATGTCTGGGGCTCCTCATACGAAAATCCTTATTGAGGGCGTTTGTCAAAAAACTGGTGTTTTCCTCATCCTTAATCCAAATGCGTCATTTGCCACTCCAGCTATCAGCGTTTTGAACAAGGCCAATCCACTTGCTGCGCAATTCAGATCAACGCGTTCAGATTGTGCCATGTTTATGCCTACGCTTGAGTGCGCTGAATCTGGGACACAATTTACTATCGCAACCCTGTAGGAGTAAGAATACCGAACGGTTTTAGCGTACACAAATCGTCCGTCCAGAGTATATTCTCTCCTTCTACTGAAAGGAGTGTTCTTCTATGATGAAAAAAACTTTGCGTATGCTGACCGCTGAGCTTCCAAAAATCAAAGCACAGCGCTTTTGTTAAAGTGAAATCTAAATCCCAGCTATTATCCATGAATGGCACTTACATCGCTTGCCTTGCAAGTTCATCGGCGATTTCATTTCCTGGTATCCCATTTTGACCTAAGCCAGACTCAACGAATTTAACCTTCCGACTGCGTCCAGAAAAGCGTGGAATAGTTCAGCAAGATTTAAACGTGTATGCCGCTTTAGACGCAGTTTCTTTTCACCGATTCTTCACAATATAATTTGCTGCCATCTGGACTGCGTATATCTCCGCTTGAAATCTAACGTTGTCGTAAAAAAGACACCAGCTCTTCAACTTATGTTGGTTTTGGAGCCATCCGCGAAGACCGTTCCGGTCCGGGACTCAGATTCTGATCAGATTGTGGTGTCATTTCATAAGGCACCAGCGTCAAAAGCCAGTCAGAACGTAAGCTCACTAAAACTACCGTGCATGTTGTACAATAGACAGTTCAGTGCCTGAGCATAGACCTCAAAACTATTAAGATCAGGATGCCTGCTTAACTCCGCCATCACATAATGGCCGCAGTCAGCATCCGTAATCAGCGACATATTTACCCGCATTGCTTTTACCCACAAAAATATGATTCGTCTACGCCGTGTTGTCTGGGTCAGTTATACAAAATTTGTCAGAAGTTGCGTGTCGAAGGCGCGCTCAATGTCAACGAAATTGTAAACCGCCTGCAATTCTGCCCACCAGATTCTTTCGCGTTGGCAGGCATACCACATCTTCGACAAAGGATGCATTCGCAAAGTAGTTTTGCGCACTTGAAGCCCGACAATTCTGTCTAAGCTCGGCAATATGAAGAAAGTCAGACTAATATGTTAGGTCTGAAGCTCTTGCCAATCCTTTAGCCATCTTTTCCGATTTCTCACTGTTCGCCACGACTTTGGTATGTATGCCAGTGCCAGACTAGCAGTGAAGATTTTTCTCAGAGTGGAACTGGTGCCAGGCGACTTGAAACCATCAATTGACTATGGTTCTCAGCTCCAATCTAGCTGATTTTCTCCTTTTGTGGACAGACTTTGACTAGACTGGTAGCCCCATCGGATGTTTCGATCTTTCGAAATAGAAGCCCGCCAGTGAAGCCGGATGAGTCTGTTTCTTATGCACTACGTGTGGCGGTAACAAAAACTTGAAAAAAAAAAGAGAAAACATCAGGCCTGAACGACTTAGGGTTAAGAGATTCCATTGCATGACATATTTTGCAATCGAATTTTCTTCGCGACGTAAGGTGTTACCTTTCTCCATAGTGTCCATTTGTCCTTTATGTTCAAGATGGGGTTTCCTTTCTTCAGGATCTGGACTTTGTGGTGATACTGGAAGAGTTTCTTGCATCGTCACGATCAAATTGATTGGCCGCGGATTAGTCCGGAACCAAGTGTATATAAAGATGAGAACCACGTGCTCACCTCGTTAATACATATTTCTACTCCCTGGAAGGCTAGATACGAGGGCGGGTCTATAAGTCCGTGACTTTTGGATTACAACACAGATTTTTTGATAAAAAAATGATTTTATTTTTCAACGTAGTCTCCCTTGAGCTCTATACACTTTGTCCAACGCTTCTCCAATTTTTTTATCCCTTCCAAAAAAAATGATTTGTCGAGGTCCTCAAAATAGGCCTTTGTTTGCGAGATGACTTCATCATTGGAGTCAAATCTTTTTCCACCAAGCCATTTCTTCAGGTTTGGGAACAAGAAGTAGTCGCTCGGAGCCAAATCTGGAGAATAGGGTGGATGAGGGAGCAATTCATAGCCCAATTCATGGATTTTTGCCATGGCAACTGCACATGTGTGCACCCTTGCATTGTCTTGGCGGAAAAGAACTTTTTTCTTGGCCAAATGAGGTCGTTTTTTTTTCAAATCGTCATTGAATCGGTCCAATAAGTTGGCATAATATTCCCCATTGATTGTTCTTCCCTTTTGAAGGTAGTCAATGTGGATTATCCCGCGTGCATCCCAAAAAACAGTCGCCATAACTTTATTGGCTGACAAACCCACCTTGGCCTTCTTTGGCGCCGATTCACCCTTAGAAACCCACTGTTTTGACTGTTGTTTGTTCTCTGGTGTGTTGTGATGGATCCATGTTTCGTCCACGGTTACAAAACGGCGCAAAAACTCCTCCATATTGCGATTAAACAACGCCAAACCTTCCTGTGAAGTTGTTACACGATTGCGTTTGTGGTCGACTGTGAGCAAACGCGGCACCCATCTTGCGGAAAGCTTTCTCATGCCCAAGTGATCATTCAAAATTGAAACCATTGAGCCATGCGAGATCCCTACGGCTTCCACAATCTCTCGCACTTTCAATCTTCGGTCGGCCAACACCATATCGTGAATTTTTTCGATTGTTTCGGGTGTAGAGACCTCAACTGGGCGTCCAGGAGGTCCGGCATCTTCAGTGCTTGTACGGCCACAATGAAATTCAGTAAACCACTTTTTTACCATTGAAATCGATGGTGCAGAGTCCCCATAGTATTTATCAAGCTTAGCCTTGGTCTCGGTAATGGTTTTTTTTCGCAAGAAATAATGCTTAATAAGCACACGAAATTCACTTTTTTCCATTTTCTCCTCAAATTAGTGAGTAGTTTGATAAAAATAGCTGTCAAACACAAACTAACTGACGCAGCAAGTTTAAATCTTGACAGGAGTCAACTGACAGATGCCTGTTGACAGGAGCAGTGTTGCTGTTTCAGTAAAGAGGTCCGGACTTATTGATCCGCCCTCGTAGTCTTGATTCGTTCATGGAGCGATGTCGTGTATTCTGTGCCTTCTGATTGTGCTACTTGAAATGGCAGAAAAATGAGAGAAAAATGAGTGTCCTGTGATGACACGTATGATATCGCTGAGATGCTTCTTATTTAGAGGGACCAAACTCTTAGAGCGCTTCAGATCCAATTTCGGCCAGATTTGTTTGGTCGCTAGACATGTTGATCCAACAGTCCAGTTGCACATAAGGATTGGTACACCGATGATACCTTTTTCAGGTAGAATAGGTAGAGTGATTCCAATTTTGGCGAGTTCGTCGGCACTATAATTCACCGGAATATCTTTGTGGGCCGCCCCCCAACAAAGGTAAATGTTGAGAGATGATCGGTAGTAAAGGTAGGTTTTAGAACTTTGAAAGACTGAATCCAGGGGTGGGGTCATGTGAGATTGTTTCGACTTCCAGGTCGTTTCAAAATCGAATCGCTGTCATGTATCATCTTCGACCTACGCTAGCGCCATCTGACAGTCAGTAAGCTGAATTTCACGGGAAAACACCTTTTCTACACCAAAGTCCCAAACCTTTAAAAGTATTTTTATTGTCGAATGAGTAAAAGAAACTTCCTAACAAGTCTACCGAATTTAGCTTGACGACTAAATTGAAGTCGAAACGACTGTTAAAACAAGTCGAAACAAAATTCCATGACGCATTGTATCATCCATCACTGCTTCATTGCGTTTCGATGGTGATTGAACGTCGACTTGACTGAGTTCCCAACTAACATGGTACCCTACCCACGTATCCACTTCCCTCTGCTCACCTATGCTCCAGTCATCTCTGCCGAGAAGGCCTACCACTAGCAATTGTCGGTTGCCGAAATCACCAACGCCTGTTTCGAACCAGCCAACCAGATGGTTAAGTGCGATCGTCGTCATGGCAAATACATGGCTTGCCGCATGTTGTACCGTGGTGATGTTGGGCCCAAGGATGTCAACGCTGCCATTGCTACTATCAAAACCAAGCGTACCATCCAATTCGTCGACTGGTGTCCAACTGGCTTCAAGGTCAGTATCAACTACCAGCCCCCAACTGTTGTACACCTGGTCGTGATTTGGCCAAGGCTCAACGCGCTGTCTGTATGTTGTCCAACACCACAGCAATCACAAGTTTGACTTGATGTATGCCAAGCTTTCGTTCATTGGTACGTCAGCGAATGTATGGAAGAAGATGAATTCTCAGAGGCCCGTCTAGATTTGGCCGCTCTCGAGAAGGATTACGAAGAAGTCGGCATGGACTCCGGTGATGGCGAAGGCGAAGGTGCTGAAGAATATTAAGCCTGTTCCTCAAATTCCGAGAATTCACTAACATAAAAGTGAAGAGGCCCATATGAATCTTTCCAATCATGAGATTGAAATAGAAATGAAAGAACATAAGTCACACACGAGGTCAGTGCGCGGTGGATACTAAAGGGTGACCAGATAAGAACGATAGGAAAAAAAGCCACTGCATCAGCATGTGTTAAGTTTTTTGGAAAATGGGATAGAGAGAGAAAGAAAGATGTTCGGGCTCAGCGTTTATTCCGCTCCATGGGTGGCATCCAATATTTAATGGGGAGACTAAATTAATAGTCGAATTACACTTGTACAATATTTCAGGCAACCACACTAATGACTTGACGTAGCCCCAGAGAAAATAATCGAATGATGTCAAATCGCATGATCGCGGCGGCTAATTTATGAACGCTCGCCGTGAGATGACCAGGTCGCCAAATTTCTCCTTCACAAATTCGACCGCTGCATCGCTTTTATGGTGCGGTCTTTTTGGAAATACAGGTCGGATATATCGATGTTGTCAAGCTCTGACCACAGAAAGTCGGTTAACGTCGCTCTATACCAGAGATTATTGAAGGTAACGGTGTCTGTTTCCTCATTTCGAAAAAATAAGGTCCGATGATGCCGCCATGCCATAAACCTGACCAAACAGCCAATCATTGTGGATGCATTGATGCTTGGCCGACCACACAGTTGGAGAAAAGATTCCTAAAAGAACCGTATGGCAATACGAGAAAGCCACCTGGAGCGGTCTTAACAGCTTCTTTAGGAATTTTAACTGGTCGATCACAGACACCATTCTCTCTGGAATGAGTAACTTTATCCCTCATCGGATGAAGAGTATCAAACCAAAAGAAAATTCATGGTACGACTCGAGCTGTAAAGAGGCTGTCAGGGTTAGAGAAATGTTTTTTCGGTCCTTCAAGACCAACCCAACAGAGGAAAACCGAAAAAAGTTCAAACGAGCCAGAAATGACTGTAACGCCTTTCTTAAGCGTGTAAAGTTCCAATACGACCAAAAACTGAGCCAAAAAATACTACAATGTCCCAAAGGAAGTAAACATTTTTGGTCGTTCGTCAAAAACATTAGAAATTCTGCCTCATCCTCCATACCAACGCTCATTTACAATGACATTCCAGCTGTCAGCTTTTTGCACAAGGCCAATCTGCTTGCTGCACACTATGCGGCCAGCACAACACTCCCAGATTGTGCTTTGTCCCCGCCTACACTTGAGTGCGTCGAATCTTCAATGGGACGAATCCACTTTCGCACTTGTGTAGTAGCAAGAGCACTTAAAGATCTTAGCATTCACAAATCCGCTGGTCCAGATGGTATGTCTCCCCTTCTTCTAAAGAAGTGTTCTTCCTCGCTGGCAAAACCACTGCGTAAGCTTTTTCATCAATCCTACTCTTTAAGATTCTTTCCGAGCAGATGGAAAACAGCATTTGTCCAGCCCCTCCCTAAAAAAGGCGAATCCTCTTCTCTCTCCTGCACTTACGTCCCTTCTTTCTAAGGTCATGGAAACGCTGATAAACCGTCCGCTCCTGAAATATCTTGAAACACGAAAACCTCTCAATGACTGGCAGTATGATTTTGGTAGAAACAGCTCCACTGGTGATCTGATGGCATGTCTTACCGAAAAGTCTACACCGATTTGACGAAAGCAAGATAGTTGCACTTGATAATTCTAAGGCATTTGACAGAGTTTGGCATCAGTCTCTCTTGTCGACAATGCTTGCTTTTGGGATCGACGACTCTCTTCTTCAATTCTGATATTCACAAAATAAATGCTGGTGTGACCCAGGGCTCCGTTATGTCTCCGACACTCTTTTTAATTTTAATCAACGATCTCTTGTCTGCTTCTTCTATTCCAATATATTCCTTTGCTGATGACAGTATTCTGCTTTTCATATTCGTTCCCGGACTCACGTCCCTGCTCTTCGTCTGTAGAACGGCAACGGCAGCGTATTTTAAGCTCATTAAATTCTGATATTAACAGCATAACTAACAGAGTAGTATTTATGTTAATGCTTCTAAAACACAATTCTGTCTTCTGTCGTTAAAGCGAAATTTAAACACCCAGCCATTATCCATGAATGGCACTTGCATCGTTGAAACCGAAAAACTTTCCATTCTCGGACAACTTACGTTGGAATGACCACATATTCAGTGTCGTCAAAAATGCTGCGAGATGTCTAGGTTTCCTCAAGCGATGTAAGAAATACTTTACCCCCTCTGATCTGGAGTACAATGCCCACATCTGGTCCGGTACGCCCAAAACATCTCTGCACCTGCACCGGATTCAAAACCGCGCTATAAGGCTCATAGTTGATACTAATATCACTCAGATAATGGATACCCTCGAACACCGACGTAATATCTCGTGTCTCAGTCTGTTTTATCGCTATTTTCACCACCAGTGCTCCATTGAAATCGTCAGTAGCATTCCGCTCATTCAAACTTTCAACCGTAACACCCGTCTCGCTATGAATGCTCATCAGTATACCCTCAAGCCCATATTCCGAAGTACTCTAATATATCGTGATTTGTTCCTAAGCCGTTCAACTCACATATGGAATGCCCTGTCTAGCTCTTTATTTCCTAGTCATTATAACCTTCAAACATTTAAAACCAACGTTCACCGGTACCTCTCTTTTCCTTCCCCCGCGTTGTGTGTAAACATTTCAAGGGTACTTAATCCCTTGAGAGCGCCCAAATTATAAAAAAACAAAATGGGCCTCGTCCGAGAAGATGATTTTTTGGCCAAAATCCGGATCTCCGGCCAACATTTTCAGCATCCAGTTAGCGAACTCAAAGCGTTGCCTATGGCCATCCGGCTTCAATTCTTACGTCGGCACAATCTTATACGAATGTAGGTCCAAATCCAACCGCAAAATAAGCCGGGTTGACTATCTGCCCAATTCAGCTGATCGGCGAAGTATCCACATTTCTGTGTGGTTGGTGGCTTAAGATCCAAGAGAGTGTACTCACGTTCAAACTTTTCCACAGTGCGACGAATTGCCTGCACATTGAAGCCATGATGACGCCCGCCCTCACGACGAAATTCAAGTAGCGTATTTAATAATTTCCGCATGTTCGACAAGCATAAAATGATAAACCTTACTGAATATTTTCACAGCTGGATATCATTGGTGAGTGTGACAGTTGCTGAAATATAACAATTGGAAAAACTATCATTGCTATCTGGTCACCCTAGATATCACAACTGATGTGTAGTCATAGTTACAGGACAGGGCATCTTCCGGTTTGACAATGCTCAATGCCAACTCTAATCTGTTGGACGATCACTACTACCAAATATGCCCCAGTTATCTAAAGAAAATTCCATAGCTTGTGTTAGTTCTTAAGTTTCTCGCGTTAAATGTAATTCATACAACACCTTGTTGTACGACATTTCTTGAACTTAATGCCCTCTAAAACTGTCCCATTCCTGTTGCGGAAAAGGTTCACCAAATCAAATAAAACTCCTCACGCATACATTTATAATATCATTTTGTGTATTTAAATCGAAAGAAAATAAAATTATATTCAAAAAGGTATATAAATATTTCCAATTAAAGGATCAACAATCTAAATTTGTCTGGTCTTTGTCACTTAAGTCTAATAGGGGAAAAAGGGGATTCATCGTATCAACATATCAGCATACATAAATAAGGCTTTTGAAAATTTCTTAGACACCTACCCTCTCACACAACTGAGTAGTTAGGCTCGCTATAGTAGGTAATCTCTTAAAATCTTTTCAAAATTCTCCTCCAAACAAGGATAACTACAAATCCTTCGCTATAACACTCTACCTTAGGCTTACAACTAAATTCTTCAACACTATACATTACAGTCTAAGAGCAAATTAAAAAAAAAAAAACTAAAAAATAAAAAATTAAAAATTAGAAAATTAGAATAAAACAATAAGTCTCTAGCTAAACAAATTAAAAGCTAAAAATTATTTACAAAATTCTGATGTCTGCACACAAATTTATGAAGGGCGGAGGATGAACTCCCAGAGCATCCTCCACTTGTCGAATTTTTTTTGCTTGTATCTCTTGTTTTTTTTCTTTTTTCATATCACAATTTGTTTTAAGATGCCTGGCACTACGTTTATCAATGTTTTCGAATAATTTCTTCTTTGTCTTGTTATTCTCGAGAATTTTCTCAAACATTCTTACAAGTCTAGGAGATATACTATATTGTATAATGTATGTATGTATGGGTTTCTTAAAAAATAATTTTTGGTTAGTTCTTTTGGCTGGGCACTTTTTTTTTTTTTTTATATTTTGACAGGCACTTGGAGTGTTTTGTGTGTTTTTGTTTGTTTGTGTGTGTATAGGTGTGTGTGTGTATTTGGGTGTATTGCGATTTACATGTTGAACGACAATGGCCTGATGTTGGCCACAGATGACATTCGCCGCACTCGGCCCATCATTTTTCGTTCGATGTCTTCCAGGGTCTTACCCTGTGTCTCAGGAACGTAGAAGATCACAAAGAACAGGCCAACGAAGCAAATTGATCCGAAGAGCCAGAATGCACCATGAGCTCCCATTGAATCTGTAATGAGAGAAGGAAAGTCAATTGATGAGTAAAAGCTTTGATTTGAAGTAATTTTCTATTTACCAGTCATGTCCTGGAAGGTTTTTGTGACAACAAAGGTGCAGGACCAGTTAAAAGCTGTGGCTACTGAAGCTGCCGAACCACGGATTTTCGCTGGCAAGATCTCACCCATCATTAGCCATGGAATTGGTCCAAAACCAAGTGAGAATCCAACGACAAAGATCACAAAACTAGCCAAAGGTAACCAGCCATAAGCAGTTACATCCATGCCGATTGATTTGCAATAGAAGAAACCACCGAGTGTGAAAAGAGTGATGATCATCGCAATATCGGAAATATACAGAAGGATCTACAGGAGACAAAGAGTGCGTATTAGATTTTGAAATCCAAATCTAGAGAATGATTCGAACTTACCTTGCGACCCAATCGATCAATCAACATGGTAGCGATGAAAGTAGCAGCAAAATTCACAATACCAACGATAATGGTGCAAACATTTCCATCAATTGTCGAACCGGCATCTTTGAAAATAGACACAGTGTAGAAGATCACAGCATTAATACCGCTCAATTGCTGGAAGAACATCAAACCCAGCGAGATTCCCAACGGCTTCAAATTATTCCTCTTCAACAGCTCGAACATTGTATTTTGTCCGGCCGAACGTTCAGCATCGGCTTGAGAGCGAAGTAAACCCTTAAGCTCTGGTTCGACATCAGCTTCCTTGCCACGCAACCAAATGAGTGCCTTACGTGCGCGTTCTTCGCGATTTCTCGACACAAACCAGCGTGGTGTTTCCGGAATCATGAACATCAGAATCAGAAAAGGTATGGGCAATGTTCCACCAAGGAATGCCAAACTTGACCAATCCATGTAGGTACCAGCAACAAAGCACACCAAGATACCAATATTACCAAAGGCCGTTGGTAAAAGTCCCAATGTACCACGTACTTCAGGTTGAACCGTTTCACCAAGATATACCGGCAACGAGAGAGAAGCAATACCAACACAGAAACCAGATAAAGCACGTCCAGCTAAGACCATTCCGACATTGACAGCACATGCAATCAGAAGCCATGCAATGATGAATGGAACAGCCGTCATAAGGATGGTATTTCTACGGCCAATATACTCAATAAATGGTCCGCCAGCAATACCACCTGCTAAACCAGCCAAAGGCATCAGACCACCAACCCAAGAAGCCTACAAAAAGTGCAAAAGAAACAGAAAATCTCTATGAGTTCTATGAAACTTATGAATGAACATTTAGTAAAACTTACAGCTTGAGGAGTGACATCAAATGATGTGTAGTTCCGATCGAGCATAGACACAAGAGCAGGCGAGGTATAAGCTGATGAAAAACCAACCACCAGTGATCCTAAAGACACTGACAGTGCAGCTAAAACCTATGAAAAAGAAGATACAAATTTTGTTCATGAGTAAAATTTTGTCAATTTAAAAAGAATGAGAAATAGTAAAAGGTAGGTCAACCTGTGAGAATGTACACTTGGCCTTGGGCTCATCAGCAGGAACCGTAAACGACACATGAGTGTCGGCACGCATTAAAATCTTCATCTTGTAGTTGTTTTCAAAAACCGCACTTGTTTATATGATTCTCTAATCAAATGACACAGAAACGAAAGAATTCTATTTGAAGATGATGATGACACATGGTACATGACACGCGACGGTCAAGAATTGTTTGCAAAACAAATCCGTCAACCTTTTGATGAACTTTGTTGATGGATCGCGTCACAACATGCGTCAAAATCACATTCCCTTTCCCTACATACTCGATGGCCTTCGTGTTTATACAATAAAACTACGACTAAAACCTACGCTTTCTACGCTCTTATTTAGGTCGTTTGCAATCTAACTAAGCACCACATTGATTTGAATATAAACAGCCTACTTACTTCATGTGTGGGACAGCAAAACCCGTCAAAGAGAAATTTAGCAACAGTTAGGACATCACTATCCCCGCTGGAACAGTCCTTTATTGCTTCTTTCCTGATTAGAGTCATTTCAAATTAAACTGCAGCTCTCCAGAATATGAATAGGCACTTTTGCCATCACTGCAGTCACAATCGAACTGACAAAATTCTGTAGTTTTCCATTGACTCCATCTGGTATCCTTTTTGTTTGTTTTTTGTTTTTGTTTTTTTTTTTTGTTTTATGCTTTATAGCGCAATCGAAGACAGTCAACTAACAACTGATTGTGACAATCGAGTGATGACTATGATTACATTCCTTACTGATTGTGGTTGCCCTTATGTGTTTCAAGGGATTGAAGCTTTTGCATTAAAAGTTCAAAGGGATAACAATCTAGAGTAATCATAGTCTGCGCAATGGAGAACGGACATTGAACTTGAATTAGAGGGATGATACGTACCAGTAACCTAATTCATATCAATCGTAATTGTAATACTAATTCGAAACATCACATCATTTTTTGAATGTTTACTCAGGGGAATGGAAAGAAAGCCGAATTTGTTTGCCTTAAAGTGAAGTTACTGTCGATTGAGATAGACTTTGAATTGTAGTCAATAACAAGTTGCATGATTGTTGTGGTGATTTATTCTGGTGGAAATTGTTATCGATGGGTGGATGGAGGAGGGCATAGATTAATCGGGTTAAACTGATTGTAACCGGACATAACCAAACAGAAAGCAGGCGATACAAAGGATTTATTGATCAAGTCGATATGTGCTGTTTTTATTAAGAAATTTCGGTTTTAAAGCTGCAAATAAGGATATTCTGAGCTGAGGAAGTGTAAATCATGGCATACAAGATCATATACATGCGAATAGAAGTCGCCAGCATGTCAAAATGCACCTCAAATGTGATCCATGGAGGGAAAAAGGCCTATCACGGGATTGCTGGGATATACAGATTCCTGGCATAACCTAGGCTAGGCATTTTGCATAGACTTTACGTAGCTAAATATCACTTTCTTTCACATTTGACGCAAGGACCAATATTTTCTGAAACTCTTATGTAGAAGAAGAATTACTCAAGAAACATCATGAGATGAAATTCTTCATTTTTGTTTCTTTTTAACGCAAAAACAATGTGCGTAAAGAACTAGAGCTAAAACTACACAAAACCTGCTCTAAAGGTTAACACTTAGAATCCTAGTTAGCACAATGTTTCAGTATAAACTCCTTTTTGCACTAAATTATCCTTAAGACTAGTGTATCAGAAAACACAAAATCACTTTTCACAATTTTTACTATTTAATAATTCCACAGCAAGCCTAATGGAATCGCAAACACCGATTACTGCATCGACAGATCAGAAATTACTGAATTCTAATCGGCCCACCGGTTGTGTTTAATTCTTTCCTCTAATCTCAGGACGGGTAAAATGTTTATTTTTCCCACGTCGGGCATTTTCTTTTCTTATCAAATGCTCGTTTTGAAATTGTCGTATTTTGCATTTCTTCATCGTGTGTTGTCATCCCGGTTTAGAGAGAAAGATCACCTTGAGGGGATCTTCTCGAATCGAAATCTCTCAATTTGACATTTTGGAATTTTGTAACCTAACCCCTAGACGACAGTCCAGCTTGTGTTTTGGTGTACACGTGATTGTTATTCCGAATTACTATATTTGGTTCTGATTCTCCGATCGAGAGAATAAATATTTCGCATCTCAGATTCCAATTGGATGGTGATAAGGCTTATGCCCCTTAAACATAAAAATAATCACGTTGCTGCTAGATGATAGGGCGACTCGTGGTAGAGGATGTGACGTACATAGAATTTTAATTTGTCTTTTTTATTCATAGATACAAAGCAAAACAGAGATTGAGAGTTGATTATAACTATAAATTCTGTTGCAAGTGAATTTTTCTAGTTTTCACTGACTTTTGGTGGTAAATAGATGCAACACCATCGACAAAACGACTTAAATGCACTGCGTTCCAAGGTGAACTAAGTGAAAGACTATTCAGATACTAAACAGGATGACCACAACCAGTGGGAAACTAAATATAGGAGTGCGTTGCATTTTATACACATGTGTACGAGAACACATATGATGAACGATAGTTGATTGTTTAATTAAACCAACAACGGTAGTCGGGTCGTAAATCCAGACGATGGGGGTGGCACTTTGAAGCCTAGATTAATAAATTCGATCCTGAAAGCTAAAAGGGTTTATCGTTTATTTAGAAATTGTGTGCAAGAGCATCGTATTTCATTCGACGAAGTGATTTGCTTGACCTAGCAGAAGGTGCAACGTGATATCCATAACATAGAAGACATATAAAGTCACACCAAGGCACTCTAAAGCTTTTTTAATTCTTTAATGGAATAATTCCCTAAAGAATGGGACAAGTAACAAAGAGCAAAAATAATGGTTCTACTCATACTAAGTAGTAGTGCACTGCATTGGCCTACAAAATTTCCCTGAATTTGTACAAATTTGACACTCATAGCACAGCATGTGATCACAGCTTGCAACTGATAGGCGGCTTCGAAACAAATGAAATAATTATTTCTGCTGATCGTGTTGGAAGTTATTTCAGGTGGCGTGACTCAGATGGTTCGTTGCCGTTTCCACTATAGCCTTCAACGCTATGAATAACTTTCGCTTTCGATAGCAATTCTCTGACCTACCTCCACTCTTTGGTGGGTCAATTGCGTATGTTACACACTCACCTGGGTCCAAATATAAATGGGATTCGTTGTTGGTCGGTAGACTTCTAATTTTGGTTTTCCATCTTCTGTGATTTGTCGCACATATGGCACTGAATGCCGGAGATTTTCACTTTTTTTGCTGCCCATTTCGTCCATTTCAAAGAACCGATGGCTATTAAGAAAGTATTTACTTAAGAAATTTTCAAATAAATTACTAAAAGTTTAAATTTTTACCTCTTTCTACTGTCGGTACTGACAGCACGTTGTGCTTGGAAAGCTTGACGGGCGGAGATATAATCTTCGTCGTCACTTTCAAGATCCTTAAAATCAATGATGACGGGTTTTGTGATATCCTTGTAACGATGAATTAAACGTTTCTGTTCGGCGTCACCTTCTTCTTCACTATCTGTACTCGATGTACCGGCAGTATCACCTTTAAGCTTAAAACTCACACGTGGGTCTAAACTTTGATGTTTGCGACCTTGGAAATCTTTTCGTGTTTTATGGAATTCCTCTTCAGATGATGAATCACGAAGTAAATCCTCGAGGAACGTTGTACCTCGGATGTCTAGGGAGACGTGTTTTTTAGCCTGGAACTGACGGCGATTATCATTAGCGAGGATGTTTTTCAAATCCTAAAAGAAAACAACAACAAACAAATAACTCCCATTAAATTGTGCTTCGATTTTGATGTAAATAGAAAGAACTCACCTTTAAAATTCCCTTATGATCGAAACTAACAGTCTTTTGCTGTTGGAACTCTTCCCGTTTATCTTCAAAACTATCTTCATCACTGCTGTCGTTATGCTTCTCGAAGGAAACCTTTGAACCCTTCAGCGATTGTTTGCTTCGGCTCAATTCAGAATCCGGTACAGCTCCACGATAATGATGGCTATGCCCGTGTGTCGACTGTGGCGGTGGTGGCAACGGTAGTGGCTGTAATTCTGTAGCACTACCCGTCAGCTTTTTTGTGCTAGCTGATTTTTGTTGCTGTCCAGCTGCTGTTGGTGGTTCATTAATATCTTCACCTTCCAAAATCGGTGCAAATTGCAAAGTTGGACTTTTATTTCGTTGCTCCTGAAACGAGAATGGATCATCGACGACAATTGTATCCAAACTCGTCGCTGTTGTTGAAGTAGAAAGTGATCCTTGAACTCGTTCGTAACCGAGATGGTCATCCTAAAAATCAAAGAAAAATAGACAAGGGTTTAGTTTTATTCGCTTTGAGAAAGGACAACAAGAACTGTTCTTTCCTCCCACTTACAAATAAAGAAAACCACTAGTCCCCAATCAAGACGCGTGCAAATCTTTTATACCATAAGCTCAAGAGATAATAAATTGCGATCGTCTTCTTCTTCCAGCGTTCATAAAGAAAACGTACAGCATTGTCACTTGTTGGCTGCATGATGTTCGTTTTTATATTCAATTAAATCACTTGTTCTCGTGTTTTAATCTTTTCCACAATTGTAGAGTAATTCTTAAATATTTATTTCTAAATGTATGTGACGCCTATAAATGAGACCAATAACAAAAATCCCAATCAAATGGTTTGCATTTGAAGCAAATCGCAGTAATCTACATGAATCTGGGAAAACATTTACTTCCAATCCAACTAACTGATGGACAATATCGCTTTCAAGCAAATTGATAAGACCGGGCGTCTTAAAATTAAACAAAAACAATTTCCAATACTTCAATACACTATCATTGATTACATACATCGCTATTGGCGGTCATCAGCTTCTGGTTTGGACCTGTTATACGATTGATGCTTTGTTCAATCTTTCGCTAAAAACCAAAAAAAAAAAAAAAAACAGACCTCAGACCGAAACATCACTGATATAGCGATGAAAAATTGCTTCAGAGTTGAGTTATTGGTTTTAACACCAAGTCTTATCAGTGAAATTATTCACCCATAGGCTGAACGTGCCCTTCATGGTCACTGTCTGGAAGTCGGAATTTCAGAAATTGTATGTTAACGATCGCAATGCGATGCACGCAAATTCAGGTAGTCATTATTTGTGCTGGACTCTGTCGAATTTGGACTGTTTAATCAATCAATATTATTATAATCTAATTTCTTTAACCCCAGGGCTACCATAGGGCGACAACAAACGTATTTCATCTTCCTCGGATTGCGTCTCAGTCGAAAAACGGCTTTTGATGTCATTTACTCTTCTCAGTATGAAGCCGATCTAATACCAGCCGATCCTACGCTTCCTAATCTACAAGAGTGTTTGCCATCATATGGATTCCGGCAGCCAGATCTTTGGGTTGTATCTCTGAGAGTGGTTCACTTTCACCTGCAACCTTCCTTTAAAGGTTTGACGGCGCATAACAATTCGAATTTACTTTCGATTCAAATAACTTTCCAGGTAGTTTAACTGATTGACCTCATTTATGGGCGTTTACCTCTAAATAATTGGTTTGATCCTCACGCTAGTCAAATCTCCTTTCACTACAACTGATTGACACATATCATTGGGCCCGATATTGGCATTTGCCAGCGAACGAATTTCATGGGTGCAAATCTGATCCAAGGTTTGCTTTCACCTTTAACAGACTTTACTGTAATTCGTGAAGGATCTTTAAGCCTTATTGTAGACCAGATCCATGGGTCTCGATCGGATCACGATCAGTCCGTATTCCAGATTTAAATTTTGAACCTATGCCTGACACTGGGAATCCGCCTAGCATTGCTATTATTAATCCATAACCCAGTTTATCTTACATTTCTCAAGCTCTGTCTTAATATGGATTTTTCGAGTCAGGAACATTTATGGCTCTTCGACTAAGGACTTAATAAATACGTTCAAAAGTAACTCAGTGAATAGTGTGTATCATTTAGGCCAAACCCACTTTATGAGCATTTACTAAGCAAGCCCAGGTCACTGTAAAAGGCGACAAAATCCCAGAAAGAGAATGCTTGCGGAAAAGAACACAAAGAAGGAGGTTAATCCATCAAAAATGTTCAAAACGATTGAGAAACCATGCACCGTGGATGCCGCTACTGATATGATCACAGAAACTATTCTCTTTGGAATGAGAAACTCTATCCCTCATCAGATGAAGAGTATCAAACCAAAAGAAAAGGCATGGTACGACTCGAGCTGTAAAGATGCTGTCAGGGTTAGAGAAATGTTTTTTTCGGTTCTACAAGACCAACCCGACAGAGAAAAACCGAAAAAAGTTCAAACGAGCCAGAAATGACTGTAACGCCTTTCTTAAGCGTGTAAAGTTCCAATACGACCAAAAACTGAGGCAAAAAATACTACGATGTCCCAAAGGAAGTAAACATTTTTGGTCGTTCGTCAAAAATATTAGAAATTCTGCCTCATCCTCCATCCCAACGCTCATTTACAATGACATTCCAGCTGTCAGCTCTTTGGACAAAGTCAATCTGCTTCCTGCACACTTTGCGGCTAGCTCAACACTCCCGGATTGTGTAGGCGGACACTTGAGTGCGTCGAATCTTCAATGGGACGAATCCACTTTCGCACTTGTGTAGTAGCAAGAGCACTTAAAGATCTTAACATTCACAAATCCGCTGGTCCAAAAGGTATATCTCCCCTCCTTCTGAAGAGATGTTCTTAGACGCTGGCAAAACGACTGCGTAAGCTTTTTCATCAATCCTACTCTCTAGGACTCGTTCCGAGAAGATGGAAAACAGCATTTTTCCAGCCCGTCCCTAAAAAAGGCAAATCTTCTTCCCTCTCCTCCTATAGACCCATTGCACTTACGTCCCTTCTCTCCAAGGGCATGGAAACGCTGATAAACCGTGAGCTAATGAAATGTCTCGAAACACAAAAACCTCTCAATGACTGACAGCATGTTTTTTGTACAAACAGCTCCACCGGTGACTTGATGGCATGTCTCACCGAAAAGTGGAACCAAAGTCTACACTAATCTGACGAAAGCAAGACAGTTGCACTTGATAATTCTAAGGCATTTGACAGAGTTTAGCATCAGGCTCTTTTGTCGAAAATGCGTGCTCTTGAGATCGATGACTCTCTTCTTCAATGGATTAGAAATTACCTTTCGGAACGTTGAATTCAGGTTGCCTTGGGCGGTTTCAAGTCTGATATTCACAAAATAAATGCTGGTGTGCCCCAGGGCTCCGTTCTGTCTCCGACACTCTTTTTAATTTTCATCAACGATCTCTTGTCTGCTACCTCTAATCCAATATATTCCTTTGCTGACGACAGTAGTCTCTGCTTTTCATATTCGTTCCCGGACTAACGTCCCTGCTCTTCGGCTGTAGAACGGGTACTATATTAAGCTCATTAAATTCTGATATTAACAGCATAACTAATTGGGGAACCACTAACAGAGTAGAATTTAATGCTAAAATTTCCATTGTCAATATGTGTGTCAATGAAAACTTACGTTGGAATGATCACATATTCGGTATCGTCAAAAACACTGCGAAATGTCTAGGTTTCTTCAAGCTGCGTAAGAAATATCTTACCCCCTCTGATCTGGCCTCAATATATAAGGCATTCATCCGCCCGAAATTAGAGTACAATGCCCACATTTGGTCCCAAAACATCTCTACACCTGATAAATAGGATTCAAAACCGCGCGATAAAGCTCATAGGTGATACTACGTACTCTGATAATGGGCATCCTAGAATGCCGACGTAATGTCTCGTGTCTCAGTCTGTTTTATCGCTATTTTCACCACCAGTGTTCCATTGAAATCGTCAGTAGCCGTCTCGCTATGAATGCTCATCAGTATACCTTCAAGCTCATATTCGGACGTACTCTAAAATATCGTGATTCGTTCATTAGCCATACAACTCGCTTATGGAATGCCCTGCCGAGCTCTCTATTTCATGCAAACATTTAAAAACAATGTGCATCGGTACCTCTCTTTTCTTCCTCTCAAAATTTCCTTCGCTCGCGCTGTGTACGAACATTTTAGGGGTTTTAAGCGCGCGCTCATTATAAAAAAAAAAAACCGAGTTTACCAACTAACTGACTATCTCGCGAGCTATTAAATTCTGCTATAAAACCGCTGCCGCCAACATCACAATACAACCAACGCAAACGAACAAATTGGAAAATCGTCGCTTCTAGGAACTAAATTTGCTCGACGAATTTTGCTTTATATCTTGATTTATGCGAGAAAGCAATCTCTAATTGACATCATGCTACAGACTAGTGCTTGAGATAATAGCTCAAGATTCTCTCACTTCTCGCCCTTTGTCGACGAAAATGATTTTTTTTTTCTAAATAAAATGCGTAAATCGTGCGTTCTATCTTTGCCACGGAACTACTAATGTAGAAGGCATTCTCCATTCTATTTTTATTCTACGATCAAGTTGAGCGGATGGGCTGGAAATGATGAAAACGTTGACAGTGAAACGCACATTATTGTAGGCGTTGTAAACTAATTCCGCTACATCTTGATCTTGACCTTTAAGTTCATCGAAATTTAAAGATTATTTCCTGAGACTTATAATCTCTCTAGAAAAAATTCAAAATCATATAACAAATCTAAGAATAGAACTTCGCATCTCCATATCTCTGCGAATGAACCACTGTATCGCCAACAAACTGCCGCATGACTAAGTGTTTACCTAATAATTATAGAACAAACTATCAGATACCGATATGACGATGCTTCCTTTCGAATACATTTGTAAATGTGCATTACAATTAGAGCACATCTCCGAATAAAAATTGCAAACGAATTATATAAACCAGCAAGAAATTCAATGTGAGTATGTTACGTCTTCTTGATTATTCATTTCTCTCTATTTGACACAAACTTTTCTTACAGAGTATATTCGAATATCTTTACCAGCGCACCGAAAAGGGGTAAAACAGAACATAATCAACAACATTGAACTACAAGAACTTGGCACGTGAGGTAGAATAGAAATAGAAACGCAAATATAAACCCACATCGCAGACAAAACTTATTGAAGCAAAGCGAAATGTCTACGAGTACTACTACTTTCTACACTCTGTTGTTGCTACATATTTCCAAGTACGGCCAACTCAAACAAAAATTTCAAATTCTCTACCGGTTTTTCTATTTTTATCGGATTCCACTTAATCAAGTCGCACAAAAAGTAATTGCCAAAAGAAAAGAAGGAAAACAAAGAAGTACCAAAATGGAAACTACAACTTGAACCAAAATGGAAACTACAACTTGAACCAAAAATGAGATTCATCACGTTTTTTTCGGTACTGAGTTTGTTGATGATAACACCAACAGCGTGTGAGGTTCTTCTTATAGCCAGAGCCACACCTCCATATGGTGTTTTGTACTATGGTATGTACGAGTACACTTCATGTGATAAGCTCAACGCACTTCTAATTTATATCCAACCACATGTGAGACGATATTTCCTGTTTCAAACTAATTACCCCACTTACTAATTGTTGAACGAGTTTTCAAGTTCAAACGACCTAAAAAAAAAATAAAAAATTAAGGCAATCAAGCAGTCTCAGAATTGTGCGACCAATTATCGCCTCTTATTAGACAACCTCAGTCGTCTAGATAAACTCAACGATTTATATAATCGACAAAGGTGAGATATAATCATTTTCGATGCAATTGATGTATTCGCCTGAAGATGCATTTCATATGAATACTCGCTGCATTATCGAATCGAATCGGATTGGATCAGTTAGTGTGTTAATTTAATTTAAGCCATTCTACACTCAAGTCGGTATTTTTAATTTCAAATCCCCACAGCATCCGATGTCGGTACAGTCGAATTCGAATCCTTTTGGAATGTGGAAGCTCAGTTTTCAGTTTGGTTGGATTTTTTTTTTCGCATATTAACACCGTCAAAGAAAAGATACACCTTTCTCAATTGACCCACCCAGAACCAGTTGGCTAATTTTGGAAGAATAAATTTACATTTGGTTATCACCACACCATCAATAGGTCTTCACATCGCCAACATCGTACTCGTACTCATACTCGTACTCGTACAACAGTCATTAGTGGGTGGTATAATTCGTTCGAAAAATGATTGCTCTGTTTAAACACCGTTTGGGATATAAGCATTCTATAAATAACGCCACAAACGTTTATGAGATGATTGGGTCAGATTAAATTTTCGACTTTTTTATGATTCCACTTCGTGTCGCCTTCTCGACGATAATATCATGTCTTTAAGATAGAACTACAATTGACTTTTCAATGCAATAAAACATGTGACGCAGTTAGATTTTTATTTATATGTGAATACGGTCCATGAATGCCCACATATTCGCAATTTTTGTACATTTCCATTCAACACAGATCGATCATTTCGAGTTTTAAATATGCAAATTCAAAATATTCAAATCCCATTCGAACGTAGATGAATTTTTGCCAACAGTTGTTGTGTTTCCACCAATAGTAAATTAATTTTTTTTTCACTTTCAAAAAAGTGTAAAGGTCAGTGGAAGCTGACGCATGCAAGCGGCATATACAGGCTCACACAGGCACACACATGCGTCGAGTGTTGTAGTTGAATTAACTTTTTCGAATAGAATTTGGTGATTGATAATAATATGAGTGTAAATGGCAAACGATTTGATAGCAATTCAGTTAATAGAGTGCCTTTTATTGAATGCTTTAGTTCAAATTTAGAATTAGAAATGTTTATCTCACCTTAGAAATTCATTAGATGCCTCTGTATGCAGTTCTATTGCCAATCTTAAATGTCAAATTAGTTTTTTTCGGAAGTCTTAACATTGTGGTTTTCATAGCTCACTTAGTTCTCAATCAGTTAAGGCATTTGAAACATCCGTGTAATGTAATTTGATGGCAAAACACAAAGTAGATGCCGAGAAATTTTAATTTCAAGAGCGACCGGAAGAAAGTCAAAAGAAATAAATGATCATCGCCAGAATAGTCACAAGAAATTGAATTGTGAATTGTTATACGTCAACGAGTTAATCATTATGGACTCCTTTTAACAAACGCTAATGGTTTTGAATCTCACATTACATATACCCGAAGTTGGTACGCAAGTCATTGCAAATTGAAACCTGACACTGAAGACACCAAGATACAATAGATTTGCAGAAGTTTAGGAGCTAAACATAGATTTACGTATGTACAACATTATAGCTAGAGCCCTTTAAAACTGATGTAAGCCATGTGTTCTTGTTGATATGTATATAGAGGTCTTTAGTGTTAAGAAGTACGCTATGGCATGCTGGTTATGTCGAAAGAGTCTTCAACAACATCAAGACGATGATGGTCATTGAGGCACTAGTTGATTGATTGCATATGCAGGCGCAGTACCTCAATTTATTGTAGTTGCCAGAAAACATTCTTTTTTAAGCAAAAGAAAGACTTTGGAACACTCGGCAAGGGTACAATCTATGCCGGGACTAACCGAAGCGCTCTTGGACTAACCACTATCAAGTCTAGACTTATCTCTTTGGGGGGATTTTTCATGGAACCATAGAATAACGAACAGAAACCGGCATCAGTGGGCGAGATAAACTCTCACAACTTTGTGATCAATTTGCGACCCTGGTTTTGAAGTTCCATAAATCAAGTAAAAGAATTTACCGCGGAAGTTATTTGTATTTGGAAGAATTATTAGCAAAAATGTGACAGAAAAATAGTGACAAAATTGTGGTTGATTGTAGAATGAGGAAACGAAAAGGAAGGTTAAGCACAAAAGGCAATTTTTTAAACGTCGATGGAAATTGTATTAGAATATTAGAATATAGCAAAAGCACGTGCAATGATTGTTGAATGTTACACAGGTAACATTTTTAAGATTGCTATCCAACAAAGAACAAACTTGCAAACTTATATTCATCGAAATAATGAAAGTAACGAAATTTGAAACAGGTGAAAAGTGAAAAAGAATGAACCGGAGGCGTTCGAAGTATCGAAAAACTCAATTTTATTCAATAAAATGATGTGAAATGGCCAGATTTCTAAATCATCGAAGGAGAAGCTTTCTTGTTCCACTGTATAGAGGCAAAAGTGACACGAGAAACTGTAACAACTACTGACTGGTGTGGTTTATGCAAAAATCAACAAAAATAATTACACCGAGTTGTAGACAGTTGATCAATGATGATCAGTGGCGCCAAAGTGATTCAATACGGAAGATCTGCGTATCATCTTTATTAATCAAGAAAAAGATTTGGACACAGAGTTCCGAGCCGAGAGATCTTAAATAAATGCTGCCAAGATCTTAAAAGGGATCGAAGATGTATGCACCTTGATTAAAAAGTTCCCGCACCACACCACCGTGTGGCGCTCCTATTATTCCGATTTGAGTTCTGTTTTTTTTTTTGTTAAGTTGGCAAATCTGTTGTTGACATTCCCTCTAAATCTTAGCGTCATAGCTTGACATTTGCAAAAGTTACGTAGCCAAGAGTACATCTATCTCTGTGTGTGTTGGCGATTTTTTACAATTTTAGAAATGGATTTAAATTTGCAACAACGAACGAGTATTAAATTTAGCGTAAAAAACGGATTTAATGGTGCGCGAACGTTGGAAATGTTGGAAAAGTATTTCGGCAACGATTCTCACGAGCGGTTCAAAAGCGGTCGTGAGTCAATCGAAGATGATGAACGTAGTGGCACGAAAACATTGATGAAGTACTCGTAAAAGAAATGTTGGTCAATAACCACAAATTAACCATCAGAGAGATAGCGGAGGACTTGAACATTGCCTATGGATCCGTCCAAGACATTTTGGTTAATGATTTGGGTTTCCGTCGTGAAGCAGCAAAGTTGGTGCCAAAAGACCTCAATTTCATGCAAAAAAGAGACCGTGTTGACGTCGCAAAAGACATGATTTGCGAGGCTGAATCCGATCCCACATTTATTAAAAGGATCATTACTGGAGACAAGACGTGGGTTTATAAGTACGACACGCAATCCAGACATCAGGCAAGTGGATGGCGTTCACCAAATGAACCGAGACCAAAAAAAGCACGTTGTTTTCAGTCAAAAAAGAAGGCAATGCTCACGGTTTTCATGGATTACAACGGTGTAGTGCATCATGAATTTTTGCCAGAAGGCCAGACAGTAAACAAAGAGTATTATACGTTTCCGTGAAGCAATTCGCCGAAAGAGACCAGAATTGTGGGCAGAAAACTCGTGGATTTTGCACCATGATAACACACCGTCGCACAGTGCCATCATTATTTGTAATTTTTTGACGAAAAATGCAACAAATACCATCCAACAGCCACCGAATTCACCTGATTTGGCTCCCTGTGACTTCTTTCTGTTCAATCGAGTTAGAAAACCACTACGGGGAACGCGTTTCAGCAACCGAGAGGAAGTAATGGAAAAATCGAAGGAAGCACTGATGGACATTCCGAAAACCGAATATAAAAAATGTTTCGAGGATTGGATCAAGCACTGGCATAAGTGTGTTGCAGTCGATGGGGATTACTCTGAAGAGGACAATATAGATTTAGATGAATAAACTTGTATTTTAAATTTTCTGAATAAATTCCGGGATCAAGATGGTATGTTAAAATTATTCGTTATGTCATATACACGACGACGCCAATCCAGCGCATTTAACATTCGCAGCATTGGAACGACCGCAAAAGGAATTTTATATTAAGGTTAGTGTGCTCCGTGCAAGGCCCGTTGCGTTTTAATATTGTGCATGAGGACTTCTCTTCTTTTCGTCAAAGATGACACTAACTAAGCAGCTCTTAATAATTGCACAAATACACTGCAATATATCGAGTTACGAGGACCCTTAAACCCAAGTCCTGAAATCTATTCTGAAGGAATAAAAATGCCAAAAATGTAAGTGTTTGGCATCGTAAGCAGAGGCTCGAATAAGGTCGAAATAATAATTGGATCACTCAAATGGATCATAACAAAACCGCGGCATACTGATAATATGATCCGAAATACAAAGAGTGATCTGCATATTGATACTCGTATATTTTCGAATATAGGATTAAATCCATGACGTGCAACATATCTCGCTTGAAATATCGTCTAGGTGTTCCAGGGAACTAGAACTAAAATCTGGAAATCGACAGAGCTTAAGAAGAGTGAATGCTTTAGAATGCACATATAAACAGCGGTCACAAAATTATTTGTATCTTAATATTCCGTCATAATTTTTGCATTTAAATTGGAAACTTTACTACGTTTATTAGTCATAAAGCTTATCTTTAAGTAGCAAGATCGTTTATTTTCTTCTTTTTTTTTTAAAAAAAGCCAATAAAGTAAAATGCAGCGAACAAGTGAACAACTGTGTCTGCGATAATTAATTGCGAGTATACGAGCGAGTATATGTAAGTATATTTAGGATTATGTCTATATAACGATGATTTCTGTAAAACCTTCGTAAATTTCCATCGGAATTTTTGTTTCATCAACAGTTAAATTTGTTTTGAGCTTTCACGTGCTCAAGGAATTACTGTTGTTGAATGGTTGATGGAAGGTCTTTACATTTAATTGACGGACGTGATTATTTAAAGTAGGTTTTGTGATGAAAGGACTTTTGAAAGTCACAATTGGGAGGATAAAATAGGCTAGACATCAATTATTTGTGTTCCCATTTCGCACGTGTGCGGTGAAAATCAACGAAATCATTCGTATCCATGGGGATCTACTGGGTATAACTGAATAAAAATGACGAATTACAAAGTGGCGGGGTGAATAATGTGAACTCTAAAGTATTTCTTCTATTTTCCTGATGAGTTCTAAACTCGATGTTTTTTTTTTTCCTTAATTGATAGAACTTTAAACTTTAAATTGAAAAAATAAAAGCTAATTGAAAATATTCAATTTTCATTCTCAAGTGATTTGTGCACGTCTTGTTGGTCATTTCATGGCCACTCGTTGCTTGTGGGTATACCAAAACAAAAACAAAAACAAAAACAAAAAGAAAAACAAAGAAGACCAATGTCCTCTATTGCTCTAATGCTCTACTTACCGCATCGGTGACCGTGCGGATGAGTTTATCCTTGATTTTCCCCATGGCGCTCGTTATTTGACCACTAGGCCGATTGTCTCTTCCACTCATTTTGATTTTATTTTATAAAAAAAAACTTTGATTTGTTGTGTTGAGTCAATTTATTTTATTCTCTTATAACAATATTGTGTTTATTATTGTTTTCTTTTGTTTGTTGTGTTTTTTTTTTTTGTTTATTTGTTGTGTTTTAGAAATTCACCACACTTTAAAAAAAGAAACGGTTGATGTCTCAACTTTTGAAACTCTCTACACTTGTATGATAGAAATGAAAGAAGTTTCGAAATTGTTTTATGCCTCTCTTTGGTTATCACGGGTATATGGTTGCACTATTGTATTTTCACTCTCTCTTAATGCACAAAGTCAGTGTTGCTACACTGATTAGTAGTGTTTGTTGCTTGTTGCATTGCTAGTGGGGTACTCAGTGCAAGTAACAACTTTCAGAAAATTTCAAGTGCGCCTTCGAATTGTTGCAGTTGAAAATGGTTTTTGTAATTGATGGTGTTGTTGAATTTGGTTTTGCTTTTGCGCTGATTGGTACTCGTATTGTTGTGCCCGCCAAAAATAATCCGTTGGGGCATTCTAATTTTGGAACACGTCCTCAAAAATTGTTTTTATTTTTTTTTATTATTCTTTAAATTCTTTTATTTCCTTTTGTTTTTATTTATTTTTTGGTTGCACACGCGAGAGGAGAAACCAATTTTCGAAACGATTTCGCGAACGTTACATAAAAGACTAAGTTGAAGTTTGAGTTTGAATTGGTCATGCAATTTTTGGTAAAAACGCGAAAAACCGGATCAATGAGATTTGGCTTCTTTTGGTTTCCTTTTTCCGTTCAAAAAAAAATTAAAAAATTCAAAAAAAAAAATGTTTCAAATTGCACTTAATGTATTGTATCTGTTGGATATTGTACACTCGTATACACTCGTTGTCTTTTGATTTTAGTTAAGGTTTACACGGTTAAGTAATTTTGGGTGTTTCTTTTTTACTCTGCTTTTTGTTGAAATTATTAGCGAAAGCAGTAGCAGTTTGGTGTTCACCTTTTTGAATTTATCCACAATTGAACTAAAGCGTGATATACAAACGATAGTCGCTTATATAGTCGCGGCACGAGCTGTGGATGGTGAGAGCTTTTGGATTCGTTTGGTTGGTGTGAGTGAGATACAATAAGATATACACAGAGAAATTCATTCAGTTTTTCGTGCTAGTGTGTACCATTTCGTCGTAATGAATTTGAGTTTGAGTTTTGAGAAGAGGTCGCGCGTTTTAATCGTAGTCGCAGCAGTAGTAGTTTCGTTTGGTTGTGAAGGTTTGCGGTTGGTTTGTGGGGTGCGATGGAACGAAAGTCTCAGAAACAAAAAGAAGGAACAAAAATTCTGTTGAGGAGGGCTTGGCTTGGCGGACAGGGGGTGTTTTCTTTTTTTTTTTTTTTATAAATTTTCGAATGTATGTACGAGTAGGTGTTTTTTTTTGCAATTTTTCACTTGTTCTCTTTTTTGCCTTCATTTTGTTGTACTTTTTGACCCACATAGGTTTTTTTTTTTGAAAAAAGTCTATTTTTGACAATTGGTTAAATAAACAAAAAAAAAAATAAATTACAATAAATATTTCGAAAAATTAAATATTAAAAAAAAACAAAAACGAAATATCATTGCTGGTGAAATCAATCAGTTCAATCTGAGAAAATTTGGTTCATTTCTTTGAAATAGGTTAGTACGTGCGTGAAGGAGAAAAATTGTTTGGCTGTAGTGAGAGCGATTTGATCACAAGTGCAATCTGTTTTTTTCAAAAAAATTTTTTTTCTATTTTACGCTTGGAAATGATCAGGTGCTGTCGAAAACAGTGTCCGGTTTTTAGTCGGAATTTCGCTATCCAAACATTACATATGCAGCGAAAATGAGGAGATGATGATTGAAATGAAATCTCACATCTGTTGCTTTGAAAGCGAAATGTGTGGAAAAATTTGATGGAGTTGACCTTGAGAATGATATTCAAATCCCGCGTATAATTTTCAGGTGTCAATGGCCGAAATGTGACCGTGTGCTTGAAATCGATCGTAGTTTTCATAAGCGGCACTATTTTTGAATAGATAAATGAATATTTTAATTTTAATTAGTTTTCGAAAAGATATCAACAATGAATTGAATGCATAAAACTGATTAGAAAAAATCATAAATTTTTAAGTTTGAATAATCGAGTAAGGATCGCTAAGATATACACATACACTAGCGAACATAAGTCTACATACACCTCCCAAATGGCATGTAATTGAATAAAATGAAAAGGTTTATGAAAGTTTCTATTGAGGCAAAGTAAAATAGACAAACTACAATACTTCAAATGTTGTGGTATAAAAGTCTACATACAGCTTATTACCACCAACAATTTATTTAATAAAAAAATAAATGGGAAATCGTAAAGAAATTCCACTTTCGGTAAGAAATTTGAGTGAGATATCAAAACTATTGAAATTAAATCAAAGTACTATCCAGACAATCATAAGAAATTATTATGAAAGCGGAACTATTCAAAATAAGCTCCGGTCTGGACGTCCAAGAATGCTTTTAGACAGGGACAATCGAGCAGTTTTGAAGGGAATTGGTAAAAATTCCAAAATAATTGCACCAAAATTGGCGGATTACCTCGCGGATTCATTAGAAAAAGTTGTTCACCCAATAACTATTTGCAGAGTCTTACATCGGGCAGGCTTTCGAAGCCGAGTACCACGGAAAAAGTCATTTAATTCTCCCAAAAACCAGGAACTGCGACGCGATTTTGCAAAGACCCATTTACGGGGGTAGACCCAAAAGTACCCGACCTGACGTATAGATGGCGGTTGTTGTTTAAAAAGTACCAACCTTATAAAGCTTAAATTTGAAGTTTGACGACGCTATGTTGTTTAGTACTTGTTCGGCATCCATCAATAGTGAACGCTCTCAATGAATTTTTAAATATGGAAAAAATTGGTCATCATCATCCAATCAACATAAAAAAGTTTCGGGGAGTCTGCTCCTTCGTTTACAACAATAAAATATTGGGTGGCAGAGTTAAGGCGAGGCCGTACGAGTTACCAAGACGAACATCGCAGTGGTGGACCAAATGAGGTGGCTCACCAGAAATGTTGAAAAAACTCCAAAAAATGGTATTGGATGACCTTTGATTGAAAGTGCGTGAACTAGCAGATACGGTAGGAATTCCAAAAAGCACTGTACATCGCATGTTGACTGAAGAATTCAACATGAGAAAGATGGGTGCCATAATCGGACAAAAATAGCGTCGATGTTTCAATCGAGTGTTTGGGGAAGTTTCACAGCACTAAAGCAGAGTTTTTACGTCGATTCATAACCATGAATGAACCATGGGTCCATCACTTCACATTCGAGATGAAGGAACAGTCAAAACAATGGACTCAAAGGGGAGAATCGGCTCCAAAGAAGGCGAAGACACTTCCATTTGCAGACAAGTTCATGGCATCAGTTTTTTGGAATGTGCGTGAGATATTTTTCATTAATTCTTCAGAAGGAAAAACAATAAACGACGAACATATTGCAGCGTTTGAAAGATAAAATCAAGAGAAAACGGCCGCATTTGGCGAAGAAAAAAGTTTTGTTTCATCAAAACAATGCACCAGTTCACTCATCCGTCATCGCGATGGCCAAAATCAATGAGTTAAAGTTCGAATTGTTTCCTTATGCACCCTATTCGCCAGGTTTAGCGCCCTCGGATTATTTTCTATTTCCGAATTTGAAAAAAATGGCTCGGTGGTAAAAGATTTGCCAACAGTAAAGAGGTGGAGTCTGGCTATTTTGAGGATTTTCACTATAAAAAGGATATCGAAACTTTGAACATCGCCGGGGGAAAAGGAGTCTACGTAGAGAAATAAACATATTTTCCCCAATTTTTTTGTGTTTTCTTTGTTAGGTCCGGTACTTCTGGGGCCACCCTCTAAATGAAGGTATTGAATTCTGGACAAAGATTATAATGGGTGACCAGATAGCAATTGCCAATGACATCGAACTGTCAAAATATTTAGTAAGATTTGCCGTTTCATCATGCAAACGTTTTACGCTTGCGAACGTGTGGAAATTATTAAAAATTTGTATTGAAATTCCAGCTCAATTGTAAATACGCAGCGCGAAATTCGTCGTGAGGTCGGTCGTCATCATGGCTTCAGTGTGCAGGCAACTCGTCGCACCGTGGAAAAGTTTGAGCGTGAGTACACTCTTTTAGATCTTAAGCCACCAACCAGACCTAGCAATCGCTGTGCGAAATGAAGAAAACATAGCCGCCGTAGCGGCCAGTATCCAAGAAGTCTCAAAAATTTCAATTCGTCGCCGATCAGTTGAATTGGGCATCGCCAGATAGTCAACCCCGCTTACTTTGCGGTTGGATTTGAGCCTAACATATATCCGTATAAAATTGTGCTGACGCAAGAATTGAAGCCGGGCGACCATAGACAACGCCGTGAGTTCGCTAATTGGGCGCTGGAAATGGTGGTCGGAATTCCGGATTTTGGCCAAAAAATCATCTTCTCGGACGTGGCCCATTTTTCGCTCAGCGGCTATGTCTACAAGCAAAATTTCTATTATTGGAGCGAACATAATCCACAACTGTTCGGCCTAGTATCAATGCATCCACAAAGATTGACTGTTTGGTGCGGTTTATGGCATAGCGGCGTCATCGGACCTTATTTCTTTCGAAATGAAGAAGCAGACACCGTTACTGTCAATGGTCTCAGGTATAGAGCGATGTTAACCGACTTTCTGTAGACAGAGCTCGACAACATCGATATATCCGAGCTGTCTTTGCAACAAGACGGCGCTACATGCCATACAAGCGATGCAACGCTCGAAGCTTTGAAAGAGAAATTTGGCTACTGAATTATCTCACGGCGAGCGTTCATCAATAGGCTGCCGTGATCATGCGATTTGACACCACTCGATTATTTTCTCTGCGGCTACGTCAAGTCCTTAGTCTACGCTAATAAGCCAACCACTTTGGACGAGCTCAAGGCCAACATTTGACACGCTATTGCCGAGTCATCAAAAGTTGGGCCGACCGCTTGAAGCACGCACAGCGAAGCTGAGGCGGCCATTTGAATGATGTTCTATTCCGCACATAATGACATGAACATAGCTTCAAAATAAGCCAGAATCAATTTTATATCTCACACCGTTGTTGATTTATTGAAATTTCCCTATCGTTCTTACCTGGTTATTCTTTATTTACGGATGAGAGTAAATATAACACTTTTGGATCAGCGCTGGACAAAGAAAAATATAACTTCTACAATCAAACATGGTGGGGATAACGTCATGGTTTGGGAGGCTCTGTCATCTACTGGAGTGGGAAATTTAGCCTTTATTGATGGTACTATGGACGGATATAAATATATCAGTAAATTGAAAGATAATCTAGCAACACTTGTGGATCGTTTAGGCCTGGGGCAAGACTGAGTCTTTCAATGCAAAGCACAGAGTTCTAGTAGTTAAGGAATGGTTGAAAAACCCACTACGGATTTAAACCCCATCGAGCACCTATTGGATGAAATGTAAAGAAAAGTTCGAAAATATGCCATAACCGGTGGCGAAACTCTAAAAGAAGCACTAAGAGAAGCTTGGTCAAAAGTAACCCAAAACTTGGTTATGTCAATGCCTCGACGTCGTCAAGCACATATCATAGCCAATGGAGGGCTCACCAGATACTAAAAAATAACGCGCCTTTTATTTTTGCTTTATTTACTTTTAGTATGTTGACTTTTGTTCCATCATATTCATTTTGTTTGTACTAAATATTGCTAGGTTTTGCCTCAATAAAAAGTCTCATAAATACTTTAATTTTATTTCGCATATATTTCTTCAATTACGATATATTTGGGGGGTGTATGTAGCCTTATGTTCAATAGTGTAATTCGTTCATTGGCAATTTGCCATAGAGACAAAATTCATTGATCATCTCGCAAACTTTTTGACCAGGTTTTTGCCTACGATTTGACTAAGGATGTCTAAAGTTTATCTAAGCATTTTCGCTTTTCAGCTTATTGACTTGTTTTTCTGAATATGACTTATGTTCGCGACCCAATTTCGGTAAACGCGAAATGTATGGATGGTTTTTCGATAGATGCCATACTTAACAAGCTGTCGTTTATATCTTAGCCTACAAAACACCAAGTCTGGAAAAAAACCTATGCTAATTGACTACTGTGGGGCGAATGTCACTATAGAAAGCAAAATGTTTCCTCATCTCAATATTCATTTCATAAATAAACACGACGATCATCTGTTGATCACCTAGTTGTACAAGGTATATGGTATCTACCAATATCTCAGATTTCACAAGAACCTTGCGGACCGCGTCTCTCAACCTTTTGGAAAGTCCTACGCAATCAGGATTAAGAGCTAGATATCAGCGGCATCGATGACAAGAAGTCGTCAAAAATGGTGCAACTGTGGGTTTGATGAAAAGTGCCCATATCAGTGTGCTCTAAGCAAACGAGGAAGCAAGAGCATTTCCAGAAGAAAAAAAGCTTGTATTGTAATTGAGAAAATGGAGTGATTCTACTTTATGAACGATGTTCGGAAGTTATAGGAGAAATAACGTTTCAAGGCCATAAGACGCGAACAGAAATCTCAGCAGATATGCAAGAAAATTTAATAAATTGACTTGTAGTCAGTGTTGAGTGGGACAACTCAAATTCTGCAGTCAGAGGGGACAATCTATTCCACTTGGACTATGAAAGCCAGACTTAAAGATAGCAATATCTAGACCGAAGTAGATCTAAACTTAACATAACGCTACACGCTAAGCTATTTAAAGCAACACGATGATGAAAGAGCATACACCAATTCATTTTCAAGATTCTTTGTCCGATTCACAAGAAAGAGAATCTCTTAGTTGCACCAGATAAAGAGGCATCAGTTTCCGTGCAATATCTTGTCAGCCGTGTTATGGGAACATTTCAACCATCTTATTGGCCTCTATAAGTGCGGGCTATGGCCAAATATTCATATCATGACAGATTCTAGAGAAAGACCAAAGCGATACTTATCATCACGTTTAACATGTCTGGTTTTGCTTTTCCACATTATACAGAATGACTATGGAGAAGGCGGATAAATCTAGAAGCTTTAAAGCGACACTAGAGAAGTACCCATCAGTCGCCTTGACTGACCTGATTCCTACCCAAAGAAGACAATCAACGTTTATAAGTCATCCAAACTTTCTATCTAAAATCCCAGTCACCTCCGAGTACATTACATGCGTTAGCCCCAAATTTTAGCCGCTATAACCGATAAAAATTCGAGTCGACTTGTTCAATGTTCACTCCATAATGTTGTCGTGCCCATGAACAGCGAAATGGCAGAAGTTCAGAGAATATTCCGAATGTACGCGTGTCGGTAAGACAAGACCAAAACCATCGCCCAAAACTGGAGTGCAATGCTGACCGGACATCTGGTCAGGTGCTCCTAAAACATCTCTGCACCTGCTAGATAGGATTAAAAACAGTGCGATAAAACTAATTGGTGATACTAATATCAGTCAATCAATTGACACCCTCGAACACCGACGTAATGTCTCCTGTCTCACTTTGTTTTATCGCTATTTCCACCACCAGTGCTCCATTGAAATCACCAGTAGCATTCCACCCATTCAAACTCTCAACCGTAACACCCGTCTCGCTATGAATGCTCATCAGTATACACTCAAGCTCATTTTCGGACGTACTCTAAAATATCGTAATTCTTTCCTAAGCCTTACAATGCCCTGCCGAGCTCTGTGTTTCCTGGTCGTTATAACTTGCAAACATTTAAAAACAATGTACATCGGTACCTGTCTTTTCTTCCTCCCTAAAATTCCTTCGCCCGCGCTGTGTACGAACATTTTAAGGGTACAAAAACCCTTTGAACGCGCGCCGATTATAACAAAAAAAAAAAAAAAAAGGCCGCTGTCAACCGATTCCACGTCGTTCTCAAGAGCTGGTCATTTCTCTAGCGGCCCCCATGGCGTATTTTACGAAATGGTTTGTATTTAAATAAAACACATAATAATTAAGATATCGGGCTGAAATTTATTCCAGGTGTAGTACACATGTTTAATTTAAGTATGGAACTCGATTTCGTGCATATGAGCACCGCGAGCACGTTTGCAGCGATCGATGCTTTGGAGCCAATTTCCCACCACCCTGCCACACGTATCGGCCGGAGCCTTGGCAATTTCAAATTCGATATCGTTGAACGTTGTTGTTGTTGTTGCTTGTTGGCATAAACCAAACACTTAACTTAAAGCCATATAAAAAAATCCAACGGCGTTAAATCTCATGAGCGAGGTGGCCATTTGACCGGAACATACCTTGAGATTACACGATTACGGAGCCTCCCCTTCAATAGATCAATTGTTTGAATAGCTCAGCTGTGTGGCATTTGACACCATCTTGTTGGAACCACATATCACTGATGGCAAGTCCATCCTATTCTGGTCAAAAATAGTCTTCGATCATGGCACGATACCGAACGAACGAACCCCATTGAACGTAACATGGCGATCATTTTCATCATCCGGCATGAAATCCACACCACACGGTCACTTTTTGGGGGTGAAATGGAATCTTTTGAAGCACGTGTGTATTTGTTGCTGTCCAATAACGCATATTTTGTTTATTGACAAAGCCATTAAGCCAGACGCCAATCGAAAAAGATTCGGTGCTTAAAATGATCAAGCGGCTTTAGTTCTTGAGTTAATTTTATCTTGTAAGGATGTAGGCTTAGGTCTTTAGAGATTCCCAAATCCTGTGAAATTAAATTTGACTGATTTGGCTCATTTTGAACTGAACCACATACGGCTGTGATATTTCGGTGCATTGTCTCACTGGCACAGGAACATTCAGTAGGGAATATGTTGAATAGCACGCACAGCCCGTTTGGTGGATTGATTATTACGACCGAAAATTGGAGTAAGCCCTCTTAAAGTTGCGACCACCGGCTTAGATTTTCTTTCGTGAGTTTCACAACGATAAAAACGTAAACCTTGACTGACGTTTTGACATTGACAGATAATAAAAAAATTTAAGGGTGCGTTCGTGTTGAAATTCAAATTTTTTATGGATTGAAGTTTTACGTCCGACCTAAGAACTAAAAATAAATAACTATCATGCACGTCGAATTTTTGCTGATTGGGCTCTATTGCGGATGAAAGAAGATTGGGATTTTCATCGTCCTCAGTGATGACGACAACTTTTGCTATTTGGTGCCGGATGTATCATTAGGATGCTTACAGTTAGTGGAGACCGCTATCGCTCCTTGTTATTAAATTGTTTGTGTATAAATTGGAACTGGAAAACTTGGAGACACAGCCCTTGCCACAATCAACTTATTGAAGACAAGCTTTGATGACCGTTTTATCGTCAAAAGTGGCCCTGTCATTTAACACCATTACCCACCTGGAGGGTGTGAGTGCTGCCGTTGGCCCTTATTAAGGACTCATCTGCCACCAAATCCTGTCCAACACCCTGACTTAGTGTTGGAGATCCCTTTACATCTGGTTGAAGCAGCTCATATAGAGATAACACTAATCCGACCCAACTAGAACTCTGCACGCCACCGTTGATTCCATCCTTAGAATTCATCCGTTGCCACCCGAAAACCAGAGAAAATGCCTTAGTGAAATGCCCCCCCTCTCCCGGAAGCTGCCACCATTGCTGGCCATTGGACCTTGTAAGCGAATAATTCGAGATTTTTATGTAAAATTCTCCTCAGGCTAGTTGGACTGATGTTCAGTTGCTGAGATCTTTGGCGCACACTTTCGACAACAGCTGCAATATTCTTTATAGAGCGCACAGGACGAATACGGAAATATGTTCGGTTACCAATCAGCAAACCAGTCTCACGAACTTTCTTCACAAACGTGCGTACATCAGCTGCAGTTGGTGCATTATTTCGACCGAAATTTCTTTTCAAAATTCGCACTGTTTCGGCACCACATCGTCCACTTTGGAAGTAACTTTGCAATATTTCCCAACGTTGAACAAGCGAAAATCGATCCATTTCGTACCGCGAGAATAAAATACTGATTTCCTGTAAATTTTTTGAGCGCATAAGAGCTGTCAGTGTCAAAATAAGATATGGTTCAAAAGGAAACCAAGAGATGGCCTAGCGTTTATAACTAATACTTTTATTTGGTTGTTTTTTTTTTTTTTGTTTTCCGTCAGGAATACAACCGCTGGGGGAAGTGTTCCCTCTAACGTCTGCATAAAATCCGCAATTTTTTTTCTGTTTTCAAGGAACTGACTGCAATTATTTTTGCAAAGTAACTAAGTGTGTTAGGCTTAAGCAGAAGAAGTATCTCGAAGGAGAGGATGAAACGAAAATTGTTTGATAATTTCGCATTCGTTGAAAGATATTTGAGCCCGATTTGGCCACAGTCCACCACCTAAGCTCTCTATCACTGATCATCAAAAAAGACGTATTGCAAATTTTCTCCTTTCGGCACACTCAAAAAAATAAAAAGGTTTCTTCTTTATCGCTGCGAAAAAGCATGTCACTTATGGCAGCAAGTAATTTGAAACTAGAATCACATAAATAGATAAAATGTTCGCTCGCTTCGCTTTTATGTAAATACTCGAAGATATCAGTTACTGCTGGCGCATCTTTCCAATTACAATCGGTCCCGCGTTTTGCGATCGTACGAACAAGCTTTCAAGGTTACGAGTATATTGCAAAACTTTGGCTCCTGAGTCAGCTAGATTCTACTCAGAGGGGGGCTTGTTTTTCTTCATGAGAAATCTGTCTCAGACTGAATTGATGGTCTTGGGCATTTATTTATTTATGTCGGCAATTTGGGTTCTTCGTTGGATTTGTAATGTTATACATTTGTATATTTTTGCTGGCTAAATTCTCAAGAAAACTTCATTGTTTATGAAATGATTTTGACAATTAGAGAGTTAGATGGTAAATAAGAATGACTAATAGGCATTCGTCCTTACTATTCGTGCAAAATCACATGAAAATTGTTACGATAAGCGCGGTGGTGGATGGTTAATTTGTTGTTATTTCCATGAACTCTGATTATTTTCAAGGTAGTTCAACGAATCAGAGTGGAAAATTTTCCTAATTTCCATATGTAAACATTAATGACATGCCGTGTGTCAAATCTGCTTGTAAAGAGTGTCCCAAAATTCACGCGAAATGTAAAAAACACAGTTTTTTAATTAAAGATTGTGAGAGCTTTATTGATTCATACAGTATACAGTATAGGGTTACGAGTATGTATGGCCTACATGGCACTACGCACTCTTTTGTCGATTTTTTTCATGACAGTTTTGTGGCTGAAGTTCGTTGATACAGTACTCAATTTGCTCCTTCACGGCGTGAGTGGTCGTGGGTTTGTTGGCATGAATCTTGTACTTCAAAAAATTCCAAAGAAAGACAGTCAAACGGCGTTAAAACGCATAATCTTGTCGGCCAAATCTGACCACCAAAAGGGGAAATTACACGACCAGAAAACGACTCATGCAGTAACTGAATTGTTTCTTGTTGAAACCACATGTTGTCCACATCCATATCTTGCAGTTTAGGCACAGAAAACTGGATCATCATTTCGAGATAGCGAGAACTATTAATTAGTATTGCTTAACTAGCCGCATTTTCAAAGAAGAATGGTCCGATAATGCCTTCAGCCCAAAATTCGCATCAAACTGTGACACGCTGTGGATGCATTTGTTTCTCAACATTCACTCGTGGATTTTCTGAACCTCAAAATCGACAATTTTGAAGGTTAACAGAGCCATCAATATGAAAATGAGCCTCATCGCTGAAGATTTGAATTGAGAACTGTAACTGCCACACCTTCATTATTTTTAAAATATTGCTCTACAATGAAATCGTGTTGTTGTTTCATGTAGCCCTTCATTTTTAATTACCCCCAACTGTCAGCTGTCACGCTGTATTTATTTTTTTTGTTGTTGGCAACACTTTACTTCTCAAATGGCGCGAAATTCAAATATTGCGTGCATTTTGGCACACCATTTATTTGATCTAGTTATATACTGTGCTATAAATCTCGTTGTACAGGTTTTTGGTGATATTTTTTGTACCTTGTCCCGCCAGTTTGTCTGTTTATTTAATACCGGCTCTGGCCATAAATCCAACCGAGCTAGACATTATGGTATCTGAAAGTGATCATGGTATTTTGGCTGTCTATGAATGACCTTTATTACGTAAATTTTGCCGAATAAGAGGAAAATCAATTGGCAAAAAGACGTAAGCAGACATGAACGTTAAATACCATATATCTTGATCGGTTGATTTACATATCTCGGTGTACTTATCTTAAAAGGATGACAAATCAAAGTAAACTTCAACCACTTTGTTTAGTTTGCATAGCAAGATATGTAATTCAAAAGTTAGTTCATTGGAGAGCTTAGCTTTACACTGAGAAGCTCTTCACGCCTGCGCTTCATATGAGAAGCCAGCTGTCAAGAAATATGGTAACGTTCTGATGGGGATTTGTCTTTCTTGTCGCTAATTAAGCCGCCTCTGCTGCAACCAATAAGCAAAGTGAACGTCGTTGGTCGAAATAATCAGAGAAGATTTTGTTTTATTTCTTTATAATTTGCGCGCGGTCAAGGGATTTTGCGTACCCATAAAATATTTGCAAACAGCGCGGGTGAAAGAAAGTTATGGAGGAAAGAAAGAGAGAAACCGATGCACGTTGGTTTTGAATGTTTGCAGGTTATAACGACTTGGAAATAAAGAGTTTGGCAGGGCGAGTTGTACGGCTTAGGAAAGAATCACGATATTTGAATGTACGTCCGAAATTGGGCTTAAGGGTAAATTGATGAGCATTCATAGCGTGATGGGTATTACGGTTAAAGTTTTAAAGGGGCGGGATGCTACTAGAATTTTCCTCGGAACTGTGGTGGTTGGCGATAGAACAAGGTAAAGCAGGAGACTACGTCAGTCTTAGGGGTTGCCAATTGACTGGGAGATATCTAATCACCTATGAGTCTTATCGCACAATTTTGAATCCGATCTAACAGGTGCAGAGAGGTTTTAGGAGCACCTGACCAGATGTGAGCACTGTAGTCCAGGCGGATGAATGCATATTGAGGGCAGTTCAGATGGGATAAAATATTTCTTACATCCCTTGAGCGAACCTAGACTTTTCGCAGCATTTTTGACGACATCGAATATGTGGTCATTACAACGTAAGTTGTTACTGACACATACTATGTTATATACCGAGAATGGAAAGTTTCGACGATGTAAGTGCCATTCATGGACGATGGCAGCATTGAGTCTTGGAAACATTCGATTCCACTCCGTTGACAGTTCCCCAATTGGTTATGCTGTTAATATCGGAATTTAATGAGCTTAATATACGCTGCCGTTCCCGTTCTACAGCCGGAGAGCAGGGGCGTGAGTCCGGGAACGATTATGAAAAGCAGAGAATGCTGTCATCAACAATGGAATATATTTGATTAGAAGTAGAAGACAAGAGATCATTAATGAAAATTAAATAAGTGTCGGAGACAGAATAGAGCCTTGGGGCACACCAGCATCTATTTTGATGCTGATGCTGAATATCAGACTTGAAGCCGTCCAAGACAACTTGAATTGAAGAGAGTCATCGTTCCTAAAAGCACGCATTTTGGACAAAAGAGCCTGATGCCAAACTCTGTCAAATGCCTTAGAAATATCAAGTGCAATTGTCTTGCTTTCGCCAGATTGATGTACGCTGTGGTTCCACTTTTCGGTGAGACATTCCATCAAATCACCAGTAGACCTGTTGCTACGAAAACCGTACTGACGGTCATTGAGAACTTTTCGTGTTTCGAGATATTTGTTTTCCTTGACCTTGGTAAGAAGGGACGTAAGTGCAACGGGTGTGTTGGAGGAGAGAGAAGAAGATTCGAATTTTTTAGTGACGGCCTGGACAAATGCTGTTTTCCATCTGCTCGGAAAGAGTCCTAAAGAATAGGATTGATGAAAACGCTTACGCAGTGGTTTAGCCAGCGAGGAAAAACACCTCTTCAGAAGAAGGGGAGACATACCATCTAGACCAGCGGATTTATGTATATTAGGATCTTTAAGTACTCCTTCTACTAAACGAGTGCGAAAGTGGATTCGTCCCATTGAAGATTCGACGCACTTAAGTGTAGGCAGGGACAAAGCACAATCTGAGAGTGTTGAGCTGGCCGCACAGTGTGAGACAAGCAGATTGGCCTTGTCCAAAGAGCTGACAGCTGGAATGTAATTGTAAATGAGCATTAGAATGGAATATGAGGCACAATTTCTGATGTTTTTGATGAACGACCAAAAGTTTTTACTACCTTTGGGACATTGCAGTATTTTTTGCCTCAGTTTTTGGTCGTATTGAAACTTCACACGCTTAAGAAAGATCTTGCATTCATTTATGGCGCGTTTAAATTTTGTCGGTTTTCCTCTATCGATTCAGTCTTGTGGGACCGAAAAAACTATTGCCTAATCGTGAAAGCTCGAGTGGTTTTGGTTTGATACTCTTAATCCCTCATTCCGAAGAGGATAGTGTCTGTGATCATATCAGCATAGGCGTCCACGTCGTTATCAAGGAAACATAACCACCAGGTTTAGTTCCTGACGAAGCTGTCAAGTCCGCTCCAATTGGCTTTCTCGCATTGCCATATGGTTCTTGTAGAACTCTTTTCTCTAACTGTGTGGTCGGTATAACGAGAAATTAGGTGATATGTTACTGTGGTCCGACGAGCCTAGAGGGGATAGCAGATCGACCTTGTAACATACTTATCAGGGTGAGAAATTAAGAAGATGTCCAGGGTGTTGATGATATGACTATCAACGTCTGGTATTCGCGTGGGCTCATTTACAAACTGGATCAAGTTAAATCTCAACACACCGTCCTTCGAGTGTTGTCTGTCCAGAATGTCGAAGCTACCCAGAATTGTGTATATTGAAATCGCCCGTAACTTCAGATCTGAGTGGCCTGAGAGGTATGGGCGTGGATCTACCTGTATTTCACTAAGTGCCAAAATAGCTGGCCTGTGGACGTGGACGTACGCAGAGAAGTAATTAGTTCTCAGCCCGCGTATATTTGCAACATCCGCTCTGAATTCCCGAAACCTTACTACAAACAAACAAAGCTAAGCAAAGGTGTGAAGTGAAAATTCGAGGTTGGTTTACCGAATCAAACTGTTGTAGGTGTTATGCCCTTACAACCATGAGAAACAGTGCACCAACCAAATTTTCACTCACAACCCGCTAACTCGCTATCCATCGGCTGTTACATGGTCTCAGTCATTGCCTTTGCAGCAACAGCAGTAACTGAGTGTAAGCAACAGATCTGGGACCAAGGGCAGGCGATGGAGGATGCTCTCACTACGATCTTATTTATTATTTATAAGATCAACTCGGCACTGATTTAGCGCCTTTCTCTTTGATACTTCCGTTACCATGAATATCATATCATGTCGCCTACAACTTAGATTCTGTCATATGCCTCTCTGCTTGGGAAGACACAGAAGAATGGTATTTCGGAGATATTATGTCTCCGAAATACCATTCTTCGTCTTATCAGTAGTGCAGCCCATACCCGGTTCATTTGATTAGATTGAGGTGGGCCCCTTAGGGTTTGGTTTCCAACCGTTCCGAAGTTCTAAGGACAGAAAACTAAAGATTATCCCCAATTCCTTCGGTTTGGTCTATTGTCAACAGATGAAATTGTTGGTTGCCTGTCTTATTTTTGGATTACCACCATATTATCCAACTGGAAATTAGAATGGGCCTGGCACTTGGGTGCCGACTTTTTCAGAAATATGCAGCTACAAGTGTAGAAAGGGATCGACGCTTTCTTTCTACGTTCTACGACTTTTAGATAGTCTCCTTTTTATCATATTACGACGTCTAGATGTTTTGCACTTTTCTGTTGTGTACTCTGTACCACCACTTTTATGATACACTTGTATGTATGCTCGTACGATTGATGAGGCCAATACTTTTTTTCTGAGACTGCTTGAAGCAATATAGAATTTTTTGTGTGACATTGCGCTTAGCGCGATTTGTCAGCCTACAATAGTTTTCCAATTTATAAAATGCTCTGACCTGCTCTAACCACTTTAGTTCCGCCAATTCATGTTCCATTATCATTATCGTGGTTAACTAAACATTTTGTTTTCGCTGCTCTATGACATTTGCCGCAGGTTATCGCTCAAGTGTGGTTCTGTTATTTTCCGCAAGATAACCATTCATTATGACGCATTTAAAAATGTGATGCAATAAACCTTTTCTAAGCTAGAATTTTTTAAAAATATGTTAAAGGCTTCAAAATGAGAATGTATCCATCGTATTTAAGGCTTATACGTGAAACATCGAGACTTCTCAGTTGGCTTAGTGAAGAACAAGCGTATTTTAATGTAAGATACGAAAAACGTTCAAAATATTCTCCATATCATCATACAAAGTCACAAAATGTTCAAATAATTTTTATTATATAAGCGGAAAACTGCTTCCTTCGGCAGGTGATGAACATACGTTGTATCTGCAGTAATAATTTGGTCGAAAATTCTTGACGAAGACTTACTACAGAGTTACAAGAACTCCTGGAAACACAAGACTCGCGCTTATTTTCGAGGGGCTGCACGGTGGTCCGCAGGCGGAAAAAACGTCGAATATAAAATATGTAAGTTGCATAGTACCGTTATATGATTTTTCGATTTTACATATATCTATGTATATGCAAAGAAAATGTGTTTTTTTTTTTTAATCATTTGAGTCTGGAATACAGTCAACACAAAGTGGCTCTTCCCAACATTTCCGAAATTTTAAAGTAGCAGTTGTGATACGCTTATTTCCTTTACTGACATCACTTGTGTTTATAAAAGAAAACCTTAATTTTATTAATTGGATATTTAGCTTTAACAGTACAATTACGTTCACCAAATTGTTCTACTCGTATTAATCTAGAAAAAGGGCTCTTAACTGGAGCTACCTCCGAAGCGAGTCTTTCACGCTTTTTAATTACCTCACAAATCCGGACACTTTGTTGTTATTTACAGAGATTCCTTCTTTTCTAGGTGAACGATGAATGTGGATAAAGAATGAGACGAGTTGTCTTCGCCAAATGCGGCCGTTTTTTCTTGATTTCATCTTTCAAACGCTGCAACATGTTCGCCGTTGATTGTTTTTCCTTCCTGAAGATAATCAATGGAAATTAACCCACGCGCATCCCAAAAAACTGACTTTGCTTGCAGATGAAGCTGTCTTCGCCTTCTTTGAGCCGATTCTCCTCTCTGAGTCCATTGTTTAGACTGTTCTTTCGTTTCGAGTGTGAAGTGATGGACCCATGTTTCATCCATGGCTCGGCTTTATTTCTGAGAAACTTCGCCAAACACTCGATTGAAACATCCTCACGACGCTGTTTTTGTTCCATTGTGATTAATCACAGAACCCATCTTGCGCACAGCTTTCTCATGTCGAATTCTTCAGTCAACAAGCGATGTACAGTGCTTTTTGGAATGCCTACCGTATCTGCCAGCCAATATTTTATTGTTGTAAACGAAGGAGCAGAATCCCCCAGAGTAGAATCCAATTCGATTTTAATGTTGGTAGGATTGAGGCCTTTCAAATGAAAGTATTGTATCGCATAACGATAACCAATTTGTTCCTATTGATGGCGGCCGAACAAATATAGAACTAAACAACAAACTTCAAATTTAAGCTTCATAAAGTTGGTACTTTCTATTGTACAATTGTCTTTCTTTTTAAACAACGACGGCCATCAATACGCCAGTACTTCCGGAACTATCCTCGTATACTAGAAGGGTGACTAAAGTCTGCCGAATCTCTGTATGGACCAAACAATTACGATTGGATTTTGCAAGAGGGTTTTTTTTTATGTTCGTAGGTAGGTAGAAAACCTTCATAGGCACTATGAGAACCCAACCTCTATCAGACTACGACTAAGTAGTTTAAGCTTCTGCAGTTTATCACGTTTGGTAGGTACCTTTCCAGCGAGGTACCACAAGCGTGGTATCTCGTCCAACGTCTGAATCATTTCCTAATTGCAATGATCCGCAAGACGGGTACGAAGTTTGTGAGCAAAGCTTGTTACTTCGACTTCCACGGTAGCAATTCCTAGATCCCTGTGAATATCGCTATTCCTTACATACCATGGAGCATTCACGATTTCACGATTACTCTTAGCACTTTGTTCTGAAATTTCTGTAGTATCGACATATTGTTTTGTTGTATACCATACGTCCAAGACGGTCTTAGCCCTTGCTTATACAAAAGCAACTTGTCATGTAAGCTTAGTGTCGAATATCTGCCGATAAGCCAATTCATTTCTCTAAGTCTGGTTTCGAGCTCATCACGCTTCTTTTTAACGTCAGATTTCCACTTTAATTTCGCGTCTTTTGTAGAGTCATTCCCAAATACTTTGTCTCGTTTGCGTACGGTATTATTACCCAATTGATGAATAGGGGTAAATCATTAATCTTTCTACAAGGTGGCGCAAGAGTTGTGACCCGATGTTCTTTGGCTGTGATTTTTTTATTAATCCGAGAAAATGATATCGGCTAAATGATGACCAGAATTGATCACCATTCGGGTCCGATTTGTGGCATTTTCCATCACTCCTGCCAGAATTTCCGGCGATAGGTCCTCACGTTCTTGGCGGATATTCTTTTTCAGGGCTTCAAGAGTCTGAGGCTCATTGACATAGACTCGTGACTTTAAAAAACTTCTACAAAAAGAAGTCTGGAACGGTTAAATCAGGCGATCTTGCCGGTCAGTGCAAATCGCCAAAACGAAACGAGAGATTAGGCGGCTCGGAAGTGCAGCCCTCAGAATTTCGGTTGTGGCTCGTGTAGTAAACGCCGTTGCTCCATCATATTGGAACCACATGTTCTCCAGTCCCAATTCATCCAATTGAAGAAGGAGAAAGTCGTATAGCCCGCGGGGTTTTCGAAGAAATAAGGCCCGATGACGCCTCCAGCGTAAACAGCACAGCCTGCAGTAACTTTGCGCGGGTTTAATGGTTCTTCGTGGGTTATACGCCGATTTTTGGTGTCCCAGAAGATGGAAATGGGCCTCGTCGCTCATGATGATTTTGGATGAAAAGTTTGTCCGCTTCGTAGTCGAGATTCAGAATGGCTTGAGCGTAGGTTACACGCGCTTTTTTTTTTTTTTATAATTTACGCGCGCCTAAGGGGTTATGATACTTTTTTACTGTTGCCAGAGCGCGGGCTTGGCGGTCAACAGCTACCAACTGGTGCACTGTCTGTACTTTGTAAGAGAACATCTTACAAATTTCTCTGTAAAGACCTCCGATTGATGCCCAATTGAGTGTCACGTCATCTGGTCGATACTCCGGCGTCTTTTGCGATATCTACCACATCTGCGATATTCTCAGCAGAATGGTTGCTCCGGGGGCGGGCAGACCTTGCGGCATCTCTAGGCGATCGGCTAAACGTCGTAGTGATTGCCCAATTGGCGTTGGACGACCGGGAAATCTGCGCTGAAATTCACGCTGCGCTAAAACCGCCGTCGAATTATTCCGCAAAAAAATCGTATTCCGCGTTCTTTAGGAGTATAGCGATTCATATCTTGTTGACATGTGTTTTGTATCTGCTTACTTTACAAACGTCAAAGTAGAATGGCATTTGTCGCCATTTGCAAAAATTGTAGCATTTTCCGACAGGGTGATGTCTCTTGCGCTACCTACATACTCGTAGTATATGTAAAATTGACGTGTGTAGACTTCGCCAGCTCTTCGTCCACTAAAATATTGAGTTCAAAGCCCGTTGAAGTTTTCCCGACGAAGATTCCACTGTTTGTCCCGTCACGAATATGGCTACCACAGTATCTTGATCTTGAGGTATATCTGTTGTATACAGTAGGAACAGGTATGGGCCGAGAACGCTTCCTTGTGGAACACCGGCCTGAATTTCCTTGAATTCTGAGTATTCAGTTCCATATCTGACCCGAAACAGTCTGTTTTCAAGGATTTGTATGCACTTTGTCTGGTAAAATTTGTTGTAGTTTATAATTCAGACCTTGTCGAGGGCTTGCGATACGTCGAGAAAAACGCCAGAACATATTTTTTTTTTCTTCTAGTGCGTTTTTAATTACGCCTGTTACGTTTGTTATTCGGTAGATCTGATCGATTGTGGAATGTTTGACCCTAAAGCCAAACTCGTGATCTGGGATCAATCGTCTTTCCTCAGTTATCGGTATCAATCGTTCAAGCAGAAGTATCTCGAAGACTTTTGAAACTATCGGCAAGAGAGATATAGGTCTAGGTTTTGTCATAGAAGCATAGAAGTATTTGATCTGTAATTAAATCGTATCCTGGAGCCGTATTATTTTTCACGTTTGCTATTGTCTGCCGAATCTCAGGCAGTGATACATATTTAATTCTATAGCTGTCGGAAGATACATGGACATTAAGTTCTTCGGCCAGTTGTCGTCCTCGAACGGTTTAAAAGTTACTTCCAAATGCTCGGCAAATAAATTCGCTTTTTCTTTGTCTTCTTTTGCACATACGCCGTTGTATTTTCTATCTCCGAAGTGGTTGTAGATAATAATGAGCTGTTTTTGGGAAAATTATAAAAAATACTCTAATAAAGAACATATCAAAAGCCTTTTGTAAGTTATTACTGCAAGTTTTTGAAAAAAGTATGGCCTCTGTTTTGTATTAAAAAAGATTTTTGCTTAACTTATTGTACACTGTTGAACAGAAAACGTGTCTAGCTTTCCAAAAACATCATTTACTCTATGGAGTGAAAAGTGACATCCTTGACCGCCAGAATGCACTGCTACTGCAAAAAAGGTTATGGTGTCTTGAAGTCCATTCATATTTAGGCAGACATGCCAAATTTCAGTGCGATACTGTCTCTAGTTTTGCTGTCAATGATTGTTGTTGACGTGTTTGGCATCATGTTGAGTATGGACAAAAACGATTTTCGTTCTCTCATAAAACATTATTTTTCGAGAAGCAAAACGGCGAAGGAAACAAAAGGAAAGTTGGATAAATATTATGGGGCTAATGCTTCGTCAGATTGCACCGTCAAATATTGGTTTCGAGAGTTTCGTGGTGGCCGCAACTCCACTACCGATCAAGCCCTCAGCGACAGGCCCTCCGATGCGGTTACAGAGGACAATATCAAAAAAATATATGAAATGGTGTTGGCTGACCGGAAAGTGAAGGTGCGCGAGCTAGCAGATACCACAAAGATTAGTACTGAGTGCACACGCCATATTTTGGGCAATATTCTGCATATGAAAAACTTATCCTATCGCTGGGTGCCGCGCATGCTTACTCCTGACCAAAAACACGAACCCGATAGCACTTCGAAAGAGTGTTTGGACTTGCTGATGCGGAATCGGGCGGACTTTTGGCGTCGATTGGTAACTGGATTTGGATATCTTCCCAAACCTCAAAAGATGGCTCATCAATAAAAAATTTAGCTCACGCGAGGAAATCATCGACGCCACGGACGAGTATTTTGCAGATCTTTCGGATAATTACTTTTCGGACGGGATCAAGAAGTTGGAAAATCCCTGGAATAAGTGTATCAAACTAAAAGGGGACTATTTTGAATAATATAAAAAAACATTTAAAAAAAAAAAAAAATGTTTAACTTCCAAGGAGCTCACTTTTCACTCCATCTAGTAATTGATCAAATTCCATTTGTTCGATAAAGCGCTATACAACTTTAAGTGATTTATCGCAATAACTTTGTAACGTATGTAAGTTTAAATCAGTTAATTCAAGGAACTAACTACTTAAGATTGAGTTTATCGCGATCTCTGGTGTTCTTCACTCTAATACGTTGAGTCATTTCAGCAATCAATTCGGATGCGAATCCCTGTTTACCTTTATTTAATCTTCTTCACAGGCAATAACAAATCTTTTTTATTACGCGCTGGAGTTTGCTCTTAGTGGATCCAAACCAGTTCAAATGACTTTGTGGTAAGTGATCTAATTCAGCTTTTAGTGACGTGCCAGATGATAGAGTGAATATGAATCATAATATGTACGAGTACGCGTACGCGTAGTACAGAAATCACAATTTCTCATAGCTGTTTACCGTAATTTACAAGCTGATTTAGGGAGAAATGATCGTAACACAGTGACCTAATTCGAAGAGACTTGAAGTGTTGCGGATAATGTGAAACCTGTGCGTCATCGTAACGTACTCGTATGTACTCGTATTTTCGGTTGAGAATTTTGTCGTTAGAATGTTCAATTATAGGGTATTCGAAGCGCTAAGCGGTGCTTTATGACGAGTCCATACATACAACATACAATTAATACAAGAACTCAAGCCTAGAGACTATGGACAACGCAGAATTGTGTGCTGGAGCCAGAATCTGTTGATACTGATTTTTCAAAGATAGTCTGAGGTACATTTTCACCTCTCTGGGTATGTTAGTCAGCAGAAATGCGGTATATGGAAAAAAGAAATCCTCAAGCGATTAAAGATACTATTATATCCAAGTCAGTGCTTCGAGTGCACTGTGGGCATACAATGTCATCGGTCCTTACTTTTTAAAAAAAATTATTAAGGTCAATCACTTACAGTAAATGGCATGAAAATCGACTATTTTTTGGCTTGAATTCGATGAGGATGTGGATGGTGCTTCATGCAACACAGCGTTCGACACGATGGACGTTTTTCGTTTAAAATTTGATGGGGGCATCATAAATTTGCCACCAAAATCTCGTGGTCTGATGTCATGGGATTCTTTTTTCTGGAGCTCCATAAATAGTCGTTTGTATGTCCAAGCATTTGAGAGTCAACATACGTCGAGTCATAACCGAAGTACAGCTGAAAGTGTGCAAGTGCTGGAAGAAATTCAGCGGAGGACATTTGGCTGATATAGTGTTTGATACGTAAGAGAACTAGCATTAAGAAAATTAATGTTTTTTTAAAACATTACTCATACAAATTGTACTAAAAAAAAGCTGTATGACCTGGAACACACGCATCAACGAATAAATCTCTTAAAGTTTTCAAAAAAACAGGGCGGTACAACCCAAGCGTTATATTGAAATGGTGATATTAATGTTATAACCAAAATTGTGGTTTATAAAAAGAAATTAAAATTTGATAACCCTGTACAATAGTTTCAATTGTAACGGATGCCTCTTTAGTCGGGGCAATTCAGAGAGTCTCATATTTTAAACCAATTTTGGTGTTCAATTCGTCAGGTATTAGTGGGAATGATATATTATATGTATATGTACTCCTTACAAAGTCAACTCCTATTACTTAAGTACGCGGTGACTTTTTTTTGTATAATAAGCGCGCGCTCACGGGATGTCGAGGTACGTTGGTTTTGAATGTTTGTAGGCTATAACGACTAGGAATTAAAGACTTCGACCGGGCATTCCATAAGACTTATTCAGCTTAGGAGAAAAATCATGATAATTCAGAGTACGTCCGAAGGTGGACGTGAGAGTAAACCGATGAGCATTCATAGCGAGAGGTCACACGTCGTCGTTTGAGAGTGTCAGTTGAAAGGGCAATATTAGCGTCACCTGTGAGATGTATCGCACTGTCTTCAATCCTATCTGTGACCTCCATTTTGGGATGAATAAATGCAATACACTCATATATTCAGGACAGATCAACGGGGTGCAGTATATCTTACTATCACAATCTTTGACGACATTGAATATGTGATCATTCCAACATGGATTGTCAATAACACACATTTCGAGAATGGGAAGTTTTTCAATTTCGACGATGTAAACACCATTTATACATAATGGCTGGAAACTTTTAATTATACACAGTTCCCCAACAAGTTAGGTTAGGTTAGGTTAGGTTAAACAGGGGTGTGATGGATATGTCATCACACAGACACTAGGCACCAAAACGGGCCCATCGCGGTCCCTGTAGAACCAATTGAATTTGCCTTCAAATGGCAAAAACCTAAACAATCGCCCTGGTGAAACACCCATTTTTATTGCAAAACCCAAGAAGGCCTTTGAAATTCGTGCCATCTATTTCCTCTAGGTTTTCGAAAAAGTATTTCCCCTAGAAATTTTCTTCGACTACGAGATGTTGCCTCGCATTCACACAGTATGTGTGTTATATCCTCAACAGCTTGCAGATCACCGCAAATATCCATATTGGACAATTTGAGTCTCTTTGTGTGCTGACGCAGGAGACAGTATCCTATCAGGGTTCCTATTACTGTCCTTGCTTATCTCTGTTTAATTTTATTAACTTCCTAGATCTTTTGTCGTCAAAAAGCAGCCAAAGAGCCTTGGATACACTGTGTCCTTCAAGACTTGACCACCTTAGGTTGGCAGTCTTTGTGAATTTTTCCTCGATAATGCCCCTCACTATGCAAGGCAATTTGGCAATCTTACTATTGTCGAGTACCCCTCCTTTTCTCACAAGCTCGTCCACTTGTTCATTTCCTTTTATACCACAATGTCCTGCCACCAGCACAGTCTTACCCGGTTCTGACTGCATAGTGTCTTGTGCCACAGCCCCTGACTGTATCAGAGTTGAAAGCAAGTTATGCTCATAACATCGGAATTCAAGCTACCGTTAGTGTTTTACGGCCGAAGATCAGGCACACGAGCCTAGAAACGAATATAAAAAGCAAGAGAACCTCTCTAATTAGCAAACGAGCGTTCTGGATTACAAATGGCAGACAAGAGATCGTTTATGACAACTAAAAATAGTTTCGGGAACAAAATAGAGCCCTGAGGCACACTTATTTTGTGAATATCAGGCTTGGAACCGTCCAAGACAACTTGAATTGAACGTCCCGCAAGGTGATTTCTAACCCATTAAAGAAGCGATTCATCGATCCTAAATGCACGCATTTTCGACAAATGAACCAAGCTCTGTCAAATGACTGTTAAATATCAAGTACAACTATCTTAATGTCATCAGATTTGTGTAGACTTTGGTTCTACTTTTCGATGTGACATCAAATCGCCAGTGGTCATGTTGCTACGGAAACCGTATTGTCGGTTATTGGGAAGTTCTATTGTCTTGAGGTACTCCATGAGCTGACAGTGTATTGCTGTTTCCTTGGCTTTGGAAAGAAGAGTAGGATTGATGAAAAAGCTAAACAAAATGGGTCTCCAAGAGTTAACACCCTTTTTACAGCTCGGGTCGTACCACGTACCTTTGGGTTGATACCCTTCATCGGATGAGGGATAATTTTGGTAGGGGCTTCATGCAAGCTTTGTTTAACTTAAAACTAACTAACAAACATTAAAGGTTATGAACCGAGAAAGTGGTAGAGGAGATCAAGTTTGAGACGAGAAGTGCTCAGGTTAAAATCAAAAATGTTGAAGTTTGAATTTACCTTACGGAGCATGCGGGAGATAGGTTCGTTGGAACCATAAGGGGCACGATATTCAGTATATAGAAGAGACGAAGACATCGTAAATTACGAGGGTTAGTGTTGAAGGAACTATCATAGAATTGTAAAGGTAGGCGCAATCCACAGGACCGGAGAGTAATCGATGAATAGAGAGAATTCAGCTACGTCTGAGAGTTTTTCGAGGGTAAAAGTTTGAGACGGCCTCAATAGGGATGTAAAATAAGAGATTCAACCCAGAGTAGTCCTCGAAAAGCAAATGGAAGGAAACGGCTTTGAGCATTTTCGATTCGGGATCTATGAACTCGCTGAAATGGGCACCACACTTGGCTGGCATATTCGAAAAGTGTAAAGGTACCTTGTTACATAGAGGTTGCGAAATTCCTCTATCGTATGATAAAACAAAGTGATGAGTTGCCTTTAAGGATTATCTCATCAATTCGCGAACGGTAGTTTAACTCGCTATCGTATAATAATACCAAGGTCGCGAAGGGGTTGAACCTGGGGTATAGGTTGGCCATGCAGAAAATAAAGTCGAGGAGGAGGTTGATTGTACTTGATGCAATAGATTGACATTTGGAGGCATTAAGTTCTAAGCAATTTTGCAGATCTAGATCTTCTTGAAGGAGAATACAGTCTTGGGGTGAAGATATAGTTTTGGAGAAGTTAGTGTCGTCGGCGTAAATGGATAGTGGGCAGCGTTTAAAAATCGTCTCAAGATCGTTTATAGTTAAAAACGAAAAGAAGGGGACCTAGATAGCTGCCTTGTGGACCACCAGAATCGGATAAAAACAAGGTTGACAAGGTTTACCTAAAACGAACCCTATAATAACGTTGCTCTAGATAATAGAATATCCATTTTAATAATATGGGGTCAAGACCGAGACAATTTGAAAAGGATCTATTGAAGCGATATGTTATCGAAGGCCTTGGCAAAATCGTCAATTGCAGCAATAACATCGATTTGATTGCCAATTTCTAGGGCTAAAAACGCAAAGGATACGAATTCAACTAAGTTGACCTACCTTTCAGACATCCATGTTGACGGGTTGATATACTCTAAGTTACTTATACTGAAAGCTTAGCACTTCATAGCAGCACTTTCTAACATTTTAGGTAGCTAGTTACTTCATTCTTTAATCCCTTTTTGTGGACTCGGGTTACAAAAGAGGTCTTCCAAACTGTGAGAGGTATATGAAATAGGGAGGAAAGTGGGTGCAAAAGATTGGAGGCACACTTTTTGAGAAACATTGCAGGTCTGTCCCTGTCTGAGATTTTGTAACTTTTCCTCAATAAGGGTGGGATCAAAAGATTTAGAGAGAGAGGGGTCAGGTACGAAGAAGTTGTCCGCAAATGATTGTTTAAAAGTAGTTGGCAATAGTATGTTTGTCGGTCGATGATATGTTATCAAACTAGAGAGAAGGGGGTAACCAACCGTCTGATTTTCTTTGGTATTGTAGTTGATAAAAAGTCTTAGGATCGTTGGTAAGGTTGGTCTGCACAGTGCTGAGAAAGAGCTGATAAAAGCAGTTATAGAGCTGTGTGCATTGGAGATAGGTTCCAAGGCATTTACAGCAGTCAGAATAAGAATTGGAGAATACTGCCCATAATTTGTTTCGTAAGACCAAAGTCTTCTTTTATCCCAGGTAGGAGAACTAGATGATGTTTTATACCAAAAAAAAGGGGACGTAAAGAGAAATAGAATTAAATATTTCACTGCAAAAAATGGAGACAATGCAAATAGTGTTTGTGATCATATCAGCAGTTAGAATTCCTAAAATTCCTTATACTCCAATTGGCTTTCTCGTTAAACAGTTTATACCTGCAGATGATAGCATTTTGTGTCAGTATGTCATTTTCATCTTCCTATGAGATGGCTTACTGACAATGTCAATACAATTCATCTTAGATTAGAAAATCGGAAGGTTTTTTTGGAGAATTGTTTGGGAAAGGCCCATATTGTCGGCACCTGGAATATCCGCATATTTATCCTAGTTCCACCAAAGTAATTGTGCGAGTAGACTTTCGAACATCCTGGAGACTGAAACTGGGTTCTTCGTGTGGTTGACAGTGACTGAGGGCTTATTTTTCGAATATGGAGGTGTGAGAATTACGTGCTAGCTATAGTGACATTTTCCTGTGCCGCTAAGCTGATTGTCATCATTCCGAGTTCCGCACTGTCACATAGGAACCTTAGTTTCTCAACCTGGCATCACAATCACAAAGAAGAACCCTTTTTTTATATTTTGTTAAGGAGCTTCTAAAGGCAATCTTTACATATATGCCATTATAGCGGAGTCACAGTTTGTTCGGCCGGTCCCATCGCAATTCTTGGGCCGCAATGATATACGAGGGTTGGCTGAAAAGTTTCCGACCGCAAAGTAAAGATAGCGGCACTTGCCAATAAAAGCTAGTGAATGCTAGTCGTGCATCTTTTGACAGTTACTTACCGAAGTTTCAGTCTTTTTGGACGAGCAGTTTTTTGTTGACAGTCGTTTGAGTGAGTCGATGTGAGTGTTTTTTGTGAAATTATAAAAAATTGAGTATCAAGCTGTTATTAAATTCTTGTTTTTGAAAGGCAATACGCCTACGCAAATCAAAAATGAGTTGGACTCTGTGTATGGGGACTCTGCACCATCATTGACCACAATGCAATTTTGGGCAGCTGAATTTAAACGTGGCCGTAAGAGCTTGGGAGATGATAAACGTTCGGGATGTCCAAAAACTGCAACCACTGACGATAACATTGCTAAAGTTCACAAAATTGTGTTAGACCACCCCCGAATTAAAGTTAGAGAGATATAAGAGGTTATGAAAATGTGGAAAGAACGTGTTTGTTACATATTGGATCAAGATTTAGGCATGAGACAGCTGTCCGCGCGTTGGGTGCCGCGTTTTCTTACGTTAGACCATTGAATGAATGAACATTTCCAATGATCTGTTGGAGCAGTTTAGGCGCAATAAATCCGAGTTTTGACTCCGATTAATTACTTTATATGAAACTTGGATACACCATTATACGCCCGAAACAAAAATTCAGTCAAAACAGTGGACTGCAAAGGGCGAGCCGGCTCCAAAAAAAGCAAAAACTGTTTTTTCGGCTGGGAAAGTGATGGCGACTGTTTTTTGGGATAGTAAAGGAGTTATCTTAATCGATTAACTTCAAAAAGGAAAAAACCTTACAGGAGAATACTACGCATCATTACTTGCCAAAAAAGAAAATCCTGTTTCACCAAGACAACGCGCCGTCTCACACATCAGTGGTTGCCATGGCGAAAATCCATGAATTACGGTTTGAACTACTTGACTTCTTTTTGTTCCCTCATCTAAACACTGCGCTCGGAGGACAGAGATTTTCGTTAAATGAGGAGGCAATCACCTTCGTGAACAATTATTTTGCAGAGAAAAATGCCAAGTACTATTTGGACGGGTTAGAGAGATGGGAACATCGCTGAGAGAAGTATGTAGAGTTACAAGGAGACTATGTAGAAAAATAAAAAAAAAAATTTGAGAAAAAATGTCATGTATCATTGTTCGGTCAGCCCTCGTATACCTTGTAGCGGTCTAGGTCATGCATTAATTTATTTGATTACGTGTGGTTTGTAGCGGTTCCGAACATTCCACGTTCGTTGGTTGTTGCAGTCGCCAACTGTGTACCCAATGTTTTTCCCTTCTTAGAATATTTGAACACGGTAGGGTTTGTAGACCTTGGAGACTCAGTTACCATAAGAAGAACCATAAACTTAATATTTGGTTCGACATCCTATCAAGAATGAAAAAAATTCAAATGACAATATACCAGGTTAGGTCGAAGTAGCTTGATATATGATATTCCTTCGCCGAAACGTACTTCGCTATTATTTGAACAGAGTTTATAGAGTTAACTTCACTCAGCTAGGAATACTCATGTCCAAGTGTTCAGTGAGATTTACATGCTTAGGCTTAGAGAATAAAAAGACAGTTTCTCCCATGCTTTTTCAACCTGTGTTGTCGACCGTTCGAACAGTGTATATCCTTTAATTGACATAAAGTATTAAACTCAATTCGATAGCTCGTACTACCTGACCTAATGTACCCTGAAAAATGTATGCTGTTATAAAGCACGTAGTCCACAGTTTCAACGCATTACTCAAGAACCTAAATTCCCAAAAAAAAAAAAAAACATTAAGCACATTCAGGCTAAAAGTACTCAAAGAGTACATCGAAAAGTGGGTGTGAGGTTTGAGAGTTATCAGACCCCATTTCCGTGACGCTCAATGTTTCATATTTTTTCCTCAAAAAGCTCCGTTCACTTATGACGTTAGTCGGTCTGATCTACTGCCATGTTTTTCCACGAATTTGTTTAAGCAGTAAACACCCACTTTGCAGAAATCAATTTCATTACTTACTCGCATTCCTACACCAGCCAGTTGTACCGACCAAAAAACAAAAAAAAAAAAACAAACAAACACTCTATCATAACACCACTCATTCAAAAAAAAAAAAAAAAAGACATTCCCCCGTAACCAGCAGATAACACCAGAAACTTTCCATTGCGAATTCTCAATGAATAGCATGACTGTTCCGGTTGTGCGCGTTGCCAAAATAAAAAGGTCATACCTCAGCGCGACCGGAAAATATCCAAAGATTCAAAAGATACACAACGACGCACGGTCAAAAGGTGCACAACCCAAATCTGTGCAATGACCGTCGACCCTTCAAAGACGATGGACATGTGTTTGTTGTTATTGAAAATACAGCTTCCGGGGAAGTATACCACAGGACCTACCACTACGATCGCTGTCGAAAGTGGAATCTCCCCATCTAATTGGCACATAAACAACTTAAACCGCAAAACCGCTCAATGTTTGAACATTGTTTACCATACCGCTTACTTATTATTGTACTTTGTCCCTTCTTCTACTGTCTCTCTTTCTTTATCTGTATCTGAATTTTCGACTGCGACACCAGAAAAGTCAGCAAGCTAATAAACCAGATAAAAGCCGAAAATGAAAATAAATCAGTAAGTGGGCAACTAATGTGATATTTAACATACTCGTAACGACGCATCTCAGCCAGCGCTATTACCTTCATTGCCACCTCAGATATTAGTCATCAGTCTCCCACTGATTTTTTTTTTTTTTTTTTTTTTTTTATGAAATTATCACACTTTGTAGTAGTGGTGGTGTTGATTATATACACGAGTTTATGTGGCACACAACAGGTAAACGATTTTTATCTCTGGATACTGAGAAAAGCGCTCGCGGTCTCGCATAACACTCAACTCAGACCTCATGTTTCATACCACATTTTCTAGAGAACAAACCACTACATACCTCTCTCCACACACCCTACACTTCGTACCCCACTTCGCACAGCACACACCCTATACCACACGCCTTGCGTTGAGCATACAAATTTCACGAGCTGGTAATGTTTTTTCGTAAGATCAATTGGTAACCGTCGTTGTTGCTGTCTCACAATCGTGCTAAGTGATTTGGGTTGCCATCGTAGTCGTCGTTGTTGTTGGAGTTATTTGGTGACAGTGACTACTATGCAGCACATGCCTTACTCACTGAATTGGTCCATTGTGGAGCGCTTTGCTTACACAAAAACCACGCAAGGTTGCATCATGCACCGCAGCACCAAAACGAGGCATGGAATAACTTTTGTGATACCGCCGATCATACTTTCACATATAACTGATCCTCCTACGGATTGCCCAATACGGAATGGACAAGCCTTTTGCACCATTCCATTCCGGATACGAGTACACGTGAGGGCAATTTAAGTTTCCTGCAATTTCGAGTCATTGACCTCGTCCATCTAACCACGAAATCGACCTTTCACAATTGCAGACATATTCGTACCCATAACAGTGCAGTGTTTGTGGTGAAATAATAAATTTCCTGTGCCTATGTCCACCACTCTTATAGCCGCATATTCGCGATAGACAGAATGTGGCCTTCCCTCATACATAAATTGCCACGCTGTTGTAGCTTTCAGCCAGTTTGTTGGCCAGCCAAGCGACTTAAGCTACTCATACAATAACATACAACTACGAGCATAACGAAAGTGGGTTTGCCGTACACCAATAGTGAGACGAGCCTCCAACTTCTCACCAATACACACGAGCTATCACCATCGTCAGTCGACAACAACCAACGACTACTAGTCGTTGCCTTTGAAGCAGTTTTATCTTTCAGCTCGTTTCTGGGTTATATAACCCGCCAGAGTCGACTTTGTACATAGATACGAGATTTCTATGTACATGTATGTTGTCTCGAACAGAAGAAGGGGCCCTGTAAGGCGCAAGTTGGCGGAAAAAAAATTGCCCCTTTCGTTAGCGCGTACCCTTTGAATAAAATGACTTCAAGTCACGTCAAGTCACGTGTTTTTCAAGCAACAATTTTTTCTGTAATTTTTGATTTTTTTTTTTTTTCCTTTTTTACAAACTGAAAGCTGTCATGCAGGTGCGCCGCAGATACAAGTACTTGTATGCATCTACAGCAGCAGCAGCACCACCATCAGATAGGAAGGTAGACATACGTATAGAGGAAGAAATCTGCCTGTCGGTCAGTAATTGCGCGGTGAAATTACTCTCCGATGTACCTACACTCTCGATCTCGACGCTGCTAAATTTAGAAAGATGGGGGCTAGTGCACCTACCTCCGTTCCTTCGCATGCATATGCAACAAATTTCAAATAAAACAAAACAAAAAAATTAAAATCAAAATTGGAAATGGAAAATTTTTGCAAATTCGAGTTGGCAAAGTTGGTGGTGCTGCTGCCCGTGACGCTGCTGATTCGAGCGAATTGTTCGAGAATGAATTGCAAATATTTGTCCGTCTATTGACTATGAGGCAGGCGGTCGTTGACGGGGGTAAATGGAGCCAGACGCAGTATCTCTCGTAAATTGCAAAGGGTGGTTGTTGGCTATAGTCGAGCGCTGAGGTGTACCGGGTGGTGGGAATTTTTATTTGCAAAGAAATAGTCAGCGTGTATAATTAAAATGGCGTTTGTTTGCATTTGCGATTACGGCTGCTTGGAAGGGTGGATGTTGTTTTGTTGTCGCTTTGGAAACGCAAATGTTGGAATTTCGCAACTTACTCTTAAGTATGAGCTCATGAATGGTGGCTAATGCGGATTGGCTGTGCCTACACGCAGTTAAATCAAGGTCATTTGATGATACAAGTTTAAAGGTATTTCGTATTTGTTGGGAATCTTTCAAAGCACTTATAATAGACTCTCGATTATATGAACTAGTTCCTGTCAGGCAAGTTCGTATAATCGAAAAGTTCAAATAATCGAAGGAAGTTTTATTAATCGCAAGCTAAATAGAGTAAATAAAGAACAAGGCAATGAAAAGTTAAAAAAAACACAAAGCAGTTCAAGAAGATGTCAAAAAAAATCGTGGTGTCTTTTGAAATCCTTGTTGAATAGCCTTTTCATGCATTTTTCGTAGCATCAACAGTTTTTCATCATCATTCGTTCCTGTATCCCCTTGTGGGTCCAAGGGCCTCGAGCGCAATTTCTGGAAATGTGCCTCAGCTCTCCCCAACTTTTTCCCAGTTGCCGTGCTTCTTTCTCAACTGTTCTTCTGCGCCACGTACTCCTAGGACCGCCGGGCATCATGCCGTCCTGAGTAAGAGAGTTCTATTGCATAGCTTGGGTAGCTATGGACCTGTCACCCTTTCGGAAAATGTGACCAACCCACTGGCACTTTCGTCGTCGTATGTTTGTGCCTCTGGGTTCATGGTCCGTTCTCTGATAAAACTGTTCGTTAAAGATACGACTTGGCCAGAATATCCTTAAGATGTAGCGTAGGCACCAATTGACAAACGTTTGCAGCTTCCTCGTGATAGTGGTGGTCACCCTCCAGGTACCACATCCATATAGTAGCACGAATTCAACGATGGAACGGAACAGTCGTAGCTTGGTGCATTACTTCGCCAAACTGTGGATAGCATCCCAAACGCAGGTTTTTCTTTGCCTATGCGGTTGGCTATATCCATTTCGGTTCCGCCATCGGTTGAGACATTACTCCCAAGGTATTGGAAATTCTCTACTCTCTCAACCGCCTGTCCAGCAATACATATATGAGTTGATGAGTTTGGTCTTAGGCTAATCAGTTTTGTTTTTGCCGAGTTAATTTTCAGCCCATGACGTTTTCTTGAAATGTGCTGGTACGACTATCTTCTGCAAAAAACATTTCAGCATTGTTCCAAGACTCCAAATGTAATTTTTTTCAGCTTACAAAACAATACGTTGGCATTTGAAAGTGATTCTAACCTCTGGGTAAATATTTTACGACCATCTCTTCTTGGATCCGTAAAACTGACAGAGGAATATCATCCTCTTCATCAAGCTTCAAATTCAGCGTTGTAGCTAATATATTTTTCCAGTACTTGTGAAGCACATCCGCTAATACATTTTGCAATGCCAAGGCAATGAATGAAACAGTTTCCAAAAGATTAAGCTCCTTCGGAGCATTTGTTATGCCTTTTCCCGTACTCACAATTTTGCTCAGCAAGCTAAATACTTCTATAAAATAGCTTAGTTAAGCGGATCGCTTTCTGATTCATTGGTTAGATCAATGGTGTAACATTTGGTGGCAGGGAAAACACCCAAGTTTTTCCATCGGCCGTTTCTTTTATCTTCTTTGAGAGTATGACTAGGCGCATTATCTATAGTAGAAGCAACAAAGCCTGTATTGATGGTTTCTGCAGTTCCAAAAACTCTTCAACCTATAAAAAATACGCGCAGGTACATCGCATTAAAAAACAATTTGTAATGTTTTCTTTTTTCATTTCGAGCCTGTGGTAGAAAATTCTTGAAAAGACCAACACTTATCCATTTCAGATTTAGAAAACGATTGGTAGAGTTTTGTTTTTAAAAGACCGCGGCTTTCTTAATTTTCCCATTATAAGTGGCTCTATTTTCTTCAAACCAGTAAGGCGTTCTTTGGAAATTTTCCTCCCTGCAGCGCTTGCTTCAAAAAAATTAAATAAAAAGGAACGTATGTACTGTCTCATAGCATTTTTGACAGACCAGTCTAGTCAGCTGAGTTTGTTTTTTTTAATGGTTTCAGCCAATTTTTCTTTTGACAAGCTATGAAAGCTTTTCGCCAGACTGTTTAAGAATACGAATCCTAAAGCACTTTTCAAATTTGTTCAGCCAACCATTGCTCGCTGAAAATTCTCCGAGGTAATATTTTTTTGTGGGTTCCATAGCTTTGGCTTTCAGAATGTCTCCATTTATGGATATGTGGCTCTCACGTTGGGTAATAAACCATTTGTAAAATGCCTTTGCCATTTTTGGGTATTCACCTTTCTTTAACGATCGTCTGTGCAAACATTCACTTGTGTATCTCTCAGATTTTTGAGAACCTTGCTTCCATTTTTCTTAATAGTACAAATGCTCGATTTTGGAATTACAAACCGCTTTGAAATGTCCCTAAGCGGGAGTCCCTTATTGCACTCGTTAATGATTCTTACTTTATCTTCCAGCGAAAGGCGTTTGCGAGTTAAAGACATTTTTACCAAGCTTACCGAACTACACAACAAAGAACGCGACCGATACTTTTCACTACAATATGTGCTATTTTCGCTGGTAAGGATATGTAATTTTCAGTTGAAAGCTTAACTAAATGAATATACGCCACTCGTTCTTATTCAAAGCTAAGATTCATATGTGGATAGCAAATGCGCATGTGCGCCAAACAAAACAAACAAAATCCCTGAGCAAAACGAAATTTGCAAAATTGTGAGTGCAAATACATAACAGTAATGTACAGCAACAAAAAGTTATAGTATCTAGCAGTTTTACAACAGGCCCATACACATACATACGAGGGTAGTCCCAGAGGTACTTGACCTGACGTATAGATGGCGGTTGTTGTTTAAAAAGGATGACAACTGTAGAAAGTACCAACCGTATAAAGCTTACATTTGTAGTTTGACGATGCTATATTGTTTAGTATTTGTTCGGCAGCCATCAATAGTGAACACTCTCAATGAATTTTTAAATATGTGAAAAAATTGGTCATCGTTATGTTATACTCGTACAATACTTTCATTTGAAAGGCCTCTATCCAACAAACATCAAAACGGAACTGGATTCTACTCTGGGGAGTCTGCTGCTTCGCTTACAACAATAAAACATTGAGTGGCAGAGTTTAAGCGAGACCGTGAAAAATTGCACATGGGGAGTCTGCGGTTGATGGCTATTTTAAGGAGCTCGATGATTCTTACTCTACGAGGGCTGTTTGATGAGTACCCGGATTGGAAGATAGGTGGCGCTACTGAGCCAAAATGAGTGTACCATTATTTAGTATAACCGCTTTTAGTCCGCCTGTCAAAATTTGGTGACAATCCGACGCTTAGTTTTGTTTTGAGAACACCTTTCCGGCCGAAGGCACGGTCTTCGCCTTTTTTGGAGCACGTGCATTGGTTTCTGGTGTGTACCAATGAATCCATGTCTCATCGACGGTCACAAAACGACGCAGAAACTTTTCCCGATTTCGATTAAACAGGGCCAAGAACGTCTCAGGATTGCGCTTGTTCTCCGGTGTGAGCAAACGCGGCACCCATGGCGCGAACAGCTTTCTCATGCCCAAAATCTCGTGTAGGATATGACTAACGCATTCAGTTGAGATGCCTGCTATCTCAACCAACTCGCGAATTTTAACTCGGCGGTTCGCCAATACGCGATCATGGATTTTGTCCACGGTTTCCTCCGTGGTAACCGTTTTTGGGCCACCTGGGCGCGGTTCGTCAAAAACCGACGTGCGGCCAGGGCAAGACTCTGCGAACCAAGGGTTGTACGGGAAGATGAATGGGTCCCATACAAACCATCGAGAATGGGCTTGATTTCCTCGCAGGTTCTGTCATTCAAAAACAAGAATCGGATTAGTGAGCGATACTGCTCTTTTTCCATGGTCGCAAAAAAGACTAGCATGATGGTTTGAAATGGGTGTCAAAACAAAACTAAACGAATTGTCCCCAGCCCTCGTAAACAGGGTATCGAAGCTTTTGAACATCGCTGGGAGAGTATATTGAGCTAAAAGAAGACTACATAGAGAAATAAAGATATTTTGTCCTAATTTTTTTGTGTTTTCTTTGTTAGGTCGGGTACTTCAGGGACTACCCTCGTATTTCTCACCGAAAAGTAGAACCAAAGTTGCACTTGATATCTCTAAGGCATTTGACAGAGTTTGGCATCAGGCTCTTTTGTAAAAAATGCGTGCTTTTCGACTCTCTTCATCAATGGATTAGAAATTACCTTTCGAAACGGTCAATAAAAGTCATCTTGGACGGTTTCAAGTCTGATATTCACAAAATAAATGCTGGTGTGCCCCAGGGCTCCGTTCTGTCTCAGACACTCTTTTTAATTTTCATCAATGAACTTTTGTCTGCCACTTCTAATTCAATATATTCCTTTGCTGATGACAGAACTGTCTGCTTTTCATATCCGTTTTCGGACTCACGCCCTTGCTCTTCGGGTAAGCTCATTAAATTCCGATATTTACAGCATAACCAATTGGAGAACTATCAACAGAGTGGAATTTATTGTTTCCAAAACTCAATGCTGTCATTAAAGCGAAATTTAAATAGCCAGCCACGACCCATGAATGGCACTTATATCGTCGAAACCGAAAAACTTTCCACTCTCGGTATTTGTGTCAGGAACAACTTGCGTGGAATGACCACATATTCGATGTCGTCAAAAATGCTGCGAAATGTCTAGGTTTCCTCAAGTGATGCAAATAATATTTCAACCCCTTTGATCTGGCTTCAATATACATATAATGCATTCATTCGCCCAAAATTGGAATACAATGCCCATATCTGGTCCGGTGCGCCCAAAACATCTCTACACCTGCTAGATAGAATTCAAAACCGCGCGATAATGTCTCGTGTCTCAGTCTGTAGCATTCCGCCCATTCAAACCGTAACACCCGTCTCGCTATAAATGCTCATCAGTATACCCGCGCTGTGTAAAAACATTTTAAGGGTACGCAAATCCCTTGAGTGCGCGCTTATTAGAAAAAAAAAGACTATGCACCTTTAACAAATTCTACCAACAGCTGTTTTGAAGTAATTCAAGTTAAAAAGCGACGATAGAGTTCCCTTCTAGATCGGCTCAGATAATCTCAATCTGTAAGCTATCCGAATGTTAAACTCGAGACGTATGTACATTTTCGTAGAGCCTGTAGAAGTTTGAAACAGTTAACACACTTTGCTGCCTACATCAGTACCAAAGTGATTTCCGGCATACTCTAGTAACTCTTTCTGACAGCTTTGTGGCCGGCCTAGGGATTTTTCAGTATTTTTTGGATATTTCTATTGTACAAACGGACAGCCTTCTGGAAAAAAGTCATGCGTACTAATCTAAATGATCGATGGATTCCTGTTCAGTCAAAACTTAGTTGCCTGTCGAATAAAACAAAGAAGTTACCGCGCCGATATGCATTCTTGGATTTTGTGGATTTTTAAATCACATGCTACAATCTGCTGTCATACTCTGATTTACCTATCACACGGTCCTTGAGAATAATTGCAATCTCAAAGTCACAAGAGCAGTAAACTCAAGAAACATGATACATGTGCATAGCTATGCAGCACAAGCATAGATATGGTCGTGATAAAATTTGTAGTACAATACTTTTTGTATACTGGCATTGCTTTTCAGAGGAATCATTTATCACCTTGACAGCGTTCTGTCATAAACAGTGCGTGAATCGGAATAAAATCACAACTCGCTACAGTTGAACTGACATGAAGGTCACCTAGGTTACCCCTAGCACAGGTTCGGACCAAATCATGACGCATTTACCAGATGTTTACACGCTTATCGCCCACAGTACTACCGACTGACAATGCAAATTTAACTTCTCACATAGTCGTTTTTCTATGATAAATAACTTCCGAAGTTATTAGATATAACTGTTTACGGAAACACAAAGATACTTTCGCAAGTTACCTCTACTCGAAGTCTCAGCCAACAAGTGGAAGTGCTACCTCTGATTGTCACAGATACATTGCATCATTGAAATTGTTTTCCATTGCCGTATCTACCGATGCTTAGCTATTCTTTATGTCTGTTGTTTTGGCAGCTAATTTAGGAGGAAGCACTAACTGACAATTTTTACTTCCACAAGCAACCACGAGTTTGATTTTTGCAAGGAAAAAAACCCAAATTGCCTTGAGCAGACTATGACTAAAAGTTGCACTCAACACTACTCATCTAATCTCTATCTGGAACGAATAATTCGTTTTGCACTTCTCAAAACAGATAGTGTCGGCACAATGGGTCATGATATAACCAGCAGCTGACGCAAAATATTTGCACCCACCTACTAAACGATAATCTGGAATAGATAGTTTTGAGAGGATTTTCATATAATGCCTCCAAGTAATGGGTAAACAGATAGTTGTCTAGATTGCTATCGCAAATAAAATATCACTCGGTTAGTTAGTGTCTTACATGATTTGCTTAGATGGACTTTCTGAAGTGTAAAATGACTGTAATCCCATGTTGATTAGGTAGAAATAGTGAAATAATTCGAAATACCGCTATTGCGCAAGGTTTTGATTAGCCGGGAAAAGACGTCATTGAAGACAAAAGCCCAAGAGACATTGAAATTCCTCGCAATATTATAACATTCGAGGAGTCGTTATGTCATTAACAGCTAAGCTTTTGTTGAATGTTATACTGGGAAGATCTTACCTACAGATATCTGCAGATACTAACTACATATACATATGTATACACTTAGTGTTCCAACTAGACTACTTGGAGGCATTCGTAATAGCAATGGCAGATTGAAGCAAAACCTCGAGACAAAGACACAGCTAGTTGCAGTTCCGTGCACTGTCATGTGAAGCAAAGGGTTAGATTTGAGGTAGCAAATGATGTCCTTGGTACAAAATTTTCAAACATGAAAGTCATTTAAATGGCCAGGTGGTGTTACTGATTTGCCTTTTGCTCAAACGAACTGGAAGGATGAGACACCACGACCCAGAACACAGTTTAAATTTCGAAGCAATTTGAAATCCTGATTTTTTTTTGTCAGATCCCTCAAAATATTATACAGTGTTGTGCAAAACATACCGGATTTTTATCGAACATTTTTCTTTTGTGAATTTTAGGGAACGGAAAGAACCTAAGTAAAATCTGTTGTCAATTTAAGAAAACTTATTGTATAAGTGTACAAATAACAAAAAAAAAAACTTAACTTAACTCGGTAACGGCCTGTGCAAAGCATACCGGATTTTCGTTATACTTAATATTTCGTCCAGTAATTGTTGTTTTTTTAAGACCTCCTTGCATATTTTAGGCATGCACGCCACTAAATTCCCAAAAATTTATTTTGGAATGTTCTCCCATTCATTCTTTAGTGACGTGATGAGTGCGTTTTTGGATGTTTGCATCTTTGACCCTACCCGTCTTCTTAAAATGGCCCACAAGTTCTCGAAAGGATTTAGATCGGGCGATTGAGAGGGCCATTTGAAAACATAAACGTTTTTCTGCGCAAACCACTCCTAAACCAACTTTGATGATTGTTTTGCGTCATTATCATGTTGATAAACCATGCGCAGTGGCATCTCCTCCTCAGCGTGTGGAAGCATTACGGATTCCAATATATCCCTATACTGAAAACAATCCATAATACGACAGAAAAACATCCCTACACCATAATTAAGCCTCCTGCATGCTTCATGGATGGACGACTGTCTCCTTGTTGAACTTACTCTCGTCGCTAAAGAGTACAGTTTTCCACTTCGTTGCTGACCAATTGAAATGGTTTCTTGCGAATTCCAGTCTAGAAAACGATTGGCGTTAGCAAAGTAATCAATAGGAATAAAATGGTAACTTTTTTGTCTATGCTTAGCAGTAAATAGAGGCTGGTCGAAAAGAACAAAAACCAGCTTCTCTTAAACGCCTGCGTACGCTGCTTGCTTCAATTGAAAAATTGAGCTCCCTAATAATCTTTCTTAAAGGCAAGACAGTATCGTTAAGAATCATTTTCTTAATTTGCGGATCGGTTCAGAGTATAGTTTTTGTGGGACGTCCTCCACAGTGAATGGTTTCGACCGGTTTTCCATTCCGAAATTTTTTTATAATGTCACACTGTCGATGATGGCATTTTATACTTTTTGGCTATGAATTTTTGTTTTAGCCCTGCCCTGAAATCCACTACCAAATGATTTTTAACGACTCCACTGTATCTATTTATTTTTAGCCATTTTATTATTGAACAAATTGAAGACACCTAACCTTTTAAGTTTTGTTAAGTCTATAACTCAACTTACATGACAGCCAAAACCACTATCAGCAAGTTAAAGAGCAAGAAAATACGGTACTTTTGAAAATCCGGTATGGTTTACACAGGCACGGCATTCAGTTAAGCTACAGTTTTTGGCAAAACTCAAAAAATAATGATAGCAATGCCTTGTTTTTTTTTCTATTTGTAAACTTATTCAATAGGTTTTCTTAAATTGTCAAACAAGTGTACCTACTGTATTCCTGTCTCCTAGAATTCTTCGATGAAAACTTTTCAGGAAAAATTCGGTATGTTTTGCACAACACTGTATATAACAAAGAACTAGAGAAGAGAAAGCAACAATCCTGGATATCATTCTGTGGCAAAATAACAGAAGCCACTGAGGCATCGCGGCTAAGAAAAATCCTCTTTGCTAATCAACCGATGCCTAGCAGTATAAAAAACATCGATTTCTTTTGGACGACCTCAAGTGATGATCATTCAACCTCCTACTAGACACCCCACTCTCCCAGCAGCTCCCTACTTACAGCCAGTAACAACGAATAAAATTCATGGTCTGATTACAAGAGAAGAGCTGATCTGGCCGCTAAACCATACAAGTCTGCTGACAAATGTCCTAAGATATAATCCTGCCAACGCTAGTGCGCAACTGTCTAAGTTACCAATGACATCCAGTTGTCAAAATATTCAGTAAAGTTTACCATTTCATCATGCACCGTGGAAAAGTTTGAGCGTGAGTACACTCTTTTGGATCTTAAGCCACGAACCAGACAGAGATTGGTGCGAAATGAAGAAAACATAGCCGCCCGAGCGGCCGGTATCAAAGAAGATCCAGAAATGTCGATTCGGCTCCGATCAGCTGAATTGGGCAGCTCCAGAATTAACCCGGCTTATTTTGCGGTTGGTTTTGGGACTACATCTGTATAAGATTGTGCTGACGCCAGAATTGAAGCCGGACGGTTATAGACAACGCCGTGAGTGCGCTAATTGGGCGGCGAAAATGTTGGCCGGAGATCCGGATTTTGGCCAAAAAATCATCTTCTCGGACAAGGCACATCAACAAACAAAATTACCCTTATTGGAGCGAACACAATTCACAAGTATTCTGCCAAGCATGAATGCACGCACATCCACAAAGATTCACTGTTTGGTGCGGTTTATGTCATGGCGGCATCATCGGACCGTATTTCTTTCGAAATGAGGAAGGAGACACCGTTAACGTCAATGGTCTCAGGTATAGAACGATGTTAATCGACTTTCTGTGGTCAGAGCCCGACAACATCGATATATCCGAGCTGTGGTTCCAACAAGACGGCGCTACATGCCATACAACCGACGCAGCGCTCAAAGTTGAGCGTTCATCAATTAGCCGCGGCGATCATTCGAATTGACACCGCTCGATTATTTTCTCTGGGGCTACGTCAAGTCCTTAGTCTACGCTAACAAGCCAACCACTTTGGACGAGCTCGAGGCCAACATTCGACACGCTATTGCCGGAGTAACGCTGCACATATTGGACCGACCAGTTGAAGCACTGCCAGCGAAGTCGAGGCGGCCATTTGAATGATGTGCTATTCCACACATAATGGCATGAACGTCACACGGTTGTTGTTTTATTGAAATTTTTTTTCCTATCGTTCTTATCTGGTCACCCTTTATAACTTGTATATGACTATAAAAATCCGTATATCTTATTTGTACTGCATTGTTCTAAAAAAGTTAAAAAAATACATTGAAACTGAATAAAATGAATGTTTGTGGAACGAGACCTGTAAATTAAAAAAACTGGCTCTGGAACGGTCAAATCAGACGATCCTGCTTCCTAGTGCAGATCCCCAAAACGAGATATTAAGAGGTCGGGAAATGCTTGAATTGAATTGAATTGAATTGAATTTTTATTTGTTCTAAAAGATTGACATTCATATTGTATTATCTGTAAAGCCAGGGGGCTTGTCTGCAGAAGATTGGTCTTTAAAATTAATTACATTACATTATGTTGAGTTCAAAATACAAATTCATTACACGTAATAAAAAACAAACAGTTTATCGTTTATGCATTTGAATTCAATAGCATTTTCTTAACATTTTTTAAAAAAATTGGTTTCGGAAGGATGTTTAAATATGTTGTAAGCTCGTTAAATATTGCCGGAACTGTATACTTTCTACGTCCATATTCGTTCCAGAATCTTGGGACCAAAAACTTATTTTGTTGTCGTCTACGTGTGTTAACTGCTTGTTGGGTTGGTAGCTTATAGGTGTTATCATCTTTGAAAGTTGATAGTATGTCCATCTTATACAATTGTTCTATTGTGAGGAATTGTCTGATGTCGTTCTGACTTCTTAACTATTTTTTGTATGCTGGCTTTCAATGAGTTTAGCCGCTGGAGCTACGGCGTGTTGCCCCACGCTAGGATGCCGTACCTAAGGTGAGACTCCACTAGGCTATAATAGCATTGTTGAAGAACATCTGCTGGACTTCGATAGCTAAGATGGAAAAGAGCGGCAGCGGATCCTCTGAGTTTTTTTATTAGTGCCTCAACATGATAGCTGCACTTAAAATTGTAATCGACGGTGACCCCTAAATATTTGTAAATACATAGATACATTATCCAGGATCGTCGAGCTCGAAGAAGTTGATGACTGTTAACCTTATGTAGGCAATCATAACCATGCATGTTAATTAAGATTATGTGTTTTAGGATGTGCGGAGGACGTATGTGCATTACTTTAGTTTTTTTTTGCATTTATGATCAGGCCGTTGTCGTGACACCATGTCGTGACTATATCAAACTCCTTCTGCATGATTTTTTCAGCTGTTTCAACGTCCTTGTGGTTAACGATAATTGCCGTGTCGTCTGCGTATGCGTAAACTGTGCTTTTGTTAAGAGCTGCAAGCATATCGTTCATGTATATAATAAAAATTAACGGTCCTAATTTGGATCCCTGTGGAACTCCATATTTTGAAGATTTTTCTTTGCTTAGGCTTTGTTTAATTTTGACTTTATATTTACGGTTTTTTAGGTAGTCCTCAAACCATGACAAAAGTGGTCCTCTTATTCCCGTTTTTTCCATCTGTTTTAGAATATTTTTATGGCATAGCATATCAAAGGCTTTCTTAAAATAGATAAAAAGTACTATGGTGCTATGTTTTTTTTCTCAATTTTGGTTAATTTGGTTGGAAAAATCACCGATCAGCCGATTTATACTTTTTTTCTGTCTGAAGCCGAACTGATTTTTTGACAATATATTATACTTTTCTAAATATTCAATAAGTCTTTTGAATACCACCTCTTCGAGGACTTGATCCGTTGCCGATAGAATTGAAATCGGACGGTAGTTCCCGATATCGTTTTTCGGTCCACCCTTGTATATCGGTCGAATGACGGATATTTTAAGTCTTTCGGGGACCTTTGATTGTTCCAGACTCAAGTTTATAAGTTTTGCTAAAACCGGAGCCAGAATCTCAGCATTATTTCTTAAGTCCTTTGGTCGTATACCATCTTCACCTGCTGATTTGTTGTCTCTAAGTAATTTAAGAATTTTCTGTACTTCTTCAGTACTAACTTCATTCATATACATTGATCGCTGAACACTGCTGGATGGACCCGAGTAAGATTTATGTTCGCATATATGGATAGTATTTGTTATGTCTAAAGAAAATTTTTATGCAAAATGAGATTATCATACTCGTTTTTAGCCAACAGATCATCCAAATTTATGAGTTTTTTGCCAAGTGTTGAATTGATGATCTTCCATGTCTCCTTTAGATTGTTTTTTGCATTTAAAAATTGTTTCTTGAAATAATCTTGGTTTCTTCTATTGTTTTTACATCTTCTATATAAATGATCTCTTTCTAGACATGCATTCCTTAGATCTGAGGTTATCCAATTATACTCATTAGATCTTTTTTTGTTTTTTCTGAAATACGTCGTTGATTTTACCATTCTTTTAAAACATTCTCTAAAGATATTGTACAAATCGTTTACATCTGTCAGATCAATCAACTGTTGGCAGTTAAATTGTTCAATTTGCCGTGAAAACTCATAACTACTAATATAACTGAACATTTCTGGAGCGTTTCTTTCTTCTTTCTCATTAGATTTAATAGGCGCGCAGTATATGCCAAAGTGGTCAGAGCCATATAATTCTACTACCGCGGATATAATATCCATGCATTTAGTGCGAATGAAACAGTGATCAATTAATGTTTTTGTGTTTCGGGATAAGTCGACACGTGTAACCGATTTAATTGTGTTTATAAATCCTCTTGATGCTATCAGTGAAAGGTATCTGCTCACATTAGGATGTGTCAGATACAGGTTGCACTGTTCTATTGGAACCATATGTACTCCAAGCTCATGCGTCCATTTACCGCAGCAAGAGGTCGTTGATCATGGTTCTGTAGCGGTCACATATTCCAGCAATAGTGTTGCTGACGGCGTCCGCATCAATCGCATTTCTTCTATGAACGGTACACCAAACAGTGGTTCTAAGTAGATGTGGCGGCTTTTGTTTCAGTTCCGCAGAAGTGTTAATTTTACTTATTCCTGTATCAACGTACGAGTAGGTGGAGATTTGCTTCGTCGATCATGCAGATTTTCAGTGGAAAATTATATTTACTGTGACCGAGGTACAAGAAGCTCTGGCGGTAATTTACACGTCATTGGTAATCTGCCGGCAAAAGCTGATGCACTGTTTGCACTTTGTATAAAGATGGTTTTTTGATACCCAATTATGTAGCTCTCCCCGTCTCGTTAATGCTTAATACATCTCTGCAGGAACAGAAGCAATGTTCTCAACCAATCGGTTGTTTCGAGGTCGGCCACTTGTTAAACTAATCTCCCTAAGGAAATGCCAATTTGCGTAAAATTGGTGTCATCCGTCTAGGAGTCCACTGGTCAATTATTTGTCTAGAACAATAAGAAAATCGTATGATCCTTAAAGAGTATGTATAGCGATCAACGGTTTTTAATCTGCTTTTGTTTACAAATATCAAAATCGAGACGAGTAAGACATCATATGAAATAAAGGAGGGTGTCTGCTGTTAGGGCTATGACTTTTGCGCCACCTTGTAAATTTAACAGATAGGGATACGTGTTCATTGTAGAACCACGGTACTATGGAAAAGGGTGTAATTGATAAGAACAATTGTTCCCATTACTGCAAGTGTCGTATCTAGACCTCAAATTTACGTCGAAATGTCATAGTGCGTATCACCATATCACTAACGAAACAATTTAATCCAGAACGTCCTTTCGTTCGAGTGTCTCTAGTTTCTACAGTGCTCTAAATCAAGTATTATCACTTTCAATTTATTGCCACACTGATATAGACCATTCACGGATATTGTCATACATTTCAATCCGCTCTCCATAATTCTATGATGAGCCTATTCTATTCAATTAAGTTATCCCTCACGTTTTATCTACGAAAATTTTATTATTCATGAGCATGTTTGCTTTTAGTGGTTACATCTTTAGTGCGGTAGGGTATGGTACGACTAATTTACCAAAAAGAAATAAACGAAAAGAAGAAACGTGCTCCTAGGTATTTATACTACCTCGCCCAACAGGTGACGTAGAACCGATTAGAAGATGTGATAGCGATTTTGGCAATACTCATGGCAACAGCTTGGATATCTATACTCGTATTTAGTAAACTCTGATACGAATTGGCATGTGGAATTTGGAATTCGATGCAAATAGTGTTAATTCGATTTCGTGGAATTCAGAGAATTTCTGAGTCATGTTGCGATTAGAATAGGCCGTGGATTTTAGTTAAGTGATTCACTTACTTGTTTTAGAAAATTCTTGCACAGGTATTTGATTTCATGTGTAATAAAGATATATTTATTTGACACTTAAATTATTGTCCTGCTATAGCACATTTGTGATTATGTTGTCATGACAAGTTTACGAGTTAAACAACTTTGACATTTCTTCTGGAAAGAATCACTGCCTGTTTACGGATAGGTTTTATATTTATTTGATATATCCTCGAGCCCGCAGAGTCTACGAAAATAACCCAGAGGGACAGCGCAGTAGAGGGAGTGCGCACCTTAGCTAGAGACCGATCTAACTAGAGGGACTTGTTAGTGAGGGCCCAGATTCACCCCGAACTGTAGCGTCACCTAAGTAAGTAAGTATGGTCAAACAACTTGATCGTGTATTTTAGGTGGTGCAACTGTTTTTTTTTAACCATTTTACATATAAAAAAGGAGACCTATAGGTGTAGGTGAGACTCCTTTTATACGGAAGGACTTTTATTTTCGAACGCCTGCCAATCCAGTTTTGAGAACAAAGCTAGTGCAAAGCCGATTACCTTCTCGAAGATATCATAGGCTCGGCTCTGCGCCTCAACCAGTAAACCTCTCCTCTCTTTGGTCAACTGTCTTCTTAGACTACGTTGGAGACATTAAAAACGTATGTCCAATGTGGCACCCCAGCTGCCATATGAGTCCTAAAAAACAATTTCGGTCAAAGTAATGCACCGCCTATTTTACATAAAATCTCCCTGCTTGCAAAACGGTGATCGGCAGTGTTTTGCACCCTTTTTCAAAAGAACTGAAGAACATTTCAAGTTCAACACTTTAAGCTTTTAGAAAAATCGAGGCATTGTGACATAACAGGGCCTAAATTCCGTAGAACTTTTAATTCGACTCAGAATCCTTAATATGCGAGTAGTTCAGGCTCTCACAAATTTGTTTGCTTACTTCTCTCTACTGGACTTTCGATTTTCCTAGTCGTCTTAGACCTAGAGAAAATCATTTTAATTGTTCTAGTACCGATGAAGTGGATGGCTTCCGACTTCTCGAACCAGATATCTACAAAGATATTCAGGATTCCAGTGGCCGAGGAATTGAAGCAACATTTAAACAAACATTAATTTCAATTTAATTTCAATTTGTTCATACATTAAAGATACAACCCGAATCAGTCCAGAATTTTTTTTTTGGTTTTTTGCAAAAATATTTTATAAGTATGTTCTAAAGATTGTAAGAAAGTCAAAATAATTGTTGTTTTTTCGCACAGCCCACCTAATCCAAGATAATGGGTGTGACCATATGGTCACGCTGGGCACTGTTATGAGAAATTGATTTTGTATGTAAAAAAAATTAAAAGAAAACATTGAAATATTTTTTTTGGTTTTTATTAGTCGGCTCAAAAAACACTTTATACACATCCTAATATCGCACTTTGAACACTCAGTCCTTCCGACAGAAGTGCAGATATCACTTCCACATCGTCTTCTTTTTGCGCAAGGACGAACAAAGTGATTACTGCCATCGTACCGAAGTGTTTCTTTGCTTGTTTCTTCCCAGTTTCTTTTACGGGGGCCAAGAGCCTTTGGTTTCTCACCAAAATGTTTGCAATAATATATTGCAATATTTCGTCTGAAATCTAACTGCGACAAATTCAAATGAGCTGAGCGGTGTAGTTGCCATGCGTTGTGTATCGTAACATATACTAACCAAGTGAAAATACTATTCCACCATTTCTTACCTTTTATTCCAATTCGATATATTCTCCTATAACGTATGGCCGTGAAACATTAATCTTTTTCTTGTGCTCAATGGAGTACCGTGGAATATTTAAAGTTGGATTTATTCCAAAAGAAGAGGACGCGATGCTAACTACAGCATTATCATTCCACTTAGTTAGTACAATGTTTGTTTCCTTCATTTTGATAGACTTTGTGAAACCTCGATGCTGCTTCCTAAGACTCTTCTTATGCTCAATAGGGCAACTTTTGGGTATCCGGTTCTCCCTAGTTGTTCCTGTTGCAGAATAACCTCGAGATTGCAAATAAGTAAACAACGGAAAGCCAGTGAATAAATTGTCGAAAAAAAAGGCAAAATGTAATTTTTGAATTTCAGGTGAAAAGTCGTGTATCATATTCACGAGTTGTGCTGCGCATTTGCCAAATCTTTCCTCATAACTTTTTACCGCCTGAAGCCGTGCGAAAGGACCAAACTTTGTATCCAAAGCGCAATGGCTTTCCCTTTATAAATTGCTTACAACCATGACGGCCAAAATAGGAAATCATGCTCTCATCAAAAGAAAGGTTTTGTTCTGGATGAAAGTGCTTCAGCATGTTAGCTTTTAGGCGGTCTGTAAGCTGCCGCAATTTCCACATCTTGTCACCATCGTTCACTTTTTTTCCGCTATCCTCAAAATGCAGAAACTGGGAGATTTGCTGGAATCGATTTCTGCGCATGGCTGAAAATGTACACCATCTCGTTTCTCATATCATCATCAGTGTTCCAGAATGACCGGAAGCTGTTTCGACCGTTATATCCGCTAACAATTAGAATTCCAATATACGTTTTCAGCTCAGCGATTGTTATTTGAGGATTTGGTTTCCCGAGAAAAATTGCATATTTTTCCGATTCATTGACAATGTGTTCTAAAAGTTCTTTATCAATAAACTTTTCCAACTGGTCATGAAGCTGCAGCTTATTACAATCTCTGTAATTGGCTAAGGGAAAGATTTTGATCCTGCAACTGACATATACTTTACCCAGGTAAATGTGGTATCTTTATTCGAGGAAGGAAGGCTTATTTTGGACGTCGTTGCTATCACTTTTCGTAAAGAACTGTGCTCGGTTTTCCAAGTCGATGGTTCAGTTGTTGACAATGATTGACCCAGTAAATCGACTTCTAAATTTGAACTTGAGGTTGTTAGAATATCTGCCAAAATAGAATCGACCCTACTGTATCGACTTCGTCGTTATCGTCACAGTCCGTCACAGTACCATGGAAAGTAGTAATGCGTCTCCTATTTTCCATTAAAATTTCGCACGATGATTTCAATTGCTCAGCACATACATCGTCTGGTACACCAACATCATCCTCATCAGCATCATCCTCTCCACTCAGTACGCCACATTCGATTTCTTGTGGTAAAAGGTACAGTGCTTGAACTGTTTCACTCTCATCGTCATTGCACAGTTCATTTCTGAAATCAAGCGCGTCTTGCGCACTTAACGATCTTTTTTTTTTTTTTTAATTATTTTGCAACGTACCACTTTCACAAATAGAGAATGACAATAGCATAGGTCAGAACAATAAATGCAAACATACATTAGAAACAAACATTGAGAAAAATTTGTAAAAACCGTTGCCCGGAGACCGTTTAAAATATAAAGAACCATGCCTACTTCATATGTGAACATACGGTCACGTTGGGCAGACTTGGGTGATAGAAATCTTTTTTAGTCCTTAGTAACTAAATATTGGAATTCAAAAATCCAAGTTGACCTACGGCTAATACATTATAATACCTAGTAGGTACATAAATACTGTTACACAGAAAAATCAACGCCAAATGAAAACGAATTAATATTTAAACAATTTTTTTTTGTTTTTATTGGGTTCTTGAATGGCTATAAATCTTAGAACAACTTATTCGAAATGACTTCCATTTGCCCTCCAGCACGACTTAAGACGATGTGGCCACTCATCGATTGCGAGACGCACTTCATGCATGGGGAAATTGTCCACTGCACGGACAAGGGCTTGCCTCAGCGACTCAATATTTGAGTGTCGAGTAGAGCAAGTCATGCCCTCCAATAGACCAAAACTTATAATCCAACGGATTGAGGTCTGGACTACCAGTTGGCCAATCATCGTTGATATGAAGTTCGGAACGTTGAATCGTTTTTACTTTGTGAACTGGAGCAGAGTCTTGCTGGAAAGTCCATGGCTTGTTGTTGAATATTGATTGGTTGAGAGACTTCACAATGTGTTCCAAGACGGTCGATTGATATACTTTGGCCGATGTTTTCACTCCTTTCTCGCAAAAATGGAGCCTGGTAACGCCATCGTAGCACACTCCCCACTATAACATTGCAGACGCGGGATGGTGGCCTCTTTGAACCCTCGATATGAGTTGGGATGCTTCTCTGGATGACCGAGCATACACACGATCGTTCTGCTTATTGAACGATTCTTCTACGGTGAAGATTTTCTCGTCAGTAAATAGAATTTGTCTGTGAGCGTTCTTCGCGTACCGGCTGAGTAACGCTTTCCATCTTCGCTTGCGTTTTTCCTTCAATGCGGCCGTGAGCAGGTGCCCAGTGTGTCGCTTGTACGCGAGTCCTAAATCTTTTTTGATAATGCGAGGCATGGATTTTTGCGAAATTTGCATAAATATCAACTGTCAAATAATTTTGTGTAAAAAAAAACACAGTTCCTGACATCGAGGTATTGCTGCAAGCTGCACCCAAGCAGTTCCCTGGTGTAGAAGGAAATATGTTCGTACCTACGAATGCCATAGACATATCGCACACAATGATTAAAAGCGACTTCTAATTTGCGCTGGGACAATAAATTCAGGCTACTTCGGCAAAATTAAGGCAATAACTAATCGGTGTCGCGTCTCAAGTGAAGTAAAAAAAAAGCGCTAACCCAAAGCTTACGAAGGCATCCGTAGACCAACGACCATGTTGGTATGACTATAACCGACCAATATCGACTAATAATAAATCCAAGGCTAGTAACGGACCCTACGGCTTTAACTTTCGAGTTGTTAAGAAGAACGTCAGACAGAAGATCTAGGTTAAACCTTACTTTGGATATTGGAATTACTCGAGTTTTAGTCGGGTTCAGTTGTAGACCATTTGTAACTGACCAAGAATAGACGCGTTGCAAGTCATCATTGAGCAGTAGGGTCAGTTCGTCGATTTAGCAAAATGGTTTCGCTAGGTGTAATTGTACATCATCAGCATACATGTGCACAAAAGAATGCCAGCGTACTCACGGTAGATCGTTGATAAATATACAAAATAGAATTGGACCCAATATCGATCCTTGAGGAACGTACATCCATTGGAGAAAAATCTTTGGCACCTTTCGGAGAGAAAACTTTCCAGCAAACTTACCGCACGACCGCCAAACCAAAATAGTGTGTTAGCTTCCAACACAATATATTGTGGTTGACTTTATCAAAAGCCTTCGAGAAATCTAGCAGACAAAATAGTGAGACATATTTCTTACCAAAAGATTGTCTACCCTCTTCAAGCAGGTTAACCATGGCTGAAGAACAGCCGTAGTTGGCCCGAAAGCCTGATTGCTTGTCGTATAAAAGGCCATTGAGAGTTAAGTACTCTGTTATTTGTTTTGGTATAATTTTCACTAAGTCTTTCGAAAAGCAGGGCAAAATGCTTATTGGCCTAAAATCGGCTGATGATGCTCGGTGAGCTTTCTTAGTCATCGGCATAACTCGTGCAATTTTCCATGACTTCGGAAAGGTTCATGAGATTATGCACCAATTAATTACATGGGTCAGAACCGAAGCAATTTGCGGTAGGATGAGTTTGACGAGGCGCACGGGAATGCCATTTTCACCGATAGAATCAGATTTGACAGCCATTACATATCTGAATACTTCGTCCTCCGTAGCTACCGCAAAATCCTCTCGTCCCGGATGCAAGTAAATGCGGTTCATATTCTGGTTGAAGTCAAAATCGCATGAGTAAGGGTTATCCACTAGAAAGACATGATTCAAATCATTTGGATCGAGAAGGCATTCAGATTTGCTGTTTCTAGAAGTTATACCAATTTTGTGGAGAATAGACCATAACCAGAAAACCCAACTCGAATAGACGAAGTAGTACTCCCACTCATAGTGGTTCTCGACAGCGTAGCCATAAATAAGCGAAAAAACGTAAAAGCCGCGACTTTTAATAGCTTCCAATTCGAGTCTGTTTAAGCCTGGGGGTCTGTGTGATTATACCGCCTAATAGGATAAAAGCGACCCATTTGATATTGGCCCTATTGACACAAAAAAGCCAACCATTACAGAGTCGCGCTTACAATTTTATTTATGGTATTGTGTGAACGTCTTATACGCTTTTGTAGCACACAAATCGGGCAATATCAGTGTGGCCTGCGCCAAATAAATGAATTTGACGTTAAAACTCAACATCATTTCATCGACTTCAAAGACGCATACCGCCTTGATCAAAAAGTTCCCGACCACTCACACCGTGTGGCGCTCCCATTGTTCCGATTTGAGTTCTGTTTTTTTGTTGAGTTGGTAAATCTATTGTTGATATTCCCTCTAAATCTTAGCGTCATAGCTTAATATTTGCAAAAGTTACGTAGCCAAGAGTACATCTATCTCTGTGTGTGTTGGCGATTTTTTACAATTCTAGAAATGAATTTAAATTTGCAACAACGAACTTGTACTCGTATTAAATTTTACTAGATGGAGTGAAAAGTGACCTCCTTGCGAATTAAAAAAACTTTTTTTTTATGTTTTTTTTTATATTATTCAATATAGTCCCCTTTTAGTGTGATACACTTATTCCAGCGATTTTCCAACTTCTTGATCCCGTCCGAAATGTAATTTTCCGGAAGCTCTGCAAAATACTCCTCCGTGGCGTCGATGATTTCCTCCCGTGAGCTGAATTTTTTATTGATGAGCCATCTTTTGCGCTTTGGGAAGAGATAATAGTCCGAGGGAACCAAATCGGGCGAATACGGTGGATGCGATAGCAATTGGAGCCGTAAGTCATTGATTTTAGCCGTGGTTGCGATGCTCTAGTGCGCCGGCGCATTGTCTTGCAAAAACAAATTTTTTTTTCGCTTCATGTGAGGCCGTTTTGCAGCGATTTCGGCCTTTAATCGCTCCAATAATGCACAGTAATACTCGCTGTTGATGGTTTTTCCTTTTTCGAGGTAGTCCACGAAGAGTATGCCATGACAATCCCAGAAAACCGACGCCATAACCTTTCCGACCCATCGAGCCTCCCTCGGCCGCTTCGGAGCACTCGTGCCGGCTTCAGTCCATTGCCGGGCACTCATTCTGTTCTCTGGTGTGTAATAGTGTATCCAAGTTACCAATCGACGCCAAAAGTCTGCCCGATTCCGCATCAGCAAGTCCAAACACTCTTTCGAAGTGCCCTCGCGTTCGTGTTTTTGGTCAAAAGTGAGCATTCGCGGCACCCAGCGGCAGGATAACTTTTTCATATGCAGAATATTGCCCAAAATATGGCGTGTGCGCTCAGTACTAATCTTTGTGGTATCTGCTAGCTCGCGCACCTTCACTTTCCGGTCAGCCAACACCATTTCATATATTTTTTTGATATTGTCCTCTGTAACCGCATCGGAGGGCCTGCCGCTGAGGGCTTGATCGGTAGTGGAGTTGCGGCCACCACGAAACTCTCAAAACCAATATTTGACGGTGTAATCTGACGGAGCATTAGCTCCATAATATTTATACAACTTTTCTTTTGTTTCCTTCGCCGTTTTGCCTCTCAAAGAATAATGTTTTATGAGAGAACGAAAATCGTTTTTGTCCATACTCAACATGATGCCAAACACGTCAACAACAATCATTGACAGCAAAACTATCGCAGTATCGCACTGAAATTTGGCATGTCTGCCTAAATATGAACGGACTTCAAAACACCATAACCTTTTTTCAGGAGGTCACTTTTCACTCCATCTAGTACGTAAAAAACGGATTTAATGGTGCGCGAACGTTGGAAATGTTGGAAAAGTGTTTCGGCAACGATTCTCTAAAGAAAACTGTCGTTTACTACTCGTAGTGGCACGAGCAGTTCAAAAGCGGTCGTGAGTCAATCGAAGATGATGAACGTAGTGGCAGACAATCGACATCGAAAACCGACGAAAACATTGATGAAGTAAAAGAAATTAACCATCAGAGAGATAGCGGAGGACTTAAACATTGCCTATGGATCCGTCCAAGGCATTTTCGTTAATGATTTGGGTTTCCGTCGTGTAGCAGCAAAGTTGGTGCCAAAAGACCTCAATTTCATGCAAAAAAGAGACCGTGTTGACGTCGCAAAAGAGATGATTTGCGAGGCTGAATCCGATCCCACATTCATCGAAAGGATCATTACTGCAGACGAGACGTGGGCTTATGAATACGACACTCAATCCAGACATCGGACAAGTGAATGGCGTTCACCAAATGAGCCGAGACCAAAAAAACCACGTCGTTTTCAGTCAAAAAAGAAGGTAATGCTCACGGTTTTCATGGATTACAACGGGGTAGTGCATCATGCATTTTTGCCACAAGACCAGACAGTAAACAAAGAGTATTATTTGGGCGTTATGAGACGTTTGCGTGAAGCAATTAGCCGAAAGAGACCAGAAAACTCGTGGATTTTGCACCATGATAACGCACCGTCGCACAGTGCCATCATTATTCGTAATTTTTTGACGAAAAATGCAACAAATACCATCCAACAGCCACCGAATTCACCTGATTTGGCTCCCTGCGACTTCTTTCTGTTCAATCGAGTTAAAAAACTACTACGGGGAACGCGTTTCAGCAGCCGAGAGGAAGTAATGGAAAAATCGCAGGAAGCACTGATGGACATACCGAAAACCGAATATAAAAAATGTTTCGAGGATTGGATCAAGCACTGGCATAAGTGTGTTGCAGTCGATGGGTATTACTCTGAAGGGGACAATATAAATTTAGGTGAACAAACTTGTACTTAATATCCAATTTTCTGAATACATTCCGGGAGTTTTTTGATCAAGGTAGTATGGCAGCATCCATCCGTCCAGCAAGCACTATAAAACGATTGGCGAATTTCAATGCAGAGGAAATTGATTCATTCTTTTTCAGACAACTCTCGGAAATAAGCGATTCGCCATGTACTGTACAATTATTTGGAAACAAAACCTTCGACATTCTCCAAATGTGCGCAGAATTTGAGCAAGAAGTGTGTATTCTTCAGTCTTGTTTGGAAATGGATATAGGGCCACTATATATGCTAGAGAGATGTTACGCTATAGATGTACTCGTAGATGCAGCCACCACCATTCCGCACGGAGTAAAACTGTTTAACTGGCCAGCCATTGCTATTTTTTTACTGTTCAAACAGCTAAACTCGAAGCTCCTAAGAAAAACTTAAGTCTTACCAGTCTTGCCGTATGGAGCCGAATGCTGTTCTATAAATATGATAGCTGAGCTGATTTAATCATTAGCAAAGAAGACGTATTGGAAGACGCAGCTGCATGAATGCATGCAATCAGTGAGGAAGGTTACTATGGCTAAGTGGTCGTGCGGTGGCTGTAAAATTGGTTGATTTGGCGTTCAGTTTCCGATTGCAATTCGAGAGGCACGGCAACCTTCAATCCTCTTCAATACTGTGGATTTTGTTTTCCGAGAGAGTTTCGCTCTTCCTTGTGGTCTTTGTAGACCGGGATTCGAAGATTCGTTCAATTTTGATACAGCGTCCGCGTTTATATTTTTTTCTCTATTCGTTCTTCTCGCATACTAGACCATAAGGTAGGATTAGCAGGATCAGTGTTTTGTACCTAGATACCAGTTGCTTTGTGGAAAACCCTAAGGACTGGGGAGTGATTGGAACCGATGCCAACAATCCTCCTTGAAGATATGAGCGAAGCTTTTGGCCCGATACGGACGTAACCACCAACATGCCTTTCCCTGTACTCCGAATATGCCCGGAGTAGAATGTGTTATAGAAGTTTTGACATCACCGTTGACTTCATCTAGGAAGTTCCTCCGGTGACGTGTTTAAAGTGCTGCTAATTTTCTCTTTTGGTCAGCAATTGCGCTAATAAGTTTAGTAAGTCGAGTTCGGATGAACAGAAACCAGTATCCTACAGCTACCACTTGCGGATTAAATAAGAACACTTATAGACATCCCACTTATCCAGCTCCTGGGTCACATTCCTATTGCCTGCCCCCAGTCCCTGCCGCTGCTATATGATATCCTCATTCAGCAAAAGCAATGACTAAGTGTATGTGTATGCTGCAATAGGTGTGTTTTTTTGCCATCGATATCAGCGCTAAATTTTCATGGCGCAAAAAAAATCCTATCGTCGTTAACTATTAACATTGGGATAATTTGGCAGCACTGGCAGTTTATTTGTTAGAAAAGTGACACATGTTTTCGCGTTCCCATACGAGTTATCGCTATCATGGAAAAGCAGGTCTGGAAGCCTTGTTGCTATCCGCCTTAACTCCCGTAAATATCTTGCATTGAGTTACCGTGTATGGATTAAGTTGATAGTGTAATTTGAGCGTACATTGGATATAAGCACTGATACCGATGTCAACAAAGAAACACCCTATATTCACTTCACAACTTTGCTTAGCATCGTCAGAGCTTGTGTTTGGTATATTTGTTTATTATAATGGCTCGGGACATGTTATTGTAGTTATACCCACTTGGAGTTCCCTGGTTAATCACTTCTCTGCGTACGTCCACATCTGTAAATACAGGCCAGCTATTTTCATGCTTAGTGAAACACAGATAATTCCCGCCCACACTGCGAGGATCACTTACATAAATCTAAAAGTGACTGGATGTGACCTAGTGCCATTGTTCTCTTCTAATCGCGAGCTTCCTATTTACGTGCGTAGTGATGTTAGCTTACCTAACTCCTCTAGAATGAAAGCTTTGTTGCCAACCGGAATTCAACATCGGTGATTTAAATTCCATCTGCGTAAGCAAACTATCCACTAAGACGGTATGCGGATAACAACTTAATCCAACTTGAAAATGAGCCATTACGAATACCAGACCTTGATAGGAATGCCGTCAGTTATTTTGAGCTTCTCACATCGTTGACGGTTCGTTGGACCACTATGCCATAACAGCGAATTTCTTCTGTACAGGCCACAGACCTAGTTCAAATATTTATATGAAATTGGAGAATTTGAGCTGAATGTTATGTTTCCTTCGTAACTACTCGTATGTGGATGTCGCTACTGATATGATCACAAACACTATTCTATTCTGGGTTCCGGGGCAACTCAGAGAAACTGGAGCTGTTCTAATGCCTCTTCATACCCAGAAGCCTGGACTTGGCACTGATAAGTGAAAAATCTGCTCTCACAGAGAGAGAGAAAGAATCGGGAAAAGAAGGTCGGCTTCGACAAAGCTTCTATGGAGACCATTAAGTCTAAGCATGACTCACGTCCCTATCTACACTTTGGAAGGGTTAATTTTCACTTTGTTTCTAAATGAGTGCGGATTGGCGACAACCATCCCGGTACCCATCTATTCTGTGTACTCAAATCAACCTTCAACATTCCAAGTCTGCTACTGCATCCCTATGTAGGAGGCTTTCCGTGTTGAATACAATACCCTACATCTTATCCATACAGGAACCATGGGTGTGGAATAAACGCACCTGTGGTTTCGGGTAGGCCGAAAGCTTGTCTTTATGTGTCGAACTCACTCTCACAATCTAAACTTGTGCAATTTTTTAACCAAGATTTAGTTGCTGCAGACATAATCTACAAAAGAATGGAGAATGACACAAACTCGTCGTTGCGTCTGCTTATTTTTCCACCAGAGGCACTAGCAGAACTCATTGAATATTGTGACTCCAGGAAAGTGGGGCTTATCATATGCGGCGATGTTAATGCTCAGAACACTTTTTGGGGTAGTAGCACATGCAACGTGAGAGGTAATCATCTCCTGGACTTCATACTATCGTTTGACCTGGCTGTCAACAATGTTGGCTCTAAGTCAACATTTGTTACGAGAGTAAGACAGCAAGCAATTGACTTAACTTGATCCAACAGGTATGCTAAGGAGATTACTGGCTGGAAAGTGCTATCGAAGATCTGCATGTCAGACCATAGATACATTGAATTCAGAATCGGGTGCGAGGTCTGGACCTTGTTGAAGAGGAGGAATCCGCATAAAACCAACTGTGCACGATTTAAGGAGGAGCTCGGCAAGTACAATTGTGCTCTCCCTAAGCTCAAGACAAAGCAAAAGCTTGAGGAAGCTGTTCAGAACATGAACACGCCAAGTGTTTCGAAATGTCATGAGCTGGCCAATCCTGCAGATCGTCAGCTCCTTGGTGGAATGCAGACCTGCAGCGTCTTCGTAAAGAATCCAGAAAACTTCCAAACAGGTCACCTAAGACTAATTTGGAGGAAGACAGGAATATTTACAGATCAAAGCAGATGCTAAGATGGTTATTCGGACTTCGAGGAGTGCCTCTTACAAAGCTTTTTGCGAAAGTCCTCAAAGGGGAAGATCAACCAGACTGGAACCACTCAGAAAATCTAACGGTATCTATACTGTCGAAAGCAGAGACTCCCCGTCCCATGCTTGAGTCTAACTTCCTATCAACGAAGCTGGTAGTGAGCTGAACAACACAACACGGCGTAGCTGGTATATCTCATCGGTTGTGGTGACGGATGAGGCCATTCAACATGCTGTTGCTCCCTTTGATGGCTTCAAGTCGCCTGGCACCGATGGTATATTCCAAGTTATGGTACAAGAAGGGATAGACCAGCTGCTGGCAAGTCTGAAGAGAATTTTCACTGCTAGCCAGGCACTGGCATGCATACCGAATCTCTGGTGTACAGTGAGAGTGGCCTTTACACCGAAAATCGAAAAGCGGGACTACTCGCTCGCCAAGAGTTTCAGAACTACAAGTCTGACTTCCTTTATGCTGAAAAGCATCGAGAGAATGGTCTACATCCATGTGCGCAAAATATCCTTGCGAATGCATCCTCTGTCGGCGTGCAACACGCCTACCAACGCAGAAGATCCTGAAAGAATGGCATGTGTAACTCTGCCAGAGACAGCACGGCGTAGACGTAGTGATTCGTCATTTGTGGATAAAAGCAATGCTGGTGAATAGGACATTGATTGCGGGCGCTGATTATGGCCAATATGTGACGGCGGAGATAAACAGGGGTTGCCCGCAAGGCAGCGTTCTGTGTCTACTACTGCGGTGCATGTTGGTTGACTTACTGCTCAACGCGCTAACGTCTATGCACAAGTATACGCGGATGATGTAGCTGTACTGTCTGTTAGATCGTATACATAAACCGCAGACAGCCCTAGACGTGATCGACAACTGGTGCACTAGTAATGGGCTTCCAGTCAATTCTCTCAAAACTTAGGTCGTTCTCTTTACGATAAGGGGGAAGTTGTCTGGTCTTCCATCTAGTGCTTAAATGCATTGCCATCTAATTCTCTAAAGAAGTTAAGTATTTGGGTGTCATCCTAGATAACAAACTTCTCTGGACTAGTCATGTTACGTCAAAAGCATCTAAGGCGCTATCGACCGTCTGGCAGTGCAGAGGAGCAATCGCCAAGATATGTGGCCTGTCAACGAAAGTACGTGATAACAGACTCCAAAGAACGGTCTGTCTCGGATGCATGGGGGCTTTCATCAGCACACCTCACTTTGCACTAGACCCCTTGATATTCATATCATGGGCTGCACTCTCAAAGCCATCTTCCGTCTAAAAAGAAGTGATTTTTGGTACAACACGCACTGCAGCTTTGATGACCTTGCGCGTCGGCTGTCTTATGACTGTGGTCTTACGGACCTGTCGTCCGATGCAATGACACCAGAACTTCTGTTGCTGAAAAAAATACGAAATCGGCTTTCATTGTGCCGAGGACTGCTTTCGGGAAGAATCTGAACCAAGAAAGGAATACAGTCGGGTCTTCACGGACAGCTCCAAAACCAATATAGGATGTGGCGCTGGTGCCTTTCTGGAGGACGACAAAGTTAGATTTCACTTCTCGTCAGCGGAAATGTACGCAATCCTGATGGCAGCGGACTGTATTGCGGAGAACCGATGGAGGGGGTGGAGCATTTGCATCTATAACGACAGCTAAGCTGCCTTCCTAAACCCTCTTACGACTTCCAAGATAGTTCAAGAATACAAGAGATCACTGAACGCAGTCGGAAGGCTAAAATCAGTGACCCTTGCCTGGGGTACCAGGTCACAATGGGATCAAGTGAAATGAAATCGCCGATGAACTTGCCAGGCAAGGTTCAGACAACCTACATTGGTTCTGCTGCGTCCGCGATTGAGGCTTCCAGTGACAGTTGTGTCCCATATGAGCACAGCTGCAGATGGCACATCTCCCCGGGATGCAGGCATCCAAATGAATGCTTCCCAACGTCTCTAGGATGTCAGCAGAATTTGTGCTGTCCCTCAGCAGGAAAGTCTGCAGGTTGCTTACTGACGTCGTGACAGGGCATTAGACTTAAATACGAGGGCGGCTCAATAAGTCCGTGACTTTTGGATTAAAACAGATTTTTTGATAAAAAAATAATTTTATTTTTCAACGTAGTCTCTGTTGAGCTCTATACACTTTGTCCAACGCTTCTCCAATTTTTTTATCCCTTCCAAAAAAAATGATTTGTCGAGGTCCTCAAAATGACGAGATGACTTCATCATTGGAGTCAAATCTTTTTCCACCAAGCCATTTCTTCAGGTTTGGGAACAAGAAGTAGTCGCTCGGAGCCAAATCTGGAGAATAGGGTGGATGAGGGAGCAATTCATAGCCCAATTCATGGATTTTTGCCATGGCAACTGCACATGTGTGCACCCTTGCATTGTCTTGGTGGAAAAGAACTTTTTTCTTGGCCAAATGAGGTCGTTTTTTTTTCAAATCGTCATTGAATCGGTCCAATAAGTTGGCATAATATTCCCCATTGATTGTTCTTCCCTTTTGAAGGTAGTCAAATTGTAGTGGATTATCCCGCGTGCATCCCAAAAAACAGTCGCCATAACTTTATTGGCTGACAAACCCACCTTGGCCTTCTTTGGCGCCGATTCACCCTTAGAAACCCACTGTTTTGACTGTTGTTTGTTCTCTGGTGTGTTGTGATGGATCCATGTTTCGTCCACGGTTACAAAACGGCGCAAAAACTCCTCCATATTGCGATTAAACAACGCCAAACCTTCCTGTGAAGTTGTTACACGATTGCGTTTGTGGTCGACTGTGAGCAAACGCGGCACCCATCTTGCGGAAAGCTTTCTCATGCCCAAGTGATCATTCAAAATTGAATCCACTGAGCCATGCGAGGTCCCTACGGCTTCCACAATCTCTCGCACTTTCAATCTTCGGTCGGCCAACACCATATCGTGAATTTTTCCGATTGTTTCGGGTGTAGAGACCTCAACTGGGCGTCCAGGACGTTCGGCTTCTTCAGTGCTTGTACGGCCACAACGAAATTCAGTAAACCACTTTTTTACCATTGAGATCGATGGTGCAGAGTCCCCATAGTATTTATCAAGCTTAGCCTTGGTCTCGGTAATGGTTTTTTTTCGCAAGAAATAATGCTTAATAAGCACACGAAATTCACTTTTTTCCATTTTCTCCTCAAATTAGTGAGTAGTCTGATAAAAATAGCTGTCAAACACAAACTAACTGACGCAGCAAGTTTAAATTTTGACAGGAGTCAACTGACAAATGCCTGTTGACAGGAGCAGTGTTGCTGTTTCAGTAAAGAGGTCAGAAATTCAAAAATGCACGGAATTATTGACCCGCCCTCGTATATTGGGCATAAATGACGCTTGCTGTGAAAATGATGATGACACCACGGAGCACTAGCTCTGTGAATGTCCGGCTTACGCTCGCATTAGGCTGCAGGTACTCGGGACTGACGTGGTGGGCGCTGGTACTGTAGGCACCCTATTACTGAAGCGCTTACTCATCTTTCTTCGTAAGACTGAAAGATTTCATTAAAAAAGGAACTTTACAAAAAGTACAATGGACTAGTTCTTCGTTTGAGGGTTCTATTCCGACAGAAAAAAAAAATTCTCTTTGGAATCAGATCCTTTATCCTTCATTGGATTTCTTATTCAATCTTATCAAACCAAAAAAAAACTATTTGTGATACGACTCAAACGATCAGTTTAAGTTGTTTTGGACGTTTTCAAGCCTAAAATCCGTAAAATAAATCCTGGTGTGCCCCAGGGCCCCGTTCTGTCTCCGATACTCTTGTTTTTAATTTTTATTTTTGGTTTATTGCTCGCTAGAGAATCCAATATATTTCTTTGCTGACGACAGTTCTCTCTGCTTTTTATGTTCGTTTCCCGACTCACGTCCCTGCTTATGTTAAGCTCAATAAATTCCGATGTAAACATCATAAGTAATTGGGAAATTACCACCCAGTGGAAAAACACAACGCATTCTGCTGTTTTGGAAGTGAAAACATCCAGCCATTATCCGTGAACGGCGCTAGCATCGTCAAAACTCCATTATCGGTATGTGTGTCAATAAAAACCTTTGTTAGAACTGAATACATATTTGATGCGGTCAAAGATTGTACGATAAACTATACTGGTCCGTACCTACTAGATAGGAATCAAAACCATGGCACATTACACCACTGACGTAATTATTTTCTAAGGCGTGCTACTCGCTTTTGGAATGCTTTCCCAACTCTTTATTTCCTTCTCATTATAACATGCGAACATTCAAAACCAACGCACATCGGTGTCGCTCCTTTTTCATCTGTGGTTTGTCTTGCGCTGTTCATTATAGTTGAGCACGCGCTAATTATAAAAATTTGCCTGATGCAACGATTTTTTTAGTTATAACTACCGAGTCTACAGATTCAGTTTAAAAATAAAAGAAATTGTTTTAGTGATCAAAATTAAAAATAAGACCAAATAAAGAAATTGCTTCAATGTACAATGTACAAGCAATACTAGTACTTTACGGAGTTAAGACCACTATACAACATACGAATTACAATATATTCGTCACTGCAGTACCTCAAGAGTAAGAGTCCCGCTGCCTGAAAATTAATTTGCGATCCAGTGATCGTTTAAAATATAATAAAATTTAATTAGAAAGATTTACGAGTATTTTTTGGGCATCAACTGTGATGACTCAATTATGAAGGTCGCGCTCTCTCCCTCTTGATTATATTTCAATCACAGCATCACGTTTTCGGAAAGATAAACTACGTCCAAACACATTTCAATCACTAATTTACCTCTTAAATTAAGCTTTTCGGCGAATTGAACGTTGTAAATACACAAAATCCCCTTTTATTTGAGCCAGCGAAATACGCGAGTAAGACAACAAAACACACAATAAACTACCAAAAACCGCGCACCAAATTAATTCACACAAACAGCTAATTAAACTCGTGAATACATTAACTCTCATTTAAATAACAACAAATGTGTCGTTCCGTATAAATTTCGGCCCCTCAGAAGACCACCGCCAAACAGGCTTTAGCAAAACAAGATCATATAAGAACTCTGGTTTGCTGGTTTGCTGATTTGCTGTTTTTGCGCCATTTTGGCATTTCCTTCTTATGACGCATTCTCACCACCGCAGGCTGTCAAATTAAAAAAAAAAAAACAAAAACCACACATAAAACTTGTCCTTTCAACGACCTCACTCGTGTGTTGGTCTCAACTGTTTTTCTTCTTTGTTTTAATTGTTTTCGTTTCAATCTCATGTGACAAGTGTATCCTTGAACTGAGTGATAATCTCGAAGGCTTATCCAATTCGGACTTTGGACACATTCATCAGCGGGACTTTTGCTCGATTCTGGATTGTCTAAAAGTTGACCTTTAAGCCTGCACCTGACCACTGAACAGTCATCATTTAACGATGTTATGAGTATGAGAATATTGCAACTCGTTACGTGAACGCTGACAGAGACGAATCGTTTGGGGGCGACTTTCAGCCGCCAACTTGTGAGTTTCTACAATAGATATCCGATCGAACCAGGTCTGCCTTGAAACCGGTTGAAAAGGGGGCCTGACTTGCTAGGTAACATACGAGTAAATGGGCTTTCCATCACACCTTTTTCCAGGCAAGAGTGATGAATTACCGGGTAAATTTTGCGTCCAAGTGAGTGGTAGTTGAGTTGTTTAAGTTTAATCGCGGAACTGGTTTAGATTTCAGCTCTGGGCTGGTATTGGTTAGCGCCAAACGAGGTTTTATTTTAAGAACAATATCCAATAACGTGTTTTAACTATGCATCAATTAAGTTAATGACTTTCTCATTTGGCAGATACTCGTACGACCTTGCTTTGTGGTGAAAATTACAATAATTTTCCTGAGATTTGCGATTGCGGTTTATGAGATTAGGGAGGCGCGACTGCGGTTAATATGATTAACAATCTACGAGTAGGAACTACGGATGCTAGTTTGTCTGAGAGGGTAACTTGGGCCGTGTTAAACGGAGCTATTGTATTTGTCTTTCATGTGAACGAAGTGGTGTAGTATATAAAAATATAAGTGATGTCGAAGCTAGCAGTGTCCTGTTAAAATGCTAACCGTCATTCATGAAGCGTGAAATTAGGCCTCTAATTGACCAACGTAACCGAACATATAAAATACGGAAGCGCTACAAACTACATGTTCATTTTCAAGTTGGTAACATAAGGGCTGCTGCAACGAATTTTTATCGAACCAAAATAAATCCAACGATGAAAGGACGACAGCTTTGGAAAAACCTCAGAGAGATTGGAATTGGCAAAAGAATAAACAAACTAAGTTCTGATGAACGCGTTGACGCCAATGAACACATCTTTGCTACGGAAAACAACCTAACGCAGCTTGTAAATTAGCTCACGCGAATACCAGACGTTGATAGTCATACCGCCAACACCCTGGACTTGTTTTTAACTTCTCACTCTGATAAGTATATCGTTAATGTGCAATGGCTCGTCGGACCATTGTGTTATATCAGCTAATTTCTCGTACACCGACCACACAGTTAGAGAAAAGATTCCCAAAAGAACCGTATGGCAATACGAGAAAGCCAACTGGAGCGGTCTTAACAGTTTCTTCAGAAATTTTAACTGGTCGTTATGTTTCCTCGATAAAGACGTGGATTACACCAGACACCATTCTCTTTGGAATGAGAAACTTTATCCCTCATCGGATGAAGAGTATCAAACCAAAAGAAAAGGCATGGTACGACTTGAGCTGTAAAGAGACTGTTAGGGTTAGAGAAATGTGTTTTCGGTCCTTCAAGACCAACCCAACAGAGGAAAACCGAAAAAAGTTTAAACGAGCCAGAAATGACTTCTACGTCTTTCTCAAGCGTTTGAAATTCTAATACGACCAAAAACTGAGGCAAAAAATACTGCAATGTCCCAAAGGCAGTAACAATTTTTGGTCGTTCGTCAAAAACATTAGAAATTCTGCCTCATCCTCCATCCCAACGCTCATTTACAATGACATTCCAACTGTCAGCTCTTTGGACAAGGCCAATCTGCTTGTCGCACACTTTGCGGCCAGCTCAACACTCCCAGATTGTACTTTGTCCCCGCCTACACTTGAGTGTGTGAAGAGGTGTTCTTCCTCGCTGGCAAAACCATTGCGTAAGCTTTTTCATCTATCCTACTTTTTAGGACTCTTTCCGAGCAGATGGAAAACAGCATTTGTCCAGCCCGTCCCTAAAAAAGGCAAATCTTCTTCCCATACTTCCTACAGACCCATTGCACTTACGTCCCTTCATCCTAAGGTCATGGAAATGCTGATAAGCCGTTAGCTCATGAAGTATCTCGAAACACGCAAAAGGTCCACGTACTCGTACATCAATCTGGCGAAAGCAAGATAGTGGCATTTGATGCTTTTAAGGCATTTGACAGAGTTTGGCATCAGATTCTTTTGTGGAAAATGCGTGCATACCTTCAAAGGATTAGAAATTGGTTTCAAGTCTGATATTCACAAAATAAATGCTGGTGTGCCCCAGGGCTCCGTTCTGTCGCCGTCACTCTTTTTAATCTTCGTTATTGATCTCTTGTCTGCTGCTTCTAATCCAATATATTCCTTCGTTGATGACAGTATTGTTTTCATATTCATTCGCGGACTCACGCCCCTGCTCCTCGACTGTAGGACGAGAACGGCAGCGTATGTTAGTCATTAAATTCCGATATTAGCAGCATAACCAATTGGGGAACTAATAACTGAGTGGAATTGAATGCTACCAAAACTCAATGCTGTCTGCTGTCATTAAAGCGAAATCTTAATACCCAGCCATTATCCATGAATGGCACTTACATCCTCGAAACCGAAAAACTTTTCATTCTCGGTATGTGTGTCAGTGACAGCTTACGTTGGAATGACTACATATTCGATGTCGTCAAAAATTCTGTGAAATGTCTAGGTTTCCTCAAGCGATGTAAGAAATACTTCACTCCCTCTGATCTGGCCTCAACATATAGGGCATTTATCATTGGATGTACAATGTCCACATCTGGTCAGGTGCTATTCTAAAATATCGTGATTCGTTCCTAAACCGTGCAACTCGCTTATGGAATGCTCTGCCTTGCTCTTTATTTCCTAGTCATTATAACCTTCAAACATTTAAAACCAACTTTCACCGGCACCTGTCCTTTCTTCCTCCCTAAATTTCCTTCGCCCGCGCTGTGTACAATCATGTTAAGGGTACACAAATCCCTTGAGCGCGCGCTCATTATAAAAAATAAAAAATAAAAAAAATCCATCAGAGGCATAGAAATGCATGTATCTTATACGCAGCTAGACCCTCACAACCCAAAACAAGAAATAAAAGAAAGTAACCTTGGTTGGCTGGAAATGCGAAGCAGCCAGGAAAAAATCGTTTGCCTTTCTAAGGCTCCTGAGAAGCATGGTCGTCAAAAATGCGAAATGTAATATGCAAGGTGGCGCAAAAGTTGTCACCCGATGTTCTTTGGCTGTAGTTTTTTTTAGAAATGAAAACCTTAGTTCTGCTTTTGGATTATGTTTACTTGCTGTCTTAAATTATCTTCCATTTAGTCAAGAAAATGATATCGGCTATGTGGCCAACGCCAGAATTGATGACCATTCGGGCCCGATTTGTGGCATTTTCCATCACTCTTGCCAGAACTTCCGGGGTTGGATCCCCGCATTCTTGACGGATATTCTTTTTGAGGGCTTCAAGGGTCTGAGGCTTGTTGTGTGTTGTTGCAAGTTTCCTTCAGATTTTCACGATGATGACCAAAGACAATCGCGTTGCAGCCTACATTTTCTTGTTTGATTAGTAAGTCGTTGATGACAAGTGACCAAAAAGGGGTGAAAGAACAACTTCCTGTGGACAACCTTTAGTTGCTGAAGTAGTAATTGACATTTCACCGTAAGTAGTGGTTTAAATGGGTTTTTGATCCTTTTAACTTTCTCTTGATTGATAATTTTCCCAGAGAGATTGTTGGTTCTCCTATCGTTTTGATAGACATTAAAATCAGAACTAAGATTGAGTTCCTTTTCGACTAGATGTGAACGTACCATCTGGTTGAAGTGAAAGACCCTTCCTGTTTGATGGGCCTTCGGAGAGAAGCGTTTGAAGTTGTGTGATAGCCGGGAGTTCTCCCAGTCTTTAGCGGTTCTTTATCCAAGTGATTCATTCTCTTTGATTATCTCAACTTTGTGTGGAATTTGGTTAAGACTGGACCAGTGCATCATAATTTATTGCTTGCCCTTCTGCGTAGTTCTTCTAGTTTAAAAAGAGATTTCGTTGGACGCGCCTCATCAATGGTTGATTCCTTAGATTCATAGAAGTTTCTCTATAAGTTTTTCTTCGCAAATCTGATTTTCGAAAGGAGAGTGCCGTCTTTATAGTTCGCCCATTCGGTGGTTCTCTTAATGAGATTCCTTCTTATTCGTAAACTGCGAAAAAGATCCGCAATTTAGGTATTTCGACAAAGCTGTCCAACTTCGACCGATGCAATTAGGGACTGGGCAAGATTTTCTGAATGCTCTCGTGACGTGACGTGACGCCTGATATGCCTAAGGTAAGCTTCCTATTTCTTTTTATCTCACTGGCAAATTTTGAGCAGTTGGCTCTAAAGAAATTTGTGAATGTCCTTATGCTATAAGGTTCTGTCATAATGTTGTTCAGCAGTTAGGTGACACCAAGTACTAAGCACTTGCAGAGTCGATGGTAGATATTATGAGGTGCTCTGTTTTCTGATGATCAGGAACAGCAGGATCTGTTAAAATTCATTAAGCATACTTCTATTCGACTATCATTTGTAGTAGGAGTTGTGATATGCTACTAATCAAATTAGCTCATATGGCTGGAAATAGCTAAGCAAGGCCCATCTGTTCTAGAATCCATATTGGTCATTAGTAGACAAATCTCATGTTGATGGTCGTCTACGTTGAATTGGTTACCTCTAAATGGTTTGCTGATATTCACCTTGCAAATTTTCAGCACTTACTAGGATTTATGATAACGCTTCCATCCTTATCTATGGTTCTGTCCCGTATTTATATTCTTGAGAAGTTTTGTAAAGCTTTATGCCATCATTTCTGCAAAAGCATGCCTTCAGGGTCTCGATTAAGTCTTCTCTGCATCTTTCTCTTTTTCACTCTGAAGGCAATATTTCTTCCGCCTTCTTTGCTCATGACTTCGGTGCATGTCCTTGCTGTCATGCCGACTAAGAGTTTGATAATGGCTATACATCAGATGTAAAGTCTTTAATGGTTTGCTGCAATGTCTCGCTTGTAACCGTTGGACATCAAATTTGTTCCCTGTATCTTATCAGATACTCGCATTTGGACTACGACAATATAATGGCCTGAGACTCTTCGAGTCGTTTGGATATCCGAAATTCCAGTTCAGTAAGTTAATCCCCATCTGAGGATATTTAGGATTCCATAACATATAGTGTGCGTTCATCTGAAGGGTTACTCGGAGATCCTGGATGGAAAAACTGAAGAAGCCTATTGCCTGAAGCCCAGGTTTACCCAAATTGTTGCGCCGCACAAATGTAGGTAGGTAAGTCAACATCGGGCCAGTCTTTAAACAATGTGAAGAAAAAACCGACACCACAGTCCAGTATTCAAATAAGTCAAACGGGTCCAATGCGCTGATCAAAAGGAACCTAAGAAGACTGATTGATATCAACGTAGGTACGGTCAAAAAACTTATTGAACTAGGCACGAAGGACGTAAAGACTTTCACCGATTAGCTACCTCGGCCCTCTAATGCAATCAAAACAAAAAGGGTAGAGATATTGAACTAAATGGTAGCAAAGAAAAATGGCTTCAGATAATAAAGGCTTTCACTAGCCCAGCATTATGAAAGTCTGAGTGTAAAGTCTGGTAGTTTAACTACTCAAGACTATCTCATGACCAACTTCCAAATGCAGCACAACATTTCGAGTCCTTTCTGATATGGCCAATAGATTAGACTTTCTAAACAAAAAAAAGTGTTAGAGGGTTCGATTTAAATCCGTCATCATTTATTTAGAAAGTGTTTAGCGTGCCCTACGTCTCGGGACGTACTCTAAAATATTGTGATTCCTTCCTAAACCGTGCAACACTGCTGAGCACGGTATTATAATATTCATACATTTAAAACCAACGTACATGGGTATCTCCCTTTCTTTCCTCCCTAGGTTTCCTTCGTCCGCACTGTGTGCAAATATTTTAAGGGTACACAAATCCCTTGAACGCGCGCTATTTAAGAAAAAAGGAGTTAATCAAAAGCAGGAGGACTAGGCAGAATGCTCCTATGAGGGAATCAACCTCGCTATCCATAGCAAAGACTGTTTATAGATAAAATGTATTTTTTTTTTAAAACTTTGTCCTCGTCCTTAATGGTTTAATCAAAAGTATCTACTTTGGGAGTGAAGTCGTTAATTGAAGCCTGCACCATGCTTTATTCGTTAATACATATAAAGTCATAAAGTGCCCAATTAGCATTCAGCTTAGGAGTAGCATTCCACGTTATCAGAAAATCGCTTCAGGTTTAGATTATTACGATAGATAAACATTTTTTACATTTTACTTTTGGTTTTCACTTCATCCTCTTGTAAAGCATTGAACTTGAATTAAAATCCTATTATGTACCATAATCAGTTGTAAGCGTTCCTGTCCAAACAGTAAATCGTTGGTGAAATTCTGAGATAAAACTTCCGTACAACCCGACGACATGGAATGCTTTGAATGCCCATTTTGTAACCTACTTCGTGCGGCTAAATATTTGTATTAAAATGATAAGATAATCAGTTTTTATTGCATGCGTATCACGGAATTAGTTAAATAACAAAACTAGTTATCAACAAATAGGGCATTACGTGCAGGGGTCGTAAAATTTCGAATTAAGGACTAAGACTCTTGTAATCGCATGTTGATAGTGAATTGTATTAGAAAGTAGACAATAATTAATTAGTATTAACCCATTATCTATTGTAAGTACTTCCTAGTTGCTTTTTTTTTTTGTTTTTTATTTAATTGCATATTTCCATTCGATTAAGGGCAAACATCGCAATAACCATCTCTATTTAATGGACTATTAACCGAGTCGATCACACTGGTCGATTTTTACTTTTTTTTTTAGCAACCAATTCAGAGTTTGGGTGTCTAAAAAAAAAAGACTATATTGCACTCAAAGTAACGCATTTTAATTACCCATCACCAGAATAGTAGTAATGATCCCAAACCAGTGTTTTGGAATCATCAAAAATCAGCCACAGCATCCTTCAGAAAAGACCTCGTGATATCATGGCAGTCAATGAAGCAGCAAATTCTCCGTTCAATATCGTATAAGTTCCTTTGGCATCCTGAAATACGAGTATTTGTACTTGGTACTCTATATGCCATATGTATAAAGCAAGGGACTTCCTTGTAGTGCGTAGTGCCCCGTCACGAGGCATGGGAGGAAAGCCACATCGGGAAGCATTCGTTTGGTCTACCGGCAACCTGTAGAGTCATGTCATCTGCAATTATATCCATATGAAACTCAACCGTCAACAGAATCCTAGAACGGAAACGCAGGCAGTACCAACGCAGTTTCGAGTCACCAAAAACTCTCCCCTATGCCTTGCCAGCAAGTTCATTATGCCATTGTGAACTGGGATCCAAACAAGACTCAGAGAATTCAGCCTTCCGACTACGTTCAGTGAAGTCTTGCATTCTCGAACTACAATAGCTGTGAAATGATGAAGTGCTGCTGATGCAGATGATTCGCCCCCTTTGCTGATTCTTAACAATAAAACTCGTTGCCATCAGGATTGTGTATATTTCCGCTTCGACGACAGACGCAAGTTACCAAGTACTAAAAGGTGTATATTAAGAAGTCGGCGAATGGAAAAAATTCAAACAAACTTTTTCCAGTTTTTTGGGACAGTAAAGGCATTTTATTGACCGAGTTTATAGAACCTGGAAACACAATAAATGCAGCGGTTTGCTGTGAAACTCTACGTAAGTTGAGAAGAGCAATCCAGAACAAAAGACGAGGAATGCTTACCAAAGGTGTGGTGCTTCTGCATGACAACGCACGACCACACAGTGCTGCATGCACAAACATTTTAGTGGAAAAGTTAAATTGGGATATTTTTGATCACCCTCCCTAGAGTCCTGATTTGGCACCAAGTGATTATCACCTTTCCCCAAAATTGAAATCATCCATTGCATCTCAACATTTTGGAAGTAATGAGGAACTTATGAACGGTGTGAATCAATGCCTCAACGCACTGGCGGTGACATTTTTTAAGGAGGGTATACAAAGGCTCGTCCCATGTAGAAAAATAATTTAGATGTTAATAAAACTATTTTTTGCAAAAAATTAATATTTCTTTTTTTTTAAAAAAAATATTTTTCACTTCGGTGGTTGATTTTGGAATAACCCTAGGATTTCCTCTCCCCATGACTCTGCCTTGATCGGTTTTCAATCTGGTGCCTCAAAAACTGCCTGGAACTTAATGTAGCCAAATGTCAATCTATAACCTTCTCACGTAAATGCAACCCGTCTCCTCCCCGACTTTATTTTCTCTGTGGTCAACCAATTCCCCTGGTTCAGTCTTTTCAAGACCTTGGCATATTATTCAACCGTGAGCTTAATTTCCTGATGAGATGATCCTCAAAGCCAACTCATCACTTGTCTTTATTAAAAGGTGGTCCAAGGAATTTTCTAACCCGTATGTTAACAGATCTCTCTATGTTACCTTTGTTCGCCGCCTGCTTGAGTTTGCCAGTCAAGCTTGATCCCCTTTTCACCGGGTTCATGTTTCCCGTATCGAGGATATTGAACGTCGATTCCTCCGATTTGCTCTCCGTGGTCTGCCGTGGAACGACCCTTTGATCTTACCTCCCTATCAGGACCGCCGCAAACTTTTCAACATGAATACGTTAGAAGAACGTAGGAATACTGCTGACATTCTTTTCATTCATCGACTTCTCTCAGGTTCCATCGACTGTTCATCCATTTTGAACTCCTCTTCTCAAACAAGATCTCCTCCATCACTTCCTTGGTCCCTAGCTCTTAAGTCTTTCTGTTAGTTTTTAAGTTAGATTAAGCTTGTAAGCCAATAAATGGGGGCCTCAACACCCACCAAAATATTTAAATTAAATTAACTTGGCTGCTGAACTGGACGGCCCATCTGAAGAGTTAAGTAAGGCAGCAAATGATGTGTTAATAGAGACCATAATTCTCCGGTTTCCACGATTTCATTGAAGGATAGGATGCTTTATTTATCCGACCTTCAGAGAAGTAGGTACGAGGACTACGAGGTATCAATATTCGTAACATTGAATGTAAGATCTTATCTGTCCATTGTATCTGTCCATCTTATAAAACGCCTGCGGATGGCCAAGATAACAGATAAAGGTCTCGACTTGGGCGGAACGCATGAGGAGTTTCTCAAAAACTGTACTTAATGGAAAGATTTATTGCATCAAGCTCAGTTTACGCCAGACTACAGCAACTTCTAAGTCAGTAAACTAGAACCCAATCCGGCATTTTTAGAGGTTCCAGGGAAAATTATGGTATAGGGTATATAACTTCATTCGTGCCCACTGTTTTCCAAATAGTCCTTAACCGGAATAGCAACGTGGGGCCGAGCGTTGTCATGATAGAAAATTATTGCCTCGTGTCTGGTCGCATATTCCGGGCGTTTTTCGACCACTGCTCTCATCAAACGGATTAATTGTTCGGTAGCGTTGTCCATTGATGGTTTCACCCGGTTTTAGCAGCTCATAATACAGCACACCCACTGATCCCACCAAATACAGAGCATTACCTTCGCGCCATGGATATTCGGCTTTGCCGTTGATTTGGCTGGTTGGCCGGGTTTCACATATGATTTTTTGCACTTGGAGTTGTCGTAATGGATCCATTTTTCATCACCAGTAACAATCCGATGCAAAAATGACTTCCTTTTGTGGCGTTCCAGCAGCATTTCGGACATGCAAAACCGCCTTTCGACGTCTCTCGGCTTGAGTTCATGTGGAATCCAATTTCCTTGGTTTTGAATATATCCAGCTGCTTTTAAACGTTTTGAAATGGTTGCTTGAGTGACAAACAAAGATTCTGCGAGCTCTTCTTGTGTTTGGCAACAATCTTTATAGAGTAATGCTTCCAGTTCTTCATCTTCAAACTTTTTTGGCTGCCCAGGACGTTCATCGTCTTCCAAGCCAAAATCACCACTTTTAAATCGTGCAAACCACTTTTGGCACGTTCGCTCAGCTAGCGCATGTTCACCATAAACTTCCACCAAAATACGATGACTTTCGGCAGCAGTTTTCTTCATATTAAAGTAATGAAGAAGAACTCCCCGCAAAAACACTTTTTCAGGCACAAAGTTCGACATATTTGAGTGAAAAAAAATTATTGTTGTTTACGCTTCAAATGAATGACATATACTGAAATGACGTACAATGACAGTAGCTTTCCAACGCATGTTCCAATGGAATAATACAGTTACGACATCTCTTAGCAAACCGCACGAATTAAGTTATAGACCCAATATAAACGAAACCGTTAACCCAATAAGTGCAAGGCCCAGGTCCTATATACTGTCAAGTATTCCTTTATATTGCCAGAACATTGACAGCTTCAATTTTTTACTCAGTAGACTATTCAAAGCCTGCTCTCTATTTAGGTCAGGCTTTATTTATTTTCCAAATTACACAATGACTGTGCTCTAATCTAAAGTCGTTTGCCTACGTCCTGTCGCCTAGCCGAGGGATACATACCATATGGGCCGTTGCATCAACAACAAGTAAGTATGTAACACATAGCCCGAAGCAGAAACTCTTTCGCTTAACTGCAGCATCAGTTCTTTTATATGGAGCGCAGGTGTGGAGATACTGTTCTTTTGTTGAAGTTGAGGAGTTTCTTCGGTATTTCTTAAAGCGAATGTTCTGTTTGCCAAGTGCTACGTCGAATTACAATATATGTTGCATCTAGCGACTAGTGCACCACCTAAGTTTTTGGACACATTGAGACTATGTACATTTTGACTGTATAGTAAAAGTTATGACAATGAGTGCCTTGTATCAGACTGTGGAGAATGAGATAACACCCGATGAACATTTTGAGCATCTAAGAGTACAACTGTATGTCCTATTGGAAAAAGTAGGTCGATAGATGTATGATCGTTTTGTAACAGATTCCTTCTTCCCAAAATACGGCGTATTATAGTAAGCTGAAGTACCATCTAGGAGAAAAAACTTACTTTCTACACTGCAACTTAGTATAGAAGATCAACATTATTTGCAATTAAAGCGTCACTACGAGTACTATCGAAAAAGAATTATACTAAGAGTCTACAGAAAATGTGTCAATCGGAGAGTTGTATATGTGTACTTATCTTTTCTCTAACCACAAGTTTGAATCATATTGCGCCTTGGCTTCCCAATTAACTGGATGCAACAATGACAAAGATACAATCAAAACAACAAAAGAATAATCATGACATAAAACCACAACAGTTGTTGTCTGTCAGATACGAGTATATCAACCTTAACAAATTGGTTTGTGCTAAACTAATGATAGTCTTTTGAAAAAATAAAAAATAAAAAAGCATCAGAGATTGCTACGAAAAAAAAAGAAAAAATCCTGCTTTTCACCATAACACTGTGAGAGACCTCGATTTGGAAATTGTGTGACGGTATACATAGTTGAAATTGGTTTTTCAACCTCTCCCCAACTACCGACGACGACTGCCGACTCCAAGTTAACTGGCTGGAAATACATACATACTCGGATGCCAGTATATATCCGGTAAAATTTCATCAAAACCACCGATGTCTGTCTTTCCATTGACTTTCAGATAACCTTTGGAAGGTTAATCGTGCCACAACAGACTCCAAACAAACTAACTACCAACTCAATTTCCTCACCGACCGATCGCTTACGGCATGGCTCTTATGATAGCCACACCTCCAAAACTTTCCATTATACGTCAAATACTTCTTCATAAAAAGTGCGAAGTACTAATTACTCGTACCTTCACGTCGTCAGTTACTCGTACTTTACGAGTGAAATATTTGCACAGTTAAATTAAAGAAAATATTTATGACATCGATCACATTCCATCGATCATATTTTATCGTCCAATCGACGCGCGATAGACGCAAAGATATGATTACGATTACGATTACGATTACGAGTATCGTCCACCTTTGACCAGGGCAAGCCTTTTCCTCGGGCAATGTGCACTCCCAAAAAGCTGGACTTTATCATACGTGCGCTAATAGTTAAGATAACACAGTCTGCTAGATCCACAATGTGCCCCCAGCAAATCTAACCCGATTGTATGTCTAATACTTATCATTTCCGCTTGAACATTGAGTTACAGATACAAATATATTACGCAAGATACTCTTATCTGCAACATGACTTTCCATTAAAATTGCCAAAAACCTCGAACTCGGTATCTTATCTTAAACCGATCGTGATATGATGACCGTGGTTTGGCAATGAGTTGGAGCTTTTTTTTTTTAAAACGCCAACTACACGATGACTCAGTCCTATGTATGAGTAGATACAGAGAGAGAGTTCTAGTGACTCTCTTCTATTCAGATACGATTACATAGCGCCCAACACAGATGCAACTAGCGGTAGAGCTTCACGTGTGCGTTGAAGGCACGTGAGAGAGCCACGAATCGCCCAGACGAATAAATTTCCATGTACGAGTACGAACATGAGTATGAATACGAGTTCGAGTACTGGTATGCGAGAGCGGCTATTATGCGCTATTAGGTCGTTGTGACCTTTCGAAGCCGCTTATCGGCTGACGGCCGTGTCGATGAGTCTTTTTGAATTAATTTCCGATCAATTGTTTCAATTAACTGTGACTATCATCGGATAATAAGAAAGCGGTAGCGCTGCCCCTTTTTCCTATCAATGCAATCCGATACAATCAGATACGATCCGATGAGGTCTCTTCCAAGAGCAGACGCCAAAGCGTAAGCTTTTCCTTTCTAAGGCTACGAGTCTAAGTGCTGTCATCGATCAAAAGTGCTGGTCCATCTGATTGCCCAAGTGATTTACGTAAGCGTGCCATGTCGGCATTTGTCATGCATATGCATAAATGCAATTGATCGGGTAAGAGTTTGAGTCGGTCAGGTTTTGACATTTAAATTGTCAAATGATGTGCATTTTAATGGCTAATTACACGAGCTATCCGGAACTTTGTACGAGTACTCGTATTCGCAAATAGAGTTATGCAATTCCACTAGAGGTTAGGTGAGGTGAGGTGAGGTGAGATTCGGATTATGTATTCAGTTGAGATTGGTGATCTGTCAAAACAGTGATTGATGAATAGCAATTACAGAGAGAGCAATGATCTACGTGAAACCTTCTAGAATCTTTCAATTAGAAACTGAACATTGTCAACCACTTGACAGAGTACTTGACACCATCGGAACGACGACATCTGTCCGCTCTTGAGTCTTTTAAATCACAGCTGCTACCACATCAATTAACAGCATTTGTCTATAGGAGGCAATGGGTATCAACAATATATGGTACATCCTGATCGATGATGTATTTTCGATTTATTTTCTCCTCTTGGTGAGTCGGAAATTTTCCAAGAGCAGTGGAAATTTCCAAAGCCCATAAGGTCGCTGTTCAATCTACTGAGGAATTTTTTTTGGAAATTTTCCACGCACGCCAGCAATTGAAATTCGGATTGCAACACGCATATGGGGCCCATTACGTGGAGGGAGAGATTGTTAATTTTTTTTTTTTTTTGAAATAAAGCAATTTATGAAGTGTTTTCTATTTTGGGAAGCATCAACACCTTGGTGTCAGTGCTATGGGAAAAGAAATAATTTAGAAGACTCATGGGAGTTCTAGAAGATTATTGGATTCACGTGACCCAGAGAGTGCGACCTTTGTTGGCTTTGCAAAAGACATACAAGTTGTTTAATCTTCTTTTGAGTGACTCATATCAGATTCCTTTTAACTGACTGCCTGTTTGATGGGTTTTCCTCTTTTCCTGTTCATCAATTGATAGGTCAGCTCTTAGCTCTAGGGTTTGCTTCTGCAATCTGCTACTGCATTTCTATTGCTGAGGAAAACTTATGCTCTCTGATATTTCTGCTAATTGTTGCGCAAATAATTCTAGTCTACGAATAAATACCACAAATTGAATGACTTATTCTTTTGCATCAACGAAGGGAAAAGAAGCAAAGAATGCGGTAGGCAGACCAATATATGTATCCTCTTCTTCTGTGCACTGCGAATGATATAGAAAATTTCATAGAGGGCAACGTAAGGGAATCAGTAAATAGAATGAGCATGGGACATGGGACATGGACATCCCATGACTGTGGGATCTCATACAAATTAAATTCGGCAATGCTTCTTTTAGTTTCGTTTAATGGGGGAGGATAGATGCACTATCACTGCACATCATCATCATCACTGAAACTATTGTTGCATACAATGAAAATCGACAAAAGAGTTCTAGAGAGTCGAATGCTTCATATAAACGCAATAAGCGGACAAACGACACGTTTGGAGGCATTCAGATAATTATTGGGAAACATCTTGACGATGGGAAAAGTCTTACCATCATGTACGTCGATTTACGGTAAGCTGACAAAATTCTGAATTAAACGTTTCATCTGCTATTGCCAAATAGAAGCCCTAAATTAAAAGCTTCTCCATCTCTAGCTAATATTCCGTTTCAATCATCAAAGCCGACGTCTCTTTCTTCCAGGTTGTCCTTGCAGAGTGAATTCACCGGACTGTCGTGTCGTGCCCTACATCACCTGCGTTGGCTCATCCAATTTTCTCACCAGTAACGCGTGCGTGTATACCCCTTACGCAACATTGAATCGGCTCATCTCAAAACCTAGATGACGATCCGATCAATACGCCTCTTCAGTTTGCACAGTGTTTGTCCTCTTTCACTTAGGCGCCCCATCTCAGACGAGGTCTTTCTACACTTTCTGTTGTTCCCTCGGGTTGGAATCGACCACTTTTCGGGCCGGAGCGTTTTTTTTTCTATGAGAACTGTGGTAAAAACCAGTTCATTGTACACCTACATGTTCCTCTTACTCAAATTGTCGGAGTAAGGACTTCAGTGACAGTATCAGTATCCACCTCATCATCCGATCGCAGGCCGGATATTCTCAGAGATAGTGCTCCTCGGTGTCGTCATCACTCTTACAATAAGCGTTCCAGGTTGTTGCGTCACTTATGCCAAGCACAATCAGATGCCCGGTCACGACACCGTTAAACAGCTTCCAGTCTTTCCGGCCAACCGACAGCACAGAAAAGTCGCTGACCTCTTTAAATCGTCGCGAAGAATTCGTTTGGTCTGCCGTCAACCTGGAGAGTCCTGCCGTATGCAGTTATACTCATATGAAACCCAAAGTTCGATGGAAGATTTAACTACCGAGGGAGGCAGTCCAAACGCAGATTCGGGTCCTGAAAAAGTCCAAACCAAACCAACCAAAACAAGACTTACATATTTCGACTGCATTCAATGAAGGGTTGCATCCTCGAACTAGCTCGGAAGTCGTGAGAGGAAGAACCGATTGTTCTCAATAAAATTAGTTGACATCAGGATAGCTTAGAAATTTTCCTATCGAGGAGTAAAATCTAACGTTGTCGTCCTCCTGGAAGACACCAGTGCCCATCTCAAATCAGTTCTGGAGCCATCCGTGAACCGAAACCATTTCTGGGTACAGAGGAAGTCGATTTCGTATTTTTTTTAAGCAACAGAAGTTCTGGTCTCATTGCATCAGACATGCCATGACACCTAAGTCAAAAGATTTAGGCGGGCGATCAAGGTAATCAAATACCCGGTGAGTGAATACCAAAGACCACTTCTGTTTAAACGGAAGATGGTTTTGGGAGTACAGCACATGATATGAATACCAAGGGGAGGGAGATTCATCAGTGCCTCTAGAGCAGAGCCAGGTTCGCTAAGGAATTTCCCACGGAGTCTGGTAAAAACAGCAGTAAGGTATTTTCGTAAAAGCTTGTTCCACCGGACAACCGGCATCAGGATATAATTGGTCTTATCATAGCCGTGTAGATCCAGATGACCCTCCCCAGTGAAAAGCCTCAAGTCTTGCTGAAGATCCTTTATACTGCCAGGACGCCGAACACATTTGTAGATATCCAACTTAATACGTTTAGTCCAAATAAGTTTGATTTGGATGGTGATGGTGACCTTCTCGTAAAGAGAAAAACCTTAGTTGTGAGCGGATTGACTGGGATGGGATCATTTCCAGTGCACTAATCATCGATCACGTCCTTCCGCATCTGCCTTTATAGTCGCTCGCTAGACAGCATCTTGTTAAGGAGACTGATTCTTTCACAGATGTCGCAGTTTAGATGGGCTCTCTTCTTGAGCATACTTTCATCCGATCGTATTGTAGAGATGAGTTGGTGAACTATCAACAGAGTGGAATTTAATGCTTCCAAAACACAATGCTGCCTGCTGTCGTTAAAGCGAAATTTAAACACCCAGCCTCCATGAATGTCACTTGCATCGTCGAAACCGAATAACTTTCCATCCCTGGTATGTATGTCAATGACAACTTACGAGTATGTTGGAATGACCACATATTCGATGTCGCCGAAAATGCTGCGAAATGTAAGAAAGCGATGTAAGAAATATTTAACCCCCTCTGATATAAGGCATCTGGTCAGATGCACTTAAGACCTATTTGCACTTACTAAAAAGGATTCAAAATCGTGCGATTAAACTCATTGGTGATGCCAATATGGCACAGTCATTGGACACTCAGTGAGACCTTGTTGTATCGCTATTTTCACTACCAGTATTCTACCGCCAATAGCATTCCGCCCTTTCAAATTTTTAATCGTAACACCCGTTTCGATATGAGTGCACATCAGTATACCCTCAAGCCCACTTTCGTATTCTGAAATATCGTGATTCTTTTTTAAGCCGTTCAACTCGCTTTGGAATGTACTGCCGAGCTTTGTATTTCCTAGTCATTATAACCTCCAAACATTTAAAACCAACGTACATCGGTATCTCTCTTTTCGTCCTCCCAATTTTCCTTTGCCCGCGCTGTATGCCGGTGAACGGTTTGCACTCTAAAAGATAGCATCTTTAGACTTTTCATCAAAATTCGACGCAATGAACGCCTGCTGATGATAAATTGTGTGCTTCGTTGTCTCATCGATGTTTGTGGACTGTCTCGGACGCCGTCTGCCACAGTAGCGATATTCTCGATCGAGCTATGCGGGGCTGGCCACTTCTTGCGACATCTCTCAAAATGCTCAGCCATTTGAAACCTGTCACATTAGATGCGGTCTTGCTAATGGCTTGCTGAAACTATCGCCACTGGTCTTCAGCGTTTTATGGTGACAGAGTAGGACTTCTTAAAAGATTTTCGGACACACGATCAGAAAGCATTCTCTAGCGATTATAGTCGTTCGAAGTCAAAATTCGTCGTAGTGCTCTTTTGATTTTCTGTTGCCTTTCTGCTGTTGTGAATATGTTCACCGTATTCAGGTAGACTTTCGGTGTTTCGGGAGTGGAGTGTGAAATTTAGCAAAATTTTCTGAGGAATGTTTATACTTTTTTTGATATCAAATGTCACGGTGAGATTGGTTCCAAAGTGTAAGTTCGGTTAGACGAGACCATTACCCGGTGGCTATCACTGTAAAGTAAAATAAGCTCAATCGCTGCGGCTTAGCTCATGGCTTAGTCATACAAGACTTAAGCACCAGCAGGACCACGGTCTCAAATAGCAAGCTTCTACAGCCAATTCCATACATTGATTACTGTCCTCTATTTTGCATATCGAATTGGTTAAGACCATTTTTGGTTGAGCATAAGTTGACGTCTTCCTCCGAAGCATTGGCGTACATTTCATCAACAGACCCATATCGCTATACATTTCAATACTGAACCATTTTCACCGAACTCCGTCGATTCAAATTGGTCCAAACTTTACGATGAAAATGTTTTGATTAACTCCGCTCTTCTCATCCAGCCAGACTAGTGTGACAAGCCCCATACACAATATTTTCTTGGTTCTACTGGCGACAGATTTTTGTATTAGCTCACATTATCGGTGATAGAACCAACAAGTGGGAATAGTGATTCTTCGTCGGATCTCTGTGTTAAGTGGGAATACCAAGATTTGGCATGGCCTCAAAGTGTTCGTCGGTATACACCTTGTCGAAAATGACTTTAAAATCGATAAGTAGTACTTGGTAACCCACTTAGATTTGTTAGAGCGCGCACATTTGGTCGATGGCAGACTTTCTCCGCCTATGACGACCAATGTTTTGAATAGGTCTGTTCCAGTTGGTTTTCTGGTACTCGTTTATCGAATAGATGTCTGAAACTCCACTCATTTTTCGATCATCGGGTGATAGAATGGGGCGTTTTTATCTTTGCTAAATGATCAATGAGGTCATATAGTTTAGCGTCGTCTGTCATCGCTTTTATCGTTAGCCCTGGTTGTGATTTTTCCAGTCTCTTTCTTGCTCATCTCTGAAGAGTTCGGTCTCATAAACCATGGCTTGCGCTTTTTATTCTTTTCTCAAATATTAAATTCAAAATGGAATCTATCTATGGATTCTACCCTTCTCCTTCAACTTCATAAACGGCTATTTGGTTACACGTACCATACTTCTTGCCAAAGAAGGCAGTGATAGTGTTGCCAGGGGTCTACAACGCTTAATTTTGTTGGTATAGTAGTAGCATCCTCGGTATTCTTATTGTTGTAAGGCTACAGCTAATGGTGATGGCAGTTTGATTCTGATTCTGGTCTTTCCGACTTTGCTATTGCATTTGCCAAGTGATAATGATTAGTCCCATTTTGCTTTTTTCTAGTCCCTTTCTATTTACAAAACCGCATTCAAATAAATACTGGTTCTAGTGCCATGTATTAGCATCGAGTACATCCAGGATTCCAGGATCTCCTCCAGATGCTCTACTGTTCATTTGCACATATTGTACATGTATGCCGCAGTTCGTATATCATGCCTTGTTTAGCCAATTTTGTCAGTATCTTCTTGAAGTATCTCCTCACGGAACGTTTTTTCGCCACGACTTAAAACTATTCCTGGGCTTCCGAATAGCGAAGTATCGCAGAACTGCTTACTCTCGCTTACTCATTGGTGTCAACATTTTAATAGCGTGTATCACCTTCCACAAATAGACCAGTCTATTTCAACACTTTAACCACAATTCGCGTCTTTCGAACTTTGAAGCTCAGGGTCTTGATAGTCTCTAACTGACAATCAATAAAAGCCGACAGCACAATTTATTTTTTGTTATTTTTTTTTTTTTTTTTTTTTTTTCAAAAGCAGGATTTTCCAACTCATGTCGGCCATTAGCTAAAAACTTTCCACTCTCATTGCGCACAATTTTGACTGATCTCTAACTCGCTTTCAAGCCATTAAAATCTGTAAACGTGAAACCGAGACTCGTGTAGTCACTCGACCTAAAATATCTCAAGACATTCGCAGTAAACGATCTAAAATTTGAATTCCACAGTTTTTTTTTTCACTCATCTTGTTTTTTTTTTGAGAGGTTTTGAAGCTAAATATAGCCTCATACACTGAAAATAGATAAATTGGCTTACAAAATACGCCACAACTATTGCATCATTTACTTGTGTGCTGCTCTGCTCTGCTCTGCGAAATCACCGCTCTGAATTGTGGGTATATGTACGAGTATGTGCTGTGGATTTTGCCCATGTTCCATCGGACTATGGTCCCATATAAAGTTTTTTCTTTTTTTTTTTTTTAAATACCTCGCGCTCTTCATTCGCTGATTTATATTAATACTCACGTGTATGTACACCCGTAGGACTACCTATATAAGTGTGAAGTTTTTATATTTGTGCATCAACGGATACCTGTCATTTGCGGCATATACTGAACGCTATGCTCTACGTGCCCCCTTTCAGCGGTACGAGCACAAGTGTGGTGTACAATTTATAGTTAATACCACGCATCACGCTACTCATAGGTAGAAACGAAAGCGACATAACGGCGCCACTACCAACACAATCAAAATAGGTGAACAATATTTGCAGAGAAATAAAGGTTGCATTACGGCCCACCCAACAAACGTCGTTCTTCCCCTTCCCCTTACCATCCATTGTTCGCAAGACATTACTTCAACACACGTTAAGTTGAAGCAGCAACAATGCCACGAAGCTACATCTGTAGGGGGACTGTGTATCCGTTGGGTTAACGTGAACCCGCACATGAGGCAAGAACTGAGTGCAACAAGCTGATTGGTTCGTATTGAATCGAGCCTCCGTGAGTGACGTCACGTACCCAATGCTCAGAATGCGATGTGACCCTCAACATTCGGCTAGTATTGCTATGTAGGCAAAAATCGATGATGTCTATCACGTAGTCCTCGCCGAGTTTCATTGATGTGTCACAGTCACATGACGACTCCGAACTCTATATCTATCCGTAGCCCACATACTCGCATGCATAATAGTTACTACGTGCAGCACGTTCAAGCTGATTCATTGCTTCTTCTCTTCAAAATCGTGCAGTTCTTGCCGGTGATGGTGGTGGAGATTTCCGAACTCCAGCAATCTGGATGACTGATTTCAGGTTCCAATGAAAGAGTGAGTGAGTATCGTTAGTTTTAAGAGGTAACAGTGTCGACAAACAGTTCACCACTACGGCTAAAGAGAGCGATTTGGTTTTTCGAAATTGATTTCGAAAATACAGCCAGCACCAGTGCCGGCTCGGATGGAGCCTGTTGAATAGGTCAGGAGTGAAGAGTAAAATGGTAACAACAAAACTGAAGAGAGTATCTTTCACCACGCAGAAGTGCGGTAGAGGTGGTAAGTTGGCTATAAATTGTCAAAAGGCATCAAAGCACTCACCGTCCCATATGGTCTAGTGGCTAGGATATCTGGCTTTCACCCAGAAGGCCCGGGTTCGATTCCCGGTATGGGAAGACCTTCTTTTTTAAATTTTTATTCCAAGAAAATTCACTAATGTTGCGATGAATCTTAAACGAGATTTTTTGAAACATCTTTAAGTTGCTGTTAGGCAAGATTGAAATGAGGCCACAAGATAGCTAGATTTTGGACAAAGTACAGCATTTGGTTAGTGGAATTATGCCCAATGCATTGGCTTCTGCAGGCATTGGTTGTAATTTTTCTAGTGGTTTCTGCTTCTTTTCGCTTTCCGACACTTGGACAACGTTTACCAGGCCTTCTTTATGGCTGATTTTTCTGTCTCAAATGTAGGGTAAATGGCTTATTGCGTTCTCCACATACATGTGTATGTGTACTATATCTCGTCTGCAGACGCAAGTATTCTGTCGTGCAACACGCTACCTTGTTTTGAATAAATAAATAAAATCCGTGCATTTAGTACACTTTTACAACTTAGTATTCTCCACAGTTAAGTCGCCATAACTGACCTGAAGCACAGGGTTCGAAACAGGGAAATCGGCGAGTCCAACTGAGCAAATGTACATGAACACTAGGCTCTGCATAAGCAAAGTCGCGTATACTTCAGTGCATACCTACACCTGATCCAAGCAAAGCACAATACAGATGTTTTAGCAGAGAAAATCCCAAGATGGAGTTAACGGCTACATCACAGCTAAATCCAGCTACTTTGAGCTTCTTCAACATATTCGAAGCCCAAGTCATGTGAGGATCATATTTAGCCAGGCTCCCGAAATAGAGACGGTGGCAGATTAAACCTGAGCGAACTAACGTCAGCCCTATAGTGGGCTGCTATCCTTGAAATGGTCTGGCCTTTCTGACTCCGGGTTAAACCGGCTCCCGAAACACACTTTGACTATGTAAAATGCTATGTTCAAGCAACCATAAACCTCAGATTTGGATGGATTTATTGTTGACGACCACAGGAAACGGAAAATGGACTAGGAACAAGAAGGACGGAAGCATAGAGCCAATGATTTATCATAAACACCTGTCGTGGAGACTTAATTTCACGGGATGCCCATACATCCATGGGAGCAAGGATACACCTTGCCATCACCTGCCGCCTTCCTGAGTACCAATTCGGAACTGTGTTAGAGGCACAAGTTCTACCATTGGTATGAGTCGAGGCCAATCTAAAATCTCTTACTGATCTTAGGGTCACAGCACCCAGTGCTTATTGCAACTCTTGGGTTTAAACCACAGCCACCATGACGCTCCCACCAGCGGTCTACCTCTACAAGTCAAGCCAGACCGAGATCCGGGAGGCTCCTGACTCCCATGGTACCGTGATTTAAGTCCTGGTAGGGACTACCGGTGGACTTGCTGCCAACAAAACCTATGACCGGCCACTTGTAACTGGTCGAATCGTAGCAACCTTCGCTGTCGTCATCTGAAAACCGTTACGATAAGATCAGTATCTTGCCCTGCCCCGCTTTTTATTAAACAGGGTCATTGAAGCCCTAATAGCTGGGCTGGGCCCCCACGCATGGAAACAGTGAAATCTACTACAACACTTCGTCCATTTGGGTGGGGTCGATTTGTCATCAGAACAATTCTTCAAACTTCAGGCATTCGAGCGAACGCCAAGTACTAGATGCCGCAAAAGTCATCACCCTATCGGAAGATGCTATAATTTCTGGAATTGGCGGCAAATGTCAATTCTACTTTGACATTTGTGAAGTAAATAGGTACAATATACACGTCAACAAGATAACATATGAATCGCTATACTCCTAAAGAACGCGGAATAATTCGTCCGGTTATGCGACATCAACTGGGCAAACACTATGACGTTTAGCCGCTCGCCTAGAAGAGTACGGGACAAAACGAGATACTGCGAGGTCTGTCCAGCCCCAGAGCAGCCGTTCTCCTGAGAATATTGCAACTGTTGTTGAAGATGTTGCAGAAGACCCCGGATTATCGACAAGACGACGTGCCACGCAATTGTACGCTTTCTCCTTCCTCAATTGGATGAATAGGGGCTGGAGAACATGTGGTTCCATTAGGATCCAGCAACCGAAATTCTGAGGGCTGCATTTCCGGGTCGCCTAATCTCTCGGCTTGGCGATTTGCACTGGCCGTAAAAAACGGGTTTAATGGTGCGCTAACGTTGGAAATGTTGAAAAGTGTTTCGGCAACGATTCTCTAAAGAAAACGGTCGTTTACAAGTGGCACGAGCGGTTCAAAAGTGGTCGTGAGTCAATCGACCCGTCCAAAACATTTTGGTTAATGATTTGGGTTTCCGTCGTGTAGCAGCAAAGTTGGTGCCAAAAGACCTCAATTTCATGCAAAAAAGAGACCGTGTTGACGTCGCAAAAGAGATGATTTGCGAGGCTGAATCCGACCCCACATTCATCAAAGGGATCATTACTGGAGACGAGATGTGGATTTATGAGTACGACACTCAATCCAGACATCAGGCAAGTGAATGGCGTTCACCAAATGAGCCGAGACCAAAAAAACCACGTCGTTTTCAATCAAAAAAGAAGGCAATGCTCACGGTTTTTATGGATTACAACGGTGTAATGCATCATGAATTTTTGCCAGAAGGCCAGACAGTAAACAGTTTATTTGGGCGTTATAAGACGTTTGCGCGAAGCAATTCGCCGAAAGAGACCAGAATTGTGGGCAGAAAACTCGTGGATTTTGCACCATGATAACACACGGTCGCACAGTGCCATCATTATTCGTAATTTTTTGACGACAAATGCAACAAATACCATCCAACAGCCACCGAATTCACCTGATTTGGCTCCCTGTGACTTCTTTCTGTTCAATCGAGTTAAAAAACCACTACGGGAAACGCGTTTCAACAGCCGAGAAGAAGTAATGGAAAAATCGCAGGAAGCACTGATGGACATACCGAAAACCGAATATAAAAAATGTTTCGAGGATTGGATCAAGCGCTGGCATAAGTGTGTTGCAGTCGATTGGGATTACTTTGAAGGGGAAAATATCTAGATGAATAAACTCGTATTTTTGATTTTCTGAATAAATCCCAGGATCAAGGTGGTATAACATACCTGGGAGCAAATCGATAACGTTTTCTCTCCCCAACCGACCAACAGTGTAAGGCTCGCTGCCCCAGGCGGTGGCCATGTTTTGGAACATACAATGGCTCTGCACTCTGCATGTAAAGCATTGTCTTTCGGTTCAGATAACTGGGTTTCAGATGGACTAGTTTCTCCGTCAGGACCGAACACGTTTTCACCCACATCAGTTTCATCCTCTTTGCTTTCATCTAACACTTCATTCACTAATTCTTCCAAAGTCAGAAAGCGTGGGCGCGACATTTCTTCAAAATTACACAATTTTTTTCCAAAATATTTTGATAAAAAAACACTTCAACAAATATAAAAAATCGCCTCACGAACGAACTGCACCGCAGCCCAAAATCATTTGAAATGCCATATGCACCAAAAATGATACAAAGCCAGAATTATAAAGTTTTCGAAAATACCTAAAAGTTGTCGACATCTAAACAGCGTGTACAACAAATTTTAGCTGGCAGTAATCGACTGGTTTGGAAGAAAATTAAGTCAAAACCAGCTCTTACAGAAGGACATAAAGTTGCACGACTACACTTTGCCGAAGTGACATGGTCTAAACAGTGGAAAAGCGTGATCTTTTCGGACGAAAAAAAGTTTAACCTTGATGGGCCAGATGGTTTTAATTGTTATTGGCATGATATAAAAAGTCCTGAGAGCTTCTCCACTAAGCGAAACTTTGGAGGTGGATTTTTGACGGTCTGGGCTGATTTTAGCTATCATTGCAGGACTCCAATATGCAAAATTTCTGGCCGAACGAAATCGGAAAATTATATTACTCTGTTGGAAGATGTTTTGGTAAACTTTTTGGACCATCAGCCTAATTCAAACACAATTTTCCAGCAAGATAATGCTGCCATTCGTGTATCGCGGACCAGTCGTGAGTGGTTCTCAGACAAAAAAAAATCAACTTTTAGAGTGGCCAGCACCTTCACCGGACTTAAACCCGATCGAAAACCTGTGGGGGAATCTGTCTCGTCGTGTTTATGCTGGCGGGCGCAAATTTGCTTCGATGGAAGATTTACGCACGGCTGTTACAACAGAATGGGCTGTTCTCAGGAGCTCAGGAGTTCAAAAACATGGTTAATTCGATGCCAAGTCGGATTTTCGAACTTATAACCAAGTCTTTGTCACTTCTAAGATTAATATTTTTGGGATGGCCTCCTAATTCATTCGGAGGTTCTTCTATACTCATTATAATATCATAGTATCCTTGCTGTCTTCTTCGGGTGTTGAAATTATGTTGGACCTGAATTTTGAAAGTATTATCGTTTGAGAACTTTGGAATAAATAACCTCCATCTTATGAAGTTGTTGAATATTTAATAATTTAAGTTCGCTGCTCATGTGTTGTCTTCTTTGGTGTGTTATCTTGTGGATTTGAGAGGTGTCTCCAGATGGTAGTATACCGTGCCGTAGATAAGATGCTCCTAGTCCAAAATAGCAAAACAGTCGGAACATCGCGTACGTTGTTCTCAAAGGCTCTTGAGTGATAGTTCCATTTAAAGTTAGACGACGACACCTAGGTCTTTACACGTTGATACAATCTCTATAAATGTCGTCCTCTTGAAGCTGGAAATGTCTCCCCGTTCTGTGCAGACATTCAGTATCCTGCAGTTTTACTTTTTGCGTTGTTTTTTGTATGTGTGGTAGACGAATATGCATGGGTTTTGCCTTTTTTCCATTTATCCCCAGACGAAGGTCGTGGAGGTCATTTGGCTGATATTGTTTTCTCATTACTGATAGCAGCCCTTCGCCTATTGACATTTGATTTCGACTTTATTGAAACCGATTTACAGATTCTCATGATTGAAGACCAAACAAATGTTATGATAACAAAAAATTCTAAAAGTCAGAGAACATGGCAAGTTAAAGACACAATTCTTCCGGGAAAATCACGCGCAATTCTATTCAGTCCGTCTGTTCATTAAATAGACCGTTCATGCCGCGGATTTATTTTTGAATTCCACTTAATCTAAAGCTTTTACCAAAAAATAAAAACAGCAAATATTTCGCCAACACAAATCTTTTATCTCTACTCGTACATAATCTTCCTTTGAAAACTGTCCGAAAGTTTGAAATATCGGCGGTCATGTGCCAGTCTAAAATTGACGCACCACGTCATATACATATGTACGAAATAATGACGCCAACTTTTAAGACAAACAATCCAATGGCCTTCTATTTTCGAGTTTTAGAAATTCGTATCAGCTCTTATCGCCTGGATCAAAGTCCTAACTAAATCTTTTTCTACTGCCTTAACGTAATGTTTCAATACATCGAGAACTTCTTATTCGATAGTACGAGTATATATAATCATGCAATACATACACGACCTAGTCTGAGTTGTACTAGGTCGGAGTTTTTGAAAGCACCACACGGAAAGAAAGTGATACCGCATCATGCAGGTTAACATAGATATTTCCACACACCGGGACTAGTTTTGTACTGCGGGGGAGTGATGTCAAAGTGATTAGAATATTCGTGCTACTGATCAAAGATTTTCGACACCGACCAATATGATGTTTTCAGAAAATCGACTTCGTATCGCAAACTCATGTGTCGAGACATATTGTGCCAAAATCCCATTTACAAATGGAAGCGCACGAAATGATCTGTCACGAGACGCAGTAACATAAATTGCTATTATTTTCTTCATTGAGTGTCTCCATTAAATCGATGTAGCGCGACAAAATTTAAGTGACAATCAAATTTAGAAACGAAAATGAAACCTGAAATATTTCTATTGCCTCCACATTTGTATGTCGGATGTGCGCAATCAGATAAAGAAATTTTTTAATCTGATTTCGATGATCTTTGAAAAAGGAGTTTTAGTCCGTCTATGCAGTGCCGCTTTGTATGCCTTTTGCTTAGGTGCATGTGCTTGTCGGCACTCGTCAGCAAAACAGGGATTTCGTTGTGGTGTCCGAAAGAAACCCAACACATCAGAGGCAGCTGAAGGCTTTTTGGTAATATTGCCACTGGTCTTCGATACTTGATACGACCTCTTAAGAGATTAAGGTAGACTCGATCGGAAAAGGATTTAGCAAATTTTTGCGATTGTAGCCGTCCGACGTTCCTCACAGTATTAGCTTGCCTTTGCGATATTCGGGATATCTGCAAACGTACCTTGACTACAACGAGGCAATGGTCCAAGTCGAAGTTGGCTACTTGAAACATTCGGACATCCGTAATAATGGAGGAGTGCCTTGCGTTGATCACTATGTGGTCATTCTTGTTGACGGTTGATTGATCAGGAGTTCTCCAAGTCACCTTATGTATATCGAGATGCTAGAACCGCTTGCTAGCTACGACAATGTTTCGCCCAACCGCAAAGTCGATTAGCCTGAATCCTTTATCGAAGGTCGTGTCGTGCAGGCTATATATGCTACCAAAGATGCCCTCTCTTCCTAGATTTGCATTAAGGTCGCCGAGGACAATTTTAATGTCATATCTCGGGCACCGCTCGTAAGTCTTGTCCAGGAGCTCGTAGAAGCTATCTTTGGTGTATATTTGCGTACAAAGGTAATATTGGAAAATTTAGCCCTAATACAGCTTCTTACCAGGCGCTCGTTCACATGCCGAAAACTTAATACTGCTTGCCTAAGTCTGCCTCTAACACCGAATCCGCATCCAAATAGGCGCTGATTTTGCCGCCGATAACAATCGCAGTAGTAAATGTCGCAGGTTTTGGTATTCTTTTTGCCCGGCCTATCCCGCTGTGGTGTCATCTGCTTTGCAGTAGGTCAGGGCTTCCGCTAGTCGTTCGGCTGCACGTGACCTATTATGGGATCTAACATCCCACATACAGATCCAGACTTCGTTGTCCTTATTTCATTTGCAGAGACTGTCAATACTAGATCCGTCCGTATCCGAGACTTGTTGTTGCTTCGTAACTTAGTTTTTTTTTTACCATGGCAGTGAGAAACCCCGGCGTTACAACCCGCATCTGGAGAGCCAGTTTCATTATACTCGTATATACCTCTAGAACGAGGAGTCGGTAAGACCGAAGCCAGTAACCCGTTCGGGGATGTTAGCGCTACTGTTGGTCCATTAAGGGCCCAACCGCCAAAATCAATTTTCCAAGACTCTGACTTAATCTCCGAAATCCTTATCGGCCTGAGCTCCAAATATATCGGATTATCCCGCATAAGGTTTTATTTATTTTTTTTTTTTCAGAAATTTACTTCACCATTGATTCCATCTGATGAATACACCCGCTGTCCCGTTTATGGTGCTACTTTTCTTGTCTGCTGGTCAGCACGCGCGCTTATAAGTCTGGCAAATCGAGTCCGGATGGACATTGACCAGTACCCGATGGCTACCACTTGGAGGTAAAATAAGCACAATTGATGTGCAGGAACAGTTGCAACACTGAATATCGCCAGGTTGACAGCTGCCAGTGCCTACCCTATTTTTACAGCACCCAAGACAACAAGCCGGAGCGGGCTTCCCATATTAGTAAACAAACACATTCCCTTCTTCGTGGATTACAGTGTAAGGTAGTTCATATCTAAGTCCTTGTCGCTTTTGGGTAATACCGTTGTTGTCCAATGACTTATTAATTCCTCATCGATGTGGCATTAGAACCCTCGTTTAAGCCATAATTTGGTGTTAAACTGCTGCCCGTCAGGGATATGGAGATGGTGTGGACATTTTATGACCGTTGCTGGCTGCTTGCTGCACGCTTTGCGGCCAGTTCAACACTTCCAGATTTTGCTTTATCTCCGCCTACACTTGAGTGCATCGACTCTTCAATGGGACGAATCCACTTTCGCACTCGTGTAGTAACAAGAGTACTCAAAGATCTTAACATCCACAAATCCGCAGGTCCAGATGGCATATCTCCTCTTCTTCTGAAGAGGTTTTCTTCCACGCTGGCAAAACGACTGCGTAAGCTTTTTCTTCTATCGTACTCTTTAGGACTCTTTCCGAGAAGATGAAAACAGCATTTGTCCAGCCTAAAAAAAGGCGAATCTTCTTCTCTCTCCTCCTACAGACCCATTGCACTTACGTACCTTCTTTCCAAGGTCATGGAAAAGCTTATAAACCGTCAGCTAATGAAATACATATATCGAAACACGAAAACTTCTAAATGACCGGCAGTACGGTTTTCGTAGCAACAGGTCCACTGGTGATCTGATGGCATGTCTCATCGAAAAGTGGAACCAAAGCGTGCATCAATCTGGCGAAAGCAAGATAGTTGCACTTGATAGTTCTAAGGCATTTGACAGAGTTTGGTATCAGGCTTTTTTGTCGAAAATGCGTGCTTTTGTAATCGATGACTCTCTTCTTCAATGGATTAGAAATTACCTTTCGGAGCGCTCAATACAGGTTGTCTTGGACGGTTTCAAGTCTCATATTCACAAAATAAATGCTGGTGTGCCCCAGGGCTCCGTTCTGTCTCCGACACTCTTTTTAATTTTCATCAACGATCTCTTGTCTGTTACTTCTAATCCAATATATTCCCTTGCTGACGACATTACTCTCTGGGTTTCGTCAAGCAATGTAAGAAATACTTCACGCCTTCTGATCTGGGCTCAATATACGAGGGCGGATCAATAAGCTCGTGACTTTTGGATTAAAACACAGATTTTTTGATAAAAAAATAATTTTATTTTTCAACGTAGTCTCCCTTGAGCTCTATACACTTTGTCCAACGCTTCTCCAATTTTTTTATCCCTTCCAAAAAAATTATCTGTCGAGGTCCTCAAAATAGGCCTTTGTTTGCGAGATGACTTCATCATTGGAGTCAAATCTTTTTCCACCAAGCCATTTCTTCAGGTTTGGGAACAAGAAGTAGTCGCTCGGAGCCAAATCTGGAGAATGGGGTGGATGAGGGAGCAATTCATAGCCCAATTCATGGATTTTTGCCATGGCAACTGCACATGTGTGCACCCTTGCATTGTCTTGGTGGAAAAGAACTTTTTTCTTGGCCAAATGAGGTCGTTTTTTTTTTCAAATCGTCATTGAATCGGTCCAATAAGTTGGCATAATATTCCCCATTGATTGTTCTTCCCTTTTGAAGGTAGTCAATGTGGATTATCCCGCGTGCATCCCAAAAAACAGTCGCCATAACTTTATTGGCTGACAAACCCACCTTGGCCTTCTTTGGCGCCGATTCACCCTTAGAAACCCACTGTTTTGACTGTTGTTTGTTCTCTGGTGTGTTGTGATGGATCCATGTTTCGTCCACGGTTACAAAACGGCGCAAAAACTCCTCCATATTGCGATTAAACAACGCCAAACCTTCCTGTGAAGTTGTTACACGATTGCGTTTGTGGTCGACTGTGAGCAAACGCGGCACCCATCTTGCGGAAAGCTTTCTCATGCCCAAGTGATCATTCAAAATTGAAACCACTGAGCCATGCGAGATCCCTATGGCTTCCACAATCTCTCGCACTTTCAATCTTTGGTCGGCCAACACCATATCGTGAATTTGTTCGATTGTTTCGGGTGTAGAGACCTCAACTGGGCGTCCAGGACGTTCGGCATCTTCAGTGCTTGTACGGCCACAACGAAATTCAGTAAACCACTTTTTTACCATTGAAATCGATGGTGCAGAGTCCCCATAGTATTTATCAAGCTTAGCCTTGGTCTCGGTAATGGTTTTTTTTCGCAAGAAATAATGCTTAATAAGCACACGAAATTCAATTTTTTCCATTTTCTCCTCAAATTAGTGAGTAGTCTGATAAAAATAGCTGTCAAACACAAACTAACTGACGCAGCAAGTTTAAATTTTGACAGGAGTCAACTGACAGATGCCTGTTGACAGGAGCAGTGTTGCTGTTTCAGTAAAGAGGTCAGAAATTCAAAAAGTCACGGACTTATTGACCCGCGTTTATACTTCCAAAATTGGAGTACAATGCCCACATCTGGTCAGGTGCTCCTAAAACCTCATTGCACTTGCTAGATAGGATCCAAAACCGTGCGGTAAAACTCATAGATGATGCCAATATCACGCAGTCATTCAGCACCCTCGAAGACAGACGTAATGTCTCCTGTCTCACCTTGTTGTATCGCTATTTTCACCACTAGTGCTCCTCTTAAATTGCAAGTAGCATTCCACCCCTTCTAACTTTTAATCGTAACACCCGCCTCGATATGTATGCTCATCAGTATACCCTCAAGTCCACTTTCGGACGTACTCTGAAATATCGTGAATCGGTCCTAAGCCGCACAACTCGCTTATGGAATGCCCTGCCGAGCTCTTTATTCCCTAGTCAGGATAACTTTCAAACATTTAAGACCAACGCTCATCGATATCTCTATCTGTAGTTTCCAAATGAATATTTGAGCCGGTGGAGCACCTGCTTACTACCAAAATGAATTTCTTTCTTTCTGGTGGATCTTCAGTTTGATTTTCTCCTGTTGCTATTCAATGTACGTCCAAAATGAATATTTTAAATCATCGGCCGGGATGCCCTTCAGGATGTCGGTTCAAGCAGGCGAATACGAGGAGTGGTTAGCAGTTAAAATGCGATTTTTAGCTAGCAAATCGGTCACAAGTGTCGATCGATGAGATGGCATATTATTATACAACAGAAGCCAACTTTCTTCTGCGCGATATTCTGGCCGAATACGACGAGTACGATGGACCAAACGCTTCAAAATACCAAAACAGGGTTGGGCATTAACTGTTTGGCCGGGTGGAATGAATTCTTTGTGGAAAATGCCCTTGGAATCGTAAAAGGAAATCAACATTGTCAAAAGTGGAGACTTCTCGAAACGAGATTTTCTTGGTTTTCGCTAGTCTGGCGCCTTCCACTCGGTACTTTGGCGCTTGGTTGCTAGATCATATTGAAAGCAACCCTATTTCATCGCCAGTCACAATCTTGTGAAGAAAGTTTTTGTTCCTTTTGGCGTCCTTGATGTTGTCCTTCGAATGTTGAGTTCTGAGCAATTTTTGCTCGATGCTGATTTTTGTACAGATGACACGAACATACTGTCACTTCCGGTGGAATAACTCCGCTACTGTTCGTCCAAATGTTATGAAATTTTGACAGCATATAATTGCCTACTCTGGGACGGACTTTGTACTAATTGCGATTTCAAAATCTACACGTAACATTGAAAAAATGTGACATAAAGGGACTCTTAGAATGAGATTAACAGCCCAATAGTCCAACTTTGCATCTATAAGACTGATTCTATTGAACCATTCGCTACTACGAAATACGAGTACCATACTCCGTCGAAGCCGTTTTCCAAATCGATCAATCGCAGGTGAAGATAATCGCCGATCTGTTTATGCGATTAAGACAGCACCAATCAGTTAGATTATGTTCTTAATTTGTTTTTTTTTTAATTCCTTCAATTATTATTCGAATTCTTACTTAATTGTCCTATAGAACGGTCTGCAGGAATTCGTTCAAAATTCTTCAAACCTTGCAGCCTATAAATGTCAATCCCAGAACTTAATCAAACCAAATGACAGTCCAATTAATGTGTCATTGTCCCACTTCTGTTTCGCTGAAACCATCCCAGGAATGTCCAACAATTGTCATTAATAAAAGGTCATTCGCTTTATTTCAGTGCCACCGTGCCAATCCATGCAACATTGTATAATAGTTCATCCATAATACAATAAATTGAACAACATCAATAAGATTTCCATTACAAATTGCTTAGTGCCGCCTCTGTACGTCAAGATTAATGACACCTGCACTTGAAATTAGTTTCCTCAAGGCTTACTGATCACATTCGTATTTGAGATCGCTAAACGCCACCAATTATTATCATAATGCGACACAATTACCAAGTGAACTGTAATGCATCTAATTGCTGCTTACCATATCCCCCCGATTGTAACTCCCTGGCAGGTTATTACGTAGTCGAGCACACTAGACTATATGCGATTGTATAGATAGCGATACTTTCTCATCACAACGTGTCGTCCGATCTCATGTCAATGGAAATTTGTTTAATTAGTGTTCTGTGGCGTTACACGTTACACCACAAACATGAGATGTCAAACCTCCGCCCTCCGAATGTACCTAAGTGTAATCGATGCATCTGAAAGCAATCTCCGAGAAGATTTTCACACTCTCAGTTGGAAATCTGATAATTATTCGCCTAATAATAATTGGTTCGGCAACTAACTACGTGCGCAGAACATGTAAGCAAGACGACGTCAGCCTGGGGCAGTTAGCGTCAGCATATGCCTTAAACGACCTCCAAATGACATTTGAGAGAAAAATAAAATACCCAGCAGCCAGCATACCGAAGAAGGGGACTGCCCGAGTACACACGAGAGAAGGCTCGTCCATGCGTTCATTCATGTGACTCAATTGACTTGCGAAGAGAATTCAATTTAATTTTGTTCGCTCTCCCCGTAACCGGCTGTATCTACCATTAAACCGCAGACACACCTCCCACCATCACATGTGATCTGTGCCACACCATCAAGCCAAGCAGTGCGCACTTGTCATCATTGTCTTACGATTGGCGACTTAGCATTGCATCATTTATGTTCGAGATATTTTCGGCTCTATTCGCGATATTTTCGTTTTTTTTTCGTAGTTTTACAGTGTCTTAGTAGAATTCACATAGACACCCCCTTTACAACCCCGTAGATACCCTTACTTACCCTGATATACCCACAAATATCCCTACATATCCATAGATACTCATAGATACATACACTTCTTGGTCCGAATTTTCTATTATTTCCCTGCTCATGCCGATGCTCTTGTGGGAATGTGAAGCGTTTTTATGGTCCGCGATCCTAGGCAATACATTTCTGAAACTCTGACCGCCGAAAACAAGTGGCGAATGTACTCGTAGTCATACGTGATCTTGTTTCAAGCCAATTTGCGATCTGTACACGGGTATCGTCTAATTGACTCAGCGTTAGAGATACGTTAAAACGAAATCGAATTGCAAAAAAAAACACAATAACAAAGGGGAACCGCAAAATATGTCGCTTTTGTTCTTTTCTTCTTATTTCTCCAAAAAAAAAATTTAATAATCGAGTATCAAAGGTCAGTTGGGAATCGAATTTTTTTCGGATGACTCCATGGATCGTTAAGTCACATGATGATGTTGGCGAACAGGTATTCCACTAGACTTGGCTTATTACCCCTCTTAATTGGATTTCTTCTTCTTAAATCCGGTGTACGCTAAGACCTCTTGAACGCACTGCTGGTGTTGACAGTTTAACGGATGCTAATGTTTGAAAAGTCTGGCCGTAAGCAGCGGAGTCGTTTGTGAGTGGGTGTGTTTATAAACATTTGGAATGTGAGGAAAAAATGACAAGGAGGGCGAGAAAAATCTATTTATTCACAGTTTTTTTCGGACTGACTTTTAGTGGGTTCTAAATCTTTTTTTTTTTTATGGGAGCCGATCACCGCTGTACAAATCTTAGCTGGTTGATTCGATTTTTTATTATTTTTTTTTGTGAATATAATTTTGCCATTTCTTTTTTATTATGTTTCACCTTATATTCGGTTCGGTTGGTCTTGAAATAGAAATGAGAAACTAATTTGACGTATCTCATGAATATTATGGGACTGTTTATCTCAAGGTTGAGGTTTTTTTCTTATAGAAAAAACGCTGGTAAAATCATCGTCGGGCCTATGAAGTTTAAAAAAAGAAGTCTATTTGCTCGCTTGATATAGTTTTGGTATCTTTCGGATTCAGAATGACTTCCCGAAGACTAGTTTGAACTATCGTCCAACTTTAATCTGCTTGCTACATTATTATACACGGAGTCCCAGTTTAGCAATATAATCCTTTAAGGGCATATTCCCGAAGTTCCGCCGAACAAGAAATTGTAAGGTAAGTTACAGGCCATCAAAGTGGGTGACCTCTAATTTAGAGGTGTAACCACTTTAAACGCTATAATTTCTAAACTAGTACAGGTACAAAAATAATTTTGGACATTTTGGAAAGATAATTTAGTAGTGCGTACAAGTCTCCAATGCTTTGGGTATATCTGTGCAGCAACAAAAAAATTATGGCTCATTAAACTTAAAATTATGAAAATTTGCTGTTCCATTTTTTTGATTAAAATGCATTTTTCTTAAAATTTTTACTTAAAAATTTTCTGAAATTTTATGAAATTTTTATCCTTGCAAAATTTCCTAAAAATTATGTTTAGGAACTTTTTTACGTACGATCAACAGATTTGGAGTAAAAGCCATTTTTCGTCAAACAAAAATGTTAAGTGAGAATAATAAACTAACGTGCCTATGAGCATTGCAGTTAACAGGTAATTGTCGAATAGGAAAAAAAAAATCGTAACAGAGAATACTAGATGGAGTGAAAAGTGACTTCTTGGGAATTTTTTTTGTAAATGTTTTTTTATATTATTCAATATAGTCCTCTTTTAGTTTGATACACTTATTCCAGCGATTTTCCAACTTCTTGATCCCGTCCGAAAAGTAATTTCGATGATTTCCTCGCGTGAGCTGAACTTTTTATTGATGAGCTATCTTTTGAGGTTTGGGAAGAGATAATAGTCCGAGGGATCCAAATCCAGTTACCAATCGACGCCAAAGGTCCGCTCGATTCCGCATCAGCAAGTCCAAACACTCTTTCGAAGTGCTCTCGCGTTCGTGTTTTTGGTCAAAAGTGAGCATTCGCGGCACCCAGCGGCAGGATAACTTTTTCATATGCAGAATATTGCCCAAAATATGGCGTGTGCGCTCAGTACTAATCTTTGTGGTATCTGCTAGCTCGCGCACCTTCACTTTCCGGTCAGCCAACACCATTTCATATATTTTTTTAATATTGTCCTCTGTAACCGCATCGGAGGGCCTGCCGCTGAAGGCTTGATCGGTAGTAGAGTTGCGGCCACCACGAAACTCTCGAAACCAATATTTGACGGTGTAATCTGACGGAGCATTAGCCCCATAATATTTATCCAACTTTTCTTTTGTTTCCTTCGCCGTTTTGCCTCTCAAAAAATAATGTTTTATGAGAGAATGAAAATCGTTTTCGTCCATACTCAACATGATGCCAAACACGTCAACAACAATCAGCTGTCAAAACAAAACTAAAGACGGTATCGCACTGAAATTTGGCATGTCTGCCTAAATATGGACGGACTTCAAGGCACCGTAAACTTTTTTGCAGTAGTAACGCATTCTGGCGGTCAAGGAAGTTATTTTTCATTCCACCTAGTATATCGAACTAAAATACAATCTTTGTTGACTCTGCAAAAATATGGTCTTAGAAAAATTTGTCTTAAACCTAGTAGATATTCCAGCTGTCCTTTATTCCGCAATCTAAATATTCTTCCTGTTCGTCATTTGTACTGTTTTAAAGTATTGAAAATGTTCTTTATGAGGTCTGGTAATCGTAATTTTCGTTTGATTTCCAATTATAATCTTCGTGGAAACCTTTCTTATCTTCTACATATACCAATTTTCCGTACTACTTCCTTCCGTAACTTCTTTTCTGTCTTAACTTTTCGGCAATTTAATAAACTCCCTCGTTCAATGAGGGCTGTTTCAATACCCCACGTATTTTAACAAAAATAAAAGATTGTCTCTTTCGATATGATTACTCTGAAATTGAATCCCTAATTTCAGACGTTTTGGTATAAAAAAATTTTGTTTTTATTTTCCTTTCCTCCTTTTGTTCTTTATAGAACTGATTTTATCTTACTTGAATAATTTATATCTATATTTCTTGTGAAGGTCACCCCATCCAAAATTAGTTCATTATGATCTTAAGCCCATTGAAGTGCCATTCTGTACTATTTTTTTTAGTTTAAAATACTGAATGTCATGAATTTTTCTTATTCTTAATTTCTGAAATGTTTATATATTTTAAATTATTTTACTTTGTACAATGAATTATAAGAATAATAAATCAATCTAATCTAATCTAATCTAATATTTTAAGAAGCTCGAAGATTCTAACTATGAACAGCTTATCGAGGCTTTTGAACATCGCTTGAACTAAAAGGAGACTACGTAGAGAAATAAAGAAATATTTTTTTCACAAATATTTTGTTTGTTAGGTCAGGTACTTCTAGGACTAACCACGTATTAACAGGAATGCGGAAGCTGACTCGACTGACCTAACAAGCACCAAAGATGCATCATAAAGTTTCCAATAAAACCAATCGTCTGAGAGTCATCCCAGAAAGTGAATTTATCTGCTAAAGCACTGACGCTATTCTGGCATTTTCAAATAGTTAACATAAGGAGTTATATTTTTAAAAAAAAAAAGAACTTAACACTCAAGTGGGTAGGAATACCCTGCTGCTACTTTTATTAAACCTTAGAAAATGGACTATGAAGTTCCTTTCAAGGTCTGCTTCTATGCCCGCCCCGCGTTTTCAACATTTTTACGAAGAATCACACAAGAACTCCAGAGTGCTAACATACTCGTAGGTTAGCGGGTTGATGAGGTAACTGGAGCTGAGTCCATTCTATACCTCATCACAATTAGTTTTGTGTAGACCCAATGTGATGCACAGTTGGGGCAGTTTGATCGCGTCTCCAAGTTCTGGTTTCCGCTTTCGGTCTCGCGTTGGTTGCCGTTTGGACCATGGGCGGGACTAAGCGATCTTGTTGCATCCGCGAATCCGAAAAAAGATGTAGATCTTAAGGGGTGTGGAAGTAATAACTTTCTATAGTCCTTTGTCTCAAATTACTGAGGCTGGGACTGAGGTATGGGTATCTTCCCATAAACCTCTGTCCCCACAGCCTTCGCATAGGTCATCATCGGTAAGACCCAGTTTTATTGCGTGCACCCCCGGAAGACAATGGACTATCAAATACTCCAATGGAGTAGTCCAATAAGCGTGGAGAGTTCAGTTTTCCATGGTCTGGATTTGCTGAGTTCCGGCTATAATTGTCTTGAGGTCTCTTGACCTGCTTTTGGAAATACATATTATAAAAAATGCTCTAATAAAGAACATATCAAAACCCTGTTGTAAGTTATTAGTGCAAATTTTTCAAAAAAAAAAAAGAAAAAAATTTTTTTTAAGAAAAAGTTACAAAAATTTGATTTTGAAGGCGTCTGTTTCGTAACAAAACAGATTTTTGCTTAACTTGTTATAACACCGTTGAACAGAAAATTTATCTATTGTAGCTTTCCAAAAACATTTAACCGATCAGAATGCGTTTGTTTGATACAGTACTAGACTACTTGAAGTGACTTACGGCGGCAGAAAACACGTAAACCCTCTATAACTTTGTAAAGAGATGAGTTCAACTTGTCCCATCACCCCCTGCAATTTTATAGTTAGGTCCTGAATCACTCTGTATATAGAACTATTTATATTACAATTCAATAATTTGTTTAACACGCTGACTGCCGCCATACAAAAAGAAAAATACCACCATAGTGACAACAGTGTTAAAGTTATCTTAATGAATTGTGTTTTAACACTGTCATTTTGTTTAAATTTTTCTGTGTTATTTATTTGTTTGAAGAACGTGACCAGCGGTGGGTTACATGGCCTCTGATGTTAGCTGTTCGTGTTGAGTGACACGTGACCCACCGGTGGGTTACATGTTTATTTTTTGTTTTTTTTTTTTTCAGTTTATTTTATTTTATACAATTTTTTACCTTTTTCTAAATACTATCCATGGATAGTGATAATAAGTTCACCATAAACGCCAGCAAATTTTATGGAAACCCGTCGAAACCAGAAATTTGGTAATGAAGATGATTTTGAAGCCTCAGATTCAGAAGAATACCACGTTGGTCAAAATTTTCCGGAATTTATTCAGAAAATTAAAAATACAAGTTTATTCATCTAAATCTATATTGTCGCCTTCAAAGTAATCCCCATTGACTGCAACACACTTATGCCAGCGCTTGATCCAATCCTCGAAACATTTTTTATATTCGGTTTTCTTGTGCTTTCTGCGATTGCAAATCATTGCGTAAGATTATTTAATCTTCCTTTGTAAGTAATATACGATATATTAAATAAATAAATAAATAACATCCTTGTGGCTTACGGCAGCACTTCAGAAAGAGGCTTGGAAGTTATCGAACTCCCACCAAAAATATAGAGGAATTGAATGGCCAAAACATTTCCGCAGAAACTTAAACTTGCAAGAATTTAGTAAGTAGTATGCCACGGCGTATAGGAGCTGTTTTAAAGGCCAAAGGAGGGCACACCAAATATTAAATGTTAGAGAATCTGTAACTCTCATAACTGATCAAATGCTAACTTGGCTTTATTCTTCTTTTTTCCAGATTCCATAATTTATGCTAACAAAGTTAGTAACTGTTTTTCTCCCAATACAATTCAAAAAAAAAAAAATCGTCTAATTGCCAGCACACTGAAGCCATGATAACGACCGACCTCACGACGAAATTCACGTTGCGTATTTACAACTGAGCCGGAATTTCGATAATATATTTTTAATTATTTCGGTAAACCAACGTCAGAATTTTCACTTCGCAGCCTTGCTTAGCATCGTCGGTGTTTGTGTTTTTTGTGTGTGTTTTTATTTTTCTATAATGACTCGGGAATTTAGGGTAGACATTGCGAACATACGTGGACTAAAAAGTAATCACTTTTCTGCGTACGTCCACTTCTGTAAATAAAGACTCGCTGCTTTGGCACTTAGTGAAACACAGGTAGATCCCCGCCCACACCTCTCAGATCACTCTGATCTGAAGCTACTTGGCTATGAACTAGCGCCACTATTATTTCCTCATCGCGGTCTCGCCATTTATGTGCGTAGTGATGTAGCTTACCAAATTCCACCACAATGTAGTCCCTGTTCCAATCCGGAATTCAATTTCATGGGGTTAAAATTCCATCTCCGTAAGCAAATTATCCACTACTGCTTTATTTACAGAAGGCCCAACTGGACAGCAACTCGACATTTAACGATTTTGATGCGCTGTCTGAGTCCATACAAAGAATTGTATCCCTGTATCCTCATATGGACAGACAACACCCGAAGGACGGTGTGTTGAGATCTTCGCTGCGGAAAACAACTCAACGCAGCTTGTAAATGAGCCCACGCGAATACCAGACGTTGATAGTCATACCGCCAACACACTGGACTTGTTTTTAACTTCTCACCCCGATAAGTACACTCCATTGATGTGCTCTCCCCTCTAGGCTCGTCGGACCATTGCGTCATATCAATTTCTAATTTCTCGTACACACAGTTAGAGAAAAGATTCCTAAAAGAACCGAGAAAGCCGATTGGAGCGGTCTTAACAGCTTCTTTAGGAATTTTAACTGGTCGATCACAGACACCATTCTCTCTGGAATGAGAAACTTTATTTCTCATTGGATGAAGAGTATCAAACCAAAAGAAAAGGCATGGTACGACTCGAGCTGTAAAAAGGCTGCCAGGGTTATAGAAGTGTTTTTTCGGTCCTTCAAGACCAATCCGACAGAGGAAAACCGGAAAAAGTTTAAACGAGAAAGGAATGGCTGCTACGTCTTTCTCAAGCGTGTGAAATTTCAATACGAATAAAAATTGAGGCAAAAAATACTATAATGTCCCAAAGGTAGTAAAAGCTTTTGGTCATTTGCCAAAAACATTAGAAATTCTGCCTCATCCTCCATCCCAACGTTAATTTACAATGACATTCCACCTGTCAGGTCTTTGGATAAGGCCAATCTGCTTGCTGCATACTTTGCAGCCAGTTAAATACTCCCGGATTGTGCTTTATCTCTGCCTACACTTAAGTGCGTCGAATTTTCAGTGGGATGAATACACTTTCGCGCTCGTGTAGTAGCAAGAGTACTTAAAGATCTTAATATACATAAATCCGCTGGTCTAGCGCTGGCAAAACCACTGCGTAAGCTTTTTCAGCAATCCTACCAACCCGTCCCTAAAAAAGGCGAATCTTCGTCTCTCTCCTCCTACAGACTCATTGCATTTACGTTCCTTCTTTCCAATGTCATGGAAACGCTGGTAACCGGCAGCTCATGAAATATCTCGAAACACGAAAACTTCTCAATGACCGGCAGTACGGTTTTCGTAGCAAGAGGTCCACTGGTGGTCTGATGGCTTGTCTCACTGAAAATTGGAACCAAAGCGCACATCAATTTTGCGAAAGCAAGATAGTTGCACTGGATATTTCTATGGCATTTGACAGAGTTTGGCGTCAGGCTCTTTTGTCAAAAATGTGTGCTTCTGGGATCGACGACGCTCTCCTACAATGAATTACCTTTCGGAACGTTCAATTCGAGTTGTCTTGGACGGTTTCAAGTCTGAAATTCACAAAATAAATGCTGGTGTGCCCCAGGGCTCTGTTCTGTCTCCGACACTCTTTTTAATCTTCATCAATGATCTCTTGTCTGCTACTTCTAATCCAATATATTCGTTTGCTGATGACAGTACTCTCTGTTTTCATATTCATTCCTCGACTCGCGCTCCTGCTCTTCGCTCTAAGCTCATTAAGTTCTGATATTAACAGCATAACTAATTGGGGAACCACTAACAGAGTAGAATTCAATGCTTCCAAAACACAATGCTGTCGTTAAAGCGAAATTTAAATACCCAGGCATTATCCACGATGTCGCCAAAAATGCTGCGAAATGTCTAGGCTTTCTCAAACGATGTAAGAAATACTTTTCCCCTTCTGATCTGGCCTCAATATATGGTACATATAAGGCATTCATCCGCCCAAAATTGGAGTACAATGCTCACATCTGATCAGATACGCCTAAAACATCTCTGCTTCTGCTAGACCGGATTCAAAACCGTGCGATAAAACTCAAAGCCGCCCCTTCGAACTTTTGACCGTAACACACGGCTCGCTATGAATGCTCATCAATATACCCTCAAGCCCACTTTCGGACGTACTCTGAAATATCGTGATTCGTTCCTAAGCCGAACAACTCGCTTGTGGGATTCCCTGCCGAGCTCTCTATTTCCTAGTCATTTTAACATTCAGGCATATAAAACCAACGTACATCGGTACCTATCCTTCTTTCCTCAATAAATTTCCGTCGCCCGTGCTGTGTGCAAACATTTTAAGGATACCTTAACCCCTTGAGCGCGCTCTAATTTATAAAAAAAAAAAAAAAAGCCTTCGTCAAGTGTAAAACGATACATGATGAAATGGCAAACCTTACTGAATATTTTGACAGCTGGATGTCATTGGTAACTTTGACAGCTGCTAAAACCTAATAATTGGAAAAACTATCGTTGCTATCTGGTCACCCTTTATAATATCCGCTAAGTAGATATCGTAAATTACACATAAATTATTTTTTTAGCGGATGAGCACAAAAACACGGCTATTGTCCAACTCGGGGTAGGTAATTAATTATGTGATAGCAAAGAACCTTGAGAGATTTCTGCGAATGTAAACTATGTGCCTCTGAAGTAAAGTCCGTGCTCTAAATCACATGAATACTAATACCGATACTGCAAACCCTTCCTAAAATAGATACGAATTATTATATAATAAATTATTTGAAAAATTTTGTTTATCGTTGACAAATTCTCGGAATATTTCATATATAAGTATGACTGAAACATTGTTCACGATTGCAGACAGCGATAGAGAAAAATTTTTGAAACGTGTGTCAGCCAAGCCCGCTGCCAAATTGTTGGCCGCAATTGGAGTTTTCTCACGTTTCGCACGCAAAACCTAAGTGGCTTACCGTTATCAGTCTTTCGAACTATTTTTGCACAAAAAAAGTGAAAAACAAAAAACCAAATCGAAACGTAGAACTTTTAATGGCCGTCATAGTGCGAAAGGCGGAAACGCCATCACGTACTCGCTGATACTGAGGCAATTCAAACGTGCCAATTGGCACTGCAACTCAACACCAGCTTGTGCTATTAGTGGTTAAGTCAGTTGACTATCCATCTAAAGTTTAAAAGAACTACGCGCTAAAATAAAAAATTAGCAAAACAGTAAGACGCCAACCCGTCCAATTAAGTGTGCAAAAACTAACGACGTCATTGGTTGATTGGCCCACAACCAAGTGGAACTGCCAAGTCGTTGTTTAAATTGGGAATTTATCGCGGAAAATTTTGATCCCGCAAAAAACTGCACGAGGACCGTTTTTTTTTTTCATGTCATAATTTTATTATTTATTATTTTTATTTTTTTTCTAAAAACAAACTCTGTGAACAAAGTTGTCACATAGTCCGCCCACCGGCTGCTGATCATGGGACCCAGAGTGTGTTTCAATGTATTCGTGTTGGATTATTTATTTTTGTTATTTTGCTTAACGGTGTTTAATTCTAGAACAAAATACACAGACAAACAGGCATACATCCTTACGAAGAAAAGTCGCCCAAGTCCAAGGGCAATTAATTACACACGGTGACGGTGATGGTGACGGTGGTGGTTCCACCCCCTCACTGGTGATAATGGAAAACAATTCCGCGCTTTTCGCGAATAATCACTAAAGCAGCTGTTGTTTGTTATTTTTGTCGTTGTTGTTGGTGGTGGTGGTGGTGCTGGTGGTGGTGGTGGTGGTGCTGGTGGTGGTGGTGGTGGTGCTGGTGGTGGTTTTCTTTTTCGATTTATCTCGCTTTCCCGGTGTGAGAAAGCTTTTTATCGCATTGTGTCAACAGATTGATAAGACACAGATACAATACAAGTGCAGATACGTACAAGGGTTTTATTTTAGCTTTGACCTTGGAGAGGAGTTCTCTTGTTCTGTTGTGAGTGAGGTTTGCCTGGCGGAAATGTCTCAGGTGAGATGAGGTTGTATTGTAGCTGTGCCAAATGATAACTTGGCTCTTGTGCGTATTAGTAGACACAAGGTCACCTCTTTATTTGTTGTTAAAACAAAACAAAAATCTATTTCGAGAGGTTAACATAGTTAACGCCGAACATAGATAGCTCTTTCTGCATGTGAGGAGAAGTGATTTAATAGTACTTGCACATGATTTCGACACGTTTTGGCAGAGGAATATGTTTACTTTTCGTTATAACAGCCAGTCGAATTAAGTGGCAAATAGACAGAAGTGATCGGTGAGACATACCGGCGAAGTGAGTAGGCTGTACGTCCATTTCGAATTCGAGTTAGTAAACTGATAGACGGGAATACACACCAGTTGAGATCATTATGGGAATCCCTTACTGAAACAGGAATTTAATAACTGGTTTACCATATAGCTCATTGCTGAGTTATAATGTTTGTCTATCTTAGATGAAAGGGGCGTGTTTCGTGGTATTCGACCAGCCAAATTTAGCTTTTGAATCATTTTCAAGCGCTTAGGCTTATGAGATGAGAGGAGATCTTTGACTTTATGAAGACCGCAAGCGCGTGCTTATAGTAGTGTGAAATGCTTACTCATCTCGCCTCGAAACCAGTATGTTTGTTAGTGCAACTAATTTTCAACTCATCATGTTCAGCTTTTGATAACTGGACTTGGTCCTTTGAAGGCGTTGCAACAGATTTTGCGCTTTCTCCTAAAGTGTTTTGTTTGTTTCTTTTCAAGAATGCCGATGTGTCTTTACAAATCGTCTTTTCTTATGTTCCCCGGTGAATGGATATTTCATCTTTATTTTCAAAAGTTTGTCAAATATTGACATTCTTTCTCTTAGTACAACCCCAGAGTTGTATATAATGGGTCCACGGGTTCAGTACTTGGTTGTACAATAGCAGTTTGCTCTAGACGCTAAGCTTGGAATATTTTCCAAGTAACCTGTGCATTTCTCTATATTTTTTTTCGAGTTCTCGATGTTTCTTTTTCACTTCCGAAACCTGCATTCATTTTAATTTAACATGGAGTGTCATTCCGAGGTATTTAGCCTGCCTCGTTTGGAACGGGAATGCAGACCGAGTTTGTGAAAGTAGCCAACCTGCTCGTTTTCCTGTAAGTAAAGTTTTCTTGAGGTGATCTGCACGGCGATTGACATTGAAACTCCTATAACTTGAATTGGGCCGGCGGTGCAACAATGAAGTTCGCAGCGAAGTGCTTGCCTTACGTCCAGGTGGTGGTCCGCGTTAACAGCATGAGTACAATGCTAAAATGGCATGCATAATACTGGCCTACGCCGTCATAGGGAAGTGATTAAAAACATGTGACAAACCGATGCTAACAGCCTCGGAGAGTAACGAATTCACTGTTGACGACCCTGACTAAAAGACATCGACGTTCGAATCTGTGCATGGAATGTTTGAACCCTTAAAATTGGGAGAACCCAACGAGCTGTCACCGGTACGTTCGCTAGTATTGAAACGGAAGCTGTCAAAATGGGTTTTAGCGATAAATGAAGGCAAAACCAAGTATATGCTGTCAACAAGGGACACCTAACATCGTCGAATTGAACAGAACATTACAGTCGACAGTTATAATTTTGGGGTAGTAAGGGACTTTGTCTACTTTGCCACTGCTACCAATTCTGCCATCAACGCTTCAGTAGAAATAAAAGGAAGAATCAATCTGGCCAATCGCTGTTTCTTTCTGATAAAAAAGCAATTGATTAGTAAAGTCCTATCCCGAAAAACTAAGAAAACTCTACATATATAAGTTCTTGATCATCCCAGTCCTACTTTATTGCGCTGAGGTATGGAACCTATCAAAAGCGGATGAAGATATCCTCAGTCGTTTCGAGAGAAAAATTCTCCAAAAACTATTCGGTCCCATTTGCGTTGATGGGATTTTGAGGAAAAGATATACGAACCGTGCAATGCCATCGAACTAGTCAGAACACTGCGCATCAGCCGCCTAAGATGACTAGGACATGTAGAGCAAATGAATACCAATGCTCTGGCCCAGGTACAACGCAGGAGGAGAAGGCCTCACCTTAGGTGACGCGCAGAAGTTCAAAAGATTGGAGTGCGCAACTGGAGGCGGTTAACTAAAGACCGGACTAACAGGAGAGGCTTGTTGAGGCCATCTAAGTAAGTAAGTATCTTTCCGGTCAGATGCAGGTCTAATAGCATACCAGTTATGTTGTGAACGATATTACACTCAAAAAAGAAAAACCTACCTGCAATCCGAAGTTTGACAATGAGAGTTCCATAAGGTTACATTGTGGGTCCTTCATTATTTAGGAAAGCAATATACATAAACCAAAGTTTAAACTGCTCGCTCTTCGGGACGATAGCACTACCTAGTTGCGGGTCTGAAGATATTCGATCATTGTTCACTGGTTTTTGAGCAGTTTCTTTCTATTTTTTAGTATTGTCTGTCGGCTGCCAAGTCATTATTAACAGCGGTGTCCACAACGAAAAGAAATGTATTCAATAGTCTTAAACGGCATTAGAAAGCAATTAACTTTGAACAGTGCTTGGTATAGATCAAGTTGAACTTCAAATTCTCCAGTTACTCCCGAAGTGCATTTAAGTTTGGTTTCGACATCATCACTTATATCGTATATGTCGCGTAACTTTCTAATATATGGTACTGCTTCGATGCCTTATAAAATCTCTACTTCATCTACGGGGTGCGCCATCTTTTATGTCAGCATGTAAACAATGAATAACTTTGACATTTATGAACCGATTGAATTGAGTAGACATCTTTTTGAAACGTCAATTCAGTACAATTTTAACCATGAATCGCTTCACGCCGAAATAGTGATGCTGTACATTGAAAATACTCGTTCAGTTGTGTTAACTCAACGTCAAAAATATTGTGGCCAACACTATTTGTCGTTTGGTGTCGAATTTCGTTGAGCACGCACAGTGGAAAATCGTCGGCATGCCATGCATCAACGCCCAAGACATTCCAATGAACTGGTTGAAGCGGTAAGAGAGTGTTGCCGAGAACCCACATATATCGTATCGCCACCGCGCTCAGCTTTTTGGCGTCGGTGTAACCACCTTGCGGCATATTTTGGAGGATGATTCACATTTTTTCCGTATAAAGTCGATTGACTCAGAGAATACAATACTGCCAACAGACCGTCCACGTCGCTTGGAATACGGCCAAATAGTCGCTCGAATGGTTGACACTGAACCTGATTTTTGGAAGCAAATTTTGATAACCGACGAGGCGCCCATTTCACACTCTCTAGCACCGATAACAACCAAAACCATTATTGGGAAATTTTTCTTCAGAGAAAGCGAAACAGTAGAAGGTAATCGATATCGGTGGATGTTGGCCCATTATGTCTGCCCACAAATTTGTGAAAAAGGTCTGGACAGTTACTGGTTTCAGCAAGACGGTGCGCCATGCCGTACTACAAATCAACCAATTCAGTTTCTGCGACAAAAATTCCCTGGACACACGTCCATGACGACATTGACTGGCTACTCATATTCCAGGTTTGACCCGTCCGGACCATTGGCCAGCTCAAGGCAAACATTCGTGCCGAAATCATCGCTATACCGCCCGAGATGCTCGAAAAAGTGATGGAAAACGCAGCAAAAAGGCCACATTTTGCTTTGGTCAGTAAAGGCGGTCACTTGATTGATGTTGTTATCAGAAACTAATCCAAACAAATTGTAGAGGACCAAATTAAGTAAAACTACTTCATATATGGAAATCGATTATTTTGTTTTTAAGTTATTCAATATTCACATACCGACATAAAAGATGGCGCACCCTGTATATAAGATCGGAACGATACCATACGCTGAACGCTTTCTGAAGACGAATTTATTCTGCATATTCTTTCCTCAACACGAAGTTTGATTACACTGAGAGTCAACAACTCGTTCGTATATTTTCGTTTCAGAAAAATCTAACTATTTTTGCAAATGGCGTCGTACGTCAATTATATTTCACATTCGTGAACTAGACAGCTGCAGTATACAAACAGACAAGCAATGGAGCGCTATGCTCCGCAAGAGCATGGAATAATTGTGTCGATGTTTTTGACCAATAATCGGTCGGTGGTGTTAGCGCAGCGTTAATTTCGACGTCAATTTCCTAATCATGTGGCGCCAACTGGGGAAACATTCCGGCGCTTAGCTACTCGACTCGAACAGAGTGGAACCACAGAGCATGCAGGGCGTGATCGCCAACGAACTGGTCGTTCGACCGAGAATATCGCTGCGAACGAAGGAACATCAACTAGACGGCGGGCCACGCAATTGGGCATCACCAGACGGACCCTACAGCGAATTTTTGGTGAAAGACTTACACATGTTCCCGTACAAAGTGCAAACAGTACATCAGTTAATGCCTCCTGACCGTCAGTCGCTTGGGAATTACGGTAAAGCCATCATCAATCTAGACAACGAGGAGGACGATTTTGTGTCGAAAATCATCATGAGCGACGAGGCGCATTTCCACTTAAGCGGTTACGTCAATAAGCAAAATCTTCGTTTCTGGGGCACTGAAAATCCGCGTGTGATGCACGAAGAGCCATTACATCCACTCAAAGCCACTGTGTGGTGCGGCGTTCACGCGGGAGGCATGATTGGGCCGTATTTCTTTGAGGACGCCATCGGCAATACGGGCAATGTTACTGGCGATCGCTACAGGGCCATGATAAACGACTTCTTACTGCCGGAATTGGATGAGCGGGGCATATGGTTTTAACAAGACGGTGCAACCGCACACACAGCACTAGCCACAATGAATATTTTGAAGGAAGCGTTTCCTGGTCGTGTAATCTCCCGTTTTAGCGATTTGGCGTGGTCAGCAAGATCGCCCGATTTAACCATCCCAGACTTCTTTCTTTGGGGCTACTTGAAGTCGCGGGTTTATGCCAACAAGTCTCAGATAATCGCAGCCCTTACGGGGAATATTCGACAGGAATGCGAACAGTTGTCACCGGAAATCTTGCGGGAAGTCATAGAAAATGCGATAAAATGGGCACAAATGTGTATCAACACTGGCGGCAGCCATTTGGCGAATATCATCTTTTCCACTTAACAGAAACAATTGTAATGGTCCAAATAAAGATCTCCATCACTCACAATCATTTTTTTTTAATTTTGCGCCACCTTGTACAACGACTAATACTTGTTACAGCTTCACGTGTCGCTGCCTTTATACATTGAAACAAAGAAGTTTTCCCTCCATTCGATCGCCTCGTCCTCTACATATTTTACTGACTGGATCTCATAAGTTTTATTCTACTTTGATCAAGAATTTTGAAACTATGCGCCCACTGGCTTGTGCCTCAACGTTACACCACTCCTGAGGCTTATCTCCTGATATCCGCTTGCCGGGGAACATTTTCTAGATACCAGTACAATCTCTAATTTGTTTTTATTTTGCATTATTCGTGTCCAAATTCATTTATCATCTTTAAAATTAGAGCAAATATGTCTTGGAAAATTGTACTCGCTATAATAAAGCGGTATAAGAGGTTGTCCTGGAGACATCCAAAGTTCTCCTATTAATTTTTGTCTTAACTTTCTTTTATTTAATTTTCATCCGGAAATTCGTTATAAAAATTCAGAAATAAATCCACTTAGTGAAAAGAATAAATCGGCATCATTCTGTAGCACTTATGTATGCATACGTATATACCAGAATGTACGTACGTATGCTCATAAGCATATACCCATATATGTAGATACATACACACATATTGAAGCTTTTATTTTAACAATGCTCGGTTTAAACGCAAAGGTATGGAGATAAGTGCAACAATCATCAGACGTCTGAGCAAATAAAGTTGGTCTGAATATCTTTAAATCAAGGTGAAATGAACTGTGAAACACCAGTCGATTTATGCCAACAAAAGACATGTAACTCTGAACCATTGAATCAGATCCCAAAATATCTGTATGCTGAACCAGACCACCCTTGTATACCTGAATAAAAAAATATGATTCAAAAAAATTCTGGCATTTTTCACTGGTTTTTTAGACGAACGTTTTTGTTGAACACACTGTATTTGGCGAACATTTAATGAAGACCTTCCAACGCAATGAATCTCAACTGAACTGCCACCATGGGCTTTTCTTAAACTGACAATTGTAATAAATGCATGCTTTCATTTTAAATATGTTTCCTATCACTGGAAAGTAGCAGACGTAAACATGATCCCCAAACCAAGAAAAGATCCTTATGAACCAACAACTTACACACCAATCTCTCTTTTGCCTGTTTTATCAAAAGCTTTTGGGAAAATTTTTTTAAAGAGATTAAGTCCATTTATATTGGCCGAAATATAATTTCAGAACATCAATTTGGTTTCAGAGATAGAAATTCTATCATAGAACAAATGCATCGTATTACTGATGCCATCGAAAAAGCTCTGGAGGATAAAATGATATGCTCAGCAATTTTTCAGGACGCCACAAAGGCATTTGACAAAGTTTACCACAAAAGCCTCTTCCAAAAAATAAAAGCACGCTTTCCGAGAGAATACACAGATGTGCTAAAGTCATATCTGACTAGTAGATACTTCAGAAATAGACAAGGTAACTCCTATTCTGAACTCAAAGAAATTATAGCAGGAGTTCCATAAGGAGGTATCCTAGGTCCTGTGCTATACCTATTATTCACCAACGACATACCAACACCTTCGAATTGCACAAAATCCACGTTGGCTAATGGCACAGCTATACTTGCGGCTGCCAAAAACAAATGAGAATCAACTGAACATGTCCAAAGTGCTGTAGATGTAATTCTCAGATGGGCCGAAGAAAACTGAATTTTCTTGGATAGCTCAAAATCAGTTCATCTAGACTTTACAAATAAAAATATTTTCCATTTCCATACATCCATTTTTGGTATTCAAGTTCCCTATTCTAACACAGCCAAATTGAATTTAGATGCCAAGCTTAGATGGAAAGAACATATAAAAAAGAAGAGCTTAATTTTAAATTAAGAAAACTTAACTGGCTCATTGGTAGAAAATCGGCTCTTAACTTACGAGTAATTACTTACTAAGCGGTGCTACAATACGGGGGTAACCTGGTCTTAAACTAACTGCCTTCAGTTGCGCACTCCAAGTCGTTTTAGGTTATTTGTGCTCGCCACCTGAGCTGAGGTCTTCCTATACTCGTACTTCTATCTCTCCGAGTTATATTCGACGAGTCTGCGGCCCGGAACACTGGTGTCCATTCACTTTACATGTCCTTACCTTCTCAGACGACTGGTGCGCAGTTTTCTGACTAGGTCGATGTCGCGGTGCAGCTCGAATAGTGTTTCGTTGAATCTTCTCTTCCAAAGCCCATCAGTAGAATTGGGATGATCAAGAACTTATATAGAGTTTCCTTAGTTGTTCGAGATAGGGCCTTACTACTCAATTGCCTTCTTAACCCAAAGAAACAGCGATTGGCAAGAGTGGATTTTCGTTATATTTCTGTTGTTGGCCTAATTCATATCAGGGCCAATTTAGACAAAGTCATTTACTACCTCGAGATTATAGCTGTCGATTGTGACATTCTGTCTAATTCCTCAATGTTGCATGTCCCTTCTTGTTGACAGCATATACTTGGTTTTGCCCTCATTTACCACTAAAACCATTTTGGCAGCTTCCGTTTTAATACTGGCGAACGCACCGGTGACCGTCCGCTGAGTCCTCCCAATTATGTCGATATTACCGGCTTACGCTCGTAGTTGCACCGACTTTTGGAATATTGTGCCTGCAGTGTTCACTTGTGGGTTTCGCACAACTCTTTCAAGTGCATACGAGTATGATGTTAAAGAAGACACATAACATCGCGTCACCTCGTCTAAAATCTTTTTTCATATCAAAGGCTAAGTCGTTACCGACCTTGACGGAGCTGCGAGTTTGGCAGGAATGCCAAAGCTCGTCCCTATAAATGCAGCCTTAAAATCGATGAAAAGATCGTGGGTATCGATTTGGACTTCTTGAGTTTTTTTTTTTGCAGGATCTGCTGAAGTGTGAAGATCTGGTCGATTGTGTACTTTTCTAGTCTGAAACCGCACCAATCAGGTTTCAAACGTTTAAACAAACGCCAGATAAGAGATCTTATATGCGATGTTGAGGAGACTTATACCTCTATAGTTGGCGCAGTAGAGGGGGTCTTATTTTTTGTGGATCGGGCAAACGATACTGAGATTCCATTCATCAAACACACTCTTCTGACCAGATCAGGGAAATAAGTTGGTGCATGCTCTCCACAAAGTCGTTTCCAGCAGCTTTGAATACCCTGGCCGGTAAATCACCAAGTCCAACTGATTTGCTGAACTTTAGTTTAGATATTGCTATCCTTACTTCTTTCTGGTTATGTGGACGAAAGTTTTGGCTATCATCATCTACGTCGACTGGTCTATTCTGCCTGACAGCGTAATGTTGGGCTTCTTCGCCGTTATACAGTCTGCAGAAAAAGTGACTCCACTACAAGGTTCCCTTTTTCATCTCTACAAGCTTCTGTACGGGTCTTCTTGCCTTCACGTGTGCTTTTTACCTGTTGGTAAAACTTCCTTATGTTATGGAGTACAATCTCAAAATATCTTCGATCGTGCTTTTTCGTGCTTTTTTCTCGTCTGCTGGGGAAGCCGCCATCTCTTCTGCACGTAGAGCTCATGAGCAGCTCTCGTCCTTCGTTACAGTGCCGCTTTGTAGGCTTCTTGTTTTGCTGCATGTACTTACCGGTATTGTTCATCAAACCAGGAATTTCTTGGTGGTGGTCGGGTGAAGCCCAACACATCAGTTGTGGCGTCTCTGATGACACGTTATCAGCGTTGCCATTGGTTTTCGGAACTTGAGGAGAGATTTCGGGATACGCGTTCTTCAAAGATTCTAGGGGTCGCCTGCGATTGCAGTTTTCCACGTTATATCTTCTCACGATAGTTCTTCTTTATTTTGGCGCTTGAGGAACCGCATTCGCACCTTGACTGCAACAAGCTAGTGGTCCGAGTCAATTTTGGCTGCGCGGAACGTTCGGACGTCCAGAAGGTTGGAGACATGCATTACGTCTAACGCAATGTGACCAATTTAATTTAGCGTCTGATGATTCCGCATGCCCCCATGACCCTTGTTTATATAGAGATGAGGAAACAGTGGTATTTCGTCCCGCTGCAAAGTCAACAAGTCTATGTTCGTTTCCAGACGTGATGTCGTGTAGGCTATGTGTACCAATTGTCCTACCAAAGATGTCCTCTTTTCCTATCCTGGCGTTAAAATCGCCTAGAACGATTTTGACATCAGACTTAGAACATTGCTCGTATGTCTTATCAGCTTGTAGAAACATTCTTTGATGTGGTCGTCCTTGTCTTCCGTAGAGGCATATGCGCATACTAGGCTTATGCTAGCGAATTTAGCCTTGATGTGGATTTTCATAAGACACTTGCTCACGTGTCGGAAGCTCAAGTCTGCAGGATATATGGTAGTAAATCCGCAAACAGATAAAGACCGTTTTTTCCCCCCTATTGTAATCACCATAGTACCATATATGGTATATCACAGTTTTTCATCCTCCTTTTATCCGGCCCATCCCCTCGCACTTCCTGGATAGAGGTGATATCTGCATGATAGCGATCAAGGGCCTCTGCTAATTCTCCGGCTGCACGTGGCCTGTTAAGGGTCGTTGTCCTTTAAACGTTTCCTTGGGTCGTCAACAGTGAGGCCATTTTTATCGGAGGCCATCAGTCGTTTCGTCACAGCTTTTAATTTCTTCCGTATAGTGTTGTGAGATCTATGACGGCGTAGGCTAGTATAATGCTATTGGCCTTGCCATTTTATCCTGCATGAGTAAGGGTTTACCCATGCAGTTAGCGGGGACCACCACTGGGAAGGAAGGCAAGCTCTTTGCTACAAACTTGATTGTTGGGCTGCTGGACCAATCCAAGTGATAGCCACGCAGGTCGCTAATATTGCCTCCATAAACACATAATAAATTCTTAATTTATAAACAGAGACTGAAACTAGTATGGGCATACGATGTTCAACTATGGACGAGTACTGCCCATGCAAATATTTTCATAATTCAGCTATCCTCAATACGAAAGAGCGCACTTCATAAAGCTGAGTGTAAGGCTGAGTCATACCACTGGACAGACCCGAAGAGTTAAGCCAGTAAAACCGCACGATTTATGTGATTAAATGTCTAGTAAACAAATTCTCTTATTATTTAAAACTCGTCAAAACTGTTGTTTAAATGCTCTTTTATGTGCAATACTTTAAAATGTTATTGTAGATATACGAGGGGCGATCAATATATTCTCGGTATCGATATGAAGGAAAATGCGAATTCAATTTAAATTGTTTTTATTTTTCAATATGATCTCCCCTAACATCAATGCATTTGTTACATCTTGAGATAAGCTTTTTTAAACCCTCAAAATAATAAATTTCCTCTTTCTCTGCAAAATACCGACTTGAGTTCTTCATCATCCGAAAATCTTTTTCCACGAAGACATTTTTTCAAATCCGGAAACAGGAAATAATCACTAGGGGCAAGGTCTGGACTATAGGGTGGGTGTTGGATTTCTTCGAAACCACAATCTCGCGCAGCAGCCTTGGAAACTCGCGCCGTGTGAACAGGAGCATTGTCATGAAGAAGCAACACACCCGCTGCGAGTTTACCCCGTCTTTTCTTATGCAAAGTGGAAGCGTAGGATGTGGCGTTGATGGTTTCACCTTTTTTTTTGTACTCAATGAGCAAGATTCCCTTTGAGTCCCAAAAAACTGTGGCCATGAGCTTCCCGGCAGACGGAGTGACTTTGAACTTCTTCGGGGGGTCTGTTCCTTTTTTATGCCACTGCGTGGACTCTTGTTTGCTTTCAGGGTCATAGTGGTGGACCCATGTTTCGTCCCCAGTAACAATTCGATCCATAACACCGTCCGCGTTCTCACTACACATCTCCAAAAGCTCTCTACAGCATGCGATTCTCACTTTTTATCTGAGGCGCTGTGAGCATTCGTGGCACCCACCTTGCACTGACCTTTGAAAGGTTAAGATGGTCATGAAGAATGGTGTGAATGGTACCAATTGAAAGCTTGGTGATCTCTGCCATCATTTTCACCTTTATTCGGGCATCCTCAAGAACAAGTTTTTCGACTTCTTTGATGCTTTCTCCCGTACAAGCAGTAGCCGGGGCGCCGGAGCGGATGTCGTCCTCAATGCTCTCTCTGCCTCTCTTGAACTCACTTGACCACTTTTGCACAGTTGATAATGAAGGTGCGGAACCCTGGTAAACAGCCACCATCTCTTCATGAATAGTTTTTTGACTTTTTCCTTGCTTAGTGAGAAATTTAATTACAGCGCGATGCTCAATTTTCACCATCATCGTCTCAGTTGCCATTATGATTCTGTTTAACTAGAGATAAAACGCGAATTAATAATCACATTTATATGAAATTTTACATGAATGCACTAAAATAATAGTATTACATGATAAATAAGTCAATTTATATATGCAACCACAGCTTCACCCCGATACCGAGAATATCTTGAACGCCCCTCGTATGTACTTCATTTTATCAAATTAAAACTCCTCGTTAGTTGTACCAGTTGTATGATAGTATCCGGTAAATTTATAACGCTTTAATAGAAAAAACAAAATGAAGTTTTGTACAACAAGTAAAAATCTGAATGTGCTAAATCCGGAGAATAAAGCGGATGCGTCGAACGACTGCAACTGTGTGCAGGTGGTCCTAGCTGAATAAGGGCGAGCGTTATCCTGATGGAATGGAGCATCCCTTCGATTAACCAGACCTGGCCCTTGCACACAACTGCATAGCTGTTGTAAACTTTTACGATGATAGTATGGTTACAAGACAGCAACTCAAAAAGGATTATTCTCTCACCATCTCGCCATACAGACAGTAACAACTTGAGCGGGTGAAGTCCATCTCTGGGATGTTGTTGTGCTGGTCTCTCTTCTGGACTAACCCATTTGTGACTCCGCGCCGTTTAACGTTATTGTAAAGAACTCATTTTTATCTCCGGCAATAACCCGGTTCAATCCGGCTCTTGATTGTGAGGCGACCGAATCGCAGTTTAAGCTTCGATTCTTTGCTAAAAATTATCTTGCGATAAGTGGTGCGGTACGCATTTTCTCAACTTTATGACCCTTCCCATATCTGTTAGGTATCGATGGATAGTCGTACTCATATGTCTTACAAGCTCCCTTACCGTAACACTGGGATTTCTCTTGACAGTGAACTTCAAGAGCTCATCGTCTAGTCTTCTTGGCTACTCGAACGAAGTCCACACTTTAGGTCAAGATTGCCATTTCTAAACTATGCAAACCATCGCCGACACCTGGACCCGCTGAAAATACCCACTTCATACGCATTTTGGATTTCTCTAGTGGCTTCACTTCCATTGTGGTGCCAAATATGAAATCCTTACAATGACTGAATAAGGAATGTATGCCAAATACTAATTTCAATAACGGTTTCCTCATTAAATTACTAAATTACTACTTCTCTCGAGTAGTTTTTTCCGTGATGGCAGTATTAATTCTAGAAGATCTACTCCACACAGTAGCTTTTTTTCCACCAAAAATCACCCCTCAATAAGCATTCGAACACAGACCTGACCGCTTTTGAGAACAACTTCCTCTTACTCAAGGCCAGGTCATGTGAGTATGACATAGTTCATAGTAGGACGCAGATGGTTACGGACATCATGTCTAACTTTATGTCGTTTTCCGAGAAGCCATCCATTAGATATCGATTAATGTAGAAAATGGTACCGCATGGTGCAAATTCCCCTTCTGCCTCTCTCTTCAGAAGGTATAAACCGAAACCAGTTTAAAGTCTAATAAACTCGTGACCCAAAGTAACATATGCAATTGGTTTGATTGGCATTTGACGGAAAGATTTAGTGTCAGACGCGAACGTCTTCCTATAAATGCATGCATACATAGTCCCAGTCAGAGTTTCTCTTCTCGATAACGATGTCAGAAAGTCAATGTTGAAGGTTACACAGCTTGCTCAGGAAGAAGTTGTAATCTGACAGCTGAATGGAATGATAGCACTAGAACCCAAAAATCTCAACCAAATTTCGTACATAAAACGTCGGTAAGTGTTTACATTTGGCAGTAATCTTAAGTTTAATAGTTAGGACCCTCTATTGTTGAAATCATTGTCCAAATTTACAAGATCGTGGCTAGATGAGAGTGGGTTCAGAGTACCAATACTCTAACCACTGTACAACTCGTACCAGTTTCTTACTCTTCTTTTAGCCAAGTCCAACAAGTTCAACCTGAATTTACCCTACAAATAGAGAAGAACAAAAACAAAAACAAACTTTCATTCCTCACTAGAGGAATTCGAAAAAAAAAAAAAAACAAATTATCGATGACTTTGTTACTTTTCTGTCTATTTATAGGTCGCACTGTAACAGCAAAACCCCTAAAATAGTTTCTACTGCGCCAAGAAATAACAAAATGAAGACAGTACAGAGTACGAGTATCGTTAAAAAAGAAAAAAAAAAAGGAAAGAACGCGCCAACAATTCGCCAATGAATCCTCGTAGTGTACGTATCTCTGGTCGTCGCACTAAGCAAATTCCCACGATTTACCATGGAACTCTACACCCTCTACACCGTACCTACTCATCAATCGATCATCCGTTATATTGTGGGTCAGTGGCATTTAACCTTGCTCCCAGATCGAATTACGTGTACGTAGAGTTTGTTTAACAATCGCGCAAGGGGCGAGCGGCACCAAACACACAATATTCCAGGAATCGTGCCCGGCATAGCTTAACGGTGATCGGTGACGATCGTCAAATATCTAAGCTCACAAGACCGACTGAATTCTGGCGAATTTGCATAGCCAGCAATGAGCAATGGGTTCGACAGTGCTTGGGGCCTTATAATATACCAACACCTGGACAAGTCTCAGTGTTTTGGTCACATCGCACACTGAAGTGCAGTGGAAGTAGTGATCTAATCAGCTACTTCGTTACTCTATTACTCAGCTACTCCGATGTCATGTGAGTGGCGTTGGACAGGTGCCGGTTTGGGTGTCAAATAGCCAAACCATGGCAACCCAATTCGAACCGATTGGGGGGATGTTTGTAGGTGTTTCACAATAATTTCCAATTAAAAACGTTTTAAACCTTGCCGATGCGTGTATCGGGTGACTGGATGAATGACCGAATGCGGGTATCAGTATCAGGCCCAGGTAATAATTTCATCACCCATCTCATCAATTTAGTGTTCCAAGTGGTCCAAGCATCATTCATCATTTCAGAGGCGGCACGCTTACCATTTGACATGTAATCGTATGCACGAGTATTTGTACGCGCAATTGGATTGCGGCCGTTGGCAATTTGTCGTTTAGTACGGATAATTTGTCTTGTCGTTCGCCCTCTTCTCGATTCGATGCGAGAGAAGACACGCGCGTGAAGCAGGTCATAAATTGAGTCAATTGCTTGTTTTGTCAATTCGACTAGTTGATAGCGATCATTTATGACGTCATTTATTAGTTGACCCCTTGATTGGACTGTTGAGTAGACGTTTGAAAAACGTGGTGTTCATTTGTTTCTCGCTTTTTTTTTTGCATTGGAAAAAGGGGGCTTGGCGCCGGCAAATGATTTAGGAATAGGATGCGCGGCGTGAACGGAATTTTTTTCTCTCCTCAAATCTGTTACAGTATGGTCAATCGAAACGCATGGTAGGAAGAGAGTATTCCAATGTCACAGGGAATGTCAAATTTGTTTAGGAAACAATTGTGGAATGTTTTGTATTTTCCAAGTCATGGTTTCGATGGGTAAATTCGCAAATTTGATACTTTGTAATCAATTAAGAGGATGTGGAGAGCTGCTATATGGGGATATGTGCCACATGTGTCACTTTGACCATACGCTGATCAATTAACCGGGACTAATTGGTTTAAGTGCTTTGCATTGACGACAATTCCAGCAAGTGACGGACCATTTATGACGTTTTCAGAATTTATTATTTTTAAGCTTAAGTCCAGAATGTTATAGGTCACTTAGCTATCATATTCAACATGTGTTTTATGACTCGGACAGTATTCTTAATTGTAGACCTCAGTCCATCAAAGTGAACTTGACAACAGCTTGTTAAATTTAAATCAACGAATCCGGAGATTGAAACAGAGTAAACAAAATCGGGGATAGGCTTACTGCTAGCGGCTATTAGCATTTGTATTCTGTCAGCAACAACATTCTGACGTGAATACAATAAAGGATGTTTTCCAGCCTTTCATAGCATACTTAATGCCATAAGCCTACGTCTTCTCTCTATCTACCTGCTCAGAGCTCTGCAGACTAAGAACAAGGCTTCTTGCAAAACATGCATGTTCTTTCCTGATTGACTTGCTTTTATGATCTAAGGGATGCAAGCAACTTCGTAGATTGTTTGTACATGTGTGTATGTGCAAACGTAGTACTAGCAAATGTTTTGGTACACGATTTTTGACTAATGGTCGCTTAATGGCTACAAATTGTAGAACAACTTATTCTAAAAGGCCCCCATTTAGCTTCCAGCAACGACGAAACCGGTCTGGCCACTCATCGATGCTTTGGGAAATTTTTCACTGCCAAGGATAAGAGGGCGCTTCAAAGACTCAATACTTAGATGCCGAGTAGTGCAAGCTATAGTCTCTAGAACGGACCAAACTCTTGTAGTCTAATAGAATGAAGTCTGGGCTACCAGATGGCCAATCACCCGTGGAAATGAAGTTCGGAACGTGGTTTTTGAGCCATGTTTAAGTCGTATTTGCCTTGTGAGCTGGAGCGGATTCTTATTGAAATGTCCAGAAACTTTGGTTCTGCTTTTGGATTATGTTTATTTGATGTCTTAAATTTTGTTCCCATTAAGTCGAGAAAATGATATCGGCTAAGTGGCCGCCGCCAGAATTGATGACCATTCGGGCCCGATTTGTGTCATTTTCCATTTCCGCTCTAGCCAGAACATCCAGCATTGTCTTTGAGGGGTTCAAGAGTCTAAGGCTTGTTGACATAGACTTCAAAAAAACCCACAAAAAGAAGTCTGGAACGGTTAAATCAGGTTAGTGCAAAGATTATGCGACCAGGAAATGCGGCCCTCAGAATTTCGGTTGTGGCTCATTCAATATGCGCCTTTGCTCCATCCTGTTGGAACCACGTGGTCTCCAGTCCCAATTCATCCAATTGAGGAAGGAGAAATGTCATTGAACATGGCTATGTAGCACTCGCCGTCTAAAGTAGTCGATTTTACCGCGGCGTTTTCGAAAAAATAAGGCCCCATCACGCCTCCAGCGTAAACCGCAGACCATGCATTAACTTTAAGCGGATGTGATGGCTCTTCGTGGGTTATACGCGGATTTTCGATGCCCCAGAAGCGATAATTTTGCTTATTCACATGTCCACAGAGATGGAAATGGGGCTCTTCGCTCATGATTATTTTCGATGAAAAGTTGTCTCCCTTGTGATCGAGATTCAGGATGGGTTTTTTTGGACGCGTATTTCGCATATGTTTACTTCATAAATGTCAAAGTAAAATTGACGTTTGCCGCCATTTGCAAAAATTATAGCTTCTTCCGATAGGGTGATGACTTTTGCGCCACTTTGTACTTTTGACACCTTTATCGCAGAAATGGAGCTCAGCGACCCAACGTGGCTGGATGGTGGCCACGTTGATCTCCCGGAACGAGTTCAGACGACAGAACATACACTCGATCGTTCTGTTTGTTAAAAGATTCTTCAGCGGTGAAAATTTTTCTCGTCAGTAAAAAGAATTCGTCTGTGACCGTTCTTTGTGTATTGGCGAAGCGAGGCTTTCGATTTTGACTTGCGTTTCTCTTTCAGTGCTTCTGTGAGGCGGTATATCTCTTGTATGCGCTGAGTTCCAAATCACGTTTTAAGATGCGCGACATGCTGATATCCATCTCCCGAGAAATGGTTTTCTGCTTGCGCAGCGGATCTCGACGAATTCGATTCTTCAGGTCTTTGATGACTTGTGGCGTTCGCATAATGCACGGACGTCGGGACTTTGCACGATGGACTATTCCATCAGTATCTTCAAATAACTTCACGCTATGATACACAAAGTTTCGCGTTGTTTTCAGTGGCCGAAACATCCGAAAGACTTCGCCTATTTTGCAGCCGCATTTTTGCAGGCCAACTTTGACATTTATATTTTTGACAGATAGAGAATTTGTTGACAACAAGCAATGGAGCGATACACACCTGCAGAGCGCGGAATAATTGGTACTTCTTATTTGATCAATTTCCGGTCTGTTGTTTTAACGCACCGTGAATTTCGGTGTCGTTTTCCAAGTCATCCTGTACCATGTGGCTGAACATCTCATGCAAACTGGGTCCACTCGGCCGAGGGCGTTTAGAAAGTCCACAAACATCGACGAGACAACGATGTACACAATTTGGCATGAGCAGACGTTCGCTGCGTTGAATTTTGGTGAAAGACCTGAAGATGTTCTCTTATAAAGTGCGAACCGTTTTCTAATTGCTGCCTGCTGACCGTCAAGGGAAGTTGATTTACTCCCATACTCTGTTGAACCTGGTCCAAGAAGAGGATGATTTCATATCCAAAATCATAATGAGCAACAAAACCCATTTTCACTTAAGTGGTTATGTGAATAAACAAAATTTTTGTGAAGATGACTTCGATTTGCGTGAGTTGCGAGGAAGAAACCAAGAAATAAAAGTGTTCCAGTTGTCTGCTCTGTGAAATGCTTCATGAAACCCCAGAAGTCCGAATGCAAAGAGCCCGAAAAGTCATCCATAGCTCCTAATCATGATGACAATGAACCTACAATCTACCCTCCATTCAAGACCGTAGACACAGTCGATCCCGCCAATCTCGAGCTGTTAAGAACCTGCGAACTACTCAGAACCTCCTCTACAATCCATGCTTGCGAAATCTTCTGCACACGATCGATGTCGCGCCAAGTCCCTGGAATGCAATGCGTGTGGCAATGCAAGAGCCTCTCTTCATCGAATTCGCCGACGAGTGCCTCAAAATTGTCGAACCTGCGACGGAAGATAATCTCTAAAATAAAACCACGTCCGCTTTTGATTATATAAAATCCCTCGTTCCGTGTGTAGGTATTTAGTTGCAAATATAAAGTCCTGGCGAATGAAATCCTTAAGTTTAAGAAAATGTAAATGCGTATCTGGACCAGAATCCATATGGAAGCACGAAGAGTCATTGCAGCCCTTCTTGAAAATGTGATTAGCCCTCATTTTTTTGAGGACGTCGGCGACACCACCGTAACCGTAACTGGTGAGCGCTACAGGAAGATGTTAAACGATTTTTTTTGTTTGTCGCAAGTTGCTGAATTGTGTCTTGAGCAGGACGGAGCAACCGCTCACACAGGTCGTATGATCTCCCGTTTTGGCAGCTTCAACTGGCCAGCCAGATCGCCAGATCTGATGGCGCCAGACTTCTTGCTTCGGGGCTTTTTGAAATCTCGCGTTTACCAACACAGACCACAAACCCTGCAAATCTTGAAAGCCAAAATAAAACCAGCACAAATGTGCATCAACTCAGGAGGTGTTCATTTGATCGGTATCATTTTTTCAACTTAATGTCATCAATTTTAAACCTTCAAATTAACTTTTCGAGAAAACAGGGCCCAATTTTTTACATTTCTAACAAAATGGCAACCAATTCACATTATGACATTATTTTTGCCCCACCTTGTACACTATGTATGTTAGCACAATTGGCTATCACAACTGATCTAAGGCCGACTTATTTCACCTTTGCCATGGGCTTTACTAAAAATGTCAAAGGACAATGTTGAAATCAATCATCTTTCTGTCATACATAGTCAGTGCTTGCGTAAAGCCGCAGTATCTTAAAAGCGTAAAAGCTATAGTAAGTCACGAACTAGACCATGTTGTTGCAATGCTGTCTATTCTACGACCTTCCGAATAGATGCAATGCTCAGATTTTGTTCATGGTGGCGTCCAACTCGCCTACTAGGAGGTGATTGTTATGCCATTCACATAATGCCAAGTGATACAAACTTTCGGAAAACAACTTAAGACCATATTTTCCAAAATTTGGCCTCACCGGTGATTCCTACTGCTTTCTCATTCTGAACAAGCATGTTCCAATTGGACTTTGCCTCACCTTGTTCCTTGTTTCATTCCCTACAGATATCTCACTAGATGGCGCTACAGTCCGGAGTGGACCAGGACCTCCGCAAACATACCCATCCAGCTCCGTTTGCGCCCACGAGGTTTGCCGCGATCTCCTTCCACTTATGTGCGCCACCTAAGATGAAGACGTTCTCTACCTCTGGGTTATAGTCGAAAGAGCCTTTTCAGCTTTTCTGAAGAGGCCGACATCGCTTTATAGCCCATACAGATAGCTGTTGACTGCAGGAATTTTTTCTCGAAGGTGCCGAAAACATTTTCATTCGATTTCGTCAGTGTTTGCGCTTCTGTGCCGTAAGGCAAGACTTGGACGATCAGTTTCTCGTATAATGTCGTTTTGATTGCCAAAGAGAGGGCTTTACTACCCAATTGCGTTCTAAATCCAAAGAAGCAGCGATTAGCGATTTGTATGGTTGATTTCCACGCTGGTGTCGTTGTCGGAGTTTATAGCAGGGCCAAGGTAGATAAAATCCTCTACGTTCTGCCCCAAGCATCAATGTTGTTGACAGCATATACCAAATTTTTCCTTCGTTAACCGCTAAACCCATCTTGGCGTTTTAGTTTTAATAGTCGCAAACGCTTCATTTTCAGCCGCTGTGTTTTTCCCATTATGTCAACGTCGTCTGCATATACGAGTAACTAAACGGACTTTTGAAAGATGGTGCCTCTAGAGTTGGCTTGTGAGTTTCGCACAATTTTTTCAAGAACGACTTTGAAAAAATCATATAACAACGCATCATCCTGTGAAAGTCCTATTCTGACATTGAAGACCTCGGTTTTGTCATTACCGACCTCGGCGGAGCAACGTGCATTCTCTACCATCATTCTGCATAGTCGATTGAGAAAGGACTTTATACACTAGGTTGTTGAGGATCTGGTCTCCTTAGGAGCGGACAAACAATGTTTTGGTTCCATTCGTCGACACAGATTTGAATTTTTGTAACATATGTTCCGTATCCAATCATCACGTTGTGCTTTAAACAGCTCAGCAAACAAGCCATCGAGTCGTGTGGAAGGAAATGTTATTTGTTATAGTTTAGGTGGAATGCGTCATTCTGCCTAAATAATGGTGGGATCTTGCTTCTACCATGAGATTTCCTTCTTCATCCTTGCAGATTTCTACAGCATGTTCGTTTTATTTTTTTGGTACAGTTTCTGAACCTCATTCTTCTAATAGGGACTTTCTAAAGCCTTTCTTTTTTCTTCTGAGGAGCCTATGTACTCGTATGTACTTCCCATCGTTTTTGCTCGTAAAGTTCGTTCTCTATTGTAACATTGCGTCCCGCCGTAAAAATCAATAAGTTTGTGTTCGCTTCCGGAGGTGACGTCGTTAAGTCTGTACTCTCAGATCGTATTACCAAAGATGTCCTGCTTCTCTAGCCTGGCATTGAAATCGTCAGGGAGGACTTTCACGTTATATGTAGGGCATTACTGATAAGTTTTGTCGAGGAGCTCGTAGAAGTAGTCTTTAGTAAGGTCGTCCTTCTCCTCTGCCGGGGCGTGGGCGTTTACAAGGCGTGGCGAATTTAGCCTGAAACTCAAGACTTGTGCTCTAAGTCGTTCTCTGACGGCAAATACACATCGGAATAATCACTGCCCTTATGGTCATCCTCTTTTTATCCGAAGAATGCCGAACGCGTACTCTTTCATGTCGCGTAAATTCAGTCAATCGGATCTTGAAGCGGCGTAGTCTGAAAAAATCTGCGTTGGTAGGTTTGCTGCATTTTAGACAGAGGATACATTCGCAAACAATTTTGAGCACATGGAACTCAAACATTCTTTCTATGGTCTTTACCAGGAAGAAAGTCAGACTGATAGGTGTGAATTTCTAAGCGAGTGAGTAGTTATCTTTGCCAATATTCGGTATAAAAGCTTCTTTCAGGGTCTCGGTATATATTGCAGTGTAAGGATAGCAATGAAGGTTGCTTTCAGAATTGGTAGCAGCCGATCTTTACCTTTCTGCATCATAAATAGAAATATGTCATCGGTGAAGGGCGATTTGAAGACAGCGAATTTAATGGCCTCATTTGTGGCAACAATCGATAACAGGTATCAGCGACGTTGATTCAATCATCGACGTACTTTCCAGTTGGTAATCTCACAGGTACTACTGTTGGGTAAGGTGAAATCGAGCAGTATGAAATTCAGGATATGATTGGAGCTCGCGTTGCTCTTGCTCCAGACTCACAATATTCATTGAATTCGGCTGCTGCTTTGGATGATGGCGGTAGGACCGAATCATAGGGGAACTAAGGCAACTTGATGCAATGACGAACTTATGATTCCCTCGACCAAAACTGAATAACAATACCAGCACTCATTCTGTGGCCATCATTATAGTCTTCGCAATAACCAAAAAAAAAGAAATACTACGCCAACTACATCTGGACAGAGTACAAAGTTTAAAATCACCCAAGTCCGTTGTAGTCCGCGAAATTTGTTGTTTTGAAAACAACTTGAAGCAGGCCCCCCAATTAAAAAAAATATCTGGCATTTGGTTGCGTGCAAAACAAACCAAATTGGCCTTCGACAATTTGGCGTATGTGCAAAACAATCTTTCGCACTTTGATCACTCAAACAAACTCTCGTTCCAATTGGCCAACACCAGACACTCCCAATGCCACACCAGAGAACTCAGTCATATGTACGCGAAGGCTCTTCAAAACAAAAAATTATCGCCCCAAAAAGTTTCCTTCCAACTCAATCAACTTCAATTAAAGAATTTCATGAAGCGTGACTTCTGTCGGATAGTTGATGTTGCGCGCGTTTTCATCAAAACGAAGTATCCGTACCTCTGTACATACGAGTACTCGTAGTCACCATCATACGAGTAGGCATCGCCATCCTCGACAGGAACTTATTGACCGTTGCTCATCTGTATAAAGTGCGACACTCACCATCATGTGACATTGGTCATCAATTAGAAACAAAAAAATAAAATCATTTCGCAGTTTTTCTCTGCTTATTTCTGTTGTGATTTGTGTTAACAGCTTAAGGTCAAAAGTACAAGAGCTTGTGTAGAAACAAACTGTCATTGCAAGTGTTACGACGCCAAACACAAAACACCAATGACGCCAATTGAACAAACACAACAGAATGCCATTTTTACGAGAGATTATTGCTGGTGATGATGCAAGCAAGGAACACACCTCCCTTTGAATTAAATTGGCACGGATACATATGTACCATACATACGAATAGACATGGGACTTTTCGATTGACAATTTTTGTTCTCTTGTGTCTTGGCGCGGAATGTCACGTTCTGCTGTCGAGACGGATAGACTTTTTCTTTTTCTGTCACTTGATGAAAATAGATTAGGTCCCGTCGTATAAGAACAGAATAGGTTATAACCGAGAAAGATGATCAGAATACTGCGAGGCACTAGGGACTTAGTATAGGACACCCTATCGCGTAGCCCTGCCGCCTGAGATTCTTTTTCTTAATTGAGATCTCTGTTGTTATTCGATTTTTGTCTTTCGGCTTTAAATCACTTCCAGATTTTTCGGGATCCTGATTTCCATATTTACACAGAGAAGCATGGTCCTGTTACTACGAGTACTGCTGTACCTGAAGGCATCTGATGGCAAGCTGAGAACGTAGTTTTGTATTAATTCGCAGAACTTTTCCAATTTTTGGACTTGGATTCATAAAGTACTGCTTTCCTTTTGATAAAAACATACGAGCCACGCAGGAAAAGAAAAAAAGCATCCCTTTAAGGGACAACAAAACAACAAGGAACATTTATTAAAATAGAATTTACGAGTATATGCACTAGTGCAGTATTGTAGATCAACAAGAAAAAGGCATAGGGTGCCAGATCAGGTGAATAAGGTGGCTGTTGGACGGCAGTTATGTTGTTTCTGGCAAGAAATGCACGCAGAATCAATGCATTCTAGGACGAAGCGTTATCCTGATGAGAAATCCACAAATTGTCTTTCTACGATACAATTGAGGGGTTTTTTGTTAATTGTTTAACCCACACGTCTCATAAGAAATTCATGATGCACAGCACCATTGTCATCCTTGAAAAGAGTGACAATCGCCTTCTTTTTTGATTGAAATGGACTTTGTGTCTTCGGTTTTGGCGATTAGGAAGATGCCATTCACTCGGCTGATGTCTGGTTTGCATATTGTGGTAATAAGCCCATGTCTTGTCACCATTTTATGAATATTTGGTCGGAATCACTCTGCGAAATCATGTCTGTTGGTAAGTCCACACGCTGCTTGGAGAAAAATCAGCATCAGCTTTACAACGTCACATCTCATGGTGGATTTGTGGCTTACGACCAGTTTCATCGACGTGTTCCGCAGCTGCTGAAATATTTGTACAAGGGAATATTAATGCCAACCGAGAACGAGTTCATATTTTTTGAAATATTTTTGTTTTTCTTTTTTTTTGAGAGACCCAACTCAGTAGTTGCAAATCGTAGAAGAAATTATCTGGAATGGCGATTGTTTTCCTTCCAGCATGACTCGGGACTCTAGCCAATTATGAATCGCAACACGCACCACATGCATAGAAAATTTGTCCATTGCTTGGACAAGGTCTTACTTTATAGACTCAATATTTTCTAATAGAACAAGCCATGCCGGAGCAAACACTCGATCATTCCACGACATTTATTGAAAGATTCTTTATGAAGATTTTCTGCCCAGCGAACAGCATTCGTTAGTGAGCGTATTGCGTTCTATAGGTCACGCATAGCTCTCAATTTTTTACTTCAACACAACTATTAATTAGTGAATGCACCGGGTACCGACATTTTTTTTTGGAAATCTTTATCTCCCGTGACAATATTTTCTGCTCTTGCAGCAATTTTCGACTGATTTAAAAATTGCCGCGTTTGACGGAAATTGAAGCCTTTGCAGTGCCCGATTTTTGGCAGACTCGGACTTTTTCTGGCTTCTCGATCAATACAGACAATTACGAGCGATTCCAAACTGCCGCAAGATTTGAACAAAACAATTTTACTTTTTCCCATTTTGCCTTTATGGTGGCTAACTCCAGCAACATTATTTTCGATGCTCTTGCAGGACGTTTAGTCAAATAATGGCCTTACAAATCTGGTCTGCGCTCTATACAAAATGGTGATAACTAATAGCTGCCTTCCAATCAAGATTAACTCAGAAATAATCAATATTGAAGCAGGAAAATGGGCATATGGAGCAGTTTTTGGGATCATGAACACATGAACACAAGCAACTCGAACTAGGTCTTGCTTTGTCATCTCCTTTTACACATTTTTGCTGAGAGTTCAACTAAATAGATGTGTGTATATCGCATAGGGATGGTACCTGGATTACGGAATACCAGATATTGAAGAACAAGTATATCCAAAATAGCTTTTTGAATGACGATCTTTCCCGATCGTTCAAAATAAATGGAGATATCTGGTTGGCTGCCTTTCAGTATATGTACGAGTACTTGACATGCAATTGGTAACACGTGGAAGTAATGTAAAACTATGATGCCAATCAAGAATACTGGCAACACAGGCAAAGCGAAAAACGGAAGTTTCACGTTACAAACTCTCTGAATACTGGTATGATCGGATTTTTTGTCAAACTTCGATAAAGTTTCTGAATAGACAAAAAGTGAGCAGGGCTAAATTTCCGCTCGGGCTAAACTCGGATGTGACCAACGAACCGAAGCAATACTTGTGATTGGATTTATTCCTTAAAAATAACTCTACTCGTTTACAGAAACTTGTAGATGTACAATTATTAACAGACAACTGAAGCCGAAGAAATTAGAGCCAGTTTCGTCTTACGAGAGAGGGAGGCCTCTGTTACTCGATGGCTTCCTGAGCCCACAGAAACATCGTTTGGAAATAGTAATTCACCGTCTGATTTCTGCGCTAAGGTCGTTGCTGCTTGGAACTGCGGACCCAAATAGATGAAGTCCTTAACTACATCGAGGTTATGACTGCCAATGGTGATGCTCTGGCCAAGCCGTCCGTGATGTGCGTTTTGACCTCGCTCAACCCTCTCGAAAGTTTCATTGACGGCTAGCTGTGGTCGTCCAACCAAATCAATGTCATCCACGTACGCAAGTAAGTAGTTATGCGTCGTATTGTCTGAGACCTTTCTTGGCATTGGAGGTCTCGATTAATTCGTTACCGACTTTGGTGGACCATGGATAATTCTCCATAATCATCCTGCACGGAGATATCAAAACTAGACATGGAGTTATACAGCTCACAGCTCGTCCTTATATACGCTATTACATGTGGTCTTAAAGTCGACAAATAGATGGTGAGTGTCGATCTGAAATTCCCGGGTCTTTTCCAAGATCTCTAATGTAAATATTTGATCGATGGTGGACTTTCTTGGTTTCAGACTCTCACATACCACCTTGATCAAAAATAACCACCGTGTGGCGCTCCCATTGTTCCGATTTGAGTTCTGTTTTTTTTTGTTAAGTTGGTAAATCTGTTGTTGACATTCCCTCTTAGCATCATAGCTTGACATTTGCAAAAGTTACGTAGCCACGAGTACATCTATCTCTGTGTATGTTGGCAATTTTTTTACAATTTTAGAAATGGATTTAAATTTGCAACAACGAACTTGTATTAAATTTTGCGTAAAAAACGGATTTAATGATGCGCGAACGTTGGAAATGTTGGAAAAGTGTTGCGGCAACGATTCTCTAAAGAAAACGGTCGTTTACCAGTGGCACGAGCGGTTCAAAAGTGGTCGTGAGTCAATCGAAGATGATGACAGTGGCAGACCATCGACATCGAAGACCGACGAAAACATCGACGAAGTAAAAGACCTGTTGGTCAATAACCGCAAATTAACCATCAGAAAGATAACGCTGGATTTGAACATTGCCTATGAATCCGTCCAAGACATTTTGGTTAATGATTTGGGTTTCCGTCGTGTAGCGGCAAAGTTGGTGCCAAAAGACCTCAATTTCATGCAAAAAAGAGACCGTGTTGACGTCGCAAAAGAGATGGTTTGCGAGGCTGAATCCGATCCCACATTCATCCAAAGGATCATTGCTGGAGACGAGACGTGGGTTTATGAGTACGACACGCAATCCAGACATCAGCCAAGTGAATGGCGTTCACCAAATGAGCCGAGACCAAAAAAACCACGTCGTTTTCAGTCAAAAAAGAAAGCAATGCTCACGGTTTTCATAGATTACAACGGTGTAGTGCATCATGAATTTTTGTTCAAACGAGTTAAAAACCCACTACGGGGAACGCATTTCAGCAGCCGAGAGGAAGTAATGGAAAAATCGCAGGAAGCACTGATGGACATACCGAAAACCAAATATAAAAATGTTTCGAGGATTGGATCAAGCGCTGGCATGGCTGGGATTACTTTGAAGGGGAAAATATAGATTTAGATGAATAATCTTGTATTTTTAATTTTCTGAATAAATTCCGGGAACTTTTTGGTAATACAGCAGAAAAGATCTGATAGGCGATTCGATGTGTAGGGGACTTATTCTGTATTCTTGGCGTAGATAAAAGGTCTCCTTTCTTATAAATCGGATGAACGATGCTGAGATTCTATCCATCGATCATTCTTACCTCTGATCATATCTTATTCATGTTCCCAACCAGTTCGCCCCCTGCTGCTGAAAATGGTTCTGCAGGAATTACGTCTGCGTCAGTAGCTTTATTACACTTATACTTCGTCTAGGTCAGGGGGACACAATTCTTTGTCTTTTTCGTCCAAAATGAACTGCGACTCTACAACTAGTTGTCCATGTTCATATTTGCAGACTTCTATTCTAGATTTGTACCCCTGACATATTCGTTTCGTTATTTGACAAAAATTTCGAACGCCGTTCCTGTATTCCTTCTCGTGTTCTTTCTTTTCCTTTCCGAGGAGCTCTTGTGCTTCGATACAGCGCCACTTTATTTACATCTTGTTTGCCTGCATTTGACGTCCAACCTAGTGGGGGCTAAGATTTTAAAAAGCTTGAGGTGCAATATCTTGCGATTTCAGCTCTTCAATGTCGAACTTTGGGGTTTCTCTCGACTCGATTGTGCCTGTGATGTCCGCATTCGTAGTCAGGATGCAACAAGGTAACGATCCGAATGCTGGAAGGGTGTCTGGCGTCCACTGCAAAGTGATCAATCTGGTTGACGGTTGATTGATTAGGGGATAGCCAAGTCCCTTTATGGATGTTGCGATGTGGGAACCACGTACAGGTTACTAAGAGATCATGCTCCGATATAAATTCTAAAAACCCGAATCCATTGTCGGATATGGTGTTGTGCCGCCTGAGTTATCTGACTACTCGCCTACAAGATGCCTTCCTTACGCAGTCTTGAAGTAAAGTCTCCTGGCACAATTTTTGTGTCATAGCTAAAGCACTGAGCATACATATGTTCGACCTAGGATGTGATAGAATTCATCTGTGATGGTGCCATCCTTCAATCAATGCAATTCCGAATTCGGCATTGATGAGGATTGTTATGAGGTGTTCGCTTACATGCCGAAAGCTTAAGACTTTTTGCCTAAGTCTGCCTCACATAGCAAATCCACATCTAAATAAACATCGTCTTCCTTCTTCGCAGCAATTCTCATAAGGGGCTTACGCAAAGACGAAATTCGTTGTACTTAAAACGTTTGCTAGGGTCAACAACTTTATATCAGCCCGTATCCGAGGCTGTTGGTTGCTTCTGAACCAATTTTTTTTTTTTTTTGTTTATGTGGGTAGAGAAAGGGGTTTCAATGGGACACTTACGGTATCTACAGTTCTAGTCGGTTTGAGCTACTTGACGCACACCTCCTATTAGAGCTACTTTGCCGTATTCCAAGTCCAGGTCTGAAGGGAGCTGCATGGCGTCACGACCTCATAACCTAAGCGAGACTACTGGCAGCGGACACTTTGTCCAGATTTTTGTTTTTTTATTAAGGACCTGCCTCTGCGGGTTTGAAGTTGCGCGTGGGGATAACTTATCCGCCGTCCAAGAAACAAAAAGACAGAGTTTAGAGACAAACCACCATCTGAAATACCACCATCGTCAATCAAACTTTTACGCTTGGAATGTGCCAATAAATACCAATGATGTGCGATTGATCCCCTCCCGAATCTTTTTCCATTCTTGATATTAAGTTTTTGAATATATTCGATCGTGAACCGGTCATAACTAAATCGTATAAAATTTAGATCCAATAAAAAACAATCTCTCTGAACTGATAATATTTTTTTTTTCTTTCTTTTCATTACAGATGCCTGTTTACGTTGTCAAGCTGAGAACAAACGTGAAGTACTCGGTCGTCAAGATTGCGTTGTCGTTTGGGGTGAATGCAATCATTCGTTCCATCATTGTTGCATGTCACTTTGGGTGAAGCAAAACAATCGCTGTCCTCTGTGCCAGCAAGAATGGTCTATTCAACGGATGGGCAAATGAGATCAACCTAAACCAACTCCACCACAGAATCTCAGCGAAGGCAATCGAATGAAATCCTGTCCATGTCACCAATCGTACACTCAGTCTCCACTACCAGCAATCTACGAAAACACCTTCTCAAAACCACGATTAGTTCTTAAGATACAAATGTCCGCTAGCGAATTGCGTTTTGCACTTACTCGTAAACTAATTTTTTTATGATGGTTGTAGATATATTTTTATTTAATTAAACGGAGAAATAATAATCGTATTGTAATAAAGCGTCAAACTGATTGTGGAGAATTAAGGACTTTTGATTTTATTTTAGGAATTCGTTTACATGTTTTTTATCTATTTTTTTTTTTTAAATCACCACTTAAGCAGGATGTGAACCCTAAGATTAAACGTTAAAGTTGCGCAATCCATGTATAGAATTCAACAAAAATACTTTTCTCTATCGAGCGCAAATCAGTTTATTCGAATTCTTAGAAATCTGAGGCAGCGATTTCAGTGAATGATCAGTGTCACTACACTAAAAGAAGATAAGCAGCCCCGATTCAGTGTTTATTTTGGAGAAATTTCCAAGGAACTTGACTTTGTGAGTGAGATTTTGCTTCAAACCGATTTGCAACAAACACTTTGACAAACTGATGAAAGAAATTCTATTTATTAGTGCAGAAATTTCTGGATGAGATTTTAGAGAATCCCTTAATTCGAATCAGGCTTTGAAAAGCTGTTTACCGATCGGGACGGTTGGACACGCATCAACATACATTTCAACTCAGTTCACTCCTTATATTGCGTCTCTGGTGTGGACTTATGACTTGCGCGGAATTCTTTCAAATATAGCGTTAAAGAAGTATAAAAGGGTATAGACCTGCACAACCGAACGAGTTTGACAGGACTGGAAAGTCTGTATATTGGACGCAACCTTAGCATCGATCAGGACGTGGTGAGTATTGATTTGATATACGTACATCTTCTCCAAGATCTGCCGAAGAGTGAATATTTGGTCGATTAGAGATCTAAAACCTCACCTTTATCGTCCTATCAACGGGTGATTCATTTAGACTTGTTTTTTTTAAAGCCTTTTTTTACCGATCACACATAACTGGCCGTGTTATTCTTATTCAGTTTTTTTTGACAAATCTCAGACCTCAACAAGGTCTCCAAACTATTCAGCTGTATTATGAAAATCAGCGTTCTGTCAAAAATGTTTTTCGCGCGCTTCGAGCATCATATGGTGTGCATCATCGACCTTCCGAGTCCGTTATTGCCTTTACTTGCGGATGGTAATCGAGTTTCAGTGTACGTTATTTGATAATACGCGACCGAATAGCCCACATCCCGCTTGTAGTGAGGAGAGTATTGTGGCTGAAGACCGTGAGAAATCGATTCGACGCCGATCTCAACATATATGCTTATCGTATTCGACAACTTGGCGAATTTTAAAAGAGGATCTTGGTTTAAAGGCTTACAATATCCAACTCGCTCAAGAATTGAAGTCACCAGACCTGAATTTACGCTTAAATTCCAGTCAATAGGCTCTGCAACAGCTCAATGAAAATCCGAGGTTTTCGCATCGAATTTTGTTCAGTGGTGAGGCCCATTTCTGGCTCAACGGTTATGTAAATAAACAAAATTACCGCATTTCGGCAGACGAACAACCTGAAGGGTATGTCGAACTACCGCTACATTCACAAAAATGCACTTTTTGGTGTGGTTTATGGGTTGGTGAAATCATCGGTCCGTGTTTCTTTAAAAATGAGGCCGGACAGAACATAACAGCCAATGGCGAGAGTTACCGCACCATGCTAATGGATTTTTGGAAATCGAAGCCCGTGTCGGCAAGATTTCGTTCCAACAAGACACGGCTATGGCACACACAGCGCGCGAAACAATTGCTATATTGAGAAACAACTTTGGTGGACAGCTAATTTCGCGTTTCGGACCTGTAAACTGGCCACCTAGATCGTGTGATATCACACCTTTAGACTTTTTTCTTTGGTGTTGTGTAAAGTCAAAAGTCTTCGCCGATTATCAAGCTACGATCCAGGATTTTGAAGCCAACATTACTCGCGTAATTCAGCAAATACCGGTCGCAACGCTGGAAGCAGTGATCCAAAATTGGACCTTCAGAATGGACCATGTACGGCGTAGTCCCGGGCAACATTTACACGAAATAATATTTAAAAAGTAAATGTCAGACACTGTTCTTTCAGGCCACAATAAAGTTTCTACCATCCAAATTCATGTTATGTCTTTTATTTAAAATTAAAAAAAAAACAAGTCTTAACACTAGTCTATATTTACTTTTGCGATGCTAATCTGACGTTTGGTGTCAATTTGACACAATGTTTCATAGAGCCGATTTAGAGTCAAAAAAAAGCTATAATAGGCTGCTTTGTTGTGGAAAATTTCAATTTTTGTTAATTTTATTATGAAAAAAAAAAAAAATAACAGTTCTACTACAAATACTATAATATAGTAAGAAGGAAAAAAAGGGACGGGTCGAATCGAATGGAGAATGCTGGAATTTCATTTGCGATGAAGTACTTCGCATTTTTCGCAAAGAATAAAACGATGTTCCGTACAAGTCGCTCTCACGCACATGTCACAGCGAACACTGTGAACATTTGCGTTCGAAGTTCGAGGGCACATGTGACATCTAGCCCGTTTTTTTGTGGTTAGCTGATGTATCAATATGTTGACCGCTAGCATTTCGACCGATGCTGATGCTTGTGATGATGTTGATGGAGAATTCAAGCAAGAGGCGTACGGTGAAATCGACGAACTTGGATCCCGCACACGACGAAAAACTTCTGCCGTATGTATACCATGTGGTCTTCGTACCCTAGCTTTGATATTATCTTCACATAAGGCCTCGCCCAAGTTCAACAAAAACAATCGTCGGCGGAAACTTTTCTTACTCTTGTTCCATTCCGGGAATAATTGAGTGAAGATAAAGAAGGCACTCAAAGCCGAAATGTCAAGAATGTTGTAGAACAACGTTAGTGGCCATCGGTTGGTCCTGTGTTTACACTGATAAGTGCCATAAGTGTCGAGAGTGTCGACACCAGCCTTCGTTTTATTGTAAAAGTGAATTATGTTGGGCTTCTTTGCCTGGTCAGCTGGATCGAAGTGGACGGCCGCATGATACGTCGAAAGCAAAGTTACGAAGCGATTTTTCTTAGGCACGTATGACACGATCTGCATGGTTGTAGACGATTTCGGTATGCAGCACTGGTTTTCGTTTCATGTCAATCAGCGCTGACGGTATCTCCTTGCGATTTTTCCGTATGGTGCCGACAATCGTAATTTGTTTCTTCTTCAGCTCGAGTGACAAACTATAAGATGTATACAAATTGTCCGTTCCATTGCGTCCGTTCATTCCAAAAAATGGAAAAGAATCACAGATCAGAGAAAAATAAAGGCATGTACACGAAAAGGAAATACCTAGGCACAAATCCAGAGCAACACGCTGACCTTAATTGATTTCTGCTGAACAGTTTCTGTCACGGCCAACGTAGACTTGAATATTGTAGGCATACAACTAACCTGCGTCGGCCAGAATCCAAAGTTTCATGCCATACTTCCAGGCTTAGACGAAATATACTGTCGAAAACTGCATCGTCCATGTTATGGCAACAGTTGCTCGTCGACGGTCAGATATTTGCCAGGAACATACATAACTTTCAAGCGCTGGATCCACAGATCGAACAAATCGTGAATAGGCGCCAGTTTATCGCGTACACTCTGCTGAACATTATGCCGAGTTTCTCGGTTATCGAATCGTGTCGATTGGCTAATGGCTCGAAAGTGAAGAAGTGACATTGTCGCTGCGAAAATTGGTGGCCCATGCATGTCAAAATCGACCAGCACTAACTGCTGGCGACATTTATTGACAAACAGCACAAAGCTAGGGATTTCTTCCATTCCGTTAGGACTTTTAAGCTTGTCAATTACGATTTTGTACGCATTTACTCACGGGCTATGTTGCAGACGACTTAACAATTTAATTGTTCCACCAGTACACGAGTGCTCTTCCCTTTCCGCTTCTTTTTCGTATGGATGAAGCGTATTGTAAGTTTTTGACATGTTCAGAATCGACCAGCTTTTATACCTGTGGTGGTTCTTTTACCGTCTGGAGTCTACATAGGTTGCTACTTAAGTTTTGAGAAAAATAGGTATTAACAAATATTTATCATCGAAAATGGCGTATAGTTCTTCAAAATACTCATACTCTCGATGAAGATCAACACACCTTTGATGCGCTTGAATTAATTTTCGTAGCACTTTTTCTGCTCCGAACGAGGTAACTCCAAAACATGCGTTCGAAGCACATCAACCGCTTCCTCATGAGTCGAAAAACGTTGGCTTCACGATTGGTTTGTGATGTGCGGGAATAAAAAGAAGTCATTGAGCGCCAAATCAGGGCTGTACGGAGGATGAGTTCGAACCGACCTGTGAGAGCCCGCATTGTCGTGGTGGAGAGTGATCCGTCTTCGTCGGTTGCTTTTTATTACTTTCCCAAAGTCTTTTGGCAAGCAAACGGTGGTGTACCATCCCGAATTAACCGATTCTACGTTGCTCTGATACGGTGGTGGCAAGTCCGTTTTTTCCGAAGCAACAGGTGACCATTTTGTTAGTTTTGAATCGTCTTAAAAGAACTATAAAGTCGACTGCTGTTTAGTTGCCGGCTCATATGTATAGATCCATGATTCACTGCCTGTCACGATCTTATAGACCTCTTTTGAAACACCGCGAGAGATTTTTTTCAACATTTCTTTGAGCCAATCGACCCGAGCTTTTTTTTTGAGTGATTGCCAAATTATGCGGTTTCCAACGCGTAGAAATCTTTCTGACGTGAACATTTGGCCGTTCACGCAATGTTAAATGCCTCAATTTCACGATAAGTCACATGACGATCTTCCAATATCAGTTCCCGCACAGCATCGATGTTTTCTGTCACAAAACCGGTTTTGGACGACCTTCACGAAATTCGACATGGAGTGAACGACGAACACGATTGCATTCGGAAAACCGGCGAAACACGGTGCCTCGGAATGGTGCTTCATCACCAAAGGTCGAAGCGAGTGGATTGGCATGCTGTTGTAGAGTTAATCCTCGTCGAAAATCATAAAAGATCATCGCACGAAAATGTTCTCGATTTAATTCCATTTTTTTGGCTGAGGTAAATTTTGTAAGTCTCTGTAAAAAAGTGGTTGGCTTGTTAGCGTAGACTAAGGACTTGACGTAGCCCCAGATAAAATAATCGAGTGGTGTCAGATTGCATGATCGCGACGATTGCATGAACGACGCTCGCCGGGACGTCGCCAAATTTCTCCTTCACAACTTCGAGCGTTGCGTCGCTTGTATAGCATATAGCGCCATCTTGTTGGAACCACAGCTCGGATATATCGATGTGGTCGAGCTTTGACCACAGAAAGTCGGCTAACATCGCTCTATACCTGATACCATTGAGGGTAACGGTGTGTCCTTCCTCATTACGAAAGAAATATGGTTCGATGATGCCGCCATGTCACAAACCGCACCAAACAATCACTCTTTGTGGACTGTGTTCGCTCCAATAATGACAATTTTACTTGTTGACATAGCCACTGAGCCAAAAATGGGCCTCGTCCGAGAAGTTAATTTTTTGTCCAAAATCCGGATCTCCGGCTAACATCTTCAGCGCCGAATTAACGAACTCGCTGAGTTGTCTATGATCTTCTAACTTCAATTCTTGCGTCAGCTCAATCTTATGCGGATATAAACCCAAATCTAACCGCAAAATAAGCTGAGCTGACTGTCCGGCGATGCCAAATTCAGCTGATCGAATTTCGAATTTCTGGGTCTTCTTCGATACTGCGCGCTACGGTGGCTATGTTTTCTTCATTTCGTACCAATCTCTATCTGGTTGGTGGCTTAGGATTCAAAAGAGTCTGCTCACGCTCAAACTTTTCCACGGTGCGACGAATGGCTTACACACTGAAGCCATTATGACGACCGATCTCACGACGAAATTCACGTTGCGCATTAACTACTGAGCCGGAATGTCGATAAGGTTTTTTAGTAATTTCCGCACGTTCGGCAAGCGTAAAACGATGTATGATGAAATGACAAACCTTACTGAATATTTTGACAGTTGGATGTCATTAGTAACTTTGACAGCTCCTGAAATATAACAATTGGAAAAAATATCATTGCTACCTGGTCACTCGTTATTTTGTCTATCTCGCCATGGCCTTACTGGCGAAGTTTAGGTTGATGATGAAGCTCCGTATCTGTTGTTCTTGAAGGTCTCGTTATTTCTTTGGTTAAGCAATATGAGGTTAAGGCTAGCAAAGGCTTCCGGCAAAGCATTGGTCTTATGGTTGCTCCTCATACTACCTTATCCTGTCGTGCTGTCCTTGTCCTTTTATTGCTGCCTATAATTTTCCTCGTACATCAACGACAAGTTCGTCGGGTATTTGCCGGAGCTCTGCCACATTCGCGCTCAGTGGGACATATGTTATGTGTATAGCAGTTGAAGAAGCGACCTTACCTTAACAGCGGATATTTTGCTAAAAAATCATGTGAACTTGATACCACTGGAAAGCAAAATTGTCTCTCAAGGTGAGTTCTTGACCGAACTATCAAAGTACGGGAGATTTCAAAAACGTCAAAAAAATGTGCAATGATGCCGCAGCAGGACAAATCTACTCGTATCTGTTGCTATTGCACTGCAAATGTTTTGTTGCTATTGCTCCGCGTGACTTAGTTTTGACGTTTATTAACAGCTGTGTTGCAATGAAGTAGAATGGAGAGATTAATAAGAAATTTTGTTTTGAACCTAATCAGGCAGAAATAGTTGTACTTCCACTTTTCCGACCATCGAATATAATACTTGGGCTAAGGAACTCCATTTGGATAATTGACTCATCTCCAAATGGTAAGCGCTGTCATTTGCAATACAGCTGTTTTATAAAAATTAAGAATACTGGCTTTCACGGAGATTATGTCTTTAGTACTCAGTTCCGAAATGACATCGTCACATTCCTGCACTACAAATATTGTACCCAAACTTGAAATGTACTCAACCGGGATCTCCAAAAGCAAAAGTAAAGGAAGTAAAAAATCAGAATTAAGGAAATTTCGAGCAAGTTTCCAGATTAATAATCGACTTTCATGCACAATGCACTGAATTTAGACTTTTTTACGCTGGAAAAGAGCGTTGAATCCACTGAAAAATCGAAGCGAATATTTAAGGAATTAGAAGTAAGCCATATTTTTCCCGCTTTCAAGCTCTTCATGTATAGAATCGGCTTTCTTTCTCTTGTCTTCAAAGGCAGCCATACGGATATAGCTTCAAAGTGCTTCCCAATTTTCCAATATCCTGTCTACGCAAGGATGTATGGAGAGCCAGCGATTACTTGAAGGCCTTAATATTAACAATATTCCTGAAATTCTCGTAGTTCTGCTGAACTTTTGCAACTTTCAGAGACATATGTTGCAATTCCTAGCATAAACCCTTCACACTCCTTGGGAAGTTCCTTACATGCATAGGAAGCAACCAAGACCGACGAATGGCAAATGCATTTAATTAAAAATAAATTAGGGCATACACTTTTTAATTTCGTCTAGAAAGAATTATATTTTCCTACCATTACAGAAGCATTATCAGAAGCCCTTATTGTCGAAAATGCTACGAATAAAGCCTCTGCACTGGAATCTAATGAATTGATAGTGGTGACGTCCAACAAGTTGGTGATGACCGTCCCATTATCCGGATGTACGAATCTCACCAAGCAGCACAAGTTTTTAGTATTCGTTATGTCAGTGCTCTCGTCGAGCAGTACAGAGAACTTCGTTTTTCGTAAAATGTCTACTAGCTGCTTTTCTTCAGTGGCACTAATAGCACATTTTATTATTTGGGAACATTTCGTAGTTAACAATATATTTGAGTCCGGAAATATATTTTTCAGTAGCGGAATCAGATGTTCTATTACATCTATGACAATATTATGCTCCGCAAAAGAAGCTGCCAACTTGTAGAGCTTGTCTATTCCTGGAGTTCTTTGGATTACTTTTAAATTCTTTAAATGTTTTTTTTTCCAATGCTGTGTTTGAGGACTTCCGTTTTGCCAGCCATCATGGTGGAACCACAAGCTTTGCAAAACGCTTTGAAATCGTCGTCTGCTACTGGTCTTAGCCAAACGGCAAATTCCTGGTCGTCAAGCCAGCTCGACTGGAAGCGCTTACCAGACGTAGACATATCTATAAAATAGAAAACGCATGGAAATATTAGCATTACTACAATAACAGTAAGAAAATAATGAAAAACTTTACCGGCTTCAATAATTTCCACAACCACAAAACGCCAGCAAATTTACATAATTTAATGTATCTTTCCTGAAATTATGTTAGCAAGCACATTAACAGTAAAACAGTTCAAGAAAGACGAAACGAAGCAAAGCACGGCAGTAAATTCACTTTTGTTTACATTGCTATCAACAATTATTTGACTTTCGGGTTGTTGATGGACGCATTCAAGTGGATAAAATGAGTGTGCTCGTTCAATGAAATCTAATTAAAGTTGAATTTTTTCCCTTTTTCCATTTTAACTCATTTCGAGGCCTAATACTGGTAACACTGTAAATGAACAGAAAGTCATAATGGAAGACTTCCAAAATTTAAGATCTACTCCCTTTCCATTCGTCCTTGGCTCAATTGATGACACTCAGAAAAAAATGATGAGCCCTAATTTTGATGCGAGTAGTTATTATGATCGTAAAGGAAATATGGCGCCATACAAAGACAATGGTTACTTAAGTCCGAAAGAGAAAAAATATACCTATTAAGGACTGAAACGAATAAAATTTGGAAACTTCAAGGTAAACAAAAACCAATTTTCATAATTCATTTAAATTTTTTTTATTTGCTTTAAAGCTCAGTTTTTATTAAATTCATTCACAATTACAAAAAATAAAAAAAATTATTTGGGTTCCCATTCTTTCTTCAACTTCTTTCGAATGTCCTTCATAAGGTTGGTGACAGTTACATCCGTGGTCTTTTTGGAGCTGTTTTCCATTTAGCACTAAAATCTTTTACGTCCTTTGCACACTGCTCACTTTTCCTCAATTTAGCTTTGACCAAAGCCCAATACCTTTCAATGGGACGGCACTGTGGAACATTGGGTGGATTCATGTCTTTTGGGACAAAGTCGACATTTTTAGCAACAGGAAAGCTCAACGTCGCATGAGCATAGTGAGCTGAAGCTAAATCTGGCCAAAATAATGTTGGACCCTCGTATTTGTTTAAGAAAGGAATCAACCGTTTTTTTAGGCACTCGTTAATGTACACTTCTCCGTTAATTGTTCCCGTTATAATAAACGATGAGCTTCTGTGTCCACATTGGCAAGTGGCCTGCCAAACGAGATATTTTGACCCGAATTTTTCCATCCCAATCGATGTTGTTGATTGCGGAAGAATCTCAGCTTCAAACGAGTTGTAAAACTGCGCACCTGGAAGAGTAGTAAAGTCGGCTTTGACATAAGTTTCGTCATCCAATACCAAGCACGCTTTCTTGTTGCCGATCAACTCGTATTGCTTTCGGGCTCGTGTTTTTATGACTTTTCTTGCTTTTCAGTAACTTTTAGTATTTTTTGCTTTTTTCGTGTTTTTAGGCCGTTACGTTTTTTAGATCTTTGTACCATTGTTTAATTGGTATCACATTTCCGAGCAACGTCTCTGGATGACATAGTCCGGTTTTTCACGATGGTACCCACTATTTTCCTGTCCAAATTTGTATCATGTGCTCCACTTTTAGCTCCACTTTTCTGTTTTCGCTTAACTGTCAACGTCTCCATGTACTGTACTGCATGCTATGTTTAAATTTTTTTGCGATGAAATGGTTTGGACGCGAAGTATTTTCGAGCCATTTGTCGATGATCTTTTTACGGCGTTTCTCTTGACTCATATTTTATAAATATTTTAAGCCGCACCGAACTAATATCAATAACAAACTGAAACTAGGCTAATTTGGGTACAAAATGGGATTGCAATTTTTACGCATTGGAAGTATAGTCCGTATTAAAATTTACAGATTTTATTCGTTTCAGTCCTTACTTAAACTCCACATGTGTTTGTATTGAGCAAATTTTTGATATTTGACGAAAAAAATTTTAAATTTTAGGTTTGGTTGAAGCTAGGATTTTTAAAAACCATTTCAAAAATTGTTCTTTCAACTGCAATTTTACATAATTTTATTCTTCGACGAGAAAGTCTTCCTAATTCAAACGATGAATTTTTTTTTTTTAAAGAACTTAACACTCAAGTGGGTATGAATACACTTATAATGCCTCAGCATGTGTTGTTTTTTGAAAAATGGGATAGTGAGAGAAAGAAAGATGTTTTTTGGGCTCAGTGGTTATTTCGCTCCATGGGTAGCATCCAACATTTAATGCGGAGACTAAGTTCTTAGTGGAAGTTGGCTTAGTGTTGATTTCTAGTCAACTACTAATCTTACTTGATTTTTGTTAACTGAAAAAATGGATATGTCTTTCAGGCGAGACTGGGATTCGAACACCGAAGCTTCCGATTTGGAAGACAGTCCACTACTACTTGAGCCACGGCCACCAACCATCAATCTCACTAACGAAGCCGGTCTTCCTGTTTCTAAAGCATCTGAGTCCTGCAGAAAGGTGTACGAAAAACGTCGCTGTTTGACAACCTTATTTTCAGCTTGATTAATTGAATGAAAATTGTTTAAGAAGACATACAATTCATTTAACAAAAAAAAAACCTAACTATTCCGGTTATAAACCTTAAAATAAATAAATAAAATTAATTCATAATTCAGTCCATAACACTTAAAATAAATAAATAGAATATGGTTAATAAAAAGTAAATGCAGTCAGCCCTTGTTTCATTGCAAGATGTTCATAACCATGTTTTTCAAATCATGCATTGCTTTCAAACGCTTACTTTTCATATGGATTCGGTCTTGGTACCACAGCTCGGATATAACGTTGAGGTCACTGGTCCCTGATGCCTGTATTCCTCCTTAAGGAACTCCAAAACTTCGTTGCTTCTTAGTTCCTTTCTCTTCGACGGTGTATTGTATTTGGTTCCTCATCTCTTCTACAGGGTCTTCCAATAGGGACTTCCGAGCTTTGACAGTTGATAGCATCCATATTGTTTAAGCTACATCTGTTAAATTGGCTATCATTTATTCAGTCTGTTTTGCCAAATCACCATGGAAGCGTTCAGCACATGCAAATAATAAAATTGCTGTAGATCGATGATTACCAATTTCTTTTGGCCTGAATTGGGTGATATGGACACCTGATTTACGCGCCAGTCATGGAAAATTGGACATTTCGGATGAGCGCCACCCAAAGATGTTATATTCCATACATAATGGCGTCGATAGACCTTTGTTTTATTTATATTTAAAGATACGAAGCGCTTAATGAAAGACCCTTTATTTGAATTACGAGTAGAAGTAGATGGAAAACTTGCAATGGGTACAGGAGTACACTAGTCGGTATAAGTATTTTGACGAAATAAAAATCGTGCGTTTTTGGGTTAAACTTTTAAAGGGCTTTATAAATAATTTTTGTTTATTTTTTCCTTTTTATATATAAATAAACAAACTTAAAAATGAGCAAACAAATATTTTTTCATAGAAACTTAAAAAGATATAAAGTAATTAGTAATTTCACGTGTTGGCATAAGTGTTTTGACAAGTATGTAATACTAAGAAAACAAAGTTTAAACTTAACTAAGGTAAAGAAATGACGAAGAATTTGTAAAATGGCTTCAATAACTTTTTGAAAGCGTCTCGGTACTGAACCCACTAAATTTTGAAGAATCTCTGGAGATATCTCTTTCCAAAGGAAAGTGACCTCAGAATTTGGTTTTATTTAACGAAACTGTTCTTTTGCGTTTCAAAAGAGACCAGACGTTTTCTATAATATTTAAATCTGGACTTTGAGGTGGCCAGTCCAAAGTGGTAACAGCAAGATCCTTCAAAAAGTTAGTTTTTGTGGCATGGGGCATTATCCTGTTGCAGGATAAATGATTCCCCAATAAGCCTATCTACGGAAGGAAAGGCATTATCATTTAGGGTACTAAAATATTGACATTGGTGATAGAAACCAAGTCACCCAGCCCATTATACGCAACACATCCACCATGGCTTACTTTTTAACAAGCGGGCCTTTGTCTTGCCTTACTACCTTTGGCAATCTTACAAAAAATCTGTTTTTTGATGATTTATACTCAAAGAACGCTTCTCCAGAGCTCCAGTCTTTAACCTTGTCTGCCTTTGATATGTACGGCACGTCCTTAAGTTTTATTGTCTTAAAATCTCCTTCCTTTAAACGTCGTCGGACAGTACGCTCACTGATTGGATTCTTGGCCGTCAAAATCCATTCATCTGCAGAAGATTGGGGCTTAAAAAAAATATTTTTTTTTAAATTCCGTAGAGGACTCGGTCTTCAGTGGACGTTGTTTTGCGCTTAGCATCTGACCTCGTTAAGTTTCTTATATCATTATCCTTTTTAAACTTATTATTTTGATAGTGCACATGACATGACATATTAAACTCATTTGCAACGTCTTTTACTGCCGTTCCAGCGTTAAAATTTGCTACCATTGAAAATCTGATAATCAAACTCAACTCAGCTGTTTTACCCATGGTTTTTAATAACCTTTAAAAAATTTTTATTGTTTATCAACGTTTAATATCAATTAAAGTTAAATACAAAAGTTGCCTGGTTTTCACGTGCTCAAAAGCGTAAAAACATTTACACAAAGATTCTGTCAAAATACTTATGCCACGGAAAAATTCGTTGTCTGCATGCATTCTTATCAGCAGAAAGAGAACACAAACGGTAAACAATATAAAATTTGGCATGCATAAAGCTAAAAATAGATTCTTTGTTTTGCGCATCATTTTCGCAACATTATTTAAGGATACTAAGCAAAGCTAGGTTCAATAGTCACAAAAAGGTTGCGTCAAAATACTTATGCCGACTAGTGTATGTTCGTCTTCCGGGAGAAATGATGACTGCAAATTTTGAGACGGTGGTTCCACAGAATGCTTTGTGCCGTATGCTTCGTCAATCATTTCAAAGTACTCCCACACTGTCGCCTTGCGGCTAGTCTCCTTATTCCTTTTTTTAATGCTTTTGTATGTTACTATTAGATTAAGGAATTTCCTACCGATTTCTTCCCTAGAAAACAGAAATTCGGTATCTATTTCCTTCATTTCACGCAAAACCAGGTTCCATAATGAAGATTTCTTTTTTTCCCTGAGTTGAAATCAGCGTCATATTGGAATAGAGTTTGGAGCAGTAATTTAGTTTTCTCCTCTGTCCACATATTGCGAATGAATGTGTAAAAATAATAAATACAGAACACTAGCTACCTTTCTTCCATTCTGAATACTGAAAAACAAACTATTGACATCACCGCAACAGCAACAGAACTGTTGCGCAAATTGCTTTGTTTTGACGTTTGGTTGCGGCAGTATTGCAAAAAAAATCTTTTAATTTGAGCAGTGCTGCCAAAATGTTGCCTTTTTGAACTCGCTGCTTTTCTACTGCTGCAACAATGCGTGTCTGATCCATTTCAACTGTTATATGTCTAGTTGAGCCATCTAACCGTAGTTAAATTCAAAATATTGCAACTGTTAGATAAATTATAAATTTATGGCTTACTATTGGTAATGTTAAAAAAAAGAAAATATCATATCGGAACACAGGGTAGTTTCCTCATATGATTGGGACATATCACTGTAAGGGAAGAAGTTTCTCAATGAAACACAAGGTATGGTAAACGAAAAAAAAAATAAACCTTCTCCGTGACAATGTTTCCATTGCCGTGACCAGGATTCGAACCTGGGTTACTACGGCCACAACGTAGGGTCCTAACCACTAGACGATCACGGCTATCGAAGGCGTGTTGTAGCACTTGCGAGGTGACAACCATAACGGTATTTGCGAGAGTAACTGTAAACTGTCTTTAAGACAAGCTTTGGAGAGAAAAAAAAACATAAAAAGCTTCAAAAGCTTTGCGACTTTGAACTTACTCTACTTCTTCAGATATACTCAACAGATTAACATTTGTCAGTGTCACATCCGACTAAACAAGCTCTCTCTTCTATAAAAAAAAAATCTGCTGAACCAAGTGTGCAAATAATAGTGAAAAGGAAAGAGATGCAAAAACAAAAGCTCGTGTTCGATTTTCGAAATGCTTTATGTTCGAAGAACTTTCAATCAATTCAGCACTTATCCACCGACTTTTCAATCAGCCAACAGATTGGGGGGGCTTAATGAGAGCGTACGCTCAGAGATGACTCAAAGCACACTGATATCAAACTGTTCAGTTCCGCTATTTACGCCACAATGTAGTAAACAAGACCTGATACAAAACTAAATGATTGGCTTGTGAAGAGCGGGACACTCGTAAGGCGCTTTCAACTGTGAAATCGATTAAGTGTTGGTCATGTAACGCAACCAACTAAACAGTTTGCTGTCACGTCAGTTAGATTTAACCGCTCGCAGAGAGTTGTGCTCATATTTGATCGTGTATGTGTGCTATTTGACTGTACATAACTGTACCTTGTTCGAATTTCATAACACAGAGATATCAAGAAATGAATGAAGACCAAATTGAGAAATTAATTGAACTGGTACGTGTCAGACCCGGTCTTTATGATCGACGACTAAAAGCCTATACGGATCGTAATGCCAACAGGCGACTTTGGAAGGAAGTTTGTCAGGAATTCCTCGATACTTGGGACAAAATGAGCTCTCAAGAGAAACTGATAAAAGGTATAGAGAATGTTGTCATACAACAGTGCTTATATGTATTCACTCACAATATTTACAGCTAAGGAGGTCCAGCAACGTTGGCAAAATCTAAGAACTTGTTTCAAACGGGAAATCAACAAAAGTAGATCGGGAGATGTGTCTAAAAAGCGTCGAAAATATATCTTCTATAATCAATTGGCCTTCCTGTTGCCTTGTGAAATGATTTCTAGTCCAACTGAGTCAAAACTCGACGGCAAACAAAAGGACGAGGCAATCGCCAGCACTCAAACTGAGCAAACTATGTCAAACAAACTAAAAGCCAAGCCGATACAACTTCAAGAAAGAGCAACATTTCAAGGCAAACCAGTGGTTCCAGAAAGACTGGCATTTAAGGAAAGTCAGACAAGAGATGATATCGACGAAGACAAGTCTTTTCTGCTATCCTTGGTGCCAGCTTTTCGGAGAATGACTCAGGATCAAAAGTTTGAGGCGAAAATCGAGTTCTTATCCATACTGAAGCGAATTGCTCTGTCAAAGGCATGTTTGGACGGTTCGGATGGTGGTCATTATCAGGAAGCTCCATCAGAAACAAGTCAACAGTATTTTACACAAGCCAATTATCAAACGGCATTGGGTTCACCAACACAAAGTGACATTTCACATGAAAGCTTTGTATCTTCTATCTGTAAAAATCCTACCCCTTCAGATTGTATCGAAGTTAACGAAATAAAGACGGAGTAGTGCTTATAATAAGATGTCATGTCTTTCTATGTGTTATTTCAATATTCAAAAGGATATCGACGTAACCATCATCTTCCTCCAGCAAGGCCTTTTTTTAACCATTTATTGTTTTTTATTTTTTTGGGTCGTGATGACTATCCATCTCATCCTCTTTCTTAGATTCTAAATGAACCTGGGCCTAAAAAAAAACCTCTACAGGTAGCCCAGTCTTAGCTATTAGGCTGGCCTTTCGGTTGGGGATTGTCACGTCGGAGCAACTTTCTTACTATTTAAAAAAGAATTGGTTAAGAAAGAGATGTAAGGGATAAGAATACACCACCACATTGAAAATCACGACCTAGAGAGTATGCGTCTTATGTTACTTAAAAATTTGTCTGTCCTCATGCGTACATAAGATTAGACGTACAAAAAATTAAAAAACTACGACCTTTACAACAGCTGCCACTAAAAACTGTACAAGTTAAGATGCAGGTTTGTTGCAGGAAATTAGCTACGCTCAATGATTATTGACCTCAAGCGGCTGTGGTCCGCATTAAGGTTCTTGCGTCTTCGGTCCCGTTTGCGTTGACGGCCTTTGGAGGAGAAGATTCAACGACGATCTATACGAGCTGTACAGCGACATCAACCAAGTCTGGAAACTAACTGCGCATAAGTCGCCTAAGATGGCTAGGACATATGGAACGGATGGACACCATTGCTCCGGTCCGCAGAGTCTTCGAATCTAACCCGGAAGGGCAACGGGGTAAAAGAAGACCTCACCTTAGGTGGTGGCTACAATTAGAGGAAGTCCTCAACCGACTTGCAGTGCCCAAATGAATGCAGTTAAACTGGGCGAACTGAAAAGGCTTGTTAGTTGGGGCCCAGGTTCACCCCGAACTGTAGCGCCAACTAAGTAAGTTAGTAAGAATACACAACTGACAAGTCTGCAACGACGTGACAGCCCCTCAGACAATTCTTAAAAATTGAATAAAGCCGATAGAAGATAAGGGCTAACAAATTTGTATTTTTTCGAGCCTGCAAATGCAACTCCTGGGATCTATTTTGAAGGAATCATCGCTCCAAAGTGCGAACAATCTAGCTACCTATTGGACAGTGTTGAACGATGTACGATAAGTACAAAGCAGAGAATATACGACTTAACAAGGAGTACGTACGCTCTTTCTCTGCGTAGGTCCATGTCTGAAAATACAGGTCAGCTGTATTTTTAGGCTGTAGGGCTAAGTGCCTCAGGTCTCAGATTACTTAGGTCTGAAAGTACCAGCAAGTGTCATTACTCTATTTTAAGTTGCCATATACGTGGCGTAGTGATAGAGTTTACCAAACTCTACCATAATGTGATCTCAATCCCAATCCGGCATCCAACTTCGTGTCTAAACTCCATCTACGCAAGCCATTTTTCTACAGCAATACTATTTTATTTACAGAAAGCCCAAACTACGAGAAGATAGTAGTTCGAATTTCAACGAGTTTAATGCGCTGTCTGACTCAATTGAGCATTGAATCCGTATATCCGCATACTAAAATTGTTACTGTGGGCGAATTTAATACATGTAACTCTGGTTGACTTCAATATTCCGGACGAATAACATCCGGTAGACGATTTGTAACCATTTGCCCTTCCTGTCCCAAAATAAGGCGAATCTTAATCTCCTACAGACTCATTGCACTTACGCCTCTTCTTTTCAAAACCATGCAAGCGAGCCATGAAAACTTCTTAGAGATCGGCAGAATGGTTTTCGTAGCAACAGATTCACTGCTGGTTTGATAGCATGTCCCACTATGAATGCTCATCAGTTTACCCTTAAGTCCATTCGGGCATTCCTTCGAAAATAGTGATTTTTTCCTATGCCGTAAAACTCGCCTATAGAATGCCGTTCTTCTATTTCTTCTTTTTCGATCCCCGCTTGCTCTCCAATGGATATCTCCAATGAACTCGGTCCCGGATCTCTCTTCTCATCTCTGCCAGGGTTTTGCCCCTCATCCTTATCACGTCCTAGATGTGATTTTCCCAAGTTCTCTTATGTCTTCCTCTCGGTGCAGTACCCTCTGTTCTCATCTCAATTACCTATCTAGCTTTTCTTGACTCGTCCATTCTTTGCATATGTCCAAACCATTTTAGCTGTCTCTCCTCGATTTCTTGTACGGTGGACTCCTTTTGTCCTACTTTTGAGTGTATTCTTTCATTTCTGACCCTGTCTCTTCTTATTTTCCTTCGTACCTACTTCATTTCTGTTACCTGGAATTTGTTCAGATGTTTATCTAATAACGGTAAACACTCGGTACCGTATAGCGCAATTCGTAATATAACTGCATTGTAGAACTTGAGTTTTATCCTGGAGCTTATCTCTAGTTTACCCACTATTGTGTTGTTTATCTGATAATACGCTGACATTTCTTTTTTGGTTCGGCTTATTTTCCCATTACAGCTAACAATGGTTCCAAGGAATTCATAGGATTCAACTCTTTCTAATTCTCTGTCTTCGCATATTATATGCAGATTGCAGATTCTCGTAGTCCTATCCTCTTTAGATACCCACAATAGTTTTCTCTTAGGTACTCGTATATTTACCACCATCCCTTTTATCTTCAAATTAGCGGACCACTTCTCCAATGCTTTTTGTAGCCTGTCCGGATTGTTTACTATGATAACATCTGCATATAGTAGGAAGGGATGAAGTCTCCAGTTTCCAATTTTGTTCTTTTCTGTTTGCCTCTAACACGATTGTGCTACTTCATCCATGAAAAGAATGAACAGTAGAGGGCTAAGACTGTTTCCTTGCTCTAGTCTTTTGCATATTTTCAATACTTCTGACTTCTCCCCTTCTAGTCCTACCTTACCAATCGGTCTCAGTATCAGTCTTTACCGGACATTTTTAGTTTTTAGTGCCTCCCATACAGCACGTACTGGCACACTATCAAATGCCGTTTTTAAATCTACGAACGTCAGGAGTAGGTCTTTCCCCTTAGCAATCAATTTTTCTATGATCGCTTTTAGTGTGAAGATGTGGTCTTGTGTTTGTCGGTCTGAATGCCGCCTGCTCCTCCTCTAGATCTTCTTCCACTACTCGCCTAAGCCGCTTCACTAATACTTTGGTATATAACTTATACACTATAGATAATAAGGTTATTGGCCTGTAGTTGATACAATCGTAGCTGCTACCCTTCTTGTTATATTTAATAAATTCCGGGGCTATTTCAACTGTTTCGGGGGCTTTTCCAATTTTTATTGTATGGCATATTCAATATTTTCTTCTTTAACTTGTCCTTCTATTGGTTCGCTTCTATTTCCATTTCTAGGAATGGGACATATGCGAGTTCGTCTTCATCAGGTATGGCTTAATTTCTTTTTAAATTTTTCCTTAAACTGCTTTCTCTATGTATCTAGCACTTCCTTCTTTTCCTTGATACTTGTTTGTTTTCCGCATCTTCCTCTCAGTTTGGTAGGTAACTACATATGTTCCAAAAGCCTTTCGTTTTCTTTTCATTAGCTCTTTCTTCTACTGAGTTCCCAAATTCTTCCCAAGTGATCCGTTTTGCTCCCTTAACTGCTTCTCTAATTTCACGAACGGGTTTGCGCTTCCTTCTTTTCGTTAACTTTCTGTCTTATATCGTTTGGTCGTGACACTCCATCGATGTAGGCCTGCCTTTTATCCTTTTTATGTAGCTCTTTTGGCTTAATGATTTGGAAACTTTATATTTGTGTCTCAGTGGCTTAGTAAACCGGGTATCTGCCGATCGGAATGCCGTTCCGAAGTCTTTATTTCCTTGCCATTATAACCTGCAAACATTCAAGACCAACATGCATCGGTATCTCCCTTTTCTCCCTTTAAATGTCTATCCCATGGATTGTGGAAACTATGAAGTTGTTCGACGTCTCAGGGTTTCAATCCAATAAGTTGGTATCATTTTCTTCCTAATTCACAAGCAATGTTAAAGGCACAACTTTATTACACTCTTTTCTTCGACACATACTTCTCCAAGCCATTAACCTCTACAATATTCTTGGCTTATGCTGCAGATTAACTTACTGCCGATATCTTCCATTGAAATCACTCCGCTTCAATCAGTCTAGTGCAGTTTGTTCGCTTTTCATAATCCAGATGCCCAGTTACTTTTGCTCTACTTTAAGTACCACTGCCCGTGTGTCTTCTAAATCATCAATTGCGATCCACAACTAGCAAAATCCAGTTGAGGATAGTTCTTCAAACTTCAAAGCGGATTTAGGCTCTTCTAATTGAGTGCACTTATGGACGTTCCTCAGAGGTTAACACATCTGACAACGCAATTTCGAAGAGAAATGTGTAATGACGATCACCAGACGTTAGATGTAGAAGATACTTTTCGAATCGAGAAGATTGAAAATACATTTTCAAGCAACAGAATGACGCGGATTTTGTTCTATCCGTTTCCCAGATTTTATTCTTTGCTCTTACTTCTGCAAGTGAAAGTCATAAAAGCTTCATTTCATTGGGAGAACTAATTCTGCTCTAAATATTTACACATGCTATATATAAATATTTACCAGAACATGAGAAGCTCCGAATTTTTGAGAAATGAAATAATGTTATTCTTTGATTTTTGATCGTTATGTTATTTTGGAATCCATATGCCCACGTGTGCTATTATGGGATAGAGGATAAAGTGATAGCTAAAGGAACACGAAGCATATGGTTCTTAAGACTTCTATCTGCTCAAGAAATAGGCAAAAAGACTTCCTGGGAATTCGACGATATGTATACTCGTATGATACTGAAAACCGAACTAACCGCGTAGTGATCTCTAATGCAGACGTCGATTCTGACTAACCGAGCTAACGTTAGGTTACGGGTGCGAATATTTGGACTTGCTACAAGAAAGAACCGGCAATGTGGGGTTGTAAATCGTTGGACGGGGAGAACCATTGTTCATCGCCTATTATTTCGATACAGCATTAGTAGTAGCACTACTTAACATCTCTATCCATAACAATAACCATCAAAGCTGCTGTGATGAATCAAGTTCATCCATACCATCTGCTGGAAGTCCTTAGTTTGATGAAAAATGATCAATGCCAGCCCACAACAACGCAAACAAAATAAACAATATGAAGAAGCATTGCAAAAAGGACTTAAGTTTGAGGAGTAGGAATAAATTCTCTCTTAAAACAAGTTTTGTTATGTAATGATGATTCCCCCTGTCGAGGCGTCCTACTGGCGATCCACAACAGCCTTAACTCTTCTCTCATCACCATCTCATCACCATCTCTTCATCCTCTAAAGTCGACTTTGTCGCTATAAAAATATCACTCCCCTTCAAGTCCCTTTACGTTTTATATTGCTACATCCTGCCAGCTCAACCTACCGAATCTTACCAACTTGTTGTCGATGCGATCGACTATTTAATTGACCTGTCTGACTCTACTGACGATATCTTTATTTTCGGCGACTTTAACCTTCCTCAGCTACAGTGGATTCCATCAGACGATCAATCGTTCTTCATCGCTTCAAATGCCAACTCAGCTAAGGAATGTATCTTCTTAGATCGCTTAACAGACTCAAGTCTATGCCAAGTCAGTGGTGTATCCAACTATATGGGCAGGCAATTGGACCTTATTTTCACAACAGATTCAATTAACTCCTCAGTCTCACTTTGTCCCCTATCTCTCTTTACAATCGACAACTACCACCCCCCCCCCCCTTCTACTTTCATTTTTTCATAACTCTTCTTTCCAGTCCACTCCTCCCACAAGCAAACTTTCACAAAATCAGTGACTATCTTAGCAGATCCCCCTTTAACTTTCACAACCTAAGCGTAAATGATGCCTTATCCATTTTTTATAAAGAAATATTTAATTCTTTCAGCCTTTACGTTCCGTTTTCCCGCCTTAAAACATCATCTACTAGTCCTCCCTGGTATAATCGCAAGCTTCGTTCCTTACGAAACAAGAGAAACAAGTTATGGGCTGTTTTCCTGCGTACCAGATCCTTGTCCGACTATTCCAACTATCTTGGTGCTTATCTTCATTTCACCGAACTTAACGATTCCCTTTACCAGCGTTACCTTAACAATGCGCAAGTCAACCTTATAAATGACCCTAAGTCCTTTTACCAATTTGTTAACTACAAAAGAAAGTCCGATGGTTACCCTCCTTCCCTCTCTTTCAACAACAAGTCATCAACCGATCCACTCACCATTGCCAACCTATTTGCCAGCTTCTTTAAACAATCCTTCACCAACGACTCCTTTGTACGAGATCCATCCTATTTTCATTACCTACTAAACTTCTCCAACGGCCCACTTCTCTCTCACATCTTGGACCCCTCCTATATCGAATATAAATTACACCAACTCAATGACGAATTTACACCCGGTCCAGATGGCCTCCCTGCCATATTTCTTAAAAAATGTTCTTCGTCTCTTTCCCTTGCCCTTTCTGATCTCTTTCGTCTATCCCTTTCACAAGGAGAATTTCCTCAGGTTTGGAAAACCTCCTTTATAACCCCGATCCACAAAAAGGGATCAAAGAACGAAATAACAAACTATCGTCCAGTCGCTAAACTCTCCCATATACCCAAACTCCTCGAAAGTGTTTTGTATGAAGTTCTAAGTTTCCAATGCAAATTACTTATTTCCCCTAGACAACATGGCTTCCTAAAGGGTAGGTCAACCACCACAAATCTCGTTGAATTCGTATTCTTTGCCATCTCTGCCCTAGAGAACGGCAACGAAGTCGATGTAGTTGCAACCGATTTTAGCAAAGCCTTCGATAAAATCTCTCATCGATTAACACTCTTCAAATTGTCTGCCCTCGGCTTTGAACCCATACTGTTAAAATGGATATCCTCTTACCTCTAAAACCGTTTTTACAGTGTTCGTTTTAGGTCAGCCCACTCCGCTCCATTTTTGGCCACCTCTGGAGTTCCTCAAGGTAGCCATCTCGGTCCCCTTCTCTTTATATTAACCATAAATGATCTCGATAGGATCATCAAACACTCGTCCGTCTCCCTTTACGCCGACGATACCAAATTTTTCAAAACCATTTCCTCTCCCCATGACTCCTTCCTTCTTCAACAAGACCTTGATAGTTTTTCGATCTGGTGCCTCAAAAATTGTTTGGAACTTAATATCACCAAATGCCAATCTATCACCTTTTCACATAAGCGGCACAAATCTCCTCCCCGACTCTACCTTCTCCACAACCAACCTATCTCCTCCGTTGAATCTCTTCGCGACCTCGGCATTTTGTGTGATAGGGAGCTCAACTTCCGTTTGCATATGGATGGGATAATCCTTAAAGCCAACTCTGCACTAGGTTTTGTAAAACGATGGTCCAAAGAATTCACCAACCCATACGTGACCAGGTCCCTCTATATTACCTTTGTTCGTCCCCTCCTAGAGTACGCCAGTCAAGTATGGTCCCCATATCATCGCGTTCATATCTCGAGAATCGAAAGCATCCAGCGCCGTTTTCTTCGATTCGCTCTTCGAGGTTTGCCCTGGGATGATCCTTTTACTCTGCCCCCCTATCAAAACCGTCTCAACCTTATTAACCTAAACACCCTTGAGGAACGCAGAGATGCAGCCGACTTTCTCTTCATTCATCGACTTCTTTCAGGTCATGTTGAATGCACGTCCCTTCACAATTCTATTTTCCTCAACACTAACCCTCGTAATCTACGTACCCCTCGTCTCTTCTATCTCCCAACCCACCACACCACCTATGGCGCGAACGAACCAATCTCCCGTATGCTACGAAAAATTAATTCAAACCCTAGCGTCATTGACTTCCACCGCATCACTTCCTACCTCAAATCCGTTCTCCTTCACCACAATAACCAACCTTAGTTTTAAGTTTTAGTTTAAGTTTAATTTTAAGTTATAGCTTGTATTAAGCCGAATAAATGGGGGCTTTCGCCCCCACCAAAATTAAATTAAATTAAATTAAGTAATAATTATTGTAAGCACACCTTAATCTTCCGAACATCACGCCACCTGTGTGTAGTGTCTACGAACATGAGTGACAAGGCAGCGAACAGGAAACGAAGAAACAATCAAAGCGGTGAAGACGCTGACGTAGCCGGCAGAAGGATTGAATTTTAAATTTTGTATTAAAAACGTTGTGAAGAATAACAACAAAGAAAACGAATAAATTTAAACAAAAAAATAAAATATTTTCATCACAATGGCAAACCAAAGGTTGACGAGGCAGTTCATGTTGGATGCACTCAATTCGGCTGAAATAGGATTTCCATCAACGGCCACACTAGCTCAATTGCGACCACTATACGATGATTTAATTGACCGAACAAAGGAATCGAACAACATGGTTAACACTGCTGACGAAGCTGCAGCCACACACGAGACTATAACCATTGAAGACGTCTCTGACGCAGCCGCAGAAATCGTGAACGAGACTAACGGCACGGAGCACGCCGTCACTGTTTCTAGCGATGATGCACTACCTCAAGTAGATGAACGCACACGCCAATTTGGAGAATCAGCTGAAGGTGTTGAGGATGCAGCATGATGTGGCATTGCTACAACAACAAATTCGTGCAAAGCAGTCCGAAGAAAGTCCACAGCAGGTGGAAGTATTCGTCGCGCAGTGAACTTCGACCATTTGGAGAAAGCACTAAACCCATTCTCTAGAAAAAAAACACTATGACAGCCGAAAGTGGTTTAATGAATTCAAGCAATACACTGTTTGGGTGTGGATGCTAAAGGGCACTGCAAAGCAGGTCCTAAATACTATGGGTGTCGTCAACTATCAGCAGCTAAAGTCATCTTTGCTTGAAACATTCGGGCCACAAGTCACGCATTGCGATGTTTATCGTCAGCTCGAGAGTTGTAAAATCCGCCCAGGAGAGTCGTCTTTGGAGTTTGTCATCGCCATGAAGCCGTTGAGGCTGCAAAAATTTATATCCCCGAGGATGAATTGCTTACATTTATAATCAACGCATTCAACGATGATAGCGCTAATATAACGCTGATAAATGACTGCAAGACGTTTTCCGAATTGTTGTCAAGACTCGATCGGTACGAACAGAAGCGGTCAGTAATGTTCCAACTCAATCTGCAGTCAGAGCAAACCGCTGTCAATACAACTACTGTCACCAGAAAGCCGCAGTCATAGATAAACTAACCTAGATATCAAACTCTACTAATGCGTTTGCAAACCCTTATTTTTCACACAGCCACACTGTAAGTGAATTCCAACACTTTTACCTTCTCTATAACTTTCTTAAAATTTGATAGAACACACGTATTCACATACAGGGTCACATGGATAAAGACGATCAGTAGAAAACCGGTTTTGATTTTCCAGTATCTGGAAAGTTTGCTATCTAGGTTAGTTCATCTATGGCCACAGTCACACACCGCTGTCAAGCCGCTGAATCTTTCCAACGTTAGATGGAATTGTCCCAAGCCACCGAGACCAGCTAACGCATGTTCCAACTGTGGTGAAGTTGGTCAGCTACACTACAACTGCCCAAAAGCACAAAGAAAACATCAACGGATTGTCGCCGAGGTCACACAGATGCTAGCTGATCCGGATAGTGAAGATGAAGTAGCTGGGGCCATAAGCGCCATGCAGATGGTAAATGAGGTAGACATTTATCCGCGGTTGGAAAGATGTCAGTCCGATGTCTTGAGGGCAGTTATTAATCGTGCATACCTGAATCCTACTAATGTTGAACGCAAGCCACATAACTATAAAATGAAGATTCGTCTTACCGATGACACATCGTTTCATTGTTCCCCCAGACCACTATCTGTGTACGAGCGATCTGAAGTACGAAAAAAAATTCAGGACTTGTTGGAAAGAAAAGTAATCCGGCACAATAAATCGCCTTATGCTTCGGGAGTTGTGCTGATAGACTATGGCGCGTTAAATAAAAAGACGATTCGAGATAATCTCCCTCTTCCATTGATAGAGGACCGTATCGAGCATATGGAAGGCAAACGCTGGTTCACCTTGATTGAGCTGGTCTTAACCAGGTTGCCATGGAAGATGGTTCAGTACAATATACGTCCTTTGTAACACCAGATGGTCAATATGAGTACCAACAAATGCCATTCGGTTTGAAAAATGGCACGGCTGATTTTCAGCGATTTGTACATCAGATATTTCACGATCTGATTATTCGAACGACATTGGTATTGCTAAGTTTGATTTAGTATCGCATTTAGAAATAGTTGACGAGGTCTTGCGGCGACCTCTTGGACTTGAGCCAAGATTGAGCAAGTGCAAGTTTGGCTATGATGAGATCGAATACTTATTTGGTCAATGCTTCCGGTATTCGACCCACAAACGCTCATATTAGATCCATAGAACAGTACCTAATAGCCTAAAACCAGAAAGAGCTACACACGTGTATCGGGTTGTTTTCATATTTCCGCCGTTTTGTGCCTTCATTTTCCAAAATAGCCAAACCGCTGCTAGAACTCTTGCGTAAGGAAATTAGGTGGTATTTTGCCGAAAATGCTTGCTTGGCAAATTATAATCCAAAGAAAGAAACCGAATTACATTGCGACGCGAGCAGGGAATTTGGTAATAAACCCGCTTTTGGTCGAGAGTTGTAAACACCTTACGACCACGGAGATTTAATGTAAAATCGCGCAGGTGGGGCAACGGATAACGATCCGGTACTGCTACTTTATTAAGGCGCCGATAGCTGCCGCAGCCTCGCCATTCCTTTTCTTCACAAGATGTAGCGGACTCGCACACTCGCTTTTTGATGTTTCACAAAGCCATTATCGCATCATAACTTCAAATTCGCTTTTTGCTGCTGACAACTTTTCTCCCGCTAGGCGCCGTGCGCGTTCCGCGACTGGTGGTCCATGTATGGTGATATTATGCTGGACACTATAGGATGCCATCTTACCACCACCTTGTTTCAATAGGTTCTCGTATTCCTTTAATAGATGGTAATAGGGATGGTCGAAATTAACTAAAGCAATTGATGGATGTGGGGTATAAATAAGTCGTGTTGGCGATTGTAGCTTCCAAATCGATCAATCTTCTGCGACGAAGGTCGACGAGCAGTCCTTTATGCTCGATGAAGTCAATTCCCAGAATGGGTTGAATGACATCGGCAAGTGTGAAAGTCTAAAAAACTTGTCGACGGAGTTCTAGGTCAAGTGTCAAGGATTTTGTGCCAAAGGTATTGAAAGTTGAACTATTTGCAGCGAACACCCTTGATTGGATGAAGCTTCTGAATCTATTTGGGCGCGTTAGATTCGGGAGTGGAATAACTGAAATATCAGCTCCAGCGTCGACCAAAAACATGAAACCACTTTTCTATCTTTAACTTGCAAGCGTGCGGTTGTTTTGCCTTCAGAGATGCTTACTTTAAATGTGTTTTTGGGGCGCTGAAAAAACTGCAATGTTCACGGCACTTACGAGGCTTTTCGCCAAACTTAGAGTAGTAATAGCAAATTCTATTTTTTTCTTCTGTCATGACCGACTTGAATTTCTGGAATGATTGTTTTTAATATGACGGCGTAAGGGCTCAAGCTCTTTGGATAAGGGGTTCACTTGAGCTTCCAGATCTGATTTTGATGCAGCTTTGAGGTTCGATGTAACATTTGTGTTTTCTAACGCCATCAAAGTCGGACGTGACACCTCGATTATTTTGTCAGCTTGCAGAGCTAGCTTATGGCCAAAATTCCGCGGATCTACTCCAGTAGTAGTTCCAGGAAAAGTGTGCGGAGAACGTTGTCTGGGAATTGGTTTCCCGCTAAATTTCGAAGACGCTGCAACAAGTTGGGAGGTCTCTCATCGAAGAACTCGGCTCCTCGAAGAACGCGACGTAGTTTTGACTTGCTCGTTTCATCGAATGAGGATATAAGACGTTCTTTGATGGCTTCGTACTGATGTTTACTTGTCGGTGCAGTTATAATGTCTAAAACGAAAGGCAAAGTTGTTGTGTCAAGCCTAACCAAGACGTACCGATATTTGGTGGAACCTGCAATAATGCGAGAAATTTCAAATGCGGCTTCCACTTGAGCGAACCACAGTGATGGATTTTCTCACCAAAATGGTGGAATTTTTACACTCCGTGCGTCAAGAATTTCATGGGTTTCTTTTGATCTGAGTTGAATTGAATTTACATATACATACAAGGTGGCGCAAAATTATTCATCCAATTTTGGCTTTGAATTACTTTTTTACTAAATACAAAAAAAATTATTTTGAATGATGGAAATCTTTACTTGGACCTTTACAATTGTTTCTGTTAAGTGGAAAAGATGATATTCGCCAAATGGCTGCCGCCAGTGTTGATACACATTTGTGCCCGTTTTACCGCATTTTCCATGACTTTTGGCAAGATTTCCGGTGATAACTGTTCGCATTCCTGTCGAATATTCTCCGTAAGGGCTGCTATTGTCTGAGACTTGTTGGCATAAACCCGCGACTTCAAGTAGCCCCAAAGAAAGCAGTCTGGGATGGTTAAATCGGGCGATCTTGCTTGCCATGCCAAATCACCAAAACGAGAGATTACGCGACCAGGAAACGCTACCGTCACAATATCCATTGTGGCTCATGCTATGTGTGCGGTTGCACCGTCTTGTTGAAACCACATGTTCACCAAGCCCCGCTCATCCAATTACGGCAGTAAGAAGTCGTTTATCATGGCCCTCTAGCGTTCACCAGTAACAGTGACCGTATTGCCGATTTCGTCCTCAAAAAAATATGGTCCAATCACTCCTCCCGCCTGAACGCCGCACCACACAGTGGCTTTGAGTGGATGTAATAGCTCTTCGTGCATCACACGCGGATTTTCAGTGCCCCAGAAACGAAGATTTTTCTTATTGGCGTAACCACTTAAGTGGAAATGCACCTCGTCGCTCATGATGATTTTCGACACAAAATGGTCCTCTTCGTTGTTGAGACTGAGGATGGCTTTACAGTAATTCACACGTGACTGACGGTCAGGAGGCATTAACTGATGCATTGCTTGCACTTTGTACGGGAACATGTGTAAGTCTTTCACTAAAATTCGGTGTAGGGTCCTATTGTGTGGCCCGTCGTCTGGTTGATGTTTCTTCATTCTCAACAACATCGGCAGCCACAGCCGCGATATTCTTGACCGAACGACCAGTCCGGTGGTGGCCACGCCCTGCATGGTCTCCTGTGGTTCCAACGCCGGAATGTTTGCCCAGTTGGCGCGACACGATTAGGAAATCGACGTCGAAATTCACGGTGCGCTAACACCACCGACCAATTATGGGTCAAAAACAGCGACACGGAGTATAGCGCTCCATTGCTTGTCTGTTTGTATACTGCAGCTGTCTAGTTCACAAATGTCAAATATGAATGACTGCGTCTCCATTTGCAAAAATTATACCATCTTCGGGTAGGGTGATTCATTTTGCGCCACCTATTATATTAGAGAGTTGTAAGAAGATGTTGAAAGCAAGAATGGGATAATTACATAAATTCAAAAATATCTTTCATTTGTAAAACTCTAAAAAAATCACAATTGATTTTGCTAAATTTAGAAGCAAAATTTGGAGACAGAATGGTATTCATTATCCATCTCGCCGCCGATATCCTGCCCGAAGTTGGTTGCTCTCCTTTTATTTACATTTATCTCATTCACAAACAGGTGGCGCGCAATCCAATAACTTGTCTAATACCTACGTTACAATTTTTATTACATTACACATTCAAGTCTACTGTGCTGAAATCTATCAGTTGCCACATTAATGACTTTCCTGTGGTGGCATAATTTCGTGTTTACTAGCGCCCTCTGTTGTTTCCTAGCAGTAGTTAAACATAAATCGACGTTTGGCATGACTGTATAACAATTAAGAAAGAAGAAAAAATAAAGAAAGGGAAGGGAGACGTCCATTTCCGGAAGGAGACGATCGCTCTTTTCTTTTTGACGTGTGGACGGGAATAGACCTCGAGTGGGAAATAAAAAAATAAAAATCGATCTACACAAAGTAATGGTAAAGAGTTTAATTATTTTTAACCTGGTATTTTAGTTTGAAACGTCAAAAGCAAAAATTAAAACAAAACAAAAAAAGAAATTGTAAAACAGGAGGAAGATTTCTAGATTGCTTATTATTCCTTTTTTTTTATTGATGTATGCGTTCAATGAGTTCTATTGGTTTAGGCGAACAATTCTCTTCAATATGAAACTCTTTTTTTTTTTCTCCTCTGTCCATTCCAAGTCATCTTTTTAGTTAATTTGCATAAAATTGTCGCAATTCACACAAATTTAAACTTACGGATTTGACGTTTTTTTAAAATTCTTGCCCAAAGAAAAATAATTGGCGGGGTGGGGAAATGAATTACTCTCTCTCTCTCTCTTTTGTACAAATTTGCATTTCTGGAACAGACCTATATTACATCAGTAAAGTAGTAATAATTACCAGTGAAATAAAAATCTTCCAATTTATATCTTGTTTTTGGTTCTAATTGTCACTTTTGACGTTTCAAACACATTTTACAAAAACGCGTTCCCGCGAGATTTTGGGTTTAAGATAGAATTCAACCCTACTCAAACTTCAGCAAGAAATTCTCTTTTACAAGTTATTACAAAAATTTCGCTGGAACACGTCTATAATAGTCAGAAGTGGAGTGGGACAAAAAAGGACAATAAAAATAAATAGAGACCAGATGTTGCGGATGAGTGTCGGAAACAAACAAATAAAAAGGATTCGGTTGTTCGCTTTGGTTTGTGTTAATGCTAGTAAGGAGCAGATTCATTATGGGATCGTTTGGTTGTGGTAATAAAATATTTTATTTGTGTATTGTGGTTGCTGTGGTAATGCCACGGATGGAATAACACGATAAGCAGTATTCACGACGTATCTGTGGAGATAACACTGATTAACTTAACAGTGCGCGAGTTAAATTACTTTTTTTTTTACTTTACACACACCTACACATCTTTGTAGCCAATTGTTTGCATTTCCTCAGTTTAGTCCGTACCAACTGAGTTTACCATTCTACTGCGCAGGTCTCTTAAAATTTATTTTATCATCTCAGCCCTGGGCTCTGAATGCCCTGAGTAAATTTCAAATCGAATTTTAACGTATTTATTGGTCTATGACGTGCAAAAAAGTGATGATTTTCTAAAAAATACGATGCCCAAGTACATAAAAAACAAGAGTTGAATTGATGCTGTATTTAATTTTCCTATCTCGGAGCTTCAAAAAGACTTATCGTGTACCTTTGCACTCAGTGCCCAGGATTTCTCAATATAAGGCTTTTCGAGATTTGCTCTCAGAAATTAAAATTTTTGAAAAAAAAGGATATTCGCAACAACAAATATTCGAAAATAATCGCTGAAATAGAAAAAAATGAAAAAGGACCTTCACACCCAATCATTTTTATTACCAAACTCTTTCTCCACATTTGGCGGCAGGCGAATTGTTTTAAATAGCAATCTACATCTTTATTGAAACGGGGCTAGCTTTTTAGCATTCTCAGAGATTTTACTTGTCGCGTTGAACAAAATTGTGTTGTAAATGGGAAATTTTACCAGCGGAAACGATTTAGTGACTACTTCTTTTCTTGAAGTACTATACCTATTAGTGAAAGTATTATCATTGTTTTTGGTTAATTTTGTTTTTTTTTATGGTTTTTTGGTAAGTAAAAGCTGAATCTGCTTTTTTTATATTTTATTTTTCTGTTGTGTTTTGTTGTTCCAAGGAATGTGAATATTGTTTTTGGTTTGCTCTAGAAAAATGGATCGAAATGATGTGTTACAACGTGTTGCATATCTATTGAACAAACCTTCTGTTTCAGCATTGAATGATATTGAACAGGAGCAGAGTGCTAATTCAGAGGATTCTGAAGCAGATATTGATGATAAAGAGCTTTCAGAAGTTGACCCTGATTATGTTCCAGATGTGCCTCTTCCTGATGACTTGCGACAAGAAAAAAAAAATACATATGCAGATTGAAATCTGGTGAGCGGCGTTAGGAGGATTTTCAGGAGGATGGACCTGTTCTGTTGGACCAAACAGAGGAATGCGTTACACAGCTAGGAACGTCCGTTATTCTGATATCTGGTGATCTATGCCAGATGAATTTCAGAAATTCAGGGCAATAAATGATCAAAACGAACCAAAGAGACATGAGCCAAGATGCAAACAAATATTTTCAAAAAAGATGTTCGATAAGCCCAGAAATTATTGGTACTATGGTTCTTGACGCAAACAGGAAAGCGAAGAGGGCCTATGAAGACAATCGTTTGTCAGCAACACCAAAGATGCTTCGTCGATGGTATGATACGGATGCAGATGAGACGTATGCATATATTGCAGTATTACTGTATGCAGGTGCCGAAATATCGTCAAAAGAAGAAGCTAAGGATTTATTTGATCAACACTATGAATTTTTATAGAGCTACCATGTTTTTAGAACGATCTGAACAAATATCTCGTTTCGTTCGGTTCGACGATTCAAGAACTAGAGCATGGGGACGTATTTCAATCAAATCTCACTGCATTCTATCACCCATCAAAAGAGCTTACTATAGACGAACAACTAGTAGCTACCAGGCAGATATGGTTTAAAAATACTTTGGGTTGTAGATTCCAAAACCAATTATCCTCTGCGTGGAAAAATTTATTTAGGACAGCAACCTGGTGACGATCACACGGCCTTGTGATGCATCTTTTCGAAGGTTTCTTGGATTACAATTTTAACGTTGCCACCGACAATTTGTTTACATCTGTGCTATTGGCTTTAGAGCTAGCAAGTAGAAAGACTACACTAGTGGGCACAATAAGAGGCAACAAACCACAATTGAGTCTACAAAAAATAACAGGAAATTCAAAAGAACTCAGGAAAAATTTAGTTAAATTTTTTGTTTCTCACGGTGCATGCAGTTAGTTATGCTTTCGTAGATCATTATTGCTGGCAAAGTTAGAGAACTATAGTGTCACAGAGAACGTTTTTTGTTTACCTAATTTGAATTTTTTTTGTCAATCCCACGCTAGATAACAGATAGCATTACATATGAAGTGCGTTGAAATTTATCGACCTCATAATAAAAAAATGTAAGTAATTTATGCAACAGCATTTTAGTTCTGAACCATGTAAAGTTGGGTTAGGCATTGTAAACTTCAGGCAAAAACATTTACTCTTTCGTACCATTTTTGTTCTTTTAAATCCTCTCTCTGCGCAATCGACTGTTGGCAAACTCAGTTGGTACGGACTATATGTTTCCTTCGGCGATATAACATCATTACAAAATAGAGCGGCTTTTAAAAAGCATTTCAAAAATGTTTTCTTAGTAATACACCCAAAAGGGCCACAAATGAGTATTAATCCACGTTTTTCTGGAACACACTGTAAATTAGATGTAGTTTAAACATTTCGATAAAATTTCAAAGAAAATAGGATACTGTATAACACAAGGTCTTATTCATTTTGAATATTGTGCATATTCGTTTCTGAGGTCAGTAGAAGTATTAAATAAAATTCAAAAACTACAAAACAAGGCCACGAGATGCATATCAAAATGCAATAGATATTCTAGGCTACGCTATAAGTTGGAGACCTTAAGATGTCTTAATCTAAATACAAATTGATCTTGTATATCTCTAAATATGTACAAAATAGCAATGATAGCTAAATAAATATTTAATTGTACATAATAGAGTGCCATCGGTGGACTCTAGTAGTACGCGTCTACATGAAGATGAAAAACGAGGCCTTATCGCAAATTGCCATACGCAAGCCAAAGGTCAACATGGAAAAGAGATTAGAAGTCTACCACAAATCTCTTGCAAAGTGAAGATAATTTTGTTTGGGCGGATGAATACATGATTTGGAAGAACTACTCCCATGGCAGAGTTTTCCTCTGGACGAAAATGGGTTAAGCACTGTCTTTGAGCGCCCTAAGCTTAGCCTAAAATCTGTGCAAAGCATATAGTGTTATGGGAATACCTTTCTTTATTTGGCGAGTGGTTTTGAGGTTCACCTCAAAGTTGTTAAAGTCTAATGGCAAAGATTTTGTGACAGCAGGAATGTGCTCCAACTCATAAAGCCAATACTGAAACTTAAATAAGGTACAAATATAATGCAGTTGCCATCACAAGACCCTGATTTTTCTAAACTAAATAACTGAAGGCTTTACTCAGGATAAACATTTTAAGGAGGCACTCAAAAACATTAATGAGCTTAAGAGGTGCGTTAACTATTGGAAATGTAGAATTCTCCACGCCTTGTGGCATACAAACGCCTTCGTTCACGCAATGAATAATGTTGTAAATGCTGCCCACTTATGGCCAGTAAGTTCAATTAGGACTATTAAGTTAATTAAGCTAATTTTTTGTCAGCATTAACGTTGTTTTTTGAATTGAAGTGAATAAAAATGCTGCCCGCTATAACCCTGGATTGAAAGAGTCTATCTTTTTAAGGGATGAGCTGCACCTCAGAAAATTTGCTATTATTCCAGAGAGTGGGTGTGTTCGGAGACACCACTTTGAATCAAAAAGCGTCTGTGCTATAATTTCGACCATGTTTTTTTGTTTCTAATTGGAAATAGATGTTTCTATTTAAATGTGCATTAACAAAAAACAAAAACATCCCTTGCGGGGATCGAACCCGCGACCTTTGGATTAGAAGTCCAACGCGCTATCCTCTGCGCCAAAGGGACAGGTGATAGACGGGGGACTATGGAGCGTTACAAGCCGGTTGTCATACCAAAGTTCGATTTTTTACATTTACTTGCCCCACTTTCCGCATATGGATGACTTCTACTTGTACCTTTTCTCTCAACATCTGTTTGTTAGTATATAATTTGTTTGCTTTGATATGAAGGTGTGTATACCTTTCCATTTATTCAGGTGATTAACATGCAAATTCAACCACATCCGCATATCATTTAGTATCTGGTTAGATTGTCAGTTTTATTGTCAGTAAACATACGAATAAAAGCCACCAAGCCACTTGACCTATGACATCACTCGAATTCTAGGTGCTTTCAACGCTTAATGATTTACGTGGACTTAGCTGGGGAAGAACAATAAACTATTTTGGTACCTTACGCAGTAGTATCTGAATAAATGAATTTTTAGTTTGGAAGAATTTATTTTTAGAAAACCACTTGAGAAATTTGAAGAGATTTGTACATGAAACACATGAAAGTTGGGCAGTTAAATAGAGGGTATGTTGCCACGTCACCATAGCCTCGGTGGCGCAGTAGGCAGCGCGTAAGTCTCATAATCTTAAGGTCGTGAGTTCGAGCCTCACCCGGGGCATTCATCTTTTGGCCAAAATCACAATATCTAGCCAAGTGGGTGGCCTATATTACTCATTTGTTTTTGGGTGGTTCTATACTAGCTCAGCCTCGTCATAGAAAGCATGGGGAGAATTCCAGCCGTATCAGATTTGTAGAATAGTTATTTCATGATATGGGCTTGAGAGATAAGCCGCTCGATTTTTCGCTTTTTTATCGCAATCCAACTCTTGCTCTGTTTATCCGGGAATATATGTACTCGGACTAACAATTCCTTCCAGTTACCAATGTCCTCTATTAGTCATACGATATAATTAAGACCTCTATCTCTCTGTCTATCTATGATTCAGATTAGATAATAAAATAATATTTACAAAAATTAACTAGCTTGCCTTTACCGTCTGCCAGATTAGCAACAATAGTTCATAAAATAGCAAAGTTTGTTTAATTATAAATTTCCATTGATTATTCCAAGACGATACAAGTAATTTACAGCATTGAAATAGTTTTGTGCCGTTAATTTCGTTAAGATCTACAGCGGAATTGAACTGACAATGAGTCATAGTGGATAGTTGTGTTTTATTTCTTTCTCCCTGCTCTTTTCAATTTTCCATTAAAGTAAACCTCGCACTCTATTGCGACTTTGTTTAAATAACTAGTAAGGTCATTGTCTACCAATCTCACGAAAAATATCCGCATCAAGTGAACATTTTAATTTATATTTTTGAATTTAAAAGTTGTGTGAATACATAATGTCATCCGGTACCAGAAAGCAAACCGCTCAAAACCCTCAGCAACATAATACTCCATTCAAAACAAATACCGTGGACGAACTGTGGATCCGCTTTAAGAGAAGATTTACGGAATTCTCTAAAGAGATTAATGCAAAATTCGTTCGAGTAGAAGAACGCATTCTCACGAAAGTCAACACAATTGAGGATGAGCATGAGGAGTGAATTAAATTACCTACAAGCTCGTTGTAAGGAGCTGGAAACTAGAATTGACACCCTAGAGAGGAGAGAAACCAATGCGGATACTGTGTTGGTAGATGTTCCAGCTGTAGAGGGCGAAAAGCTTGAGGTGGTGGTAGCCAACATCTGTTCAGCTCTAAATGTTACCACTCCGGCCATAAAAAAGGTATTTAGAGTTAGACCCGCAGTTTCCAAAGGAAAATCATCTTCGTATGACGGCACCATTATTTTAAAATTTGCTGACGCCTATGAAAAAAGTAAGCTCTTAAAAAGCTGCTTACCTCACTACAGGCAAACAAATATCGGCTTGACTCTTCGCGATATTGTCTAACAAAGGCGAACTATCTTCTGCAACGAAGTTCACTCAAATTCAAGCTGTTGAAGAAAATCTCTTCTGTCAACACGAAAAATGGCTGTTGATCATACTATATGTCTTATTGGAGCCCTATATTTGGCACCTAAGGTATCGTGTTATAAAAGAGTAAAGAATTATCTTGAAGACTTAGGACCCCTGTATACTAAAGCTGTAGTATGTGGAGACTTTAATCTTGATATTCTAAGAGGCAAAAATAAACAATTTGTAGATACGGTCAACTCACTGGGATTCCATTTTGCTAATGATGTCCACCCCACTCATTTCCAACTTGACAAAGTGCCATCGCTGATAGATGTCTTTCTTGTTTCTGAAACTGACTTGGTATTACATTATGATCAAATTTCTTCACCAGGATTCATGATTATTCTTTGCTTAAATATTGCTCCACCTAGTTCAAATAATGTCCTTGTAAAATTTCGTCAATATTCGTCCATTGATGTTCGTACGCTGCTCAATGACTGTGCAATTTGCAATTTTCTGGACTCAAAAACAACCTTGACTATCTTTTTGACAAACATGTACCTCTTGTAAAAAGGAGAATACAAAAACCTAGTATTCCTTGGTTCACTCAACAAGTTGAATACCTTATTAAAAAAAGAAATTTGTTATACTTTAGATGGCGCAGATACCAGTGTCCATATATACATAATGAATTCCGGCAAGTGCGAAACTCTGTTACCTGCTTAATTCGTAAAAACAAAAGTAAGTACTACCAAGCTAAGTCAAGGTCTGAGTTTTGGAAATCCATTCGGCAAATTGGCATTAAGAAAAGTGAATCAGGATGTAGCAATATTGACTTAAATGAACTCAATAGAAAGTTTACCAAAAGTGCACCTTTTTTGATAGGCTCCAACCAGAGCAAGGAGTACCGCTATCTTTTTCCTTTCAATGTGTTGATGAGACGATCGTAGGTATTGCTATTTCTGTCAAATCAAATGCCATAGGCTTGGATGTTATTCACCCGAAATTTATTAAAATCTTGTTGCCAGTTCTCTCCAAACACATTAAAAATTTGTTTAATACAATCATAATGACAGGAATTATTCCTGATGAATGGAAGCAAGTAAAAATCATACCTGTTCCAAAGTCACGATTGCAAAATAATTCAGAGTATAGGCCAATAGCTATCCTACCTTTCCTTTGTAAGGTGTTTGAGAAAATTGTAAGCAAACAAATAAAGACCTTCCTTGAACGAAATAAGCTACTAACCCAACATCAATCTGGTTTTAGAGCGAAGCATAACTGCACAACTGCGTTGTTAAAAGAAACTGACGACATCCGTTCTGCCATTGACAGACACATGATGTCACTTCTAGTTTTCCTGGACTTCTCAAAAGCATCTGATTCCGTAAACTATGACATTCTCTTATACAAATTAAAGAATCAATTTGCTTTTGATAATAAAGCGTGTCAACTTGTAGCATCATACCTCATATATCGCAACCACGCTGTATTTTATTGTGATCGAATATCATCGAGTTTGCCGGTATCATGTGGGGTGCCTCAAGGATCTGTCCTTGGCCCTGTTTTGTTCACAATGTTTATAAATGATATATATAAAAGGATAACCCACTGCAATTATCATATCTATGCGGATGATGTGCAGTTATACATAAAAATACCCACATCTGCAGTGTCTTCTAGTGTTGAAAACCTTAGCACAGACATCGATTCCATATTTGTTTGGTCACAAAAAAACTGCCTTAGTCTTAACCCGTCAAAGACTAAGTCACTGCTGATTGGTAGCAGCAATTGGGAAACAGTGATTTTGCCGCTTGTTATAAATAATGATGTTATTGAGTCTGTTACTAAAATTAAAAATTTGGGAATTTATTTTAACAAACAACTTAACTGGACCGATCACATAAACCTCGTTGTCTCAAAAATATATGGCGTTCTAAGGGGATTGAGCCCAACAAATCGGTACCTGCCTGTTAAAGTCAAAATGAAACTTATAAAATCTTTCGTCCTGCCCATTATTCTATACGGATGCGAAATCTTCGCATGCTTAGATTCTTCATCCTTGGGAAAGCTAAATGTTGCCTTTAACAGCTGTGCTAGATACATTTTTAATTTGAAAAGGTATGATCACATATCCGCCTTTACTACGCAAATAGCTGGGTGTTCACTGGATACCATTCTAAAATATCGAACTGTCCTTGCACTGCATAAAATTATTTACTCTGGAACTCCGAATTACTTGTTCACAAAAATCAAGTTTGTGCATTCTCCGAGAACCCTTAAGTATAAATTTTTAAATAGCAGTCGTCAATTTTTCATTCATGCTGTGCGCCAGTGGAACAGTCGCCCTACAAACATCAAAAGAGTGAACACAGAAAATCGTTTCAAAAAAGAACTATTAAATTACTACACAAGTCGCAATTAATGATACATATGCCTATTAAAATTAGCTTTTATTACTTAAACTATATTCATCTTCATCTTAAATTTTTAAATTTAAATATGCGCGGAGATGCTTAATTTAATAAATACAAAAATACAAGAGGTCTTGGTATCATACTTGTACCGTCGACAGGTTATCACTTGCCAAGATATGTCTCCCCGTTTCTTTTAAAACTGGACACTTTCCAACAAAATGTATGACGCCAAGTTACACAAGCTGCACAGTATTATTATACCATCTCTGCGTGGAATATAACTAGTTCCAGGAGCTTTCCCCGCACAGTCGATATTTCCTCAAGGATGTTTTCATCACAGAAATAATAATCGTTCTTTCCTGCAGGTCATTCTATGTAGCTATCCAGACACCTGCTCAAAGTATTTGTTAAATAAACATTGCTGAACACACCTATTCTCATGTTAAATAAACATTGCTGAACACACCTATTCTTATTTATGTGTCACTTCTGTCATTTTTCAAATTCTCATTCTTCAACGGACGGTTGCCAAGTCGTTTTTGTAAATTCAAATAAACCAAGTTACTTTTGTTGTAAAACTTTTCTTTTATTTCCTAACACATTATCAGCACGAATTTTAACTATTGCAACATCTGCTGAAAAGGCTTTACTTAACCAAAATGGACAAAAGTATTAATTTACATAAATTTAACGGAGCAGATTACTCGCTCTGGAAGTTTCAAGTTTTAATTTATCTACGTGCCCATGATCTGGACGATGTCCTCGATGAAACCCAAAAGCCAACGGAGCAATTGCCCCTTGCTGCATGGATTCAGAAAGACAAGAAGACACAACTAATAATCACTTCGTCTATGGACTTTAATCAACTGATATTTTTGGTGACAAGTGATTCTGCAGCTAAGATGTGGACTCAAATTTCTTCCATCCAGACTTCAACAGAAGTTCTATGAATACCGAAAATCGGAAGACGACAACATGGCCAGCCACGTATCGGCTATAGAACAAATGGCAAAGCAGCTCGAGGAACTGGGTGCTTCAAAGGCAGAATCAGCCATGATAACAAAAATCACCTGTAGTCTTCCATCACAGTTCAAGCATTTTAGATCAGCGTGGGATTCTGTGGCCCAACCGGAACAAACACTCTAAAACTTCACACAGCGTTTGATGAAAGAGGAGATGCTTCTTATGGAAAAACCAGATGATTCTTCTACAGACCAGGCCTTGATTCATCGCAATAAGAAAAAGATATCCGTAGCAGATAACAAGAAGAATTCGACTTGTAGTTTTTGCAAGAAGCGCGGGCATTGGTATAAAGAATGCCGCACTCGACTAGCACAACAGAATAATAACAAACAAAGTATATCGTCGGCGTTAATGGCTCACTTCACGGACAAAAAGAGTACATGCTGGTACACTGACTCTGGAGCATCGAGTCACATATGTTTCCAATTGAAAACGTCCAGTCGTTTCCGAGCTGTTGGTGAGCGTCAATATCCAGTTTGTTTAGGAAACATGAAAACGGTGTATGCAGAAGGAATCGGCGATGTGAAATTTATCCTCCGTAAGCTCAGCTGATATGCATGGTGCTACTACGAGTTTCAAGAATGGTCGTGCGGAAGTTAAAAGAAACGGACAGATTCTTCTAGTTGGACAACGATGTGAAGGTTCTCGGCTGTATAAACTCTGCCTGAATATTGTCCCACCAAATTTTGCAAATGTTTCTGTAAGTTCCAGCATTGAAAGATGGCACAAGCGCCTTGGACATTTGAGCGTCGACACCGTCAAGCAATCGAATCTGAACAAACAACTTCCTATCAGTGGATGTGAAAGATTCTTCTGCAAGGGATTTGCTTTGGGAAAATCTCGTCGAAAATGTTTCGTGAAATGTGAAAAATCAAGAAAGAAAGAACCAGGTGAGTTGGTCCATGCAGATCTCTGTGGACCGATGCAGATTCCTTCCCTTGGAGGTTCCAAATATTTTCTGCTCATCAAAGATGATTTTTCAAACTACACACAAGTCTATTTCCTACAAGAGAAGTCGGATACCGCATCCTACAAGAGAAGTCGGATACCGCATCCTACAAGAGAAGTCAGATACCGCATCCAAGATTAACCAATTCCTAACGAAAGCACGCGCCAGCTCCATCACTGTGAAAGCGGTTAGAACAGACAATGGTTCAGAGTTTGTATGCAGAGCGTTCAAATCTATTTTGGCAAAGCACCGTGTTCATTATGAGACTTCAACACCATATACTCCGGAACAAGACGGCTTTATTGATAGGCGGAACCGCACAATAAAGGAAACTGCTCTCCCGATGCTTTATGATTGTGGTGCCCCACAGTCACTTTGAGCAGAAGCTGTCAATACAGCTGTGCAGATTTGAAATATTTGTCCCGTTCGATCCAACAATTGGAAATCGCCTTATTACTTTCGAATGCAGTGCATTTTATCATATTCCAAAAGAGCGTCGTAAAGGATTAGATGCAAGAAGTAAGCATGCTGCTTTCGTAGGCCACAATCATGAAACAAAGGGCTATAGACTGTATAATGGATCCGAGATATTAATTGCTCGCAACGTCCGATTCAACGAAGACAAGTCACTTTTTGAATCTACAAAAACCAAGTTAAATGAATCATCAAGTATGTGTGTACTACCTTTCAACATTTTGAATCCGAGTCTTCGCAAAATCCTCAACATAGCCATCCTAGCGAAGATCAAGTGGAGTATTTCGATGCTGAAGTTGAATTTCCGGTGGATGATCCTCTAGAAGTTACCTCTAAAGATATTGCAAACTCAGCCGAAGAGACTGATACAGACAAGCGTTACCCGTTGAGGAATAGAATCACACCAATATGTGTGCTTTAGCTGCAACCAAAGGAAGTCCGACTTATGATGAGGCTATATCAGGCAATGAAAAATCTCAATGGCTACGGGCTATGACGGAATAGTTGGAATCACTCCGAGAGTCGGACACGTACGAAGTACTCGGACGTCAAACATGGATGAAGCCAATTCAATCTAAATGGATTCTCAAAAGGAAGATAGATACCAATGGTTTACCAAGTCGCTACAAGGATGTTTTCAGAAACCTGGCATCGACTACAAGGAAACATTCGTTCCAGTGGTAAATTTGATTCGTTAAGAGTTTTATTTTCAATTGCAGCTCACAAACAACTTCATATGCCCCAATTTAATATACAAACTGCTTTCCTGTATAGCGAATTGAAAGACCAAATTTATGTGACTCCACCTCCAGACATAGAACTTCATGATAAAATCTGGAAGCTGAAAAAAAGTTTGTGTGGTCTTAAACAGGCTCCACGAGTTTGGAATGCTAAATTTAAAGATACTCTTAACAAATTCAATCTTCAACAATGCCTAGCAGATCCGTGTGTCTATATAATGCTCTGCGTTGATGACGGGCTTGTATTCTCATCGAGCAAAATCATTTTGAATGGTTTGATGCAACACCTGAAAATTAATTACAAAGTCAAAGAGTTGGATGCTTCATATTTTCTCGGACTTAATATCATCTCTACGGAATCATCTTTGATTATCAACCAGAAGCATTACTGCGAATGAGTTCTGGCAAATTTTAATATGGATCCTTCATCACCAATAAGTACACCTACTGATCCGAACATCAAATTTGAAGCTACAAAAGAAGATAACATACCAACATTTCCATTTCGAGAGGCTATTGGCAGTTTGATGTACCTCGCTGTTGCCACTAGGCCGGATATTGCCTATGCGGCGAATGTGCTCAGACAATACATGGACAAGCCATCTGCTACACATATAACCGGCATCAAGGGAATCTTCAAGTATCTGAAAGGAACAGTGGATTATTGAATCGAATATTCCAAAGGTGCAGAATTCGCAGAATTAACTGGATATTGCGATTTCGACTTTGCCGGAGACGTGGACACTCGCCGTTTACGGATTGGATATCTTTTTATGTTGAATGGATCGTGCGTAAGCTGGAACAGTGAAAAGCAGAAAACTGTTTCTTTGTCATCTACTGAAGCTGAGTCAGCTTGTTCTGCAACGAAAGAAGCGATGTGGTTACGAACTTTTCTGACGGAGCTTGGTATTCTGGATCACAACAGCGGTGCAACAACAATATTTTGCGACAACATGACCCATTTTGGACTGCATGGTTTGCATTTTTTTCGACAATCGGGTAGCTGGCATCTTCAAGATCTTTAAAACCAAGTCCATATGCAATTTAAGGGTTTTTGTGAAGAACGGGGATAAACTTGTTTCCAACATTAGAATATAGTTTGGGGTGTTTGGTGGCACAAACTATTTGAGATATCGAAAAAAAACTTTTATTTACTATTAAAGTACATCTGATACCTTTAGGAATGGAACTCGGTTTCATTCATATGTCCACCACGAGCGCGCTTGCAGGAACGATTCATTGAAGAAAATTTTCGGTCATACTTCGGCCGATATTCCGACAATTTCACGTTCAATAGTGTCACTGAGCAAGTCTAACGTCTCTGGCTTGTTGGCATAGACCAGTGATTTGACGTAGCTCAAAGGAAAGGCTAGAGGTGTCAAATAGCACGAGCGATGCGACTGGTCCACTTCTTGAGATACCACGCTCACCAAACTTTGGCCTCAATGGCTCGATTGATTAGCCCGCTGTGTAGCAAGCTGCGCCGTCCTGTTGAAATCACACCTCATCAATGTTGATTTCCATTAACTGCAACGTGGTGGCCATCATCACTAATGAAAAAATACGGCCTAATGACGCCGCCGCACGAATATAGTCTTATTTTCAGCTCCTATTACTTGCCACATTTTTCGCGGCAAACGATAAGAAATGTCAAAACGGTAATGATCGGTATTAGGAAGCCTTTCAAGGAAAAGAGTAGTGACAGTTCAAAAAAAACACCAAGGGTGCGTTCACATTTAAAAAAAAAATTTATTGTATATTTATTAATGGAACATCCTATTGTAGTATCGTAACAGTTTCTCCACACCCTCATACTTCCTAACTTTTCAAACCTACTCAGTATGGATTCAAAGAACGCCATAAATACCTTGTACAGGGTGCGGCAGAACCAGTTGAGCAGTTTTGAAGAGTTATAAAAAAAAAAAAACCGGGGTATATACTAGATGGAATGAAAAGTGACCTCCTTGACCGCCAGAATGCACTGCTACTGCAAAAAAAGTTATGGTGCCTTGAAGTTCATTCATATTTAGGCAGACATGCCAAATTTCAGTGCGATACTGTCTTTAGTTTTGTTTTGACAGCTGATTGTTGTTGACGTGTTTGGCATCATGTTGAGTATGGACAAAAACGATTTTCGTTCTCTCATAAAACATTATTTTTTGAGAGGCAAAACGGCAAAGGAAACAAAAGAAAAGTTGCATAAATATAATGCTCCGTCAGATTACACCGTCAAATATTGGTTTCGAGAGTTTCGTGGTGGCCGCAACGCCACTACCGATCAAGTTCGCAGCGGCAGGCCCTCCGATGCGGTTACAGAGGACAATGTCAAAAAAATACATGAAATGGTGTTGGCTCACCGGAAAGTGAAGGTGCGCGAGCTAGCAGATACCATAAAGATTAGTACTGAGCGCACACGCCATATTTTGGCCAATATTCTGCATATGAAAAAGTTATCCTGCCGCTGGGTGCCGCGAATGACCAAAAACACGAACGCGAGAGCACTTCGAAAGAGTGTTTGGACTTGCTGATGCGGAATCGGGCGGACTTTTGGCGTCGATTGGTAACTGGATTTGGATCCCTTGGACTATTATCTCTTCCTCAAAAGATGGCTCATAAATAAAAAATGCAGCTCACGCGAGGAAATCATCGACGCCACGGAGGAATATTTTACAGACCTTCCGGAAAATTACTTTTCGGATGGGTTCAAGAAGTTGGAAAATCACTGGAATAAGTGTATCAAACTAAAAGAGGACTATATTGAATAATATAAAAAAACATTTAAAAAAAATTTTTTTTTTAATTCACAAGAAGGTTACCTTTCACTCCATCTAGTATGTAACAAATGTTTTTATTTTTGAAATCCATAGAACTTACCATTTTATACGCATTAATTTTTAAAAATAATGTCTTTAAGGTGGCGGCCGTTAGCTGCAATACATTGTTGGAGCCGATTTCTAAAGTTTTGAACAGCCCGTTGAACATTCCGAGGGGTATCGCATTCACTTCTTCAACAATTCGGTCCCTTAGCTCTAGCAGATTTTGGGGGTGACGTTTAAACACTTTTTCCTTAATCCGGCGACCGCGCAGGCCACCTTACGTCACCTCCCAAAGACACTAGACGTCCGGGAAACATTTTTCTTAAAGCATTTAGAGAATTGTAGCTGTCTTTCGTGAACAATTTGGGAGTTGTTTTCAGCCCAGTAGCGAAAATTTTGTTTATTCACAATCCCGCTTACGTGAAAATATGCCTCTTCGCTGCTGAAAAATGCTGCCTCAGGAGGGATTGCTGCAAACCAAGCACGGTTGGCGTAGTCTTTTGGGTCTAATTCTTGAACCATCACTATTTTGAAGGGATGGAAATTCAAATCTAAATACAGAATCCTCATCAAACTGCGGTCTGAAACACCCAATGCAATAGCTTGCCTTCGAGCAGAATGTCTTGGCGATTGCTCGAGTGCTGCTCTCACTAGCTCCACATTTTCTGTTGTTCTAATGGATCTTCGTCGGCCATGTGTATCTATTCTTAGTGTGCCGCTAGTTTCCTCCAACTGCCGAATCCAGGACTGAATTGTGTTCGCAGTAGGAACAGCATTATTGCGCGGAATGTTAAAGCGTCGCCGACAAGCTCTTTGAGTCGCAATCACAGATTGGTTGTTTTCATAAAACGCACGCATGGCAAAGCCACGATGTACTCCGGTCCCAACCAAACAATGTTTGCTACAAAAGGAGACCTAGTGCAGCTGCCTACCCCCACCACCGCCCGAACACCTGCCTCTCCAAACTGTTCAATTGGTTCTGCCGCACCCTGTATTTGCTGCTATGGATAATGTGTTTGTTGCTGAGACACTTTTTCCAAACAGTGTTGATGGCTGTTTTGGACTTGCTTTATCCTTCCACTAGGTGTCTCTCAATATCAAGATTTCTAGTGAAATTAACGCCAAGATATTTATAGTCCTTCACAACTTCTATACTTTCGGCGTTGTATTGCCATTTTTCATTTCTGCAGCATTTTCAATATCAGTGCAAACAAGCTTGGGTTCAGAGAATATCCCTGTCTAACATCCGACCACGTCCGAAACCATGCGCACAACTCGACACTGCTGATTTAGTATCTGCATAGAAGATTTGCATAATTCGTCCAAACTTCATCGTCATGCCCATTTAAAATCCACAAAGAACGCCTAAGATTGTTAACCTTTGATGAAGGATTTCACAATGTTCTTCAAAACAAACATATAACCGATAGTATAATATCCTGGCTTGAACCGCGCTTGGTATTCCTTAAGTAGGCTATTCTCTTTAATCCCTTCTGCTAGTCGACACTGCAGAATTGCTGTAAAGAATTTATTAGATCCTGCAGCTATACTATCTTTTAAAACATTTAGCGCATAACCTCTTCAAACGACGCCTCTCTGTCCAAGATATTGTTTTGAAAACCGGGATAGGCATAGTGAAAGTTGAACGCAATAGAGGACGGGTTTAAAGGCGTATTAAAATGTTTTAAAAGAACAGTTTCATGTCATGTCAACCAGTGAGTTTTTTTGTCGATTTCCGAAATTCTAAAGAATTTTTGCAATCAAGCAAGCGATTCACAATTCTCTCTTTGTTATCAAATACAAACTCTTCATCTCATCCTGTATTGTCGAAATAGCCTGATCCATGCGAATGACATCTGCGTAGCCTTAAAGCAATCTTCATCAAACCATGGTTCCTTGAAATCCCGTATAATTTGTTCAAAGTTGAGATTTCCATCCGGTTGCATTAGTTGCTCATCCAAAAATAATTTGTACAAAGACTCCTTGGAAGCATTCGGTAGCAGCTTGGGCAAAAGGTTCATATCTTTCGCATCTCTGTGCTTGAAAGTGGTAACAATCAGAAGATGATGGGAAAATAGCCTTTCCAAAAACATTCTCCCTCTGGCATTACATTGCTTATACTTTCGCTGTCTGCTTGTTCCACTCCACGACTCTTAGTGACTGGAACAACATGGGACCGAGCAAGCCCTAGAAGGCCTCTCGTTCAGCCGAGAATATCGCTACCGTGGCTGAAGATGCCGTAGAGACCCCGGAGACAACAATTAGACGACGTACCACGCAATTAGCCATTCCACGCACGTCTCTGCCGTCCATTTTGTTGAAAAACTTGATGATGTTTCCTTACAGAGTGCAGACAGCTGATGGGTGTTGACCGTGAATCTAACCTACGTACGCGAAGCGTCATTACACTTACTCAAAGCCACTGCATGGTACGAGTATGCTGTTTACGCAGGGGTAGTCATTCGACTATTTTTTTTTTCTTTTTAGAACAATTCGGGACAAACGGTCATTGTGAATGGTAAGCGCTACAGAGCAATGATCAATGAATTTTTCATCCCTCAACTGGATGAATTGGGACTGGAGGACATATGGTTGCAGCAGGATGGAGCAACCGCGCATACTTCACGAGCAACAACCAACATTCTAAAGCAGGGTCATACGTTATGGCCCGCCGTCCACTTAAAAATAAAAGTAAATTTTTGCATCGAATTTGAATTTTTTTTACTAACTAAAAAGCAATTTAAAACTAATAACTATAGCAACAAAATATATAAAAAAATACAAAAAAATGGTTTAAAATGAAAACTATAGGGTGATTCTTTTAGAGGTATAGGGTGACCAGATTAGAACGATAGGGAAAAAAATTTAAACAAAACAACGGCGTGAGATCTAAAATTGATTCTGGCTTTAATTTGAACATGCCATTATGCGTGGCAGAGCACATCATTCAAATTGTCGCCTCGGCTTCACCAGCAGTACTTCAAGCGGTCGGTCCAATTTTTCATGACTCGGCCCAATATGTGCGGCGTTATTCCGGCAATCATGTGTCGAATGTTGGTCCCGAGCTCGTTCAAAGTGGTTGGCTTGTTAGCGTAGGCTAAGGACTTGAAGTGGCCGAAGAGAAAATATTCGAGCGGTGTTAAATCGCATGATCGCGATGGCCAATTGATGAACGCTCGCCGTGAGATGACCCAGTCGCCAAATTTCTCCTCCACAACTTCGAGCGTTGCATCGCTTGTATGGCATATAGCGCCGTCTTGTTGGAACCACAGCGCGGATATATCGATGTTGTCGAGCTCTGAAAACAGAAAGTCAGTTAACATCGCTCTACACCTGAGACAATTAACGGTAACAGTGTTTCCTTCCCCATTTCGAAAGAAATAATGTCCGATGATGCCACCTTGCCATAAACCGCACCAAAGAGTCAATCTTTATGGATTGTGTTCGCTCCAATAACGACAATTTTGCTGGTTGACATAGCCGGTGTGCCAAAAATGGGCGTCGTCCAAGAAAATGATTTTTGGCCAAAACCCGGATCTCCGGCTAACACTTCCAGCGTCCATTTAGTGAACTCACGGCGTTGTCTATGGTCATCCGACTTCAATTCTTGCCAGACGTGGGCCCAAATTCAACTGCAAAATAAGCCGGTTTGACTCTCTGGCGATGCCCAATTCCGCTAATCGACACCGAATCGACATTTCTGGGGTTTTTTCGATACTGTTCGCTACGGCGGCTATGTTTTCTTCATTTCGCACCAACCTCTGTCTGGTTGGTGGCTTAAGATCCAAAAGAGTGTACTCACGCTCAAACTTTTGCACGGTGCGATGAATTGCCAGCACACTGAAACCATGATGACGACCGACCTTGCGACGGAATTCACGTTGCGTATTTACCACTGAGCCGGAATTTCGATAAAATTTTTGTAATATTGTAATTCCGGCACGTTCGGCAAGCGTAAAACGATGCATGATGAAATGGGAAACCTTGCTGAATATTTTGACAGCTGGATGTCATTGGATTTGACAGTTGCTGAAACATAAAATGATTTTTTCATGAGAGATCACGCCCGCGGCGTGTCACACTGATATGGTATTTTTGTTCAATATTGCTTGACATTTCATCATAGAAAGACATAGCCTGGCACAGCGTCTACAAATTATTCAGCTGTATTACGAAAATCAGCGTTCTACGAGGAATGTGTTCCGTGCGCTTAGAGCAACTTACATAATCCGGTTTTACACGGCGACTCTTGAGTCATGACTCGAAACTAGTTCCTTCCGTTAATCTCTATTATAATACTAAAGCCTCTTTTAACAATAGTCAGAAGACCCTCCTCTTTGCAATGTTAAACAGGCACCTTTGCATAATTACTGACTCAATTTCGCCGCCTTTCTTAGTATCGTCGGTGTTTGTGTTTACTGTGTTTGTTTGTCATTATGACTAGGGAATTCAGGGTGGACGTAGCCAAAATACGCGGGCTTAATATTAATCACTTTTCTGCGTACGTCCACGTCTGTAAGTACGGGCCAGCTGTTTTGGCACTTAGTGAAACACAGGGGTCCCCACCCACACCTCTCAGATTACTCTGATCTGAAGCTACTTGGCTATGAACTAGTGCCACTATTCTTTCCTCATCGCGGTCTCACCATCTATGTGCGTAGTGATGTAGCTTACCAAATTCCTCCACAATGTAGTTCCTGTTGCAATCCGGAATTCAATTTCTTTTGGTTAAAATTCCATCTCCGTAAGTAAATTATCCACTACAGCTTTATTTACAGAAGCTCCAAACTGGACAGCAACTCGACCTTCAACGAGTTTGATGCGCTGTCTGACTCCATTCAAAGAATTGTATCCCTGTACCCTCATACTGAAAATCGTGATTACGGCGATTTCAATGTACACAATTCTAGGTGGCTTCGCCATTCTGGACAAACAACACGTGAAGGACGGTGTGTTGAGACCTTCGCTGCGGAAAATAATTTAACCCAGCTTGTAAATGAGCCCACACGAATACCAGACGTTGATAGTCATACCGCCAACACTCTGGACTTCTCACCCTGATAAGTACACCGTAGATGTGCTCTCCCCTCTAGGCTCGTCGGACCATTGTGTCATATCAGCTAATTTCTCGTACACCGGCCACACAGTTAGAGTAAAGATTCGTAAAAGAACGGTATGGCAATACGAGAAAGCCAACTGGAGCGGTCTTAACAGTTTCTTTATGAATTTTAACTGGTCGTTATCAATCATCGGATGAAGAGTATCAAACCAAAAGAAAAGGCATGGCATGACTCGAGCTGTAAAGAGGTTGTCAGGGTTCAAGAAATCTTTTTTCGGTCCTTCAAGACCAATCCAACAGAGGAAAACCGAAAAAAGTTTAAACGAGCCAGAAATGACTGCAACATCTTTCTCAAGCGTTTGAAATTCTAATACGGCCAAAAACTGTGGCAAAAAATACTACAATGTCCCAAAGGTGGTAACATTTTTTGGTCGTTCGTCAAAAATATTAGAAATTCTGCTTCATCCTCCATTTCACTCATTTACAATGACATTCCAGCTGTCAGCTCTTTGGACAAGGCCAATCTGCTTGCTGCACACTTTGCGGCCAGCTCAACACTCTCAGATTGTGCTTTGTCTCCGCCTACAATTAAGTGCTTCGAATCTTCAATGGGACAAATACACTTTCCCACCTTTGTAGTAGCAAGAGTTCTTAAAGATCTTAACATTCACAAATCCACTGGTCCAAGCGGTACCGAAGCATACTTAAATCTGGCGGAAGCAAGATAGTTGCACTTGATATTTCTAAGGCATTTGACAGAGTTTGACATCAGGCTCTTTTGTCGGAAATGCGTGCTTTTCGGATCGACGACTCTCTTCTTCAATGGATTAGAAATTACCTTTCGGAAAGTTCAATTCAGGTTGTCTTGGAAGGTTTCAAGTCTGACCTTCACAAAATAAATGCTGGTGTGCCCCGGGGCTCCGTTCTGTCTCCGACACTCTTTTTAATTTTCATCAACGATCTCTTGTCTGCATCTTCTAATCCAATATATTCCTTTGCTGATGACAGTACTCTCTGCTTTTCATATTCGTTCCCGGACTCACGTCCCTGCTCTTCGGCAGGAGAACGGGAACCCCAGCGTATGTATGTTAAGCTCATTAAATTCTGATATTAACAGCATAACTAATTGAGGAAGCACTAACAGAGCAGGATTTAATGCTTCCAGAACCATTATCCATGAATGGCACTTCCATCGTCGAAACCTATAAACTCTCCATTCTCGGTATGTGTGTCAATGACAACTTACGTTGGAATGACCACATATTCGGTGTCGTCAAAAATGCTGCGTAATGTCTAGGTTTCCTCAAACGATGTAAGAAATACTTTACCCCCTCTGATCTGGCCTCATTATATAAGGCGTTCATCTGCCCGAAATAGGCGTACAATGCCTACATTTGGTCGAGTGCGTCCATAACATCTCTGCACCTGCTAGATAGGATTCAAAACCGTGTAATAAAACCCATAGGTGATACTGATATCACCCAAAAAATGGGCACCCTCGAACACCGACATAATGTCTCGTGTCTCACTCTGCTATTTCCACCACCAGTGCTCCATAGAAATCGCCTGTGGCATTCCGCACCTTCAAACGTTTAACCGTAACACCTGTCTCGCTATGAATGCCCATCAGTATACCCTCAAGACCACTTTCGGACGAGCTCTAAAATATCGTGACTCGTTCCTAAGCCGTACAACTCGATTATGGAATGCCCTGCCTAGCTCTTCATTTTCTGGTCATTGTAACTTTCAAACATTTAAAACCAATGTCCACCGGTACCTCTCTTTCCATCCTCCCTGATTTTCCTTCGCCCGCGTGCAAACATTTTAAGGGTACCTAAATCCATTGACCGCGATAAAAATGCATATAAACTTACTGAACTGACAAAAAGGGAAATTTTTGAAAAATAGTGAATTTAAGAGCATGGGGAGATTTTAAAACTGTTGTGACAGAAATTTGAAAGCCGAAAATTACAGAGATCTTGTTACTGAATTGCTTAGTGCTTACAACGATGTAACATGTCACTAACACTTCACTTTCTGGATGCTCATCTCGATTTTTTTTCCGGAGAATTTGTGACGCACATGGAGAAAAGTTCCACCAAGACAAATCGAATCCTACTATGCTTGCTGATTACCGCTGGACATTACTCCGAGATGCCACAGGGACAAAATATCGCCGTAAAACTTCCGCAGAATCACTTTGGAGTAACTTTAACACGTCAAACATGTTGATATAGATTTAGATTCAGTATAAAACAGGGTGATAGAGAAAATCTGAGGTCATTTTCTGTTTTCTAGTGTAATGTTGCTTAAGAAACACTTTTATGCATGCCACACAAAAAGAAGTTGAACAGTGTAATGGGACAAACTGTTGGCGCAGCAAAAAAAACTTGACAAACTCCATAAATTAGTCAAATATTGACGTAACCCATTATGTATCCAATTTCTTGTCTTCTAAAGGCGTGCGGTGTAATTTTATTCCACCCGGTGCAGCAAAGGACGTCGCAGTAAAAATCATGAAGTTCCATTTACGAAGAAGCATTGGTCATTAATTTTCGAGGAAATTTCAACACAATTACCACGAATCGAACAAATTCTAAACTCACGTCCGGTGGCTTATATCGATTCAGATGGCCTTCCTTACATCACTTCGGGACATTTTCTAACTTGGAGACCACTAAATGCTTTGCCTAATACTGAATACGTCCGCATTAACTAGGTAGAGACGAATTTAACAACTTACTCAATCGTTTTGGACAAGATGGTCGTCAGAGTATTTACCATCATTTCAAAAAAACAATCCAAATGGCTAAAGGAGCAACCCAATCTTACCATAGGGGACGTCACGTCATCCTCCTGCGTGAAGAGAATTTGCCGCATACCTATTGGAAACTAGTTCGTGTAATAGAGACGCATGGGATGGCCTGGCTCGAGTTGCCACTATCAAAACCCAATTCGGAATCTTCAAGCGACCGATAACACCAAGATTGTTTCCATTGCCACATGATTGTTGAAGGGAGTTCAAGGCTGGCGGAATGTTCATGAGAAAATACATAAACGTTATTGACATCAATTCTGATGAGTTTCTTAATGTAACCCCAATTTATTTCACATTTAATCCGATCTCACTTAATTGAGCGCTAACCGGTAATCGTGTCAGCAAATTACACGCCACCTTACTCGAAACGATTTTTTGTTCTTTGCCATCTTCACCAAATGCATTCACATACTTTGAACGAGATCGAGAGCAAACATGCTCAAGGAGATTCTTTGCTTTAGTTAGTGAAACATTAAGAGTTAAATACAATAGTAGTTCATAATAAGTAAATAAAAATATATCTTAAAATTTGCCTGCCCCAATTAGTTTGCACAGCACTGTAAGTCTATGGTAAGCCCTGGTTCCATTGTCTGAACACACTTGTTGGATACAAAATAAAAAAAATACTAAATACAGCGTTGTCACAGGCTCAAACGGTATTTGATTTGTGTTTACGTACCTCTTTAATTCCAAGTATCTTGGACTGATGTCGGCGAATTCAGAGCTACTCCGGGTCGCCATTAATCGCTTATTTATGTGGCCAAAGCTTAAGAGTTCTTGTCCTAAGTCGTCATCTTATAATGGATCCTAAACCAAACAGGCTCCGCTTTTACTATCCATGGCAATCATTGTAGAGCACGGATCCCATAGTATACAATCCTTGGTTCTGCTCATAAGCAAAAACTCTTGGAGTGTTCTTACGTCTGCTTAAAAGCAGTCTAGAGCTCAACGTTTCGCGTAATTCGAAAAAGCATGCTCTCGTTGCGTCTTGCACGTTTGTAAATCAATTAATCGTTTCCTAGGGATGATGTACTCAGGGTGTAAGTCCTCTTCTCCCGACTAAATGCAGAAAAAGTGCTTATTTGCGGTTTGACACTCTACTGAGACCTATCGATCATAAAAACGTCGCATAGCTCCGACTTTCCTTTTATCAGTAGCGTACGCCCCCCGAAAGGAGGAAATCACTGCCCTAACGGCAACCATATCTGATAAAACTCTGAAATTGGTAGCCCTCCCTCATCCGCCGCTAATATTTTCTTCAACAAAAAGAGTCAAACTTCTGAAAGGAACTTGCAGCAATGTCCGAATAGAACTGCATAAAACAGATCGCCCCTAATTATCTTTAATACACACCAAAAAACGTGAAAAAAAAAGCGAATTTCTGTACCCCAGATGGGACTCGAACCCACAATCCCCGGCTTAGGAGGCCGATGCCTTATCCATTAGGCCACTGGGGCGGTGTTGACTCCTCTGCTCAAGATTTCACAAAAGCTCTTTGGCACATTTATTAGGCGCACACTTCGATCGTTATCACATTTATTGCGGCTTAGTTGACTTAAAAACAAAATCCTTTCTTAAACCTACACACCATCTACGCCTTCTCCTTCTTCTGTAAGGATGGCGACAAGTTTCTTTCGAGAACGTTCTCACTTAGCTTCAGTTTCTCTACCTTGACCGGGTTTTCCAAGTTTACGTCATCGGCTAAACGTTCAGCACGATTCTCCTGAATTGATTCTATAAAAAGAAATAAGGAACAGGGTCAACTTACACGGTAAAAAGTGGAACTGCAAATATATACTAACTGCTGTACGGAGTATACTTGTCGGAGAGTAGATTTTCCAAGTTGTAGCCAATAATTCCGACGACAGCTGCCACCGGTAGAGTGATGTACGCTGCATTCGAACGCAGTAAGTTCATGAGGATGGGCCACATGTTTGTTTACTAAAATGATTCACTTCTGAGTTAAAACTATTTTTAATTTCGCAAATTAGACGATTTATTTGTTTGGTAAAGGTTTTTGAGTACCGGCAGGAATGAAAATGAAAACTTCAAGAACATATGACTTTGACGTTTTGTTATTAGTTAGGCTACCTGCCACGGGTGGCATGGCGAGCAGGAGCTACAGCACACTGCTCAAAACAAAACACTATTTAACAATAGACAAAATTATGAGTAAATGAAAATTACTTCAATTTCCCCCGACGCGTTATTCTTAACGTTTTTAAATTAAAATTGTCGTATCGTAGTAATTTTAATAGTTCTACCGAGAGTGGGTATTACTTGAATACGAGTTCCAATCGATTTTTAACTCAATTTTAGAAATTGCGAAGTAAGTCAAGTATTTGAGAAACAAGAAAGGCATTTTGGAAAAGTGTCGGTGATAAAACATTGTAATATGCACACTTCACACGCTTCTAATGCGTTATACATATACTCGTATAGTCTCCTTAGTGTTTCTTGGCAGGGTCTGATTACTCAATTGCCTTCTTAGGCCGAAGAGCAACGATTAGCATTAATTATTAGGTAAAATAGCGTAACTGATGTATAAATGTCTCTAACTACCTCAAAGTTATAGCTGTCTATTATGGCATCATGTCTGTGTTGTGTATCCTTTCATGTTGACAGCATATATGTACTTAGTTTTGCTCTCATTCACTACTAGAACCATTTTTGGCGCTTCAATTCCAATATTTGCGAGCTGACTAGTGACAGATCGCTGAGCTCTGCCAATGATGTCAATGTCATCAGGACGTGCCTATGTGTTAACTTGACAGTTTTGCACAGTTCTCCTAAGTATGATGCTGACATGAGACCTCATCACCTTGTCTTAATCCTTTTTTGACATCAAAAGTCTCGGAGAAATTGTTTCTGACGTTTACGTAGTAGCGGCGAGTTTGGTAGGTATACCAAGAACAAGATATGGCTTTGGAGTACCCAAGGATGGGTTTGGTGGAGTTAGCTTTTCCAATGGCACGGAAATGCACATACAGGGTGAAGTTCTGAACGCGCTCAGATGCCAGATACGATCCCTGTCACTGTACAGTTCAAGCTGACATACAGCCTCCACGTGGCGCCCCTGGATAGCTATCTCAGCAGGCGCTGAATAGTGAACTAATGTACGCAGCCTTGTTCTAGGCAAGAGGACACGTTCTTCTATCCCGACCGGATTTAGCGGTTGTGCGTGGGGTTCATTTTTACGAGGGAACTAACTGCCGCAGAAGAAAACGGAACAATGATTTAAGAGTATGCTCCTGGAATGTTAGAATATTATGCGCTCCAGGAGTTACCCAAAAACTGGTAAATGTCCTCACGCAGTATAAAGCGGACATTAGTGCGATCCAGGAAGTGCGTTGGATAGGATCAGGACTGATGAAAACAAAGGAGTGCGATATATATTTCCGCTGCCACAAAAGATTGCACATATTAGGATGCGGATTCGTCGTGGGAAAGCGGCTGCGATCGAAGGTCGTCGATTTCAAACCAATTAGCCATCGCCCGGCTGTGATCCGCATCAAAGGGAAATTCTATTTACAGCATCAGCCTCATATGTGCACACGCCCCTATCAATGAAGTTGAAGACCCTATTAAAAAGGATTTTTACGACCTCTTGGACGGAGTACGATGTTAAAATCGTGCTCGTCAATCTTAAAATTGGTAGGGAGGCAATCTTTAGCGGAGTGGTCGGAAAACACACCCTCCACGCAACGACAATAGATAACGGCTTCCGACTCACTGACTTTACGGCAGCTAGTAATGCGGTGATAAGCAGCACAAGATTCCCTCATAAGAGAATCCACACAGCAACCTGGCTAACTCCGGACGGTAGAACCACCAACCAAATTGAGCACGTGCTGATTGACACAGGACACTCGTCAAACATCCTAAGTGTGCAAACATTTAGAGCCGCTAATGTCGAATCTGACCACTACTTAGTTGCAGCCAGATTCAGAGCCCGATTATCCAATGAAAGAAAGCTGCGCCAAACAACGAAACGGAGGTACAACACGGTATCCCTGAGTACACCAGTACTGAACGAAAGACGCAGCAATATGTTATTGCCAACCAAAAAAGCCAACAATTTGGATTTACAATGCTGCACTACTATTCAGGAAGTAGCCAAAGCAACTCTAGGCTTCCAGGCACCCCCGACAAGAAATCCATGGTATTATGACGAGCGTATGCAGAAGAAGAATGCAACATATAAGAAGACATTGCAAAGAACACCCCCGGGCAAAGTGGAATGAGTACAGAGCCAGAAGAAGGGAGGGGAAAAAGTTACAGCGAAAAAAGAACAGAGCCTTCGCAGCCTTCCTAGCTCAAGGATATCGAAGAGTGCAGGAGTAATCACAAGATGCGAAACTTTTATAGAAAAGCCAAAATCCCAGGTGCAGGCTACAGACCAGGAACTCAGGCCCTTCGAAACACTGAAACACCGAGGCATATCCCTGTTTAACTGAGCCTATAATATTCTATCCAGCGTACTGGATGACTAAAGCCATCTTGCACCATACTCACCGACACCATACTCAGTGTGGTTTCCGGCTCGGCAAATCGACGATAGACCAAATTCTCACACTGCGGCAAATCCTGGAAAAGACCAACGAGTTCCAAGTCGATACTCACCATCTCTTCATCGATTTAAAAGCCGCATGCGACAGCATTTATCGCACTGGATTATATAAAGCGATGGCCGAATTCAGGATCCCGAGAAATCTGATCCGGTTGTGTCGCCCCACGCTAGGGAGTTCGCAATGCTCCGTACAGCTTGTAAACAAAAACTCCGAATTATTCCAAACGCGCACCGGATTTCGGCAAGAAGACGCGCCGTCAAGAGATTTCTTTAACCTTGTGATGGAGCAGTTATTGCGAAAGGCCGTCGTAAACACAGAAGGCACTATATTTAAGAAATCCATCCAGTTTCTGGGCTATGCAGACGATATAGACATCAGCGCCCGTTCCCAGAGTGCCATTATTGATGCTTTTACTGCTATAGACGAACAAGCCAAACGAGTTGGTCTAATGATGAATGAGGATAAAATAAAGTACATGCCCTTGACCAAAAACCGATCCTTTGAATACCGTCTAGGACAGAACCTAACAATCGACAGCTATAATTTTGATGTAGTGAAGGAGTTCATCTACCTCGGGACTCCACAAATGATACCATAGTGGAGATTCGACGAAAAATAATCCTAGGCAACCGCTGCTACTTAGGTTTGTCTAAACTAACTCGAAGGTCCAAAATCATGTTCTATAAAACCCTGATCTCGCGAGTTTTGCTTTATGGAGTTGGGTGCTGGACGATATGCAAGACAGCCGAGTAGACCTTGGGATCCTTCGGAAGAAAAATTCTACGTCGAATATTTGGCCCTGTCTGCGAGGAGGGTGAATGGAGGAGAAGTTATAACCGCGAACTTTACGAGCTGTACAAAGATGTGGATGTGGCTGCACTGGGTTCGGCCACATCGAGCGAATGGGCGTGTATGCTCCAGCTAAGATAATCTTCGAATCCCAACCACATGATTCAGGAAGAAAAGGAAGACCGAACCTTTAGTTTAAAGTTGGCACCAGAAGCCTTAGTCTGGAAACGTGCCCGGGACGGTGAAGGATGGAAAGCGGCATTAGTTCAGGCTCAGTCACTCCAAGGGTCGTTGGCCGGATAAGTAGGTAGACATGGTTCTGAATAACTTGTCTCTATAGATGCTGTCAAATGCGGCCTTAAAATTAATAAAGAGGTGGTATGCATCGATCTGGACATCTTGCGATTCTTTGCGGCGTGCCGTAAATTTTCTGGGATTAAACCACACTGATTGGGGCCAATCACATCGTTGGCTACTGATCTCAGGCATTCAAATAGAGTAACAGATGAGATGTTGTAAATAATATTAATATGACTGATGCTTATATAGCTGGCGAAATTTCTAGTGTCCATTCATAGGGCATACGTCTCACTACAAGCGAACGCCGTGTGACGATTTGAAAAGGATTCATTTCCAAATATTAGCCTGATATACCTGATATATTCTCTCAGAACAGAAATATACAATGATACCAAATAATGTTTATATGAGCTCCATGATAAAACTTACGATCCATGTCCTAGGTATAACTGTTCTAAATTAAGTAAATTAGGAAAAAAGGACGACTTTGGTAAGTATAGCCTATACTTCACTATTTCGGTCATCGGTCATAAACGCAAAACATTTACAGCAGCAAAACACTACGCATCAACAACTGAAACGTTTTGTGAAGAGACTTAACATTGGATGGCTGGGATCACGATAAACCGCGACCACGAATCTCGTTTCCCCTCATATACAATCATGTTCTTTGCAACCAGCATAAAGTGCTACACTGCCTTCCAGAGTAGGGTATTAGCCCCCTCATTTTTGGTTCTGAATACCTTAGGACATCGACTGAAGTCATTCATGTCTCGAGGATATTGCGTGTTACGCCTTCGGGGGACGACGCAGTTAAGTGAATAAGGATTAAATCATTTATTATACTGCTTCATTCTACGAGTATGTAGCTATACCCTGAAATTGTATTTTATGGCTCTCGGTATGTTCTGCAGTAACGTACATATTTTTGAACCTGCACCATACTACGATCAAATGCATTCACTATAATGTTCAACCTGAATTCCAGATCTCCTGTTCACCACATATTGCAGTTCATGGAACGAGTGCCGCACCTCCACAATGCCTAAGGTTTTCTTCCTCAGGTGTGGTCTATTCGAAAACGCTATACCCACCTTACAACCTGGTTCACAGGGGTCTTGCGATGTGATAACCATTCCAGTGCAGCATGATCTCTTCATAGAGATATTTTAACTTGAGAAATTACCTTTCGACTTCAATATTGATGACGCTTGCATCTGTGATGAAAATTTCTCTGTAGATATGCTAAGAAGCGAGCATTGTACAACTTAAGTCTGTAAACAACTTTTAAACATTCCCCCGATTACTTGAGCATACTTTCTATTGTATATTAGTTAGTCTGGCGTAAGACCTTCTCAATCCTTAAATTAACTTCCTTTAGTTCATGGAAAGTCCCTAAAAACTTTTCAATTTTCGTTTATCTCTGAGAACTATCCAATTCTATACCACCTCGCTTTTGTTCATAAAACTCTAACCAAAATAACATGATCTAGACAGCTTGCTTATGTAAGGAATTAAGTCCACTTTCCGCATTAAGCTTTAAGTGAAATATCCTTCAATGACAACGACGTCGTTCTTATATTCTAGGCTAGTTTTCTACAAGAGCACATGAGACCTCCATGCTTCAGTACTTGTGCCAACAATTAGTCCATGTTAATGATACATTCGTTACATATGTCGGGCATTAGGTAATCTTGAGGGAAGGCAGAGATTGATTCTAATGAAGCTACTGCAATGATACAGGTATAGACAGGGACTATAATTGGATCGCAATACTCACTTGTACGTTGCTGTACAGCATGTGCCACATTTAAATCATACAAACTGCTTATGTGTTACTGCAAGTAGCTGGTTTCAGTTCTCGGAAATCAATGCGTTCTCATAAGAGTTTTTGCATAAGCTGCTTTGAAAGTATCCCTTTGATCCTCTTGAGTTGTTTTTAGAGAACCCTAGTAAAAACCTGATTCAGGTTTGGCAATTATACTCATCGCTTGGGCTTACCTTTAGTCGTTTCTCCAAAACTAAATTCAGTATTCGAGTTCTGAATTTAAATTCGTTAAATAAAAAATAAGACCTAGTGGGAACGAGCCATAGGTTGTCATTTCCATAATCAGTTGACCCATTTCTACTGTCAAATTGACATTTCTGAATTGTTGTCTGTTTAGTGACGACATATCTCCAAATTTTCTTTCGACAACAAAAAATCCTTTAACTTACGAATTTTGTCACAAAATTAACTAAAGATGAACGTTCCGGAACCTGCTGAGCACCTACTTGCTCTCAAAGGTAAGCCCACCCTTACATAAAGCTGATATGTATCTGAAGTCGAATATTTCATAGTAATGCGGCTGACTCGTCCCACTTTGGTTAGCCCACAAATCATTACCTGTGAACCGCGGGACCTCCCACAAAATAGTTTACAAAAAGTCCTTGAAAACGATGGTGCCGCTGTAGCTGGAGCTGAGACATTAGCCGCTGGACAATTTATGCTTTTGCCTCAGAGTTTCGGAAACATCTACCTCGGCGAAACTTTCTCCAGCTACATATGTGTCCATAATTGTACTACGCATCCAGTGGAAGGAGTCACTGTTAAAGCTGATTTGCAGTCGATTACAACAAAGATCAACCTTCCGATGCGTGATAAACCGACGACCTTGAATGCAGATGACACGCTGGACGATGTAATTCATTACGAAGTGAAGGAGATTGGAGCTCACATGTAAGGTGAATGATGCAGTATTGCAGTAAATATTTTAAAGATTGCCTTTGTAGATTGGTATGCGAGGTGAATTACACGACTCCAGCTGGATTTCAGCAGTATTTCCGAAAGTACTTTAAATTTCAAGTCCTCAAGCCATTGGACGTGAAGACGAAGTTTTACAACGTGGCAATGGATGAGATCTATTTAGAGGCTCAGGTAAGCCAACATAATTTATAAGGCTCTAAGCTACAGACTCATGAATCCACTTACAGATACAGAATATCACTACGGGCCCATTTTGCCTGGAGAAAGTCGAATTGGACAGTTCGGAGCAGTACACAGTGACTCCTCTTAACACGCTGCCTAACGGCGAATCAGTATTTTCATCCAAAAACATGCTACAACCGAGCAACAGTTGCCAGTTCCTCTACTGCATTAAGGTAACAAACTCCCAAGCATATCTCCATCTCTAATCCAAATTACCTTGCAGCCTGTTCCTGAGATCGCTAAAGACATCAAAGCCTTACGAGCTGCTAACACAATCGGCAAGCTAGACATCGTCTGGAGGTCGAATTTGGGCGAGAAGGGACGCTTACAAACCAGTCAACTACAGAGAATCGTAAGTGGCTTATCTGATTCCAAGTATTCTTCCTTAATTCATTTGTCCTGGTTCATCTCTGTGTCTTTTAGCCATTCGAGTACACCGATGTTCGCATGGATGTAGTAGAGGCAAAGAACATTGTAAAAATTGGTGAACCCTTCACATTCGTTTGTCGTGTCACAAACACTTCAGATCGTCCAATCGAATTGAATGCCAAATTGGACACAAAGACAAGCTTTGGCTGTGATTACACCGGATCGGCAGAGTTCAACTTGGGCAATCTGGATCCAGGACAGTACACAGAGTTCCCATTGACTGTGTGCCCGGCAAAGTTGGGTTTGATAAAAATTACGCATTTAGTTCTGACGAACGTTGTCCTTAAGCGGACCTACGAATACGATGATGTGGTGCAGGTCTTTGTTGTGGACTCGGACTACCACGAAGATGGATCATTCCAAATGAACAAGTTCGTTAGATACGATCTAGCGACACAGATGGCTTGAGGTGGTGGTTGTATTGATTGCGTGATCGTATTGTGAATTATTTATTTTGATTGGACGACAAATAAATAAGTTGCCCGGGGTTCCGGCAGATTAAATAAGTTTTTTGCTTTGAATGGGTATAGGTTCGGGACCTGACGTTGAAACGGAAATGAAAACACAGCACGAATAGTCGCAGAATTCGAAATTAAAGCTGGAAAGCATCACGACCGTGTTCGAAGTCTGTTGCTTTTTAATGCCGTGCAAGAGTTTTTACGCAGCACAGTCTTTTCCTCGATTATAGCGCTATAATTAGCAACGACGCGACAGTCCTTCAATTCTCAAAAATTGTGTAAAGACTCTATAAGATGTCTTGTTACTGATAAGGCGCCAGCAAATCCAAATCGTGTGTGTTATCGTGCCAAAGTGTTCAAAATTTAAATATTTAAGTTCTGTCGTTAACCATTAGGAATTAGCTTAGGGTGGTTTAAATGGTTGAAATGTTCGGCAGTACTTTGTGACAAATATATCTTGGTCAAAGGCCAAGGTACGCTTGCGCCAGTCAGTCCTCTGCTTGTCGTAAATAGCTAAATGGAGGAAAATCTTATTCAGGCACTCAAAGATAAACCCGAGGCGCGTTAAGTTCCAACGAGGTTACCCGAGACTATGAGTGAACAAGAGGGATCAAAAGAAGAGTTCGGATATACTTTCATGCATACCAGCCCTACATGGTTGAAACGAGAATAATTGAAAGTACGGCATCATGAAAGTGAACGCATATGAATACGCTACTCCGCCTAGTACATCCTCTGCACAGGAGTGGTCCCGGAGCTCGATGGCTTCCGGTGGTGTTTTCCAGAAGCTGCTAATCGCAGGTTAGAACGTCGACGCAATGACGGGCATAAGTTTCGAACCAGAAAACGTATTAAGGCAATGTAAAATGTATACAGACTACTACTCAGAAAGCAGTTCTTCTTTCGCGTTTTATTTTGCTTTAACAAGATGTTTTGCAGGCGATTTTCCATTGAAAATTCCTGCGTACTTTAATAACTAAGCGCTGCTGATCACCGCGCTAAATCGAGAGGTTTAGTCCTTTTCAGACGGCGGTATGTCCTTGTAGTCGATTTTTGTGTTTTCGCGCAAACATTTTAATTTCGTTCGGAACGCTTTCGACTCCTAAGTCTTTGTGGATATCATCGTTTCTAATGTACCACGGTGCATTAACAAACCCTCGAAGAACTTTGTTTTGGAATGTCTGTACGACGTTAACGTTACTAATTTTGGTACAACCCCAAAGCTGTATACCATATGTCAAGACCTTGCTTGTATAGCAGCAATATGTTTTCTAAACTGAGCTTGGAATACTTTCCAAGAAGCCAGTACATGTCTTTATACTTAATCTCAAGCTCTTCACGTTTTTTCTTAACGTGTGCCCTTCATTTAAGTTTAGCGTCGAGTGTCATACCAAGATATTTGCCCGATCGTTCGCGAAAGGAATTTCCACTGCATTGATAAACACAGGTAGATTGTCAGTTTTCTTGAGTGTGAAGTTCACATGGACAGATTTTTTTTCATTAAGCGCGATTCGCCAAGTCTTTGTCCAATTGTTAATCCGTGTAAGGGCGCGTTGCAACTTAGCAGTTGCTTCTTCGACGGTTTTAGCTGTTGCCAACATGGCAGTGTCATCAGAAAATGTGGCTAGCACTGTATTGTCCGTTTGCGGTGTGTCGTGGGTAAAAAGCAAATATAGCAGAGGGCCAAGTACACTCCCTTGCGGCACCCCCGTCTTTATTGCCTTAAAATGGGAATATTCGTTTCCGTGTCTGACACGGAAGAGTCGGTCATCTAGGTATGAACTGAAAATATGAGACAATTGCTCGGGTAGGACTTGTCGAAGTTTATATTTCAGGCCCTCGTGTCATACCTTATCAAAAGCTTGCGAAATGTTAACGAATGCGCTTGAACGATTGCTCGTTCACGCTTAACGATTGCTCGTTCAATTACATCAATTATTCGATGCACTTGGTCAACAGTAGAGTGTTGGCTTCTAAAGCCAAATTGATGATTGGGCAAGAGGCGAGTTGTGTCAGTAATCGGTTTAAGACGACTGGGTAAGATTCGCTCGAAGACCTTCGATATAATCGGGAGGAGCGATATTGGTCTGTATGGCTTGACTTCAGTCAGCGGTTTACCGGGTTTCGGAACCATAATAAACTCGGCAACTTTACACTGATGCGGTATATAGTCTAATCTTATGATAGATAGAGATGGAGCAGCTTTAGCAAACCTTTTTTCGGTAGCGCTTTAAGTGTCTCGCCCGTAATTAAGTGATATTCGGGGGGTTTATTGGGCTTAAGCGTGTCTATAATTTGTATAAGTTCCCTAAGTATAGCCTTTTCTATTGGAAGGTTCGTTGTCAGGTCTAGCGTATTGACATTCTCTGGAAGCACTTCCACGTCGAATGGTTTGAACGTTTCTGCAAGATGATCGGCGAAAGCGTTAGCTTTTTCTTTATCTTCTTTCGCCCAGTCATCCTGGTTTCTTCTTATTGGCGCCACGTGTTTTTGGGGCTTTGGAAGACTTTTAACAGCTCTCTATATGGAGTAATTGGTATCTCAGCAGTGAACACTGGAGGCACAATCTTTCAAAAGTCTGTGCAACTACTAGCGCACGCCGACGATATCGACATAATTGTGAGAACTCAGCGGGCTGCCACCGGTGGGTTCACTAGTATTGAAATGGAAGTTGCCAAAATGGGTAGAGCTGTAAATGACGGCAAACCAAGTACATATATACTATCAACAAGAAGGGACACACACCATCGAGCAATTGGACAGAACATCACATCCGACAGCTTTTATTGGAGAACTGGGGAGGCTCCATATAAGAGCTTGATCATCCCAGTCCTACCTTATAGCGCTGAAGCGTGGATATATCGAAGCATGGAAAGGGGACGAAAATATCCTCGGTCGTTTAAAGAGAAAACTCCTTGGAAAAATATTCGGCCCCGCTTGCGTTGACGGCCTTTAGAGGAGAAGATTCAACGACGAATATACGAGCTGTACAGCGACATCGACCTATTTGGAAAACTGCGCATCAGTCGCCTTAGGTGGCTAGGACACGTAGAGCGAATGAACACCAATGGTCCGACCCGAAGAGTTTTGGAATCTAACCCGTAGGGACAACGCAGTAGGTGACACATACAAGACGAATTGGACCTCAACCGACTTGGAGTGCGCAACTGAGGACAGTTAGCTAAAGACCGGGCTAACAGGCGAGTGGCGAGGTTTCTTAGTTGAGGCCCAAGTTCACCCCGAACTGTAGCGCCACCTAAGTGAGTATGTGCTAAATCTCTACTTGGTGGTGGAATCATGAGACGAAAATAGCAGTACAAAACAAAAGTCCAGCCTTTGAAATTGGGACTATGTACAGTGGATATAGCAAAACTGAGAAAGTGCGTCTTGAGTTGAGATGAACATTGTAAAAAAGCTATAAACAGAAGACCTGTGATAGCAGTAGGGACATTGTATCGGAACTTTGAAGAGATACTTGCCCAACTTATAAGCAGGCGACAAGCAGTAGAAGAAGCGCAACGTATAAGGGCGGATAAACGAGATACCACTTCTAAGATTGCGGCACAGCCGAGAAGCAGCTCGCAAGAGATTCAATCGCTGAAAAAGTTTGAAGATGAGCAGGGAACCTACTAACAACGACATTTTCAATAGATGGAAAGAATATTTTAACGCGTTACTAAACGAAGAATTTTCACGCAGCAACATTACATCGGCTGTCGTATACAAAGAGGAATGACCAGATTTTGCAGAAGGTGAAGCTAGCGAAACGGTTAAAAGAATGAGCCGATGGCGTGCAGCCGGACCAGATAAGGTATCCTCTAAAGTGTGGGCGACAATCGGAAATCTTAGGTTTAAGCGGCACGCTATTTTGTAAAATTAAATGACGTGTTCGACCGACAACCAGTTAAGGGAGATCTTCTTATTCTACTTTCGCAAGGCGACACAAGGAATCACATACCCAAAAGACGAGTCAAAAGACAGTCGGTCTTCAAAGTCATCCAGTGCGTGTTGTACAAAAGACGGCTTCAACGGAAAATGACTTTGAGAATGCAGCCCATGAAATGAAGTTCAAGGGAACGGTACTTTGCGCTAGGGCACTTCTCCTTCATTAGGATCGCGGCGAAGGAATCCCATATACGGATCAAAAGCGGCGTTTGCGATTCTAATTAGCCTAAGCGAGTTGGTGCATGCATCCCTTTAGAGCTACTACGACGTATTCGGAGTTCATTTCCAAAGCAAGGTCTATGGTTACGTCGGGGAACTGGAATAAGAATGGCGGCGTAAGAAACCCGCCAAACAACTCCTGGAGGAGCAGATATTACCGCAATCCAAGAAGTGCGGTGCGATGAGTCTGGCAAAAAGCAGGTTAGAAAATATGACACCTAATACGGCGTCTGCCACAAAGAAGATATTTTCTACCGTATTATGTGAGCGTCTGAAACTGTTTATGGTTGGAGAGGCCACCATCGCTCAAATATTCACAATACGGCAGATTTTGGAAAAGGTCCGGGAATTCCAGATCAACATTCAGCATCTATATGTCAAGTTTAAAGATTCATTTGAGAGCGTGCGTAGTCTTCAAAACACATCAGGTTATTTAGGATGACTATGGAGAATTCTCGCTGCTCCATCAATATTGGTAATGAACTAACGAAAAATGTCAAGAAAGGATCTAGAGAAGGCGACGCGCTATCAGAATTTTGCAAATCTCACTGGCCAGAAAAAAAGGGCTCATGCTCTTTTGTAAGTCTATACAAAGTCGGTACGTATGCGAAGGAAATTGACGAGCATTGCGAGCCGTCAATGAAGGTTTCTGGTAAACGAGGGCAAAACAAGGTAAAGGGTCTTTCATTAAGCGCTTTATTTCTCTAATTTTAAATAAAACAAAGTGTGTGTGAGATATCATCGAAATTTTTTATTCGTTTGAAAGGCCTATCGATGCCATTATGTATGGACTATAACATCGTTCAAATGTCCGCCGCGGCTTTTCTGGGTGGCGCGCATGGGTTGTGTTGTGTTGTGTTGGCTTTGAGGGTCGCTGTGATTTGTGGTTTATTAGCACAGACCTGCAACTTCAGAAAAGCGCACAAGAAAAAGTGTAAAAGGGGGCAAATCGCACGTTCTCGGTGGCCAGTTCACATCACCTCCACGTGAGATGACCATGCTCTCGAATTGCTCGTGCAGAATTTCTAATGTGGCATGAGCTGTGTGGCAGGTAGCGTCGTCCTGTTGAAACCACATGTCGTTGGTGTCCATATCATCCAATTCAGGCCAAAAGAAGTTGGTAATCATCGACCTATAGCGCTTGCCGTTGACGGTAATGGCCTGGCCTACGTCGTTATCAAAGAAATATGGACCGTTGACGCCGCCAACTCAAATTCAGCGACTTTTTCGGGATGTATTGAACGCTCTTGGATCTCATGTAGATTGGTATCGTCCCAAATTCGACAATTTTGTTTGTTGATGTACTCATTCATCCAGAAATGGGCCTAATCGTTGAAGATGATTTTTCGATGAAAATTAGGGTCAGTTTCTAACTGCCCCAGAGCCCATTCAGCGAAAAGACGTCGTTATCTATGGTCGTTTACCTTCAGGTCCTGGGTCAGTTGAATTTTGTACGGGTGCAGGCTCAAGTCACGATGCAGAATTCCTCAAGTTGTGGTCTGCGAAAAGCCGAGTTCTTGTGAGTGACGCCAAATCGACTGCTTCGGATTCTCCTGCCTCTAACGGACAGCGAAGCCGTTTTCGGTAGGTCTTGCGTTTCGTCGACGTACGGGTGTTGGCTTATCGTTTACTGAACCAGTAGACTTAAATTTATCCACCACACTGCGAATAGTTCTCTCGGTATGATGAAGATGGCGACCGTAAAATTGGCGAAGAGCGCGGAACGTTGCCGAGCAGAACACCCATTTTGATAAAACAATTTTATCATTTGCACGTGTTGTTGAACGCTATATCAGTGCATGGTGATTTGGCAAAACAAACTGAATAAATGACCGCCAATTTGACAGATGTAGCATCAACAATATGGCCGCTATCAACTGTCAAAGTTCGGTCCCTATTGGAGGACCCTGTACATCCTGTCATCAGAAAAGTACGCACACTATCGACTGCTTAGCCAGGACGTCATCATTGGCAATTATAACTTTGATGTAGTAAAAGAATTGGTCTACTTAGGCCATAGTTACAAGCAGCAACAACATCAGCGCAGAAGCACGACGCAGAATTACTCTGGGTAATTGCTGTTTCTTTGGCTCTGAAGGCAATTGAGTAACATAGACCCCTCCCATGAGATGAAACTGATTTTATTCAAGTCCCTAATCATCCTGATAGTCCTCTATGGTGCAAAATCTCGGAGCTTGTCGGAAGCGGATGAAGCAACACTTGGTCGTTTCGAGAGAAAGATATTAGGTGTTATTTTCGGTCCCGTTTGCATTGACTGGGAACAAGTGAAGAGAATCAACTACGAACTGTAGAGCTATATCAGTTGAGTCATGCGCCTACGAATCTAACGTCTGAGATGGCTGAGCCATGTTGGACACCATAAATCCGGCCCCAAGAATCTTCGAATTATTCCCGATGGACGGCGTAGCAGAGAACTATTGCATTTAATTTGTGCGGCAGATGGTGAGAGATCGGGCCAGCTGGAGAGGCTTCTTGGTTGAGACTCAGAGAGAAAATCGGAGGAATCGACGTTGAATACGCTCGATTTGGGAAACATGAACCCGGTGAAAGAGGGACCAAGCTTATCTGGCATACTCAAGCAGGAACCGAACAAAGGTAATATAGAGAGATCTGGTTACATACGGGTTGGAGAATAAAGCCAAGTGAGTTGGCTTTGAGGATCATCTAATCGATATGCGAACGGAAATTAAGCTCTCAGTCGAATAGCATGCGAAGGTTTTGAACAACTGAATCAGGGGAATTGGTTGAATTGGAGATAATAAAATCGGGGAGGAAACGGGTTGCATTTACGTGAGAAGGTTATAGATTGACATTTGGTTATATTAAATTCTAAGCAGTTTTTGAGGCACCAGATTGAAAACCGATCAAGGTCTTCTTGAAGAAGGGCAGAGTCATGGGGAGAGGAAATAGTTTTAAAAAATTTTGTGTCGTCAAGCGTAAAGGGAGAGGGAGCAGTGTTAAATGACGCCCTTAACATCGTTGATAGTAAGAATGAAGAGAAGAGGGCCAAGATGACTGCCTTGTGGAACTCCAGATGAGGCTAGGAATGAAACAGAAAGGGCGGACCTAAACCGAACACTATAATATCGGTTTATCAGTTAAGAAGAAATCCATTTTAATAAGAGAGGCTCAAAGCCGAGAGCAGACAATTTGAAGAGGATCAATTGATGAGATATCTTATCAAACGCTTTAGTGAAATCAGTTGCGATAACATCGATTTCTTTGCCATTTTCTAAGGCTGAGAGAGCAAAAGATACAAATTCAACTAGATTTGTGGTAGTTGACCTCCCTTTTAGAAAACCATGTTGTCGGGGTGAAATAAAAGACTTGCATTTGAAGCTTAAGGCTTCGTATAAAATGCTTTCAAAGAGTTTAGGTATATGAGAGAGTTTAGCAATGGGACGATAATTGGTAACTTCATGCTTAAATCCCTTTTTGTGTATCGGGATTATAAAACAGGTCTTCCAAATCTGGGGAAATTCTCCCTGTGTAAGGGATAGACGAAAAATGTAGGAAAGGGGTAGAGACAGGTTGGAAGAGCATTTTTTAAGAAACACGGCGGGGAGTCCGTCTGGGCCAGATACAAATTCATCTTTAAGATTTAGAATATTTCTTCAATAACTGCAGGATCGAAATTTTGAGTGAGAAAGGGACTAATGGAGAAATTTGGTAAATCATTGAAGTAAGAGGGATCTGGTACGAAGGAGTTGTTGGCAAATGATTGTTTAAAAAATGCAGCAAAAAAGTTGGCGATGGTAGGAGGATCACTTGAAGATTTGGTTTCGAAAGCGAGGGAGGAAGGATAACCATCAGTCTTACTTTTGCATTTGACAAATTGAAAAAAGGACCTGGGGGTCATTTACGAGATTGGTTTGCGCACTATTCAGGTAGCGCTGATAGCGAGAGCTATACAGTTCAATGAAATGAAGATATATGGTATACCTAAATATTTTGAATAGTCGGAAGAAAAGTGGGTGCGAAGGAATACCGCCTATAAGTTGTTTCTTTTGTTTCGTAGATAGCGGAGTCTATGATTATACCAAGGAGGGGATGTAGAAGAAGTTTTATGGCGGGAATAAGACACATAAAGGGAGATGGAAAAAATGGAGAGGACAGCGACCAGAGAATTTACGGAAATTAGCTTTGTGAAAATTGTAAGAAAATAGAACTGCGGGGAATTCGACTGGAGGGGAGAGTTGTGGAAAAATGAGAGAAGAAGTGGAGGATGAAAGTTATCAATAGTTGAAAGAGATAGGGGACACCACGATACTGGAGCGTTGATGGGATCAGTTGTAAAGATAAGGTCTAATTGCCTTTCCCTATAGTTGCAAACGCCGCTGACTTGGCATATACTAGAGTCTGTTAGCATTCCTTAGTAGAAATGAGATTGGAAGCGATGAAAAAAGATAGGTCTTCAGATGGAGTCCACTCCTGCTGAGGCAGATTAAAATCGCCGAAGATAATGATATCATCAAGCGAGACTGATAAGTCGATCAAATTGTCAATTGCTGCAATAGCAAGTTGGTAGGATTCGATAGGTTGCGACGGAAGAATGTAACAACACATAACATACAAGCATCTACGAGTAAGTGTTATTTTAACCGGCACAAAGTCGAGCTTAGGAGAAGATGAAGTTGCAATGAAAGAGGAGTCCAGGCTGTTGTGAATAGCCGGTAGGACACTTCGACAAAGAGATTCAATCTAGGGGGGTGTGCGATGAAGGCCCGCCTAGACGTTTTCGCTAGCATGTATAATACATGGTTAAGCGAAGGAATATTTCGGGAACAATGGAAATACCAACGGTTGGTATTATTACCAAAAGGAAATAAACCGCCGGAGGAGCCCTCATCTTATCGGCTGCTCTGTATGCTGGGACGCTATGGGCAAAATATTAGAGCGAATTATATGCAACAGACTACAGCCTATCATTGAAGCCAATGATGGACTCGCGGAATATCAATACGGCTTTTGAAAGGGCCTATCGACAATCGACGCGATTGAAGTCATAATAGACAAAGCCCAATAGGCCATAGAAGGTAGACGATGGAAAAGAGGCAGTAAAAATACTTCGCCGTGGTTACACTTGGCGTGAAAAATGCTTTTAACTCGGCGAACTGGTCGCGTATTTTACAATGCCTCGAAAGATTAAATGTACCACAGTACATATTAAGATTGATCAGGAGCTACTTTACCGATAGGTTGCTCCTCTACGACTCCGACGACGGGAAGACAGGGGGCGTGCCCCAAGGATCAGTGTTAGGTCCCTTACTGTGAATGTGATGTATGACGACAGTCTACGACTCCTAGCCCCCAGGGAAACCGCCATTATAGGTTTCGCGGACGATATTGCTGTTGTAGTCATGGCGAAACGACTTGAAGAAATCGAGTTGAAGCAATATTACTGATAAAAAACTGGCTACGCGATATGAGTTTAGACCTCGCGGAACATAAAACGGAATCCGTTCTCATTACGAGTGGAAGAGTGCTAGAGACGATAACTATAAAAGTCAGAGAGCACACAATTATTTCCAGCCCATTTATAAAATACCTGGGAGTGATGATTGATGATCGGCTTAATTTCAAGCATCACCTCGCACACGCTTGCAAGAAATCGTCGCAAGCGATAGGCGTTCTTTCGAAACTCATGTCGAATATCGGCGGCCCGAAACAAGGCAAACGATTAATGCTTGCCAGAATTGTAGCCTCAATACAGCTGTGCGGGGCACAAATATGGTCTGACGTCACGAATAAAAAGACACACATGAAGGGATTCAAATTTGTGTACAAATTATGATAACTCGCAGTGCATTTCGAACGGTATCCCACGACGCGATATTGGTACTATCCTCTATGGTACCAATCGATATCCTAGCTTTAGAAGCTAGACGACTTTATGAAAATCGCGTGCACATCGGGCCATCCATAAATCAAGCGAAGAAATTCGAAAGAGGCTGCAGTATAAAAGCGTGGCAACAACAATGGAACAAGTCCCAAAAAGGGAGATGGACGTACCGATTAATCCCAAAGATTTAAAGTTGGGTAAAACGAAAACACGGCGAACTGAGTTACTATCTTACTTGACGGGTCACGGTTGATTCCGGGAATATCTAAATATTCAAGCGAAACCGTGTTTCGAGTCCGTCCTGTCCTCGCTGCGTAAACGCGGTAGAGAACGTAGAGCACGTTTTCTTCGACTGTGCGCGGTATGCAAACGAAAGAGCTATATTGTGTGAAGGATTTGGTGAACGGCCAAGACCGGAAAACATAGTTCAATATATGAATGTTGAAATCTGAAGATCTTTGGGCTGCCGTAAACCATGCACCAGTACGAATAATGTGCGATCTAAGGAATTTAGAACAGTAACGGAACGCGAATTCGCTAAGCACCCCGTGACGAAGCAAGAAGCTCAAATCCGCCAATCGCGAAGTAATACTTAGCGGTAGTTCCGCGGGGGAATAAACGGAAAGATTCCACGGGAGGTGGTTTTAGTCAGTAAGAATCTGACACTACCAATGGACGTTGGACCATTGGTGCCTATGCAAGGTTTCCACCTTCACACGCAAAAAAAAGGGGTGTATGCGATCATCATCGCGAAAACATTAAAAGAAAGGGGGAATAACTCCTGGTTTTTAACGTTCTGGTAATAGAAGGTGAGAGGGAGGTTTTTGCATGACTTTTTAGGGTCGAAAAAATTTATCGTGGTCAAGTCGACTGTGTTGGAGGTGTGAGACTCTTTTAGAATGTACATAGTGGCGAAGAGATCGTCTGCAACTTTTTGGGGAGGCGTACTGAAAATCTCGCCATACTTTATATAAAGTTTCCTGAGACTGGTAACGTCGGTAGGGAGGCCTTCCTGCTGCATAGAAACCATGACGCTTGTTTTTGTTTTACCCTCGTAGTACACCGAGTCGGATTTATCGTGCAGATAAGCGAGATATATGTGTATATATATTCTCATATATCTTTTTATCTTTAAGCCTAGAGAGCGCACAGCGACATTCGGTGGTATCGCTGCGTTAATTTAACAGTAGATGTAGATGTAGATGCTCAACGGGGACAATCTTTGGACATGAGTAATTATAAAAAAAAAACTCCTGGTAAATTTCTTTTGAATAAAAACATTTATTCTACTATTATAATAAAATAATAATAAAATATATATATAAAAAAATATTTTGTTCGTCTTCATTACAATAGGTACGTTTAAACATATACTTTTGCTTTTCTTCTTCTTTTAATTTTTATTTCATTCATTTCTACGCTCTTGTCTACTTGTAAAAAAAAAATTGAAATACATATGTGTATGATTGTATATTGTTCGGCAAGATAAAAACATTATTATCCTTAAAAACTATTAAAAAAAAAAATAATAATAATAATAATAAAAATAATCTTACTAAAAACTAAGAAACGTTCAATTTCAGATTGTATCTACTCGTAACAAACAAAGGTTTTTCAACATAGCAAAATTTTCATTTTTCATTAAAAATATAAGTAACATTAATAAAAAAAAAAAAAAACAGAAAATACCAACTAGATGGAAACGTTCTCGTTTTTGTTCTTGCAAAGGATTGTAAAAAAATAGAGAGATAGAGAGAGAGAGAGTTAAAATAAAAAAACATATATTCAGCAGGCAAAAAGGAAAATCTAAATCTACAAAAAAATAAGAAAAAACATATTTTCTTCCTTTTTTTTTTAAATTAAGTAAAGAACATTAAATACTAGGGAAAATATCGTATTTAAAAAAATAAAAAAATTAAGTATTTTTTGTAATTTTAAATTACGGAAGATGCATTTATTCTTTTCGTTTAACTTATAAATAATTTTGTGTTTTTTTATATAATTTTTTGTTTTGCTGTTTGGAATGTTATCGAATTGGAGTTCCTTTTTTTTCGTTTTGTTTTTGTTTTTAATATTTACAAATTTACTAAAATTAGTATTTTCCTTTCATTTTTAAAATCACATGATGTTTAAGTTTATTATAAAAAGTTTATTAAATTTTTCATCAACATTTAAATGTAAATTTGTTGATTGTAGTTTGTTTTGTTTTGTTTTTTTTTTGTGTTTGACAGCAATTCCACTTCGCATTCATCTAGTGTCCATCTCAATTAAATTAAATCTAAGTATTTAGAATTGTTATTGCTTTTTGTGTCGACTTTAAAGTTAAGTTAAAAAATAAAAAAAAAAAAAAAACGAAAAAGTAAGCTTCACTTTATGACAGTTATGTTCGTAAATAGTTATTTTGTTTTGTTTGTTTTTTTTTTTGTGAAATAGAGAATTTTGTTGAGATCTCTCGATTTGTAGAAGAAGAAACAATGTGTTTGTTGTTTGTTTGTTTTTTTTTTTTTCAATTCGAATATGAAGAAAATGTTTAAATTGTTTTTATTTAAACGAAAATTACACGCCAAACATAACATTAGAATTGTCGTTTTTATTTTTTTTATAAGAGAATTTAATAAAAATAGAGTTTTTTTAAATTTAAGAGTATTACAAAAATTAAGTTTCTAGAAAATTTGTTTTGTTTATTGAAAATTAAATTACAGAAGAGAAAAAAAAATTTACTTACGAGTATATATAATAATATTTAACGATTAACAATTTTTTTTTTTTTGAATCTTAGAAACTAATTTGTATTTTATTTTTTTTCTAAAAAAAGTGTTCTCAATTGGGTTGTTTTCCATTCTTTTTTTTTCTGATTTCTTATCCTTTGTTTTTACACTTAACACTACGCACTAATTTTTTTTTAAAGAAAGTAATCTCTCGGCAAATATTTATTTTCTGTCTTACAACTGTTTTTCTTTTGATACTTAAGACAAAAAATATTTATTAAATAAAAAAAAAAAATAAACAAAGAAACGTAAGAAAAAAAATCTTTCTTTAAAAGTTTCGTTAACTTTTTTTCATCAATTAAACTTAAGAGTATATATGAATGTACGTTGTAACAAACGTACAGCAAAATATATTATTATCTATCAAAAAAAAAAAAATGTTTCTGTAGAATTTTTCTTTAAATTAAAATATCTATATACTTTTTTGTTGTCTTAATTAGAGAAAAAAAAAACTTGTATAGTTTTGTTGTTTTCTTGTGATACGTCCGGGGGGTTGATTTGATTTATTTTTTTATTTGCTGTTGCTGTTTTGTATACAAGTCATGGCTTTGCATCAATGATTGGGAAGCTCGGTCAGGGTTATGTCGTATAGGTCATCTTCAACTTGTTGCACTTCTAGCAGGAATATATCTTCGTTGCAGTAATATGACAGCATATCGTCATCAATTTTCGCAGTAATCCTGTAAAGATACAAACAACAAAATAATTATAAGATGAGTAAGAGATTTTGGTTAGGTACACGCGCTATAGATACATATTTGTTTTTTTCTTATAAATTGTATATAAGAGATAACCTGTTGTTATTATTATTTCTTTTATTTTTGTGTTTTTTGGAAAGATATAAGAATTGAATTGAATGCAAAAAATACATATACTGCATTTGAATAAATTGAAAGGTTGATACATATTCTTTTGTGTGGCGGTTTTGTTTAATTTTTTTTTTTGAGGGAATTTGCATAAAATTCACATAAAGACAAAATGACAATATTTGTTCCAATCAGACAGGTGAATTAATTGCAAGAAATATATATATTTTTTTAATATCTCCATTCGGATACGGATGGTAATAAATTCTATAAGAAATTGTTAAAATATTGAAAATAAGAGGACAAATCTGATAATGACAATAATAATGCTGGTCAATTTGTTATGCTTAAATCTTGTTGGTGACAAATGCTTATAGTCTACGGGTGGAATTGTACCTTGAATGGCATGCCGAAAATTTTTGGTTGAACTAAAGTTCAGCGCATGTAGACAGTTTATTTTTGAAATGAAGAACAAATTAGCAAGAAAGTTAGTTCGTTCTGCGCGTTGCCAAGGCAATAATTTGCTATCGTCTATACGACTACACCTGCTCCATGTTTTGTGAAAGCATATTGGCCTAAGTAGCCAAGCTAAGGAATAAAATCTAAATATTTGAGAAAACGAGGGAGGGCTAAACCAGATGGACTATTTCATTTGATTATAATTCCAACGACAGGTCGAAATACGATAGAATTTCTTGCTTTATCTGAACCATCTGCGATCTGGTAGATAGCTCAGTAATTGAAGTCGATTTCGAACAGGATTCTAGTATTTATTAGGTTAGGGTAAGCTGGAGGAGTGGTTTCCGCCAAAGAAGGAACAAACCTAGAGGAAAACCTAGTAGTCCTACTCTGCTCCTCCACACGTTATATAGAGTAGTGGATATTTATATTTGAGAACAGTTTAATCCCTGAATAAATCCTTTTTCGTTAAATACCAGCACAACTATCGCTGTAGAATTTTTTTTTTTTTTTTTTTTTAACTTGGCAATGCTGAGCATCTACAACACATAATGGGAGAGTAGAAAAATCTCATTTAGGTGGATCCTATTGGTATTTCCTACTATCAAGAAATGGCTTCCTGCATTGTGTTCGTTTCCTGCGAGTCAACAGGAGTTTTCCGGTCGTTTTTAATCCATTTTAGGCCAGATTAGCCGTGACGATAAACATGTATCTAAAAAGTTTTACCTATGCTTTGCGTGTCGAAAGGCAAGGTGGAGTTTTTGGCGATCAGCCGTCTAATAGCCTCTTATACTTGTATAAGTGTTTGTCTGCTTTCTATGACATCAGTTTGACTTGGAGTTTCGCAAGGAGATACTTTGATACTGGCATTAATCTCGTTTTAGGACTCACGGATTTTAGATGAACAATTTCAATCTTATAATAACTTTTAAGGTTACCTAAGCGTCAATGAAAGCCATAAGGATCCTATTGATTACCAGCAATGCCCACACTTTTTAAATGGGGCAGCAGAGTATACGAGTAAAATACACGAAAAAGTGGATGAAAATCTGCAAACTAGATACTCAAGTCATGTTTACTGTAAAACATATTTAGAAAATATTTTGCTGATGTTGATTGACAAACGCGTATGACACTTCTCATCATATTTCATCGACGACTGGTAATGATTCCATTACATCTTCTGTGGAACTATGAACAAAAACCTTTTCAATTTGATTTCTTTAAACTCGTTTAAACCAGGTTTTTAGTGTTTCTTCAGCCATGAAGTTTTCGTTGTGGAGTTATGTGTATGAGAAGTATTGGATCTAGGTCCTAAATGGCTACAGGAACCTGTCCTGGTGAGTGGTCATTCCTATCGTCAATGAAGGTTTAATTTTTCTATGAAGCCGAAAGCGTATTTACCACTAAAGAGTTTGAAATTTTTCTTAACTCCAAAATCTTCGTAAATCCATACGCAAGTAGATCTGGATCGGCCTTCCAGGTTGGGGGTCGTATCGCCGGGGTAACTACCCGGCCATGAACAAATAATCTAAGTTACTAAGCAACAACAAGCCTAGGATGCAGACGGATTTACTGTTAACAACCCCTGCAAACGAAATAGGGACAACGAACTTCGGTTCTATACGTGGAATATTAAGTTCTTAATAGGTCACGTGCAGCCAAACAACTAGCGCAGGCCGTGGACTGCTGCAAAACAGATGTTACCGCCATGCGATGGGATTGGGCCGCTCAAAAAGAGTATGAAAAAGTGCGACGTTTACTTGTTATTCGCGGAAAAAGCAGCGCCTATTTGGATGCGTATTTGCTGTTAGAGGCATGTTATCGAGCGCCTCTTACTTAACAATCCGTATTAGGGCTAAATATGCCAAAAATAGCTAGAGGAGAAAGATGACAAGATCAAACATAACGTCAGACGCCAAAATCGCCAAATCCTTTTTTGATAGACTCTCTCTTGAATCTCATCCTTCGCTTCGAAGACCAGCGACAACATTGCCAAAAAACAATTAGAGATACCGCCTCTAATCGACTGGGTTTCACTCGTCCACCACAAAGAAGCCGATCCTTTGACGACGAATGTGGGCAAGCACATGCAGCAAGCAAGAGCACGGCCTGACTGCCGAGCTCTTCAAAGCGGTGATTTGGTAAGGAGCGTACACCAACTCATCTGATTGGTCCAGTTTGGCTTTAGGCCAGGATAGTCAACCATCGACCAAATATTCAAACTACGGCAGATCTTGTAAAAATCCCATGAGTTCCGAATCGATACAACCCCCCCCCCCCCCCCCCCCTATTCATTGATTTTAAGGCCGCGTATGGCAGCATTCTTGGCATCCCTGTAAATCGTGTCCGTTTGTGCAGGTAACGATGGAGAATGTACGCTGCTCCATCAAAGTCGGTAAAGAACTCACCGAGACCTTCGATGCCGAAAAAGAATTTAGACAAGGATTGGACAAGTATTCAGACGGAAGCGGCTAAGATGGTTTCAACGGTCCATGAGGTCAATACCAAGTATATGCTGTCAACAAGCAAAGATACCCAATACCGACGTCTCAGGCGGAACCTCCGAGTTCTGTCACCCTCAACAGATATAACTTTGAGATTGTCAATGACTTTGTCTACCTAGCATAGCTTCTGTTATTACTTAGGATATCGACACCGCCGCTGACACCAAAGGAATCGCTGCTTCTTTGTGTTAAGAAGGCAATGGACCAGCAAACAAAAGTTACCCTATATAAGACTTTAATAATCTCAGTCCTGTTCTATGGCGTAGAGGTATGAACTTTGATAAAAATGGATAAGGGTGCTTATGGCTGTTTTGAGAGAGAAATTCTTTGAGTGATTTTCGGTCCCGGAGGAGGAGATACAACTCTTATTTTTGAAAATGTCACTTCTTCTAAAAATTAAAAAAAAAAAACACATACCAATGAAAGTTTCTTCATGCATGAGACGGAAACTGCATAGTGAAGACCTATACAAATTAACAGTGGGGGCTGAGTTGCTCAATCATCCCAGTTATGCTGTATGGTCCCTTTTATTTTGCCGGGATCCTGAAGGAACTAGTCCAACGTGAAACATCGTGAAGCGACATCGACATAATTAGTTGACCAATTGCGCGTCGGACATGTTAAATGGCTTGGCCAGTTTGAGCGAAAAGACTTAAACTTTCCGGGTCCGCACCACAGAACCATCAAAGTCGAGAGAGGCCTTGCTTCAGTTCAAAGGGTACTCCAAGCTATTGGGCGTGCTCAGCTAAAAACCGGTGGTTAACTAAAATTTCTTCGTCCAGAATCATCTTCATTTGAAACTGTGCCATCACCTTAATACGGAGAACCAACGAACTAACTAACCAATGCCTCAGATTAAAGAAAAAATACACTGCCAATGGGTGTTATGGGTATGATGGGTAAAAAGCAAATGTGGCTTTCGAACAATACCACCTTATACTAGTAGGAAGACTTACTACTACCACTTCAGACCTACAAGTGGCTATTAAAAATTCCTAGTATTCTATACAGACTTCTCACTGAACAGTCATAATACTCCATAGATCAACATTAATCCTAAGAACAAACAATTAGAAATAAAATAGACCTGGCCCTAAAACTAAACCTTGTGGCACGCCTTGTTTAATGGATAAAAAATCGAAGTTCCCAAAAGCCGGAATACGCTGTTTTTTTTTCTTTTACGCACTTCATTCCATGGCCTTAGATAGGAAGGTTTCTTTAGGATTTAGTCGACAAAATGGAGTAAAATTTTGAATTGCTTTTGGTTTATTATTTTATGTCAGGTTAAATTCTGACTAACATTTATTGAGTAAGGTGATTTCGGACTTTTAGTTTTCTTCCGTAATTTCCAACGATGGCTTTAAGTTTCATGGTAATCAGGACTGAAAAATTAAATTATATCCTGTTCGGAAAGACGGCAGAATTAATGTAGAAGTTGTATCTGCTTCAAGATGCACATAGTCTCATAATTCTGTTGGCGTCATTGAGTCATGTAACAAATAACTAGACTGAATATTAAATTTAGGGCTTCCAAATCAGATATTCCCTAATTTTCTGACTCGCCAGCTGCAAAGAATGGCACTTTGACCTAAAAGATCCTTTGTACCATTTAGTCAGAACTATAGTTAGGCTATTAGGTTTTCTACCTTCCGAATGAAGTTGATAACACTACTTGAAGAGAAATTCATTAGTTCGTTGGAGCCGAATTGTTCCCTGAAGAAAATCTTTCATCTAATTCCCTTGATGTATTTAGCAGTTTCGTCTTCTTCAAGATAAAGTCGGCACTCCGAAGAGTCGACTAGATTCATTTTGTTGAGGTGATATCTTAAACCGCTGTGTCCTGTGAGCTGACCTACTAAATTTTTGATATCGTGCCGACTTAGATTTAGACATCTACCGGCATTTCTATTCAAGGGCAGGAACGCCTGTCTTAGGCCTGAGCTATTCTCCCAATATGAGATGCATCTCACTCCTAGCTATTAATAGCTAAATTGACTGCTGATTTAGAAGTGCAGCAGAAGGATTCAGGACCATTAAAGGGAATTTCTGGGCCCTTTCTGACCAGTTCGTCGGCCCTTTCATTCCCATCAGTGCTCTCGTGACCAGGAGCCCATCAAAGTTTGATTTTGTTCCTGGGGCTTAGTTTTTGGAGGTCTTGAAACAGTACATGAATGATTTTGAGCCAATTTTTTTTTTTAACAGAACCTAACACTCAAGAGGATATAACTACTCTTAAAATGCCGGAGCACGTGTTAAGTTTTTCGGAAATTGGATAGAGAGAGAAAGATGTTTGGGCTCAGTTGTTATTTCGCTCCATGGATGGCATCCAACATTTAATGGAGAGACTAAATTTTTAGTGTAAATTGGACTAGATGTTGTATTTCGGCAACCATTCATCATACGCGATATTAGTTGCCTGAAAAAAAGTATTTCGGTCACGGTTGGTATTGAACCCCGAACCATCCGTTTGGGAAGCCAATACACTACCACTTGAGCCACGACCATTTATAGGTGCTTGACTGCCCGCGTAGATATGCATGTTTCCGCGTTTGACACCAGAGTTGTAAATATGGTTGGCACATACTTGAATGGCGTGGAGTTTTGTCTGGAAAACCCTGCGATTTTTGCCCATAGCTATTGTTATATTTAGGTTTGGTCCGGGTTTTCCAGCTATTGTTATATTTAGGTTTGGTCCGGAGTGGGACTCCCGATTTCATGTTAGAACCATCCGTCTATCACTTTACGCTATTATTGTTAACCCTCTTTGCTAATGTCTTTTGAAGGCGGTCTATTACCGCGCAGATCATATCAAGTTCGGAGAGTAGGGTCCTTAGGTCCTTTAGATTGTGTTTCAACACTTCTAAGTATATATTGGTATGGCTATTTTCTGCAAGATATATCTACGAGGGTTGTTGAAAAGTTTCCGACCGCAACGTAAAGATAGCAGCACTCGTCAATAAGAGCTAGTGAATGTTAGTTATCCATCTTTTGACAGTCACTTACCGAAGTTTCAGTCATTTTGGACGCGCAGTTTTTAGTTGACAGTCGTTTGAGTGAGCCGATGTGAGTGTTTTTTTGTGAAAGTGGAAAAAATTGAGTATCGAGCATTTACCACAGTGAAATTTTGGGCAGCTGAATTTAAACGTGACCGTAAGAGCTTGGGAGATGATGAACGTTCGGGACGTCCAAAAATTGCAACCACTGACGATAACATTGCTAAAGTTCATCAAATGGTGTTGGACGACCGCCGAATTAAAGTGAGAGAGATAGTAGAGGTTATGAAAATGTCCAAAGAACGCGTTTGTTACATACTAAATCAAGATTTAGGCATGAAAAAGCTGTCCGGGCATTGGCTGTCGCGTTTGCTTACGTTAGACCAAAAACGCATTCGAATGAACATTTCCAACGCTTTGTAGGCGCAGTTTAGGCGCAATAGATCCGAGTTTTGGCGCCGAATAATTACTGTATATGAAGCTTGGATACACAATTATACGCCCGAAACAAAAATTCAGTCAAAACAGTGGAATGCAAAGGACGAGCCGGCTTCAAAAAAAGCAAAAACTGTTTTTTCGGCTGGGAAAGTGATGGCGACTGTTTTTTGGGATAGTAAAGGAGTTATCTTAATCGATTATCTTCAAAAAGGAAAAACCATTACAGGAGCATACTATGCATCATTACTTGCCAAGCTGAAGGCAGAAATTGCGGGAAAATTGCCGCATTTGCAGAAAAAGAAAATCCTGTTTCACCAAGACAACGCGCCGTCTCACACCTCAGCGGTTGCCATGGCGAAAATCCATGAATTATGGTTTGAACTGCTTGACCATCTGCCTTATTCACCAGATCTAGCCCCAAGCGACTTCTTTTTGTTCCCTCATCTAAAAACTGAGCTCGGAGGACAGAGATTTTCGTCAAATGAGGAGGCAATCACCTTCGAGAACAATTATTTTGCAGAAAAAACACCAAGTGCTATTTGGACGGGTTAGAGAGATGGGAGCATCGCTGCGAGAAGTGTGTAGGGTTACAAGGAGACTATGTAGAAAAATAAAAAAAAATTTGAGAAAAAATGTTATGTATCATTGTTTGGTCGGAAACTTTTCAGCCAACCCCCGTACTCGTATATTGAAACACGAAACATTCAGTTGTCCATAACCTCTGGCAGGCTAATGCAACAGTAAGGATTGTTTCCTTGTAAGAATTGTAATGTCAGGCAAACAAATAATTAAATTATTAACTTTCAAATTTACAATTACAATAATGAATTGTGGGGGTAGGTGGACCAAGGCATAGACTTACTTGCACTCACTGTGCTGTTTGTTTAGAATTTTTTTTTTGTTAAGCGGACATTGCAGGGTTCGCCACTCCCCGCCGAAAGGGTGCTGACGTTGAAAATCAATTACTACTAATTTTCGAAGTTGTCCGAAATTTAAACCCAGATCCTCTTGCGTAGTAGCCGACGAAATTTAGCCATTGCACCACGCCACCATAAAATAAAAATCAGGGACACAATCATTTAAAAAACACCATAAAAGTCTGAAGTAACTAAATAAAATTTGATTGTTAATTGCTTTTAATATTCGCAAATCACCATGACGTCTCAATAAGAAAAACCCCACAAAGTCAAAAAAAAAAACATTCATTTAACTTAATGTGGATTTATTGCAAATGATTTAAGAAAAAGTAAATTAAAATTAAAAAAAAAAAAATAAAAAACCATATAGCGCATTATTCCAAAATAAATTTGCAAGGATTAGGAGATTATTCATTCTCGTGCAGATGCAAAATGCGGTGATTAGGTATAATTGGTGTTTTGTGTTAAAATTTTACAAAAAAAAAACAATTTATTCCAAAAAAAAAAAATTCAACCAAATTTAGTACGTGTATCTATGTTCTTTTTTCTGTTGTATTTTTTTTTTTTTTAATTTTGTTAGTACTTACCCCTTTTTATTTGTACGATAGATATTATTTATACTTGATGTGGAGATTTTGTATTTATTTTCGATCTGCAATTAAGATAAACATAATGTTTGTTGTTGCTTTTTCCTGATTTTCTATATCTCATCTAATTTGTGCTTTTGTTTTTTGTTCATTTTATTTTCATTTAATATTCAACGAAATTTTGAAAATACTTTTAAAAGAAAAAAACATATATTTAATCTGTCTTCACAAACAAAAAAAAAAAAAACTTTTGTGCCAATAATACAAAGAAATATGAAATAAGAGAAAAAAAATTAATAACAATAAAAAATTTGCTAGCTATACTTAAATTTAAATCTCTGATTTGGAATTTAATTTTTTTTTCGTTTATATCTTTAGATACTCAATTTCTTTCGGTATCTTTTATTATTTTTGATTTTTGATTTTTTGATTTTTTTTTTTCGAACATTTTGTCTGTCTTTGTTGCTTTTCGCTTGATTACCTGCATTGTCACCTGTTCCGACAATGGTATGAAGCATTAATTATCCATCGATTCAATGTATCGAGGTTGGTTTTTGGGTGTTTATTCTTGTGTATATGTGTGTGTCAGATTGAGTGTGGCTTGTGTATGGGATGACATTGGAAGATAAAAATTCAAATGAAACGAAATGCAATTAAATGTGAGGGTTTTTTTTTTTTTTCTTTGGCTTTCGATCTTCGGTATCTGTATCTGATATATTTTGAATTGAATCAGAATAATGTCCCTGAGATGAACCTTAGAGTTGACATAGAACTGTATCATCGGGTTGAAGGAAATACAGCAAGTCAAAGTGTTGGATAATTAATTCCATTTGAACTGTTGTATTAGTTTTCTTTTTGTGAATTAGTGAATTATAGTGAAGACAGAGATGTCGTGAATAATTTATGGATTTCTCTATAGAGCTTATTTAAACACAAGTAGTAGAGGATTATGATAATTTAATGCGGGTGTGTTACAGGTTACTTTGCATTGATGATATGCATTTATGGAGACAAGATTCACAGCTTTTGTCACTGGGCGAAATTTGTATTTTCGTTTTATCTTCTGTTTTTTTTTTTTTTGAAAGATCTTGGAAGTTCAATGATGGCTACATATCAAATTATTTTGATTTAAATAGCAAAAGGGTTTTAGATTTATTAGAAGTGGTGGAACTTTTAGGGAAAATACACATATTTTAGCGTTTTAATATAGCGGCCTTTTACGATGTGAAAAACTGAATGATAGATTTAGGTTTTTAGAAATAGTACAAGGTTATGGCATCGCCGCCGGTTGTGTAATATAGTAGTGTGTGGGAGTAATCGAATAAATTTAAACCGTAAGCCACATTACAACAAATCGAAGCGAATAGAAAACAAATTAGCAGCGTCCGACCAATTTGCATCGTCGGTGGTTAAAGATATCCGCAAAGCGCTTTTGGCGTTGCTAGAAATGAGAGTTGGTTATTTTGACTTTAGTTCACAGAAAATACTCTCAAGAACTCGAAAATAGCTTGAAGATCTGGAACAACAAATGCTCAGAACTTGACCTGGTTTGTTAGTGAACTGAACTGTGACGGACAATTTTTAAGGAATCATTTATGAAAAATTTAAGCATATTCAAACTAATTAGGTCTTTGGGAAGACAACAGACAATACTTAGTATCTACGGCTCCAGTTAGACAGGATTCTTACAAGGAAAAACAGAGGGAGGATCTACAAGCCTATACTCTCCCAATATGGCATACTCGCATGTCAGAGTCAGAGTCAGAGTCAGAGTCAGAGTCAGAGTCAGAGTCAGAGTCAGAGTCAGAGTCAGAGTCAGAGTCAGAGTCAGAGTCAGAGTCAGAGTCAGAGTCAGAGTCAGAGTCAGAGTCAGAGTCAGAGTCAGAGTCAGAGTCAGAGTCAGAGTCAGAGTCAGAGTCAGAGTCAGAGTCAGAGTCAGAGTCAGAGTCAGAGTCAGAGTCAGAGTCAGAGTCAGAGTCAGAGTCAGAGTACTACGCTTATTATTCACCAAGTGCTCTTACGACTATAATAGAGAAGATCATGGACAAAGAGATCAAAGTATTGGCAAAGGATACATAGGCAGCCACGCAATAAAAAAAAACAAAGTTTAGAGACATTTTGAAAATTGAGGAAGTAATTGCTGCCGATGGACCCAACTTTTTGCTTCTCGTACAGACTTACTTAAAGCAAAATGTAGAGACCTAAAAGATCTTCTACAAGTTTTGCAGCAGCGGTCAAAGCTAGCAAGCAAGCTCAGAGAAATTTTCATTAGAAAATTAATTCAAAATATAGAACGTACCCGTAGTTACCAGCCAACTCTCTATGTCAAAGCCATCATATCCTTTCTTCTAAAACACACTTTGAGGACCTCAAAATTCACATAGAGACCTGATCTTTAATTGATCTAAGAAACTTCAATCAGATTGATTATATTACGATCGATACAGGACACAGTACACGGATCTCTAGTTTTCTTTTAGCCAAATTTTGAAAGCGCCTACTCTGATCGCCAAAACACAGACGAAGTCCTATCAGGAAAATTTGACGTCGAATGGTGGCTGCAACCACAAGAGACTGCTAGAGGTTTTCCTGATCGGGTCTCCCAAAATCCATCGAGAAGAACTGGATCGATAAAAATCCATGGGCAGACCGAAGTTTGACATTGAAAGCATCATACAAAGAGTGGTTTTTTAGAGGCTTGGTTGTTAAACTGGCAACACTGTTTCTACAATTTGACAGTTGAAAGTTGATTTATGATTAGTACGTTTTGCGATGAATAGATTAACGCCAGAACAACATGCAAATTGTGCAAACTTATTTTGAAAACCATGGTTCGGTTCGTCAAACTTATCGTACGCTACTTCCATATTACGGTCGACATAATCGTCCGTCTGACCAAGTTATTCGGAACACGATGAATGGTTTTCACACCACGTAAAATCTAGTGGATAATACGCATCACCAAGGATGACAAACAGTGCGAACAGAAGAAGTTATTGCCGTTAAGGAGAATCCGAATGAGTCGATTCGCCACCGTGCACAGCAACTAGAGCTATGACCATCCACTTTGTGGAAGATTTTGCGGAAAGATCTTGGCTTAAAAGCTTATAAGATCCAGCTTGTGCAGGAGTTGAAACCGCGTGACCATTATACGCGTCGTAGGTTCGGTGAATGGGCCGAAAACATGATTCAGCTTGATCCTAATTTTTCCTCCGGTGAGGCCCGTTTTTGGTTAAATGGATATGTAAACAAGCAAAATTGCCGAATTTGGAGTGGAAAAACCCAGAAGCTTTCATCCAGACGCCCTTACAACCGTTAAAACTCACTGTTTGGTGTGCTTTATGGGCTGGTGGAATCATTGGCCCATATTTCTTTAAGGACGATGCCGGCCAGAATGTTACCGTCAATGGATAGCGCTATAGAAACATGGAGAGCGCTATAGAAACTGAGTTCTTCGTTTCTCAGTTGAATGGCATTGACGTGACAGAGCTTTGGTTTCAACAAGATGGCGCAATATGCCACACGGCGCGCGGCACCATCAATTTATTGCGGAAATATTTGCTGAGCGCATAATTTCGCGTAATAGACCTGTAAACTGGCCTCCACGACCCTGTGATCTCATACCTTTAGATTACTTTCTTTGGGGGTATATGAAGTCACTAGTCTATGCCGATAAACCAGAGACATTGAAAGATTTTGAAGTCAACATTCGCCGTGTTATTGCTGATATGGGTCCGTATGTTGCTCGATAAAGTTGTCGAAAATTGGACTTCACGATTGCGCTTCATTCAAGCTAGCACATATGTCCGATATCATATATAAGCACTAATAGCATACAATCATCTATTAAATAAAGCTAATACCATAGACATTAACATTAGTTTCAAGTGTTTTATTTCATATTGAATTTGTATAATTCTAAAAAAACAACCTTTATGCTAAACATATGGAAGCTGGGCATCGTTTGACCATTCTTCAAGAATATCCCATGAACTGTGATAATTAAAGACGTATCTATATTTTGAATAAAGTATCTTTGTATTCTGGTCTGCCAGGTCACTGGCAAATTTTTGTAAAAGCTCAAGAAATTTAAATCGACAAACTCATAGGTTGTTTAACAATTTTTAGGCTACATATTTCATGTTCAGAGTCATCTCCATTTTTACCATCGTTGTAAAACTCGTCCGTCTGTATAGATTAACTGAACACCACCAAGATCCTTGATGGAAAAGTATTATAGAATGTCGAGAAAAGAAAAATTTGGGCGAAATTCATAGGCCGATATATTAAAGGCACAACATTTTAGAATGTCTGTACAACTCCTCGCATATGCTTATGATATTTATCTCCTGGAAAGAAAGCAACGAGCTGTCGATGACACAGCGACTGAAAGAAAATCAGAAGAGCTGGCTTCAAGAACAAGCAAGGGGAATTCTTGTACAAGGAAGTACACCCAAGGTTCGAATAGTACGCCACGACAGAAAGCTAAAATCATGAGATTTGAAACGACTTTATCTTGTTGATTTCTAGAGCCTCAAGGAGTAGTCCTTCTCATGGGCATCCAACGCGTATGACGCGGGAGCACGAATTTAAGATAAAAGCTCCATTTGGAACAATGAGTTGTACGGAATATTCACATCGCCTTATCTGAAGAATACGCATACACTGGTTTAGGTAGCTTGAACATATTGAGTGAATAAACACGAACAAATCCCAATCTGGACCTAATCACCGCGGTGGTATACGACACTGCATGTGATTACCGCAAAATCGCTTGAAAGAAATGCTGGCCCATTGGTCCGCCCGGGTTCACTCCAAACCACAGCGCAACCTTAAGTCAATACGTAATCAAATTGATGTCCATGCCTTTGAAGCATTACTGGGCTAAATTTTATATAATATTCTCATTTACCACCCCATCGGCTCAGAGAGTTTATTGCAAAAAAGATTGCTCTTCTTTCTGCAAAACAAAAGAGTTGAGATGCGAACTGGGTTTTCTTATTGATCATCGTCCAATCAAAAACAGCTAATTTGGGCTAGTTTCTTTGCAAAGTCATAACAAACAAAAAAGGTCTCGACATGAAGAGAGGAAATATCTATTCAAGATACGTTGACCGTGGCTTAAATGAACATAATTATGAGTAAATAACATACGCGAGTGTAGGTGCCTTTTGTTTGAAATTTTCGCTTTGTCTTGTTTACCTTAAGCCTCCAGTCTTAGAGAGACAAGGATCAGATCTTGATTAAGCTGTCACCTTGCTATGTTTCATTCAAAAACTACACAAAACCTAATTCAGAATTCATCAAATTCAGAAAAAAAAAAAAAAAAAACCAAATTGGCGTCAATGTTATTCGCCAAACAAATACGGAAGACATAATCGACGTAATTGGACACAAACTATACCTTTTGCGTCACTTAATAAACACAGAAACCGAATTAAATATTAACAAAACAATAAAATCGATTTTCTTAGAAAAAAAAACACACACACATACACAAAAATACACATAAATTAACATTTTAATGTAAAATAAAACATAATTATTATTTTATCGTTTTTTAATATATGTGGTTTCTTCTTTTTATGATTAAGGTTAGAATACAAGTAAGAATGAAGGAGAGCGAGTAGGACCATAATTCTCTTTGTTTTAATATTATTTTTTTGATTTTTGTTTTAAACATTTTAATTCCGCTACCCTTAAGGAAATTAATATTAAAATTACAAAACAAAAAAAAAAAAAAAACGAAAAAAAATATCAATGACAAAAGAAATGAATGATTTTGTTGGTCTTATGGTGAATGGTGATGAATTTAAAAATTAAAAGGGAAATTATATATAAATTCTTAATTGCATTAAGCGTTACGATTATTCGTTTCGGTTTAATTGAAGCACTAATTGCATTAATTACACACACAGTACATTCCTCCCTTTCATGCGGATTTTTTCTTTTGAGTGAGAACTCATAAAACTTTTAGTTAATGTTACAATTAAAATAAAAAGAAAAAAAAACAACTCTTTGTTGGTAAATGTATTTAAAATAAATGCTCACACATTTTTTTTATTTTTATTTAATTTTTTTGAATTTTTGGCGAATGCAAACCATTAAGGACATATCGAGTGAATAATTCTCCATCCATTAGGTGAAAGACTGAGTAGCACACAAATTAAAAAAAAAAAAAAATTGTTATTGGCGCAGAAGTTTTTTTTTTACATATTTTTTTTTCGTTTTAATTAATATTAATTGTTGCTGTTTTGTTTTTGTAGTGTTTATAAAATAAGAAAAAAAAAATAAATAATGAAACGCATTTGAACATTTTGGTTTGTCCAATTATTTGTACACCCTCTGATTGGGTTGTAGCTGTTGCATGTTTTTTTTTTTTTTTGTCAAATTCTTTGTAACCAAAATGAACAAAAAACAAAGTTAAATCGATGAAAACAATGTGAAATGAGAGAGCAGGGAAATGAGGGGAATAATTAAGGTTTTTTTTTTGGAGTTGAAGGAGGATTAATTTTTTTTGGTTTTTGTTTTTGGGTAGACGACTTACCGCATTCAAAAGTCCGATGGTAGTCGGTGGCACAACATGCAATGGCGTGTAGACATCTTCATTCTCTTGTCGAACATAGAGCATAACACGTTCACTAATTGGCGGTGACATGCGGCCACGTTTAATCGGTGGACCGAATTCTGAGACTAAATTCTGTTCCAGGATGTGATCTTTTTTATCACTACAAGAAAAAATTATAAATTGAAAAAAAAAGAAAGAAAGAAGAGAAATGAACGTTAATAATGTCCTTGAGAGGATATGCTGCGGGTGGTAATCCACTTGGAATTTCGATTTTTACTACTCACGTCTGGACGTCAGGTGGAAAATGATTGTGGAATTTGAGAGTGGGGGTGCCAACTTTTTGTCCATGCAGCAGAAACGGTGATGCACCTTTGAGGTCTGGCGTACCAGATAATGAATCAGTCTCATGGCCATAGAAGGTCTGTTAAAAAATTATATATATAAATAAAGTATTTCGTCAGGTTCTTAGTATTATATTGCATTTCCTACCTTTTCCATGTCATCGGCGGGGGAGAATAGTACAGTCGGTTTATTAATATCTTGCATTGCATAGAATTCTGAACGATCTGTTACAGGATGATAGAGTTCATCAAGCTTTTTCCTTCCGGTTGCTGTCATTTTGCGTTTGGCCGCTCTTCTTTCTTCATCGCGTGTTTTACGCTCAGCACCCTAAAAATTAATCAAACAAAAATAATATGTTAGTAACAGTTATAAGGACTTTAGATAAGGATGAAATGTCTGTTAATCGACACACAGACTGACAATGTCACAAAGAAGAAATAAGACTCAAGCATAGCTTACTCCTGGTCCTAGAATTAAGTACTGAACATAGAAAATAGTTTGATCAGCGGTATACAAACATATATATATGCACGTATATGGTTCCATTTTTAAGAGTGATATCGACAGAGTCGGAGATTTTCATTTTCGACATTGTTGCTGAGAGTGGGTATTGGGTGAAATGCTGAAGCAATGTATAATACGAGGACATTTTCGGAGTACGTTTCACGACTTAGTGGACAGTGTTACAATAGTAATACATGATCAAAGCATTCATCTTCCCTATTGTTTAGCCAGAGAACAATTAAAGGCTGTTGAAATTATGGTAGAATATTCCATGGCTCTGGTGTTTCCTTAATAATATCGTTCGCTTCTAGACATTGGAAACGTTTTAATCTGTAGCACGTTTTCTTCATTTAATCCTGGAAATTGTTGAAACACTATCTGTTGAAACTGTAGTTTTCCCTGACAGTCTGCCTGTCTACAATGATAATTCTTTGACACCGACGACAATGGATGGATGGCAAGGAGTTGACAAAAAATAAAAACAGAACGCTTCAAATCTTACTTGGACACGATCCTTATTATGATTGATTTTCTTATCAACTAAATTACACCAAATATTTTCCAGAAAACAAAATTGGTAGAGCTAGATAAAATACAAATATCAATTGACTTATTTTATTGTCTGCTCTGAAATGGCTCAACGACTGCCAATATCTTTTTCAGTGCCATGGTTGTGGTTATATGGACGATGTTCGTTGTTACTCTCGGCGAGACGATCGTTGTCTCAACCACCGCTACATGGATGATGGTACTTTCCATTGTCGCTGTTACTGCTGACGACAGCATCCTATATGCACTGCTCTATTTCTCGATGGTATTGTCACTGATGTCGGTTCTCCCCTTGCTCGATTATGGTGAAGCAGCTTTCTCTTAGTATTGGGGTGACCATTGAAACGTGGACTTCAATTGGTATCGCTCTCTTCGTCCTTAGAAAAGACGTAGAGCTCCTGCACTGGTCACGATAATGTTCCATGCCCTGTTCGTATGGTTGCACTGCGCACAAGTCCATTTGCCCCCATGTGAACAGTGGCCAAACAGTTGGCGGCATATTCTCCTGCTTTGTCAGCATTAGGTCGTCTGCTTTGATGTAGGCACGTCACTGACTCCAGATTCGCTCGTTCTTGTTGGCTTAAGTTCGGTTGTGTCGGGAGTCGTGGTCAGTTCTGCTCTGGACTCTTAAGCCACTGTATGCCATGGCACCATAATTTCGATTCTGCTAGCTACTCTGGTGTAGCTCCTCTTCCGTAGGAGATTGTTAGACAGCTCTGTTGCTTACCCGGCTGGCAAAAAACATCTTCAGCCCAAATGGTAGTTTTGTAATCCAGTGGAGTGCCACTATCGAATTGCTCCAAAACGTTCTCGGCATGTTTTCAAATTAACTGGCTTCGACAGCCTGAGTCATCAACATCAGCACAATAAGTTCGCTGCGCATAGCCCCAGTCTTGGTATCGTGACTGTCTTCAGTGCGGCAACTCGTGTTCTTGATGTCACCAGCATGCGCTTAGTATTGCCATCGATTAACGTCCCACGCAGATAAACAACTGCCTGTGCGTTCGGACGCGTCAGCGAATCCGTGCACTTCAACGTCTTCACTCTTTTACTGCCCAGTCATCTCGGAACGGATGCCAAGTATTTAAGCTTTTTTTTTTTTTTTTTTTAATTTACGCGCGCCTAAGGGGTTATGAATACCCTTAAACTGTTGCCAGGGCGCGGGCGGAAAGGTAGAAGGAGGAGAAAGGAAAGTTTGTGATGTAGTGGTTTGAAACTCAGGTGTGTTTGGTTTCGATATTGACTCTCCAGGGGTGGGAGTCCGAATAGGACGGAGAGATTTTCTTCACTCGGAATGGTGAGGTTGTGAATTTTAACGGTTGTTTTTGTGTTTGAAAACCCTACATCAGCCAAATCTACATGTCAGTGTTATGCCTTCACACGCAGATTTTTCTGACTGAGTTCCAATTACACAAATGAAAACTTGCTGTGGCTAGGATTCGAACCTTGACCTTCCGAGTGAGAAGCAATAGCTAGTACCACTACACCACGGCCACCCGTTGAGCTGCTGGCGGAATTTCTCTAATTTGGGCTCTTGCTTTGCGTGGATTTGCTCATATGGATCATACAATCTCACCATAGAACTATCGATTGTACGTTTCGTAGCTTTGCTCTCCGATTCGTCCTTTTGCACCTTGAAGCGTATCTCGTCGGTCGACTAGTCCCAAATCAGGACCAGTATTTAGGTCTCAGTTTCCTCTGGGAGTGTATGCTCTGGCACTGTCGCTCTTTGTGTCAGCAAAGGCTGATCGCACCTGCTCGCTAGTTGAAATCAATTTGTCTAGCTCAAATGCGCCTGTAATTATAGCTCTTGTCAACTCTACTGCTCCTTGCTCTGTGTCCACTCCCGTAATCCATGTTGCAGATCGTTGTTACGACTAGTATGTTAGTGGATATGCCTGCCTGTTGTCGCTTACGCATTGGATCACAGATCTAACTGTGTTGAAATTGCCGGACGCCATGTCATAGGTGACGACCGTAAGCCATTATTTCTGTAGCTCTTGATCTTGATTCGTTGAAATATCTTTCACACGTCAGCACTGAGCTTATACTCGTAGCTCCGGAAACGATTAATGATTGCTGTCAAATTATCTTGCAGTTTCGTTCCATGGAACTGCAGGTCGTTCAACGATATGCCAGGTATTTCTTCGCAATGCAGTGAGTTGGCATACATTCTGCTAGCGGCTCTATAGTTGCTTTCATCATGTATCCCAGTTGGTTATATTCGCGCATGAATTTCACATATTTTTCCTTTAGCTCATTACGAGTATCTGCATTTAGACTTTTTTCCAGTTGCAGAAATTGCCTCGTGACAACCGCTCTGGAACTGCCCAAACTCTGCGTGTGTGGTTCAATGGGGATAGTGACGACGTATCGCCCGAACAGGTAGGGTCAATATGTGCTCTTGAAGTTCTTTTCGACCCATTTATCGTCCGCAGACATCCCCACTGGTTCGTCGAGTTACACATCTGGTAATTCTAATTGTGATTTGTAGAAGCGTTGCTGGGATCGCTTGAAAAAATCTAACCGAAATTCGTGTCCTGCCCCGTCAGTTCTCAATATCATTTCTTGATATTTTTTAAAATAACTTCTGCTGATATCTGTGCTTCAAGTGACATATTTATCCTAGCTGGGTTGCTAAAGTCTGCTTCGACAAGTTTAAACTCGCTTGTAGCTGCGAATTGCACCTGCAGTAAGCCCCTGGTATGGAGGTATGACGCTATTTTCGGAATCACAAATAACTGAGGCTCGTTGAATCAACTCTTGATGATAGACTGAAGTATACAGTTCCTGTTAGCCGCACGCTTGGAAATGGCACTTTGCATTCTCTGGATGCAAGCATCGAGATTAAAACAGAACCATCCACAAAATCAGTTTGGCAGACGGTTTTGTAGGCGATTTGTACACCAACATTGAGTACGTTTCTGGTGATGGAGAAAAAGAAATCTTCCACAGAAGGCGGGTTTTTATCCACAACGTTGCTTTCAGCTGTTCGAAGATCCTTTTAGGTTAATCTGTTACCCATTTGCCGGATGTTACTAAGCAAGATAGGTAATAGATCTTGGTTTTTTCAGGTATTTTCACATCTTGGTTTTGCTCAGAGTAGTTGACGATTTAGTCAATTAGCAGTAGCTCCTCATTCACTCTCTCATTGCACAGGGAAAATTAAAAAATACATTTTAGACTCATTTGACAGGATCCTGGTTTAGTCGAAAGCTTTATACGGTATTGAAAAGCAAGTTACTTTAAACTCTGCCTTAGTGTATTCTAACTTCAACAATGTTCGCTCCCATTACATTTTTGAGATCTTAATGTTTTTACATTGTTATTCCATCGGGTCGTATGAAGATTTGCCTCCCTAAGGCCTCATTGGCCGCTATCTAGAGCTTCATCGAAATCTATATGTAACAGTGTTTCGTTTCTTTCCTTTATATGGCTGAACGAAAAGGTTCTTCCTTCACAAGTAAAGAATGTAGTCGTCCATCACCATTTTGCTAAATAAAATCGTGAGCCACATGGATGCAAGATTCCCTATTTTCGTCCAGTCTTCTGAGGGCAGGTTGTGATTCCTTCATTACTTCGTTTTCTGCAAAATCAATTGTTTTCCCCTCATCCGAGATAGCGCGGGAATATACAACAGAGCTCAGTGTTCACTCTCCAATTTTTTTACTTCTTGGTCAGTAAGACTCCCTTTTTATTCGGTTTCTGTGACTAACGGCAACGTAGTGAAGCCTATGATGATGCTGCCTGCGTATTTCGAAATTTAGAGAGAATTTATTGAAGAAGGTTCTTCCCGCTTAGACACTACATGAGATTAGAGAAATCATAAGACAATACAATGGTGTGGTTGGTGAGTGCCCATTGAATAGCTTCTCACTCAGGAGTTTCCTGGATACTATAGTTTATTTTTTTTTCTTTACAAATCACCTCCTTGGCTAATTGTAGAGAAGGCAGTTGTTGGAATTAGTTTTGATTAAAGTCATGTAAAACACCCGATTGTTAGTGCTCTTAGGCAACATAGTATTGGATGTCTTGGCGTAAATTTTTGATTCTACCTGATCTTCCTTTAGACTCAATGTAATATTCAATCTCATTTCGATGTTTCCAATCCATCTAACGTTTGATGCAAAACATCTTCAGGTTCCTAGCTGTGCAACCACTTCCCCATTATTATTCAAATTACCCCAATTACAATGGCGGCTCTCTAAAACTAGATCGAGACAAGGAAAGTAGGTATTTTCTGGCTTTAGAAGCACCACTCTCTCATACTATGTGTAAACATTTAAAAAAAAAAAAAAAAAAAAACAAAAGAATTGAGATGCGAACTCGGATTATGCAGTTTGATTTTGATTTCCGTGAATATTTTCCGGTATATGGCGACAAACATTCAGAAAAAAAAGACCCATATTTCTCAGTATGCCAATAATTTACTAATTTAAATGTCAAACCAATGACTAATAGCCATCACTATCTATATCCCCAAAATCATTTCTGTCACCTCATTTATTCCGCTCACACTATTGACCTACGTAGATTTACACCTACATAGAAACACTACCACTCACTTTTGATTGTTGAAAAATACGCGAAACACTCAATCATGCCCTTGTTATGCATTCGAAAAGAATTGAAATTTTGTAATCAATATTGGATTATTGTCACCCGATAGAAAATAAAAAAAAAATTCCAAATCACATACAGAAGCCATTGTTCACTTCCGAATGATTGATTTTTATTGTCGTTTTGTGTATCTTTTCTCCTCCGACATCCATTCGTATTCATTCTTTTATAAATCCGCCAACAAATAATTCAATTTTTTTTCTTTTTTTTTGTTGAATTTCAAGGTCATGGTTAGAAAGAAAACCGATGAATACGTTTCAGTTTTTGTGTATGCTGCCCTATATGTTATACTCGTATATGAAGTCGTCTTTTCGGCTCAATCAGTTGGAATTGGTCTAATCAAACATCTTTGTCGAATGACGAAATACCAATAATAGTAACACCAACACTGGGCTGTATCTAACCGTGGGGTACATTGAATTGGATGTGTTATTACGCGCGTAAACAATTCATCAAATTTAATGACTTGCTACTTATCGTTACTTTTTATGAAGAATTTCGTATCTGAGTTTTTTTTTTTGCTGTATTTTCTAATAATTGATTGATTGGTCGACGCATTCACAAATTAATGGTATAAGCAGATAGTCTGTCGTATGTATGTACATTGGTGTCGTGTAGGCATTTAACCGCGATTAAATCGATAGGTTGATGGGTTAGAGAAGAAGTGCTTGATTGGGTGGTTTTGTTTGTTTGTATGTTTATAAGATGGTAATCTGAGTACTATCTGAAGTACTTCCGTAATTAAATTGTCATTTAATTTGCGGTAGCTTTAAGGTGTTTGATAGGATAAATAAATAGAGTGGTTAATGGGGTATGTCTAGTGTGTTGGTTTACAAGTGGGTAAAGTGATTCTAATTTGGTAAGCGATGCAGGGATTTTGACTACCATAGCATGGATAAAGATGAAGTTCAGTCCGAGAGAACAGCACTTAGTCTTAACAAGGACTGTGTTAATTTTAAAATGAACATGAAGCAGAACTCTGTTGAAATTGTGAGTAATACGTTTTCTGATATATATCACGACTTTTAACGAAATTCTTGGACAACCCAAATTTTAGGCTGAAAAGATTTAAAAATCAGGAAACGAGAGATTGGACGAATAGAAGTTACTATTCAATGTTTTCCAGTCACCTAGAATGCAGTTTCCATCATAAAACAACAAATATGTAAATGATCTCGTATTTGGATTCCGAGTCATGAAGGTTTCTGCAAATTCCTGTGAAAATAGAATTGAGTGGACAAGTCATAGCAGAGTAGTATGTACATGTGATTCTTCAAGAAAATCAAATTAAAGAAACCAGTTTGAATCTTAGTTATAATGGTTCCAGTATCTGTGAATGCTAAAATGTAAAAATTTGTATAACATGTCATAGAGTTTTGAACTCTAGTCACCCCAATTTTCACAGAAGCAAGCGATCCAAATGTTAAAAGTGCAATGACCAGTGCTAATAATCACGCGTTCGCCCCTCAACTCTTTTGTTTTAATTCAATTAACAAATCAGAAATTGCTTTTAAGCTGCCGCAAAATAATTTAAGAACAATTAACTGTTGGAGCTTTTTATCCCACTTAAGGCGGTCAAAGGTCAAATACACGTCCAATAGGTATATTCTTGGGCTAGTGTATGTAGATCCTTTGCGGATGTTCCATTGGAAAAAGAACTGTTTTGGTGTTGGGCTTAATTTAAGTCAACAAATTTTGTAGTAGGAGATTTCAAGGTTGAAACTTTATGGCCAAAGTAGGAAGCAAAAGTCAAACGATTCAGGCAAGTGACGGGAGTTTACCGTCTCGGCTATTGGATGTAAATGCGGGATTTTCTACTGACTCATGACCACCAGCTTATGATTGATTCGCTTTATACATCTTTTAAAAGTAACGACTTCAAATGAAGCAAATAAAATAAGCTACGTAGGAAAGTATTGTAGATTGTAAGGTATAATGAGAGTTGTGTGAGAACTATTTTCATTAAAAAAACCTGCCAGCTAGATTGTACTCATAACCTGCAAAAGCCTTAAATGACTAAAGCACATGCATTGCCACTGGAATCTGACAATACATAGATCGCTGACGATGCTGTTGAAGAAATCCGAGCTAGAAGCTCAGTATCATGGGAGACATGACTATATCAGTGCGCTCGCTCTTGACGATAAGAAGGAAACAAAGTAGGACAATATGTTGTCAATCAGTTGCAAGATATTTAAACCCATGTGCTGTGACCCTGCATTTAACACAGACTTTATGCGATTATTTATGTTGAAATATACTGAGCTACTGATTGATTCTACCTTCATGACATGGAGGACTTTGAAGAACACTCAGCGGGTGCCCTCCATTCAGATATTGACTGGCTTTTGATAATACTTTTGGTGTCTAGAATACGGATTTTTAAGCACCTGGCATAGATTACCGATTGTATGACAACTTGAATACACATTGTCGTTGCCTACCTTGGCAGTCAAATTTCCGGTACGTAGAAACTATGTTCTTTAAGCACAACACTGGAAATTTGTGATTTTTCATTTTACCCTTTGAAGTCAGGTCACCAATGCTCGGTTAATAAAGCGTTTCCAAGAGTATAATGCCTGCAGTGGTGTTAGCAGCAGTTCAAGTGCCAAGATCTCCCAATTGAATAGCGTGAACTACTTTTTTACCTAGAAGTCCTATGATCGTCATGAATCGATAACCAAAATTCGCTCAAATGGTATCAGCATATTTTTGAAGCAGTAGGTCCCTCCACTTTCGGGTGAAGGGCTTACGTAAATTTTAGCGCCATGATACTTGGTGGCTCCATAGTCGAAATTTGGTTTCATTTTTGAGTAAGAGTAAGAGATCTTGTACTAGGTGGCCCAAAAGACATCACCCTATCGAAGGATGCTATAATTTGGGAAGTAAACAGATACAAAATACACATCAACAAGAACCGCTATGCTTCTAAAGAACGCGGAATAATTCGTCAGTGAATTTCGGCGCAGATTTCCCGATCGTCCGACACCAACTGGGCAAATACTACGACGTTTAGCCGCTCGCCTAGAAGAGTATGGGACTACACGAGAGGCTACCAGGTCTAGTCAGCTCCAGAGCAGCCGTTCTGCTGAGAATATCGCAGCTGTGGTTGAAGATGCCGCAGAGGACCTCAGAGTATCGACCAGACGACGCACGTGCCATGCAATTTTCCATCAATCGGCGGTCTTTACAGACAATATTGGCGAAAGACTGTAAGATGTGTCCTTAGAAAGTTCAGACAGTGCATCTGCTGTTAGCTGTTGAACGTCAAGCGAGTGTAATCTACGTTCAAGCCATACTGAATCTCGACCACTAGAGAGACAAATTTTCATTGAAAATTATCATGAGGGACCAGGTCCATTTACATCTTTTGGGTCTCCGAAAATCCGCGTATAACCAACTAGGAGCCATTACTCCCGCTCAAAGTTACTGCATGGTGTGCTGTTTACGCTGGAAGAGTCATTGGACCATTTTAGCACTGTCGATAGTGAATGCTACAGAGCCATGATGTATAAATTGTTCGTTTCTTGCTGTTTACGCTGGCGGCGTCATCGAGCCTTATTTTGTCGAAAACGCCGTGGGCCAAGCGACTACTCTGGACGGCGCTACAGAACCATGCTCAACGATTTTCTCCCTCCTCAATTAGATGAATTGGGATTGCAGAACATGTGGTTCCGATAGGATGGAGCAACGGCGCATACTCCACGAGGCACAACCGAAATTCCGAGAGATGCATTTCTGCGTTGCCTAATCTTTCGTTTTGGCGATTTGAACTGGCCGGCAAGATCGCTTGATTTTACAGTTCCCGACTTCTCTTTGAACTGGCCGCCAAGATCGTTTGATTCTACCGTTTCCGAATTCTCCTTGTGGGATTTTTTTAGATTCACGAGTCTATGTCAACAAGGCTCAGACTCTTGAAGCCCTCAAAGAGAATATTCGTCAAGAATGCGAGAACCTATCGCCGGAAGTTCTGGCAAGAGTGATAGAAAATGTCACAAATCGGGCCCGAATGGTCAGCCATTTTGGCGGCGACCACTTAGCCGACTTAATGGGAAAACATTTCCAAACGTAGAACCAAAGTTTTTCATTCATAAAAAAAATTACAGCCAAAGAATATCGGGTGACAATTTTTGCGGCACCTTATAGTATTGTGATTGCCGAGTCACAGTTCTACTGGCACTGGTCCCGTTTTTAGCACAGGAAACTCGTCGCATATACTCCCTCATAAGCAAAGTGTGAAGAAGCTCCTGGTTTATTGGAGGAATTACGCAGTGGAACTTATTAGCGCAGCTAGGTGATATGATATTCGGTTGAAGTATCTCTTCTCGATACACGCTGTTTCTAAGAGGACTCTGTTAGGCATTTGTTGCTTCCTCGAAGAGAAACCTTCAAATTTAAGACTTAACCGTAGAATAGGCATCAGGAGGGACCTTAGTTAAAGCTCTAATCAACATGGTCCGAAAAGTCTTGGCGGAATCTAATATCTACCGATAGGGATCAAAGTAGATCAGGAGCTTAAACCAAGTCCAATTCAAATGGCAGTCTAAAAGGAGCGCTTCTAGGATATATAAAGTGAACAACAAAGTACACGTAGAGGAATTGCGTGGGATACAAAAGCTTTGACTTACGTAAAATGGCACGCTCGAGCAGATCTTCATTCTAGTGAAAGAAGTTTTTTGTTTGAATACTAAGTCTATATCAACCATACGGGACCACTTAAGTATGTGAGTTAGCCCCAATACGCACATCTCTCGATTTCCAAAGGCAAGAAAAAAATTCCAATTAACATCTGTCAGCCTTCTCTCAATATCTTCCCATTCCTACCGATCTCAGAAGTTTAAACCACACACAACTCACTAGATGATGACACTAACTTACTGCCAGACCACAGATATCTTTCGTAAACTGTCTTCACGATGAAGAAATATGAATATTTACACTAAGCCTCTATGCGTAATTAAAATCAAGTGAAAATTGCCACATACTTAACTCCACAACGGCACCTCATCTCCTCATCCTCATCACCATCATCATCATCTACTGCACAAGAAATCTTCTCATTTCAGTCAGGCCAGGATCAGCAAGAAATAAAAAAAAAAAAAAAAACAACAACAACACACAGATACTCGTACCCAGATCCAGCTTATGAGTATTGATGACGACCTATTGCGTAGATACACAAACAGTCCAAGAGGCTTAGAGGTAAAAAAAAGATTAAGTGATATCTCATTAAGAAGGAAATTGATGTGATAAAAATTAGCAATAAAGTCGAAGAAAAAATTGCCCAAGATGAAAGTTGCTGGGCTGTATCTTAGTATATAATGCTATCTTTAACCTGACTATCTCAATCCTTGGAATTTGTTATAAATCCAGGAGTTGTTGGAGTATGCGTATGAGTATGAGTATGTTTTTCTTTTTTAAATGAACATCAAATGAGGTGGGTTTCTGTGAAAGAAAATTTTGATATAGGGAAGGCTAAAGATGTCCTCAAATCTACCATTGATCTGCAGAAATAGAAAGACTCGGAGTAATTTAAAAGCTATACACATACCCGTATCTCCTCGTACGGATATATTCGTACGTATAGCGGAGGTGAAAATGCCAATCCATGAATTGTGGAGACGGACACAACGATAATGTTAATGTGCCCACGTAAAACATGATAAATGACAGGTTGCCACATTATACGAGTCTTAACCCACAGATGCTGCAGAGAGATGGGGTATTCCATGGGAGAGACCCCCATATCCCCGGTTGTACGAATGCGAGTACTCCTTGTGAATAGACAATTTTATTACCATCGATAGACGTTTGGCTTTTGTTTTTTTTGTGCGCGCTTTTTCCGTTTCCTTTTTATTTTTTTTTTTTATCTGTTATGCTTTTACTTTGGCAGATCACTTAGGACTAACGCCTGTTGAATAGATTTAAGAAGAGACTATAGAGAGAGAGAGAGAGAGAGTCCCAGAGTTGGAGTCAAGACTTTTAAAGTATTAAATACCATGTCCGACATGAAACCCCCTTTTGTCCGCATCCATCTCTACTAAGATACATCTTAACATCACATCAGAGCAAGATATTTCCATTTAAGAAGTGTAACTGTAACAGCGTGATGTAGACACCAAGATGATTCATATCCTGTTCTACATACCACCAGAGGGAGGAGATCATTTACCAATTCACCATTACAATTTCCATGTTTTGATTGAGTAGCATCGGGGGAGGGTAGATGCAAACGAGTACAAGAATTCAATGCATACGTAATAAATTGATTGAAATTATTATCAAGACGCCATTGAATGAATATTCATAATTTTTATGATGATGGGGAAAAAAAAAAAAAATTCCCCCTGTCACGTTAAGATATCTTTGGCTGAGTCAGCAGTTGAACACGTATCAGATACAAATATAACGCGCATTTGAATAGCAATGCCAATCGATCAAAAATGTATTTTGCTGTGGTGTTTTGTAATTTTTGTTTATCTCGCAGATTCCAACGGCACAAGTGGAAAGCTCCCGAGGGGGTAGTACGAGTACTCCGAACGTGTAATTATTTTTCTTGTAATCAAATAGAAGTGGTGAGTATAGTCCATAACCACCGACATGCCGTCACATCGTCACACACAAATTATTGCAAAACCAGGGTCGTCGTTGTAATGTCATGGGGTCGACTAATCTACGCAGTCATGTACGAGTACTCGTATGATGATACCAGTGTACGAATGCGAGTCAAAGTTCAAATGGCATTTAAGACGATTACTACATCTTATTTGATTGTATCTTTGTTGTTCATCCCAGAAGAGTTACCACTAACATTCCACTCGAAAAATTGGTAGATCGCGTGCCAAATGATTGACAATGCTTTGTAATTACCATGCGATGCAACTTCCTAGAATACAACCCAAAACATAGATACAGATATAGATGTAGATGTAGATACAGATGTTGGCGCTTGAACTACAGAGTGCAAATTATACTGTCACTGACTGTTATTGCTGCCTGCTGCACTGATGCTACTGACTGCTATTGCTGTTGTTGTTGTTTCATGAGGGGTATATGCTATCATGCAGCGATTAAGACAGATCCTTGTAATTAGATGCCAAGATACCGATGCTTTAAGACGGAAGTCTATCTATCTAACGTAAACGAAGATTACATCTCATCATCAATCCGTTTCAAACAATTGTATATGCAGTTGTTGGAAGTCATCTCAATGACATGTACTCGTATGCACATACATAGATGTATGGCTGTTTCACAGTACAATGTAGATTGTATGTGTCGGTTCAATTAAATACAATTAGAGCAGAAAATCTGCAATGAACATCCATCTGCATACGAGTGGTACGTAAGAATGGGTAACGACTGTACCACCATGGATAATAAATCTAATTTTGAATTATTTATTATCGCCAATAAAAAGCGGAAAAATATCCTCAAAGCATTTCTATGATGGAGATACTCGTACACTGTATGGAGTGTTACACTTTTCTCCTCCTTCACTAAGTGTTGCAGACTACCACCTATCTATTGTATCTATTCAAGATGAAAATCTATTCCACTGTTATTATTTTTTATTTCACAAAAACAAAAAACTATAAAGAAGATATCTTTTCTACAACCACAGAGCAACAGAGTATCCATCACGTGTCAGATTATCATTAAACATTTTATCCGGCATATTAGAGATTGGAGAAACTTGTGGAGAACATGTCAATTTTGCTGGGTGGCGATAACGATATGGAAAGGATGTACCCATATGCGTCTTTTGCCAGATTTGTTCCATAGTCTCGACAATAGTAGGATGGTCTTACTGTAGCGGTAAGTGGCAGTGGTACTAGTACTAGTACTAACTGTTTGATGCATGGCTAATTCTTAAACAACAGATGTTACCATTTGCAGAAAGAATGAAAGAATACGGATAATACGCCACGGGTTCTAGGTGTGGTATTCAATAATCGTATAAAATCATCTAATTGCCCTAAAGGAGGGTTTTTCTTGTAACTGTTTGACGAAGAGATGATGATAAAGTTGAATCCTAACTTTTCTCAATTTAAGAACCTATCATGGTTCTTATTGATTTGTAAAAAAGTGTTTCTTGAAGCGTGGCACAACATAATTGTTTGCAGGAAGAATTCACTGATTGGCTGGACGAATTGCAAGAACAATTGTTTACTGTGGTCAGTTTAGAATGCAAGTAACTATAAATTACTGAGTATCAGTGTGTATTTTGAATTATGAACCGAGTAAAGCCAAATGAGAAACATTGTAGGTAAAAATCTGTGATCTCTTGTTAGGTGCCAGAATGATGGCATTCTGATGAGACACTCTGATCAAAATTAAATTTGTAAGTCTATAATTCGATGCATGATCCTTTGGAAAGTACTATGAAAATTACAACCCAATACATAGTATTTCATGGGTTGTACCATATGCAATGTCCGTTTTAAAAGCCAATATTATTTTTCCGTAAATTTTTATTCAATCAAAATAGGATCCGTTAGCATCTATGACATTCTTCCATCGAGATACAATGTCAAATATTCCTTTTTCGTAGAAGTGATGATTTTTTGAGGCATTGAAATCGTATGACCTCTGTTCGGTTCCGGAAGACCTTCTGCCGGCAAAATGAATCCAGATTGCGGAAAAGATGACAGTCCGTTGGGGAAATATCAGGAGAGTACAGTGGATGCGGAAGAATTTCAAATCCCAATTGCTACAGTTTTTGCACCGTGTTACTTGTGAGGTATGGGGTCTAGTATTGTCATGCAAAAGGATCGGACCGTGCCTATTGACCAACGCATTGTGAGGATTGTCGATTTCCTCACAATATTTGATAGCGTTTATCGTTTCTCCTGGTTGAAGAAATGAAAAGTGGATTGGTCCTTTCGATGTCCACCAAATTGTCACCATAACGTTTTTTGGGTGAAGATCGTGCTTGGGGGTTTGTTTTGGTTTTTCATCTGCATCCAACCACTGCCCAGATCTTTTAAGATATCATACAGCATCCACTTTTCATCACAAAAACGGTTCAGTTTGGTTTCTTAATGTAAGCGACGCGCAGATTTACAGGCGCCGTAGTTTTTGGGATTCGTTCAGATCATGGGGTACCGACTTATCGAGTTTCTTTACCTTTTCTATCAGAGAAAGGTGTCGACTTTTGTCATTGGGCATACTCCCATGCTTTGTGCAATCTCCCGCACCGATTTCGTTGCGTCCGCATCCACCGTTGCTCTTAAAACATCGTCGTCAACTAATGTTTCCGGCTTCCCACGTGGTTTCGAGGCTGAAATTTCCCGAACGGAACTTTCCAAGCCAACGTCATGTATAACGTTCGTTTACCGCTACATCCTCAAATGCGTCGATAATGTTTTTCATTCCCAATGACGCATTATGTCCCATTTTAAATTCGTAAAGGAAGATGGTTCGAATTTGAACTGTCGATAGCATGGTAAATACTTTCCAGAAAAAAAATAACGGTATTTGAACGAACCCTAAAGTTCTCACACGTCAAGCACACATAGAGAATTCAACGTTTTGGTACAGATGTTCACTCGAGAAAATCGGACATTTCATGTGGTACAACCACTAAAATCATCAAGTTCGCTGCTCAACTCTTTTGTTTTTGTCATACACAGAATTCGATGCTGCACTTTCATCATGAAAACTTCGGAAAGTTTTGTCCGGAGAGTTTTAAGATAGTTTAAACTATATCAGGAACGACAGGTGATTGGTTTGGGGTCGACAGATGGTCAGCTTCCTGTGCTATAAAAAAGGATATCATCGGTTGGTTTGTGATCTAGATACTTGCAATTGTTTTGAGAACTGATAATATGTGAACGATCCTTGGCTAACGAAAATGGACACAATTGGTTTCTGTACCGTAATGAATTTCATCAACAAAGTCAAAGTTGGTCCTTAAAACTGCAGACACAAAAACTGTGGAACAACCATTGCGGTAATAAGTTGGATATTATTAATATTATTGTTATATGTGACTACCATACTTCTACTCAGGAAAGGCAAGGGGGACATTAGGAAAGCTCTTGGTATTTATTTTTATCTTTGACAATAGAATACTTTGGCCAGATTTTGGAGAATACTGACTTCGTAACAGTGACGGATGTTTTAACTCCAGGTACAGCAACGAAAATATATCGCTCGGGTATTGTGTGGTAAAACATACGTAACTATGGAGTCATTCCGAAATGGTGGTATATAAGCCGAATAAAATGGTGTGACCTCCAGTGGTACGCAACTGACCTTCACCCAGGTTATCCACTTACAATTTAGAATACTCACATCGAAATTACGCGTTACCACAACCTCCGCATTCGCAGTGAACAACCGCAGAATATACTAATGCATAATGCTGGCAATATACGAAAACCTTTTGTGTGCCCAACATTTCAAGGAATATCGAACAGGGCTATTTTAAAAACTAGGCCCGACAGAACTTCCGGCGAAACGCACAAAAAACAAATCAAAGCCTGGATCGAAGAGGAAGGATGTACAAATATGGTGCTTAAATCTTAGTTGCCCAGAAAAAAGATACATTGAGCTTATGTAAGATCTAACAACGCATCTTTTTGAGAGTATTAGCCATTAAAGGCGCTGAAGAGACCACATGAATGTGCGTAGTATAACAAAAGAATGCCGAATATGCTATCAAATGCCTGGGCAACATATTGTTGGTTATGATTCAGGACCAACTCCGAAAATAGAGAGGGAACATACGCCTCTAACGTGGTCAAGTTACAGATTCCCGTTGCATCGATCCTAGAAAACAAAGCGGCTGATATAGGGGAGATCCCTACTGATCTTTTACGAACAGCTCTAACTATTATTGCATACCTACTTCTAGGTATGGCGTAAGGTGACATAAGATGCTTTTCGACAGAGTGCAATGGTTATCAAGCTCCCGCAAAAGAGCATAAAGGAGGCGTACTAGTGCTCAACAGACAGTGCCTAAAATGTAGCAAAATAAATTGGCTTTCATTATTCTTGGAAGACCTCTATATCTATTTCGGGTGATACCCTTCGGCCTGTGCAATGCGCCTCAACGCATATGCAGGTTAATGAACAAAGTAGTACCCCATGCGTTTAGAGAGCATGTGTTTGTGTATTTGGATGACTTCTTGGTCATCTTCAGTACTTTTGTGGAACACCTCCGAATGTTGACAATCGGCGGGCTTGACCATCAACTTAAAAAAGTCAAAATTTTGTGTGAAGGAACTTAACATAAGTACCTATGCTGCATCGTTTTCAATGGCTATCAAATACGGAGATTTGTGAAAATTTTTTCAGCGATATCTACTCCCATCACAAACACCTTGAAGAAGGGTGTTAAATTGTCCTTTACGCATGAAGCTATTGCGGCCTTGAATTAGCTTAAGCACATGTTGATATCCGCCCTTATCCTAGTTAATCACGACCACTCCAAAGAATTTATTATTTCATGCGACGCGCCGATAACTGGTATCGGATGCGAATTATGCCGATTTTATTTCTCGCACAAATTGAACAGCACAGAGAGAAATTACAGCGCTACCGAACGAGAGTGTTTGGCTTCAGTCATGGGAGTGCAAAAGTTTCGCGCTTATGTAGAGGGCCAGAAATTTAGAATAATTACTGACCACGTCGGTGGTGGCTGATGAATAAGAGAGATTTAGATGGAAGGCTGCTCCAATGGACCCTAAAGCTTCAAAGTTTCATCTTCGATATTGAAGATCGGAAAGGATACTCTGTCTAGACTATATTCGGTTGATGCCATTGATCCTCTCAACCCTCGAGGTACTTCACAAATATGTTATCTCAAGTAAAATCATTTATTGGATGCTGTGACGAATGTAAATCAAATAAAGCCTCGAATTCAAAATTAGCACCCCCTATGGGAAAAGCGTTCAAGGTCCAACGTCCATTTCAACACCTTTAATTGGATTTTTTGGGCCCATATTGGGTAACACTTCCATACTGATTGTTCGGGACCAACTTACCAAATTTCTATTCTTGCATCCAATACGTAAGGCAACTACTTGATTTTTACAAAACCAAATATTTTTAATATACGGTGTCAGAAAAGACAGCTCATCTAGCCGCAACAACAACAACAGATGTTGAAATACCAGCCATAGTTACAACCCTTATTATCAAACCCAGGCGACCAGGCCTTCAGGTAATACAATGCTTTTTTGGTAGCGTATCTATGCATACAGACTTACCTACATACGCGTATATATTTATATCTATTTTTTATTTAATTTTATATAATTGAGTAAAATTGAATTCTAAGTGTAAGCGTCACTTTCGTAAAATGAGAACTTGCGTTCGTATTAACCATAAGACAAGGCCTTCATCAGATCATATCCACCCGCGGAAGTTGTGCACATCCTCCTGGTATAACCTCGGTAAGTCAGTTGGAGCTAGCGGATACCCTCTCTATCTAGCTGTATATTTATCTAGCAATTGTGGTTCGTATTAGGATTTGATTTTATTCATAGATTCGAGAACCATCACTTGTTCTAAGGCAAGCTAATTATTTTTTTTGTATCTATATCCTTGCTACTTATTGTCCCCCCCCTCTCTCCTCCGACAACCTTGCAATAAATTCAAACTCTCCATGTCCATCCAGTGGACTGATCGATACACGGTTCTTAGGGTGGTTTTACATAGGAAACCCATTCTTTTTTCTTTTTTTTGTTCAAATGAGTAGCTAAAGAGAATATAGAAGGGGCTCCAGGATCTCCAGGGAGCCAGGATGGGGACGTGTTGGTGACGCATCCATTAGTGAGCATAACGAAGTAGCTTCTTGAGGTACCTACGGACTAATATGCTATAAAGGCGTGCTGCTCTACTGTTGACCACTCAGAGGAGGGTTGACTCCGCAAGAGAGCATATCATCTGGCTTTCTTCTCTTCGATTTAGGTTTGAGGTGCAATAGACTTGAGTGGAGGGATATCTGTCATGGTGAAGGTTCATAATGTTAGATCACAACCGCTCCATCGTGGTTGTTCACCAGCTAAGGACGAATTCGGGTTCTACTTTTTTGCTTGTATTTACCGCTCAACTCCCACCTAGAGAAAGGCATGATTGAACGTAACTAAGGACGACCTTGGTATAGCAGCAAGATCACCCCCATTCAGACGAGCATAGGTCGGAGCTTATACAAGCATGCCTGCAGCTGCAAACGGGTAGGTCCCCCTACTACTCTTTGCCCGGTCTGGCTTCTAGAGTTGTCTATTTACGGGAGTCATAAGGGTGAAGTGAGGTAGCAGGGAGAGTTCTTGCGATGTATTTTAGACTGCATTAACTCACGAAATTCAGGATATATACTTTCACTTCTAGGTATTAGCTTACTCGTACTTATCGCTTCACATTACAAGAAAAGTAACCCAATGGCGCTCAAACCTACATAGTTGATACCAAGGATAAAGATACATAACACAACGCGGGGCGAAGGTAAATTTTGTAGAGAATCTTGCCGCAAGCGGCTGCTATTTTCTTCGGCGGCTAAATGTACACCTGTAATGGAATCAGGGCAATCAATTTGTAGAAAACGGATGTGTACTTTTGAATAGAAGACCAAACTTTACCACGCTTTGAAGTAAAAGGATACTTTCAAAATGAAAATTTAAAGTTCCATCTGATGTAACCGGTGACCAGATGGCAATGATAGTGCTTCCAATTGTTATGCTCAGCAGCTGTCAAAGTTACCAATTACCAGTAAGGTTTGCCACTTCAATATGCATCGTTTTATGCTTGCCGAATGTGCGGAAATTATTAAAAAATAATTGAGATTCCAGTTCAGTGGAAAAGTTTGACCGTGAGTACACTCTTTTGGATCTTAAGCCACCAACAAGAGAAAGATTGGTGCGAAATGAAGAAAACATAGCTGCCGTAGCGGCAAGCATATCGAAGAAGACTCAGAAATGTTGATTGAGCAATGTGAATTGGCCATCGCCAAAGAGCCAACCCGGCTTGTTTTGCGGTTGAATTCGGACCTACGTCCGTATAAGATTCTGCTGACGCAGAAATTGAAGCCGGACGACCATAGACAACGCCGTCAGTGCGCTAATTGGGCGCTGGAAATGATATTCGAAGATTCGGATTTTGGCTAAAAAATCATCTTCTCGGACGATTTTTGGCTCAGCGGCTATGTCAACAAGCAAAAGTGCCATTATTGGAGCGAACACAATCCACAAATGCTCGACCATGCATCAATGCATCCACAAAAATTGACAGTTTGATGCGGTTTATGGCATGACAGAATCATCGGATCATATTTCTTTCTAAATGAGGAAGGAGACACCGCTACCGTCAATTGTCCCAGTTATAGAGCGATCTTAACTGACTTTCTGTGATCAAAACACGACAACATTGATATATCCAAGCTGTGGTTCCAACAAGACGGCGTTACATGCCATACAAGCGACGCTAAGCTCGAAGTTGTGAAGGAGAAGAGAGTTTCTCAATTGACAAACTATTTCTCTGGTGCTACGTCAGGACCTTTGTCTGCACTCACAGTCAACTATTTTGGACAAGCTCGGTGCCAATATTCTACACGCTATTGCCGGAATAACGCCGCACATATTGCACCAAGTCATCAAGAATTGGACCGACTGCTTGAAGCACTGCTAGCGAGGCGGAGGCGGCTGTTTGAATGATGTGCTATTCCACACATTATGGCATGAACATAGCTTCAAAATAAAGTCAGAATCAATTTTATATCTCACATCGTTATGTTGTTATTTAATTTTTTTTCGCTATCGTTCTTATCTAGTCATCCTTTAGTAAAAAAGACCTATTGTAATAATTACTGAACTCCGCCCTGCATAGAATATTTTTGGGAGTAAAAAAGCTTTGACAATCACGAGACTCTTGCTAATCATTCGTTAAATAGTTTTTAGTGGACTAGATTTCTGAGGAGAAAAGGATCAATGATCCGGCGCAAGCTTCTATATACATCTATATCAACTAACTCAGTCAAATGAGTCAAAATTACGATCTACCTCCATGGTCCTAATGGCCGCTAGGGATGACCGTGCCCTATTTTAATTTTGTTTCCAATGTAGAAGAAGTTGGAGTTACATGTATTATACAATAAAACTGGAGAATGTTGGGTATGAAGCATAGAATAAGAAAAGGCTTATCAGCCAGGAATGATCCAAGACTAAAGTGCGCGAGTAAATGGCCTCTCTGAAAGCAAATGGAGTAATGGAAGCACAAATCTTCCAACATCCGTAAGGACTACGACCAGATATTGGTTTTAACTGCAAACAGCTGTTTGGGTTGTCCCTTTAAGAAAATTTCCTCATCCAACGTCATATCAGAAGCCAGAGACTTAAGCAAATCCAAAGTGACTTTCCAACTTTCAATTTTTCGCCTCCGATATTTGTATTGTTGCTTTTGTTTTTGTTTAACTTAACTGCGTGCCCCTGATGAATAATATCATCACCCAAGTACCTAGCCAGTCAAGCATCATCATCTCACACAATTCCAATCGCATTATTATGAAATCGATACGATTGACTGCATTACAATGATGGTATAATACCGTCATCTTATACCCCCAATCGGCTATGGATGTGGCATTTATAATGCGTAAGCGTGTTTGCCGCGCATCGTATTATGCAAAACACCCTTGTGCCTGTGCATTTTGCTGCCTTCTGTCCTCTCTGTCTTCGATTTCTGCCTCTGCTGCTTCTATCTCCATTTCTGAGTCTTTTGAGTCGATAACAGACTAAAGGCTTTTCACATGATGATCGAACACTGTCAACAGGTATCTTGTTATTGTTTTGTACATTCTTTAGCCCCTTTTTGCTTGGTTTTTTTAATTTTTTTTTTTGTTTAATCCGAAGGTGTAAAAAGGGTATACGAGTATGTCGCGCATAATACCTTCAACACATTTTGCGTGTGCACAATATTCCATCTATTCTTACATGGGACGAATTGTCTTTTTATCTGTATGAGTGTTATGAAAGAGAATATGAAAGCGTGGTAATAGTGTAATATGTCCCCCTTCATTGAGTTTTACCTTGTATTGTACATTTTCATCATCATCTTCCTAGAGGGAAGCGCAATTTAATGACAGAAAAAAATTAAAAAAAAAATAAAAACCGACCAACAACGGCCAAGCAAAACTGTCAAGATAAAGTGTATCTGCGTGTATGTACGAGAGTATCCGTAGTCGTAACGTAAAGAAAACCAATCCACCGTAGCATAATTTAAGACATATTACTTTGCAAAAAGTTTCGATTGCATCAAAGCCGTGCGCACTTGTTATGCCGTAGGTTTAGGTTTTTTTTTTGTCCTTCTCCACCCAACCTCCTTTAGGTCTCAAGATGTGTCTTTTCTGACTTGGACATTGTATAAGTTGCTAAAGTTGTATTACAGCAATGGTCGGGCAAGGCAAAAAAAAAAAAAAAACAACGAAGAAGAGAGAAAAAAAAAATTATATCGAGAACCTCATTGATCTTATGTAAAATGATAGCGGGTTTGTGTTTTGGTCATAACTTTTGCCTTGCGTATATTGAGTATCTGTGTTTAAAAGCCTACACCCTTGTGCCCTTGTTACGAGTATTCGCCTGTATATTGGCATCACATGCATCACTGCCCTTCACTTTTACACTCACTTTTTCATTTTCAGTTTACGACGAGAGTCTTTCGGTTTCTGGATTTTTGTTTTGTTTTTGGAATTTTTTTCTTTAGCCAAGTTTTTTGTGTTGTTTCCTTTGTCAGTATATATTGTATCTTGGGGAAAATTTAAAACCGCGTTTAATAAATTATTTTGTGGGCATTTTATATCATTAAGGTTGGGGTCTGATTTTTTTTTCTCCTTTTGTTTTTTGGTTTGCCTGAGATGGTTTTAGACTTGAAGTGCGTGGCGTGTTATAGGATATCCACCCAATATTGTTGGTTTTCCATCAAGCGATTTCGACCTCGTCCTATTCTTCATTCTTAAACATCGGCATTAAGATAATGATAAATCGATTGTGAGACTGATGCTAAAGAGGAGGGCGAATTCCATTCCTCTTGATCTTAATCGCAAAATTTGTTCCTGTAAATGCCGTACTTGGAAGTAAAAAAAAAAAAAAACACAAAAACTTGGTTTTTTGGATCCAATTCCGATCGCTGTCCAAAAATCCAATCAAAAGAAATTTATCAAGATGACTTTTTGGAGCGTATCGAATTTCAATTGGCCAGCAATGAGATGATTACAATAAGAGATATGTGATGTGTTCTCTGAGTTTGAGATCAACATCTTGATTTAATTAGAAAGTGTGTAGCTGTTGGGCAGCCGAAGTGACTTGGACAGATTGGGCTGGTTATTAGTCACTCTGCGGATCCGATGAGAGCGGCTTTTAATTAGAAAAAATTCATTAATATCCATGAAAAGATTCAGAACACCGCTCTAAGTACGCATGGACGGGAGCTAAGTTATGGGCAGTTTGGTGTAAACCCTCGCGTACAAAGTGCCAGACGCTCGCTGCTTCAGGCTGATGGATGCTGATTTGTTCTGGATAAGTCATACTTAATTAGAAAAATAAGTCATCATGTCCGAAACGATCTTAGAACTGCAAACTGGTCTTTGAGGGTTTGGTACTGAATTTTGAAAACAAAAGAGTTGGGTTGCGAACTTCATCTAAGGAGCAACGTTTAGTTGTCGATTTATTTAATTTTATTTTTGCTTATAACTAGAGCGCGTTCAAAGGGTTTTTAGTATCTTTAAAATGTTTGCACACAGCGCGGGCGAAGGAAATTTAGGGAGGAAATAAAAGGAAATACCTACGTACGTTGGTTTTGAATGTACGCAGGTTACAATGACTAGGAAATAAAGAGTTCGGGAGGGCATTCCATAAACGAGCGATGAAACAATGTTAATTATAAAAGCAGTCCATACACAATACCAAGATCTAAAATCCTTCAAAAAGCTGAGAACTTGATAGTAATTCATATAAAAAAATATTTCAAATACTACGAGTATGTATGTGAATCCCTTTCTCATCATTACAGTCAATAATAACTGTTCATTAAGTAATCTCCTCACGACTACCTAATATCTCAGGTTCGATGTACAATTTCACTCGACTGAACTTTAACATCTCATGTATGTGTACTCATACCTGCACTCGTTTTAGTATCTAGGTGCGAGAAAATAAAAATGTTTCCTTTTTCCATCAAATCACACGATTTATTCCAATCGCTAAACATCAAAGTCTATCCACGTCTTTTTCTTCTTCGATCTGACTAAAAGTCTATCGAAAGCAAATGAAACATTGGCCCAACTGCACTCGTCGTGCTCTCTTCTGAGCTGAATTCGTTGAAGACGTACTATCTAACTAAATACCAATCCTATTTTGACCTCTATTCGCGCCATCTTCTTCTTCCTCACATTGTCGAGTTCTTCTTCTTCTCGATCATGCCCCTCAGCTGATGGTGGAGCCGATGAAACCTAACCTCTTTTTCATGTCGCTAATGGATTTATTATTTCCGAATTGATGGAAACTTTCTAAAACAAAAAAAAAAATTCCCAACAAACGTAGGAGATACACTCATTGAAAGGTGTCTCGGTTAGTAGTTGTAGGTGGAAGGTGCTTTTCAACTGCACATGGTAAGCCTAAGACTGAAAGTCAAAAAACATCTGCAACAACAACCATCTGAGAGGAAAAACTCATGTAAGACATTGCAGGGTGTTAAGACTGAGGAGACATGGGAGAACTATCCAAATCGGTGTTGTTACATGTTAGGTACAACTTCTTTTGGTTGTTAGTTCTTGGTTAGTCAGTTTGTTTGTTTCATAGACACAGGGTCTTTGGTTTGATATTGACGCGTGCTGGAGGTAAATCGTGGATGATGAACTTAACATGGGCATTGAAACCGGAAAAATGTTCTTCTCTCATACCGCTCAATTGTGGGTGTTTTGTTAGAGCATAATGGTTTAGGAAGTAATTTCTAGGAAACAACTTATCGGACATATATTTGCTTAAGATATTGGTAAAACAAAAACCAGAAGAAATTATAAGTTTTTAGTAAAGCACTTGGAACAGATTCATATTTCTTCAAATAATTTGCAAATAAAGCCATAAAGAAGTAAGAAGTACGTCCTGTATCACCCTTTTCTTAACAGGAAGCATAGATATTGAGATTGTAGCACATTCAAAAGCTTCGTATTCTAAAGGGCTTGTGACCCATCTGTACCTCTCTTGAGAGACAGTTTAAAGCCGTGAAATTCTTACAGATACCCGATTTATGCTTTAGATTTGTCTGCTATCCACAGAGTTCTGCTATCGACGGTTGTACTTCTGAAAAATCCAATGGTCAAAGGAGGTCATAATAAGAGGAGTAAAAAGGCGCAAACTATATTCTACCAAGCAACCAATATATACTAAAAGAGTGATCCTATCATTGCCCTACAAGCCCATAAGGAAACTCCCTTTGCTCTGCCAGAAGGGCAACTGCATGCTTCACTTGAAAATGAGATCGTGACGTTCTTCTTCAGTATTAGGTAAATCAATTAAAATCGGTTTCCGAATAATTAATACAAAATGCAGTGACGTCTATGCATAGGCCTGGGTGTAGATACAAGAACGTTGAGAATCTTGATCAGAGAGTTGTTCACAATTCAGTGTAACAGTGGAAAAAAAAGCATTTTTTTGCCATGGACAATGAGACCCACCTCTTTCTGATCCCATGAGCTCAATAACTGCCTTTAATGGAAAAGGCCTTATTGTTCCAGAAATGAAGTTTTGAAAACAGAAAAAGAAAGCAACACCGAGAAGTTAGGTCATCGGGAAAAATTTCGATACAATGATGCAGGTCCTGATAATTTCAGGCTAATCGCTAAATGGTGAGCCAACAGATGGTGTGGATGTTGCATGTCAATTGATATCATTTAGTGAATTAAATGTGGTTGATATTTTGGACAAATTTCATACAATCTTTGGCAATTTTAGTCTGGGAGTCGTTTACCATGCATTTGTGTTATTCAACCTTATTACGAAAATGGGGGATCTGTAAAACAACGTGAATTTTTCGGTCAACATAATCGCCCTAGTGAGTCCGGAATTCATGCAATGATGAAGCGTTTTGAAGAAACTGGTTCGGTATAGGGTCAAACACCTTATTAGTATGCTCGGCCAGCACTGTGAGCGAAAATGTTCAAAACTAGCCAGGCACGTCAATTTGCCGCCGAAGTCAACAATTGGGCTGCACTTATGGCACTTTACGACGAATTGTAAAAGTTGATGTTCATTTGCATGAACAAGAACTCAAATTACACAACAATTGAAGCCATGTACAACGTCGCCGATTTGTAAGAGGAGAAGTTGATTGGCCTTCAAAGTCATGCGATTTGGCACCTTTAAACTTCTTCCTGTAGGGTTATTTGAAAAGTGAGTTCTATGTCAATAACCCAGCGACAATTCAAGATTTCAAACATAAAATCCAAACTGAAATTGCGGCCATGGACCCACTTAATCTTGGAAAAGTCATCGATAATTTTGCCCTTCGGGTGGTCGCTTGCAACTGAAGACGTTTTGGTCATATGAGCGATATTGTGTAGCGTTCATAATTGCCATAGACCGAACTTTATTAATCAATAAACTTCTGCATTAAGTTCACAATAAAGGTATGTTTCATATAACAAAAACTTCTACACTAGCTGTTGGCTAGGTTTTTTTTTGTTTTTGTTTCAACAATCACCGTTTCTGGGTAAATGTTTGAGATTTTGAGGGAAGCAATAGAGGTCTGTTGCGAGGAGGGCATTACTCGTACTTAAACTCAAATCCTCTAGCTAAATGTGGGCTTATCTTGCTGCAGATTATTGAATCAAATAAATTTCACGACACTCACACACTAAGCCATTAATGCTGTTATCATCGCATAAGCGCGATGAGGAACGTATACGGAGACGCATAAAATCACAGAGTAAAGCCAGATTAGAATAGGCCGCGAGGTGGACCTATGTATCCTTATCACTGCGGTTAGGAATAAAGTGATTTCCTCAAATTAGAGCTTACCCATGAAGCCTGCAATTTTAATAAACTTGGGTAGATCTTTTAGTGAGCTGGCAGTGATATCTTCTGCCCCAAGGTATGGCTTATCTACATGAGGGAGACGTGTTCTGTTAAAGCGGTTATAGTGACATAGGATATAGATATGCGACAGTTGTTGTCTTGTGCCAATCCCATAGTCAGAAAGGATTTTTTGACTCTACAGTGACCGATTAGGTATCCAGTTACTGCGCGTATCTCACTCCTGGAAAGCTCTAGAAGTGGTTTTGTATGTATAATACTTTTGAGGGAAAGTGTTGGTAAAAAGTTTTTGGCTTGGCTGTTATTTTCTTTTTCCATTCAGCAATGGAATGACTCAGGTTTTACCATTTTTCGGTCAATTAGTTTGCTCTTCCATTGCCATCACTCACCCACTTACCCTGGCACCCAGATTAAATGGACTCTATTAGTGCTGTTTAGTGTTTTGAGAAGTAACGGGTGACCAGATAGCAAAGATAGTTCTTCGAATTGTTATGTTTCAGCAGCTGCCAATATTGCCAATGGCATCCAGCTGTCAAAATATTCAGTAAGGTTTGCCATTCCATCTTGCATCGTGCGGAAATTATTGAAAAATCGAAACTCCGGCGCAGTTGAAAAGTTTGAGCGTGAGTACACACTCTTGGATCTTAAGCCACCAACCAGACAGAGATTGGTGCGAAATGAAGAAAACATAGCCGCCGTAGCGGCCAGTATTGAAGAAGACCCAGAAATATCGATTCGGCGACGATCAGCTGAATTGGGCATCACCAGAGAGCCTACCCAGCTTATTTAATGTTTGGACTTGGGCCTAAATCCGTATAAGATTGTGCTGACGCAAGAATTGAAGCCGATTGACCACAGACAACGACGTGAGTTCGCTCATTGGGCGCTGGAAATGTTGGTCGGAGATCCGGATTTGGACAAAATATCATCTTCTCGGACGAGGGCCATTTTTGGCTCAGCGGCTATGTCAGCAAGAAAAATTGCAACTATTGGAGCGAACACAATCCAGAAGTGTTCGTCCAAGCATCAATACATCCACAAAGATTGAATATTTGGTGCGCTTTATGGCATGGCGGTATCATCTGACCTTATTTCTTTCAAAATGAGGAAGGAGACACTGTTACCGACAATAGTCTCAAGTATAGAGGATGCTAACCGACTTTCTGAGGTTAGAGCTCAAAAACATCGATATATCCGAGCTGTGGTTCCAACAAGACGGCGCTACATGTCATCCAAGCGACGCAATCATGCAATTTGACATCACTCGATTATTTTTTCTGGGGCTATGTCAAGTAATTAGTCTATCAAGACAATCACTTTGGACGAGTTCGAGGCCGACATTCGACACGAGTCATCAAAAATTGGACCGACCGCTTTAAGCACTACTAGCGAAGCGGAGGCGGCCATTTGTATGACCAATTTCATATCTCACACCGTTGTTGTATTTTTAAAATTTTTTTTACTACCGTTCTTATCTGGTCATCCTTTATAATAAGTTATCTCAAAAGCGTTGATAGAAAGTGAGGCCGCTTTGCTATCATGTTGATGATAGATCTGTTTAAGTTCTCCATAATGCAGAGCTCTAACAAAGCTAAGACGGTTTAGCGTATTCACTTATATAGACATACTGCCTGGAGTTACATGTATTTCGATTTTTTTAGATAGTAATGGGTATCTTGAATCCAGTTTGCCAAAGCTAAAATACGGCAAACATATTTAGACTTATTCAGAGACGGAATTGAAGTAAATGGCATACAACTCAACTCACTTGTTGATTTTCAGCACAATCCATCGGCTGCAAGCATTGCTCGAGTGAGGTGCGGTAGAGCTTTTATTATGCGAAATTGGATCGTTATCCAATAGTTACGAGTATCTTTATCCATTTAGCAAGCCGCAAAAAATGATGACCTCAAAACTAGTGACCAAAAAGGGTTCAATAACAAAAGTGCTGCATCTATGGATAAATCACTTTCGCATCCCTTTAAAACAGAGGAATGTAAGCAACAAAAAGTTTCAAAATTGTTAGATGTCTACAAAGTCAAGAGCAGCAGTCAACAGTGGTCGTCCAGTCTTGTAATTACCAGGACTCTTTCTAAGTTCGAAGAACATAAGTAAAGACTGATGAACACTCTAATGAAGGCAACTAGAATCAAGCAAATGTTATCTCGAATGTCATCATACAACGGAAGATGGTTGGCTTTGTACCACTTAAGGAGATTGGCAGAAAAACACGCTGAAAGAGATCACCTTTCCTTGTATTGTAATAAGGTCTCAACTGGGTTGAAAAACTAAAGCAAACTCTGGTGACTAACCGAAGGAAGGTAAGTAAAACTAAGATAAAAGCATCTCAAGTGTTCACTTGAATTTATACCCATTGGATTCATCGAAGAACAATAAAACACACTTTTTCGTGAAAATTCAAGCCAAAATAAAGCGGCCTTAGACCCTGCGGGGGCAACAAATAACGATGACATGTCATCTGAAAATATTTTACAAGATCGCACTCCAACTCTTTTGTTTCAAAAAACACCCTAGCGATTGTAATGTGTAGCGATTTTGTTATCGCCTCGATGGTAAAGAGTATTCAGTTAAATTGTATCAGTATGCACAAGGTGAGACAAATTTCGAATTTGTTTGGAAAATATTGCGTGATAGAGTGATCGATAATGTTGCAGAATTTCCTTAAAAATCTCTCCAAGTACGGTCGATAAGCACATTCTGCGGACTATACTAGAACGTGACAAACATTCGGCTTACCGAAACAATGCAATCTAATTACTCGAACATATAAAAAATCATTCTTAATGAATAAACCACATTATTTCAAGAAATGACTTCATAAAAAACCCGCTACCATATCAATTTTAATTTAAAGTAAAAAAAAATCGTCACAAGCAATAGAAATAAATTCTCCAATAATTAGTGTGCATCTAACGGTTGTCAACCAAATCAAAAAAATAATAAAATAATTATTATTTATAAAAATCCCATTATGACTGTCTATATGACTTAGTCATAAATTTCCGGATACACTCAATACCAATATCTGTTGCTGTATCCAAATTTGAATCTCAAATCGAACTAGTCGTCGATCCAGTATCCCCAACCACCACCATCATTAGTACCACACCATCAGTGTACAATTTGATTTGTCAAATAAGAAGACATGACTGGCTTTTAAGAATTCTCCTCAACTTGACAAATACCAGACAGCCACTCAAATGCAATATTATTCATTTAATGCGCCCGAGAGAGCAACGCGAATAGAAAGATACAAATATAAATACAGACTTGGAAACTAAAAAAACTAAAAAAAAGAAATAAAAACATAAACTAAGAAGGAAAATTTGAAATATTTTAATTGAAAAATTAAAAGCAAATAGCGATTGCACTTAGAGTCTGACATAGAAGATGGAGTGTGTACTGTAATCCCCCCATAAGCTGACATGTGAAGATTGAAGTTGTTGGTCGTTCATTTTGTCCATTTTATTTTTTTTTTTTTGATAAATTTTTTATTTTTTATCCATTATTCTTAAATGCAAAGCAAAAAGCAATTTAATTTATATTTTCTCTCCATTTCGAATGGTGTACAAATGTACAGGTGTACGAGTATAAGTATGAAAATGTATTCGAGCGTTGTACGAGTATGTTACTAATTAAGGATTCCGCTAACATTCGCCTAACCAATGTTGATGGAGGCTCTTAAAGTAGGCTGTCATTGATTGACGCCTACCTCTATCTGATAGTTTTACTCGTATGTGTTATAATCCTGATGTCTCTTTAACGCACGTCGTTTTATATGTAGATGCATAGATATTTTTTAATTGCTCATATACTCCACTCGTATGAGTAAATTTTTATTTTTATTTTTTTTTAATTGCATGACATGGATAATAAGACTTACCTTATCGCAGAAGACTTTTATTTGGCAATAGCCTCGATGGAAAACTTGTGTATCCCGCGGATCCTCAAATGTGTCAATTTGTATATGCAGTGGTAGACCCTGAAATTTATAGAAAAAAAAAAAATAAAAAAATTAATATAAAAGGTTACACCACAGATCCAATTAATAGATTAACAATTACAGTCTACAGATACAACAGATACAGAGCAGCAGGGTCTAACAATCTTAAATACGAGTTCACCCAAACGTAATGTGAATTGAAATTAATTTCTCAAATGAGTGCTGCAAGCAATGGCTGCAATTAACTGCGCGCCAACACTTAAATCTTTTTTTTTTCTCTTAAGAAAAAAAAACGAATAAAATTTAAATATGAAAGATATTCGTATCTCGACACGCCGATCAGTGCAAATCAATTAAATGTTAATTTTTGCTATAAATATCTTTTACTGAGTAGTTGTATCTTTTTTCTATATGGATAAATATTTTTTATTTTTTTTTTTCATTTTTTACATTTCCACAAAATTAGGTGTATTAACATTAATTGAACACTCAGACAGTTGCAGAGGGGATATCATACGAGTACCATATGTATACAGGGGGGTCGTTGGTCAGTTTATACTTAGATATTGACATGTATCTTTTGATCGATAAGTTGTGAATGTGTCTCTCGTAATATTCATGGTGTTGGACAATTATAAATTTTAATTAAATCTCTATCCATCAATCATAGGAGAGGTTGTTGTGTCGCTGCTCCTAATGCGTTGGCAGGACTTTAATTTTTCTTATTTCTTTTCTGAGACTTCAGATACTTTGGTGGCAAGTTAACTTCTTCCAAATGGTGCGTGCGAAACGAAAATGAAAATTAATTTATCTGTAGCGCAACATGACAACATGTCAACTCTATTGCGTGCATTAATCTCTCGCGAATTATTATTTTTCTTTTTCTTTTAAAAATTTTTTTTTCTTTTCACAATTTATTTGTCTGTCTGTCTGTCTGTCTGTTCATCTGAAATGGACAGAGAGGGAATTATGATGAATAATGGACTCTAGGAAATGGACGGACGCAACAACTGTCTAGTGTCGTGTTGTGGAGAAGGTTTTTCCTATAAAAAAAAAAAAATAAAAAAAAATCTACGTGACAACAATCCGTTCAATTTTGCATGTCGAAATAGTTTCTCTTGGGGTTATTAATAATGGATAGTGGGTATCTTGAAGGTGACAGTTGTGTCGCTCTGGTCATATCCACGCATATACATATCGTTTTGTATCTATAGATGAATTTGTAGAGTACCCTGTCTTTCATGTGGGCGATAACTTTATCAAAACTAACAGAGTTTTGTCGTAAATATGTTAATTACAGTACAGATGAACAAAAGTATCTAAACCCACTCGGTGGTATTTTGTTATGTATTTTTATTTATTTTTTTTTCTCTTGATTTTGAAAAACGATCGATTTACACGCTTTTTAATTAAAAACGTAAATTTGAGTTAGTTTTTTTTTTTTTTTTTGTTTTTAGTTTAAAAGCAGATTTTTTTCGAAATTTTTAATGTTGAAGGTCTTTAAGGCTTTTAAAGATTGTTACAAAAAAAAAAAAAAAAAATAACAAAATCCAAGGGGAACTTAGAAAAATCGATAAAATTTCAAATTTTTGTTGTTTATGCTAATGGACGGGTTTTGGAGAGTGGGAACATTGATTTCATTTCAGTACTGAAGCAAAGGACAGAATAACAGGTGTGATGATGATGTGATGAGCGATTCTTTATATGCTACCATAGGTCTACGGTAATTTATTGTTTTTTGTTTTTTAGTTTAGAGTTTTATGGGCCAATCTGATAAAGGAGAGGCAGTTTAAATTTGTCAGTGGGCGTTTTTTTTTTTTTTTTATTTTTAGCGCCAAGTTGATTAGAGAGTCGTGATATATTATAAATGATAATAAGTTTAAAATTTTAAATCACGGCAGATACTACTGTTGAAAGCTTTAAGAAAAATAAAAAGTCACTGGTTATGCCAACGAGGGTTTTATTATTTTTTTTTTTTATGTGGATGGAATTCAAAACCGGATACCAACAAATACCTTGCCGCAAACATGATATGGGGGTACCAGTGGGGTATTTTTATATTCAGTCAATTACCACGTGCACCTTCAGGATAAGAAGCCACATTAACTTATTCTATTTTACTAGTGAAGAAAACCTCTTAGCAGCACCACAGTCGGTGCTGAGCAGACTGTTAAACTGTTAAACGATGATGACAAACAACATCCCGCCGATGCACCATTCAACCTGGATGACGACAGACGACGTCCATCCGACCAAGATGAAGTCAAGACAGCAATTTCCAAACGTAAGTCTAACAAAGCTGCTGAGGCCGATGGCTTAACTCTCGAGCTGTTTAAAACAGTAGTTAATGATTGGATACGGATCTGGGTCGACGAAAATATGCCCGACGAGAGGATCCTCAGCATTGGTTGTCGGATAGTGAAGAAAGGAGATATCCTGAACCGCGCCAACTACAGGGGAATAAGTCTCCTCAAAACTGTGTAAAATCCTATCTCCGTATTATGAAAACGACTAAGACCTTTCATCAATTATCTGTGTGGTTTTCGGCCAGGAATCAATTTTTCACATTTCGGCCAGGAATCGATACACACCACCTTTTTATGGATTTCAAAGCCGCATATGACAGCACCTATACATAGACGTGAAATATACAGAACCAGATGTGGTATCCCTGGAAAGCTCATCCGACTATGTAGGATAGAGATGAAAGATAGATTAACAAGGACTTCAAAACGATTATACGTTGTCATGTGATTTTTTCAACATCAACCGTAAAAGAATTGTGTGAAACTCGCCAGTTAACACCAGAGGCACCATCTTTCAAAAGGCTCTTAAGTTACACCGAGCTATGAAGATCGACACCTAGAACAAAACGTCACGATAGGTAGTTACAGGGTATAAGGGACTTTAAAAACCACAATTAACAACAAATCTTTAACCCTCTGCAGATAACCAGTAGCTTTGTGGATAACGTAAACAAATTGAATTAAAGTAAATGTTAAATAAATAAATAAAGAAATCTACAAATCGACAACGACAACTCTGGCTAATCGCTGCGTTTTAGGGTTTAGAAGAATGGCACTTGCATCGCCGAAACCGATAAACTTTCCATTCTCGGTATGTGTGTCAATGACAACTTACGTTGGAATGACCACATATTCGGTGTCATCAAAAATGGTGCGAAATATCATCAAGCGATGTAAGAAATACTTTACCCCCCTGATCAGGCCTCAATATATAAGGCATTTATCCGCCCGAAATTGGAGTACAATGCCCACATCAGGTCGGGTGCGCCCAAAGCATCTCTGCACCTGTTAGATAGGATTCAAAACCGTGCGATCACCCTCGAACACCGACGTAATGTCTCGTGTCTCACTCTGTTTTATCGCTATTTCCACCACAAGTGCTCAATAGAAATCACCAGTAGCATTCTGCCCCTTCAAACTTTTAACCGTAACACCCGTCTCGCTTTGAATACTCATCAGTATACCCCCAAGCCTACTTTCGGACGTACTCTAATATATCGTGATTCGTTCCTAAGCCGTACCTTTCGCTTATGGAATGCCCTGTCTAGTCATTATAACCTTCAAACATTTAAAACCAACGTTCACCGGTACCTCTCGTTCCATACTCCCTGATTTTCCTTCAAATATTATGTCGGTTTAAGCAGATGATATGAAAATATTTAGATACATATTCCTCATACATACTACTGCAGGAAGATCTAGACAGATTTTGTACTTGGTGTCAGAAGAATAAGTGTTAGACTATAGTAACCGTAAGTGCCATCGCTGCTATTTAATCTTTAATCTGCTGGTTCCCTTAGTGAATAAGTTGCGAGATTCAAGTGTTATCTGTGACCAGGAACTCAATATCCACTCTCGCATTGATAATATAATAACAAAAAAGCCAACTCTGCCTTTGGCTTCATCAAGGGCATAAGCTTTCCAATCCTTATGCTACCAAATCCATTTACATAACCTTTGTTAGGCCTCTTCTTGAATATGCATGCCAAGTTTGGTCACAGAACTCACATCCCTCGGATAGAAGCTGTTCAACGCAGGTTTTTACGGTTTGCTTTACGTGGTCTTCCCTGGGCTGATAGCCAAAACATACCACCATACACTGTTCCGCTAAAACTTATAAATTTACAACCCCTTTCTATATGCCGAAAAGTTGCCGATATTCTCTTTATTCATCGGATCTTAGTTGGTAATATCGATTGTCATTCTTTACTTCAATATTCCTTTAACACCAACCCACGCAATCTTAGGTCTGCGTCACTTTTCCGGCCCAATCTTCACAGAACGAATTACAGACACCTGGAGCCAATGTCGCGAAGTTAACGATATTCTGCCTCTCTTCGACTACCACCTCAGAAAACTCTCCCTCAAGAACATTCCTAATCGCTCCCACGCTTTAGTCTTAATTTTTAGTTTTAATTGAAATTCTTAGTTTTAAAAATATGCTTGCAAAAGCCTTAACAAATCTGTCCGGTGTTCTAGAAGCAATTTAAAATTTACCCTAATCAAAGAAATAGATTTACAGATCCCGTTCAGGAATTGCAGTATGAAGGGCTTACTCGTATGTCTCATAATAGTAAATTCAGTTATAATGTTCTGTTATATCGTTACTCTAGCTTCAAAAATTCAGTATGTACATTTATAGAATTGACATCTCAGCAAACAGTATTTCATATGAACAATACGAGTACAAATGTATCTCTTCAATTTAAGGATAAAAAATTGAAAAATACTTCAACTTAAAACAAAGGGAAAATTCCGAAAGATTTAACAGCTTCCATTCACTTCACTTAAAAACCATCTTAAACTGTCAGAAGGTCTTAGATGAATTGCTAGCGTGAATTCTTGATATTTATTACCACATTCCGTAGTAATAAATCGAATTAAATAAAACCTCATCCGAAAGGGAATCATAACAGAGTAAGTATCTCAACTTGCACAGCACAGGTGTTTGCTTTGCTTTAACTTCAATCAAAAGAGTTATGAGTATGGGTATGCACGCAGACCAGGGTGTTGGTTCCCACACTAAAAATCAACCCCCGACATCGTGGATATTTTCAACAAAACAGAATCTCAATCTGCTGGTAAAAAAATGAATAAAAAAAGAAGCCTGAAACACCTATGCGTGTGCATCCTCCAATGATAGACACAAGTTGATGGAGATGGAGGTGATTGAAACGCCAAATAAAAAAAAAATCTCTCCAGGGTAGTAGGTACACCTTGAAGTTTTAAGGACCGGTGGATTCTTTTGATAGAAGGATTTTTTTTTCTTTTTCTGATTTTACGATTCTTATTTTTCGTTTCACTCCACTTATACGCTCTGTGTGGAATAATACAAAGTGACAATTAAATTTTCTTATTCTTGATTTTTTTTTTGTACTCGCACCATGGTTCGGTTGAAGAATTGTGTGAATTGATTTTGGATTTCTGTGTTTTTTTTTTATATAAAAAAATCTTATAGATATTTTCATTTATCCGAGTACTCGTAGCAGGAGGTTGATTGTCAGGTTTGGTTAAGGGGTTTCTATTTTTTTTTGTGTTACATTGACTTACCTTTACACCTTTCTGGCTACTGAAATCCGTACTTAGGCACTGAACAGCAATATTGATCTGAAAATAGAAAAAAAAAATAAATGAATAGATTGTTAAATTGAAATTGGTAATGGAATTTGGATTAAGGTTCTAGAAAAAATTGCCAAAAAATACTAAATGAATAGAAATTACACTTAAGGCTGTGATGTTAGATAACCCATTCGCCTTTAGTAATTTCAGTTGCCGGTGAATAGATGGCAGATCTTCTCAACCCTTGCCATCTGTCTTAATTGCGAGATAATTCAATTCAATTCAAGGAGCTTTCTATTTTTCATATGCGATTTAACAGGTAAGCTGCTCTAGCTACATAAAGATAATTAGTTAAGTTAATTTTTAATTTTAATTTTTGGTTTTCTTTTATTTAATTCGAAATGAAATTTGCTTTTAAGAATTTTTAATTTTTGTAACTAAGTGTTATTTGAGCTTGAAAAATAGTTTTTTAATGCTTTTTGTTCGCATTGTGACGTTTTGAATTTTGACGATTTCTCGAGAGGTAGTTCGTTTAAAGTTGTTGGAACGCTGTTCAACAGTTGTCGTCTACCATAGCTGTTGTAGGATCTGGGTACTTACAGTATACCATAAGCATGATCGAGTGGGCGAATGAAACGGTTATCATCGAAGTGAAAATTTGGTCGACTTTAAGGACATCGAAATTCCTTTCGTGACCCCATTGAGTGTTGACGTTAATTTGCTTCAGCACAGAATTTTACAGCCTCTGTAACTTCTGAACGTGTGTTTTCGCTGCGTTTCCCCATGCAAGTATACCATACCGCAGCTTTGACTCCACTAAGGCATAATAGACTTGTTTCAGAACAGGCACAGTAGCATTTTGTCGAAGATGAGCTACCGCAAACAAGGCTTTCTTCAGGTCCATACGCAGCTTTTCAACATGCTTGCCCCAGAGAAAGCGACAGTCAATGATGACTCCAAAATACTTGTAGCTATCTACTACATCTATCGTTTTCCTGGGCGTACTAAGGCATGCATCGTTTTCGTAAGAATTACAGGGCTATAGAAATCTATCAGGTCCAAAGCAAAGATATAATATAGGTAACTGCGAAAATAAGTCGTTTTAAGAATAAACGAAAAAAATATGTTTAGAAGAATTTTTTGGAGATGAGATAAAGAAGGGTCAAATGCAAAGTCTCTTGGACTACACTCGTAGTTAACCCTCCGATTAGTGAGAAGGTCCCTAGGGACCTTTTGATTTGTTGATTGCTCACAAATCTTTTTGTGCAAGTGTTAGAAGCTTGATGCTTATTGTACTCGTATTCTATAAAAAAAAACAATGCTGAAGCGATTAAAACTTATTGCGAAACAGTGAGGGCACTGTTTTGGCCAATAAAATAATTGTTTTATGGTCCTTCTTCATATACCATCCTATTCTATGTCGCATGACCAATAAAATGATTAGGAGGAGGTTGCAATAAATATTTGCGGTTGTTTACTAACCACGTGCAGTATCGCAGGCAGCATTAGTGCATCCGTTGATGATTATTCTTAGAAAATTATTTATTGTTCTCATTTTTTGCATTTCGTCTAAAAAAAGTTTACGGGGCTTGGATTTTCCCGTCCTTGTTTTGGGTGCCATACGGGCGTTTTCAGGCTGTCCGTCCATTTTTGGGCAATTATTGTTTTTACCCGGGTAAATACTTGTGTTTGGCTTTGGTTAGTTAGTCTGAGACTATCGTTTTGTCAGAAAGCATCGTCACTGTGAAGTTTTTAGATGGAAAAGCTGTTACTGCCACTACTACCCATCATCCGGCTGAGACTGATGTTGCTCATCATATTTTCAAAAATGGCACAAAATGGTTCAAAGATCCAGTCGCATTCGTCCTCATAATATTGTCGATTACACTAGAAGCAAGCCAAAGCTATTGAAAAACTTGGTTCCATTTACCATCTTTCAATCTCTAATCACCGAAGATATGGCGCACATCATCATTCAAAAAACGAATCGGAACGCCAAGTAGGTAATTGCTATATGGAATGAAGCACATCCAACTAAGCAGAAAAAATACAAACAGTTGACTCTAAAAGAGTTTGTTGCTTTTTTGGCTATCATTTTGTATGCTGGGATGTGGAAATCAAACAGCGAGCCTCCTAAGGAACTATGGGACATAACAAATGCTCCAATATATAAAGCCGCCTTATCATATAACAGTTTCATATATACCACCTTGATCAAATCCCGGATCCCGGAATTTATTCAGAAAATTAAAAATACAAGTTTATTCATCTAAATCTATATTGTCCCCTTCAAAGTAATCCACATCGACGGCAACACACTTATGCCAGCGCTTGATCCAATCCTTGAAACATTTTTTATATTCAGTTTTCGGTATGACCATCAGTGCCTGCCATTTGGCCTGCCACTGCGTTCATCATCTTCGATTGACTCACGACCACTTTTGAACCGCTCGTGACACTGGTAAACGACCGTTTTTTTTAAAGAATGGTTGTCGAAACACTTTTCAAACATTTCCAATGTTCGCGCACCATTAAATCCGTTTTTTACGCAAAATCTAATACTCGTACAAGTTCGTTGTTGCAAATTTAAATCGATTTCTAAAATTGTAAAAAATCGCCAAAAACACAGAGATAGATGTACTCTTGGCTACGTAACTTTTGCAAATGTCAAGCTATGACGCTAAGATTTAGAGGGAATGTCAAAAACAGATTTATCAACTTAACAAAAAAACAGAACTCAAATCGGAACAATCAAGGTGGTATAACAAAATTTATTCGGTTTAATAATGCGATAACACGGCCGGAGAGATTACTCATCAGCAAAGCTGCTGCTATTGATGATTTATGGCTTACGCTGCAAGCTAATTTGGTAGCAGCTTACAATCCGACCGTGGACGAAAAACTGTTTCCTTATCGAGGGCGGATACGTTTCACACAATACATTCCGTCTAAGCCAGCCAAGTACAGAATAAAAGTGTGGTGGTTGTGTGATTCAAAGTCCTACTACCTCCTCAAGGGTATGGTTTATGGTGGAAAGATGCCGGATCAGGAGCACGAGATCAATCAAGACTAAAATATCGTATGCCGATTAGCTGAAAAATACCTTGGTACCGGCCGGAAAAAGACGCAAAACAGCCTATGTTGGAACAGTTCCACCCGAGTTTTTTACGTAAACCCTCGCGTCCTGTTAACAGCTCATTGTTTGGATTCTTCACAAGTTTCATTGTGCTCATATGTGCCTAAGAAAAACAAATCGGTGTTGCTGTTATCTAATGTGCATTACACTTGTGATGTCGATAATGCAAATGATAAGCGAAAGCGAATTGTTATTCTGGACTACAATGCCCCTAAATCTAGGGTGGATACCATGGATCAAATGCTTGGCACTTATTCATGCAAACGTTCGAGAAATCGTTGGGCGCTTGCAATGTTCTACAATATAATCGATTTTGCTGCACTGGCCTCATTCATAATACACGATGAAATTAATCCAGTGCAAAAATCGGACAAACGACGATCATTTTTGAAATTATTGACGAGACAATTGACAACTTCAAGCATTGAAGAACGTGCCACTAATCCACTAATCCATGAATAACGTGCTATCCCAAAATTCGAAATGCTATGGAAGCATTTGATGTTATGGTAAGTTGAACTGAATGCCATGTTACAAAATAATAATATTTTCTGTCTTATCAGGTAGTAGCAACACCATTACCAGGACCTGCTCCTTCATTTGCACCGCGTACAAACCGGCCATCGTACCACTTATGTCGTGCAGAGTAAAAACGTCAGCGGAAAACTCGAGCGTATTGTTGTAGCTGCAATAACTTCACACAAAGAAGAAGCATAAATTCAAATCAACTTGAGGATGGCATAATTTACAAATCGTACCTATAAGATCGCACGATGTGAAGATTCTGTGGTATGCTAGAATGTACAAAAAAAACTGACTATTCGTTGATTTTTTCCTCTTAAAAATACACTGCTGTACTGACAATAAAACATAATCTCACCCATAAACTGACTCAAACCGAAACCATTCATCACGGTACTTTCATTCGTGCAGTTTCCAGTTTATTTCAATTCAATTAATCGCACTTACCACAGCTGATTACCAGATTACCAGATAACCAGATCTTTCAGCAGATATCCAACATTCACAGCTTAAAATACCCCCCCCCCCAAAAAAAAAATATATTTATAAAAAATCACCAACAACTCCGAAAACAACATTATTAGCCCACATGTCCACCTTATCAGGTTTCTCTCAGCAATTTATCACAAAATTATTGCAATAAATTTCCACATTTATTCGGTGGATTTCTGTTGGTCTCCAAGAGTGCCAAGTGGAGTGCAACAGATGTGCAACGAAATGTATTGCATTATACAGGCACTAAAACAGCAAAAGCAACACAAACTCCACCTTTTACTATCACGATGCTGAGAGGCACATTAGGCATTAACCATCAGAAATAAAGAAATATTCAAAAATGAGAAAAAAAAAAAAATAAACAAACAACAGTGTTAGACCTGCCACCGCCTTCTTCACCACTACTATCCATGCCTATCTTGCCACCGATATGTATGTACAAAAAGATAGGCGAGAGCACATTTTCAAATCAAATGCGATAAATCACGAATTATAGGAGAAAACCGCTTAACGCTTAACGCAGTCATTATCTAATCTTTGCTCGAAAGCTTGAAATACAAAAAAAAAAAAAAAGATAGAAAAAAAAATCATACACCTCGACAATGTCGAACAAAGCCTGTTCAATGTCGAAATCGTCAAATCTAATAAATTTCTCATAATCAATTCAAAAAGATACATAGATACATACAGATAGGGGTACAACAGCACCTGTGACACAGGTATACCAGTCACATACGACGAAAGATGTATTCAAATTAGACACTCAATTCCATGGTGATTCCAATAAATTGTGACAAAGAGAAAATTGTCATCTTAAAAAGGGCTAGTCGTAGTGATAATCTAGCCCCTCATACGCACTACGATCGTACCACCTGAACTAAATAAAAAAAACAAAAAAAAAAAAAACCCGTCGAAGAGGAAGTGATTTTTATTCAAAAAAAAAAAAGAAAAAAAGCTGACTTTTCTCCTTCATCATTGATTCAGAATTTGGAATCAATACGAACAGGTACAAGCATATGCGTATCTATCGAATCTGGCTGGCTAGGGAGTTTTGCGTTAATACCCCAACCATACGCACTATAATCTATATAACCACAAATTCATAGCCAAAGCTAAGGCGGGACTAGCACTTGGAATAGCAATAGTAACAGCAGCAGTAACCAACCAACCAACCAGCTAGATACGTAGCTAACTGATAAGAATCTCTGAAATTTATACCGAGTTTCTTGATTTCTTTCTTTTCTTGGAGTGCATCCATCTCTGTATGCCTGTACTCGTATCTATGACTTAGACTCTAACTATAACTATAGCTTTGGAATCTATTTCCATCGATGGTAAATCTTCCATCTTCAGTTTAGTCCGACTGTGTGTAGACCGGACCAACTGTATTTGCCTAAATACCTGTGGCAAAGCGTTTTCGATTGAAAAATCTTTCACAGATAGAAATCGTCGATTGGCTTTTGCCTATCTTTTTTGCTTTTTTGAGAGAAGACCAAAGTGAAAAATAAGAAGAAGAAGAATAAAATATTTATCTATACGCAATTGATTACCACAAGCTGGTCGTTCATCGCACAGCAGTATACCCCATCATCGATCAGCCCCAGACGACTACAGTGGGTTGTGTGGTATTTTTGTGCAGATTGCGCGCACAAAATGCCTTAAACATTATTCCCATTTGGCGCTGTAGACAGTTGCAGTTAGAAGCGACTGCTATTGCTACTGCCACAGCTACAGTTCAGCATCATCCTCATCTTCATCGTTATTGTCGTCGTCGTCGTTGTCGTTGTCGTTGTCGTCGTAGTTGAAGCAATCGTTGTCGTCAACTCGGAATTCCTTGGAGAGTTTTCCTCGTCTAGAGAAAAGTTAAAAAGTATAAGACGAAGAAGAAGCAGAAGAAGAAGAAGCAAATAAAAAAAATTCTCCAGCTTCTGCAGCAGCAGAGATTTCTTTGTAATCGAATGCAGTTGTTACTGTTGGAATGAATAGCTGATGCTACCACGCTACCACCATTAGACATATGTTTCGCATTATTTAAAACAAAAGACTTTTGCCCATCTACAGGTGTGGTGTGTGCGTGGTGGAACTTCCTTCATTGCGAAAGCGGTCCAGTCAGTGTGCTGGCTTGGTGCGTGATTATCATTCATGGACACATCGTCCATCCATAATGCGAATTGACAATAACAACAACCAACCTAAGATGACTACGATGACTACAATGACTGCCACGACAATGGCGACTAGGATGCGATTTTCCTCAACAATCGTAAGACTGTCCCCCTCTTTTGTAGTCATAGTTAAACGTTTAAGTTCTTGGAATAGACAATTGTTATGTTTCCCTGTTGGATATTTTCTATTTTTAATTTTTTTTTTTTTGTTTTTTTTTTGTTGAGGAAAGGAATGTGATCGATTGTAAGGGGAATAGGCAATTTGGTTTCGTGTTAATTACGGATTTGTTTTAATTTTCTATTAGAATTCTCGATGGCTAACCATGAAGAGATGGAACATTCCAGAGTGGAGTACCATAGACCTCTGGTCATCCATTTATTGAGTATTTGTATTTGTAGTGCAAAAATTTTGATTCGTGTATGGTTGTCGGCCATAAATCTAAAAAGAGACATGTTCATTTGATTCTTCTTGGAAGACGAATACACATCAAATTGATGATTGTCCATCTATGGGCGATGAGAAGAAGATGATTGAAATAGTTACGTGAAAGGAATACAATTGGCAAAAGTGTATCTTGTTTTTTTGTCAGGGATTCTAAAGGAACATAAGTTGTAAAGTTTCACTGTACGAGTGTATTCGAAGATTTATGGTTAAAATCGCGGACGAAGAATCAGGATAACTGTTTCTATTTAGTTCAAGGAAATTAAGCACATAACATCAAAATATGCCGGATTTTTCACCACATTTCCGACTGAGCTGAGTTAACAACTGACCTTGCATTCTACTGACTACAGGCGATTACGGGGGTATGACACTTAACTTGGATTTGGAGTGATACGATCTTGTGCAATACGAGTAATAGTAGTTTTCAGTAGTCGTTTAATCCGTCTATCAAGAAATTCGTCACACAAAATATACATCCTGGTGATCGCAGCGACATTAAAATGGAATCATCAGGCAAATTATTGTGACTAAGTTCGCACCTCAACTCTTTTGTTTTCTTTGCAAGGGATATGTTCGAGTATGAGAAATTATTCTCTCCCAGGCGTGCTAATTGGTGAACAGATCCAGTTATTTCGGAAATGAATAGTGAACAAATTTACAATTTAGGAGATCTTTAGGAATGGACTGCTATCAGTTTCATTCTAGGAACAACGTAAACGATTTCAGACAGAGAAAGGCTCCATCGAAGTGACCGAAATGAAGCGCAAAGGGAAAAGAATGGGAACGTAATATTTGTTACGGTCGATATCAAAAATATGAAATATTACATCGCTGTCAGGATGAACCACTCATAGTGGACGCCGATCAACAGCAATCAATCTAAAGATAATAACAATAATCAAGATAATTAGATCTCTTTGATGAATTATAAAAAACTCCAACGCTCGCCAGTAAAATCTGGCTTACAACTAACTGCAACTACAACTCTGTTAAGCTTTGTGTGGATAGATTTGGCAAATCACATACACCAAGTTGTCTGCATGAAAATATACTCGATGAATTGAATTCGAACTTCGTTTGCCAGATCCTTAAGTACCAAACACCTTAGTTTTTTCTTATTAAGCGTAAAAAATCCTACATACTGCGCTTTATGAATATCTGAAATCTATAATCGGAAAGATATTTATATGTCTGGTTTTATCTTTTGCAAGCCCACCATCGGACAGATGTTGATCATATGACAGATTAACAAATAAAGAACACAACAACTTTAGTATTTAAAGAGACAAGTTATATAGAGCAATCCCTAGGTTTGATATTACGGAAAACGCTTTCTACTTCAAAATGGTAAGTAATGACTTCACCAGGACCTATGATGTCAGAACGGAATATTGAAAAGGTGACTAGCTGAGATTGCAAAAAAGACTGCATGAAGCTTACATACAAGGCAGCACTATGCTCGCATATCCAGATGACGTATCATGTGATGAAATCAGCGAGTTTTCATTGTTACTTTTGCGACTATTGAAATAAAAACAGCGCAAATGAGAGTAACTCAAAGTTTATGTAAGACCAATAAACAAATAAAGAGTAACGTTTCGGCCCGGAAGTCTTCGAGCGCGGTAAGTGAAAAAGTGACTTAACTGACTTATTCTGCCAATCTGTAAGCATTAAATAGAACGAACTTTCGACGTCCTAGTCTGACATAGTGAACCAGCTCTTCACAAGCGTTCTCATTTAAGCCTCCCACCATGAACTCCTACTTCCCACCTACACGTAGTAACCGCTGGGTGCCTAGGGTGCCTCTACCGGAGATGGAGTAACCAACCCAAGTGTCATGTCACTAAGGCACTTTCTCTTCTTTCAAGGCAGCAGCGGACGAATTCCAATAATATGGAATCAACGGTGGCGTCCAGTGTTCCAGTTAGGTTAAACTAGTGTTATCTCTATAAGGGCCAACGGAAGTGCTCACATTCCCGAAGTTGGTTACAGGCTACGGAATTTGGTCCAGCCCCTTTGATCTTACGGATCCCAAAAAGGGCTTGGTCCTCCAGGTTGGGGCTTATTCGTAGGATAGCCTCGGATAAGGACCGATCCACAGTTGGCGACCCTGCAAAACGAACAAAGGACAACAACTTTCGGGTCTGCACGTGGAATGTTCGGACCTTGAACAGGCCGCGTACAGCCGAACAATTAGCGGAGCCCCTAGACGGCTATAAAGCAGATATCAATCGAGGAAGTGCATTGGGATGGGCCGGGCCAAACAAAGATGAAGAACTGTGATGTTTACTACGGTGATTGTTATGGAGAACGTAAGCAGAGTCTATTTGTATGAGGATTTGTTGTAAGAGTCAGACTTACGCAAGAAGTCTTCAGCTTTCGATACATGAGTCAAAGCCTTATAACAATCCGCCTTATCCGCCTTGATTTCGCTCGATTTTAGATATCCGAACATTCCGAGCGGGCAATATAGTCTCCGACCACTACCTAGTTGCAGCCAAGGTATGTTTTCGAATATTTCGGACGCCACAACTATGATTTTCAGCCAGCATCAAGTGCTGAAGATCAATGGTTTAGATGCCGTGCAGCCATCAGAAATGCCGCAACTGACGTGACTGGTTTGTGGAAGAGTGCCGGCAAGCATGTGCAGCAAAAGAACATAGCTTCCAAACGGGGCTGCACAAAAGGACGAGGGCGACTCGTGAGCACTGCAAGCAAAAGAGAAGGGAAGAACATAGGCTTCTCCGGAGATAAAGAAAGAGCATGACAAGCGCGCGATCGAGGAGATAGAGAGATGCTACTCCAGAAATAATGTTCGGAAGTTTTACCAAAAACTAAAAGGAACGTGTCAGAGTAATAAGATCCGAACGGAAACCTGTAAATATGAACAAGGAACCCTTGTAGTAAAGCCACAGCCATAGAGGATATGGAAAAACTATTTCTGCAGACTGCTAAACGACGAAGACGACACAAATTCTGCTGTCAAGCAGAGCGAACTATTCAATATTGACGATGTAAGCCAAAAACTCCGTCCTTCCAACCAAAATAAAGTAAGGATAGCAATATCTGAAGTCCCCGCCGGACGGCCTACCGACCAAACTATTTAAGGCAGCAAGAGATGACTTGGTAGAGAGCATACACTGACTTATTTTCAAGATTTGATCGGATGAATATATGAATGATGAATGGAACCTCAGCATCGTTTGCCCGGTTCACAAGAAAGGAGACCTTCTAAACTGCGCCAACTATAGAGGTATCAGTCTCCTAAACATCGCGTATAAGATTTTGGCTGCCGTACTATGCGAGCGCCTGAAACCATTTGCCAATGATCTGATTGGACCCTAGCAGTGCGGTTTTAGGCCCAGTAAGTCCAAAATTGACTAAATCTTCACACTACGGCAGATCCTGGAGAAAACCCAAGAAGTTCAGATCGATACTCACCACCTTTTTATCGATTTTAAAGCCGCATATGACAGCATCTACAGAGACGAGCCATACAGAGCCATGTCTAGTTTTGACATCCCTGCCAAAATCATCCGCTTGTGGAGGATGACGATGGAGAAAGTTCCCTGCTGCAACGAGGTCAGTAACGACCTAATCGAGACCTTTGATGTCAAAAAAGGATTTAGGCAAGGCGACGTGCTGTTATGTGATTTCTTTAACATCATACTTGAAGGAATTGTGCAAAACTCACAAGCCAACACAGGAGGTACGATCTTTCAAAAGTCTGTTCAATTGGTTGCATACGCCGACGATATTGACATTATTGGTAGAATACAGGCATCTATCACTGGTATGTTTGCGAGTATATTGCAGGAACAGAAGCGGTAAAAATGGGTCTAGCGGTAGACGAGGGCAAAACAAAGTATATGCTGTCAACAAAAAGGGACACCCAAAATCGACGAATCCACTTTGAGTTAGTAAGGGACTTTGCATACCTCGGCTCTGCTATTAAACATGAAAACGACATCTCTTCTGAAATCAAACGAAGAATAACGCTTGCCAATCGGTGTTCCTTTTGGCTGAGAAGGTAAAAAATGTAGTAAAGCCCTCTCCGGAATAACCAAGGACACTCTATATAAGACGTTTGTAATCCCAGTCAGCATTAAAGCTCGAGAAGCGCCACAAGGATCAGTCTTCCGATTACTCTTGTTAAATTCGAATATAATATGAAAAGTTATTAAAATTTTACGAAGCACTAAATGGATGAATGCTTAGACCCACGGGATCATAAAATGAAGTAATAAGAATTGGCACCAAACACTACTAAAAGACGACCATATAAGATGATGGTTTCAGAAGCTGAGGGCAAGAATAAAGCCACTTGGTCGGATGGTATGCATTTCTCTACTACAAGAAATATTACATAAAATATTGCTTCTCAAGTGCGGTGGAACATCCTTAAGGTCATCTGCAACAGACTTTTCGACACGTTTCAATGTGGCGTCCTCACCATATAAGAGAATTCACTGTTTAACGACCTACGAGGTAATTATGCTTCTTTAGGAATTTTCGGCAAGAAAAGTTGCTACCATGCGAGTTACTTTGCACCGGCATAGATCAAGTAACTTGGTCATACATCATCATTGCTCGCTCTTAGAACAGGTTCAGCGGAACAACAGGTGGAATGAATTCACCTTTAAGTAATCGGGGACAGGGAAAGTAATAAAGAATTGTCGGAGCATTATCCGGGACAAAATTTCCTTCTCTCTGAACCAAAATCTGACAAAAAATAGGTTGGACCATAGAGTGAAAAGCAGAGCAACTACTGAGAGAAAATAACAACGAAAAAAAAATATTGATAAAACTTTTGATTAGCTTGCCTTCATAAACAATAATGGTCCAGCCAAAAGAGTTTTCAAGTCGAAAGGCGTAGTCTGGAGACAGATGATGTGGAGAATGGCCAATGTTTTTCATTTAAAATAGTGGATTTCGCAACGATTGGTCTGCACGATGCGTAGCAACAGCAAACTTCAATGCTTTGGTCTAGTAAGATTTTCTAGATATTCTCAAGGGGTTCATAGAGGACATTCAATAAATTCAAATTCTGAATATGTTTGAGCATCGCAAGAAGAAGAATAATTCGCAAACAGAATCAAACATTTTAAGGTCTTGCATTATATACCTATCATACCCAAACATGCAAAATGGCATTTCCAAGGAAACAGCTAAACAGAGAAATGGTTCATAATTCAAAAGCGCAACAAGTAAAGTGGTGCACAAAGACTAGAAAAAAAACCGAATTCCAGAAAGTAATCCGTCTATGGTCTGAAGGCATTATGCGCCCCACATGCATTGCGAAGGTAACAGAAACTCAGTTCCTCACTAAACCACTTACAGTTACTTTCAATTAACTTCAACTATTACTGGATTCCCTAGATAAAGAACAACATACTCCTACTTGACAGTTACACATTTCCTTGGAATTTGTCCCACGTAATATTGATTACTCATTGCTCTCGACAAAAGGGGAAAAACAAATACCAAATCTAGAATCTAGAAGAAGCAAAAAAAAAATACCACATACTCCGACCTTAAACTAACAATTACCCCTCGACGACCTTTAAGTGGGTTGTTTACTCTATGTTAACTGGGATGAAACTAAATACCAAGCCCCCTTTCTGCCTCCCTAAAGCCACTCAATATGCAAATGAACCAACATATCTGTATTTTGCGCGCAAGCTAAAAACCCATTAAAACAATAAAAAACAACAACAACAACAACAAGAAAAAAAAAACACCACACTAAAATAAATAAGTCATTAAATCTTAACCGAACCGTCAGACTGAGATAAATAAATTGAATTTATTTACCACAAGACGACAGAGGACTTTGTGTGTGTTATTTGCATTTAAAATTGAAATTAATTTTGAATTAAAAGTTCTTTTCGATTAGTCGTCATTCGGTTATTTGAAAGCAGCAGTAACAGCAGCACAGTACCAGCCACCCCTTTGTCATCACCATTCAGTAGCCATGGGTACCAGCCGACTGACCAATCGACTAACTTAGTTACGGGCAAAACTGTGGGAAATGCACTTTGTTACAAGCAAGAAATGATTTACAAACTCTTTAGACCGTCAAGTACGAATAATTTATGCAATACAGTTTCCTTTTATTTTTTTTTTAGCATTTTATTCCATGTTTAAAAAAAGTCCAATAAAGTGAAAAAGACAACGCGACAACGCGACAAACGATAACGAAAACGCGACGACAGACGACAAAAAGCAATTATTGACATGAGGTAGCAATTACATAGCAATTCGCAATTAATTTTTCTGTCCACCATTTATTAATTAATTCACAGATACACTTGTACGAGTGTCGATATATGTAGCTTTGTACGATGTACGAGTAGTCATATATCTGCGCGACCATAGACAATCAGCTAATCAAACTCTCTTAGGTACATTTCCGGACTTAGATTGACATGATTTTTCACTCTCAATTGGTAAGACTCATATAAGTATCTTAAAGTAGATAACAAGTCAATATTAGACACAGTTGCCTGCCAAGGGGTTCAACGTCCTACAGTTTCAGTCTGTCGGGCGAAAATTCATCAAAATTATCCCACTGACAATGGCACTCGTAAGCTGACAATGGTAAGCAGCCCTATTGCCATAGAATAAAGCCAAATCAATTCTGATCAATCGATTTGATATGAAAATATGAAAATACCATTCGACATTGGGTAGGTTTCCGCCCCCTATCTATCTGTAACACTCCTTCTCTCAAGTTATAGATACCGAGTTCAGAGTAAAGTAAATGTCTTTGCAACAATGATACGAATACCTTAGAGCGATACTGTGCTGTTGTTGTTTTCGTGTTTCATCTGAATGAATTCATATTCGAGATGCGAAGGCAAATTAGTCGGTAATTGTAGTAGGTAGTCACTGTAAGACTAGTGGTAATGAATACATACTTGTACTCGAACTCGTATCTCTCCTTCACTCCAAGACATTGGCTAATTTTTCATCTAGATTCTTTTAACTCCAAAAACTAAAAATTCAAAAAAAAACCCAAAACAAAAAACCCAGAAGACCAACTACAACAACGAAACCGTCGACTATCCGTATCTATGCCCACAAAAGATATGTTCTACATAAAAATGAAAAATGTGTTTTATAGTCTCCAGGTGCATACTGCGATCTGTACAGAGAGCACCACAGATATACTCATACCTTGGAGCTTTAAAAAAATAAAATATAAGACAGACTCCACTGTATCACTGGAACTAGAGTCTCTTTGGAGCTACGTAATTCCAGAAACGGAAATTGAGATATTTTTCATAACTTAGGCGCACATGTGGGTATGCATAATAAATTTCCATCCGTTTTTTCTTTTTCAAGTCAACTGAATGTTTTGTTTCTTTTTTGTTGTTGTTGTTGTTGTTTGTGTTTGTTCCATTTTTATCTACCGCCTTGGGGAGTACATACAAGCATACAAATGTACTTAGTCACTTGGGAAAGAAAGAAAGGCCAAGTCAGTGTCTCTGGCAACATCGTCGTCCTGGCTGGCAGAATCGCCCGAGTTGCAATTCGCATTCGAATTCGCATTCGCATTTACATTCGCGTTCGCGTAGTTAGTTAGTTTGCAAATTGCAATTAAGCTTGATTAGGTTTAATCGGTTTTTGATATTTATGAGTTTTCATTATCATTAAATTCATTGACTGTAAACTGTGTGTTGGAAAAATTAATCTAGTCCGCTAGATGGTCTTCGGCTTTGGATAGCAAATTAAGTATCATGCAAAGCAACCTTATGTTAGTTTATACGAGCAGAGGACGATGATGATCTTTAGATTTTCTTTCCTTGGAATGATAATATTAAGCCAATTGAGAAATGTAGGTAAATTAGAGCAACAGGATGTGAGGAATTGTAATTAACAAGAAATGAAGTAATATTTTGAGGACAAGAGAGGGTTTTGTAATCTAAAAAAAACATTGAAAGAGAGATTATTTTAGTTAAGTTTGCACCTCAACTCTTTTGTTTTATGTATGGGAACGGAATTAGAGTTGCGCCAGAAGCGACTGTTTATAGATTTTTATGATTGTTGCCATTGATATGTGATTGGTTGTGCAATAAAAGGGGTGCCATGGGATTAAGAACTGGATGGAAGCAAGTCTAATCATAGATAAGGAAGGGGTTTGACTGTTCATTTTCACAAATCTCCACTTCAATGGGGAGTTTAAATAACATTTTCGCGTTCGAGTTAATTAAGAGAGATTAAAAGCGAAGATTTACTAGAAATCGCAGACTATTGTTTTATGGTTCTTCTTTCGATTAATGAATTGTAATTTAAACCATCTTTTGAGGTGAACATATTTCAGCAGAGACCAGTTTTGATCGGTATTCCTTCAATATACATTTTTAAATAAGCCAAGCCGGTTGTAGATGTCGATGATCGATATCATGAATCCAGAAAGTATTACTTCTTAAATAAAGCCTTCACTTTACTTACTTGCACGAAAAGTTAAATTATTGCTCCCTCACAGGAATAGACCTTTCTACCTGTAAATAAACTCTATATACACTTGACTACATACAAGTGCTTGTATCAAAGTTTGATGATGTAGAAGAGCTAAATTAAATGCAGCCCTTGCCGGAATGCAGATTTTGAAATGATTTTTATAATGGTGCTGATGTTCACAGGAGTCATGTTATTGTAGAACGTGTTTACCAACTGGGTATGTGAAAGTGATCTGTTGAATAGACAATATCTTCTCACTAAAGAGGATAGCTCAGTCCTATACGGGGAAAGGAAAAAAGATCTACGCGTTCTTCGTAGACTTAAAGTCGGCTCTGACGGAAAAACTCCTCTCTATAAGCTAAAGACACAAGACTATTAACGAAAATGATCAGATTACTTCAAAACTTCTTTGAGGAACATAGGTAACAAATTATCCAATTGGTTCGAGTCACATATATGAGTTAAACAGGGTTGCCTATTGAGTCCACTTCTCTTTTCTTTATAGTTAAATCACTTCACAACATTTTTATCGGAATCGTGTTTGATGGACTTCGTATGAAGCTCCTTTTCGTGGGCGACATTGTTATCATGCCATCAATACTGCGTGCTATGGAAGCCCAAAGTCAACACAAGCAAATTGAAAACAACAGTTTTCCGGAATGGATTTGGGCGGTACTCGAGGGAGGAAAAATGGTCATGGGAAAATGAAGAACTCAAAGTTGTGAGGGAGTACAAGTAAAGGGTGTTTTTTTATAGTTTTACAAATTCAATATTAAATAAAATACTTGAAGCTAATATTAATGACTATGATATTAGCTTTATTTATTAGATAATTTTATGCCATTAGTGCTTAAATATGACATCGGACATATAAGCTAGCTCGAATGAAGTGCAATAGTGAAGTCCAATTTTCGACAACTTTATCGAGCAACATATGGCCCCATATCAGCAATAACAAAACAAATGTTGACTTTCAAATTTTCCAACGTCTCTGGTTTGACGGCATATGTGAAGTCACTTATCCCCAAAGGAAGTAATCTAAAGGTGTGGTGGAGGCCAGTTCCATTACGCGAAATTATGCGCTCAGCAAATGTTTCCCGCAATAAATTGATGGTGTTGCGCGCCGTGTGCCATGTCGCGCCACCTTGTTGAAACCACAGCTCTGTCACGTCAGTCACGTCAATGCCATTCAACTGAAGAACGAAGAAGTCAGAAATCAGGTTTCTATAGCGCTCCCCATTGACGGTAACAATCTGGCCGGCATCGTCCTTAAATATGCGCCGATGATTCCATCAGCCCATAAAGCACACCAAATAGTGAGCTTTAATGATTGTAAGGACGTCTCGACAAAGGCTTCTGGGTTTTCTCCACTCTAAATTTGCCAATTTTGCTTGTTTACATATCCATTTAACCAAAAATGGGCCGCACCGGGGGAAAAATTAGGATCAAGCTCATTCGCCGAACCTACGACGCGTATAATGGTCACGTGGCTCAAACTCTTGCACAAGCTGGATTTTATAAGCTTTTAAGCCAAGATCTTTTCGTAAAATCTTCCAAACAGTGGATGGTCATAGCTCCAATTGCTGTGCACGATGGCAAATCGACTCATTTGGATTCTCCACAACACTGTGCCCCACAACGGCAATAACTTCTTCTCTTCGCACTGTTTATCGTCATTCGGGATGCACATTATCCATTAGAGTGTACGTGGTGTGAAAACGATTCATCGGTTCCGAATAATAGATGATTATGTTTACTGTAAAATGGACGTAGCGCACGATAAGTTTGGCGAACCGAATCATGGTTTTCAAAATAAGCTTGCACAATTTGCACGCGCTTTTCTGGCGTTAATCTATTTATCATAAAATGGCAAAACATGCGAACCACAAATCACCTTTCAACTGTCAAATTGATAATCTGTAGAAACAGTCAGTCAGTTGTTTTTCGGCAGTCGTACGATTCGTATCTATCATTCGATTTGTATCGTGTTTGATAAACTATTCATCAGATTTGCATGTAGGAATTTTTGAAATGTTAAAAAATACAGTCTCTATGGCACCACGTAGGGACTTTTTTTTAAAAAGTGAAAGAGCCCCCTTCTATTTTCTGTGAAAATTCGGTGGGCCGACATTTTTTTTTTAGATATCGAAATTTCCCTACGTGATGCTATAAACTTATAAGTCTAGATTCGAATAAAGAAATTATGTAGTGTCTTCTTTTAAAAAAATACACCATCGTACCGCGAGCGCATTTTTCAATGAATGCTCCAGATTAAGCAACCAGCATAATGTCCGTCTACCTGAATACAATGCGGAAGTTTGGAAAAGCTATTGATTGCTATCGATGAATCTACCCGCACTGCTTTTAGAGTGGAAGTGCAGCAAAATGAAGGTAGAATTACATGTCGAATGCTAGACTATGGCCTTAAGACGAAAAATTACATTCACGACCATAACGGCTTGGACAAAATTTCAATGATTTTCAAGGCCAGACGTGAACTACTGCATCTATATTTTATGCCGCTTACAGAGTGCACTCTGTGTACAATAATCTGCGCTTGAAAGCAGACGTAATTCACTTCATTGGAATCTGCTCAATTTTAAGACCATTAGATGGGCTCACTGGAGAAAACATATGCTCTCGGAAAACGGAGCCATCCTAATCCTGAATGGCCAAGAGTGGTATTTTCTGTATAGCTACTTGAAAACGGCTTGAAAATACCGACAGCAAATAAGTAATGAGACCATTTAACAACCACTGTATCGATATACCAAATGAATTTAGTCCAATTCAGTTAATTCTGTAAATTGTGCTAATTCCTGCAAATTCTTGGTACTTACCTACTCGTACATGTATTTAACTAAGCATCTCTCGGTTTTGGCTAACGGCAAATGCCAATGTCAAATATTTTATAAAGCAAACAATTATGTACAATACATAAAAAACAGCGTACATATTTGACTGGCTAAGCGCTAGTAGAGAAGGCAGAAACAAAAAAACCAAACAAAAAAGGGGTTGTTATTACATACTCAAGGAATGCCATCCTTGGAGTTCACGGGTAATATGATAGCCCACTCCGTGCAAGACCAACCATTCCTTAACAGCCACAGGTGGTATAGCTACGAAATAAGCAAACAATTGTAAAAGTTAAAGATAAGGTCCCCTTCGGACCGGATATTTGACCTACTATGTACGATACAAAGCAACCGTTTCAATCGACCGCAGTGGATCCTATTTGGTCCTGTCGAGCATTCTTCCAAATATGTGGAAGAATGGATATTTATATTTGAAACCAGTTTGACTCTTGAAGCATGAATACGCCTGTTCTTTAAAGCTCGTTCAGAACATTTGAGTAGCAAAAATTTTGCTTTTCAAGTTGACAGTTGCGGACTCAAGATATAAGTCTTCGTACACATAATATACTTCTATGTACAATATGTATCGCAAAGCTTTCATATACTGTTTACTCGATTGAGGGCAACAGTTTTAAGGTCGAGTTTTACTAAGTCGAAGGGCATAGATGTAGGTTCGATAGTTCGTTCGCTTTCCATCTGTCCTGGAATCCAGCAAAGAGGTCCTTTGCATCGGAAAGTAATTTCGTATAGAGATTCCTGACGATGCATGATCACTTTGGATATTAAAATTGGTGCAAAGACGGTTTTAATGGTTGCCTGAATGAACATTTAAATCGCAATAGACATTTGGTATTTTAGAGTCTATTGAGAATAAGGAGGGTTAAGCTTCCGCATCCCGGAAGACCAAGACTTTGGCTTGAAAAATATTCATTTTCACCCGCAATCCTTTCTTGAGACATCTGTATGAATTTTTATCTAACTTAGTTATCAGTCGAAGGATCAAGTTCTGAAAGTGACAACTGATGAGCATTTTGAGCGAAACGCATGTTAGAGTTACAGCTTTGAAGGGACAAGTGGAACTGGCAATTTCGTTGAGCAGATTATAATAACTAGGAATCAAAGTGTGTTAGGGTTGAAGGTTTGAAAAGACGGAATGTTACTGGCAATTTCATTGGAGAACTGGTGGTGAAAAAAGCGATAAAACAAAGGTAAAGCAGGAGACATTTCCTCGGTGTTCAATATTGTCAACTGATTTTGTTTTAATTTTTATCTAGGAGGTGGAGGGACGTTTTAGAAGCACCTGACCACATGTGAGCACTCGACTCCAATTTTGGGCGGATTAATGCCTTGTATATTGAGGCCCGATCGGAAGTGGGAAATATTTCATACATCGCTTGACGACATCTAGCATTTTTGGTGACATCAAATATGTGGTCACTAAGTACAAAATAAGTCGTCATTGACACACATACGTAAAACGTGCCATTCATGGCTAATGGTTGGGTATTTGAATTTCGCTTTAATAACAGGGGACAGCATTGTGTTTTGGAAGTATCGCTCTGTTAGTATTTATCTAATTAGTTATGCTGTCAATATAAGAATTCAATGAGCTTAACACACGCTGCCGTTCCCGTTCCACAGCCGAAGAGCACGGATGTGGGTCCGGAAACTTATTTGAAAAGCAGAGAGTACTGTCGTACTGATCTCGATATCAGTGATGAAAATTAAGTAGTATCGGAGACAGAACGGATCCCTGGGGCATACTTCAATAGAATTTCTAATCCATTGAAGAAGAGAGTCATCGATCCCGAAAGCACGCATTTTCGTAAAAGAGTCTTATGCCAGATGCCTTAAAAATATCAAGTGCAACTACCTTTCTTTCGCCAGATTGGTGTAGACTTTTGTTCCACTTTTCGGTGAGACATCCATCAGATGCTACAGAAACCGTACTGCCGGTCATTGAGAAGATTAGGCGTTTCGAGATATTTCAAGAACTCACGGTTCATCAGCGTTTCCATGACCTTGAAAAGAAGGGAAGTAAGCACAAAATGGGTTTGGGAGAGGAAGATTCGCCCTTTTAAGGAACGGGCTTGATAAATGCTATTTTCCATCTGCTCCGAAAGAGTCCTAAATGGTAGAATTGATGAAAAAGCTTACGCTGTGGTTTTGCCAACGGGAAGAACACCTCCTCAGAGGAAGTGAGGAGTTATACCATCTGGACCAGCAGATTTGTGCATGTTAAGATTTTTAAGTACTCCTGCCCCCACAAGAGCGTGAAAGTGGATTTATCTCATTAAAAATTCGACGCATTTAAGTGTAGGCGGAGACAAGGAACTGAAAGTGTTGAGCTGGCCGCAAAGTATGCAACAAGGAGGTTGGCTTTGTCTGACAGCTCTTCATTATAAATGACCGTTCGGATCGAAGATGAGGCAGAGTTTCTAATGTTTTTTACGAAGGACCAATAATTTGTATCACCTTTGGGGCATTGTAGTATTTCTTGCCTGTTTTTAGTCGTATTGAATTTCTACACGCTTAAGAAAGGCGTCGCAGTCATTTCTGGCTTGTTGAAACTTTTTTCGATTTTTCTTTTTCGGGTTGGTCTTGAAAGACCGAAAAAACCATTTCTCTAGCCCTGACAACCTCTTTACAGCTCGAGCCGTCCATGCCTTTTGTATTGGTTTGATACTCTTAATCCGATGAAGGATAAATTATCTCATTCCAAGGAGAATACTCTCTGTGATCATATCAACAGCGGCATCCATGTCATTATCGAAGGAGTATAACGGCCAGTTAAAATTACTAAAGAAGGTGTTAAGTCTGCTGGTAAGAGCGAAAATACCTCGGTGTTGAGTGGCAATTACCTGAGACGATTCCTCTAGTTCAGGTGGTGCTTTTGGTGCCAACAATTTTTCTAGAGTGTAAAGAGGAATCAAATGAAATAGTCCTTCTAAGGTACACGTGGATCTTAGTACACCCACTGTGCTAGTCGTTCATCTTTTTCAAAAGAGGTTATGTGTCCTAACTAATTCCCAAGTCTCACCTTGTCTAATGTATAAAGAAAGTCCAGGTTTTAATGGATTTAACCAGCCCTTTTTGTTGAATTGGATAGCTTGTTTCACAGAGGTCATTTAAAGCCGTCAGAAACTTTACTAATACTGCGATTGCTACAGCGTCAGCATACGTTACCCCGAAATACGACTATCTGTAATAATGATGCTTGCATCTATGAGCTTATTAGCTGCTACCCAATTTCAGGGTCAAATTGTATGCGTAGTAAACATACGAATGGGTATTCTCGACGATGCAGAGTCGTTGATTAACAATTCGAGTCAATATCTACGACTTTCAATAGTGAAAAATGACTTGGAAATCACACACACAGGACGTATACTTTAAATCGATTAGAAACTCAAAGTTGGAATGATATCCCATTACTGGGTGGACGTCTGTCAGCGACAAAATTTCTTAAAATTTCGACCAACAACCGGCCCTATAATTTAATTTGAATTTAACAGTCCCGGCTCAACCCCACTGGTCTTAAACTATAACCAAAACTAATGGATAGGGGTGATCTGGGTCGGGAGAGGCCGTTTTTTAAGGGTACTTCTGCTGCAATGGAAATCGAACACATGGGGAGTTCTATTAGCTTCACATAGCATACGCGACAATGCTTCGTTAAAACCATTGCCGTTTCCATTTGGACGAGAAATTTGAACAGACCTTAAATTGCGCGGGTTGGTACTAAAAACATTTAATCCAGCAGTGAAGGACAGTCGATGGAGCCGATTAAGAGTTGTTTTATAAAGAGAACATCGCCGGATTCGTGACGTTTTTCCAGTGATAGTAGGCCTAGCAATTTGAGTCGATCATTTTAGGGCGGAAGAATGTAGTGATCAGCCCATGGGAGCCTGCGAAGAGCGAATCGTAGGAATCTGCGTTTGACAGCTTTGTTAAGTTGAATATGGTTTTCATAGTAAGGGGACCATACCTGGCTAACATATTCGAGCCTAAAAAACATGATACACAGGGATTTTTTGATGTAAGGGTCAGAAATCTCTTTGGACCATCGTTTAATAAAGCCAAGCGCGGAGTTGGCTCTGCTACTTATGAAATCAATGTGGGCACGAAAGTTGAGTTCAGGATCACAGATAACGTCTAACTCCTGCATTGAAGTGACCGAAGTTTCAGTTTGGGTTGATATATAGTAAATTCGATCCGGAAGTGTTGAACGCTTCCGGAAGCATGAGAAGCTTTCTTTACAATATTTACAATATAGTCAAAATGAAAATTAATGGACCAAGGTGACTGGCTTGCGGAACACCCGACGTGGCTTCAATTGGTTCAGACCAACAAGAACGAATATGGACTAGGTAATAGCGTTCCTCCAAGTAGGATTTGAGGCAAGAAATCAGCCCCGGTTGAAAACCGAGTTTGAAAAGAATTATTTATTTTATCAAAGCCCTTGCTAGTAGTAATCACATCCACTTCTTTCCCTTGCGCTAGGACAGATAATGTACTAGAAACGAATTCAATAAGGTTACTAGGGCAGAGCAACCCTTAAGAAATCCATGTTGGCTCAGTGGAAAAATACATCTACAATGAGAGAACATTGCATCAGAAATGGTGCTTTCAAAAATCTTGGGAATGAAAGATAACTTAGCAATGGGTCGGTAGTTGGTAATATTCAGTTTGAGTCCTTTTTCATGGATAGCGATCATATGAGCGCTTTTTTCAGAGGCGAGGAAAACCCTTTCAGGGAGATCGAAAGTCTGAAGATACTTGCGAGGGGTTGAATAATATTATTGGAACATTTTTTCAAAAAAATTATGGAAACACCATCGGGACCAGGAGAAAAATCATCTTTAAGTTTGTTAATCTTGTCTATTAACTGTGTTGGTGTTATTTCAACAGACAGTAGAAATGGCTTAGTGCAGTTACTAGTTACTCAAGTAAGCGAAATGTTCGGAATCCGGGTCTTCAGCTTGAATGGAAAAGGATTCGCTCAAGAAATTAGTGAAATATTTAGCGATAGCTCTAGGATCAGAGGTAGACATATTGGGTAAAGCGGAGGAATTTTTTGGAGCCAGAAATGAGAGTCGATTGCATTTGTCTGATGTATCTGTTATAGCGAATATCATAAAGTTTGGATAAGTGGTAGTGAATCTGTAGATATCGTAATTTCGATAGTCAAATTGAGAAGCAGATTTAATGTGCACGTGTCCTAACTTATTTTTCTTGTTGCGATGTACACCTCGTTCTTTGTTGTACCAAGGAGGAGGCGATGAAGGATTCCTCTTTCATCGGTAAGGCACCGCTTGCGTAATACAGTGGAAGATCTTTTCGTAGCAGATGTCCACGATGGTATCAACAGAAGTGTTATTATCGAGTATACAACTAAAGTCAACACTATTGAAAAGATTGATGAGTTTCGAGTACGCCATTTTATGGAATTTGAAGTGGAAGGAAGTTTCTGAATAGTGTCCTTGATATCATATGAGAAAACAGACGATCTATTTTGGAAAGAAGAAATTCACACTTACGGGCAACACTAGTCAGGTCTACATAGTTGTCTTCCCATTCTGTTATAAGCATCATTTATTTGAAAAAGGATTTCCTTATCTGAACACCATTTGAGGCAACGAGATAAGAGTCATCATGCGACTGAGTCCATAGGAGATGAGGAAGATTAAAAAGTGTATCTCGGGCCAACAAAGAAGATGTTTGGGGAAACGGACCCTAGCCACATGGCGAATTGAGAATATCATGTATAATTCGGTCAAACATCGATGGCTAAATGCTCTCGTAATTCAGAGATTGTCCTGGCTTAAATTCGATGAGTAAAAATTGGGATTTTTCTGCTTTATACCCTGCTAAGTTAGGCTGCCACAATTTCGTAGGCAGGATGCATTCTCTTGGTGTCTGCTACTTAGTAATCATTTCTATAAAAACTTCATTTCAAAAATTGGCATATGAAGGGAATATAACGACGCCATGTCATGGTTTGGAATAAGTTTTGGGATCCTCTAACTCTGGTTTCTATTAGTTCAATGTTATCTACAATAGTTATGTCACTTACCTTAGCAGAACTCTCCAATGGATTCCAATAGACCGCAATAGCATTATGAGAAACTTCTTCGATACAGCCCACAAGACCAAGTGAATTTTTTGTATCTGCAAAGAGAATTATAAAAAAAACAAAATTTAATTACTTATCACACGTTTCGACACAGCAAAGCCATTAATCAGCCAAAAAAAAAAAATAAAAAATAATCCCGATGGTAATAAATTTTAGATTTTCACCAATTCTTGGGCTCTGTCGAAATAGTATCGAATGACCGAAAGGACCGAAAGGAATTTTTCCAACACCTGGGTACTATGGTGGCTGAACATTTCGCTCAATAATTACAAGACACACGTTTCGAATACGAGAATATGAAAACGAGTACGAGGCACTCTCGTATATTGTCGTTTGATTTATTCCACAGAAAAAAAAAAAATCCAGAAAAAAAACGTCACTTAAAATCGTATCCTGTCAAGTACGAGCATATCTCTCCCCCTCGCTATTCATTTGCATATTTATTCATACGCTCCAGGTAAAGATAGTATTTTTTTGTTTTTTTGTTTTTTGTTACCCGTTAAACACGACAAGCAACTAATTACTTATCGCTTCGAATGTATCTCGTCTGTAGATTGAACATTAAATGTCCTTTACCTGCGGTGATCCCACCTTGGTGTCTCTCTTCCATTTTGACCAACAGAAACAAAAAAAACAAAAAAAAAAAGATGATCACAAGGAGTGCGCTAAGGGAATAGTCGAGGAATCCATGTATCTCATCCAGGCAAACAGGTGAAATTGGCAATCATTTGGTGGATGTCGCATACTAATGTTTAGTGTCTTTTTTTGTTTTTGATAAAATTGTCGCATACTTGCAAGAGAGGTAACATGTTTGGCGATGTTTTCCATGTTGCCGATGGTTATCGACAATTTGCAACATTCTGTCACATTACACATTACATCCGAGTGGACAATTCTAAAAATCCATGGACAGGCACTTATGTACAAATATTTCTTTGGTTATGCGCCAATGAGTTTTCACAGTCCAACACAAAAAAAAATTGATCCAATTTCCTTGAACTGTTACTGTATCTTCGATACGAGTACATATGCTAACTCTACAATTGCCGAGAGTTTATTGTTATTGGCACTCTAGTTGAGTATTGAATTTCCTAGGCGTGCTTGTGACAAAAAATAATTGTTCAACAGTTTTATGTTTCACCAATGTACACACATAACATACGAGTGTCTATAGGTAAGTAACAGTGAAGGTATCGGAAAGTGTCACCAATAATTTGAAGTTATGACTCGTAGACAATTTAACCGCGCGCATTCTCCACAGGAGATACATAGATACATACATACTTTGCATTGACCAAGAGTTGGGTCTCTTCATTTTGTGCCTTCTATGGGAGAATATCTCTCTCTCTAAAGTTTCACCTGTGAAAATTTGTTTTGATTCCAGAAATAGATTTGTATCTTTTCTTTCCTTTTTTATTTTTTACTTTTTTTTTTTTTGAATAAGAATCGTTTGGATACGAATCTTTTTGGATACACAAATCGATTGTTGTTGTGTTCGTGTATAAGTATGCATCCGTATGTCCAGAGGTTCCCAATGGGAAATAAATTAAACTTGGATAATGGTCACATAGCGATGGGATTTGGTGTTGGAGTCGGAGTTGGATTCCGATTATGATACTTTGACTTTGATGCTCAGCTATTAGTGAGGAGCGAGATAATCAAAAAGGCGATTTCAATGGGTTTTTTGGATGCAGTTGACATTTAGATTGGAATTGGCTGTTGTGGAATTGAAGAAAGGTATGCAGACAAAAAAGAGATTGTTCATTTGTTGCAGTTTAGTAGAAATTAACAAATGAAGATGGTTCTCTGGAGGCAGTTGGAATGACGAAGAAATTCTCATTTGCAGTGACTTCAGGGATTTCATGATTAAGAAGACGGTTAAGTGGAATCCAATCGAAGTTTTATACCAATGACACTAGTAATTGAGCTGAAGATTAGAGAGACTAAATCAACTGATACGGAATTCTAAAATTTGACAACTATACTTCAGTGTTAATAAAACTGCTTCTTAGCCTTAATGCCTTTAAAGACGGCCATGATGTTGATCCAGAAGGTAGAGTTGGCTGAAGTGTCATTTACATGAAATTGTTGTAAAAGAAAATGTTTTATCGGAGCCCTTTGGTTAGCCCCTTGTTTTAAGTTAACAGAAATTGTAGATGACAAGATTCCAACAGCGTGTAGAGAGAAATTTTCTTATTAGCGCAGTTCTTGTGAGACACTCCAAGTGGCCTTAATTTGATATTAGTTTCAAAGAAAAGATCAGAGTTTGGCAGTGCTTAAATGCTTTCCACTTCACCAGTGTAAGTTTTGCTAAATCTTGGGCTACCAGAGCTTGAATGAACGTATTTATCAATCGACCCATCTTGGGCCATGAAAGTCTATAAGAGCACTTAGTAGCACAAGAGTTTAGAAGCCAGCGGAAGGTTTTCTTTTAAATTGGTGGGATGAAGGCAGGCCTCGGGAATCAATTGATGGATCCAATTTCCCACGTTACGTTATTTGTGGAGCACTGAAATATTGAAAAAAGTCGCCAAAGTTTTTTTTGTAAAATCTATGAGGGCTATGAAGGACAAATTTGCTTCATGTATTCAATGGTGTAAAGCATTTATTCCCCTATTTCTAAGAATAACCCATCTAATAAACTACTCCTGGTTTGGGACACCATGTAGAAGCCATGAATGCACATGACCAAGACTCAGCTGAGAGTCTTGTTGGCGTCCTGTTTATTAAGACAAGAACAAGAAGAATTGACTGCTGTCTTTAGTTCACTTCTACCCTCTGGACGGAAATCTAATAGAGAATGTAACGTTCACCCCTACTATGGTCCATCGTAGTTAATGTACTACTGTTTACACTCAGGAATGATGGGTTTTATGTTCAAGGATATGCAGTCAACATTGCTATCCTATTCAGAGGTATATTCGAGGAGACAATCTCGGATCGCCTCCAAAGCGCTATGGACGTAGTTGCTCAACGGTGCACCAAAGTTGGCCTCAAAGCCAATCCCAAGAAAAGCACCATTGTAAGATTCACTAAGAGAAGAAGGCAAGGAAGACTCAGAAATGCCACTTTCTTCGGTGAAACAAAAGAGTTCTCAACGGAAGTCAAATATCTAGGAATCACACTGGATGAATAACTTACGTGGAACACTCGTCTTTTTAAGACTATTGACAAGGCCATGATCTCTTTATGGACCAGCAAAAGTCTAGCGGGAAAAAATTGGAGACTTAATTCCAAAATGACTCTATGGATGTACATGGCAATAACGAGACCTATTATCACGTATGCAGCTGCCGATTGGTGGCATAAAGCAACGCTGAGGCCAGACTCAAAAAATTACATAGACTAGCCTGTGTCTGCGCAACTGATGCAATGAAAACCAGTTCATTTAGAACTCATGAAAGAAGCAATGGTAAACGCCTACATGCTCATCACAGAATCATACTGCAATCCTTCATGAGTCCAGAAAAAAAGGACTACTTGGAACACACTTAATACATAGATAAACGCCTACCATGATATAATTTTCGGAACAACTTTAAGGTTACATTTCCAGACTGTTTTAACTGGGAATAGGAAAGACCAACATTTGCCAAGAACTCACATGTATGGTACACAGACGGATCCAAAACAAATGAAGGAGTTGGAGTCCATATATGCCAGTATGGATACAAGCAGCTTCGCATTGCAGGCTGAAATCCATGCAATAGATCCTTGCATTCGAGAGAATCTAAACGGACAGATAACAAACCAAAACATTTATATTTTCTCCGACAGTAGAGCAGCCCTACTTGCAATTAACGCCTTTAAAATAAAGTCAAATCTGGTCTGGGATTGCTTTCAACTCCTACAACTACTGGCCACCACAAATAAAATTCACCTGATTTGGGTGTCAGGACATTTGTCAATGAAAAAGCAGACGAACTAGCCAGGAAAGAATCCGCATCTCACTTCATGATGCCAAGACCAGTTTGCGGGCCATCAATTAACACAATAAAAGGAAGCATCAATCCTAGCTAGAGGAGAGAAACCGAAGGAAACAGACAAGCCAAAAACTTTCTGCCAAGCTGTTGCCACAAAAAAATAAAACAACGACTATAACTATAATACAATAAGTAGAAGTCAGATTCGAGTGACCACAAGTTTTCTTACAGGACACTGCCGTGTGAAAAAAACACCTGATAACCATGGGCATAGCACAAGACAATATGTTACACGCAGATTGCGCAAGGAGGACGTGGAAACAGCAGAACGCATACTATGTGACTCGAATGGTTTAACCAAAATACGTCAACGTTGCCTAGATAAATGCTATCTTGAAGCTGTACCCGCCTTGAAGACGTAACCGCCTTCCTCACAAATTGCGGCATCATAGATGAGCTCTAAATAGAGGATACCCGGAGAAGGATCAATGAACGAAAACAACTAAGAGCTCGACTTGCAGCAGATCGAGCAGCAGGGAGGATCGAGCTAGAGTCTCTATATCGCATGAAGATGAGAGAAGTGCAGCGTAGCGTGAGAAGTGACAAGCGCAATTACATCAATGCGCTAGCCACGCAAGCAGAAAAAGCAGCAACGAGGTACGACAGCAGAACCGTTTACAGGATCACCAAAGAGCTTATGGTGGACGAAACTCTACTCAACACCCAGTGAAAGGCTTAGCGGGTTCGTTGCTAATATCGGGTGAGGATCAACTGAAGAGATGGAAGGAGCATTTTGCTTCGGTTCTAAACCGAGTATTCGCCAGTAATATGCACCCAAGTCGGAAAGAAATTTCCGAATTCGATCAAAGCACTGAAAGCCAATAAGGCGGTACGATTTGACAGCATACCTAAGGAGCTGTTTCTAGCTGCGCCAACGGCATCAGCTGAGCTACTGTTCCCACTTGTCGTGAAAACATGGGAAGCCGAGAGTTTTCCGGACGAGCGGAAGGAGGGAATAATCGCCAAGCTCCCTAAAAATGGCAATCTAATGCAGTGCGAAAACTGGAGAGGTATCTGCGTGCTGCCTGCTGTGGCCAAAATAATAGCTAAAATCATCTTGGAGCGAATCAAAGAACACCTCGAAGACATACTCGACGCCGAATAAGCAGTTTTTCGGTCTGGATCCTCCTATGTCGACCACATCAACACCTTGCGGATTATCATCGAGCAGTGTGTTGAGTACAGATCACCGCTTCACCTGCTGTCCATCGATATTGAAAATGCGTTTGATAGTGTCAATTGGGAATTTATCTGGCGTGCCTTGCGCAGGAGAGGCATTCCTGATAAATTAATAGCAATTATCAAGGCTACATATGATGGGTTCACATGTCACGTCTTACACAGAGGAGGACTGTCTGAGGAATTCGAAGTCCAAAGCGGGGTTAGGCAAGGCTGCATAGGCTGAGGAATTCGCTGGACTCTTACACCTGAACTCAAACACCTTGACTACGCCGATGATGAATGGCTTCTGTCTCTCAGAATAATGGACCTTCACCAAATGACAACAAATTTGGAGAGGGAAGCAGACGTGATAGGGCTGAAAATTAATTCGGCAATAATAAAAATGATCAGCCTAAGACCAAACTCATCAACTCATATAGGTATTGCTGGACAGATGGTTGAGAGACTAGAGAGTTTCCAAGACCTTGGGAGTATTGCCTCAACCGATGGCGGAACCGAACTGGATATAGCCAACCGCATAGGCAACGGAGAATCTGCGTTTGGGATGCTATCCACAGTTTGGCGAAGTAATGCAATTAGCTTAAACACCAAGCTACGACTGTTCCGTTCCAACGGTGAATCTGTGCTACTATATGGATGTGGTACCTGGAGGGTGACCACCACTATCACGAGGAAGCTGCAAACGTTTGTCAATAGGTGCCTACGCTACATCTTAAGGATATTCTGGCCAGCCGTATCTCTAACATAGGCATAGGCACAACCATACGACGACGAAAGTGGCAGTAGATTGGTCACACTCTTGGAAAGGGTGACAGGTCCATAGCTAACCAAGCGATACAACGGAACTCGCTTACTCAGGACGGCAGGATGCGCGGCGGTCCTAGGAGTACGTGGCGCAGGACAGTTGAGAAGGAAGCACGGCAACTAGGAAAAAGTTGGGGAGAGTTGAGGCATATTTCTAGAAACCGCACTCAATGGCGCGTAGGCATAGTAGAGGGTCTGACCCACAAGGTGGATATCACAATAGGCCCATTTGTAGCCGCAGTGATCTGGGATTCTTTATACCAGCTCCCACAACCATCTCATCTAATCTAATCTAAGAAGTAAAGTCACGCCTACCCATTCTCTGAATTTATTTGGCAGAGGAAAGACTCGTAAGACTGTGTGACGAAGACCGCTGATGTCAATCTGCTTTTGAAAGTATGAAGCAAGCCTTTTACATCTACGCTGCTATGCCTCTTGGACTAACTTAGGGACATCGCGTTGTTGTCCTGTTGACTTATTTCTTAATAAGAAGCTCAAAGGGATTAGTTCTAATGCTTTTTACCTATGTTAAGAGTCTGAAAGATCTCTACACCACCTCGACTCTCTCAATGTTTGCCCTGGATAGCTCACTCGTTTACTTGATTGGGTAAATGGGTTCCATGTTATCGCTTGCTTCGCAATGGCACTGTCTTCGAGTCGTTGGTATGACTAATCCGTTGCCACTATTTCCTCGGTATTTTAACGTCTATTGGCTTGCAATCGTTTGACCAGAAGATCCTTGATGTTGCAAAGACAGTTATAAAAGTTTGTAGCTACTTTATGAGGGTTTTGGTCACCTTTTCCAATAAAGTAGCACTTTTTCTACGATCGGAGTAGGTTTTTGCTTCCCCAGATTCTAGAAAGCATACCGAACGCAGCGTTGCAAATTCTACTGTCCCCAACCAGCTCGGTATCACCATCATTACCATATTCTCTAGACCTAGAAACCTGCTTACTTTCTAAACTTCTTGTTCGTTGAGAAATTGAAGTGCTTTTGTTTAAGCCATATTTATTTTAAGCCCTACTTTGTTCGCGTCCGACTCCAAGCTGTGGGTCATCCAGTGCAGGTCTAATATTCTGCACCAGAGCAGGTAAGCCTCATTATTCTAGTCGAGATGTGTAATATATGTCAGAGTGCATCTTGGCGCAATGTTTTCTCCAGACGGAGCTGCACGGATCACACTACCACAAGGAATAGCAGTCGCGAAACAATACAATCTTGTCGAATTTACCGTTGTATAGGACATGACATTCACCGTCAGTCTTGCTTGTATACCTCTCCTGCGCAAGGTTTGCCTTAAAGGATCTGGACTCAAGGTGTCGAAGGCTTTCTTACAATCGATGAGCAAAAATCAAGACCGAGATCTATTCTCGACGCATTGTTCAATTGAGACCCACAAGCTGTTGATGTGGTCGATATAGCAGGATCAAAATATGTTTTCACTCGAATTAATCCAGCTATTGGTTTAGGGACATCTGGCAGAACACATATAAATTCCCCTTCTTGGGCAGCTTGACAATCATTCTCTCTTCCAATTCTCGGGGATTGCTTTCCTAATTAGTGGCTGTAGGACTTCTGCTGAAGAAGAGTTGAGCTTGAGAGAGTTGTCAGCTATATGCTTTGGCTTTTTCGCCTCCTTCCGATGTAGTCGTCGCTCTCAGGAGTGAAGGTGATGAATAATTCTGCGTTTATGTCAAGGTGGTCATTTATCTGTTGTCGGATTACCGGATATACCGGCGTACCATTAAAAAGTCGGGGGGTTCCTGTTAAAAGACGGAGTACGAAAAGGTAAAGTAGCTACCATTAGATGATGGTCCATGTCCGGTATCAGCTCCACGTTTGTTGCGGACATCTTGGATGCTAATGGTAAAGTGAAGAAGACTTCTTGTGTCACCGAGTTCGTGTGGTCCCATCATAGGTTTGAACGTGGAGTTGTCGTTGAATATATTTTCATCCAGAGATGTAGCTCAAGCTAAATATAGTATGTACGTACCTGAATATATTTTATGCAATTGTGGGCAGATTCAGATCTTTGGTTTTATGGGCAATAAAACACTTCAACCACCAGCGTTTGTAGCGAAACTTAACTACGTCTACATGAAGAGAACTTGAATCGGCACACATTTCTAGTCCAGGATCCAGACAATTCGCATTGACATCAGGACTATGTAGAAAGACGGCAGCTGTAAGCCAGAATGGACAGGATAAGTAGCCGCAATAACAGTGGCGCGCAAAGGAAATATGTAACACCAACCGCGAAGAGTTCAGAAGAAGTCAGTGCTCTTACTTAAGGAAACCGACGATTTTCACGATACGAATAACATGTGGAGGTTTTATAGAGAGCTGACAAATGGTCCTTAAATTAGAACTTAGTTGTTTCGTATTCTTATTGGGAGTCTTGTTGCTCTGACCAAGGACTACCCACAGGGTCGCTGTGCTGAGGTGAATGCAGCATACCATCAAACGAATGAGGTCATAAACCCATGTCCAATGTAGACTACTAATATTGAATTGCCTTTAACAAATCAAGCGGATGGAAGACAATGCGACAAAGTATTCGAATACAAGTCGCCTAGTTTGAGACGTAAAGGAATTCCGGAACAAATCACCACGTATGCTAGAAACCTTGGTGTGATAAAAAAGAGGTTAGATGCATGAAGGCTGAAAGGCGACTGTGTATTCAACAGAGATAGCATTAAATAAAGGACAGAAAAAAAAATCAGAAGCAGCCTGTCAGAGTGGATGTTAGTGCTTTAGATTCAAAGATGCCGCCAGGAACTTGATGGCAATGAAGAAACTGATGATCAGTTCAAGTCCCTGTCACCTGATATCAGCACCTGTAAAGACAGCAATTTCTATTCCTGCTTCGCAGATCTTTTTCAAAGATAAAGCCTCTTACGACTGGACACTAGTTTTGGAATAGTTAGAGAAAGATTGCTTCAGTAGAAGATGGATCTTGTGAATACGAAGACCGAATGTTGTGGTATCCCAACCATAATCGCACATCACTTTTATGATGGTAATGGTGAGGTATGCAGGTATGATGACTGCTTCCAAAGTAGATTAGGTTCCCATCTAGTGACTGTGTAGCCTGTTGAATATCGAACTCGGTTCTCTCATTTGGAAGAATTTCAGAAGGGGGTTTAATAAGATGCGCAAACTTCCCAAAGGTCATTGAGGAATTCAATATTTAAAGAATCAGCACCCACGATTCTCATGTCTTTCCAGACTTTCTTAATCAACATCAATTATTCAAAAACAAAAAAATCGACTCTACTTACCAGCATCTAATATTCTCTGTTTAACAGAATGTTGTCTACTGTGCCAAAATTGCCAGGCCTTAATTTCATCTTCGGGACTTTTCTCTTCTCGGAACATTAACATGATTATACTCTGAAAGTAGAAAAGGATAGAAAAAAAATCAAATATTGTACTAACACTGGATCATAACAAATTGTAACCCCCCAATCAACTTCTATGCACTTCACCCCTCTCGCAACTCATAAAATGCTCCGTAATAGACGTATGCTTTTACTCTTATCTGAGCAATTATTAGACTTCTATTACCGGCTACCGGAGAGTGAAGATGCAATTATAACTACCAGCCAGGTGCTGCCAGTGTTTTGTTAGGCATCTTCCTTCCCCAGTGCCAATCATTTTGATCCACAGTAATGAGCCTGGCACCCATGGACTGACATTTAGCCGGCACCAGAGTGCTAGCATGGGTTCCCAGCATCGGTTTTAGTATTGGCTTCAGCTTTAGCTCCAGTGCCGGTACTCTGGTACCGGCTCTTTACAAAGTCCACCGCGGACTTCAACAAGAAAAAAAAAAGAAAAAAAAAACACAGAACGAATTGCTACTTTTGTATCTTTTTGCAAATATCCACACAAGATAAGGGTCATTTGTGAGGAGAATTACTTCAAACTCTTGGATTACCGTGGTATGGCAGCACCAATTGCAGTCATTTATAATGCCAATATCTACCCGTGGTTTGGTGTGTGTGAGCAGATTGCCGGTACTCGTAGAAGTGTATCTGTGAGAGATGAATCAAATTGGTATGAAAAGTATTTCGATACAAAACCGATGATTGGTTAGTACTTTAGGTGCTACAGAATGTGACAGTAACAGATGCAGAGAGGCCTAAAGACGAAATCAAGACGATGACAGGTGAAGAGGACTGAATGACTGGACGACTGGATGACTGGTACAACGGTGCAAATGCTAAATGAGACGATTTTCTGACTTGTTAACCACTGGTAGCAATCTTAATTGTTATTTAGAAGTAAGTCGATTGGGTGATTAATTGATGTGTGCCGACAGAAATTGATGCATCTCAGAGCGTCTTCTCCCTCCTGGCTAGGTTAAATGCAAAAAAGCACTGCAACAAGCCGTTCTCTTTTTGTTTCCATTTTAGATGAGGAAGATGTTAAAAGGAAAAAATAGTGGCGCTAAGGTGCGGTATAATTTAAAGAAGATATTTTCATTCGAAGATGCGTGTGCAAAAAAATAATAGAGGAGTATTATAGACATAAAAAGGGCGCCTTCGACCAATTTCGGACGAAGATTGCCACTGTAATTAGTCTCTTAATGAGGTGCCAGATAGGAAAGAAGCATACAGGTTGTGTCTTCTACTATGTATGCATCGTAGGTTTAGGGAGACAGTTCATTTGCATTCATATTGGGGCGAATTAAGGTCGATTTAGTAGTGAAGTAGGAACAGAATCATTTTTGAAGATAGTGACGTCATTTGGGGTGATGTAATACCTGGGGGTGAAAATATCCGAAAGGACAGTTAATTGTCCTTAGCAATGAATCAAATAAAGGTCTGACTCGGACACCTTAGATATTCTTCAAACAGTCTTAGCCGATTGTAAAGGGACGGTATGTTTTTACATGGTAGTTTGGAAGAGGAGGCTGATAATCGGTAATGTTTGCTATGAGGTCCTGTGATGATCCGACAAATGGAAACCATTCTATTGTAGAAGACCTAGTACAGAAGAATCTTTGATTTCTAGTTTCAAAGGATTATATGGAAAACGTAGCTGCCAATTGAAGCGTTGTCTGCACAGGTTGTCTACTTTCTTGTTTTCTAATCTTAGATAATGATGTACGATTTAGTGGGACTAGACGTTAAAGAACTTCTTATCGCAGGTATTGTAATAACTACAATTAGGGACTCTTCGTTGAACACACTTCGAAATGAGGGTTCAACTTCGAATGCTTGGTGTGTGTCCTGTACAGGAATATTCTCTTAATAAGGAAAATACGCATTTGAGTCGAAGTAATCCCAATTGATGCTGGTGATATACAATCGTCAATTGAAGAGCCTTAAGTAGTCTAAAGCGCTCATGTAAACGCGAAAATTGGAGATTTTTTGAGATGTCAGAGTGGACAACTTCTCAAAATACTGAGAGCTAGCAGGTCGCTCTTGAAACTTGAATGATGATTGATCGGAAAACTGCAGACGGTCCTATAACTTGTATTGGGCCAGCAGTGCAACAATCATGCTCGTAGCAAAGTGCTTGCCTTACCTCCCAGTGGTGGTCCCCACGCTAAAAGGGCAAGAGAATGCCCGGCCAGTAGCATAAGACTGTCCTACGCCATCATTGGGCTTACAACCCTATACCGAAGAGAATAAAAAGATGTAACGAGCCAATTAATGGCCTCGAATAAAACTGACAGCCCGTGCAAACATTTAAAGGACAACAACCTTCGAATCTGCACATGGAATGTTCAGACCCTTAACAAGCCACATGCAGGCTATCAATGAGCAGATGCCCTTGATTGCTATCAAGGAGATATCACTCGAGTTCTAGTTTTCTTGTTTTGTTTGATTGCCAGTAGTCCAGAACCTTTCTAAATAACTAATTGTTTAAAATTTTAACATCGCGGAATTTTGCAACAAATTGGCGCCCAACGTGGGGCCGTGCGATGGAATTGGCCAAATATAAGGCGGACAAAAAACTGTGATAAATACTATAGTGATTGCTATAGGGAAAAGAATCTGCGCTTATTCGGATGCGGATTTGCCATATGCGGAAGACTTATGCAAGAAGTCTTGAGCTTCAGACACGTGAGTGAGTACCTTATGATAAACCGCATCAATGTTAAATTCGCTAACATAAGCCTAATATGCGCTCTTGCTTATACGGATGAAAAAACGACGCTACAAAAGAATGTTTCTACGAGCTCATCGACAAGACGTATGGGCAATGTCCGGAGTATGACACCATATGAAAGGAGGACGTCTTTAGTAGGACAGTTGGTAAGCATAGCCTACACTACACAGACCTAGGTTTATTTATTGTGTGGGTGAGGAAATGTCACTACAGCAAGCACACGGTTTCCCCATCTCAATATAAACAAGGGAGCATGGCGGTCTCCTGATCATGAGACACTAAATCAAATTGATCACAATGCGATCGACGTCCGAACATTCCGGGCAGCCAACATTGACTCGGATCACCACCTTGTTGGAGCCAAGGTTCAATTAGGATTTCTCAAGCGCCACAACAGAAAAGAGTTACTCTAAAAAGATGCAATCGCAAAGACCGCCAGAATCTTCACCGAACGCGTATCTCGAAATCTCTCAACAACTCCTATGCCGACAGCATCAAGCTCCGAAGACTAGTGGCAACGCTTCCAACGGACTATCTGAGACGCTGCAACTGTTGTGCTGAGTTTCACCCGACCGAGAACCATGAAATCCCTGGCTTGATGAAGAATGCCGGCAAGCACACGCCGCTAAATAAGAATCGTACAAAGTGGCGCTATGACGAATGACGAGAACCACTCGTGAGCTCTACGAGCTGAAGAGACGGGAAGAACATCGGCTTCTCCAGAAGAAGATAAAAGAGCACAAGAACAGCGGGATCGAATATGTTGAGAGGTTGTACTCCAGGAAAGAAGACCCGTAGAAGAAGCCTGTAGAGATGAAGAAGGAAACTTTTTAGTGGAGTCACAGTAGTTTCTGAGAATATACAATAGAAAAACTTGTTTCCAGACTGTATAACGGCGAAGTAGTCCCACATGGTCGTGGCCCAAATGGTAGTGGACTGATCGAAAGAATCGGTGTTCGAATCCAAAACATGTCCGAAAGACATTAATTTTTCCAGTTAACAAAAATCAAGTAAGTTGAGTAGTTGATAAGAAATTAACAAAAAGCCAACTTATACTAAAAACTTAGTCTCGCCATTAAATGTTGGATGCCACCCATGGAGCGAAATAACCACCGAGCCCAAAACATCCTATTTTCCGAAAAACTCAACACATCCTGAGGCATTATAAGTGTATTCACACTCTCTTGAGTGTTAAGTTCTTTGCAAAAAAAAAAATCAGGCTGCATAGGCCATTCTACTTAGGCGATGATAACGAAAACTTCTCTCCACCTGACCAAAATGAAGAAAGGATGGCAATATCTGGCTGAGATACTCGTAATCAAAGCTGATGGAAGTAACTTAATGGAGAGCATACACGAATTCATTTCTCCGATCTGGTCATAAGAGTGTATGCCTGGTGAATGAAATCGCAGTAACGTTTGCCCAATCCATAGAAAAGGAGACCCTCTCAGCTGCGCGAACTATAGAGCTCTCCTCAGCATCACAAACAAGACCTTATCTGCCATATTGTGTGAACGTCTGAAACCCTTCGCCAACAACCTGAGTGGTAGCTATTAGCGAGGTTTCAGAGCACGAAAGTCCCCTAATCGAACAAATGTCAAATCACACTCTGGCAGGTATTGAAAAATACTCAAGAAGTCCAAATCGATACCCACCATCTGCTCGTTGATTTTAAGGCCGCATGTGACAGCATTTATAGCTGCACCATATAGAGCCATGTCTGTTTGGGCATCCCAGAATGACATCTTTGGCATCTGTGCAGAATGACGATTGAGAACGCTCGCTGCTACGTCAAAGTCGGTAACGACTTAACTGCGAGACTTTTGATATCAAAAAAGTTTTTAGACAAGGTGAACCGCTGTGACGTGACTTCTTTAACATCATCCTTGAAAGTCTGTGCAAATACTATAGCGTACGCCGATGACATAATTGGCAGAACTCAGCAGTGGGTCACCGACATTTTCGCTATTATTGAAACGGAAGTATCTAAAATGGTTTTAGCGGTAAATAAGAGCAAAACCAAGTATATGCTGTCAACAAGAAGGGACACAAAACATCGTCGAGTTCGACAGAACGAGTCAGTCAGAGGCAGCTATAAATTCGAGGTAGTGAGCGACTTAACCTACCTTGTCTCAATTAACAACAACTCAGCAGAAATAAAACGAAGAATCACTCTTGCCAATTGCTGTTTCTTTGGGCTAAGAAGTCAATTGAAGCAAGCGTAAGCCCTGTCCCCAAAAACTAAGGAGACTCTCTATAAGACCTTGATCATCCGAGCCCTACTTTATGGCGCTGAAGCATGGACACTATCGAAAGCGGATGACAATATCCTCAGTCATTTCGAGAAAAAAATCCTTCGAAAATATTCGGTCCCGTTTGCGTAGACGGGATTTGGAGGAAAAGATTCAATGACAACCTATACCAGCTGTACAGCTACATCGGCTTAGTGAGACAAGTGCGCATCAGTCACCTGAGATGGCTAGGACATGTTAAGCGCATGGACACCAGTGCTCCAGCCCACAGGGTTTTCGAATCAAGCCGGGAGGGACAACACAGTAGAGGCAGACTTCACCTTAATTGGCGCGTACAAATAGAAGGGAACCTCAACTGACTTGGAGTGCACAACTGGAGGCAATTAGCTAAAGACCGGGTTAACTGGAGAAGATTTTTAGTTGAGGCTCAGATTCACTCCGAACTATAGCTAGCCCCTACTAAGTAAGTAAGTAAGGCAAGTCGCTTTCATCTGTGGACGGGTTACTTAGTTTTTGAATGTATTATAGCTGATGGACGGGCCTATCTGTATATCTTTGAATGGGCACGTTGTAAATTAAAATAAAAGTTAGAAGTGGATGGTTGGACATCATCAGTAGAAGTTCCTCAGATGGTTCAATCATCACCTTCACACGAATATTGACATTTGAACGATGGATGAGCTATCGATGTTAAGAGTCAGCAACGGAGAATTCCAGGTGTTCGAAAAACATGGAGCTAGTCCACAACAAACTTTTTCTATATTCTAGTTTAAGTTAGTGAACCAGGGTGAATGCACACATAACAACGCTTTTTAATACTTTCTACTGGTAGCAGAAAGAACGGCGGTTTAAAGTACTGGAATTGAGAAATTATTGAACATAACCCTGTGTTGTGCATACCTCAGAAGAACGACATCTATGAGGAATAGTATTGATCGATTGAGTAGATCCAGGTTCCAACAATCTGATATACAATCCTATCGGTCACATCTTGATAGACAGAAGGTTGTTTTTTTAACGTTCTAGTTGTACAATATGTATGACTTGAGACACCAACAACAATTTGTAGATGCAGAGTAAACGCCAGGAAAGGAAGACGTTGAGACCCTAGTTACAGAACACAAAGTCAAGAACCTGCTACTCCAAGAATCTCCATTCAACTCGATACTAACCTACTTGTATATCTGCGTAAAGGAACTCATCTGTCACTACACATATGCGGGCTGCTACCGAAGAAATATTTGTCTTGGGCGTCTGCAGCTACCCTTCTGTCAGGCGTTAGGAAATCTACTAAGGAACGCAGTATGAGAAGATAAACATAAAGCGCATATACTCGAGTGGAACGACATCAAGATGTAATAGTTAAAAAACTGAACGATGATGAACAGCGATGGAGGGATAGTAAAAGCACTCGAATGGAAAATTCCTCGCCAGACCTATAGTCCCGTCAGCGTGAATGTACCACACAGTATTAGATGGAATCGCAAGAAGCTCTACATTGCTGACATTGCAATAGTAAGACTCACCAAATTGCAGGTCTTGTTGAGTAAATGGATAATAAAACTTCGGCTGAGAAGGTGCTCCATTCGGAACGAAGTAGCGGAATTCGCTAAAAGAGATGTTCCATCCGTCATTATGGCGAAAGAAAAGGCCGACATAATAAGAAGATCCAGTCGAAAGAACATCGTTATTGAATTCCAAAAAGGAGTTAGAAATCAGTTAATCCTACTTGACCTTGTTGCAGAGAAATCTATGGCTATGGACATCATGTACATTGACCAGAATAGCGTCGTATACTGGTCAATGTACATGATGTCCGAACGTTATATGTAAATGTATTGCATTAGCTCGATTGAAGTTTTTCCCGAATTCGAGGCTAACCTAGCGCATTGGTAGCTCCTAAATACAGGCACATCAATCCGGTTCCAATATTTATTAGGCAATTAGGATAAGAGCGAATTTTGCAGTTGACCGGCGACACTCTTTGAAGAAGTATTCGAAAACCAAGATGTGGGTCACAATTCTCCTCAGGCTTGACATGGTATATCTAAGAGAAAACTCATCAACACTACACTAGTGGCTGACTACCAGTCACTATTTGCTTAAATAAACGACTCTATCCACTAAATATCTTCAGTAATTTCTATATTTTACGATACAGCTATTGACGAAGTCTTTTACCCTCGATTTACCAACTAAGGTCACTTCCATTAGTTTCTGCGTTTCTTCTCATTGAATACATTTCTACCTGTAATCTTCCACTTAACACTTGGAATGAAAACAAAATAAAATAAAAGAAAATCACACTCATATCCGTAAACCACCTCTAATAAAAGAACAATAAAACGCACAAGAGCAGAAGGAAGGAAAAAAATTGACAAAAAAAAAAGATACTTAACCACGGCCAGTAATGAATGTTGCAAATACCCCAAACCATAAAACCAACTCATCGTCGTCATCTACCAGTTCCGATTAGGCAACCAAAACAGATGACCCGAAGGAAGGAAAAAAAAAAATAGAAAAAAGCGAAACGCATTTCAACACCAATTCCCATGAAGATGACTAAACTAAACGAACGAGAATATGACAACAGTCTCAGATGATTATCACTGCAATGAGATACAAATGGACATGTAGTCATACAAAGATTCAGACATACCGACACTCGGCCAAACAGCAATCAAAGCGTAATATACTGTACTACCCTCGGTCATTCATGCTCAGGAAATGCCCGAAAATGTCGGAAACTGTGAAACAGCCGTGAACACTAGTCTTCCTCACGTTTTTTTTTTTTTTCTTTTTGTGAACTCAAGCTCCAGTTCAGGCCGTAGACAATAAAAATCTGCTTAATTGCCAAAAACCATAAAGCAGTTGTACAAGTCGTAACTAAGACTAGATACGACCAAAACATATTCACACTGTGTCGGGAGATGAGATTTACCAACAAAAAAAAAATTAAAACATATTCCAACGTTCCACTTAAATTTATTGAATGTCAGCTAGGGGGTTGCCTTTTGACTGTTTTATGGTCCAACGCCCTTTTCTTTGACTTTTCTCGAGGAACCAACTCGAACGAAAAATGAAGAGCCAACTGCAGCGCGCTGGAAAGAAAAGGATTCACACAGCATCCGTATCCACACCAGGATGTATCCCTTTTCCTTTAGGTGTTTCACTGCTTCTATCTTCTGCCCTCTTTTCAAGTTTTTTTTTGTTTTTTGTGAACTTTTTATCTGGTGAATGATTTATGCAAAGTCGACGAGAAAAGGGATATCTGTATCCGTATCCGTAACAGAGTCTGTGATCGAGAAAGGATCGCATCTCAGTATCAGCAACAGAGTAAAAGAAGGCACATTGGCCAAACAAAATATAAATTAATCCTGACACAGTTTTTCGGGATGACGGGATCACGGGGTAATTAATTGGATTTTTATGTTAACAAGGTTCGCCACGCCATTCATCCATCGTTTTGGCTGTATCACACTACCAGCCATCGCCTTGGGAGAAGGAATGATCTCCTTCAGATACTCGTACGGGTAAAAAGATGCGACCAACTGACTACTACTGGGAAAGTTAAAGACAACCCAAAATGAAAGTCTGCGCGCGTACTTGTGGTACATGGTCTTGTCTGAAGGAATTTCTCATAGATCAAGGCGTATGCTACAGTTTTTGTTCAACTTCTTGGTATCAGCGTGATACCATAAGCTCCGCAGAGACTTGGCTGGAGATTTGGACCACAACTTGGACCTCAGAATGAACACAGACCCAGATACATCTGCACTAGACAGAGGGAGAGAGAAATGATGCGAAAAGATACGAGTACATATATTCCTTGGTGCCGAACACAGGCGAACTGAAACGCGCTAGAAATGGGTTTACATGTTAACAAGGTGTTTCGATGCCGATATAAATCTTAATTAAAATTGCAGAGCGTAGCAGCGGACGAACAGTATCTAACGTTTATGTGTGTATGTTTGGATATACTGTGAACGATTGTGGAGCGTGTGTGCTGATCTATTACCCGAAAGATAGACAGAGGGACAACCACATCGACAAGGGGCTAGTGAAATTATAAATGCACAGCATTCCTTTTGTTTCTGTTTAAACTATGTACGAGTATCTGGCCGGTGCTATTGCTATTACTGATGCTGGTATCGCGCCTTAAAATGGTCACACCGTTAACTGTTAAAGGTGGTTACCAGTAGTTAAGTTGCTGCTGGCTATCTAGCTGATGTGATGGCTGCCGTTTGGCCAATCATGGAGAAAATGAAAGAGCGCTTGAGCTAGAAATCACCTAAGCGGCATATAATAAAAAAACAAATTGAAAAAAAAAAAAAAGAAACAATATATCTAAAAATGAGTTTGATGAGTTTGAGGAATGCGTCTGCTCGATTGGGAGGAGGCATTTCTATTTCATTAAATAATTGCAGAGCCTCTCTCTACAAATGGCAGTCATTCACTGCAAGTAGAGCTTCGTTTTTTATTGTATTTCATACTTTTTTTTCTGTGTAAGATTTTGAATTTCTAATCAAAGACCTCGACAAGTCGCAGAATGTGAGGTTGTTTAACTTGAAGATTGCCAGTAGAGGTTGCCAGAAGAAATTGCAATGGAGACAAAACAATATGAAAGGAGTTGAAGATACTGACGACGACGCGACAAGCGAAATCGAATATCGTAGACATGAAGTTCGTATTGCGTTTGTGCGTATTTTTACTTTACAGCCTTTAAGGGAACTATTGCTAATATGGTTCCGAGAATGGAAATCATGCCGAATATGATGGAAAAATCCAGTCATATCGGACTTCAGCCTGTGTGAAATGTGACTAAAGTCTTAACAACTAGAGTTCAGGCAAAGGGTGGATAAGGGCTTTTAGGAGGAACCGCCGTGATGTGGTGATCTTGGTTAACGAAAGCAATAAAATACACTAAAGATTGCACCAAGGACATTCACACTCTTGTAGTAGTAACAGTACGGTGTGCTATGTAGATCAGAAGCTCAGAATCGATTTGACCTTTAACTAATGGTGTTCTGATTGCCTTTGGTTTGGGAGAGCAAACTGAATGTTCAAAACATTGATCGAGCCAGAACACAACAGTCAACAGTTCATGGATCCACTGCTTGCTAATGATAGTTCCCGGGCAAATACTTGCACAAACTCTTACGTATCTAGGCTAAAATAGCAGGTTCAAGCCTTGTCAAATTATGCATATAAAGTGTCGAAATACTCCAAAGTGCGCTAGCTGCAGCCGCAGATAAGGATGTGATGAAGGGTTAGTTAAGTTGTACTTCCTTATTAATGACGCTGCTATGCTCCTCAAACTCATAAGAAAGGAAAATATTCTGCAATCTGCCATAGATACAACTAGCCCGGGATGTTCTTAATTCAACTGTTGACTGCCAAAAAGCGAAGGATTTGCATCTCTGCATAAAGTTGACCTCACTACAATCGATGAAGTGCCGGGCAAAGTGTGTTGGACAAGTGATTTTTGACTCCTGCAGAGCGCAGAATAAGCCCACATTGGGGAGCGGATTTGTTGCCAATAGCAAGAAGAAATCTTGATAACCTGGCGTATTAAGTCTCAAACCCCACCAAGCCTCTACTCGTACATAGCATAACGATGAGGACTATACGATTATTTTGAAAAGATCTTTAAGCGATGCGTAAATACGACGTTAAATTCGCTTAAGCTATTTTGATGCCATACTTGAGAAGGAGGCCATTTTTAGTCTGAGAAAGGACTAGGACTGATCGCTGATGATACAGTTTCAGCTCCATAATATTCACAAAGTAACATCTCCAAATCACCTCACTACCAGTCAGATATATCCAGGTGCAATCAATGCAGGTCTTGCTTGTTGTAATTTGGATAGGAAGTCTTCCAGGCTGTAAGCATCGGCTCTGACCTTTACCTTTACCTTCGTTGTCAAGATACGACTGCAGACTCCCATACACCAAAATAACGCTCAACTGCGATAGAAAAATTCTATGTCAGAGACTCAATACATCTATACCGTTAGTGCAGTTCTCCACTTTTTGAACCCTATGCTGCAAATACCGAACGGAGAATATTATTGGAACCACTGCCAGGAATCTATCTGAAATGCTGCCTCTGATGTGCTGTTTTTTTGCGGACCTTACAACAAAACCGCTGGTTTGACAATGAATGCCGGCGAGCAAATGAAGCATAAAAAGATGCATACCAGAGGACTTGAACAGGCTGCGAGTTTTACGAGCAAGTTTCAGAAAAGGTAAATACAACATGTCAAAACAAAGAACATATCCAAAGACTGCTTAATAACGGAGACAGACAGACCCAGAATGATTCACCCGGTATAGACTACTGCATGCATTTCCGAACATTTTTTTTTTTTGTCGGAATAGAGCATCCAGACTAAGAACTAGTCCATTGTACTCCTTGTAAATTGCTTTTAATGGAACCTTTCCGTCTTTCGAGAAAAGATGAGTAAGTGCTTCAGTGATAAAATGTGTACAGTACCAGCACCCACTACGTCAACGCCCAGTACCTGCAGCCTGATGCGAGCGTAGGGCGGACATTCATAGAGGTAATGCTCTGCACTGTCATCATCACTTTCACAGCAATCATCGCAGAATGTTGTATCAGTTATGTACATCACATTTAAGTGCATTGCAAAAGTGCACAAGGTCATGACGTCAGTAAGCAGCCTGCAGTTTTTCCTACTGAGAGACAGAAGGAAGGCCGCGGACTTCTTAGAGACGTTAGGAAGCATTCGTATGCCTGGGAGCTGGGGAGTCACGCCTTCTGCAGTTGTGCTAATATGAAATCCAACTCCCACTGGAAAGTTTAACCGAAGACGCAAGCAGAACTAACATACGTTCGGCTCCGGAAAGTTCATAAAAGTTCTCATTTTATGCGATCCTAATGTGACCTGGGACCCACACAAGACTCAGTGAACTTAGCCTTCCGAATGCATTCAGTGATGTTTTGCATTCACGAAATAGCTTACAAGTCGTAAGAGGGTTTAACTAGACTAAAAGCGTCGCCCCCCTCAGCCGATTCTCCACAATGTATTGCAGTTCGTTGCCAACCGGATTGCGTATATTTCCGTACTCTTAAAATGCTTGCACACAGCGCGAGCGAAGGGAAAATCAGGGAGGATAGAAAGAGAGGTACCGGTGAACTTTAGTTTTAAATGTGTGAAGGTTATAATGACTAGGAAATAAAGAGCTAGGTAGGGCATTCCATAAGCGAGTTGTACGGCTTAGGAAGGAAACACGATATTTTGGAAGATAAACGCAAGTTTTCCTAACGAGGATTGAAATCTAACACTGTCGTCCTCCAAAATGACACCAGCGCCACATTCTAAATCAGTTTTGAAGCCATCCACGAAAACCCGACTGCATTCCTTTCCTGGCCCAGATTCTGGCTGAAATCAGTCTTGGCAACAGGGAAAATCGCTTTTGTATTTTTCTGCAGCAGGAGTTCTGGTGGCATTGCGTCAGATGGCATGTCCATAAGACCAGAGTTACAAGATAACCGGCGCGCAAGGTCACCAAAGGTCCAGTGAGTGTTGTACTAAAGATCAATTCTTATTAAACGGAAGATGGCTTTAAGAGTGTAGTCCATGATACGAATATCAAGGGGAGGGGGGATTCATCAATGCATCTAGAGCGGAATCAGGTGCGCTAAGGAAAGCCCTCATGCAGCCGAGACAGACCGCTCTTTGGAGTCTGGTAGAAGCAGCAATCACGTGTTTTCACGAGAACTTATTCCATCAGACAATCGACGGATAGGATATAATTGGCCTTACCATAGGCGTGTAGATCCAGAGGATCTACTTAGCACTGTCAAAAGGTCGGCAGCGCCTTAGAAGCTTCGACGTAACATGTTTAGTCTACAGAAGTTTGTTACCCTGGATTACACCCAAATACTTAGCTTCTTTGTAGAATTGGATGGTGATATCTTTAAGTACTAGATGAGTCACACCGGTCAGCTTCCTCCGTCGCGTAAAGACAACAACCGCAGTTGTGAGATGGTTGACTGAAAATCGAGGTCTACATAGTACACCAGTTGTCGGTTACGTTTAGAGCTGCTTGCGTTGTAGCACAGACAGTCGCTAGAAATGATCCAACACAAAATACAGCCACATCATTTGCATATACTTGTGCATAGACGTCAGAACTATTGAGGCGCGTTGAGCAGTGAGTCGACCAACATGCACCATAGCAGTGGAGACAAAACGCCGCATTGTTGGCAACCCCGGTTTACCACTGCCAGAAGTAATCTTCTTGTCAAGTGCGCCTTCAATTCTGTCTACCAGATTCTGAAGCGCACTCTCGCAAGATCTTCTGCTTTAGTAAGCGTGTTGCATCGCAAACAGATGATGCATTCGCAAGCCAGGTTCTCGCACATGGATCTCGACCATTCTCTCCATGCGCTTTTACATGAAGAAAGTCAGACTTACAGGTCTGAAACTCTTTTCGAGCGTGTAGACTTCTTTTCCGATTTTCGGTTCGCCAGGGTTTCAGTATGTATGTCAGTGTCAGGCTAGCAGTGAAGATCGTCTTCAGATTTACCAGCAGCTGATCTACAACTTTTTGTAACATAACTGGGTATATTCCATCGGTGCCAGGCGACTTGAAGCCATCAAAAGAAGCAACAGCATGTTTATTGGCCTCATACTTCACCACACCGATGAGATACACCAGCCACGGCATGTTGTGTTATTCAGCTCCCTAGCAGCGTCGTTAATAGGAGCCGGTTGTGAGCTGCTTCTGATTAAGTCACCTGGGAAGCGAACTTAATAACAAGACAATTTCCAAAGAAGCAAGTGGCAATCTGGTGTGGGGTCTGCACCAATCTATTAGCAAAATTTTGTCGGATGAATGCATGTCCTATGAGTGGAATCTGGGCTACAGCTATAGAGCCCTTGGTCTCATAAATATCACCTTTTCATTCTATTTGATATCGGTTTTAAATTACTGCGATTTCAGGCCGGAACTTCCCCAACCAACGAAACTTTTAGATTTCGAGAGATCTTAAGAACGAGACATACAGAACTATATATGTCCTTGACCATTCGACAAATCTCGATCGTCTGTGTAGAATTACAACGGAGCAACGGCAACAATTGTACAAAACCTGTTGATGCCAGAAAGGATTGAGATAAGGGATGTGTTGAACAAAGTAACACCTTCAATAGTTCCAACTTTGAAGTAGTAAAAAGTTGTACGTACTTAGGCTCTGCAGTTAATCCTGGCAACAACATCAGAGTATGGAAATGCCAGTTGATGCTCTTTGAAATTTGGAGGCAATGGAATAGCAAAACCCTGTTGAGGGCGACAAAGGTGGCTGCATAAGGCCCTTATTGCCGCATTGACCTGATCAGAAAAGTGCACACTAGTAGCATAAGATGGCTAGCGAATGTAAAGCAAAGAATCTTCGAGTCTTTGGCTAGAACACGCGAACAGATACTCCCTATCGAAGAGCCTTTGACTTCAATCCAGAGAGACGACACAGCTGGGGAGCACCTCAAATAGTCAAAAAGTCGCGTGTGAAGTTGTAAAGGGACCTTAAGCAACTCGCCGTTCAAAAATGAAAGCAACTGGCAAGTCCAACAACCAACTAACTAATTGCGTACTCAAGATGTTGCTTAAAATCTTTGCCTAGTTACAACGAGATCTTTTCCTACTGCTCTACACCTTTTGATGTCGGATGGAAGCGTCTCTGAGCCTGCAATTGAGTGTCTTTTGCTCTGCAACATTAAGCAATTGTGTGGTGCAATTTATTGATAATAAACAGGTAGATGGAGGGGTTGGTTTGTTGAAAACCAAAGTAAAGTAAAGTAAGTTAAGTGGATTGTACTCTCGCAGACAGCACTCTAAATTGAGCTTAAGTTATGATGTCCTTATGGCTCTTCTAAGTTTCCTGATATGGCATGCCTTCATGGTGCTGTGGAAATGTCAATGAAAATTATTTTCTACGATATTACATAACCACATTCACGTCCTGTTTTCATTGAACTGAAATTTTCCCACCCAACTCGAGATATGCATTCCATCCTTCCTTCCGGCAATTTATTCATTAGACTTAGACATCACATCATGTGAAAATGGCAAAAGTAAACAATCTGCGCGTTACGTATTTGTTGAAATGATTATAAAATCGGAAATTAATTTGCATAGCAATGTAGAACTTATAGTTAAGCCCTAAAGATATGCACATCATTCGTCTTGACGAGAAGATAGATGGTTATCCAAACAAACGAAGAAACACACAACAAAAAAAAAGATACATCGAAAAACCTCCTGAAAATCGCTCCTTTTCTTCTTATCTCTCATCTTTCATCACTCATTCGAAGTCCTTTTCGTCGCATTTCATTTCCATTTTTAGCACACTGAAACGGGAGCACTACAAATTCCGTAACAAACCAAACAACAAAGAGGAAATCCTTTGAAATCTTTGAAATCCTTTTCTTTTTCACTCTACTACTGCATGTCATTTCAATTCGAATTGAGGGTGAATCGAATTACATGACAGCAAACGAATATAACGAACACAAACAGTTAAAATAAATCCAAGTGTTAAAGCAACCGAAACCCGGAAGGAGCAGGGATACAGAGGAAGACACGAGATTCCGCTGCAGAGGAATGTCCTGAACGGAGCCATGAAGGGTAGGAAATGAAAAAAAAAAAAGTCCTCTCTCATCTCTCAAAGAATGACATTGATGATCTTGTGACGATGATAAGTGCGTTTTGTCTTTTTTGATTATGCAAACGATCCATCAAAGGAGAAGAGCAAGCTTCCCTAACCTTTCGATACGTTTTATGTTTCGCTCAAGTCTGGATCGTCTGAATTCCCCTGATGATCCTCTTCGACGACGACGACGACGATGATGATGATGATGATGATGAATGATTATAGCAAGGCACATACGAGTGATTGTTTAGTCGTACGGATACTTGGCCCAAACCCAAGTGAAGGGTTACGACTCGAGTGTTACCCCCCTGAATGGGTTTTGTGTTTGTTTTAAAGCATCTGCGCGCATACAAATCAGACGAAAATGGTTTTTTTTTTTTTATTTTCAAACTCGCATACAGTACGAGTATCTGTACCGATACCGGCTTCTGCATTGTTATACTCGTATGCAAATTTTTTGTTTTTTTACGGAATGGACAAAAGTGATTGATGAGTTCTGGAAAGATGCGCGCATCGAATTGTTGTTGATTTTTTGGAATTTTTTTTTTTTTTTTTAGAAACAAATTCTATGACAAATTTCTTTTCTGCATAGCACATTTGTTGTATCTGCAAAAGTATCTTGGTGTACTTACCTTAACTGTGGTATTTTTGATGGGTTTATCTGGATCAGGGATGTACTCCAATGTGATGCCGTAGAATTGTCCCTTGTTGATGTATGTTATCCGGTCGTCTTCTCGCCGCTGGGACGAACTAATTGGACTCTCTAGATGGTATCTAAATCCTACATTTACGAATCTGCAAAGAAAAATAATTTTTTTTTTTGACTTAGACAAATTGGTAGTAGAGATTGAAGTAGTCCTAAAGTGGGGTAGAACTCATGATCAGTCACTTAAATACGTCAGTAGCTCGTAACTCATTTGAATTTTGGGCATAATTACGCCATTTGGTGGCTGAGGCAGATCTAAAAAAATATGCGAGTGGGAGTGTGTGTTTTTTTTTTGAAAATTGAAAGATTTTGCATGAAATTTTGGTTAATGTGTGCGATGTGGCAAACAGGTACAGCTGTGAGTAGGTATGGCAGTGGGTCATGGTGTCAAATTGGGAATTTCGTAGATTGCATGCACATTTACACCTACACAGCGGACTGTGGTGGTGTGATTTACGATATCGGACGAGTATATTGAATTTGCGATGAAAGGCTTATATCTGAGGGGCAAGTCAATATCAGCTTGACACCTTTATGAACTTATTTATAGTAGAAGCAAAATCAAAGGCATCAGTATTAAAACCAAACGCTAAAGCATGTAAGTATCATATTTTCAACTTTGTGTGATGGATGCCATTCTTCAAGGAACGGATATGACGAAGATATCTTCCTTCTTCTGATATGGCATCTTCATCTTCACGAGCTCAAACTCCATGAGCTCCAATTTTCGCTTGCGACAAAAGCTGAATATATCCAGGCTAAAGGACTCGATATTGGAATTTTCTACAAGAGCAACAGTATGCAACCTTAAAATTCAATATGATCTAAGTTCTACATTAAAAAACAAACAAAAAAAAAGATCATAACCTGATGGATCTAGATGTGATGTCATGTAAGAATGGAGCTGTGAATAACGAGTCACTGACAAAAAAGTTCAGCGTGACTCTAGGTAAATGCAAACCGTGACGCGGTTGTACGAGTAAATTTGTGGTTTCTGAGAGCGTCGTTGTAAAAATTGTAGACAAGTCTGAAATTTTGTAGAAGTTTGCCATGAGTTAGATGTCTTGCACTGCCTATTAGCTGATAGTGTCCTTCCGCGGCTGCGCCAGTCGGTGTTAAATGGATGACAAACGCTGGTGATAACTGGCAGCCATTCTGGCAGACTTGATGCGAAAGTTGCTGATGAAGAGGTTCGTATCTGCGTTCTGTTCCCTTATATGTGAGCCATTACCTTTTTGGTATGGAGCAGTGATTAAGGTTATTCCTTCAACTATTGAAATTAAGAATGCGATGAGTGATATAATTCATCGTAGTTGGAATTCTTCATTTGCTGTGACGGATTTGATTATCAACTTCCATCCATCTTCGCATCCATCAGCTTGGATGATCTTTGGTGTATTTTGACATTGAATTTTAACGGCTTTGAGGTTTGTCCTCAATTAAGTCTGATCCCATGGACTTGTCAATTTGACACCACGACGCAGGTAGTCTGTCGTCTCACATTGTAAATGGTCGACCACCACCCAATAATCGTGGCAAGAATATTTGAGAGGTTTCCGCCTCAGTTAAAAACAAACATCCTCGTTGATGAATTATAAAAACGCCAGCCCTCACCAGCAAAATCAATCACAGTAAATTTGGTTACCGTGCAAGAACGGTTTTCTCTGCTTTCAACCAAAACCTAAGCCAGGAAAAGCAATGAAATCGAATCTTCACAAATTGCTCTTAAACCAAACCAGGGTATAGATCTTTGTGGAGGACCACAAGCTTTCGTTGTGCAGAATAAATGGAACAGCCGAAATTTCCGCATCTGTAATGACAATGCAGACCAGAAGAACGCCTTACAAACTACCAAAATTATGAGTTCAAGAATACAAGGGTCCTCTGAACATATTTGGAATTTTGAGTTCGCAGGAAATGAATTCGTTGACGAACTAACAAGGCCCAGATGATGACTTCTCAGGACCAAAAACCGCCTTAAAGTCATCTATGTACGCCCTTGGTTACGACGGCTACCATGTAGAGTTGGACTTCAGGTGAGTTTACGAAAGGAATACTACCCTCAGCAGTACTTTGCGTTGGTATGACCAATTCCTATGACACTTGCTCTGAGGGTTATGCAAATACTGTAAAGATCTACTTCTGTAAGTGTCCGGCTTAAATAATTAGCAGGCTGCAGGTAAAAGTTGCTAATGTATTGCTAGTAGTGTAGCGACTACCTCTCTGAAGCAACTAGTCATTCTCAGACAAAAAACTATACAAAAAGGAACGTGTAAGGAGTGATGGCGATAAGAGTCAGAGCAGACATGACTTCTTTCCCCCATGAAATGTCGAAGGCTGAACTATACTAGGCGTAGTAGGTTTTCTTATTCTCCTCTTGGTAACTGCTTCCAAGAACCCAGACAAGAGTGATGATAAACCATCTGATTTGGGTTATTTTCTTCTTGTATGGATCAACCAATTCAAAGAATATTTGAAGGACCTTTAGATTTAGATTGTTGTGGGAGGTGGTATAAAGAATCGCAGACTACTGCGGCCACGGATAGGCCGTGGTCATCAGATGTTTTTTCACACGGCAGTGTCGTGTGAGAAAACCTGTGGTCACTCAGATCTGACTTCTACTTAGTTGTAGTAGTTGCTTTGCTTTCTTGTGGCAACCGTTTGAGATAAAGTTTTTGGTTTGTCTGTTTCCTTCGGTTTCTCTCTAGAAATGAAGCTTCTTTTCCTCTAGCCAGGTTTTAATGCTTCCTTTTACTGTATTGTACAATACTTCCTGTCTTTTTATCATGAATTGAGATGCGGATCCTTTCCTGGCTAGTTCGTCTGCTTTTTCATTGGCTTCATGTCCGCTGTATCCTGGCACCCAAATCAAATGAACTGTATTTACGGGGGCCAATAGTTGTAGGAGTTGAAGGCAACCCCAGACCCGAATGTCTTAAATGTAGTTTTGATGCTATGCTATTCGTTCTGATTAAAGCCAAGGTTCCACTAAGCCTACCCATGGTCAATGATGGATAGGACCGTAAGCAACAAAATATTGGTGACACATTATTAAAGTAAATGTTTCATCATTTTTCAATCAATTTTCCTCCATCCTCTTTCATTCATAAGACAACGTTAATTGAGATCGGATCCTAGAGAGGGTTCTCTTCAAATTCGTTGAGCAAATTACCCGGTAATTCATCCCCATTGTGGGTTGGTGTTACCACTATATTCCCACTAACTTTAGACGGCGTTATAATCCGGAGTGGACCTAGGTCTCAACAAATCACTGGACTCAGAGTAAGTAAAAACCCCCAAAATAACCAACAGAGAATCAAAAAAAACTAAATTGATGCGATTCATATCTGGCCAAAGGCATACAACATTCCACAAATAAAGACCTTTGGTGCTGGAACAGTCTTGAGCCCAATGTGTTTGGGTCAAAGCAATGAATAACCTAGGACGACTTGTGATCTTCGTTGAAGAGTCTGATTGCGATGAAATTTAGTGTCCGAAGCATTCTTAGATTGACAGAGTTAACCGATAGGCCAGACTCTGTATACCAATTTACAGACAGGTTCAGCAAATTCAGAACTTTAAGACTGCCGTCTTCTCTAAGGAGCAAGACGTAAGGAGTATTTACATGGCAATCCACTGAGCTGTGAATGGGCTTTTACTGCTTAACTTTGGCTCCCTAGAGCCTAGTTAAAAACCCACGGAATCAGACAATACGTCAGGTAGAAAGAGTGATGAGATAGGAAGGAAGCCTAGATCTGGTCAACAATGAAATAGGCCATATTCCGGGCTAATAATAAGTTAACAGAGGAATAAAGGACCCGACAAACGATAAGGCCGCCAGCTTCAACGGACCATCCGTGAAAATATTCAAAACTGAAGAGCATGTATATATCTACCATCTTTACATATATGGTATGCCCTATCCGTAGGGAGCTGATTCGGAGTCCATCTAAGACGTCTTAAATCCTCTTGGACTGAATTAATTGCAAAATGCGAACTTGGTTGCTGCCTTGACAGGTCATTTTTATACCACTTAGACGAACCCTGGAAAAGAACAGTGAGTTTGAAGTTGATCCATGTCATCTTTTCGTGACAGCATTGCATAACCGGTGACTCCTAATGCACTCGTCGGCTACCGCAGCCACCGACGCATCGTGTCCATGTTTACGTTTATCGGATTTTGTTACTCCTGAAAATTACGGAGAGCTGTGAATAACGAACTTGCATTAAGTTTTGCTTTAAACTCGAAAAAAATTGTGCGGAAACCATCGAAATGATACAGAAGGCCTTTGGGGACGGGTGTACGGGTAAAACACAGATAAAAAGAGTCCTACAAGCGGTTTAAAAATGGACGCAATTTGTCAACAGTGACCTGCACTCTGGTCTAACCTTCGAGCACCACGACACCAGAAAATACCGAGCGTGTGTCTTGCGATCGTCGTTTAAATGTGCGCGGACTAGGAATTGACCTTGGTATTGTGCTTCAACAATTCTAATTTGGGAATGACTTGGGAGTGCCAAATATGTTCACGGTAGGGAAGTTGCTTAAGACAACTAGCAAATGGTCACTTATGATGAAAATGTGCTCAAAAAGAAAACAACAGCATGTCAAAGTCGGAAGAAACTCAAGCCTACGTTAGCTGTTTTCTACGATTATGAAGGCGTTGGGCACTACGAATAAGTTCCGAGAGGTCAGACAATCAAGAATTTTACCAAGGTCGCGTGATGGACTTCTTTTTCACGATAATATGCCAAGGGAATACGTTTTTGGGAAAACACAAAATTACACAACTTCGCCAGCCGCCGTACAGTCTCGACGTAGCCCACTGGGACTTGTGGTTGTTCTCAAAATTGAAAATTTTGGTTCAATAGCATAGAGACGATTCAAATGAATGCAACGGGTGCCCTCAGGGGCAGTTCAAAAACTGACTATCAGAGGTGATTCAACATGTGGAAGCATCGATAGGAGCATCTTGTTCACTCGAATGGAGATCATTTCGAAGGATGCCACCAGTCGGATAACCAAGAATTATGCTAGCTCTAATACCCGATATCAGATTTTGGGATATAGAAGATAACTTCACATTACTGGAGATCCGATCGAAATCATTCCAACATCCTAAATCCAAATACCGAGCTCAGGTTCTACAAATTTCTGATCATCCGACTTTCGACATAATAAAGCAGGTAGGGGTAGGAAAAGGCATTACTCTGTAATCTTTAGCAAACTATGGATATACGAGTAGTTGAAATAGCTAAGATGTGAGTATAAAATTGATTCAACCACTGATTGAATAATCCATAACACCCTAGCTTAGAGCTCTTTGGAATCCCGGCTCCCTGATAAAGGAGGACCGAATCTTTGGTTCAAGAGTCAAGCGATCATGGACTCAGAAAGATTACTATGACAAGGCGGGAATCGTGTGTCCGGAATCGAGAAGACAGGTGGGCAACTAAAATCATTTACCATTAGGGGCACATAAAAATGCGAAATGATTTAAAATATTTAAACGTTCTGGGTAGTAAACTGTCGACTGCTTTTGGAGCTTATTCGTATGTTACCGTATTCATTCCAGTTATTACCATTGCCTTCAACACTGATGAAGGACTAGTTTCAGACTTCGCTATGGGTAAGCCTATGTTAGTTTTCTGTAACTTTAAATGCACGCGAATTGAGAGAATCCAGAGCCAAATCCAGGTGGCTCAAAAGTTTTCACCCGATGTTCTTTGGCTGTAATTTATTTTTATGAATGAACAACTTTGCTTCTTCTTTTGGATTATGTTTACTTGACGTCGTGAATTTTTTTCCATTAAGTCGAGAAAATGATATCGGCTAAGTGGCCGCCACCAGAATTGATGACCATTCCGGCCCGATTTATGGCATTTTCCATCACACTTGCCAGAGCTTCTGGCGATAGCTGTTCACATTCTTGACGGACACTCTCTTTGAGGGCTTCAAGCGTTTGAGGCTTGCTCACATAGACTCATGACTTCAACCCCACAAAAAGAAGTCTGGAACGGTTAAAATAGGCGATCTTGCCAGCCAAAAAGATTAAGCCACCCGGAAATGCAGCCCTCAGAGTTTCGTTTGTGACTCATGCAGTATGCGCCAATGCTCCATCCTGTTGGAACCACATGTTCTGCAGTCCCAATTTGTCTAATTGAGGAAGGAAGGAAGGAAGGAAGGAAGGAAGGAAGGAAGGAAGGAAGGAAGGAAGGAAGGAAGGAAGGAAGGAAGGAAGGAAGGAAGGAAGGAGAAAGTCGTTGAGCAGTCCACAGTAGTTGTTTGGCTCGCGGCGTTTTCGAAAAACAGCGAAAATAGTCCAATGACCCCTCCAGCGTACACAGCACACCATGCAGTAACTTTGAGCGGATTTAATGGCTCTTCGTGGGTTATACGCGGATTTTCGGTGTCACAGAAGCGATAATTTTGCTAATTCAGATATCCACAGAGATGGAAATGGGCTTCGTCGCTCATGATGATTTTCAGTGAAAAGTTGTCTCCCTCGTGGTCGAGCTCAAGCCATCCTGAGCGTAGATTACACGCGGGGAACGTCCATCAAAATTCTTTGTAAAGACCGCCATTAATTGAATGGCCAATTGCTTGGCACGTCGATACTCCGGGGTCCTCTGCGACATCTTCAATCACAGCTTCAATTTTCTCAGCAGAACGGCTGCTCCGAGGTCGGCCAGACCTGGAAGCATCTCGTGTGGCCCCACACTCTTCTAGGCGAGCGGTTAAACGTCGTAGTTTTTGCCCAGTTGGTGCCGGACAACCGGGAAATCTGCGCCGAAATTCACGCTGCGCCAACTCCAATGACGAATTATTCCGAGTTCTTTAGGAGTATAGCGATTCATATCTTATTGATGTGTATTTTGTATCTGTTTACTTCACAAATGTCAAAGTAGTATAACACTTCAGAAAGTCTGTTGAAGATGACGACTTTTCTTGAACTTGTGTGGGTTCAAAGGAACTAGATATCCGATAAGAAAAAGTTTCCTTCTGATTTAAACAAGATTACCACTCTCCAGATCCTCGGATGTGGCCTTAATTTGACATTTGGGCTTGGGACATGTTAGTAACATCCTTGCTGTCAGAAAACAGCGAAAGTATGAGTTAATATGAGAAACTCTCAGACTACCAACTTAGGGGCTATTTCCTCTTCTTCGAATTAAAAAAAGAGTGAACCCACTGGAGTCAACCGAGCACAGAATATTGGAGGGCAGATGACTGTGACATGGAGAACATTGAAAACTGTTTCAAACGCCCATTTTCGGAGAGCTTCGATTACCTCTAAAATGCTGCTCAGATCATCCACTGCTCTGTTCAATAAGTTGATGACAAAACTATCTCAGAGTCGAAATATCACGAGAGTTATGGGATGAAAATATTCGCTTTCAAATTCACTGTGAAATTCAGTCCAAGCTGATACCACACAATGTCTGCTCAGCAAAACTTTAGAAATCTCCTTGTTACCAGCTGTCATGGTATGCCAACCAGCCTCATCAACAAGCCTCCAATAATCGATTTAATTGTGCATAAGCAAATTTTCCACCGCAAGCTTCCACTTGAGATGTCTTACTCGAACGTATGGCATTGGTAAACAATCCACTTCATTGGATTGAAGTACGCACTATATACTCATTCGAATATCGCGCGCATTGAAAGTAGATCTCCTCGCGTATACTGGACCTAAAATCGATATATCACACTTCAATAGAAGTCTCATGTTTCACTTCACATCCCTCCAACATGTTACACCTAAAGCCTATGTTCGAGTTTGAGGACACCATACCCCCGCGTGCAATTCAATAGTTCTTGTCCTCCGTCTGCACCTCATCCACCCCTATATAATTGATTGACTCTTAGTGCCACAAATGTGTGTTTTTTATGTCGCTTGAGTGTGTCCCCGCATTGAAATGTGTGCAACACGCGCGTGCACACGCTCCCATAAACGATTTTCAATTTCTGTTCACCACCACCACCACCAGCGACACCGTCACCGTCACCGTCACCAGCACCGTCGCCCGTCACAATGTACGAGTAGAACGCGTGTCTCTTGCTGTCTGTTTGTTACCTGCATATAGACAGTTAGACGAACAGGCAGACATTTTTAGACAGTTTCGCTTTGGGACTGGTTGGTTCAACTGATGGTGGAATTGATCGGTGTTGGTGCTGAATGTTTGTGGTGTTGGTGGTGCTTTTGGGATTGGTGCTTTGTTGGTTTTGTACCTAGCGCATGCGCTTTCGTCTTGAATGTTTATTGGTACGAGTAATTTATACATCGAATCGCTTGTGATTGTATGGAAAATGAGCGCCACACGTAAGATACGGCGCGATGGTGGATTTGGTGGTTTGTTGTGGTCTTCTTGACACTCACCAAAGAATGCAAATTACCAGTAAAACCACTAAAAAAAACTCGCCTACGGCCCGAAACTATTTATCTCCAAAATCAGGCAACAAGCAAGGTGAGTTTGAACGAAAGCCAAGGTTAGAATTAGTTCACCTGTTCGAACAATAGAATTGCACAAAATACCATCGGTGAGAGTTCAAATAACCGTAACAAGGTGTGGCATCCGCCAGATTTCCCAAACAAACAGATCACCTTTCAGAATTATGAATAAAACCAGAAATCTACTGGTAGGATGGAGCATTATTACAAGAAGTCCGAGTAGAGAAGTAAATCGAAGCAAATACATTATTAATATAATGCATGTCACATGTCGCATGCTTGTTTTACTGTTGTTGTTGTCCAACAGATAACATTGGGACGCAGAGGCAGCTGAAAGAAAATTCAATTTATGTGACGCGAGTAGGTAGATGGAGGTATCCGTAGCAAACGACCAACAACAAGTAGGATGCACGTTATCTCCACAAACTGGGCTGTCATTTGTGTCCCGGAAATCAGTTTCAAATTGCAAAAAGGAAAAACTCCAGAGTCTATCTGGCAAACTGATAGATGGGGAAGACGATCATGGTTAGAAGACTCTGGCAAACATTTTACTTTTGTGTCAGTCTTGTTGGAAAGATTGGATTGGGGGAATCTGTTTCTGTTTTGTAAAAAAAAACTGAAGATAAATCTAGTCAAGGAGTGAGTAAAGGAAGTGCTGTGTCACTATTTGTCGCAGCAACAGCGATGGAAGTTGTTTGAAAACAAAAGAGTTGACATGCGAACTGGGTGAAGGAAGAAAAAAAATTGGCTTTGCGGGGGACTGTTTCCACAAAAGAATCAATAAGGGGATTCAAACTAAGAGAATCGATTCGAATTAAATAGAAGGAAACTTGGGGTAAAGTTTTTTAAAAGAATTTGCTCTCTGGAATGGTTCCAAAGGGGCACACGAAGCGACTCTTCTGGATTTTTAGAGAAGTCTTTTTAATTGGGCACAGAATTATTACCTACAGTACTTTGATCCCACATTGCAGAGCTGAAATGTAAGAATGGCCAGCAAAAGAAGGATTTAAAACTGAGGATGGAAGCACTCATTATCATATACGCCTTGTAGTGATAAAATTAAGAGACTTCATCAAAAACATACAATTTTACGCTTCATGATTGCGCGATTTGAGAATATCTGAGACCGAAGTGGCAACCCAACAGAGGGTACTCTGTTTAAGGGCAACATCTGCTTCAACATGAGTAGAGGTCAAGCAGTCTCCATCTGAGTATAATAATGATGTTGCATTCCATCCTTTGTACACAATGGCCGTATTGCTGGTGTAAAAACAGAAAGTACTGCTGGCTTTCATCATAAAAAAACAGGCAGGCAGGGACATTCAACGCCAGATATTTGAATTGAGCAGTAAGTACGTGGCAAATCTGTCGGGGTCAAGATGTAGTTTGATCTAATGTAAGTCTAGGGGCTTAGCGAAAAGTTATATGCTGCTAACTTGTAAAATATGGTTGCATAAATATACGCCCGGTGAGGGAATTTCAGCACCGTTTGCCCAATCTATGAGTATGCAGATACACCAAACTGCACCAACTACCGGGGGTGCAATCAACCTCCTTATCGTTACGTAAAAGATCCTACTTGCTTTCTCTGTTATTGCGAGAAACTGTATACCAACACTAATCGCATATTCGCCTTACAAAAGATTTTGAGAAAGAACCAAGGATCCATTCAATGTAAGAGAAAGTGAAGAGATGAGCTATGCAAATACAAACATATTTAGAGCTCTGTCTTGTTTTGATATTCCACCCAAATTCCAAACCTATGCAGGATGACTGTAATAACATCACCGCGATCCTTGATGTTAGAATAGGATAAATAAAGTGCAGTCATTAGAGTCACAACAAAAGCCTACAAAACTCCTCTCATATACGTACGTACGGCGTTGAAATAAATCAGCAGACTGTAAATAGTGCGTTTACATCTGCTCTAACTGAAATTTGACTATACCTAGTCCTGCCATAGGGTCTGTTACACAAATTCCAGCGCATATCGTTCAAAACTTGTCAGTTTGGTTTCAGTTTGCAAACTATTAACATGGAGTGAGGCGTTAAAGAGAATCGAGTCGCGGTAATAGCATTGCAAAAGTGTGGAAAGAGTGCTGGGCAAATATTCGACTTTCGAATATCGAGAATATTCATTTATCGGGCTATTTTTCGCTTCGGCGAGTTGTCTGGAGTAGGGGACAGGCCAAGAAGTGGTCGGACGCGAGTCGGTAGTAAAGGCAGTGCGAATTGGATATAAAAACCAGATCCATGTGTACGCTGATACGGGATGATCTGCATATGAAAGCCTATCATCGGTCCACGAATCATCTTCTAACCCCTCAACTAAAAAGAATTAGGCTGCGATGATGCAACCAACTTTTGCAATGGCACGCGGACAACGGCCATGAAAACATTTTGTTTACGGATGGGAAAATTTATACCGGGGAAGAAGTTTTCAACAAACAAAATGACAAAATTGATGCCATTTCATCTAAGGAAGCGAAAAAAGTTTTTCCAAGGGTTCAGGGTGGACATCACCCCGCTTCCGTAATAGTTTGGTGGGGGTCTCTCACCATGGTGTCACATACCTCCATTTGTGTGAAAAAGGCGTAAAAACTGGTGCAAAGGTTCAACAAGAAGATATGCTTGTGGATGTTGGGAAGGGTTTGACCCTTTTCAATGGATACAGATGGATCTTCCAACAGGACTCTGCATATAAAGTGATAAGCAAGAGAAAACCAAAGTTTATGCTGCCGGAAAGGAGGTCCCCCTCAGCGGGATGAAATATATTTACGGTATTGAGAGGCTTTGTCCATTTGCGAGTGACCCTTCCTTCGAGGTTATTTAAAAGAGAAGGTTTAATATTCACCTAGAGTGTCGAAGTATTAGGGCATTCCCACTAATAGTTAGGTGCCAAACATGGAACATCACTGATTATTCTAAAGGTACCTTGGGTGCATGCTCATCAACAAGGCAAATAGATTTGGCCAAAGCAGAATCTGAAACGCTCTAAGAACTAAAGGGTTTTTCAATAGCAACGTTTGGAAATTATTTAAAATTACTCGTACTACCGCGCTTACGGCAATTTTGGGTCGTAATAATCTTCTCGCCAGTGGATAAATGCGAGTTAACACATTCACTGTTGAATGTTCCTGTGCCAGTGAGACAACGCACCAGTCGAAGCGCTTCAGTTCAAAATGAGTCAAATCAGTCGATTCCACGACGTTTACAGGAATTGGGAATCTCTTACTCCACACCAGCCTAGACCTTTACAGGACCAAATTAACTCAAGAACTGAAACTGCTTGTTCATTTAAAGTGCTGAAACTTATCCGACTGGTTTCTGCAAACGTTTGAAGGAAATCCTAAATTTGATTGAAAAGTCGTTTTTAGCGGTGAAGCTTATGTCATAGCTTATGCAATGGCTTTGCCAATAAACAAAATCTGCGTTATTGGACAGCAAAAAGCCCACATGTATTGTACTTCAAGAGCATGGATTTTACACCGGAGGTGTGACTGAACCCTAGTTTTTGGTCGATGAAAATGATGGCCATATTACGGTCAATGAAGTTCGCTATGTTGGAAGACTATTTCTGACCAGAATTGGATGGACTTGACATCAGTGATATGTGGTTCCAACAAGATAGTGCTACGTGCCACAGAGCTGGTCAAGCAATTGATCTATTGAAAGGGAATTTCGGCAATCATGTCATCATGGAATGGCCACATCGCTCCTGCGATTTAACGCCGTTGGATTTGTTTGTATGGGTTGGTTGGTTTATCCCAATAACGTTAGAGGAGCTCAGGAACAATATCGAACGCGAAATTGCCATCGTTCCAGCCGATATGGGTGGAAGAGTGGTGGAAAGATGGCTCCAAAGAATAGATTGCGGCAAACATACTCGTGGTGGCCATATAAACGAGATCGTATTCCCTGCTTAAATTTAACATGTGTACTACACCTGGAAAAAGTTTCAGCTGGATATCTCAATTATTCGGTTTTTTTTTTTATAATTAGCGAGCGCTTTATGCTTGTATACAGCATGTCTTATGTCCGTACTGAAAAATCCAATACAATAGGCGTCATCACTTGACTCTGTCTTACTGAAAAAACAATGAGGTTGATGTATATTCAAACAACTACTATAGAGGTCGCATGAACGAGGAAAGGGAGAAGATCTTCTTCCCCTTTTCTGTATGAAAAGCAAAAATCTACCTACGAGCTTTCTATCGTTATGATTTCCCTGATGTGAGTGATACATAACATACATTAGAAGTCTATTATCCTTTATTCGACGCTCTCCTAGATTGGCGTGGTCTCAGAATAGACCTCAAACTATTCTAATTCCATTGGCTTCCATTATAAATTTGCTAGAAGATATCTTGTACGAGGGTAGTCCCAGAAGTACTCGATGTGACGTATAGATGGCGGTTGTTGTTTAAAAAGAATGACAATTGTAAAAAGTACCAACCTTATAAAGCTTGAATTTGAAGTTTGCCGAAGTTTGTTGTTTAATATTTGCTCGGCAGCCATCACTAATGAATGCTCTCAATGAATTTTTAAATATGGAAAAGTGGTCATCGTTACGTGATGCAATGCTTTCATTTGAAAGGCCTCAATCTAACCAACATCAAAATGGAACTGGATTCTACTCTGGCGGAGTCTGCTCCTTCCCTGACAACAATAAAATATTGGGTGGCAGAGTTTAAACGAGGCCGTACGAGTTGCCAAGACGAACAGAAATGTTGAAAAAAAATCCACAAAATGGTATGGGATGACCGTCGATTGAAAGTGTGTGACCCAATAGGTAGGGATTTCAAAAAGCGCTGTACATCGTATGCTGACTGAAAAATTCGACATGAGAAAGCTGGGCGCAAGATGGGTGCCGCGATTACTCACAAAGGAACAAAAACAGCTTCGTGAGAATGTTTCAATCGAGTGTTTGGCGAAGTTTCACAGCACTTGCGTCGATCCATAACCATGGATGAAACATGGGTCCATTACTTCACATCCGAGACGAAGGAACAGTCAAAACAATGGACTCAAAGGGGAGAATCGGCTCCAAAGAAGGCGAAGACAGTTTCATCTGCAGGCAAGGTCATGGCGTCAGTTTTCTGGGATGGATTTTCATTGATTATCTTCAGAAAGGAAAAACAATCAACGGCGTGTATTATGCGAACTGATTGCAGCGTTTGAAAGATGAAATTAAGAAAAAACGGCCGCAAGGACAATGCACCAGTTCATTTATCCGGCATCGCCAAGGCCAAAATCACTGAGTTAAATTTCGAATTTTTTTCTCATGCACCCTATGCGCCAGATTTTGCCCACGATTTTTCGAATTTAAAAAAATTGCCCAGTGGTAGAAGATTTGCAAACAGTAAAGAGGTGGAGTCTACGGTTGATGGCTATTTTAAGGAGCTTGACGATTTTCACTATAAACAGGGTATCGAAGCTATTGAACATCGCCGGGAAAAGTGTATTGAACTAAAAGGAGACTACGCTTTCTTTGTTATGTCGAGTAGTTCTAGGACTACCCTCATAAAAGGCAACATCGACTAAGAAATCATTCTAAAAGGACACGGATTTATGTGAAAAACGAATTAAGATTCTTTGGTCGCTGTGAATGACAAGTCTTTCGAGTAGTGGGCGATATAGCTACGGCTTATCAGGATCAGGTCCCAATTCAATAGCTAGACGGCTAGACACTTCGGCTCCAAAGTTCTTACGACCTATTTTGAAGGGACAATGGAGTAAAGGAAAATTTCATCTAAGGTGTGTTTCCCGTAAGAGGCGATTAGTCAAGGTCACGCTGAAAGAAGAGGTCTATTGAACGAGAACCAGGTCCAAGCCGAACAATAGCGGAACGCTTTGTAAACGATATATTGCCATATTAAGAAAAAACGCGCGAGCTTATGCTTCTATTGCCTATCAACTTCCAGACCATTTCTGATGGTTTGAACCGAGATAATGTTTGAATAAAATAGATCTGCGTGGGAAAAGCATGCAATGTTACTCCTACTACAAACCCATAATGGTAAAAGAATTTGGATTGACAAATTTACTGTGAAAGTATGGGCCCTCTTATATCGATAAATAACCCACTCAAGGGGATATTCCAACTCTATTTGGGAATAACCTGTTTCGACTAATCAAAAAGGCATGCAGATATGCTGGGAGCAGGATTTGTAGAAGGTTAAACTCTCCATTTTAAGCTGTCGATGTAATTCTTCAAAATCAATTGAATAGCAAAATACAATAGTTTGATGTACTTAGGAGTATACAATAGGAGTATATTCAATTTGATCATACTCGTAATAATATTTTTCGGTCGACTATGCTTTGAAGCTACTGTTTTGGCTATTCGGCACTTTGATGCTTCGGCCCGTTTTGAAAGTAATCGAATCGCATTTGCGCAACACCTTAATCAAGAGTTCCATTTCTATGAGCTAGAGTGACATATGCCAATGGGATGATTGAAAACAAAAGAGTTGAACAGAAGACTTGAATGTTGTCGCCTGTAAAAATCAAGAGTTTTCTGTCGTTTTGGTTACTTAAGAGGCTAGTGTCAGAGCCAAACTAAGATAAAAATAAATCATTGACCACTTCTCTAATCAACAGAGATATTTAACGAATATGTTGCATAAAAGATACGAGTTGACTTCGAAATAGACATTAATCTCAAGGAGGTGTACTTACATTTTTGGTATTTGAATTTTATCCGCATCACTTTGTCGTCCAAAATCATGCCATGGCCTTGATCGTGTCGCACCTGGTGTACCTGGTGTACCACTCAACGATGTTGTTGGACTATTTTGACCACCATGAATACTAACAGTTCGTTGCATGCTGCTAACTGAAACTGGTATTGCACCGCTGCTGTCTAATAAAGTACCAGGTTGGCATAATTCTGTATAATCGAATGACTGTAATTGAAAAACAAAAAAAAATACAATTTATATCAAAATTTTATTATAAACAAATATATGTATTGTACAAAATAAGAAATAAAAATATAAACAAAACTACAAGCAAAAGAAAGGGCAACTAACAACTAAAAGGGAATTTTGGTTTGGGGCTGGCTAAAATAGTTAGGAAGAAGCATAATTTCCCTCCTCCCCCTGTACGCAAGCAAACATAAATTGGCACACACAAATTCTCAAACAATTCAAAAAATATTCCAAAATGTATTTGTTAAACAAAAAAAAAGAAAAAAAAAGAAAAAAAAGAAGAAAACAAATTCAAGTTAGTGGTGAATTTTTTCCAAGCGCATTTTTTATTTTGGGCCATCTTGTACTTTTGTTTTTCCATGGTATACCATTCAAACACGAATAAACTTAAAATGATAATTTTTTTATTTAATTTTTGTTAATTTTTCTTTGTAAGCTTAACTACAATTTTCGTCTACATATATTAGAAATACCATATTATTAGGGAGGGGGGGAAATACAGAGAAATAATAATAAATAGGATGAAGGAGAGGGAGAAGGCACAATCTACTCTCAAACAACACGCACCTGTTGAAGATTATTTTGATCCCTCGGCGTAATAGCATCAGCACCAATTCCTGAGTCAGGACTTGGTAAATCCACTGTTAAACCAGCTGCAGTAACAGTTTTTGCATAAACCGGTGTACCATTCTTTGTATGGGCGGTTGTAAAACGTCCCTCGTACGTTGTACCCGGCTGTGGTCCATCACTATCTCCATAAACTGTACGTGTTGCGGGTGCATAACCACCCTGTCCATCGGCAGCAAAATACTCTCGATAATATGGCTCTGAGATGAATGTTGATGTTGGTCCAGTTGCCAGACGTGTTGTATACATTCCATAGTTATCCGGTGTGATATACGGTCCCGGACTGGGACTATGTGTATTCACATTTGTCCCACCTGTTACAGAAGTGCTCGTCTGATGTGGACCCTGGATGAGTTAAAAGAATTAAACAAAAAAAAAAAAAAAAAACTCCAATTAACACATACAAAATGAGAATAAAAAAAAATTAATAAAAATTAAATAAGAGGCAAACTACAATGAGGTAAGAATTCCGGTTAAACCACTTGCAAATGAAAATAGAATCAACAAAATTCAGAGGCAACCAACGCGATCTTTTCAAACGAGATGAAAAGTGAAATGATTTACTAATGAGCTGTTAAGATCTCAAAGAGTTCTTTCGGCAGAAAAGATTCAAAAAACAAAAAAAAAATAAATATACGAGTATATATATTGGTCAGCACCACCACATTGAGTACGTTTTTTTTTTGGCTATTAAATTCGATATTCCTCTTTTGGATTTTCTTAAACTTTTGTATGTGCAAATTTTTGTCCGAATGATTAAGCTGTTTAGACCAAGAGTCTGTAGATTTTTTTTTAAAGACCGACGACAATTCTTACCTGAAGGTAAATTTGAGTGCCGCCGCTGGCAGCGTACATTGTTTCGTTTGTTGGACTTCCAGGACTGGGTGGTGGCTCTTTAATTTGTATTGATGGCGATGGTGATTGTACAACTAATACCTGGAATTAAATATTATTTAATTTTTTTTTATATACACATATATACAATATATACATATACCATTACTAAGGCAATTCTAATTGTTTTTTTTAAGAAATTTATTTCTTATATGCTTCCCTCCCCGCCAAGTTAACGTCGATTGGATTGACTGGGTAGTAGTGCTTTTCCTCAAAACTGGAGTAAATACTACCTTCGCTATCTGTTTATTTATCAAGAATTTCAGTTATAGCCTTTAAAAGAGTCATTAAGCAGACTGATTTTAATCTATGGACAGCATAATCGTACCACGTGCCAAATGGGATTTTTTTTTCTGTGTTTTAATTAACTCCAAACACCTCTTGTCGTGTCGGCGGTGATTTTAATTATAAGAGACCCCCCCAACATCTATCTCTCTACCCTCTATATCCCCGGATGTTGGACTAAATAAATTGCAATCGAATGTGAGTTATTTTTAGTGATTCTCGGCGCTAACAGACATTCAAAATCCAAAAAAAAAAAAAAATTGTTCAGAGATAAGAAATCGAATTGAAATGTCCGAAAACAAAAGAGTTAAGGTGCGAACTTGGTCTTTTTTATGCCTTTTTTTTATTAATTCGTATCCTTTTGTAGTACTCGTATACGAGTTAACATTAGAGAAAGGTTATCCGGTGTTTAAGGTATTCAAGACTTAGACTTAAATATTCAGAGGCAACTGAATCAATCGAAGGACTGACTGTGTATGGTGTGGTTAAAGGCATTTTATTCGATTCAAACGATAATCATCTCCTAAATGATCTTGACATTTCAATTCTTAGGCTTGGTTGGTGCTTTAAAATTTGGAATTTGAATTTTTGCAAATTTTAATTTAAAAGAATTGTATTTTTGTTTTGCTTTTCGGGGTTTTTTTTTTGTGATTTTTTTTTTTATTTGTGTGTTAAGTCGTTAAAATTAAAAAGACCATATAAGTTTGGAAATAAAATGTAAAAATGTGTTATAAGTGGTGTTAGATTGGTGGTTGTAGTTTCTTGTTGTTTGTATGCTTACATAAAACAAGAGAAAGTTTTTTTCTTTTGCAGTTTTTTTTGTTGTTCAGTTTTTGTTTAATAATAATTTAATAAGCTGCCGGAGAGACATATTTCTTTTTTTTTTTCTTTTTATCGAATAAAAGTTAATTGTTATTATGGTGGGTATGTAATATATTTTGTTTTTGTTTTTTTGTTAGAGGGAAACATTTAAACAATGTTAAACAAACTTTTTAATTATCAAATCGTTGTGTTAATGTTTGAAAGGTTGTAGAAGAAGGAAAAAAGTTGTCTGCTTTCGTTTAGTTGTTGTCTTGCAGTTCGAGTCAATGGTGAGTGGTGAAGGATTGTTAAGTAATCGACATATTGGGTCAGGAGCCCTTTATAAATACAAAACCATTAAGAAGGGTCCTTCAAAAAGCATATCCATAAACTGAAGGAACTGTACGACTTATAGTCAAAGCTCACAAAACTACAGTGTTACATACAGCTAAAGAAACGTATCGACTTAGATTCTGCTGCTAAAGACACGGCAGGCGGAGATATGTAGAACGAATAACAAAAAGCCCTAATTGCTACTTTTTTTGCAACTACTTCGGACAACGATAGGATTTTTGAATACAAAAACTGGACTGGACTCTACACACGAGATGAAGTCGTAACGCTAGATAGTAAGTACCTTTAGCAAGTTCTTTTCAGACTATTCCAGCAGCACAGAAGGATCTCGTATTGTATCGTGGGAACCACGCAGTGACCTTATAGGGGATTATCAAACAAAAGGTGTCATTTTAAATTCCACGCCATTATTAAACTGTCAACCTTCAACTATCATTGCGATGACTTTTCATAAGTAAAAGATAAAAGGCTATTAAATATGGATCGATACACACTCGCGCAACGTGTTGAAATAATGAAAATTCACTACAAAACCCATGAAAATATCGTGGAAACATTTCGTAAAGCTCGTACTGTTTTTGGTCATCATCAAGCGCTCTCTCGCACAGCCATAGTCAGTTTAATCGATAAATTTGAACGTCCCTGACAGCTTGGTGATGTAAAGATTCCAACTCGTGTTCGTCCGAGAAGGTCAGCTGAATATATCGCGTAGCTGAGAATGTGATTGAAAACCCATTTCGAGACGATCACAGGAATTGGGCCTATGCGCAATCACTTTGAACCGTATTTTGGCCTACATTCTTAAAAGGTCCAGTTAACACAAGAATTGAAGCTAACAGACCACGCACAATACCGTACTTTCCTCGATTGGCTGCTGAAAATGAATGAACAAAATGATATTTTACACAAAATTATTCTGAATGATGAGGCTAATTTCCATTTGTCTGAGTATGTAAACAAACAAAACTGTCGCATCTGGGGCTCCGATAAGAGAAATAATGGAACAAGCTCTCCATTCACAACGAGTGACAGATTGGTGCGGCTTTTGGACTGGCGTCGTCGTCATTGGGCCATATTCTTATCGAAATCGATGCTGGTGCGACTGTTTTAATGAATGGATTGCGTTACCGAACGACGTTGACTGACTTTGTTTTTTTTTTTTTTTTTACTGAAGTTGATGCTGTGGACGTCGACAACATTTATTTTCACCAGAATGGTGCCACATGGCACACAGCTTTTGCTCGACAAATTTCCTGGGCGTGTGATTTCTCGAAATGCAGATTTCAATTGGCCGCCGAAATCGAACGATTTAACACAATTAGACTTGTTTCTTTGGGGCTATGTTGAAGATAGAGTCTACGTCAATGCGCCACCAACAATTCATGTACTAAAGGAAAATATCAGAGCTGTTATTTGCGAAATACACCCGCAATTATGTGAAAGCGTGATGAAAAATTTCACCAAAAGGGTGACTATTTGTAGGCAGAGCCGATGAGCACATTTGCACATTTGTTCCCCAGGAGGTTTTATTTAGAATTGGGTTAATTGTATTTCATTACTAACCACAGAGTTCGCACTTTAGACTAAAATACAAATATCACCACTTTTCATAAAAAACTTTTACGTTTTTCAATTAACTAAAAATGACACCTCTGGCTGGATGACTCTAATTTATAGCCAGACTTCACAGAAGAGTATGAAGGACCACTATAAGGCATGTTGTGCTACGAAACCTTAATTAAGGACGAGGACAACATTTATGGTTTTGCCTATTACTAAGCGCTTAAAGGCAACGGTTGAAAACGATGAGTTCGCATTAGGAATATATGATTGGTCTGCATGGCCTCGGACACTGAAGGACGACAGCGAACGGGTTGACCATTTCTGGAATGGAATCACACGTACCATAAAGCCAAGAAAATTGATTCAGCAGATGTGGATTCAGCTGCGAATGAGGGTAGAATCCAGTGTATGCCTCATCAAGAAGCTATGCGATGCATCGATTTTTTGGGCAAAATGTCAAAATCGATGGCTACAACCTTGAGAAAGTAAAGGATTTTGTGTACCTCTGCTGCGTTAATAACTCTGATGACATACATTTTAACCATGGAAACTAATGCAGAGTACATGACTTACTGGAGACAGTTGGCCAAAGATTGCCTTAGCTGGAGAGATATATTGAACTGTAGCACCATCTCGATATTGTGCCGCGTTTAAGAAAAATGAATGGATCATTTCAGCTGTTATTCTGTGCCCACGGGATTCCTTAGGAGGGCCAAGTCAAAAGAAACTTTAACGTTCTTCAAATTTTGAAACAGGGATTTATGAGTACACAAATGCACTTCTTCCCTCTGGTAAGCGGAATATTCAACGAAACTGAGTATGCACTTATATTTCACACACAAGAGATTGCTAATTGATCCATGGACCTCGTATGTTGGGGATTGGCAGTGAACATAGAAGTAGACAGATAGAGAGTCGAACGGGACACATTTTCCACTTTATAGAAACTAACAAATATCTTTGCACTGCATTCGTTGAAACCACTCATTTCAGCGTGCTTATTATTCTCAGCACAACACCGACAGATTTCGGAATCCTGTAGTGCTCTAGTAATTTAGGGACCAGCTCAACCCAAAACCTGCGGCAGATCAGAATACACAACTGCGAACGTCTATTGTAAAAGAATTTTCGCAAGCAAAGGGCAGTCTATCAGTAGGACATGGCTGAAACTACATTGAAGACCGTATTCCACTCAAGGTTCCAACCTTATCAGTAGAGGAATCTGATCTTGAAGGAAGAAAGGAAGTAAAATTTAAATCATAGCGACAGTAGGACCATCTATGACATCGCCAAAGATCTTACCGGGGATGGGACTAGTTTCAAGTAATGTCTCGTAAATCAAGACAGGAGATGGATGGAGGCTATTTGGACGTGACAGAAGTTTGGGGGTTACGTACATCTCTGCTCTGGCGTAACGGAGATGGTGATCGCAGTTATGGTAAGAGTATACAGCAACCTTTAGAAAATTTTTCAGCTGCGCAAGGACCAAGGGCAGAAGTAATGAAACCTATCAGCTCCTGAGAGCCAAAAAGCGCAATCTGATAATCGTTTCCGGCTGCGGTCCAACAATTAGAGAAGACAATTCTGGACTCGATCATAGGTAAGTTCGATTCGGCCCTCTATGTTCGACAAGCAGATTTTCGATCTGAATCTTCCTACATTAATCACACAAACACTTTACAGATCAATAGAGCAATACATTTCACTCATAGCTGTTTCGAGAGCATTTCGAAGAGGATTTTCTGACAAGATCATATTTAAGGCTACATATATCATGAGGGTATAGAATGCCGTGGTTTACAAATCTGTCAGATGCTTCTGTAATCCCGAGCGATATGTCATAGATTTGCATTTCAAGCTGCATTTGTCCTGGTATAACTAGCGATCTAATCCCTGCAATAGTATCGAAAGGAAAGGAAAGAAAAGAACTCGATGAAATATAATGTTTCACCTAAGACATCTGGATTCCAACAACCATATCAAAATGTAAGGATGAGGATCTTTAACATAGTTTTGTTTTAACAGCTGGTTGTTGTTGACGTGTTTGGCATCATGTTGAGTATGGACAAAAACGATTTTCGTTCTCTCATAAAACATTATTTTTTGAGAGGCAAAACGACGAAGGAAACCAAAGAAGAGTTGGATAAATATTATGGGGCTAATGCTCTGTCAGATTACACCATCAAATATTGGTTTCGAGAGTTTCGTGGTGGCCGGAACTCCACTACCGATCAAGTCCGCAGAGGCAGGCCCTCCGATGCGGCTACAGAGGACAATGCCAAAAAAATACATGAAATGGTGTTGACTGACCGAAAAGTGAAGGTGCGCGAGCTAGCAGATACCACAAAGATCAATAAAAAAATCAGCTCACGCGAGGAAATCATCGACGCCACGGAGGAGTACTTTGCAGACCTTCCGGAAAATTACTTTTTCGACTGGATCAAGAAGTTGGAAAATCGCTGGAATAAGTGTATCAAACTAAAAGGGGACTATATTGAATAAAATAAAAAAAACATTTAAAAAAAAATGTTTTCATTCCCAAGGAGGTTACTTTTCACCCCACTTAGTATTTCTCCCTAAAATCCTCCCTATTTATGATCACATGAACAGCTCCAACTGAGATTACATTAGACGGCAATAGGCATGGATTAAGCTCAACTTAAAGTGTGAAGATTATTCGATTGCGAGGTATGCTAAGCAATGATATACTCTTAGTCGACAGGCGGGCGGCTCATGAAAGTCGCAGACGAAGAACAGTTGAAAACGAGTCCAGGGCGATTGGGATGAGCTGAATGGACCTACTATTGTTAAGCCCACGGAGGTCACATAAGAAAAAGGAGAGACAGTGTTGTCAACGTGTATAGACTTTTCGGTTATATCTAAGTTTGCCACGCTCAAACAGTTCAGTCATGTTTCTGCTTACTATTCTGAACTCAGCGGTATATACATAGCTGAAGAAGCAAGATCAATGTTTTGAAGAATTACTGTGAAATGCATTCCAAGGTTCTGAACGGCCAGTCGCTTAGTTTATCGATATTAAATGACGGACTGCCCAATGTAAAAGACAATGCCCATTTTAGATTTAAAATTTGTTAACCTTTTCAAGAATTGTGCTAAATCGAACGAAATTTGTCTAAGATGACACATTAGACGGAATATTGCATGCAACATCGGGTCGAGATGTTCTCTATATTTTCTTGTAAATTTTGGAAGCAAGTAGTCTTAATCGAGGGCCAAAGTAAAGCGCAGAAAAGTCGAACCTCACATTATGTCTCCAAGCTTGTTGAGATGCCGAATTGTCGAATCGCATGCGTAGGTCCATGAAAAGCGAATGCAACCGAATGAAGATGACTTGGCTCCAAATTAAAACCTGACAAAAAGTGATTCAGCAGAAGCTTTATTAAGTCAAACAGAGGTCTATATTTCTTAGAAAATGAACAAAGTGTGAGCTCAATTGACGACTAAGAATGGTAGAGGTATCTTGTTTGATATATTTGACATGGGTTTAGACAATTAATTGTTTACACTAGGAAGCCCATGTCATACAGTTGAAAAAGGGGAGCATCTTAGGGCCGAGGTTGCCGACTTCTGCTTGTATCATAAATACATAGACTAAACTGGTGCTTTAGAAAACTCTCGTGACAACAAAGTAGAAGCACATTTACACAAAATGCGTTCGAAACGAGATTCCAAGAATATTTGTAAGCGGTTAAGAATATTTCAATTGTTAGTACAAAACAAAGAAACGAGATACCACACCTACAAAACTTTTGACAGAACTTTAAAGATTTATGGTCCTTTTTGGAAAACTTTTTATTAAACTGTGATAGAATTAGCATTTGATAGAACCCTCTCCTACCCCACAATCACCAGTATCCAAGTCGAGACGTAAATCTTTTCACTACTGACAAGTGAAGACCTTGTTTATCTTAATAGACCTTTTGGGCATCATCAGAAATCACTGATCAGCCAACACAGACATCTTCACAACAAACCCATTCCAAGCTTTTCTGACCCAAATTTCTTTGTTGTTGTTTTTTTTTTATTTTTTCCTTTGTCAACACCAATGATCAGAGACGAGAGCAGTCAAGATAACCAAATATAAAGGCAATCTTAATTGGTTTACAAGTTTCCAACTCAACCTCAATGCTAATCAGGGAGAGTTTCTTTTCCTCAAAAAAAAAAAAAAAAAAATAAAATAAAAATTAAATGCAGAATCCAAAATGCACTTGCCACTATCTATTTTGGTTCGGCCTTTGCTACACGAAAAACAGAAGAAATACCGATCAGATGTCTCTACCTCGGCTGATGGAAATTTCATGGATTTTACGAGATTTTCGAATACTTAATTCAGAATTAAACACTTGGACGCCGTCGCTTATTAATTTAATTCAATGCACTCATCGATAGAACGATTTTATATTCGTTCAGATAACGGTACATAATCGAAAATCATTTATGCAAATCGATTTTCAGTTGTCTCGAGAAACCCCCAGCCGAATCTAACTCATGTCGTTAAAAAATCTTTTTTTTTTTTTTATGAATGTTATAATTGTTATATGATTTATGGATACTAGCTAGTAACATCCCTGGCTGGATACCTGCTCCGATTAAACGTCAAATACCTCTATGACATAAACATTTCCTTTTTATAATGAATTAATATATTTTGCATGTTTAAGCGTGAGAAATGCGTTGTTAAATTGTTTAAATTGTTTATCTCGTTTTTCCACGAAAATTTTCGAAATTTTACTGGAACTCCCGACAAGTTATTTGAAGACCGTCGTCAGGTCTCAGGTGTCAAAAGGAATGTCAAATAAGAAAGAAACTCTTTTTTTTTATGGGTGGCCGCGTTCGAAAATTAATTAGATAAGGGACGTTAGCGATTTATTGTTCTTCGCTTTAATTTGGCAACGAGTGATAATTATCTACGCCCTTTTAGGGGATTTTTCTCGGTTTTTTTTTTGTATCTCAATTTGGTCAGTGCATACTAGATTTTATAGAAATATGACTAAGACGATCATCCTTTATAAAATTAGTTTATCTTTCAAATTGTTACTACAATATGTTAAGTTCTGTAGGGTGAACTTAACTTAAGCTTCTGAAGCATATAAAGAAGGGCTTACTTAAATATTCAAAAGAATTAATTGGAATTTACAAGATAGAGAATCGAAAAATCCGATTTCGCTTCTCAAATATGAGAAACTTAGAGAGTAAGCTTTAAACTAATGTTGGCGAAGTCTCGTATGAGGACATGCTCAAACCTTTAACAGATCCCGTACAGCTGAACAACTATTGGAGGCCCTAGACAGCTATATTTATTAACCAGATACCACCGCCATCCAGGATTTGCGGTAGGATATATCGGACAAGAGAAGGATGAAAAACTGCTACAGAGAACAGAAGCAGCAGATTGAAGGAGTATGTCTTCAGAATTCGGCATGTGAGAGAAGTCATTATTACAATTCGCCTCAAGGCAATATTTTCCAGCATAACAACAAACAACAACATAAACGGGCGATGCTACCGAGGAATGATTCTATGAGTTCCTCGATAAAATCCACGAGCTATACGATAAGTTCGAATATGAGGTTCAATCGTTCTAAGTTATTTTAACGCCAAAAGACGGAAGAAGAATATTTTTGATAGTACAGCCTGGAAGCATAGCCTATATAACACAACATCTAGGAACAGATTTATTGTGGCGGAATATTCCTATACCTATGCACGCGTTTCCTCACATCAATGTACACGAGACAACGGGGCTGGCACATTATAGCCGTGAACGTTCTTGGCGGCCAATATAGAATCTAGAAGCGGAACTATAGTTTGCACGTCTTCGGATATTACAGACACCACAACAACGGACAAATTCTGTGAGGAGATTTTGCAACAAATCGCCAGATCCTTTGACGACCAAACCTGGATTAGGTGCCTAAGATCAGTGGCATCGGTGCTAAGACCGAATGACTATCCTCACCAAACCTCTGGTTTGATGAAGTGTGCAAGTAACACATATAGTAAAAAAAACTCGCGATGCTCAATAGGAGCAGGAGAATCTCACGTAGGGAGGAGAGAGGAACATCAGTCACCCCTATTAAAAAGGAAAAGCTATTGGAAGCGCATGAATTAAGGAATGGAGCCATGTCTAGCTTTGACAAAGCTAGAAGATCGTCCTGATTTGAGAACGTTCCCTGTTCTTTGATTTCAAAAATGGGATTAGAAAATGTGGATTCATATTTTTCCAAAATCCTTTGCAACAACTTGCACGCGGCGATGACATTGATATCAATAGCAGAAGCAGGCTGCCACTGTTGCGTTTGCAAGCCCAAATGAGTTTATCCATTGAACGAAGGCAAAGCCAAACATACGCTGTTAACAAGAAACGACGCACAACATCGACGAAAACAAACGTCACAATAGCCGATTATAAGTATAAGGCTCCCATATTAGTGACACCTCATCAGAAATCAAACGAAGACTTAGAAAGGCAGTTAAATAATAAGGTCTTGTCAAGAGCCATTGAGTTATAAGGTCTAACTAGAGAGAAATTTAAAGTGAGTTCATATACTTCTTCATGAAGAACGGGTGTAACGTAACACTGGATTAGACTAAGTAACTGTCACACCACTATCTGACGAGCGATCGCAAAGACCGAGAACTGGTATTTATGTGCCGAACTCACTCTCACCATCTAAACTTGGGCGATTTTGCAACCAAGATTTAGTTGCTGTAGACATAAGCAATGAAACGAGGGAGAAAAGCGCAATTTCGTCATTGCGTCTGCTTATTTTCCCTATGATTCCCCTTTGCCACCACCATCGAAGGCGGTAGCCGAATTCATTGAATACTGTGATTCCAGGAATTTGGGACTTATTATATGCTGCGATGCTAATGCTTGGAACACCTCTTGGCATGTCTGAGACAATTATCTACTGGATTTCATACTATCATCTGACCTGGTTGTCAACAATGTTGGCTCTCAGCCAACAAGAGTAAGACAGCAAGTAATCGACTTAACGTTATCCAACTACCGGGGATCTCCACATCAGACCATAGGTGCATGGTGCATTCAGAATCGGATGCGAAGTCTCAATCTTGTTGAAGAAGAGGAATCCGCAGAAAAACAACTGTATACGGTTTAAAGAGGACCTCGAGAAGTCCAACAGTGGTCACCCTAAGCTCAGAAAAAACAAAAGCTAGAGAAACCTGTTTAGAATCTGAATGGTACCCTGACCAAATGTTTTGAAATGGTATGTCTATCTAGAAAGCAATCATGCAGATCGCCCGTTCCTTGGTGGAACGCATATCTGCAGCGTCTACGTAAAGAAACGAAAAAACTTCAAAACAGGTCACTTAAGACAAATTTAGAGGAAGACTGGAATATTTACAGATTGAAGCAAAAAGAATATAAGAGGCTTATTCGGATTTCAAAAAGTACCTCTTATAAAGATCGAAACTGTCGGCAAAACCAGTTGGCTGGTCAAAGTCCTCAAAAGGAGAAGACCAACCAGGCTGGAACCGGTCAGAAAATCTGATGGCACCTACACTGAGTCGAAAGTAGAGATATTCCGTCTCATGCTTGAGGCTCACTTCACAACCACCTCCTATTAACGAGGCTGCTGGTGAGCTGGTATATCTCATCGGTTGTGGTGACGGATGAGGCCATTAAGCATGACGTTGCTTCGTTTGATGGTTTCAAGTCGCCTGATAAAGATGGCATATACCCAGTTATGTTACAAAATTGTATAGATCGGCTCCTGGTAACTCTGAGGGGAATCTTTACTGCTAGGCTGGCACTAGCATACATACCGAAACCCTGGCGAACAGTGAGAGTAGCCCTTATACCGAAAATCGGAAAAGACGACTACACGCCACTCGCCAAGAGCTTCAGACCGATGACATCCTTCATGTTGAAGAGCATGGAGAGAATTGTCGACATCAATGTGCGCAAAACTGCTTTGCGAATGCATCTTCTGTAGGCGATGTAAAACGCCTACCAACGCGGAAACTCTTGCGAGAGTTCGCTTCAGAACCTGGTAGGTAGAATTGAAGACGCACTAGATAAGCAGGAAGGCGCATTTTGAATTTTAATCGACATTGAGGGCACTTTCAACCTAGCATCCTCTGACGGCAGGTGTAATTTGCCTAGACAACACAGCGTAAATGATTCACTAGTTCTGCGGATCAAAGCAATGCTGCTGAATAGGACATTGATTGTGGATGCTGACTGCGGCCAATATGTAATGGCAATAGTTCTGACGTCTGTTAGATTGTGTCTAGCAAATTTCTACTCTAAAGCGCAGGCAGCCCTAGACGTAATCGACTATTGGTGCACTAGAAATGGGCTTCCAGTCAAACTGAAGTTGTTCTCTCTACGAGAAAGAGGAAGCTGTTTGATCTGCCTCATCTAGTGCTTAAAGGCATCTCCATCCAATTCTCCAAAAAAGATAAGTATTTAGGTATCTATCATCCTGGATAACAAACTTCTATGGACTAAACATGTTACGTCGAAGCGTCTAAGTTGCTGTTGGCCTTCTGGCAGTGCAAAGGAACTATTGTCAAGACATTGCAAAGAACAATCTACTTCCGCTCTAAACGCAGTGATGATGGCATTCTCAAAGCCATCTTTCGTTTAAAAAGAACTGGTCTTTGGTACAACCATGCACTAGAGCTTTCATGACCTGGCACGCCAGCTATCTTATGACTCTGGATGACGTCTGATGCCACCAAAACTCCTGCTGCGGAAAAAATACGAAATCTACTTTCCATGAGCCCAAGAGTGGTTTCGGTCAGAATCTGAGCCAGAAAAGGAATGCAGTCGGGTCTTTATAAGCGGCTTCAGAACTTTTTGGAGGACGACAACGCCAAATTTCACTCTTCGCTAGGAAAACTTGCGTTTGTCTTCCAAACGGAGATATACGCAATCCTGATGACAACGAACTGTATTGTGAAGTATCGGTAGGGCGAAACATTTGCATCTGAATGTAACGACAATCGAGCTGCGCTTAGAGTCTTACAACTTCCAAGATAGTTTGAGAATGTAAGATATCACTGAATGCAGTTGGAAGGCTAAATTCACTGAGTCTTGTCTGGATCCCGGGTCACAATGGGATGACGGGAAATGAAATCGCCGGTGAACTTGCTAGAAAAGCTCAGGGGAGGGTTTTTCAGAACCTGAACATAAGTTAGGTCTGCCTGTGCCCTCGATTAAGGCTTTCATTGACAGTTGGTTTTCATATGAGCACAACTGCAGATGTCATGACTCTCCAAGTTAACGGCAGACCAAACGAATACTTCCCGATGTCTTAAAGAGGTCAATGGCTTTTCTGCTACACATTTTTACTGGCGTCGTGATGGGAGCACTGCACTGTCCCTAAGCACTTAATTGTGCTGGGTATAAGTATACAATGTCCTGAGATGCTTCCTGTGAAAATGATGACGACACCGCGGAGCACTGCCTCTGTGAACGTCCGCTCGCATCAAGCTCATGGTGATGGCGTGGTAGGTGCTGGTACTGTAGGCTCTTCCATTAAAAGGAACAAACAAGAAGTACAATGGACTACTCGTAGTTATTTCTCTGAGTGCTATGTTCCGAACAAAATTAAATAAAAAAATTATTTTGATTCCATCTAGAGATGCCGAGACAACTGCAGTATGGTTTTGTCATTCTTTAGATGAGAATATAGCTTAAGATCAGAAACTGAAACGATTATGTAAAAAGCTGTAACACGATGATTTGCTGTTTCACACCGCCAGGATTTGAAGAAGTTTCTGCCCTTATTTGTGTTTCCTTCGTATAATTCCGCTCAGAATTATATTCGAGAGGTGCGCCTTATTACTTAGTATCTTTGATAAATGTTGGAATCAGGTGGTACAGTCTTGAAAAGAATTTCGGAGAGTAACTAGCCTCGTTGTAAAATCTGCAAGGCCTTCTTTCATTACACCCACTCTTCTTAGGTATTCCTTAACTCGATTGTGCCCAGTTAGACACCCAGTTAGGAGATGTACGTTATTTTTATGTAGCTACTGCATGCTTAGATAGTTTTTTATACAGTGTTCTAATAGCCTTTTATAACATCTCAAGCGCAATGTGCTGGTCTTGTTTAATTTTATTTTTCCCAAACCTGAGCATTTGGAGCAAGACCAATGCCTTAGTGTTTCTGACATCGTGGCTCTGGTGCACCTTCAGGTTATGGTATCTATTTCAGCGTAACGATTCTGATGCCTTTATCTATGCGTCGAGAGTACTGAAATGATGATATAAATATTCCTGCACTCGTTTCTTTTCTGATTCTGATCCATCTTTATACCTCTCTATAGTGTCGCAAAAGGAGTCTCTTAAATTGCCCTCTGGCGATACACAGCAAAGTTCAACAATAGGGTATGTACTACTCAATTTGATGGACACCCCCATGCTGCATTGGGCTCCTATTATTTATTGCTGTTTTGGTGTTTCTTACTAGTTTGTATGTAAGATGCTTTCACTTAGACATAGTGATATTCTATGGTTCCATGTAGAGATGTCATGGACTACGCAGAGAATGAGTGTTCGCCAGTTTCTAATATCTATCTACTCGTACTAGCTATAGTATACACCTTCCTTGTATGGCCACCAACGGTTTTTCCTATCAGTTTAAGTAGATGTGATGTTAGGCTTATTGTTTGAAAGACTCAAAACTTTCTTTGTCCAAGATGAGTTTACTTTTAGCCAGCTTAAACAAATGTATCCTACAAGAACAAATTTTTGTCATTATTCGCCAATCATCCTTTCGAGTTCTTGAATGCAATGGGGAAGCTTCTCCCTTCTAAGATAAGCAATCCTCCGTGGGGCTCCAATGTGGTTTTCTTAGAGATGATGGTCCAATCCCATGTTGAAAGCACTTTGTGATATCTAGCTGTCTTTTACCCCGGGGTGCCGAAGTTACTTCTCAAAATTGTCTGCTTTAGCTTTCCTAATATCTTTCCGGCCAGTTGGCTGGGGATATTATTTTAGTTTTGACGGACAACCATCACTCTTTTTCTGGTTTTTGTTTAAGGGGCAGCTTGTATTAAGCGCATTCGCAAAAAAATTTGCTGTGATTTACAGCCGGAGCTCGAATGTATGCCAATTCGTTTTCCTCGAGATTGATGACATGACCATTACCAGCATGGTCAAACCTCCGACACAAAAAATCTCAAAACCCAAAACCGACGCTTGTTCAGTGTGGTAAATCGTTTTCCTTTGGTTCTGCTGGATATGTCATATGCTGACATCTACTTAGAGATCCCATTTAGAACAATTAGCTACTTCAATAGCTACAACAACTTACTCGTATGTGTGAGCCCAACATGACCGAAGTGTCCAAGCCAACCACAGAAATATTTCATCAGTACCATAGATAACAAACTGAAGGTCGACTTTGCCGAAGGCGACGAAATTTTATGATTAGTATCACAAAGGTGCTGTTAATAAGTGTTATGCAGACACAGGTACTTTGTGCTAATGGCCTTAATTTGAACAAAATGTGAAGGCCGCTGCAACAATGGGGGTACAAACAAGAAGAAATCGCCTTAAGCTCTGATGCAAAGACAACGATCAAATTTATTTTTTTTCTTTTCAACTTCAACAAAGAAATGTGATTTCTGGGGAGAAATATGTGAATTTTCCGTAAAATTGAAATGTTACTTAGGAAACGTCGATTAGGTTTTGAATGGAGTTTCGTTCTTAGGTGGGAAAACCAGAGTTACACTCGTATTCATGATTTATATTCCAATCAGACTGTACTTCGAATATACCATTCTAAGTTTGTAACTAATCATAGATACACTCAAAAACAAGTACTGAGAGTAGAATTGTTTACTCCGAATTCGGTTGCTTAACGAATTGCATACAAAAACAAACTGTTTAGTGCTGAATAGGGAATGCCGCAGAAAGGCTCTAGGCCATTAAACGGATCAGCTGAACGTTTTCCATCATTTCTTTCAGTCTTTTTGTTTACTGGTAGCCACCGGAACTTGACTGGAGAGTATTGAAACAGTGCAGCAGTAATGTGGAGTCAAACGAGTTTAAGCTTAACGCCTTCAGTGCTATTTGAATGTCCGCGAGTATACATTTTTTTTTGTTAAAGTAGCGCGCTTTCAAGGGGTTAAAGTACCCGTACCCTGTTTGGACACAGCGCGGGGGGTGCCTTTCATTGTTCTACCAAGAATGATGCTGGCACATTTTTTAATAACATGAACCTTAGCTTGGAAGACGCTTGCATTTTTTGCCCTGGAAGGAAGTTCTATGCTTGTTAATCATCATCATTACCTTGTACCTCCGGTCGAAGCATAAAGTTGTTGGTATGTATGCTGTTACTCGTATTTGCCGAGCAGATCATGACGATATCAGGAATCTCTGAAAAGAAGCACTTCTCTAACATACTCGTGAAGTGGGGTGAAGTCAATGAAAGCTTCAACGGCAGCAATGGGTTTCCGCATAGCACCGAAGATACCTGTGCAAGATTGCACCTCTGATATGTTGGTTTTTTTCTTACTCCGATATACCATATTACTGGTGAGGAAGCGATGATCAGTCTGACCATCATTATGCAAATCCAAAAGGTGACTTCTGGTTATATCTCCCAGTTTATTGTCTAGAACTACTCCTAAATATTTAACCATTTGTTCAAGGCTCAGCTTTCTTCTACGACTGAAGAGGACAAGTAACGACTTTCCGGGATTGAATGAGAGGTTATTTCCAATGCACCATGCACTATTTTCTGGAACATTTTGCATTCTGTTGCAAACCTCCTTTGTGTGATTACATTTCATGATCACGATCAAGCCATCAGCATAGCCTATCACTTTGCAGCCTAAATTTTCTAGTTTGACTCGTCGCTGACAAGTGATCACAGAAGGGGTGAAAGAACACCTCTTTGTGGACAGCCTTTGGATGCTAAGACAGAAATTGATACCACGACGGAAGTGCCACCGATTTACGGGTAAGAATTCAGTTAGGTCTGACAGTTCTTCAAAATGAAGGAACGAGGACCAAGTGCAGAGGAAAGTGCGTTAGATAGAGACATGGATAAGAGCCAACTACAGAATAATTCCGTAGGCCAGCAGGAATATACGCTCATATGTCTGGAGTAGTCTTTTAGCAACGATTTGTCGAATCAATTTCATGCAGTCATGGCACAAAAACAGTGGAAGGAATAGGTTCTGGTATCTTCTCAGAAGACCCAGAACTAAGAGTGTCTCTAAGATTACCGGACGCAAGCAGTATCTTCCTCAGGGCCGCTGACCTAATGCAGATAAGATCGGTATCCGAAAGAGATATCGCTATCTACAATGATAACCAGGCCGCACTCAAGGCAATGGAATCAACCAATGTCAACTCTGATACAGTCAGGGGTTGTCGCACAGTGCTTAAGGCACTATGCAGAACCGGGTAAGACTGTGCTGGGTGCAAGGATACTTCAGTATTAAAGGAAATGAATTAGCGGACGAGCTTCCAGAAAAGGAGGGCTACTCGACTATAGTGAGGTTGCCAACATCAAACCGTCGCTCTTTGACGGCAAAAGCTCTAGGAAGTTAATAAAATTAAACAGGGATAAGCTTAGGACAGCAATAGGAGTCCTGACGGGACATTGTCTCCTGCGGCAACATGCAAAGATTCTGCGGAGATCTGCATCTGCATCTGCGGAGCTGTTGATGACATAACACACATACTATACCGTGTAGTCGAAGAAAATTTTTCGAAAATCTAGAGGAAATAGATGGCACGAACTTAAAAGACCTTCTTGGCTTCTGCTAGAAACTTGAGTGTTTCACCAGGGCGATTGTTTAGGCTTTTGCATTTTGAAGACAAATTCAACTGGTTCCACATGGATCGCGATGAGCCCGTTTTGCTGCCTGGTGTTTGTGTGATGGTATATCCATTACACCCCTGTTTAATCTAACCTTACCTGCCCACCATATTGCAGTTTCCTACGATATTGGATTGCCAGGTCTTCTTACTGAATTTGGGCGTAATCCATGGATCATTAGAACTCCTGTCTAGCTCATCACCTTTGCATTCAGGAGTGCTTATAACTTAATGGATAGGATGGAGTTCTAGAAATTAGACTGACTTGGAACTGTCTATTGGTTCTTATGACCTTCAGAGATGCATTAGACTGATGTTTGGCAATCAAACAAAACAGATTTCAAGAAAATCTGTACATTGTCACTGAAGTACCATGACGGAAAGCTTATGGAAAACTCAAAGACGACATGAGGATATAAAATCCATTAAGGTCAGGGCAGTCTACCCCAATGACCATCAACTTAATCTTCTCTAACAACTGCAATTAAGAACGTTTTACAGTGATAACTGCTATTTAGCTCTGTCATTAATTGCATGCAAATTTTTCCCGGAATCTCGAAGAGTGACTGCCGAACATCAATTCTATTCCAGGAAATTAAAACATCTATCGCCCGAGAGAAAATATGCAAACATTTCTCTATAATTAAAACTAAATAAATAAATTTAAATAGAAGAAATATATAAAACAAATTCGACTTTAAATCAAGTCAAATGTATCTCCACCTATTGAATTAATTTTCGAGCCTACTCGTATTTCGTAAAAGACATTTGAAAATAAAATATTAAAAAATTCCGCATCACTAAGAGTCTAAGCCTAAACAAATGCTAATTAATCTTGAAAATAGTTTTAATCAACCTTAAAGTTACCAGCCTCACGATCTTTGTAATAAATTCATTAGACAGATGTTCATAGAAACCAATTAAATATATCTTTAGATACAGCATTTTGGACTTAACTCTGTTGTGATGGAGCAACATTTTTGAAGAGTGCTATGTTCAATATTAAGCAAATAACAATAAGCTGTTCGGTATAGGCATCGAAGCAGCACTTTAACCAGAAAATATTGTCACTTTAATAAAACAAAAAAAAAAAAAAAAAAAATGTCAAAGGTGGCACACCATTAAGCCGTAAAAACGACGACAAAACCAACAACGCGCAGATACTCGTAAATATGGTGCTGCAGAGATGGAAAGATGTGTTGATGAGCTGTTGGTCGATGAGGGGGGCAGTAGGGTGGTAGAATTGAAACCCTAAAAGCAACAATCATCAGCTAATTTTGTATGTCAGACATTTTGGAACTCAGGTGGGCGCAATATGGTTGGTTAGTACGAGCGAATATGAGTATACTTGTAGGCATACCAAACAACGGATACAGATACAAATTATACACATATCTGCGGGTATCTGTTGCTATATGACAGTGCTTTTTCAGTGTTTTTTTTTTTTTTATTAGTTTTAACCAACCAACAGAGAGTGAAATCAGAAAATCCCATCATCGGCGTTCGTATTTGTTTTTTTATTTTTTTGTTTTTGGACGAATTGATGATTTTTGTCGTCGCGGTTCGATGTCGAAAACAACAACAGCACACCATCAATATTATCGAGAAACGATCAAAATGTGTAAATTAGCTAAATCAAATCACATACAGCACCATCAATATCAGCTTTATGTATTCGTACACTCAGAGGGATGTACAGATACATTTGGAAGGAAGATCGTATTATTTTTTCTTTTAAGTGATCTTTGGCTGGGAATAAATTAACGAAAATTTACGGAAAATTTGGCGCGCAGATACGGGAGAGATACAAATATTCGTACGTATGTTCATATACTAAAAAAAAAAAAGATACACTCTCGTTTTTAAATTAACTATGTCCTTGAAGTCGTGAGTTATGTTTAAATCCATCCAAAGTCCGATCATCTAATGGCGGGGGATATGTAAATTTTTTCTTTCAGAGTTTTATTACAAATTATTTACATTTGCCTACTCGGATGTCGTCACTAGTTTTTTAACTAACGTCAACTACTCGTATCTGCTGTCAAATTGGATAGAAGGAAACACTTCGCTAACACGGGGGGATAGGAAGTATTGTAGCTATGAATGTATTTTATCGACAGGCGTCATCTGGATAGCTTGACTTGGTGGTGTTCTTGATTTCTAATTCCGGTTCAAAACTAGAGTAGGCCTAAGGTGGGCTCTTAGTATGACACCGAGGGACGGTTCTAATTGTGGTTCTTTTTAAATTTGTATTTTTGTTTTGATTTATCGAGGGATGGCTTCAGGTATCTCGTTGTCACTATCATTATCAGGTTGTTGTTCGATTCATTTTGGGAAACATAATTACCTTGATAATTTTTGAAAGTACACTTAGGTCTGAGGAACAGGTTGACAGAAATCACTTTTTTTTCCTCGATGTTTTTCGAATTGCAAACAACAGCCTACAGGTCTGAGAGTGAGTGGTTTTGACAGGTGACAATGATGTGTGAAAATAGGTGACTTATTAAAACGAAATTAAACGGGGCGAGTTTTCACAATGCAATTAGTTTGCTGTTTTCGATTTTTTCGTTTTCTTCGTTTTTTGTTGGAAAAAGAATGCACCGCGAGCTGTAAACATTAACTTCCAATTAAGTTGCGAGGTTGAGCTTAACAATTATGCTTCGTCTTGTAGGATGGATTTTTGATTTTGTTTTTGTTTTTGGGAGATTGCAGACAGGTTTTTATGATTGAGTTGACATGTAAAAAAAATTTCATTGTAATTGGGGGATTTTTGGTTTTACTGGTTTAGTGAATCGAAAGTGAATTTAAGGTTAAGTCGATCACAGGGAATGAGATTCAGTCAACTGGTAGAAGCTAAGCATCAGGAAATGGAACACGTCCGTTTAAGTTTTTCGATTCAGATTTTCTACAAGATTGCTGAGGATTGACTTTGAAGGAGAGCATATGATTGACCCTGTATAAATCAAGGATATTTACAACAATTTCTAGAAGTAATAACCGTGAAAAGAATGCACTTCTTCGCGTCTTCCCTCTGTTGGGGATGGAATACCCACGAATCCGATTTGAATAATCAGAGCGAAAGCATGGTATGATATTTAGATTGATACGAGTAAGTCTGTAGTTTTTCTCTGTTATTGATCAGCTTAATTGCTCATCGTCGCTCTAAGGATTCCGCATTGAAAGCTGGCGAATAGGTTTAGATGCTTGATAACTACTCAGAGCATTATTGTCAAATTTCAGAACAGGACTTAATAAAAGACACGAAAACCTAAAAATGTTATTTCAACCCCTGACGGCAATCCCAATTTAGCAGGAAAGCTGGCTATAAGCCCGGCGCATAGGCTCTTTAAGAGGGAATCTTCTAGCTGAATCACAGGGAATCGTAGATGGATTTAAACAACGTCTTCAGCAGCTCTTTGATGGCCATGAGGTGATAGGGCAAAAAGTCAACAACAATGCAGTAGGCTGCACCTATGGTGGCTGGACATAGTGGGTTCTTTCATCTGGAATTGAAATTTGGCCAACAGAAAACAGGGGAAAAAGTAAACTAGCATACTTCTCGGACGGAATTACCCATTCGACGGGCTATGTCATACCTCTGAATGCCAAATCGCATGCTTAAAAAGAGGGTCGGGGTTGCCAAAAGCCTTAAGTATGGTCTCACGGTAAGTCCTTTTTTCTTTTTTTTTTTTGAAAAAAAAAAAATCTTAACACTTACCGAAGGCACGAGATTTTAGTTGCCTGAAAAAAAATGTCTTAGGAAGGCAACACATTACCACTTGAGCCACGGCTACCCACATAACAAAGGGAACAACATAGCGAGTCAATGAGACTAAGCCTTGGTCGAATTCGTAATGCCGCGTCAGCAATTAATTCATTTATTTGTGAGACATCTCCAAAAGGGAAGTATGTCTCGCAAGAATCTCCAAGGCATATCCCAGCATATATTGTAAGTCCCTATCTAGCGTATGGGATGAATTTCCACTACTCGCTAGCGCCAGATGTCAGGCAAATATCAGGATGACTTCTGTCCGAGAAAATACACAAAAACGACTCTTAAGACTTCGACAAATTTTGCAAAAGGTCAATGAATTTCAAGTTCAGCAATTTATACAATGAAATTCCTTCTCGGAAATATTTCAATACGTAAGGCACTATCTTAAAATTCGTTTAGCTGTCGGACCTTCGCAACGATATAAACGTCATATATTGCACCCAACGAGCCTGTGCACGAGAATAAAACGACAGATTTGCACATGCTATCCACGAACAAAGTACCAGTTGCTCACCGTTTGGAATAAGACATCACTCAGGGCAGCTATAACTTTCAAGTAGTCAACTGGGTTCTAAATCTTCCTTTTTTCTGTTAGAATAGAGCATTCAGAGAAGTTCATTGTGTTATTTGAAATCCTCCAACAGGATGGCCCTCAGGATGGTGATCCTGCCTGTCGTGGTGATGTGTATTAGAAGCTGATATTTGGGTTCCTATTGGATTCCCTAGCGCGGTAGCACAAGAGTGAATCCTTCGAGTTGATATGTACCAAGATGTATGTTTAGTCCAAAAAGTTTACAAAAAATGAATGCAGGGACAACAACTCACCATCCTAAGCTGAGCTCTTCTATGGGTCCTTAAATTCTAGCTCCTGGGTTCAAATCGTAAAACGAAATTGAATCTCTCGGACAAAGATCAATAGTTCGCTGCGTGCTTGGATCCGCAAGACTGGAACATGACTATATCACTTGTATGAACCTTTAGAGGGGCAAGGCAAAACTGTAGCATTGCCAGCAGATATTACGATATAACAACACTATTTAGTTGAGTTTTTAATTCCAATCGAAGAAGGGACGTGACTACGCAGTTTCTTATTATTTTTTTACTTGAGATCTAGCGAGGTTGGCGTACATCAAGGTTCCAAATTAAGGCCAATTGTGTTTTTACTGAATGTTAACTTATTGAAAATCGAAGAAGGTATTCGATATCAGAAACACTTTTGGTAACTCAGCAGACTGCCTTGATTCCACAGTTCCTTATTATTTTTTGCTTGAGATCTAGCGAGGTTGGCGTACATTAAGGTTCCATTTTAAGACCCCTAATGTTTAATTTTCAACTGAATGTTAACTTGTACAAAATTTACGTATTTAGATGAAGTAAAGATCTCGATGGCGTTGTTATAAATTAGTATCCTGGACGACAAGCGAGGTAAGGATCGGCTGCAACAATTGTCGGTACAGAAAATTAACCAAGAACAGATTAAACAGAAGAAGCTAATGATAACGATGGTTGCTTTGAGTAGTAACCAACGTGAGTTGAGTAGTCTCTGCGGAAGTCTTTTTTAAATATTACTCCTGCTTAAGGGCAGCATTTGTAAACTCGTTAAACATTTTGAAAAAGAAAGATCAGAGGTAGATATGAGTACAGAGGAGGTATCGAATCATGTTAGTATTTAGGAGCTTTAAATTTATCGTATTTATCGTTTTTGCCTGCAGAAAATGGGAAGCCCAACGCACAGCACTGGAAAACAGCATTGGTGCCTTCAACCCAGGAAACGTAGTGGATAAAATGCTGACGAGTGACCTGAACTGAGGAAGAATTTGCCAATTTGTGGAAGATATTCTCGGAAGAAAGAAAACAGAAGAAGAACAATACCGGGAAAGCACGTAAACCCGAAAGGGTGTAGGATCACAACCCCTTGAAGTATTGCGAAGAGCGATCCCAGGGAGTTGTGTCAGAAGCCACAGGGTTGGGAGGAGTTTCAGTCCGTATGATCCGAAATCATGCGGAGAGAGCCGGACACACGGGGATGGTCAACGCCAACAGACCTCCTTATGGTGCGTAAGGCATTTCTCCTCCACCCAAAAGGAAAAAAAAACACAAAAAAAGAAAAAAATTTATCGTATTGGGACCTAGTAGGAAAGCCAGATGATTAAATTGTGGGAAAGACTCTGCGGATGCTAGCTGGAAAGAAAAAACCTGGGAAATCTTAATATACCACAGTAGTCAGAAATACGTGGCAGAGAAATGGTATGGTATAGTAATACGAAGTTAGGGCTAAGAACTTTTTACCCTGAATCCAGACTGATCTATCTCTGAGTTTACGGGAATTGGATCAGATCTTACTGCCAGATTGCCTTCAGATCCTATTCATGCAGAATATAGTAGTAGTAGTAGTAGTAGTAGTAGTAAGTGACTATTTATTTGATAAAAAGTGTATTGTTTACAATCATTTTAGTTTCTTAGTCTTCACGGTTTGGCTGAAGGCCGTCTACCAGATTGACATACTAAAATTATAGTGCTTCAAATTTTTGCTTTCATTCTTTAGAAGTTTTCTTCGATAATGTGATTTCTGTAGCGTTACTGTGTAGTTATACAATATATCCCAGGCTCGGTCTCCGCATAATGCCTCCTCTAGTTCAAGTATCTGTGATCCAAAGAAATTCGCGACGAAGTGGAGCACATATTCTATCAACTTGAGGTTACAACAAAGGCTACACAAAATTGGCAACTCCGGCCGGTGCGGTCTGTAGTTCAAGTCATGCAGAATATATTTGCTTAGAAATGCTGTTCGTCTATATGTATTCCATAATATTTCATTGCAAAATCTACATATGCCAGTGGAGATGATTCCCAATCTGTAAAGATGTTTATTACAAGGAAAGTTAGTTAGTTACTCGTTAGGGCTCCGCACAGTTCTCTTATTTGTTTCCTTTATAATTTAGGGGTTTCTTTTAGATCATCAAGATCATCCCAGTATTTGACTGTGCTTGCCCAGTTTTTTATTTAGTTTTACTTGAAATAGTTCAAAGACTTCCTGCACCGTTCTTGGACTGATAGTCCACTTATATATTGCCATCGTGACTCTTAGACCTTGGTACTCATGATAGTGAGACTTTGTTCAGGTTGGTGAGCTGGCTGAGTGCTATATGATACGAGTACTTTGGGAATGTTTTTGATGAGTACGAGGAGCTATTAAGTGATTTGAGTACCAATTATTGGAATTGAACTCTTTCATGTTATTTATTTGACAGAATGCATACAGCTTGCAATCATGCAGTTAGTTCCGCATGAAAGATGGTGACATTCTTATTAATCCAGCATCTATGCCTTGAGACGTCTTCGAACCATCAGTATACCAATTTTGTGAATCATCACTCAGCTGAATAGAATTTGTGTTGAATTCCTTACTTGTCGGGAAGGTAGACACCATACCTCTTTGAAAAGCTGAGAGTGGGGTCAAATTAGTCTGGTATATGAGATTTGGTAAAGGCCCCTTCTATTCCAGGTGATTTGAAGGGTTACCTTTTTTGAAGTTGTTTAAGCGATATAATTTAAGTGGTGCTTTCTATTGAATTCCTACAAAAAGCAAGGTCTAATGTCGCCTAGATACCCACAATTGGGGGCACGATAGTCGACCTAACTTCGTCAAGGTAGGATAAAAATCTTACGATCTATTTCTTTATGGTCCTTGCTAGTTCTAGTATGATTATCTTAAAAGAGATGAATGAACATGCCAATATGATCAGTAAAAAAAAATTCGAGAACTTTATTGGCCCTTTCCGAACATACTTCTACGGGCAAGAACCCACTGCTGAACCCCCGAATCAAATTCCCATGAATTAACTTAATTTCACTATAAAACAGAACCAACAAGAGGAAATCGGCTTAGGATCATTTTTCATAGATTCTGTCTGTCTTAAGTTACTCACAACCCTTAAGGATTATACATATAAACAATAAATCAAATATTCCAAATTATTTATAAAAATCTACAGAAAAAATAAAACAAACAACTAATCTATTGTATCTGTTACCATTTGAGATGAAAATAAATTAAATCCCCTGAGGAGACATTATTTTAATTTTTTATTATCTTCGAACTAAATGCCGCCCTACTTCAGCCCCAACCCCCCTACTAACTAAAGATGTGTTCCATTTGTTTATTAAGAAAAATGCAAATTAATTTTTTTTTTGCGCCTAACTTTTGCCCACTTGGTTGCCATCAGAAATGAAATAAGTGTTTTGTTTTTATTTTTTTGGAAATTTTTTCGTATCTTTAATTTGTCTCTGCAATTTTTTTTTGTATCTTTTCTGTTTATTTATTTGTTGTTCTTCTTGAAAATTTGTTTAATGAATGGGGAATCTGTCTGCGGTAATTATCTGACTCTGACTTAGTAACATATTTTTGTTTTTTCTTCGGAAAAACAACAAAAACCAAGAAGAAGATTCTTTTCAAATTATTGTATTTGTTTTTTGTTTTTTATTTTTATTTATAGCAGCAAAAGATATAAAGTTAATTGGCTTATATAGTCGGAATATTAATGATAGTAAATATATTTGTTTATAAGCATTACATACGTTTATAGGTTTATCCCAAAATAAACAACAAATACCATGGAAACTTTGCAAGCTAAATGTTGTGAATCAGAGACTTAGTGTTGACTGAATGTATAAAATAAAATAACAACAATAGCTTATAAGGTATTTGACGTCAGCACTGTTTGCGTAGTTAAAATAGATAGACCAAAAATAAAACCATAACAAAGGCAGGGAAGAAAATTCAATAGAAAGAATCCAAAGACCTTGAATGAAGGCCGAATTTTTTGGGAGGAAATAAATTCATTCGAACGAAAAAAACTAACAAAATCACTAAGCTTCCCAGTTGGTTTGGACGAGTAGATTCATTTTTTACACACCTTTTGTGTGAGAAATAAATCTTCAGTTGAACAATGTATCTCTTTGGTGAAAAATGTTATTCATCGATGACCAACAAATGTGGGGAGATTTAGTTTCAAGTTGACGATGTTTTGCATACTAGCGAATGTTGATAAGATACGCGCACTCGTACTTGTACTGGAATTTCCATTTAAGTCCAAGCACTGAATTACACTTATCGCCATCGTTTCACTTACATATCTTCCAATGGCCTATCGTCCAGTTACATTGTATGCAAAATGTATGAAATACTCGTATGTAGATACAAGTTTTTTTTATCAATTTATCATCAGTTTTGATTGAATTTTTATTTTTTTTTTAAATGGTAAGCGTTAGCAGTAAATATCTCAGCTTGGGTAATGGCTAGGTGGGACTAAAAAGTTACGGACATTATGCAAATCGCTTTGACATCTTGTAAATGCATTGCGATACAATGGTGTTTCATTGATAGGCATTAGTGAGTAGGAAGGTTTTACGATTCCAGATGGTAGTGTGTTCCAGTACTACATACGAGTAGATGGAGGAGAGTTTCAACAAAATTAAGCCATTCCTATGAAAATTTTATTACCAGCTGAACTTTCACTGATAATACTGTTTCTGAAGGAGAGAGTTTGTATGGAGCAAATTCTGATGTCACGGGCGAGAGGTAATTTTCTATTAAGGAGATATTGGTACAAACTACATCCTGCTTATGATTCAAACACAAGCAGCCGGCCAATCGGTACCCACGCAGGTCTACATAATATCTTGAAACATGTTCTATGTATATTCTAGTCGCATTCATATGTAAAAGAAAATTTTGAAGGAACACTGATGCAACATAAATCAAGGAATTTGAAGGATTTCCATATTTATGAACCATTGTCAGGGCTGATCGGTACTGCTAAACTGAACTGGATAAGCTAAATTTACATCCTGGTTCGGTCTGGTATCTAAGACCAAGAAATTTTATACCTCGAAAACTGAAAACATTTGTAAGCTGATGTCTAGGTTAGGAACTAGGAAGATTTTAAAATTATATCCCACACGAATCATCAGTATTGAACCCATCAGGAGTTTATAAATATCACCAATGAAATACAAAGATAGCTGCATTACAAAATACTTTATGCTGCGTTAAGGATCTATCAAACTTAGCCAAATTAGCAGAAAAGTCTGACTCCCCTAGCAGATCCAGCGCAGATATGTAAAGGAGACCTGGATAGTGGTGATGATCTAAAGAGAAGCGAAATTAATATCAGAAATCCAGAAATTCAGTGGTTTAGTGAGTCTTCTAGAAATTCTAGCTTCCTTGAGCTCGAAAATATGTTGCAACCTTGGATCCTTTAACTGAGGACTCATAAGGCCTCAACTATCGAGGTTTAAGCTACTTAACAACCCTGTTATCTTAAACTAAATCCCAGGTTTGAAAGGGTCTAATGAATGATACGTTTGTGGTACATGAGCAAGGATTCTGTGTCAAAAAATTTGCATTTGGTTTCATATTAAATAATTCAGGCCGGTACACACAAATTAACTCTGGATAGCCCAATAGTATGTTTACAGTATCACCGTAGTGCTTGTTGTCATTGATGGGTCCTTGGTTATTTGTTATAGGGGTATTTGAACGAAAATGTAAACTCCGAATCGTAGGGAATCTCTCTAGGAACAGAAACAATTCATTGAAGTTAGCATAAAGTAAATACAATTTTGTTAAGCCAAGAATGCTAACTCAAACTTTACATCGAATAATCTAAATGAAGTGGATGGATAAGAAAATAGGACTTCATGGGTGCCCCGACCCATGATAAACTGTGCATGGTTGCTTTAGTATGTAGCGAATTCTTTCCTAGACATCAACTAATTGCATTTTGTAAAGATGTCATGTTTTTAGAGGGAAATTAAAGAAAGTTCTTGAATAAAGCTTCAAATGGACATGGTCGGAACGACACCATATCGGTGCATTTTCTTGCTGATAGATCTTTCAGTAGAGATAACTTTCTCAGATATTTATGCCCATTATTGTTCAACAAATTATACTTACTCGTACTCGTACACCAGATGAAAGCTTCCTTATCATTCAAAGTGGTTTTGAAAATTCAATTTGCGAAACGTATAGAAGATCACGAGAGTTTTTTAGTCTCATTATCGACTTAATGAGGTCGCTTTTCGATGTGTTGGGGATAAATTTTGTAACGCAAAGCCAATAACGAATCAATGAAATGGGTCCGTAATGCAAGTAAAAGTGCGGCAGAAGATCTGGAGTTGCCAATTCGGCGTTCATTGCTAGAGTTTAGTCCGTATAAGATCCCGATTGTGGAGGTACTAAGGCCACCACGAATTCGGTTATTCAGCAGCTTGAAGTCGATACTTATTTTTATGGGGAAATCCTGTTAGGGACGAGATGAGGCCCACCTTTGGCTCTATGACCTTGTGAACAAGCCAAATTGCAGGATGATGAGTGAGGTAAATTACAAACATTTAAAAACAATGTAGATCAGTACCTCTCTTTTCTCCCTCCCTAAATTTCCCTTGCCCGCGCTGCGTACAAACATTTTTAGCATACGCTTGGCTGTAGTCTGTAAGCTGGTGCTTATTTTCTAAAAATTGGGTCGGAACTCACACTATAGTGAATAGGCGACATTATCGGATTTCTTCAGAAATTTGATTTTCTAAGTATACAACTCCAACAATAGCAGAACTGGCAGGATCGGGTCTTTGTTGAACTTTCGTCATATCCGAGTTCGTTTTCACATAGCAAGAACGTTAAATTTAGGTCACATCCCGCAAACTAAATGACTAGTTGCATTGTAGAAACCACTAAGGAGAAAGGCCGATTACACCGTCATCAGTAATCCACTTCGGGGATGTGAGCGAACAAGGAGCTCATCCTCTACTGTTACTTTTTCAAGAAACTTCCTTATACTTGGAAATCCTTATCGACCTAAGCTCCGAATAGCTCGATATAGCCCAGATCAGGTGTACCTGCTACTTGTATGGAGATGTGAAGCCACAATTTAATGTCTTTGCTTGTTTACTAAAGCTGTCTTGTTTATAGTGCAAACTTGCAAACATTTAAAAACAATGTACATCGGTACCTGTCTTTTCTTCCTCCCTAAATTTCCTTCGCCCGCGCTGTGTACGATCGTTTTAAGGGTACAAAAACCCCTTGAGCGCGCGCCCATTATAAAAAAATCTATTTTTTTTCTCCTGTTCGATATCCGTGCCTATTAGTTCGGCATGTCGAGTCCGGATGGACACCAACAAAGTAGCCGATGGTTACCGCTTGGGGGAAAGAAAAGCACTATTGATGTGCAACAATCACCACCACATCAGTCAGGCGTTCAGTCAGCAATTCCTTAACATGGAATTGCGTATAATACTCGTATATCAATATTGTATCTGTGGATACTGAAAAAGACACATATCCAATGGGGAACACAAGTACACATAAGGTTCCAACAGGATGTCGCTTAGTTACCACTGACTTACTGAAGACTCGATTCAATGACAACATTATGGACCATTGAATTGGCCACCGGGAGCACGCGATTTGAAGCCACTCGACTAATTCTTATGGGGCTTTGTAAAGTCGCTGATGTATGTTGATAGACTACAAGTGATTCAGGAAATATTTATTATTGGTGAGATAGACCCGTAATTGCTTTTGAGAAACAGTGGTCTAACATTGAACCGACAGGATGAGCTTCGTCAGAAATAGCTAAGGAAGTGATGTTGAAAACGTTGTGTCATAAACTTCTCTAACCTAATTTCCTATCGTTATACATGTGTTACTAGGTGGGCCATGAGGTAAGGCCATATCGGAAAACGCAATAGATTTTACAATTGGCGTCCAATGTCAATTCGGCTTTGACATTTGTGAAGCAAACAGAAGTGGAATTTGCGTGATTAAGCAATGGAATGCTATATTTCTGAAGAACGCGGAATAATCGTCACGATATTTTTGATGAACAATTCGTCAGTGATTTTGGCACAAAGTGCATTTTGTGTCCGTTTTCTAAGCTGCCCGGCTACCACTGGTCGTTCACATGACTTTTAGACACTGGAATAACACGTTGCGAAGCAAGCCCTGGAAGACATCGTACCTCTCGTTCTGCTGAGAATATCACTGCCGTGGATGAAAATGTCGTAGAGGCTCCGTTGACATAGATCTGACGACGTGCTATGCAATTGGCCATCCCACGCTGGTTTCTGCGGCACATTGTTGTGAAAGGCTTGAAGATGATTCCTTGCAAAGTGGAGACAGTCCTGAATTTCAAAAAGGACTATTTTGCGTCAAAAATAATCATTAGTGACCAGGCCCATTTCCACATATGTGGATACGTGAACAAACAAAATTTGCGGATCTGGGGCACTGAAAACCCGCGAGTAATGCACAAAGAACCATTAAATCCACTGCTGTGACGTTTACGCTGGAGGAGTAAGTGGACCATTTCTTTTTTTAGGACGCCGCAACCCAAAAGGTCACTGTGGATGGTGAGCGCAGCGGAGCCATAATCAGCGAATTTTTCATTCTTCAGTTGGATGAATTGGAACTGGAAGACATGTAGTTGCAGCAGGGCGGAGCAACGGCGCATACTGCTCGAGCCACAAACGGCATTCTAAAGCAGGCGTTTTCCGGTCATTTGATTTGAAGTTCGTGAAATGTGCACTAGCCCGCAAGATCACCCAATTTAACCGCGCTAGACTTCTTTTTATGGGGTTATTTAAAGTCAGGGGTTTTTGTCAACAACAAGCAACATTCGTCAAGAAGTGGAGAACCTATCGCTCCGAAGAAATATCGTGCTGAAGAAAACCATGGAAAATGTTATAATGAGGACCGAAATGGTAATCAACAATGGCAACGGCTATAAGCGATATAATTTTCAAAACAAGATGGAAACTAAAAAAAAACCCACTAAATTCTATTTACTCTATTCTAAAGGTATAGCCTAGGAAAATAGGGTCACACATTATCACCCACCTTATACATTGGAGCTTCTTAATACTCTACAGTAGAGGTCCAAATAAATGGAGGGATATAGACACGTATAATAATTGTTATTCTTTAATTGTCATTGTAAGCTCTGATGTGGGGTCACAATCAGTTATATAGAGTTATGAAAATTATTACAATTTTATATTGAAGGCAATAGGATTACTAAAATTGAAATAAATATGATCAAAGTAACAATTCTCATGATAAGATAAAAAAAAACTTTATAACATTGACTGATCCTTAAAATATATTTCATAAAAGAGATTCAACATTAAAGTCAATCGTGAATAACCAGACTTCAACTTTACAAGGAAGGACTGAAACTTAAAGTTGTTCTCATCAAAAGTGGAAACTTATTAAAAATTGTAATAGCTGTAACGTTGTAGAAAAATGTGTTTTGTATGCTATTGGCAGGTTCGTTAGACGCAAGTAATTTGTATGTAGATTGGATATCTAAGGGTTCCTACTGGAACTGTTACTAAGTTTCTTAAACAAATCTCTCAATATTTTATAAACGTAAAGGTCTCTCATTAGTAAATTGCGTAATTCTTTAAATAAAGTCCAGTTCTGAGTAAATCGATTTTCTTACAAATAATCCGAGCAGAGTTCTCAAGGAACTATTTTATGCACCACCGCCATAATAATTTATCTCCGCAACTTAACCAATAACATATGGGACTTGATTATTTGAACACTTTCTTTCCAAATTAAGTTAGGATCGATTAACACTTCCAGGTATTTGTAGTGTTACACGGTCTCAAAACAATTAGGGGAGAAAGGACTACTAAAGGATTTTTTCTTAGAGGTGTACAAATTTAATATGAAATAAAAACTTGAAGCTAATGTTAATGTCTGTGATATTAGCTTTATTTAATAGATAATTGTATGCCATTAGTGTTTAAATATGACATTGGACTTATGCGGGCGAAGGCTAACTCGCAATCGTGAAGTAAAATTTTCGACAACTTTATCGAACGGACGTATGTTGACTTCCAAATCGTCCAACGTGTCTGGTTTATCGGCATATACTAGTGACTTATCATAGTAATCTAAAGGTGTGAGATCACAAGGTTATGGAGGCCAGTTCACAGGTCCATTACGAGAATTTATGCGCTCAGCAAATGTTAGTAAATTGATTGTGTCGCGCACCGTGTGGCATGTTGCGCCATCTTGTTGAAACCAAAACTCTGTCGCATCAATGCCATTCAACTGAGGAACGAAGAAGTCAGCAATCATGTTTCTGGCCGGGCATCGTCCTTAAAGAAGTATGAGCCGATGATTCCACCAGCCCATAAAGCATACCAAACAGTGAGTTTTAATGGTTGTAAGGGCGTCTCGACTAAGGCTTTCTCCACTCCAAATTCGGCAATTTTGCTTGCTTACATATCCAATTAACCGAAATTGAGTCTCATCGGAGAACAAAATTTTGCGTTGAAAATGAGGATTAAGCTGAATCATGCTTTCGGCGCATTCACCGAACCTACGACGGGTATAATGGTCACGCGGTTTCAGCTCTTCCACAACCCGGATCTTAAACTCTTCTAAGCCAAGATCTTTCCGTAAAATCTTCCACAAAGTGGATGGGCATAGCTCCAATTGCTGTGCACCATGGCGAATCGACTTACTCGGATTCTCCTCAACACTGCGCTCTACAACGGCAATAACTTCTTCTGGTCGCACTGTTTGTCGTCTTTGGGGATGCGTTTATCCACTAGAGTGTAAGTGGTGCGAAAACGGTTCGTCACGTTCCGAATAACTAGTTCAGATGGAGGATTATCTCGACCGTAAAATGGAAGTAGCGCACGATAAGTTTGGCGAACTGAACCAAGATTTTCAAAATACGAGCAGGTTTGCACAATTTGTACGCGTTGTTCTGGCGTTAAACTATTCACCGTAAAATGGCAAAACGTACTAACCATAAATCAACTGTCAAATTGACAATCTGTAGAAACAGTGTTGCCAGTTTAAAAACTAAACCTCTATAGTACATATATAAAGTTACTTTTTCCACAACTATGGATAGATAAGCAAAATTTTTTACAGTCGTATGCGTGGAAGTACTCGTAGTGATTATAATTAACTCATAACTGGATTCTTTAAACGCTGACGATAAATCCTCAGTTTTTCTAGGTCTTCTGAAACTTTCATAACAAAATCGAGTCCTGTATGAGACTGATAAGTAAAGGCTATAGCCCCTAGCAAGGCTGTGGGTGTGTCATTTAAATTCAGTTAAATTATCGAGTCGATATATATTAAAACGAATAAAGGGCCTATAACAAAGCCATGTGGTATGCCATTTTTTAAGGAATGAGAATCATTCCATTTATATTGACTCTTGCCAACATATCAAATAAGGCGGGAACAATTTTCGCACTATACGATTGTATAGTTCTTCTTTTTTTTAGCAAAAAGTCGTAGTCCACCGAATTCTTCCGTCGATATCTTCAATCAACTGACTACATACTTGGAAAATACCATCCTCTGCTGACATTTTCTTTCTAAACCCAAATTGGTATTGTTAAAAAATGCGTTGATTGAACAAATTCTTCGAAGATTTTTCAAAAGGTTGGTAGCAAGAAAATGGGTTTGTAATTTGAAATATTTTTTCTATTACCCTTTTTGAAAAGTAGAAAAATTTCTGCACACTTTAAGTGATGAGGAAAACAACCGCTTTGAATATTAAGAGAAATAGCTAAGTATGTTAGCCACATATAAGCAGATTTTTTTAATTAACATGCTCGAATTTTTATTTTTTAAAGACAACATATGAGGGCTGTTTGATAAGTACTCATGTTGAAAGATAGGTTGCGCTACTGAGCCAGAATGAGTATACCACCATTTAGTATAACCTCTTCTAGCCCTCCTGCCAAAATTTGGTGACAATCCATGGAGCTACCTATCTTCCAACACGGGTACTTCTCAAACAGCCCTCGTAGCTCTTTATATTTCACCTGAAGAAAATGACTGAAATGATAAACTGTTTGGTTGCATATTCTCTGTGGTTATGTTCGAGAATGTGGAACAATTGCAATCAGTAGAATTTACTTTAGTGAAATGTGGGATTAAACTTGTCTGAAATGCTAATTCAACCAGTTAAACGATATCTAAGATATCCAATCATAACGATACGCCGCCTACTTTTACCCAGAACTTTCTAGTCTTCTCTAATGAATCATAATAAAAACTATTACGCGTTTCATCTATATTTTTGTGAACGCGAATAGATTGCACAATATTTTTGAAACTTAGTGTTAAGTAAATATTTTTTACATTTGAAATTTAATGTTTTCATTGAATCTGCTGCAAACGAATAAATGCCACCCACTGCTCATCACTCCTCCTAATGCGCAGTAACGCTTGCTGGAAAACCCAACACGTTTCGACATAGAAAGTCGTTTCAAAGTGTAAATATGAAAGTGACTCATACCTAGAAATGTCCTTATATCCCTAATATTTGCTCTCCTAGTGAAAATAGTACTCGTGTTTGCACTTAGTCTTATGGGATAGGCGAAAATATTCGTCTTTATCCCCGATGTCCACAAGATGGTAAACCTCAATTTAAACGGTCTGGAAACGACAAAACTTGAGGTTTCGGAGAAGAGCGCTGAGAAGTGTCAGCGAAAAAAGGCTAAGCTAATCAAGGGGGTTTTACAACGAAGAACATTTTAATATGAAGGTGAGATCTATACAGAAATACATATATTCGGATGCAGGGAATTCGTGCAACTAGAAATTATAATAAACATAAAACAAAGAACTAAAAATCACCCACAGTCAAAACAATCACCTTCTTTGAAGATAAATAAATAAATAGTGGAGCAATCCAGGACAGTTTTTTTATTTAAAGAAAGATTAACTATTGATACCTTACTATGTTGTAAGAATTAAATAAATAATTTAGATTAATGTCACCTATAACAGAAAAATAAATAGTTGACGTCTACGTTTTTGATTTATGATTTTCAAGACCCATAGCATTAGCATGTGTTTTTCTAATAATTGCTGTTCAGGAAAATGTAAGAATAAATTGCATCTATTTAACCATTTAACCTGTAATCAATTATTCCTAACCCACATTCTCCTTTCTTGTTGATCGGCTTTTTTTTTGTTTATTAAAATAAGAAAAAAAAAAAGAAAACATATAAAAACTATGTCTACATCCTATGAATCTGTAATTATAATACAGTTAACACATTTATCTTGACCTCAAACAAAGTATTGTAGATGCAGTAGTTCAATGAAATATATAACAAAGAAGTGTTGTGTTTCAAACAAAAATAGATACGGACTACGTTCGTTGCGGTAAGTTTGATATTGTCCCAGAAAAGCGGAAGGAACAACTGGAGAATCTGGGTAATCAGGTGAATTTTGGGTTTCTCTTTACATCACTTGCTCTGGAATTTTTTATACTTAGCTTTTATACTTTATTTATACTTTGAAATAAACAGAATTTAGATCTGCTTAGAGGAATTACTTGGTAAATTTATTAGATCTTTGACTCTCATTTCGTAAATCTCGCTACTAAAAAATTATTACCTGAATTAAACAACGTAAGGGGCTTGATAAACTGTCCAGTTTTATCTGATTTTTAGATAAAAAATCTCGAGAAGAACGCTCTCCTTCAAGACAAAAATCAGCACACAGAGTTCGTAGGTTTACAAAATAGAGGAAACAGAACCACCATGGAATACTATATATGGATGGGCATTATTCACGATGTTTTTTTTTTTTTTGGAATAAAAAATGTTTTCCTGGTCGGGGCATATCCTCGTACGTGGATCTTCACTCGTAAAAGGTTTCTCTATTTCGGTTTATATTCTGCCACTGACTTGAAGTAGGAATATTTGCTACGTGAAAGGTGCTGTATCATGCTGCTCAATCAGTTTCTCGAAGGCAGAAATTGTGAGTCCAATTCGGCAATACATAGAATGATGACAATTTATGAAATATGAATTCCATTAATTCCTGATTCATTTCTATCCTTATAAATAATTAAAATCATAGCTAAGAGAACTTTCGGTTTATTGCGAAACTACATCCTATTTAATGTAAGGTGCGTTTTATGTTTCAAGCCGATTCCCTTTGACAGTTATTTTGGTGTGTCTACCATTTATTAGGTTTTGTATTTAACAGTCGTGGGAAATGGTCAATAACAAATTATTTTAGAGCATTTAACGCCTCAATAGTGTGTTGAGTAATTTAAACAATTTTGTTTTTGGACTGTTGAAACTTGAATTCGCGAACAAAATTATGTGATTTGGTTGGTGCTAATTAATCACCAACGCGGGATAAAGCAAAGTCTAGACGACAGCGCAGTCAAAGGACGTCAGAAATTTTGAACACAACAAGGCGGAGTATCTGTTGACGTCCGGGTAATTTTAATTCTCACCAGGAATTGGGGATATTTCGATCCAACTCCATTTGTTAAAAATCCTTAAAAACAATTTGTATTTTCACTTCTAGAAAAATGAATAGCTACAGAAAAATGATCATAACTCCCAACTCGCCACCAACTTAGGCCAAAAACCTTCATGAGCGAAGAGGCATATTTCGACTTGGCTGGCTTAGGTGCACTGAAATTTTTCAATTGATCCACCGGCTACCATAACACCCTCGTACAACGGACATATAATGCGTCATTTGGGAAGATTTCTTTGAGAAAGGTGTAAGAGTTCACGCTGGTCGCTTTCGTGACATGTTGGAAGTCTTTCTTGTGTCCGAAATGGATAACAAATCATATGTGGTACTAATACCACCTGTCCCATCTGAATAGTGTCAAAAGGTGGTGATGTATTGACCATCCCTTACGGTTTTCTAATTTTTTTTTTTTGCAAATAGGGTATACACCAATAGGCTAATCACAATCACAAGCATTAGCTTTAGGGCAATATTCGAAAAGAAATTGCTGAAATAACAAGGGCGGCTACTTGATCTTAATTATATTTCGTACATAATGTTAAAGACCATAAAATGCTTCACTGTCCCGGTCTGCCGTATAACCACAACAAATTTAGCTCCGAGGGTGTGATAGCCTATGATTATGTATACGAATAAATATCGGCGGAAAACTTATATATCATTTATATAGGAGAAACTGCCAACCATAACATATAGGATCACAACTGGCAAAGTGTTAACAAGGCTAAATTTAAATATCCGCCACAGTGTGATGAAATATTGCATTATAAAGTCGATAGATCTTCACAGAGTCCTCAAAAATAATTTCGAAAAATTCTGCTGGAGAAAAAGACCACACTGTTGATTGTTGGAGAGATATCCACAAGTTTAAGACTACAGTGAAATAAAATTAGCTAAATTGGTGATATACAAAAAATAATCGGGGTTTAAACATTTTTATTATATTTTTATTTATTTAAGGGGTTTCTGATGCCAATACAATTATTCAGGGTCCTAATATTGTTATGTCCACAAGAAAAAATTATCTTCTATGGATGGAAGGGATAAAGACTCAGAAAATACTCAAAAACTTTTCATTCTGAAGTTTTTTAATGGGTGATCAGCTTGGGAATATCTACTTCAATTTGATGCCAAACTTTATTTTTACATGTGGTATTTTCAGAGTAAAAAACCAAAACACGAAATAAAATAAGAAAATGGATTTACAAGGATTTTTCCTGAATCGGATTTCTTGTAAAAATTTTTAATTTACTTGTACTTGTTTGTGGGGCCAGAAAATATTTAACAAATCATTTTTGTATTTTATAAAATTCTACAATAACTCAGAAAAGAACTGCTTACACGAATTCAATTAGGAAAATATCATGAGTTTAGAGTTTCTAAGAATTGCAATACTGCTCGTAAGTATTGAATTCTGAATTTTTATTGAATTTTCTTGTTTTTTTCAGAATACGATTTGATCGAAATCTTGAAGGATTAACTTAATTGAAATGCTCCCCCATTAATTATAGAAGAATACAAATTCATAAATCATTTGTATATGTATGTCCTTGCTCACTTTAAAAAAATATTTTTTTACTAAAACTAAATTTACAAATATGTATATATATTTTGAACGGATAACTAAGAGCTGGCTAAATAAAATTAATCGGTTATTCACTTTAACAAAACAGAGAAGATTTATGGAAATGAATCACAGTGAGTTCTAGGAACATTGACTTTAAGACGACAACAGATTAATCTCAACTTATTCGAAATTACTTCCAGAACTTTCAAAGGGTATAAACTTATGTATTCTTCTTAAATCCCTTTGTCATGACATGCCAAATATACCTTACTAAATGTACGACTACCAACGAAAAATAAATCACAATGTTCCATGCATCATGGACAAATTTTTGCAACAAAACTTACTTACTAAATAAACAAAATTCCTGTATTCTAAATAATAAATGATGTTCATTAATCAACAACTCTTAACAACCATTTCACAGTAAATCCTCTTTCCAAGGGTCGAACTCCTTGGAAGAGGGATTAGGTAAAAAAATTCAATTTTAATTGTATACTCCTATCTCAAATGTTGTTCATTTTTGGTTGTTGTTTTGGAGGAAGATCGGGCATGGGGGCTTCAAAATGTGTCACTAATGGTGGTTCTTAAGCAAAAAAAAAAATACAACAAGCGCTAACACTATGTGAATTTATGTTCAACGCACATTGTTTAGATCTCAGAGCTGAGCTTCAACGATTATCCATTAAAAAAAAGTTCTACAAAAATTACTAGTCCTTGGATAAGAATTAGAATAAAAAAAAAAATATGGCGTGTAGCCATTCACTTATAGTAATAAAAACCTTTTTTCAACTACGTTGTAAAAATAAATCCGCTTATTTAAAATCTCACAACGACCTAACCCAACTGTATCTATCACCAAAACGAATTTTGTTTTTTACTATTTTACAGGCATCAAAAAGTAAAATATTACTCGCAATAACAATTAACTTAATTCAAACACTTGTGTGGAATGTTACAAAAAGAAAAAAAAAACATGATTAAGAACAAAAACAAAACTCACTTAAGTTTGGTCTTGAGACGCGCTTCGAAAATTACGCTCCCACTTAATTGGGTAATAATCCATAGTTAATAAAATTCTACCAGATATTGTGTAAAGTGATTGTTTAAAATACATTTATAATTGTTATCAACTTAAAAACAAAAAAAAAAAAAAAAAAACAAATAACTAAACGGAGGTGTTTTTGATGTTTTTTGGTTTTTTTTTTTGTTGTTTTGACTTTTGTTGCTTTAAGCAAGGCAAGTTAGTGGTATAAATAGTTTAATTACTTCCTCAATGAAAATTTACTATAAAACATGTAAAGCGTTTTGGTGAAAGAGAAAACCATGCAAAATCAAGGAAGAAATGTACGAGTACGAGATCCTTCAAGTTGAGAAACTTCTTTTCACGATCTCTTTATTGAACAACCAAATAACTCAATTATTGTGAACGGAAAAGCCAATTATATTACAATTACGAGTAAAAAGCCAACTTAAGTGCGCTTAATTTAAAGATGCCTTAACATTCAACATCGATGACTAATACCATAAATGGCTTGCCAAAGTCAATGACTACGTACAATTGGGAAAAACCTTCAAAATCAACCCCATGGCCTTTCGAATTCTTTTAACTGATTTTAATTTTGTTTGACAAAATCCTTGTTATAAGTTAAGTGGATAGTTTTGAAACTATTGACGTCATACTCCATGTATTTGTGTTGCCTAAGCTAATTAGTTTGGTCGATTTTATCAATAAAAACGTATATTGACCATAAAAACACTATAGATTACTAAATAATAAAAATAAAAATTCACAAATACAATAATTTATTGCCAAAATTAGAATATAAATGGATAAATGAGAATAAAAGGTGCGTCACCAAGGTTGTGTTGTTTTCTTTTAGTTTTTTTTATTTTTATTTTTTTATTTTCAGTGATCCGTGTGGGGGGGTTTTCTGCTCTAATCGGAAGAAATGTGTAAAAGAATGTTTGTTGTAAGAATAACAATGACAACAGTCTGTGATAATTCAGACAATTTTAATTGAAATGTCCTTGAACTCTTCGACTTTCCAACTCCTACTTGGTTTTTATTAAATGCCTTCCCCAAAAAAATCGCAGTTAAAAAATAATTAGTCTGTTGCTGTCTGACGTCTGTTGTCATGTCCATGTCCATTTCCTTTCATAACATGCCTATACGAGTACAAGTACGAAGAAAAGATTTTTTTTTGTTTGCTTAGCTAACTTTTATCTAGACAGTTTCTTAGCACGATTGTGTGTACTTATGTCAAAATAAATTACAGATAAAATCCATCAATCAAAGTTTTTCGTTGAACAAAAAAAAAAAAAAAAGAAAAAAAAGCACACACCAACTCCCTCCACAAGACAAAAGAGTTGACGTGCGAACTTGGCAAGGTAAGCACACCCACTGAAATATTTTTTTGTTTTTTTTTTTTTGCTCTGCAAACCGAACAACCTGTATCCCAATTAATAAAATTTAACCGTATAGCAATGTTAATTTTTTGCTTTTTTTGACACTTTAACTAACCTTTCATGTAAATCCTATAAATTTTGAGCGATTTTTTTTATTTTTGTTTACGTAGTAATCCACTGTAACACTTTAATCCAAAAATTTTCTGTTGTATTGTTGGTGATTGTAATCTTTGAGCACTTAACTTGAATTCTTTTTTTTTGTATATAAGATATTTGTAGAGATTTTTTTTTGTTGTAAAAAAATCGTTTATCACTTGTGAACTTTGCACTATATTTTTGTAATTTTTTTTTGTGTGTATTGTACCGCGACAGTTGTTAAGTTAAAAAATAAAAAAAAAAATTATAAAAAACGCGCGCCAAAAAATAATTTTAAAAAATCAATCCCGATCGCGATTAAATAAATAAATTAGAAAAAATTGTATCTATTGTTAGTGTTGGTTATAAGTATGATTTTGTTTTTTTTTTTTTTTTGGTAAAGGGCGCATAAAAATCTTTGGAATTTCTTGATGATTTATGTAGAAATCTTTTTTGTTTTAGATTTTCTGTAGCTTTGAATAGTCGACTGATGGGTAGATAGGAAATAGATACTCCAAATAAATAAAATGTATTCCAAGGCGCACTAAATAAAACATGAACAGCAAGAAAAAAAAAAATAAAAAAGAACGAACAAAAATTTATCTACGAGAGGAGGGACAAGACCAGCCAAATTAAACAAAAAACTCGTGTTTGTTCTTTAAGAGTACTCAAGAAGGAAAAAACAACAAAAATTTTCAGTCAACCGACCTTGTTCCGTCAGCGTTATGTGACAGACTAAAATCGGGTATGGAAATGTTTATACTTGAGGTGTATACCACTTTATTATTATTTTTTTTTCTTTTTTGTTTTTACTGTTGCTGTTGTTGTTGTTGTCTGTCTGTTTGTTTGTTACTTCGAACGAACTTGATTGCGCATTTGGGCGCACAACAACACCATTCGTATGCTCGTAGAGATACGCGTACGAGTTAACATTGATACTGGTACTCGTACACAACAACGAGGGTTAGTTTTCGGTTGTATCCTCGATCATGTATCATGTATTTTGGCTGATTATGGTTGAGAATTATCGCTAAGAGAAAGAGAGATATTGCAGTTACTACAAAAGATCTGAACTGATAGTAGTTGTGTTTTTCTACAAAATGCAACAATTTTGCATCAAGAGTTTATCTATCTGATAAGATAGATCGAATCCATTTCATACCGCGTTCGATCGAACTTGGAACATTTTCTAGTGGTATGATGTATGCACCACTACATAAAAACTCCGACAAGGGAAGGAAAAAAAGAAAAAAAGAAAGATACTTTTGTAGCCACCAACCAACGAGGCGTAATGAGACCCTCATTACTCGAGCGAGACAGAACTAGCCACTGGTAATGAGGTAAATAATTTCCAACTTTATTCATGTACACACAGAGACTGTAAATCGCTCGTATAACAGTTTCACAGTATCTCATCGACCAATAGAAATCGCACTGCAACCAACACTATCAAGTAGAAGGCAATCGCAGTTATGTAGATACTCGTTACTCGTTCGTAGATAGTTTGTGCAGTGCGCAAATGCCTATGGTGACGGTGGCGGTAACTTTCTATGCAGTTTTCTATTTTTCTGGCGAAAGAGACTTGGATTTTTAGAGAGACTCAAAGCAGTTGGGTGGTTAATTAGAGGGAAACAAAAAGACACTCGATGAAGGCGCAGCCGCAGTTACAGTGTTGGCTTGCCACAACCCTCCGGATATGACAATTAATAATTTTTTTCAATTTTTATTTTTTTTTTGCAACAGTAGATAGTGTAGTAGCGATGCTCTTTCTCTCTTTCGACGAGGATATTTGCTTGTTTTGTTGTTTTTTTTTTTTAACAGAAGTAAGTGTGTGTATTTTGTTGTGAATGTGTGTATATTTGTCATCTTGGACAGGGAGGAGGAAATTATTGAAAAAAAAATGAAAAAGATTGTTTTTTTTTTTTGTATTTTATTGATCGATCAAACTCACCTTCTGACTGTGTCCACCAGCAGAACCGTTGTTGGTATTGCCACTGTTGTTGTTACCCGCACCGTTATTGTTGCATTTCGGATCCTTTCGCAGATCCTCCGGTTCACGTTTAATGCTAATTGTTTGATGCTGCTGTTGTTGTTGCTGTTGCTGGCGATGTTGATCGGTGGTTACAACAACAGCTGTTGCTGCGCCAGCTACCGATGATTGTGATGTTGTCGTAGTTGACGCCGATGATGTTGATGATGGGTGTGAACCTAGCAATAGGCCTTGTATTTCATTTTGCGATAGGCCAGATACATCTAGAGGTGTGGTCTGTCCGTTTAATTTGTTTGATGTAGTGGGGGCACTATAGAAAGAAAAAATGAAAAATGAAAAAATAAAATAAAATAAGAAATACGAAAAGAATAGAGAAACGGTTAGGGGTGTTATTTTTGTTTGAATTTCTTTATTTTCATTGTTGTTGGTTATTTGTTTGTTGGTTTGTTGGTTTTGTGGGTTGTGTATGGCATGCACTTGCACATCGAAATGGGAAAATTGGAAATAGAAATATTCAATTGGCAATTCAATTATGTTTTGTGATCTGTTAAGCAGTAGCGCCAAACATGGGATGGTCAACGTCATACTCATAGTCGTTGTCGTTTGTTTGTTTGTTTTGTTTTTTTTTTTTGTTTGTGGTTGCTGTCGCTCCGTGTGGAATAAATCAATTTCAGTTGTGTATTTTGTGTGTTTTATTATACTGAAGAGAAAACCTCACGAAATTGCATTTTTGTAGAAGTCAAACGAGTGCGTTCGAAAGATGAGGGGGAAAACTAATATAATAGCAACGGCCTGGTAAAGTTTGCACATCAACTCTTTTGTTTTTGGGAATTTTTTTTTGTTTTTTTTTTCGGTTTTTTCTTGATTTTTTTTGTTTACTTTTTGGCTGTAATCCTCCTGATATGGAGAGGAAAGAAACAAAGTTGCAAATCCAGAATTCCGATTCACAGAGAAGTAGGTACCAACGCAGAGTAGAACAGTTAAAGACGAAACGTATGTAGATGGAGAATGGTGGATTGGTAGTAGAGTTCTGGTATTAAATTGTTGACGCGTGCCTACAATTTTCTTCTTCTTCGGGATGATTGATTTGCTTTTTTTTGTTTTTTTTTTTTGGTTTTGTTTTCGTTTTGAAGTGGGATTTTGCTTTGTTTGCTGTTTCTGATGATCGACTGACGGCGCGATGTAATTATTCGGTTTGGCAGTGAGGTTTTGTAAAACAAACTTTTGAGTCTAAGTGAAGGTAGAGCTGGAGGATGAGAATCGTGTTGTGGAGATTTTGTGGTTAACCACTTATACTCGGGCTTGCGGTGGGTGAATTGAACTTTTTCTGAACTAAATTGAAGTTCAATGAAGGTAACGGTCATGAATGGATTGGATTCGAAGTGTTGAAGTTTACAAACATACAAATTAGAGAAGTGAAATTTTGATTTGAAAATTTAAAAAAGAATGGATGCTGGCACGGCAAGGCGGAGAGAAGAGCAATGCCCCTTTAGTGTTCTGGCTGAAACTATTTTGGCCAATTAATTAATTATAAAGTCATTATTAGTTCAAATTAAAACGTATGGTATTTGCCAAATATAGTACAGGCAGACGAAAATAAATATAACCTGCAACAATAATAATATAACGCCTCAACATGCACCAACAGAAACAGACAGGATCAAGAGGGATTTGCATATGTTAGCAGAAGGCAGATCTTGCTTAGAACAAAAAGATCTAGTTCAAATTCAAGTCCGTCAAATGAAGAATAATGAGCTGAGCCGAGAGTCATCTTAAAACCTCAGCAAAGACCTAAACAAACAAAATGCACTTGCCATTCGAAATAGGTATACAGTGTCCTTAGTCAGTTGTTTATGGTCTTTTCTCCAAGTCATTAAGTTCTATCTATTGTTGACTTTGGGGTAATTATATTTAGTCTCCGCTATGTACCTATCTGTAACCATTAAGAGTGTCAAAGAAGTCTTGCTGCGCTTACTGCAAAGGATCGAGTAAATATTTAAAAATGTTGAAGCGACCTGAAAAATTTGTTAAATTGACATGATCCTTTTACACTGTTCTCAGAAGAATAATCAGATAACCAAGAGAAATCTAGCATACTTTGTGCCGATCTGGTGATCTTTTTAGACACGCTTTATCCTGCTTTTCATTAGAAGAATGCTTTCTAAATCGAACTAATAAAAAAAAACTACGTAGTTTCCTAATTTTTACCACAAATCCAAGGTATATATAAGTAGGTGCTTTGTTTATAGTGAGAAGTAGCAGGAGATTCATTTTAAAATGACTCCACATACACTTCTACCGGCGTAACCTCCAGATCGCCGTTTCAACTCTCATCCGTCATTTCAGCTCGATTCATAGCTTATTTGTAGAATGAGAGAAAGATGCAATAGCCCAATATCTTACGCCGATTCAAAACATACAAATTCAGAGATATTTGCCAGTATTCAGTTGCGAATCAAAAGCCCAAACAATTGGCCACCACCAAAGAAGTTACTGACATGACTTTACATCAATAAGCCCCTCCGATGCGAAACTCTTAGCGTGACCTCATGGCAAATCGATGAAACATATGAGAAGATAAGAAGAAGGAGATCCTTAGCAGGCTTACCTCAGAAAGGTTGATATGTTATGAGGAAACCTAAGCACCATCTTAGAAAAAGTTGCACGGACTATTCCTCCTTTTTCGAAAAGAGGAAAGTGATGTCCAGAAGCCTTTACAAAATCGTATTAATTGCGATAAGCACCGAGTCACATCCTTGTTTAACGTTGCCTGATATCATTAGAAGAGTTTATCGAACAGATGTTAAAACTTCGAATTAAAAATAGACATTTTACGTGACCAAGCCCGTTGAGGAAAGGAGGCGGACAATGCTTAGTGTCACTATGTAAAAATTGAACCTACCTTTTAGAGAAGGAAATTTTCTGAAACATCATAAAATTCAGTGCTAACCTTCGATGTAGTGAGAGTCATTTGAGGATTCTTCAGTATGTAGCCAGGAAATTTAAATGGCGATAGTGACAGAGTCATGCCATAGTGGTCGCCCAAGTTGTAGGTTGTGCATCGGGTTAATTCCCGCCGAATCGGCTATACTCGTGAAACGTACATGCCCTTAATAGATCTCATGCAAACACTATATTACAAATAAGTCAAGGAATTAGTGGAGGACATTGATCCGTAAAAAGGGTATATCCCACTCAAGAAAAAAGTGCGAGATCCTAGAGAGAAGATTTTAGTTCTAGGTCCTTCTGTCCACAGATTTGCTGTCAGAGAAAAACTTAGGCAAGACGTTTTGAGATCCAGGTTCGTAAGCGAACGCCTGATTATGATTCGCAACGGGGCTACACTATGTAACCTAGACTTAATGAGTTGGATGACTTGATGACAAGATCGCCCAACAAGTAGACAAAATTCATAAACATAGCCTGGACGACGCTGAAAATAGACTCAAGTCACTTTGCGAATTGTTATCATATTGACGCAAACAAAATACAGCTCCAGTTTCCAATTTTCAAGTTCTAAACATTCGAAAGCCGATATTGACTCAGACCACTAACTTGTTGTTGCCGTAGCGTTTCAGGCTAAATGACTGAAACCGGATATAAAATTTCACGTCGGACAGTTGGAATCTACCAGGGACTCTGGAATTGAGTCTCATTAAAGCAGCAACATCAGGATGTCAACAAAAGTGAGGTACTCGTATGTATCTGATCGGATTTCATCCAACAACTGACATACTCGGTTAACCTTATATGCTGACCAACATTCGGTGTCAGGTAGAATGAACCATTCAACACGGACGATGATGATATAGAGTCACCAGATGACAATGATAATTTTTCCAAGTTACCAACGACATCCAGTTGTCAAAATATTCAATAAGGTTTGCCTCTTCATCATGCATCGTTTTACGCTTGCCGAATGAGCGGAAATTATTAAATAATTCCGGCTCAGTTGTAAACATGCAACGCGAATTTGGTCGTGAAGTCGGTCGTCATCATGGCTTCAAAGTGCATGCAATTCGTCGCATCGTGGAAAAGTTTGAGCGTGTGCACACTCATTTGGATTTTAAGCTACCAAGCAGGCAGAGGTTGGTACAAAATGAAGAAAACATACCCGCCGTAGCCGGCTAGTATCGAAGAAGACCTAGAAATATCGATTCGGCGACGATCAGCTGAATTATTGGGCATCGCCAGAAAGTCAACCCGGCTTATTATATGGTTGGATTTGGGTTGGGCCTACATCCGTATAAGATTATGCTGACGCAAGAATTGAAGCCGAACGGCCATAGGCAATGCCGTGAGCTTGCTAATTGGGCGCTAGAAATATTGGCTAGAAACCCAGATTTTGGTCAAAAAATCATCTTCTCAGATGAGGCCCATTTTTGGCCCAGCGGCTGTGTTCTTGACACGAAATTGCCGTTCTTGGAGTGAACACAATCCACAAGTATTCGGTCAAGTATAAATGCATCCACAAAGATCGACTGTTTGGTGCGGTTTATGGCATGGCGGCATTATCGGACCTTATTTCTTACAAAATGAGGAAGGAGACACCGTTACCGTCAATGGTCTCAAATATAGGCCGATATTAACCGACTTTCTGTGGTCAGAGCTCGAAAACATCGATATATCCGGGCTGTGGTTTCAACAAGACGGGGTTTCATGCCACACAAGCGCTTCAACGCTCGAAGTTGTGAAGGAGAAATTTATCGACTGCGTCATCTCATGGTGAGCGTTCATCAATTGGCCGCCGCGATCATGCGATTTGACACCACTCGATTATTTTCTCTGGGGCTACGTCAAGTCCTTAGTCTGCGCTAACCAGCCAACCACTTTGGACGAGGTCGAGGCTATTGTCGGAATAACGCCGCACATATTGGATCGAGTCAGCAAAAATTTGACCGACCGCTTTAAGCACTGCCAGCGAAGCGGAGGTTGCCATTCGAATTATGTGCTTTTCCACCTATAATGGCATGAACGTAGCTTCAAAATAAAGCCAGAATCAATTTTGTATCTCACACCGTTGTGTGAGATACATCGTTCTTATCTGGTTATCCTTTCGATAGCACTTTTGAATCCGGAATTTAAATTGACACAGCCTCACTGCCAAACTATTTGAAGCACCAGTCAGACGAAAATACACAAGATTAGTGGAATCTAAGGATCGTTTGCTCGAGCTGGGACCATCGTTTAAGGGCCATGAAATTTCGCTGTCACTAGCTTAGTAATTGACTTAACAAGTTATACATCTGTCATGCTCAAAATTCTTACACAGCCCTGATATTAGAAGGAAGCTGTCTGTCGACTTCATCATCACTATTGAAATTTTCCATGACTGACTTATCCACTTTGTGTGGCGCATCCTTTCTAACTTTGCACCTTCAACTTGAATGTTTCACTGCAAATCCTCAGATGCCCTAAATTGGGAGGGCGACTTTTTTGCAGCCATGCTATCTTAGGCTTACCAGGAACCCGCTAACTAATTGTAAGAATGTAAAAACAATTCATATCAGCAGCGATTCGTAATCTATAGTGGACAACGCATATCTATTTAGCGGATAAAATTTATTGCTATAGGCGCCTGCGCATTGTTAGTGGAAAGTTACGCTCTGGTCATTAAACAAATACAAGCATCCACTTCTTCTCAGGTCGGGTGCCTGAGCTATAAATAAGTACAGCCTTCGATAATGCTTGAACCGGTAGTCAAGAGGAATTCCCTTTGAGCCAGATCAAAAAGAGTGTTTCAGCATCCAGTTCTGACTCTTAGTTGTTAAATATATGCAGCATCCAAGGTCGAAATAGACATCTGCAAAGCCTATACCCGTAGGCATGAAAAAAGGAAACAACATTGACGGAATTTGGGTGTGGTCGAAAAAAAAAAAAAACTAATCCCAATGTCACTACCAAAGAGTATTTCGAACTTAATATTCGCCAGCTTTGACTTTGACATTTGATTACAATCCAGTTTCGATTCGGACCAAATTTCCATCTCCTTCCCAACTCGCAAGCGTCTTCTGATTTTTCTCCTCCAAATAGAAAAAAAAATGTATCCAACATCCAAATCGTCTCAACCCAACCTAAAACCAGAACAGAAGCTGTATATCTGTTTGTGTTTAGACCGCACTGCTTGAGCTCACTGAATATTAAAAAGCCAAACAATTTTCACTAATACCCTCAAGAACTTTCATCTTTCAGTTGAGATACGAATACATCGAGAGTTTATTCATATCCTCTGCTCTATACAGCTAATGAGTCTCCACCTAAAGTATAACACAAATCTAAATGGGGCGCTTAGTCCAATACCTGATTAGAATCAGAAAAGAACCAGTCCGGTGCGGTCCAGTCCCATAGAGACCCATATAGCCGCACCTGTTTCCAATAGTCGCTGTTGCCCATTGCTATTTGGCTACGTACATATGTAGCATCTACGAATCTACCCGTACATTGATGCTCGTCTCTATAACATTGCCGCGCAGTAGGAAGTTCATTTGAAATTCAAATCCAGAAAGCAACCAACACAACCCATAGAAGTGTTCAACTCTAGGTCTGGGCTATAGAGCTCTAGCTTAGAGGTGTTTGGATGAAATTTACATGAGATTATGGCATCATTAGGTGCGATGATTCCTAGAAACGATTCACAGAAAACATCTCAGCCATTGTCCATTGAGTTTCGATTCAGTTTCAGATATAGATTCGGACTCGAATTCAGATAGAAATTCGAAGAGATATTTATTGCCTGGCCAGCCATCTATTTGTATCTATCCCACGCGCATAGTTCAAAGTGTCAATGTCAATCCTTTGTTTCCTGTCGGAGTGGTCATTTGTCATACCATATCACGGTAGCGCAATACCCTTTTTCTGTTTTTTTCTTTTTTTTTGTCTTATTTTTGCGGCCGTAAAGACCACGAGCATTTATATCTGAGTATCTGTATCTAAATCGACCGCGCCCTATCGATTTCGATACGCGCGGTTTTGCGAACAAATTATCGTTCGATGTCAAGTGATTTGTAACCAAGTGTGCGCGGTTAACCACGTGCGATATTACCACGATTGGGGGCGATTAGAGGGAATTAATCGAACAGCCACCTCCTTAGGCGACCTTGAGCAGGAAGCCGCTATTACCGAGTACAGATACTCGCATTAAGCTTCCATGTAATCAATCTTAATCAATCCGAACTACGGTTATGGTTATAGGTATGGTTATGACCATGGCTACCGGGTGCTGTGTCTTTTCCCAATGGAAATCAATAATCAAGCGGAAAAGTACTTGATGACGATGTTTATCGTCGAAAACGACAGAAAATGAGGCTGGTAATAGCAATAGGATTTGAAATATGAATAGTTCAACACCAAGCGGCGCAGTCAAGTGTACTCAAAAAGTCAGACTAAGACTTCAACTAAAAAACCCAGATTCAGAGACTGATTCATGGTGGTCCATTCCTCCATAGGCCCTGTGCATTGTACTCATACCTTTTGTGTTAACAATCGGTAGTCTGGACCGTTTAATTAAATCTAAATTGTGTGCATGCAAAAATGCCAATTTGGCGAATTTATTGAACACGGTATGGGTTTGGATACACGATGGTTTTACCCGTAACCAAACGATGGTGGTGGTCTTGCGGTCTTACAGTCGTCGGTCCTATTGACCGAAAAAAAAAAAACAAAAAAATCATAAAGCAGCTTTCGCGTGAGATACGAGTCTACTAGATCAGGTGGTGGTGATTTAGTAAACGTAAATTGAATAACTTCCCGGGGCAGTAGCCTCTTATTCGATTTTATATGGTTTACCTTAGCCACTGTTGCACCTTATTGAATTGATAAGCCAACCATCACACAATGGGCGCAGAGAAACCATTTGTTTTTATTTTGGAAATTGAAAGGTGGCTGAAAAAGTTTATTTCTCTCTTTGGCTAAATAATTTTAATTAGCTACGCGATTTTAAATTACAGATAGGAGTATGCAGCAACGCAGTGAATGTACTGTCAGTTGGTGGTCTAGCTTTGGTCGTAATTGCGAGAGAACAAATAGCAAACGCAAGTTGTCGGGTTCTGATATCGCGCATTTGGCATTTGGTATGCATACGGCGAAGTTAGTGGACGTTTAGGGGTTGTTATGAGGAGTTTATCTAGATGCCAAGTATTTAGAGTGGTAACAGGTTTATGGAATTGATTGTGACATATGTCTGTGAATGATATCTTTATCTAGCCACCACGTGCACTATATATGAATGAGGCATTGAGTAACAGCATGTTTCAGATTGGTGACCTAAGGGAGTGGAGGTATTGGAAGAATTACTAATTATTGTATCTATACACATCTCAAGCTTATCTACAGGTTTCACAAGAAAAATGAGTTTTTTTTTCAGAAATAGAAGCGGATAAGTGCTGTTTTAATGAATAACTACGATGGTTACAAGTGCCAAAGTCAAATGACACTGCATATTAGCTCCCATCCTACTCATTATGAATCAGAACTTAGCCCAAAAGGCAAATGAAATGGATGAACAAATGCCCATTAAGATCGCATATTTTCAATTTTGCGCCATTTTTTATGTCCGTCGTACAACGTTGTTGTTTGACAGCTGTCATGTGTGAACATTAAGATTTAGTCATGGAGAATTACACGGACGTACATCGCATATAAATTGTGAAAATCCCCAATAAGCCGCCACGATGCCAAAATGTCGTCGAAAGGTCCAACGTGTGCCATCTGTGCCGAGGCGGTCATTTATAGGATATTGTGCTCCATACATAACCTCCATGTTATGGAGGTTATTAAAATAAAAACATCAGGATATTTCAAATGAAAACTGCGTTTTCTCTAACAAGGTGTCTCATAGCCACAAATTGCATTGATTCTGATAGTAAATATCAATCTAAAGGAGTCAAGAGATATACATTGTCCAAAAATGACTAAATACTGCAATAGTTCGGAACTTGATCCAGATATCTTATGCTAGGACTGCTTAGATTTAGATTATGGCTTGACAATTGGTGCGGTAAATCATCTTGAAGTTCTGATGCCCTTTAGAACATTATTCTTAGGTCCGTCATCTCAATGAAACAGTCTCATTTTGGCAACCTAAATATATCCTTCCTACCTTTAGCCCCGAATGACTACGACCGAGCAACGATCAAGCAAGAAATCAATAAAATTAAATTGATACAAGCCAGCCCGGTTTGGACTTATCCTCTCAACCCATTATGTTGTTCGTCTTGTCATCCTGTACAAACAGTGTTCTCCGACTATTTTTCGCGACTCCAAACGACGAGAGAATGAGAGACCATGTTAATGAAAGTTTTCTCTCTGACTTTTTTTTTTCTTTGTTTTTCGGTGTATGTTCTGGGAATCGAACCCAAACGCTCTTGCGTAGTAGTCGCCGAATGTAACCAAAAAAGTTACCTCAATAAAAGAATAAGCGAGGCTTCACATGAAAATTTCAAAATTTACATCCAAGAGATCTCGAAAGTCATTAGCTGCCAAGAAGGACCGAAGTGGTTTACAAACGAGACTGCACGGTGCACATCTTTGGGACTATCTGATTGAGGACCACTTGTATATAACAGGGGGAAAAATTCACTTCAGGAGGGTGATCCAAATAGTGATTCGCTGCTCAATTTTATAATTGATATTTATTGCACCTCATTAGTCAACAAGTGCTAGTTGCGTTAGTAAAATGGAAGAGGGCGCTGGAGATTGTTTGCGGTTATTTTGAAACCGGATCTGATCGGAATGGCGCCAAAAGAAAACAAGTTGCTTACAAACTACAAACTGGCGCCTCAAATATTATCCGATGCTTTGTTGACAAATTTTTCTATCGACATTTTTTATTGTATTCCAGGACTCAGGAGGAGAAGAGCATTAAAAGGTTGGAGAAAGATGACCTTCGGCATCTGCCGAAGAGCATTAAAAGGTTGGAGAAAGATGACCGTTTAATGCTCTTCGGCAGATGCCGACCTGAATCAGAGAACAGAGATCTGGTATAAATGCCTCTCAAAAAGAATTTTGGTTTTCTTACTTAAATAGTCACCTACCTACTTTTTGACCTAGTATCGAACTTAAGTCACTTTTACTTGGTAAATATCTATGACTTTATCTGGGAGCAATATTCCCGAGACTTTTGCAAGTAGATCGGCAAATTTCATTTCACGCCACATTGCTCAGCCACTCATACACGGTTCGGAACTCCCACTTCTTTGCCGAATGGACTAGGCTGTGTCGTGAGCACAATACACGAAGAACACTAAGCTAAACAAACGTAGAAAATGGACTGCAGAAACTTTTAATTAAGATCGAAGGATCATCGCGGAAGTTATTTTAAAGGCAAAACGAAGTAAGAAACATTTACAAAGTTTTAAACCATGACTTTGGGGAGCACAACTATTCCCATGATTGGAATAGGCTAGATCTAATCGCAGGATTATTCAAAGCCAGGGTGAACTACTCCAATCAAATTCCTTGCCACATAGAACTGATGGAAGTTATGAATGTACACTGTGCAACCATAGGAGGAGAGAAGACGGTATTCATTTCATTAGAACTTGCACAATGCTGAGCTCAGTCAAAAGATCCTTTTATGGAAAAAAGACTCTCTCTTCGGATGAAGTCATGTGAAGTGCCATGTCAGGAATAAGACACTCCTGATAAGTGTAAGACGTGATAACTAAAACCATATAAGAGCTTCGACTGTACAAGCCCTAGAAGCCTCAAATTAGTGCAATTAAGGTGACGTTCATGCGGTAACAGACGGTTACTTTCTAACATCAAAAGAGGATCAGGTCAACTTCCCAACTTGATTAAGATATAGATGGCATCATGCCACGCAAACCGACATAGGATGAGAAGGCATCCACTTACTGAAGGGCAAGGGAATGGAAGCCCTTCAAATACGACATATGTCCTTCCCCTGATAATGGACAAAGTAGTGGTAAATTTTCTTCTGGAAATGATAAGAGAAAACCTCAGCAGGATTTCCTTCCCAGCATCCCATCGACAATCTCAAATAAGACCACGAGAAACATTGTGGAGGACTGTGCAGAATAGAGGTCCTCAATTTACCTGCTGCCTGTGGATATAAAGAAAGCTTTCAAAAGTGTGCATGGAGACGCAGAGTATCCTGCTCTTCACATCGGCAGGTCGCATTTTAATTCTAAATACAAGGGTAGTCCCAGAAGGACTTGACCAGATGGCCGTTGTTGTTTAAAAAGAAGACAATTGTAGAAAGTACCAACCTTCTAAAGCTTAAATTTGAAGTTTGACGCTATGTTGTTTAGTATATGTTCGGAAGCCATCAATAGTGAACGTTCTCAATGAATTTTTAAATATGGAAAACGGATCATCGTTATGTGATACAATACTTTCATTTGAAAGGCCTCAATCCTACAAAAATCAAAACGAAACTGGATTCTACTCTGATGGAGTCTGCTCCTTCGTTTACAACAATCAAATATTGGATGGCAGAATTTAAGCGAGGACGTACGTGTTGCCAGGACGACCAAATGAGGTGAGCTCCCCAGAAATGTTCAAAAAAATCCACAAAATGTTATTGGATGCCCGTCGATTGAAAGTGCGTGCACTAGCAGATACGGTAGGCATTTCAAAAAGGGGTGTACATCGCATGTTGACTCAAAAATAGGACATGCGTAAGATGTCTGCCGCGATTACTCACAATGGAACATAACCAGCATCGTGAGGATGTTTCAATCGAGTGTTTGGCGAAGTTTCACATGTTTTCACATATTTTTCCCCAATTCTTTTTGTGTTTTCTTTGTTAGGTCTGGTACTTCTAAGACTACCCTCGTAGGTATCACAAGATGGGTTTTACGACCATTAATGCCCTTGGTGATATCCATGGAAGATTTTCCGAAGGAAGAAAAGAAATCAAAGGAAGATGTTCCTTAAACTTAATACGCGAACGATGTGTGTCTGATTTAACGTCTCACAAATCAAACTCTACAACTTGAGAGTAGAACCAGCCACAGTAGGGTCCAATAAAAAAGCGATAAGATTTATTTCGTCCAACTTAACATACGAGAAGCTGGACATAATGTCGAGAAAGTTGATAGACAGACGGTGGTGTTAGTGGCTCAGAACTAGCCAACAACTAATTGGCAAAAAAAGGAAGCACTTGCTATACTATCTTAAGTCTGGAAAGCGAAGCTGCAAAATCAGTAAGATGGTGGTCTTAAGAAATTACCACAATAACCAGTTGCTAGCTGTAGGCCTTGGTAAACAGATGCCTGCAAAACATATGAAGAATTTTCTTTTTAAATTTGCTTCGCAATACTATGAAACTTATCTTAAAAGGTGAAGACACTTGAGGAAGCACAGCTTCAAATGGGCAGAAGTTACTTGTAATAGTCTGTACATATAGAGCTACAACGCCAGAACTCGGAATAATACCACGTACAGGCCCCAATGAGAGGTTTCCTATAGCAACACGGATAGTGCTTAACGACCTCGTACAGGTCGAAATTAGAGGTTCATCCTTGTACCTCTGTATTGACAGCCATAAATTACAGACTCAACTATAATGCAAAGATATTTCCCTCAATTGACTACAAACAATATTATGCTGCAGTTGTCGAAATATTCTTGCAGAGATTGGTAAACATCCTAGAAGCGGGAATTTTATAAATGAGGACTTCTATACTATTTCGCAGATTAGTTTCAAAGCGTCGAATTGTAGCTTTACAGTCAATAGAACAGCCCTCTCGCACTCTGGAGTCATTCGGTGAAATTCCAACATCGCAGCTTAACATCGGCCCTTGAGTTCAAGGTCTTGGTTCAGTCAAACAAAAAAGGAACACACTTGGATACTTCTCATCATAGATAAACTTCACGATTGATGTAGAGTAAAATTCATTTCCTTCCAAGAACAATCAACTTCCACTTACTCGTCAAATTCTCGAAAGACAAAAAAAAAACCAACTTCAAAACATTGATGTCCATCACATGAACCAATGACACATCTTTGTCCGTCAGATACTTTTCACTACCTCTCTGCGGATGAGGTTATCCATGGTAGGTATGTGTCACCGTGCAGCAATTAAAAACGATTATTTCGTAAAATTGCTACATTGCTTCTACGTGAGCTATTCCGCTTCCTAACCCATAACTCACCACACCTGCATCGTCCCGCAGCAACGTTCTTTCTCTTTTATCCACGAAGAAGATACAAAATAAAGTGTGAACTTGACAATATATGGGGAAATGACATTTTATCTTTAAACGCAAATCCACACACCGATGAAGATACATACGGATACACTCCATCCGACTCAAAGATACTCGTACAACAGAATATAAAAAAAATCAAAAAAAAATACACGAAAGCAACATTACACAACCTTGAATCTTGTGTTTTGTTATTCTCCGGTATCCTCTATCTCAGTCGCGGTGGCAATAAATTTATTTCGTAGAAATCTTTTGGATACGGATACGTTTTGGATACCCTAACCCAACCGAGTACGACCATACGACTGTGCTTTTTGGCCAACAATCTGAAATGGAGTGCGAAATGTATAAATGCGCGTTAAAATTTACTTTTTTTCTTTAAATTTATTTCGGGAATTACCCGATGAGTCATGAAATCAATAGCAACATCAACGGCATCATCAGCATCATCTGTATCACCATGAACACCGCTCAGTGTGAATGGAAATGGAAATCGAATTCAACCCAATCAAAGGCCAATCAAAAGGTGTCAATTCCATTAAAGAGCACTTCAAGATGAGCGGACTCATAAGCACAATACGGGTATATGTATCTGAATGTATACCAGTATCTTAGGGTGTGTGGAAGAGTATCTCAATAAATTAAAAAAAAAAAAAAAAAATAAGAAAACCCTTACACATGAATGTTTCCTTACAAATGAATCGTGTACTGTGTTGCGCAGTATTCGTACATATTCGTAGTCCTATCTCTCCTGCTTATTTGGGTCCTTTTAAAAAGAACTCAAAAGAAATGAATCCCGCTTTCGAATAAAAGGATCTCTCTACCGGGATTCGCGGTACAATAGATAATCGAACAATTTGAAACGAGTGTCATAATTTTAAAATTTATTGCAACCAAACAATTTCTATTGAAAGCCGTCCCAGAATGTATGGTGTATCGTAACGATCTAGGAGTATGTACTCATATGTACGAGTATCTGTAGGTTAAATCGCAGAAATTTGTTCATTTACGGTTTGGTTTTGATTTCAGAAAAATATCTACAAAGCAGGTGGCCACCATAAACTGTTAAAAGCACAGAAATGCTAAGGCGATAGTTTTATTAGCCGACAACAGTTTGTTAAAAATATTGCGCACAAGTGTCCAAAGCTCAACCTGATTTTATTTATACGATAATCACCGTATTCTAGGCTGGTGTTGTAAAATTCTAGCCAATTACAGTCGTAAAAGTGCATTAACTATCAGCTATGCCTGTTAGTTCTATGATTACTAGACTCCAAGACTACATGTCATTTGCGACGGAGTAGATTCATTTTATTGGAACGAATAAGCTTTCGAGGGTTACTTAAGCTGGATAGGCAACTAGAATTTTATTGTAGAAGTAATGATTGTTAGATAAAAATCTAAATGCCAATGTCATATTCAGCTGACCTTGTTATCGATATTAAAAGGATGCCTCATAAAATCAACAAATTTCTGAACCAGTGTCCTCTCTTGACACAACTATTCGACATGTAGAGAAGAGACCTACTCCGTCCTTTCCACTTTAAAATTCGGCAAAGATACGAGTATTCTCAACCCCTATCCTTAGGAACAAGTTCTTAGAGGAAGACGTCAGTATTTAACTGATACGACTTTAAAATTTCTGTTTCAATTGACGCAAGGTATCCACTTCTCCAGTATTATAAGTGCCCGAACATTCCAAGAGGTCAATGCAGGCTCGGATCAATACCTTGTTCCTGTCAGGGTACGTCAATGGATATCTCAAAATCCAAAACAGCGAAGAAATACTGAGTCGAGATTTAGCGCTGAATGGCTTCAAATACAGCAGACTGACAGAATCTTTGCCGATCCCGTATTCCTCCACTCCCTTCCAGCCAGAAATTTAATTAAGAGCTAAAGATCACCATCGATGCCAAGAAGCCGAAAGAAATACCACAAATAATGCGCTGGGTTTTACCCAACCACATGTACGAAAACCCTGGTTCGATGAAGTGTGCAAACAAGCACATGTAGCAAAACAACTCGTCTATGAAGCGGCTCGTAGTGACTCGTGCGCTCTATCAGCAAACGAAAAGGGAAAACCATTGGTTTCCCCGGAAAAATTATGAGAAGCCAGTTATTCGAAACACACTCGGATCGCTTACCAAAATGTTAAAAGAAAGTAGCAAGCCAACAAGACCCGACCAAAAAACTGTAGAGATGAACAAGAAAATTGAATAGAAGTCGGACTCTACTATTCGGTGTTGGGGATAAGGAAACACTTAGGTGGTGAAAGTTAAGATTTCCGCCCACCCGATGCTTAACAACGCTGCTAGATCAGACGAGCCGAGCTTTTTAAGGCAGCAGGAGATGATTGGACAGAGAAAATTATTCAGAGGAAAGCATTCCTGTCTGATCCACCAAAAAGGAGACCTCGTCAACTGTCTGCTGTATTGTGTGAATATTTCAATCCATTCGCCAATGTGACCTGATTGGCCCTTTTGGCTGGAAATGTGCAAAATTTACCAAATATTCACATTACAGCAGAATATTTAAAATGTCAAGATCGATACCCACCAACTCTCAATGGATTCCAAAGCCGCATATGTCAGCACCTATTGAGACGAGGTATACAGGTCCATGTCTGTTTTTGGCCAAACTCATCAGATTGTACTGCGTGACGATAGAGAATGCTTGCTGTCGGAAGCAGTATCCCCTTTACCTTTAATGTGTAAAATGGATTTAGACAAGGTGATGAGCTATGACTAAAGCAACACCTGAGGCTCAAATTACAAAAGTCTGTGCATATGTTGATGACATTAATACCATTGTGGCAGAACACAGTGAGCTGTTACAAGTGCGGTTGTTAGTGTTGAAACAGAAGTGGAAAGACTGGGTTGAGTGCAAAACCAAGTATATGCTGTCAACAAAAGGGATGGACAGCATCGACGAGTCGAAAGGATGACAGAGTCTTAGCACAAGTATTATGGATGGGGCCTTAAATATCCTGGAATATGTAAGCCATTCGATCAATGACCGCGCTTACTGGCGAGGTCCAGGTTCATTTCCGGACTGTAAGCCTGTCTAAGTGAGTATGTACCATGAATTTCTCACTCGTTATCCTGACCCGATAGCAATTGGAAATTCTAGCAATAAGGTGCTCTTTTAAGTATTCTTAAATCTGGCACTAGGATTTATAAATATGATAATCTCGTAGTGTTATTCTTGACAAGGACTACAAATTCGAAGCTGACGTTCGCCACTTCTTTCTCGATTTAGAGCTTGTGGACGTTAGCATTCATTATATTGAATTCGGAAAAAAATTTATGGATTTGACTCGCACCGCATCTGAAAACTTATAATACACAGTGCAGCTGGGAGTAGATAACTCGAGAGGCAGACATGAATATTCAACGCATCACTTAGCAAATTTTTCAGAGTAAATTATTCGTTGAGCAAGCACACGATATCAATATCATTGGCATCCTGTCGTATAGTTAGTATCCTACACACTTCTCACTTCACATGGACTTGCAGCTGCTTCTTGAATATATTTCAGATCATGATTTACTCTTTTGACCTGTTGAATGCCGATGTTCAGTTGACTTGCCTACCTATGCCAACATCGTTCACATTTACAAACTTTAGTTTAATATTGACATTGATGCATTACAACATCCCACTATTAGTACAAGGGGTGGCCGTGGTGTAGTGGTACTAGCTATCGCTTCTCACTCGGAGGGTCAAGGTTCGAATCCTAGCCACGACAAGCTTTCGTTTGTGTAATTGGAACTCAGTCAGAAAAATCTGCGTGTGAAGGCATAACACTGACATGTAGATTTGGCTGTTGTAGGGTTTTCAAACACAAAAACAACCGTTAAAATTCACAACCTCACCATTCCGAGTGAAGAAAATCTCTCCGTCCTATTCGGACTCCCACCCCTGGAGAGTCAATATCGAAACCAAACACACCTGAGTTTCAAACCACTACATCACAAACTTTCCTTTCTCCTCCTTCTACCTTTCCGCCCGCGCCATGGCAACAGTGTAAGGGTATTCATAACCCCTTTGGCGCGTGTAAATTATAAAAAAAAAAAAAAAAAACTACGAGTACCTCAGGATCTTTGCAGACTAAGTCTTGACTCGGATGAAAAATTGAATCAATTCCAATGTTTTGTCCCTCACTGCTGCATCCAGCTGCCCCCGCTACTTATCAGCAAATTCCTTATTCAACCCTTTACAGTCAGGCTTAATCATAGCTGCCCCACATTGTATATATTCTTGATGAAATTCGATAGGATTTTGGTTAGGCATGACATTCTTTGCTAGAAGTGGCAACATCTTTTTGGTTTCCGTGAAAGGAATACACAGCTGATAAAAAGCTTCTTGTAAGGTAGAATGCAAAAGGTCCTTAATGGCGAAATCTTTTACCAGTTGAAATTCATAGGTGATACTAATATCACTCAACCAATGGACACCCTCGAACACCGACGTAATGTCTCGTGTCTCACTCTGTTTCATCGCAATTCCCACCACCAGTGCTCCATAGAAATCGCTAGTAGCATTCCGCCCCTTCAAACCTTTAACCGTAACACCCGTCTCGCCTGATGAATGCTCATCAGTGTACCCTCAAGCCTATTTTCGGACGTACTCTAAAATATAGTGATTCGTTCCTAAACCGTACAACTCGCTTCTGGAATGCCCTGCCTAGCTCTTTATTTCCTAGTCATTATAACCTACAAACATTTAAAACCAACGTTCATTGGTACCTCTCTTTCCATCCTCCCTGATTTTCCTTCGCCCGCGCTGTATGCAAAAATTTTTAGGGGTACTTAAGTCCCTTGCGCGCACGCAAATTATAAAAAAAAAAAAACCTCTAAAACAAGATGTTCCTCAGGGATCCATCTTCGGACCTCTTCTGTTTTGCATGTTCATAAATGAATTGCCAACGGAATGTGAATATGCTTCAATTCAACCATACGCTGATTACGTTCTACTCTACGTATTCCGACCTGTACACGAAATTGACGAGCTGACTTATATGATCAATAAAGATCTGGCCAAGTTCCATCATCAAACCTGCGAAATCTCAAACGATCCTAGTATGTAAAAAACCGTCGATATGATCAAATTCCCTGTTTTTTGGCTTTGGAGTAATAAACTAAAACTTGTTGAATCTGTAACTGGCCTTGGTTTCACCATAAATCGCCACTTGACTGCATACAACCATGTGACTGCAATAGTAGGTCGAATCTACGGATTCCTTCGAAAACTTTGGTTCACGACAAATTTTACTCCTATGGAAACTAGACGAAGGCTTATTGGAGCGCTTGTGGTACCTCTCATAACGCACTCCGAAAATGTTTATAAATTGTAAGTCAACAGCTAGTGTGGAAGTTTTGATTAAATTAAACACACATTTATTAGGAAATCAATGTAGAATTATATTCATTAATAAAGTTCGATCTATGGCAATTTTAAATGGAACACAATATCGATCATGTAGCCACCACGGCTGCTGTTGCAAGCGACCATCCGCAGGTCGAAATTATTGATGACTTTTAGAAGAATAAATGGACCAATGGCCGCAATTTCAGTCTGGATATTATGGTTGAGATCCTGAATTGTCGCTGGGTTATTTGTACAGATCTTACTCTTCAAATGACTTTGGAGGCCAATCAACTTCTCTTCTAGCCGAAATAATCAAATTTCATACGCAATAAAGTGGTTGATTGAAGGCTTGTGAGGGCGGTAACACCATCCTGTTGAAACCAGAAATCGTCCAGACCCAATCCATTCAATTTTGGGGGAAAAAAAGTAGCCGGTCAACATATTGCGGTAACGTTCTCCATTCACTGTCTTTCCTGCCTCATCTTCGAAAAAGTACGGGCCAGCGATGCCGCCAACCGATAATCCGCACCAAACAGTGAGTTTTCTAGATGCATTAGTTTTCCGTGAATCTCGTATGGATTTTCCGGTTCCCAGAAACGAAAATTTTGTTTATTTATGCACCCATCCATCCAAAAATGGGCCTCATCGGAGAAGATCAAATTCGATGACAAGTCCTGGTGCCCCAACATCCAGTTAACAAATCGGTGACGTCGTAGATGGATCAAAAGCTTCAAATGTTGTGTAATTTGAATTTTATGGATGTGCAGTTGAAGATCAACTTTTACAATTCGCCGTAAAGAGCCATAAGTGAGGCCCAATTGTTGACTTCGGCGACGAATTTTGGTGCCTGGCTAGTTTTGAACACTTTCGCTCGCAGTGGTGATGTTGATTCACCCTTTAGTAAACTGGATTCCCTTTCTGAGCACAATCTACAAGTTACCTTCAATGATACTCGTACATTTACAAAGGATGATTATTTTGCTGTTTGATTTCTCAGTGTTCTATTTTTGACAGCTCACGCGTGATTCGTGACATGTGTCAAAGTCAAACAGTTAGTATTGCCATTTTATCAAGGGAAGACTTACACCCGAATAACGCTAACAAATTATTGAATTTTATTATCAAAATTCGTGCTCAGTGAAAAATTTTTTTCGCGCACTCGACCTACTGAGCAATTAATTCAAGTCATATTGACCAAATTTCACGCTGTTGGACATTAAGCAACCTACCCGTATGTGTAGAGTGCATACAGAGGAAAACATTGCTGCTGTATCTGCCAGTGTGGATGAAGACCGTGATTTGTCCATTCGTCGCCGTTCGCAGAAATTGGGATTGTGTTACTCGACTATGTGGAAGATTTTACGCAATGATCTTGGGGTAAAACATTACAAAGCACATTACAAAGTACAGCTCGTGTAAGTATTGAAGCGAACGACCTGCCAACACGTCGAGTTTTCGGTAATTACCTTAGAAAAGTTGGAGGAAGGCCCGATCTTTAGCGACGAAGCTTATTTCTGGTTGAATAGGTATGGTAATAAACAAAACCGCTGTGTTTGGTTCAATGAGCAACCTCAGTGAATGCAAGAGCTGCAAATGCACCCGAAAAAATGTACTATTTGGTGCGGTTTATAGTCCGGTGGAATCATTGGTGAACAACGTTAGCGTCAATGGCGCGCGGTATCGTTCAATGACTACGAACTTCTTTTTCCACAAAATGCACGAGTTGAACCCGGTCGACACGTGGTCCAGCAAAACGGCGCTACATGTCATACAGCACGTGAATTGATGGACCAATTGAGCAATGAGTTAGATGAGCAATTTATCTCTCGTTTTGGATCGATGAATTGACCAGATAGATCGTAAGATTTGGCGCCTTTAGACTATTTTTTATGGGGTTACGTCAAATCACTCGTCTATGGAGATAAACGGGCATCAATTGCAGCCTTGGAAGACAACATTACACGAGTTATTAGCGAGATACTAGCCAGTATCATCGAAAAAGTGATTCAAAATTGGACTCTCCGTATGGATCACTTAGAGCGTAGTCGTGGTCAACGTTTATATGAAATAATCTTTAAAAAGTAAATGGCAAGCATTGATTTATCAACTCAAATAAAAATTTTATACAATTTTGCAATTTTACTGTGTTTTGTTTGACAATTAAAAACTAAACGCTTACAAAATCACCATTAATATTCGAAGACATGACCATGTTTCTGAACTGTCTAGGAACATATTGGGATGCACTCTTCAGCAGTATATTAAGGCCAGAAATTACGAGTACATATTTCTATTTGCTCTGTCTCCAAGGACGTTTAGCATTATCTTACCAAGGTGTAATCATTAAAACTCTTCGCGTATGTATCTGGTGTATCACACGATTTAAACTTTGAAATTCACTTCCCTTGACTTTAAAGTGTATATCTAAAGACGCAATTTTTCAACATTTTTACCACCGTCCTATTTGGATCGTTTTTGTATTTTCTAAGTTTTAATTTAAATTTAAAACAAATTGTTAAATTGGTAAATTATTTCATATGAAGTGTTATTTTATGCTTAAGGTTTACTTTTTTTTATTTTGGATTGAGTTTAAACTATGTAACTATGTCTTAATTAATTATATACTATTTGGCAAAATAAAAATAAATATTGAAATATGAAAATATTGTATACATTGTAGAGCGGAAACGCATATTTGACGCAATGCTACTTCTTCAAGAGTGTGATGCAACTGTTGCCTTAATAGTTTGCTTAAAAATTCTCAAAACTCCTAACACGAAAAACCAAATAATCTACCAAACTAGCTCTTACGAGCTTTAACACTGGACAAGAATTAAGACAGCAGTGGAGGTTTTATTCCTCCGAAAGGAAAATTAGCCTTGACTCCCGGGAGAGGAAGCCATAGTCATGAGCCCTATGAAGTCTACAAATATATGAAGGAAGTCACGGCTCGACAAATACAACTCGGACATATGGCATGAGTTGAGGTATTTTAAATCCCAACTATCAAGCCCATAGAGGAAGGCAAACTCAATTCCTAGTTTAGTGATGTAGAGCTTTAGAATTCTTACGAATAGAATCTTAAAGGATACAAGGCAAATTTTGTGATCCGAAGCAACAAACTTAAAGAGAGTTAAGTCTGAGGCAGTTGTTAAATCCTTTGAAGAGACTTTATCAGCTTAGCAGTATCGTTGCAACTGTAGGTTCGGGCGAACACCTAATCAAAGGTGAGCTTGCAACGAAAAAAATTTTGGCGTTTCTTCTAATGGAGCTGGAAGGCTAAGAAAGAAGTGCCTCGAATCCGTCAAAGATGAGCAACAAATCATTGTTGGCTTAAAAGAATAAATTTTAGAAATTTCTTTTGCTTCATGCGAAGTCAAAATGATATAGGCAAAGGAATGCATGAGTATATGTCCCCATTAAACTAGTGGGCATGTATAAAAGCCACTTAAACTTAAACATTTGGTGGCCCAACAATTAATAGAAGAAATTTTACATTATGTACTCGTAAATGGCCATCTGCATAAAATTGAAGATGTTTGACAGAATAGCCACATATTGCGCAAATCTCCAAAGGATATCATCTTCTAGGCTGGATTTCCTTTTGAAATGTCGAACTACTTCCTTGAAAGGCAGGTACATTCGAAGGTTTTGTAAGATCCAGAAGCAAGCTGGAGTTAGACTACCAAATGGCACAAACATTAATCATCCTCCGGTTTAAGAATTCAAAAGCAAAACACTTTTGGTGGTTCATCTGAGGATGATTTACAAGAGTTCGTGTTTGCCACCGCTTACTCCCTGATGAGAAAGATAACTTATATACTTCCTGTTTGAAATATGCCACGGTTACTACTGGCATGATGCGATGCCAATGCTCACAAACGCTGAAAGCAACTAACTCTTACAGTTGTGATTTTAAAGATTCGTAACAAATTCAACGTTGATGTTAGTTTAGACACAGAAACTTGGTGAAACGGAAATGAAATGAGAAAAGGGGAGGCGGTGTTGTTCTTGTATTTAAAAGAACTATCCAACACAGAGTGCTTAATGTTACTTGCACAAAATATCGGCCTGGAAGTACCTTTAACTAATGGACTTTCAATCAAAATATTGACTGTGTATTTCCCAGATGATTTAGTATCAGAGAGAAAACGAAATGAGTTAAAAAATGACCTGCGTAGATTGGTATACTTAGATGACGAAGATCTGAATTGTAGACACAGGAGCTGGGGAAGCCTGAGAGCTAACACTTGGGATAACATACTTGTTGATCTTAACTCTAGTCATCCGTTTCTTTTTCCTCATCATCCTACATTTATTCCAACTAATAATCGGTCTAATCCCTCAACTTTATACCTTTTTTAGACTGACTAACACTCGTACGACAGAACTTTTCAGCCAACCCATGAATATTACTGATCTTAACGTGCTCCTGTCCAAAATGATAATCTAGTCTTTAACTTTAAACACGCCAACTGGAAAAGATTTAAGCATCTTATGCGGTGTAAAATCGGTCATTCAGATGATGTTACTAATGCTTACAATCCATCTCTTGACCAGACCATAGGCTCGCAGTACTGGAGAGTATTGAACTTTCGGTAGTCAAAAAAGATCAAATTTGTGGCGGCGTCAATGTGCTACCACTCCACGTACAACAATTGATCAAGGCCCGAAAAATTTTTATTGTAAATCGAACCGAACTAGGAACCGTTTTTATCTCTCCGTTTTTTTTTTTTTTATAATTTGCGCGCGCTCAAGGGATTTAAGTAAGCTTAAAATGCTTGCACGCAGCGCAGGCGAAGGAAAACCAGGGAGGAAAGATAGAGAGGTACCGACGAACCTTGGTTTTAAATGTTTAAAGGTTATAATGACTAAGAAATCAAGAGCTAGGCAGGGCATTCCATAACGGAATTGTACGGTTTGGGAACAAATCACGATATTTTAGAGTACTAGTGGTGGAAAAAGCCATAAAAGCGGCTGGGTATTTAAATTTCGCTTTAATGACAGCAGATAGCATTGTGTTTTTGAAGCATTAAATTCCAATCTGTTGGTAGTTCTCCAATTGGCTATGTTGTTAATATCGGAATTTACTGAGCTTAACATACGCTGGGGTTCCCGTTATATTGTAGAAGAACAGGGATGTAAGTCCGGGAACGAATATGAAAAGCAGAGAGTACTGTCATTAGCAGAGGAATATACTGGATTAGAAGTAGTAGACAAGAGATAGTTGATGAAAATGAAAAAGAGTGTCGGAGACAGAACGGAGCCCTGGGGCACACCAGCATTTATTTTTTGAATTTCGGACTTGAGACCACCCAAGACAACTTGAATTGAACGTTCCGAAAGTAATTTCTAATCCATTGAAGAACAGAGTCATCGATGCCAAACTCTCTCAAATGAAGAAGCTTAACGCAAGCATACAAATTATGATTTTAAATATCAGGAACCAGTCCTGCCTTTGTGGAATATGGTAACGGCCAGCAAAAGGAAAAACTTTTTATTTGCTGGCCGTTTAAAGTAGGAAACTCTGCTGTGCTGTCCAATCTTGAAAAAGCAAATGCTTTAGCTCGTGAGTTTTTTGCCAATCATGGTGCTACTAGCAATGTCAATTCATAAATAACATTACTTCAACAGCTGAGAATTCTATGAACTTCATTCAAAGATTGTACCAATGTCATATCCTTTAGACAAGTCAATGGTTTAGTTTCTTGTCTGACGTTGAATAAAACTTCTGGCCTTGATCTGCTAAAGAACTTATATTTAAGACACCTTCCTAAAGAATTTGAATTTATACAAGCTCCGTTCAATTGGAACTCTGCTAAAATTTTACCTATTTTAAAGCCTGGAAAAAATGCAATGTAACTATAGACCTATAAGTTTACTTAGCTCTTTAAGCAAATGCTTAGCGAAAATATTTAAAAATAAACTGGTAGCACACCAAATTTTCCATAATATCCTTTCTGCTGAGCAGTTTAGACTTAGGGCTTACCATATTTATTCATATAAAAAGTAATTTTGTTCAAACTAAAAGTACAGATCGACGTCAAAAAGGCGTTTGATACAGTATGGCATTGTGGCGTCTAGCATAGTCATTTCTATTCGAGCGAACTTTCAAGATGATTAACGGCTGGTTGTCAAGTGATTATTCTATCGATGCAGGTGTTCCTCAAGGTTCTGTGCTTGGTCCTATCTTATTCATTATTTATATATTCGGCTTTTCACGTCTTAATAATTGTCAATCAGCTATTTTTGCCGATGATATCTTTCTCAGATGCTACGGGTTATGAAATTGAAACCGATTTGCAATCTGCCTTGAACTAGAAGATTGAAATAAATACTTCAAAGGTTCAGGCTGTCTTTTTTGATAAAAAAGCAAGCAACAGACAACATATCAATGCAATTCAGATTGTAAGGACAGTGCAAAGCAACTTGGGGTACACTTGGACAAAACGTTAACCTTTGGCTTACATATCCAGCAAACGTTAAATAAGATAAATGTTAATATTAAAACGTTTTACCCATTTCCAGGCAAAATATGTGAACATATTTCGGGAGACTCTAGGAACTTTGAATCAGATAATTCCAGCTTTGACATGACTTACATGAATTTACACTTACGAGTATTTAGGAAACTAAGAGTCGTCTCGAACCCTCAAAGAGACGACCAAACTGCAGAACATTTACTATGTGAGTGCGTGGTGCAATACGAAGATAGTTCTTCTTCAGTGATTTTTGGTTTTATAAGAAGATTAAGTCCTTTTCTAGGGAATTCTGATCAATCTCTTGAATGGATGATTTAAGAAAGACTCTAGTTTTGTCTTAAGTAGAATTTCACCAGATGAGAAAGTATCGACTTAGTTTGAGTTGACATCTACCACCACAGTACCATACGATCATTTTAATTTCACTTTGGCATTCCACGTTTCAGACTTTTCTATTTGTCTATAGCTCATGGACTATCCGTAGTCTACTATTTTTATGTATCCACTAGAGCACTCCTAGACTCGCCTACGAAACCAATTGAAATTTTCTTGATCAACTGCCACGCCATTTTTCACGAGATCGTGGAACTTAGATCGGCGTGTCATCGGGCGCGAAGAACTTACCGGCAGTCTCGAAATGTCTAAAACACCCTACAGCTACGGGAAATATATCGAGAAGTACAGATCCGGTTAAAGCTAGCGATCAAGTACAGGAAGCGCCCATGTTTCAGGACCTTTTCGACTAACTTAATGTAGATGTATGGAGTAAGGCGCACAACATTGTCACATGGAGATTAAAAGGTCCCCGAATGTAATCGCCTACTTATCGCCTTATGTTAGTTTGTAAAAGAGTGGAAATTCATCACGAAGATGGGATGTCCTTCAACCAAAATGAAAGCGATAGTGCGTCAACTTCATCAGAAGTTCTCAGAGTTTGCGATAAAAGACAAGACCGAAAGGCAGCGGGGCCTGACGGTATACTGTACCGAGCGCTAAAGACTGCCGTGCGATTTCGATCGGAAATATTTGTAAAAATGTACAACCCGTGCCTTCAAGAGCGCACTTTTCCAGAGTCCTGGAAGCGACAACGACCAGTACTGCTGCCGAATGGAAGCAAACCTCATATTGAACCGCCGTCTTACAGGGCGCTTTGTATGCTCGACACGAGGATCCGTCTTGGTTCCTCTGCTATGGAAAGTGATGTACAATGATATCTTACACACGGTAAGCATCAACCATGGGTTTCGCGGATGACATCGCATCGCCAAATTGTTCGAACAAATATAACTTTTCTGTAATGAAACCGTTAGAACAAAGTGCTGGCTCCTCGAGGCCGGATTACAACTTGCGGATCATAAAACCGAAGAAGTCGGAAAGTACACGATTAGTTTTAGAGTCAGAGAATACGATGCCATTTCACGACATTTGTTTATTTTACAAGCACCACTTGGAATATGTTTGTGGAAAGCCATCAAAAGCGGTCGGTATACTGTCAAGGCTCATGAAAAATGTCAGAGGACCAAGACAAAATAAGAGACTCCTACTATCGCGGGTCGCTAATTCCATACAGTTGTACGGCGTAGAGATATGGTCAAATGCAGCGAAAGTAAAATCGTAGGCACGCCGAATCAAGTCCGTTTACAGCCTGTGCGCTTTAAGAATCGGAAGCGCATTTCGAACAGTACCCCAGGACGCCATACTCATCTTGTCTTCAATGCCGCCCATCGACATCCTCGCTGACAAACTGACACGACTATAGAACGGGCGAGTACAAAATAGCCAGTTAGACACCCACAGAAGAAAAGCCGAAAGAAAACACAGCATAGCGGTCTTGCAGCAACTGTGGGACGAATCACAGAAAGGAAGATGAACGCATCGGATGATACCAGGAGTCAGCATCTGGTTTGATCGGAAGCATGGCGAAACAAACTTCTACTTGCCACAGTTTCTAACAGGTCATGGCTGCTGTAGGCAGTACCTTTTCAGCGGAAGCTGAAAGCTGCCCTCGATAAGATAAAATCTCAGAGAACGTAAAACATGTGTTTTTCCACTGTCTGCGTTACGAAAATGAAAGGGTGACATCTCCAGGGGCGACAAGAATTCTTAGCGACCTTAGACGCCTAGAAGGCATACGTAACGCGAGTGTTAGCACTAACTAGGGAAACAGCAACTGCTTTACACCGATCCTCGCGAAGTAATACCTAGCAGTGGTTCCGCGAGGGTCGTATTCGGCCCGCGAATGGTCGAGGGAGGTGTTTTTAACCGGAAAAATTCCGAGAATACCGATGAAATATGGCCATCGGTGACAAAACCTAGATATAGGGAACCATTAACTAGAGGTTACCACAGACTCAGAACGCTAATTTTGCTGCGTTTGTACAATTTCTTAGACGGTAGGTCTTAGGGGTATTCGGCCACCATGTCGTTACCTTAGTGGTGCATTCTCAGATTCACTCTTAAAATCTGATAAGCAATTACTGCACTCTTGGTACAGTCTGTGCACACTGTACCCACATTTGGGAGTTAACCGATATGAAGTGCCCCATCAGCTGCTGCATTGATGATGGTATTTACAGTTGCCACTCGCTAGTCTACCATAAGGTGGCTATATCTGAGATTGGCAGTCCTTGAACTACGAGTACTGCGGCAAAGAGACACCAACAAGGTGGTAATGAACCTGCAAAGGCTTATGTTTTTCCATGGCTTTGTCGTAGTAAGATGTTTAACATAAATTCTGTCCATTCTATGAGACAATAGATTTCATGAAGATTTTATGTTTCAAAGTCGAAAAAATCTCTCCCACGAAGACTTAGATAGTAGCCAGATAAGTCAAGCCCATCCATTCAAAGTCACATTTAATTATGCAGCAGCTAAATCTTTTTCACGGCCTCATTCACTCACCGCTTGAGCTCACCATTTTCATTGATGCACTCCAAGACTTCATGCAGAGATAAACAGTTTTTTAGTTAGTAAAACCCATTTCACGCACAACTGATGCCACGAAAAGACCATCTTCATTCGGCCTGACTCCGTGTAATGTAACACCATACAATGTCTTGCAATGTCGACATTTAGCTATCGCATCCCGTTGGGTCTTGAATTCAACATTTAAAAGCCAAACCACAGCATCGACACGAATACCATAGCAGCTAACTCGCTACCCAAATTAGTGGCGCAAAAAAGGCTAAATTGAATTTGAAATTGAAACTTCAATTAGCGACAAATGACCAAAGTCATACTCAAAGATAAGATTGGTGACGGCAAAAATAGGCGCTTCTCTCATTAGGTTACACTTAAAGTTCAATTCAAATGCAATCACTGGCTTACACCGCTGCATTCAGATACATTGTTGCTCAAACAGCCCACTACCAACTTTGTTGCAGGCGTGAAAAACCTTCTTCTTTCTCCTTTTCAGTACAGCCGCGAGTACAAACACAGTTTGTACGTATGTATTTACATTCCTTTCATAATCCGGGATTAATGAAATTGATTCCGGGCTCTCTCACTCTCTGTTGTCCTCTCGTGCTGGAAAACTATAAAAATCCGATCGTCAAGAGTTGACATAGACATGATAGTCGTACGTATCCATAGCCCCGACTGTTGCTGTACCAGCCATTCGAAAAAAAATCTCTAAGAAGGATCGGCTCCTTTTTGTAGCCTTTCCATTTGTTCGTCATCGTCATCGTCACTGTTGTGTCGAGGAGCAATAAAATTCCTCGGCTTTATCTTTATGTTCGGAGATTCGAGATACATTGGTGCGTCGGAACATGCAGTGTCAACCCCTTATTCGGAAATAAATTATAAATCTGTCAGTTTGGATTAAAAAAGCGGGATTGACTTGCTTGTGTTCTGTTCTGACGGTTGTGTTCTGATTTTCTTGGCATTTTTCCAACATTTCACGGGGTCTCCTGGACAAAAATACTCGTACAACGGGGAATTTATTATGCAAAAGACCCACAGAAGGGGTATACTGGTAAAGAGCATTACCAGCCGTGGACGACGACGGTAACAGAAATTTGTCGCATTTGTCGCTGATAAACATCAAAAAAAAAATCTAAAGAACCGAACCGAAGAGAGAGGGCAAATGGAGATTATGTCTTGACATCAGATAAGATTGGGGGAAATAGTTGTTTTTTTTTTATTTGTTTGTAGACCAAATGAAGAAAATGATGATACTGTGTGTCGACATGAATCTTAAAGATACGAATCAGCAAGAGAAACAGTATTGTTTCGACATGAGGGAAAACCTATTCCAAGAGATCGCAAACCCAACATAAGTGGGGTTTTGCGTCATTCTCCTCTTATTTTTCGGTGACATACTGTATGAGAGTGAGTTTGTTAAGCAGAAGGCCATCAAGGCATGGCATCATATAATTTATAATTGTAATTCATTCCGATTTACATAGTATTGCCATCGAAAAAGATCGTTGTGATTACTAGTACTATGATCACGACGATCACTTCTGATATCATATCAAGGCTTCTTCATTACGAGACGCGTCTAAGGCAAGCTATGCATTGTTTTCAAAGTTATTAACGCATTTGAATATAAGTGATCTGGCACTGATCGAGTTGACTCGAATGATGTAATTTGACCTTCATCTTACGTTGCATGATCTGTTAACACTGCTTCTACTTTGATATTAATCTCGGAACGCACAGGTGTAAAGAGGCAGATACATATATTTCTACTGGCAAGAGGAAGCAGCTGAAACCTAGGTTTTAAGCTATAAAAGTAAATAAAAGTGATCTACCACCTATAGGGTGCATCAAAGATATTGACAATTAGTAGACTGTATGTCCCTAACAATGCCAATTACTTAATAACAGCAAGAATGATTGAATCTGGTAAGTGAGCCATCGTGATCACTGCGCAGCAAATGCAAAGTTTAAGGACATTTAAAAATTAGTGATCTTCCGCTCAACGTAGACACTTTTCCAATCAATCTATGTCCTAAAAGAAGAGTAAACTTGTGCACATACGCCAACAGCACGACGATCACTTCTAGGGCAAACTGTTCAGATCTCTCAGCAGGGCATTGGCCTGATCAATAGGAACAGCAAGGAGTCAAACGGGCTTACAAATATAATCTATCACCGTGGAACTGCGTCAATTAGAAAACTAAAGGAAAGTTTTGCAAAAAAGTCATCAACCATACAACCATCATAGTAATGATCATCTAAACTACCGGCTTTCGCTGACGAAATTTCTTGAGAAATACCAAGAAACGCATGGCACCAGCTGTATACTGCCGAGAATTGCTCCAAAATGCCATAAAATCTTCTCTAGCCCTTAAACGAAATATGCAAAGGTTTTGCAAACACTCGGCTTTGTTCCACATATACTCGTATAAAGAAACGTCCTGGTAAATTCAATAAACGAAGGACGAACATTGGCTATTCGGGATAAAACAGATTTAGGTTACAACGTTCGAAAGTATTAGTAAAACAACGTGTAAACCCAACAAAACTCGAAAAGATACCTCTAGAGATGAACAATAGAGTTACAGTCTTTCCTGGGGATATGGAAAAAGCCTCTCTACAGACTGTTAATTCGGTTCTCAGCCAGAATGAACCATACGACCTGGATGATCAAGACTTAAGTCCTCCCGACCAAAATGAAGTAATGGCAGCAATGTTTAAACGTAAGCAAGGCTAGGATGCTAGGATGAAGACCGGATGGTGTGCTTGCTGAATTATCAAAGGTAGTACGAGATGACTTGGAAAAGAGCATAGGTTACCCCAGTTTTTGAGATTTGGTTAGAGAAAAGTATGCCCGATGAATGGAGCTTCAGAATTGTTTGTCCAATCCACAAAAAGGGAGAACCTCTAGACCCTCATAGATGCATCACAATCCTTAGAATCGCGTACCAGATCTTACCCGCCGTATTGTATGAATGTCTGAATTATTGGTCAATGATCTGATTTCCGTCTATCTGTGGTGTTTTAGAAGGGATAAGTCCAAAATGGACCAAATATACTTACAGTCCAGCAGATTCTAGAGAATTTCCAAGAAATTTAAATCCATGCCAACCATCTCTTTATGGATTTCAAAGCCGCATATGACATCATCTGACATGACAGCTTTGATAAACCTTGCAAACTTTGGAGCTCGCTGCTCCAAAAAGACTCGAAGTTCACCTCGACCTTTGATGTCAGGAAGTGGTTTAGACAAGCTGATGTGTTGTCAAGCAAGTTTTTCAACATCGTACTTAAGTAATCTGTAGAGCAACATCAAAGGCACAATTTTCCGAAAGTCTAAGTAACTACAAGCATGAGCCTATGACGTCGATATTATTGGTAGAATGGAATAAGCCGGTGCATTTGCAATTCGTGAAAAAAAAGCAGAAACACCACACATGAATTTAGCTGTGAATGAAGAAGGAATCTGATCTAAACAAGATGTCCCGACATCGGAACAAATCGACTAATCGTATGAGATTTCGTCTACCTCGCCTGAGTTATTAACTCTGATAGCGGCAGCTTAGAAATCGTATACCTCTCAATCGTTTCGCCCAACGCACGCTTCCTGATCACCTCAGAAGCTAGAATTTTAGCGAAGGTGGATGAAGATATCCGTTTTACACGCAAGACCCTTTGAGCCACTTTTAGCCATATTCCCGAGTAAGGGGAGATATACAGTCGAATTCTATGAGCTGAACATTCACATTGGCTTGGTCGGTTGCCTGAAATGAGTAGGACAGAAGTATTATAGTACGTAATCTCAACAATCTTAGAGAAGCACAAATTAGGACAGTTGACCACATACCGAGCTAGTTGGGGAAGTTTCTTTTTTAAAGTCGAGGACTGAAGTAAAATAAAAAATACTCGAACTTGTATCCCAAGAATAAGCAGTAGATTTTATGGAAGGCGCAGTAAGCGAAGGAAAAAGAATGTAGCGGCGTCGTGCAATGGGATCGGATTACCAAAGCACGGATGACAATCGGGAATTTTAGAATTGTCATCAGTTTTAAGTTGATCCTTCTTGTTTCACTGTATAAAGGCAAAGGCGACACGAGAAAGTGAAACAATTACCGATTGATGAAAATGACGTGGCTCAAAATTGACAGAAAATGATACGAGAAATATTGCGACGCGGATTTGCCAAGTGAAGGCCCTTTTGGAAAAACGCCACTAGCTGGAGAGGTCTACTGGGTGAAGGCCAGGCCCACTATGGAATGTAGTGCCATCTAGTAAAGTAAACAGTATTCGAAGGAACAACCCAAAGAAGTATTTCCACGAGGTCACATTCTCTCGGATATTGCGCATGAAGAAGAGATGGCAGATTTTATGGAACTCGCTGTCAGCGACCAAAAAGGACTGAAGCGGGGACGTGTAGTCGGACCAGATTACCAAAGCATGGTTGACAATCGGCGATAGGATATTAAACCACTGCAGGATGAGTCTCCTTGTTTCACTGTATAAAGGCAAAAGTGACACGAAAAATCGAAACAATCGATGAAAATGTACTCTGTGGCAATCAATAAGACTTGTCAGTTGGCAGGTCGATGTACCTAAGACATGGCGCAACATTTACAGAAAATGATACGAGAAATATCGCAACACTTTGAGAGCTGCATGTTTTCTTCGTCGATTGGGGAAAATCATTTGATGGAGTTTGATGGAGTAGTGATCTCACATTTATGGAGGTAAGTTCTCAACATACACCCCAGACCTGTATGAGAATGGTGACGTTAAAACTAAAGTTAAAGGGAAAAGGAGATTAATCGGAGTTATGGCAAAGTTCATAGCCCGTGGCCTTTAAGAGTCGTGAAAGATATTCTTTCAAAACCGCACACAGACGAGTTTGTAGCGATTCTAATTGTTATCGACGATAATGGTACTATCATGATCAAGTACATGACATCCTTTAGTAATTGAATAAAGGCGTGAGAAGGTAACTGGAAACCTTTAGCCAGACATGTGATCAAATCTAAGCATGTCTTAAAAAATGCATTGTGCACATATAATCGATTTGTCAAGAATTTTTCCTACTGAGTCACGGAAGATCTACGTCGTTGATATTGCAGAAGTGTTGGCATCTAGTATCGTTAATGGAAAAAGTCGTCTTCCAAATAGAACACTCTTCTGTTAGTCAGGAAAACCCTGTCGTTTGGACCTTATAATGAAGATGGCATCTTAAACAATAAAGACATTGACAAGTATGCCAGCGCATTCATTTCCTTAAGAAATATTATGCAACAATCGGACGAACTTCTGTGGCTTTGTCATGCAAATAAAATCACAATCTCTCTCGTCAAGACAGCACAATCCTGTCTCCTTACGCAATAACTCAAATGTGGCTTGCATGCCCAGTTAAATTTGCATTCGAAATTAAAATTTTCACAGATAAGTCCCTCAATGCACAAGTCTGTTTGTCTGTCTGTCTGTCTGTTTGCCCGTCTTAACCGAAGACAATAAATTTATGCATGCATGCCAATTTGACCACCTTTATCGTTACATCTTTCTTTAGCTCCCATGGTAACTAAAATACCAGCTCTTGCAACTGTACATAGTACTATCTACTATGCCAACTTGTTTACCACAACACTTGTTCATTAAAAACAAATCCCGTCACTGGATTTCATAACTTTAAACTCCAACTCGATGCGATGCGGGTGCTGCTCAATTTAATTGGAAACAAATATTTTGGCCCACTGAACCGCCTGGGGTCGTTGCTGACCTATTCGCGCCTATAACAGAGCCCATATCCCACAATAATCACTTGAACAAGTTAAACTCACCCCCAGTGCAATTCGTCATTGTCCTTGTCCGATACTTTGTAGTATTCGTAAACGAACGATGTGCTGCCATTGGGGTTCTGCACTTGATGCACCTGGTGCGTACCAGCTAACGCGCCTAAATTCACCGAACTCGGCGATGCAACCAAATGATGATGTTGTTGTTGCTGTTGCTGCTGCTGTTGCTGTTGTTGCTGCTGCTGTTGCTGTTGATGGTGCTGGTGTTGGTGTTGGTGATGCTGTTGCTGTTGCTGATGATGGTCATCGTCATTGGTGGGTCCATTTTGACCGGGAGATATATTCAGCGGATGTTCAAAGTATCGCGATGGTGCAGAAGTCGGTAGGTAGCTGTGATTTTGGATGATCACTTGATCGGGACTACTTGATGTCGCCAGCGACATTGGTAGTGCTTCCTGTGCCGATGGCAGTGTAGGTGGTGGTGACTCCGTCTGGCTGGTAAGCACAGTTCGTCTCCTAAGACATTGGAAAAATAAAAAATATTGAATTTGAGGAACAATTTGTTTTCCAAGAAAACCGTTTCCCATTTAATTTGGCCAATTTTGCACACCTGATTCCATATCCCAGAGGTTTGAGTATTCAGCTCATACTTCCTGCTTCACATTTTGTTATTTTTTAATTACCATTCAACACTCAAGTTTCAGAGAGACAGAAATTTTCTTTCACACGCTATTCAATGAGACCCACAACACCCTGGTGCTGGTAGCAACAAATTTGAATATCAAAAAAGCGCCTGCCATAAATATCCAACATACAGAGCGCCATAAGTATCTTAGTAGGTAATAAGGAAAGGGAAGTGCACTTTTTATATGCAAAAACCATCCTTAAGATACAGGGAAGAGGAAGTAACAAAAACTCTTTGAAAAAATGTTTGAATCATCCATCCCTTGCTCGTTGAGTGCAAGACTACAGTCTAAAGGGTGAAATCTGATCCGAAAAGTAAAACAGCAGCAGCAGGCAAACATTGTGCATTGCATCTATTGACAAGCAAACCCAAGGACGTAATAACATAACGCACATGTTACAATATTTTGGCTGTTGCTTAATCACCTGAAGATAATTCAGTAAAGTGAACAGGCCCAAGATGGTAACACGGCAGACAGAGAGCGAATAAAAAAAATCCAAAAACCCTGCATGCACATACATAGAGAAGCCAATGAAAGATTCGAATAAATTATTGACTAACCCGAAGCAGGAAAAGGGATTAATTGACTCGAAGAAGAGAGTTCTTTACACAATTTCTTTTTTCTTCCATTCGTTTGGGAGATAATTTTCATAATTTTCCAATAAATTGTTAGACCGCGCCACAGAGGCTGAATTTTTTTCAACGACACTGTCTTGGTTTCTGACATTTAGTGCGATTAAATTATGCTCATTTGAGTTAAGCAAACGAAATATATGTGGATACATTTAAATAATCAATATGAAGAGCTTGTGGTTTTTCGGAAGAAGCAATGGTTTTTTGGCGGAAAACAAAAGAGTTGGCATACGAACTTGCAAATTGAGAATTCTAATAGCTTTGGACAAAGTCCAGAGAATTTAAATAAATTAAGAAAGATACATAGTATGCGGCAGAAAAAATTTCCGTAAAGAGAATAGGTTCTACTCCTGAGTAAAAAAAAAAAACACAGCTCTGATTGAAAGCGCTTGGTCAGCACTCTGTTATGAATATTTATTAGTGATTTTAAGATTTAGGATTCTACTAAAAGCGTTAGAGGCCTTGAGCAAAGTCCAAATTACTTTTACCAAACTGAGGTGAAATTCTGCTTTGTATTGAAGAAAAGTTTCAGTCATGAATTGCGACTCTGCGGGAAAGATGGTTAAAATATTGGCAGTACGAGTATGTGGACAATATTACTGCGACACAACGAATCTATCAATCTATTTTGGAGATACTACGGAGAATAGGTAAGTCAAATCCTCAATGGCGCAAGGTGGTCAAAAGGGTCGTCAAACAACACGAAGTATGCATCTGAATGGCATCACAACTATTTGCTCCATCTACTACGTCTTTCCTTCTACAATAGCAGTTACGAGGTGGTCGTTCAAAATTACATGTGACCCAGAGAAGACTAGGGAACGTCCATCCGATGTACGTCTTTACAAATTTTGACCCAGAACGTGAGTATTATCTACAGAAAGATGTGGACATCGTCAAAACCGACCTGGTGATTGCTGACAAAATGGATAATGCTGAAGGTCATATAGGTACTCCAGATGTCCCTCCGATAAACTGCTGGTTTTCCTAAGGGAGGAAACTATTGACATCGGCATTATCCAGGCTTCAATACAAACAATACGATCTGTTCTACGAACATGAGGGTATCAGTAAGCCCTGAATATGCATAGCCGCTAAGAAACATATTACATCCTTCTTATGCTCCAATCTCAGCTCAAACGATTTAACAGTTGCTAAACTGAAGTATGGCAACCCAACAGCATACGAATACATCTCATCACCATACATGTCTCTTCAGAGACCAGCACCGCCAAAAGAAGTGGGGCAACTTACAGTCATCATAACAAAGAAGGACAACCGACTAATAGGCTGCGACAGTATGGGGCGCACAGATGATAATGAAAGAGGTGAGACAATTTTCGGTTTTCTTCTAACCACTAACCTATCTATCTGCAAAAAGGGTACGACCCCAAACCTTTGTTTCAGGAGGTAGGAAAATGACAACTTTAGGATCGAAAACTGGAGAGCTTTCAAACTAGGGTCACTCTCAGACCACAGATGGATCCTCTACGATTGAGCCTTTCTAAACCGTTTAGAAACCCTAAGAGAGTTAATTGGATCAAGTTTGGCCAAGTTCTTAAAACAAAACTTAAGAAATCAAAGAACTATGGTAAAGGTAAAGGCTTTCGAGAAGGCAATGGACGTTGCATACAAAGTCTCGTGACCAGTTAAACGTAGTAAAACAACACTTCCCCCATGGTGGAATGAAGATCTCTCTAATCTCAGGCAGATGACCAGAGTAATTTTCAATATCTGTTACAAACACAACTTCCGGCAGGACACTTTAAGTCTGTATAAGAAAGCCATAAAGATATCCAAGAAGCAGGCCTGGATGGACTATTGCCATTCAATGGAAGCGCTCAAGTACTTCGCCAGGCTTAGCAAAGTTCTGTCCAAGGAACACTTTACCCCATCTTTTCTAAGAAGGCCAAATAGAGGATGAATGGTGAATGCACACTTTCCCGCATGCAATGATATTAGTACGGAACCCGGGAGGACTTAGAAGTACAACCTGTATCCCACAGCAATAGCAATTCAATAATTTTAGGAAAAACAATTTCCTGTGCTATTAACAGTTTCTCCCGTTCAATTCTGACGGCATACTGTCTGTCATGCTATAGAGAACGCAAAACCTGATAATATTGAATGTTTAAAACTGAATCACGTACCCTACTCTTGGAGACACGCTCGAGTGGTGTTTACATCGAAAGTAGGTAAATGCGGGCACGGGTCCTCGAGGGATTTCAGGCCAATTAGTTTAACCTTCTTGTACTTAAAACCCTAGAGCTTGTCTTATACATTCACATGCAAAGCATTCTACAAGGATTATCGCTATCCAAATCACATCACGTCTACCTCAAGCGACGATGCACGGAATCGGCTCTCCACGAGATAGTGCGGACAATCGAAAAATCCATACACTACAAAGATTCCGTATACTAGACTGTCCTAGACACACTAGGTAACAGTCACTTAACCAAATTCGCGTATCCTCTACTCTGTCTAATTGTATGAACAAAATTCTTTTAAGACTAGCCACAGAAGGGGTCAAAGTGATACTAGTGTGACAGAAATTCCGCTCCATGTTAAGTGAAATCATGAAAGGTGCTCTAGACAAGGCAAAAACCTGGGCCGCAAGTTGAAGTGATGCTGCTCACTACCAAAACCAAAATACCTGATTTTACCCTTTCTGTCTTTTCTATCCTTAAAGCAGGGAAGGTGAAGCCATATGCAAACGATTGCAGACCTATAAGTCTACAATATCCCAATATATTAGAAAGATCCTTCCACATGAAAGGGGCTTTGAATTCTGTAACTAAATTGCCGTGATCCTCAAATCACATGGAATCAACTCGGATTTGGAGAACGCAAGGAAAATATGGTGTTTTCGAGGAGCAAATTTTTTAACTTGGCGCTAACTTGGAATTGTTACAAAAATAAAAGAGTTAATCCTTCTCTTTACCAACAAAAGACCAATACCTATTTTCATCCTTGGCAAAACTGAGCTTGATGGCTCTAGGTCAACACGATTTTTTGGTGTGATTTTGGATTCGATATCGAGGAGACGGTAATCACTCGGCCAAGTGCATGTTCGGTTCAATTCGACACGTGAGCAACAGTTACGATCTTTTGGACGACATACAGAAATAACAGAATGAATTCACTAATATTTATTTGCTAGACGTCTCTGATATTATTACAGGGCACTGGATCACAGACATCCAGGCTGAACGACACACAACGACTTTTGCATAGGCGACAGCCATGAGGAAGACGAATCAATCATTTTGTCAATTGGAAATTATAGATCTTCTGCTTAATGGACCTTTTACTCAATTTGTTGTAAATTTTGTTGCTGTTTTAGAGGTTAACTCAATAGAAAAGATGACAGAACAAAAGTCAAAAAGAGACTGTCCGTTACGTCGCCGTATTGAAAAAAACCGCCTCCAATTCACAGTCAGTATAGTTTTATGCGGCAAAAGTTAAACTGTTCAACAAAAGTAGAATTTAGAAGTCCTTTACAATCACTTGGACGGAGCCTATGAGACTTCTTTGGAGTACTTGTACTCGTAATAGAATAATTAGAATTGGACTCGTGAAATTCTGACCAGATTAGTTGAGAGACTTAAACAAAACCTCAACAAATAAAGGCTACTAGCGTCAAGCTAGGTGGTTGGATGCTGGAGAACTAGAGTAGGAACTGAGAGGTATTAACCTGGCAATACCCAGTGTATTTACACATCAATTGTCCTCTTCCAAGAGATAAACATCGGATACTTGTCGATGTCCATTCGGACTTGACTTGCCGAACTTATCAGTGAGACAGGTGACCAGCAGACAAAAATAGCAGCACTATGAACGAAACAGCGGACGAATTCCCCAGGCGGAATTAATGGTGAAGTGTTATACCGGAACAAAGCCAATAGGACCATATCCGGGCTACTCCAATATATTTGGAGCTCGGGCCGGTAGGGATTTCCAAGACTAAGGCAGGGTCTAAGAAACAAGATGGTGGGGGATGAGTCTAAAATGGGCCCACGGTAGGCCTCACATGACCGAACGGGTAACTGGCTTTCGTCTAATCGAGCCCTCGTCGTAGGGGTATCTGTATTGGAACTGGCCCCTAGGTTAGGGGCTGTACCGCCAGAATAACTGCCCGGCCATGAAAAAAGTAAATTAAGTTACGAAGCAATAACAAGCCTTGGATAATGACGCATCGGTTGACAACCCCTAGAAACAAAACAAGGACAACGAACACGTGGACTGTTAGATCCTTTAATAAGCCACAGGTGTTACTCTCATGCGATGGGGTGGGCTGGCCAAAAAGAGGATGAAAAACTACGACATTTACTACAGCGATTGTTATCGACGGCAAAGTTAAATCCTATTTGGATGCGGATTCGTTGTCAGAGATAGACTTAGGAAACTTGAGTTTCCGGTATGATAATGAGCACCTTGTAACAATGCGTTTTAAGGCTAAATGACATTAGCCTTGTACGCTCACGAGGGGAAAGATGACGACATTAAATATGGCTTCTATGAGCTCTTGGACAAGACTTACGAGCAGTGCTCTAACTGTGACACTAAAATTGTTTTCGACGAATTTAATGCTAGGAGCAGAGGGCATCTTTGGTAGTACTGTCGGAAAATTACAGTCTGCACGACACCACCTCCGATAACGGATTCAGGCTAATCGATTTGCGGCGGAGCGAAACATTGTCGTACCCAGCACGCGGTTCCCACACCTTGATATTCATAAGGGGACTTGGAGAACTCCTGACCAATTCAGCGTCAACTAGATTGACTACATTGTGATGGACCCAAGGCAGTCCTACAGTATTTTGGACGTCGGAACGTTTCGAGGGGCCAACATCGACTCGGACCATTACCTTGTTGTGGCCAAGGCACATTTGCGGATATCTCGAATATTGCAAACGCGATATAATACTCGTACTGTGAGGAAGTTTGACGTCGGAGGGCTACAATCGTGAAAGATTGTCAAATCTTTTTCCGATCGAGTCTACCTTAATCTTTTAAGAGGTCGTATGCCGCCAGCATCAAGTATTGATGAGCAGTGGCACACACAGCTAAGCAACATGCATACAATGTTGATGGCGTTGCATCAAATGGCTGCAGCTGCTAACGAGCTCTAGGATCAGAAGAGGAAAGACGAACACCGGCTTCTCAGGAGGAAAAAGAGGGAGCACGAGAAGTGCGCAGTCGAGAACATTGAGAGATGCTACTGCAGGAATGAGATTCAGAAGTTACCAAATGGTAAAAATAACATACCACGGATACAAACCCCCAACTGATACTTGTAAAGAGGAACAAGGGAACATAGTAGAGTCGCAGTCGAAGCTGATTACTTGTAAAGAGCATTTCTGTAGACTGTATAACGGCGATGACGAACCAAATACTACTGTCAAGCTGAGTGAACCTTTCAACCCGGAGGATGTAGATCAAAAATTCCGCTTTTCAAAGCGATGCCATCACATGCCGACTCTCAAAATTATGGTCGGACGAAATTATGCCCTCAAGAAAGGAGAACCTCGGCACTGTGTCAACTACAGAGGCATCAGTTTCCAGTGTGGCTTTAAGCCAAGTAAGTCTGCCATAGACCAAATATTCACACTACGGGAGATCTTGGAAAAAGTGCATGAGGTCCAAATCAATACACATTACCTATTCATCGACTTTAAAGCCGCGTATGACAGCATCTATAGAGATGAGCTATACAGAGCCATGACTAGTTTTTGCATTCCAGTCAAACTCCCCTGTTTGTGCGGAATAACGATGAGAAACATTCGCTGCTGCGAGAATTTGATATCAAAAAAGGATATAGACAGGCAATATGCACTCATGCGATTTCTTTAACATCATTTTTGATGTGCAGAACTTACGCGCCAACACAGGAGGCACAATCTTTCAAAAATCTTTCCAATTATTCGCATACGCCGATGATATCGACATAATCGGAAGAAAGCAGCCCGATGTCAGCGGCAGTTTCGCAAGTATTGAGACGGAAGCGGCGAAGATGGGTTTACCGTCTTTTAGGGCAAGACCAAGTGTATGCTGTCAATCAGAAAGGACACTCAACACCGTCGTCTTGGACAGAGCATCACTTTCGACAAATATAACTTTGAGGTAGTTAAGGACTATGTCTACCTAGAGTCCGCTAACAATTCCGACAACCATAGCAGCGCTGAGATCTAACGAAGAATAATTCTTGCCAATTGCCGCTTCTTTAAGCTAAGAAGGCAGCTGACTAGCAAAATCCTCTTTCAAACAACAAAAGTAAACCTTTATAGGTGACCCTAATAATACCAGTTCTGTACTATGTCGGAGAGACATGGACTTTACCAAAAATGGATGAGGGTGCTCTTGGCTGCTTTGAGACGAAAATTCTTCGGGTGATTTTCGGTCCCGTCTGCATAGACAGTGAGTGAAGGAGGTGACACCACGACGAATTGTATGGGATGTACAGCGACATCGAGGCAGCTAAACAAAGATCGAGCTAGATGGCGACGCTTGTTGGTTGACGCCCTAGACCACCCTGAATTCTAGCGCCACCTTAAGTAAGTAAGGGATCTCTTCCGCCTCAATGGATCTTTTACTAAATGTTTTGTCGTTCTTATAGTGTCAAATATAATGGAGAAAAACTTTCATGCAATAGAAAAGATGACAGGATATCGGTCAAAGGAAGGCTGTCCTTTACACTACCGTATTGAGAAAACGACTCCGACCGAGAGTCAATGCAGTTTCATCCGACTAAACCTAAACTAATCAACAAAAGTCAAATATAGAAGGCCTTTGGGACCACTTGGACGGATCTACGGACAGTTGAGAAGAAGCTTACACAGAATCTCAACAAATAAAGGCTGTCAGGATCAGATCAGGACCAAGAGTTTTGAGACTGATGTTAAATTTGATTTTCCACACATTTGCTTCGGAATAAAATGTCTTCGCAGCAATCACGCGGTTCCCACATCTCAATATTCTACCATCAACCAGACTGATCATATTTTGATCAACTCAAGGCACGCCTATGGAATTTTGAATGTCCAATAGTTTCGAGAGCCCGAATGCGGATATATCTAATGCCACTTAGAACAGGAAATAATGGGAGAAGGTTCGACGTGGGAAGACTGTATTCTTAGATGTGCTTCGAAACTCTTGGTTTGACAATGAATGCCGGCTGGCCTATGCAACAGAGACGGCGCGTGATTTGTATGAGCCAAAAATTAAAGATGCACGAGAAAGGAATGGACATACTGCGAGACATTGTAATGAAAAAAAGAATACGAAGTACGCTGTCACATAGGTGAAGCATTCAACCTGGACGATGATGGGCAGCAATATTTTCAAGGCGGCCGGCAATGACTTTATGAATATGGTCGCAGCAAAGCATGCTAGACGAACGGAATCTCAGCATTACGTGCCCGATTTAGAGGAAAATAGAACTGTGGTCTTCTCCACGTCGCTTATAAAATCTTCTTATGTAAACTAACTGAATGATCCCAATAAGTGTGTAAAGACACCTGGAAATCCTATCATTGGCCAAAATTTTACATTACGATAGATCTTGAAAAGGACCCTCGAATTCCAAGTTCACTTCCATTGCTTCTTTGTCGATTTTGAAGCCGCTGATAAGAACGTACAAACTCGTATATATGGAATGCTGTACGAAGGCATGTTCTGTGTTGACATTTCTTGCGAAACTTGTTCGATTCTGCAGGATGACCATGGAGAAAACTCACTGCTCGGCACGACGTTTAAGACAGGCATAAATTCGATTTACTCGTAGTCAAAGACTTTGTCTAGACAGACTTCGCAGTTTATATAAACAACGACATCACCTCTATGGTTTGAAGAAAGACTCTTGCCAATCGCTATTTTTCTGTGCTCAGGAGGCAACTCAGGAGCGCTGTATAGAATACGGTTCATCGGTTATCAAAACGGATGAGAAAGCTCTCAGTTGTTACGGGAGAAAAGTGTTTTGAGTGAGTGAGCTGCGTGGACTTAGAGTCTGAATTTATTGGCTTCCATGGTTGGGACATGTAAAGAGGATGGCCACCAGCGCTTCAGATCGGAACACGCTACAGAATAAGTTTCTCATCTCAGGTGGTGTACAGGTCCCCCAACCAACTTGACGTGTAAAATTAGAAGCAACAAATCTGGCTGCAAATCCATGTTGGTTGTGGCTCAGTTCCAACCCGGACTGTATCGCCACACCTTAGTAAATACGAGTAAATATCACACTTGTGATTTAGAGATTCGAGTCTGAAATAAGGTGCTTCTCACTTTCAGCAACTTACACACGTAGATTCTTTTGACAAAATTTGAGGTCGGGACATAATTTAACTTTGTGAGCGAAATAGAATCCTTCTATTGCTGATCAGCTGGTCAAGAAAAAAAATTGATTATACCTCAACATAGATGTCAAGAATAAGCTTTTCAAGAAAATAAATTTATATGCAAAGCGATTTGTGCTGAACCGATGTCTGACATATGTTTTACCCAAAGACCGTACAGGGTTGTCGCCTTCACTGACGTTTGTAAGCTCCGACATGGTGCATACTACTCTATGAAATATTGGTCAAAAGAAAAAAAAATCCATTGTAGATTTATGAGTAATTGCTGTGAAAAAAGAAGAAACAGATTCAGACCTCAGGCACGGATTATGACAATAGTGATGAGTCTCAACAAGCCCATCTATCACACCATCAACAATTTGCATACGAATTGTTTTCCCTATTTCTTTAGGGCAAATGTAGTATCTTTTGGCAGAATTCTGCACGCCATCTGTGAGAAGTCCAAGACCGATTAATCAATGACCAAGACAGACAGACAGTCACTCCTCGATTTTCCTCAATGACAATGATTAAGTGCAAACTAAAGATCTACGACTACAAGATCGAAGGCTAGACTAAATCATGTTCCACTAATCTCTTGTGTTTGTTTCTTATAATTTGGAAACTCTCTTAATCTCAACTAAATTCAGACTTGACATATTTCGAAAACAAATCCAAAAATAATCGTCGGTTAAGTGGTTTTGTTTTTTCAAAAAAAAAGAAATATACTCGTATGTATTTCAAAACCAATATATCGTCGGATCAAGAAAAACAAAGCCGTAATTTAGTAAAAATTAATGCTGTAGCGTTTAAATATAATAAAAAAATTTTTAATGGCTATGAATGGATCGATGAATATTATTTATTCGCTAATCTCCATTATACCTGGGTGTGTGTTGATTTTTTTGTAATATATTTTATGAACAAAACAATAAATTAGAAACAAAAAAAAAAAACAAAAAAAAAAAACACCGCATTGAACTTCATTTAAAATGCAAATGAAGTTAAACAAACAAACAAAAAAACGAACTTCATATAAAAAACAATTTCTTATAAGCATTTGAATAAATTTAAAATGGAAAAAATTATCATAAACCACGGTGGAGACATTATATTTATCAAAAATCGAGAAGAAACAAATTGCATTCTATGAAAAAAAAAATACGAAATTTTGATATAACATAGTTTTTGAATTTTCGATTATTCGATGACACATTGACGTTCAGTTTTTCGCTTACGTAAATGGTTTTGTTGGCTGTTTTTTTTTTTTGTTGTTTTTAATTGATTTCTTTTGTATCTGCAGGAGCTACAGGTGATTTGCAAACGCCCACATAAATTTTGGTTGGATTTTCGTTTAAATCAGCAAGAGCTTATCCATTCCGATTGGCTTAGAAGTGACAGATACTTGTACATCGGGCAAGGTAGGAACGTAGAGATGGTTCTGTTTTATTATTGGAATTTGATTTTGAATTTTAATTTGAATTTGAATTAGAATTTAGAATTTAGAATTTAGAATTTATGTACGTTCTTGAGTCATGGATTCTGGCGAATCGAATTTAATTCAAATTTTCCATGTGACACTGATGTCAGAGTCTGTATGAGACCATTCGTAAGCAATACATTAGCATACTAAATGAACCTAATGAAAGGGAAACCATTTCAATTCAACTCATTATAATTTTATTTATCTTAAATGCCTTTAAACATAAAAAAAAAAACACAAAAAATACAAAAAAATCTCTTCAATGTTGTATTCGTTATTACAGTTGTTGTGTTTGGTTGTTGCTGGGCTTTAGTTTTGTTTGGTTTTTTTTTTTTTATTTTTTTATTCTTATTAACGACTGCAATTAATTTTTGTACAGGGAAGACAAGATCTCGATTAGCATTTAATTTATGCACAAACTCCGGACGCAACTAGAAAAGGTCAAAGTGGATCTTTTATACGAGAATATGTTCGAGTATCTTTCTCTCCTTCTCTACGAGAATATCCGTAACTTTGACTTTGTGTGGCATTGTCACATCGCTGATTGGGGACAGTTATAATTAAAATGAACAAAAATCAACATGACTGCAATATATATGGTATGTATACAATATAAAAAAAAAAGTTCTGTATCTGTTTAGTTCGAAGGACGTCCATTGACTGTTTGGTTGAATTGTTACAGTGTCGCAGTTAAGAGAATGGTGTGTATGGAAACTGTCACTGTCGATGACTTTTGATATTGAAATTATGTTTGTTGTCTTTTGTTAAGAATTGCCACTGTTGTTATTGCTGGTAAACTTAATCTTAATTAAAGATTTTGTTTTACGACCACATAGTTGGTTGTATTGTAGTTGGTACTTTGATTTTTGTTCGCTACCTCAACTGATTGACTGACACATCGTGCCTTAGGTCAAGTCAAACACAAAGAGATCTTTTTTTTCCTTCTGGTGAATATTTAAATTCCATCTCAGGGCTAAGTGAGACATACTCAGTATAGTGTCATAGTAGCAATCATCATAAAAATATTGTGAGAGGATATGCGAATTGTCCTTGAATAGGGATGGTGAATAATTACTTCGACACGGCTTGTATCCCATACTATTGCTGATAATTAATACCATGTGACAGTTGCAGTATAAATTGATGCAAAACAAGAGAAAGAGGAAGTAATAAAACAAAAATCTGTCACAGCGTTCGAAAAATGGAAAACTTTTGTATTAAAACGAAAGAGTTGAGTGGCGAACTGAGATGTGAGTCGTTTTATAGAAATGTTGTTAATGCGTTTCTTTACGACATGCGAACGAAATAAAATGGACAGGAGGATAAATACATACACAAAGACGGAATTGCAACCAAATGACATGTTTGAGAACACTGTCATGAGTTGCTGATAGAAATGACAGCGAATTGAGTGGAATTTTTTTTCGTCACATAAACGGACATGAATGCAAAGTTTTGTGGGATTTCAAGTTGTGATGACTCATTTAAAGCTTGTGTGCAACCCCTTAAGAAATGTTTAAATATGAGCAACAGAGCTCTCGGTATGGTAAGGATTGAGAGATTGACTCTACCAGTAGAAGGTAGTTGCTATTATCTTTTCCATAACAATCAGCCGGAAATCAAATCGAAGTTTCTACTTTGCTATCGTAAAGATCCAGTTGTTTTACGTATGCAGCACAGGGGAAATGGCAGAATGACATTTTTCCACCTCCAAAAAACTTATTCGTATTAACATCGAAAATCACAGAATTCAAAATGACTTCCTGTAAAAATTTACAAGGATACTAAAGACTAGATATGAAAGGAATTGGGTCCAAACTCAGCCATAGCCTCAGTCAAAGATGGTAATGCTAGAAATGTTGGTAGATTTCAGTGCTGTAAAAGAAGAAAGACAGGTGACAAGGACCTTTATAGAGCCAGCAACATGAGGTAATATGAAAAACATTCCTATGATGGAAAGAATTTGAAAAGGTAAGGAGACAATCGAGTACCTCCTGGAGTAATAGCAGCTTTACTGGCGGTAGAAAGTGGTTTTTATCACTCAAAGTTATCTCGATGACTCTAATTACATACATCCCAGAGTGTTGCCAGAGTATTTGTTTAATTATTTCTCAGGTTATTTTCTACCTTGATAACTGGCCATCATTTCAAGCCCTAGTCAAAACACATTCAATGTTACACAAGTTTCTACTCAAAAAGAACACTTGCAACACAGAAATTTTGATGCACAAAGCCGTTTCATGGAAATACTTCATCGTATAGCGATGAATGGTGATTCTTTGAGATAGCAGAGCGGACAACTTCTCAAGATACTGTGGGCTGACAGGTCGCTTTGTGGACCTGCGTGGTGATTGATCGGGAAACTGCTGACTGTTCTATAACTTGTATCAGGCCAACAGCGAAATAATCAAGCTCGTAAAGAAGAGCTTATCTCACCTCCCACTGATGGTACACAGTAACTGTATGAGTAAATCCTTACTTATGCAGGCTAAAATGGCAAGGGCATGCCCGGCCAGTAGCATAAGTCTGTCCTACGCGGTCATGGGGCTCACAACGCTATACCGAAGAGAATAAAAAGATAGTGTGACGAACCAACTAATGGCCTACTATAAGAAAGGATTCACTGATCACGACCTTTACAAATGTTTATACCACAACGACTTTCCGATCTGCATATGGAATATTCGAACCCTCAATAGGCCACGTGCAGTCGAATAAATAGCTCTAGCCATTGACCGCTATCACGCAGATATCACCAATATCCAGGAAGTGCGATGGGGTAGGCCGGACATAAGGAGGGTGAAAAACTGTGATATATACTATGGTGGCTGCTATAGTAAAAAGAAAAAGCGCTTAATCGGATGCGAATTTGCCATATTCGGAAGACTTAGGAGAGAAGTCTTGAGCTTCCGAGACCTGAGCGAGCGTCTTATGACAATCCGCCTCAAGGCTAAATTCGCCCATGCCCCTACGGAGGACAAGGATGACGCCACCAAATAATGTACCTACGAACTCTTCGACAAGAAATGACAAATGACCAAAGTATAACATTAAAATGATACACAGCGATTTTAACGCCAGGATTAACGCCAGGAGGACATTGTGGTGGGAAAATTTGAAAGCATAGCCTACACGACACCACGTCTGGCAACAGACTTGGATTTTTTGACTTTGTGGCGAGACGAAATATTAATATAACAAAGCACACGGTTTCCATGGAGGAACATGACGACCTCCGGATCAACAAACGCTAAATCAAATTGCGATCGGGATAAGGCATGCCTCCAGTACTCTGGATGTCGAAGCCTTCCGGACCAACAGTGGCTCGGATCACCACCTTTTTGCAGCTCAGTTACGAATGCGAATTTACCAAGCGCCATAACAAAGAACAACCAGTAATAAGATATAACGCAGAAGAGCTGCAATCGCAAGAGACCTCCAGAATCTTCGCCAAATGCGTAACTCTAGACTTCTCAACAACTCCTATGCCGCCAATATGAAGTACCGAAGACCAGAGGCAACTCTGCCAACGTGCCATCAGAGACCGGAACTGATGTATTGAGTTTCACCTGACCACCATCAAGAATTTCCTGGTTTGATGAAGAATGCCGGCAAGTATATGCTGCTAAAAAGAGCACGAGAAGCGCGTAATCGAAATAATTGAAAGGCTGTACCCCAGGAACAACGCACAGAAGTTTCACTACCAGGTAAAAAGAAAGTGTCAATGCAAGAAGACCCATACAGAAACTTGTAAAGATGAAGAGGAAAACCTTGTGTTGAGAATATAAAACTACTTTTCCTACAGACTTTATAACGGGAACAAGTCCAACCTCCCACCGACAGGCAGAATAGACCATTCAACTTAGACGATGGTAGCCAAAACTTAGAAACTTCTGTCCAACGAACCAAAATGAAGTAAGGATGGCAATATTTCAGTTGATATCCAACAAAGCAGAAAGCATGCACCAACTCATTTCGCAGATCTGGTCTGAAGAATGTATGCCTGGTGAATGGAATTTCAGGATCGTTTACCTGATCCACAAAAAAGGAGATCCCATCAGCTGCGCCAACTATAGAGGTTTGAGTTCCCAAACATCGCCTACAAGATGTGTAATCGTCTGAAACCCTTCGCCAACAACCTGATTGGTCCCTATCGGCACGGTTTTAGACCAGGAATTTCCACAACTGACCAAATCCTCAAGCTCTGGCAGATCCTGGGAAAATCTCAAGAAGTCCAAATCGATATCCACCATCTTTTCATCGATTTTAAGGCAGCATATGACAGCATTTATAGACACAAACGATATAAAGCCAAGTCAAGTTTTGGCATCCCTGCCAAACTCGTCCGTCTATGAAGAATGACGATTGAGAACGATCGCAGCTCGGTCAGTGGTCACTTAACCGAGATATTTGATGTCAAAAATGATTTTTACAAGACGACGCACTGCCATGTGACTTCTCTCACATCATACTTGACAGGATTGTGCGGAACTCACAAGCGAACACTGGAAGCACAGCCTTTCAAGTCTTTGCGACTGGTACCGACATAATTAGGAGAATACAGCGGGCTGTCACCGGTTCGTTCGCTAGTATGTAAATGAAGCTGCCAAATGGGTTTAACGGTAAATTAAGGCAGAAAGTGTGCTGTACCGTGCCAAGAACAAGGGTCACACAAGAAGAATCACGCTATTTCTTTGGGCTAAGAAGGGAAACGAGTAGTAAGGCCCTAACCAGAAAAACTAAGGAAACCCTATATAAGACCTTGATCATCCCAGAGAGAAAGCTGCTCATCACTCACCAGAGTAGGCAACGACATGCAGAGTGAATGGACACCAATTCTCCGGCCGGCAGAGGCTTAGAATCTAACCCGGAGGGACAACGCAGTAGAGGGGGACCTCACCTTAGGTGGCGCGTACAAATATCATAGAGGGACTTGGAGTGCGCAACTGGAGATAGTCAGAGGAGAGGCCTGTTAGTTAAGACCCAGGGTCACCCCGAATTGTAGCGCCACAAAATTCAGCGGTATCTCAACAACAGGCGTAGTAGTTGAAAGTCCTATTATTTTACACGCTGGGTTGGCATGTGGTGACAGATGTTATCTATTGCGAAAGTCCACATTCAATCGTTCCAACGATGCAATATGCCAATTTTGCACGTAATCACATAGCTTTAGGGAGTATGTGCGCCACATAATCAAAAAATTTCACCAGACGGGCTTAGTACGTGTTCTCCCCGCCGAACGTTCAATGCAAAATATCGCCTCAGTAAAGTAAATTGTCGAAAATGACACATATACCTCCACACGTTACGGTTCTCACTAGCTTGACATCCCCACAGCCATATTGCATCGAATTTTGACGAAGAATTTGGCTCTTTATGCGCACAAGGTTCAATCAAAACAATAACTGAAGTCAGCCAACCTCCAACGGCACCGCACGTTCTCGGATGGTGTCCTAGAAAACATGCATGCTGACACTGATTTTAGTCCATTTCCACATTGGCGGCTACGTTAATGAGCAAAATAGTGGCACTAAAAATCCATCAGTGATTCAGTAGATGCTATTGCTCCCGGAACGAGTATGAAGTTCCTAGGCCGCGTAATTTCGCGTTTCGAAGACACCGATTGGCCACCAGACTTCTTTCTTTGGGGCTATGTTAAAAGCAAGGTTTACGCCAACCATCTGCAAACAATTCCAATTTTGAAAGCGAACATTGAAAGCACCATCGCCGTGATAGGGCCCCAATTATGTGAAAGAGTGATTGAAGGTTTCGAGAAAAGGATCAGGGTCTGCAAGCAGAGATGAGGCGCTCATTTGGAAGATATTGTATTCCATATATATTTCTCAAGTGTCTATGCTTATAAATACATAAAGGATTCAGAAATATCTCAACATTTGTTTGATTTACACAAGAAACAAATCCTACACCTCTTATTGAGACGCCCTTGAAGTAAGTAAGCTGTGTTTGAGAAAGGACAATGTTTACAAAATGCAATTCACAATTTTATTTTTTTTTTTTGTTTAAAAAGACCTTAATGCCCAAGAGGATACGATTACTTTAATAGTGCCTAAGCACGTGTTAAGTTTTTAGAAAAGCGGGACATCTGGGAAGAAAGATGTGGGCGCAGTGGTTATTTCTAGTTAAAAAAAGGATGCCCTTTGGTCGCTTTTGGGACATGAAATAACAGAAAAGCATTCAACAAAACTGTATCCACAATCATAAAATTGACAATTTGTTTAATCATTCAGACTTTCAAAAACATCACTCATCAGTCATCACCAATGCCCTGAAAGCAAGCTGAATGGAAACGTTTTTTCTGGGCTGTATGCATCCCTCCCCAAGAAAGGATGGAGTTTTCCCAGTGCAGCAGAGAAAACCTGACACCGTCATGCACTTGCTTGAACCCAATTTTGATACCAACATTCCTGAAATCTTAGAGAGAAATATATGTAGATCCGCACATCAAAGATCCCATATCTAGATCACTCCAAACGAATGGTACTGAAGGTCTTTCTCAACGTAGAAGAAGCCCTCAACAATGTTGGGACTGAATCAATTATCGAGACCCACAAACATGTTGTAGTTTTGGCAAAATTCCAGGCTGCAACCATTGCGGATGACATCACGGTGATGGTAGCTGAAAAATATCAGGAGACACTTTTGATCACAGGTTTAACCAAAAGTGGTCCTTCCTACCAGGGACCATACAATTTCCTTATCTGTGCAGCCCAATCTGGAGACTACACCATTAATATCACTAGCAGCGTGAGACTCAGATTGCATAGGAAGTAAACTAAACTGCAAAGATATCCCATTTGAGGGTGTTATTTGAACTTTGGGGCTCTCTACTATAAGCTGCAAAACGACTTGCATGCTTTAGTTGGGTCCTTTAGCCTAGCATTATGTGCTTACTGCCATCTTCAGTTATCAATTTCACATACATTTCGACCGCATTTATGATTACACTGGTGGAACTTTAAGCTCTTCTATATCCACTTCCGCTCGGAACTGTCTAATCAATTGTGAAATTTAGACGCAGACTTATGCAAGCGTGCTGGAAATGCTACGTCAGCAACAGGTACTCAACATCGCTTATCTGGGCCCTTACTCATAAATACGAGTACAGGATGCCGAGTGCCTTTCTCAACAGAGAAAAAATATTTTTACATTTGATCCAGCCACTGTTGCGAGAATTCAGTATATTGAACTGATATGTGACTCAGTTACCGGATCTTTTATTAAGCATTTCTGCCGAAATTACTTAACTTTTAAGGAGGAAGTAGCCTGCAGTCTAACACTTAGTCACCACAATAACAATAAATTGAGACATTTACCACCAATAAACGTGTAAATCGACTTTAATCCAACAGAACCACAATCAGAAAACGGTAGCAATAACGTGATGTTATAACTCACGTTTAATACCACAAAACTCCCAACACAATCTGACGTCATCTGCAACTAATTGGACTAGACTAAGGCATTTCAGTTTGTAGAAACAAAAAAAACAAAAATAACAAAAAACATAAATTAACATACAGAGAAGCACGATTTACATCATAAGTTGCCGTCTGAGTGTGATATCTCGTCGCCACCGATTGCATAGAAAAAGAAATTGAAAGTTATATAAACTGAAGGAGTATTCATGGACAACATTGCGTGAGGCTTATACAGCAAAAATAAAAACCATTCCTCATCCCCCAATCTTTAAAACAATTCGATGGTGATGATCTCAGAAAGAAAAAAAAATCATACATTGCGATTTGTTAGCAACTTTCTTTCTTTAGTCAAATATAAACCTGCACCACATGACACGCAACATGTTACCGAAATGCATTAGCCGAAAGCTGTTCCTTCAAAAATGAAAAAAAAAAAAACAAACTCTCTTCATCCCTCATGAACGAAAAGAAGGTTAACTTAACATAATGCCAAATCCAATTCACTCAACTCAAGTGTTACTCAACTAATTTTCGCCACATTTAGCCACCAAGAAAAAAAAGAGAAAAAAAAAGTTCCAACCCCTCGGTGTGCCAACGATACAACACAGTAGCACCGAATGTTACTGTGTTTTGTTGTCCTCATCCCATACAAGAATAATTGAGGGTATTGTGTGCAAAAGCAAAAGGAAAGAAAATAATTCCCTTTTATCACAGGGTGTTGACGGAAGTGTAACCATAACATAATCATAGGGGTCAAGTACCAAGAAATTACGATTTCCAATTCGCAAACAATGCCAAAGCCAACTGGTGGGCTTCTTTTCATCTTCGGCCATTGAAAGAACGAATCTCATGCAAATTGTTCTCCGCACATAGCCTATAATTATCTTCGTATGCTGCCTTTCGTTCTTTGGTTTTCTGACCAATTTTCTACCCAAAAGCTAATCGATGGGAAAATTTTAATTAGCAATTTTGCCTGAGTGTGAAATTTTACCTTCCCCCTTTATTTAAAATTTAAAACAATTGACTGCTGCCAAATATTTACGTACAAACTTTTCAGATCCATCTGATGTTGGTTGTGAAAAGAAAGAGTGTAAGGGAGGACAGTCGATCGCGTCCATCAAGTGCTAAACGCAGTGGCAAAAGCTTTTTTAATGACTCTAATCAAACAATTTAACAAAAATCAAACAAAAACTGTGTACACATGTATGTATTCGTATCCCATTCCATATGGCAGAGGAATGAGTTTTGTTGGAATCTCTATCTATCTATTGTACTACCGGCGACAATACTCGTACATGAATATGTACAGTGTACACTCCTTCACGACTAACTGAAGACGACTTCTTCGAGACTTTATTCGAAAAAAAAAAAAAAAACCTAACCCAAGTCTTTCACTTTCAATATTTGCTTACGTTCTTAGCACCTTGCGTTGAAAGTCAAATATTTGATATTTACTCGTATCATGCCGCTGACGACTTCAAAACTACAACCACTACCGCTACCACAGTTTGTTAGAGAACCAAAAATTCAGTTTCTTCTTTCTCTGTGAAAATAGAAGAAATCATCATACGAAAAGGGGGACACAATTCCACTACTCTCCACCAGTTAGTGTAAATACGAGTAAACCAACCAATCTTGGTACACAGTGTTGTATGCAAATCTAGTCAGATTGATTTGAATCAAAATAAGGCGGCTAATTAGCCGCTTGCATCTATCCAACCTCTGCGCATATCCAACTTGACATTCGTGCGTCATAAATTCAAAGTTGTCATGTTTGGAAGGAGAGAATTACACGCATGCAATTAACCCCAGCAAAAGGCAGACGATATTTCGATTAACAGTTCGCATGACAACTCTTTTGTTTTGTTGTTCCTTTCATATGTATACACTAAGTGCGCTCGAATCAAATCGGCATACTTTGACTTTCTGCATGTGAGTACTAATTGAAAAGGGGAAAATTAACGAAAATTATTCACCTGTTAATTAAATTATGACTCAAGAGATTTAATTAAGAAACGTGAAGAGACCAATCGAAACGGTTCCTTTGAGGTTAATGCATTCTTAAAGAAAGAATTTTTACAACCTTATGACAAATATTGATGGCCGCTTTCTTCGAAGTGCGGTACGATAATAATTTCTTGCCAAAAATAAATATCATAAAACCGCATAAACACCAAAGTACGATACTTTGACTGACCACAAGAGCTACAAACGAAAGACAAAGCCAAAAAAAAAAAATAAAAATAAAACACCAACTCTTCTTCGTCAAGGTCATTTTGCTGTGATTTATGACGAACAATTAAACACTCTGTTTCTTTTTTTTTTTCTTAACAAAAAAAAAAACAGACAACCAAAACGAAAAAGATGAGATCTACATATGGCACAGGTACTGGACCAAAGTGAGATAAAAATACAAAAAAAATCTTCTCTTCTGTGGCGTTTTCAGAGACGTTGTTATGTTAATGGGCTTCGATGATGATGACCACCATCAGCATCATTACTATCATCACTAACATTAACCGTATTCATATGGAATGGACCAAAAAGAACAATTTAATAACAGAAAAAAAAAAATAATAAAGACCAAGACCAAACCGAAACCACAGATAGATAACCGTCAAAATATCACATTTAGTTTTCGTTTTTTTTTTTTGTATTTATTATTTTAGATACAAAATGTATCTAATTAGCATATTTAGTCGAAGAGGAGAAATTAAATTCATTACCAAGGACTTATTCAAGCGCGTCACATTTTTTTTTTCTTTTTGTTTTTATCATATTATATATTTTTATTATTTCAGATATTGTATCGGATTTTAAGATGTCGACGGTTGATGTTGAATGGTTTTCTCTTGGATTTTTATTACTTTTGGGTGGTACGGGTATTTGGAATTTAATTTTTTAAGATTCTGTCATTGTTGTGGAGACAAAAATAGGTAATGATTGCATTCGAGAAATGTCAAATGGTATATCATAAAAAAAAAAATAAACAAAGACGAAGAATAAAAGTTTAACATTTACAGTTTAAATGCATTACTCGAGATAAGTGATCTTTTATATTTTTTAAATGATTGCGGATTTTTAGACATTTTGGGTAAAAGATAAAATACATTTCCAAATGACGGTTGACCAGGATTTGCATAAAACTTGCTAATTTAAAACGTCTGTACAGGGTATGAGTGTGCAATAAATTCTAGCGGCACGGATATCATTTTGTATTTTCGCAGCGACAGGTCAGGTAGATACAAAAATAGGTACGATCTATGGCACTCGAGATAAGATTTCTCATCTTCTCGGAAGAGTGTGTAGAGTGAAATAAATCACTGAAAAAAATGATTTGCTGGCGCGAAACTTTAGTTCAAGGTGAAGTGGTGATTCATTTGGTTTTGCCGTCATGTTGACTTGACTTGTTGAGCTTTGTCTTGTTTCCACAAAACAAAAAAAAAAACGATTTAACTTCTTTTTTTTTTAACTACGAGAAAATGGTTAGAAAAATCGATTTGAATAATTTAACATTTTCAAGGATTAGGTGATGAGAGATGAGGGTGGCAGTTCGTTCAATTGCTAAGAAAAATTTGCAAAACTATCAATTTTAATTTGTAGAGATGTAGTTTTAGTTGAAATTTCCTCAATTAAAATTTAGAGGCTGGAGATAAATGATTTTATGTTGCTTACTCGTATCCACGTGAATAAAGAAGGTAATTTATTTTTAAAAAAAAATGAGAAAAACTATTGGCTGAGGCTGTGGAAATTAACGAGTTTCCATACGAAGATGCTAAGGTCGGACCTGATCCTTGGTCATACCATTTATTATTTTGCATCCACAGTACTCGATATATTTTTATGTTGCTAGCAAAATCGATAAGTCCAAAGAAATGGCTTTGAGAACAGCATGGCAGATCAGTGCAACAAATATTTATATTGTCAACTGGAAACTACAAGAGGATACTCTCCAATCGATTGAAAGAATTCTACTAAAGAGTATTTCATTAAGCGCTTCCTATCTTAAATTTAAATAACACAAAGTGAGATATCATCGAAATTTTATATTCGTTTGAAAGGCCTATCGATGCCATTATGCATGGAATATAACATCGTTCAAATTTCGCCGCGGCAATTTTCCATGACTCTGGCATATAAATCAGTCAGAATTTGACCGATGGCATGGGTTATGTTGGCTTCGAGGGCCGCTGTAGTTTGTGGCTTATTTGCATAGACCTGCGACTAGAAAACCCCACAACAAAAAGTCTAACGGGGTCAAATCGCACGATCTCGGTGGCAAGTTCACATCACCTCCACGTGAGATGACTAAGCCGAATCGCTCGTGCAGGATTTCTAATGTAACGTAGCGCCGTCCTGTCAAAACCACATATCGTTGGTGTACGAGTATCATCCAATTCAGGCCAAAAGGAGTTGGTAATCATCGACCTATAGCGATCGCCGTTGATGGTGATGGCATGGCCAACGTCGTTCTTAAAGAAATATGGACCGATGATGCCGTCAGCCGAAAATACACACAAAACAGTGACCTTTTCCGGATGCATTGGACGCTCTTGGATCTCATCTGGATTAGTATCGTCCTAAATTCGACAATTTTGTTTGTGGACGTACACCATCATCCAGAAATGGGCCTCACCACTGAAGATGATTTTTCGATGAAAATTAGGGTCAGTTTCCAACTGCTCCAGAGCCCATTCAGCGAACACACGTCGTTGTCTATGGTCGTTTAGCTTCAGCTCCTAGGTCAGTTGAATTTTGAACGGGTGCAGGCCCAAGTCACAACGCAAAATTCGCCAAGTTGTGGTGAGCGATATAAAATCGACTGCTTCGGAATTTCCTGCACACTCTCACAGACAGCGGCGATGTTTTCGGCAGGGTGTTGGTTTATCGTTCACTGAACCAGTGGACTCAAATTTCTCCGCCACACTGCGAATAGTCCTCTCCGTAGGACGATTATGACGACCGTAAAATGGGCGAAGTGCGCGGAACCTTGCCCGAACAGACTATCCATTTTGATAAAACTATTCTATCATTTGCACGTGTTGTTGAACGCTATGCCCGTCCGTGATTATTTGGCAAAACAGAATGAATAAATGACAGCCAATTTGACAGATGTAGTTTCAACAATATAGCCGCTATCAACTGTTTAAGTTGGGAAGTTCGTATTGGAAGATCCTGTACTATTAAGCAAAATAGCGATTGACAATGTCATGTTAAAATATTTGACATATTGACTTACTGCAAATATGATAGGAACCCACCAGAAACCATATCTGCTGTGCAAAGATCTTGCACTTGGATACTCACTCGGGAAAAACCCGTAGAGTTCTCAAATACATCTGTAGTATAATGTGTATGAATAGATCGGTAAACAGGATATCCAAATCCTGACTGCAGGGAAAGTTTCACAAACTAAGCGTAGAATACAAAGTGTTCTATAAAGCGTACTACCGTCTTGCCAACCAATAGACCCTAGCTGACTCTACGATTTCACATTGTTTTATTTCAAAGTATCCGTCAAACCCCACTGTAACCTTAAGCTCCTATGTCCTGATGTGAGCTTTATCAATTGATCACCCTTGCCTTTAGGAACAAGAGTTGCAAATAACAAGACTCCCAAATATTATATAACCCCATAGAAGCAAGTCTCACGTAATACCATAAGCTTGATTACTGTCATATTTACGTCACCGTGCGAACTTAAACTGAATTTCAATCGCAAAGCGTCTCCAGTAACCTCGGTCCTTATCGAATTGCTTCTGCGCAATCCAAATAAGTGAGCGTCATCTGAATCGATGTCTATGCGAAGGGTCGACGTATTGGAACGTTAGTGTCCATCTTAAGAGAGGACGTTCTCTATAATTTTTTTGGCGGAGATGCCAACTCCAGATATAGCCCTATATGCTAAGTGGTGCAAAAGTGATCACCCTATCGGAAGGTGCTATAATTTTTGCAAATGGTGGCAAATGTCAATTCTACTTTGACATTTGTGAAGTAAACAGCCACAAAATACACGTCAACAAGACATGAATCGCTATACTCTTAAAGAACGCGGAATAATTGTTGCGAGTTTTTTGCGGAATAATTCGTCGGTGGTGCTGGCGCAAATTTTTCGGTCATCCGACACCAACTGGGTAAACACTACGACGACGACGGTTATGGGACAACACGAGATGCTGCCAGGTATGGACGTTCTGCTGAGAATATCACAGCTGTGGTTGTAGATGTCGTAGAGGACCCTGGAGTATCGACTCGACGACGTGCTACGCAATTGGGCATCAATCGGCGGTCTTTACAAAGAATTTTGGTGAATGACTGTAAGATGTTCCCTTACAAAGTGCAGATAGTGCATCAGCTGTGAGTTGTTGACCGCCAAGCGCATGTAACCTACGCTCAAGCCATCCTGAATCTCGACCACGAGGGAGATGATGATGATGATGATGATTTCATCAAAAATCATCATGAGCGACGAGGCCCATTCTCATCTTCTGGGGCACCGAAAATCCGCGTTTCACCCACGAAGAGCCATTACACCCGCTCAAAGTTACTGCATGGTGTGCTGTTTACGCTGGAGGCGTCATCGGGCCTTATTTTTTCGAAAATGCCGAGGACCAAATGACTACTGTGGACGACGAGCACTACAGAGCCATGTTCAAAGACTTTCTTCTTCCCCAATTGGATGAATTGGGACTGGAGAACATGTGGTTCCAATGGGATGGAGCAACGGCGCATTCTGTACGAGCCACAACCGAAATTTTTAGGTCTGTATATTCGGTGCATGAGAGCCAGTCAAATTTTAAATAATTTCAGAAGTTCAGAGAGTATGGTAATGCGTTGTACGCCATATATTGAAGACGGTATGTCTTTTTGTGGATAGAAAAAACGATACCTAGGATCTATTCGTCATATGCATAGTTTTGTCCGTATGACGGATGACTTTTTATCAAATCATCTTCTGCTGATATAGAAACCAGCAACTAGGCACGGAGGTCGTACAGTCAGGCAGATATTCATTGCCCAAGTTGAATGGTTTGTACTCCCTGACAGCGGAGCTTAGGTAGTTTCTGTTACCTAACGGTTTGTTTTGTCCATACTCTCAGCGTCGTACCTTGTGATCCTTCTTTCGTCCGGTTCGTCTTTCCGATTTTCTGTAAAATTAGTCGTATCGCCGTCTATTGGGTAAGAAGTTCCATTGAATTGGAGGTGCGGTCCAATAAGATTGAAAGATTATTCATTTGAAAAACCAGTTGCTAAGTATTCCTATATCAAGAAGCGGGTGGTATAACATGGTAATACGAGGGTAGATCAAAGGACCATCTTCATTGCGATCAGATTACCCTATTGCTGCCTTTGGAATAATCAGGTAACCTTGTTTAAAGTGGTTTGGGCAATGTACATATTTAAGTGGCTAGGACTAATAACGCCCCCATGCCGCCTTCCAATTATTAGCTTTTATGGCCTTATTGGATTTCTTCCTAGGCATTTTGTGAAGTTTTTCTGGCTTTTTGTTCCACGATGGTATGATGGGGATTTTAACTTCGATGAGGATACAATCTCTTCGGTCAGGTTAGTGATTCCCTCATGCAGTTTCTCTATTGTATTTAAGGCTAGTGTTGTGGCGTTGAGTTTCTTTGAAATGATCTGAGTATACCGACGCCTTAATACGAAGAGAGTGTATTTGTGGTCTGACATGGAGTCAACACCGTAAATAACCCCTGTTGATACAGAGCCCCATGTTGGTAATAGAATCGCAAACCTACTGTTAAGCTCTGCAGTTGTTTCTTTAGCAGGTTGGAGATTAACCTTTGACACCTCAGTTTATCAGTGCCTGTTGGTGTCCATTTGTTTGACGAGTTCGTCAGCACTCGTGTTCGCAGTCTTCAGCCTAAGGGTAATCTGACCACAGCGGCGGTTGACTCTGCCCTTCGTCTCTTCTAGCTTAGCCGAAGAATTTTGGTCTATGGCTAGGACCAACTCAAGATTGAGTTGGTTGAAAAACGAGGACTGCCTTCATTACCCTGTCGAATTTCGTAGGGTGTTTTTTTTGAGGTTCAGACTTTTTTGTTTAAATGAAGTACAATGGTAATAATTTAATGCCAATTTATTAAATTCATTTGGAAGATTTATTTATTCTATATGTATTCGTATATCCGCCACGACTGCCTCGTACAAAACGCAATCTAAAGGTCCAATTTTCTACCACTTTTCCGAGCAATTGGAGACATTAACGGCGTATTGCCTGGACAATGTTCTGCTTCAAAGCGTATTTTCCCCGAAGCCAGAAGGACATCCTCATCTACTTTAAGTTGAGTAAATGATTCATTGTCATAGAGTTTAGAACATCTCCTGCGTTGCTTAAGGTAGGTCTCATTTGCTATCTTAGGTCAAAGAAACTGGCTGTTGCTATTCTTCATTTGATTTCTGATCCTATTCAAACGTAACAGCAAAGATAATGCCAATTTGTCTGGTAACACTTTAAGGCATTCGATAAGACATATCAACATCATTGGGTTCATATGATTTCAGGTGAATAAGATACTGATTGCTTCTCACTGGCCATATTATCACCTGCTTTGAAGCGGATTGGAGTGTTTTCCTTAACACACCAGGCTATGCTCTAGATGTTGCGATGAATCTCCTAGCCCTTGATTTTATTTAGAGAGCCGATTCAGTTTCAATCGTTTGAAAATTACGCCTGATATTAAAACTGGCTTTGTCCAAAATCTTTGACAGGAGAAGAATTCATTTAAACCTTCGTGGATGACTCCGAAACCGATCAAGATATCGTTGCGGTGGCAGAGTTGTGGAAGATGATAACACTGAACTTAATTCTCGTTATTTAGACCTGAGTCTACCTTTCAAGTGAAGCCATACGTATTTCTAGCGCCAGTTTCATAGTTGTGAAAAAAAGGTCTAAGACGACAGGCAAGGTATACGCAAAGGGTTTATCACGATTTTAACTACTTTCGAACTTTTGTAGGAGTTCGTGTCTTCTGTGAATGCATTTGAGATCAGGACTTCAAAGTATCTTGTCAGGGTCCCAGGTTACATTGGGAATTTGCACAAATAAGCACTTCATCAGACCTAAACTTCGTAAGGACTACGTGCATTTTTGGTTAAGACTCCCATTTTCGGGAGCAAATTGTAAGTGGCATGCAATTCCGTGTTATAAGGAATCCAAACAAAAGCTCTATCCATTTTCTCGTCAGGGTAATTTTTGCTATGTTCCTACAGCAAGGACTGCAGTCTAATGATGGGAAGAGACGACAGCACCTCCTCTCATATTTCTTGTGAGTGTTCGGCTTAGCCTCAACATGGGTGCAGGTGCTATGCGCCAGTGTGTTGTACACTGAATTGGCCACACATCTTCCCATGAGAGACTGAGAAATGTAATTCAAAACAAAATAAAGGAATCGCACTGCACTAGATTTTTGTCTAAGTATTGTGTCCGTACTTTATTCCTGAAGCATCTCTCAACATCTTGGCATGCACGCATCATCTGAGATGATGACAAGTTGCCCTGTTTAATTGAAATCGTAGATTCAAGATTGCATTAGTTGGGGTAGAACTCTTTGAAAAATCCAGGGAGACGGGATCAGGGCGGTTCTTTCTGGTCTCCTGTAGTTACTGTTTAGTTGTATACGGGCATGGGTCCATCTGGTCTAAGTCAATTGGGCTCGTTCGGAGGCTTTGGATATCCAGAATACTGGGAGCACCAGATATCTCTAGGTTCTTCGTAAATGAAGAAACCCTCGCGAAGTTAATTAGACTAACTCCAGCGCTTTCAATACAGATGGGATGTCTCGCGGCGTAATTTTTTTCAGCCGCGTTGTTATTATTCAGGAACTTTTTGCTCGATTGTGTAGCTCTAACCCCCTCCAAGGATAAAGTTTTTACTGTTAGGAGCCTGAAAGAGATCTCATTGTATTAAACCCTTATGGTGGCAATTTTCTCATGGATTCTCATAGAGGGGTAACTTTATCTAGGCTTCGCTAACCAGATGCGCATATTTTCTATGATTTCCGTCATATGAGCACTTTATCGGCTAGAAGGTGGTTTATGTTGATTGATCTTACTGATCAAGTTAAACAAAAATATTCAACGGAGAGACTACCCACTGAAAACAGTCGAGGAAATCGCAGCCAAAATCAAGGGCAGGACATTTTTCACAAAAGCAGACTGTGAGAAAGGATTCTGGTACGTCGAAATATTTAACGTTTCCAACACCTTGGGGTCGATATCGAAACTTGTCATTTGGTATATCATCGGCCCCTGAAATTTCCGCCGAAGTGATGGCCCGCAGTCTAGATGGAAGAGACAAAGTGGATGGGCGACATACTCATGCACGGTTGAAGGAAGAAGTACAAGAAATCATTAAAACAGTAATCGAACGCTTAACCAAAATGGGATTCACTGCTCGGTCAGATTTTTGCAGGAGATGGTTACAAAGTCGATAATGAAGAAATAGAAGCCATCTACAGATTGAAGCCACCAACTAGTGTAAAAAAGCTTCAGAGTATACTAGGTATGGTAACTTACCTCGGAAAGTTTGTAAGCAGTTTGTCAGAACTTACCGACCAGCTACGACGATTACTGCGCAACGAAATTGCTTGCTGCTGGAACACCGAACACCCAGCAGCATAATCAAGTTGCCTGTTGACTCAAGCAGCAAATCAGTAGGTGCATGCCTAATGCAAATTGGTAGGACTCTAGCCTACGTCGCCTGAGCATCCATCCACTCAGTGCCAACAAAACCAACTACAAATCGTCAAGGAAGCTATGGTCACTAGATTTGGTTGCACTAAATTAGACGACTACATATGTACGTCTACAAGGAGCTGGTGATGGAAGAGGACCATAAGCCCCTCGAACCTGTCCTCAGAAATCGATCCCAAAAGACGGCTCTTCGACTGCAGCGTATTTTGTTCGATGTCTTAGTATACTCAACTGAAGTCAGCTACGTTAAATGTAAAAATGTCCCAACCCTTAGCCGAGACTACGCAACTGAAGAAGAGGATACCAATGAAGAATGTGCAATGAATACCATACTGGCGATAAAGCACAACTTAAGAGACCGATTGTTAAAGGAAACGATGAATGATGCGGAATTCCAACTTTTGAAAGCCGCTATTATGCGCGGATATCCAGGCAATGATGAAAATTTGTCAAAAACTAGTACAAAAATATGCGTCCTTCAAACAAGAAAGGAATGATCATAAGATCACAGTGCCGAAAATTCAAGTACAAAATATGATATGCGAAACGCCTTTCGGCAGCGCAGGGATAACAAAATACATTTTAACGCGTTGTATTGGTTTGGTCAAGCTAGGAATGTCAAAAATTTTGTAGAACGGTACGCAGTGTGTCAACAAATACAACGGTTGAATCAGCGGGAGCCGATGATAATGCCCCAAGTACTAGAATATTCCTTCCAATTAGTGTTCACAGATATTGTCAAGTTCCGGGGAAACGATTTCTTACTGACAGCAGACCACTATTTAGGACTCATGGATTTCTGAAAGATTAGCTCATTACCATCGGCGGAGGTAGTCCTGCTGCAACGGGTATGGATTTCGGTTCATGGAATACCTGAAACATAGGAATCAAATGGCGGCTCGCAGTACTTTTCAGACTTTTGCTAAAGACTGGGGATTCGTACATCGAATATCATCACCACCCTACCCGAGGTCCAACAGATTCGCTGAGAAAAATGTGCAAACGACAAAAAGCGTTCTTAAAAGGTGCTCTCGAGACAATGTCGATTCACATTTGGCTATGTTGATGCACGTAACACACCCTGTAACACCGTTTAGAAATTTGAAATAAAGAACGAAAACCACAGCACCTCACAGCGTCTAGGCACTAAAACCAGAAGCCGTTAAGGGAGTTCCTGAAGAATTCACAGAACTCTGTCTCAGCCAAAAGCATTATCTAGACAGAGTAGCAGGAATTATGCCACCGCTTACTGTTGGAGACCTGGTGAGCCTGAAGTTGGCACATCGTGAACGGAAGGGTGCTACTTTTGGTTGAAAGAACGGAATACGGAATATCCGCGATCGGTTGTCGTAAAAACGAACGACGAACGACATTTCATATACACAAAACAAAAGCCATGATTCATTCACCAGTGACTGTAACTGAAGGGCCAAACGTACAAACCTCGAAAGACACTGTTGAAACTGCTCTGAGAAACTGCGACAACATCAGCTCGCTTGCTATATCGCCTTCGAAGCGACCACCGATTCAAAAAGATGCTTTTACTGTTTTACCATCACCCACGTCAGCGAAGAAGAGTAGCTATGGACGAATACAACCAAAACCGGTCGTGCGCTTTGGTACATTTAAATAATCTTTCAGAGCTCTTATCGTCGTGCACATTAGGGCCTTGGTAACTAGTGACTTGCTACTATTCCAACCAACATTCTCTTATATCATTTGCATTACTTACTAATTTGAACTATTTATAAATTTAATACGATTTCATTTGAATAACCTCCTGATTTGAATTGTTTATGAATTTAATTTTAATTTTGTATACGTGAAGGTACCTCATTGAGATGGATTTGAACCAATCTGCTTCGAACTGATCTGGCAATGTTAACGTTAAATGGATAAAAATATCAAAACCTCGGTCTAAAGGTGTTTTCTTATATTAAATTGTTATTAAACACATATTATTGTTATTGGAATATTATTTATATTTTTAGTTTAGAGAAGAGGATGTCACGTATACACAGATATGCCTTCGTACATATATCATTTCATACTAAGCATTATGTTAATAAGGAGTCAGCGATTAGCTGAGTGTCAAATGAGACAGATGTCTTTCAATTAAACTCGTGATCGTTACAGAGATGATTCAGGATTTCGATGAATGGATTTTTACGAAGACGACAGAGAGGAGAAGTAAAGAAAACTTGTTTCATTATTACGGCTACGTCTAGAGAGTTCTTTTTTTTGTGAGGTCCATTCGTCAGCCAGCATATGACGTACGAATATCCAACCAAAACTAAAAATGAGTTAATTCAGTTCTACTTCATTTTTTGGCTAATTTAAAAGCACCTGCAGGCATATCTAGAGGTCAGCATCCAGAATTGGCGTGAGATTGTCCGTCTGTCCAAATCCATTCTGCTGCTACTTATTTACTTACTTAAGGTGGCGCAATAGTTCGGGGTGGACTTGGGCCTCAGCCAACTCGATCTTTAGCTAGTTTCCTCCAGTTTGACATGCTGAGTTCATTGAGGTCGACTTGCGTGCGCCGCCTGAGTCGCAGTCTTCCTCATCTGCGTTGTTTCTCGGATTCAAAGATTATTCGTATTTATGTTCATTCGCCCTACATGACCAAGCCACCTCAGTCATTGGACCTTCGCTCTTCTGGCTAAGTCGATGTCGCTGTACAGTTCGTCGTTGTATCTCCTTTTTCACTCACCGTCTATGCCGTTCCGAAGAATTTTAATCTCAAAGCAGCCTAGAGCACTCCCATCCATTGATAAAGTCGATGCCTCCGCGCCCTAGTACATAACTGGGATTATTAGGGTCACCTATAAAGGGTTACTTTTCTTTTTCGAAAGAGGGTTTTGCTAGTCAATTGCCTTCTTAGTTCAAAGAATCGGCGATTGACCAGAATTATTGTTCGTACATCTGTCGTGGGTGGCAATCTGTCCGAGATGTCGGTGTTGCGTGTCCTTTCTGTTTGACAACCCATCTCCGCCGCTTCCGTCTCAATATTCGCGAAAGCGCCAGAGACATCACGCTGCTTTCTTCTGATTATTTCAATATCATCGGCATATGCGAGTAACTGGGCGCACCTCTTGCGTTGGCGTATGAGTTTTGCACTACTCTTTCAAGAATTTTTTTTCTTTTTAGAATTTGCGCGCGCTCAAGGATTAAGTACCCTTAAAATGTTTGCACATAGCGCGGGCGAAGGAAAATCAGGGAGGATGGAAAGAGCGGTACCGCTGAACTTTGGTTTTAAATGTTTGAAGGTTATAATGACTAGGAAATAAAGAGCTAGTCAGGGCATTCCATAAGCGAGTTGTACGGCTTAGGAACGAATCACGATATCTTAGAGTACGTCCGAAATTGGGCTTCATAGCGAGACGGGTGTTACGGTTAAAAGTTTGAAGGGGCGGAATGCTACTGGCGATTTCTATGGAGCACTGATGGTGGAAATAGCGATAAAACAGAGTGAGACAAAGACATTACGTCGGTGTTCGAGAGTGTCAATTGATTGACTGATATTAGTATCATCTATGAGTCTTATCGAACGGTTTTGAATCCTATCTAGCAGGTGCAGAGATGTTTTGGGAGCACCTGACCAGATGTGGGTATTGTACTCCAATTTTGGGCGGATGAATGCCTTATATATTGAGGCCAGTTCAGAGAGGGTAAAGTATTTCTTACATCACTAGAGGAAACCTAGAAATTTCACAGCATTTTTGACGACACCGAATATGTGGTCATTCCAACGTAAGTTGTCATTGACACACGTACCGAGAATGGAAAGTTTATCGGTTTCGACGATGCAAGTGCAATCCATGGATAATGGCTGGGTGTTTAAATTTCGCTTTAACAACAGCAGACAGCATTGTGTTTTGGAAGCATTAAATTCTACTCTGTTAGTGGTTCCCGAAATAGTTGTCCTGCCAATATCAGAATTTAATGAGCTTCACATACGCAACCGTTCCCGTTCTACAGCCGAAGAGCAAAGGCGTGAGTCCGGGAACGAATATGAAAGATTAGAAGTAGCAGAAAAGAGATCGTTGATGAAAATTAAAAAGAGTGTCGGAGACAGAACGGAGCCCTGGGGCATACCAGCATTTGTTTTGTGAATATCAAACTCTGTCAAATGCCTTAGAAATGTTAGAGAGATTGCATGACAGCGCATCGCCTTGTCTACATCCTTTTTTGCCATCAAAGATCTCGGTGAGTTTTTGATGGAGCACCGTGCATTCTCCATCGATATTATGTTAAAGCGGACGAGTTTTGCAGAATACCAAAATTAAGCATTGCTCAGTATCGCTCGTCTTTATAGATTCAGTCATAAGCGGACTGAAAATCGAGCAATAGGTGATGTGTATTGATTTGGAGCTCACGGATTTTTCCAAGATCTGCCGTAGTGTGAATATTTGGTCTATGGTAGACTTCCCTTAAAGCTACACTGATGTGTATCAATCAGGTTGTTGACGAACGGCATACTTTCGTCAGACCATTTTCTACAGATGAGCTCGTGTATGATCCCTACCATGTTATCGTCTGCCGCTTTGAAGAGCTCGACAGTCAGGCCGGGTGCTTCAGGATATTTGTTGTACTTAAGCTTAGATATGGCTGTCTTCACTTCATGCATCTCGGTTAGGCGGAATTTTTTATCTACATCCTGCAGGTTGAAAGGTTCATTCTGTCTGACAGCGCTATTTGCTTCGTCATCGCCGTTATACAGTCTACAGAAATGCTATTGCGAAAATCTCTGCATGGACTGTGACTCGTAGTAGTACGTTCCCTTGTTCCTCCCTATAAGCTTCGCTTCGGGATTTGCGTCCGTGGCGTGGCATATTTTGATAAGACTTCCGAATTTTATTCTTGCAGTAGCATCTCTCAACTTCCTCGACGGCACACTTATCATGATCAGTCTCTTTCCTTCTGAGAAGCTAGTGTTCGTCTCTCCTCTTCTATTCCTATAGTTCGTGAGCAGCTCTAGCCCTTCTATGCAGCACCGCTTTGTATGTTTCTTGCTTAGTAGCATGTTTAAGTTTAGTTGTGGTGGTTGAGTGAAATACATCACATCAGAGGCGGCATTTCTGATGTTTTTTGGCCACTGGTCTTCAATACTTGATGATGACAGCAAAGAACCTCTTCGCAGATTAAGGGTGACTTGAAAGGAAAAGGATTTGGTGATCCCTTCCTCACAGTATTAGCCTGTCTTTGCGATGTTTGGGATATCCGCGACCGTACCTTGGATACAACGAGATAATAGTTCAAGTCGATGTTGGCGCCTCGGAATGCTCGGACGTACATAACACTGGACGAGTGTCTTGCGTTGATCGCAATGTGGTCAATCTGGATGACAGTTGATTGATCAGAAGATCTTCGCGTGCTAGCTACGACAAAGTTTCGCGCCGCAAAGTCGATTAGCCTGACTCCGATATAGGCAGGCTATACTTTCCAACTGCCAAAGGTGCGCTCCCTTTCTTACTTTGTATTAAAATTACCGAGAACAATTTTGATGTCATAGCTAGGGCACTGCTCGTAAGTTTGTTCAAGAGCTCGTAGAAGCTATGTTTGGTGTGATCATCTTTCTCCTCTATGAGGGCGTGTGCGCATGTAGGCCTAATTTTGGCAAATTTTGCCTTAATACGGATTCCGAAGAGGCACTCGTTAACATGACTAAGTCTGCTTCTAACAAAGAACCCGGAACCAAAAAGGCGCTGCTTTTGCTGACGATAGCAATCGATGTAGCAGATGTCGCAGTTTGTCATCCTATTTTTGCCCGGCCCATCCCATCGCATTTCTGGGATGGTGATAACATTTGCTTTGTAGCTGTCCTGAGCCTCCGCTAGTTGTTCGCACATGACCCATTAAGTGATCTAACATTTCAGGTACAGATCCGAAGTTCGTTTGCAGGGGTTGTGAACAGGAGATTCGTGCGTATTCGAGGTTTGATGGCTTCCAAGGCCGGCTACATAGAGATCCATGAAGCCAAGTCAAAGAGTCGGATATGCAAATGTTGTGGCAAACGCCAAAAGACCTTTCTAGTAAGGAAAGCAGCAACGACTTAAGGAGGATTTTCCGTGTAATTCTCAGAAAAGTATTTAAGGTGGCCATTATAATCAAATACCAAACCCGTCACCAAAAGCACATGCCGCCGAAAACGCATCGATTTGGAGAAATCATTTAAACAATAGAGCTGCCATACTTATTGCCAAACAAAGACCTCTCACATGCTACTCGTAATTCGGAAACCGAACTCATTTATACAGCTCAGCGATTAAATTCCGTTCAGATTCTCAATGTCAAAGTGATAAGATTGCCCAATATAACCTATAAGCCCTACATCTGACGCCACAACACTGCTGATTGATTCCAATGAATGGAGTAACTAAACAACCAGTAGCAACCGACAATCAACTACCTTTACCAGCGGCCCATCCAAGCACACAAAGTCGAGAAATAAAAAAAAAATAGAAAAATAAAAATTAATTCCTCATTTAACTTAACAAAACCATTAGCTTCAAAGAAGAAGAAGAAGTGCACCACTTTTATCACCAAATCTAACCCACCAATCTTCATCCAAAGGCATCTTCAACATGACCATTGGTCAATTCGAAAACAACTCTTCCCTGATTAATCTACATAATCGCGTGTAAATTTGAATACCTCAAGCCCACAGACCCATTGGCTTGATGGATTGATTAAAACCAACAACATTCAACTATTCAACTGCTGCACCAACAACAAAATAACAGTTTTCCAACTTGATAGCCCTGTCAATTATATTTAGTGCTGATTTTTAATTTTTCTCTTTTTTGTTTTACTGCCATCGATTGATAATGATATGCGGCAGAGGGCTCCATTTCAATCTCATGGCGTGCTTGAAGCCCATGAAGAAATCTTCCAGCTATCTAAAATGTAGAAGATGGAGAAAAAAAAAACATTTGTTGTTTTTTTTTTTTAACTGTTAATTAACAAACGATAGGCCCCATGGAAATTTATTACCAACGCGCAACACCAAATCTGTTTTTTTTTTTTTTTTTTTTTTTTTGTTAAACTCATACCCAAACCCAAGCTATAAAAGTGTCCAAAAATATTCAAAAGGTGTACACGCGTATTGTTTGGAATCTCTTTCCAAAATGCATCTCTTGGATTGGATTCCTCAACCACTTCCATTGCTTATTTATTGATACCGAGACCTGTGATGGAGAGACCGAAACGAAGAAGATCGAGACCACGCAACGTTAGTCAGCCAGTATCATCTAATCAAAGTGCTTCGGGACTTTTTAACACCAAAAATGCATCAATTTTATGACCTCAATCGGTCTTGGGCCATATTACAGAGAGATGGTACAAGCAAGAGGTACGAGAGAGTACGAGTATACTACGTTTGGGTGTATCTACCTACGGGATGATGATGACGGTGTGCATCTCGCGACCACTTGGAAGATGAAGAAATCCTTTTCTCACACTAAATGTATCTAACACAAGCACAGATTCAATGTCCATCATCAGTTGGGAATTGATGTTTTCTTTTCGGTGGTGGTAGTCCACGGCTGTTTAAAAAAAACAAAAAAAAAATCCTTATCCGAGGGATACCCTTTTATATTTATTTTTCCAACACAGATACGAGTCCATTCTTTACTTTACCATCACCGTCATCATCATCATCATCATGATCATCATCGTGGCCATAGTATTCAAGGTAGCCATCGGTGTTTTCTTCAAATGGACACCGGTGATAAAAAGAGCACTTTCAAAGGACAAATGTTATTTGTGAGGAAGGGTTCCATGACGACCATAAGTAAAACGAAGACCAAATAAATATCCTTCTTCGGACAAGGGTAAATAGCATTGTGTATACCTTTGTACCCTCTTCGCTACCCTATCTAAGTATCCTTCCTTGTGCATTGTTTTCCCTCTTACGTGTGTACCATCGGACATCAGCACCACCAGCGATTAAGTAAAAAGATGTACCACGACCATAAGAAACCGAATCCAAGATTGTAGAACCCTTCGCGATCCAATCGGACAGGTAAAAGAGTTGGAAAACAAATTAAGTCTCTTCTTTATCCTTGAGCAGATACCTTTACAGCACACACAGATACACCTTTCGTGTGTGTATTTAATTTTTATATTGGAAAGGGGTACATATCCCTATTATGACCGCATTAAATTGGACAGCGGAATAGGCGAGATGTCCAACCTCGCAGCACAATAGATACGAACAATAGAATGGTCTTCTAACGTTCACTCTTTGAATAGATTCGAGGACAATAGAGGCGCAATATACGAATACGTACTCCGATACGAACACGCATAAGTACGAGTAGTCAAATATACGCGCTGGAACAAACAGGGGTGTTCCTCTTGTATCTTAAGTCCGTCTTCCACAAAAAAAAAAAAAAAAACTGTTCTTCTTCAAATTTAAATATTCTCGGAGACTCGAAGACATTGGGCAATGTTGAGGATAAGATTGGACGAAATTTCAAAATTGCCCGCAGGATAGTAGTGGTCTGTGTCTGTAGGGCCCCTGCAAACCTTTGACGAATAGATTTTCTGTCTTAACGATTGAATTTTAACGGTCGAAATGATTCACATTCGGATTTGTATTTACTACAGAACTACTCGTAGATGCAGATGCAAAATAATGTATTGAAGATGCATCTTCTTCGCTGATGGTTTTTAATTTTTTTTTTCTCACGCCCAAAAGAGTTTCGCTTCGATTGAGAAAGCATCTTTTACAACTCAGCTGGCCATGCGGTGGTTTCACCACATGAAGCGATGAAAAATTTGAATAATTGAACGAATGGATTGGGTAAAAAATACAAAAAAAAAAAAAGAAAAGAAGAAAAAAAAATCAGAAATGAAATCTGGCTTAGCATACGCCTACTTGGAAAGATTTGACGCACTTTGCGGTTTTGAATTTGATTTTAGTTTCGGTTTCAGCTTTTGATTTGCTTTTTCAACACTTAAGATGTCCACTTATGTATCTACAAATGTTGATCACTTACAGAATTTGGTGGGGTTTTTGAATTAATGACTATATTCGATTGAGGTGCTTTTGATTAGAGTGATTTTGGAAGCTTCTGCATAATAATTATATGCATGATGAATGAAACATGATACGAGAGCATCCCGTAGGCTGTTTAATAAGCCTAAGTAAGATCGTGCGCATAGTTGATGAAGATGAAGATACTCGTACAATGTTGTTGGTTTGTTCACGACTTTGTCACGGTAGATTCGGTGGAAGAAATTCCATGGGAATGGCGATAGCTTATCGAGGAATGGGCATTCTAGTGAATGGGATTAGCATTTTAGTTGGTAGATTATGGGGTTTACGACAGCGATGACATTGTTTTCTTCTGAGATATAAAATAACATATTTCGGCACTTAAAAATATCGAAGTGGAGACATGCGCTTGGAAAGTGGGAGCCCGTAGAGAATGCTAGTGTGAATCGTTATAACCGACGCAAACGATGACACCGCCCAGAAGTATCCAACCAGCAACAATTAAGTAACATACAAAGTCTTGTTGTGTACATTTTTGCCTTTAGATAGTTCCCTGCTGCTATTCACGCAGCTTTTTATTTAATCTTTCAGTAAAGTGTTCAATATTCTCCCTTTTTTTCTTTGTAAAGAACTTAACACTTATGTAAGTGGGTATGACTCCACTTGAAGTGCCTGAGTATGTGATAATTTTTTAGGAAAATGGCACAGAGAGAGAAAAGTTCAGGAAGGAGCCTGCCAACAATCAGCTGCTGTGACTTTTCAGCCATCATATTGCAAAGAGTTGCTAGAAAAAATTGCAGAGGACAACAAGTGCTGGTACTAGAACAGTATTTTGTGGTAGTCACTCTAAAAATACAAACTGGATCAGCTCATAAGCTCTGCTCTGCTCTGCTCTCTGTGTATGTCTTGCTTTCCTTTTGTGTGTTCTAGGACCACCATGATGCTTTTGCCGTTGTTTATGGTTTCTTTCTAACTTCTTCGTATTTGACATGATTTCTTCAAAAAGGTTCCGAGACTGGGTTTCTTTCATCTTGGGTAAGTGGATTCCATAGCATTGCGTTCTTACTAAGAGAATAGTCGCGTTTTCTAAGGTGTGGCTGTTCCATAGCCACTTTCGTCGTTGAGACTTAAAGTTATCTGGTAGAGCAGTTCAGATAAGATACCATCGAACCAGAAACGACACCTACCAACGAACTCTTGCAACTTTCTAGTGGCTGCACCCATATAGCAGAAAGTATTCCACTACAGAGTGGAACAATCGGAACTTTTAAGTTTATTGCATTGTTTCTCAATTTTTGAAGAACATTGCAAACGTTTACTTCGTATTGCCATATAACTGACAATATCATGTTCCATTCTGACGTCAGATGAGACCTAACTTTGAAGACACTGAAAGATCTCTCTACTAATTGCATTGATTTTTCAGCAGTGTGGACTTGAACTGGTGGCATGGTTTCGTTGCTAATTATTTTCGCCTTTGACATGGTGAATGTCAGCTTAACGACATCCCTTCTAACTTGATGTCAGTTTTTAAGGATCGATAATTCTATAAGAGAGAAACCACAACCAGTCAGGATGGTCCAGATATTTAAAGTCAGCTGTTGGAATCCATCGAATTCTCCTGTTTCCCATTGTCAGGGTAACACGGGTCAAATCGCTAATTATCTTTTCTTACTACACTTTGGATCTTGAATTCCTGATATAGCCTTCCTCAATATAAAACGTGACGCTTTGACCCATCATAAATAGCCTTGGGGATCGAAGTACTATTAAGACATGACCTACATTGCGTTGATTTGATCGACATGGAAGTATCCATCGCGGAATCTTAGTTGTTCTTTGACAGGCTTAAGGACTCCAAAATTTTTCAGCAACTCAGGGCACATACTCGTATTTTGCAAGAGTTGGAAACGATTAGAATCTGGTACCAGAACCGTCCGAAACCGCCGAAATACAGAGACAAATATTTTTAGCACTCGCTTGGTAAGACATTGTCAGAAGACGTAAATGAAGGTATGACAAGTGATACCTTTTACTCATAAGTCAGAACTTCTGGGAACTGATTGTAGAGAGAAGGATACTAAGAGCTAGTATGCAGCTGTAGAGAAGAAAAGCTAGTACCATGTGACCGATTAAAGATGAAAAAAGTACATGCCACATTGTGAACTGGAAATTCCAGAAGCATGGACTGAAAACAGAAGAAGCAGCATTAACAGGTTGAACCATAAGTATTGCGCAATTTTTTGTAATTAATTTGCACTAAATGCAAAAATCTGGTCATCTACCTAAGCAATTTACTTCACTAGACAACACTTCTGCCCACCCTTTAGGCAACTTTTTAACGCCGTCACTAAAAAAATTTTTTGGGTTTGGTGAAAGAAACAGCCCAAGAGTCTCTTCGCTCACCCTCAGATCTAAATTTTTTTTCCACCAAGGAAGTTCTGAAGACTTCAATAAGTGGAAATAAAGTGCTAAATCTGGAGAATAAGGCGGATGCGCCATTTTTTCCTAACCAAACTTCTCTGACTATGTGCAGGTGGTCCTAGCTGTATGATGGAGGGCATTATCCCTCAATTTAGTGAATAATTTCAAATATTTAGGTGTTACAATTGATTCTAACCTTAATTGGAAAGACCATAGTAAAAATATTAGAAATCATTTGATGCTTATAACACGAAAAATGTATCTCTTAAAGAGATTTTGCTCTAAAAAGATTCTCAAAACAATATATTATGGCCTTGCGGACTCTAAACTACAGTATGGGTTATCTAGTTGGGGTGGTTCCTATGCAAATACTTTTAGACCTCTAATAATTGCTCAAAGGCATCTTATTCGAATAATCTGCAACAAAAATCGTTATACCTATGAGACATCTTTATATTTTTAAAGTACTTAAAGAATTGTTTTAAGCGAAGTGGCAATATTCCCAGCAGAAACTCGCAATTATATAACCTGAGAATAAACAACATGCACCTGGTCACTGTACCCATTGCTCACAAAACTCATTTCTCTAACTTTTATACTGTCGCAGCCCCTAAGTCTTTCAATAAATTACCTCTGTCTATAAACCAAAGTCGTAATTTTAAATCTTTCTTCAAAATGGTGAAAGACTGGCTTAAAGACTGACTTAAATTGTATTGATAACTATTGTTGAAAATTTATTATTAATAGAATATGTATCATTTTCTTGCTATCCTTTTGCTTTCTTCTCTCTCAAACATTGATATACTATATATTATATATTGCTGATTGCCACTCCACAACAGTTTACAGTTTATTATTAGTGGAAATTTTAATTTACAAATGTACCATTCAACACTAACTTCCTAGTTACAGAATGATAGCTATTATTTATTCTTTAAAAATTGTAATTGTTCTTATTTTAAGTTGAAAATTAAAACTGAATAAATAAACTAAATAAACTAAACTAAAACTAACTAAACTGTCCTGATAAAATAGAACAAACCTGGCCGCTTCTGCTCTAGCGATGACTTTAACCTGCATACTTGATGACGGTAGACTTCTGCGGTGATATAGATTACTATTATTTCCTCAACATCCCACCATACAGAGAGTAAAACCTTGAGCGGTATGAAGTCCATCTCTGGGATGTTGTGCTGGTCTGTCTTCTAGGCTAAGGGACGTTTAGAGTTATTCTAAAGAATCCATTTTTCATCTCCGGTAACGATCTGGTTCAAAAACGACTCTTGATTGTGAGGCGACAGAAGTGCAGTGCAAGCTCCGATTTTTTGCTGACGATTATTGTGAGATAGGTAGTGTGGTACCCTATTTTCAACTTTATGACTTTTCTCATATTTGTTAGGTGTCCATCGATGGTCACGTGATTTACGTTGACTGTTGGGTTCTTTTACCGTGAGAGTGGGATTTCTTTCAATGGTGGATTCAGGAGCTCAGCGTCTAGTGCTGATACTATCTTGTGTAATTTTTGGTGTTCGTTACTGTCTTCTGTACAATATCTACAGGCTACAAAAGTATGCAGTGAAGTGATTAATTGAAGATGGGGTAGATATGCGACTTATTAAGCTGATCCTCCCATTTATAGTGTCCAACTTAACCCACATTAGTAATCACTGCACTGCACAACCTCAGCTTTTCCCAAATCCTGGAGAATTGCCCGAGTTGCACCTGTTGCCAAAACAACGAATCCTGTATCCGCAGCAGATTTTAATTTTAGGCCTACAAGCATATTATCCTGTCTATCAAATCTTCGAGAAATTTGTTTGACATACTAGTAGCAAGGGACAATGGTTTTAGATCAAACCACAGCTGTTTCACTGCAATGGTAAACATTTTGGAAGAAACAAAGCAGGATTACGGTAGAGGTTATATCAGGCTTCTTTGCATGCTCGATTTTTCAACGGCCTTTTATAAAGTTAACTATAAAGTCCTATGCTGGAAACTGGAAAACCTGTTCGGCCTTGATGACGGTATAGTGGGGCTAATTAGTAGTTTTCTATCTGCCAGATTCCAGAGAGGCGTGACTCTTGCTCAGCACTTCTGGCAGTAAATCTAGGTCTGCCGCAAGGATCAATTCTTGGCCCCAATGGTTTTCCTTATGTTTGTAAGTACTTCTTTGTTCACCTTTATGTCGATGATGTCCAACTACATTCCGCAAAGGAAATTAAAAATATAGCTGAACTGGCTGGCAACCTTAATGAGGATCTTGCCAATATTCTCTGTCGGTCTGCAACCAGTGGATAGCTTTTGAATCCAAATAAATGTCAGGTTATTCCTATTTCCAATAAAACTTTATCCCTTAGCACCCTACCAGATGTCCTATTCTCTTCCAATAAATTTAAAATTGTTAACACTGTTAATAGTCGGAGTTTTGTCATTAATTGTAAATTGTTAGGAGACGAAAATATTAATTATATTGTAGGACGAATATACGGATGCATTCAGAAACTCTGGGTATCTGCAAGTCTAATACCAGACAAAAATTTGTTAAAACTTTAATTCTGTCCCATATATGTATTGAGGTAGTATACAGTTGTACTGACTCCCTGTCCCAGCGAGAGCATGATGCAGTCAGATACATCATTACTCAAAGTACTGAAAGTGCTTGCCAGGAATGTCTCTCAAACACTACATTGAAGCCAGAAATAAAGTGTTTTTTTTGTTAGATGTTTGGTTTTAAAACTGACAGCACTGTTTCTACAGATTGTCAATTTGACAGTTGAAAGTTGATTTGTGGTTTGTACGTTTTGCCATTTTATGATGAATAGATTAATGCCAGAACTACGTGTGAAAATATGGCACTTATTTTGAAAACCATGGTTTGGCTTGCCAAACTCATCGTGTGCTACGTCCATTTTACGGTCGACATAATCGTCCATCTGAGCAAGTTATTCGGAACTCGATGAATCGTTTTCGCACCACGTATCCTGGGTATTATCCTGCCCTCTAATCACGTATTATCATACGCATGCCCATATATGACAAACAGTGCGAACAGAAGTAGTTATTGCCGTTGTGGAGCGCAGTGTTGAGGAGAATCCGAGTGAGTTGATTCACCATCGCGCACAGCAACTGGAGTTATGCTCATCCGAGTTGTGGAAGATTTTACGGAAAGATCTTGGATTAAAAGCTTGGATCCGGCCTATGCAAGAGTTAAAACCCCGTAACCATTATACGCGTCGTAGGTTCGGTGAATGGGATGAAAACATGATTCAGCTTGATCCTCATTTTCAACGCAATATTTTGTTTTCCGATGAGGCCCACTTTTGGTTAAATGGATATGTAAACAAGCAAAATTGCCGAGTTTGCAGTGGAGAAAACCCAGAAGCCTTTGTCGAGACGCCCTTACAACCGTTAAAACTCACTGTTTGGTGTGCTTTATGGGCTGATGGAATCATCGGCCCATATTTCTTTAAGGACGATACCGGCCAGAATGTTACCGTAAATGGAGAGACCTATAGAAATATGATTTCTGACTTATGCGTTCCTCAGTTGAATGGCATTGACATGACAAAGCTTTGGTTTCAACAACATGCCACATGGCGCCCGACACCATCAATTTATTGCGGGAAACATTTGCATTTGCCTCTACGATGCTATGATCTCACACCTTTAGATTACTTTCTTTGGGGGTATGTGAAGCCACTAGTCTATGCCGATAAACCAGAGACGTTGGACGATTTGGAAGTCAACATTCGTCGTGTTATTGTTGATATACGGCCCCAGCTGCTCGATAAAATTGTCGGAAATTGGACTTCACGATTGCGCTTCATCCAAGCTAGCCATGGCGCGCATATGCCCGATATCATATTTAAGCGCTAATGGCATAAAATTATCTATTAAATAAAGCTAATATCATAGGCATTAACGTTAGCTTCAAGTGTTTTATTTCATATGGAATTTGTATATTTCTGAAAAAACACCCTTTAGCATTTGTCTACATAGAATTCTATAAAATAAGAAGCCTGCGTATTTGGATGAAAAACTTATGTTTTCTCGTTCACTTAGAGGCCCTGCTAAAACACTATTACACCATCGTTACGGTGTCACGGTGTGATGGTATCAAAGTATGAAACTCTTTACCAATAACTATACCAAATGATTCTAATGTCACACGTTGTAAAAGGCAGTCCTTCGCCATTTCTTAGATTCCTGTTTACTTTATATACTACCAGCTTCTTTCTTTAATTATATTATTAGTTTTAAGTTCTATAGTCTATTTTTTAAAGCTGAATTTTGTTATATCTAAGTACTATAAAAGGTCTATTGTACTATATGCCTTAAGGTACCATAATAATTGTAATAAATTTAAATTTGAATGAGAAACAACTGAGAGTGCAAAATTATCCTCTAGTCAAGACGAACTAAGGTTTGGATAGCACGAATTTGGTGTTTCTGCTATTTAACTTTATTAGATGCGTTAAAACCTGACAATTCAAATATTTCATTATTTAGAAATAATCCTTATCGAAATGCAGGTACGGTATCGCCAGCATACGGTTGAGTTTAGTACACTTACAAAATAAGAAACATCAAGACTGTAGCCGCTTTGAAAATGAACAGAGGCCGTTTTAATTTCGATTACCATCGAGAGCGGCATCCGCCTGACTATGGTGTGAAATGCTAAAGCTAAACACCGTGGACTGATCGCCGATATATGCTGCAAGCAATGTCAATATTCAGGTACCCTTAAAAGACAGTAGAAAAACAAATAGGGCCAACATTCACGGTTGAATTCAGAAGTTTTCAGCCTTATAATACAGCACAATGTCTTTCACTCTAGGTGGCGGAGGTACAAATACTCAACTATATATAAAGAATACGCCAGCGTATGAAACGCGGTAACTCTTCTTATACTGTCAAACAAAAAGACCTTTTGTCAGGTTAAATTCAACCCAAGTGACTCGAGTTCTAAAATCTGGAAAAATATTCGCAAAGTCCGTAATAGATTCACTCCTCAATAATACCGACACCTCAATGAACTAAATAAGAAGTTTGTTCAAAGCAATCACAACACAAGGAAGCAGAGAATTGATGATATATGTGCAGCTCAAAAAATGTTAAACATCAAGGGAAGCGCTGTTGGCTTGGATGATGTACGAGTATACCCAGCTTTTATACAAACTCTTCCTCCTGTTTTTCTTCCTCCTACAACTCATATATTTAATGCTATTGTACAGTAACAACGGGAATTTTTTCTAATAAGTGGAAAGTTGCCAAAATTCTTCAATTGTCAATAGCAGGATTAAGAGGATTCCTTCCTTTTTTAAGTAGTCTTCTAAGCAATGATACGTTATCAATTCACATATCATATCTAAATAGCAAAAATCTTGCCACGAAATTTCTAAGGTTTTCGTGCAAAACGTAGCTAAGCTACCGCGGTACTAAAATTATGCGTGGCGGACTAGATTGTGATATGCTGAGTTTCATTGTTTCAAAGGCGTTTAACAGTGTAGATAATCATAAATAAACTGTATAGACGATTCTGAGTGTAAGTTAATAACTTCATACTTATCTGGCCGCTTACATATGTGTCTACCGGCACTAAATCCTCCTCAAATCTTGAAGTCCCCTGGGTGTTCTTCAAGGTTCCGCACTAGGCCCTCTACTTTTCATATATGCCGATGATATACAAATATATTCCTTATTCCCGAAATCACTTCATGCTTGGCCAAAAAAAATGAGTTAAGTCTCAGTCCAATAAAGTCAAAAGCCATGCTCATTAAAAGAGGTAGACAAACCGAAGATGTCGCCCCAGTGTTTCGTAACCACACGTATGTTGATAACGTGAAAAATCTCCGAGTTTACTTCACTAGCACCGTTACAACAAAATTATATCAAAAGTGTACGGTGCTCTTCGTGGTCTAAGCCCCACGAGAGACTACCTTCCGATAGGCGTTGGGCTAAAATTGGTTAAATCCTTTATTCTGTCGATACTGCTTCATGGATGCGAAATACACGCGGACATGAACTATGTTTCGAAAAGAAAACTAACTGTGGCATGCAATAGCTGCGCAAGATATATTTTTGACAACAGGCGGTCAAAGCACATTACTCACCTAACTAATAGATTGTTCAATAAGTTCTGCGGCTTTTTTCTTGAAAGTAGGGTTTATCGTTTATTAGAAAATCTCTGCTGTTTTTGTTGTTTATTCCAATAGATAGGGTTGTCCTTTATATTGCTACGAGAATTTATTTTGATCGGACGTGTTTTAAGTGCTTTTTTTAAAATGTAGGATAAGAAAGTGCATTTTCGGCATATTTTGGTGTTTTTCTTTAAAAAGGTGTCAAAGCGATAGAGGCGCAACGGGAGATTTGCAGCGTGTTTGGAGATTCGGCTATAAGCGGTGACACTTTTCGTTCAGGAAATACAGACCTTGCCGATGCTGTTTGCTCTGGAAGTCCACCCACCACAGACGACGATCAAATCTTGGCTGCAGTTAGCGTTGATAGGCATTTGACGACACGGGAGATGGCTCAGCGATTTAACATCGCCCGCACATCCGTTTCGCAGAGACTAAAAAGGTTTGGAGTGTTGAAAAAGGTGGTTGTTTCACGAATTAAGTGAAGGAAACATTATAGATCGCATAATTGAGTCTTTGTTGAGATGGAACTCGCTTGAGGCTTTCCTGAAAGGTGTGGTTACGGGATACAAAAATGGGTGGTTAACAACAATATTCGGCATAAGACGTCATGGTGCGCTGCTGTTGAAATACCGCAATCGGTCGGTAAGCAAGTACCTGGAAAGCTTTCTTACCCACAAGTCTGCTGATTTTTACAAAAGAGACATTATGTCTCTTCCAGAACGTTGGAAGAAAGTAATAGACCAAGATGGGCAATGTCTGATGGATTAAATATAAGCTTTTATGCCAAAAATTTGTGTTTAACTTTAACCCTAAAAAAACCTGCAGAACTTATTGAACAACCCAATAAAAAAATTACCGGCTGCTCCTTAATACTACTACTAGTGCACATAAAATCATAACAACGAACTTGAAATGATAAGTCCACATACTTAGTTTTCAGTTAAAATGCAAGTGTCAATCATCGCGCATTATCTGGCAACAAACGCCAACTCCCATCTACACGATATTCTGTCCTACTACGACGAATACAATACCCCAAACGCTTCAGAACACAAAGATAGAATTGTGCATTAACCGCTTGGCCCAATGGAACGAACTCTTTCTGGACAGTGCCATTGGAATCGTAAAAGCAAATCAACATTGTTGTCACTATGACTTATCCAAACGAGATTTTTTGGGTTTTGACTCATCTGGCTCCTTTCACTCGGCACTTTGGCGTTGGGTTCTGGATCATATTGAAAACACCACGTTCCATCATCAGTGACAATGTTGTAAAGGAAATTTTTGTTCCTTTTGGCTTCCTCGATTATGTCCTTCGAATGTTGAATTCCGAACAATTTTTGGTCCTCATTTTTGTACCTACAACACAAACATACTATCACTTCAGACGCAATAACTTCGCTTCTATTCGTCAAAATGTCAGGAGATTACATCAGTAAAGGATGTATCATGTAATTGCCAATCGATCGCCTTAGTAGAAATATCCATTTCTAGAAAGTTCTATTTACTTTGTAACGGACTTTGTAGAACTTTGATTTAATTAATTTATTTATTCTACAGTTTAGCTCCACCAAAAGAGGTTTTTCTTTTGAATTTATTTACTACCTTCACACACCAAGAAAATGCCTTTGGTGAAAGTGGAATGTTGCTTGTTTCTTGCGCTGATAAATCGATCGATTCTGAGATAAACACAGCTTCTTCTTATAACTGATAACGTTGAATTGTGACATTTCAGCCAAGAAGCTATTTCTTCCTCACAGTATACCACACACGTGGTATATTTTTGCCCCCACTTGCCCAATAATGTGAACCCTCTACGCGACTGATAGTGGGACTTTTAAAATACAGGAATTCTTGTGTTTGTTCTTATGTTTCGTACAATTCCTTCAACTGTGATGTTAGGGGAGGCATATACCCAGGCATTGATATTGAAATGCATAGGACTTTCTTTATTTACGCTTTACGCTCTGTGGCTTTGAAATCGAGGAAGATTTGGTTCTTGTTAAACGGAAGATGGCTTTGAGAGTATATGAAGGTCCTGTACCTTTTTCAATAACTGGCGTGAAAGAAATATGCGATCAACTTTGGACGGGTCTACGACTATAGTAATATGCGTCAATAAAGTTATTTACTCAGGGTTAAAAACGGGAAAATATCTTATAAGAAGTGCTAAACATTATGATTTCATTCTGATTTATCACGAAATGATGTATTTTTATGAAATATTGCAGATCCATTGCATCGGATACTGAATTTATGGATTTATTGTATATAATACATTTTTAGATCATCAGCATATAAGAGAAATTCAGATCTAGATATAAAAGATGGTAAGTCAGTGATAAATAGAACAAAGAGAAGTGGACCAATGTGACTTCCCTGAGGAACACCAGAAGAATTAGAAATTGTTTTCGAGCGCACAGATCCGATGTTCACGTATTGTTTCGGTTAGCCAAATAACTTCTGATCTATTTCAGAAAATTGGAGTAAATGCCGATCATTTTGAGTTTTTTCAAAAGGACGTTGTGTTGTACGCTGTCATAGGCCTTTTAAAAATCTATATAAACACAGTCAACCTGAAGACGTTCTTCCATGTTGTGCAGACTGTAAAGTGTAAATGTTTCGAGGTTAGTGGTTGCAAATCTACCACTTACAAAGCCATGCTGAAACTCTGAGATATAAGACCCTATAGTGTAATACCTTCAAATATGTTTGGGATCAATTGCAATTTGGCTATAGTTTTGTAATTGTCAATTTGAATGCTTCCAGCAGTCCAAAAATATACGTTAAATATGATTTTAAGTGGGTGCACGAAGTTGACAACTCAACTAGCAACACTAGAATCAAAAGAGGATAATTCCTATAATACTTCACATTCTGATAAAGACATTAAATCTAGATCTGTAATGTAATGTAATGTAATGTAATGTAATATACACCCTGACTGACTGGAACTGCAACCAACTTCAGACTGCTATAATTTCCAAACCGTTCATGACAGTGAGCTCAAATTTTGACACATGACAGATAATTTTATTATTTTCAAGCCTTTTAAACGATTTGCGTCTCAGTTGTGTTGAACAATTTTTATCCGCGATAGAATTCAAACGTGATAATGTGATTGCTTTATATTTGGCTGGAAAACCACAAGTAGCTATCGTTAGAGCTCTCCAGCACCTCAACGTGAATAAATCATTTGTGTCTCGAACTATAGCTTGTTACCGTGATACTGGCAGGATTGCAAAACGCCATGGAGGTGGTCATAAAAAAACAGCAACATCGGCAGAAATGGTTCGGAAAGTGAAGGCTCGAATTCAGCGAAATCCGCGTCGAAGTGGAAGAAAAATGGCTCGTGAGCTCAACATATCATTGGAACGGATACAACACATACTGAAAAATGAGCTTGGGCTCAAGCCATTGAAGTTCCAAAAAGCACACGATCTTACACCGCAACAGAAAAAAGTTAGAGTCGAAAGAGCGAAGGAGTTGCTACGCTTGCGCGAAAGTGGTGAGTGGCCGAATTTGGTTTTTTCCGATGAGTCGCCATTTGTTATCTAGCAATATGTCAATAAACAAAGTGACCGAGTTTACTTGCCAGAGAAGTGATTCGAAAATTTACACCTTCGGACGGCTACCGATGGTGGTGGTTTGGTCCGGCATAACCGCCGATGGTCGTTCTCCGCTCGTATTTTTGGACCGTGGCGTCAAAATTAATGCGATCGTATACAGTGAAACTGTTTTAGAGGCAGCATTGAAGCCTTGGCCAAACAATCATTTCGGTCGAAGACCGTGGACATTTTAACAAGACTCGGCACCGTCTCACAAAGCACGCGTCAACCAAGATTGGTTAAAAAACAATGTTATAGTTCGAGTAAGTAAGTCAACCTGTATATTTCCGAACACAAAATGGGATTAGAAGAAAGAAGCAAAACTGCCGCAAATTTGATTCACATCACTGCTAAATTTGCCACTATACATCATAATAGATGGTAAACTCGAGGACTTCCCCGAACTAGAAAGCCCTTGGATTGCGCTTTCTACCACTTTCAATAGAAAATATGTATTTGTAGTGTATAAACTGTTTTTAAAAATTCATATACACGTTTTAGTCTTCTTCATAGCATTGGACCATAGTGCTTCATTCGAAAGCTGCACTCTCTTTACTCGTACAAAAGCAGATATAGCAAGCTGAGGAATTGCCTTAAACTTATCAAAAACAGTGATTAGATTGAAAGAGCTAGGGAAGCAGTTTCAATTCATGGAATTCACTGAATTTATTCTAGATGTGCGGGTATAAAAAGGAGCCATTTGGTGAGAAATCAGGGCTGCACGCCGGATGAACCATCAATTTGATATTTTGAGTGCTCAAAAAGTCACTTGTTAGAGCCGACCTGTGACAACCCGCATTGTCATTGCTTTTCCTTATTCCTGCAAAGACTTCTAGCAAACAAATGATATTGTGCCATTCCAAATTGACTGTTCTACGTCGCTCTAATGTTTTTTTCCGAAGTAACTGGCTTCGCTCGTAAACAGATTTCGTTGGATTTGGCTGTCTTGAAAGGCCCATGTAGTCGACTGCTGTTTAGTTTCGGGCTCATTTGCATAGACCCATGATTCATGATCTTGTAGACATCTTTTGCAGCACTGCAATCGAATTCTTTCAACATTTCTTTGGACCAATCGACAAGAGTTTTTTTTTTTAAGCGATTGCAAAACTATGTGGTGTACAATGCGAAGAAATCTTTTGGACGGCCAAATGTTAGCGCAATACTAAATGTATGTGAGTTGAGCTAACGCCCAAGCATGTTTCAATAAGTCATATGACGATCTTGCAATGCATCAATGTTTTCTGCCACAACAACCGAGTTCGTCCTGGAGCGAACAACGACCACGACTGAATTCGAAGAACCAGCGAAGCACGGTGTCCCGGGATGGTACTTATCACCAAAAGTCGAAGCGAGTTGACCGGCACAATGTTGTCACGTCGAAAATCATAAAAAATAATTATGTTGGCTGAGAAGGATTTCTCAAGTTTCGTGTGACAAAACGTTGTGAGCACCTGTAGCCTTAAAAACGTCAAACTTTGCGATGCTGAGGTCAGATTTGACGTATCTACACTGGTATTGCCATATCTCAACACCAGTAGCAACCTACGTAAACGACCTCAACCAACAAAAGGACGACCTATCGTACATGATAATAATTTTGGTTTAAACTTTTGCATCAGATGAATATCATACGGGCGTAGCCTTAGACGTCAGCGCAAAATAAAATTCCATCCTGTGCACTTCTTTACCTGTGCTGTTTTCATTGCATGATTAAAGGCATGATCCGCCTTTTGACGTCGCAAAATCGCTTACCAGCTGCATGGGTTGACTATTTGTAAATAAGTGTGGATTATTTGGAATGCGTTGGAAATGTAGGACTTGAGAGTTAACCTTGTCATATAACTATGTACGGAAACTTGAGCCTGTCGCTATATACTCGTATATGTAAATATTCATTAAATATAATGTGGACTCGAATACATTTTTTGCTGTGTCTCGACCAACCCGTTTGCCTGAAACAAATGTGCAGTAAGACCTACACATCAAAATTGAAGGACATGGTTTTATATAGAAGCAAATACACACATTTACCTTAATGTAAACGGAGGGCAGTAAAGGATGTAAGACGGAAAATGTTCTATTAGTTTAAAATTTAATAAAAAAAAATGAAATAGATACAATTTGTACTTTAATGGATTTCTTAATAAATTTGAGTTAAACAATGCAGAATTCATTTTTTAAAGAAAATATTGTCTAAGTAATGAATGTTTCTCTGAAGGTATTTTTGCAGCGACACATTTACAGACCCAAACATGAGAGAGCAAGGCCACAACTTCAGAGCTGATATTTTTTGTTCGTGGATTTTTATTAAAAGCTTTCGGCTAGAGATATGTGAACGAAAAGTGGTATGGTGTGAGGAGGCAGGGAATGCCTCCATACTACCTAATCTACTGCCAAAAATTTCCCTCAACTTCTCCGTCGATACTCTATCGGTGTGCGGAGTGCCACAGACTTACTGAAATGCAGTTCCGTTGTAACGAGTAAATTCAGGAATCAGATAGAGTTGCAGAAATAGCAGCTCATCGACTATTCGATGGGTAGTACTCGGGCAGAAATCGCACACTACCGTGCTGTGTAGAGAAGTTTTTTTATTAGATGCTCCACCTTTTTCAATAAGGATTCCTGAACTCATTTTTTGACAGACATCAAAATTGTATTCTACGTTCTCCACTAATCATGGAAAGGTATAGAGGTACACCTTCAACAACGTTTACAAATCATACACATTTTTTGGATTAAAATTCAATGTCCGCCGTACCACGTAAGGTGAGCTAACTCCAACATTTGGTCGTTATAATCGTCTCAATCAGGCGAGAATCGGTTGTTTGGTGACCAAATTCGAATCCACTTATTGACTCCTTAATATTGCAGTGCCAGTGAGGAAGCAAAAGGTCAGAAGTAAAGAGAATATTGCGGCTGAGTCGGTAAGTCAAAATCGCAATCAATCGATTCTGCGCATATTCTGTGGAATGAGGGATCGCATCGACATAAAAGCAAAAGCCAAATGACCATTGCACCTCAGACTTTTCCTGCTCTATTGAAGGTCGAAGAAGATGCGGATTTTCGACGATAGATCATCCTCAGTTACGAGACATATTTTTGGCTAAAAGGCCATTGTATACAAAAACAAACATCACTGCTTGGCGTGGCCTCAACTTATACCAACTTGATGTCGGCGGCTCATTAATACAAGGAGGGGGCTAAAGTAATGCCATTATGTGAATGTGCCCTAATTTTCGCAAATGGCGTCAAGTGTATATGTGCTTTGGCATTTATGTTGTAGACAGATAGAGAACTAGTTAACAGCAAGCTATGGAGCGATACAGACCTGAAGAATGCGGAATTATTGTTACTGCTTGTTTGACCAATTTCCGGCCTGTTGTTTTAATGTAGCGTGAATTTCGTCGTAGTTTTCCTCGTTGTCCTGCACTATGTGGCTGAACGTCTCGTGCAAACTGGGTCCACTAGAGATGTCGCAAGTAGTGACTGGCCCCGTATCGCTCGTTCGACCGAGAATATCACTGGGAGTCTGAGAAAGTTTACAAACATCGACGAGACAACGATGCACACAATTTGGCATGAATTTTGGTAAACGACTTGAAGATGTTCTCTTATAAAGTGCAAACCGTTCACCAATTGTTGCCTGCTGACCGTCAAGGGAGGTTAACTTACTCCCATGCTTTATTAAGCCTGGTGCAAGAAGAGGACGATTCCAAAATCCGAAACCAAGAAATAAAAGTGTGCCAGTTGTATGGAACTCTATTGCTTTGTGAAATGTTTCATGGAACACCACCAGTCTGAATGTAAAGCGCCCGAAAAGCCACCCGTAGCTCCCAATCAAGATGACAACGAACAAACAATCTACTCTCCATTCAAGAGCATAGACACAGTCGATCCCGCCAAGTTCGGAATATTAAGAACCTGTGAACCACAAAGAAACCTCCTCTACAATTCACACTTGCGAAACCTTCTGCACGAGATCGATGGTGCGCTAAATGCCTGGAACGAAATGCGTGTAGCGATGTTCAAGCCCCTCTTCATCGTATTCGCCGACGAGTGCCTCAAAATCGTCGAACCTGCGACGGAAGATGATCTCTAAAATAACACCACGTCTGCTGTTGATTATATAAAACCTTTTGTTCCGTGTGTAGGTATTTAGTTACAAATATAAAGTCTTGGCGAATGGAATCCTTAAGTCGAAGAAAATATAAATTTAATATTTTTCCACATCGAATACACGAAAAGCCATTGCATTCCTTCTTGAAAAAGTTATTGGCCCCCATTTTTTTGAAGACGCCGACGGCACTATCATAACCAAAACTGGTGAGCGCTACAGACAGGTGTTAAACGAGCTTTTTGTCGCAAGCTAGAGCAACTGCCTCTACAGCTTGGGCAATGATGAAGATTTGGAATTAGCAATTTCCAGGCCGTATGATCGCCCATTTTGGCCGGCAAGATCACCAGATCTGATGGCGCCAGACTCCTGCCAGACTTACCACAACAAACCACAAACCTTGCAAGTTTTAATAGCCAATATTGAAGAAGAAATAACATAATTGAAAACGTCGTAAAACGAGCACAAATGTAGCGCGTGACATAATCTATTAATTGAAGACGAAGTTCGGTGACCGTCTTATCGATACATCAAGTTCCGGTCTATGTCAGTAAACCAGAAATTTAAGTCACCATGTACTCGAACAGATGAACAGAAAATGCTGGAATATCGGCCGAATTATGCAAAGATGTCATGGAAAGGTGGGGCCAGCGAATCCACTCATGGAAGCGGTTATATGCAGTCATATGTCATAGCTAATGCTATCAATCATATTTCAATCCAAAATAAAAACAACATTGAAACGTTGAACATGCGCATCTTATGAAAAATGACGTAGTTTTCGGACAGTATAAACGTCCTCCATGGTGTTCTCTAGAATAATAGGCATACCAGCAACTTATTTGCTTCTTCACTGAACAGTATATTTCTAAGCAAATTTCGCTATTTGAACGTACTAGAACATTATTCTTGGGTAAGTTCTTCGCAAAAGATACTCACTTTCGTTAAGACCCTGCACGATTTGGATCCTGTACGAGCATAACTTTCTTTAAAAATAACGTGTGCTGTTGACTTTTTAATTTCCGGAAGGGCCGCAATCTTCCTTCTTGATTTACGCGGATTCTGCTTAATTTCATCCTGAGTTTAAGCTACATGTTCTGGCGTCGCTGTTGAACTTGATGGTGCCGCAGAAGTTCTGTTGACCATTATCCCTTCTGAATCGTCAAACATTGAAGTAAGTTGAAAATTCATGACGTGCGCGAGCCAGTGATTCAAATACTCCTCGACCGTGGATGCTAGGTGTGACCTATGACGACTCTTGAATCGGAAAAAAACATGCGCGTCTAGGGATACTTCATCTCCCTAGCTTCCGAGCAGTAACAATTTTATGTTGACTATGATAGAACAACGGACTAATTATTTGTCTGAGTGGTGCTTCCATCCTGAAATATTATGAGGAAATATTGCAACCGACCACTGCATGTCGGTCTTATGAGCATTTTTGTACACTTGTTTCAGGCATTATACTTCCGTTCAATATTTTTTTGCAATTACACGTGAAAGCTGGAGTTGAAATAAATTCGAAATTGTACAACCGAGCAATATCTCACTGCAAAGATTTTTTTTTTTAATTTTTAACACAAATTTCTTATAGAAAACTTATTTGTTTTAATAAAATTTGTCCGTTGATCTTGACATTACGAAATTATCTCAAAAAATAGAACCGTGTTAGGTTTCCATTTTCCAACTCAGTTTAGTAGATTCTAGAAAAGATATTGGTACAATGCCAACAAATACGATAAACGATAAAAAATGCTTTAATCAAAGCCGTGTCTTTTGGAATACGATATTTTGCAAAATCCTGCTGAAGGAACCATCATATTCTTCTTCCATATCTGATTTCAACAAGTGTAACAGCTTACTGTAGTATTTTAAGGTACCTTAGGTAGGTAGAAGCGGTTCAAATTCAATTGTCCCATACATTCTCGACTAAATGGACAGCATTATCTTTTGGAACTTAGACCCACTCAATAAGACACGAATTTCTTAGCATGCAAACGAGAAGGCACAAAAGCGTACATGGTACTTCTTTGATGCGAATATATAAAGGGTCTTTCATTAAGCGCTTCGTATCTTTAAATTTAAATAAAACAAAGCGTTTGAAAGGCCTATCGATGCCATTGTTCAAATGTCCCCCGCGGCTTCTTTGGGTGGCGCGCATACGAAATGTCCAATTTTCCATGACTCTGGCGCATAAATCAGGCTGAATTTGACGGATGGCATGGGTTATATTGGCTTTGAGGGCCGCTATGGTTTGTGGCTTATGCTCATAGATCTGCGACTTCAGAAAACCTAACAATAAAAAGTCTAACGGGGTCAAATCGCACGATATCGGTGGCCAGTTCACATCACCTCCACTTGAGAGTACCATGCCCTCGAGTCTCTTGTGCAGAATTTCCAATGTGGCGTGAGCTGTGTAGCACGTAACGCCGTCCTGTTGAAACCACATGTCGTCGGTGTCCATATCATCCAATTCAAGCCAAAAGAAGTTGATAATCATCCACCTATGTCGCTCGCCGTTAACGGTGATGGCTTGGCCAACGTCGTTCTCAAAAAAATATGGACCGATGACGCCGCCAGTTCAAAATCCACACCAAACAGTGAGTTTTTCGGGATGCATTGGACGTTCTTTGATCTCATGTGGATTGGTATCGTCCCAAATTCGACAATTTTGTTTGTTGACGCAGTAATGGGCCTCACCACTGAAAATGATTTTTCGATGAAAATTAGCTCACTGCCCAGAGCCCATTCAGCGAACGCACGTCGTTGTCTATGGTCGTTTACCTTCAGCTCCTGGGTCAGTTGAGTTTTGTACGGGTGCAACCCAAGTCATGACGCAAAATTCGCCAAGCTGTGGTCTGCGAAAAGCCGAGTTCTTGTGAGCGACGCGAAATCGACTACCTCCTGCACACTCTCACGGACAGCGGCGATGTTTTCAGCAGATCTTACGTTTCGTCGACGTAAGGGTGTTGGTTTATAGTTTACTCAAATTTATCCACCACATTGCGAATAGTCCTCTAAGTAGCACGATTGGGCGAAGCGCGCGGAATGTTGCCCGAACAGAGCACGCATTTTGATCAAACAATTTTATCATTTGCACGTGTTGTTGAACGCTATGTCCGCCCATGTTGATTTGGCAAAATAGACTGAATAAATGACAGCCAATTTGACAGATGTAGCTTTAATAATATGGCCGCTGTCGAAGTTGGGAAGTCCCTATTGGAAGACCCTCTATAAGACCAAATTCAAGCGGATTCTCATCGATATGCAAGCCGTAATTCTCCAGGCTATTTGACTTTCGAATGTCAGTCCATAATGTTCAAACTATAATAGAAATTGTATTTTTGAAGATCTAGAACCCTGATTAGGACTGGCTTTTACCTAGAAGATGTCTATCACGAATTTTAACCAATTCAGTTGCAGTTCGATTTTTGTAATATTTCCTAACTACTGTAGAACGCCACAAATGCAGTCCAGGGTCACTTTTATTTTAATAGGAATTTATACGATCTCCACAACTTATCACATGACCGAATATAATTATCATAAAATAGTTCACGCCTTAAGAAGACCCCTGTTCATAGATGAACCGAACTTAGGCGTAGCACCGACGGCTTTACTTAGACCGTCAAACAAAAAATTTTCTTAATATAATTTTTAAGTTTTAATTGAAATTTACATTTTATTGCATTTATTTTAGATAAATTTTATTTAAGGACCCATACTCTTGGTCAAGATAATTATAAAAAAAATTGTTGAGAAAATCAGATCCGGCATGGAAAATCGAACGGATCAGCATGAAAGTATTTTGTTTTCTAAATTTCTCCTTCGATTGAATTGAACCGAAGGTGAGTACTAGTATTAAAAGAATACGAAGTGTCCTTTTCCAAGGGCATTTTGGAATCATCAACTAGAAAGGATTTATGCTAAAATTCTTTCCCTTATTTCCTTGACTCAGTAATCAGTAATGAAAGCCTGAGAACTCGTCAACTTGAGTTCTGTAGAACTGTAGAACTGCCGAATGCCAACGGCAATCTATCAAACCGACACGAGTATTTTAAACTCAAATTAGACACGAATCAACTTTTCAAAGACATACTCGTACATCTGTTAAGTACTCCCTGTCTATAGTAATTCGAACTTCCTTTAAACAGCATTTTATCTGAAAGACAAAAACCATTTTCATAATCGCTCTCGCACTTTGGTAGGCACTTTATTGGACTTAGTAGAAGTCAGTTGTTTCGACATCATCTAAGATTTATAGCATACGCATATTTTAAAAGCCTTCCTCTCTGAAGACTGAACAAGATTGAACATAAAACATTAAGTCCCTATCGGTTTTCCGACATATTATAAGATTTATCACATCTCGCTCTTAAGTATTCACATTCTGTTTTTTTCTATCATAAAATCGTAAAGTGTTAGATGGAGGTTTGCCAGTAATCATCTATAAAATGAATTCAATAAATTATAAACGTCAACTGAAGGTCGAACAAGTGATTTGTTCCTCACAAACGAAAAGGAAAAAACAAAAAACGGTCTTTGAAAGTATACCCTGTCGTTCGAGCTTCTTATGTTGATGGGGGCTCCAAGGAGGTCGTACAGAAAATGACCAAACGCATTCGATACCAGCATCGTGCAGGTAGAGCTCGAAATTGTTTGGAGAATCACTGAACCTGGGATTGATTGGACAAACAATTCAAATAGAGTCGTGCTTTAATATTGTACGGCCGGCGGAAAGAATCTTCTACTAGATATGATCAAGACTGGGGCATCATATGAGCATAAGAGTGATTTAAATCTTATTAACTGACTTCTTAACTTAATTCAACATGACAACCGTATAAATAAGATTTATGGTCGAACTCAAAATGATGTTGTCAAAAGACAAGCGCCAGCTGCACTAAATCTCTTTGCAGCAGAAACCACAATTCTCACGAAAATCAACTCAAATCTTCCTTAAAAACTTAAACGCCTCTCTGCCATCAATTACAATCCTTTCTCCTGAAATATTTCAAAGAGAAAAATAAAAAGAAGAAAACGATCAAACTCCTGGTTCCTAATTATCCACACTAACGGTTGGTAATCCGTTGAGCGTCTTTTTACCTTCATTATCTCACCATGTCTGTCTGGTCGGGTCTGACCTTCGTTATGCATTTGATTTCGCGCCTAATGTCCGATTGAGCATCAAAACAATATAAATCCAGCTGACACTTAAAAAATCATTTAAATCCAACATTACAAGCGTCTGTATGTATGGTCTACTCTGTACACTGCTGCAAGGACTAAAAGGACAAGGGCTGGCGCGCAAACATACCAGTGGGTATTCATCATCACAAAACACTGTACGAGTAAGTCTAGCCTCATTACGCATTAATGCATCGTCCGTGAGTATCCCTTAAGGACATAATGACCCATCCTTTGTAAATATTCACAGAAAAAAAAAACTTGAGAATGGACCTTCTACATAGAGAGACCTGGTATGGCAGTGAATAAAAACAAAATCCTTTACCTGGTCACAGGTAATAAGAAAACACGCAAATCACCACCATTCACCACCGGACGACTGCACATCAATTTCACATCAGTGATTCTCTGTATATTTTCAGATCATCATCGCACGTTCCTTTGTTGCAGTGTTCTTTGATCTGTTTTCACCAAAAGATACAACAAAACACACATACGAGTATGTACATACGCATGAATCTTTGAATTAAAAAAAAAAAAGGGTTGCAATAGTTATATGCAAATCATTCATTTAGCTGACCGTAGTTCGGACCGCCGCGCCGTGCCGCTGGTGAGGTGAAAAATACTCATAGGGGTGTCAAAATTATCATTCATCATTTTGGGCACACAAAAATTCAGAAATAAAGTGAAAATTCACAAATAGATACGAAGAGAATGCCAACGATGAAAAAAAAAAACCTCCACAAAATTTTGTGTGTCATTTTGTTTGGGATTACGAAACGTTAGATACACCCAGCAGTCAGGTATCCGTATAGACGATGCTAATCAAAACGATGACACAAGAGGAAGAAATTTCTCCTGAAAACTAATTTACACTTGGAATTCAACACAAACCATAGAGATGCGAGTATGAATGGAGAATCTCTTGAAATCGAATTAAAAAAAAAAAGAAAAAATCCCCCCCCCCAGAGGTAAAGAAGAAAGGTGCGGCGGCGTTACTCGGCATACGAGTAACAGCATAACAACAAAAAAATTGGCCAAATTAAATAGAAATTTGAAAAATTAACCATCAATTCGGTGGATAGATTTTGTATTTACCGTGGTTCGGTTAGCCAATCCGAGTAGGCTATCGAAAATGTACCGCCCGTATCCAGCTTGGAGCTGTCGTTATCCTTGCGTTCAAATATAGAAATTCTCTCCTTACGACGACTTCGATAGAAAACAACAAAACAAAACACTTCTGATCCTTATTCTAGATGAACACTGTTCATTTCACTTGTATCTGCGTAACACTTGATGAATGAGATACGGATATATAAAAAAAAAAAAAAAATCAAAACAAACCGGCACTAGACAAACACTCTATTCGTAGACACTTGCTATGTGCCACTTGCCAGCCACTTAGTCACTTGGTGGTAGTAACTTTTCGACAAAATTAGGGCACATAACCCCACACTATTATCCTCAGCAACTGGTTCTAATTCAAAATAAATTAACAAACCAAAAAAAAAAAAAAAAGAAGAAAAAAACGAAAACAGAATCGTATGCCCTCGACCGACGCACCAGACGACACACTAAACAGCAACACACTCTTCCCGGGTTTAGGTGAGATTCTCGTCTTGTTAAACTTGATTGTTGGCCGTAACTAGTTTTCGGATTCAACCCTTTTTTATATGTGGGGTTTCGGTGTGAGATACTAGATACCAGTATCTAGATACACGTTATCAACTTGTTTTCGATCGAGAGGTTTGTTTCTTTTTGTTTTTTCTTTTTTTTTTTGGATTTTGTTTATGTTTATCTTCTAAACATAGTCCGCCGCACAAACGTGCATTCTTCTTCTTTTACAATTTTCATTCATCAAAAAATCGTACCGCTCAGATACACAGATATTATAACACTATACACTAGGTACTTGTCGATCGGGAGGTGTTGTTTAAAATTGAAATCTTCGGTTAATTACGATCGAATTTAGTGTGATCTCGGGGTTGTGGATCGTTTTAGTCGAATTTGGTGATCGTACACTATGAACACAAGGAAAAACCCAGCACAGATAGTGTGCACTTCACTGGAATTTAACGATTATTTGTGTATCTAACACTTTGGATTGTGTATCTAACATAGATAGCACTCCCTAAAATTACGATTTTTTTTTTTTGGAAAACAAATTTATTTTTTTTTTTTTGTTATTTTAATTTGATTCGCACGAAAGGCAAGACACGCACTTGAGAGAGGATTTGATTGGTGAGGGAGAGAAAATATCTTAAGATGACAAGTGTATCTCTAACAGGTACACAGGTTGACGTTGTCGTATACTCGTACACACAACACTTGTGCTTGGTTGTTAGCCTTGTGAGTAGCCGATATCAACTGAAAACAACTTTAAGATTTCTATGGAATCGAAGTGGTTGGGTTTGGTAGAGGTATCACCGTACTACGACGGCGGCGGATACAGGTAGAGATCTTGAAGTTGTATCTACTATACAACACAACACACAAGTGCACAGGTTGAGAGAGTTGGTGGTTACTTGAGGTGATCGAGGCTCGATTGAAATTTGTTCGAAGTTCGATTTGATTTGGTTTGGTGGTATGGTGGATGCTGGTGTAGATGGACCATTCTCAGATATAATTTGGATTTCTGCCCAAACATACAGGTGAAATGGGAGAGAAACGATCGGAAGATTTCCAATATTTATGATACAAAGAAAGCTGGGGGCGATACATCGAATGGAGTGAAATGCATTCTTGTACTTGATGCGAGTGCAACAGGTGAATACGCGAGTACAAGAGTGTTGAAGATGTCTTCACGAGGATGGACATGGTTTTTTTTTTTTTTGATTTTTTTTGTTGAAGATGTGTTGCGAAATTATGCAGATGAGAGATGGCTTCTTCGAACTAAAGTGAGTACCTGTGCTTGGGGTTTTTATTTTTTTTTTTTCGGAATATCTTATTCGTTGAATTTTTGTCGATGAAGAAGAATATTTGGGTTAGGAATGTTACACAGTTTGGCTGGGGTTAATCGAAAAGACCTCTTCGTACATGGGTTAAGAAATTTATGCACTATTACATGATCCTACGGGTGTTTGTTGTAAATCTGTGTTGAACGTGGATATGGTGAAATTTTTCTCGTGTAATGAACTATCGAAAGCTTCTTAAAGTGGGAGATATTTATTGATTTGAAGACAACATTCGATAGTCAAAATATGTGCACTTATGTCGAATGATACTTACATTCATACTAAGCGCAAAGTTCAGGTGCTGTGGTGTTTTGGTCTACCACTCTCTAGTTAGAGCCGCCACTGTAACATATTAACATCTGCGTCATAACATCATACTAAGAGGTCAGGCGTTTGATTAGTATTACGACCCTGAGTCTTTCTTATAAGTCTAAGAGTCCTAAGCTCTCGGATACGTTGAATTTTAGCGATACAGCCCGAGCTGAGCCTGAGTATCAACCAATATGCCTGCACGATCTCTCGCTAGCTGCCTTCAGTGTCGCACTCCAGATTGGCTAAGCTCCCCTTGCATGCGCTACCTTAGGTCCATCTTCGTCCTTTGCTAGGTCTCCCTTCGGGATTAGAATCGAAGGCTCTTTGTGTCGGAGCTGTGGCGTCCACTCACTTAGCCATCTCAGACGTTCGATCTATAGATGTGTTATATGCGGTAAGGATCGTAGTTGAATCTCTTCCTCAATCCCCGTTAATATAAATGAAACCGAAAACCCCACACAATATATATCTTTTTCCCGAAATGGCCAAGTGCTTTTTCAGCAGCTTTTGACATGGTCCGAGGCAAAGAGCAAAACCGGGTTGATACAGGTCTTGTGTAGAGCCAACTTGGTCTTACAAGAGAGGGCTCTATTTCTGCGCTGATGCCGTTGGTGCTTGTAACTGCGGAACCAATGTAGACGAAGTACTTAATTACCTCGAAGTCAATAGTGGCGTTCTAGCCGAGCAGAACCCTACTGCTCGTCCTCTGATGATGACAGATGGACGTACTTTTTCTTGCGCTCGTTTACCGTCAGACCCATTTTGGTCGCTTCCACCTCAATATTCATGAAAGGAATTCTCTGTCATCTTCATCCAGGGTGATTGGTACATTCTGCCTGACAGCGGTAATTTAACCATCATCGTCGTTATTCCGTCGGCGCACCGACAGTGTCAGTATCGGCTGCAACTCTACTACTAGCTTTTCATGTTTATCTTTGCAAGCTTCCACTTTGGCTCTGTAGTCTTGGCACGTTGGTTTAATTCTCTGGTAAAATTTTTGGACGTCTTTCCTGTAGTAACATCTCTCCATGTCTTCGATTGCGCGCTTGTCGTTTGGGTATCGTGCTATAATATCACTATGGCTACGGAAGATAAGGAGAGCGCCACCAAAGAATGTTTCTACGAGCTCCTCGATAAAACTTATGAACAATGTCATAAGCAAGATGCTTAGTACGATTTTAACGCCAGGATAAGAAAGAACGACACCTATGGTAGAACAGCTGGTAAGTATAGCCTAGACGACACTACGTCTGATAACGGATAACGCTTATTGACTTTGTGCGCGATGAAAACTCACTATAAAAAGCATACGGTTTCCTCATTTCAATTTGCACAAAGTGACAATGTGGGCAGTCTCCTGGTCATGAAACGCTAAATCAAATTAATCACACTACGACATGCTTCCAGTATTTTGGACGGCAGAATCTTCCGGACAGCCGACATAAACTCGGATCACCAAATTGTTGCAGCCAAGGTGCGAATGAGAGTTTTTCAAGCACCACAACAAAGAACAACTAGTAAGAAGATATAACGTAAAAAAGCTGGAGTCGCCAGAATCTTCGGCAAACTCGTATCCCGAAATCTCTCAACAACTCCTACGCCGCCAGCATCAAGTACCGATTACCAGTGGCAACACTGCCAATGTGCAATGAGAGACACCACATCTGATGTGATGGGCTTCAACTGACCACCTCCAAGAAATTGGATGAAGAATATTGGCAAGCACATGCAGCTAAGCAAGAAGCGTATAAAGCGGCGCTACAACGAAGGACCGCTCGTTAGCCCTACAAGCAGACGAGACGGGAAGAACATCGGCTTCTCCGGAAGAAGAAAATCGAGCACGAGAAGCGCGCAATGGAAAATATTGACAGGATGTACTCAAGGAATAAAGTATCAAAGCAAGAAGACCCGTACTGAAGGCTGTAGAGATGAAGAGGGAAAACTTGTAGTAGATTCACAGTCGGTGTTGAGAATATGGAAAAACTTTTCTGCAGACTGTACACCGGGAACAAGTGCAACCTCAAACCGACAGGCAGAATAGGACATTCAACTTAGACGATGATAGCCAAAACTTCTGTCCACCTGACCAAAATGAAGTAAGAATGGCAAAATCTGAGTTGGAATAGGACAAAGTAGATGGACCTAACCGGCCGAGGTATTCAAAGCTGCAAAAGATTACTTTGTTGAAGGCATACACCATAAAAAGAAACAAATGAGTTCTCAGATCTGGTCAGAAAAGTATATGCCTTATGAATGGAATCTCACCCTGTATGGCCGATCCACAAAAACAGAGACCCCTCAAATGCGCGTAATATATAGGCATAAGTGCCACAAACATCGATTACAAGATCTTATCTGCCATATTCTGAAACCCTTCGCCAACAATCTGATTGGTCACTGGATTTCATACCAGGAAAGTCCACAATCGACCAAATCTTCACACTCCGGCAGATTCTAAGAAAAAAACTCCAGAAGTCCAAATCGGTACCCACCATTCATTCATTTTAAGGCCGCATATGACAGCACTTATAGAGACGGGCTTTATAGAGTCTAGTCTTGACATTCACAGGAGTCACAATTTTTCAAAAATCTGTGCAACTTGCGTATGCCGATGACATAATTGGGAGAACCCAGTGGACTGTCACTGATGCGTTCGCTAGTATTGAAACGGGAGCAAATGTGGGCAAAACCAAGTATATGTATGTTGCCAACAAGAAGAGACATACAACATCGACAAATTGGGCAGAACGTCACCGTTCTTTGGGTCTGCTATAAATTTTGCCAACTACACCTCAAGAAAAATAAAACGAAGGATCACCCTTGGCAATCGCTGTTTTTTTTTTTTTTTGGACTAAGAAGACAACTGAGTAGTAAGACCCTATTCCAAAAAAATGTGGAAACTCTATATTAGACCTTGATTATGACAGCCCTGCTCTATGGCGCTGAAGCATGGACTCTATCGAAAGCGGATCAAGATACCCTCTGTCGTTTCGAGAGAAAAATTCTTCGAGAAATATTCGGTACCGTTTGTGTTGACGGGCTTTGGAGTAGAAGATTCAACGACGAACTATACGAGCTATATAGCGACATCCGCCTGGTCACAAGACTGCGAATGGACATCAATGCTTCAGCATTCAGAATCTTTCTAACCTGGAGGTACAACGCAGTAGAGAAAGACCTCGCCTCAATTAGAGTGCACAACTGGAGGAAGTTAGTTACAAGCCGGGCTAACTGGAGGGGCTTGTTAATTGAGGCCCAGGTTCACTCGGAACTGCAGCGCCACCTAAGTAAGTAAATAAAGCGAGTAGTGGATAACTTTCGCATGCTGGTGGTGCATTCTGGGATCGATTATTAGAATACATTTTCTCCTGTGCTAGTACTTATGACTACATATACAAGGCATGGCAAATATTTGCGAAAACGTTTTCCCTTTGATACGTCTTGAAATGCTTCCTTAAAACAAGGATCTTTGGCAAAGAAAGGGTAGTAAAAGGGCCTGACTTTCCAGGTTGAGGTGAAAGTAACCCGACATAATTACGACAGAAAACGGCTGCTTAAAATAAAACATTTGAAGATGCCATAAAAGAATCAATGTGTTATCATCAGTTCAGGGTCGAACTTCATTGACTATGTTGGCAAGTAGTCGTTCTACCTAAGTGCACACATCTTGAAATTGAAACCACCAGGGAGTTCAATCCGAAAATCAGTAAGGAAAACACCTTTGACAAGCACGTTATCCAAGAAACGAAAACAGATAGACATTTTTGGCTGGCAAAATTCTTGGAACACGATCAGCAGCAGCACAAAGTATCCCCACAGAGAATCTAGCAATCTTGTTAACTTCAGATGGAGTTAATGAACCGCCAACGAAATCGGTTTTGTGTTAATGGAGTTAATCGGGAGGACGCATTCTCAGATGTGCGCATGTTTCCGTCCGACGCTGCAACATGGAATACATAGAAAGACTTAAATCAAGTTATCGCAAAACGAGCTTCATAACTGACCACTTACGTGGGCAGTATAAGATGGAGATAATCTGATGCAAGGTCAGATGTAATCTATTAGACACTTACGATATGAAGTTGTATCAGCAACTACCTTGAGAGTCGCAGTATTACAGGATATCTGGAAACTGATTTCCGCCAGCCATCGTTTGTCTATAGAGCAACTTTTGGCATTACCAGCATCACATTGTTGCTTCATATTACTGGAATGCAGACTTTTACTCAGTCCAGATTATCAGCTTCAAGAAACGCGGTTCGAAAATTTTGCACCCAGCATCGGTCAAGCTGCTTATTTTCTTTACGTAGTCGGAATACTAATGAGAAGGCAACATCCTGCCGGCTAATCAAAAAACGAAATGCAGTACAGTATCCCAAAAGCAGTAAAAGCGATGGTCGTTCGTTAGAAGCTCTGCGTAAATCTTAGCACAAACTCTACTTTTTACGACTCTTACTGAGTACATGGAAGACAGCATTTATCAGTCCTAAAAATAAATCTTCTTCTCTCTCTTCTAACAACCCCATTGCACTACGTCCCGACCCCTCCAAATGTTATGGAAACGCTGATAAATCATCAGCTCATGAAGTATCTCGGGACAAGAAAACTTTTCCATGGCCGGCAGTGCTGTTTTGGTAGCAGCAGGTCCACTGGTGATTTGATGGCATGTCTCAGCGGAAAGTGGAACTAATCTGATGGAACCATGCACTATTTGTTGAAAATGCATGCATTTCGGATCGACGAATCTATTCGAAACTACCTTTGGGAGTGTTCAATTCAAGTTGTCTTGGACGGTTTGAAGTCTGACATCCGCAAAATAAATGCTGGTCTGCCACAGGGCTCCGTCCTATCTCCGACACTCATTTTAATTTTCATTATCCTTTTCAGTATCCTCTGCTTTTCATATTCGTTCCTGGACTCAAGTCCTCTCTCTACGGCTATGGAACGGGAAGGGCAGCGTGTGTTAAGCTCAGTAACAGGTAACAAGCCCGGATCAACCCAGCACGACTAATTGGGGAAGCTCCAAGAGAATATAATTTAGTGCTTCTGAAACATAATGCTATCTGCTCCTAGCTACTATCCATGAATGGCACTTGCCTCGCCGAAACCAAGAAACCTTCCATCCTCGGTATACGTGTCAATGACAATCTATGTACGTTACAATGACCATACATTCAATGCCCCTAAAAACCCTGCGAAATAGCTAGTTTTCCTCAAGTTATGTTAGAGATATTTCACTTTCGCTGATCTGATCTTAATATGGCATCAATCCGCCTATAATTGAAGTACAATGCTCACTACATCCCATCAAACCTTCAACCGTAACACCCGTCAATACTCATCTGTTTACGCTTAGCCCATTTTCGAGCTTATTCTGAAATACAGTGATTCTTTCTTAAGCCGAATTACTCGCTTATGGAATGCCCTGCCCTTCTTTATTTCTAGCTTTAGCATTCCTGCCAAATTTACTATATGGTACAGTACAGAATGACGACGGAGAACATTTGGTGCTTCGCAAAGGTCCTAAGCAATCTCACCAAGATTTTTGATGGCATAGATAAGATGATGCGCTGTCATGTGCATTCCTCATCATCATACTGGAGAAAACTGAGCGAAACTTGCAAGGCTTGCGCAATTTTCCAAAAGCCTTTGCAATTGGATGAGACCTCAACAGAAATCAAGCTGCTACTCTGGCTTCAGATTACAGTTTAGTAGCAAGAACCTCTTAAGAAAAAGTATGGAGGCTCTGGGCAAGACTTTAATCAACCCAGTCCTGCTCTATTGCATAGAGGCACGGACGTTACCAAGGGCAGATGAAGATATAACAACACTCCATTCAACGCCGCCTAAGTAAATATTCCCGAGATTCTGAAGGAATCGCCTTTAGTAGAATAGTATTTCAAGTAGTCTGTCGCAGGAATATGTGAAAAGCGAGAGGTTTGGAGGTTCCCATTTGACAAATTTTGAAGTTATTGGGTGTAGGATTCAAACTTTCATTAGAAACCAACTAGGCCTCTTGAGTACTCACATTTTCCCTATAAGCTGACCACCACCTGTCTGTTAAAAATGATCTCCTTAATACCCCCTCCAATGGTCCACCTCCACAAAACCGATAACCCTGTGATTTTAAAATGAGAGTTCAAAATCCCCATCTGTCTCCAGTGTAGCTAGGATGTAATTGTTCCATTTAATTCGAATGCACAGAAGGCGTACCCATACCCATACCCATACGCATACCCATACCCCTATCTGGATCTGTGAATTTCCATATTAATCCGTTGGCTGCAGGAAATTTCCCATCACTTTTGATACTCAATGTTCGGTAAACGCATCTATTAGGGCTTCTAATTAACCATGACAGCCATATCCCTCGATCTTTAAGCTCTCCTACCGCAACGCACCATCAATGTTGTTGTTGTCTCTCATCCGATGTCTTTAATTAAAAACAATCTCTACCTTAGCATCGATGTATCTATGGTCCCTTTGGTAGCAACATTAAAGTGCATCGCCATAAATTCATTTTATTCATCGAAACATCTTCCTTCTTCGCCTGTTCCCCCCCTTCTATTCGGCTCCTTTTCTAAGTCTTTTACTCGCACGCCTTCCACCTGATTTCTTATCACCATTCAAAACGATATACCTACTCGCGCAGTGGTCATAATGGGCCGAGCGGAGTACGAGCTACAGAGTACGGGAGATACAGAGTAAGGGGTACGAAGTCCGCGATCCGAATACCACAACAAATACAATGGCGGCATAGTGTTGGACCGCTTAACCCGATTAACATATTTTCCACTTTTGGGATCAACTCTTTGTTGGTGCTGCTGATACGTACATATGATGGTACACTGCCGCAAGTTGTGATATGAAAAGGGTGCGCGATAAAATTTATGGCGGCGTATTGAACGGATTTTCGATTGTTTGTCATTCGACGGTAAACCCAATATATACGAGTACGAGTAAGCCTGAGGCCGAGCAAAGCTGTAGCTGTTACTGAAGTCAAAACGAAAGTGCACAACACCAGCGCTACAGCATCACAGCATGACTACTCGTACCTCGTAATCGTTACAAGAAAATCCTTGAATCCCTTCTACAATACAACAACCGTACGACTGACTGGGAAAGTGAAAGTAAAATTTAAAAAATCCTTCCCCAGAGCAGTGGCAGGCGGAAGATGATGCCTTACGACGACCAAACCGACGAAGGTGATCTTCAATTTTATTCTCACCCGCCACCGCCGCCGACAGTATCGCCCAATCAGTGATTCTGGCTTTTGTCGCACGAGTAAAAAAAAAAAAAAAAACTGCGTACGAATGTGTGTATCTGTGTGTGTTGTTTTGGTTTTTTCAAAGCTCCAAGAGTGACTGTCGCAATTTATCACCTTCTGCGGTGGTACTCGTACCTGTAACCCCAATCTATATACCCGGACACATATTTTGATGATACCGCAGCAGGAGGAGATGATGGGCACTTTGCTAATTGAGATCTTGTTAATATTGCGGTAATGATGTCGTGAATGATTACATTGTAAGGCGGCTTCAAGGCTACGTAGTCGAGGATACAGTACTCCATTGTACGAGCACATGCAAAGGTAAAGATAGGCAAACAATGTTGCCAGATCAGCCGGGAGTGGTAGGTAAACCACAAAAGTCATTCCAGTGGAAATATCAAATTTTCCGTCTGCATGGTGAATGGCATGTTATCCGATGTGACAGAATTGGCTATCATAGTACCGGGCAGTGACAAGGGGGGCGGGCATATATTGATTCAGAATTTTTTAAAGAGGAATTCACGCGTACGATGAGAGGGGTTATGAAATGCAGTGACATTGAGGGGATTTTCCTTAAAATTTTTACAGTGCAATCGGATACTGGATAACAGCAATCGATACCAAGGACTTTTGGGGAGAACCACGAAGGTAATCCCCAGAGTGCTGAAAGCTTTTAGAGAGATAAGTGAAATCAGGAAGGAACATAACTTGTTAACGAATCTGGTAAGTGGCTGAATGGTGAAAACTTATCTCAGCCATGAAGTGTTTAAAGTACGCAGTACCCGGAAGGGAAGTTCGGTCATCCAGTTGAAGCAAATCAGCTGAAGAGTGACGAATGAAGATTGCCACTTGGGAAAAAGCAGACATCTAGCTGTAGGTTGGAGTAGATTACACTGTTTTCATTTTACTCAAAAGTAAATGCTTGATACGGCAATTTGTTTACAAAAAAAATCTCTTGACATGGCTTTGGCATCCTCTTTGCTTCAAGTTACATGAGGGTCATCTATATGTGAATTGTAGCTCTCCTCCAACTTAAATATGGTTTCTATTTCATTGGCGCTGTATTTATCTTGGACGTAGTTCTTCTCACATAAGTTGTGATTTAGGCTGCTGTAGGTCACAGGCACCAAGTCGGACGTGCTGGTGAGGCTTAGCTCAGGCAACTGTAGGGATCACAGATGATGGATAGTGAACGGCCTGCAGTAATGGTGGTTAACTGCGAATACCCAATAAGCAGTCCCCGAACAAGAGCGGCAGAGAACGAGTACGTGGCTGAAAAGATCAAAGGAACCCCTATGAACTCTCTGCAACGAGACGAGCTAGCACCGTCTTCCTGGTAACTAGGGATAGCAAAAGCAACTGGCGAGATCCAGACGTACCTGCAACACCGTGATATGTGCACGTGCCTCATAAAGTCTTCCGGCAACACTCATACGGCCTCACTGCTTGCAAAGACAACTATGGGACCCTTGGCTGAGGGCACATCCGAATATTGATAGCGGCTTTGAGGGGGGACCAAATAGAAATGAACACAACCAAAATAAACAAAAACACCGGAGGACTAGTAAAGGAGAACATTGAAGACCCATTTGAGGGAGGATCATGTGTGCTGAGGTCTCCAGTTGGTCAAGTAGCAGTATCACAAAGAAGCACTGAACGACGCGAGTCACCCGTATTATTACGAATTGTGGAGGTCGAATCAACCGTCCAGCAATCTGACTTTCACAAGTTAGGTGGGCAAATAAGAGGCCTAGTAGAAATTCTGAAAAATGGCAAGAGACGCTATCGAAAGCATCAAAGCTTTTTACCAGCTCTCGGCGATTCAGTTGCATGAGGAGAAAGTAAAGCAAGTGATTCGTCGGAACAATTCCTCGCAAACTTTGACATGGCTAAAGGCAACATCAGAGCCCAAGAGAAGGTGGGTAATACCAATCAAATGATGTTGCAGACAAAAGACACCCGGAGCAGAAACGCAAACTAAAACAAGGAGATGGATGGGAAAGCCGGCACTGAAACTCCATTGACAAGGAACAAGCAAACAAATTCAGGCATCAGTAAGGAGCCGGCAACAGGAGAGGAAGAATGGCGAAATACTACCAAAAAGAAGCAGCTAGAGGCCAAAAAACTTAGACCTGACATATTCGTTATTAAAGCGACGGGGACCCTCTCATACGCGTAGTTATTACGCAAGGTAAAGGCAGACCCCAAACTGGAAACAGTGGGAAAAGCAGTACCAAAAATTGGGACCACACAAAAGGGAGACCTCCGTATACAACTCAAGGACAAGGGTATCAAGACCAAAGAGTTCAAAGGTGCCATTAGTGAAGCGTGCACCACACTTCCCCTGAGGTTGAATACATCGATGAGGTGGTTACTGCAGTGACAGTTTCACTAGCCGACATTTTGTCCCTGCGAAAGGCTTACGGAGAAGCTCATACAGCAATAATCAGCCTCCCCGCAGAAGTCGCAGGAAGGGTTAAAATCGACTGTCGCATGCGTCAACGGACCCTGCTAAAAAAATGTTTCAAATGCTTGGAGTTTGGCCACCTAGCTTGGCAATGCAAAAGGCCGACACTAACCCATGGGGTTCGGCATACAGAATGGTAATGACCGAACTGAAGGGCTACAGAACACCTCCAATAACATCCTCAATAATGCTGAAATGCACAGTAGGACATCTTTTCCCCCAAATACCAGCTAGTTTGTGCAATATCGTTAGAGAAGGCAGTGCAGTTGACATTCCATTAAATACCCAGGAGGAGCTGCTCCAGGCAACAAGGCCGGCGACATCCCGAACAAGGCAATGAAAGGGGCTATAAAAAAGAGACCAGACCTGTTTGTGATGCCGATGCAGAAGTGCCTCGAAGAAGGAACGTTTACGGAAAAGTGAAAAATGCAACATTTCGTCCTGCAACTAAAAGGAAAGAAGCCTCCAGGAGAACCTGCAATAGATTACTCGTGTTGGCAGACGAAAAAGGAGCCCTCTCAGACTACCAATTCGGCTTTAGAAAAATGCGATCTACTGGTGATGCCATAAGAGCAGTAGTTATTATCGCAAAAAGCGCCACCGCACGGGAAAGATGGTTACACGGCACAAAGGAGTACCGTGCAGTAGAAATGCTAGACGTTAAAAATGCTTTGAACTCGGCGAACTGGCCGTTACAAGATCACTCGCCAGGATGGAAACACCATATTACTTGCTGCCTATAGTGACGAGCTATTCAACAACAGGAAGTTGAGATATAATACAGACGAAAGTGAAAAATACTGCAACGTCACTGGCGGAGTTCTGCAGGGATCGGTCTTATGACCCTTATTGTGATACATCATGTACGACGGAGTCATACGATTGGAATTGTCTGGGGGAGGTGACGGTTATTTGATTCGTCGATGACAATGTCGTGGTGGCAGTAGGTAAATAGATTCGTACAGTTGAATCCGCGACAAACGATGCAATTGCTCGGATAAAAGAATTGCTAGCAGCCTCCAGCCTAGAACTAGCCGACCATAAGACAGAAGATGTCTTCATAACCGGTCGAAAAACTGTAGAATTTGGTTGGTAACCAAATAATCAGGTCTAAAGAAACGATTAAATAACTTGGAGTAATCCTGAACAACAGATTATAGTTCAAAACGCATGTGGGCTATTTAAAAAAGAAAGCATCGCAAATGCAGGGAGATGCTCAGAGACCTGGATACGCAAAAAGGTTCCTACTCTCCAGAGTTGTCACGTCAGTTCACCCCAGTCTGGGTGCAGGCACTGAGGATGACGGAGACTAAAATGAGACTATTGTTAACATACGGACTCTGTGCGCTACGGATAATCAGCGCTTTTCGAATTATATCAGACGAGGCCGTCTTTGTTATAGCTGGAATGGTTCTCGCCGATATTCTTGCAAATGAAATGTTGAGGATATATAAGAGAAGAGCTTTGAGCCAACATGATGCCAATGGGATCGAGAGGATCAAAATTAGAGAAAACACAGAGTCAATAGCTGTGTGGAAAGCTCGCTGGGATAATACAACGGAAAGCAGATGGACATACAAACTTATCCCGACAATCCGTGACTGGATAGATCGTAAGTATGGAGACTGCAACTACAACCACACGGGGTTCCTGTCTGGCCATAGTGGTTTCGCAAGTATCTCCACCGTTTTGGGCACGACAGTTCACCATCTTGCCCTGAATCCGAAAATGACGACGAAGATACGGAGCACGGCATGGAGAACTACTCTGGCGCTAATACTCGATCACTTCTTGTAGTCGAAGGAGAATTGGGCGGAAATATGTATTTTAATAGCAATTCTACAATATGAGCTACGGGGACTAGAAAGACTAAGAAAAGCATCAGCAGAAGCCTTAGAAGCAGGTATCTAAAGGTCAATTTCGACCATTTGAAGTTCAGAGAGTATGTAAGCTACATGAGTGTGAAATTAAGTAGAACACAAGCCCGTCGAACGTTAAGATACGAGTACCAACGTTCTTCACATTCAGAATGCCAACCGCTGTAGTTAACCTTACCTTCCTGAAGCTTTAACCTCCAAATGGTAACACCGACGGACGAGAGCTGTTATATATTATAGTCTGTTTCTGAATGCTTCAGGATGCGAAGATTGTATCCAACAGAGGAACAATAAACTTCAAGAGAAAGTAAATAAGGACAATGACTTTCGAGATGCACTTTAAATGATTGGAGATCCGAGAAAAATCACGTAACCAAAAGTTGCAGCGCAGTCGGAGGTCGGAACCTTCACGACACTAAGTCTAGCAACAGACTTAGGCTGATTGGCTGCGGGACGAAACATGCATTTTTACGGCTTAATATTCAAGGCAATCTCCATTGGGATGGCGATCTGCATTTGGATACATAGCTGTAGCCAAGTTACAGATGAACATATCTCAAATACCACATACGATTCGACAGGACAAGAAACTTTACTAAGTTATCACGTATAACTTAGCTTCAAGGAAAGTCCAATCACATCAACCACAGCAGGCTAATAGAAGCCAGTCGGACAGCCAAGAAAGCCTAGTTAATACATTCACACTGAGAGTTTGGAAGAAAAAGTTCCTGCAGGCGTCAGCTACAGTTGTCAGGCAGTGTTCTCCACATAAATAAAAACAGACAACGATTCTGTTCATCTGAATGAAGAACAGCAGGACTGCTGCGATTGATGCGGGAGTGAAAATATGATATGTGGCCTGCACCATCTGAAAGGAGACCCTCTGCACTGCACTAATTGTAGAGACACTAGCCTCCTAAGTACGTTTTATAAGCTTCTGTCAGCAATGCTATGATATGTAAACACCTGGAGTCCTTTTTAAATTAACCGATCGATCAAGTCGCTTTTGAAAACGTTAATAATTCTAGATACGTCTGTCCAGTTCCGGGATCCACAACTAGAGGCATTTAGCTAGTGATCTACCCAACGAAAGATAGTGGTTGGTTGAGACTTTGGATCACCCAGGACTGTAATCCGTTCCTGACCGTTTATGGCTGTTTCTACAAATACTGATTCATACTTGAACGACTTTGCGGCCAGGTTACGTGGATGAGGAAACAGATGCAAGACATGTGGTTCTTTAAGCATGACGGCAAGTTAACAGTAACAGAAGGCTGAACGAGGTTCAGATTATACTCCCAAGCAAGACGAAATAGGCAATGATCCTGAAACAATTTTTATATTTTATGGCTTTTAACGTCGTCTTTTTGGCTGATTGAATGACTGAGGATGGCTGAGCCGAAGTCATTTCTAGGATACATCATACTGAAGTTCAAGCTGTCAGAGGTACATTCTGTAGTGATGATCAGGTAGGAAGTCCACCGCATTGAATTACTGTCTTACTGAAGATAATTTTCATTTCTTATCTGCGATGATGTACTCTTGTAAAGTAGACAACCCAGCACACCAACAACCAACAACCAACAAATTCCAAATTATTAGACAAAATTCAGACTCTCAGAAAAGTCGAAGCCATTGGCAAAATTCCTCAGAAATAATTACCAACTCTCTACTTAACAAAAAAAAAAAGCAGCAACAAATTACTTCATTGTGCTGTCGGCGTATCCACGAGTAAAAGAAATTTTCTCCAAATCTCTTCAATTTGCAGAATGCTTCCTTCATTAGTAGCCAATACCCAATGTGCAATTAGAGTCTGTAGAGCTTCAAGATTCAAGTTTCAAGTTTCAAGTTCCATATCACCTCTAATTAACGCTTCTCGAATGCCTACCATCTTAATGTCAATTTTGGCCAGAAAAGACAGCGAGACTTCCTTTTAGATCAAATGAATATTCAAGGCACACATTACCACCAATGTTGTAGCTGACCCATTCCTATCAAGGAAGAGGTCATCTTTGCCATGATCATGATCATCACCACCTTGTAGATCGTTAGGTTGTCCAAAACTACATCAGCAGCAATCAGTTAGCATCATTATCAACAGAGTCCCGTCTTCAACAATCAACGTGTCTTCATTGAATTCGCACAAGTACGAATACAACAGACACTGGATACCAAACACAAGCCACAAGCTACAAGCCACAAGCCACAAGACACCAAAGACCAAAACACCAAAGACCAGACACACGGTTAGATTTGATGACCAACTGGTGCCAGGAATGTCCATATAAACATACCTCTGCCTAATTTGCTCGTCGGATGCTTGAATAATGAGACACTTTCCCAATACGGTGCGATAGAGCAATCTAATTTGGTCAGCGCAGATGCTGGCAATCGATCGTCAAACCATCTTCGTACACCAAACCATTTATAATGCCATCAAGCGCATCAGCCAGCCTATCGAGACGTATCCAGGTATTAAGGTATCCCGGTATCGAGGTATCCATCAACGGATTGCATACATCGAGATGTGATTCTTCACCCATTTCTCAAACAAGGTGATGAAGAAGCGCGAGCTGTATTTGTATCTTTCAATTAAATTGCACTTAGAGCACCACGCATGTATTGGATGTACGAGTATGCCCGTGTTGCAATGACTGCAGCCTTGTCCCCCAAAAAAGGTCATTCGCGAGGCACGTGAAACTATTAGTCCTTGTGGTAGAAATACTAGACACTAGACACATGCGTGATCATGTTATGTCAGCCAGATGGTGGTTCTTCCAATCTGTGACGACTCTACCATATATTGGCGTCTTGAGTTAATCAAAAAAAAAAAAAACAAAACAAAAAACCAAAGAAAAAACTTTTAACAATTATGCAAATCGAGAGCGAAATTATAATTGCAGATGGACGATGTGACGCACGGCAGGGGCGGAAAGGCCATTATCGGCGGCTTACCTGCCGGATTATGTCGTGGCGTTATGTAAACATCGATTTTGTTGTTGTCACCGAAAATGAATAAATACCTAGTTAAAAATGCAAAAATTTGCCATTTTTAACTATTTTTCGGATGTCGTTATCGACGGATTGGCTATTTTTAAAGGTCTGGTTAGCGCGCTTGAATTTTGGAGGTCCTGAGATGATTCCCATTTCAGCTGTGACTTGCTGATGTTAATGCTTATGGAGATTTGGTTGGTGGTTCAATAGGTTTACGTCAATTCGCTCGCGATGAAGCGGAACTATGGCATTGGCTTAAGCTAAGCCGGTTTTAACGACAACCCGCGTGGGTTGTTTTTTTTTTTTCTATATAAGTGGGGCGCTGAAGGTGGTCAGTTTTACGTAATAAAGCCATGATTTATTGGCTTAATTGGACGAAGATGGATTCGGTTTATATCTTTAGGTATAAGGTGCTACTTAAAACTAGGCAAAGCTATTGTGAAACTTCAGGAGTAAAGCCTAAGACTCAGTGATGGTACACCGATGGAGTCTACCAATGAAACTCAGCGTGTCTTAGATTTTCGGTGTAGATAAAGTCACTTATCTACCGACTTACTTACTTACATAAGGCTATAGTCCGGAAGAAACCTGCACCTTAACTGATAAAACTTTCCACTTAACGAGGTCTTTGGCTAACTACCTCTAGTTGTTCAGATCGCTTAACCCGTCTGCGAGCCACTTAGGCGAGGTTCTCTTCCACTGCGTTTTCCCTGCGAATAGGATTCGAAGACTTCTCGTTCCGGAGAGCTCATATTCATTCACACTACACGCGCACTTTGCTGATCAGGTCAACACCAATATACAGCTTGTAGAGATTGTAGAGTTATGTTTATAAAGGTGTTTTTTTTAGAGGTACACAAATTCAATATGAAATAAAACACTTGAACCCAGTGTCAACGTCTATGATGTTAGCTTTGCTTAATAGATAATTTTATGCCATTATTGCACAAATATAAAATCGGGCATATGCGCACCACGGCTAGCTCGAATGAAGCACAATCGTGAAGTCCAATTTTCGGCAACTTTATCGAGCAACTGGGGCCATATATCAACAATAACACGGCGAACGTTGACTGCAAATCCGTCCAACGTCTCTGGTTTATCGGCACAGACCAGTGATTGCACATACCCTTTAAGAAAGTAATCTAAAGGTGTGAGATCACAGGATCGTGGAGGCTAGTTGACAGGTCCATTACGAAAAATTATGCACTCAGCAAATATTGATGGTGTCGATCGCCATGTGGCATGTTGCGCCATCTTGTTGAAACCAAAGCTCTGTCATGTCAATGCCATTCAACTGAAGAATGAAGAAGTCAGAAAGCATGTTTCTATAGCGCTGTTCATTGACGGTAACATTCTGGCCGGCATGGTACTCAAAGAAATATGGGCCGATGATTCCACCAGCCCATAAAGCACACCAAACAGAGCGTTTCAATGGTTGTAAGGGCGTCTCGACAAAGGATCCTGGGTTTTTGCTTGTTTACGTATCCATTGAACCAAAAATGGGCCTCACCGGAGAACAAAATTTTGCGTTGAAAATGGGGATCAAGCTGAGTCATGTTTTCGTCCCATTCACCGAACCTACGACGCGTATAATGGTCACGCAGTTCGAATTCTTGCACAAGCTGGATCTCATAAGCTTTTAAGCCAAGATCTTTCCGTAAAATCTTCCACAAAGTGGATGGGCATAGCTCCAATTGCTGAGCACGATGGCGAATCGACTCATTGAGATTCTCCTCAATACTGCGCTCTACAACGGCAATAACTTCTTCTGTTCGCACTGTTTGTCCTCTTTGGGGATGCGCATTATCCACTAGAAAGTACGTTGTGCGAAAACGATTCATCGTACTCCGAAGAACTTGCTCAGAAGGACGATTATGTCGACCGTAAAATGGACGTAACGCATGATAAGTTTGGTGAAGGGAACCATGGTTTTCAAAATAAGTTCGCACAATTTGTTCTGTCGTTAATCTATTCATCATAAAATGGCAAGACGTATTAACCACAAATCAAATTTCAACTGTCAAATTGGCAATTTGTAGAAACAGTGTTGCCAATTTAAAAACCAAACCTCTAAAAAAAACACTCTTTATACATCACCAGTGATAGATCGCTGCGTTCTGCCAATGATATCAATGTCATCAATGGAGGCAGGCAGTTGCACAGGCTTTGTGTCTCTGGGGTTGACCTTCCGAGCACGATAATGCATTATTTTGTTGGTATCAAAAGTCTCGATAATTTTGTTTCCGAGCTTCTCGGAGCAGCGAAGGTGCTCTATCGTCGTTCTACAAAGTGTGACGACTTTGCCCTAGATACCGAGTTGGTGCAGTTAAGACGGTCTCCTTTCTTGTGGCTCTGACAAAGTTCCATTCATCAGGCACACTTTTCTTCGACTGAATCTTGGAAATGTGCAGGCTCTCTATTAAGTCATTTCTAACTCTATGAAATACAATAGCTCAGCAGGTAGGCCGTTGATCTGGATATCTTTACTTCATTTCGGTCGGATGAACAGAAAATTTGGCCTACATCGCCCACATTCAATGGTTAGTTCCACCTGACAGCGGAGGTTTGGTCATTACGTATGTAGTTTGAGTTAACAATCTGCAGAAAAGATTTTTCCGTATCTTCAGGACCGCCTCTGTACTAGTATCCTGAACTACCACGAAACCGCAAGTAGGATGTTAGAAGAAATTAAAGAGAGCTAGCCTACCGACCGATTTTCTTGTCAAAGATCTGCTGGAATAAACGAAGCCATAATGCTGAGAATGTTCGAAAATGTAGCAAAAGTCTTCATACCCAGTCATACTGATGCAAAATAGTTAGGCCCGAGAGCCTGGGATCGGTTCTTTTCACAGCAATTACAAAATTCGTTCTCAATCATTTATGTTTGCAATGGGATAATCCTAGCAACTATTGTCACTGATCAATATGCGCCTACATGGATTGAAAAAGTCTTCGAGATTAAGTGTTTACAAGGATTTTCCTGCCGCTTTTGCAATACGTAGAAAATTTCGGGTTCAAACTGCACCTAATCAACCGTTCATTAGCAAGCCATTAAAGCAACATTACGAGTATGTACTCGTACCTCCAGGAGGAATGTTTTCCTTTTTGTCGGTGAAATACTTCTGAAACTTAGAAGGGGAGGAACGTGAGTCACTTTAATGAATAAATCGAATTCTCTAATATCTTAGCAGCAGAGAAGCATAAGGCAAGAATCAAGTGATAGACCGACCACTCGATAGTCATCTTCACGGATGGATCGAAAATAGAGCCATGAGATGCGAGTATTCGGAGCTGGAATATCTTCTGATCGCCGTCCAGATCAGTGTCTTCCAAGTCGAGATATTGGTTGGCAAAGAAGCGACTAAAGCGACTAAAGTGACAATATGAACAGTATCTCATGGTAGGAGGTGGCGATTCACCTTGACCCAAAGTACCCCTAGAATGTACCTTTTTGTTACCACGACTGGTGTTGAGGATGTGATACAGTCGGTGCCTAGATCCAGTAAAGTGGAATTCAGAAAACGGATTATATATCGTATTCCTTTGGCTGGGATGTCGTTAAAGTCGTCGAAGAATTTCCATTCCCGCAACTGCGGCAGTGATGGTTGTAAAGGATTCCTAGTGTAGCCTAATGGTCTCCAAATGCCCAATATCCCGTGATAATCGCCGTGATTCTGGCGACATCTGATCAGGTTTTGTTTAGCAGGTCTTTTGTTCCCTTGTTAGTGTAGGTTGGATATATCATCCTAGATATGACGCAGTTAGTTAACCCCCTCCATTGGAGGTTGGGCTTCTGCAGGAAGTGTAAGTGGATTTGTTCTTTAACCGCTCCTAGTGGAATGTGGACCCTTGTCGTGAGTGAGCCCTGCCTGGCTAGTTTATCTGTACGCTCTTTCCTTTTATATCACTGCGGCCTGGAACCCAGAGCAGTGAGACTCTAAGGCGTTCGCCCAGGCGGGAAAACTCATTCTGACACTCCTGCATTAGTTTGGAGGATAGAGTTGCCGAGTCGATAACTTGCATATCTTGGAGAAGAGGAATGTTTTGTTTCTGCCTTTCGGATTAGCAGCAGTTCCGCCTGGAAGACGCTGGCAAAATCCGGAAAGCGGTATGATATTTTCAGAGATTCAGAGTAAACACAGGCCCCAAAACAACGGCCCATTTTCGGCCCATCGGTGTAGATAACCGTGTCGAAGTACTTTACTGCTTCATCTTGTTTCCACTGAACCCTACGTGGAAGTTTGAAAACGTGACCATGCTATTTGGTAACGAGTCCAGGTCGTAAGTCAAGGTTTTTTGAGTCTGATTGCCCTGCATAGTGCGGTATTTTGTATGTATAGGACGAGAGACAGGAAATGAAAGAACACAGTAAGGCGCCCGTGGTGACTATACTGGCTGTTGTTTGGAGCCTTTTTAATTTCGTGACGTTGTAATGATTGCTCAAAGCGGGCCACTATACTAGTGACTTGTTGGTGAGAATTGGATCATTACGGCTGTATACATCCACAAGGTTATCTTGGATTTAGGTCCCCACTTCTTTCCAATAACTTTGCTGCATTCATAGAAGGCAACGCATTCCTTCCTTACCCTGTATTCGATGTTGTGGTTGTAGTTAAGTTTTTGGTCAAGCATGATACCAAGATACCAAGCGCTGGAGGATAGTGGGCGCAGTAGACCGTTAAGATAAGGAAGGTTAAAAGCAGGTATTTGGATTTTGGTATTTCAGTTTTGCGCGGGTTGACACCAAGGCCACAACTTGCGGCCCAGGTGTTGTTTACTTTATCTTGAGCAGCCTCCATTACTTCACTTATCACGGAAGGAAACTTTTCTGACACTACTGTCAGCACATCACGCGCATGCGCGACCACTTTGACCCCTCTCTGTATAATCTTGCAAGAGTTTTGTTCATAACCATTAGCCCGAATAGAGGAGAAATAATGTCACCCTGTGTCGTTCCTCTATGGGCGAATTTGGTTAAGTGATTGTTACCTAATGTGCCCTGAATAATTCTCGTTCCGAGCGTAGAGACTATCCATTGGCTAATAAACTCCTCTATTTCCAACTCGATCAGTGATTTTTGAATAGCTTCAGTGTGAATGTTATTAAAGGCTCCTTCTATGTCTAGAGGGGAGGCTAGGGTATATTCCTCCACTACTTCGTGGAGAGCCGTTTCTGTGGCTTTTTCCTTGAGGTAGGCATGTTGTGATTTGGACAGTACGCATATTTATTGACACGTATCATTGATGTCAAGAAATAAAGACTTCTTTCGCTGAGCATAATGTAAACCACTGCTGTGATCTTTGCCACAGAGCTGTAGTAGAAAAAGCGCAAACCCTGCTTAGAACTAGCGATCCAAAATACCACGACTTCACCCTACAGTCCCAAGGTCCAAGTAAGCAAGGGATTCACAGTGCAGCTGATATCAAAAGGGAAAAGCATTTTACTGTCAAACGTCGAGGCAGCTATGGCCGGAGTTTAAAAAATTCAATTTTAGCCTTGTCACACCAAATTATTCGCAGACCATTATCACCTGCCAGTGCATGCTATGAAGTTGTGTTTAATGACGAAGATCTCTATAGATTGTGTGAAGACGAGGACTCATGGAGGATTAAACTCCTCACCACCATCACTTTCACAGGACCGTAACAGAAATTGGTCCTCGATCCGTTGAAGTGGTCCGATTTGTCCTCTAATAAAGCATATATTCGTATAAGAATGCTAAATATTTCGGAGAGTGTCAGGTGAAACATAATGTCCAGGAGGGCAGAGTAAATTCTCCAAAGTGACCATGCTGAGCAGTGGATGGATTTTTTTGAAGGAATCCGTTGCTTCAGCGCAGAAGACGAACTACGTAGCGAACAACTTATCGAAAATATTAGAGAAGGAAATTACCGAATAGTTTTCGTTAAGGGATAGAGAATGGAACGCATATCAACGAGCCTTGTGCAATCAAGAAAAAGCCTGTACATTTCGTATACTGATAATGAGAAATGGCGAAACTCATGAACTTGAAGGATCAAAAGAACGTGAAAACATCCAGACTCATCGATCAGAGTCCGTCTGGATATAAAGTCGTTTTCAACAGCCTGACCTTAGTTGTCCCTTCCTGAAAGTTATATCCCAGAGTAGTTTAATAAATTCATGGAATCTACGAAGCAACCTTTCGTACAATGTCAAAGTCGAAATGGGGAGCTAATCTACAACTTTAAAATCGTGCCCGAAGTTGTAACAAGCAAGGAAGCAGTAAAATACTTGGTACTGACTATCAATATGAAACTCACCCTCTGGCAACAGATAAAGTCCGCATCTGAATGAGCGTCAAAGGTAGTAATGGTACTAATAAGACTGATGGCAAATGTAGGGCGTCCTACGGCCAGCAAACGCAGCCTTCTAATGTCGATCCCACACACCATTCTTCAATATGGCTGTGAGATCTGGGCAGATGCCCTCCAACAATGAAAGTATAGGAAGCAGATTGCAGCACTGCTGATATGAGGAGCTTTAAGTTTGGCAAGCTCGTATCGAACTGTGTAGGAACCAGCCATTCTTTTAGTCACAAGAGTGACCCTTATCGATCTCCTAGCGACAGGAAGAAAGTACGTCTACGACAAAAAGGCGGCAATCGAGGAGACAGAGGAGCTCACGAAACGGCTGTGGCAAAAGCGCTGGAACTCGGAAAGCAGAGAACGATAGACTGCGATACTGATCAAGGACGTGGACATGTAAACGCATATTTCAATGCCTTTCTTCACAAGATCGGTAAAGTAAAGACTCCAGCCTGCCAACACGAGGACTCTACCGTAGACGATACGTTTTTCATACAAACTTACATCAGCATTGGCGTAATCAGCCCAGAAAACAGGTCAAAAATGCAGACGAGCGATCAGGGCTGGAGACAAATTTGTTCGTTCGTGGAAGTCACACTCAGCATAAAAAAGAGAGAGCAGGACGCAAATATATCTCTGAAGAAAGCTTCACAAGCAAGATAGAATAAAGCCGCACAAAAAGATAAATACAGAAAAGCCGGACTCGACGGGGGAAAGAAAACGACATCACTCAGAAGTAATGCGAAAGCGGTTCGTAGTGGATGGTGTCAAGATGAAAGAGTTGAAGTGGTACTTGAAGCGGAGACAGAGATTGCTTCTCATCCTTATTAGCTTTTCCATCATCCACTACGCAACAGAAAACAAATATAGCTTACAGTGTCATTAAATCCCAATTCTTAGACTCGAGGCAACAAAGAACACCAAACTTCCACTTTAGAGATCATAAAATCAAAGATTTCAGAATGTTTGGGCTGGTGAATCGAAATAAACGTAGCCGTGTATCTGCCTAAATGTTAAGAAAATTTATCGCAGTGGTGAGCCATCCCATCTTCGCTGCTTTCGCCTCAATACTCCGAAAGCGACATTCACGTCACACTGCTTTGTTCCGATAATGTCAGTAACATCGGTGTATGCGAGAGATTGGACTGAATTTTGAAAGATTGTGCCTCTTGTGTGGGCGCGTGACTTTTGCCCATTGCATGGCCTTGTCTAAATCCTTTTTTGACATCAAAGGTCTCGGTTAAATTGGTACCGACATTGACGGAGCAGCGAGAGTTTTCCATCGCCACGAACGAGTTTGGCAGGAATGCCAAAACTAAGCATAGCTCGTCTGTATAGAAGTATACGCGATCATAAAATCGATCAATAGGCAGTGTGTATCGATTTGGAGCTCATGGGTTTTATTCAAGATCTGCCGTATTGTGAATATTTAGTCGATGGTGAACTTTACTGGCCTAAAGCCACACTGATGTGGATCAATCAGGTTGTTGACCAATGGCAGATAGGATCTTGTAGGCGATGTTAAGAAGACTGATACTTCTGTAGTTGGCGCAGTTCAGAGGATCTCCTTTCTTGAGGACCGGATAAACAATGCCTAGGTTCCATTCATCGGGCATACTTTCGTCCGACCATATTTTACAGACGAGTTGGTGTATATTGCTTACTTACCAAGTCATCGCCTGAAGTTTTGAAGAGCTCGGCCCTCGGCCGTCCGCTTTATCAGCTTTGTTGGACTTAAGTTTAGATGTGGCTATCTTCACTTCATCCAGGCCTGGTGGACTTAATTGTTGGTCTATATTGTGCAGGTTGAAAGGATCGTTTTGCATGATAGCGGTATTTCATTCGTTATCGACATTATACGGTCTACAGAAATGCTCTTTCCAAATCCTCAGTATTAACTGCGATTCTAGTACTACGTTCGCTTGTTCCTCTCTACAGGCTTCGGTTCAGGGATTGTATTCATGACATGCTGTTCTACCTTTTGGTAAAATTTCCGAATCTTTGTGCTGGACCACGCGCTTCTCATACTCTTTCTCTTTCCTCCTGAGAGGCCGGTGTTCGTCTCTCCTATTCTGGTCGTAGAGCTCATGAGCAGTTCTAGTCCTTCTATGCAGTCCCGCTTTGAATGTCACTTGCTTGGCTGCATGTGCCTGTTGGCTCTCATCGTCTAACCAGGAGTTTTGTTGCGGTGGCCGAAACCCAGCACATCAGAGGCGACATCTCTAATAGCTTTTTGGCAATGTTTCCACTGGTCTTCAATACTTGATGCCAGCGGAATAGGACTTCTTAGGAGATTAAGGGAGACTCGGTCAGAAAAAAATTTGGCGATTATTAGCCTATCTTCGGAATATCAGCAACAGTGCCTTGCATACAACAAGGTAATAGTCCGAGTTGATGTTGGCCCCTCGGAACGTTCAGACATACATATTACTGGAGGAGTGCCTAGCACCGTTCGCAATGTTGTCAATCTTGCTGACGGTTAATTGATCAGGAGATCTCCAAGCCCCCTTATGAATGCCGAGATATGAGAACCGCGTGCTAGCTACGGCAATCTTTCGCCCCGGCGTAAAGTCAATCAGTCTGAATGCGTTATCGCAGATTGTGTCGTCCAGGTTATACTTTGCGACAGTGCTATCAAAGATGCCCTCTCTTCCTAACTTTGCGCTGAAATTGCCGAAGACAATTTTTATAGCTAGGGCACTGCTCTTAACATAGAAGGTATATTTCTTGTCATCATCTTACTCCTCTGTAGGATGTACGCGCATATAAGGCTAATATTGGAAAATTTAGCCATAATGTGGACTGTTACGAGGCGCTCGTTAACTAGCCAGAAACTCAAGACTTCTTGCCTCTAACAACAAATCCGCATATAAATAGACGCTGCTTTTGCCGTAGTAAATGTCGCAGGTTTTCATCCTCTTCGGGTCCGGTCCATCCCACTACATTTATTGGATAGGGGTAAGATCTGCTTTGGGTCCAGGGCCTCTTCTAGTTATTCGCCTGCACGTGGTCTATTAAGGGTCCTAACATTCCGTGTACAGATCCGACATTCGTTGTGCTTGTTTTGTCTTCAGCGGTGATCCGTCCGTATCCTAGACTTGTTGTTGCTTCATAACTACAGACTTTTACCATGGCTGGGACCTCGACAGCACAACCCCCAACTTGGAGCGTCAATTCCATTATGGAGACACCTAGGACGAGGGGTCGTATAGACTGAAACCAGTAACCCGTTGAAGGATGTCTCTGCTACCATATCTTTTCCAAGACCCTGACTTAGGCGCGGAAATCCTTAACTGGGGAATTCATCCGCTGTCCTGTTTACAGTGTTACTATTTTTATCTCCTGATTGGCAAGACGAGCCAGGATGGACATCGGCCAGTAATCGATGGTTACCACTTGAAGGTAAGATAAGCACAATTGATGTATAGAAAAAGTTTCGACACTGTACATCGCCAAATTGACACCTCTTAGTGCATACATTTGGGTTGGTTACTTAGGACAAAATCCGGGTGCAAATCAGGATGGTGTACTGAATAATAGAAAAAATCAATTCTGACTTTGTTACCGTATCGCAAGGAATGGAATACTTCTGGAAACCTTAAGTTTTGGGCTGTTTCTTCTTTTAGTGTTAGAAGAAATCGGCTCATTTCTAAACTGATGAGACGAACAACAAAGTTATGAGACTCCGTCTTTTGTGTTGTAATCCATCAAGCTTGTAGAAAACGTTTGCTGTTGAGTTGCTGATTCAGCTGTTCTAGCAACGTACTCATACGCGAGTAGAAAGACCAGGTTTTGTTTTAAAACTTGTCCCGAGAGGAAAAGAAAAAGAATTCTACTGGCTGGTCGGAAAGGTATTTCGGTTAGCTACAGACCTTTATACATCACATATCTAAAAGTCTATTGATAATATAGAGACCATTCACCTATGTACAATATGATCCGCTGCTAGTTGAATGCAAGAAATATTTTGTGACGACGGAACAGAAAAAAAACCAAACCAACAGCCAGTGGCTTTTAGCAGACGGAATGATGCTTCACATTTTCAGGAGAGAAAGCTTAGATGCTATCACAGAAAATATGTCAACACATGTGGCATGGGAGAAGGACAAAAAATTTCGTCTTTTGAAATAAATTTGAGAATTAGAATTGAACCTCTGAGCATTGTAGAAAGACCTCAAAAGGACGAAGGATCCGATTTAGAAATTCTAAGAAGTCTCTTTAAGGATCAATACTGAATCAGTCACCCCAAGTGTCATTCCAGTTTATCCATCAGCTGTTGTCACAATTCCCAAGTCATGGTTGTCAGTATTGATAAAAATAGTATTGGCACAATGTCCCTCCCTTGTGGAATTCTTTACGAAATGGGATATATCTACACTCTCTCATCAGCAAGCAAAATATGAGGTGATAGATACGATGAACAACATTAATTTTAACGACAGCCCTTTTCTGATCCCAGATTTCGTCCCCACCACTTTCTTTTAGCATCTACTTTCAGTCAAAGAACTCACTTTTCTCAAATCATTCCAGCAGTTCTGCCCTCAAATTAGTCTTTCTTGCCCTAACAGGCTTCCAACAAAAAGCAATAGATACTAACCTGCCTGGTATCCCCTCATACATATTTAAGACTTACTACCGGACTGCTGGTCCTACGCAGATTTTATGGCCTCCTTTGCGTAAGTCTTCACTTTTTTACGTGGAAAATAATTACCTTTTCTGCCACTGTGCTCAATGGTTAAGCCACGCGCCCTCTTACAACAGCAACGGCTCCTCACACCATTTACACAACAAAAGCCTGCGCGGCACAATAAATCTCAACAAAAGGAGGCCCGGTAAAAATTGGCCACAAAAAACCACCACAAAAACAGCCACACAAACCGATAGTACCTAAGCCCGCTAGTAAGACGGACTTGCGGCTGTGCGGAAAAGACCAACAAATGCCGACAGTAAATCATGGACTCACTTCCCTCATCCAATGGATGGATGGATGAATGTCAATAAAATTGATAAATGGCTTTTTAAAGCTGTCCGCGCGTTTGCCATCCATGTCGTCTGCTGCAGCTCAATCCTTTTGTATGGTATGAGCGATGGTTCATTACATCCAATCTGGTGGTGGTGGTGGTTAAAAATGTGACTAAGATCTAACCACTGATCTGGGCACTTAGCATCTTTATGGGCGCCTATTGTGAGTATGAGTGGCGCCCCTTTTTCAACTCAAAGTGAAAGAAAAAGGAAAAAAAAACAAAAAAAAAACCACAAAGAACGTGAAATATTTCCACAACAAGATACGGATAACCTGCAAGAGATAACCAGCAACAGTGTGTACACTTTTTCGATAATCTACACTCGACATATACCCATTCGACGTTGTTGGCGGTTAGATAGATACACCTGTTCCAAGCCTACAGCGTGGGTAATGTGCTAATTGTGGTGGTCCACAACAACAACAACAATAACAACAAGACAATCTCTATAATTATAGATTCGTAAAACGGTCGATTGAAATGCATGCGAGTGGTTAAACATCGCTTAGGCATTTTAAGCTGTTCAGCACCCCCGCGTCGACGATTAATTAATAATCCCGCCACCACTACCGCCTCCTCTTCCTCCTCCTCAAGCCACCCACCGCGTCACCATTTGCATCCAACGTAATCAGATTCTCTCATTTGAATTGGAATTCAAATGGCGCGCAGTTCGCTATACGAGAAGTACACCATGCTCCATTGTAACTGACGCAAATGCAGAGTTAATTACTCCAGACTGAGTCTGCGTTGTATGAGAGTATACACTACCTGTACTCTGGAGCGCAATTCAATGAAATGTCAAACGGCTAGAGCTGATTTCCATTGGTGAACGACGGTGATCGGTGATCGGAGTCGGCTGGTGGAATTCTCATTAAAATTTTGACAAGTGCTTGGCAGCTCTTCGAGGATAAATCGTGTTCGATTGGAAGACATGTGTGTGACCTTTGTTGTGATAGATTCTGTTTGCGCTGGACCTGAGGACCGTGTGAGTGCGGTCTTGGAACTGGGAAGTCATAAAAGTACAGGCTTATGATTACTGTTAAAAGTTATTTTTGAGTTAAAGCTCTTCGTTCAGTTAAGATCGTTAAATTCGCTTCAAAAATTGAGGATGTGCAGTCATAAAAAAGTTTATGAGTCATCAGTGGTTCAATTAATTTCCCACGGAAGTAGGGGGTAGATTTCTGAAGATACTAAATGATGCTATAACAAGATGTCACTTAATTTGATTATTTCTGTTTTTTTTTTTTATTCCTTTTTAGCGGGCTTATAGTTACGGCGCAATAAAATTGGAAAATTTCATATTTTATGGCGATAAGGGGCTCTTTTCTCGAGATACTTCTTGGACATGACGCACAATCAACAGAACACGTTCTTAACTATGCAGCTGAAGACGTAAGGAGGTCTAACTGGACCGTTTTACTAACATGATTATCGAAGAGTTGCTTAGATGGTTACACTGAAGAAAGTCCTTCCATGCGACCTAAGGACCGTCAATCAGATCGGCATCAGTCTTTCGAGAATTTCTATGGAAAGTATCGGGTAGTTTTACAGTCAGAATTACCTATGAAACTGTAAAATCTTTGAGAATCTAAGGGCAAACAGAAAATGATTGAAAAAAAACAAAAGAGTTGGCATGCGAACTGAGTACAAGAGTGTCACAACACGATGAGCTTTCGTAAGTTTTTCGTCCCTTAGTAAGGCGAATATCCGAATTTAATTCTCGGTGCGCTCTAGGATTAAGTCAATCAAGTCTTTGATGATTGACGCTCGTGTGCAAGGTAATAAGGCAAAGCTACTCTACACAGCTTTGCTTCATTCGAACTCGTAATTCTTATCATAGATGTCAACCAATTATGCTGCATCATCTCTCGTTTAATCTCGTTTAATCTCGTTCCACTAAAGAAACTATCTTACGACCTTAGCAATTGTAAATCACCTCCAACGCACGATTTCATGCATTCTTCGCTCAAAACTACACCACGCACTGGTTACAATTAATTGATTTTTCCCTCCTCCCTTACCGCACACCACCCACCATCCAGATACCAACAAAATCAATATGATCGTCGCCAATCATCGATTTCAGAAGACCCAATTGCTCATTGTGTTACTCCGTGCCGTACCAATTCCCGCGAGACAATTGACAGGGTAACTACTCGTACCATACCAACCAACTTGCGCTCAAATAAAACAGCACACACGCTGGCCTATGTTGCTGTACTTCGACTTCGATTCCAAGCATCAAGTGTCAAGTATGCGACATAGCTTGGAAGGCAGAGACCTTCAAATGTTTGAAAAGCGATTTTTCATTTTCTACTGCATGTTCTGGCAGCTCACCCCTTTCCCAAGCCCGCCTTCGCTACCATTTGATTCCGATGAAAATTGCTGCAATAAATTTCGCATGAAGTTCGACTCAGATTCAGATACAAATTCAACTACAGACTAAGCCTTAGAGTTGAGACTTAGATGCAGACATATTCGTACTGGTATTCGTTGTCTTGGAAAATCGGAGACTAATGGTGGTGCTACAGCATTAGTGGTGGTGCTCTCCTTCTAATGCAACGATCATGAACTACTATCGTACATTTTATCAACGTCAATAATCTGACGATGCATACGTTTATCTAGTTACGAGAACGAGAGAGATACGAATATACATACAGCCAAATGAAGGGGTTGCACCAGAGATGCAGGAGCACCAGCCGTTTGAGGAGCTTCAAATGATGAAGTGGAGCATTAGGCAACAAGAGAAACTTGCACCGGAATCGGCATTATTTCACCGTCGATCACGATTTTACTATTTCGCATCCATCGTAGCGATTATCTTTTAGCGCGACGAAAAACAGTTGTACGAGAGACGGTGTCGGCTTTTTTTCCCCCCCCGCCAATTCATATACGGATACCACCCCTCTATCACAGTTAAGTGAATAAAGATTGGGATCTTGAAAAAAAAAAAGAAAAAAAAAAATTGTTTCTTGAATAAGGTGCCAGGATTGGCATTTAACCACATCGAGAGGCTCTCTCTAGGTCAAATGAATTGGTCGTTACTGTTGGCTTTGCTTTCTCAAGTGTTGTATTCGTACTCGATATCGCACCGCTATAACCAACCACAAAATATGAATCGAATCTGTGCGCGCCTTCGAATTGAGATATTTCCATCACGTGTGAGAGATAAACGGAGTCTCCATCGATGGCAAGTATCTGAATGTAGTCGCGCACAGTGAGATGTGTGATTTGGTTGGATCGATAACTTAATTTGGTGGAGCGTCAAAAGATCGGATCGAATTATTTGACCGAGATTTTCGGTGAAATGTCCGATCGGGATGTTGTAAATCTTTCGAAGGCCTACTAAACCATAGACAGTGTCGAAGTTTTTCTTAGATCGGCATGCGTTGATGGGGGTTTAGATGTAGTGATCTAGAACGCAGCACTTTGGCCTGTTGTTGAGTCAGTGATTGAGGTTTACGGATGAAGTGTATAAAGTATGCGGTTCAGCGCCACAGTAACCTAAAATGCCCTTCAAGTGGAGCCAATGGACAGAGAGAAAGATCTTGTCTCTGGAAACAGAGAACTAACTCCTCAATAGAAGCATTTTGGATAGAAAATCCTTTTCACAGAAACTCTGAAATCGGTAACGAAGCATGATCTACGAGTAGCAATCATACCATTCGAGTTGAAGATTGAACCACGGTTTTTAAAGGGTCAGTCTTAATGGAGACTTTCCCATGCTGAGATCAGAATATGGGACAGCGATTCTTGGGTTTCTCATCGAACCACAAAGCACTGGCTTCGGAATATGCTCCCTCCTTTCCCCAGCGTGTCCCAGAAAAGTTCTGACCGTCTTCAAATGTATCTGTTGTGAAGCCGTTAATAGCCTTGAATGAAGAGGATTTACTATTGAAGATCCTGTAAAATTAAAAAGGAACCACGACATTCGGATCTCGGCACATGACTTGTTGGGACATTGAAGAGGCCACGTGCAGCCGAACAACTAGGGGTGGCTTCAAAGCCGATATTAATACCATCCAAGAAGTGTGCTTTGATAGAACGGATGAAAGGCGGATGACAAACTGTGACATAATATGACTGCTGCAAATAACAGAAACACCGTCTAAGTGGATGATTAATGAAAGATGTCTTAAGAAACGTGACTAGCGAGTATATTATAACAATCCGCATAAATGTTAGATTCGCCATCGTCGGCCTTATACATGCTCAACGTTTTCAAAGAAGAAATAAATGTCACCCAAGAATGCCCGCTCTTAAATGAAACATATGCGCAACGTCCTTGGTGCGAGTACAGCCAAGAGTTGCGGAGATCAAATAGAGCCTCCTGGTGTGCTTACTGCGGGAAACTCGAAGCATTTCCGACGGTAGCGCGACTCCATAAATCGCATGGGATTGCTAATTAAACCAGATGGCACAATCACACACGACCGTAAGGAAACCCTGAATACCTTGATTCAGGTTCACTATCCAGGGTCTTCTAATATTGACATGTCTCATGGACAGTCAACGGAGGTTTCACTTCGAAGAAACTTTAGCAGAATCAACAGCTTATCTGGAAAACTCTTCAGTCCGGATAAGGTTGAATGGGCTATCAACGCATTTAAACCATACAAGGCACCAGCTCTGCTACAAGAAGGGCTGCTTGCCTCTGCATCCATGTCAGTACGCCAATCAGAAAGGCAAATCGACGGAAGGTGCTCTAATGAAGCTAACAGCTGAAATCAAAAGTTCCTTCCGCCATAGAAAAATTGCACTTTGCCCATTCCTTGACATATGTAGAAGGTGCTTTCGACAGCACTGGGTATGACTCCATATGAAATGCTTTGCTCCATCGAAACATCGATCAACCCACCATCAACTGGGTCAAAGCGATGCTTGAAAGCAGGATGATTACTAGTTTATCAGGGCTGACCTCAGTATCAGTATTAGTCGTAAGGGCCTGCCTGCAGGGAGGCGTGTAATCGCCCCTCCAGTGGTCTTTGGTCATAGATGATCTGCTGACCTAGTCATCGTCATTAGGGGCAGAGACACTAACGAAGTCACTCCATGTATGCAATACGCCCTTAAGACAGTCCTAGACTAGTGCACCAGAGAGAATCTCTCCATAAACAGAAATAAGGCTGTCATAGTTCCTTTCATTAAAAGAAGAAACACAAACTTGGGTATAGTTTCACTGAACGATACAATCGTTGAGTACTCTGACGAGGTCAAATATCTGGGAATAATCCTAGATAAAAGCCTCAACCTGAACTCTCTGGATCTATACAATGATGGTCAGACCCATCATAATATATGCTTCTATAGCATGGTGCATGCTTCACGCAAAATACAGTCATTTTAAAGGTCAACAGAGTACAGCGTCTTGCATGTCTGGGCATTTCTGGAGCCTTCCGGACTTGCCTCACAGCTGTGGTGGAAGCAATAATTGCCCAGATAGGGTCCAGGCAATTGCCACGTATAACCGGCCAAATAACATATATAAATGAGCTGCACAGGTTTTTAGGGATGCAGAATTTTTATAGGAGGTTCATTCCGCACGCAGCCGAATCACCGATTGCTTTGGCAACTTATTTAAAGGGCAAAACGCGAAAGAATGAGAAGACTGCCATTGAACGGACCAAAGTGGCCAAACTGCTTTCGAGCGGTGCAAGGAAGAGCTCTGCAGATCAGCGGTGCTCTAGTACCCTTCAGCTACATCACAGCTATCCCTTTGGGTTGATGCCTCGGACTTCGCTGTGGGTGGAGTTTCACAGCAGAAGGAGCATGGTCTTTATCGGCCGCTTTCCTTTTATTCTGCAAAACTCACAGAAGCACAATGCAAGTACAGTGCTTACGATAGAGAGCTGTTGGCGGTTTACCTAGCCATTAAACACTTTCGTCACATCGTAGAAGGACAGACCTTTACCATCTTCACCGATCATAAGCCTTTAACTTTCGCCTTCCAGCAAAAGCCCTTAAGAGCATCTCCTCGGCAACTGCGGCACTTAGATTTTATAGGGTAGTTTTCTACAAACATCCAGTACATCCCCGGCAAAGAAAACGTGGTGCCCGATACGCTTTCCAGGCTCGAAGAAATTTCGCTACCATCGGGAATCGATTTCCAGGCGCTAGCCATGGCACAAACGACCAATTCTAAGTTAGACAGTCTGCTCAGCTCCGAGACTTCTCTACGGCTCAGGAAAATGTTAATCCCAGGCACAGAGACGTCAATTATTTGTGATGTATCGACAGGAGTGCCCCTGTACATGGATTAACCCACCCAGAGGTCCGCGTCTCTGTTAGAATGAACTAGGATTGTCAAAAAGTTCCAGACACGTCAGAAGTTCGCTCGGAACATTCTCTCCGAAGCCTTTTGACAAAATATATCTCGCACTAGTGGGGCCACTACCACCGTCCGAAAACTTTCGCTACCTTCCAACAATAATAGATAGATTTACGCGGTGGAATGAGGCAACATCAAGGCAGAAACAGTAGCGTGTGCTCTATTTAGGGAGTAATTCGCCCGCTACGGAGTGCCACCAACAGTGGTAACAGATCAGGGCTCACAGTTCGAATCACACCTATTTCGCGAGCTTTGTGGCAAATTAGGCGTAGAACGTAACCGCACGTCGGCGTACAATCCAAAGGCGAACGGGTTTATGGAGAGCTGGCATCGTACTTTAAAAGCTGCATTCAAGTGTTATAACAACGATCAGTGGACCAAGTCATTGCCTCAGGCGTTGGTTTAAGGTCAGTTTACAGAGGCGAAAACGACGCCAGCTCGGCGGAAATGGTTTTCGGTCATAGGCGCGGATAGGTCCACAAGAGGAGTAGCACAATCGGATTCTGTGAGGGATTTACAACGCTACTTTGAAAAGGTACGCACCATCGCACCATAGTAATTTTAAGCCATTCGCGTCCAGGGAGCTGAAAACGTGCTCTCACGTTTTCGTTGGAGTCGACGCGGTGAAAAGATCTTTACAACGCCCGTACGAAGGGCCATTCAAAGTTATAAGCCGCGACGCAAAAACATTCGGAATTTACCGGGTAAACGGTAAGGCGATGGTAATCGGTATAAACCGGCTTAAACTTTGTTTCGAGGAAATCGAACAGAGTCGCGTTATCGCAGAGCCTAGCGTGACCATCACCAAACAGGCAACCAGAGTCCCCGATTAGAACCTCCAGAGCGGGGCGCACAACTGTACGTCCGGAAAGGTATCGTTGAATGCTTGGCATCAACTGGCGGGGGAGTAATGTGTAATGTGGCAGGAATGTGATCGCGCCTTCAGATAACACCAAACGAACAGAACACACAGCTGAGTGGTGGCGGCGTTTATCGTTAACTTAGTATCGTCAAATTTCACTGAAATAACTGATCGTAATATCTCTATCAGACAGATCAATTTTGGCGGCTTCACCGCAGACACGCTTGTCTGAAACTTTGTAAACTAAATAAAAAAAATTTAATTCAAGACAAAGACTATGAACTCGGTATTTCCTTCCACAGGCCACATCCCCACAGACTAACCCCCCTACACTTATACATAAGCAGAGTGGCAAGTCCGATGCAAAGTAAAGAGTTAAATCTTAGTGAACACCGTGGCCCTATTCTACGAAATACTCGTACCAGAAATTCTCCACGGAGATCCACAGTAAAGAAGCATGGGTTAGCAATAACTCACCAAACAGCCATAATGCCCTAAAGTGGTATACGGATGGTTCTAAAATGGAATCGGGAGTGGGAGCTGGAATAAACGGACCAAACCCAAATATAACCAAAGCTATTAGCAAAAGTCCCAGTGTATTCCAGGCAGAATTCCACGCCATTCAAGTATATGCCAACCATATTTACGACTCTGGTATCAAAGGGCCAAACATGCATACAATCACGGACAGTCAAGCAACTATAAATGCCCTTAGCCCGCCCACCATTGACGTCAAATCAGTCATGTACTGCTTCAAAATCCTCCAACAAAATAAGCTCCAGGCACAAAACCAAACTGTGGTGGATTACTGACCATGAGGGCATTGATGGGAATGAAAAGACCGACTAACTGGCCAGAAAGATCTCAGAAACTCCCTTTAATGGACCTGAACCCTTCTTCTGTACTCCAAAATCCGCTGTCAATTTAGCTATTAAAAGCTGGGAGCATTCTAAATGAATCTCATGTTGGGAGAATAGGTCAGGTCTAAGACAGGCTAAACGAGCCATTCTGCCCTCCAACAAAAATGCCAATTGATGTCTAAAGCTACGAGTAAGTCGGCACGATATCAAAAATTTAGTAGGTCAGCTCACAGGACACAGCGGTTTAAGATATGACCTCAACAAAATGAATCTATTCGACTTTCCGGAGTGCCGAATTTGTCTTGGAGAAGACGAAACAGCTCAACACATTTTATGTGAACGTCCAACCCTCAACAGAACTAGACGAACGATTTTCTTCAGGGAACAATTCGGCTCCAACGTACTGATGAATTCCACTGCTAGTAGTGGTATCAAATTCATTCGGAAGGTGGAAAACATACTACCCTAACTACAGTTCCGACTAAATGACCTTTTAGGTCAAAGTGTCGTACATCGCAATTGGCGGGTCAGAAAATTAAAAAAAAAAAAAACGCTCTAAGGGTGTGATTAAAATTGTTTAACGGGGGTTCATCGCCAAAACAGGACACTATGCGGTAGCGCAAAAAGAAAAGCCTACACAACCTATGCCTAAACATGGATTTAGGATAATCCGCTCTACAGGGTGGAGTACCACTGATCTGTTGGCAGTTTCCTGATCTCATTATTCACAAAAGAAGATGACGATACGATGCAATCAATGCAAGGCACTCTTCCAGCATTATAGATGTCAGAACACAATATAAACTCAGATCACGGGTTTGTTGCAGTCAAAGTATGTCTACAGAGAAATTCTGAAAGAGAACCCCAACGGAACAGCCTGAGTATTTGAAAACTCTTATCACACCTACATCAAGTGCTGAAGATCAGTGGTATCCATGCCAAGAAGCCGTCAGATATGGCGCAACTGATTTCCTGGGTTTTACCGGACTACGCCTGTGAATAGCCGCTCCCGACTTCAACGAGAAAAAGTGGAGGAAGAATATTGGAATCTCTGCAAGGAAAAAAAACAGTAAGAGCGCGATCGAGGAAATGGAAATATGTTACTCCAAGTCTACTCGGAAGCCTTAGCAACAGGTAAAACGAACGTGTCAAGAAGAAAAATACTCGAGCAGACACCTGTAGAGATGGCATGGCAACACCACAGACTCAATTTTCCGAAAAGTCTCTTGGTTCCATTGATGTCATTACAAAAACGCATCGAGCTGGCAATGGTGCATTTGAGAGTATTGGAAGCACAACGCGTTACGAGTACCATCTTAGAGTGCACAACTGTGGACAGCTCTACAATGGCCGTTCTACTGGAGAGCTGCGCATTCCAACGAGCATCCATGACTATGCAATCCTAGTCATTTGACAGGTTGGTGGCTTCCTAGCAAATTTAATGCACATGCCAGAAGGCCGCTGGAAGGATTAGTACAAAGAATATAAAGCCAACAAATTTCTCTCCTTACAAAATCTTGCAGATCAGGCTGTATTCATTCCAATATAATGCAAGAAAGCCTCGGTGTAATGCCTTCATCGCCGAAAAGGATTTTAAGAGTTAGTGCCTTGGTTAAAATAACCTTAGAGGTTATACGGATGAAAGTTTCACATATTTAAACGAACTAAAGAAGGTGAGAAGCGCTTTTTTTTTTTTTTTTATAATCGGCGCGCGCTCAAGGGGTTTTTGTACCCTTAAAATATTCGTACACAGCGCGGGCGAAGGAAATTTAGGGAGGAAGAGAAGACAGGTACCGATGTACATTGTTTTTAAATGTTTGCAAGTTATAACGACCAGGAAACACAGAGGTCGGCAGGGCATTCCATAAGCGATTTGTACGGCTTAGGAAAGAATCACGATATTTTAGAGTACGTCCGAAAATGGGCTCGAGGGTATACTGATGAGCATTCATAGCGAGACGGGTGTTACGGTTGAAAGTTTGAATGGGCGCAATGCTACTGGTTATTTCAATGGAGCACTGGTGGTGGAAATAGCAATAAAACAAAGTGAGACAGGAGACATTAAGTCGGTGTTCGAGGGTGTCAATGATGAATCCATGTTTCGTCCAAATTTACGAAGCGGGGCAAAATCTCGTTCGGGTTTCCGAACTGTTCGAAGATTCTGTAATATCACCACAATGGCTAGGTATAGCATCGATCGACTAAAGATCCCCTCATCATACCAACAACTAAATGATCACTTTTCGCTAGGATTGTTGGTAGATGACAGGCAAGATATAGCACATGGCTTACAGAGAATACCTGGAGGAAGGTTGAAAACGTGAGCTACTTAAAGCTCGTATTGTAGATATAGCACTAGGGAGGAACGAAATGGAGTCCATGTATTGAAGGACGGTTACGGTGACCACAGAAGCAGAGAAAGCAGCGAGCATGTATGGGAGCGGAATCATCAAGGAGCTAACAGGTGATCATTGTTCTAGCCAAAATCCGGTGAAAGGCTTAAATGGTTCCGTACTCGTTTCGGACGAGGATTAGCTTAAGCGATGGAAGAGTCATTTCATTACTGTCCTTAACCGTGTATTCGCCAGCGATCTACAACCAAAACAAACTCAGTTGCCCGAAGCAACAATTTCCCGGATTCGCAGTTCTACTACCCATGGGGGAGATCGCTACCGCGAAAAATGCGCTACATAGCAAGAACATGGTAGGATGCTGTTCCCGCAGAGCTTTTGTGAGACGCTCCAATAATATCAGCAGAGCTTATACATCCTCTTGTTGAGCAGAACGTTACCCCGACGAGTGAATGATTGTTAAGATTCCTAAAATGGGTAATAGCCAAAGCAGTTCTTGAGCGAATAAAAGAATATTTGGAAGAAACACTCGGTTCCGAACAAGCAGGTTTCCGCTCTGGATCTACCTGTGTCGACCATATCATGCGGATCAATATTGGGCAATGTTTTGAATACCGTTCGCCACTTCACCGGCTGCCCTATGATGGATCTAACTGTCATGTTCTGCATAGAGGAAAGTTGTCAGAGTAATTTGAGATCTAAAGTGTGGTCCGACAAGGTTGCATTCTATCAGCGATACTTTTTTTATTGGTGATTAGCGATGCGATTCCCGCAGCCTTGTCAACAGGAAACGGAGGAACTCGTTGGATTCTCACATCTCAACTCAAACATCTTGACTACGCTGAAGACGTTTTTTTACTCTGGCACAAGATTATGAATTTGCGCCATATGACAACAAGAGCGGGGTGGGAGGTAGATGTCGCGGGTTTGAAGATAAAAACTGCCAAAATCAAAACCATCAAACTCGGTACTAACTCATTAACTGGCATTGCTGGTTAGCCGGTAGAGAGCGTAAAGAGTTTGCAATATCTTGGGAGTATTGCCTCAACCGAAGGTGGAACCGAACAGGATATTGTCAACCGAATCGGCAAAGGAAAGCCTGTGTTCGGGATGATGTCCATGATATGGCAATCAACTTAAACACCAAGCTACGATTGTTCCTGTCAAATGTCGAATCCGTGCTGCTGTAAGGTGACCGCTACTATCACAAAAAAAATGAGCGCCTACGGAATATCTTGAAGGTTTTCTGGGCTAACCGTCAGGAACCAATACGGTGGAAGTGGCGGTCATACACTCCGAACAGGCGGTAGTTCCATAACCTACGCAGCGCAATGGAATTTGTTACCACAAGACGATAGAAGAACGGGTGGGCCGAGAAATACAGGGCGCAGAATAGTTGAGGAGGAGTCACGGCGACTGAGGAAGAGTTAGACAGAGGTGAAGCTCATTGTTCGAAACCATACACGATGACGTGTAGGCACAGTTGAAGCCCTAGGATCCACAAAGGGGAACAGGACATATGGTAAGCAAAAAAGTAAAAAAAAAAGTCATCTGTCCGGCTTACATCCAAACTAAAAATAACGTTCGCTAAGTAACGTAATCGAAAATTTATAAACAAAAATAAAATATATTCCTAGTTGATGACTAGCCAAGAACTACAGCAACAACAGTCCATCAGGTCGAAGCAAAACAAAAGAGTTGAGGCGCGAACTAGGTTTAAAAAGCCCGTCGGAATCTATATATTTCCCTGATATAATTCCAGGACCCACTTAGGTTCACGTATATGTACATAGGTATAAGCGAGGTTAACCTTCCTTGACAGAGCGATAAAAGCCACACTGTCAGATCTGGCTCATTACTTTAGATAGGGATCCAAGAGTAACACGAAAACAAGTTAGACATCAACATCTGTAGGCTTCAGTAAGCTCGCAGGGCTAATTGATAATGATTTTTCAAAACTCTGAATAATTTTCTCTTAAAATATTGCAACTACACCCTCCGGCTGACTTATAACATAGATAAGATCCCAGTCAAACTTTATGTCACCTGAATACGACCACCATTAGTACTTTTCAGAGAACCCTCCGCAGTCACAGCTCCCGAGGACATCATAACTTTCAGGATAAAACATCACGAGAATTTTATACGCAACGAAAAATTCTTCCACTATTTGTACACGCTGCCACTCCCAATCAATAGTTTGTTAGTTGGAAAGGGGAGTCTTATCAAAGGAGTCTTAACCATGGCTTCATATATTGTCACTGTTAATTACCCAGCAATTACACTGATTACCGTTCTTCCTCTTTATCTTATTGGGTCGATACCCAATGACACTTGTTCGATTAATTGCTTCTTCCCCCCAGAGGATACAGACAAACTGTATTTACAACCGCAACAGGGAGACCTAAAATGCGACCAAAAGATACCAAATGTTCCTCCAGTCCATAGGAGGAAAGCCGATCCCTTAATTTATGCAACCAATCTGCAATTTGCATAGCTAACTCACCCTTCTGTATCCTTCGGCCCCCCATCAGACATGAAAAATTGACATAATTGCCAAGGAAGATGACCACGACCACGACCGATCAATCGATCGACAACAGAGTGGCAAAGAACCACAAAAAAAAAAAAAAAAAGTACCTAATAGTGGTACCCCAATGTATCCCCTACACGGGTACCATGTAATTTCTGTGATGTGCTCCTGCTGCAGTTACAGTACCACTTCCACCAGCACCATCGCTACACCACCAAAGAACTTGGACCTCGAAACACTCCATCTTCTTCGCGGTCATCGTTGGCTGTTGGTTATTAAGCCCTCTGATTACGATGATTATTTCATACATTCGACAAATTATTAGCGAGGAACTGGAGAGGAACCTCCACCATCACCACCACTACCATCACAATTGCTGAGGAGATGCTACGAAGCAGATAGTAAGCGCTCATTGTTTTCCATACGCCGAAGAGGAGGTACCTCGTACCTTCAAGATACCCTACAATGCTCGTTGTGTGTTGTGCGTTGCAATTACCCGAAAGGATATGCGTACTTTCGACTTGACCAAAAACAAAGGATTTTCACTGTTGCAACTACGGCGGCGGAGGAGGGGGAGGGCTTGAAGATTATTATACCGGGGGCTATGAATTTTTGTATTTACTGCTAATTGCCCTGCTTTTGGGGGCAACGTGAAGCACCGTTTTCGTTTCCTGTGAAATTACACGTTCGCCCCTTTTTGCATTTTTCCTTTTTCGTTCTTTGACGGGGGGGGAGGAAAGGGCGCCTGGTGGGAATGTGTTCAATTCGTGACATACATTCGCGTAGAAATAAAAAAAAATGAACACAGAGAAAATATGCACATCTGCACGACAACGAACGATCGACGGTTGTGCGTTTGTGTGAAATCTCTCTTCCGCTCCACTTCAGCAGAAACTTCAGTGATTTGTGCCACAAATTACTGCGCCGCTCACCAGGAAGGGGAGGGCAAAAGTTCAACTTCTTTTCTCAGTATGCCCATACAATGAAGGCCTTCTTGGATAATTGCGCGCTTGCGTACTCACAGTAATTACAAGTTGCACCCCAATTAATTGGCCAGCTAGCTGGCTACTCGATGCTAGCACAACCGTCATTTGCTGCTGACGTCCTCCAAAGTCGATCTAGAAAACGCCTCCTTGCTTCTGTCCATAGGAGCATGTGCACGATAAGTCTGAGATGATGACGACGCAATGTTGACGGTGACGGTAACGGTGTCATAGGGCGATCACTAGCTAGCTGCATACTTAATATAATAATTCCATCTCGAATGTACTACCAGATAATGCATAACAATGAGCTGCTCCAGCACAGTCATCGATCAGAGCAATTTTAAAGCTACGACTCTTGTGCGATAGCATCTATCCCCACATACTCGTACACGTACACGTACTATGTGCTTGGGGACACTTCACTGTTTTCTGTTCTCTGTCTCCGGCAATTTCTCATTCATCAGGTAAGCGCGCGAATTCAGCTCGCGCACTTGCTGCTGCGTGTATCTGGCCGATACAAATCTGTCTATCTATGCAATCGATCTAGTGCGCTGGTCCTCTGGTCAGATTTGAGCGCTCGTCTCTGGGTAACGAGATCCAACAAAAGCAACCACACTAAGTTCCAGATACTTTTTGAGGTTGTTAACAAGATTGATTGCGCGACTAGGTGCATACAAAGGAACATACTCGTACACACATACGAGTGTGTATGCCCGGCCAACAAACAATGTCGAACTATGCTTTTGCCTGGTAGTTACCAGATAGATTTGCCTTTCTAGGACCAATGAAGGGTACACGGGTGGATACCAGTGGCAGGAGATATAAAAAAAAAATCGGAGCACCGTTGCATTGGAATTAATTGCTTATATCCAGGAGAATAATAATTATCCTAAATGCTTCATGGAATAGAGTTGACTGGAGTACCAATAGCCAACATCAACATCAGCAGCAGCATGACTTAAAGAAGACCAAGACGAAGACGAAGTTAGTTAGGTTGATGATGGTACTGGTAGATGTTAAGTTAGTGGATGATTCCAGGAGCTAATGGGGAGGCGATGTCCGGAGGAAATTGCAAGCGGAAGGAGTGTACAAGTGCAAACGGCTCGAAAGATTTATGATTACACGCAGATCAAGCGATAAGTATCCCACGTATTTGGAGAGTTTTACCATTGCAGAGAGCTTCAGGCTGATAGTAAAGAATATCTTCGATTACACGGTTGCTACTGTGTAGTGAGGAAGTCATTTTTGGATTTGACGTGTATACAACTGAAGTAGAACATGAATAGAAATTGCCGATATTTAATAAATGAGACAGTTTCGGATGACGGGTCAGTCTTGGTTAGTGAAGGAGAAAGTTGGCCATGACAGGCATCTCCGAGTTGAAGTCTAGGCCACAAAAATAAAAGGTACTATGTGTGGTTTGAAATATGAACCCCTAAGCCCGCAGTATATGCACTTCCACCTTTTAACCTGGTAGTGGTAGTGAGACTCAGAAATAGCCCTAAATCTCAGACAGGGATTACGGGAAGACTTTCCAATCGAGAGAGTAAATTAGACGTTGACACGGATGATGAACCATTAACAAGGTATACTGCCCTATTGCTATCAAGCCCTTGACATTCTATAGCCCTTAGGTCCTACAACAAAGTATATGTCCACAGAGTTTATGGCTGCAGACAAAAACGCGCAGCAAGATTTGTAATAAGCCGAGTCATAAAGAAGGGGGAAAGCAATTGTGATGAACAGACGAAGAACAAATGTGAAGCCGTCGTCTAAGCTGCCAGAATTAGAGAGGTAAAATCTCCTGGTGGCAAAGTTAAGGCAACTAGTGATAGTAATACACTAGGTGAAATAAGACTAAGACCCGGTAACAGAAGGTCTCCCATTGAAGCGAGAGTGACTAACATGTTTTAGAACGTCTCACTACAAATGAAGGCAACGAAAGTCCCTGCATGTTCCGCTTTTTAACGCAGTTTCATTTTGTCGCATCAGCTCCAAAGTTCTGGTCCTAGGTTTCTCTCGTCCAAAATTTGTGGGACTGTATTGTTAAGTTTTTTGCTTCGTCTTCGACAGTAGGTATTCCAGGGTCTTGGTGTGAGGCGTCATTTCTTGTGTACCACGGCGCATGGACAATTGCTCTTGGGGCTTTATGCTCAAAAGTTTGTAAAGAATTGGCATTGGTTTTCTTGGTGCAACCCCAAAGTTGTATACCATAGGTCCACACTGGCTTTAGCACTTGCTTGTCTAATGTCAACTTGCTTTCGATAATAAGCTTGGGATGTTTACCAAGTAACCAATACATTTCTCTGTATTTGCTTACGAGTTCCTTGTGTTTTTTTTTAACGTGCGACTTTTAATCTTAACTTTGTGTCGAGTGTCATTCAAGGTATTTAGCCTCGTTGGCAAATGGAATACAGACCGAGCTTACGAGGATAGGCAACCGACTCGTTTCTCTGTATGTAAAGTTTACATGAACAAATTTGGTCTTATTGAGGGCTATCCGCCAGGCCTTTATCTATACTTTACCACCGTTGTGTCTTCAATCGTATTACCTACTGCTAGTAAAGCAGTGTCATCGGTAAACGTAGCTAGATCGTCAATTTGCCAATGAACTCAGCAAGACTTAGATGAATATTTTTCAGCACTACTTCCGTCTTCTGTTGGCTTCCATTGGATAGCAGAAATCCTCAGCCTAACCCTTCACGTGAGTGCCAGCCGGAAATAACCACCATAGCTCTCATGCGCTATTGTAAGACGGACAAGACCTCTGAGTTCCTAAGCCCCTCAATAGTTTAAACCCTGCCACTTATTCCTCGACCATTGGATGAGGTACCTGATTTCAGTGGTGGTGTGTGCACATTTAATGCATAAAACCCTGTCCAAGAATGTAAGGCTAGGGGTTAAACCAGTCACAAATAAATGCACAGGAGAGATTTGGCATCTTCAAGCCTTATCCTAGTATATAGGCTCTCCCGTGGCGGGCAGCCCTTCCAGCTCGTGGGACCAAATACCTAAAACGACCAAACAAAATTAAAAGAACAAAAATACGGACACTAATAACGAAAACGACAATAACAACTCACCCACACAAACCACCTGAGAGGACAGCAGAACCTGGAACCAGACACGGACTCAGACTCTTTCAGTCAGTAACCGAAAGCGAGTCGCTAGCGCAACTTCTGAAGATCTGCAACCTGACTCTTGGTGTACCAGGGAGGCAACTGACAAGATAGATTCTGAGACTGAAGAAGAACTGTTAGACTCGGACTCTGGCGTGACTATACTGGAAACATCTAACCACACAAAGACGCAAAGATGCAAAGACGCGAAAGAAATTGCAAAGCTTCCCAAAGGTTTCCGAGTAAGATGACGAAAAAGGCTTCCAGCGCTCTTAACGAGATCGTGCACTAATCGTACGGCAAGGGCGTACAAACGTCTGGTAACACCTACAACTCCAGAACTGGACTCGCCTGAACCAAAAGACACTGGAAAAATGGAAAAAGGATAGTGAACTACACGGATCTAAAACAGACCGTACAGGTTGACAAATCATCAATCATCGTCCAACCAAATCGCCCACTTGGCTATTAGTCGACGTTTCAGAAGTAGTCTTTTATATCTCCGAACCAGACGAACAGTCGACATGGGATTGATACGAGATCATCACCTTTTCGTAGTTACTGTCCAGTTACGTACTGAATATGTTCAAAGATTCCGCAATATCACCAGAATCACTAGAAATAACATCGATTGACTAAAGATCCTCTCAGCATCCCAACAACTAAAGGATCACTTTTCGCTAGGAGTGGAAGCAACCAGCAGCTCACTGTCGACAACCATCCAGGAACATTCCAACGCTGTAAAAATGTTTTCACATCGGTAGCGCAAAGGATTGTTGGTAGATGACAGGCAAGACATAGCACATGGATTACTAAGGATACCTGGAGGCGGATTGAAGAACGTAAGCTACTTAAAGCTCATACGGTAGTTGCCCTGTATCGAAGAAAAATGAGAGAAGTGTAGTGTAGCGTATGATGGAACAAACGTAACTACATCAAGGCCCTGGCCACAGAAGCAGAGGATGCAGCGAGCAGGTATGAAAGCGGAACTATGTATAAAATCATCAAGGAGCTAGCAGGTAGTCATCGTTCTAGCAAAAATCCGGTGAAAGGCTTAGATAGTTTCGTACTCGATTCAGACGAGGATCAGCTCAAACGATGGAAGGAGCATTTTACTACTGTCCTTAACCGCGTATTCGCCAGCGATGTGCAACCAAAAACAAACTCAGTTGTCCGAAGCAACATTTTCCCGGATTGGGATTTTCACTATTATTAGAGGTGAGATGGCCACCGCGATAAATGCGCTGAAGAATAACAAGGCGGTAGGACTAGATGCTGTTTCCGCAGAGCTTCAGCAAAACTTTCTCATCCTCTTGTTGAGAGAATGTGGGGGGCAGAAGGTTTCCCCGACGAGTCAATGTTTGTAACGCTCCCTAAAACTGGTTATTTTATGGAGTGTAAACACGTTTCTTCCCGCAGTTGTTAAGCGAATAAAAGAACATCTGGAGGGTACACTCGATTCCGAACAAGCAGGTTTCCGCTCTGGATCCTCCTGTGTTGACCTCAACAACCACCCTGCGGATCATTATTTAACAATTCGTTGAATACCGGTCACCACTTCACCGGCTGTTCATTGATTTTAAGAAGGCGTTCGACAGTGTCAACATACAGTTTATCTGGCCTATGATGGGTATAAATGTCATGTTCTGCATAGAGGAAAGCTGTTAGAGGAATTTGAGATCTAAAGTGAGCTGATACTTTTTTTTATTGATGATTAGCGATGTGCTTCACTCACGCAGCCTTGTCTACTGGAAGCAGAGGAATTCTCAACTCAAGCATCTGGACTACGCTGACGACGTTTTTTTACTCTGGCACAAGATTATGAATTTGCGCCATATGACAACAAGAGCGGGGTGGGAAGTAAATGTCGCGGGTTTGAAGATTAAAATTGCCAAAATCAAAACCATCAAACTCGGTACTAACTCATCAACTGGCATTGCTGGAAAACCGGTAGAGAGAGTAAAAAGTTTGCAATATCTTGGAAGTATTGTCTCTGCTGAAAGTGGAACCGAACAGGATGTTGTGCACCCGACTGTTCACTCTTGAAAGGTGACCGCTACTATCACCAAAAAAAACTACAAACATTGGTGAATAGGTGCCTACGAAACATCTTCAGGGTTTTCTGGCCTAACCGTGTCTCTGATCGGGTGGCAGACATAGTTAACTACGCAATGCAATGAAATGCGTTATCACAAGGCGGCAGAAGAACGTATCAGACGAGAAATACATGACGCAAAGAACTAATGCTCGCATTGTCCATTAACGACCATGACCTTGATTGCTGTATTCTTACCACGTATTTTTCTACATTATGCAACCGCATAAACCCGAAAAGTCCAAAGTACCAAAGTCTAGCAGCCAAAACAAAAGAGTTGAACAGCGAACTGACAAACTGATATCATATTTCATCTCTCAAAACTCTTCAGTTAGCTACGCTTGCGTTTCAGCACCACCAATGACTATCTGTAATTGAAATCAACTAACAACCGTCATGAAGCTCATAATGAAAAGTGATTATTTTTAATTGTTTCGCTCATGGATACACAACTACAGCCAGAGTAGTAGATACGAATAGCTGTGGCTTTTCTTTTGTTCCTGAAATCGATTTACCCCCAATGCCCAGACCGACCGTGTGCTTCATTGTCTCAATTTTGTGTTTACGTTTCTTCGGATTTTCTCCACCCAACTCTCTATCTGGTCTGCCCTGTAAAACGCAGCTTGCTTTAGTCATAACACTGATTGATTTGGTTCAATATATGCGCATACTTAGAGCCACAAGCGGTAGTCAGAGTATCCAGCTTCAGTCAGACGTCTTGTTAACCAAATTGGACGTGAATGGGATGGATGTGTTTTTTGTTTTTATCGACTGCATTCGCTTTTTGGTAAAGCATTTTTGACATTATCGACATGAAATTACACATAATGGAGATGCACATTAAGTCAATTGAATAAAATTAACAAAACAACGCCAATAATTGGACAAGCTCCATACGGATAGTCATTCAGACACCAAAAGATACGAGTACGTGTAACAACATTCACTTGTAGTACTGTGGCTATGAGAAGATGGTAAAAAGGTTACATCTTGAAGAGATGCTCGTACCTCTCTTGAACTTTCCGCTGAAGTGTAAACAAACAATCGACAATGTGGCAACAACATTGTACATGATCTTAAACAAGCGCGCGGTATACCACATTCAACGTGGTATTCAAACGGGACAATACAATCAGAAGCAACAAGCTGTCAATTTAATAACAACAACAGACCCGATTAAAGAATGCAACAATCTTGCCAGCATCGTGACTTAGACTTTAGAATTAAATCTAATCGATGGGGTAATTAGATGTGTCTGGTTAAATCAAATAATACCTGAGGGCAGTCATTTATAACCGCCAATATCCGCCGCAAATACCTTGTACAAATGCGAATAGGAGTACTCGTACGCCATGAGGCACGTTTTTTTTTTTTTTTTTTTTTTTGAAAAAAAAAAAAAACCTTCACCTCATCATCATGCTAATGGCATTCCTCTCTTCGGCGGCGGCGGTGAAATTCTGCGCACGAAATCTGAGAAGCTGAGAATGGAACTCGGAACTCATCGTCATCACCTAATTTGTCCTCATAAATCGTGCGGTCCAGTTGAAAAGATGAATGCAAACTCCAAGCCAACTCATCACCATGACATCCGAGACATGTCGAGAACCATCGAGCATCGAGCATCACCAGGAAAATACCGAGAAATGACCTCGAAAAGATGAGCATAAATGCGAGTGCGCATCGATAAATCTTGGCGCAGTTAATTTATGAATTTGAATGTTCGTTTCCCAGGATATGGGTCATAAGTGCCCTATCTCTCCATCGACCCATCTCACAGAGTGCTTATTATTTAATTTTTTTTTTTTTTAGTTTTTCTGCTCATCCAATTTTTTTGTTTTTGACCGGTGGTGGTGCGTATTTTTTTGGATTTTGGTTAAGAAAAAGTACCGTAAAACCAATTAAGAGATTGACGATAACCACTCTGGAGAGTAGAGTAACCCAAAACACACCATGTCCGCGGCGCGGATATCTGAAGTTGAAGTTGAAGATGAAGACGAAGATGAAGCGCATCATTTTGTGTCTTTGATAAATCGATGCAATCAATAAATTTTAACAAAAATCGGTCAAGTGTTGCACTGCGACTGTCTGTGAGAGTAACTCTGTGCGACGAGATAAAATCGACCATCCAGCACCAAGTATCGCTCTCGCATCAGCGGTAAGGTTTTCATAAATAATTTCCCCCACAATCCTACACCCATAATTATTTTTTTTTTTTTTGAAAATTCTTTATTTCGTGAATTTTTTCGAAACACTAAATGTATTTTATTGCGATTTCACTGCTGCTGTTATTGGTGTGTGTATCGCTGTTGTTGTTGCTGTTGTTATCCGTATTTTTCCTGATGTTGCACATCCATGCGCGATGTTACTCGTACTTCTTTGTCGGGGTTAATTATAGGTCGCCATTAAATGAAGGGTATCAGAGGCTGGACTGAGAATAGTGATGTATACGCTGCCGCAGAATGTGTTAATTATTTGTAATCTGTCCAAAAAAGAAAAGCGAAGACGAAGATAGAATTGGAAGCGCATTGAACGCGCCGAGGTAGTAATTCTTTCCCGATTGTGAGGAATGAGGTGAAATTTAGGGGCGTCCCTTGTGGTGTGTATCTTACAAACTGAAGACACCACAACATACAATTAATGTGTCCGTTTAAATAGGGAATTAAATGCTAAAATTGACTTGGAAATATGTGATCATGCAATGGGTGGGTTTTATACTTACTCCGTGTAGTTTTGACGGAAAGACAGAAAAGATAAGAAAAGAAAACCTCAAAAGCGCTCACCTGGAATGAAAGAAGAAACATTTGATTACATAAATAGAACTGGAAATTTATCGTCTTACATAATAGAGAAGTTACGACTTAAGCAAGACTACTGGTCAGAAACTACTCATGAGATTTAAGGTTTGATTGATGAGAGGCAAGGAATCTACTCCCGCCGGAAGGACAGAAGACAGAAACATAGAAAATAGAAACTTCTTCGGCGCACGTTTTCAAATCGTTAACAATCACATCGTGAGCCTATGCAACCACCTGACACGGAAATCACCCTCACGGACTTAATTCCTAATTCCTAAAGAGAAATGGGACACTATTGAAGGTGACGATTTTTAGAGACGCTTCCCGTAGTATTAACTACAACTCAGCTAAAGAACTAGTCTGTTGTACTCTTCGAATGCTCCTTGAACTAGAACTTGTGGTTTTACGTAGAACTTAAGTCATCGTTCAATGATAAAGTGCCTACAGTACCAATGCACATCATATCAGCGGCGGAACCTGTAGCCTGATGCAAGCGCAGGATTGACACTCACAGACATAGTTCTCCAGGGTATTGCCATCACTCCACAACAAGCGTCACAGTCATTTATGATTAGCGTACTTGGGTACAGGGTATTTAGCGAAAACGTAGTGCCCCGCCTTACTAGTGTCTTACTAGTAAGTCATATAAGGTCCTTCCCGCAGGAGAGCATCTGCCGCTTTAAAGACGTCCATGGGTGGCCGTGGCTCAAGTGGTAGTGTATAGGCTTTGGACGGTTCGGCGCTCAATTCCATCTGCGGCCGAAACCCATACCATTTTTCACGCAAGGTGAGTGGTTGTCTAGAATACAGCAAAAAGTCTAATTGAACAAATAATTTACCTAGTCTGTCCATTAAATGTTGGATGCCACCCATGGAACGAAATAGCCACCGAGCCCAAACAGCTTTCTTTCCAGCTGTCCCATTTTAGTAAAAACTTAACACGTCCTAAGGCATTTTAACTGTATTCATACCCAAAAATCAACAAAGCGTCTTGTCTAGCAGGTTCATCGACGATCTTATTTCCTACGATCCCGATACCCAATAAGACTCTGTGAAATCAGTATTTCGAGCCTCCTTCGAAGTGGTGAGAAAATTCAGCTTCAGGCTGTCATTTTAGGCGTAGATACTTCGCCCTTCAACCAATTCTTCATAGTGCATTGCGATCGATCAGCTTTCCATATGTCTCCGCTTGGTGGTTAGACGCAAGTTTTTCTAACGAGTAGTGAAAACTTTGTTGTCTTCCAAAAAGATACCAACGTCGCATACTAAATCGGTTTTGAGCCATCCGTTTAGACCTGACTGCATTCTTCCTTTAGTCAGATTCCAGCTGAAACAATTCCTAGGCATCGGCAAGGAATATTTCGTATTGCTTCAGCAACAGGGGTTCTGGTATCAATGGATCAGAATGGAAGGCCATAGTCCAAAGACAGTCGACACGCAGAGTCATCACTACTTCAGTGCGCGTTGTACCAAAGACCACTTCTTTTTGAACTGAAGGTGACTTTGAGAGCGCAGCCAATGATATGAACCTCAAGGGGAAGGAGATTCATCAGTGCGTCTAGAGGAGAACCCCCATGTAGCCAAGTCAGACCGTTTTTTAGAGTCTGGTGAGAGCAACTCTCACTTACTTTTGTAAAAGGTTATTCCTCCAGGCAACCGACGAATGTTGATATGCAATTGGACTTCCTGGTTTACAAGCCCCATTTTTTTTTTAATCTAGCCCGCGCTGAAGGGGTTAAAATGTTTGCACACAGCGCGGGCAAAGGAAAAGTAGGAAGGAAAGAAAGAGATGTACTGAAGTACATTGGTCTTAAATGTTTGCAAGTTATAATGGCTAGGAAATATAGAGCTCGGCAGGGCATTCCATAAGCGAGTTGTGCGACTTAGAAAGGAATCATGATATGTATATTAGAGTACGTTCGAAAGTGAGCTTGAGGATATACTGGTGAGAATGTCTTGCCGAACGCTCTTCTTACACTGCCAGAAGGCTGACAGCGCCTTGAAGATTTTCGGCATGACATGTTTAATCCAAAAGAAGCTTGTTATCCATGGATTCTTCCTTCTTGTACAGTGAACAATTTTAGTTGTCAAAAGATTGGCTGAAAGCCGATTAATAGTGCAGGAATCTTCGAAAACCTCAACCGGTGCCTGTGCCCTAGAGTTGATAGTAGCATGATCCAACACAATATACTCGTACTAGGTAGCGCAAGAGTCATAACCCTACCGTAAGATGCTATAATTTTTGCAAATGGGGGCAAATGTCAATTCTACTTTGACATTTGTTAAGTAAACAGATACAAAATACACGTCAATAAGACACGAATCGCCTAAAGAACGCGGAATAATTGCTACAATTTGAGACAACTTTTCATCGAAAATCATCATGAGCGACGGGGCTCATTGCCATCTCTATGGATATGTGAATAAGCAAAATTATCGCTTCTGGGGCACCGAAAATACGAAGAGCCATTAAACCAGCTCAAAGTTACTGCATGGTGTGCTGTTTACGCTGGAGGCGTCATTGGGTCTTATTTTTTCGAAAACGACTACTGTGGAGGGCGAGAGCTACAAAGCCATGCTCAACGACTTTCTTCTTCCTCGATTGCATGAATTGGGACTGGAGAACATGTGGTTTCATCACGATAGAGCAACAGCGCATACTGCACGAGTCACAACCGAAATTCTGAGGACTGCATTTGTTTTGGCGATTTGCACTGGCCGGCAAGATCGCCTGAGTTAACCGTTCTAGACTTTGTGGGGTTTTTTGAAGTCACGAATCTATGACAACAAGCCTCAGACCCTGGAAGCCTTCAAAGAGAATATCCGTCAAAAATGTGAGGATCTATCGCCGGAAGTTCTGGCAAGAGTGATGGAAAATGCCACAAATCGCGAATAGTCATCAATTTTGGCGTCGGCCACTTAGGCGATATCATTTTCTCGACTTAATGGAAAAAAATTTAAGACATCAAATAGCAGAACCAAAGTTTTTCATTCATGAAAAAGTTACAGCTAAATAACATTAGGTGACAACTTTTGCGCCACCTTGTGGATAGAGAAACCAACAACTCCGGGAAGCAGTCACCACACCTTATTAAGGGTAATCTGGGTGAGTTCTAGCTTATCAGTTTCCTAATAGCTAATAGCTATCTTTCACCAAACTAACCTTAACAAATGCGCAAGAGAGCCCGGTTAGAAATGTCGCCAGAACAGCTTCAAAAGGAAAACCTTCTCCCTAAATCTGGCGTTAGCCAGAGAAATAGAGAATTCATGAAGGGATTGGCATCAAAAGCCGGCTTACACTTGATGTGTCCTGAGTTGGCCGAACTAAGATTAAGCCATGAGAAGATTATCCAGTTGGAAAAGAAAAATGCACTTCTTGAAAAGCAACTAGATAAACTCATGCATTAGAATTCCGAATCGAACATTATTGTACACCTACCTTCAGAATAGAACACCGACATGAAGGAAAAGGCAAAAGATGTGTATGCTGGACTCCATAAGAATATCCCACATAGCATGCGCCAGAGAAGATCCAAACTGCTCCCATGAAATCCCATGAAAGCCTTTCGTGAAAAGAACAATCACGTTAAAATTATGTTGAGAGATGTCAGAATGTATGTACATAGCCTAAAGTACTAAGTACTAACCTGGGATTCCCCAGAAGGGTTGAAGTGTCGTGAATTAAGCGTCTGGAATTATCTCGCGGATATTTTTGCAGAGACTTCAGCAATCGAATATTTTTTAAGGGATAGCCACAGCCAAAACAATACGAAAAAAATCTCATTAATGTCAGCTAAAGTGGGTCGCGTTTCAACAAGTAATTGTTGATTGTATTGTAATTGTAATTGTAATTGTTGCAATTAGTGATCCCACTCTACCGGAACGTTATTAGATTCTTAAGTTGTAATGTAGCAGGCTTAAAAAATAACTTTTTTACTCGTAATTACGTAGAAAATTTCGATGAGCTCGTATTTGTGCTTTTTGAAATACACGTTTCAGAATACGCAGAGATAGGTTCAAAAATTTTTCCCGAAAATATGAATTACAATGCAAGGGGGAGTGGCGGACAAGTACTCGTAAATGGCTTTCGTATACACATAGGTGGAGTGGTCTTGAAGGTTAGTAAGACAGATGAGTCGTACGTTCTAGATATGGAAACCAATAACACTAACCTTTGCATGGTACCGATATATTTAAATGGTAGTCACTGACAGCAGGATTATGATCGGTTATGTGATTTACTTCTCACTCTGGGCTCAACGGATTTGATACTTATCGGAGATCTCAACGGAGGAATAGGGCTTTCTGAAAAGAATTTTGAAGGCGGATGCAGAACACCAGCAATGAATCTAATCCGAAGACTAAAGACGACATTTGCGACTGTAAGGGCCGGTGAATCTCCGGTCGATAAGTCTCCTTCCGAATATCAGTAAGGTGTTCAAAAAGGTAATCAATAGGGTTTTGACTCAGTGGGTTGAGGACAAAAATATAGTTCCGGACAATCAATTCGATACCAAGGCGGGGCATGATGTCAGATGTCATACATGGCGCCTCTAAGCTGGTGTCAGATATCCAATGGAATAAAAGCAAAAACCATCGTACTATGGCCTGCCTGGTTGACTTGGCAAAGGCCTTCGACACCGTATGGTCAGAGGGAATTTTCTACAAGCTGATAAGACAGAACATCAATAAACCACTGCTGTATATTCTTTTTGATATGCTCTCCAGTAGATAGTTCATCGTGAAGGATGGCGATGTGACATTTCACATTGAAAACGGTCTGCAACAAGGTGCGGTTAATTCGCCGATCTCATTCAACATTTACATAAACGATTTGATAGGTTCACTTCCCCATACTATAGCATACGCAGACGATTTGATTTGGTACAGGACAGCTCCAAAAGTCGAGGTCATTCACAGACACCAGAAAGAATTGGCGAAAATTCCCAATCGTTGGACAACACGGACAGGAACTTGCTTGTCGAAACTTAGTTAAATACCTTGGGATCTGGCTACACCAATATCTATATTTCAACAAGAATGTAGATGCTACTCTGGCCAGTGCCAAAGGTCCTTTTGCCCTTACAAAAAGATTGTTTTATAGCAGCCAACTCGATGCGAGGGTGAAAGTTATTTGCTACAGCGCCCTCATCCCGCCCATGGTGGTATATGGGTATCCCGTGTGGTTCAACGTGAGAGCAAGCTTAATCGAACGGATACAGGTGTTTGAGAGGGCTTGCCTTAGGGTTTGTCTTCACCTTTACAGAACACCAGAATCGGATTACATAAAATTCTATCCCAAGTTGACTCGAAGGCATATTGCAAGAGCAACTTGATATCTGGGGCTTACAACCACAACTGCTTATATCATGAGAGTATGCACCTGAAAGGCTTCGTCCTCCCTGGAGCGTTCCTGTATTTTGAAATGAAAGTGCTGATCCAGGAAAGATTTGCAGTGCCGATAATCTTCCACGTAGCTCGTACATTTGGTGAGGGACGACTCAACTACAACAGAGACGTCGCACAAGGCAGTATTGAACGTCTCAGATTTAGTAGAGCGGTTTCAAAACGCGATAAAAAAGATATTGTTTTGCAGCACCAAGTCCGAGTTAGACTAGTCAGAAGGCAAAGTGGATCATATTTTCCTTGCTATGTTTAGCAAATGGCTGACTTACATAGGGTTGGGTAGTTTTAAAATATTTAAGGTTAGCAACCTTCGGTTAGCTAACAATTAGGTTAGGTTAGATTGCATAGTTAGGCTCTGTAGTTTAAGGTTTAGTGTAAGTTAGTATAGGTAGTTAGTTTAAGTATTTTAAGTTGGATATTTAATCTTTATATAGATTTAAAAAAATGTTCTTTTACTAAGTTTTTTTTTTAATACTTAATGTTTCTTTTAAGTTATGTTAAGCTAACTTTTAAGCATTTTTCTGTTAGCATTTAAGTATAGTAAATTTAAGAAGAATAAAATTAAATGCATGAGAAATGACAAAAAAAAATGAATGAAAATATGAGCAGCGTCTTCCGTAATTGATTACTGTCTCATCCCTGGGTATTGGAACTCGCTATTAACGTACTTCCGAGTAGGCGCAGAAGTATTTTCAGACATGCAAAGTAGCGAGTATACTCGTGGCAGATAAACGAGTCATGAAAATTGTAACCCTCCTTCTGAAATTATCCTGGAATGATACACACTACAACGTATGGTATACCAAAATAACTTGAATGCTGAGCTCGGAAAACTGTGTACAGCGAACCCCTTGCATCAAACAGTCAAGTTAAGAAACACATTGATCAAAGATTACTTTAATAAAATTCTGAACCAACCACAAACTTCACTTTTGTTTTACAATAATATGCAACCTTCCCGTTCCTTGACGAGTATCTGGATATGGCGTTTTCCATACGTGAAATGAAAGAGGCCATCAAAAATGAGGAAAGCCCCTGGTGATGACCGCACTCCCTTTGAACTGTATAAAAACTGCTCTCCGTGGAGTTCAAATCAACGACTACAGCTGGGTTTAATCGAATCTTTGAAACCTCAAATTTTCCAGAAAGTTTCAAAAACGAGCTAATCTTACCTTTTGAAATTTTTTAAGGCTTTTTGTGATTTTTTTTTCAGAAAAATATATCTCAGATGATCTGTTTTTTTCGGAAGGGTCTACGGCAGTACCAACAGCTCCTATAAATTTTGCATTATGATGAGTCACTAAATTTTTGTTGTGCAAACTTATTTTGAAAACCATGGTTCGGTTTGACAAACTTTTCGTGCGCTACATCCATTTTACGACCGACATAACCACCGTTCATCTGGGAAAATTAGCGTAACAGACCTTTGGTTTCAACAAGATGGCGCAACATGCCACACGGCGCCCAACACCATCAATTTATAGTGGGAAACATTTGCTGAGCGAATAATTTCGCGTAATGGACCTGTGAACTGACCTCCACCCTCCTGTGATCTCACACCTTTAGATTACTTTGTTTGGGGGTATGTGAAGCCACTAGTCTATGCCGATAAACCAGAGACGTTGGACCCTTTGGTTGGTTGGACCCCAACATTCGCCGTGTAATTGTAGATATACGGCCCCAGTTACTCGATAAAGTTGTCGAAAATTGGATATGACGATTGAGCTTCATTCGAGCTAGCAGTGACGCGCATATGCCCGATATCATATTTCCGCACGAATGGCATAAAATTGTCTCTTAAATAAAGCTAATTTCATAGACATTAACATTTACTTCAAGGGTTTTATTTCATATTGAATTTGTATACCTCTTGGTTGAAAATTGTTCAAGTTATGTGCGCACAACTAGCAAAATGCAGTTTTGAGGTAAACGCGTTTAAAGTTTTAAGCTAAGCTCCTTGTCTACCTGTCGGCCTTGTACTATACTTTGAAAAACATGTACTTCGAGATATTTTACGGCCATAATCTTTTGGAATTTCATTTTTGAGGTCGTAAGCGACCATTGAAAGCAATAAAAGAAAATCCTAGAGTGGCCTAACCCCTTAAATACATCCGCCAAATTCTTTCATGCATTGATCTATAACAGACTATGGGATAAAACAATGCACGAATTTCAAGCCGGATTTAGGAAGAATTATTCTACTAGAGACCAACTATTTGCACTTGTCAACATAGCTGAAACACTGACTTCCGAGCAACTTTCGAATCCTAGTGAACACCACCGGAGTCCCCACCAAAATAATTAACAATGTTAGGTCTATGTATGACAAGAATGTGGCATATGTTTAGAATGGCGAGATTGTATCTGATGAATTTACAACGTCAGTGGGAGGTAAGCATAGGTGCATTTTAAGTGCCCTTCTCTTCATCTTGTTCATTGTAGTAAAGTCCGTAGGGGGTGAAATTGAGTTTAACCGTTAAAAGATCTCTGCGTTCATGTATGCGGATGACATCGTCTTTCTAGTCGACACAATAGTAGATGGAATGCAGTTGATGATTAATAAACTTGAAGAACTGTAAAACCTGGAATTTCTTCATCACTATGGAGAAATTAATGATAATGATATGTATTTCGGAGTGGTGGGGGAAGATATTCTCGTAATGAAACGTAGGCTTACCAAGGAGACCATATAGAGAGTCCGAGAGTATAAATATCTATCAAATTATGTGAAGTTAAACAAGCACTTTGGTCAGTTTGGGGCCGCTGCATAAAAACAAACATGTGAACCATATCTCAAAGCTGAACATATTTCATACAACTGCAACCTCCATACTATTATCCGGTTCTCCAGTGTGGAGTTGAAGAAAGATTCCTACGAAAAAGGATATTTCATCGGCCGAGCAGCACACCAAACTACAATATATGCTGCATATAGAGTCTTGATGTTCACCTCTGTTCCATGGCACTTTAAAGCTCCACTTTGACTATACTCGTATAAATAGTTAAACTCATGCCACTGACTTCTTCTTACTATTGCATTAACCTATTTCAGTCGGCTCACGTCCAACGAGGATTCAATATTATTAAGAAGAAAGTTCAACATGCTTCCGGAGAAAATAGAAACTACCATGTTTCATAATTATAGATGTGAAGCCGAAGAATATCAGCGTATAATGCACTTTAGTAGAATGAGGCACGTCCTTAATGCCATCATGTCTTCAGTGTGCAGGCAATTCATCGGACCGTGGAAAAGTTAGGGCGTGAGTACACTCTTTTGGATCTTAAGCCACTAACCAGACAGAGTTGGTGCGAAATGAAGAAAACATAGCCGCGGAACGACCAATATCGATGAAGACCCAGAAATGCCGATTCGGCGCCGATCAGCTGAATTGGGCATCGCTAGAGATTCAATCCGGCTTATTTTGCGGTTGGATTTGGGCCTACATCCGTATAAGTTTGTTCTGACGCAAGAATTGAAGCCGGGCGACCATAGACAACGCCGTGAGTTCACTAATTGTGCGCCAGAAATATTAGCCGGAGATCCGGAATTTGGCCAAAAAATCATCTTCTCGGATGGCCTATTTTTGGCTCAGCGGCTATGTCAATAAGGAAAATTGCCATTATTGGAACAAATACAATCCACAAAGATTGACTGTTTGGTGCGGTTTATGGCAAGGCGGCATCAAAGGATCTTATTTGCTTCGAAATGAGGAAGGGGACACAGTTACCGTCAGTGGTCTCAGATACAGAGCGATGTTAACCGACTTTCTGTGGTCAGAGCTCGACAACATCGAAATATCCGAATTCTAACTTGTGTTTCTAACAAGACGTCACTTCATGCTATACAAGCGACGTAAGGCGTGAAGGAGAAATTTGGCGACTGGGTTATCTCACGGCGAGCGTTCATCATTTGGCCGCCGCGATCATTCGATTTGACACCACTCGACTATTTTCTCTGGAACTACGTCAAGTCCTTAGTCTACCCTAACACGCCAACCGCTTTAGACGAGCTCGAGGCCAATATTCGACACACTATTGCCGTAATAACGCCGCACATATTGCACCGAGTTATCAAAAATTGGACCGACGTAAGCACTGCCAGTCGAAGCGGCTTTTTGAATGATGTACTATTCCACACATAATGGCATGAACGTAGCTTCAAAATAAAGCCAGAATCAATTTCATATCTCAGACCGTTGTAGTGCTATTTAAATTTATTTTCCTATCGTCCTATATGTTTGCCGCAGTTATCATCCGCAATTAGGTTCCAATTAACCAGCGTTGCTCTTATCCGCAAAACCAGTAAATAGTATGCGTCGTGTTGTGTGCCAGAGTTATGAGTTGCACGTACTGTCAAAAGTTGCCTGTCGGAAGCACCATCAATGTCAATGTCGATGAAAATGCTCATATCGATTGCCGACCAATTTGTGAAGGGTAGTCTCGTATGACCTACCGCAGTTTGGAGAGTGGATGTGTTCGTAAAACAGTTCTGGACTTAACCATAGTCTACCTGCTCCTCAGTCTGTAAAAACTCAGACAGGTTGATCTGCAGATCTTGACGACCGACTTGAAGCCATCAAAGCAACCACAGTGTATCAAATGAGCTCATTCCTCACCGCAATCAATAACAGATTCTGGCTACGGCGTATTGGGTCGCTCCGCTCTTTCGGAAATATAGGCTAGCTGTGAGCCATTTCCGACCAGGTGACCTGGGAAGTCAGAATCAAGCATGGGACAAAATGTTTCTGGTTTCAGCTCAGGTTTTCTGGCTATTTGCAGGTTGACTTTGAGCAGGCTGATTAGTTCAAAATATTAATGAGCGCACGGTTTAGACTATAAAAAGCTGCTTTCACCTTTCTCAATGATCGGAATTGCTAAACGCCTTCTTAAAGCGTGTCCAGTTAGTAATTCTCTCGTAATCCTCTTCTTCAACAGGTCCAAGGCCTCACACCCGATTTTCGACTCGATTTTCCTAGAGTTTCACATTAAAATCACTGACAGTACGGTAGCCTCCTGAGGTCACTTGTTGGACAGCGTCGATTACTTGCTGGTTTATTTCGGCCGAGAGCCAATATTCTCGACAACTAGGTCAGGCTGTAGAAGGAAACAAAGAAGAAGATTGCTTCTAATGCTGCATTTGCTAGTGTCCCAAAAACATTCCGAGTATTAGCATCGTGGCATATGATACGTCACTGGCGATGGTGGCGATAGTACTGAATCATAGGGAATATAAGCTGTCTCAACGGCGAATCTGAGAGTGAATGCGGCCGGCACTCGATCCTCCCGATAACGCGTCATACAGCGGTGCAACAGACCGTAAGCATCCGAAACTACAGATGCGTTTTTCCCGCACTCATGGATCCCTATGTTCATGGATGTTATGTCAGGGGAAGCCTACTAACCACTGCAAACTTTATATCTTATTGGGATATTGCAAAGGGGGTATACTCATAAAATTACCACTATCTGCGCAGGTAACTCAAAAAAGGATCTTTCGCATTGACAGGCTAGGACTTTATCTGACACGAGAAAGTAGTCTAACCGACGTTGATGGAGCAGCGCGAACTGACCATGACATAGAGTCGGAGCTGCCTTCAAGAGATGATACCTGTGAACACTAATGGTGAAACAGAGTTAGAGTAGGCAGCAGTTAGATAGGAAAGTGGGCTCCGCTGTTGATCCAAATAGTGGATGCAGAAGGCGCTCGCTTTTATGTTACAGAAACATGGACTGTATTGTTACAAAAAAAAGTGATCGACCTGACTGAGTTTTCAACGAGTGGATGTCTGTGGCAAGGCGGTTGACATACACAATCCTTTGCTACCCTTTTCCTGGTGCATCACTATCTTAGCAGGTCCTTGCGCCTCTTGAGGAAGTAAAACTAAACTTTGTCTCCTGCAGTAAAGGAAACTACGTTAGCTTTTAAGTTGAGCCTGTCTGGACAATATACCTTCAGAAGTCGGTTTCTTAATTCCATCGCGTATACTTGACTCTCGTGGCGTATGTCTTATGGGGATCCGAAAATTGTGTCGGTTGGTAATTAAAGATCTCTTCCAAAGTTGAGCAGAGCTGGCAAAAAATCTGTTGATGCGTGTTCCGCCGTCCGGTAGACCAATAAAGTTAGTTGCAAAGGCGAATCCCAGCCGGTTTGATGTGGACTTACAAACTTCGCTAAGAAATCTAACAGCGTTTGGTTAAAGCGTTCGACCATACCGTCAGATTGCGGTCGCAAAGGAGTTGTTCGTTGTTTCTGGATTTAAATTCGTTCCCTGCTCAAAGTGAATGAAGTGGGGGATCCCAAAACTACAGAAAACATTTTGTATCAGTTGCTCTACAATTACCTCTGCTGTTTGGTTGGGTACAGCAAAACTAGCCATTTGGTAAAGTAGTCCATAACTACAACTACATAGCGATTTCTAATTTTTGTTCAACTGGATATTCTGGTCGGCTAGAATTCAGTTATCCCCTTCGAAAAGGCTCTTTTCGAACTTGACAAATTGTACAGTTTTGGCCGTTCAATTTGGCGTCCGCTGCTCTCTCTTCCGATTCAGAAATATCTGTCTCCGATTTTAATTAGTGTTTTGCGTTGTCCCAGGTGTCCTCCGCTTGAATTGTCCTGCAGCTGTTTAAGGATTTCTGGGAGATTATAAGCAGCATCATTCCTTCTCCGTTTTCTTTTTCCCACACACGATTTAGTTGGTCAGAACTCAACTTCAATTGCTGAAACATAGACCAAAAGCTTTTTAACTCCACTCTTTCATGTGAGATGTCTTCTTTGTGGGATCTTTGTCCTTCTTCTAGCGACTTCGTCAGTTGCATCAAAGCCTCATCTTCTATTCTTCTACAAAAATCGATTTGTCGCGTTCATGGGGTAGGATGCCGAACTGTTCTCCTTACTTTGGCTTTTGAACGATGTTTGCACTCCCCCAAATGGTTTTCGAGAAAAGGCATCATCATTGGCTTGCCGAGGATCCGGCCTGTGTTGAATCTCAAAGTTATATTGTTGTAAAGATTCCAGCCACTGTGCCATCCTGCCTTCTGGTTGGTTAAAACTACAAAGCCACCGAATAGATGCGTGATCTATACGAGAAAGGAAACAACTACCAAAGAACCAGTGGTGGAAATGATGCGTTGCTAGGATGATGGCCAGTAACTTCCTCTTCGTAACGCAGTAATTTCTCTCCGCTGGATTTGAAGTGCGACTGTAATACTCAATAACTATTTCCGAGTGTACTATTTCCACCAATGCCGGCAATAGATGAATAGGTGATCCGAAGTGATAGCGCTGTGAGCTTGTTCTTCAGCATACCGATAGCCTTCTGCCAATCTTCATTCCACAAAGATCCTTCTTCTCTTCTGTGAGTTCCGGAAGTGGCTTTGAAAGTTAGGCCGAACCCTGAGTAAATAGTAGGAACAGAGCCCTAGGAAGTCTCAAACTTTTCTTTTCGTTTTTGGACATGGCCAGCGTTGAACTGCTTGGATCTTTTGTTAATCTGTACTTAATCCGCTGGAAGAAACAAAGTGCCCAAATAAGAAACGCTTTAAAAAATATGCACTTGCCCAGAATTAGTTTCCAGTTGGCACTCTGCAAGGTGTTCTTCAAAGGTGCGGGGGTAGACTATGACGTCGTTTAGGTTACTCGAGAAGTATGCCATGAGAGCTCATAAAACACTTCATCTACAATATTACAACTTCAAAAGTCGCCGGCACATTACAGAGACCAAATGGCATAACATTAAGCTCCCATAGTCCGTTTATATTTGTAAAGGCGGTCAGTATCAGCTCTGAAAGTCTATTGTAAGGGACCATTTTGTTGCTGGCATTATTGAAGAAAGTTCATTCATGCGGGAGGACAAAGAGTAGGAATCCTTTTTCGTCACTTTGTTCAGCTGTTTATAGTCCGTCCTTCTTTTTTTACTAAGACGATCGATCCTGCCCGAGAACTATTCGAACGATCTATTAACCCTCTGGTGTACGAGTATATATCGCGAATTAGATCTTTCATCTCCTCTCGTTTTGTCAACGGAACCTTGTTAACCTTATTTCCTTCTCCTGTTTCAATGTGGTGCTTCGTCATTCCTGTGCCTCCAAAGTCTGCGGGCCCTTTTGAAAAGACCCCTTGCTATTCGTTTAGAAGTTTAGCAACAAACTTTACCAACTGCTCTCCAGATAATTCGGGGCGAGCTTTCTGAAGAGCCCATATAAGAGGATAATAGTGCTCTGGACATTTTCAAATGATTGTCGGTTACATCGGCAATAACATAGAACGGAGAAGAAGTATAGAATTTCAGAATCTAGATTCTAGATGATTCGTAAGTGGCACCTAGAGGTGCCAAAATTACTTTATTAAACTGAGGACAGTTAATAACCGACCCAGTTAACCGGAGGTATTTTTGTTAATTTCCGACCTTGGTGTTGACGCCAAACTAAAGAGCCATAGGAGCAAAAAATTGGTCTGCAATTCCTCGAACTACTAATTGCTGTTGTAGGTGTTAATTCTGTACACCGAATATCGGCCCGCATTCAAGGAACACATCAGTATTCCATCGACCAGGTGGTTACCATCACTTCTATTACCACCCATTGATTCTCTTCAATGTATTCGTCGTGTACACATAGAGCACACCTCGATGTTCCCTATTTTATGTTTCCGAGAAAACCTCACTTTAATCGATTATCCCCTGTGGCCCATCACTGTATCTGACATTCTTCACAGCTACGTCCATTTCTAGCCATTAACTTCCCGTACCAATATATTCACAGAAAAACGAAAAACCCAATTCAGGGTCGGGAAAGTCTGCCAATCTCTTATGGCCAAATTAAGCGCCCCACAACTAATGTTTACATTTGCGATTTTCTAATTCACATATCATCATCAATGGCACACGAAGCAATCAGTGTCTGGCAAACCGAGAAGAGTCATCCAACATTGTAAGAAGCCCATCAACTACATCACCAGCACTACTACCACCAACACCGCCACCACACCATTTGATCCATTTAAAATTATCAATCAATCAAAATCTACTTCAGTACACATAACCAGAAGCCTTTTGCCTACTAGTGTAATCCATTTCGTTGATTACCTTTGATTACACTGTGATTTGTGTCTGCCTCCTGCTTGATCAGACTACGTACCACACCATACCATAGCTCTCAAATGAAGCAGGTGAAGGTGGCTCTGGCTCTGGCTCTAGCTCTGGTTAGTGGTTTGGATTTTGTTTAGTACTCTTACCTGGCTCGGCAAAATTATCGTCACTTCTTGGAACAACCCGAGGAGGAGTATGGATGAACAAATGTAACTATTCCAACAACACTGAGAATCGATCGATAGCCAACTGAGGTAGAAAATGAGATCCATTGTGTGCCGCTGACAAGAGAACGAGGATGACAGGACAAGAGAGATGAACAAAAAATAAAAACAGAAAAAACAAAAATAGCGCACAACAACGAGGAAGCATCCGCTATGCCAGAAGCGCCCAAGATAAGTGGCTGGCCTCTTGTATCCGTATAAGTACTGCCCGACTGGTGAGATGGTGCTCTTCGTTGTACTTGTAGAAGCACCATCAAGACAGACAGAGCTCGCATTTTAACCACATCGTTAAGAAGTACATGAAGCACACGCGCTTCAATCCAGCTCCTCTTATCGGAATTAGTTTTGTGGTCAAATGATTGCACTGCACGGTGGTGCACTGCTGAGAAGTGCTGATGGAACAACAATAACACTATCGATGGACCAGCGCATTCAGGTTAAATTGACCAACATAGTGTTGGCCAGTGCACGAATGGCTCGGGTCGGCCATTCAAATCGATTCTTCGTTGTAAATTGATTTTTGGTAGACTCGACTCTATACTGTATAACTGCTTCTGCAGTGCTTCGCTGTCCAGATCTCTGTCTCTCTGTGTAGCTTTGCGTAAGTTTCACATTTCATTTCGAACAAATTCGCACATATCAACATGATGCGTGTTGTAAATATCAACAATCCTAACAACTTAATATAAAACGATCAATTTATGGTGCAAAGGTGTTGGCTCTCTGCCTCAACAGATACACTCGTAGAGCATGCAGATGATTGCTCCTCTCACCTCACGGGTTAATCGAATGATTATTAAGCAATCGCCAATCTGTACGTCCATTAAGAGAAAAGAAAGATTTCCATCGGCAAAGATACATCTGCGAGTTTTCCACCAAGAAGATGCAACACCAACCAACCAACCGACTGATGCCAAAGTTAATCATCATTCGGTGGAATGGTTTATTTTTATGGTCCATCCTGAGCAGATTTGCTGCCTCCAAGTGCCTCCAAAAAAATCATAAATTGCTGCGAAATTATGGTTATCATAATCACTTCTGGCATGTAAGTAGACTTGCATATGTACGTTTGTAAGCTCACGCGGTTTTGTGCTTTCCATTTGCTACGAGTACTTGTACTCGTACTCGTATATTCGAAGAGCTCATTCCAATTTGAGTTAAGTGGTTCATCGGGGAAAATGTAGTTACTCGTATAGCTGTTCAGAGCACTGCTGAAGGCTAATTTAGTGTGTGATAACCATGCCACAGGCAAAATGCTGATTACAAACAAAACATAGATGCAGGCGCTGTTCCATAAGATCCACAAGAAATCGCTACACCCAACCATTCCAGTGCACCTATATAAAAATCATTTTCATATTGAGTGTCATTGGTAATTTATTCGAATTAATTATGCACCGGGACGCGATTCAGATTTAATAAGAAGAAAATCAGATACCAGAGGTGTTTCTCTGTTTCTATTTTTCTGTGTTTTTTTTTGCCTACTAGCTGACGTAAACGAGACGATTAAGTGAGAAGTTTAGAGGAATTCACGATAGATCTAGAGCGAATGTACCGTGGAAAATGATTGCTGCCGCACGATTTTCCGCGCGCCTGTACTTGTATCTATAAAATAGAAAACAGTCATTTGTCGAGTGATTTTATTTAAAATCTAAGAAAAGTGTTTTTATCGAAGCACGCGAACTGATTTCGTAGAGAAATCTGAATTAAAACAGAGAAAAAATAGCAAAAATTTCCGATGAGGCCAAGTCAAGTTCGCATGTCAACTCTTTCGTTTTCATTGCAATAGAATTGTGAGATTTATTTCGAATGCTAATCGCATTAGTGTTCTCGAACTGCTAGCTAAATTCGATTTGTTTCCCCTCCTCCTTCTGCTGGTGTATGCTAATGAATTAGCTTGATATGATATTTTCAATTTTAAGGTCGTGCAATGAAAAACATGAGAAAGATGACATAACTTAGATTGTAGTCGGGGTATCTACCAGTGTCTGCCTTTAGGGTAAGCGTTGCTACTAATGGAAAACAAATTTTCTTTAAATTACGAATAGATGGCTGCTGGTGGTTAGCGTTGCGTGTCGTTGGATATAAATTTGTTTGAAGTCTTTATCGAGAAATGCCGATGATGGCTAAATCAGATTACGAGTACTTTATTTTGTGATATAGGGTGTGAGAGCGCGCTGCGACATGTAATTGACATAGATACTTGACGGAAACTACCTTTTTCGAATGCAATCGTTTGCAAAATCGAATTATGAATCAGGATTTAGGTATGGCAGGCCTATAAGGTGTATATTTTAGGGTGCACTGATGATAAGTTATTAAGAGGATGCCATTTTGGATTTCTGATTTACACTTCGTATACTTGTACACCCACTTGCTACTTAAAGACGCTAGATATACTGCAGTACATAGACATTCGTGGGTAATTAATGGGAAGTGAAAATAAGCTTAAACCAATATTGAGTTGTATAGGTGGAGTAAGGTAAATAAATCTCGAGAAGTTCTCCAGATGAATCCCGAAACTAAAGGATGTTCTCCACTTTCCCTTTCACGCCTTTCTCTCCTGGGCTGGATCAAGGTTTCATACGACCTATGCCGAGAATCAGCCTGACTGAAGGCCCAGTACATATCTCCAAAAACAGCTCCGTCGTGAACGGAGTATTTGAATACCTAGCGGCCTCCGAATTGGCTAGCCTGTATACAGAATACAGTGGATATCTGTACAGATGGACCATAGTTTCTTCGCTACTCGTGGGATATCTAATGGATATACTCTCGAAAACAACAAAACCGGAGACCGGTAGTCTTTTAATACCGGGCGGTATAATGGTGATTGCAATAACTACTTTCAAGGCTCCTGCAGGGGTAAAATTGTGGCAGACCATGGTGCACTATCTTCTAACATAAGGAGCCAAAATCCAAACGTTCAAGGAGTGGTAAGACTGTACCAAGGCACGGTCCTACGACATCCTCCATGTGGTAGGCCACAGCCTTGATGCTGTTACAAGAATTCCGCCTTAACAGGAGGAATCGTCCAAGGCGCTCTATATCAGACGCCGAAATGCTTTACTCATTATCAAATGCTTTACTCATTCGGACCCATCCCGGAGGTTGAAAGAGCTGCGGACATAAAGAGCAAAATAGACCCACTGCTCCTAAAACGTTAAAGGGCTCCTCCAAGCGCCAGAGATCGTTGGAGGAAACCATGCCGGTTCTCAAGACGTCCAAAACTAAAAACATCAAAGCACCCCCTGGGCCTTCCAATATCACATCTCTGGTCTGTTAGCGAAGTTTTAAAAGATGCCATAACGATCGAGGTAATCGACAAAAATGACACCGATCGGCGGATAACACCTGAACGATGGCAGATGGTTAAGCTAAAGCTTTCGGGCAACTTCTTGGCCATTATGCGGGAATAGTCCCATAACAAGCAATGCTGGCTGGCACCAAGACCATGTCAAACATATCGCTTGTGTGGACCAAAAATCTCTCCATCTTTACAACAAAGCCGTAGGTGGATTATGAGAGGTTTGGCCGGGTGCAAAGCTAAGGAAGATATCTCTAGCAAACCTAAAATCCGCACCTTGTTCCCAGCCGAACCCTCTAGGCTCAGCAACCCGACCCTTCCGTAAACGACGGGAGGCTACTGCTACTCTTAAAAAGCCGGAGCATGTGTTAAGTTTGGGCTCAGTGGCTATTTCGCTCCATGGGTGGCATCCAACATTTAATGGGGAGACTAAATTATTAGTGTAATTGGACTTGTTGTTGTATTTTAGACAACCATCCATCTCACGAGATTTTTGTTGCCAGAAGAAAAGAATGTCTTTCGGGCATGGCTGGTGTTGAACCCCGAACCGTGCGATTGGGAAGCCAATATACTACCACTTGAGCCACGGCCACGCATTGGACAATGACTGGAAGAACTAAAGGGCCCTTATAAAGGGTGACCACACCAGGAATTTAAATAAAACAACAACGGTGTGGGATATAAAATTGGTTCTGGCTTTATTTTGAAGCTACGTTCATGCCATTATGTGTGGAACAGCACATCACTCAAATGGCCGCCTTGGATCCGCTGGCAGTGCTTCAAGCGGTCGGTCCAATTTTTGATGACTCGGTCCAATATCTGTTTGGTTATTACGCGTGTCGAATGTTGGCCTCAAGCTTGTTCAAAGTGGTTGGCTTGTTAGCGTAGACTTGACATAGCCCCTGTTAGAACCACACATCGGAAATATCGGTGTTGTCGAGCTCTGACCACAGAAAATCGGTTAACAACGCTCTATACCTGAGACCACTGACGGTAACTGTGTCTCCTTCCTCGTTTCGAAAGAAATAAGGTCCCATGATGCCGCCACACCATAAGCCGCACCAAACAGTCAATCTTTTTGGATACATTGATGTTTGGTCGAACACTTGTGGATTGTGTTTGCTCCAAGAATGGCAATTTGGCTTATTGACATAGCCGCTGAGCCAAAAATGGACCTCGTCTGGGAAGATGATTTTTTGACCGAAATCTGGATTTTTGGCCAACATTTTCAGCGTACAATTAGTGAACTCACGGGGTCGTTTATGGTCGTCTGATTCGTCGTTCAATTCTTGCGTCAGCATAATCTTATGCGGATATAGGCCCAAATGCAACCGCATAATAAGCCGGGTTTACTCTCGCGATGCCCAATTCAGCTGATCAGCGCCAAATCGGCTTTTCTGGGTCTTCTTCGATATTGGTCGTTCCGCGGTTATGTTTTCTGCATTCGCACCAATCTCTGTCTGGTTGGTGGCTTAAGATCCAAAAGAGTATACTCACGGTCTAATTTTTCCACGGTGCGACGAATTTCCTGCACACTGAAGCCATGATGACGACCGACCTCACGACGAAATTCACTGAGCCGGAATTTCGATAATTTTTTTTTATTAATTTCCGCATGCTCGATGCACGATGAAATGGCAAACCTTACTGAAAATTTTAAAAGCTGGATGCCATTGGTAGCTTTGACAGTTGCAAATATAAAAATTGGAAAAATTAGCATTGCTATCTGGCTACTCGTGAGTTAACTTCGCCGTGTTTCCGTCCATTCCATTGAGCTAAGTCCTTGATCAGCTTCGGAATCCATCGGCCTCTGCTCTCCGAGTTCTAGTGCTCTTACCAGAGCTCCCACTCCAATTTCCGCCGTTTTGTCGCAGATGTACTTTCTTTCTGCCGCTAGGAGACCGATAGGGGTCACTACTGCAACTACAAGAACGGCTGGCTCCGACACAGTTCGGTACGAGCGTACCACGCGCAGAGCTCCGGGTCTCCGCGCCTCTGCACTGCTGCCATCTGCTTCCTGTGCTGTTCTTGCCGGAGTGCGTCGGTCCAGATCTCACTGCTATATAGAAGAATGGTTTTTTGTGATTTGCCATCCTTGGGCTTAGTGACATTGCGACCATCGACTTTATCTGTTGACAGAAGTTGAGATTCATATTGCTAGTCAGTCCTAAGTATTTCACTGTTTCCTGGCTTGTTATAATTTCGGGCCCGATTTGGAAGTTAACGATGGTCTGGATCCTCTTCTTAGTCAGTAGGACCATCTCGGTTTCTTTAGTAGCTGGGCTAACACCATCTTCGTCTATCCATGAGTTCATCCGTCTCATAACGTGGTTCAGCTTCATTTGGGTGTTTTCCCCGTCTTTTACCGTAATCACCGCGGCGATATCCTCTGCGTATCCTACCAGAAAGGCATATTTAGGCATCTCCATGAAAAACATACCATCATGTGAGATGTTTCAGAGGTCAGGTCTCAGGTTCAGTACCTGTGCTGCTCTGGAGATGATTTCCTTTCTTCGAGAGCCTTTCGTAGATCGTAGAACAGCTCCCGGTCTTTGCTGAAGTTTGTCAGCTTCTGCTAGAGGTAAACTGTAAAGTTCACCTGGTTGAATTAAAGGCATTTCGCACATCCAAAGTTGCCAACAGTTATACATATCGCGGGCAAAGAAAACTTAGAAAGGAAGAAAGGAGAGGTATCAATGTACATTGGTCTTAAATGTTTGCAAGTTATAACGACCAGAAAATAGAGAGCTTGGCAGGGCATTCCATAAGCGAGTTGTACGGCTTAGGAACGAATCACGATATTTGCGAGTACGTCCGAAATTGGGTTTAAGTATACTGATGAGCATTCATAGTGAAACGGGTGTTACAGTTAACAAGTTGAAAGGGTGGAATGCTACTGGCAGTTTCATCATATCAGTGCTCCAGGGTGGTGAAAATAGCGATACAACAAGGTGAGACAGGAGACATTACGTCTATGTTCGAGGGTCTCAGGTGACTGTGTAATATTGTCATTACCTATGAGTTTTATCGCACGGTTTGGATCCTATCTGGCAAGTACAAAGACGTCTTAGGAGTACCTGACTAGATGTGAGCATTGTGCTTAAACTTTTTGCGGATGAATGCCTTATTTATTGAGGCCAGATCAGAGCGGGTGAAATATTTCTCACATCGCTTCAGGAAACCTAGATATTTCGCCGAGCTTTTGGCGACATCGAATATGTGGTCAATCCAATGTAAGTTTTCATTGACGTGGCTGGATAAGGCTAGGTTACTGTTGTCATGGATGCGTGATCAATAAAATATAGTCCAAGCTATGTGCATTCAAAAATCATATAATTCTGTCTGGTTGTGAAGGGTGTGCTTAGAAGAAAATGACAACTCGAAGAAGATTTCCAGTCCAGATCCTCTTGGTGGACCGTATGAGAAACTTACATTCTCCCTAAAATTGTCTTGCCGACTGGTGTATCTAATGTCCAGCAGATTCTTGTCAAGATCTCTGATTTAGATCAAGACAATGTTCTACAGAAATGATGACCCGCGATTTCGAAAATGAAAGAAGATCCGACGAACTTTTTAAAAAAGGACAGCTAAACGAGCCTTAAGTATACATTCCGTCTGTCTACTGGTGAGTAACACCATTCTCTCGTTGCTAAGATTTTACGCCATCAAGGGATGGTTTTCGAAAGGATAGTTGCTCTGTTACAAAAATAGACATAAATCAAAGATTTCATGAAGAATAACCTTGCCTGTGAAGATGGAAGCAGAGTGATCTTAAAGGCTGTTAAAAGGGTACTATGTGAATTGAAGATCTTTTGGTGAAGTACTATACTTCTCCTACTGAACGAATCAGCGAAAAAAAAAACCACATATTGACGGAATGTGCTCCCAGTAAGCAGAGCTAGCACAATATGCAAATTTTCGCCCGCTTCCGGTTAAATGTAGCATGCGCTGTCAAGTTCATTTGCTTCAAGCGCACATAACAAACCTCAATCCAGATCTGAATCTGTACAACTTATAAAAATCTTTCCCCTTCCTTTGTCAGTACCTGCCACGTAAGACTTTAAATCACTCTGAATCTCTCTAACATCTCACTCGACCAATAAATCTAAAGCAAACGTTTTCTTTCATCATTACCGCACAGATCCTTCCCCTCAATAGAATCTATCTTCAGGTCTGCAAGCACACAGCAATGTACCTCAACTGCACCTCTAAATGAAATACGATCTCGCACCCGAATGTTCACGCAAGAAGTTATGATTCGCCGCACATTAAATCACTGACTGGTGGTAATCCACACTGGAGGCACCTTTCTCCAGTTCTAGCTGCAGCTTCATCTCCATCTTCAGCCACTCGGACCACATCCTCCTCAATGAGATTTTCTAGTTCAATTCCATTTGATGGGGTCTAGGTTCGCAACAAATGTGCATTCTAAATGGTCACGTCGCTTCGCAGGAGGAAAATGTAAATTTCCCGAAAGGACAGGTGGACTTAATGAAAATCGTTTACTGTACGTTGCATACATATATAGATGAATGTACATCCTAGATGAATACCAGGTTGTGTGTCGTGTCTGTTAGTCACTTTGCCTATGGATGATGATGATGATGATGATGATGATGATGATGATGATGGTTATTTTAACAGTAGCACTAGCCACAAGTAACGGCTGGACAGACAGCCAGTACTCCAGCAGCAGTAGCAGTAGCAGCAGTAGTCGGGAACAAACTCACTTGAGATATGCTCACATTGAATTGCGCATTAATTTTGCATTTGAAATGAAATCCTTAATGCTGCGGTCTCTCTTCCGACTGGTTAATTACACTAAATGAGCATTTGACTCAAAGAGAATTTAATTAAGCCAAATGGACTCACACATACAGACGCACTCGATTTCGTACAGATACAGATACATTGATGGTTGGCTAATGCCCTGGCTTGGCTCATAAATAAAATCGCGACTGCGAAAGACAATATTTCTCAACGGGGAAAATGAATTTCGTAAATGAGTCGCAGTGACATTGGCTAAATGGGAAGTTATAGCCCACAGCAGTAGCCGAAGCATCAAAAAGCCAGCGGTGGCGGTGACGGTGCTGGTGGCGGTGGCAGCAACGAGGAGCAGCAGTTAAGCGACAACTCTCGGTATAGCCGCTACCTGTTCATGCACATGTACTGTATAGTTCGGATATGTATCTGTGTTGAATGCCAGGAATGCATTAAGTCCGACTATTCGGTGTGACACTGTTGCAGAGAGCCTTTTGACAGCAGACGCTACAAAATACATTTTAATGATATGCCGGGGAATTAATTAATACGGCCATTAGCCACCAGCAGATACGAGCTACAGATAGACGCTATCGTGTGCATGCTGCATTTCGTAGACAATTAGGCGTAGAGTGCGTGTAATCTATAGAGGGCATCCGGTAGCTCTTTACTCTTTACGTCTGTGAATGTGGTGTTAACGAGTGAAAATTCCAACCGAAATTTCCGATGACGTTGATGACGAAATTTTCAACTTTTCGACGCTTGGAATTCGCACATCCGTAATTGGTGACGGTGTGAGCTTTATGGCTTTCCAATTTTAACAGCGCCCAGTAGTTTATTGTTGCAACACACCCTTGGGCGAGCAGCACATAAAATCCAAGAGTGGCAACAAATTCCAATTTCATAGCCAGCGCGAGTGAGCACACAGCCCTAAGTTATTATTATTGGTATTGCTTTGTTTTTGTTTTTGTTTTAGTTGTTGTTTTTGGATGTCAGATCCGGCAGTCGTTCCCTTCGGGTGGTGTAAAGTGCCGCGCGCGTTTATTCTTTACAACACAAAAGAATCCATCGAGCCAAGTTCGTCGCCCAACTCTTTCGTTTTTTTTTTTTTGTTAAATATTTTTGTTCGTTGTTTTTGTATCGGCTTTGGGCCGGTGGGCCTGGTGAGATTTGGATGCTGGAAGTGGAGTACTCGTACCTACACACAGCGCGGCATCCCTGTGGCAGTATTGCAGCACTTAAAGCCTCACTCTTTCGATTTACGATGCCTTTAACTGATTCCATTTAATAGGACATCATTATCTTATTTCTTTTTAATGATTATTGGTTTTAGCATTTTCGTTTTGTATTGGATTACGTGTATTTACACAATCGCGCTGTTGGTTTGCAGCAGCCGCACAGATATACAAAACAAAAAATAAAAAAAAAAAAAATAAATGGTTCAACCAACACATACAGAATGACAGAGAAGAGATGACGACTTTGGTAAGATTGGACCGACTTAGGGACTTCTCTGGTTACTGATGGTGATGGTTTGTTTGTGTTCGTTCGAATAAATTGGGCAATCAACAGAGGGGGGGATATCAAAGATGCACACACAAATAAGGGCAATAATAAGGAAAGAATTGCTGGAATCATTGAAGGTGTGGTGTGTTGATTGGTGTACGAGTAGAACGCGACAATATCAGCTTGGCTGCTGGACAGAATAGTGAATTACTTCTTGAGTTCTTGAGATGTTATGAGGAAGCACTTGAGATAGGGGAATTTATTTATATTCAAGAGAATAGCGTTCTTAATTAATCGTAAATACATTCTTCAAGTGAAAGGAATGACCTGTGAATTCAAAATTTGTAATTGTATCGGAACCCAGTAAGCTGCTAGTAGAGAGGTGAGTTCTGCTTCAGGTGGCAGTCTGTATGAATTCGTCTTTGAATTTTTTAACATATCGTAGGCGCATTAAATATGTACAGTCGCTACAGCAACCCAACTAATGGATTTTAAATCAATTTCAAGCGCCTTGACTGGAGTAAAACAGTGGCCCAAACTCACTTACTTAATCTGACATCGTATTAGACCAGTAGCCCCTACGGACAAAAATACGAGGACATTCGACGCGATAAGATTTGGAACTTAGGGACGAAAATTCTGCGATAGCCGGTCCCCAGCCAAGGTTGAGAAAGGAGGATACGACTCACTGAAGATGGTCACTAGCATTTTTGAGCCTGATCGCGCAGATGTAGCTGAATTCTAGGAACTGCTTAAGTACACCTGTGCGTTTTAGTGTATAAGCATTGTTCAGATTCCAGGTCGACCAGATATGACTTACTGTCCTCTGTTTTGAGCCCAAGCAAGTGAAAAAATGGATAGCTTCCAGCTCTGATTGATATTTACTGTGCTGATTGCTTTGGAGGGTAAAGACCTCATCCAGTTGGATGGAGAATTATAATCAGATGGAGGTTAAAGAACGAAACTTTGAGATTCAGGCATCCGAGTGTACGCCTGATTCAATCCGAATTTGCCTAGCTTGGTATGACAATTTCGAATGGCTACAATCTCCTGGGATCGCTGGGATCGCTGGGACCTTTTCCGACGGAGTTTCCTTAACCTCTCGAGGAGTCCGAATGTTATGTACCAATGCCTGCACTGCCAAAGAGCAATCACACTGGATATAAACCCGCTACAAAAAGATAAACTCTTGGATCGATAATGTGTTGCGCCATAATTTACCACAACAAGCTGGGTCCTTTTCCGTAAAAACTTTCGCCATCATCCCTTCGAACTTTTCCCCCCAGAATATTTGTTCTTCCAACATCCTGTGAAAATGATGGGCAGCCATAGGCGCATCAGTCCTCGGTGCACTCTCTCAGTGTCTTGGAAGGACAACATAAACAGATCGGACAGACGTTCAAAGCCACCAATAGAGATACAAGAGCGCGAGGAAGGCCTTATATAGGATATTTTTTTTGCAAGGTTCCAGTGCTGTTCTGTCTCCACTGATGAGTAGTCTCCATCCTCGAGTAGAGCCAAGACATTCCGCTCCATCCCTCCAGCTTTTTTTTTTTTTAAAAATAACTTAATACTCAAGAGGGTATTACTACTCTTAAAATGCCGGACCACGTGTTAAGTTTTTCAGAAAATTGGATAGAGAAAGAGAGAAAGATGTTTGGGCTCAGTGGTTATTCCGCTCCATGGGTGGCATCCAACATTTAATGGGGAGACTAATTGGTTAGTGTAAATTGGACTTGATGTTGTATTTAGGCAACCATTCATATCACAAGATTTTAGTTGCCTGAAAAAATCTTTCGGTCATGGCTGGTATTGAACCCCGAACCGCCTGATTGGGAAGCCAATACACTACCACTTAAGCCACGGCCACCCACCCCTTCACTTTTTTGACCCGCCTTGTCAGTTGTGTCCGTTGTCGCTTTGGAGGAGGGCACCTGTGGATTCTTCCAATCCCGAACTTCTGCATTTACGCTCCTCGGAGGTGACAACCAGTAGGTCCATCCGGGAAAGACAGAGCCAGGCAGACGGCCAGAAACACTCCGAAAATATGGCGGGCGATCATGTTATTTGCACTATACGCCTTGAGCCAGATGGACGGTCTGGAATCCTCTGTGTAAATCAAATACCTGCAACCCACACCAGTTGCCTAGAGCCAGGCGGACTGTCTGCAACTCTCTGCAACTCTCTCCAACACACAACACACAACACATCCACAAAGGCACAGGAGGAAACGAAACACAACAAGAATGATAACAAATTGTATTGTACAATGGAAAATAAAACATAAGCAGTGTAAAGAGCGAGACGCTATCTGATATCCCCCCCCCCCCCCCCACACAAAATCTTCACGGAAGTCCGCCGGGTTCACCGGTCCACCGGTTTACCTTTTTAAAGTCTAAATTTGAGGAAGGTTTCCTTCTTCCTTTACCACAAAGGCGCACTTTACAAAAGTTTTAATTAGAGACCTCTAGATCCTGACTTGGTTTCCCTTTCTCAGTCTCAAATGAGTAGGAAGTGAACATTCTTTGTCACTTCGACTTATCTCAGGGATCAATTTCGGGGAAAGAAAAGGTTATTTGAACATAAGCCAAAGAAAATTCCCAGAACTCGGTGTATGAAAGAGTGGTCTAGCGGTGTTCCAAGACATGGTTACACACTCCAGCTATTTAGCGGAGCGCTGAGGACGTCGAGAGATAGAGGAAATGGAAAATAGGACAGGATCTAGCTATTTAGCGGAGCGCTGAGGACGTCGAGAGATAGAAGAAATGGAAAACAGGACAGGTTCCCGGAATAATAGAGAGAGTCAGGAAAACGAGGGAATTAGGATACCAAAGAACAGCTAAGTATTGTGTTGAGAGATTGTGTAGTGAGATCCCGGTAGGCTTTCGCCCGCGTAGAAAAAAATAGAACAAAATATAACTCCCGTGAAAAGAAAGACAAACGGGACACACGACATGCGACCCGCTTGAGAAAAAAAAACTTTTTCAATTGTTCGGGAAGCCTGAAAGACAATCAATTTTTCAATTAACAAAAATCGCGTTAGGTGAGTAGTTGACTAGAAATCAACATCAAGCCAAATTCTACTAAGAATTTAGTCTCCCCATTAAATGTTGGATGCCACCCATGGAGCGAAATAACCACTGAGCCCAAAATCTTGCTTTCTCTCTCTATCCTATGTTCCAAAAAACTTAACACATGCTGAAGCATTATAAGTGTATTCATACCCAATTGAGTGTTATGTTATTTTTAAAAAAAAAAAAAGAAAAAAAAAGTAGTACTGAAAGCTGTAAGACTAGAAACTGGCCACATCACCGGGTGCGTTAGCGTCCACACGGTATGGTATAGTACCATCATTAAGAATAGAGATGAGCCACTTTTGATTACATTATAAGTATTAACCTCACTGTTTGCAACATTGGCAATGAGCCCACTTTTATTACAAGAAACCGGCAGGAAGTGCTAGATATCACTCGTACATCCAATTCAGCGTGAATGATGCTTATCCCAGCTAACCAGCATTCCGGTATTATCGGAAAAACTGATTTGCCAAAATACAGAGGAATACTGTCAGAAACGCTGTCCATGGATTTCACCCTGGCTTTCAATCAGGCGGCTGCTTCCTGCCCTCTTAGTCAATCTAGAGGCAAGAAAAAGCCGCACTGGTGGACATCAGCACTGGGGTCGTTCAGAAACATTTCAAGAAAACTTTTCAATAGCAAAAAGCACAAGAAAAGTGGCTGACTGGGACTCATACAAGGAATTCCTCAAAATATATAAAAAAGAGTTGAGGAAGGCAAAGCGTCATTCCTGGAGTTCATTCTGTGAAAAAATCACGGAAACCTCTGAGGCATAGCTACTAAGAAAACTCCTCTCTGAAAACCGAAAAAAACCATGGGCTCTTGGACAACTTCAAGTGCTGATCACTCAACTTGATACTGGGCACCCACTTTCCAGGTAGCTCCCAATTTGCGGCCAGTAGCACCCCAAACAGGCCTGCTGCAACCGGGACCAAAATTCAAGGTCTGATTACAAGAGACAAACTGCTCTGGGCGCTGCATAGCTTCAAACCATATAAGTCTGCTGCCGAGCTACAGAGGTCTTCAAATAACATATTATTCTGAATTCGCTAGAAAATATTATGAGGAGCTGTGTAGAATCGATCCACATTCCACCGTTATGGAGAGAAGTCGATGTAGTTTCCATTCCCAAAGATGGAAAATGTTCTCATGTTGTCCCAAAGGGCCTCAGACCTATTAGTCTATCACCTTTCCTTCTGAGAACTCTAGAACGACTGATTGATATCCACATACAATCTAGAATTGATCCACGACTTCTGTCAACGACTTTTGTCCACGACTTCTGCCCATGGCTCAACATGACAACTGTAAAGGAAAGTCAGTGGAAACGACTCTGCATTAACTAACTAGTCACTTCGAACGATCCCTACAATGTAAATAGTACACAATGGTTGCTTTCCGGGACACAGAAGGTACCTTTAGCAACGACAACATATCCGCAATCACGACTGTGCTGTTAACTCTGAAGGTAGATGACACATTTGGGGAGTTGCGCAGTCTTTGCTCAGTCTTATGCTAAACAGCAGGATAATCAACTCCAAACTGCCAAACTGCGTGGGGTTTCTACTAAAAGACGTGTCAGCAGAGGTATGACGCAAGGTGGTGTCCATTCCTCCCTTCTCTGGAACTTAGTGGTTAATGAACTGCTGATATTCCTGCAAGCGGGTGGTAGCAGGGTGATTACCTATGTGGATGGCGTTGCTATATCTATCTCATTAAAGAACTCTTTCGGCTAAATCTTAACATTAGCCCGTTGGGCAGATCGCTGTGGATTGGGAGTAAGCCCCCATAAAACTGATCTTGCCCTCTTTTCCAGGAAATTCAAAATTCCAATTACAGACTCTCCCTCAATAAACGGTACTAGTTTAATCTTTTCCGATACAGCAAAATATCTGGATCTCATTTTTGACAGGAATCCTAACATTCAAGAAAGAGTCAATAAAGCTACAGTAGCTTCGACAAAAACTTCCATGTACCATAAGCTTCCCCTCTAGATCCTTCTGGAAGGAAGATGCTTTTATGGAGAACAAGTCAGTCTACTTTTACACAGATGGATCTAAAACTGATAGCGGCGTTGTTGGCGGTGTTTTCTCAGATAAGCTAAATCTAAGCCTCTCCTTCCGCCTTCCAAATGACTGTAGCGGAAATACCGAAGCAGCTCGGTCCTGGCTGAAGAAAGACGTGATATCCGCACCTTTTTGGATAGTCAAGCCGCTATCAAGTCCCTGGACTCTGTCTCATTAAATTCTAAAACCGTCCTTGAATGCCGATCATCTCTTATGGTGACGGCAGAGCAGTTCAACCTTCAGGTTTGTGGGGTGCCGGGTAGGGCCGATGAACTCGCCAAAATTGGAACCGCTCTACCTATGTATTCTACCGGAAAAGGGTAGCATCGATATAACAATCGCTACATGCAAATTAACATCAATAAAAGAACAGATCGTAGGTGGACTGTTAGATCAACATGTCTAGCGACCAAGCAAATCTGGCCAAAGCTGGATGTGGATCGCTCTAAAAGTCTGATCCTTTTAAATAGGAAACATTTCAGCGCCATCATAGATGTCATCACTGGACATTGCCTCATAGGCAAGCATGCAAGAAGGCTTGGCGCTTTTACAGACAATTTCTGTAGAAGCTGCATGGACGAGGAGGACAGGAAACAATCCTCTATACATGTCCAGCTCTCTCCCAGAGAAGAAAACGTCGCTTAGGAGCTTTCTTCTACAATGACTTAAACGAACTAACGGCTGTAGACGTTAACAGTCTCCTACGCTTCACCGTAGGCTCAAATTGGTTCCAGAGGATCATAGTAAGTAAGAGGATCAGATATCTACGTGGGATCACAATGGGCCAATAGGCCTAAATGAGTTGGTGTTTTCAACAGCCACTTTTACCTACCTACCTACCATCGTCCACCTGTAATATTTAGTCATTTAAGAGAACACCCATAGATTCAAGGTGCGATGTTGAGTAGTCAGGTCTTCTTGGCCGATTCTCTATCCTGGACCATATCAATACGTTACGACTGAGTATGGTCTTCACCACGTCTATTGATTGTTGACCATGACAAACATTTCAAAGTCTTCATTGAAACAGAGATGCGTGGGGGAGGTATCCTTGGAAGTTTCGTTGCTGTATGGAAAGGTGAATATGAAGGTGGTTTGTATTTGGCACAATAAATGGGTGGCAGACTGTTTTAAGATCCGAAGTGGAGTTCGCATATGCAACCAGATATTGCTGGTGACAAAGTATTTCACACGGCACCGAATGTAGGCAATCAAAGACTGAATAAGGCTCATCCAAACCAGATGCTGATGATGGTGTTTAGATATCCCAATAGCTAAACAAACTTCTCAAAGTCTAAGTGTTTTCGGTTTGAGGCGATGAGTGTTCGGCGAGATAGCTACTCTAAACAAATTTATTCTTTCTTTAGATCTCGTCCTACTTGAGGTGGAGCCCAACGCTTGTGACTTAGATAATGACAAAATAAGCTCTTCTCGATAGTGTCATGTGAACTGTGTTGTAAAAATATATTTTCGACTGATGAGCGGCTATACTTACTCGTATATGAAATATTTCTTCCGCATGTAGGTTATTCTTACAGTGTAAGTCCGCTATTACCCAATTCGCTCAAAAGATTCGTCGGAAAAAAATGCTTTTCTGGAGCCCCAAATTAACCCAATCGAGATCCTCACTGGTACGCGCAAAAACTCAAAACGGCTTCAGTTCACCCCATCTTAAATTTGATCATCGTAAAGTACTCGTCAATGCTCATGTTTGTTGAATTAAAACCAGCAGCTTATGCTAATTTCACGGTTTATATCCCGTAAATTTCCGCGAATCTCTTCACAGGATCACACAAACTTTATATTCCCATGTAGTTACTAGTCATGTGCCAGTAGATTCATATCGTCCTATCTACACCATGACACATTTAAGCAGCATCTCTTGGATGCAGTTTTATTACCTCATGACCAGCAATATCCATAATCAGCTAACGACCAGAGGGTCATATAGATCATCATATAACCAAAAGTGTGCGTCTGCAACAATGTTGCCCCCACATTTACAAATACTCATCTGCATCTGCATCTACATCTAGAAATGACACCCGGTGTCTCTGTGCAACACTGTGGCAACATTCAATATCGATTCACAGGGGCTCTAAACCTTTGGGGTTATCATTAAGCACTTCACCTGCATTTAAAATTTAAATTTCTTTCCAATAAAAAGTCTAGAGTTCAAGGTATACTCGTACTTACGGACGTACAAGCGTACGAGGAGCGTGTTTGGCCATTTCACGTCGGCTGGATGGATACGGTATGTTGGCCATTAAAGGATTCACTGTTTTAGCTGAGCCCGGCATTGGTGTAATGACGGTTGGCAATGGGCAATTTCTGTCTTCCGTTGAGTGCTGCGGCTAATCACGCCATTTAGATAGTAAACGAATAAAATTGCATGCGATTTCTGGGATTGCTAGCTAATAGAAATGCGAGCGTCACTTTTAATTGAGAGGATACATACTCCTCTGGGCAGTGAATGAGTATCTAAGGGGGTGTCGCGTTCGGCTATACACTTTACTGACACCTGTTGGCCATAAACCGTCGAACTAATGGAAATGCCGACATTTCGGTTTCATTCATTCAAAGTTGGTTGCCGGCAAACTAATAATCAGAGAAGGATCAGAATGGATGATTGGTAGGAAGTAGTAAAACGGCATCCTCAGGCAGTGCCCCATGATGATTTCTAATGGAGCTACGAATACGAATGCTCGTGGAATATCTTTTACTCGAAGTGCGATGCTGATCTTCTCAACGGGAACTTAAATGATCACTCCGCGGTCTAGATACACACGCTTAATCTCCTTAAATGATCAACCCATAATTTGGACATGTTATTTAGTTGTATATCAGGCTTCATTAAAACGGGAAACTGAAGTCTAATGGCAACATTCGTAGCAGTTTGTCAGAAGTGCAGCTGACAGGCGTCTTTAATGGATGGTCAATCAAATTCCATTTGTTAGTCCATATAACCCTTACGGGCACAGTTGGTTACAGCCTAGCATCAGGAAGTAAGACTGCCGGTGAGTTTCTGGACGCGGATTAGCATCGAAAGTCGTATTGTCAGAGTCACGGAAAATAAGTCGAGAGCACTGATAAGTCCAAGTTGGGATTATTTCCTAAAATTTTTTGATGTCTCAAGACTTCACGGCTTCCTTTCAAAATAATGAAGGTTACGATGGCAATCCTCATGAAAGCCAGAATTGAAGGTGAGACGATAGTACAAGACTGCCAACATTTAACCTCATACTACGTAACGTACCATTTGGCAATCGAGTTTAATCATTTATATATCCATAGTAATGTATCGATTCCTCAGAAGCTGCATTTAGACCAAGCACTGTGGAATCACTTCGACAAATTAATTAGAAAGCTCCTAGCCATAGTGTGGGTCATGATCAGGAAATCCATCCCAGCAAAGCAAACTGAAAGGGCGAAGAAAGAGCATGCAGGTGTAACAGTCGTTAGATGTTGAAGTTCTAGACAGTATTTAGTGAAAGAGCTGGATGACATTTGCTTGTCCTCCAGAAGGTATTATGAGGAGTTGAGGATGGAAACTACAACGTGACACTATGGTTGGACTCAGAATATGGAGTACAACATTTAGCCCAAACACAGTGCTCTGAGTAGGTCAACTTTAAAAGTAGATAAGCGTCCTGCCTATTAAATCAGCGCAACCATTTATCAATGACTTTGGGTCAGAAAAGTCCATAACTGAGCAGCTACCCATAATCCAGTAGATTAAGGAGGCTAATCAATTATTCCAAAGCGAAAACCCGAGACTAACAAAAGAGCAATCCAAGCATATATCGCAATCCTCAAATTATGTTGTCTATGGAACATGTAGGCGCATATTAACTAAATCGATACGAACAAGCAACGAAACATTGGTGAGCCTCAGGAAAGGACGGATTCACTATTGACGATCACACAAACGAAACAAGAACGATCAGATCCGCATGTAAAGCGGATCCTGGTCTCCTGCAAAGCGAACATTAGATAAGAAACATGCTGAGAACAGACAATGGCTGATTGGATGCAATTTTTGTGCTCAGAAAAGGATTCATGTAAAAAGTTCTGAGCTTTAGGCAGTCTCTCTCTGCGGTTGGTGATGTAGCTTACCAAACTCCATCTGTTCCAATCCGGAATTCCGTCTCCGTAAACAAATGATAAACTATTGCCATATTTAGAGAAACCCCAAACTGAACAGCAATTCAACATTTAATGAGTTTGATGTGCTTTCTGACTTCATACAAAGAATTGTATCCCTATATCCTCATACCGAAATCGTTATTACAGGCGATTTCAATATACACAATTCTGGGTTGCTTCGACATTCTGGACAGACAAGAGCCCAAGGGCGGTGTGTTGAGATCTACGCTGCTGAAAATAATTTAACCCAGCTTGTAAATGAGTCCACACGAATACCAGACGTTGATAGTCGTACCGCCAACACCCTGGACTTGTTCTAACTTCTCACCCTGATAAGTACTCCGTTCACGTGCTCTCCCCTGTCGGCTCATCAGACCATTGTGTCATATCATGTAATTTTTCATACACCCACCACACTGTTAGAGAAAAGATTCCTAAAAGAACCGTATGGCAATACGAGAAAGCCAACTAGAGCGATGTTAACAGCTTTTTTAGGAATTTTAACTGGTCGTTATGTTTCTTCGATAACGACTTGGATGCCGCTGCTGATATGATCACAGACACCACTTTCTGAGAAGTATCAAACCAAAAGAAAATGTTTGGTACAACTCGAGCTGCAAAGAGGCTGTCAGGGCTAGAGAAACGTTTTTTCAGTCCTTCAAGACCAACAGAGGAAAACCGAAAAAAGTTTAAAAGAGCCAAGAATGACTACAACGTCTTTCTTAAGCGACCAAAAACTGAGGCAAAAAATACAACAATGTCCCAAAGGTAGTACAAATTGTTGGTCGTTCGTCAAAAACCTAAGAAATTCTGTTTCATCCTCCATCCCAACGCTCATTTAAAACGACATTCCAGCGGTCAGCTCTTTGGTCAAAGCCAATCTGCTTGCTACACACTTTGCGGCTAGCTCAACAATCCAAGATTGTGCTTTGTCTACGCCTACACTTGAGTGCGTCGAATCTTCAATGGGACGAATCCACTTTCGTACTCCTGTATTAGCAAAAGTACTTAAAGATCTTAAGACACACAAATCCGCTGGCCCAGATGGTATATCTCCCCTCCTTTTGAAGTGGCGTTCCTCCTCGTTGGCAAGACAACTGCGTAAGCTTTTTCATCAATCCTACTCTTTAGGACTCTTTCCGAGAAGATGGAAAACAGCATTTGTCTAGCCCGTCTTAAAAAAAGGCTAATCTTCTTCTCTCTCTTCTTACAGACCCAGTGCACTTACGTCCTTTCGTTCCAAGGTCGTAGAAACGCTGATAAACCGTCAGCTCATGAAATATCTCGAAACACGAAAACTTCTCGATGACCAGCGGTACGGTTTCCATAGTAATAGGTCCACTGGTGATCTGATGGCATGTCTCACCGAAAAGATGAATCAACGCGTATATAAATCTGGGGAAAGCAAGATAGTTGCACTTGATATTTTCAAGACATTTGACAGAGTTTGGCGTCAGGCTCTTTTGTCGAAAATGCGTGCTTTTGGGATCGATGACTCTCTTCTTCAATGGATTAGAAATTACCTTTCGGAACGTTCAATTCAAGTTGCCTTGGATGGTTTCAAGTCTGACATTCACAAAATAAATGCTGGTGTGCCCCAGGGCTCCGTTCTGTCTCCTTCTAATCCAATATATTCCTTTGCTGATGGCAGTACTCTCTGCTTTTCATATTCGTTCCCGGACTCACGCCCCTGCTCTTCGGCCGTTGAACGGGAACGGCAACGTATGGTATGTTGAGCTCATTAAAATCCGATATTAACAGCATAACCAATTCGGGAACTGTCAACAGAGTGTAATTTAATTCTTTCATAAATCAATGCTGTGTGCTATCATTAAAGCGAAATGTAAACACCCAGCCGTTATCCATGAATGGCACTTTCATCGTCGAAAACGATAAACTTTCCATTCTCGGTTTGTGTGTCAATGACAACTTACGTTGAAATGAACACATATTCTGTCTAGGTTTCCTCAAGCGATGTAAGAAATACTCCACCCCCTCTGAGCAGGCCACAATATGTAACGCATTTATCCGCCCGAAATAGGAGTACAATGACCATGATACTAATATCACTCAAATAATGGACACCCTAGAACACCGACTTTATGTCTCGTATCTCACTTTGTTCTATCGCTATTTTCGTCATTAGTGCTCCAAAGAAATCACCGCCTCTTCAAGCTTTTAACTTAAATTTATGAATTCCCTCAAGCCTACTTTCGGACGTACTCTAAAATATCGTGATTCGTTTCTAAGCCGTACAACTCGCTTATGGAATGCCTTGCCTAGCTCTTTATTTCCTAGTCATTATAACCTTCAAACATTTAAAACCAACGTACACCGGTACCTGAAAAGATGACAGCCACATGCGTTTAGAGAGAACTTAAGAGTGGTATCCAAAGCGTTACATTAAAATCATACTTTGCAACTCCATCTACGGTGGGATAGTTGGGTTTCGACAATACTAAATGAAATGAAATATCATCTTCATCGAGGTTTTCAAAAACTGCAGCTCTGTATGCAAGGTACGTATGTAGATGTCGAAAAGGCCAATAATCCAAATAGATGCTGCGAGAAGGCCTTTCCTCCGACAATTTCCGAACTCGGACAAGCAGTTAAAAGTGAGACCTTATACGTTTGAAGTATCTGGTGCTAGTCACCAAGCGACTACAACATAGCCCCTTGCTGGACAACGTACATAGATACTCGTATATTGGCAAGTGCATGTGGTCACGTAGGTTACATATAAAGCATCGCTGCAGAAGAAGTTGGGTGCTTTTTTGAAAGTTTAGTTTTTAAACTGGCAACACTGAATCTGTAGAAACATTTGACAGTTGGAAATTGATTTGTATTGTACTTAGTACGTTTTGCCATTTTACGATGAGAAGATTAATACCAGAACAGCACGTGCAAATTGTGCATACTTATTTTGAAAATCATGGTTCGTTTCGCCAAACATATCGGGAGCTACGTCCATCTTACGGTCGACACAATCGTCCATCTGAGCAAGTTGTTCGGAACACGATGAATCGTTTTCGCACCAAGTACAAACTAGTGGATAATGTGCATCCCGAATGACGACAAACAGTGCGAACAGAAGAAGTTATTGTCGTTGTGGAGCTCAGTGTTGAGGAGAATCCGAATGAGTTGATTCGCCATCGTGCACAGCAATTGTAGCTATGCCCATCCACTTTGTGGAAGATTTTACGGAAAGATCTTGGCTTACCAGCTTGTTGAAAGAGTTGAAACTGCATGATCATTATACGCGTCGTATGTTCGGTGAATGGGCCCAAAACATGATTCAGCTTGAATCTCATTTTCAACGCAAAATTTTGTTCTCCGGTGAGGCCCATTTTTGGTTAAGCGGATATATAAACAAGCAAAAGTGCCAAATTTGGAGTGGAGAAAACCCACACGCCTTTATCGAGACGCCCTTATAACCATTAAAACTTACTGTTTGGTGTGCTTTATGGGCTGGTTGAATCATCGGCCCATATTTCTTTAAGCCCGATGCTGGCCAGAATGTTACCGTTAATGGAGAGCGCTATAGAAACATGATTTCTGACTTCTTCGTTCCTCAGTTGAATGGCATTGGCGTGACAGAGCTTTGCTGTCAACAACCGCAACTTGCCAAACGGCGCGCGACACGATCAATTTATTGCGGGAAACATTTGCTGGGCGCATAATTTCGCGTAATGGACCCGTGAACTGGCCTCCACGACCCTGTGATTTCACACCTTTAGAGTACTTTCTTTCGGGGATGTGAAGTCACTGCTCTATGCCGATAAACCAGTGACGTTGGACGATTTGTAAGTCAATATTCGCCGTGTTATTGCTGATATACGGCTCCAGTTGCTCGATAAAGTTGTCGAAAATTGGACTTGACGATTGCGCTTCACTCGAGCTAGCCGTGGGGCACATATGCTAAATGTCATATTTCAACACTAATGCCATATCATAGCTAGTATCATAGCTAACTTTATTATCTTCAAGTCTTTTGTTTCATATTGAATTTGTATACCACTAAAAAAACCCCTTTGCATAAAGAAACTGTGAGTGAGGAATAAAGGCATCTGAGGTTTCGGATGTTTAAGGGGTTTTACGACGAGCGATCGGAAAAACTTGGCTTTATGCGCCGAACTTGCTCTCACCATCCAAACCTGGGCGATTTTGCAACCAAGATTTAGTTGCTGCAGGCATAAGCCACGAAGCGAAAGGAGAATGACACAAATTCTTCGTTGCGCCTTCTTATTTTCCATATGACACGTTATTGTCACTACAACCGTAGTTATTCAGCTCTCGGAGATCTCCGTGTCAGATCATAGGTACATCGAATTCAGAATCGAAGTCACGACCTCGTTGAAGAGGAGGAATCCACAGAAAATCAACTGGACACAATTTAAGAAGGAGCTCGGCAAGACCACCACTGCTCCCTCAAAGCTAGAGGAAGTTGTTCAGAAGCTGAACGGTACCCTCGCCAAATGTATTGAAAGCAATCCTGCAGATCGTCTTGGCAAAGAAACCAGAAAACTTCTAAATAGATCGGTTAAGACTAATTTCGAGAAGGACTGGAATCTTTACAATCGAAGCTTACACGGATTTGGGAGGGTGACTTTTATAAAAGCTTTTCCGAAAAGATCGGTGAAACGACCAGGCTGGAATCGCTCAGAAAATCTGATGGCACATACTCTGAGTTGATAGTAGAGACTCACCGTCTCATGCGTGAGGCCCATCTTCCACGTAATCTAATCAGAACCGACTCACAACCAGCTCCTATTGCAGAAGCTGCTAATGAGCTGAGTAACACAACACAGCGTCTGGTTAACGCTTGAGGCCATTAAACATGCTGCTGCTACCTTAGATGGCTTTAAATCGCCTGGGACCGAGAGATGCTAGCCTGGCAATGGCAAATATACCAAAACCCTGGCGAACAGTGAAAATCCTGCAGTCCGCACGCCAAGATCTTCAGACATATAAGTCTAACTTCCTTCATGTTGAAGAGCATGGGGAGAATGGTCGAGATCCATGTGCGCAAAACTGACTAGCGAATGTATTCTCTGTCTGCGATGTAACATACCTACCAGCGCGGAAGATCTTCCGAGAGTCTCTATCAGAATTTGGTAGACAGAATTGAAGGCGCACTCGACAAATGAATAAGCCCTGGCCATTTTAATCGGCGTTGAGGGTGCTTTCACGGCATGTGTAATTCGGGCAGACAATACAGCGTAGATGAATCACTAGCTCTGTGGTTAAAAGTAATGCTGGTGAATTGAACACTGATTGTGGCCAATATGTAATAGTGTGGGTAAGCAGAGTCTGCCCGCAATGCGGCGTTTTGTCTGTCACTGCACAACGCGCCCAATAGTTTTGACGTCTAGGCGCAACCATACCCGGATTACGTAGCCATACTGTCTGTTGGATCGCGTCTAGCTCTATAGCACAGGCAGCTCTAGACGCGATCAAATATTAATGCACTAGAAATGGGCTTTCAGTCAATCCTCTCAATACTGAGGTTGGAAGCTCTCTGGTCTGACTCATCTATTGCTTAAAGGTATCCCCATCCAAATCTCCAAAGAAGCTAAGTATTTGGGTGCGATTCTGGATCACAAACTTCTACGGACTAAACATGTGACGTCGAAAGCCTATAAGGCGCTGTCGCCCTTCTGGCAGTGCAAAGGAACTATCGGCAGGACATGGGGCCTGTCACCGAGAAGGGTCCTCTGTATCTGGACGGCTATAGTAAGGCCAATTATATCCTACGCATCGGTTGTCTGGTGGAATAAGCTCTTACGAAAATATGTGATTACTCCTTTTACTAGACACCAAAGATCTGTCTCGGTTGCATGGGGGCTTTCCTAGCACGCTTGTCCCCTCCCTGAATTAAAGAGTCTCCCTTCCGAAACATATCATAAGCTGCACTCTCAAAGCCATTTTCCGTTTAAAAAGAAGTGGTCTTTGCTACAACACGCACTGGAGCTATCTTATGACTCTGGTCTAATGGACATGACGTCTGATGCAATGATGCCAGAACTCCTGCTGCGGAAAAAAATACGAAATCGACTCTCCTTGTGTCCAGGACTGATTTCGGTCAGAGTCTGAGCCAGGAAAAGAGAGCAGTCGGGGCTTCGCGGACGGCTCCAAAACCAATATAAGATGTGGCGTTGGTGTCTTTCTGAAGGACGACAATTAGATTTCACGATTAGATTTCACTCCTCGTTAGGAAAACTTGTGTCTGTCTTCTAAGCGGAGACGGCAACGAACTATATTGTGAAGAACCGCTGGAGAGGCGAAGTATTTACATCTATAGCGACAGTCAAGCTGCGCTTGCAGCCTTGCTGAACCTTCTTACGACATCCAAGATAGTTCGAGAACGCAAGATATCACTGAACGCAGTCGGAAGGCTGAATTCACTGTGTCTTGTCTGGGTGAGACCCACAGTGGGGCCACAGTGGGGTCACGGAAAATGAAATCGCCAATGAATTGGCCAGGTACGGCTCAAAGGAGAGTTTTTTATGACCCGAACTTACGATGACAGCTGGATTTCATATGAGCACAATGGCAGAGGCCATGACTCTCCACAATGTAGGCATACCAATTGAATACTTACTAACGTCTCTAAGAGGTCATACTGCTACTGGTATCCCTCAGTAGCAAAGGCTACAGGTTGCTTACTGGCGTCGTGTCGGGGTACTACACCTTTGCTAAATAATATAACATCCTGCGACGCTTACTGTGAAAGTGATGACGATACTGGGAGAACCACCTCTGCGGATATCTGGCTAACGCTTCCATCAGGTTCTAGGTACTCGGCGTTGATTTTGTGGCTGCTGACACTGTAGGCACTTTATCACTGAAGCGCTTACTCATCGCTCTTCGAAAGACTGAAAGACCCCATTAAAAGGAGTTCTTCTGTCGGAACAGAGCACTCAGACAACGAACTACGTGGACTGTTCGTAGTTCTCCTCCAAGGGTTTTCGTCACTAACTACAAAGGTTTGCCTTTTGAGAGGCTTAAGGCAACGCAAGTAGGCTTTATTGATCAAACTCACGATGCGCCCTATTATTTGTTTCGGGAAGCTTCTTGGTATAGCTTCTGAGAGACATATTACAAACGCTAATCCATACCTTGGTCCAATATTTCATTTACTGGTGATGAGGAGATCCTAAGCCTTACCCGGTTTGTCCAAGTTTTGGTTCACACAAAGAAAGCAGTTCTGAGTGCTCAAATGTTGGGTATTAGCCAGTCTGAGCACATACTCATCGTTACTTCTCTAACGTATCCGGAAGGTCAGGAAGGGAAGGTATCTTTCCAAAATTTCATCTTCAGTCCTCGGTTTTGTTACAAGAAAACCCGATCACTTCTATAGAAGATTGCAGAGTTATTGAGTCACTATAAAGCAGCATGGCATCCTAACTCGGTAGTGTTACTTAGACCACAAGGAGAATCAGAACTAAAGAAGCTAAACTTTTGAGTTTATGGCACTGCGTAGCCAATAGCTAAGGCAAAAGATTCGTCAATAGCTTCCTTGACTGTGATTCCAGCCTCTGGCCAGATAGTAAACATGTCGCAGTCCCATTAAGGTTCAATCGCCTGCTGGCATTCTCCTTCTCAAGTGGGTGACATGGACTGCTTACGAGGATTTGCTCTATCCAACCCATATCATTAGGAACTGAATCTTCAATGGAATTTGTTTATTCAAGCTTTTAAATAAACAAAGTTTTCCCATTAACCACCTGCATGGCTGCATTTTCACGCAGAATTCACCTCTGACTTCTGCTCATCACCTGCCATCTATAGCTTACACAACCTCTCCACCTGCCAAATGTCACGTCAAACAAACCAAACACTCCAAACACCCCAAAAACACAAACAAAACTGCAACATCACAAAGTCAATTTGCATGGAATTCTTTTCAATTAGTTTGTTTAGGCGGAAGCTATTAACGATCATCTCCTCTAGGCGAACAGAAATTCTTTGTAACGAGCTTCTGATTACCGAACGTCTGCCCACCATTAATCACAATTACATCCATCAATCATGTCAATTAAGATCGTCAGAATGTCTGAATATTTTTTTATGACATCTACTGGCATCTCAGTCTCTGCCTCAAATCTCTGTCTAAGTCGCCTTCTATTCAGAGTTTCAGTTTCTGGTGGCTTATGTCTCTCTTGATACTGACATCCTGTCCAACTATTCATTCCAACCGAAACGATACATTGGTAATTAATTGGTGTGCTCATGGAATTTGTAAATAAATCCATAGACCGTCGCCCGACCGACTAGGGAGGTGTTACGCAACCATCACACAGCAGTAGTCTTTGGTTCGATGATTTTCAGCACAAATTCCACCAAACAAACTACTTGGACACACCTAGTTGGTCACTTGGCCACAAACCTCAACTTTTACGCTCCAACATATTTGACAATTGTCGATTGGTTGTTCATAAATCAAACTAAAAGGCGGTCTGCATTTAGTAGGTCTATACCGATTCCAAGCAACGCACCACTGCACTTGACTGAACCAAAATAGCACTTCGATTTGCTAAAATAGATACTCGTACAATGTTGCAGGTATGGACAGTTGCAACCAGCTACTCGGTGGAAGCTGTGACTAGATTTACATATTTGCTTCGAGCTGGCGGAAAAAATTGAATCACTCTCGCCCGAACGCGCTCAATCATCCAAACCAGAGGATGTCGGTGGCAAGCAGCGAAGAGATGGCGACAGCATCAGCGGTAGCGGTAGCAAAGTCTGACGATCTAGAGGTTGAAGTAGAGCAAATGAATTAACCGCAATACGTTTGGAATTACCTACACAATCTGCGGAATGCGCCCCCGCACTTAGCGGTAGTAATTACCTCAAATGGATTATCATTAGTGAAGCTAATAAAACTACCACCACTCCAGCGGTGTCCACGACCACGTCCAGAGGGAGTGGGTGCTACCGAGATAAGAGATCTCCAACACCTTCTGGTGGGTAGATTGGGAAGAAATCATGTGGATTTCTCCGAGGTGGAAATTATGCTGAGTTCTGTCATATCCGATGAGATACATCCTTAATGAGGTTTGAAGGGATCTGTACTGCACAGTAAGCGAAAACCGCGGTACTTACGTCACAGAAAGAGACAATTGAATCAGAAGTATCAACAGACAATGTCAATGGATAAACAATTTTCTTGCGTCTTATTTAGAAATCAATGAAGGAACACTGCGCTATGCAACAAGTTTGCTGTCCACCAAACCACATATAGCACATAGCCTTCTAAGGACTCCAATTAGAGATGGTTTGCTGACGGGAAACTACCGCGCCACCACTCGGTCGTCAAACTTCTTCTGTTTTCGTAATCTGAGAACGTCGTGCTATTTGCAGAGATGTTTCTGATTGACCTTATTTATGCGAGCGAGGTGCCACGGTAAGACGCTAATATACGAGTACAGCTTACACGCTTTCCTTCTAAAAATCAGACACATTCCGCCTGCTTCTTAGACACGTCGAACAGCATTCGTTTGGTCTGACTGCAATCTGGAGATACACCTAAGTTTGCGCTCTGAATGCGGATTCGGGTCACAAGAAGTCCTCTGCTAAGCCTTGTCCACCAAGTTTATCGTAGATAAAAGCCTTGCCTTCATCTAGGTTAGATGTGGTGAAATGGTTCGTGTAAAGCTTGGCTATTGCTCCTCACAATACAGTTCATTACCAACAGGATATTGTATATGTCTGCTTGAGGCACACAAGTTTGCTTAATGGACAATGAAGTCTTACATTGTCTTTCTCACGAATACGCTACAGCTACATCCTAGATCGTTTCTGAAGCTTTTAGTATAGATCCGATTACATTCACTTCCTTAAACTTAACTTTATCCAACCGGTATGCTAAGGAGATTACTGACTGCAAAGTACTACGATCTCTATGTCAGACCATAGATACATGGATGCGAGTTCTCGACCTTGTTGAAGAGGAGGAATCCATATAAAACCAACTGGACACGATTTAAGGAGGAACTCGACAAGTACAATAATGCTCCCTCTAAGCTCAGGACAACAAAAACAAACAAACCAGAACATGAACGGCACCCTCCGGCTCAAGCCTTAGGCTCATTTCCCAAATAATCTAACTAAACCCAGCTCACAAGCAGCTCTTATTGACGAAGCTGCTAGTGCGCTGTATAACACAACACGGCATAGCAGGTATAACGTTTGAAGCCATTAAACATGCTGCTGCTTCCTGTGATTGCAACAAGCCGCCTGGGACCAACAGATCATCTGCTGGTATCTCTAAAGGGAACCTTTACTGCTAGCATGGCATTGGCATATATACCGAGAATCAGAACGTCCTGCAGTCCGCCCAACAAGAGCGCCAGACATATACATAAGTCTGACTTCCTTCATGTTGAAGGGCATGGAGAGAATGGTAGAGATCCACGTGCGCAGAACTGCCTTGCGAATGCATCCTCTGTCTTGAAGATCTTGACAGAGTGCGCTTCAAAATCAGGAATGCACAATAAAAGATACACGCAACTTCTGACGGCATGTGTAGCTTGGCAACAGACAACACGGCGTAGACCATGGTGAATAGAACATTGGTTTCGGATGTTGGTTGTGGCCAATATGTGGTGGCGGAGGTAAACAGGCGTTGCCCGCAAGGCGGCATTCTGTCTCCACTGCTATGGTGCATGTTGGTCGACTGATTGCTCAACGCGCTCAATAGTTCTAACGTCTATGCAGAAGTATACGTAAAAGCGGAGGCAGCCCTAGACGTGATCGACGACTGGTGCGACGACTCTAAGTCAATCCTCTCAAAACTGAGGTTGTTCTCTTTACGAGACGTTGCCTGGGCTGACTCATCTAGTGCCTAAAGGTATCACCATCTCCAAACAAGCTAAGTATTTGGGTGTCATTATAGATGACAAACTTCTCTCGACTAAACATATCGAAAGTATCTAATGCGCTGTCGACCTTCTGGCAGTGCAGAGGAGCGATCGCCAAGACATGGGGCCTATCACCGAGAAGGCTCATATAGATCTACACGGTTCTGATAAGGCCAATTATATCCTATGCGTCGGTTGGCAGGTGGAATAAGCTCTTGCAAAAACACCTGCTTTTACCTGACTCCAAAGAACGGTTTGTCTTGAATGCAGGGCTTTCCACTGCACTCCTGGCTCTGCTCAAGACACATTGATGAATCTCCCTCCACTTGATATTTATATCATGAGCTACACTCTCAAAACCATCATCCGTCTAAAAAGAAGTGATCTTTGGTACAACACGCACTGGAGCTTTGATGAGCTTGCGCGTTGGTTGTCTTACGACTCTGGTCTTACGGACATGCCATCCGATACAATGACACAAAAACTCCTGCTGTGGAAAAAATACGAAATCGACTTTCCTTGTGCCCAAGACGGATGGTTTCGGCCAGAATCTGAGCCAGGAAAGGAGAGCAGTCGGGTCTTCACGGACGGCTCCAAAACCAGAATGTGGCGCTAGAGTCTTGGGGGACAAAAATGTTAGATTTCACTTCACGTTAAGAAAACTTGCGTCTGTCTTCCAAGCGAAGATGTACGCAATCCTGATGGCAGTGAACTATATTGCGGAGAATCGGTAGAGAGGGCGATGAATTTGCATTTGTAGCGACAGTCAAGCTGCGCTTAGAGCCTTGCTGAACCATCTTACGACTTCCAAGCTAGTTCGAGAACGCAAGAGATCACTGAACGCAGTCGGAAGACTAAATTCGGTGACCCTTGTCCCGGTCCCAGGTCACAATGGGATCGCAGAAAATGAAATCGGTCAGGACCCGAACCTAACTTGGTTCTACTTGCGTCCTCAGTTCAGGCTTCCATTGACAGTTTTGTCTCATATGAGCACAACTGCAGATGGCATAGCTCCCCGGGATGCAGGCAGACTAAACTGATACTTCCCGACGTCTCTAGGAATTCAACGACCTTTCTGCTGTTCTCCAGGAGGAAAGACTGTAAGTTGATTGACGCACCGAAGCGCTTACTCATCTTTCTTCGTAAGACTGAACGATTTTATTAGAAGGAATTTACAAAGAGTACAATGGACTAGTTCTTAACATAGCCGTCCATATCCATAGGACCCTCCTTGGTAACAAATGCCTTTTCAGTCCTAGAAAATTGACTTGAACCTGTTGGAGGAATTTATAGAGTTGTTGAGAGCGTTTACATGAGATCCATCCAAGGAGCACCCTTGTAGTAGAGCCAGTACGAGAGCAACAACTATGTACTGTCGTCATCATATTGACACACCACAGTCATCATCTGCAGCAAAGGTTTTATTCACCAGCATTGCTTTGATCCAAAAAAAATACCATAGCACTGTGGAAGCCACCTTCAGTGTTGATGAAACTTCTCAACGCTAACTCCTTGTTAAACTCACATTCAAACAGATCTTTCATTTTGTTATGTACGAGTATGTTGCATCTTGGACAGAGGATGCACTTCCAAAGCAGTTTTGGAAACATGACGCCTAACTCCATACTCTCCAAAAGAAAATAAGTCAGACTAATAGGTCTGAAGATCGAATCATTGCCGACTTTGGTATAAAAGCTATTTTCACTGTTTGACAGGGTTTCGGTATTGAGGACAGACACCATCAGAGAGATCAAATACTTGAAGTATGCCAGCGGTGTCAGACAATTTGAGTCCTTCAAAAGAAGCAGCAGTGTATTTAGTGGCTTCACTAGTAGCCAAAACCGATGCCGAATACCAGCTACGTCGGGATATACCCATATTACTTGGCTTATTTGCCGTACCGGTTCTGAACTGGTACCCTGCGGAGTGAATTTCGAGCATGCGATTGAGAGTCTCTACTTTCGGGCAGTACAGGTTCTTGTACAGTTGCTAGCATTTTCTTAATTTTCCAGTCTGGCCGGTGTGGATATTTTAAGGGCTTTATCCGGTCTGCTAGTTCCAGTAAGGATCAATTGAAATCATTCCATTTAGGGTCTGAGCAGCTCCCGCTGCCTTTTGTCTTTTTCTGAGTTAAGGCGGTCATCTGTTGGATAGGATCTTCTTTATCTTTTGCTGTCATCTTCGTGGCAAATGTTGACTAGGAGTCAACAACTCAGACGAGAGACGATATGAAGTCCTGGAGATAATTCCCTTGAACAGCTATTCTCCAAAATACAATATCTTCGGAGAATTAGGATTAGAGGTTATCATAAGTTTGGGTTCCCTGCAACTACAATACTTTATGGGTTAGCCTACTCCCCTCAGAAGCGGCTGTGAAAATATTCAAAATTCTATCAAACGTGAAGGCAGGGTATGGGAATGGCAGTAGTTTCCAACTGCTATTTTTCCCTCGGCAGGAGGTCTGTGCATTGGGAATTCGTTTGAAGTGGCGTTGCTTTACCTGAGTAGTTAAAGGCGCCTAGAACTCACCAACCAATGCTGTCAACGAGCCATCAGAGAAGCTAATCCGGATGGGATCGGGCTGTCACCAAGAAACCTCTGGTTTGAAGCTCCTTCGACGGACGAGAACCGCTCATGAGCTCAGCAAGCTGAAAAGATGGGAAGAGGTCAGACTTCGAGGATATGGAGAGATGTTAGAACGTTTCATCAGAGAATAAAGTGAACATACCAGGGTTACGCAAGCCAAAATGGAAGAATACAGATATGAACATGGACAACTAGTAGTAGAGTCGAAGTCCGTGCTGAAAGTATTGAATGGGTATTTCTGCACACGTCGATGATGGTCCAAATACCGCTGTCAAGCGGTATGATAAATCGTTCATCCTGGACGAAGACGACTGAGAATTCCCTCCCTCTGGCGTAGGCAAAGTTAGGGCAGCAATATCGAAGCTTAAGTATAATAAAGCTGCTGGCTCAGACGAACTGCCTGCTTTAACGCAACTGGAGAGGGCGCGGTCAGCAACATGCACCAAATCATCTGTAAAATGTGGCAAAAAAAAAACCATGACCGAAGCATGGAATCTCAGCATCGCTTGTCCGATCCATAAGAAGGAGGTACCTTATGAATGCGCAATGTGAGTGTCTTCAAGTATTCATGAACAACCTCATTGGTCCATACCAGTGCAGTTTCAGAAAAGGAAAGTCCTCCATCGATAAACAATTCTTATTACGGCAGATTTAAAAAAAAAACCGGGAATTTCCGATCGCCACTCTTTCGACATCACTGCCAAACAAAGTCAAGAATGGTTAGAGACAAGGCGACGTACAATTTCTTGCAAACGCAGATGACATTGATGTGATTGGGTGAATACAGAAGCGATCAAAATGGGTCTGACGGTAAACAAGGGCAAAATACAGTTATCGTACTTGCTGTGATCAGAAAAGGATGCTCACCACCGAGCGTCAACAATGGCAATTATAACTTCCAGGTAGTTAAAGACTTCGTCCTCATCTTCGTCAACAGTAACGACATCAGCACAAAAATCAAACGCAGATTACCCTTGCCAATCTCTGTTTCTTTGGGCTCAGGAGGCCCAGCCTCGTAGGATCAAGTTGGGTCTATATAAGACCCTTATCATCCCGGCCCTGCTCTATGTAGCAGAGGCTCAGACCTTGTGGAATCTGCGTTTGATATTCCGTCTCCTTTGTCTTGATGGGGAATAGAGGAGGAGGTTCAACTACGAACTGTATAGCAACACTGGTGTTCTTAGGGGTCCACAGATTCAAGTCTAAGATGTGTGGGCCATGTTGAGCGAATAGACACCACAGTTTCGGCCTAGAACGCCTCCGATTTTAACCCCGAAGGATGACACAGCAAAGGACGAGCACATCTAGGGTCGTGCACGCCACAACCAACTTGGAGAACTGCGGCATTAGACGCATCTGGCTAGCTGGAGAGGATTATTGGTTGAGGCCTAGGTTTACCATGAAGCGCCACCTAAATAAGTGAGGAAGTATTACGAATACACTTGCAAGATCATCATCTAGATACCGATTACAGAGCTGTGATAAACCTGCAAGCTACAACGAAATCGAACCCAGACCAGAAATTTGTGAAGAAGTTATTCTGACAACCCATCCGTCAATCCAATTGAAGAAAGCTAATTGTGGAAGGTTAACCTATTTCTCACAATTTTTAAGTTGTAGAGCTCTGGACAGCGGACAACGTATGGAAGGCACATTGTTTCCAATTGGATAGAAACTTGTTGAAAGTTAAAAACATTTACCGATAGAAATGCGGGCGCTGATGGGTCCGAGCAAAATGCTTTCTTGTGCTATGATGGTAATCTGCCGGTTTGCCGACTGGTATAATTGTTACTATTTTGTCTCGAAGTTTCTTTAAAACGTTAGAAGCTCGGTTCGGAGCTGCAGTTGGGGTGAGCAGAAGCCCAGCTCATTCGCCGTCTTGAACGTCTCACTTTCAACACGCAACAGTCGCAGTCGTAGCCTTGAAATGGGATAGCTTCACTGCTTTGAGCAGATCACTTGGTCATCCTCGATACATTCCGGACCAAACTTGAATACTGACTGGAAACGGGGGAATTCAGTATACTCTGCAATCACACCTCAAACAACTGGACTACGCGGACGACGTATGTATGCTTACTCTCTCATAGGATCATGGATCTCCATCAGATGTCAACAAGGGTTGAGAGAGAAGCTGAAATCGTTGTGCTAAAGATCAATACGGCAAAAACAAAAACGATCAGCCTTAAAACGTCCTCATCTAACTAAGTAGAGATTTCTGGACAACCAGTAGAGATGGAAGAGTATTTTCAATATGTTGGGAGTATTGTGTCTACTGATGGCGGGACCGAACTAGATATTGTATAATCAGCCGAATCGGGAAAACAAAGGTTCCGTTCGGAATGCTGTCCAAAATATGGAGTAACAACTGTTAGAATCGCGATTTTGTTCTAATGAAACAACCACTTAGTTTAAGCGTTGTGAATCGAGTGCCTCAAACTCTACTCATCATCTTCCACGCTACCTATCCTCTTGCCAAGATCGTCACTAGTTCCAGGTCAACCACGCGTTCTATTTTCATACCCCGACACAGTTTTACTATTTTGTTCAACACAACATATGCAACTTATGTAGCACTTGACATAACATAGTTGCCCTAAAATGGGTCAGTATTGCTTATGTTTGCAATATGATACCACATCGTATTGTTTTGCTGCTTTGGTTGACATAGTTCGATTGCCTTTCCTATGACTGTGACTAATAGTTGGTTGCACGTGTGGAACATTTGGTCATAATCGAACTATGTCATGTGTCTTACAGGCAATTCGTGTGAATTGTGTGGTCTCTAGGTTTTGGGCACAACACAACTCTATCAACCTAAAGACCAAGCTACGATTGTTCCGCTCTAATATTGAATCCATGCTTCTTTATGGATGCAACTTCAGTGGAAAAGTCACACCCGTTGTCACTAGAAAGCTGCAAACGTTCGTGAATAGATGTCTGCGAAACATCTTGAGGATTTTCTGGCCCAACCGTATCTCTGATTATGATCTTCATGCGAGAACAGGTCAGGAACCCATTGACCCTATCATACGAAGGCGTACGAGTAAGTGACAGTGGATTGGGCATACGCTTCGTAAAGGTCACGAGTGCATTGCGAGTCAAGCGATGCAGTGGAACCCTCTCACGCAGAGTGGCGGACGAGCGGGCCGACCTGGAAATACTTGGCGAAGAACGGTCGAAGAGGAATCGGCGTTACTGGGGAAGAGTTGGAGAAAGCTGAGATACCTCTCCAGATACCGTACCTGATGGCGCGTAGGAGCAATGGATACTAGGCCCAAGGACCTAAGTAAGTAATAGGAAATATACTGAGGTATCCCTTGGGATTGGTCAATCTGGATCAAATTAAACAAAACTCAACCAAGTTGTTCCAGGGAAGGATGAATTTCTGACCAGAATTCAGTCATCGGTCTTTAGGGCAAAACTTGAAATCGATCTGCTATCCATTTGGATAGATCGATCGATTATTTCGTAACGTGATCCGAATATCCCCGACCTCACTTCAAGACTGAACTGAAGTCTCCTTAGAGTCTAAGCAGACCAAGTTGAAGATTGATGTACTCAGTCAAAATTCTCCAGAGCTTCTTGGGATTTGTGACAAGAAGTTTTAAAAAACTATCTGGGATAAGGCTTGAATAATCTGCAAATAGAATCCAAGTTGTCTGTAAGTTCATTCCACCCATCTACGAGTATAAATAGCCTTTCAAGATCTTGTTGTATAGTCTATTCCTTCAATTTCAATCTACGGTGTCAACAAACTATCTGTAATTGTAGAGGCAATGGAAGAGCCTGGCCAAAATCGAATGACTGGCCTTTGTAAGAAGACCGTGTTCATGGGCTTCACAAAGTATCGAATTCAGCACCGATATCTAAATTTCTGCTAACTCAATCTTAAGAAATAATCGCAGAAAAAAACGTTTCCCTCCTTGAATGTCTGTCACTGCATTTAACGGCAACTTTCTGGAAAAAAAAAATCTACTCAGCTACGGATACTGTCGCCCCTGGGCGATTTCCCATGATAAACTGCCTACAATCGGCCACTTCCCACGCCTCAAATCCACAATGCTACAGCACTTCCATCACACCAAGTGTCAAAATGCGTTCGGCAGAAAAAGGAAACCAAAAAAAAAATGAATAAAATTCCTTTTGACAACCTACAACCAAATCCTTGCTTCATCGCCTCCAGCTACTGGTCACACCACAGGGTCTCCGAATGGATTTATGACACCGACACCACAAACAATAGTCGCCGATAGGTATTCAAAATTTCCTATCTTAAAAGCTGACTATTGTAACGCTCATTGTTATACCATAGTCGGGATCAATTGGAGAACAATTTAAGATTAATTGGCATTTTCTCGAGGTCCACTGTATGTTTGTCTGTCTGGTATGCCCCAATGATCGATTGGGCCAGATAATTCCCAGCTAACCACTGGTTTTATAATGCACTCTATACCACAATACTACTCGTAGTAATCTCAATCTACCCCTACCAAAGTCGACTGCCCTGCATTGGACTAACTCGAAACACTATAAAGGACGGCCTCCTTCTGGACCACAACACACATCACATTGGCAACACCACTTATACACCTCTTAAGACCGATCAGACTGCGCTCACACCGATCGCTAATTAATCAATTCCAATTATCAGCGGCAGCTACCACTGTTAAACCCATTATTACTCCAAATCGCCTTGGCTACCTTTGTTGCGCGGACATGCTATAGTGCTACCACGTTGCAGAGGAATAACTCATACCATGGATCGAAGTTTGTCTACTACCGGTACAGCTACGGGTAGAGAGAGAGATCTGCTTCCCTGACGCCGTCCCTCTGCATGATCAATAGATTCGGGGGCTTTTTTTTTCCACAGAAATTTATGATTATGAAATATGGTCATAGTGGAGCTACATAGATACTTTTGCACTTTAGTCTGCGAGAGTATTGGTGTATGGTTGAATGAGTGGTGCATTGCGCTGGTCCGCCAAATAGCCAAGAGTTCTTCGGTAATCGTTTTGAACTTTTTTCGATTGCATGGCCAACGTAAATAAATTGGTGCTCATGGAAGGATGTTGAGGAGTTGGTGGAAGCAACGGCTTGGCGAAGCAGAGTGAAGTGGAATCCATTGGAAGTAATGTTAACGCCCGTCAAAGATAATCAAATAAAATGTGGAGCATAGTAGTTGTGGAGCTGTTAAGCTGTAGCAAGGAATTTACCGTGGAATTCAATTGCAAGAATTTGTTTTTGCAGCTTTGAAGTAATATGCAGCAGATACGAGCGGATGTGGCGGCATAGACGCAGGGCGGTAAATTAAAATGAGTGGGCTCTGATTATGGGGTGGAATGCCAATAAATTTGGATTAACTTGCTAGCGATCGGTTTATGAAGTTGGCAGTGCTTAAATTGCTTCGGTCAAAGGGTACATCCGGGAAATGACTCTTAATCATAGATTGCCTCTGGTGCCGCGTTGCCAATGTTAGGGGAGGTTTGGTGGATGGATGGCTTTGTAGCGATTAAATATGGGTTAAGTGCCACCCGTTTGGCATCGATTACTATATTGAATAGATACAGATCGGTATTAGATTGGTCTGTGTATCGCGCAAGACACTATCGTCAACAACCTCAAACATGAGTTTCACAGCAGGTTTTCGTAAGTTGAATGACTCACCCTATAGAGCTACTAGGCTGTGATTCCAACTCCCTTCGTACTCGAAATATTTTGAATTCATTTTCCGATCGCAGTAACGAGCAAGAGAAAGATACAGGACATTTCCAATATCTCAGACAAATGTCGGACACAGTTTTCAATCAAAAGGGAGCTGGACAAAGCATTCATACGAGATCACCCCTGAAAACTGCGATTCACAGCCGTTCAAGACTTAAAGCCAAATAGAAAAGTGTTGGCAAAGAGACAAGGAAACTTTAAATTGGCGATGCTGGCAAATCTCTTGGAAAAAGCTTGCCAAGTTTGTAAACACAAATTTAGGATACACTCATGCTGGTGTCACTTGTAAGGGAAGTCCTAAGAAGGCAATGTTCCACGACAGACAGTCATCATCTTCAGGAAAGAATCGTGAAGGCAAACACTTTGAAGTACTTCATCGGCCCTAATAACTCTAGTATTAATGCAGCTCATTTCAAAAGACACGAACCACTTCAACGATGGATTTCATTCCTTGTCATACGCCCAGCAAAGCCGAAGTTGACAGGACAAAACGCTGACAGAAGATAGAAGGCAATATTTCACAGACTGACCCCAAAATTAAAGCCAAGATTGTCAGTATAAATCAAACGATATTGTAGCTAGATCGATGGGTTCCTTGTGACAAAGAGTTACTGCTCATTTAGATCATACTGTCCATTGTGGGTATTAGACGGTATCATTGCTCCTAGAAACCCATGAAGAAGGATAGTTAGATTGAAACCACTCAGCTTCTCTTCTTTTTCTACTTTGTCGTATGCTTAATCCTATTTAGGGTCGGCTATACTTGTACGATATCGCCACGCTATTCTATCCTGGGTTGTCTAGTCATCCAAATTCCTCTCGCGCATGTCCTTTTTTATGGTGTTGCCTCAGGTTTTGGGTGGTCTAGATGGTCCTCTTCTTATCCCTGGCAAGTCCGTCGCTTGTTTTGCTGCGTGGTCTTTCGATCTTCACGTGACATGCCCATACCTTAGGAGGCGGTCTTCATGGAGTTTTTCACAGATTTCACAGTTTTTCACGTTACTCCACTGGCCCAGCTCTTAGGAGCTGCCCAGCATTCAGATGTATAAATTATTGCAGGCTAATAACTGTCTTTTATATTCTACCTTCTAACTGTTGTGAGATCTTTTTATAGCATAGTACGCCAGATATGGCCTGCCAACTCAATTCCAGAAGCTTTCTAGAGTTTTTATTCTTTTTTGGAAGGGAGACGCACTGTTACATTATCTGTGATGAACAGACTCAATCTCCTTCTCAACCCTGCTGCTTCTATAGAGTCGTTGTATTGCACACACAGGATTTCTGCAAGAATACCAATGGCGCAGTGCACTGTGGTGTGTCGCAACGACTAAACTTTACTAGAGAGTGAACTCTCTTCTTGCTATATGTCAGCTTAATGGAACTTTTCATGAGACGGAGTTCTACGAATTATGCAGCGCTGACCTCGGGATACCCGAGATGCAAAACATCTTTTATTTCCTTACTTCTCCGATTAACTTATGGAATTGCATAGTGGACCGCAGGTTTCGTACCGATGAGGATTACTCCTTTACGTCTCTTACTCCGTTCATCCCAACCAGGATCTCCTAAGTATCAAAAATAAACGGCCAAATAAACGGCGGCTGAAGCGAATCGAGAGCTCCAAAAAGTTTACGGAGATGCTGCTCTAAGTAATTGTGAAAAATTATATGAAAGTGATTGCTATTTTTTTTTTTTTATAATTTACGCGCGCCTAATGGGTTATGATATCCTTTTACTGTTGCCAGGGCGCGGGCGGAAAGATAGAAGGAGGAGAAAGGAAAGCATTGTCGTGATGTACTGGTTTGAAACTCAGGCGTGTTTGGTTTCAATATTGACTTATTCGGATGCGGCAGACTTAGGCAAGAAGTCTTGATCTTATGACAACCCGGATCAATGTTAAATTCGCTAACACAAGCCCATGTCCCAATGGACAAAGAAAGTTTCTACTAGCTTTCGACAAGCCATATGAGCAATGTCCGAAGTATAGCAGGAGCACTGTCTTTGCTAAGACAGTTCGTAACCACAGCCTACACGAACACCAGATCTGGCTTATTGACTTTGCGTCAGACGAAATATTACTACAGCAAGCACATAGTTTCCTCATCTCAATATGCACTAAGAGACCTGACAATCTCCGGATCACCAAATGCTAAACCAACTTGCTCATTCCCCGATAGACATAAGGCATGCCTCTAGTATACAGCACGTCTGAACCTTCTGGGCAGCCAACATTGACTTGGATCACCACCTTGTTGCAGCCAAAGCACGTATGCGGATTTCCACGACAAAGAATAACTACTGTGAGGAGGTAAAATGTAGAAAAGCTGCAATCGCATCATCTTCGCCGAACGCGTATCACAAAATTCTCAATGACTCCTATACCGCCAACAGACAAGCGGCAACGCTGGCAACGTGCCGTCAGAGATACCGCAACTGATGTGCTGGGTTTCACACAACCACCGCCAGGAAATCTCTGGTTTGATGAAGAATGCCAGCAAGTGCATGGAGCTAAACAAGAAGGGTGTAAAGAGGCGATGCAACGCTACGAGCAGAAAAGATGTGGGGAAGATTGGATTTTTTAAAACAAGAAAAAAAAAAACACACGAGAAGCGCGGAATACAGAATAACCTACGGAAGTCTTACCAATTGGTAAAAAGAACGTGTCCGGCCCATACAGAAACCTGTAGAAATAGAGAAGGAAATCTCGTAGTCGGTTCTGAGAATATGGAAAAAATTTTCTGCAGACTATATAACAACAAAGAAGCCCAACACCATTCAACTTAGACGTTGAAAGCCAAAACATCCATCCACTTGATATTGTAAGGATAGCTGAAATCTAACAAAACAGCCGGAACTGAAGGCTTACAGGCCAAGGTACTCAAAACTGCTGGAAATGACCTTATAGAGATCCTACACGAACTCATTTCTAAGGTCTGGTCAAAATAGAATCACAATCGCCTGATGAATGAAATCACAGTATCGTTTCCCCGATCCACAAAAAAAGAGGCTCCTTCAACTGCATACAAGTTCTTATCAGATCAACAACCTGAATGGCCCCTATCAATGCGGTGTCCGGCCAGGAAAGTCCACACTCAACGAAATATTTACACTCCGGCAGATCCTGGAAAGAACTAAGAAGTTCAAATCGGCACTCCCCGTCTTTTCATCGATTTTAAGTCCGCATATGACAGCCTTTTCGCAGACCAGCTATATGTCTGTCTAATCTAGTTTTGACATCCGTGCTGTGCAGAATGACGATTCAGAACGCTCGTTGTTACATCAAGGTGTCAATGAAGGTTCTACGTGAAGGTGACGCACTGTCATGTGGCTTATTTAACGTCGTACTTGAAAGAATTGTGTGGAACTCACAAACGAACACTGAAGGCACAATCTTGCAAAAGTCTGTACTCGAACTAGCATACGCCGATGTTGTCGTCGACTTAATTGGAGAAACTCAGCGGGTTAGCACCGGTGAGTTTGCTAATAATAAAAGTATATGAGGGAGATCTCACCTTAGGTGGCGCGCACAAGTAAAAGGGGACCTCAACTGACTTGTAGTGAGCAACTAGAAGCAGTTAGGTAAAGACCGGACTATCTGAGGTCCAGGTTCACCCCGAACTTTAGCGTCATTTAAGTAAATAACTTACTTGTACTTACAGGGACCGCATGAAGATGTTAATTGCCAACAGACTTTGATGTGGTTTAGAACTTTTTAAGATATGTTTTTGAATCAGAAAGTGAGCAACTCCTGAAACTTTACCCCAGAATATGTAATTATCACTCTGAATGAAAGGGATTGTGAAGGCCTGTCAGTGGAAATAGTGTTAACTCTACACCGGAAATAAAACTTAGGAGCAAGTGGCTGAGAAAAGCCCGAATAAATTTTGTCCAACGTTGGATACCTGATATTGTAGATACAAAAGAAGGTAAGTTACGGCAGTTGTATTGTTTACGTAGGTAAGTAATCCATTAGTTTTGCGTTTCTCATTAGTTTTGCTACAACGATTTCCGAAGTTATTTCCGTTACACAATTCCTGCGTCACTGGGTCTAAGTACTGTTTAAGCTACCTCAGGTTAGACTTATTCCTCACTGGACACTGCTAAGTTAAAAAAACACCTCATAACTACGGGAATAACCCAGGATAATACTTGCAGGATGTGCAAGTATCACAGTAACTGTTTAATCAAAATACGTCATCGTCGCTTAGCTAAATTCTACCTTAGATATATTTAGCTAGCTCACCCAAAGACTTACTTGGATTTATCACTAATTCCAGTATCATGTATGAGATCTAATTAGACGAAATCACAATAAGCGCACTGCTCGTCTCTCAATCACGATTGGCCACAATTCTGAAATGTGGATCGTACGCTTTAGAAAAGATTCGCCTTTGTTTCACTTTTTAAAAAAGAGCAAGGGCTCCAATAGCCAGGTGTCGCAAACCATTCGCAAGCCATCTCAATCTAAGGCCTTCAATATTTTTGGTTTGACTTCATACAATTTCGAAGATTTGTAAATTTTTGATGATTCTGTTACCAAAGTGGGCCCTTGTACCCTGAGAATATTTTCGGCCCACTCAAGACTATAGATCTGCTATTTTCGTAGACAACATGGCTTCCTGAAGGGTAGGTCAACGGCTACAAATCACGTTGAATTCGTATCCTTTGCCCTCTCTGCCCTAGAGAATGGTAACGAAGTCGATGTAGTTGCAACCAATTTTAGCAAAGCCTGCGATAAAATCTCCCATCGATTAATACTCTTCAAATCATCTACCCTCGGCTTTGAACCCATACTGTTAAAATGGATATCCTCTTACCTGGAAAAGCGTTTGTACAGGATGCGTTTTAGGTCAGCCCACTCTGCTCCATTTTTGGCCACATCTGGAGTTCCACAAGGCAGCCATCTCAGTCCCCTTCTTTTTATATTAACCATAAATGACCTCGATAGGATCATCAAACACTCGTGTCCCTTTAGGCCGACGATACCAAATTTTTCAAAACCATTTCGTCTCCCTGTGACTCCTTCCTCATTCGACAAGACCTTGATAGTTTTTCGATCTGGTGCTTCAAAAACTGTTTGGAACTTAATATCCCCACATGCCAATCCGTCACCTTTTCACATAATCGGCACCAATCTAGTCCCCGACTCTATCTTCTCCACATCTAACCTATCTCCTCCATTCAATCTCTTCGCGACCTCGGCATTTTGTGTGATAGGGAGCCCAACTTCCGTTTACATATGAATGAGTTAATACTTTAAGCCAACTCACCAACCCATACTTGACCAGAACCTTCTATATTACCTTTGTTCGCCCACTCCTAGAGTACGCCAGTCAAGTGTGGTACCCATATCATCGTGTTCTTATCTCGAGAATCGAAAGCATCCAGCGCCGGTTTTATTCGATTTGCTCTTCGAGGTATGCCCCCTGGGACCATCCTTATATTTTGCACCCCTACCAAAACCGTCTCAACCTTATTAACTTAGATACTCTTGAGGAACGCAGCGATGAAGCCGACTTTCTCGTCATTCATCGACTCCCTCCAGGATACGTCCCTTAGAACACGTTGAAATATTGTAAACAGCGAAAGCTCTAGGTAGGAGGGCATCATGCTATGGCCAGTAAATACGCAAGAGCTGTTGAAAAAGGCCCCGTATTCGAAGATTTAGTTGTGAACACGCACTCATGTAGCGTGAATAGGCTGTTATCCCGAGTAGAAGAAAAAAATTGTTCGACAGACAGCGGCCACGACACTGCAATGTGCATCCGAGAACAGTTTTCCATATTAGTCTTAGCATAACATGTCTGTACTTACGAAATTGATGGCACTATCAAAGAAGAAGTGTATTTGATGGAATCCATTCGGACCTGGTTGCAAAATCGGTAATACGAAGATGATCCCCAAGCTGCCCTAATATACTCTCGACAGTCGAAGCAAATCGCATGTTTACCAAAGCAAGATAGTCCTTGGACACTTTAGATGTGCGAACATTCAGAAGAGCAAAGGTCGATTCTTACGAGTTTAAATCAGACCTAGATCGCCCAATATCTAGAAACAGAATTACCTCTCAAAAGAAGCTGCAGGACTTAACGCCTGTGGACAACGGAAATAATCAGGGCCGAAAGGGTCTCTCCTATGTGCCACTGCCGGCCACCACCCCAAGAAAGACAAGTATCTATGCCAACTTGGCAACCTGTGATGTGATTACGAGAATACTTTCGTGCAACTTGGTCTGCTGTTGGAATAATTTAGTCGAGTCTCTCCAGGTATCATGTTACTCACGATATTGATATCTTTTCTTGGTCCCAATATGGCATTACCTACGCGCTTATGTTGAATGAAAAACAAATTCTCTGTCGATTACAAATGTTCTAGTCGGGATAAGTGGAAAAGATATACAAATTGTTCTTAAGGCAGAAATCCGTCGAAAACATCGGGATTGCCACATCACATCGAAGGACAGCGGCTAACACTTCTCTAATATCAACCACCTTGCTCGGTGATTATGAGAACAGAGGTGCCATATTGAATGTTGGCCTTAATCCGCTCCTGTTTACTGCAATGGCCTTTGAATCCGGCAAAAATCTCAACTTGCAGACCTTTTGTGTTTCTGAGAAAGTTGCAACCCTTTCACCATCAAATTTTCAGTGTCAACTCTTGGGTATTGCTTCGAACTCAACTCGTACTCGAAAGCCAGTGGCAATCATTTTCCGCCACAAATCCGAGTAAGTCCCTAATTATCGATGTTCGCTTTACTTTTTGCACTTCTTATGTAAGTCGGAATCTGTGGCAATCGCAAGCCGTGGTTGCAATCTGACACCATACGCAGTTACGCAATTAAGCCCACCATGGGAGCTGCCCACAAACCATTGCTCCAGCTTCAATCCAGCAATCCACCGATGCGTTCCAACACCGATGGACTCGATGTCCAACCGCTGGTTCTTATCGCAGAGAGTGAGAGAAATTAAAGAAACGCGCGCGCAAAATCAGCCAAAACAACTGAAAACAAGGAAAAAGTACAAAAAAAAAAGGAAAATGGAACAAGAAACCAGGATTTTTGGCGATCGTGAGTGACGTTTAATTTAAATGTTCGTCCATCGGTCCGTCCGTCCATGTGTCCATGTGCACATGTCTCCACCGATGAAGGGAGAGTACCTATAGCAGCACCGCACCGACGAAACATGGAAAACTGAAAGTTATCACGTAACTTCTGGGGCTGTGGCTGGGAATCACGCTGTTTCGGCCAGCCAAAGTTCGGTTCGCTTAATTCTAGGCAATCAGATTCCGTCAGATTTGGATTTTGATTAAAGGAAAAGCGCGACATGAATTCGAGTCCACCACCGAGGAGGCTGAGGAGACTGAGGTGGACTGGTCCATGATCTGAGTCCGATTGGTGCCAGAGAAATATTAAATCCGCACTTTTGATTGATTGATACGAAGGCGGTGCGAGTGAGTGGTCCACCGCCACATGATCGCGTTTTTTCTGCGTTTTTTTTTTTTTTTTTTGGTTTTTGGGTTTACGCAATTCTCAGTTTCAGTCCGCTTGTGGTTGTCATGATGTAGATGAGATGGGTACGGGTGGATAGAGAGTTCCTTTCCACCGAATGTGACCATGACAACCCATCACTCAGATGAGGAAATGTTTTTCGGGCGAAAAAAAATGAAGCAGAAAACATCCCAAGTATGGCATGTAAAATGATACCTGTCACGCCGGATTTAATGACCAATTTGGTTAACTTTGTCTTTCTCTTTTGATGCGTGCGAGGAAAAGAAAATTGTCAAGACGCCCTAAACTAATTCATGTACGCAATATCAGAAAAGTGAGTGGCTTCAACGATGGCATGTGCTCGATAGATTTACTAAAGGCGGAGTAGTATGTGTGAAGGTCTGCTTTTCCTTTTGGACATAGCCATCCCAATGACGGTTTTCAGTGTCGTCTAATCCGATGGTAAAGTGATTTTTAATTTCGGCGACAGATAGTCGTTTACTTTCAAATAGTAGTCGAAGCATGCCCGTAGGTGATGTGGTAACCGACTGAAGGAAGTGAGTAATACTATTTGCGCATTTGGTTTTTCCAAAACTTACGTGAATTTTTTGATCGCCTTTTAAGTATCGGTTTCCGTCAGCCTGACCTGAGTCAACAAGTACGGTTGGCTTCGGTTTGAAAAATATGAGGCACATCTAGGCATGCAAGTAAAGTGGATGTACTGCCTTACTGAAGGGCTGAAAGGCCAAGGTTAAGATAGGTAACGCAATTAAAATGGCAGCGTTATCAGACAGGAGGTTGACCCCTGCACACATCAGTCTTTCTTCAATTTGTTTATGAAGTCAGTGGGTTATAGCACGCTTTCGATTTGTGTAAGATTTTCTGGAAAGTTGCGACACCTAACACAGCAAATACACATAGTAGAACGGGTGTTTGCCGTATGAAATCAGCTCAGATCAAAACTTATTAACTTTAAGCCGAAAAGCGGAAAAGCGGAAAAGCGACGATCACGCTGTTATACGCATTAAAGCCAAAATCTTTAAAATTACTCAAGTATTGACTAAATGACGAAGTTGGCCCTATCAAGGAAGACTATTACGACCTGGATGGAGCCAGAATTGAAAATGTCAAAGCTAAAGTCGGTAAGCAAGTCATATTTAACGGACCTCGATTTGAAAGCACAACTTCAAACAAAGTCCTCCGGCTGGTACAAAAGCCAGTGTCAACTGGAGCAACTTCGTCTCACAAAGAATCCACTAGGCTCGCTGAACCAACAAGCAAATCGCTCTTGTGCTGATGTATAAAAGAAATGAATTCAATGTGCCGGATGTGCGCCCTTTCAGAATTGCAAAGGTCGACACTGATCATTTTTTGGTCAAGACGGCATCCTGCCCAAGGCGAAACCAAAAAGTGGATCCAGTATCCCAAAATCACCCAAAGGTACGCCGAAAAATGTAAAGTACTAGGTGGCTTTCCAAATGGTGGCAAATGTCAATTGTACTTTGACATTTGTGAAGTAAAATACACGTCAACAAGCCATGAATCCCTGTACTCTTAAAGAACGCGGAATAATTGTCACGATATTTTGCTCAATAATTCGTCGGTGGCGTTGGCGCAATTTCGGCGTAGAGATCCCGGTCCTCCGACGCCAATTGGGTAAACACTACGACGTTTAGCCGTTCGCCTAGAAGATTATGGGACAACATGAAAAGCTACCACGTCTTGCCGGCTCCGGAGTAGCCGTTCTGCTGAGAATATCGCAGCTGCGGTCTTTACAGAGAATTTTGCTGAAAGACTGTAAGATGTTCCATTACAAAGTGCAGACAGTACATCAGCTGCTAGCTGTTGACCGTCAAGCAGGTCTAACCTACGCTCAAGCCATTCTGAATCTCGACCACGAATAAGATAACTTTTCATCGAAAACTATCATGAGCGACGAGGCCCATTTCCATCTCTGTGGATATGTGAATAAGGCAACTTATCGCTTCTGGGGCACCGAAAATCCGCATATAACCCACGAAGAGCCATTACACCCTCTCAAAGTTACTGCATGATGTGCTGTTTTCGCTGGAGGCGTCATCGGGGCTTTTTTTTCGAAAACCCTGCGGGCCAAAGCACTAATATGGGCGGCAAGCGCTACAGAGCCATGCTCAACGGTTTCCTACTTCCTCAATTAAATGTATTGGGACTGGAGAACATGTGGTTCCAACAGGATGGAGCAACGGCCCATGAGTCAGTCTCTCGATCACCTGATTTAACTGTTACAGACTTCTTTGTGTGGGGTTTCTTGAAGTCACGAGTCTATGTCATCAAGCCTCAGGTCCTGAATTCTTCAAAGAGAATATCCTTCAAGAATGCGAGGACCTATCGGCGAAAGTTATGGCAAGAGTGATGGAAAATGGCACAAACCAGGCCCGAATGGTCATAATTCTGACGGCGGCCACTTAGCCGATATCATTCTCTCGACTTACTCGAAAAAATTTAAGACATCAGATAAACATAATCCAAAATCAGAACCAAAGTTTTTCACTCCTAAAAAAAATTACAGCCAAAGAACATCGGATGGCAACTTCTGCGCCTCCTTGTAAAAAGCTTACAAAAAGTAATCGAAGAAAAAATGGAACGAAGGAAGGACATCAAACTGAGAAAACTTAAGGAAACCGAGAAGTTCAACGATATGAGCACCTAGAGCTTGCAAAAGAAAGCTAAGCAGCTGGCGGTGTCTTTGTGAATCACATTTCAATATTTCCTGAATCTAACTGAAGGACATGTATCCAAGGGCACGGAGAAATCCTTGTTTAAACTAACAATGAGGTAGTGCTATCCTCCTTTTTTTTAATTGGCGCGCGCACAAGGAATTTGGTGTACCCTTAAGATGTTTGCATATAGCGCGGTCGACAGGAAGTTAGGGAGGGAAAAAAGAGAGATGCCGATACGCGTTGGTTTTAAATGTTTGCAAGTTATAATAACTGGGAAAAAAAGAGCTCGGCAGGGTATTCCATAAGCGAGTTGTACGGCTTAGGAACGGATCACGATATTTCAGATTACGTCTTGAAGGTATACTAATGAGCATTTGTAGCGAGACGGCAGTTACGGTTAAAAGTTAGAAGGGGTGTAATTCTGTGGTCATCATCAATGAGTTTTATCCCACATTTTTGGATTCTATGTAGCAAGTGCAAAGAGGTCTTAGGAGCACCTGACCAGATGTGAGCATAGTACTCCTGCTACGAAGAACTTATCGCAACAGTTCAAAGTCTAAAAAATAACAAAGCCACCGAAGGTTGGGTCAGGAATGAGAACACACTATGTCCTATCTACAAGAAAGGTGACACCGTGTTACAAGAACTACCATTAATATCTTTGCAAATGTCGCATTTAAAAAACTTTCCCTTCCTGATACAGCGATATGCGGTTTGGAAACCCTTTATTTGAACTACTTAAAACACGCACTGCATTTCGGAGAGGAGATTTGGAAGTGACGGAAATTTTGACTATTTGGACAAATGACGACAAGATGAAAAAACTGGTCGGGAAGAAAATTAGGACACAAAAGTATGTTTACATTTTCTACCGGGATAGCCTTTAGTCATTCGAAGTTCCTCAGCAGATATCATCTTCCTAAGAAGCCTCATAGTTTAGAGAATATCTTTTGAAGATAACTCCGTCATCATGCACCACACTTACCTACTAACTTGCTCGCCCATGGTGAACCAGAATGAGCTATTTTTTGCGCGCAGCCTCCAATAACGCACTTCAAGTTAGTTGACGTCCCATTTTGTGTGTGATAATTCCTGATGAAGTCGTCCGCTACTCCGCATCTCTCTAGGTTTGACCAAAAGCTTACTTGAGTAATTTGCTTCTAATGTCTGCACTGATGCCGTTGCCGCTTGTAGATATATTAAAGACTATTTCGAAGTTATAACAGCAAATAGTATGTTTTGGCAAAGTTTTCGGTGATGTGGATCGTTTTCTGATGGCAGTATTTACTTTATTTTGTTCCCCTTTACTGTAAGAATTATGTTCGCTGCTCCCGGCGCTGTGTTCATCCAATCACATCAAAGATCATGCCTGTTCTATTGACGAGTGGGTCGCGCACGATTCTTTCCAAGGACAGCGTATTCTACTTTCAGTAGAAAGTCCGATTGCGACAGCAGATATATTAGACCTTAACTTCGTCTAGGTCAGGCGAGCTATTTTCTGCAGCCTTGGTTCAAGGTGAATGGTTCATTCTGTCTGACATCGCCATCAACGGCGGTACAGTCTTCAAAACTAGTGTTTTCATATTCTCAGCACTAGCAGCGAATCTACTACTGTTTTTCGTTTTATTCTCTGATAAATAGTAGTCATGCGAATATCATTCCTGCAGCAACATATCTCCATTTCCTCAACCGTGCGCTTCTCGTGCTCCTTTATTTTCCGAGAAGTCTGTGCTCTTATCAGCTTTTCTACTCATAGGACTCACGACCCGCTGTCGTCCTTCGATGCAGCTTCATATGTTACTTGTTTGCCTGGAAGAACCTGTTCGTTGACAATATGGTGGCAAACATTCCGAGAGTTTGAGGGGAACTCGATCGGCAAAGGTTCCAAGTCTCTTGTGATTGCAGCTCTTCAAATTTGTACTTATTTGGTTTTACTTGAACCCGTTGTGCTTGTGATATCTGCATTCCCACTCTGGCTACAACAAAGCTCATGATCGGAATCGATATTAGTTGATCGGAAAGTTCGTACACCCAGAATGTTGAGGAGCGTCTGGCGTCGATTGGAAATGTGACCAATCAATTGATAGCCAAGTTCCTTTATGGATATTGAGGTCTGAGAGCCGCGAGCTGGCTATTAACTCCACTTTATGAATTCTGAAATCCTGAATCCATTGTCAGCAGTGATGGTTATTTATATAGACTGCGTTTTCCAATGGCCCGCTTAGATACGACTTCCTTATCCAGTCTTTCTTTAAGTCTTCCAGCACAATTTTGGTGTCATAGCTGGGGCGTTGAGCATATTTTAGATCTAGGAAGTCATAAATTCCTCTTTGATGTTGGCATTATTATCCTCTACACGAGTGTGAACGTAAATGAGGCATATATTTCCAAGTTTGACCATAATGGGCATTGTTCATGCCGAACGCGTAAGACTTTTGCCTAAGTCTGCCAGGTATGACAGATCCGCACCCGAATAAGCGATGTGTCTGTTCCCTATAGCTACCACCATAGTGGTAGTCAATGTTTTCATCCTCCGTTTGTTCGAGCGATCCCATCACAGGTTTTGGATTGCAGTTATATCTGCTTATTAGCAGTCAAGGGCCTCCGGGAGTTGTTCGGCTGTACGTAGCGCTAGTACGTGGGGAAGTAACCTCAATTTGCGTCCACTAACATAGACAAAGAGCCTGGCTTTACTATTCAACGTAATTTTCTTTGGCAGGGACTCTGGGGCAACCTTATACTTTAGCATACAGCTCTATCGTAGCTGTTCGAAAAGTCGTGTCACTATGATTGATAATTCATCCTTGAAATGGTTCAGAAAGAAGGCTTCTAACGAAAGATCGTGACGTGGAACTTGGATGGGTCATGTTTGACGATTTAAACTTTCGATACTTTCCACTGATCTCGATACGTAAGTTTGGAAAGCATGCGGGCTAAAGAACTACCTACAATGACGCCTGACATTGCACAGATATTAGAACACTGTCAGGATATTACTGCTTCAGTCGATATTTGCGAGTTTGAAAAACGTATGACGAGTTATTGAATATCCCTGTAGGCGAGATTCGATGAGAAAAACTCATCGATATACGTTTATTCGCATTGGAAATCCATTTGACAGAAGGCACCGATGTTTCAAAGCCAATGGATCCTATAAGACGAAAAGGAAGGCGATTTATGTATCACGGGAACTTATATTTCGCAGAATCAAGCGTCTAACATGAGCAACGATAGTCAGTTAAGTCAGCTAATTCTTCAAGAAGTCCAAGTGATCACTTTTTGATTGAGATTTTCCTCAGAACCCACCTTTATTTCTCAAACTGACTTCCATATTGCTCGAATCCACAACAAAGTTTTACGTCTGATCTCTCGTTTTGGGATCTTACCAGGAGACTGCATTTCAACAAATCTTTGCATAAACATCTGGTCCCATGTGAATATTCTTTGGAATCCCCAAACTGCAACTAAGAACTTCAATTTCCATTAAGGAAAAAAAAAACCCAAAACCAAAACCAACTTCTCATACAGAGTCCGGCTTTCTGTTGCTGCACTCTCACATTTCCATCTCCATCATCGGATGGTAATACGCAACGGCAATGCCCAAAAAGAGTCAATGTTCATGGCAAATGTGTCAGGTGTCAGGTGTCCACAATGCCTCAATACGAACGCACATCTCTCTGTTTTACTGTCCTTTTTTTGTGCCAAAAAGAACGGCACATTCCAAAACACAAAGAATTCATTAAAAACCAATAAAACTCTCGACTATCTTTCGAAAATGCATCTTTTGCATTTTATTTGTATCTACCCCGTACCGTTGCCCCTCCAGGAGACTTAATTTTAAGGTCGACGCATATGTTAACGTTTCGAATTTTCCTTAAAACCACAAGATACTCGTATGCTACTACCAGCATCAAGACACCAAGATGTTATTACCATTTGTACCCGCGAGCAAAGAACTTCAGTGCCTATCCGATCCGCGATCAATAACAATAATAATTTCTTCATAAGAGTATACCCGTACATACGGATACATATGGCACATGAATGGATACAAGTACGCTCGTGAAAAGGAAGAAGAATATGAAGAAAACCGAAAACCCGTTACCTGTTATCGATGTCCACAATCACGCGGCATTTCATTTAGGCGAATTATAATCATCATCTTCATCAGCACTGTGAGTGGGCCTCAGCAACGGACCAAGAATACCATCAGAAAGCGCCCGTTGGTAAAACAATCAAAAGTTGCAAACATACCGAAAAAAGAAACTCACCGTCTGTTGTTCGTCTGTCCGGCAGCGGTAATACAAAGATTATGTTAGGTTACCGTGGTGTCGTGTCTGATTTCTGTCTTTTAAAACACCAGCACACCACTTCATCTGGCCGGGTACCCACCAAAAAGGACAGACATCGAAGAGAGCAAGCAGCCTGCCCTTAAATGTCAACATTACACACATTACAACATCAAGGGAATGTCCTCGATCTGTCAAGTTAGATTTGCACTTCCATAACTTCGGAGAACCTTTTGAAATGGAAATTCGAAATTCTTACCACAGTCCATACGGACGCACAACTTTTCTTTGTTTCCTCATTGCACTGGTGAAAGGCAATCGAAGCGACACTCCTGCTTGAGAAAATTCCCTCCAACAATCTCGAGAATAATTGAAAATTTTGATTAGAATTTTCAATTGAAGTGAATACCTCTACTGTCGAAGACAACAATGGTGAAAAACTGCAACTGCTTGTAGTGTCTATGACCAGCAAAACAAAAGAGTTGAGCTGCGAACTGGCCAATCAATTTTTTTCGTCTCATTTTCCCTTTGTCGGGAAATGTTGTTCCTTTCTCGTTTTTTTGTTTGAGATAGATATTCGAATTCAGACTGCTCACTAACTACTGATTGGAAGAGGGTTACATAGGTCATTAGTACGGTAGTCGGCAGTCGGTAGTCGGACCTCTGTTACGAGCAGAACTTCTTCTTATCAACATCCTCAATCAGAAGATGGTCAATTTGCATTGCATAATCCAAGCAATAAACATCTCTTCTTCAGTCATAACAAAGTATCTACAGTGGTCAATAAAAATACGAAAAACAGCCGCCTAATTATAATTTTTTACTACCCCATGCCATAAACGTACTTAAAGATACATTTCTGCGAATTAAAAGGCGAACAAATTGCTAGCGATAGCACAATAAACCAGCCGCAACTGTGTTGCCAGTAGTGACGAGCTTTTATTCAATTGAATTTCAATGGAATGTGCAACAAAATGTTGCAATTTGCTGCCGGCTGCATCGACAAACTACCGCACAATACTATCTGCATACAGAAGCTGAACTGACAACAACCGACCATCAATACCATCCATTAGAAAGAGTGTGCAGAATATCTTAACCAACAACAACTGAGACTTCTCAGATGAATCACTTTGTTGTTTGTGCTATGGAAGGAGTTCCTCCATACCTCCATGGCAAATGAATCGAATTTACGGGGGAAATTTACGATCTTGCGTCTAATTAAATAGAAAATTTTATTACACAGTCTTATGCAGATTATGAAGGAATACTGCTTTTGTTGTTGTTGCTAGTGTTTGTGGAGCTTTTCTGTTTGAGTGGGGGTTTTATTGCAAGGTAAAAGAGGGTCCATTAGGACAATGAAAATTTGTTGGCCTGTGTACGCCACCATCCACACGAATCATTCAGGGAGAAAAAATAAAACCTAAATCAAGGTTAAGCCAAGGTAAACACTTTTGAACCATTCCGTAAGCGTTAAGCAACTCTGGCTTAAGGCCTTTTACTCTTTGACCAACAAATCCAATACAACAATGCAAGCAATTGGGCGAAACGAAACGGCTTAAGGTTAAGAAAGTACTTAAGAGTGGAGGCCTAAACGAGTGTTAGCCGCCAAAATAAAAGAAAAGATGTGCCAGGCTTTGTTGATAGGCGTGAAGAAAGTTTGATATCTGACGGTTGCCGAACTTGGCATATAATGCTCCGCGTCGTGTGCATTTTTTAATTTTAAAATTGGAAAATCTTTAGCCCATTGAAGGTTTTTGAACGAATAATAGACTCAAGGATAGATATTCGTAAATTGCTGCACGATGTTAAGAGTGGATTACAGTGGGCATAGTTACGGGACTTTTTGACTGAGTCAGCAATTTTATAATGAAATTATAAGCTCCTCGAGATAAACAACTTTTTTGCTGTAATAATTTGAACAATTTGGGTAATGAGTAATGAAAAGCCGCACGATTTTACTAAAGAAAGTTGATTGTGACTAAGGGATGAACAAAATAGCCTCACAGGTCCATCTGAGGTCTCTAAATAATTAGCAAGCCTATGACCATGCGAATTATGCGGACTAAAACAGAGAATCTTTTTAGGAAGTCGTTCTCTCTTTTCGGCTGTAAGATCCTAACAAAAATCCCAACACCTTCTGATTTGACATTCACCTGGTTAGAGAAGTGTAGAGGACGACTTACGTACTGATTTTTTAATTTACTTAATCTATTACGTACACAGCCTTCTTAGATTGACTAATTTACAAACGTTACTAAAATAAAAAAATATACATATATACAGGGTGTCCCCTAATTCATCAAGGATAATTAGGGAAATGGTTATTGGGTATATTCTGAGAAAAAAACGTTCTACAGTAAGGGTCTAGCTCCAATGTTGACATCATTTATCGAGGATTTTAGAAAAGGCTTACTTTGGTGTCCCCTGACCCATGTTAATGGAAATTGCTCTGGTAATACTAATGGTGGGACCATATTTTTAGAAGAAATACTAGCCTTTGCAACTGCCTTTAAATAAAGTTGATATCTTGTTTGAGTCTTCAGATATCCAATTTCTAAACCTGTTCCATTTTTTTGCCACTAGTTTTTGACTAGAGATCACTTTTCTCCAGAAAATGCTCTAGATGCGCGTTGATTGTGATCAAAGAGGAACCCTTAACCCTCTAGGGCTGACTAAAAGCATCATTCGGTTCGGTTTCGAGTCAATTCACCTAAGGGTCTATAAAAAGGATGAGTGGGATGCTGATAAGCAACCTGCTCCTCCTTTAACTGGAACTTCAAACTCAACCATAGATCTTGGAGTGTCGTTATCCTTACCAGGAATGGATAGCTACGACTCCAATTTATCCGAGGCTACAATTAAGTAGTCGGTCTGCTCTTCTGACTTCCTGTCGGAAATGGAAGCCGATGACCAAGCAAAACGAGGTTCCATACGATCAGAGGAAGAAGATGAGCTCTTGTGCACATGTTCACACTCAAGCAGCACTGTGGTGGAGTCTACTCTGTTAAATTGAAGCAATGATACGGTTTCTCCAGATTAATCTCCATCATTCAAAAAAGGCTTCGGCCGCAATCAGTCCGCGTCTTGCCAAAAACGCAGAAAACATCATCCTAATCCAGGAACCATGGATCGTAGACGGCGTGATTCGTGGACTTGGGACACCTGTATACGCTCTGCTATATACAAGAGACAAAGGAAAGATTAGAGCTTGTATATTAGTGAAATGTAGCCTTAATGCATTTTTACTTCCTACCCTCAGCGACTCCGACTTAACCGTTGCCAGACTAGAGACTGCCAAAGGCTTCTACTGGCTTGCTCCTACGATCGTGTGCTCCCTGTCTCTAGAAAGAGTGGTACTGAAAGCTGGAAGGCTAAAAAATGGCCTCATCATCGGGTGCGTTAGCGTCCACACGATATAGTATAGTACCAACATCACGAATAGAGGTGAGCCACTTTTGACTAACTTCATTGTTTGCAAAATTGGCAACGAGCCCACTTTCATAACAAAACACCCACAGGAAGTGCTAGATACCACTCTTGTCTCCGCCAACATCACTCAAATGCTAACGAACCGGATGGTATCACCTGAACACTCATTTTCAGACCACAGATACATTCAATTAAGCCTGAGTAATGCCTCTCGCAGCCAACCAGCATTCCGGAATTCTCGGAAAACTGATTGGCCAAAATACAGAGGAATACTGTCAGAAACGCTGCCCTCTGAACTCTCAAGTCCCCCGAGCTTGACATGAAAGTCAAGGAATTCACCCTGGCTCTCAATTAGGCGGCTGCTTCCTGCCCTCTTAGTCAACCTAGAGGCAAGAAAAAGCCGCACTGGTGGACATCAGCACTGGGGCCGCTCAGAAACAGTTGCAAAAAATGTTTCAACCTAGCAAAAATCACATACAACGAATTCCTCAAATTATAGAAAAAAGAACTGAGGAAGGCAAAGTGACAATCCTGACAATTCTGCGACAAAATCACGGAAACCTCTGAGGGATCGCGGCTAAGAAATATCCTCTCTACAAATCCTATGATGCCTAACTGTTTGAAAAAAAATTGCTGGCTCTGGGACAACCTCAAGCGATGAATCAGTCACCCAGTTACTTGACACCCACTTTCCAGGTAGCTCTCAACTCGCGGCCAAACAGGACTACTGCAACCGTGACCAAATTCATGGTCTGATTACAAGAGACAAACTGCTGTGGGCGCTGCATAGCTTTAAACCATACAAGTCTGCTGATCCAGACGGTATAATACCTGCCGGGCTACAGAGGTCTTCAGATATTATCCTGCCTTCGCTAGAAAATACTATGAGGAGCTGTGCATAACTAATCCAAATACCACTGTCATAGAGGGAAGTCAATGTAGTTTTAATTTCCAAAGACGGAAAATGCTTTCATGTTGTCCCAAAGGACCTCAAACCCATAAGTCCATCATCTTTCCATCTGAAAACTCTAGAACGGACTGATTGATATCCAAATAGGATCTAGAATTGATCTCCGACTTCTGTCCACGGCTCGACATGCCTAATGTAAAGGAAAGTCGGTGGAAACGGCTCTGCATTCACTGACTAGCCACATGGAACGATCTCTACAGTATAGATAGTACATAGTGGTCGCTTTCCTGGACATAGAGTGCTCCTTTAACAACGTCGACACATCCCCAATCACGGCTGCGCTGTCGCCTCTGCAGGTAGACGACTCACTTGAGAAGTTGATCGGTCTTATGCTAAATAGCAGGATAATCAACTGCAAAATGGGAGGGGCTTCTGATAAAAGATATGTCAGCAGTGGTACGCCGCAAAGCGGTGTCCCTTCTCACCCTCTCTGGAACTTAGTGGTTAATCAACTGCTGATATACCTGGAAGCGTGTTGTGGCAGGGTGATTGCCTATGCGGATGACGTTGCTATAGCCGACTCAGGTAAGTATCGTAACAGATTAATACGTTGGGCGGATCGCTGCGGACTGGGAGTAAGCCCGCATAAAACTGATCTTGCCCTCTTTTGCAGGAAATTCAAAATTCCAACTACAGACCCTCCCTCAATAAACGGTACCAGTTTAGTCTTTTCCGATGCAGCAAAATATCTGGGTCTCATTTTTGACAGGAAACTAAATTGGAAACCTCTAACATTCAAGAAAGAGTCAAGAAAGCTACTGCAATTTTATTCGCTTGCAAAAAAGGCATTGGGAACAAAAGGGGCTTAAACCTCGCATTACCCACTGGCTATACATGTTAGTCATAAAAGCGATACTCGCCTACGAATTTGGTGTCTGGTGGACGGCCTTAGAAAATGCAGTTAACTGCATTCTACTCCCTCCGCTCCATTAGATATTCTGTTTCACTTGACACCCTTCTATGTCTTGAGCAGGTAAGTAGCTGCAACTGCAGCTACCCGCTTTAAAGCGCATATACAGTGGATAAATAATTCATTCTTAAACATTTCTCACACAGAACATCGATTATATCATACCTGAACTTTGGTTTGACAAAGACTTCAATGAAAGCTTTCCCTCTAGGTCCTTCTGGAAGGGAGATGCTTTCATGGAGAACAGGTCAATCCACTTTTACACAGATGAATCTAAAACCGATAGCGGGGTTGGTGGCGGTGTTTTCTCAGATAAGCTAAATCTAAGCCTCCCCTTCCGTCTTCAAAATCACTGTAGCGTATTCCAGGCGGATAGTTTGGCGATTACAGAAGCTCTGTCTTGACTGAAGAAAAACGTGATAACTGCATCTTTTCGGATAGTCTGGCCGCTATCAAGCCCCTGGACTCAGTCTCATTAAATTCTAAAACCGCCCTTGAATGCCGATAATTTTTTGCGGTGATGGGAGAGCAGTTTAACCTTCACCTTTGTAACGTGCTGGGCCACAGAAAAATTCCAGAGAATTGTAAGGCCGACGAACTCGCCAAAATTGGAACCACTCTACCTATGTATTCTACCGGAAAAGGGTAGCATCGGTATAACAATCGCTACGTGCAACCTAATACTAAAGCTGGATGCCAATAAAAGAACAGACCATAGGTGGACTATTAGACCAACATGTCAAGCGCCCAAGCAGACTTGACAAGTCTGATCCTTCGAGGTAGAAAACATCTCAGCGTTATCGTAGGTGTCATCACTGGACACTGACTTAGAGGCAAGCATGCAAGAAGGCTTGGCGCTTTTACAAACGATTTTTGTAGAAGCTGCATTGACTAGGAGGAAGAGGAGACAACCCTTCACCTACTCGGTACATATCCTGCTTGTTCCCAGAGAAGAAAACTTCACTTAGGAGCTTTGTTATACAATGATATAAACGATCTAAAGAATATAGACGTTAAAAGTCTCCTACGCTTCATCGTAAGCTCAAATAGGTTCCATGAGTAAGAGGATCACAGATCTACGTGGCATCACAATGGGCCAATAGGCCTAAGTGGGTTGGCCTGTCCAACAGCCACTTTTACCTACAAAAGTGTATATTCTTAAATTCTTAGCTTGTACTGTCATATAAGATATATCATCTTACTGTAAAGGCACCAAATGAGTTAATAAAATAAAATAAATTACTTCACCGCTGTAAAAGTTCGTCACTGAACTGGAAAAACGTACCAGACATTTGTCGCATCTACAAAAATGAGAAGCAACCTCAGACACCCTACAATTTTGAAACGCAATTCAATTTGAACATATCTACATGCGTTAGTTAGCTGTAGTTTCATTTGTATCTATATTCCTCTGAGACCATCGAGAGACGAAAAAAAAAACTCCTTAAAAATACCAGACTACCAATCCTTGGCAATTTAAATGAATTCCTCCTTTGATGTCAAATCAAAGTCGAATCTACCATCACATACAATCAGTTCCACCTGACAATCTCCTTCACACCGTCAAAATAAAAAAATCCAGAAGCGTGACAGGATACTGCTGCTGCTACCATTTCACATCTATACCAAGCCGACATGCAACATGAGGCTCTCAACTTTGCCAGCATGCAAATGCAAGTTTCCTCTCACCGAATACAAAAAAAAAAAAACATACCTGCCATCCGTTAAGTGTTGGATATCCGCAAGAAACACAATCTCAATTTTTCACGGATATGTGCGGTACAAAACCGAAATTGACGTTCTGCGAAGCATAATGAATCTCATTTCGCTGCCATAGCACACACAACGAACCGAATATCCAGCTAAAAGGAGTTGAATTTCAAAAAAGTTGAGTGGTGGTAGGTGAGGAACCCATTAAAGATATTTGGTAATTAACTGTGGATTTGCAAATGAGAAAAAAAAAACGTTTTTTTTTTTTAAATAGGTTGTCTGTCTGTCAGGCTCTATACAATCTCTACCACCTTACCGGCCGCGGATTCGAAAGTTAATTTAAATTTTCACTCACCAGAGACGAATACATCACGAGTGCATTTTTGACAGTCCCGACAGGAGTTGGTCCCTTGCAAAAAAAAAAAATAAAATAAAAAATAAAAACCTTTGAAGGTCCATCCGAAAAAAACCTCTTAAAATTGGAACAATTCACCAGGCGAACATCCAACAGATACTCGGACGATGGGATGCGTTTTATTTATGGTTATTGATTATGACGAGGAGAGACGAATTCAATTTTTAACTTTGACGATAGTTGGCCAATGGATCATACCACCATCTGACCAGTTGGCAGTCGAAAATTTTGACGCGCTAAAATCCAAGTTATATTGTATTTTTGAGGGCACAGATAGTTAACCCTCGGCCAAATTCGACGAACGTCGAAATGTTATTAACGAGTTCAATGGCGGTTGTCAGATTGTCTTTTTGTAGTAACCGACGACGGCAGACCATTTTTATAAGGACTGCAGGAGAAGGCACACTTGTACACATGTACACGAGTGAATACGAGAAATGTCATGAAATTGAAATACGCTTAAGAGTACTGTCTGGGTATCTTGTAGATGCGAGTACTTGTATTGTACATGCGTGTAGTATGCTTATGCTCGTGCATTTACAATGCAGGAATTTACCCGAACGAGTAGTATTTTGTGGATTTTTAATGAGTGGCGCAAGTTGACAGTTTTTGGTTCGATTACTGGTTGATCTTGGTCCTGGTCTTTTCGTTTTTTTTGTCTTTTTAACTCTTTGTGCGTCGCGGTCGTCCCAGTCCTGATGTCCATTGACCGTATCGGGTGAAATAATTAATTGACATTTTCGATTGTCGATTTTGATTTTGATTTTGATTTTCCTCTACACACAATTGTTTTGCGCGGGGGATTTCTTGTATGCCGTCGAGAGGAGGATAATGCAGATGGTGGTCCAGACGCATACCTTGAATCTTTGAAATGAGGTCAACATGAAGTCGGAGATACTTTCTTTTTATGTTGTTTTGTTTGTTTTTGTCTTCTTAAAGTAACAAAGATACGAATACACACCACGTCTTCAATCAGTTTATTCTGCAAGCGTTTGTATAATTATCGATTTGCCTGCCCCATTCGTTGCAAGTGTTGGCTGTTGCCTTAGCCATTGGCCGTTTCGAAGGGAAAGTTGACGCTGCCATGTCTATCACTCTAGAGATGCAGGAATAAAAAGAAAAAAAGAAAAAAAAAACAACAAAACCAACAGCAGATCTAAGTGCATTTTGTAGTTCGTCGCCTGGACAAAGAACGACAGACCAAAGGAGTTGCATCCACTTTGATCAGATTGCACGCTTTTTCTTTATTCAGTTTTCTTTTCAGCCTTCAAAGGATGTTAACACAAGACTGTTACGAAATGTACTACCCTCTGCGGATGTACACGTACTCACACTGTCTCTCTGAGACTAGGCCGCATACGAACATACCATATGTACTCGTATCTGTATGTGGATTTTTATTTCTGTGTGAAAATGCACATGCAAATTGACCAGAGACACTTCAATTTATTCATAATTTGCATCCCGTGATAAATTTATCATTGCTACATATCTGACAGGAATTAATTAAACCGATATTGTTGGGCGACACATTTCACGAATCGGTCCTCCTGCCAGCCAGCCAGCCAGCCAGCCAGCCAAGATGAAAGGCACTTTGCCTTCGCATATCACAGCAAGCAAGTCCTGTCCTATTCGTACGTTTTACTGTTTACTGGTATGGATATGCATGAGAAGAAACTAAAAGACACCATGTAAGACTCACAGATTGGTTTCAAAAAATCTCTGCCTATCTATACCCTGCTGGTCTGCGGATACATCTCCATAAAATTTACATTTTCATTGGATCAGCCATTTACCAGAAGACCGAGAAGAAGACGATGCGATGCTGGTGTCAGTGTTTTGTTATTCAAGCGCGAAACTAGGCAAAGGAGGAGGGAAATTATGTTATTTGGAGTAATTGATCGATTTGGTTGCTAATTTTATGACACCGCAGTCGACTTGACGTTGTTTTAGTTAGTTAATCTATGAAGTTGTGTTGAAAATCGACAAAAAAAAAGTTCGCTGCTCAACTCTTTTGTTTTTGTTTTTTTTTTGTTTTTTTTTTGGCTTTTTTCTCCCTTTTAATTATCTACATCTCCCTGCGCTCTTGTTGAGGAGGATATTCGATATTCAATCGAATAACGCAGTAAATTAGATTTTCGAATTTATTTATAGGCCATTCATTGGGAGATGGAGATTAAGTCGGCTTTCTTTTCAACAAAATAGGCTGTTTAATTGGATGAGTTTTTAATTATTTTTTTCTTTGATGATCTTTGAATTGTTGATGAAGGAAGCAACAGTCGTGGAGAGAGAATGTTTATTTATATTTTTTTTTTTTTCTATGTGGTCACAGGTATTACAGAGAGAAATTTTAATGTGGAAACCACCAATGACTTGTTAGATGTTCAGTTGTCATAATAGGCGTAGACCTAAATGGCTTTGTCCCTATTTCAAACTGCCTCTTAAGGCACTTAGAATTCCGTCTAGAGGTTTTGAAATAAAATGTTTACAAGCATAAAAATTAACTGCTGCACTGGCCAAGTTCTGGGAGACGTAGACAACATTTCTCCTATGTTTGCGGTTATTTATGGTTACAGACTCTTAATAGCTTTTTAGCATGTGACGGTATTAAAATGAGATAAATTCGCCATTGGGCATTGCTAGGTTCTTTTAACAATCGTTACGGTCTAGTTATGATGCGAATTTATTGCATGACTAGCAATAAAATTTCAAGGAAATCCTGGATTAACAGTTCAACTGACGACGTTTGGTAAATACGGATACTTGAATTGTGATGGAAATGTTTCTTAAATCGTGGTTTAAGTTGTTTTGAACTTAAGTGTAGGCATGTAGACTTAGGAAAAGGATTAAAAGTACTGGACGGATATTTGGAGATGGTGTGAGAGTGTGCGAGTGTTCCGACAATCAACTTTCTATGAAATCCGAAGACGACGGCGAATAAGACAAATCTTTTAATAAAACCATCATACAGCTGCACAAAGTGGTCTGGAAACTGGAGATAAGTAAAGACAAACACACTGCGTAAGAGTACAAAATACAATCTCGACGCGCCTAGCGCTGAAATAATAATAAATCCGATTAATGCGCGTCGAGATGGGATGGAGCGTCTGACAAAAGCTTTTTAGCCCGAAGTGCCTAGAGCACCTGACCTGCATCAGATGACTCGGCGAGATGTATGAATAGATACACGTGCTATTGATGGGCCTAACACACCACAGCATAGATTTCAAATACTGAATGCATGTATGGCGTACATCCCTCACGGTAGTAAATTATTGGTCCTTTTATATATGGTCGCTGTATACTTTATTTACATTAGAGCTCGAAACAGCTAAGGAAATAATACACAGAGTGGTATGTACCTACTTCGTCGTTTTCTAGACCCGGCTCCTATCTGGGTCTCATGTTTTTCAAAACACGGATACAACTGATAGACATGAATCAACATACTATAAACATCCGATCTCAGTACCATAAAAGCTCCCAACAAAATTCCGGAATTGGAGCGTGTGTTCGGCCGGTACAATTATATAGGGCCATCCAATAAGAGGTGTGCTTTCAAATTTCATGCCATTGTTGAGCTGTTAATACTCAATTGTCATTGCGATGACTTTTGATAAGCAAAAACTAGGAGATTATTTTATATATATAGTGAAAATTCACTACAAAAGCGGTGAAAATATTACGGAAACGTTTCGTGAAGTTCGTACTGCTTTGAGTCATCATCAAGCAGCTTCTCGCACAGCTGTAGTGAATTTAGTGAATTTAGGATAGTGATGTGGAGACTCCAACTCGTGTTCGTTCAGCAAGGTCAGCTGAAAATATCGCCAACGTAACTGAGAGTGTGGCTCATTTCGCCGAGGATCACTTAATTTTGGCCTATCCGCAACCACTTTGCAAAGCATTTTGTATTAAGAATCTTGGCCTACATTCTTATAAGGTCCAGCTGACACAAAAATTGAAGCCAGAATACCACGCACAATGTCGTACTTTCGCTGATTGGGTGCTGGAAAGAATTGAAGAAGATCACGATTGTTTACACAAAATTATTCTGAGTGAGGAGGCGGCTCACTTCTATTTGCCTGGGTATGTAAACAAACAAGACTGCCACATCTAAGGCTCCGAAAATCCGAGAGAAATAATGGAACAACCTCTCCATCCGCAACGAGTGACAGTTTGGTGCGGTTTTTGGGCTGGCTGTGGCTGACCAGTAGTGACCAGAGTGAATAGATTGTGTGGCTTTCATTGCCTAAGATTCATACTATGGACGTGGACGACGTTTATTTTCAGCATGACGGCACAACATGCCACACAGGGTGAAACAATGGCTATATTGAGCGATAGTCTTCTTGGACGTCTGATTTCTCGAAATGGAGACTTTAATTGGCCGCTGAGATCGTGCGATTTAACACTATTAGACTTTTTCCATTGGGGCTATGTTAAAGATAAAGCCTACGCTAATGATCCACCAACGATTTATGCTCCACGAGAAAATATTAGACCTGCTATTCGTGAAATACACCCGCAATTATACGAAAACGAGATAAAAGATTTCATTAAAAGAATGACTATTTGTAAGCAGAGCTGAGTGGGATATTTGGCAGGTGTTGTATTTCATGACTAACCTTAGAGTCTTTACTTTAGATTCAAATAGAAATATTATCACTTTTCGTAAAAATGTTGCGTTTTTCTACGAAAAACTCTTGTTGGATGACCTTATAGTAGGAAACATTGCTTTTCCAGAACCTTAACTAGAGCGCGCTTTTCAAATTTATTCTACCCACCGTCAAACAGGAAGCTATCAAACAAGAAGACTGACAGGTATCTTAAACAAATGGACAAGAGCATAAAACGATCAGTGCAATACCTCGTCATCATTCAGGCTAAAAGCACCAGCCACCTGTTCCCGCAAATAAATCAAACATTTCAGAGGAAATACACCTTCTGCGTCTAAAAATCGTGCGAACAAGGCAGATTCCACGGGAAGCCGCCGATGTTAACAAATTCTTAGTGATCGAAGGAAGAGGCAATAACAGCTGCTTTCCAGGAAGTGTAAAAGGCGAACGATATCATTGGACTGAACTATGACCTAAAGAATGGGCCCTTTGTTCACAATTTCCACTTTCGAAAAGAAATAAAGAACTGGAGATTCGAGAGCTCTAGCCTCACCCAGTTAAGCAACGAGAATACGGCAAATGACGTCATTCCTGATGTAGTAATGAAAGAGCCTTCGGTCATTTCCAAGGAAGAACCTCAAGCCAATTTCGACATAATCGAAGAAGTAACTAATTAGTGAGAACCGATGGAATGCCGAACCCTGTGCTGCCACATATCGCACTAGAAGCATGGAAAATTTGCTGCACCGTGCTTAATAATCCAGCGAATAATTCCCATTACCCGGGCCTTTGAAAACCTGCGGTGGTATTGCCCATCTCCAAAAATGATAAAGTTAATTCAAGTCCGACAAATCTCCGGTCGGTAAGTTCCTCCCTCAAAATAACAGCAAGGTGTTCAAAAAGGCAATCAATTGAGCTTTGAATGGCTAGCTGCATGATTGACGTAGAGGCCATCGATAACGTGTAGAAGGATTCTCCTACAAACCGAATAGGTTTGGGGATTAGTAAGCAGACAGACAGATACCTTCAGATCTTCCTAGGTTGATATTCATAGCTTTACAAGCATATACGAGTAGATACTGCCCTATCCAGAACCAAAGTCGGGTTTACCCTTACAAAGAGATTTTTTGTGGTTACCGACTGAATGCTAGGTTGAAGGTAGGTTAGGGTATGCACTTTGTATGTGGCACATGCTCGTATGTGGTTCAATGTGAAAGCAAGCTTCTTGAAGAGATTTGGGTGTTTCAGAGGACTTCCTTTAGGACTTGTGTTCGCTTGTACAGATCACTAAAATCTATCTGAGTACATACGATTCTTTTCTAGTGAGGTTCTGTCTGACAGGGCGAACCTAATAGTTATGTATGTAACCTCTGAGTTATGTATGGCTGTCAGTAAGCCGTCTGTAGAAGGTTATTAGTCTCGAGAGAGTGGTCTTCTACCATAATTGGAGGAATACCTTTCCACAAACCCGCAATTGTCACTATCATTCGCAAACGTGCGTAGACAGTTCAAAATAACTTAGTTCGTGCTTATCAGTTGTATCCGTGTGACCAACAACAGAAGATCTAGATAAGAGCCGTGTCTGGGAAACTTGGACTATCCACCGCTTTAAGGCCGAGCCGTTACATAATACTATGCTGACCCCACCAAATAAGTAGTAGGTTCCTCCTAGTATTTGGCTTATTATTTCCCCAATCTCTATGTTTAGCGTTAAAATCTTCTGACTGAGAAATAATTCTCATCCGATTCCAATTTTATGAATCGGAAAAATGTCTCGGGTTCTGTGATAAATAAGCTTCAGGTGCATAGACAGAGACCATGTACAACCGTTTGCCACTGCGGAGAGGGATATACACAATGCATTCCTCAAGCGTCTGGAACCTACGCACTACACGGCTGTACACTCTTTTAAATCGGAAGCCTTTCCTAATGAAGATCACAACACCACCTCCACATCCAGTTCGCTATTGGGAATGAGCTGAAGCAGGAAGAGTGGTAGTTTCCGATTTTCCCTTTTGGCTCTAGCTGTGATGAATGGCTTAACTGGCGTTAATCTATTGTATCTAGACATACTCGTACGTATGAAGGACATTATACAGGACAGATTAGCAGTTGCTCGAACAACTATGGACTAAAACAGAGCTGCCGCACATGATAGTACACAAGGCCGCTGGATAAGTAGGGCGGTAAGAGGGATGTTGATCCGTAACACTAGGAATTTCGGTAGCTAAGCGAAGGAGAGGAAACTTCTTCGTTGTCTCCTTCTATTCCGGAGTAGCTCTATTAGGATGCTAAATTGGTTAGGTGTTTTTTGCATCCGTGATCGGTTCAATGATATCCCCTTTGGTGAAAGATCGAGGCTTATCTAATACCTCCGCCATTCTGTGGATCGTGGCACCTGGTTGCAATGCAACTCCACATCGAGCAGACCATTTGGTCTACAAAATTCAACATTCTTAGGTTCCACCCGCTATCTGCCTACTGCTTCTCTTATTAAACACTTCTTTCGCAAAACTACGAGTTCTTTCGAACCGTACGGTGTTAGTGATAATTCCACTGACATCGTAGGCCTCATCATTAAAGATGATGCCCATACACTGCAAGCGCCTAATATCTGAGTAATTGGGACACTCACATAGGACATGAAGCCAGTACTCATAGGTGGCTTCACATTAGCAGCTCGCAACCCCCCTAAGCCCTCTTTTATGCAAAAATGCATTAAGAGAGCCATGACCGATCAACAAAAAACCCAGCCTGAGGGTAAAGTTCGGTTCAGGAAATACTCTCATGATCAGCACATCCCTTAGGAAGCCGTAAGTAACCCTACCCTTTTCGCTAGCATCCCATCTGGATTGCCATTTATATAGAACACATGCATGTAGCAAGGTTTTACGCTGCCTCATGGATAGGCCATCCACTTCTGTCGGCGAAACCCAGTCTCGCACATTTAGAGGGAGACCTTTTCTGATCTTGAAAGCAATACCACGACGTATCGCTTCCAGATCCAGAGGTGGCACTCCCAACAACACCTGAATTGCCTCTGTGGAGACAATGTGGCACACAGGTAAACACCCAAGCAGGGCGACTCTTTGGCAAGCCAAGATCCGACTACGGCCCTCTACAGTCATAGTCCTGTCGTACCATATTGATGTTTCATATATTGCACAAGCAACAAAGAGGCCATCATATATGATACGGACAGAACGCCTGCTAAGCCTCCAGCCAGATCACAGTATGTGCGTTAGCTGGCCAACAGCACTCAGCATGCGTTGTCTCATTCGAACCAGGTGAGGCATGAAGTGACCTCAGTCACACATCTAATGCTAAAGTTGTTCAAGGGTATCACAGGAGCCCGACTTCTTGTATTCAATGTGTACTTAAGCAGCATTGAAAGTGTCTTATACTGTGACATACTTACCCCAACGCTTCCCCATTCAGCAACGACTGCAAGAGCTCTTTCTCCTAGTTCTTCCGTTTGGTCCCTTGAATGGCCTTCGGGAATGAGGAGCAGGTCATCTGCATAAGCGTAGCACCCACTGGGCTTATTTAATCGCCACAAGAGTTGATCCATCATCAGGTTCCAAATAAAAGGACGGCAGATGGGGGCAACCTCTCTCAACACTCATTTAGACGCTATCGTGTTTACTCGTATTGACCACACTCGCTTTTTTGCCTGAAAAATAGCTTCCCCAAAGCCCAATTCTTGCAACCTGGTTAGTATTTTCTGCCAATTCAGGTTATCAAAGTCACCTTTGATGTCAATAAAGATGCCTATAACCACCCTGGCGCTGCTTCTCTGGACTCTGTCATTTTGAAAAGACACAACACACTTGCCTTTCGTAAAGCCGAATTGGAAGGGGGACATTGGTTCTGTCATGCTCTCCGAAATCCTTTCCACCATAACCATTTCCAGTACTTTTCCTAGCACTGAAAGCAGCCTGATGCCCGATAAGAATTAGGATCAGACTTATTCTTATCAGTGGACTTCAGGAGCATGACCACCCTTGCCCCCTTCCAATCTTTGGGGAAGTAGCTGCAAGCAATGCATTTGCTTGCTCCTGTAGCGAAGAAGTGAAACATCATACTCGACTTCTTCAGTCCTTAACTCCGGAGGGACCGGAGGCTCTTCATATAAATAGTCCTCTAAGCGCTTCTCCCTCGGGAAGAACTGACCAAGCAATGCGGTAAGGCAACTTTTTCATATCGATAAAACCGTATTATCCACACGAATGCCTTCAATATTAGCAGTCTTCTTAATACTTCGGTAAATCTTATACAGTTTGCCCCAGGGATCATCCCTATTATTAGAGACAAAGTTTCTCCAGTGAGACTCTTCTGTGCTGACAATGAGACGCTTATTCTCATCGAGCCCTCGCCAAAAGCCAGGTTCTCAGCGTTGGCCGCCCGAGCCCTTTGGAATCGCTACCTTAGGTTTCTAAGAACCCTTCGCTTCTCTGTCAAACAGCGGTTCCACCAACTTACCCTTTTTTGATTCGCCCTACGGCTTCTCTCAAAGAGCTCGTCGTTGTCATTCATTAAGTTCAGACGTGCTTAATTTCGCTCCGCTTATTTATTTTCATTTAATTTGTTCCTGCCTAATTTGCAATAATTCGCAATAGCTATTTCTCGGTCATCGCCTTTGTTGTTTATTGTGTAAAAGTGCTTAATAACCCAATTCTCATTCATCGCCCTTTGTGTTCATTTTCAACTATTTTGCTGACTCGATCTGTTTGCCTAATAATATTAAAGTTAACCCAATTTTCATTCACCGCCTTTTGCGTAAATTTTTCAACTGACCTACCCTAACTTCATCGTCATCATGTCCGAATTATGTGGAAGTGCAAATTGCTCTTTAACAAGTGATCCAAATGCTGTTATGGTGATCTGCAGTGGTCTTTGCTGCAAGTCGTTCCACGCCCTATGCATTGGGTTGAGTAAGAGATCCGTCGCGTATTTAAGGGACTTTAAAAACAACTTTTTGTTCTATTGTGATGAGTGCAAGGACATCACTCCGTCCCACATCTTGCTTGCTATTAAGTGTCTCAGTGATTCGGTCAACAATTTTGCGGCGGAAAACAACCATGCATTGAAATCGATTCAAAATCAATTCACCAAATATGATGACATTTTAAAAACAGTTGAAGACTTATCAATTTCCCTCGAACAATCTGCAAGCTATAATAAGAGTCAATTTAGAAACTTATCTATGCAGTTGGCTCAAAATAGTGATTTAATTAAACGAAACGATAAACACGAAATTAGTGAAGATTTAAAAAATTGTATATCCCACAGTGTTAAATCCATAATTAAATCGTACATCCCCACAATAACAGACTCTTTAAGTTCTCTACGGTCTTCCCTCGATTTTCATCTCCAAAGTACGTCCCGAAGTAGCGTTCCCTCTCCGCCAAATAATGATCAGTTGCTCATAAATATCATGTGCCAAATGAGTGATTTGAGCAACGAGATAACCGAATCACGCGCGCTTTTAAACGAAATTACTGATCACATCCGGATAGCTTCCAGTAAAATCGACGATATACCGGTGCAATCCCAAGCTCTACCGACTGCACCATACAACACCTCGATTCTGACTGAGATGCTAGAATCTGCAATAATGGAACCACCAATAACTCCTGGGTCATCATCTCCTCCACCACAACCCGTTCCGGAAACTCATCCAAATACACCAACTCCTGAACCCACAATTTCACGACTTGGCACCTTATGGACACTTTCGGACTGGAACAATAGAATCAAAAAGTTGAACAATTCCAACAAAGCCGAATCGGTTGCGTTTTTAATAAGAGGTACACATCTCGATCGAGGCAGGCTAACTAGTCTCTTCAAATCTAAATTTAAAATTGATGTCATCAACTGCCGTAAGATCTCCACCAACACCCTCAAGGTAAGCATCCCATTAAAATATGAATGGATGTTCATCAACCCTGCTTCCGACGTCATCAATCTGGGTGGAATAACCATGGAAAGAGTAAAACTAAATAGAGGAAACAACAAACATCGCAAGGATACTACCTTTAATTCAAATCCCACTAAACCTAGAAAACAGCAGTCTAACCCTTTACCAAAGCCCAACTCTCACAAAAAAAATCCAAAGCCTAACAAACAAGCTCCTGATCCAAACTGGAGTTTTAAAGTTGGGACATTCCCTTTATTCACTCCTTCTTCACTTCATACTGCTAATCGCGTGTACATAAAACGTTCTTCCACCCCGTCTAACCCAATTCCCAAACGTGTATCTTTTAATCTTGATCCTCCTCTCAATCATTTAAAAAACCCAACAACTTCTCCTCATCCCACTCAAACTAAAACGACATACCCTAACTTTATTCGCTCCCATATTTTAAATCCCTCCCCATCTTCTAAGCTAGAGTCCCACTCTAATACCACACCACCTTCTTTTCTAGACCCCATACTTCCTCCAAAGGCAAAGTTAACCAAGAACCTTATCGATTCAGGGGAAGATGGCCGGTATGTTCTCTCTCGACTACGAGACCGCAGACTATACGATAATGTTCGTTTATATCTCGCATATCTACATGATAAGCCAGATTCTGTCTGTATAGACGGTATAACGAAAACCAATGCAATGGTTTCCATTCTGCAAGAAGGCCTTCCCACTAATCACAATGATCTGCGGCAACTTTTTATACGTTTTCATGAGCAATTAGATATGACTCCTGATGATGTGGCTAATGATCTCTCTTCTTTTGCATCTCACGTAAGTTCCAAACGCATACTACACCTCCAGCGAACACGGTCTAGTTTCAAAAACTACCATCGCTCCTAACCCACCACTCAATTCTTTGCCGAAGCCTCCCAAATATCTGTCCCTGTATTATCAAAATGTAAGAGGATTACGAACTAAGATTTCTGCTATATATCTTAATTCGCAGATTCTGCCCTACGACATTTTTGCCCTCACAGAAACCAATCTCACCCCTAATATTAAGAATAATGAATTATTTTCCCAAGACTTTGATTTACACCGTGACGACGGTCTAGATAAAGAGGAAAATTTATATGGTCGTGGGGTACTTCTAGCTATACACTCTCGTCTTGAGTCTAAACCCTTTAAAAAATCGTCCACTGCATTCTTTGAATTTGTATGCGCTAGAATTCCTATTTGCAAGCGCAACCTATATATTTGCTGCTGCTATATTCGCCCCTCTCAACCAATTCAAGGTTACCAGCTAGCTGTTGATGCAATCGACAGCATTTTTAATGCTGCTGATTCCAACGACGTAGTTATTTTTTTAGGTGATTTCAATCTACCTAAGCTTGTATGGGCTCAGACTGACCAGTCCTACTTTACGGCAACAAATCCCACCTCTGATAAAGAAAACCTTTTCATCGATTGCCTTACTGACTCTGGTCTGTATCAATTAAGTGGTGTCACCAATAACATTGGCAGACAACTCGACCTAGTCTTCGCCACTGATACAGATAACTGCATCATTTTAGAAAGCAGACATCTTCTTTCTAAGTTGGATAGTTACCACCCTCCCCTTTCTCTTACGTTAGCGTATGACAATGGTCTTAATCGCGTTTCTTATGAGCATTCTTACAGTTTTAATTTTCATAGGGCTAACTACGCCAAACTGAATAACCTCCTCAGTATGGCCAATTTTGAATTTCTTTACGATAATCCCAACCTCACGGTTAACGATGCTCTCGCATCCTTTTATACCGAAATTTTCAAATGTCTCTCCCAATCTGTACCTTTTTTACCCAAAAAGAATCCCTCATCATCACCACCCTGGTATAATAAAGAGCTGCGATCTCTTCGTAATAAGAGAAATAAGCTCTGGCGTACTTACTTAATATCGCGTTCCGACATCGATTTCTTTCACTACCAGTCTGCCCTAATAAATTTCTCTGTACTTTGTCAAACTCTATATGACAACTATTTAAACCGAATGGACCGCACACTCATTTCCGACCCCAAGCGATTCTTTCAGTTCATCAAAACTAAAAGTAAATCGGATAACTATCCATCATCTCTGAATTTTCTAGATAAGTCCTCGGAGGATCCCCAAATTATAGCAAATCTCTTCGCAACTTTTTTTAGCCAAGCGTTCGCCACCCATTCCCAAGAGCCAGACCACTCTTACTTTTCCTACTTAAATAGCTGCCCACAAACAACTTTAGAATATGTGTCTATAACTTTAGAGCAAGTCAAAGATAAAATAATAAACCTCAAAGATGAGTATTCCGCCGGCCCTGATGATCTTCCCCCTATATTTTTAAAGAAATGTGAAATGCACCTAGCCCAACCTCTTACAACTCTCTTTCAGCTTTCTATCACCCAGGGATTATTTCCCTCGACCTGGAAAAGGTCATTTATTATTCCCCTACATAAAAAAGGCCGAAAAGATGATATTTCCAACTATCGACCAATTGCTAAGCTGTCCTGCATACCTAAGCTTTTCGAAAGCATTATTTATGATATAATGCTTTTCCATTGTAAACCTATTGTTTCCCAAAACCAGCACGGATTTCTCAAAGGTAGATCTACGACCACCAACTTAACGGAATTCGTATCAAGCACTTTATGTGCACTGGAATCTGGAAATGAAGTTGATGTGATTGCCACCGATTTCAGCAAAGCCTTTGATAGGATTTCACATGATATAATCCTTCTGAAATTAAAAGCTCTTGGTTTCCAAATAAACTTTATAACATGGGTTCAATCATATTTAAATGAAAGACAATACTATGTTTTATTTAGGTCCATGATTTCTGACCCAATTAAAGCCTCCTCTGGTGTCCCTCAAGGCAGCCACCTTGGCCCCTTACTATTTATTCTGGCCATTAATGATGTTGATTGCATCATTAAAAATTCATACATATCTATTTACGCAGACGATATGAAAATCTTTAGATATATATCCTCTTCCTCAGACAGCCTACCACTGCAGGATGATCTTGACAGATTTTGTACTTGGTGTCAGAAGAATTTTCTTGAGCTTAACGTCAATAAGTGTCAGGCTATAACATATTCCCGTAAGCGGCCCCCTACTTCACCTCGCTGCTATCTAATCTTTAATCTGCCTGTTCCCTTAGTGAATGAGTTGCGTGATTTAGGTGTTATCTGTGATAAGGAACTCAATTTCCGTTCTCACATTGATAATATAATAAAGAAAGCCAACTCTGCCCTTGGCTTCATCAAGCGCTGGTCTAAGGAGTTTTCCAATCCTTATGTTACCAAATCTCTTTACATAACCTTTGTTAGGCCTCTTCTTGAATATGCAAGCCAAGTTTGGTCACCCTACTACAGAACACACATCCTCCGGATAGAAGCTGTTCAACGCAGGTTTTTACGATTCGCTTTACGTGGTCTTCCCTGGGATGATAGCCAAAACTTACCACCTTATACCGACCGGCTGAAACTTATAAATTTACAACCCCTTTCTATACGTCGAAAAGTTGCCGACATTCTCTTTATTCATCAAATTTTAGTTGGGAATATCGATTGTCCTTCTTTACTTCGACTTATTTCTTTTAATACCAACCCACGCAATCTTAGGTCTGTGCCACTTTTCCGGCTCAATCTTCACCGAACGAATTACGGACACTTGGAGCCAATGTCTAGAATGCTTCGTGAAGTTAACGATATTCTGCCTCTCTTCGACTACCATCTCACCAAACTCTCTCTTAAAAACACTCTTATTTCCACCTATGCCTCACATCCTAACTTTTTTTAACCGCTCCCACCCTTTAGTTTTTTATCTTTAGTTTTAAGTGAAAATTGTTAGTTCTAAGAATAAGCTTGCAATAAGCAATAATAAATCTGTCCGGGGTTAACCCGGGCCGCAAATCTAAATCTAAATCTAACCCGCCATACACACTAATTGATGTGCGCGATTTGCCGGCCGATACTTAAGCTGCCGTACACTTGCGTTGTTAGGGAAGAAACCTCCGCAAGTATGCGCGTGCACCATAAACACCACAATCAGCGCCTCGCATACACCAGCTCCTGTCAGAAACCTTGTCACTTTCTTCTATTACGTGAGCGATCTCAAACTGAATCTAGTTGTGATCACTCACCCCTAAACTAACTAAAAGCTGCCTCGTTGGCAAAAGTAACGTCAATGTCACTTCTGCCAACGTCTACCACATCAAAGGTATACACCTCACTCGGCTCGTTGATAACATGAGTTTGCAGGAAAGATGGAAAGCTACATTTACTGAGTCTTGTTTGGATCTCAGATCATAAGCGGATCGTCGGGAATAAAATCGCAGAAGAGCTTGCTAGACCAGACGTCCTCGGTTAGGGTTTCCATTAATAGCTGGATTCCATATAAGCAGAAATGCAGTTGGTACGAATGCCTAAGTTGCAGGCAGACCAAGCGAGTGCATTACGAACTTTCTAAGAGGTCAGCGACTTTATTGCTGTGTCTCAGTAGGAAACACTGCGGGCTACTTACTAGCATCGTGACTGCGCACACTAAGCTTTTGCTAAGGTCCTAAGTGTGCTAGGGAAAAGTGACACACCTACGACGCTTGCTGTGAATGTGATGATGACAACTCGGCGCACTATCTCTGTGAGTGTCCGGCGTGATTTGTGGATACTGGTACTCTAGGCACTTCATCGCTAAAGTGCTTACTTGTCCTTCTATGAAAGACTGAGAAATTTCAGTGAAGGAAACCCATAAGGATTACAGTGAACTAGTTCTCTGCCTGAGTGCTCTGCTCCGAGAGAAGCAAACAAATCTATTTAATATGTGATCACGCTTATATCGCAGAATCCGGTAACGTTCAGAAGTTTACATTCACCAACAACAGAAAGTCTACCCAGGGTCACTACCTGTTCCATGATCTTAACCATCTCAGTGATGATTGCTAGTATCGCTGACGTGACTAAGTCAATGGGAAAAGCATTTACATTTAGCAGCGGATAGTGGTGATCTCCCGTCGTAGGACCGTGAACCTATCGTTGTCTAAAAGCACCACATTTCCGAGGTCTTCGAGACTCCCTAAACGAAAAAGTGTCCAATGCTGTACCAACTTTCAAGAGTCATTCTATTCATCCGCAATACGTGGTTCACACTATCCTCCTCAATATTACCATATGCGTCGCAATAGATGGTACTACGTACACCTAGTACATTACAATGTCAGTCAAGTGAGTAGTAGTTTAGATGACGAGGGTATTCTGCTACCTGTTCATCTGAAAAACAGCAAGAAGGCTGCTGACTACTTGAAGGTATCAGGAAGCATACATTCGGTCTGCCCGCATAATTCTCCTGAAAAACTTAATTCAAGTTCGGATCATTAGAGTTATCCAACTACGTCTTGACACCTCAATGAGCGCACATGGCTACCAACAGACACTTAGAGAAGCTTTAAAGTCCATATAACTTATTCTTTCAAGACCTTCAACAGTTGTACATGTCTCGCTAAAAATTGCTTATGTAAGCAAGGAGAGACACAAAACACATGGTCTAAGTGGTCAGTTAGCCACCTCCATATTCCCCATCAACTATTGCCAACCAAACACGACCTACTTTCATTGTTCGATCAGATTCTGCAATCACCGACGATATTGAGTATCTCTTCGATCAAGAAGTATCTGTCATTTTTCGTGGAAAAATATGACGACCCCAAGGCAATAAACTGCCACTTTGCTCTTCCAGACATGACCCCTTCCTCCAAGTGCTTTGTATCTCCCATATTTCAGCAAGTCTCCAGCTCTGTCATAAATCTCAGGTGTGAAACACCAAAGTTATGTTGATTACACATACCGAGGCACCTCCATAGCCTCCAGGTTAACAATGAACCTACGGATATCTAACAAATAATCAACTTGAACGCCTGAGTACCAGCAGAGTACCAACAACTGCTGTGTGAATGTTTCATATCCATGTGCGTCGTTGTTTTTTCAATTACTATTGCCATCACGCCTACATGAAGCTCCACTCCAGCTCATCTTCACTCTCCAACATCCTTTAACCTTTCCCCATGCGCATGTGTGGATACCGGACACTGCAATCCCTCGGATGACGATTCCCTCTTCACTATTCACCGCCAAGACTGTGTTTAATTTTCGCCGTCCTTTTAATTAAATCCCTGCTGGAATTTGTGTTTGCCACCTGAACCAAAGCTCCTATCTGCATCCCATACGGCCATCCATCGGTGCAGTTCGGTAATGAATTTTGCGCGCGCAGCTGAAAAACGCCCCCTCCATGGGGCTCCATGGAGCTGCATGGCGCTGCTTGGAGTTGCATGGAGGCATATGTTTTTAAGGTGGCGCGTTGCGATTAACTTGCCGCCTGCCAAACTTTACTCGAACACACATTGCTGGGGTTTTGTAATTATTTGATTTGGCGCGACCTCCATTAACCCGCGTCCAGCCATTAAGGGGTCAGAGCCCAAACGACAGCAAAACAAAAAGTCCCGAGCGAGGAGACTGTGGACATTGGACAACAAATTCCAGGAGCGCATTTGTTACGATTAGAACTACTCGCTGACAATTGTCCGGTACGGTGCAGTTCCAACTCAAGCTTCTGGAGGTGTTTAGACAAAAGCCAATCTAGCCGAGCTTAGGCGCGCACCTAAGCCATAATGGTCTCCTAATTATTATTTATTGCGGCAGCTATTTTTATTCAGATTTTTTTTTTTTGTTATTTTCATTCCGCCCCATTCGTGTATCTTTGCATCTGTATCTCTGTGTATCGTTCAATTGTCCGCGACCAATTTTCCCGTAATAACACAGCCGCAAAATCGATTAACAATACCAACTACATGGGGCGCGTATAAATGCCACTGCGCTACAAGATGGCGTACGTAAATGCTAGGGAGGAATGTTGTGCATAGCGACACCTGCATGTAGCGCACCTGAGTGCAGTAGGGTTGTACGAGCATTACCATGGCTGTATCTATAGCTGTGGCTAAGACTGTAGACCTGCTCCAAATCAGCAGAGAAAAATGATTTATTAAGGTCGCGTTGGCTTAGATTGTTACGCTCATTATTACTGCGTTCAAGAGTTACTTGCAGTGCAGCAGTGTGTATTTGTGTGTGTTTGTGTCTTATCAAGAGATCAGTGTGTATGCGGGCGCGCAGTGCGCATACATGTGGAACAAAGGCGCGCGCGCGCGACCGCGAACAAAGCGCTCGCTCGTCGGAGGCATTGGTTTAATTATAATTAATTTGAAGTACGCGAAAGAGTCTTTAAGTACACACGAGTACGAGTATATATCGCGCTACTTGCTCGTTGGCAGGCTAATTGCATGCACCGCGATTTGTGGCTTAGGTGTGGCCACTTTGGAGCTCAAAATAGAGGCTTAACACCTCCGTAGAATGGAAGATTAGAACGAATTGATACAGGGGCGGTGTGCAACTTTGACGGGGCCTTAGAGAGATGGAGCACAAGGTTTAGATCTTCCGAATTGGGCCCTTGTTGGGTTTAAGCTATAGAGATAGTTGGATCACATGGAACTCATCTTCAAATTTCATCGCTTCCGCACCAAACTTCGGCAAAGTGGTGCTGCGTCATTAGTCACTCGAAGGATCTCAGGGATTTCTTCCTCAATAAACGAAAAATCATTAGCGTAATAGTGATGCTATCAGGCACTTAAAGTTAGACCAACTTTTTGTGCGACTTGAGAATAAGCTTATAAGCGCCAAACTAGAATTCATAGGAACCAACCGTCGACATGGCCAGTTTCGAGCTCAATAAGGAGAGAAGGAGAAAGGGAATCACTGAATGTAACATCACCGTGTGATTTCCAGTTTAGTAAGCCTGCCCAAATAAATGTTACTCGAACCTGATGTCCACTAAGACCGGTCGTTCCTGCGAAAACCCAGCGGCGACATCAGACGCCCACATATCTCACTTGCCCAACTTCAACATTTGCAGAGCTCAAAGCGTCATGATTCTTTGACATCCAGTGAAGGAAATGGAGTGTGGATTTATGGGTATTGACATACAAGGATCTAATTCTTCAGATTAAGGACTACGAACATAAAAAAAAGCTGCTTGTGAACACATAAATGAAACTGACTTCTGTGAAAGCTAAGTTGAAAATGAGACAAAAGGACGCAGAGTTAGCAGAAGCATGCCTGCTTATAGAATGTAGAAAAGGACTTAAAAGGCGAGTGTAACCAACAATCAGTTGAACTCTCCAACGTGGATGACGATCAACAACAATTCGACGACTTGACTAAGGGGAGTTCATGGAAAATACGCACCAACATAGAATCAATATCCAGAGCCAGGTTTTTGATCTTAAGGCCCCTTGCAGAGTGGGGTTATGCAAAGCGAAATTTGGTATTAATGTCAAAGTTATCCTCATAAGAAGGATGGCATAAGATAATGTTCGTAACCCTACAAAGTTCGGCAATGAAACTACAGAGATCTTTGGTGTTAGGAACAAGGAACTGCACGTCTCATATAATGGCATTGGCTGGGTCCCAACTATTCGAACTCATAGACCCCAAGTAATGACTTGCGTGGTGATTGATCGGGAATCTGCTGAGTGTCCTATAACTTGGATTGGGATAGCAGCGCAACATTCATATTCGTACCGAAGTGCTTGACTTACCTCTCAGAGGTGGTGCCCGGTAACGGCAGGTTAAAGTGACAAAAGCATGATCTGCCAGTAGCACCATACTGGCATAAGCCGTCATGGGGCTCACAACCCTATATGGTAGAGACTACAAAGGATGGGACGAATCAACTAATGGCCCACGATAGTACTACGACCTTCAGATCTGCACGTGGAATGTGCGATACCTTAACAGGGAACATGCAGCCGAGCTATTAGTTGATGTCCTCGATTGCTATCACTCAGATATCACCGCCATTAAAAGAATTGCGATGTGATGGATTGGACATGATGATAAAAGACCATGCTATACACTACGAGTATGGTGATTGATATAGTGAAAAGAAACAGCGCTTATTCGGATGCGGATCTGACATTTGCTGCAGACTTAAGTAAGGAGTTTTGAGCTCCCAAGACGTGAGCGAGCGTCATATGACAATCCGCATCACGGCAATATTCGCTAACAGAAGCCTAATATCCCCCCATGACCCTACAGAAGAGAAGACGACGCCGCGAAGAATGATGCTAAAATCGTGCCAGGCAATTTTAACGCTGGGATAGGAAAGGAAGACATATTTGGTAGGATAATTGGTAAGCACTACACGACACCAGGTCTGGCAACGTAATTAGGCTTATTGCCTTTGCTGCGGGACGAAATATCACTTCACTATGGCAAGCACACGGCTTCTTTATCTCAATATACACAAGGGGACATGGCCGGATCATCATAAGCTAAATCAAATTAATGATTATGCGATAGACGTAACTGATGCTTCCAGTATTTTGGAAGCCCGAACGTCGATGAACGCAAATAAGGATGTCCCAAGCAAGAATAAAAAAGAACCACTGTGAGATGAAAAGCTGCAATGGCAACGGACCGCCAGTATTTTCGCTGAACGCGTGTCCCGAAATATTTCAACAACAACCAGCATCAAGTACCGGAGACCAGGGACAGCGCTGCCAATGTGCCATCAGAAACGCCTCAACAGATGCGCTGGGTTTCACCCGACTACCACCAAGAAATCCCTGGTTTGATGAAGAATGCCGCCAAGCACATGCAGCGGAAAAACAAGCGTAAAAAAGACCAGGAGAGGCGCGCGATCGAAGATATTGAGAGGCTGTACTCCACGGATAACATACGGAAGTTTTACCAATAGGGAAAAAGAACGTTTTAAAGCAAGAAGTCCCGTACAGAAGCTTGTAGAGATGAAGAAGGAAATGTAGCAGTACGAACACCGTCGGTGCTGAGAATATGGAAAAACTTTTTCTGCAGAGTGTATTAGTACAACGGCGAAAGAGCCCGCCAGACAGAATGGACTATTCAACTTAACTGATGACAGGCAAACGTCCACCTAGTCAAAAGGAAGTAAATTTATAAGCTGAAATCCAAAAAAGCAGCTGGACCTTATTTTTTTTTTATAATTTGCGCGCGCTCAAGGGATTTAGGTACCCTTAAAATGCTTGCACACAGCGCAGACGAAGGAAATTCAGGGAGGCTGGAAAGAGAGGTACCGTTGAACGTTGGTTTTAAATGTTAGAAGATTGTAATGACTAGAAAATAAAGAGCCGGGCATTCCATAAGCGAGTAATACGACTTGGGGGTATACGGATGAGCATTCATAGCGAGACGGTTGAAAGTTTGAATGGGCGGAATGCTGATGGCGATTTCAATGGAGTACCGGTGGTGGAAATAGCAATAAAACAAAGTGAGATAGGAGACATTACGTCGATGTTCGAGGGTGTCAATTGACTGACTGATATTAGTATCACCTATGAGTTTTATCGCACGGTTTTGAATTCTATCGAGCAAGTACAGAGATGTTTTAGGAGCACCTGACAAGATGTGGGCATTGTACCCCAATTTAGGGCGAGTGCATGCCTTATATGCATATTGAGGCCTGATCAGAGGGGGTGAAGTATTTCACACATACTGAGCATGGACAATTTTTCGGTTTCGACAATGCAAGTACCATTCATGGAGAATGGCTGGGCGTTTAGATTTTGCTTTAATGCCAGCAGATAGCATTTATTTTGTGAATATCAGGCTTGAAGCCATACACGACAACTTGAATTGAACGTTCCGAAAGGTAATTGAAGAAGAGAGTCATCGATCCCAAAAGCACAGATTTTCGACAAAAGAGTCTGATGCCAAACTCTGTCAAATTAGAAATATCAAGTGCAACTATGGTGCTTTCGCCAGATTGATGTACGCTTTGGTTCCACTGTTCGCTGAGAAATGCCATCAGATCACCAGTGGACCTGTTGCTACGAAAACCGTACAGCCGGTCATTAAGAATTTTCGTGTTTCGAGATATTTTATGAGCTGACGGTTTAGCAACGTTTCCATGACCTTGGAAAGGGTCCTAAAGAGTAGGATTGATGAAAAGGCTTAGGCAGTAGTTTTGCCAGTTTGGGGCTTCTGTAAATAAAGCAGTAGTGGAAAATTTCCTTACGGAGATCTAATTTTAACCACATGAAACTGGATTCCGGATTGGAACAGGGACTACATTGTGGTGGAGTTTGGTAAGCTACATAAATACGCACGTAAATGGCGAGACAGCGGTGAAAGAAGAGTAATGGCAGGTAGCTTCAGATCAGAGTGATCTGAGGGGTATGGGCCGGAGTCCACCTGTGTTTCACTAAGTGACAAAACAGCTGGTCTGTATTTAGAGACGTGGACGTACGCAGAAAAGTGATTACTTTTTAGCTCGCGTACATTGGCAATATCCACTCTGAATTCCCGAGTCACTATAAAGAAAGACAAACACAAAAAACACAAACACCGGCGTTACTAAGCACAGATGTGAAGTACAAACTCAGAGATGGTTTACCGAATCAAATTGTTGTAGGTGTTATTCCTACAACAACAAAATTCATACCCACAGCCCGATATCCAACGGTTGTTACTCAGTCACTGCACGCGCTATATGATGGCAATGACCGAGTGCAAGCACCAGTTTGGCCAGGAGCAGGAAGGTTGGGATGCCCGCACTATGGATGTTGATTTCGGTTTCAGTGCACTGATGGTTTGCCGGTAGAGGTATTCAAAGCTGCTGGAAATGACATTCATTTCTCAGATCTGGTAAAATAAGTGTATGCCTGTTGAATGAAATCTCAGCACCGTTTTCCCGATTTACAAAGTCTGCAATTGTGCCACTGTAGAGGTATATCTTCAACATCGGATACATATTATGTAACCGTCCGAGACCATTCGCAAACAACCTAATTGGTCTCTATAAGTGCGGTACCAGGAAAGTGCACAATCGACAAAACCTTCACACTCCGGCAGATCCTGGAAAATGCTCAAGAAGTCCCAATTGATATCTACGATTTCAACGCCGCATATGAGAGCATTCATAGAGACAAGCTATATAGAGCCATGTCCGTGCCAAGTTCGTCCGTTTGTTCAGGTTGACGATTGTGGACGCTCGCTGCTCCGTCTGGTTGGCCAGTTCGCATGACTTGGTGGATGCAACACAAAGCTTTGAATTTCAAAAGCTAACAAAGGAAAAGCCAACAATTTTTATTGAGTGTTGTGATACGTGGTCATAACGTCGGGAATTGTAAATGTATCTGGTAATGTTGTTAAATATAACATTTAAATTTCTTAACGAGTTGTAGTCGGTGTTACAATAAATTTCGCAGCAGTACAGCAGAGTACGTGGAAGAAGAGCATTAGCCAGTAAAGGTTTGATTTTGATAGGGACGAAGTGTTTTGAGGCCCATAAAACGCGAAGGGCAGCATAAACTTTACCAATGGTAGTGTTTATGTGGTCGATCACGGAGTCACCTAGTTTGATGTGCGGAAGCAGCGACGTATCTAATTTGGTACGGTTTATGACAATCGATTTACATTTAGCTGGACTCAGACTCAGACTCAGATTATTACTCTGTGCCCACTGCTGTATACAATACAAATCGTCGTTCATTGCTTCTGATGCTTGGGAAAGTTTACCTAGTGGGCTACTAATAAAGACCTGTACATCATCGGCGAACATGATGACGGTGGAGTATCTGACCGCCTGGGGGAGATCGTTAATATAAGGTACGAAAAAAAGAGGGCCTAAAATTGATCCCTGTGGTACACCACTGCACACTGGGAGAAGACCTGACGGGTTATCTTCAACAAACATAAATTGATGTCTCACTGTAAGGTAGTTTAGAACAGAAGATCTCATGATCCACTGAGTCAAAAGCTTTGGAGAAGCGAGAAGTGTAAGCAAACTTACTTCTTTCCTATCCATTGCTATGCGTATCTCATCGAAAATATTAAGTAGTACGGTCTTACAGCTCCGATTAGTTCTGAACCCAGACTGAGCACCATTAAGGAGATTATTGACATCGAGAAACCTTTGTATCTGAATTGAGATCGCTTTTTCAAAAACCTCTAACAAAAACGGTAGGATAGAAATTGGCCTAAAATCTACCAACCTTCGGAATTGAAATAATCTTGGCTTTTTTCCAATCAACTGGAAATTCAGAGGTTGTTAAGACAGAGTTGTATAGATGTTTGAGGTAAGGCAAAATAAAGGATAAAAGTAGTTTAACGAACCTATGATCTATTTTGTCCAAACCTATGGCATTTGATTTTACTGACAGTAATGCTGCAACAATATCAGTATCATCAAGCAAGGTCGGGGTAAAGGTTCTATCAGCTTCTTCGGATGAGTCAGGAAACAAATCAGCAGGTACATTTGAACTGGTTTTGTTTAGATCCAGGAATTTTGCATTCAAAAGATTACAATTAATGTTGTTGGGGACCTTGGGGTTTTGTTTATCGATACCTAAATTTCTTAAGGTCTTCCAGACATTTTTCCAAGAACCCAGCGAAAGGTGGAGTAGTTTGCATGAAGCTCAGAAAAGTTTCTCTTGACAATCAGCTCAGTGATATCCCGATTTATCCATAAGGGAACTGTATGAGAAATTACCTTCCTTCGTAATGGAAGATGAGCTTCGAATAACTGCCCGATATTGCTGTCGATTTCAGGAACGTCACTTAATAGACGATTTTGTTTAATCGATCTAAAATCCCTATATTGGAGATGTTTAACATTCACCTGTACTTCAAAATCGTAGATTAAGAAGACAATGTCATGTTTGGAGAAACCAGGTGCAAGAAGTTGATTATAAAGTAGCGCCTGCTCAGGATCGTTAACAAAAAAGACATCAAGTGAGGTGCTAGAGCTACTGGTGAAATGAGTCGGTACCGAGGATTTGACAGGGAATCAGCCTAGAGAGTTCATGGAGCCGATTATAAGTGCAGAGGTGCTGTTGTGCAGAAGATTACAATTTAGGTCGCCACGGAGTACGATCTGAGGGGTTATACAATAATGCTGTTCTGAGCTAACAAGCAGTGGTGCAATATCGACATTTTTATGGGGTCTGTAGACCAGATTAATATTAGCGATGAACTGCAAGTAATCTTCACGAAAAAACATTGCAGGGGCAGTCGAGTTGCTATTTATGAACGAGATCACATCTAATGCCATCCCTTACATACATTGTGACAGTACAGAATAAATTTTAACCGTCGACCTCGTAAATTTTATCGCAAAACTCCGGATCAAACCAAGAACGAAAACCAAGCACACATGGATGTAGGAAAAATGGAATGAAGGGAAGATAGGGAAATTGGTGAACATAGTCAAAAAACTACGCATCAGTCACATGAGATAGCTAGGGCATGCAGAACGAATGGACATCAATGCTCCGACCCGCAGAGACTTCGAATCTAGCCTGGAAGGAAAAACCCCACCCTAGGTGGCGTACACCAAAGAAGCAGACTCCAATCGACTTGAAGTGCGCATCCGGAGGCAGCTAGCTAAAGACCGGGCACAGTGGATAGACCTGTTACTTGAAGCTCAGGTTTACCCCGAACTGTCACGTCACCTAACAACATAGACCTAAGCTTAAGTAAGTGAACCTCACATCTAAGGACTAATCCTACGCCGGAGAAAACTTCGACTGAGCGTTAAGTCCTTGCTTCCACGGCGAGCTCTTTCATTACTTTTCTCAGCAGGAACCCACAATTTATAGATGATCGCGAACAGCAAATATTAGAAACATTTCATGGTAACTGCGAACCTCTGGTGGACGAACAACTAGGCATTTCAACTGATATTAGATAAAAAAAAAACAGTTTTCTAGGTGGAGAAGATTATACAAGTCCTTAAGCTAGAGTTCCACATTTAACACTGTCAGTAACGAGTTCCTCACATGTCGACAGAGTTTGAAGTTTAATTGTTATGACCTCATCGTATATCTAGAAAAGTTTTAGTCTTATAAAACTAAATTCTGACAACGTTAAACTAGTTCCTCGAACCAAGTTCCCTTGGACGTTCGAGTGTCCTGGAATAGAGTGTGGTATTCTGCTGCTAAACCATTTCGTTGAGACATATGTCGCAGATCCTATCCACTCTCTAGTATATACGAACATATGCTGATCGGTTGCCTTACTTTACTGAAGGATTTGTGTATATCCCCAAAGAAGACCCTTGCGCAAAGGGCTGTTTTGGAGCTATCTTGTAGGTGGAAATTTACATGCTGAAAAGGATTTTTAATTATCTATGTACATTTGGTCCTTTCTGAGTTTAAGCAATTGGAGTCAACGATGAAGTTACTTTAGAGTTTGATGGGGGGATGCCGCGATGCAGTGTAAATTGACTGGTGTGTTAACTACCTCTTGGTATCTATCGGTAGTAAATGAAGGAAAGACTAAAAACCGACATGAGAGAGCCTAACGTACCTGTGATGCTTATAGACTTTAGGTTACAGACCTCATCTTTAGACTACAGCCCTCTTGTACAAGTAGAGGGAAACTAGACCCTTGCTGTGCCTTATTTCCATTCCACCTCAGTGGAATCCCTCGAGAAACTTCTTTACCTTAGGTTGGATGATGCATGGTGCCTTGATTTTTCTTGTAAAGAGGACCAGCATCGTCTTTGCTGGACTTACGCTAAGGCCTAAATGCCTAAAACATACTGGAGAAAAACACAGAGTGTCTGTGGATGTTTGCCAGATATATATTGAGTTAAGTCGACTGATTAAGGCAGCCCATTGAGGACTAGGGTTAATAGTAGAAGAGAGAGCACACCCCGCTGGGATGTTTCCCTATGTATAGGTAGTTTCTTTCTTAGAGCAGCGACTAAAGGTTACATTTATGAGGAATAAAGTAGAGATCGAGAGTTCTCTCGAAGGAGGAAAAGGACAAAAAAATATTTGGATGATGGGTTGGATCATCAAAGCATTGGAGCACAATGAAGAAGTGTTAGTACTTTGGCAGTTAAAAAATCGATAGCATCAAAAGTATCTGCATAGTTGCTTTAGTCTGATAAGACTCTTTAAATTAGGTTAAATAGTCTCAAAACATTAAACACGCCCCAGAAAGCAATGGATTTGCATAAAAGTAAAACGTCTGATGGACCAGCCTTAGAACATCACTAGTGTTCTAACTGTAAACGATATACAATGTCAGGAGCCAGTACTTTCTACTAATGGACCATACGATGCCGTGATCGATTCACATTAATCCTCCATCAAATTAATTACAAGGAAAAAAAAAGTGGATTGCGCAAGCGCCCCTTTCAGTCTTTCTCTATGCTGTTCGAACTAATTTAAAGCCACTCCAGCCATGACAAATGCCGCCTTCTGATTGCGGAAGAGAACAGCCCCCAGCAATTTGCCATTCCATTCATCCTTTGCATCTTTGCATACAAGCAAAACACAACTAATTACTGCTCCCGACGAAAACACAGGAAGTCGTCGTCTCCATCAACCCCTCATCACATTGCCTGCCGTGTGGAGAAAGAGCGGGAATTATGCAAATAACACTTGTTGGGTCTAACACAGATACATACGAGTACACTCAAATTAAAAAGACAACCCATGGTAATTCTGCTGCGCAATGACGAGGCCTTTGGCTTCAAAATTAGAATGTCACCGATTAGTGATGCCAGCCCAGTGCAAAATTGACAACCAAAAGTGTGTACGAGGACGGCAGACTTACTCGTAACAACCGAGACTGCCTGCCACACATCGGTTATCAAATCATCTGCATACGCAGGCCATAGCAAATCACAGATTTTTGATTTGGCTCTTCCTCAAGCAATTCGAGTTCATTTTGGCTATCTTATCTGCACCAGCTGATCGCGCCAAACAACAACGACATGCATTCATCGCATATCGACTGGCTGGCCTAAAGATACATCTCGAAATGGGCCGAACCGTAAGCTCCCCAAAACCGGAGAAACGCTATACATACACGCAAACAAGACATCCATTTGCATAAAAATATGGCGTGGCAGGCATTTAAAGTGCGTTTTCTACTTAAAGCTACAGCACCAGTACCAGCACCAGCACCAGCAATAACAGCAGCCAGAAAGATGGATCTACCAGCAAGTCGCCAAGAGGTTCCCAGTGCGTATCCATCCCCCCGAATATTTTACAATGGGAAATCTCCAATTCAAAATCAATCTCGGCTTGGCGATTGCGCAGATGGTGCGCAGCGTGGCGGTGGCGATGGTGGTGCTGCTGGAGCTGGTGCAGATTTTTCGTATTTCGTTCCCATCCCGTGGCACCATGTGCAATAATTCCACACACTGGATCGCAGCAGTACTTTGCAGCGCAAATGCAATTACCGTGATAAGCACCAATAAATGACTAATGTTGCCTTTATTGCCTTTGTGTGCTCACCGAGTCGATGGAATGCGCACTTGCCCCCCTTAGGACCATGTGTGCACCATCTCAAAGCAGATTCATAAACTCTCTGTAGTGCCACAAGTGAATGGGATATTTGTGATGGCCCCTTGGGCTGAGAGTTTATTCCCCAGGACCAATCGACGGTTCAAAGGAGTACCGTGTAATTAATCTACTCGTAACTACGATAATGACTCTAATAGGTTCAGTCGGTCGATTGCGGAAGGCAGAAACAAACGCCGCCTTGTGGGCTCCCAATGGGCTAAAACACTTCTAATTAGGAGGACTTCCTTGAAATAGAAGATGACATTCTCTGCTGAAATAATAGCTGAGAAAAGTATGGGTACTAGTTCGTAGACTTGAGGAACTCCAATTGGCGGTGGTTGAAAATGGTGAAATTTATAGAACTGAGACAATGTAGTCCAACTTATATTTTTGGTAAATCTGCGGATACCAAGATTTCTGGTAGCAGTTATAAGAGGGATGGTAATCCACCTGACGGAATTAATACTTACCCTCGTATACCTTTTGAAGAATCAGAAGCGAAACTTCTACTGTAAACATGACTGGCTATAAAGTTCCGGATCAATATTTTGAAATGGGCCCCAGCCCAATCATCAAGGCTTCTTCCATCAATGACGGGGGCAGAGCAAATACTGGGCTTATCGTAGCGGTCTTCTGAAGGTTTCTACGATTTGACCAGTTACAAGCTGCGGGTCACAGGTCCTCCATACCACGACTTAAATTACGGTAACGTGGGAGTCAGGAGACCCCTAGTGCAAGCACCTCGGAGGCTATGGTTTAAACCTAAAATCGTGATCCTGGTGGTTTCAAGCCGATGCTTCCAACAAAAGTTCTGCTTTGATATCAGTGAATTGACGCAGAGCCATGGCAAGGCGTATCCTTGCTCCCATGAAAGTTTGGGCATTCAGTGGAATTAGGTCTTAACTATATTTGTCAGGAGTTCACTTTAAGACACACGACACATCTGTAATTAGGACAGCCATGTATGTGTCAAGTAAAAGACATCGTAAAACTACTTCTTCCTCTGATACAACGCTACGATATCAGTAATAAGACTTCAAACCTCTCACTGACCGCCAACAGGAAAGCTGCTGATCTCTGAGAGACGTCAGGAAGCATTTATTTAGTCTGTTGGCATGCTGAAAAGACAGCAGCTCTTGCTTTATCTAGTAAATTCGTGGAGATTCTGATTTTTTTTGGGGACGGTTTGGATTCTTGAATTAGCTTGGTAGCGGTGAGAATGTTCAGCAAGATCTTAAAGCTATTGCTACAGATGCAAGTACTTCCCTACATCCACCCATCCTTCACACTACAATTCGTTGCCACTAGGATTGCGTATATCTCCGCTTAGAAAGCGAACGCAAGAGAACTGAAACCTAATTTTGTCATACCACATACTCTAGCCCGCATCTTGGATCGACTTTGAGGCCATCCATTAAGAGCCGAATATGTTCCATTGCTAAGCATAGGAAAAGTCGAGTTCGCCCTTTTCCACCAACCGGAGTTTTGATGTCATTGCGTCTAATGGCTATGTCCATAAGACCAGAGCCTGGATATAGTCGGGGCGCAGGGTCATTAAAGCTCTAGCGGGTGTTGTATCAAAGACCGGTTACTTTTAAACGAAAAACGGCGTTGAGAGTGCAGTCCATGATATGAATTCAAGGAAACGGAGATTCATTAGTGCGTTTAGAGCAGAGATAAGCATGCTAAGGAGAGCCCCATGCAGGCAGATTGTTCTTCGTTCTTCGTGGTCTAGTTCAAGCTGCGGTGACTAATTTTCTTGAAGACTTCAGCCATCAGACAACCGCTCAATAGCAGATCATTGCTCTTACGATAATCATGTAGATTCAGGGGATCCTCATCGATGACAAGCCGCATATATGGCCAAAAGCTTCACTGTTAGAAAGTTGACAGCGCTTTGAAGGTTTTCGACGCGGACTCTTATTTGGTTTTGTTGAAAAAAAACAGATGGTGATGACTATTTGCACTATGAGGCAGTTCCCTCGCTTTCTTGTTTGAAAACACTTAAATTTTGAGAGACTGGACTGAAAGCCCATTGTTGGTGTATCAATTGTCGATCACGCGAAAGATGCTTGTTCAAACAAAACCAATGATCGTAAGCTGTTGTCTAAAAGGAAGGACAGCAACATCATCTGGAAGTACTCTAGCGTGTATATTAAAACCACCGAAATCGTTCAGAAGGGTCGATAAGCATGAACCATAGCAGGGAAGACAACCTCTGTTACCCTCGCTATTATACCTTGTCCACAGCCATCATCCATAGGCAACAAAACCCTATTCAATAGAATTACAGAAATTCACAAAACTAGTGATTCCACGCCATCTGCTCTGGCCGAGTTACACATGTCACTAAAAGCTGCATTGCCAAAAGCACCCTCAATGTCGGTGGCAGAGCCCAATGCGTCCTTCAAATCGAGTGCACATTCAATGCTGGCACTAGATTTTGAAGCTCAGTCAGGCAAGGTTCTTCTCATTGGTAGACATGTAGCATCTTCCATTAGCAAATGAGACCCAACTATTTTCTCGAATATCTCTTCAATATGGAGGAGGTCAGATTGATTGGTCTGCAGTTCTTGGCGGGAGTGCAGTCACCCGTTTTCGGAATAAAAGCTACACATACTGTTCGCCAATGCAAGGCAACCAGCGATGATTCTGTTCAGAGTTGCAAGCAGGTGATCTACACATTTTGGAATGTGTTTTTGGACTCAGTTTCCATTAGAAACACGATAGCCAGTCTAATCCAGAAAGGCAGACATAAATAGAGTAGCTCAGAGGTTAGAAATGCCAGTAGCATCAGGGATAAAATACCCTCTCAGCCAAAATTCAGACGGAGCAGAATAAGTCAAGATAGGAGAATGGGGAACAGCTACCATAATCAATAAAGTCCCACCAACAGCGTAGCTGTCATAGGAATCCTATGGCGAGCACAAAAAGACTCATCCAGCGAATGGGCGATGACAAATGTACTCTCAAGTTCTGTAATGCCACCAATGCTTGGTGCTGATCAGCAAAGCCCAAGGAGACCTGGATTCCCATTCTGCATACAGGCCACTTTGCATACTGGACACAGCAGGAAAATTACTAGAAAAGATTTTAAAACCACGGCTCACCAATGCAGATCAGCTGACCTATCCACAAGACAGTATAGCTTCAGAAGGGGTCACTCTACAATATGAGCTATCGGAGAAGAAGCAAAGGTCCTAACCGCCAACCGTGTCTCTATTTGTTCTATCGTTATTTCCACCACCAGTGCTCCATAGATATCGTCAGTATCATTCCGCCCCTTCAAACTTTTAACCGTAAGACCCGTTTTCCCATGAATGCTCATCAGTATTCCTTTCGGACGTACTCTAAAATATCGTGATTCGTTCCTAAGCGCAGCCAAGCTCTCTATTTCCTAGTCATTATAACTAACAAACATTTAAGACCAATGTACATCGATACCTATCCTTTCCTCCTCCCTAAATTTCCTTCGCCGGCGCTGTGAGCAACTTCTGACAACTTTGGATGTGCGTAATGGCTTCAACTCAACCAGGTGTAGCGATATACTAAATGCGCTTGAACATGCTTTCGTTACTCCAGTTCGTCTCTTATGGATGCTGACGAACTACCTCAAAGACCGGGAGCTGATCTGCGATACCACGGAAGGCCCTCGAAGAAACGTAATCACCTCCGGAGCAGCACAGGAATCGATCGTGATACGTAACCTCTGAAATATGCATACTTCACATGGAGATGCCTAAAGATACCTTCCTGGGAAGGTAGGCAGATGATATCACCACGGTGATAACGGCAAAAGAGGGAGAAAACGCCCAAATGAAACTGAACAACGTTATGAGAGGGGGGAAATCGTGGATAGATGAACACGGTCTTAGCCTGGCAACAGATAAAGTCCGTATCGGAACGAGCGTCGAAGGTCGCAATGTTACTAAGCAGACCGATGCAAATGTACAAACATTTTAAGGGTACACAAATCCCTTGGGCGAGCGCTCATTATAAAAAAAAAAAAGAAAGTAGGGCGTCCTACGGCCAGCAAACGAAGGCTACTAATGCCAATCATACACGCCATTCTTCTGTATGGCTGTGAGATCTGGATAGACGCACTCCGACAAAAAAAGTGTATAAAGCAGATGGCAGTAGTGCAGAGACGCTTACGCGTGGTAAGCTCGTACCGAACTGTGTTGGAGCAAGCCTGTCGTGTAGTTGCAGGCGTGACCTCTATTGATCTCCTAGCGGCAGAAAGGTGGAAATTGGAGTGGAAGCGGCAATCGAGGAGGCATAGGTAGGAGCTTATGAAACGGCTTTGGCAAGAGCGCTGGAACTCGGAGAGCAGAGGACGATGGACTAGGAAGCTGATCAAGGACGTGGCACAATGGAATGGACGGAAACACGGGGAAGTAAACTACTACCTCACAAAGTATCTCACAGGACACGGATATTTTAATGCCTTTCTACACAAGATCGGTAAAGCAAACACTCCAGGTTGCTAGTACATTGACTATACAGAAGACGATGCAAACCATTGATTTTGCAGGAGGTGGGAAGCTCAATGACGGCAGCTGGAAAGCGGCATCGGCGTAATCAGCCAAGAAAACATGGTCGAAAAGATGCGATGCCATATTTGTTCCATCGTAGAAGTCGCACTCGGGACAAAAAATAGAGAGCAAGACGCAAAGATACATCTAACAGAATGATAAAAGCTTCATCGGCAAGAACCCGTACAGTGTAAGCGTGTGAAAGTGTAAGAGCTGAGACAAAGAAAGTAAAAAATGACAATAGAAAGCAATATTTTGGAATCCACTCACAGATTACGAACTTCTTCAGTTCAAAGAGATATTGAGATACTTTTCCATGGACAAATTGTGAAAGTTCTACCAGGTTTTACAAATATCGCCTCAAAGGATCAGTTACTTCACAGAACCCTGTAGAGAAGAAGAAAGCATACCAACAAGGGCGCAGATTTTGATGGATTACTAGAAGAGACCAGGTGGAAATACAATATCTTCGTTGAGTATTGACGCATACATTCAACTATATATGACTACGAGTCTCAGATCGCTCAGTCCACAAGATATGAGATCTGCTCAGCTATGCGAAAAGAAGTGGCATTAGCCTTCAAAGCTTTGCGTACATTGTCCTATTTACCATTTTGTGTAAGCATCTTAGACCTTAGACATTTGAAGCGTCCCGTTGCCGCTTGAGATAGGGAAAGTCCACCATCGACGAATTAATCGGGATACCCACGGTGTCTTAGCTAGGGTCATAGGTAACACTAGGGACATTGATAACACTATTTTTAGAGTCTATCTGTGATATCGGTATTGACCCCACCTATGTCCATGATATTTGAAAGTCCAACGCACTGTCATACGAGTTTTCAGCAAAATGCTTATATGATTCGTGCGGAGCTGACAATCCTGCATAAGTCTGCTTAAAGTGTCAATTATTCAAAGTCAGTGAGTCGTCAGCGGTGCGTTCTTGGGAAAATTTTTGGTTTCATTTGCGCTAACCGGCCCTAAACAATTTAATTCAACGACGAAGCAAATGATGTTTAGCGGAAGTCTACTAACATTTCAGCCTTCAGAGCCTCTGATTCCAAGGATAATCCTCCCTATAGTAATCTGAAAGCCGGACTTATTAGAAAAGTTAGTGGGTTAGGCCCAACTTCATGCCGAACTACAACATAGTCCAGGTAAGTAGGTAAGCACCAGTCTAAAGATTCCCCAATAACATGAATGTGCCCAGGTGCAAAAAAGCTAAGTGAGCCAAAACTTAAGGGAAGATTCTTCAGTAATTGGTAAGCAGCAGCAAATCAAAATCATCCCAAAACATTGAAAAACTGTGAAAATAGTCTTTTCGTTCGAAACAGAAGGCACTGTGGGAAAATGGTTAGTGGCCCCCTGAAGACTTCTGAAGAACGCACTTTACCTCCAGTAGTAGGAAGATATAAACTTAAGTCACAATATCCAGCAAAAATGACAAAAGTGCATCAGAGCATGTCTTACATTTAGATGAACTTTATCATTCCATAGTCCGCAGACAATGGGGAAGCAACAAATACAGGACGCTAGAAGAACAACCTCGGCGTCAACTACATCCGTAGAATTCCTGCATCAATTAGTGTTATAAGCCTGAAATGCGTTGTGAAATCCCGACAAAGGTCGGGATCGAATTTCAACGAGTGAAGCAGGAATGGATCCTTTTCTCTTTCGACAGTCACATTGGTGCGGTAAAAGTTACCACAACAGGTCCTACTCTTTCCCTTTTCTTTTGGCTTTCACCAAGAGCCTTTGATGAAGTTATCGGCTCTTGTGCCTTGTGTTGTGTTGTCTCTCCTATCGGGTAGTCTCCTTAGCCTTAGAAGGCATCTCCGCTCCACCCCTAACTCTGCTGCCCAATCCGTTTTTTGACCCCAACCCTTCAGTTTATGTTCGTTGTCTCCTTGGAGAAGCATATTAGCGGGAGGAATTGGTGAGTTCTTGAACTCTGTCTTTCTGCTTTTATGCATGTCGGAGGGGACAACAAAGAGGTCTGCAAGAAGGCAGAGACAGGAGTGTCTGTGGAATGACGGACGGTCACGTTAGTCCAAGCGCTGTATATCTAGGGCCAGATGGACGGTCTGGAACCCTCTGCGTATAATAAATACCTAAAGAAATAGAGCCAGGCGGACCACCACAGAAGCTTTACTCGGCGGTACGGTCACCCACCTTAAAGAATGGAGCTCAAGTTGCGCACCCCTGATTCATTAAATTTTTGACAAAAGGATTCGCCGATTCATTGAGTAGCGCTTCAGACATAGAATTCCCTCTCCTGTGCTCGTCTCATGATTAGTTCCTTGTTTCGCCCTCACTGTACGGCATCCGGTCACTATCAAGAGGGATAATGATCAGGATGTATAAATCCGAGTAGGCCATATCATATATTGCGGGCAAATTATCTTTTTCCTTTTTCTGTCTTTTGGGAAGGACTGGTGTTGCGTTGAGACTGAATGCAACCCCAATGAGTGACCGTAAAGGGAAATATTAGCCCGGACCAAAGGGAAGTGGAAGCAACGGAGGTCCAAAGCGCGATGGCACACTCCAGCAAATTTACGGAGCGTTGCACACAAAGACCAAAATTGGAGCATTGAATTTATCTGAACGGATGTATGGTATGGGTGAGACCTATGGTTCGAGCTAATATCAAAGGGATAGGGTTAATCACTTCTTGGTGTAGCGAAAGTTGAACGTTTCTAATACTTTGGAAGATGCTTGTCCAATGCATTATGGAACTACCCTATTGACACAAAAGCCGGAAGACGAAGGTGGTCATACTATATAAACTCACAGCCAATTTTCCTTCATCAATTGCAAGTTCGAAGTCATCTCTAAGATAAATTGAAATGCTTGCTTGTCCAACGAGGCCACGATCATTCTGCGCCACCTTCCAATCAAAAGGATATTCAACTCCGATTGTCTGAACGAAATTCACAAAAAAATCACAAAAATTCGCAGAAACTTCATCGAATTTTCTCGTCATCAAATTACAACGGTAATTTGGGTAAAACAAAAAAAAAAACCTCTACCTTCAGCTTCAACACTCTCCAATGTAAACATCGGTGAATTGAAATTCGCCATCTAAATATGCGCGCGCAGTCAAATTGGACAATTATGACACACTCGCGTTCACATGTAATGGAGTGGATACCATGGATACCAATCAGTGTCCATAAAATGCTTCGCTCCGAAACCTGAGGGTAGAAATGTGACTGTAATTGAACGTCCCCGCCATGGTATTGGGCTCTCCGGAATGTCTTTATGCAAATGAAGATGTATAATTTGGGATTCAAGGGGGCAAGTATCTGATTGTGATTGAGGCATCTTCGGATGCCTGAATTGAGAGAAATTTCTTTGCACTATGATCATACTATATGTACGAGTATATTTACCCAAGGGAGAGGTCAGAAGTGAGATCAGCACTTACCTGGAAAGAGAAAGAGAGAAATGTTTAGAAATGTTGTCAAAGATATAAAAAACAAAATAATATTATTTGGTAAAGTGATATGCCACAGGGGAGTGATATATGGCCAATACTTTTTGATTAAGAATAAACACCCAACTGTTTGAAGTTGCGGGAGAGACACAAACTATGGTCACTGTTGCCTATAGTAAACATATTATTTCAAAACTTCAGCTCAATAACGAATTTACCATTCCTACCGGCAAGGAAAAAGGCAGTTTACTCTTGCAGAGAAGCCGGAAAGTGCCAAAGGACACTTACATATCTGTACGTGCTTGCATACATCTTTACAACTTTTCTCTATTTCACCTCATCCTAAAACATTCGGGAGAGACGGGTCGCTGAAATGACTGTTCACGTAGTCACCATGGCATAGAACTTTTATCTTCTACCGGAAATGGATAGCAGAGTACCACAGCCAACTAGAAGCAGTATCCCCTATCAAGCAAGAACCTTTAACTTACAATTACAAGTCATATGATCTCGGTTGGTAAAGAACTGACAAAAGCCCCGAAGAAACAGCATCACCCGATAGGTGTTGGTCAGCTTAATAACGAAGGGAGACATTGCAGCCAAATGGTAAATCTCTTGCACCAAAAAACAGGATAAATGTCGGTTGGCATGCGGCCCTACAAGTCTTAATCGCAAACAGTTCTGCTGCTCTGCTGAGCACTTTGTTGACGACCATTGGCTATAGCACGTACGGTTTTTGGAACGCCAGGACCTTTCTCGATTCACTGTAAGATTGTTTCGGCACTGGAGAATACCATTCACCAGCAATAAACACTATTATGCATTACTCCGATAGACCAGCAGGGGCCACTCGGAAGCTCATAGTTTGGCTGATGCTATCTCCAAGAATTCAAAATATTCTCATATCCTGAAGACCACACTGTGACTCGATTTTGACTACTTCCTAGTACTTGCAAATGTTTTGGTACATGGAATGAACACATTTATTCGAACGAACGCATCCACTCCAACTTGACTTTATGCAAAGTTCCCGCGTAGAAAATTGTTGACGTCAGTTGTTTGTAAGTCGGGCAGCTATCCCCTGAGTTAATGGCCAGCAAACCACTTTTATCAAATACAACGGAAAAGTAGCTGGCAACTTTTGAACCTCGTACATAGTGCCGATTTGAAGGAGTGTAGGCGTATGGTATATTGTGATCAAAATGAGTGAACGTCATCGCTGTATCCTCGACTTTGCAACGCTATGCGTTGATTCACTCTTGAGGATGTTCGTTTATGCTGGCATTATCTGCTTCCTTCGTGCAAAAAAGTCCGATGTATGACGCTAAACTCGTCCTGGGCGACTTTAATGGCAAAATTGGAAAGGGGAACATCTTTGGCAGCACAATCGGACGACATAGCCTATACGAAACCATATCTGGATTTCTGAACATTCCAAGGGGCCAACATAGACTCGGACCACTACCTAGTTGCAGTCAAGATACGTCTACGGCTTTCTCAGATGCCAAAAAAACGGGGGAACAAGCCGATCGCAGTGTGCCTCTCGAGAAGTGCTTTGCAGCCAGCATTAAGTACTGAAGACCTGTGGCTTAGATGCTGAAAACCCATCAGAAATGCCGCAACTGACGTGCTGGGTTTCACTCGCCCACCACCTCGAAACCGCTGGTTTGATGGAGAGTCCCGGCAAGCGCATGCAGCAAAACAACATGCCTACAAAGCGGCGCTGCACAAAAGGACCAGAGTGGCTCGTGAGCTCTACGAGCAAAAGAGGAGGGAAGAACATTGGCTTCTCCGGAGAAAAAGGAAAGAGCATCGAAGAAATAGAGAGCTGCTACTCCAGGTATAATGTTCGGAAGTTTTACCACAAGGCAAAAAGAGCGTGTCAGGGTAATAGGACCCGAACGGAAACCTGTAGAGATGATTCTCAGTCAAAGTCGGTGCTGAGGATATGAAAAAACTATTTCCGCAGGCTGCTAAACGACGAAGACGACGCAAATTCCGCTGAGAGGCAGAGCAAACCATTCAATATTGACGATACAAGTCAAGAATTCCGTTCACCCGACCAAAATGAAGTGAGGATAGCAATATCTAAACCGAAGTCGAACAAGGCTGCCGGGCCGGACGTCCTACCCGCCGAGCTATATAAGGCAGCAAAAAATGCCTTGGTATAGAGCATTTCCAAGATCGCATATAAGATCTTGTGTGCCGTATTATGCGAGCCTCCTGAAACCATTTGTCAACGATCGGATTGGACCCTATCAGTGCGCTTTTCGGTCCACAATTCACACTGTGGCAGATACTGGAGAAAATCCAAGAAGTTCATATCGGTACTCACCACCTTTTTATCGATTTTAAAGCCGCATATGCCAGCATATACTGAGACGATCTATTTGTCCAGTTCTGGCATCTTTGCCAAGCTCGTCCACTTGTGCAGGATGACGATGGAAAAAGCTAACTGCTCGGTAACGACCTAACCGAGACCTTTGATGTCAAAAAAGCATTTAGGCAAGGCGACGCGCTGTCATGTGACTTCTTTAACATCATACTTGAAAGAATTGTGCAAAACTCACAAGCCAACACACAAAAATCTGTTCGAATGCTTGCATACCTCGACGACATTGATAGGTAAAACACAGCGAGCTGTCACTGGTGCGTTTGCGAGTATAAGAACAGAATCCGCAAGAATGAGTCTAGTGGTTAACGAGTTCAAAATAAAGTATGCTGTCAAAAAGAAGGGACACCCAACAGCGACGAATCGGGCAGAATGTCACAATCGACAGCTATAACTTTGAGGTAGTAAGGGACCTTGTCTACCTCGGCTCTGCTATTACATCTGAAAACGACATCTCTTCAGAAATCAAGCGAAGAATAACGCTTGCCAATCGCTGTTTCTTTGGGCTGAGAAGGCAACTGTGTAGTAAGGCCCTCTCCCGTACAACCAAGGAAACCCTATATAAGACTCTTGCCATCCCAGTCCTGCTCTATGGTTCCGAAGCATGGACACTTTCTAAAGCGGATGAAGAGATCCTTGAGCGTCATGAGAGAAAAATTCTTCATAAGATATTTGGTCCGGTATGCGTTGACGGGTTCTGGAGGAGACGATTCAATGATGAACTCTACGAGCTGTACAGCGACACCGACCTGGTCAAAAACTGCACATTGGGCGTTTAAGATGGCTGGGACTTGTAGAACGAATGAACACTAAAGCTGCAGCCCGCAGAATCTTCGACTTCAATCCGGAAGGACAACGCAGTAGAGGTAGTCCTCGCCTTAGATAACGCGCGCAAGTGGAAGGCGACGGGGACGTCAGTCAACTTGGAGTACGCAACTGGAGGCAGTTAGCCAAAGACCGCGTAAATTTTAGAGGCTTATTTTGGCGGGCTATAGCGCCGCCTAAGCACCATGCAAAAAAGGCATTGACACATCAGCGGCTTTTCAGTTGAGAAATCGCAGTTTCTTAGTTGTGTTTTTGAACTCGAAATAGATCTGGTACCATCTAGGTGGTGCTCGTGCAGTTGAGAACCCCGAAAGCAACGACCTAAGTTGACAAGTCCTTGTATGTCTATCCACAGATCGTCCCGATTGACAGGCTCATTTTCTTGTCTGGCCCACATCTTGTCACTTCACGCTTTCCAGCTGTTGAGTTTCCGATACATGTTAAGAGAGGTACTGCGAGAAGTTTTGAGACCTACCTGAGACTACATCATCAAGATGGTAATAATGAACTGACGTCCGGTTAAAGAAAGCTCTATAGTTTTGGATAAGATACCAGTATGCCCAGAACCTGCACTTACACGAAGAAATTAGAATAAGAAAACGTTGCCAGCAAAGTCAAGTTTTAGACATGCCAGCCGACTTGTGGAAGATGGATTTCAAGGTGTTTGGGATCATTTAAAACGCACCTTTCTTCAACTAGACGGGATGCATCTGATAGTACTTCATTGCCACTCCTATTTAACAAAACTGCTGACTCGAAATACTTATCAAAAACTACGCATGACGGTATGCGCCTTACGTAGCGGCAACGAATTCGACTTGTACGAACGATGATAACGAGTAGCTGTTAGAGAGATGGTTATTGACTTTAAGATGATGTACACTCAACTCAAGATCCCAACGAACCTAGTTAACGCACCCACAACCTGAGGTTAAGGTTGCATAGCCTTGTCCGGTTCAACCATTGTATAAATTGCCTTGCTACAGATGGACTACTTCATTCCATACAGTGTCATCTAGTTTTTGAGGACTGATCGGGAAAATCTACTTCTGGACGAAGAAGTTTATTCACCAACCTCGAACTTAACCAACATTTGAACCGACAACGACTTTTTTTTTTTAGAAAAAAAGCAGAAACCTACGTCCGAGGCAATTGCTTCAATCCTCCTACAAAGCATTTTGGAATGTACTCGTAACACGAATATTAAGCCTGGTGCCAATAGCTCATATCTCGCAAATGAAGTTCATTTAAAGAGGCTTTTACAATCAGCCAAAATACCATCAGGTTGCCTGCATCCTCAGGGACAAAAGAAATTATCACATTCTCTCCTCCATCTGTATCCGATGCACCTTCATCAAATGGCATTCATCTTTTGTTCTATTGTTTGGCTGGTTTACGCTCCTTCACACGCAACCATTAGGATTACACCAGCAATACGAGTACATTGGCATTGTTCCAAAGCCACTTAGGAGTTAAGGCGTGCGCCAATTGACTTTATTTTACGCGCTGAGCATATGCACCTTCGTGCAGAAACTACTCGTACTCTACACCCCCGAAACAGCTTGGCGCTGTTCCTTTAGAGATGATTATCAGTGCTCTGTGCAAGGAGGTATTGTCTGTAGCCGTACATGAGCATGCGCGTGCAATAGTACGTATGTACTACAATGGTTCAACTACTCCAAGAAGTACTACTACTCCACCTCTCTTTGAATGCAATCACCTTCTGCATCAGTACCACATCTCGATCAAGGAGGAGATCTACCTTTTTTCAAACAGCAGCATCGGTTACCGTCAATGGAACCCCAAGTTGCGATCTATTCGTATCCGCCGTCGCCGCAGCCGCCACCGCCACCGCCACCGCAGCACACATACGGATAAAAAGGCATTTACATTTTTGCGATGGGTTTGGCGCGCGAATTCCATCTGAGCGGCCACAGTCTGGAGGAGCTGCAACATACGGATAAGTGGGAATAAAAGGGTGATTAGGCATCACAAAATGGGTAATTGGTCAGCGGTCAGTGGTCAGTGAAGTGCGTCTCTGGGAGTTGTGCTGTGACATGAGCGATGCATTAGAGAGATCCTGGACAGACCATCGGCCATGGACCATGGACCATGGATCGATGTGTCGATTTCACGAGATATGCCTGGATTTCTCAAAATCACTGTGCCACATGAGGGGGACGGTAAATTTGAATGGCATTTTGGGATTTGTGTCGAGTCATTTGCGCCATTAACGTCATGTGGTGTTCAGTTAGGAGCACACCATACCATATAAACGTGCTAGAGAAGTTGTGGGTGCACAAAGTGATGCAGAACATTGGAGCGTTCATGTGAGCCCATGTGAGCTCATGGGAGCTCATGTGAGCTCATAAGTGCGCGTGGTGGCATTTTAACAATGCGGAGTTAGAGGCGTTAGGAGGTCAGATTTTTGCATTCAATCGATAGATACTCGTACTCATACTGAGGCGTGGGAAGTGTGTGATTGCTGATGGGAGATATGCCGCTTTGATGGATGACTTTTCACAAAAGATATTATGTACGAGTGCGCGTACTCATTTCGATCGAATCGAGATGATAAATGTGAATCGGAAATTATGCTTTCTCAGCAGCGTTTTCGAAACTCAGATGCAAAAGTGTTGTGAGGGATATTTGTGTAAGGAGTTGCGATGGATTGAAACAAGCCAGTATTGTCCCGACTATTTCGGCGGCATGGTTTTCGATTCTACGTTTTCCCAACTGAAGTTTCACTTAATAGCTCACTCATTAGCACAACTGCTTCCCCAAAAAAAAAAGGTATTTCCTCAGAACACTTTTGCCACCGGCAAAATAAGTGTACATTACAACGGTTTTCTGCTCTTCAACCACGTAAACCTCGTCCTTCATTGCGATCCATTATTACACTTGATGATCAGTTTGGCAGCATACGAATGCACAACCTGCTCGCGTCATCCTCATCGTCATCGTCATCGTAGTCAATCGATTCACTGCCTCGAGAGTCAACAAAACAAAAACTCCCACAGCCTTCGGAGTATCTGAACTGCGAGCCCAATTTACAGAGACCCTCGCATAAATCATTCGAATCGACATTCGGCTGAGTTTTGACCTCGATTCCGAAGCGATTTCGCTTCTGATGCTGTAGTGCCGCCGCAGCACTACCGCTGCTACACCACTGGAAGCTCCAAGTAACAATGTAAAAGAGAAAAAAAAAAAAATTTTACAAAATTATTGTAATTTTTCCACCAGCGGTTCCTTGGTGCCCCCGATCCTGGCGGACCAGATAACCATCTCCGACAATGTACAGTGAATTGCACCACCCCCTTCAGATGATGGTGGTACGAATACGAGTACATGGGGCGACGATGAGGAGGACAACAACGACAAAAGCGGTGTCGACAAAAAAAAAAACAAAAAAAAAACACTTGGTCACGAATTGTGTTGATGGGGGTTCCAGACCTTAGCTACTCAGTTCTGTTTCCACTCATTTTGGCCACTTTTTCCTTCTGCCAAATGGGTGTATGGACACCGATCAGAGCTGGCACCAGTCGCGACCAAAAGACAACAGTTGTGGTGGTGCTGCTGATGGTAACGGTGGCGGCATGCGGCCTCTGCACTAACATCACAAAGCCGAACAATAAGTTCCAATAAATCAATAGCCTGGACCAGGGCACGATCTTCTTTTGCACTAAATCGCCTTTAGTTGTGTGTGCTGCAATTGTGGTGGAGATTACTGCTGAAACAGGAGGAAGAGGTAGTGGTACGGGAATTGCTGCACCCTCCCCAATCAATATGGGGGTCTACCATCAGAGACCAATGGACTCTGCATTGTCAACGGAACTCAAATGAAATGTGCGTGAACGCCAGGAGACATCTCTATCGGATTTTACCCAACATCCTAGATCAATGACACTCTTTCAGAGGTCTCCATCGGATGAACATTCATCAGAAGAGCTTTCGTTCTTCTCATGCCTGGCACATTGTTGGCTTGGCAATGTAGCGTTGTCAACACCTAAGCCGGTCACTCGGAATACGAATAAATCAATGTCATCAGCAATCCGAGCGCAAAAGAGGTGTTATAGTTCATGTGGGACATACCACAACGACTATGATGATGGCCAGGTGTTCCTGGTTCCTTGTTTCTGGTTGCGCCGCGCCGTAGCCGTTTAGAGAAATCCATTCATTTCATTCATTAGAGCGGGGAAGAGTTCAAGTGCTTTGCTAGACCGTTGGGCAATAATTGAATGATTGATTGATCGGCGTTAGTGAGCCATCGACGTCACACATTGTTATCTAGGCAGATGGGGCCATTATCCTCAGCATACGAGCAAACTAGTCGAACACATCTCTGACGTTCCCTACTTAAGCGAATGATGAGTCGACGATTATTGCCATCCATTTTGAAGTTGACCCCAGGACCACGTGTCTCGGGGCGATTTCCATTTGCAATATGAGCCAAAATCGACGAGGATGACGTTGACTTCAGAGTGGGAGATGGACTCAAGTGGGGTTGAGGATTAGAGAGGTTGAGGGTAATCTTACGCAGCAGGGCGCTTTGCAATTTCTTGATTAATTGGTCGGTTCGGCTTGCTTCGGTTAATGCTAGTGATTTGTACGTGTGTGTTGCTGGGTTGTATGTTATGCATTTCCTGAGTGGATAGGTCTGTCGCTGAGGCTTGCAGAAGAATACTCAATGAGATTGACCAGCCCGAATGGTAGATAAGCTTTTTGGCCACATACATATGTACTCGTATACCCGGACCGAGGCTGATGAGGTGAGATTTTCGAGTCCAGATAACAAATGCGGAAGATATGACTTTGAGTCTTAACTCTGGGATTGAGTTTGGGTTTGGGTTTGGGCTCGAACTTGGAGCTGATGCTACGTTTGGATGGATGAACTCTCTGGTGATTGGGTCGTGACCAGTAACTGTGGGTTTTTGTCTGCGAATTGGATTGGAAGAATGAGCTTGCTCATTTACGAATGAGGGTTATGATTGATTTGGGAAAATTTCCATGTTGTACATTGAGAGAGTGGCGAATTGAAATTTCTCCCTGAGGATGTAACAGGACACTAGTGGCTAATGGAGTGGAGGAATCTTTTTGCCATCGACTTGATTGGATTGTAAATCATTTACGTAATTGAATATGCCAAATAAAGAGGGGTCACCGCGACTTGGACATATTTGCATACAGAAATAAATTGTTCCATCGATCTTATGTGGGAGCAGATACCTAGGAAGTGTGCGACGTTAACTTGGTTGTAGTGACCATAGATCCTTTGACTACTCTCTGAACTGGAAACAAATTCGGAAAAAATGATCAGTAAGCAAGTGGGGTGGAAACGCCTTCCAATGAAAGGAGCTTCATCGACCTTATGGGAGAACTTTGTACAGACGTAAGTTCGTCTCGTTGTAAGTGGAATTTCGCATATTTTTTTCAAAAATACGACGGAAACTGGAAAACCCACAGCACACCACACAAAATGCTTTCCAGCTGCACAGTCTATATGGTCCTTCGCTAGATGACGTACTGTGTTCTGTTGGTTGAAAGGATATTGGCAGGGCTTTGAAGATTCTGACTGAGAATTAAAAAGAAAACTCATACGATCCACTAGAAAGAGATTTCTAGAAATCTTTGAGGACAATATGAATGCCTCGATTAGGCCTCAGTCATATAATCAAACCAAGAAGACGATGTGTAGTGAAGCAGAACTCCTTAATTGTAAATTGAATTTGGCTCAAGATGGTGCTGCTTTGACTGGTGAAAAACGTTTGCAATCTAAGTGATGTCGGAATTCCCATATCTGACGAACCCCCGTCTTATCTGGATAAGAAAGGAAAGCTAAAACGCTCACAGGACCATTCGCAGCCTGATCCGCGACGATAAACTCATGATGACTTTGGACATCATCATCAGTCTGTGCTGGATTTAACTTGTTATTTTTACCATGTAGCTGCTATGGTGCATTATGACATGGAAAGGGGCATTATTATGGGCGAATGCGCCAACATGCTCTTCCATCTGAAATCACGAATTGTTCTCACCCTCAAGACACGGGTACGCATCGCCAAGTATGAGTCATTACATCATTACAGGGCCGTCTTAGCAAATCCAAAATCCTTGAGCATCTCGTTGCTCGTGCCCCATTCGACTGCCCGCTGGTGACTTAAAACAAAACGAGGGTTCAGGTAACCTTCCGGGATGGTTTAAGACACAATCGATACATTCTAAAGGTCCAAAAATGCGGATGATTCGCAATCGAATCAATACGAATCAATGCCTGGAGATTGTGAGCAACAGATTCCTAACTGATCATCAAGAAGAATAATTCGGGTACGGTCCTGGAGCAGAAGTTTTAAGGTAATTTTGCTACTAGGAAGACTAATGCATAACGATTGACACTTATTTGCTTAACAGGCGCTACAGTTCGGGGTGAATCTGGCCTTGTTTCAGCTGCATAGCACGCTGGGGCCGCCCTAGACGCATTGATGACTCTCCCTACCCCTGATATGCATTCCACGTACTGCACTCTCAAAGCCGCCTTCAATTTAAAAAGAAGTGACCGCCTAATGCAATGACACCAAAACTCGTGCTTCGGAAAAAATAGGAAATCGACTTCCCCTATACTCAAGACTGCCCTCGGGCAGAATCTGAGCCAGGAAAGGAATGATGTCGGTCTTCACGGATGGCTCTAAAACAAATCTAGAAAGCGGGGCTGGTATCTTTCTGGAGGACTACAACATAGATATCACTGCTGGTTAAGAAAATTTGGTTCTGCCTTTAAGGCGTTGACATATGCGAACGCAATGGCAACGAACTACTCGTATGTATATTGTGAAGCGTATGCATTTGCAGCGACAGCCAAGTTGCGCTTAGAGCCCTGTTGAACCCTATTAAGAATTTCAGAATGCAAGACTCCATTGAACGCAGTCGGAAGACCAAATTCACTGAGTCTTGCCTGAGTCCCAGGTCACAATAGGATTACGGGAAATGAAATCGTCGATGAACTTGCTGGGAAAGGCTCAGAGGAGAGTTTTTCAGAACCCGAACCTACGTTGGTTCTGTCTTTGTCCTCGATTAAGGCTTCCACTGACAGTTGGGTTCCACATTAGCGGAACTGCAGATACCATGGCTCTCCGGGTTGACGCCCGCTTAAACGGATATTTCCCGTTGTCTCTAAGAGATCAGCGGCCCCCCTACTGTCACTCAGTAAAAAAGACTGCAGGCGGATCACCGGCGGTGTCACAGGGCACTACACTTTTGCCAAGCACTTACATCTGTTGCACATAAGAGATACAAGATCCTGAGATGCTTTCTGTGAGTACTCGGTACTCGCCGTCGACATAGTGAGAGCTAGTACTGTAAGCACTTTATTATGGAACTGCTTATTGAGACTGAGAAATTACATTCAAATGAACTTACAAGTAATACGTTAGATCATGTTAAAACACGGGTGTGATGGACATGCCATCATGCCACTGGGCACCAAAACAGGTTCATCGCGATCCCTGTGGAACCAGTTGAATTTGCATTCAAAGGGCAAAACCCTAAACTATCTCCCTGGTGAAATATCAAATTTCTTTGCAAAAGTCAAGACGGCGTTTGAAGTTCGTGCCGTCTATTTCCTCTAGGTTTTCGAAGAAGTATCGCGACTACGCGATATTGCCTCGCATTCACACAGTATGCGTGTTATGTCCTGCAAATATCCGCAGCTGACAATTTGAGTCTCTTTAAGTGATTCCGCAGGAGACAGTGTCCTGTCAGGATTCCTATTACTGTCCGAAGCTTATCCCTTTTTAATTGTATTAACTTCCTAGATCAAAAAGCGGCCAGAGAGCCTTGGATACCCTGTGTCCTTGAAGACTTGACCACCTTAGGTTGGCAGTCTTTGCGATGTTTTCCTCGACAGTGGCCCTCGCTATGCTAAGGGGTGGTTTGATATTGGCAACCTCACTATTGTCGAGTATCCCTCCTATTCTTGCCAGCTCATCCGCTTGTTCATTTCACTTTATGCCGCAGTGTCCTAGCACCAATCACAGTCTCATCCGGCTCCAACTGCATAATGCCTCGAGAACTCTGCGACAGTCCGTGACTATGTCAGAGTTGATCTTGGTTGATTTCGTTGCTTTAAGTGCGGCCTGGCTATCGATGTAGATAGCGATATCTCTTTCGGATACCGATCCCATCTGCATTAGCTCAGCTGCCATGAGGACAGCCAGAACCTCTGACTGGGAGACACTGCATGCGTCCGGTAGTCTTATAGACACTCTTAGTTCTGGGTCGTCTGAGAAGATACCAGCAACTGTTCCTCCCTCTGCTTTCGAACCGTCTGCGGAAATTGCAATTTCATTTGACCTGATTATTGCCTTTTTTTCCGAGTCCTCCCTCTCCGTATATATTATATCATACGGAATGCCGAAGTCGACCAAGAGACCAAGCTCTTAAAGTGGCCCAAATTACTGAGTCGCATCGCGCTGTTATCAGCAAGTTTTTTGATCTGTAAGTCAAGGTGTCCAATGTTGCCGTAGGGGTGGTACGGAGCGCACCTGTAATGGCTATGGAAGCCGTTCTTTGAACCGCCGCTAATTTTCCGTGAACTTACAAGGAATACAATTGACTTTGTTTGAGTGCTCTGTTCCAATAGAAAAAAAGAAAAAAAAAAATCATAGATGCGGCCATTCTCTTCTGCGCTGTCTCTCAGGGGACCTCGAAGCTATGGTTTCTGTGGTTTGTGTCGTCAGACATTGGATTCGTCGCTGTTCAGCCCAACAGTTCGTCATTGAATGCCCTTTTCCATTGCCCGTCAATACAAACGGGTCCGAAATTCATGTGCAGTAGCTTTCTCTCGAAACGGCCAAGTGCTTCTTCACCCACTTTCGACAAGGTTCAAGCCAATTTGGTCTTACGAGAGAGGGCTCTGTTGCCTCCTGAGTAGAAAGAAACAGCGACTGTCGTTGGTTGTAACTGTGGAACTGAGGTAGACGAAGTCCTTGACTATCTCGAAGCTATTACTCCCAATGGGAGCGTTGTCGATGCGTCTTGTTGTGATGACAGGATGTGCTTTGCCAGATCCATTTTGGCCTATTCCGCCTCAATACTCCCGAGAGCTGCATTGACGATAATTGTGCTAACTTAAATAGGATCGTGCCCCTTTTGTTGCCAGTGAGTTTAGAGAGCGCGTCGGTTTCTCGAAAACCTTTCTTAACATTGATCGATTCGTTGTATTCATTACCGACGTTGATGGAGCAGCGAGCATTCTCCACTCAGACAGAAGAGTTTTGCAGGGAAGTTAAAATTAGACATAGTCTTGTATAGGTTGTCTCCATGCACGCCGCTTATGAGGTTTTGAGGTCGCCAAATATTTTCCCGGGCCTTTTCCAAGATCTGTCGTAGTATGAAGATTTGATCGTTTCTTACCCTGAAACCGGATTGATATGGGCTTCGCATACCATATTGTGACAGAAAAGATTTCATAGACGATATTTAGCAGACCTATTTTGCTATTTAAATGGTGGAAATAAAGCGGTCTCTGCTGTGATTCCATGCATCGGGTACGCTTTGTTCAGATCATATCTGCAGATATGCTGGTGCATGTTCCCAATCAGGTCATACTCAGCTGCTTTTAATAGCCCAGCAGGTAGTCCTTCTTCGCTAGCAGTTTTATTAGAATTTAGCTTCGATATTGCTGCCTTAACTTTGTCTAGGTCAAGGGAACGGTATCTTCTGTAGGTTTCGTCGAGGGTTTACCGCAGTATTTTGCCCATCATCGCCATTATACTGTCTGCAGAAGTAGTCTTTCCATATTCCTAGCACCAACTGCGTCTTTCTACAAGTTGTCCATCTTAATAGGGATCATTAAAATATTTAAGGCATGTTAAGGTCACATTCTACAAAACATGGGTACCTTGGTTAGGTCACTTCAGGCTTATGTGGGTATAGAGGAGTCTCAAAAGAAATGTGTGGTGGTAGAGTGTGATATATGAATCGTGAAAATGATTTTGGATCGAAAGTCGTTTGGGAATATAAACCATCGTTGAAGTTAGTAGAAAGGGTGTGCTCTACGAATGACTTCTCGTTAAACGATTTAGAGGAAGCTGGTGATGTAGCTATTCATAGGAGCATCCACATGGCAATATTGCTAGTTTTGATGTCGGCGGGATATTGCTATAACCTAACACCCAGTAAATAGTGACATTAGACTGCTTGGCTATTCCGTCAAGAGAAGTTTGTCACTGTCTTGCGATATAATATTTACCAAGAGGTCAGAGCACTGCCGAATAGCAAAAGCCAGTGAAATAGCTCGGAGGCCAAAGGAGAGATGAACGTTTAGCTCCCAACAATGCCGGCAGCGGTGTTCTACTGGATGCTAGAGAGATCGCATTGCTTACACTTTACAATTCATCCGAAGTTCTGTGACACACCACTTTTTTGGTAGTCAAAGGATGTTCTATGAGATCATTGGTCATCACCAAAATGTCAGTGCGTTATATTAAGTTTCACGTTTCTAAATGAGCCACGATTTAATATAGGCACGTCTTCAACATTTTGAACTACTTTAAATCTGGGGTAGCAGGGAATTCCGTATAACCCTGTGAAATCTCGGCAAATGTGTTCTCTATTTCCTGAAGAATTTCGAGGACAATCCCGTCAAAGGAATTTTTAGAAACATTTACTCGTAAGTATGGTCCAGAAGTACATAACTTGATGGATACCACCAAGGGTGAGTAATAATGTCCAAGAAAAATCCAATTCCGATCGACGAAGCAATCCCCGCATACGATATAGAAGCAGACAGCGCAGCTATAAATATTTTGGTAAGGAGCGATGAAGACATGCCCTACATCTAGAATATCAGGCCCGTTAGAGACATATCTTGACTAAAAATTGTCTATAAAACCTTGTACAGCATATTGTGGAATATCTAAAGCGCTTTTGGGCTGAGCAAATCGGCCAATATTAATATGTGCTTCGGTGCAGCAAGTCAACAACAAATCTTCACACTGCGCTAAATCTCGATATCGATGCCCTCATATCTGCATCTTTAAAGGTGCATATGACAGGATCAACGGCAGCGAGCTACGTAAACGGTGACCAGATCGAAATGATAGTTTTTCCAATTATTATGTTTCAGAAGCCGTCAAAGTTACCAATACATCCAGCTCTCAAAATGTTCACTAAGTTTCGCCACTTCATCATGCATCGTTCTACGCTTAGCAAAAGTGCGAAAATTATTAAAAAAAATATTTCCGGACTTTGGCCAAAAAAAATATCTTCTCGGACGAGGCCCATTTTTGGCTCAGCGGTTACGTCAACAAGCAAAATTGGTATTGGAGCGAACCCAATTTACAAGTGTTCGGCCAGTCATCAACGCATCCACAAAGATTAACTATTTGGTGAGATTTATGGCATGGCGGCATTACCGGACCTTATTTCTTTCGAAATAAGAAAGGAGACACAGTTACCGTCAACGGCCTCAGCTATTGAGCGATGTTAACCGACTTTCAGTACTCAGAGCTCGACAGAGCTGAGAGCTGTGGTTCCAACAAGACGGCGCTACATGCCATACAAGCTACGCAGCGCTCGAAGTTGTGAAGGAGAAATTTGTAGACTGGGTCATCTCATCGCGAGCGTTCATCAATTGGCCTCCGCGATCATGCGATTTGACATCGCCCCAGAGGTTACGTCAAGTTTTTAGTCTACGAGTACACCAACAAGCCAACTCAACTGGACAGCAATTCGACTTTTTACGAATTCGATGTGCTGTCTAACTCCATACAAAGAACTGTATCCTCCATTACAACGCTCATTTACAATGACATTCCAGCTGTCAGCTCTTTGGACAAGGCCAATCTGCATGCTGCCTTCCAGATTGTGTTTTGTCCTCGCCTACGCTTGAGTGCGTCGAATCTTCAATGGGACGAATCCACTTTCGCACTCGTGTAATAGCAAGAGTTTCTAAAGATCTTAACATTCACAAATCCGCTGGTCCTGATGGTATTTTTCCCCTTCTTCTGAAGAAGTGTTCTTCCTCGCTGGTAAAACTACTGCGTAAGTCTTTTCATCAATCCTACTCTTTAGGACCCTTTCCAAGGTCATGGAAACGTTGCTAAACCGTCAGCTCATGAAATATCTCGAAACACGGAAGTTCTTAATGACTGGCTGTACGGTTTTCGTAGCAACAGGTCCACTGGTGATCTGATGGCATGTCTCGCCAGAAAGTGGGACCAAAGCGTACATCATTCTGGCGAAAGCAAGATAGTTGCACTTGATATTTCTAAGGCGCTTGACAGAGTTTGGCATCAGGCTTTTTTGCCGAAAATGCGTGCTTTTGGGATCGGTGACTCTCTTCTTCAATGGATTAGAAATAACCTTTCGGAACGTTCAATTCAAGTTGCCTTGGATGGTTTCAAGTCTGACATTCACAAAATAAATGCTGGTGTGCCCCAGGGCTCCGTTCTGTCTCCTTCTAATCCAATATATTCCTTTGCTGATGGCAGTAATCTCTGCTTTTCATATTCGTTCCCGGACTTACGCCCCTGCTCTTCGGTCGTTGAACGGGAACGGCAACGTATGGTATGTTGAGCTCATTAAAATCCGATATTAACAGCATAACCAATTCGGGAACTGTCAACAGAGTGTAATTTAATTCTTTCATAAATCAATGCTGTGTGCTATCATTAAAGCGAAATGTAAACACCCAGCCGTTAGCCATGAATGGCACTTGCATCGTCGAAAACGATAAACTTTCCATGCTCGGTTTGTGTGTCAATGACAACTTACGTTGAAATGACCACATATTCTGTATCGTCAAAAATGCTGCGAAATGTCTAGGTTTCCTCAAGCGATGTAGGAAATACTCCACCCCCTCTGAGAAGGCCACAATATGTAACGCATTTATCCGTCCGAAATAGGAGTACAATGACCACATTTTGTCGGGTGCGCCCAAAACACCTCTACCCCTACTAGAAAGGATTCAAAACCGTGCGATAAAACTCATAGATGATACTAGTATCACTCAAACAATGGACACCCTAGAACACCGACTTTATGTCTCGTATCTCACTCTGTTCTATCGCTATTTTCACCATCAGTGCTCCAAAGAAATCACCAGTAGCATTCCGCCTCTTCAAACTTTTAACTTAAATTTATGAATTCCCTCAAGCCCACTTTCGTACGTACTCTAAAATATCGTGATTCGTTTCTAAGCCGTACAACTCGCTTATGGAATGCCCTGCCTAGCTCTTTATTTCCTAGTCTTTACAACCTTCAAACATTTAAAACCAACGTACAACGGTACCTGTCTTTCTATCCTCCCTGATTTTCCTTAGCCCGCGCTGTGTGCAAGCACTTTAATGGTACTTAAATCTCTTGAGCGCGCGCAAATTATAAAAAAAAAAAACACTTTGGACGAGCTCGAGGCCAACACTCGACACGCTATTGTCGGAATAACCCCACACATATTGGGCCGACTCTTCAAAAAGTGGACCGAATGCTTGAAGCACTGCCAGCTTATCTGGTCACCCTTTTAAACAATGGAAAGGCATCAATGGAGAATCTGTCTAGCTCATGGGATACACAGACAGGCTTGTTTCAAGGTACCGATTGAGATACACGTCGGGAGGATTGGCCAAAAATGCATCCGTCACAAACTGTCTTGGATATCAAAGATTTTGGGGATAGTCAAAAATTCTACAAACGGAACCCTGAGGAAGATACGACGGTAAATATCCGTTCTTAGTCTGTGAAAATACCTATGTCGGTCATGTGGCTCTCTCGGCCGTTGAAGTGCATTCCAGGGCCTTAATTTCGGATCAATCTTTCGAGAATTTCGAGTGTTATGTCTACTAAAAACTTTACAAATATCCTGAAGAAGTAAAAGGCTGGCCTCAAATTACGCGATCTGGATGGCCAATCCACTGGTCCATGTTGTCATTAAATTGAGTTTCCAGCAAGTATCACCAAACTCGGTCCTAGGGTAGATAGGTAAAGTGCTTGTCCGATAAGATTCTACCAGAAACACAAGCAGCGCGGATATGCCCTTTTGATACGACAACTCACGTGACCTGATTGCTAACAGCGTAGTTTCCAGATCCATCCCCGTTCTACTGTTGCACCAAAATTTACTTCGAGTATTTTTAGTCCCAGCATTTAACAGATTAAGGCTTTATTTGTTGATCTCCCAGACCGAAGGTAGCCTCTCTAGTTTGACTAGTTATTTAACCTGATCTCGGCGTTAAAGTTTAGCGACTTCTTTTTGCTGAAACAGAAAAATTTAGCAGAAGTGTCTACGACGACTGCGGCCTGCACAATTAATGCTAGCTTTCACCTTCCACTTTTGCCGATGCGGCTGCGAAGCAAATAGGGCCTTGAAAGTTATAAGAGGCGAGGCAGCTTCTCTCCTGCTGTAGTTGCGGAGGTATTTCACGTTCTAGAGTTCTATTGTTGTTCCTAATTTTTCCTATAGAATAGTGATCTTTGACTGTAGTGGCCCTTCTAAATGTTGTCTCCATAGAGCCTTAATTGTCCATAATCGGTCTATCACAATGGTCAATGATGATCGATTTGGTATAGTGGTTGACTCCAAGACATATCCGGCACTTTAAATTAAAAAAAAACCGCGACTCCTTCAGCAGGCAGAGGCAAACCTTCGACATCTACAATTCATCCCTTTGAATAATGTTCTAAGTGCCGGTTTTCGTAGTCGACAAAAGACCTATATAACTGTTTATTACAATAGGACACTGTCAAGTTCCAAATACATTTTATCTTCAACCCTGAACAATCAGTGTACCACCAGATCATAGGCCAAAGCAATATTTCATTCTTCTGCAACACACATTCATTTTAAAGTCACCTATATCACTATTTGTCTCCTGTGGAAAAAAAATAAATAAGAAACAGGATTACAGAACAATCCAATTGATGTCTTGATTTTTAGATAAATCCAAAAGAACAGTCATCTACCCAAGCATATGTCTCCCATCCACCCACTCTCGAGAAATCCACATGCACCAACTCTCCAACTACAACTCAAGAGATTCATCTAAGATACAAAGTCGAGTCCGCACAGATCCACATGTTCTAAATGTCCCTCAATACCAGAAACGAATTTGCAATCGCAATCGCAGCCAGTACAGCTTCTGTTAAAGAAGCCCCACAAGAGCAAATACAGATACCCCCTGCTGTGGCATAAGACTCAAACCAAGGCAAATCCATTGCAGCTCAGATCTACATCTTCATCTTGGACTCGGAGCCTGAGTCTCGGTTAAGCTCGGCTACAGATGCAATACAATTGAGAAACGAACAATGAAAGTTGGATTGCGCCACTCTGAGAGGAGCAAAATCACAGATTCAGGAGAAAATTGAAAAAAAAAAAAAAAACGATTCTTTCACCAAAAATGTTCGCGTGGACATTTTCACCTGACCTTCTTCTCGCAGCTCTTTGAAGAGATACAGAGATGGCATAGTGGTGGTGATGGTGGTGGTGGTGATCGTGGTGTTGGTGTTGGTGTTGGACACCGTATTGATGCAATGGTCCATCCAAAGTACCAGTATCCAAACGATGAATCTCTGCCGCCAGGCAATTGTATACAGCGCCATCATCCATTATAACTGCGCATAAAAATGGAAAACGACCGAACGACGATTTATCCATCCGTTAAGCAATTTTTGTACCGTTGTACAGATCGCTTCACCTTGTCTTCTCTCCCCAAAGTTTCAGCTGCAAGTATCCTCCTTCTTCTACTCCTTCGCATCGATATTGCGTATAAAATTGTTTTCATCTCGTGGATGCCACGTTCATTGATGATGGCTAGCTGGGATCGTTGTAGACTAACCAACCAACTAACCAACCAACCAAGCAAACTGGCTAGCTGGACCCCTTGGCCAATAACCAATTTCACAATGAGACGAGGAGTTTGGAAAAAGAAGAAGAAGAAGAAGAAGAAGAAGAAGAAGATATAGAAGAGGAAGCATTACCCAATGCATGCGATTGAGATTATGGTGATGAGGATGCGGCGGCGGTGGTGCATAGGATGCAGGTGTGTCTCAGATAGTTTGCTTTTATTGAATCTATGTAGGAAGTCCTCTCATCTCACACTAGCTCTCTAACAAGCCTGGCCTTCTATATATGAACGACAAGATGACGGTTAGTTCTTCATCTTCATGGCCTTCTTGCCTCTTTGTTTGCAGCTTTTTTTTTTATCATTCATTATGCATACTGTCTAGCATAAGAGTATGAATCCGAGTACTTGCAAGGGGAACAGGATATTATAAATTAAAATGTTGCTGGTCTCACTCGCTCATGAGATGAGAAATCACCTTGGCAGCTCTGGTCAGCTTCAGCGTCAGATTCAGATTCAGCTTCGGTTACAGCTACTGCCAAGATGCAACAAGCTGCCAAAGGGGAAAAAGCCCCAAAATGAATGCTACCTAGTGAATGGCTGGTTGGGATGCATGGCCTAGTGCATATTATGTACCTCACCGTCTGATTTATCTTTCAAGCTGCATCCACGGAACTCATGTGAAGAGGAGAATCCAATTCCAATTTGCCGCCTTCGTAGGCTTGTTGGTGGCATCACATGCACCAGAATATCAGCCTCAATAACAGAAGCAACAGCAGCACCAGCAGCAGCACCAACAGCAGCAGCACCAACAGCAGCACGGATGAGGTGTTTACTAATGAGCGTTGTTAGGTAATTTTTGTGGTGTGCTCTCGTTCCGCATACCTTGCGAGTTTTCTCCATACGCCCTGAGGGAACATTCATCTTATGGACCATGGTGGGTCTCTTTTTGCCTGCTTGCATGGAACTCTCCTGCTCCGTTGCTCTGGTTTCAACGATCCCGTGGCAGATTAGGAAACCAAACATTCCACACAGCACACTGATCGCTGTAAAGATCATCACTCGGAAAGAATTTGAATTTTTCTTTCGGTGACCACAACTATTATAGGCATACTCGTACAATTCGAATTCGGCATCGAATTCCATGGCGATTAGGGATTAAGTGATATCCGTGCTCCATCGTTACGGGCATTCTTAAACGAACGCCCAGGAACAGAGACACGAATCTTGATGAAGATTGCAGAATGTTAGCGGCGGATTCGCAAGACAAATGTCTTGCCCGCCTATCTGGTGAGCTGGTGTTGTCTCGGTGTCGGTTTGGATAGTTGCTGGTTACTATGGTATAGTGCAGTGGACGCACAAAAATGTTTTCCAATTATTTTGCAACATCGTCTCATTAATCATGCGAATGATAAATCTGTGCGCGATGTCGCAATTTCAATATTTTCCATCTCCGCACACCACTGCTGGCATCTAGTAGTCCGGTAAACATCTGCAGACATCTTGGGGTAGGCTTTGGTAATTTGTATATAATCCGCCCGAATAGTTGCGATTGATGGAGTAAGAGAGCGGGATAAGGAGACGGGGGTAAGTAGGCTTATTGATTTCAGTTTGAAGATTGGTTACATGCGTCAACAAGTGCATTTGGCAGGTAAGACGCAGGTGCAGATACGAATAGTGCTGGACATACATCATTTGGGATCAACACTAAGTGCGTTGAGCGCGACATGACTTTGTGATTAAAATACTCAACTTGCTGTTGCTGCTGACAATGTTGCAGAAACACTAGGCCAGTGGAGGGAGAACAAACATGTTCCAGAGTTTACCAGAGATGGATATGATGTCTTTGTTTTTCATGGAGGTGTTGAGTGCAAGAATGGTCATCAGGTAGACCTTGAAATGTTGACATTATCTGAACAACAGTGGCGAATTCTGTGAAGTGCTTATGTCCAAGCCTGGGTTTAGTGCATTCGGTAAAGTGAATCCCATGGCTGCTCTGCGAAAATGGTTGAAAGACTTGCTCAGAAACGGGTTGGCCTGTTACCTTGAATTTTATCGTATAAGAGTTGTAGCTTTAATATTTTGCCTAGGTTTGATGGGTTTATCAGATTGCACTTGGCGAAAGATCAGAATAGAAGCGCCGGGGATAGGCCTAGGCCATTTGTTTTGTGGCCCTTTGATTAAATCACTCGGGCCTCTGGGGAACTACGAGAGGATGACTTGTTACGATGTTAACTTCATTTCCACTGGAGAAAGCACTTCATTTCATGGTGGCGATACAGTGTCCTCGCATAGCATAACATAATTTCTTATGTCATAGCCTACCTAATCCATGTAGCAACACATTGGCAGTTATACAATTTGGGACTACTAACAGAGACTAGATAAAATTACATCAGTAGAGAAAGTGAGTCTCGCAATACTGATCTCCTTTCTCCAGATGATTTTCAGGAGCTGTTTGAAACTCGGACACACTCTTGCTACCAGGAAAAGTGTACAGATGATTTGAAGATGCGGGAAGACCTCGCACGACAATTTAGTATGTCTTCCTTTTAAAGACTTTGCAAACACTAATGGTCAACATTATTCGTTATAATTTAAATGTTAGCTCCTTGTTCAGCTCCTAGAGCTTGTATCGTAAGGATTTCTAGGTGAAATATGCTACTCAATTTCATTGAGAGACTGCTAGCAAATGTAGTCAATGGTATCGTTTCGAAACAACGAAGGAGCGTTTAACAAAGTCAAAACGGAAGCTTTCTGTAGTAGATCCTCGAAACACAAAGCTCCCAACTGCCCATGCGTATGGGTAGACAAATTAGCTTAGAAGTAGGCATATTGTAGCTGAGCTGGGTAGTTATTCAATGGCAGTTTACAAGAGAAGAGATCTCATCACTGCGTTGCATCTTAGCAGTGAATAAAGTACTCAACATTCTGGGTAACAAAGTGTGCAAATTTATAGCTTCGTTACGAGTATGTGGATTTGATCTAATGAAACATGATTCAAACAGGCTAACCAAGTGGACGTATAAGGTTGATATAAGTATCAACCCCTGCGGGATAGTTACATGTTTCTACTCTTGTCATCATCAAAAGATTAGCTGCTTTAAGTGCTTTTAGAACTGGGGAATCTTAAAAATGGGCCAAACTCTAATATGGCTACATAAATTACAAACTCCAAATCTCAAATCGATTGGAATGCGGCATGATGCAACTACTAAGGACTCTGCAACTAAAGGATATACAGATGTATCTTAAGGTCAAGAATTTTCTCTTTCTTACTTGTTTCAAACGACGGATTTCGTGTCCTGAATCACAGCAGCAGTTTTCGAGTACAATGATAGAGGCGATTCCAGATGTGCCTTGTACTAGATCTATGGATCGCTGCTTCAGAGTTTTGGATATACCAACACCTAGATCGGGTAAAACTATACCGCGAGTGTCTTTATGACATCGCTAAACTGTTTGTCCATTACCCTGTGTTGGGTTTCAGGTCACAGAAATATTCCGGGCACCAATAACCTCAATGCATTCGCCAACTGATATTAGTGAGGAACCGTCCGCTCCAATTCAATCAATATAATTTCCCCTTCTCACCTTGGATACAAAAGCCGCCAATTACAGGTGGAACAGGCATTATTACCAGCATAACATCCAGACAAACCGCCTGAAACTTGTTTTCTAAAGAAAGATTACACTTCTTTCCAGGTATCGCATCTGATAGAAAGGCATACCCGCAGAATTGGAACTTCTACAATGATTTCAGCTTGTTCATTTCTTCCTCAATAATAAGTCGATAGAATCAGCCACACGCCTGGTCACCAAATAAGGGCAGTGCTTAGGTTAGGTTAGGTTAAACAGGGGTACGATGGATATGCCATCACACAGACAAAAGGCACCAAAACGGGCCCATTGCGATCACTAGTTGAATTTGTCTTCAAATGGCAAAAACCTAAACAATCGCCCTGGTGAAACATCCAATTTCTTTGCAAGGCCAAGAAGGCGTTTGAAGTTCGTGACATCTATTTTCTCTAGTATTTCCCTAAAAATTTTCTTCGACTGTCCGATATTACCTCGCACTCACACAGCACGTATGTTATGTCCTCAACAGCTTGCAGATAACCGCAGAATCTGTAGATGACAATTTGAGTCTCTTTGCGCGTTTTCGCAGGAGACAGTGTCCTGTCAGGATTTCTATTACTGTCCTAAGCTTATCCCTGTTAGATTCCTAGATCTTTTGCAGTCAAAATGTGGCCAGAAAGCCTTGGATCCCCTGTGTCCTTCAAGACTTGACCATCTTGCAGTCTTTGTGATTTTTTCCTCGATAGTGCCCTTTACTATGCAAAGGGGTGGTTTGATGTTGGCATCCTCACTATTGTCGAGAAGGCCTCCTTTCTTGCAATCTTATCCGCTTATTCATTTCAATCTATACCGCAGTGTCCTGGCACCCAGTACAGTCTCACCCGGCTCTGACTGCTTAGTGCCTCGAGCACTCTGCGACAGCCCCTTATTGTATCAGAATTAATATTAGTCGATTCCATTGCCTTGAGTGCGGACTGGCTATCGATGTAGATAGCGATATCTCTTTCGGATACCGATCTCAACTGCATTAGCTCAGCCGCCCTGAGGACAGCCAAACCTCTGATTGGAAGACACTGCTTGTGTCTGGTAGTCTTATAGACACTCTAAGCTCTGAGTTTTCTGAGAAGAACCTGTTCCGTCTGTGAAAACTGCAATTTCATTTGAGGCCTGATTATTGCACTTTTTTGCTAGTCCTACCTCTCCTAGGAAGGAATTTTATCCGTTAGAATCGGATTACCTGGCAGTAGCCACGCTAGGACTAGGATAGGAGTCGTATCTCGCTGTTACCAGCAAGTGTTTTGATTTGTAAATCAAGAGATGTTAGATGCAGAATGCCGTAGGGGTGGTACAGAGCGCACCTGTAATGGCTATGAAAGCCGGTCCTTAAACCGCCGCTAATCTTCCATAAACCGTTTTCTTGTTTGTTGCTTTCCACCATACTAGTGCGCCGTATGTAAGTATGGGCCTTGCCACCATCGTGTACAGCCAGTACACATAGCAGGTTTCAAGCCCCAAATTTTTCCTACCGTTCTTTAACAGATAAAAAGAGTGTTATTTGTCTTGTTGATTCTTTCCGCTACGTTAAGATTCCAATTCAGTTTTTTGTCCAGGAATACTCCCAGATATTTCGCGCTGTCTGAGAGGGACAATTCCACTCCGCTGAGTTTTGAAAGTTTGAATTGAGGTATCTTGTACTTTTTGGTAAACAGAAATAGTTCCGTTTTGGAAGGGTTGGCATTGAGATCACAGCTTTTTGCTGTACTGATTGTCTTCAGGGCAACTTCCATAACCTCGCTTAAAATATTTAAGAATTTCCCTGCTCTATTACGAGTACGACCACGCCATCTGCGTATGCCGAGGCACTTATACCCATTGTACTAAGCATTTTAAGGATGTCACAGGAGTGGCGATATGACTCCCACTTGAGGAGTACGCCTGTGGCAGGTGGCAGGCGTTCTAACCGAGTTTTGCCCAATGGTACAATTTGTAATGGCCTGTTCAATGTTAGCGTCTACTAGAGCGCTTTTAATGTCAGTACACTCCACGTTATTGAGGGCTCCTTCAATATCGAGGAAGGCCGCCATCGCAAATTCACCGAAATATAGACTCTTCTCTCTATTTTCCCCACCATCTCGTACAGGGCGGTTTCCACATACTCTCCTTTCATATATGCATGCTGTGATCAGTCAAAACGCCATTACTGCATCTATTCCCAATGTGAATCTCCATCAGTCGCTGTAGGGTTTCAGGTATAAATGATGACAGACTTATTGGTCTGAAATCTTTTGCTGTTTTATGCAACTGTTTGACAGCTTTCGGTATAAAGACCAACTTAACTTTGCTCCAAGCTATTGGTATGTACCCTACTTTTAGACTGTATCTGAGAATTTCCATAATTTTCAGGATTATTAGCTCCGTGGTATAATACCATCCGGACCTGGCGATTTGTACGGGTTAAAGGACTGAATTGCCAACCGTAATTTTTTCCTATTAATAAGAATACCTATTCCCTCTTCGGAGAGATAGAGAGATCAATGTTCTCGGTGTGCTGTAGCATGCCAAAGTCATCTGATACTGTGGATCTCTGGAAAGTGGGTTTCCACCAGTGTTGCCAGAATCTCTTGGCTACTTTCAGCCCAGGTTCCGCATTTTTTCCTGAGGTAGCTACGTACGCTCGCTTCCTTTGAAAGCATTTTTCGTAACCGACAAGGCGTTTGTTACAGCGATAGATTCGCAGAACTTCTGCCATGAAGCCCTGTTTGACTTTCTAACTAAGTACGTGAGACTCATTCCATGTACTGTCTCGTCTGAAAGGCTTCGCCCTATTATAGAGTTTCCTAACCTCTTTCCTTTTAAAACGTATCTCCCTCTTCCACCAGTATGGTTGAGCGTTTTTAGGTGCTCTGTTAGCCGGGCAGGTGATTGATCGGATATCCAGTGTATATTTACCAATCAGTCCTCCAGGCACGGGCATGGCCTACTTACTTCTAAATTACAATGAATATCTGACTTTAGGACACTAACTTATAGATCCGGTTTAGACTTAAAGCCGTATCTCCATCACCATGATGGACCTCCAAATTAGTCGAAGTATGTCTTGATCTTCCGAAGGCAGACACTTTACCTAACCAAGGACTGTTACAATTTATTTTTATCCCAAATCCTGTCTCTTCTTAACTGGAATGAATGAATAGCTATCACACGAGCACTATAGTACTTTGTTTTGAAATCAAAGTTGGGCGTATAGTTCCTGAGATCGATTTATGAATGGTGTCAGGCTTAAGCTATTTGACATGATGCACTTTTATGAACAATTTAAAACAAGGGATTGTGCTCTAGAGATTGATATATCAGCAGATGGCCAGACGGGTAAAATTGTATTCACAGTTGAACACTATATCCTCATTGAACAAGAAGACCTCTTAACCGAGAGAACATAGGAAGTACAAGTGCAGGCTGGAACAGCAAATGTGAGCGGTCTAGAGATCCTGGTCTATGTGACGTTGAAAATTCATTGGTCGTATAGACGTTTATTAATTTAATGATGAACCATTTTGACTTTTGCACGCAGTTGAAAATTTGTTTTCTTGGAACTCTAACCCAAAGTACGAGTACGCCTCTAATGGCAAGGATTGTGACAATTGCAGATATCGGTTAGTGTTTCTTGGAAATAATTTACTGATGCATCCGATAGAAGGCCTACTAACTTTAGATGAACCTGAAAATCGCTAACTACATAATGTCATTGGAAACGTCACTACCTTGCGAGCCAATGTCTGGATTTATATTCTTTTTTTTCGATATGTGATTGTAAAAGTAACGTAGTCATCCTTAAATAAACATCCAGCTGTCAAAATATGCAGTAAGGTTTGCCATTCCATCATGCATTGTTTCACGTTTGTCGAACGTGCGGAAATTATTAAAAAATATTTTCGAAATTCCGGCGCAGTTGTAAATACGCAAAGCGAATTTCGTCGTGAGGTCGGTCGCAATCACGACTTCAGTGTGCAGGCAATTCGTTGCACCGTGGAAAAATTTGAGCCACCAACCAGACAGAGATTAGTGCGAAGTGAAGGAAACATACCCGCCGTAGCGGCCAGTATCGAAGAAGACCTAGAAATGTCGATTCGGCGATGATCAGCTGAATTGGGCATCACCGGGAGTCAACCTGGCTTATTTTGCGGTTGGATTGTATAAGATTGTGCTAACGCCAGAATTGAAGCCGGACAACTACAGACAACGCCGTGAGTTCGGTAATATGGCGTTGGAAATGTCGGTCGGAAATCAGGATTTTGGCCAAAAAATTATCTTCTCGGACGAGGCCCATTTTTGGCTCAGCGGCTATGTCAACAAGCAAAATTGCCGTTATTGGAGCGAACACAACCCACAAGTGTTCGGCCAAGCATCAATGCATCCACAAAGATTGACTGTTTGGTGCGGGTTATGGCATGGCGGCATCATTGGACCTTATTTCTTTCGAAATGAGGAAGAATACACCATTACCGTCAATGGTCTCAGGTATATGTAGAGCGATGTTAGCCGACTTTATGTGGTCAGAGCTCGACATCATTGATATATCACAGCTATGGTTCCAGTAAGACGTCGCTACATGCCATACAAGCGACGCAAGGCTCGAAGATGTGAAGGATAAATTTGGCGACTTGGTTATATCACGGCGAGCGTTCATCAGTTGGCCGCCGCGATCATGCGATTTGACACCACTCGATTATTTTCTCTAGGGCTACGTCAAGTCCTTAATTTAAGCTAACAAGCCAACTACTTTGGATGAGCTCGAGGCCAGTATTCGACACAATGTTGCCGGAATAACGCCGCACATATTGGGCCGAGTCTTCAAAAATTAAACCGACCGATTGAAACAATGCCAGCGAGGTCGAGGCAGCAATTTGAATGATGTGCTATTCCACACATACGAGTAATAGTATGAACATGGCTTCAGAATAAAGCTAGAATTAATTTCCTATCTCGCACCATTTTTGATTTAAATTTGTTTTCCTATCGTTCTTATCTGGTCACCGTTTATACTTCAGAAAGATTGGAGCGTGCACCAAGCTGCAAATCCACAGATTCCCCAACGATCTCTAAATTTGGACCATTCGACGTCGAGAAGGAGTCATGAGGTGCTTACCTTTTCAAATTGTAGCAGCAGTTTTCCGCCAATGCATTGGAGGACGACAAAATGAAGCTAAAGACGGAAGTAGCCACAGTTTTAGAAAACTTTCTGTGGAATAGACAAAATATTTTCATTCTGAGCTCCTCTCCGAAGCACATGTTCTCTAGTGTCAATTCATCCAATTGAGGAACGAGAAAGTCGCTGAGCATGGCTCTGTAGCGCCCGCCGTCCACTGTAGTGGTTTGACCCGCAGCGTTTTCGAAAAAAAAGGCCAAATGATGTCTCCAGCATAAATAGCACACCATGCAGTAATTTTGGGTCTGTATAATGGCTCTTCGTGGGTTATACGCGGATTTGCAGTGCCCCAGAAGCGATAATTTTTCGTATGCACATATCCACAGAGTTGGAAATAGGCCGTGGTGTTCATGATGAATTTCGATGAAAAGTTGTCTCCCGCGTGGTCGAGATTCAGGATGGCTTGAGCGTAGGTTACATGCACTTGGCGGTAAACGACTAATAACTGATACACTGTCCGCACTTTGTAAAGGAATATCTTACAGTCTTTCACCAAAATTATCTGTAAAGATCGCCGACTGATACCCAATTGCGTGGCACGTCGTCTGGTCGATGCTACGGGGTCCTCTGCAACATCTTCAACCGCAGCTGCGATATTCTCAGCAGAACGGCTGCTCCGGGGCCGCCCAGACCTGGCAGCATCTCGTTTTGTTCCATACCCTTCCAGGCGAGCGGCTAAACGTCGATGACAAACTATTCCGCAAAAAAAATCGTAAGAATTATTCCGCTTCCTTTAGGAGTATTGCGATTCATGTTTTGAAGCTTATTTTGTATCTGGTTACTACACAAATGTCAAAGTAGAATTGACATTTGGCGCCAATTGCAAAAATTATAGCATCTTCCGATGGGGTGATGACTTTTACGCCATCTAGTGCATGCCTACAAGCTGAAAAGAAGAGAAGAGCACAGGTTTCTCGGAAAGAAAAAGAAAGTGCACGAGAAGACCGCGATTTATGGAATGGAGTGGTGTTACTTTATAAATGGATGGGCAACGGAATCAGAATGAACCCTGCAAAGATGAAGATGGAAAACAAATAGTAGAGTCGTGGTCGGTGCTGAAAATATGGATGGACTACATCTGCAGACAATGAAGGTCAAAATACCGCTGTCTTGGACTACCTGGACTAGACGAATCAAAGCAAATGCCTAGTAAACCTGCTGAGTCAGAGGAACTACTTGCTGAGCTACTTAGAGCTGTAAAGCATGGTCAGAGGAAAGGAGACGCTTTTGATTGATCCAACACAAGAGGAATAAATCTCCTAAACATCGGCTTTAAGATCTCTTCTGCCGATGAAAACACCACCGTGAACACCTCTCCAAATTATAAATTTGGTTTTTGGTGTAATAGAGTTTCAAGGACCCCTTCAAAATTCTGATTACTTCAAATACTCGAATTTTATTTAAGAAAAAAAAGGAATCGGTTTCTTCCAGAGCCCAATCTACTAGCCACCGCTCTTGTAGCTTCAATGCTTGCATTAAGTGGAACTTGTACACGTTTAACTTGAGATCTACTCGTATCTACAAATTGGTCAACATGGTCAACGGGTAGAAGAAAAACTATTTCCTTTCGGGTCCTAGGTAATACTATCGTTTGTCACAGTACGTGATCGTACTTAATATAAGAGAAGGGCCCAAAACGAGCTTAATTTCTGTAGTAAACCAAATATTATTGACTTATTGGGTCAGTCTCCAGCAACGATGCCAAGGACGGTCACTTTTGCATGTTTCGATTGTGCGACCCTCCTTTGCTAAGGAACAATTTCTTTTCAGGAGTTTCTTCTTCAAGCAACTTAAAGTTCCAATCGATTCCAGTATGACCCTTCTGAAGTATGTCCTTTCGTGACTTCGAGTTGAAAAGTTCTTATGTCGGTAGAAACATATCCTTGTCAGAAAAGACGCAATCTGGAGTCCTATGAATCAGTATGAAGACCACTTTGAGACAACAATGTTGAATAAATGATGATCACATTTGGGATAATAACATCTCACAACCATGATCTCAACTAGTAAACCCCTTCCTCCATTCAAACTCTGAGTCATTCACTTTCAACATGGTCCATCTGCACCTATCAAATTAACTCCAGCGAATGAGAAAATCCAAGAAAATCCAACAAAATCTAAGAAAATCCTCCAATTTCCGTAGACTGTCTCTCAAGCCTATGCACTTTCGCTAAAACTCCATAGCAACCACCCCCTTGCATCAGCTGCCACCCGCTGTCAGAAAGTTTTGACATTTAAATTTCTACTCTTCTCACCGACTCGAGTCAGAGAAGGCTCTGCAGAAAAAAACCTGGACAACTTTGTGCCAGTCATCATCACGATGTGTGCGGTCCAAAGTTAGACACTATCTACACTCGTGTGTCAGTGGGTGTTTCAATGACCGTTCCACCTCACCAGTGTAATCGATGCTGCTGCATTTATACTGTCAGTGGCAGAGTTAGCAGCGGCGACAGACAGACGAAGGTATCTACTCGTGCAACCGACTGAAATGTGCACTATCGGTATCCGTGGGAACTTTGAAACGCGCGCGATATGTTGTAGACTATCAGATACGCAAATTGTTGCACGCCATCAACATCAAGAGTGAGACTGTAGCTCACAAGCATCAAAACGTCAGCGTCATTGTCATAACGTTTTTCCAATAAACATTCCATGTACGAGTACGTATATACTATCTGAGCGATTGTGCCATTAAAGATACAAATACTCGTACTCGTGGTCTTGTACTCGTGGGTGAAACATTCGCACGTTTATCCGATCGAAGTCGTACATAGTCGTCGTCGCTGCAGCCAAAGTTGTACCCGTCGATTGCGATTATCAACGACTCAAAGTGTCAGATGGCGGCAGCGATGATGATGGTAATAACGATGATGATGATGATGACGACGTCGACTGCTACTCGAACACCGATGACCCTGATTTGAGTGGCCAAGCCATTTACGAGTATGTCTCTCGGCGAGCTCTCAAAAAATTCATTGTTCTATGATTAATTAGGCTCCAACATGGTACGAGTACGAGTATCGTGCAGAGCCTGAGTTCTCCAGATATACCCCCAACAGTTGATAGCTGCTGTATCCAGTTGAGTACCCGTACAGTACAGAGCTTGCTGAGTGTTATTCTATTCAGTGCGCCCGCCAATGGGACTTATAGACTTGATGGAGTTATTATTAATAGCGCTCGCGTGATTACTGATTCTGAATCTGTATCTGATTTTGATTGTGAGTGAATTTTATGGTATCCCAGGGGTCAAATGGCTGTTAACCAATTTAATTGGCATTTGTAGTTCGTTACAACGAGGTGAGGCATTTCAAGGACGTCATTCCAACGTGAACAACCCTCTCCCAGTCACCAAAGTGGTCAGCATCTATTCGATTCGATTTGATTCGATTCGATTCCACTAAACTGAGTCAGAGTTTATGAGCAAATGATTATGGGTAGAGTGGATCCCGGAAATCGGTTTTTTTTTTCTTCTTTTTTTCTGTTTTAAAAGCCGAGGATTAGGTCCAGCAGCAAATGTATTCTCACATGGAGAGCGTTTATGGTCATCGTCTTGATGGTGAATGGGGGAACATGTTGAAGATTTCACCTCGTAAACTTGTGTCCAATTTGGCTAAAGCCACATGACGATGGCCATGATTGTCTAGATTGCCTGTTGATGATGATGTTAGTTTAAATATATTCCCGCTCTTTTGTATGGCTCGTTCTTCGGTAAGCTGGTCTAATACTCGACAGAGTCATAAAAATCTCTTTGCGGAATAATAAGTTCCTCGTTGTGGAGATTCATGGATCCTTTCCCAATCATAAGACCATCGTCTCGATGTGCAATCACATGTTAATGTTTCCAAAGATACTCAGCGTGTTCCTCCTCTGGCGTCTCATAAGGCGCTTGATGCGCATCATTACATCGCATTTGCGTAGCTATAAAACTTTCTAAAAAAAAAAAAGACGCACACAAAATGGCAATCTAACTAAATAGGCTTTACAATCGCGCGGCAGGGTAGTAATGGTAATCAGGGTTCAAGGCAGTTACCAACGGTGTTAAGGATACAGTCGAGTCGTATGGTTGTCAGTTTACGAGTGGATTACCTTTTTAATTGTTCCGCTTTATGGAGATTTTGTACTTCAAAGATTGAGCTGCTCTAACCACAATCACAACTCTTAACGAATACACACGTCCCCTGGGTGTCAGGGTGTACTCGTACACCAGCAAAGTCTATGCTAATGCTGGTGCTGGTGTGGTGACAAGTGACACCTAACAAGAGTACTTCTTTGGAATTGCAACCACATCGTGATGGATGGTAGGGAGCAGCCACATACTATCGGCTTGTTCTCGGAACTGCGAACGGAACATAAATCTCACAGATACGAATGAAAGATCTATGGTTTTGGGCTTGTACGAGTAGTTGTGTGCAACTTTTTTTTTGGGTGACCCTCCTGCTGAAGATGAGGAGTATTTATGGGCAGATGTAGTCAGGAGCTGATTGTCCATAGATTGCCTGATGACTAAGTGTTTTATGGCTTCGAAGAAATAGTGTGAAATTGATGTATCGCGGGTGGATTGGGAAGACTTAAGGTGAGAAATTTCAAAAAATTTTAGGAAGGCTTTGATGGCACTAAGTGACTCATCTCTTAGTTCACCATTTGTGGAAAACTTTGGGAGTTGTAATGTCGTAATTACAGAAGTTCGTCGATAACTAAGCTAGTTTGTAGGGTAGGTGCAGATAGAAGGAACAGACAGTTGGTGATGAGGCTTGAGGCGCGATTGCCATAGAAGTTAGTTTGGATCGGCAGAACCTTAGGGTGTACCGGCTAGGTTTTAATCTCTATAGGGCGTCATGAACATGGGTTTTTGTTGGGATCAAGCTGTCTTTGAAAATGCAATATCTAATGACACGACTGGGTTATCTTTGATTGAAATGATCCCCTTTGACGTGCACTTAGAGGAGTTGTTGGTTCATTGTAAAGTGGGAAGACAAAACCCCAGCTAATCCTCCAAGCAAAGAGAGTCCAAACGTCTTGGAATCCACCAGATAAGAGTGTCTGCTTCATAGTCGTCTCGATGTGAGATGCGCGGCAGTCTCTAACCACTCTCGTATTTAGGGTTTTTCATACCATGCGTCCCCAATTTGTTTTTTTTTTAACTAAAGGTATCAATGAAATCCATGACTTTTCGCATCATTTCAGCAGTTTTACGTCGAAAGTTCGCCCCCAAATAAGTTAGCTTGTTAGACCATTGCCTAAATCTAGCCTCAAAGAAAAGAGCCTAAGTTTACGAGCGAGGCGGCCAATTAAAAGGGTTATTTCAAGGTAACTAGATGGTCACCGAACTTTGTCGATTGTGCCACACCTTATGTAGCAAGTGGCACATATTCGCCAATTCGAATTTATTTAACATGGAGCGATAGCAATTTCTATTGACTGTAACCGACTAGCCGGCATCATCTCGGAAGAAGTAATGCCCAATGCTCCTGTCGCATAAAAAACTACTTCAAATAGGACCAAACGCGGCAATTTTGCCTCGTCATTGAGGATGAATTTCCTGTGGAAATGCGGATCTTCTTCCATCTTCAATAGAACCCAATCAGCAAAAGCCCGACTGCACAGTGGTCGTTTAGCTTTTGATCTTGAGTCTACTGCTACTACATTCGTATACGGGCGTATGGTATAGCCCAGCACTTAAAAACGGTGCGCCATTCATTGATTGCAGTCGTGACTATCCGACTCGCGTACAACTGCAATAATCTTTTCATTTCTGTCGGAAATATGTTGGAGGAAACAAGTTTTTTCACTAAATGTTCAATTGTTCGATCATCGGGACGATTAAAACGGCCGGCTGTAGGTGTTTAGCCGACATATAAAGATTGACATCGTCGGAGTAGGCTACCACATCACATTCCACGTCCTCTTATTTGATAAAAACCCTCTGGATATTAAGGAATGCCACCATTGTATACTCCTTCAGAGGAAGTATGTCGTATAAGAGAGTACGAAGAGCGACTCAGTAGTGGATTAAGGACGTGATAGCGGATAGAACCTTATTTTCGAATTATGATTTTACCTAATACGCAAAGGCGGTGGCGTCACCGTGATTCGAACATAAATGTACTCGAGCTAACTAAGCATGCAGAGCTAAGTGACTCCTCATATACCAATGGTTTCCAAGGGAAGGCATGAACGATCCTAATAGGAGTGAACTATATACAAAATAATATAAGTGCTCACAGTTAGCCATTCACGGACATTCATCCAGAGCAACCGATTAACATTCCGACGGACTGTGTAGATGATCATATCTACCTAGAAGCCATCACTCCAAAAATGTACCTACTAATCACCTACCAGGAAAAAGGACACGAGGCAACAATCAGTACGACAGTAATAACAACCGGCTACATGGGCATACCCTTTCCGGATGGATCGGAAGGAGAAGGAAAAGGTTGCCGTCTACAACAAGTTTGTGGCTTCCTGCCGCAAGCACCAGCAAGTTTTTGGCGTGAGCTTTGTTGATTTTTTTTGGTGCTTAAATTCACTAAAAACTAAGTGGAATCGACGAAATCTATGAAGGATTACCTGCGGTACACGATCGCCCAGCAGAAGAGGTGGAAAATATGGAAGCAGAGTTAGAAGTTAGAAGAAAATATGAAGCTTATTCTGAAAAAAAGAGAAGGATGGTCTTTCAGAAGACACGTCTTCCTTCGAGGAGAAATTTCCTGAGATTCAGGCGAAGAAGCTCAAGACATCAGCCTCTCCACCACCAACACCAGCCTTATCAACAGTGACTACAAAACCAGCACCACCACTAACATTAGCAGCAGTAATACCTTCAGCAGCAACAACATCAAACACCAACAGCACAACCATCAACATCGAAGGCAACTTTGCTAAAAGTAAATTCTTCGCAGATGACACAGAAACCCAAACGGCGTGACATAATGCCGTTTCCGGCTCAACGTCCCAGACCTTCCACAATATCAGCAGCACCAAATCAATGGTGACGACAGTAACTGAAGACGTCCACAACAAATTCAGGGATTATCAACGCAACAAAAAAAACAGAGTTCAACCCATATACGAGTACCGCAAAGAAGGATACAAAATTGCAGCTGGTCCTGGAGGGCATAGATCCCTCCTTTTAGGATAAAATAAAAGGCGAGCAAATTAAGAAGGGAATCTCCTATAAAACGAGCAAGCCAAACAAAATTTTCAACAACTTCGTAACTGAAATCGTTAAAGCAGTGATCCACATTCCACGAGTACCTGCCATCTACTCCAAAAATCTTTTGCTGAACCAAAGGATATTATGGGGAAAATTCAAGGCCAACAGCGTATTCACAGCATTGTTTGGTCTAAGATGTGAAAGCCTTGTTAGATTCTTTCTAGAAAGGTCAACCAAGTTCTTGCTTCGCTTGTCGGATAATCCTACTTGTCCGCGAGCATATATTAGGCCCTACAATGAAAATCTTCCATGCGTTAGGGTCCCCCTTAATACTGCAGATAGGAGGCTTGCCATCCTAAACGCAGAGATTGCACATGTTTGGCCAGTAACTGCGGCATGCGATACAGATTTGTCAAGGCCCACCTTCCAGGAAACTGTGCAAGGATAGCAGGAAACATCAAGGACGAATTTGTTTACTGAATTCACTGTAATAAGAAGTCGGTCATCCAGCAAATTACAAAGACTATCCGAAATACTGAAAGAAGCTTGCAGAAAAGAATAAAAAAAATGCAGGAAATAAGAAGGATCAACACCAGTTTGCTGTGTCTTCGGCAGCAAGAAAAATATCCGCTGGACTCAGTTTTACCGAAGGAGCCGCTCTAGCTACCGCTACGAAAGAGACCAGCACAAAAGCCATAACAAGCTAAATATGTGCAGCAACCAAAAACAGCAACGGTGAATAATTTTCACGTCTTTGAGGATACTGAGAGGTTATTCTGAATCTTCTTCATATGGCAAAGAAGGTTGTACAATCTAACTCCGGTGCACTTGATGATAAAGAAAAAATAATTATCCTAGCTAAACGTATCTGTGAACTATGTATGGTCACAATAAATAGACTGAGCGTATTCAACTACAACGTAAATTCAATTTCTTCGTGCTCTGTAGCCAGGATAAGCGTGCTAAGTTTGTTTATTGAAAAACATAAACAAGATATGGTATTCTCTTCTTGCAGGAAACCACGTTGAATAAACGTAAACGCTACAAATCAGACGGATATGAGATCTTCCGTGAACCTAAATGCCCAGGAAAAACAGGAACAGGAGTTGCTCTAAGGACTTCCTCCAAGTGTGCCCCCACTAAAAATACCTGGACTTGTGACAATGGAAACCGCAGCCATGGTCTAGTGACAGATATTGAGTCCCTGCTCATGGTATCATTTTATAACCACTCTGCTAGTACAAAGAGGAACATCTACCATGATATGGCAACCAAAAACGATGTACAATATGCATCATTGGTGAAGATTTCAACGCCAAGCACCCGCTTTGGCAGGACGACCCCACAAAATCGGAAGGAGAGTTTATCGACAGCTGGCTAAGCAAAAACAATCATCAACATTCCTAAGTGGTTTTATCACAGTCATGTCATACATTTCCTCGGACGCCATCTACGCTGAATTCCTTCGTGATATCATCGAATCTAATCAATATCTTGCCGGATTTAGAGGTTAGAATTCGATTGAACCAGAGAATTCATATATGCTAAGGACACTCCAAGAGACGCACGTAAACTTTGCTAAGATGGACTGACCTACTCAGAAAGGGAACCTCTCCAATAATGGTGACAGTGGTGTTAAACATTAAACATCTAGAAGCAGTTGTAAACGAAGCCATCGACCGTCAGAAGAAGAAGTCCGCTGCACATCGAAGCCATTTACTCCCATAAAAAGTTGCTACGTAAACGACATCATAAGATCTTCCAATGAAACTTGGAACAGGGCAAGTAATGATAGTACAGGGGTCGAGTGTTCAAATATCATGTTCCAAAGGGCAATAAGGCACCACAGAAATGAGTACTTCAGAAAAAGACTCAATCCGGGACCAGACGCCTTCAAGGAAATTAATCAGATGATTAATTAAACCCCCTTCCAGCAGACCATCAACAAACCACAGAAAAAAGCAGACGCCTTCGCCACCCACTTTGAAGGAAACTTCATGGACTACCCTCCCGAGTACTTGCCAGACTTAATCACTGAAGTCGAAACGCAGGTATTTGAAACAGCCTCGTTGTGTGGCAAGGTTTTGGAAGCACTAATGCTCAAAAATATTAATTTTGTGAGTGAAGGGAGAGAACTTCTGCGGAATAACCAGTATGCTTTCAGGACGAACATTTCAACCATACGCCTTCTGTTGCAGTTCCGTATCGATGTTACTCGAGGTCTCAATAATAAGTTACAGTGGCATGTCTCCTGGATATCGAGAAGCCATTTCTTAAATAGCGGATTCGTTTTGGTTGGGTTTCAAAAGCAAAATGCGTTATCAAGATGATCAATGCTGAAGTACCATCGATCAGCCAAATAATGGGGATGGTTGCTAGACGCTTATATTCGTCATCTCTTATGCGAGCTCTATTTCCCCGAAGATACCAACAAAGAGAGTTGAGAACCACTTTGGGGCTATTACCTAAAGTGGGGCTAAAAACCACAGCAAGTCCTTCATGGAATAGGGCAAGCAACACTTGTAGAGAGATGCAAGACGATCAAGATCTCCCTCTCCGAAGCAAACAACGAAATAGCTAGAAGTAAGCTTCAATGAGAAATTTATTTGCTACTACTATGCCAGGGCCATCCTCAAATGTGCTGCACTTGGCGCATCCACTGCTGAAGATGAGAAGTGGCCTCAAGCTGCTTATCAGGCCCATCATCACATATGACTGTCCCATCTGGAACACCATTTCCCTCACCGTCATGCAAGAGATTGGAGTATTCGATAGGAAGCCCATCAATGCTAAAATATTACAAGACGGAGAAGATTTATTCATGATACAACTATCCCGGAAATTGCTCCGGAATTTCAGCTACCACCATAACCAGGATATATAGGAGCTTTTGCAACAGCCTCTGAAACCTAACCACTGGTACCTCAGTGCGAAAGCAATCAACGCTCCGTAATTTGAACAAGTCATTAACAGTGAAGTCACCCCAGTCTATGGAAACAGCATCAGGGGCCACAACATAGGCTAGCGGTCTGTAAGCCTAGTTGCTATAGGCTAAGGATAAAACCCCACATAGATAATGTTTTACTAAGATTCACAATCTGCAATATTTTCGCTGTCAATGTCATAATCTGAGTCGTCTTGTCATTCATGTAGTTCGAGGCAAGTAATCGAATTTCGCAACTGAGATACTGAAATTTTGGAGCTCCACTGACCTGCTAGGGACGTCAATGGTCATTCATTTGGTCTGAAGACAACGTAGATGATCATTTTGTGTGCAGACTCATATGATACCCAAGTGTCAATGGAAGCCCTAATCGAGAACGCGGAAGATCCTAACGTAGGTTCAGGCCCTGACAACTTTCTGGGCCTTACCTTGAAAGATCCCGATTTAATTTCCCGCGATTCCATTGTGTCCTGGGAACGGGCGTTGCCTGATAAAAATCAGGGGTAGAGCCATCACGTAATGGTTTTCTGATTTTAACGCGACTGAAGGTTACTATGATTTAAGCAGTTTACAAGGTGCCGGAATGAGGGTCCTGTTGAGGGGCAGGACCACCGGGAGTCCACATCAGGACTGAAAATACGGTCCTGTGGGAGCCACGAACCCTCGAACTTCGGTCCCGGCCTGACTTGTTAGTGGTAGGTACTGGGAGCGTTACGATATCTGTGGTTTAAGCCTCAAACCCAGGAAGGGTCAGTCTTCCAGTTAGTTTTGATCTGACGAAGAGTTGCAAAAATATTGGTATAACGTCAGCAACAGGTTTTAGTTTGGCCTCAACTCATACCAAGGATGGAGCTTGTATCCTCAATACAGATTCCGCTTTCGTACTACTCTACTAATATGAGTAAGTGAGGGCCAGGCGTATTCTGGTTCCCATGGACGTATGGGCATCCCGTGAGCTCACGTTTTTAGTGACAGCTGTTCACGTAAAACACAAGAGGCGTTCTATGTTCTGCGACCCAAACAAGACTCAAAGAATTCAGCCACTAACTGCGTTGACTGAAGTCTTGTATGATCGAACTCTTTTGGCTTAGACGAAACGAGAGGATTAACGAAGACTTTGAGCGCAGCCTAGCTGTCGTTTCGGAAAGAGATGTCATGTTCGTTGCCTTCAGGACTGCATATATCTCAGACAGACAGACTCCATTTTATCTGCTTTCCCAACGCGGGGTAAAATCGAGTGTTCAGAGTGACACCATCGCTGCACCCTAAATCGGTTTTCAAGCCCGCCTGGAAGACACAACTACATTTCTTTCCTGGCTCGGATTCCAGGTCGGTTTCGAATTTTCGCAACAAGAGGATTTCTGTTGTTGTTGCGTCAGACGTGTTGTTCCAAAGACCATTTCCCTTTAATCGGAAGATGGCTTTAAGATTGCAGCCCATGATGTGAGTATCAAGGCGCGTCATTAGTGAAGAGCCAAGCTTGCTAGGGAAAGCCTTCAGGCAGCCGGAGCAGACCATTCTTTGGAATCTGGTTATAACAGCAGTGACGCCGCTTGTTCCATCAGACAACCGGTGCATGGGATGTATTTGGCCTCATCAATGCCGTGTAGATGCACAGGAGTTCCCTCTGTGATAATTCAAAAGCCTTTCCTTTGCACTGGAGATTTCCGATGTAACATAATAAGGAGAGAGAAATTTACTGTCCAGGATAAGACTCAAGAATTTGCTTCGTTGGAAAAACAGATGGTGATGCCTATTAGCACTGTGAGCCAGTTCCCTCTTTCTCTTGATAGAAAGGACGAAAGGCTAGACTCAAAGCCTATTGTTAGTGCATCAATCGCTGTTCACGTTGGGGTTGTTTGTGCCTTAAAATCAAGGATTGCAAGCCGAGATCTTACAGAAAATACAACTAGATCATCTTCAAATGCCTGAGCAGAGTCCATCAGCATGAACCAGTGGCGACAGGACGGCATCCACTGTGCCAACTCTATTTAATCATGCCATCACATATTAGCCTGAGCCAGCATCTGCAATCTGTTCACTAGCAATCATCTATGCTGTGTTGTCTGGCAGACTAATATATCCCGTGAGAAGGTGCGTTGTCGAAAGCACCCTCAATGTTCGATAAAAAGTCTCAACACGTACTCCTTCACATCGAATGGGCCTTCAATTCTGGCACAGCATGATGAAGAATGAAGAAATGAAACGGCGGCCCAGGAATAGAAGGGTACAGCCATCGTCAATCCAAACAGCATGTATTCGTAATAAGCTGCACTATCCCATTAGAGCGTCGAATATGTAGCAGAAGCAATTGAGAGTATATTACGTCACATGACCCTTAAGCGGCAATGGCGGGTTTCATAAAGTGTTCCGAGACTAGAAAGCTGAGTCTAATGGTCGGTTTCTATGGTTATTGTCAAGGATTATACGGAGCTGCGCTAAACAGTACATACGAGCAACTTAGCCTCTTTGGCAGCTGAGAAAAAGGCCATAGCCTTTTACCTTTTGCCTGGGTTCCTGAATTACTAAAATTATAAGAGTACTCGTACATAGTATGAAAGGCGTGAAGTGGGAGCAGTATAACTTTGCTCCTTGTTTATCTAAAACTCATTCATTTGCCTCAAATTGCATTAAAATGTGGCATGCCATAAGGTACCAATTTTAGCCCTACACTTTTTTCTTCTGTTTGTATTCCCTGTCAGCCGTAACATGCACACGGACTCGTACATTGTTGGAAAACCTCACAATCGTATCACGATCTTAAGCTGATTAAATATAAAGTAACTCTTGCAACCAAAGTCTTGAGTTCTCCGACTTGATCTGCACCTACAATCCGCCTTTTAATTATCCATCCACGCTCTTATCTTAATTCATTTGGTGCTGGTGCTCTCCTTTTTTTGCATAATCTTATCGACTTTGCAAGCCCCTTACAGTGTAAAGAAAAACATGTCACTCATTATGATCGTAATTACTCAAGACCACATGAATGGCGGAGTCATAGCATCCGACCCCTGTAGAAGATACAAGTCTAAACAATCAGTGCAGCACATCCTTTAGGAGTTAAGTGATTAACAACCAACGGAACGATAGTAAATGACCATCCAGTATCCAAAGATACGAGTACCTACACCCGAAGCAGACTCTACAGACTCTGGATTCACAAAGATCAGGACCAAAACTAACCATGAAACCATTAAACAGCGGCGGGTGTACTGGTGTACTGTTCTGGTATCCGTATAGGTACAAGTAATAGTCAAGTACCCCCTCCGGTCAAACGTATTAGCCATTGGGACAAATAACAATCAGACCAAGCGGATACCCAATCCATTGGTGGAAATTATTTTGCCTTGGCCCTCTAATAGATTGACGATAATTCCATGGAGAGCGCAATCTAGAAAATGGCATCTGGAGGTATATATGTTGGATTCAACCGATAGTGGTAGTGTGGTCTGTTTGGATGGGCCGATTCCGTGGTGGTCTGTTGTCCAACTGCCGTTACAGATGTGCGCACGCGTACACTCCAGACCGATTGCTTGGAGGTGGAAGTTGAATGGGATTTCCTCTCACTCAAATCCGTTTGTTGTTGGTTGGCTGGGACAGACAAAAGTACTCGTACATGTTGGTAATCTGAATAGACTGAGAGTTGTACTCGTAACAGATTAACCAGTTCATTGGCAGATAGATGGAGATACCTTGTACTTGTATCTGGAGGGAGAATTTATCACCTGGCCGATTGGTTTAGATTGCTTTGGACCAAGTGATCGATTTCCTACGTGTGGTGTTGTGTTGTGTTGTGTTGTCTGCTGTAGATGGAGTAATTTACCGCGTAATCCCTTGGATGGTTATGATGCTCATTTGGATGCCATAGCTCGAGGATGGGAATTATCTTTCATTTTGCTCAGGTATACGAGTACCATACCTAGGAGCGCGCTTCCAGTGGGTGATGAGACGAATTTGGTAGACATTTTCGAATTAGTCACAGTTGCAGTGATTTCATTCCAAACCAACGCAATGGAATGCCTTGATGAACAGTGGACGTCTCAAAATGAAAATTACATGAAGTTGCAACACCATTGAAGGAGTTATGTGCTCAATTTAAACTGCTTCTCAAATGATAATGGTTGATGGTGAGATAAAAGATAAACGTCGCAGACTGCGCTATTTTTTGAATTGTTGGATTTTTGAATGCCAACTGACCTTATTCTTTGGCAAGGTCCTTGAATTTTATTTCCTAAAACGAAGGTTCGAGTAAAGTTTTTGTAGTCCGCAATATCTTAAATTTGTACTCGACAGTCCCTGATATGTCGCCAGAAAATTAATTTTACTTTTTGTTCATCTTTCAATAGAGTGGCCTCAGGACTCAGTTAGAGTTTTGAATCTGAAGTTTGACATTCGACTTTAAAAACTAAACTAAGGTTAGGCTTTATTTTATTCTCAGGTAATTTGGAGGAAGACTGGAATCGTGATAGATGGGAAAAGAATGCATATAAGAAGCTTGTTGAGTTTATCTCCTTGACTTAGAGTGAAATGGCCATCAAGCAATTGTCTTACTTACTTAGGCGGCGCTACGGTCCAGCGTGGACCTGGGCCTCAACTAATAAGCCCCTCCCATTAGCACGGTCTTTGGCTAACTGACGCCAGTTGCGCGCTCCAAGTTGGTTGATGTCCCCTTCCCCATGCGCGCGCCACCTAAGGCGAGGCCTTCCTCTACTTCGTGGTCCCACTGGATTAGAGTCGACAATTCTGCGGGCTGGAGCGTTGGTGTTCATCCGCTCTACATGTCCCAGCCATCTCAACCGCCCAATGCGCAGTTTTTTGACCAGGTCGATGTCGCTGTACAGCTCGTAGAGTCCATCGTTGAATTGAAGAATTTTTCTCTCATGACGCCCAAAGATCTCTTCATCCGCTTTAGAAAGTGTCCATGCTTCGGAACCATAGACCAGGACTGGGATTGCAAGGGTCTTATATAGAATTTCCTTGGTTATTCGGAAGAGGACCTTACTACATAGTTGCCTTCTCAGCCCAAAGAAGCAGAGGTTGGCAAGTGCTATTCTTCGTTTGATTTCTGAAGAGATGTCGTTTTCAGATGTAATAGCAGAGCCGAGGTAGACAAAGTCCCTTACTACTTCAAAATTATAGCTGTCGACGGTGACCTTCTGGCCGATTCGTCGATGTTAGGTGTCCCTTCTAGTTGACAGCATATAATTTGTTTTGCCTCATTTACCGGTAAGCCCATTTTGGCACCATCCCGTTCAATACTAACGAACGCCCCGATGATAGCCAACTGAGTTCGGCCAATTATATCGATAGTAGTTGCGGAGACTTTTGAGAGATTGTACCTCCAGTATTCGCTTGTGAGTTCCGCACAATTCTTTCAAGTGAGATGTTGAAGAAGTCACATGACAGCGCGTCGCCTTGCCTAAATCCTTTTTCGATATCAAAGGTCTCGGTTCGGTCTTAACCGACCTTGATGCAGCAGCGAGGTTTCTCCATCGTCATCCTGCAGAGGCGGACGCAGAGATGCCAAAACTAGACATGGTTCTGTATAGCTCGTCTCTGTAGATACTGTCATATGCGGCTTTAAAATCGATAAAACGGTGGTGAGTATCGATCTGAACTCCTTAGCTTTTCTCCATTATCTGCCGTAGTGTGAATATTTGGTCAATTATGGACATGACGGGCCTCAAACCGCACTGATAGGTTCGAAACAACTTATATGCCATGTTTAGGAGACTGATACCTCTATAGTTAGCGCAGTTTAGAAGGCCCTCTTTCTGGGAGATGCTGAGGTTCCATTCATCAGGCATATATTCATCCATCCAAATCTTAGAAATGTTGTATGTTCTCTACCAAGTCATCACTTGATGTCTTAAATAGTTCGGTGGGTAGGCCGTCTGGCCCGGCAGCCTTGTTCGACTTCAGTTTAGATATTGCTATCCTCACTTTTGATCGGGTGGATGGAATTCTTGACTTGCATCGTCAATATTGAATGGCTCGCTCTGCCAGACAGCGGAATTTGTGTCATCTTCGCCGTTTAGCAGTCTGCTGAAATGCTTTTTCCACATCCTCAGCACCGATTGTGACACTCCTTGTCCATCTCTACAGGTTTTCGTTCGGGTCTTATCCCCTTGCCACGTTCTTTTTACCTTTTGGTAAAACTTCCAAACATTATACCTGGAGTAGCAACTTTCTATTTCCTTGATCACGCGCTTCTCATGCTTCTTCTTTTTTCTCCGGAGAAGCCGATGTTCTTCTATCGTCTTTTGCTCGTACAGCTCACGAGCCGCTTTCGTTCTTTTGTGCAGCGCGGCTTTGTAGGCCTGATGCTTTGCTGCAGGTGCTTGCCGGCAATCTTTATTATACCAAGGGTTTCGCGTTGGTGGGCGGGTGAAACCCAGCACGTTAGTTGTGGAATTTCTGATGGCCTCTCGGCATCTACATAAGCGAGTGGTCTTCAGTACTTGATGCTAGCTGCAAAGCACTTCTCAAGAGATTGAGGGATACGAGATCGATAAATGTTCTGGCTGCTTGTTGCGATTGCAACCGTTCAACGTTAATTCTCCTCATAGTGGGAAGCTGTTGTGGGGTTGGAAATATTCGTAGACGTACCTTGGCTGCAACTAGGTAGTGGTCGGAGACTATGTTCGGAATGTTCGGACATCTAAAATAATTGAGGAGTGCCTTACATTGACCGCAACATGATCAATCTGGTTGACAGTTTGCTGATCTGGTATCCGCCAAGTTCCCTTGTGAATACTGAGGTGAGAAAACCGTGTGCTTGCTATAGTAACGCTACGTCCAGCAGCGAAATCGATTGGCCTAAGTCCGTTTCCAGACGTGGTCAGTCAGTTTATGCATTTTTATTATTTCACTTAATTTACTCTTACTTGCTAGACAAAAAAATGCTTAAAAGTTAGCTTAATTAACTTAAAATTATCTTATTCTAACTTACTGGCCCCATGCGGGCACTCTAAGTTAAACCTAACACTTAAATTATGTCTTTCGACGTATCTTACATTACATGCTTATACTATGTCTATTTATTATAATTAGAACTAAGAAAACATTTTTTAAGAAAAACTTAGTATCATGACTTATATTTTTTTTTAACTTATTATAAAACTTAAAACTAAAATTTACAAACTACCTAAGAATAAATCTTAATTTACTTAACCTACTTACATCTAATACATAATATATACATATATAATATATATACATTATATATATATACGTAATATATAAATACATGTACATACATATATACATATATATATATATATATATATATATTTTTTTTTTTTTTTTTTTTTTTTTCGCTTAAATCTAACTTAATTCTACCTAAAACTATGTAAGCCGGCCAACGCTAAAACAAAAAAAAAAATTTTTTTAGGCTGACCCACTTTGCTTCGCAAGAAGCTATCTATTGCTGAAGGAATTCGACGACGACGCATCCTCTTCTTCAACAAGCCACCAAAATTGTTGGTGCTGATGAGCAACATCCCTCATGTCGCGACTCCCTACCGCCCTACTGAACCGGAGACGCTCCGCACTGCCGTGTGCGATGTCTCTGTCGTAGTTGAGTCGCCTGTCCGCAGCTGTTCGAGCAACGTGGAAGATTAGCGGCACAGCCAATCTGTCCTGGATCAGACCTTTGCTATCAAGGTAGAGGAACGCTTCTGGAGGAACAAAGCCGTCAAAGCGAACTCTCTCATGATACATATAATTAGGGTAGTAAGCCCCAGAGATCAGGTTGTTCGACGATGTCATTGCTCTTGCAATGTGCCTTCGAGTCAACTTAATAACAAAATTATCCACTCTTATTAGGTTCGCCCTATTGTACAAGACCTCATTGCGATAGAATTTTATGTACTCAGACTCTGGTGTCCTGTATAAGCGAAGACAAGCCCTAAGGCAAGCCCTCTCAAACACCCGAATCTTTTCCAATAAACTTGCTCTCACGTTGAACCACACGGGACATCCAAATACAAGCATAGGCCGGATAAGGGCCATGTAGCAAATCACCTTCACCCTCGCATCGAGTTGACTGTTATAAAACAGTCTCCTTGTAAGGGCAAAAGCACCTCTGGCTCTGCCCAGAGCAACATCTATATGTTTGTTAAAATACAGATATTGATCTAGCCAGATCCCAAGGTATCTGACTACATTTCGACAAGCAAGTGGCTGTCCATGTTGTCCGACGATAGAGAACTTTCGCCAATTCTTTCTGGTATCCCTAGAGGCCCCAGACAAAGGCGTCCTAAACAGAATGGTTTCCGACTTCTGAAAGTTGATTTTCAACTTCCAGTCATCGCAATATCGCTTAATTTTGTCGAAGTCACGTTGCAAAAGTGTATTAATGACCTCAATCTTTGGACCTGATCTGTACGCAATTAAGTCGTCTGCGTACGCTATGGCATGGTGAAGTGAACCTATCAGATCACTTGTGTAAATGTTGAATAGGATCGGCGAATTTACCGCACCTTGTTGCAGACCGTTTTTAATGTTAAATGTTCCAGCAGAAGTCACATCGCCATTCTTCACGATGAACTGTCTACTGGAGAGCATATCAAAGAGAATATACAGCAGTGGTTTACTAATGCCCAACCTGTCCAGCTTGAAGAAGAGTCCCTCTAACCATACGGTGTCGAAGGCCTTTTCCAAGTCAATCAGGCAGGCACCAGTGCACTGTTTCTTGCCTTTGTTCCATTGGATATCAGAAACCAGTTCAGACGCAGCATGAATGATATCATGCCCCGCCTTGAAACCGAATTGATTATCCGGAACTATATGTTTGTCCTCAACCCACTTAGTCAGGACTCTATTGATAACCTTCTCGAAAACCTTACTGATGTTTGGAAGAAGACTGATCGAGCGGAGATTCGCCGGATTGGAAGTATCTTTATTCCTTTTGGGAATGGGATGTACCACCGCTGTTTTCCAATGCGCTGGATAATGTGCATTATTCATTGCATTATTAAACAGGGTGGTATAAATGTTCACCGCTTCTAGTGGGAGATGTCGAAGCACAATGTTCGGTATTTCATCGGTTCCCACTGATTTCTTACTTCTAAGTGATTCGAAGATCGTTTGGAGCTCTTCCTTCGAAATGAACGGTGGTAATACCCTTTCGTTGGTGATGACATTATTTGCCATATTCTCGTCACTGAACTGGGTGAAACCCGAGCTCTCGAATCGCCAATTCGCAATTTCATTTCGAAGGCAGGAGTTGTGCACAAGGACTCGACTCTCCAGGTCGTGGTTCGGGCTAATGATATAATTCGCCTTGTACACTTCCTGGAAAGTCGCTCCTATAGCCTCTACCTTCTCCTGCGGATCCTCGACCACAAAGAAGTTGTCATCATCAACGGCCTCATTTGGATCAATGCCTGCTGCTACAAGTATTTGTTCGTTGTTCGTCGTTCGGGCGATTCTAAGACATGGAAGGTCGTTCTGATTATTTCTCCGAAATATTTTATTTATTTGCGGGAACATATTCGGGTTGCTGGTGTTTACAGCCCGAATTTTGTTGTTCCAATACAAACTTACAGAGTTTCTGTAATTTTCCTTTATTAATGTTTGGAGGTTTTTAATCGACGACTTCAATGTCATGATCTCCGGGTTATGTCTGTCAGTAAACTGTCTGTACAAGGTTTTTAGTCTTGACAGCAGTCTACTTTTATGTCGGTGCAGTGCGTCAATGGTTGCGTTGCGGAATAAGTCTTCGTTGTCAGTGTGTTGATACCGTGGTATCGTTTTGTCCATAGTTCGTTTGATTGTCTCGTCCATTAGTCTAAGATACCTGTCAATCTCCTCGTTTAACAGATTTCTGTTGGACGGTGGGTAGAGCGAATTCGAGGAGAGTGCTCTCGTCAGTATTCTTGAGAAGTGTGTCCAACGCACCCTACTATAATTGTAGGAATGCCTTTGCACAAACTCATCCAATTCCGCAATTTCGTTGGGAACAGTTATTTCGGTGCTGAGACCGCAATGGTCACTGTCATACACGAAAGTGCGTAGACAGTTTGTAGTTTGTTGGTTAGTGCACGTCAGTTGTATTCGTGAGTCGAACAGCAGGAGATCCAAATAGGACCCGTGTCTGGGAAACGACGGACTATCCGTCGCTTTGAGCCCGAGTCGATACATCACACTGTGCTGACCCCACCAATTGAATAGTAGGTTCCCTCTAGTATTTGGTATATTATTTCCCCAATCTCTATGTTTGGCGTTGAAATCTCCGCCGATAATAAAATAGTTGTCTTCCAATTCCAGCCTCAGAAATCGAAAAAGTGTCTCGAGCTCTGAGATGAATAAGGTGGATTGAGTAGCCCTAGGTGCATAGATAGACACCATGTACAACCGCTTTCCACTACGGAGAGGGATGTACATGACGCATGCTTCCAGCACCCGAAACCTACGTACCACACGACTGTATATTCTTTTGAAACGCAGTCCCTTTCTTACAAAGATTGCAACACCTCCTCCTTGAATGGAATTGGGTCGGTTTCTTCGTAATATTTCATATCTTCTGTGCCTCATTTTGTGTCTTTTGGTAAGCTTAGTTTCGCTAACCAAAAGCACATCAGGGGCTTTGTCTTTAAGCAACTTAAATAGTGCGGCTCTTCGTTCGAACCTAATTAGTGAATTAACATTCACAGCAAGGACCTTTAGGGTTTGCTCCGCCATGTACGTACCCATTACGACTGGAGGTGCGTTAGGCCCGGCAGCAGCACGTATATTTGATCTACCCGCGTAGCCTGTTCCTGTATTTGACGCTGAAGCTGAGCCATCTGCCCCTGAATAGAGAGCAAGATAGCCAGCATGTCAGGTACAGGTTCCGGTGCTCTAGGCGCTGGGGCCTGAGAAGCAACCTTCGCTTGTTGTGTCGTATGTCCCCTACCTGCCGCCATTTGGGCGTAGGTAACTTGGGGAGTAACGGCTGGTGTTTGTACCTGCACGAGTGGACGTTTAACTTCCACTTTCTGCTGCCGAGCCAGATTTACTCTTTTTATGTATTGGAATTTGGGACAACCCCGATAGTTTGCGGTGTGTCCCGTGTTCCTACATAAAACACAAGAGAGTTGGCTTTTTTCCGACGCTCCGTCCTTACCTAGAGCGCATTCCTCTGACTTGTGGTTCTTTCCACACTTCACGCATCGAGGCTGCATTTCGCAGTTCGACGCGGCGTGCCCGAACCTTTGGCAGCGAACACATTGTAAAATGTTTTCGCTCCTCTTTAATTTCTCCCAGTGTACAACCTGGTAGTCTAGGACTTTTATGCTCCTTAGACCATCCAGTTTGCTATTGGGACTTAGCTGGACCAGGAAAAACGGTAGTTTCCGCTTCTCCCTTTTGGCTCTAGCCGTGACGAATGGCTTAACCCCCACGAATTTGAGCTCTTCGCACTCCTTTTCTTTAAGCAGTGCAAGGAGCTGCTCCGGATCTGTAGACGGTTCCAACCCCCTCAGCAGCATAGTTTGCAGCTTCTCCCCCTTCGGGGTGTAAGAGAAGAACTCCGTCGTCGAATCCTTCAACAAATGTCTAACTTTATGATAGCACTCCACTGTGTTACAGTGGATCGCATGCCTATCTAATGATAATCTTTTTATAAAAAAATTGTTGCCTATGGCCGACTTACATAGTTCTATTGTCTCCTTGAGTTCCATCTTATAAGTGTTTATAGGTGGAACCCTCACTTTTGAAGTGTTTTTTTGTTGTTGCTGCTGCTGCTGCTGCTGTTGTTTTTGTTGTTGCTGCTGCTGTTGTTGTGGTTGCTTTTGTTGTTGTTGTTGTTGCTGGCTATTCTGCTGCTGCTGTTGACGTTGTTGTTGTGGTGCTTGCTGACATCTTTTTTGAGCCTGTGCAGGTTTAGGCTGTTGGTTTGGTTTTTGTTGTTTCTGTTGTTGTGGCTGCCGAGAGTCGCGAAGTTCTCCTAGCCGCTCTTTTTCCCTTCTTGCTATTTGCTTACATTTAATAGCTAGCACTCTTTGCTGGAGCTGTTTAATATTGGAGTGAATTCTTTCTACCTCCTCTTCTTCATCATCTGACTCAGAAGCCGCCAGAGATGCGAACATGTTGCCAGCTTCATTATCTTGGCCTTCTCTACCATCAGGCACATATGGTAGATGATCATTTTGCATTTTTTGCTGCCGTGCTGCTGCCCTTGTTGTTATGGCGCGCGTCTCTTCCCTCGCTTCGTCAGGCAGCTTTTCTCTTGATGCTGAGAGGGTAGTGCGCTTTAATGGGTTCGGAGCAGGCTTCATCTTCCTCCTCCTCTTCAACCTTGGCTCGACCACTACTGCTGGTTGGCTTGAACCAGTTGAAATATCGCCTGAATGTTCAGCTGGTCCCGCTATTGGCATAACGGGCCGCTCCCCAGAATACATCGCGTGATGATATTACGCGCTTTTAATTATTTGTTTTCAAATTAAAAAAAAAACAAAGAAGAAAAAAAAAAAAAAAAAAACCACAAGATCTATTCGACTCGGAGTCGAACCCAGAACCTTGGACTTGGCAGCCGCGCACACTACCACTGTGCTATTTGCAGTCCTATATTCAACTCGCCAAATGTCGATTTTTATTAGTAACACTACTCAAATAAAAGCCGAATCACATCTAATCTCCACGGAGGTCTATGAACGACTGTTTCCAGACGTGGTGGCATGTAAACTATGTCTTCCGATTGTACTACTAAAAATGTCCTCCTTTCCAATTTTGGCATTAACGTAGCCTGGGATGATTTTAACATCATATATCGGATATTGCTAGTAGGTTATGTCGAGGAGCTCGTTGAAAGTTTCTTTGTTAGCGTCGTCCTTTTTCTCTGTTGGGGTGTAGGCGCAAATAAGGCTGATGTTAATACGGATTGTTACGAGTATAAGGCGTACACTCAGGTGTCGAAAGCTCAAGACTTCTTGCCTAAGTCTACCGCTTACAACAAATCCGCATCCAAATGGACGCTGCTTACGTTGCCTATAGCAATCACCGTGTAAACATCACAGTTTCTCATCTTTGTTTTGCTCGGTCCATCCAATATACATATATAGCAGTCTAGAGCCTCCGATAATTGTTCGCTGCACGCGGCCTGTTCAAGGTTCGAACATTCCACGTGCAGGTCCGGAAGTCGTTGTCCTTTCTTCGTTTTGCATGATCGTCAACAGTGAATCCATCCTTATCCGAGGCTATTGATAGCTTGCTTTTTTACGTGGTTGGGCAGTTAACCCCACACACAACCCCCACTCTGGAGGGCCACGCCCTTTTTGTGTCCCCTAGGACAAAAGGGTCCGGACCAAATTCTGGAGCCAGTAACCCGCTTCGGAGATGTGAGTGTTGCCCTTAGCCCTTATTAAGGGCTCAGCCACCACCAACTGCTTTCCAACACCCTGACCTAGTGTTGGAGATCCCCATAGACCTGGCATTCAGGTACGTTGAAGCAGCTCATATGAGATATGAGAGATAGCACTAGTTTGACCTACCTGGAACCAGGACGCCACCGTTGATTCCATCCTTAGAATTCGTACGCTGCCGCCCGGAAACAGAAGAAAGTGCCTTAGTGAGATGGCGCTCCTACCCTAATAACTTCTGTCGCCGAGAACGAACCCGTCAAAACCTGAAGATGCATTCACGTACAGCGGCGTCAGTCCGCATTGCAACAGGGAATCCAGCTTACAAAGGGGGAAGTACTAGCTGACATTGCACAGCTGTTCGACCCTCTCGGACTAGTTAATCCAGCGATTGTTCTTGCCATGATTTCCATGAAGCAGCTGTAGCAAACAAAACTTTCTTGGGATCAGCCTCTGCCCGAGGAACACTGGAAAAAGTGGGCAAAATTTCGCAAGGAGACTAGCCTCCTTCTGCAGCTGCGAGTGCCAAAGATGGCCATATCCACTCAAAAGGCAAGAGCACAAATTCATGCGTTTGTCAATAGTTTTGAGCTTGCATACGGTACTTGCAAATATGTAAATACGTTCCTTTTTGCAAGACGGGAGTATGCAAACTAGACTGTCAGCAGCGAAATCTAAAATTGCTCTCACGGAAGCTATGTTCAGACCACGTCTGGAACTGCGAGTATGTGCCGCCGAAATGGCAGCCCAATTTTTTAATTTTGGTGGGGGCGAAAGCCCCCATTTATTCGGCTTAATACAAGCTATAACTTAAAATTAAACTTGAACTAAAACTTAAAACTAAGGTTGGTTATTGTGGTGAAGGAGAACCGATTTGAGGTAGGAAGTGGTGCGGTGGAAGTCAAAGACGCTAGGGTTTGAATTAATTTTTCGTAGCATGCGGGAAAAAAATTAAATGAAAAAATTAAAGTAGAAGGGGGGGGGGGGGGGGGGGGTGGTAGTTGTCGATTGTAGAGAGAGATAGCGGACAAAGTGAGACTGAGGAGTTAATTGAATCTGTTGTGAAAATAAGGTCCAATTGGCTGCCCATATAGTTGGATACACAACAGACTTGAGTCTGTTAAGCGATCTAAGAAGAGACATTCCTTAGCTGAGTTGGCATTTGAAGCGATGAAGAACGATTGATCGTCTGATGGAATCCGAAAACAAAGATATCGTCAGTAGAGTCAGACAGGTCAATTAAATAGTCGATCGCATCGACAACAAGTTGGTAAGATTCGGTAGGTTGAGCTGGCAGGATGTAGCAACATACTCGTAAAACGTAAAGGGACTTGAAGGGGAGTGATATTTTTATAGCGACAAAGTCGACTTTAGGGGATGAAGAGGTGGTAATGGGAGAAGAGTTAAGGCTGTTGTGGATCGCCAGTAGGACGCCTCGACAGGGGGAATCATCATGTGGGCGGGTAGGATCGTCGTCGCGAAAAACATTAAAAGTAGGGGGGGAACAATTCCTGGTTCTTTATGTCAGGAATCAAATTGGCTTCAGTCAAGGCGTAAACATCAAAGGGAAGAGAATACGATTGACGTAGGACAGCATTGGTTTTAGAGCGAAGACCTCTTACATTCTAGTAGTAAAATGTAAGAGGGATGTTGTGGGGTGGAGATGTATGACGGGATGGTTTAACTGCTGACGAGGAAGGCACGTTATGGACGAAAAAATTTATCGTGGTCAGCTCGGCTTCGCTGTAGGTGTGAGACTCGTTCAGAGTGAACGTAGTGGCCGAATGCAGCAAGGTCGTCTGCTACTTTCTGAGGGGACATGCTAAAAATCTCGTGGTACCTGACATAAAGGTTCCTGAGACTGATAGGGTCGGTAGGGAGGCCTTCCTGCTGGATGGATACCATGACGCTGGTTTTGGTCTTCCCTTCGTAGCAGACCGAGTCCGATTTGTCGTGTAGATAGGCGAGAAAGAGACGAATGTTTTCATATATTTTTCTCTCTCTAAGCCTAGAGAGTGCATGGCGACTTTCTGTAGTTCCATTGGTTTGCTGGGTTAGTTTAACTGTGGAGGGAAAAAGAGGATCAAGAATAGGGGCAGTGGAGGAGGGAGATGGAGATTCGTGGTTGGATATGGAGTTGGGCGCCGGATGAGATGTTTGGTTTAGGGTATGGGAGTTAATAAAATTAGGGTACTTAGCTCCAGTTTGTAGGTCGAAGTTAGGAAATGAGTTGTTTGCTGGGATCGGTGGCGTAGAAGATTGAGAAGGGATAATATGGGTGGTTGGGGTTAAGTTGAAAGAGACGCGTTGGCGCGGGGGCTTGGGTGGAACATTGGAAATTAGCGGATTAGAGGATTAGTGTGTAAGGGCTTTGTGTCGGATAAGTGAGGAGGGGGGACTAAAATCGGGGGACAAGTTCGTTTTGAAGCTCCAGTTGGGATCGGGATTAGAGCTTCGTTTTTTGTTAGCGTGCTTTTTAGTTGGAAGGGGGTTTGGGAGCGGTCTTATCTTAAGCTTATCGTTACGTTTATTTTTAAAATTTTGGTTGTCGTCGACACGTGGGTTTTCTCGTTCCTCAGAGCATTTGGTGATACTTATCTTCCCAGGTTTAGTGGCCTTACTAGGGAAAGTGGGGAATAACCATGAATATTTGGTTGGGATGCTGATTTTGAAGCTGCAGGAACTATTGGAGTCAGCAGGGGAAATCATCTCGCACTCGCTAATGGTGATGGCATAATTTCGGTGAAAGAAATTCCGCACCCAACTAACATCAGCGTGTTGAGGAGCCCCTTCAACGTAGAATGCTGTATGGTTTCCCTCTTTCAACTTTTCGAGTCGGCTTTTCCATTCGGAGGGGGGCCATGAAGTTCCGAATAGTTTGAGCAGTTTGCGTGGGGCGGTGGCGGGCGTATTTGAAAATGACTCCGTGTCTACTAATTCATTATGAATTGAGACATTTTATGGGGAATTAGCTTGGAATTGAATTTGATCGGGGATTCCATCGATTTTGTGGGAAGCCACGGTCAACGGTCACGGGCAACGGTCAACCGAGTTGCTATGAGTTCCTCGCTGACGTCTATTATTTTTAGGGTTAAGTCATCGAGCGTAGAGTCTGATGGATGCGGGGTGGGATGTATTGTTTTGGAGGAGGATTGAAAAAGCAAGTCGAGATCAGTACGGAGAAGATTGATAGAGTCGTTTATGTGTGTGAGTACGTTGGATTTAAGGAGGTTGGCAAAATTTGTTTTGAGGAATGTTTTTAATCCGTCCAAGTGATATTTGATCACTTCGCCCTCGTTGTCGTGATGAGATTGATTTTTGGACAGATTGTGGATCGCTGTCAGTTGCTTTTCTATCATTCTTCCTGTGGACTTGTAAGCTTCCACATTACTGTCAATGCAGTTTACTGAGTCTTCAATCTTCTCTATTCTGTCGAGAATAGTTCTGCTAATATGATTGTTCTCGGTTAGCATCGCATTGATAGACTCGTTATTGCATTTAATTGCCAGCATAACGTGAGTCAAGGTGATCTCTTTGCACTCGTCGCAGTAAAAATTGAAGAGACTGCAATACTCCTTGAGGTAGGTAATGGATCTCCGGGTAAGTCCGATGTATATGGCATGGAATGATTTTCCGCAGAGACCATTGCAGGCTACCCATTCCGCGTTGGGGTCAACAATTGAGCACAAAACTCTAGCACAGCACTTTTCCATTGTTTTTTTTTTTTTTTTTGGGGGGGGGGGGGGGAAATATACTGAAATTTACTGATTCGGCAGTTTACGGGACTTTGAAGGAAAGCGGAAAAGTAAGAATTCGGTATACAAGAGAAAACACGTCCGCACAGGTACAGTCAAACTGACAATTTACGCATCGCATAATTTAAATTCTCGACATCGACTTCCAGAATATTTTTTACTAGACTGGTTCTTCAGTCATACTATCTTGGTTATCGGCAGAGTCCTCAACTTGGAAGCAACTACCTTACAGCAGTGGCGACACATAGACTCGCATTTGAATCCCGCTGAATTCGTACCTTGCGAGGCGCGGCCATCAACGTTGATTAACTCAGACATGCGGTTTCTAGGTCCTCGCTTCTTAAGACAAGAGCAAGATCAAAGAACCTTAGACCATCGAATGGTTAAAATTGTGCTCTCCGCACAAACGGAGTGCTTCTTCGTGTTATTTCCTTCATTAGCCGCTTTAAAAAGAATGCTTTAGAGAAGAATTTAAATAAGAATGTGGTTTCTCTTCCAGTCACTGCAGATGAGTTACAAAATATCCTGAAACAAGTCCCCCCTCATAACAGCGGGAGGAATGAAAAATCATCTGGTGCCTGCCATACGGTTGATTCAAGAAAGCTGTTTCTCTGCAGAACTCTGGTCATAACCTAAAAATTTTCAAGCCCCCTAACGAAAGAGTCTACGTACTCTTGTAGCGTTTCTGGATGCAGATGGATTAATTACGTTGGATGGTGGAATAAGAAATTCAAATATTTCACCTGACGCCAAACATCCTATCCACTTGCATCATTCTTTAATTTCATTACAAACATGGTCACTTGGGTCCGTAAAATCTCTTAGCTGTTGTTCGTCATCAATTTTGGTCAATAAATAGGAGGATACTGAATGAAAGAATTGTGCGCAAATGCATTCTGTGCTCTCGTTCTGAGCCCAAACTACTTGGAAACCTCGTGGGAGATTTACCCTCGTCGCGTGTACTGCCAGCAAGACACTTGGCATTGATTTTTGTGGCCCATTCATGCTACACTATCGTAGGAGTGGATCAACACCAACAAAGGCTTACGTTGCTGTCTTCATAACTCGCGCTATACATTTAGAGCTTGTTGAAGACCTTACCGCTGATGCTTTTATTGCCGCGCTTAAGCGTTTCACAGGCCGACGTAGATTATGTCCAACCATCTAGAGCGATAAGCATGAATTTTACTGTAGCAAGGAATGAGCGTCATGAAACGACAAAAAAATGCAATACGTGTGCAGGAGATGGAAGCGAGAGGAAGACGATACCACCCAGGTCTCTACATATGGGAGGTACTCCTATTTGGGTAGCAGCAGTAAAATCCGCGAATAGAAGTTGAAAAGATTGTTGCATATGATCTCTCCTACTTATGCCGATTTTACTAGAGTTCCTACTCAAGCAGGGGCTCTATTAAATTGGCGGCCCCTTACATACCTTAACGATTACAGCTTTCCAAATCCCGGTAATTTTTTAATAGGCGGACCACTGACGGTAATTGTGAAAAATAACGTGAAAGACGATGCCCTAAGCAAACATTTTTGGCTAGATAGTCCTCGGAATATTTACAAAGGATGCAGGAGCGTACAAAATGGAAGAGCACCCGTGAAAACATGGCAGCCGGTGCCTATTTCTATGTACAGACAACCTAGTCAGAGCCACCCCACAACCAGCTTCCATCAATGAAGCTGTAATTGAACTGAGTAAAAATACCCGTAACACGTCTTAGCTGGTGACTTGCATCGGCTGTGATGAAGGATGAAGCCACGAAATACGCTGTTGCTTCCTTTGACGTCCTCAAGTCGTATGACTGCCAGCCTGGCACTGGCATATACTCATATATTGCATCACTTACGCCCTAGCATACTCGCATATCAGTGAAAGGGACATACAAGGAGTATGAAGGACTTGTTCTTTGTCTGAGTGATCTGCTCCGAGAGAAAGTAAAAGGAAAGCTTGACTAAAAATTTGACGACCACCCGAAGAATATATGTACTTCGGCAGTCCTTCTTGGCTGCTTACCGTCATTCCGCTTATCCGGAAAATGGTTGTCTTCTCATGCGGCAGCTATGTTGGGCGTGAATAGACCTTTAGACTTACTTAGGTTAGGTTAGGTTAGGTTAAAGTGGCTGTTGAAAAGACTAACCCACTTAGGCCTATTGGCCATTGTGATGCCACATGGAACTATGGTCCTCCTACTCTTGGAATCAGTCTGGTTTTCTGACGAAGCGTAGGAGACTGTTAACGTCTATATTCTTTAGATCGTTTAAGTCATTGTAGAAGTAAGTTCCCAAGTGAAGATTTTTTCTTTGGGAGAGATTTGGACATGTACAGAGTAGGTGGAGGATTGTCTCTTTCTACTCCTCGTCCATGCAGCATCTACAGAAATCGTTTGTCAAGGCGCCGAGCCTTCTTGTATGCTTGTTTTTAAGGCAGTGTCCAGTGATGTCACCTATCAATCTCTTAGAGCAATTCAGACCCAGCTTTGGCCAGATCTGTTTAGTCGCTAGACATGTTGATCCATAAGTCCACCTAAGGATTGTTCTTGTGTCAGCATCCAGCTTTAGTTTTAGTTAGCGCTTGGTGATTGTTATGCCTATGCTACCCATTTCCGGTAGAATAGGTAGAGTGGTTCCAATTTTGACGAGTCCGCCGGCTCTTCAATTCCCTGAAATGTCTCTGTTCCCCGGCACCCAACAAAGGTGAAGGTTGAACTGTTCTGTAGTCTCCGTAAGAGATGATCGGCATTCAAGGGCGTTTTTAGAATTTAATGAGACTGAGTCCAGGGACTTGATAGCAGCCTGACTATCCGAAAAGATGCGGATATCCTTGCAGATATTTTGTTCAGGCTCTAACACGCTACAGTAATTTGGAAGACGGAAGGAAAGACTTGGACTTAGCTTATCTGAGAAAACACCGCCAACAACCCCACTATCACTCTTGGATCCATCTGTGTAAAAGTGGATTGACTTGTCCTCCATGGAAGCATCTTTCTTCCAGAAGGATCTAGAGGGGAAGTCTTTGTCAAACCAAAGTTCAGGTATGGTGTAAACGTTATTCTCTGTGAGGATTCTTAATATATCAAGATTATTAGCGTGGCCAAGTAAATTATTTGTCCACTGTGTAGTCGCTATAAGGCAGCTACTTACCTGCTGAACATATCGAAGGGTGTTAAGGGAAACAGAGTATCCAGTAGGGCTCCGCTTATGCACAGACATGTGTTCTTTGAACTCTGCTTAGTTTTCTGCAGTTGACTGCATTGTCTAATGCCATCTACCAGGTAACCACACCGTAAGTGAGTATCGGTCTTATAACCGAGACGTATAGCCAGTGGGCTATGCTAGGTTGAAGGCCCTATTTGTTCCCAATGGCTTTTTTGGAAGTTAATAAAGCTTTTGTAGCTTTCTTGACTCTTGAATGCTAGGTTTCCAGTTTAGTTTCCTGTCAAATATGAGACCCAGATAATTTGCTGTATCGGAAAGGACTAAAGTGGTACCGTTATTGAGGGAGGGTTTATAATTGGAATTGTAACAAGATCACTTTTACGGGGGTTAACACCCAATCCACAGCGATCTGCCCAACGGGTTAATCTGCTTAGATTTAGCTGAAGGAGTTCTTTAGTGCTATTAAGATGCTTACCTGAGACAACTACAGCAACGTCATCCGCATAGACAATCACCTACTTTCGCAGCGCACAAATTCCACATGGATACCTATTAACGCTCACCAAGGTCCCTATGAATCCCCTGCATATGCGAGAATTCATAGATTCAACACGCTTGTTGGCAGTAAAGCATGTTACAAGCCAGCGCAAAGTACTCATTTCATCTCCTCTAATATTTACTCGTATGTGTGTTACGGAATCTGATCGGTGTTGCTTCAAGGAAGCATAAGCATTTGTGCTTGCGCTATTAATGGATCCAGTATGAAGCCCTACTTGAGCGACCATTCGAAAATAACAGGGTTCGATGTTTGCTGCAAACGGGATAAGATAGCGCTAATCTTGTACCAAGTCCGTTCCGGATTTCTTGACAGTTGGCCTTGGCATTTCCCGTTTTTGGTGCCTAAGACATTTCCAGATTTCGCTACTAGGAGGGGGGATGTAGGTCTTCTTAGAAGAAGAACTGGAAGAGCTCGATTGGAGAAGCCTTTATTAGTTATTAAGCAAACGGAAACCTATCGAAAAATGATGCTTCTTCTACGAGTCCTCATACTGGTGTTTGACATTGGAACATATGCTAAAAGAATTTTACAATATTACTTATGTATATGTCCAGCACACTTGACCCTGAGGTGGAGAATCTATGCCAACGGTTAGTTTTTACCGCACTAGGACTAGGATAGCACTGTGCTGAACGATAGAAAAGAAGCTCAATCCTTCCATCACCCCTGTCATTCTCTGAAGCATACATGTTTTCAAAGGCAAATACGGAATTCTTTGGTCATTTTGAGGATAAGATTAGTCGAACTTGCGGCAATGGTTTTTGGAGGCAAGGCAAAAACACACCGACGTCATCCACACTAATTACCTTTCTCTCGTAAATCAGCGGAGCTTACCCCAGATAAGAGTACTTCTCTAAGAGCAATTAAAAAATTCAAGTCGTTACGAGGAGCCCCCAACAACCTCCTCTTCATCAGCTTGTCTAACTCTTTTATCTCTCCGAATGACGCAGGTATAACCAGCAGGCTATACCCGGTGCGCTTCCCACCATATGCACTTTCCCATTTAATTGAAATTCTAATTCAACTGTCGACGTATCCATTGCATCTATCAATAGCAGTATGCGACGTTCGTTTGTTTTCCACCGACTTAGGGTCCATTTTCTCAAGTGAAAACAGTTAATAATAACTCGATCCATAAAGTTATTAACTTTACGAGCTATGCATCAGCACCACACCACACCACACACCAGAGATGGAGGAGGTGCAGGTGCTGGTGCAGATGGTGCCCCATTCAAATGGGATGCCTCTGCCAATCTGAATCAGAGTTGACTATCCCATTGATACCTGGTACTCATACATGCGGTGTAGAACTAGCGAAAAAAATTGCTTTAAGTAGATTTTATGGTCGCCGACGAAAGGTCAGCGATAAGAGTTCCATAAATTCGATGAGTTTACGTTCGGCTATTGGAGACTTTGGCAATCCGAGGACTAGGGTTGAACAGTTCATTTGTTCAAGGATTCGATTCTTTTAATCGAATGTGTATCCCTCTATTTCATTTGTGGAACATGGCTGAGAAGATGAACAGACAAGAGGATCATTATCATCATTGGAATCGTCATCAACTTGGACTCGACTGTCGTCATCATTTTCATCAGCTAACGACTTCATGGTGCTAGTAACTTGGACAACAAAGAAGCTGATGGGTGCAGGGGGGCAAAGACGCAGAGTCAACACTGAAGTCAACAGTTCGATAGAAATTTTATTGGCTCTTATGGTGATCGTTTTTGCAAGTGAAAAGCTTCTGCAGAAATTGACGCCTTACTGTTGCCGGCGCGGCGGTCGAGGCGGGGTATGGATGCGACTAAGCAATTTTATCGCAGGCATGAAACTTACTACAATACGCGTGACGGAGTTGGTTGGCCAGTGGTGGGAGATGATGGTTTCGTAATTTAACTGGACGTTTTATTAGCAACGCTTCGAATTGGCCATGCAATGGGTGTATTGCAATCGATGAGAGCTTGTAGTTGTATGTTAAAGAGTCATACTGTGGCATAATAAATTCCAGAACTTACATCTAAGGCTTAAGGTGATAATAGCATGAGAAGTATTCAAGATAGAGATGCTTCAAGCATGGTTTCTAACTTTCGCAATGCGAAAACGAATGGAAAACGAATGGACAACAATTCGAGCTTGGAGTGGAGATTAAAGTTCCTCAAAAAGTTCAAAGTGTCTGTTGTAGAATATGACTGACAATCCTATAGATAGGACCAGACATACAGCATTAATTACCAGCTGCCATTAGAAATTGGGTACCTGTGTTAGGCTACGGATTTAATGTGGAAAATATGGTCTATTAGAAAGTCACGTACTCTATCCTCTATGCAGTGCTGCAATCGCCACACGAACTTAATTCTCTATATCAGCCTAATACGATCATGGGTCTAATCATAGAATCTAAACGCCTAACTAGGAAACACCTTGAGATAAATTGGAGCTAAAAATGGTAAGGGAGACTTCTTTCGAAAGGAAGTAATGCAAAAGGAACCGGCTTTTGGCCAATCGAACGAATACGAAAAAGAAGCAACAAGAAGCATCAATAAAGTTGACCACGTATTGAACTATGAAAGACAAGCCTCCAATATACCTGATGTACCTATATACTCCTTCAGAGGTGGAGAAGGTGCCACGACATGGACAAAAGAACTCAGACACTTCAGCACGCTTAGAATATTTATTGGTGGAGCCTACAGTGTCTCACTGTCCTTCAAAACCACCTAACTAAGAGAGGTTCACCCAGTGTACTTGAATAAAAAAGGGAACGAAAACAGAAGGGGCACAAAAATGCCCTTCAGCGGAACAACAAGGCAATGACAACAAGGGAGAATCTACTGCGAAGAAGAAAAGTATCTGGGTATAGCTTAACTGATGAAAGCCAACTCTTAACCCAGAAGACAAGGGTTTAGTCATCGATCCACGGATATGAAGATTCATCAAGATTTGACGCGTGTTGGTTACGCTCCAAAAGAAATTTTTCGATAAATCATGTCTGAGACATTGCAATTGCGTTGCACCCTTTTGGGACACAATGGCTGGGTTACCCAATTCGCGACCAACCCAAAGGATCCCGACACTATCATCTCTGCTTGTCGCGATAAAACACTCATTATCTGGAAATTGTTGATGAGGACAACAACTATGGTTTCCCACAGAAGCGTTTGTATGGACACTCGCACTTTATCAGTGACATTGTCCTCTCATCCGATGGCAACTATGCACTGTCTGGTTCCTGGGATAAGAATCTCCGTCTCTGGGATTTGGCTGCTCGCAAGACAATCCGTCGTTTTGAAGATCACACCAAGGACGTCCTTTCAGTCGCCTTCTCTGCTGATAACGGTCAAATCGTTTCCGGCTCCCGGGACAAGACCATCAAGTTGTGGAACATTTTGGCCGAGTGCAAGTACACCATCCAAGAAGATGGACACAATGACTGGATGTCACGCGTTCATTTCTCACCAAACCACTCGAATCCAATTATCGTCTCGTGCGGTTGGGATCGTACCGTCAAATTCTGAAACTTGGCCAATTGCAAGCTGAAGAACAATCACCATGGATACTGTTACCGTTTCGCCCGATGGTTCCCTATGTACCTCCGGAGGCAAGGACGCCAACGCTCTCTGTGGGATCTTAATGACGGCAAGAACTTGTACACTTTGGAACAAAGTGCATCAGCATCAATGCTTTATGCTTCTCACCAAACCGCTACTAGCTGTGCGTCGCTTATGGTCCATCCATCAAGATCTGGGATTTGGCATGCAAAAAGACCGTCGAGGAACTTCGCACAGAGGTTGTTTCGCAAACATCAAAGGCCGACTAGCTACAGTGCTTGTCACTCGCCTGGTCCACCGATGGACAGACTTTGTTCGCTGGCTACTCTGACAACACCATCCGTGTGTCAGTCTCTGCTCACTAAGCAATCGATAGCAAGGGTCATTAGTTCAAGATTCATTCTTTCATTTGTATTACGTCATTTGTTTATCATACAAGCAAATAAAAATATATAAACACCAATTCAAGCAGCTGCCTAAAAGACATCAAATATAGAGATTGGTAGAATTCAAAGTGGGCCTGCGTGTCGATTGATCGGGAAACTGTTAAGTGTCCTGTAACTTAAATTGGTCCAGCAGCGGAACAATCAAGTTCGTAGCGAAGTGATTGCCTAACCTCCCAGCGGTGGTCCCCATGAGTAAACCCTTCCTCATGCAGACTACGCCGTCATAGGGCTCACAACTCTATACGGAAGAGATTAAAATATATGACGAGCCAACTAATGGCCTCGGATAGAAATGGATCCACTTGCAAATGTTTAAAGGACAACGGCCTTCGGATCTGCACATTGAATGTCGGAACTCTTAATGGGCCATGTGCCGCCCAGCAATTGGTAGATGCCCTTGATTGCTATCACGCAGATATTACCGCCACCCAGGAAGTGCGACGGGATGGGCCGAACATAAGGAGGATGAACAACTGTGATATATGGTATATTATGATGATTGCTATAGGGAAAAGAAAGAGCGTTTAATCGGATCTACCATATGCGGCAGACTTAGGCAATAAGTCTTGAGCTTCCGACAAATGAACGAGCGTCTTGCGATAATCCGCATCAAGGCTAAATTCGCTAACATAAACCTAATATGCACCCATGCCCCAAGGACAACGCCACCAAAGAATATTTCTGCGGGCTCCTCGATAACGCATGTCCGAATATCCGAAGTACGATGAAGGATAGGAAATGAGGACATCCCTGGTAGGTTAGTTGGTAAATATAGCCTACACGACACCACGTCTGGCAACGAACTTAGGCACATTGACTTTGCGGGGGGACGAAATATCACTTCATTATAGCAAGAACACGGTTTCCTCTCCCCAGGGGAAATGACTGCCTCCGGATCATGAAAAGCTAAATCAAATTGTTCATATTGGCATGCCTCCAGTATTCTGGATGTCCGAACGTTCCGGACAGCCAACATTGACTCAGTTCCCAACTTTGTTACGGCCAAGGTGCGAATGCGGTGATAAGATATAACGTAAAAAAGCTGCAATCGCAAGTGACCACAGGAATTTTCGCCAAACGCGTATCCCGAAATCTCTTAACAACTCCTATGCCGCCAGTATCAAGTACTGAAGACCACTGGTGATGCTGCCAGCGAGACCTCAAAGACTCCGCAATTGACACGCTGGCTATCAAAAAATCCCTGGTTTGATGAAGAACGCCGGCAAGCACATGGACCCAGGGAAGAAGACCTGTACAGAAACCTGTAGAGTCGTAGAGTCACAGACGGTTCTAAGGATATCGAAAAACTTTTCCTACAGACTGCATACCGGGGAAGAAGCCCAACATTCCCCCGTCAGGCGATACGAATATGATGATACGAGTGGAAGCATCATCACACTTCTTGGTAGTATACACCAATTTATTTATCAGATCTGGACAGAAGAGTGTATGCCTGATGAATTGAATATCTCCACTGTATGCTTGATCCAGGTCTCTTCAACATTGAATACAGGATCTTATTTGCCATCTTGTGCGAACGACTGAAACCTTTCGTCAACAACCTGATTGGCCCTTATCAGTGCGGTTTTAAACCAGGAAAGTCCACATTCAATCAAATCTTCACACTCCGGCGGATCCTGGAAAGAATTCATGAAGTCCAAATCAGTAACCACCATCTTTTCATCGATTTTAAGGCCGCACAAGACAGAGTGTTCAGAGTCGAGCTATATAGAACCATATCTAGTTCTGGCATCACTGTCGTGTTCGTCCGTTTGTACAGAATGACAATTCAGAACTCTCGCTGCCACGTCGAGGTGTCAATAAAGGTTCTAAACAAGGTGACACACTGTCTTGTGACTTATTTAACATCGTACTTGAGAGAATTGTGCGGAACTCACAAGTGAACACTGGAGGGACAATCTTTCAAAAGTCTCTGCAACTGCTACCGTACGGCGATGATATCCACACAACTTGAAGAGCTGAGAGGGCTGTCGCCAGTGCGTTCGCAGGTATTGAGAAGGAAACTGCCAAAATGGGCTTAGCGATAAATGAGGGCAAAACCAAGTGTCCGATGTCACAAAGAATGGACACACAAAACCGACGGCTATAATTTCGAGGTAGTAACTGACTTCGTCTACCTTGTCTCTGCTATAAATTCTGCCAACAACACCTCAGCAGAAATAAATCGAAAAATCACTCTTACTAATCGCTGTTTCTTTGGGCTAAGAAGGCCGAAAAACTAAGGAGAGTCTCTCTAAAGTTTTAATCTTGTTCATCCCAGTCCTAGTTTATGTTGCTGAAGCATGGGCGCTATCGAAAGCGGATGAAGCGGATTCTCCTGCACACTCTCACGGACAACTTCGATGTTTTCGGCAGGTCTTGCGTTTAGTTGACGTACGGGTGTTGGTTTATCATTTATTGAACCAGTGGACTCAAATCTATCCACCACACTGTAAATAGTCCTCTCGGTAGGATCATTATGGCGACCGTAAAATGAGCGAAGCGCGAGAAACATTGCCCGAACAGAACACCCATGGTGATTTGGCAAAATATGTAGACTGAATAAATGACAGCCAATTTGGCAGATGTAGCTTCAACAATATGGCCGCTATCGACTGTCAAAGTTGGGAAGTCTCTATCGGAAACCCTGTACATTGAGACCGGATCAGTGGGGGTGAAGTATTTCTCACATCGCTTGAGGAAACCTATAAACCGAATATTATTGTCTTTCATAACGTCACCTTAGTGCTGCCTGACAAGTTCTTACGACTCAATAGCCTTCCTGGGCGAAAACAGCCATCAGCAGATGAAATTCTTTGGTTCATTTCTAAATAGGTGTCATTGCAAGAGCTAACAACGTAGCCGACGTAGGCAAAACCTCTAACTGTAATTACATCAGAGTTATAGGTGTCTATTGTGAAGTTCTGTCTGATTAGTCATTGGTGTGTCGCTTCGTGTTGACAGCATATGCTTGATAACCTTGCCGATACCCCCCCCCCCACCCCTTCGACATCCTCGGTGATATTGCTTCTGACCTTTACAGTCAAGCAACATTCTTTACAACTTTAAAAGGGTTGCTAAAACTAGACATGGGTCTGTGTATTCCATATCGATAGATGCTGTCGAATGCATCCTTGAAATTGGTGAAGAGGTGGCGCCAATTGATCTCCATTTCTTCGGTTTTCTCTAGGATCTGCCTTAGTCTGAATGTTTGTTCAATTGCGGGCTTACCCGGTCTAAAACTACACTGATAGGGCCAAGATTGTTAACAAATGGTTTCATAGTTTCACATAGTACGGCGGATAAGATCTTGGGGTTTTAAGGCTCAACTTGGAAATGGTTTGGTGTGCATTCGATACTATGTCCTCGTGTTCTGCATCAAAAAGCTTCCCAGGTAGATCGTTCGGTCCAGCCGCCTTGGCATTCTTAAGTTCAAATATTGCAATCATTTTGATCAAGTTGCCAAAATCTTAGCTTTCATCGCGTTGAATATTTCATTCTGCCTGGCAGCGTAGTTTGTGTTATCTTTGCCGTTTAGCAGTTTGCAGAAATAGAGTTCAATCCTCAGCACCAATTGTGCCTCTGTTACTACATAATGGGTCAAGCTACTATAGAAGCTGAGAAGCTATCAAGCAAGAACTATCTCCACCTCAAGAGAAACGTATTTCCGAACAGATATGAGTACATTGAGAGGGAAAAGCGTCGGCTCCGGGCTTGGACGTTGTATTAATACAAAAAGAAGGCTAATGCTACGCGGGTCACGTGTGTCAGAAGATCTCGGCAGTGCAATTTACTATTCATAAACGCCAGCAATATGTGACACCAATATTGTGACAGCAGGTATTTAGATACGTACAATACATATATCAGTAAAAGATTTGATATCGATAGGAAGATCCTTGGTAGAAAAAGGGGGGCCAAGGCATTCAAGACCCATGAATGTCGAAGAGTTATGCAACAGGAACTACGTTTGTACAAAAAAAAGTTTAAAAATTGGGACCTTCTAGCTCGAAGGACAGGTTCCTCTTGATAGCAAAGAAAGCCTGATCACTTCCTGTATCTTCATATTCGTATTTAGAACAGGTTTGCTAAGTTTTTTTTTTGCGCAAACTGACAACTTTACATTCATCGTCTACAAGAATAGGTGATTCTATACCCTGCAACATTTGTCAAGGCTCATCTCTGCTGAATGTTGTAGTCTAAGGCTAGTCCTAACATACGAAAATTTTCAGGAGAAGCCAAGGTCCAATACGCGAAATTATGCGCTCAGCAAATGTTTTCCGCAATAAATTGGAATGTTGCGCCATTTTGTTGAAACCAAAGCACGTCAATGGCATTCAACTGAGGAACGAAGAAGTCGGAAATCGTATTTCTATAGCGCTCTCCGTTGACGGTAACATTCTGGCTGTCATCGTCCTTAAAGAAATATGGGCCGATCATTCCACCAGCCCATAAAGCACACCAAACAGTGAATTTTAATGGTTGTAAGGACAAAGACTTCTGGTGTTCTTCACTCCAAATTCGACAATTTTGCTTGTTTACATATCCATTTACCCAAAAATGGGCCTCATCGGAGAACAAAATTTTACATTGGAAATGAGGATCAAGCTGAATCATGCATTCGGCCCATTCACCGAACGCGATTTCAACTCTTGCACAAGCTGGATCTTATAAGCTTCTAAGCCAAGATCTTTCCGTAAAACCTTCCACAAATTGTTCTGCATGATGGCGAATCGACTCATTGTTCTCCTCAACACTGCGTTCCATAACCTCTTCTGTTCGCACTGTTTGTCATCTTTGGGGATGCGTATTATCCACTAGAGTGTACGTGGTGCGAAAACGATTCATCGTGTTCCGAATAACTTGCTCAGATTATGTCGATCGTAAAATGGACGTAGCGCACGATAAGATTGGCAAGCCGAACCATAGTTTTCAAAATAAGTTTGCCGAATTTTCACGCGTTGTTCTGGCATTAATCTATTCATCGTAAAATGGCAAAACGTACTAACCACAAATTAGCTTTCAACTGTCAAATTGACAATCTGTATAAACAGTGTTGCCAGTTTAAAAAAAACACCCTGACATCCCTAATATCGTTTCAGCGACTCACAATCCACATCCAGTCGTCGTTAGTTTCTTTACTTCCCCGCCTTTCTAACAAAACTAACCCAATTTTTGGGACCCCAAATCCTAACCTAGAAAACTGTCAACCCTATCGCGCATCAGAATTTATCTTATGTCTTGTGGCGGGAAAAATTATCCTCGCGGCCATTTGTAATGTTGTTAACACAAAATGCAATTTCCACAAGACAGCTAACTTGCATTACACTTGTCATCAGGGGGAAAACCAACGCTGCATATTGTCACTGGCATATGCCACACCCCATTGTATGCACTTTGACTATGACTTACCAGTTACCACTATACGAGTACACCTCCAACTTCACCTTCATCGCCACCCTCACCGTCATTCTCTACACAAATGTGTCCACTTTTCACCATTATTGCCGCTCTTAGATCAATCAAACTGCAGCACCACGGGCAAACAAACATAGATACACAGCACACACTTGGGGTGCCAGTGTGCATACTCACTTAACGTGTGACACTTTGCCGATAAATCACTTTACTTGGGCTTCCCCCTGGGGGGACATGAATGCAAGGGAAAGCTTTCAACTTGGTTTGGCGTTGCCAAATGCCATGGTGTATCCGTATTCGTACAATGGCGGCGAGTCTTACTTGCATATCGGTATGATACCCTACCTAGACTTTGCGATGCGGACTTCTAGAAAAAGAGACACCTCCAGGGTGGACGCCCACTTTGTATCGTTGTCGGGTCTGTAGTGTGCCGACAATACACAAAGACACTAGATCTAGCCCATAAATCTACCGTTTGGGGATTGTTTTTTTGGTGGAACCAGGGTATCAGATATTTTGAAAACTTCATTCTGGTTAGGTTGTGGAGTTAATTCGCTGGTGATTCACTTGAAGCCTGCGCGGGTGGTGGTGCAATTGAGTTGAACTCTCGCCAAACGTCATTTAGTTCCCACTGAATGTCAACAGTGTCAACGCCAACGTCAGCTGATACTTTGGCGTATTTCAAACGATCGCAGTGCAAAATTTGGACATGCGGGCGGGCACATTCGCACACACCTTACTGTGAGAGTTATACGAATATGGGTCGGAAAGGGGGCAGCGATCGGCGGACAAAAATCAAAACTTATTGGCACGTAAGTCATGTGGCAGTGGAAATTGGAGTCGCAGCTAAATTCGTCACTCAAGTATCCTTCGAGCTGACACAACCAGAGAGAAAGAGAGGGAGTAAGGGAACCTAGAACGCCAGTGGTGCGTCAGCGAGTTCTACCATTTATTTAATTTTCAACCATGGTGCCCTGATTCTCAATTACAACCTCCATCCATCTGGATTGCCAACCACCAATTTCGCCAATGTTATAATACATGTTGATTGAACGTGGTGGTATCATAACAGACATAAGACAGGCTCGTCAAGCTGAAGTGATGGCGTCGGTATTAAAGCTTCTTGACGGTAAGACTACTGCAAATACTTGGGTTTCTCAATCGGTCTCTTTACCAACTCCTTTACGTCACTTCCAAAATCTCCCGATAAGAATTTGAATAAAAGCTGAGTGGGCGACCGACACTTCAAGATTCTCCCCAGAACGGCTAGACTATATGCTCTGAACCTCTGCTCGTAAGCAAAACTACTTTCGGACGGTTTCGCTTTCAATTCCGTCAATCTATTTGGCCGGTTGCCTCTCCACTTCAGACAAAGTGCCAAATTCAAATCGGAAAAACGAAATAAACCGGAAGAATGAGAATGAGAATCGCTCACTTTTTGAAATGGCCAAACAGATCAAACAATGCTCCGATACCGCACGCCTGCAACCAGGGAATCTTCAAGAGCCTCCGCATGCTTTTGCATGTTATTTCTGCGGTTCAATTCAGCTATGTAATCTACGATGGCTACAGTTATGTGCACTTTCCCAACTCAAATAGCTTAATGCACAGCGGCTTCAGCGGGAAATCTTGGTTCCTTACTCGTATATTCCTCGATGCGATAATTCAAGATGTGTACTTTACTAAAGTCCGGGCAATGATTTCTCTGGAACAAATAAAGTGGCTCCGAAGAAGGCGTCCACTATCAGGAAGATTAAAGATCATCTTTTGACTGCGTCCGCAGTCGGCTTAAATGTTGGTATCACTTTTTGGACATCGAACCCCCAAGTTATACACGCTGTTTCTCCCAGATGGCTAAATCATATCAGGCACACCAACAGTCTCATTAGTAGTCTCATTATCCTGGAGATGTTCACATCATTGCGTGCATATCCTAAGCGAAGCAAGGGCTTGGCCGGACTTATTGCCTTCATGGTTGCGTATCTGACCTGGATCGACATCATCAAACACTTTTCTGGTGTCTGGGTGTATCCTGCCCTAGAAGTCTTAGAACACCCATAACAAATTGTCTTTTTGGTGCCAATTTGCTGTTTACCGTATTCCTATACATCTTCGGAGAAGATCTTAACAACATCGTTTGGACCAAAGAGCTGAAGTCCGCTCAACGAAAAATAAACAAAATCCGAAGTTCCAGTCGGTTTAAGTCATTGATCAGGGACGGCTAAGGGCTTAGTGACTACATATGTATCCTTGATTGCGTATTGACATTGCAATACTACGATCACATTGCAGATGCATACACGTATGTTTCCTGACTCTAACGACGCGTAGGACAACATCGAAGATTTCCAGTGGTCGATTCTTAGGGACTCCAGCAGGGCTGAGAGTATTCCGACATCGCTGCTTGAACGGGAGAGTAACTATAGTATATATGTTAAGAAAGACTTGGCTGTTAAAGCTATACTAGGTGGAGTGAAAAGTGATCTTCTTGGGAATTAAAAAAAAAATTTTTTTTAAATGTTTTTTTATATTATTCAATATAGTCCTCTTTTAGTTTGATACACTTATTCCAGCGATTTTCCAACTTTTTATCCCGTCCGAAAAGTAATTTTCCGGAAGGTCTGCAAAATACTCCTCCGTGGCGTCGATGATTTCCTCGCGTGAGCTGAATTTTTTATTGATGAGCCATCTTTTGAGGTTGGGAAAAGATAATAGTCCGTGGGATCCAAATCCAGTTACCAATCGACGCCAAAAGTCCGCCCGATTCCGCATCAGCAAGTCCAAACACTCTTTCGAAGTGCTCTCGCGTTCGTGTTTTTGGTTAGGAGTGAGCATTCGCGGCACCTAGCGGCAGGATAACTTTTTCATATGCAGAATATTGCCCAAAATGTGGCGTGTGCGCTTAGTACTAATTTTTGTGGTATCGGCTAGCTAGCGCACCTTCACTTTCCGGTCAGCCAAAACCATTTCATGTATTTTTTTGGAAACGTCCTCTGTAACCGCATCGGAGGGCCTGCCGCTGCGGACTTGATCGGTAGTGGAGTTGCGGCCACCACGAAACTCTCGAAACTAATATTTGACGGTGTAATCTGACGGAGCATTAGCCCCATAATATTTATCCAACTCTTCTTTTGTTTCCTTCGCCGTTTTGCTTCTCAAAAAATTATGTTTTATGAGAGAACGAAAATCGTTTTTGTCCATACTCAACATGATGCCAAACACGTCAACAACAATCAGCTGTCAAAATAAAACTAAGGACAGTATCGCACTGAAATTTGGCATGTCTGCCTAAATATGAATGGACTTCAAGGCACCATAACCTTTTTTGCAGTAGCAGCGCATTCTGGCTGTCAAAGAGGTTACTTTTCACTCCACCTAGTATGTTAAGTGCTTTAAAGGTATTTTAGCTCAGCTTCCTCTTCCTCCCCCCAGCTCCCTCCCATAGCTTGGATTTCTTTCCTCGATTCCAAAGAAGCATTATTCTGCCGCACAGTCCTCATGGAGCAACACTCACTCATAGCCAAAGGTCCTTATTTCGTTAGACTGCCCTTCTACAATTAGCTACAATTACAGTTACAATTACAGCTACAATTAGCTAAAAGTAACTTGATGGTCATCGCTCAATCAATATACACAATTCTGGGAGGCTTCAACATTTTGGACAGACAACACCCGAGGGGCGGTGTGTTGAGATCTTCGCTGCGGAAAATAACTTGACCCACGAATACCAGACGTTAATAGTCATACCGCCAACACCCTGGACTTATTTTTAACATCTCACCTTGATAAGTACTCCGTTGATGTGCTCTTCCCTCTAGGCTCGTCGGACCATTGTGTCATATCAACTAATTTCTCGTACACCCACCATACAATTAGAGAAAGGATTCCTAAAAGAACGAAATGGCAATACAAGTAAGCCAATTGGAGCGGACTTAACAACTTCTTTAGGAATTTTAACTGGTCTTTCTGTTTCCCTAATAACGACGTGGATACCGCTGCTGATATGATGACCGACATCTCTTTGGAATGCGACACTCTATCCCTTATCGGATGAAGAGTATCAAACCAAAAGAAAAGGCATGGTATGACTCGGGTTGTAAAGAGGCTGTCAGGGTTAGAAAAATGTTTTTTCGGTCCTCCAAGACCAATCTGACAGAGGAGAACCGAAAAAAGTTCAAATGAGCCAGGAATGACTGCAGCGTCCTTCTTAAGCGTGTGCAATTCCAATACGACCACAAGCTGAGGTAAAAAATACTACATTGCCTCAAAGGTAGTAATCATTTTTGTTCGTTCGTCAAAAAACTTAGAAATTCTGCTTCATCAGCCATCCCAAGTCTGATTTGCTAGCTCAACAATCCCAGATTGTGCTTTGTCCCCACCTACACTTGAGTGCGTCGAATCTTCAATGGGACGAATCCACTTTCGCACTCGTGTAGTAGCAAGAGTTCTTAAAGACCTTAACATCCACAAATTCGCTGGTCCAGATGGTATATCTCCCCTCCATCTGAAGATGAAGAGGTGTTCTTCCTCGCTGGCAAAACCACTGCGTAAGTTTTTTCATCAATCCTACTCTTTAGGACACTTTCTCCTCCTACAGATCCATTGCACTTACGTCCCTTCTGTCCAAGGTCATGGAAACGCTGATAAACCGTCACCTCATGAAATATCTCGAAACACGAAAATTTCTCAATGACCGGCAATATGATTTTCGTAGCAACAGGTCCACTGGTGATTTGATGGCATGTCTCACCGAAAAGTGGAACCAAAGCGTACATCATTCTGGCGAAAGCAATCATGTTTAGTTCCTTTACTGATTAGGCTTTTCTTCTTCAGATAACTTTCGTATCCTCTTTGTACATTACCCAGATCCTAGACCATAACTTTGCACCTAACAACTTTCACACCAAATAAAACTGTGGACAACGTAACAGCAATTCGCCCCGGAAAGTGGACACCTCAACACCGTGGTTTCAGTTCAACGTTTATCGTCCCAGACCGTCTACCCGCAAGTTCTTGGAATCTAATTTCGCTTTCGTAACCATTCCCAGACAACTCTGCTTCTGTCATATTCATAATAGCCTATGTCAACGTCAGTGCTTACCGTCACGCACTTTTGTAGATTCGTATCATGCAAACTTACACTCGTCACCAACTTGTCACACTGCTTCTGCAAGTGCCTTCAACTGTCAGGTGCAAAACGATCGCCCTCACCCTAGCTAAACTGCAAATGTAACTTTGAGTCAATTAATTCGCCAAAAACATTCTCATTAAGTCCTTGTCGTCACCCCCGTCAGTTGGTCGAACACGCTTCCAAAGAGTCGACCAATTGAACTGACAAGGCAGTGCAATGTCAAAGTAATGAATACTAAGCCAGTGAAGTGCCAGGGTATTGAAGCATCAAACCAAGAAATTGCTTCCCTAACTATCCGCTAGCGACCTTTCTGACAATTTCCAAGGCGCGGACCCCTGTCAATAGCCATGCGTAGAATTTTTCCCCCAACCAATTTGCCATTCGGAATGCTAATAGGGTGAGGGTGAGGGCTTTTGATGCCACTTAACATGCAAATAAATGGATGAACGTGCATCAGGTGTCAGGCACGCGCAACAAATTCAAACGAATGGGGGAGGGGGAGTAGTAAGTTCCCCTTCCACATGCAAATTTGTACCGATAGTATCTGGATTGACAGTGGTGAAACTATCATATAATACAGCACCACTTACTCGAGGCGTTAAATGTTCCGATCAACAGATAGTCCGTTCTCACCGAGATAAAATCACTCCACCATGCCATGTCACAGTGCCACTATCGAGGTGGCTTACAACCAACCATGTGTATGAGCTGGTAAAAGAAACATAACCCATGTGGGTTGGCCATATGGACTTGGTGCGGGGATTTGATTTGTTATGAGTGCAGTTGGGCAGGCATTTTTCAGACAAAGATACACCGAACCTATAAATCACATTTCTTCCCAATTTCTCACCTACATTATCCAAACTATTATACCGTCAAGGCTGTGTTCCATGTGTTCGCCTACGAGTGCTAATTCCACTTACCGAAAGTCCACACGGTCCGTAGTCGTGTCGGGCGGTTTCTGTAATTATCCCGAGCTTCGCATGTTAATTATTTTTCCAGTGTCACATGATCCATGGGTGCAAATGAGAAAGTACGAGTACGAGTAGATGTATTTGTATCTAGACCTGCCTGGCGCTGGTGTCTTTGGTTGGTTGCTGTTGGAACTCTTGTAGTGCGGTGGTCTAGTGGTGTCTCTTAATAATTTCCCAAGAAATTAATCTACCACGAAACCGTTAACCCGAAAAAAACGGAGCTAAATAGTCTGACTTTAGCGAAGCGGGACACATTTGTACTCGTAGGCTCGCGGTCGGTTCGTATCTGTGGGACCACAGTCGGAATTGTCTGGTGACTCTTTTGACTTTCGGTTTGGGGTCCATAAATAATGACAGCGAATTGCATTTCCGCATTTGGCGCGTGGAAAGCTAGATGGATACGAAGAGAGATGCAAGAGATGTACGAGATGCAGGAGACCCACCGAAACACTGATAAAAGATGCACACATAGCGGAAAGTATCTCTTCCATTGGACTAGGAGGACACTTTGGTGTTTGCAGTTCGGTTCTTGGTAATCCTATCGGTTATACGGATATATATACTCGTAAATGTATGTGCGCGTTAAAGAATACTATTCGTATCTATCTCGTGCCTAGGTGTTGTACAGAGTATCTATGGACATGCAATTCGTTTGGGATTGAATTATGTTCGCCCAAGAGACGCAGAGTGCTTTTCTTGATTTAAGTGATTTTTTTTTATTTTTTTTTTTTGTTGTTGTGCGATGTCTACCACGCGGTGACTAGAAGATTGGATTTGCATACAAAGTAGGCTGACGCCATTTTTATTTTTCAGGACGGTTGAGAACTCTTGCCTGGCTGGAGAGGAAGAAGTATGCAGAAAACATGGGCATGGTTCGGAGCACGAGTATGCCAGAGTTAAAACCCTGCCATGTGAGATGTAATTTCGCGCATCGAAGATAGTCGTTGTGTCTAATTCATGGGAAAAGTCCTTCTGTTGATATTCCTTGTGGTTAGGTTTTTTGGTTCCAGCCCCTGTCGGAACCAGTAGCTCTGTAGTGTGCATATATCACGACCATTAGGAAGGCACAGGTGATGGTGCAAAAGTTTTCGTTCCCTCTTTCAGGATCCTATAGGTCCGCTAACATCTTCTCAAGTGATCGAACTAAACGCTAGATACGTCGTATAAGATGGTTCAAATAGTATAGGGCCAAACGAGTGGTATACCATATACAAGGTGGGGGAAAGTAATGTCATAATGTGAATGTGTCAACATTTTTGCAAATGACAGTTGGAGAATTAGTTGACAACAAGCAGAGGAGTAATGAAGAACGCGGAATTATTTGATCGACTTCCCGTCTGTTGTTTTAACGCTGCATGAATTTCGTCGTCCTGCACCAAGTGCACGAATAATTAAGCCTTTGGCTGTCCGTCTCGTTCAAACTGGGTCCACTAGAGATGTTGCAAGAAGTGGCCGGCCCCGTATTGCTCGTTCCGCCGAGAATATCACTGCTGTGGCCAAGGACGTCCGAAAGAGTCCACAAACATCGACGATGCACACAATTTGGCATCAGCAGACGTTCGTCGCGTCGAATTTTGTTCAAAGACCTGAAGATGTTTCCTCATAAAATACAAACCTTTCCCCAATTTCTGTCTGCTGAGGTTAATTTCAATTTCTGTCAAGTGAGTGCTCTGTTAAACCTGTTGCAAGAAGGAGATGAGCTCATATCCAAAATCATAATGAGCGACGAAGCCCATTTTCACTTAAGTGGTTAAGTGAATGAACAAAATTTGTGTTTCTGGGGCACGGAGAGCCACTGCATCCCCCTAAAGTGACTGTTTGGTGCGGCATTTGCAGTGAATAAGTGATTGGCCCTTATTTTTTTGAAGACGCCGACAGCACTGTCTTACGGTTACTGGTAAGCACTACAGACAGATGTTAAACGATTTTTTTTTACCGCAAGTTCCAGAATTGGGCCTCGAGTATTAATGGTTCCAGAAGGAATGAGCAACCACTTACGATGGAGATTTTGAATCACCAATTTCCAGGCCGTGTGATCTCCCGATTTATCGAATTGAACTGGCTGGCCAGATCGCAAGAAGAAAGAAAACGTACGGCTCAAAGAGACTGATGGTGCAGTTGAAAAGCCAAGTGCTGGAGGCTACATTGCAAAAAACTGCATCAAAGGAACTCACTCCAACTGAAATCGATCAGCCTCATGTAAGTAGGTCCAAGATGGCTGCCTCCAGGGCGATCTCCGGATGAACAAAGATCATAGCGTGGTGGATGGAAATCGGCTTATCGGTCAGAATAAAATCTTCAACCAAACAGAGTTGCACTTTGTATGGACGATTGTGACAAAGAAATGCAAAAAAAAAAGAAATCCGGCTTTTGGACAAGGCAGCTGCTACTTCATCTTTGATGCTCTTAACTGGGTGCTCTAGCAATGACAGGCTAACGACGAAAGAACACTCACTGTGGGCATCAACTGTAAAAATTTGTCAACGGAAATCATGTGAGCATCCAACCAGAAGGCCGGCATTTGCAGACCGAAACCTGCAGTGTTAAGTACTTTACTCATCAAATCCTTAAAAGACAAGGCAACTCTGTAACAAAATCTACGTCCTTTGGAACTGCAATTGTTGAGCTTTTCAGGCGGTTGAGTGCTGTAGAAATAGGATAGGCACTGAGAGGTGTCAACTTGGCGGTGCCCCAGTATTGAACCTGTTTATACACACCAATTGTGATAAGAGGTAAGTGGAAAGATGTCCGTTCGGACTCGACTTGGCAATCTTATAAGCGCAAGTGCTGACCAGCAGAAAAAAACACCAGCACTATAAACGAGACAACGGATGAATTCTCCAAAATCAGTTAAATTCCGGACCAAAACAAATAAAACCTTATCCGGGCTACTCCGACATATTTGAAGCTCAGGGCGGTAAGGATTTCCAAGACTCAGTCAGGATCTTGGAAAATAGATGGTGGCGGATGAGCCCTTAATGGACCAACAGTAGTGCTCACCTCATCGAACTGGTTACGGGTTTCGAATTAACCAATGCTTCGTTCTAGGGTATCTATAATGGAACTGGCCCTCTAGGTTTGTGCACAGGGGTAACTGTCCTCCCATTGAAAAAAAAGGCTAAGCTACGAAGCAACAATAAGCCTCGGATACGAACGGATCTACTGTTGACAATCTCTGCAAACGTAACAAGGACATAGAGTCAAGGACTTATCGTGAACACCTGTCGTGGAGACTTAAATTCACTGGATGCCCATACACCCATGGGAGTAAGGATACGCCTTGCCATCGAGTGTCGCCGTCTTGAGTACCAATTTGGAACTGTGTTGCAGGCACAAGTTCCACCCTTGGTATGACTCGAGGCCGATCTACATATAACCTATTGCATTACATATTTGCGGCTCTGCAATGGGTCAGACCAACCTTCCCGCTAATTGGGTTTAAACCACAGCCACCATAATGCTCCCACAAGGCGGTCTACCTCAACAAGTCAGGCCCAGACCAAGATCCGGGCGGCTTCTAACTCCCACGGTACCGTGATTTAAGTCCTGGTAGGGACTACTGCCAACAAAACCCCTTGTAACTGGTCAAATCGTAGTAACATTCGGTGGCTGCATCTGAAAACCGTTACGTACTTTGCTCTGCCCCTGCTCTTTATTAGACAACGCCACTGATAGGCGAAGCCTTAACAATTGGGCAGGCCCACGAAACAAGGACAACAAACTTCGGATCTGCATGTGAAATGTTAGGCCCCTTAATAGGCCACGAGCAGAGGCCCTGTTTCTGCAAAGCAGAAGTTACAGCCATCCAAAAAATGCGATAGGATGGGCTGGACAAAAAGTGGATGAAAAACTGCGACAACTGCTAGAGCGATTGCTATCGACAGCAAAAGTAGGGCCTATTTGGATGCGGATTTGTTGTTAGAAGCAGACTTAGACAAGAAGTCTTAAGTTTTCGGCATATTAACGAGCGCTTTGTAACAATCCGCATTAAGGCTAAATTTCCCAACATTACCTTTATATGCTCGCGTGCTCCGACAAAGTAGAAAGATGACGACACCAAAGATAGCTTCTAGGAGTTGTTGGACAAGGCTTACGAGGAGTGTCCTAGTTTGCGATGTTAATGCAAAGGAAGAGAGGATATCTTTGGTGGTACTGTCGGAAAGCATAGCCTGCACGACATCAACTCTGACAACGGATTCAGGCTAATCGACTTTGCGGCGGAACGAAACAAGTCGATATTCATAAGGGGACTTGGAAAACTACCGAACCTGAACCGCCAACTTGACAACATTTCGATGGACGCAAGGCACTCCTTCTGTATTTTGAACTTCCGAACTTTCCGAGGGACGAACATCGACTCGAACCATCACCTTGTTGATGAACCAAATACCGCTGTTAGGCAGAATGAACCTTTCAACCTTCACAATGTAGACCAACAATGCCTTCTACCTGACCTGGATGAATTGAAGGTAGCCATATCTAAGCCAAGCTCATCAAAGCAGCAGGCGATGACTTTGTGGAGAACATACACCCACATACTCATACAGTCTGACTACACCCTCTAAATTGCGCCAACTAGAGAGGCATCCGTTTTCTTTACATCGCCTACAAGATCCTGTCTGCCGTATTGTGCGAACATCTGAAGCCGTTCGTCAACAACCTGATAGGTTCATATCAGAGTGGCTTTAGGAAAGGCCACCATCGACCAAATATTCTCACTACGGCAGATTTTCGAAAAAATCTATGAACTTAAAATCGATACACTCCACCTATTCGTCGATGTTAAGGCCACTTGTGCACGCAGCCATAGAGATGAGCTATACAGAGCAATGTCTAGCTTTGGCATTCCTGCCAAAGTCGTCCGTTTGTGAAGGATGACGACAGAGAATGTTCGCTGCTCCATCAAGGTCGATAAAGAACTCACCGAGACCTTTGATATCAAAAAAGGATTTAGACAAGGCGGTGCGCTGTCATGCGATTTATTTAAAATTACGCGCCAACATAAGAGACACAATCTTTCAAAAGTTCGTCCAATTACTCGCGTACACCGATGATAATGAGACGATCGGAAGAAAGCAGCGTGATGTCAGTGGCGCTTTCACCATTGAGACATATTGAGATGGATGCGATGAAGATGGGTTTAATGATCAGTGAGGATAAGATAAAGTATATGCCAACCAGAAAGGACACCCAACACCGACGTCTCGGACAGAACGTCACCCTCGACAGATACAACTTTGAGGTAGTTAACGACTTTCCATACCTAGCCTCCGCTATTGATTAGATAAAGGCACCAGCGCTGAGATCAAATTCTTCGGGTGATTTTCGGTTCTGTCTGCGTAGACGGTGAGTGGAGAAGGAGATAAAATGACGAACTGTACGGTCAGTACAGCGACATCGACTTAACCAGAAGAGTGAAGTCCCAACGACTGAAGTGACTGGGTCATGTAGAGCAGATGGACACCAATTCTCCGGTGCAAGTGGAAGTGGACCTTAACCAGTTTATCGTGCGAAATTGTAGGCAGCTGGTTAAGGATCGAGCTGACTGAAGACGATCGTTGGTTGAGCGTTAGTTGCATTATTTGTAAAATAAAATAAATAAATATTCCTATTGCACATAACACAAGTTTCCTCCGGACCCAGATCTCTATGGTCCCTTGTGAGCATAATGGGATAGCTATAGGTGATACCACGTCGCTTGCTGTGTGGATTATAACGACATCATGTAGCCCGGCCAAAACTAGCTTGCATCCATACCATAGGTGGTCTTAGCGAGAGATGGTACAGCAATACAATGAACAAGTTCTTTGCCCGTTTGATTCGTTCCGACAGAAAGCAAAAATTGAAGTAATGTTTGGTCCATGGGACAACAGCCCTCCTATTGCTGCTTGTTGGGGAGTTCTGCTAAAACCAAAATCAGGTCGTGCTGAATTTACCAATTCTGTGGCATTTATAGCTCGGATGCCGACATATACATTGAATACGAGTATGTCCCCAAAGACAGACACTAAAGAATTATTTACCTTTGCCCTATTTCCATACAAAAAGACACCACCTCACCAACCATACTTACCCGCTCACGGAAGTGCCTTTAGGGCCACTTTTTATAATTAGTCATCGCCTCGGTCACTGGTTCTTTCACCACTTAGCCAGCTGCAATCAATTAAACTTTATTCGCACAGTTTAACGCTCATTGTCTGTCCCACTTGTTGGGCACTCCAATCGAAAATAACTTTCTGACACAGCTTTATAAAGAAAAATTCGACTCACAACATAACGAAGATCTATTTCTCCTACACATTGTCGTCCATTACGTGACCAAGCACCAAGGACGCCTGTATGGTATTCTCTTACGCAATCCCAATGCGCGAAAATAAAAAATAAAAATAAAAATAAGAAACCAAAGAAAAAAAAGAAAAGAAAAACACTTTTTATGACCCAGCAGCTCGTAAATATAACCCACCGTCACTTAGTCGGTAACGTCATGGCCTACTCTATCGCTGCTCACAATCAAATGAACCAGGCACTCATGAGAAACTAAAATACCCACGCCCGGGCCTCTCTGCTAACGTCTCTGTTCCATGTGCCACTTTGAGTGGTTATGCTTCATAAATTCGCAATCATGGTCTTAGATATGGTTTTAGATCTCACTCCCTCCTTCGTTAAGACAATTTTACTACTTAGCTTAACTACAAGACTTAACACTAGATCACAGCCCACAACCCACTTACCTTTGCAAATGGCCTTCAACTCCTGGCGGCAAGCTGCCGTCCGATACGATGTATACCGGCTGTCCACCGGCCGCTCCAGCTGTCGCATATTGCAAGCCTCCCTGAACGACGACTTGACCATCAGCAGAGGCCACTAGGCTACTTAAATCACTGCCCGAGTAGATCTCCAGCCCCTTCTGGTCCGTAGTTGTGGTGTAGATGACGGTCTTATTCCCATCATTGTAGATCAAGTCAATGTGTTTGTCATTGGGATAGAGATCCCCGTCTAATTTCCCGGTGACTGGCAAATGTGATGACAATGATTTCGAGTCATCATGTGTGGTATAGATGATTTGGCCACCCTTCTTTGGATCATCATAGATGTCCACTTCGGTCTTAACTGCATTGGTGTCGTATTGCTGTAGAACAGATGCATCAAGTGGTGATGTCTGATACACTCCATGATCATTGGTAAGCTTCTGGGCTTGAGAGAACATAGCTGCTGCGACGGCACTGTCATTCGGCAAGAGCTTAGATGGATCACTTACAATGCGAGTGAGAATGTGTTCGCCCGCCTCATTGCGCGACAGGATGTGATGCTCTCCGTTGATAATCTCACGGCTGATAATCTGTTGTTGCTCTCCATTCGGTCCGACTACACGGATAATCTGGTTCTCGTCAAATTCGATTTTTGCCAATGGCTGCGGTACCGAAGCCGGTGGTTGTTGACTTAATTGAGCCACCATTCTGGCATCGATAACTTGGTCTTCCACTTTCGGCGTTTCATAAATGAAAACAGCGTCCTTGTCGTAGAGTTTGGACGAATCGGTATGCAGATCTAATACGTTGACATTAGTCATGGTGGCTAACTCTGGCTGAGGGCTCTCTGGAGATCGATGTATGGCATTTGGCGATATCAATGGCAAGCCGTTCGAGTGAACGGAGTTCGGTGATGCTGCTGTGGCATGTGGTGGTGATGGCGATGTTTGATTTAGATGAGCTCGTTGATTCTGTTGCTGATGAATGGCAGCGGACATGGATAGATCCTGTGATGTGAGTGGTGATGACATTGTTGTTCTATGAAAATGTTTGGATTCACGGAATCGGCTCAAAGCTCGATGATCGATGATTGATGATGCTTGACCTCTTCTTAGTAAATACTTTGTATCCTTAGAGGTTACTAGACAAACTGATGATATGTAATACTTAATGTAAGGCTGATGGTGCTCTTAGCTTAGATTAGATTTAATGGAAGAGTATGGCTTTGTGTAAGTGAAGGCACTTGAATCTCAAAAATTGGACGGAATTTGTTATGAGGTCTAGATGCTCTGTCTTAAGGCTTAAACATTTATGGCACTGGAATCTCAATTGTGTCCTTTTACACAAGGATTCCTTCTTCAGGTATATTTACACCGGACTTCACATTCGATACAAATTTCGTTGTACGTCACATCACAATTGTTTTTTTTTCCTTTTTTCTTACTTTTATTTTGTCTGCATCTAAAATGAGAATAAGAAGAAGAAAATTATTCATAAGAGGTCAACAGAAAAAAAAATATTAAATAAGAATTAAGTCTGGGCGTTGTGGCAAGCAATGCCTGCATCCTTGTCATGTGCTTAGTATATTAATTGCAACATTTGTGAACATTTATAGCCTGGAATTGAATCTATGCTGATTTCTACTACCTTCCTCCATATCACACAACCAACAATAAAAACAAAAGAGTTGAGTAGCGAACTCAAGTATGAGTGTACCCTTCGGCAAGTTTATGTAAGCTTCTCTTCGCAATTGAAGAATGCGTAAATGCAATAGGCTGGAAGCTGCTTAGGTGGAGCAAATAACTACCGGAACAATCGGTTATATACCTGCCTCCTCAACTTATTTTTCAGAGCTCGCTTTTAGACTTTTGAAAGTCAAATCCGACCTAGCAAAGCCAAAAGTTAAGTGGAGGAAGAACTCAAGCTCTCGTCTATCCAGTTTTTGACTACAACTCTCTGTAATACATCGAGCTCACGAGGAATTATAACATTTAATCACTAGGCGAGGAAAACAATGCATCGGCCCACACACTAGAGAGTTTAATCGAGGCCTAGGGGCAGTCTATTTTGGTAAATTTATGCTATCACCATTAGCAAGTGCCAGATGATTCGCCCTGTTGACTCCAAAAGTACCTGCAGCTTCAAAACCAAGATCCCAACCAAATATTCGTGGTTGTTCCCTTTATTCCCCTGGTAACGCCACTAAAACCTGGGAAGACAAGTATCACGAAATGTTCCGAGGGACCAGAAAACCCACATCTCGACCACAATAAGCTTAAAAAAGACTCCTCTCTAGCCCCTTTCCAAAAGTAACAAAGACACATTCTAACAAAACACGAAGCTCTAATCCCGATTCTGACTGGAGCTTCAAAACAAACATATTCCCCAATTTTAGTCCTCCCTCCTCAATTATTCGACACAAAGCCTTTACACAGCAATCCTCTAATCCCCTTCTTTCCCCGTTCCACTCAAGCCCAACGCATCTTTTTCAACCTAACCCCCACCCACCCATATTATCCTTTCTCAACCTTCTACACGACCAAACTCATTTCTTAACTTCAACCTCAAAACTGGAGCTAAGCACCCTAATTTTATTAACTAACATTCCCTAAACCGCAGATCTCATCCCTCATCCCTCGTCCAACTCCATATCCAGCCATCTATTTGCAGCTCCTTCCTCCACCGACCTTATTCTGGATCGCCTTTTTCCCCCACAGTTAAACTAACACAGCAAAATGGCACTACATAAAGTCGCTATGAAGTCTCTAGGCTTAGAGACAGAAAACTATACGAAAACTTTCGCCTCTTTCTTGTCTATCTACACGACAAATCGGACTCGGTTTGAACGAAGGGAAGACCAAAACCAGCTTCATGGTTTTCATCCAGCAGGAAGGCCTCCCTACCGACTCTATCAGTCTCAGGAACCTTTATGTCAGGTACCACAAGATTTTTAGCATGTCCCCTCAGAAAGTGGCAGACTGCATTCGGCGAGTCTAACACCTATAGCAAGGCCGAGCCGTCCACGATAAATTTTTCGTCCATAACTTGCCTCCCTTGCCAGCATTTAAACCATCCCGCCTCACACCTCCACCGCACCACATCCCTCTTACTTTTTACTACCAGAATGTAAGAGGTCTTCACTCTAAAACCAATGCTGTTCTACGCCAATCGCATGCTCTTTCCTTTGATATCCACGCCCTGACTGAAACCAATCTGATTCCCGAAATAAAGAACCAGGAATTGTTCCCCCCTACTTTTAACGTTTTTCGCGATGACGATCCTACCCGCCCAAATGATGATTCCCACTGTCGAAGCGTCCTACTGGCGATCCACAACAGCCTTAACTCTTCTCCAGTTACCATTTCTTCATCAACTAAAGTCGACTTTGTCGCAATAAAAATATCACTGCCATTCAAGTCCCTTTACCTTATATGTTGCTACAACTCGCTATCGATGTGATCGACCAGTTAAATGATCTATCTGACTCTATTGATGATATCCTTGCTTTCGGCGACTTTAATCTTCCTCAGCAACAGCGGACTCCATCAGATGATCAATCGTCTATGCCATGTTAGAACTTATTTTCAATTAACTCCTCAGTCTCACTTTGTCCCCTGTCTCTCTCAACAATCGATAACTGCCACCTTCCACAACCCTCACATCCTACGACTTTCATAAAGCAAACTTCACAAGATCCAGTGACTATCTCAGCAGATCCCCCTTTAACTTTTGAGTATAAATGACGACTTATCCATTTCTTATAGAAAAATATTTAATTCTTGTTCTCTTTACGTTCCCTTTTCCCGCCTAAAAACATCATCTAATAGTCCTCCCTGCTATAATCGCAAGCTTCGTTCCTTACGAAATAAGAGAAACAAACTATGGGTTGTTTTCCTTCGCACCAGATCCTTTTCCAACTCTTTCAACTATCTTGGCGCTTATCTTCATTTTACCGAACCTTACGATTCTCTTTACCACCACTACCTTAACAATGCGTAAGTCAACCTTATATATGACGCTAAGTCCTTTTTCCAATTTGTTAACTACGGGTCCGAGTGCAACAGTGCTTTTCTCTCATTCAACAAGAAATCATCAACCAATCCACTCACTATTGTAATACTATTTGCCAACTTTTTCAAATAATCCTTTACCAACGACTCCTTTGTATCAGATCCATTGTATTTTAATTCCTACCCTGGACCCGTCTTATATCGTATATAAGTTACACTAGCTTAATGACAAGTTCACCCCCGGCCCAGATGGCCTCTCTGCCATATTCCTTAAAAAATGTTCTTCCCTTGCCCTTTCTAATCCCCTTCGTATATCCCTTTTACAAGGAGAATTTCTTCAGGCTTGGAAAACCTCCTTCATTACCCCGATCCACAAAAAAGGATCAAAGAACGAAATAACAAACTATCGCCCAATCGCCAAATTCTCCCATATACCCAAACTCTTCGAAAGTATTTTGTATGAGGCTCTAAGCTTCCAACGCAAACTACTTATTTCCCCTAGGCAACATGGCTTCCTGAAGGGTCGGTCAACCACCACAAATCTCATTGAATTCGTATCATTTGCCCTCTCTGCCCTAGAGAATGGCAACGAAGTCGATGTAGTTGCAACCGATCTTAGCCTTCGACAAAATCTCTCATCGATTAATATTCTTCAAATTGTCTGACTGCCATACTGTTGAATATGAATATCCTCTTACTTCGAAAACCGTTTTTACAGTGCTCGTTTTAGGCCAGCCCACTCGGCTCCATTTTTGACCACATCTGGAGTTCCAAAAGGCAGCCATCTCGGTCCCCTTCTTTTTATGTATATTAACCATAAATGATCTCGATAGGATCATCAAATACTCGTCTGTCTCCCTTTACGCCGACCTTGATAGTTTTTTGATCTGGTGCCTCAAAAATTTTTTGGAACTTAATATCCCCAAATACCAATCCATCAGCTTTTCACATAAGCGGCACCAATCTTCTCCCTGACTCTACCTTCTCCTCATCCAACCTATCTCCTCCGTTCAATCTCTTCGCGAAATCGGCATTTTGTGTGATAGGGAGCTCAACTTCCGTTTGCATATAGATAGGATAATCCTTAAAGCCAACTCCGCACTAGGTTTTGTAAAACGGTGGTCCATAGAATTCACCAACCCAAACGTGAAAAGGTCCCTCTATACTACCTTTGTTCGCCCCCTCCAGTCAAGTGTGGTCCCCATTTCATCGTCTTCATATCTCGAGAATCGAAAGCATTCAGCGCCGTTTTCTTCGATTTGCTATTCGAGGTATGCCCTTGAAAGATTCTTCTATTCCCTATCAAAACCGTCTCAACCTTATCAACTTTAACACCCTTGAGGAATGCAGAGATGCAGCCGATTTTCTCGCCATTCATTGGCTCCTTTCAGCTCACATTGAATGCGGGTCGGTTCACAACTCTATTTTCCTCAACACTAACCCTCAAAATCTACGTACCCCTTCTATCTACTAATTCAGTCAGATCTTAAACCAGAAACTTAGGAGCATCCCCAATCCTAGTTTAGAATCTGTGGAAGAACTGGAAGCAAATACCCTTCCAGACCTCGTTTAAGTAAAATTTAGCAAGGAAACTCTCCAATCGTGGCGGAATCTTCGATCTAAGAAAGCTGACAAGGGACAGCTTCAATATCTGCTACAAAAACATATTACCGAAGCCTTTAGACATATAAAAAAGCAATGAGCAAGACTAAGTCACAGATTTGGGCAGAGTACTGCCAAGGACACAGCTAGACTAAGCAAAATCCTGTCCAAAGAATACTCTAATCCGACATTCATCAAATGACTTGATGGAATATGGACATATTCCACTGAAGAACCACCGCAACTCCTAATGACCATCTTTTTCCCGAGATGCAAAGATACTGGCGCTGGTGTGTAGGCAGCGCAGGTCATGCAACCCGCACTCTGGAATGAAATCAACTCATTATTAACCGGAGAAGGATTTCCTGGACCATCATCAGGCTAAGGAGGCCATGAGCCGTCTAAAGATTTTAGACCCATTAGTCTTACATCCATCCGGGATTGCCACAAAAGATCTCCTCTAAAGAGAGCCCTGCATGAGGTGCACACTGAATCCATTCTAAAACCTCTCACCAAGCTCGGCACAGAAGTTTTCATCTTATAAATAAATCCGTAGTTAGAAAACGACATACCATACTTTCGTTTTTAGCAGGTTGTTGCTACTCGTATGTTGCGCACTTAACTAGGACTGCACGACAGAAGCTCTTAAAATGCTACTCCATATACTGCCCCTGGACTTGCACATCAAATACATCATTTCGTGTAGTGCTATCAGGACTCAGAGAATCTGGTTTATGGTCTCCGAGACTCTATGGTCATAGTAAAGCTCTTGACCTGTTGCCTAGGAATCTAGCGTCGAACATAACTGACCACACGTGCCTAAACTCAGTTCTAATAACAATATCTAAGTTCAGATTCCTAAAACCACGGAATGGAATGATAATCTACTCCTAATGCAATACCAAGCATCGAATTCCAACTACGCACGGCTCCAAAAAGGAATGCGGTGTTGGGGCCGTGCGGAGCTGCTCGTATCCAAATCGTACCGCCTTCCACACTCTTTGAATGTCTTCCAGGCCGAAGTACTGGCGATTAGAGAGGCCTCCAGATATTTAGCCTCAGCTCCATTATTACCATAAACAACATAAGAATCTTTATTGACAGTGAGGATGCCAATCAAGGCGCTCCACTCATTTATCTCGTCCTCTGGACTAATAGAACAGTGCAAGGAAATTATCATGCAGGTTGTTGTAAGGCTTTCAAGCACAAAACAACCGTTAAAATTCACAACCTCAAATTCCGAGAGAAGAAAAATCTCTGCGTCCTATTCGGACTCCCACCCCTGGAGAATCAATATGGAAACCAAACACACTAGAGTTTCAAACCACTACATCACAACAATGCTTTCCTTTCTCCTCCTTCTACCTTTCCGCCCGCGCCCTGGCAACAGTAAAAGGGTATCATAACCCCCTTAGGCGCGCGTAAATTATAAAAAAAAAAAAACAAAAATGCAGGTAATCGCTCGTGTTAATAACGTTCTCCTCTGAGTATCCGGGCACAGTAACATGGAGGGGAATGAGGATGCCAACGCGCTAGCCAGAAGTGGTTAACCTTCGAAGTCTCTATTGCGAAGTCAGTCTGCTCCCCGATGGGACTCATCAAAGATAGAATTCTCCAACACTTTTTCTCTGTTGTCAACTCAAGGTGGAACAGTCAAGAAACCTGATAGATAGATAGATCCAGACAGTAAAGATAGGACGAATGACTTAATTCAACAGAACTCGCACCGAGGCAGCAAAAATAACAGCAACCAGCAGGTTTCACTGCCTTATTGGCTCACATTTTGCCAAGTTAAGCATTCATTTTAACGCCCACTAACGTAGCTGTAACAACTCAGATGTAAAGCAAGCCCTATTCCACTTTTTCCGTCGGCTCGACACTAGTTAGAACCAGGCATCGCACACTTGGCAAACCCCTTTTTAAACAAATTATCGGAGATTTCTGCCATAAAATTCTGCAGCATTATTCATTTTCTGAACTCCACAGGATGAATCTGAAAACGGTCTTAGCAAACCCCTTCAACATCCAGATCACGTGGATTGTAGGATCAAAACGAAGTATCCGCGCTACTTGTCTTTCTGGTACCACATTTCCAGACAACCACTTCTACATACCCACCGCCAGATGGAGACTGTAAAGAAATCTCAGCCGATGAAGAGACCCCCGACTCTAAATCCTACCAGGAGCCCACGAAACTTCGTAGGGCTTACCTTTCCTATCAAACCAATTTTAACCGTCTAATCAAGTCTGATGGCTCTTACAGGAACTCTAATAAAAGCCACGATTGAAATACTGGTTTCCGGGCTGTTTGCAAAAGACGAGAGATGTTATGGTAAAGATCAATGTGAATTTCATATCTAAGGCAGCCAGAAACGTTCATGTATTGTACTTCTTAACGGCCTAAGACGTATCAGCTTGTCATCGTTTCTTGTGAAAACCCCAGAAGGACTGGCCGACACATATAGGTGGATTGAAATGTAACATCCTCGAGAGATATCTGAAACATGCCAAAATTGGCATGTCATCTTATCAGTCTTTATGGACATACAAATGCCACTAATCACTTGCTCAAGCCCTAGCTGGATGCAATGGTCACAACCAGCAGATGATTGAATAGTGCAACGTGAAATCCAACCAAATAAATTTGGCTCAATCTGAACCTGGTTCTTACGAGTAGATGTGAAAAGGTGGCAAGTCAACATCTTAGAGCGTATCATCACAGGCCATTGTTGATTTGGTAGACACACCGATAAGCTCGTCCGCCCTAATTATGAAAGATGAAAGGAAGGTTCTACTTATCTTTTAACGTGCACCAAAGCAGCTCTTCACGATCTTGAGGATTCTAAATTATTTGGGAGGAGTTAGTTTTAGTTTTAAATGCATTTTATTTTCTAAATCATTAATTCTTACATACTAACAAAAAATGCTTAAATGCTAGCTTAAAATTACTTAACAATCTTACACTAACCTACTGGCCCCACACAGGCACTCTAAGCTACTCTAAACTCTTATATCTATGTCTTTCGACTTTGTTTACATTTTATACTTATATATACTTATTTTCTATGCTTAAGGCTAAGAAAAGAATTTGACAAAAAACTTAGCATATGGACATATTTTTTATAAAAACTTAACATCTAGCTTAAAATAAACCTTAGTCTACCTAACCTACCTACACAATACACACATATATACACATAGACACTATTCACAATGACATACATATACTAGTATATACCTATGTATATACTAATATATATATGTATTTCTTAAATACTAACCTAAACCTATGCAAGCCGGCCATTGCTATTCACAGTGCAAATGGATTGGTCAGCTCTGCCCCATTAGTGAGGCTGGTCCGTAATTGACGGAAACGACGACGAAACATCTTCTCCATCATTCAACCACCAGAAATGCTGGTGCTGCCGAACGACATCCCTCTTATCGCGATTCCCCACCGCCCTACTGAACCTGAGACGATCCACACTGCCGTGTGCGACGTCTCTGTTGTAGTTGAGTCGCCTGTCCCCAGCTTTTCGAGCGACATGGAAGATTAACGGAACCGCTGATCTATCCTGGATCAAGCCTATCTGATCTAGGTAGAGGAATGCTTCCGGTGGAACGAAGCCGTCAGAGCGCACACTCTCGTGGTAAAGGTAATTGGGGTAGTAAGCCCCAGATATCAGGTTATTCGTCGAGGCCATTGCTCTTGCGATGTGTCTTCGAGTCAGCTTAATTACGAAGTTGTCCACTCGTATTAGGTTCGCCCTGTTGTAAAGGACCTCATTACGATAAAATTTTTTGTACTCCGACTCTGGTGTTCTGTACAAGCGAAGGCAAGCCCTAAGGCAAGCCCTCTCAAACACCCGAATCTTTTCCATTAAGCTTGCTCGCACATTGAACCACACGGGACAACCAAATACCAGCATGGGCCTGATAAGGGCCATGTAGCAGATTACTTTTACCCTCGCATCGAGTTTGCTGCTATAAAACAGTCTCTTTGTAAGGGCAAAAGCGCCTTTAGCTCTGGCCAGAGCAGCATCTACATTTTTGTCAAAATATAGAAACTGATCTAGCCAGATCCCAAGGTATCTGACTACATTTCGACAGGCAAGAGGCTGTCCGTGTTGTCCAATGATCGAGAACATTCGCCAATTTTTTCTGGTATCCCTAGAGGCTCCAGACAACGGCGTTCTAAAGAGAATGGTTTCCGACTTCTGAAAGTTGATTTTCAACTTCCAGTCATCGCAAAATCGTCTTATCTTATCGAAGTCACGCTGCAAGAGAGTATTAATGACCTCGATTCTTGGACCTGTTCTGTACGCTATCAAATCGTCTGCGTACGCAATAGTATGGGGAAGTGAACCTATCAGATCGCTTGTATAAATGTTGAAGAGGATCGGCGAATTGACCGCGCCTTGCTGAAGACCATTTTTAATTTGAAATATTCCAACAGAAGTCACATCGCCATTTTTCACGATGAACTGTCTGTTGGTTAGCATATTATAAAGAATGTACAAGAGTGGTTTACTGATCCCCAGCCTAGTCAGCTTATAGAAAAGACCCTCTAACCATACGGTGTCGAAGGCCTTCTCCAAGTCAACAAGGCAGGCACCAGTACATTGGTTTTTGCCTTTATTCCATTGGATATCGGACACCAGTTTAGACGCGGCATGTGAGATATCATGTCCCGTCTTAAAACCGAATTGATTATCCGGAACAATATGTTTGTCCTCAACCCACCTAGACAGAGCTCTATTGATTACTTTTTCAAACACCTTACTGATATTCGGAAGGAGACTTATCGAACGGAGATTCGCCGGATTGGATATATCCTTTCCCTTTTTGGGGATAGGTTGAACCACCGCCGTTTTCCAATGCGCTGGATAATGTGCATTATTCATTGCATTATTAAACAGGGTGGTGTAAATGTCCACCGCTTCTAGAGGAAGATGTCGAAGCACGATGTTCGGAATACCATCGGTCCCCACTGATTTCTTAGCCCTGATTGTGTCGAAGATCTCATGGAGCTCTTCCTTCGAAATGAACGGGGGTAGGTCACCCTCTCTGGTGATGACATTATTTGCCATATTTTCTTCGCTGAACCGGGTGAAACCGGAGCCCTCGGATCGCCAGTTCTCTACTTCATTTCGAATGTAGAGGTCGTGCACCAAGATGCGATTATCCAGGTCATAATTAGGTCCACTGCAATCAGTGGCCTTGTATATTTCCTGGAAAGTCGCCCCTATGGCCTCAACCTTCTCCTGTGGATCCTCGATCACAAAGAAGTCGTCATCATCAGCGGCCTCATTTGGATCAATACCTGCTATTGTCAGTAACCGTTCGTTGTCTGTTGTCCGGGCTATTTTAAGACACTGAAGGTCGTTTTGATTTTTTCTCCGAAATAGTTTGTTTATTTGAGGGAACATATTCGGGTTGCTGGTGTTTACAGCCCGAACCCTGTTGTTCCAATATGAACTTACAGAAATTCTGTAATTCTCTTTTATTAACGTTTGAATATTTTTAATCGACGCCTTCAGTGTCCTAATCTCCGGGTCTTGTCTGTCAGTAAACTGTCTGTACAAGTTTTTGAGTCTTGTCAGTAGTCTACTTTTCTGTCGGTGCAGTGCGTCAATAGTAGGATTGCGGAACAGGTCTTCGTTAGTCGTATGTCGATACCGTGGTATTGTAGCGTCCATAGTTTGTTTAATTGTCTCGTCCATTTGTTTTAGGTAATTGTCGATCTCCTCGTTTGACAAATTCCTATTGGCCGGTGGATGGAGCGTGTTCGAAGCGAGTGCTCTTGTCAAGGTTGCAGAGAAGCGTGTCCATCGAGTCTTACTGTAGTTGTAAGAATATCTTTGGACAAACTCCTCCAATTCCGCAATTTCGTTGGGAACTGTAATTTCGGTGCTAAAACCGCAATGGTCACTGTCATACACGAATGTGCGCAGACAGTTTAGCGTTTGTAAATTCGTACCTGTCAGTCGTATACGTTCGTCGTACAGCAGTAGATCCAAATAAGACCCGCCTCTGGGAAACGACGGGTTATCCGTCGCTTTAAGACCGAGTCTGTACATTACATCGTGCTGACCCCACCAATCGAGTAGTAGGTTCCCTCTAGTATTTGGCAAATTATTTCCCCAATCTCTGTGCTTAGCGTTGAAATCCCCGCCGATTATAAAATAATTCTCCCCCGATTCCAGCCTCAGAAGTCGAAAAAGCGTGTCAAGTTCTGTAATAAATAAAGTGGATTGTGAAGTCTCAGGTGCATAAACAGAGGCCAAGTACAGCCGCTTTCCACTGCGGAGCGGGATGTAAATGACGACTGCCTCCAACACCCGGAACCTACGCAACACTCCCTTGTACACTCTGTGAAATTTTATACCTTGTTTGATGAAGATCGCAACACCGCCTCCACGTTTGGATCCGGGCCGGTTTCTTCTTCTAACAATATAATTATTGTACTCCAGTTTGTGCTTATCGGTTAGCTTGGTTTCGCTAGCGAAAAGCACATCAGGAGTTTGGTCTTGTAGCAATTTAAACATCGCGGCCCTTCGTTCGATCCTAATCAGTGAATTAACATTCACCGCAAGGACCTTCAAAGATTGCTCCACCATGTGCGTACCCATTACGACATGTGTTGCGTTAGGCCCGGCAGCAGCGCGTAGATCTGGTCCACCCGCTTGGCCTGTTCTTGCACCTGCTTTTGCAGCTGAGCCATCTGCCCTTGGATTGCGAGCAAGATGGCCAGCATGTTGGGTGCAGCTTCCGTTGTTCTCGGCATTGGCGCCGGAGAAGCAACAGTCGCTTGCTGTACCGTAGCCCCCCTACCTGCCGCCATTTGGGCGTAGGAAATTTGGGGCGTGACGGCTGGTGTTTGAAGCCTCACAGGTGAACGTTTGACCTCCACCTTCTGCTGCCGAGCCAGTTTTGCTTTTTTAATGTTAGCGAACTTAGGACAACCCCGATAGTTTGCGGTGTGTCCCACGTTCCCACATAACACGCAAGAGAGCTGCGTCCTATCGGATGCTCCGTCCCTACCCAGAGGACACTCCTCAGAACTGTGGTTCTTTGCGCACTTCACGCATCGAGGCTGCATTTGGCAGTTCGACGCGGCGTGCCCGAACCTCTGGCAGCGAACGCATTGTATAACGCCTTCGCTCCTTTTTAATTTTTCCCAGTGAACCACCTGGTAGTCTAGGACATTTATACTCCTTAGACTATCCAGACGGCTTTCGGGACTGAGCTGCACCAGGAAGAACGGCAGACTCCGTTTCTCCCGCCTGGCTCTAGCTGTAGTAAATGGCTTTACCCCCACGAACTTGAGTCCTTCGCACTCCTTCACTTTGAGCAGTGCCAGGATCTCCTCAGGATCAGAAGACGGTTCCAACCCCTTCAGCAGCATCGATTGCCGCTTTTCACACTTCGGTGTGAATGAGTAGTGCTCCGTCGTCGTTTCCTTCAGTAGCTCTTTCACTTTCGCGTAGCCCTCCACTGTATTACAGTGGATGGCATGGCGATCGTTTCCCAATCTCTTAATATTAAAATTATTACCAATGACCAACTTACACAGGTCCTTGGTAGCATTTACCTCTAGTTTATAGGTGTTGATAGGAGGCACCTTCTCCTTCTTCTTCTTCTGCTGCTGCTGCTGCTGCTGCTGTTGTTGTTGTTGTTGTTGTTGTTGTTGTTGCTGCTGCTGCTGTTGTTGTTTCTGCTGCTGCTGCTGTTTTTGCTGTTGCCGTTTTTGTGGCTGCTGCTGTTTGAGCTGTTGCCAGTGTTGTGACTGTTGTTGTTGTTGTTGCTGGTCTTTCTTAGGCTTTTGTTGGTGTAGCACTTGTGCTATTTTATTAGTTTGGTGTTGTTGTTGTGCCTGCTTTTGAGCAAGCTGCTGTTGTTGGGATTGCTCCTGCTCTTCCCTCTTCCTTCTTACAATTTGCCTTTCTTTTATGGCCAGCACTCTTTGTTGTAGCATTTTGATGCTGCTACTTATGGCCTTCATTTCTTCCTCTTCATCGTCAGATTCGCTTGCTGCCAATGAAGCGAAGTTGTTTACCGTTGATAGGGTTGGATGTTTTATCAAATTGGAAGTTGGAAGCTTCCTCCTTCTCTTTGTTTTCGGGGTTTGGCTCGAACCACTCGAAGCCTCACCTGAAACTTCAGCAAGTCCCGCTATAGCCATAGCGGACCGCTCTTCACAATCCATCACGTCACGTGATAAACAACACTTTACCACTTTATTGTTTTTTTTTTTTTTTTTGTTTTGTTTACTTTTAAAAATAAAAAGTCGATGCAGCTTTTCCGGGAATCGAACCCACGACCCCAGTTCTGTCGGTCGGACACCACTACTACTGGGCCACCGAAGCACTTGATATAAATGTTTTTGTAGTACTTTTAATTAAACTTATTTATTTCACTTAGAAAGCCGAACACGTCAATTCCTCACGGAGGTCTATGAACGACTGATTATTTGGGAGGATATTAAGATACCATGGCATCGCAAAGGGCTTTCTCTAGTCTAGTTGATCTTATTCTATGGAGATTGCCATCTCAACCTAAACAAACTAAGGAACCACGGATCAGGAAAGGTCTTGAAACTTATGAAACGTTATGATACCCCTTCTAATGACGAGCAGTCAGATAGACCCAGAGCCTTCATCATCGCAGCGGATTTCTTCTCACATGACAAATGTGTATCATCAGTACATTCTTCTGGCAATACACCCTTGTCTACCAAGGGCAGTTGCTGAGGTCATCGAGTTATATAAAGGACTACTTAGTGGCTGAAATCGAAGGGGAGATACTTGTTGCGGAAGACTTTAATTCCAGAAGTAGGGGTTGCCAGCCACAGACTCACGAGGAAGACAAAAACTTGAGATGGCTGCAAGACGTGGCCTTATTGTAGTAAACGTAGGAAACCCACCCACGTTCAGGAAACCCATATACGACGTCACTCTCGTGACCGAATAGATATTTGCAAGAATAGAGAACTGGACATTCATCAAAGACTATGCGGACAGCGACCATCAATACATAATCTTCGATCTACGAGGGGACCAACAAGTTCCAAATAGACTCAACGAAGTTCGTCTGTGATCGAAGAAGGAAAACGTGCTGTACTCAAACTTGAGGGTGCTGCAGAAACAAAAGCTGAATCCAACTTATAAGGCTTGCATCTGATGCTTCAATGCCACGAGTGAGCAGCTCCAACAGGTGGACGGAGGAGATATCCGTGCTTCACGCAGTCACCAAGGGAAGAAGACACCCCGAGCCTATGGAACACATTTTATCGGAATTCAGAACCAAAAGATACGAGCTCAAGAAGACCATCACTGCGAGCAAAAAACAGAAGTGGGAGGACCTTTGCCTAGATGTCAATAGTGACCCCTGGAGAGAAGTCTATAAGGTCGTCATGCAAAAACTAGTAGCTCCGGCAACCAACCCCGCCGTAAGGGAAGAAAATATGGAACGCATAGCAGGCACGCTTTTCCCAACTCATACTGTCAAACCCCTAGACAACAGTCTCGCCCAACTTCAGGAAATCGAAGCTTTCAGGGAAGAAGCGTTGAGTCTAGCGGTGAAAACCCTACAAAACTGAAATGTCCCCGGAAGAAACACAATACCGAGGGAAGTGCTCAAATCGATTGCCCAAACATGTCCACAGCTAGTGTTGGACATATACAACAGCTGTCTTAAGGAGGGGGCCTTTCTCAGGAGTTGGAAGACACAACGCTTGGTGCTGATCAAGAAAGATAAAGACGAATGAGATCCGGATTCCCTTTCCTCGTACGAGCCACTTTGCATGCTGGACACTGCAGGAAAACTCCTTCAAAAAAAATACTGAAACCACGATTCACAGATTCAGTACAAAGATCAGGTGACCTGTTCACGAGACAGTATGGCCTTAGAAAGGGCCACACTACGATCGGAGCAATCGGAGATGTAGTAAAGACAGATTCGGACACTGGATGCCCAAAATGCTGTCAATTCAACCAGGTGGAGCGATATACTGAATGCGCTTGAATATGCTTTCAACAAACCAGTTCCACTCTTATGGATGCTGGCGAAATACCTCAAAGACCGGAAGCTGATCTGCGATACCACGGAAGGCCCTCGAAGAAAGGTAATCACCTCCGGAGCAGCACAGGAATCGATCCTCAGACCTAACCTCTGAAACATCTTATACGATGGCATACTTCGCATGTAGATGCCTAAAGATACCTTCCTGGTAGGGTACGCAGATAATATCACCACGGTGATTACGGCAAAAGACGGAGAAAACGCCCAAATGAAGCTGAACAAGGTTATGGGACGGATGAACTCATGGATGGATAAACACGGTCTTAGCCTAGCCACAGCAAAAAACCGATATAGTCCTACTGACCAAGAAGAGGATCCCGACCACGGCTAACTTCCAAATCGGGCCCGAAGTTATAACAAGCAAGGAAGCATTTGAATACTTGGGACTGACTAGCAATACGAAACTCAACTTCTGGCAACAGATAAAGTTAGTATCGGAACGAGTGTCGAAGGTCTCAATGTCACTAAGCAGACTGATGGCAAATGTAGGGCGTCTCACGGCTAACAAACGAAGGCTACTAATGTCAATCACAAGCGCCATTCTTCTATATGGCTGTGATATCTGGATAGACGCACTCCGACAAGAAAAGTACAGGAAGCAGATGGAGCTGTATCGGAACCAGCCGCCGCAGTCTGGCTGACCCATATCAACCTAGTCTACATGCGTCTATGACAAAAAGGCGGAAATTGGAGTAGAAGCGGCAATGATAGAGGCAAAGGAGCTTACGAAGCGGCAGTGGCAAAGCGTCAGCACGAAAGTAAAGGACGATGGACTGCAAAGTAGATCAAGGGCGTGGCTAAATGGAATGGACAGAAACTCGGCAAAATTAACCACTACGTCACCCAGTTTCACAGCGGATACGGATATTTCAAGGCCTTTCGTCACAAGGTCGGTAAAGTGAAACACTCCAGCATACCAGTTGCAGGAAGTGGGAAGTTTAACGGCGGCAGCTGGAAAGCGGCATAGGCGTTATCAGCCCAGAAAACATTGTCGAAAAGATGCGATCAGACCGGGAACCAAATTTGTTCCTTTGTAGAAGTTACACTCAGGACAAAATGAGCGAGCAAGAAGTTAATATATACCTGTAACAGTCTGGTGAAAGTCTCACCGGCAAGATGGAATTAGCCTGCAAAAGAAGCTAAATATGAAAAAGCCGGCCCTCGAGGGGGAAAGAAAACGATGCCACACTTAGGTAATGCGAAAGCGGTTCCGGAGTGGATGATGTCAACATGAAAGTGGGTGAGAATCGCACAGTACTCGAAGCAGAGCTTGACTGCTTCTCGTCGTTATCAGCTTTTCCACCATTCTTCAGGTAGAAAAAAAAAATACTCCCTTGCAGTCCATCACCGATTGGAAACTGGAAGTTTCATATACGTTTGTAGTGTCCGCTTAGCTGCGCTAAAAGCATTCCTTCTTGCATGACTTCACAAGTTGCAGAGAAACTAGAAACACGCACAAGGACGTTTGTCAGAAGTCCGCGGCATTCTTAATCTCTTAAAGGAGGACTGATTGCAAATGGATTAGTTGGTGGTTCTGCCGAAGCTTCTAAGAGCTATAGACTTAAGCAACTACAAAACCAGTTTCAAATGTGCAGAGAAGGTCTTACTGGTTAATTTGCTTTTGCTCTTTTCAAATGGCAGGTATTTAGGTGAAAGCACAGTGAAGAAAGTTATCTGTGTCGTAACATGATACCTCTGCGTGCTCGAGCTGATACCTTCGACAGAAAAACAATGAAAGTGCTACCACCCGCAGCAATATCCACTTTAGCCAAAAACAGTTCCTGCACTACTGTCTAAACTATGTACACTCCGCTAGACAAATCAATCAGAGAATAAAAACAAAAGAGTTGAGTAGCGAACTGGCTTAAAACTCTTGAAGTTTAGCTATGCTTCATCGAAGTTATAGATTTCTTCAAAGTCTCGATCAAAAGTAAAATGGCGACTGTTGAGCGAAAAACGCTCGAAAGCAAGAAATTTCTTTATTTGGCCCAACCTGGTCCCCTAACATGGTCAACAGTAAAAAGCGATCAAACAGAAAATTTTCAGTTGCGGAAAAATATTTCCTTGGAATTAGTGAAAACGCTTCCACACTGCCAAGGCACGTGCATGACACCCTCTGACCCAATTTACCAACTAATTTGTCTTGGACCTCTGATGTAAATGTGATACTGCTCACACATGAACGAGTTCACTAACCATGCTCAACCAATGCAACGTACTCGTAATAAAAGGAGAAAGACCTCCGTTTGACTTCCTTTTGGCTCTGCCCCAAGAAGTAACTTTTCAATGTTGTACATTTCAGATAGGTAACCACTAAAACCAAATGGTGGTCGCTACATGGTTCAACTTTGCTTATGAATTCTGCAAGGCGCGTCTCTTAACCTTTTGACTTCGATTGTCGTAGTCTCAGCACTCACACACCACGCACGGCGAAAGTTGCCATCTTGGCATTTGTCTTCCCCATCAAGTTATGTACTCGTATTCGTATTCCTATGTCTGCCTTCAGCTCGAATCGAACTTATGGCATGAATCCCTCCTGCTAGTGCAGCACACACGCCACAACCTCTCCTCATTACAAGCGATTAGAGAAATTTAATTAAAACCGCGCCATCTCTATGCCAAGGAACTGTCCTCTAGCTGCAGAGGGCGGTGGAAGAGAGACAAATTATCACAGCGCGTCCATTAGAAATTTTCAGGCAAACGGCCAGTCGAACAGACTTAGTCAGTCCTTTGTGGATGGCAATTTCAAGCTCAGCTTGACGTCCCAACGTATTTCTCAGTATTTCTTTATTTTTTTGTTTTTTTTTTGACAGCCAAGATGAATGCCTTCGCACTGGCTGCATCTTGAGGTTTTCTCCCAAGCTATAGACGTGCAGCGGCAGCTTGCAGCTTGCTGGTAGTATGCTGTTGGTAGTGTTCATATGTGCAACGCGCATCCACGACATTTAAGTCTTTGGATTTATGCATTCGAATCGGTTCAGCTGCTATTGCCAGGCATTGCGAATAAAGTGGACCAAGTGGACCCGCTCAGATATTAATGACAGCAATTAAAACACCGCCGCACCGAACAAGGAGTCGAGTATATTAGCGTCGCAAATTATTGGCAAACGCCATAAAGTGACCTAAGCTGGGTGGAATTCTATTCCCACTGACAGTGTTACTCTTAATTCAGGTGTCACCAAGGGGACTCTCGCTTCGAGACCACATCTAACCTCGGCTAGCCTATCAGTAATAAATCCATTAACAGCGAATTGAGCTATTCGCGGAAATGATTATTACGTTCCGCTTCCCGGTCCCGAGGTAGCAGCGTGTTACAGTTTTCGCAACATATTTTCGGTTTCAGATCAATTATATAGCGTATACCGTTGTTACTCGTATACTGGCATTGGTTCGTTCTGGCGCCAATGGCAAGAAAAACAAAAAAAAAAAAAAAAAACAACAAGATACCACCTCGCTTATGCAACAAGCTCCCACATGGTTAGATGGTTAAGAACCCCGTGGTAGAACAAAGGCAATTATGGCTACGACCGGGAAGCCAATTTGCATAAAGGCAATTACGTGTGTGAGCTCTTGAGTATCTGTATCTGTGGCGGGTCGGTCTGTTGGTTGGTTGGTTGGTTGGTCGGTCAATATTATTTATTCGAGGCTCGTTGAGAACCCACTCTTGAATTGGATTCGATTCGTGTTGTGTTGTGTAGCGCCCCGGAACACAATTCGTTTGGGTGAATTTATGCTTTATTGGGTTCTATTGTTCATTGGTAGCATTTGCAACAGTTACAGCAGTTAGCAGTTACTACAGTTACTGTGGCAACTGCCAGAGTGCGGGACTCAGCGTGTAGATGTTGAGTTCGCGCAGAAAGACAATACGACACGACGTTAACAACTTCAAGCTCGATTGAGCGTTGGTTATTTGAGTTATTTCACGCATGCAGCGGGGCGTACTTGTACTCGTACTCGTATTCGTACTTTGTTTGGTTCTCGGTCTACTTTGAATACAATGAGACGAGATCGTGGTATCCGCAGCTGGATAAGGTCGTCTATGACTATGTTCTAACAATGCAGGAGCGAAGGAATTGTGTAGTTTATGAAAATTGAATTGATTGTTCTGGACGAATGTGGAGAAGTGGCATCTTGTGGTTGTAAGTCTCATTACCAACCAATTCGTCTTGTAGTTCCATAGCCCACCAAGTTGCAGAAAATTCAAGTAAACTAGGCCAATTCCTGATTTACAATCGGCTGTTTGACAGACTCCTTATTTGCTTACAAAGAATGTGTTCTTTTAACTTTTAAACTTACAATGAGCTCCATCAGTTTCCAGTGAGCTCTCCACACGGTTTGGCAATGCCCTCGTTCCAACAACCAACTGATGATTAATTTGAGTAGTATCCTTAATAACATCACCACAAATCCTTTCCCTACTCTGTGTATAGGTGCACTTCTCTCATCAATGGTAGTAGTTCAGCTTCGAAGTTGATATATCGACTCCTACTCTTAGTGGCTGAATGAATCGCTGATGAGTTTCTGCATCGAAAGCTAAAGCAACTGACTAACGGGGAGCCATGGAAGCTATGCTGTATAGATGCACATAAATAGAAAGCAATGGGCAATACTGCAGGTGTCATCCACCAGCTAAACAATATCTCAGCACTATTACATCGGCGGTGTAGGAAAATTTTGCATCCCTATGTGGCATACATTGACCACAGCAGCTTAAAAGGGTTTGTGCCCTCATAGATATCAATGAGATCCTGGGTGACTCACTCGACAATTGACAATGACCTCTCAATCATCCAAAGGAAATAATTCTAAGCACAAACGGCAACCAAGATGCTACATCGAAGATTTTCGCAGATTTGGTGCGCAACACAGCATCACCAGCGATACGTGGTGCCTGCTGGATAGCTATCTAATAGTGAGCCACCGATGAGCGTATGCTGAACTTGACTGTACATGTTTTTCTTTTTTTTTCTGGTTTACGCCAATGGATGTGGAATCTTATTCAAGATACTGCCCGGTGTTTCTATTTCTTAGGCTGATTCTGCCGCCTTCTATTCTCCGCAGCTTGATCTGCACAGTTTTTACAAATCCGCAGATATTTAGCCAGTATTCTTCCGGCTCCACCACTCTCTTAATTACCTCTGGGGGGTCTGGTAGATTTTCTCTCCATTCCGCGAAGCGTCCGCAAAGAAAAATTGCGTGCTTCACGTCCTCCCCCTGATTTGGACACTCGGGACAAAAGGGGGAGTTGTCATGGCTAAATCTGTATAGATACCTTCGGTACCCGCCATGACCAGAGATGGACTGCGTAAGGTGATATTTGCAGTTTCCTTGGGCTCTGTTCACCCATACATCGATTTTTGGAATCAAGGTATGAGTCCATCTGCGATTTGTGGTATTATCCCATCGAGATTGCCGTAGGGCTATAGAACATACCCTTTCTTCTCCTTATTGCCTTGGCATCAGTTGGCATTGAGGTTTTCCTGTGATAAATGTTCCTCATCTCGTCTGCGAGTATGTCGATGGGAATCATTCCTGCGATAACAAATGCGGCTTCGTCCGAGATCGTCCTACAGCCGCTTATTGTCCTTAGTGCAGCGAGTCGGTATATCGCTGACAGTTTCCGGCTTGTTTCTTTCCTTTTCAGCGTATCTGCCTAGACTGGTGCCGCGTATAGAATAACCGAGCTGACCACTTTAGCTAGGAGGATCCTTTTTGCGTATCCAGGTCCGCCAACATTCGGCAGTATTCTACAGAGTGCAGCTTGTAGCGCTGACGCTTTTTTCCTCACGTAGTCCACATGTTGTTTGAACCGTAGCCGGTTGTCTAACATCACTCCTAGGTACTTTCCCGCTTCCTTCGATCGGATGTTCTGGTAACCGACTTGAATATTGATATATTCTCCGGTTTTCCTGCTCGTAATAAGAACGGCTTCTGTTTTTTGTTCCACCAGTTCGAGACCCGCAAATTCGAGCCACTGCAACTGCTTTATTTGAACAATGGCTGCGTTTGTGGTTGATTCGACTTCACGATAGCTATATGGTCTGCCAATCCAATGATACTGACTCCTTCGGGCAGCCTTAGTCGCAGTACATTAGGTTCCATAAGAGTGGACCTAACAGTGATCCTTGCGGCACCCCAGCGGAGATAGTGTAGTATTAAACCCCTTCATTCGTGTCATATCGTAACTTCCTGTTCGTGAAATAGTTGGTGATTATTTGAAGCAGGTAGTAGGATGATTCCATCCTTGCAAGTGATCGCCTTATTTGGAACCAGTCGGCAGTGTTGAACGCGTTTTTGACGTCTAGTGTCACCACCGCGCAGTAATGCACTTCTATGGCTGCAGACACAATGTCGACCACTGTTTGGATAGCATCGACCGTGGAGCGTGACTTTCGAAATCCAAACTAGTGGTTTTAGAGGGCTCCCTTCTCCTCTGCTACAGTCAGCAGTCTGTCGTATATTATATATTAAAAGATCTTTCCCATTGTGTCTAGAAGACAAATTGGGCGATATGACGACGGTTCTCCTGGTGGTTTATTTCCTTTGGGTAGTAGCGCTAAGTTTTGCAACTTCCACGGTTCTGGGAACACTCCCTACTCGAGGCACGTTTGCAATGTTGCAATGAAAAGATCTGGTTTTCTTCCGGCAGCAGCCTTTAATGCTGTGTTTGGTATACCATTGGGTCCAGGCGCCTTTTTGTCTACTATTCGATTAAGTGCTCTCTGTAGTTCTTCCAGTGTAACGGCTGGAATATGTCCTACTTCTGTTTCCCGGACCATTGTGACCAGGTTGTGTAACCTTTTGGGGAACAAGTACTCCTCTATGCTTATCAGCATTTTTGGGCACGTTATTTGTGGAGACCTACAGGATTTCAGTTGGGCTGAATATTCGAAACAGCGCAAGCTCAGCGGGGTAAGCATCAGCATGTATGTGGCAGACGAGAAATCTTGCTGATCCGATGGTCAAGTGCTCTCAAATGTCTAGCAAAAGGTACACAGAAGAAGGGCGTGCAGCGGAGGAATTCCCTAGTCTAGCGGAAGCTTCATTTGAGCTACTTTGACATTATAGGAGCTCAGGTCAATATCAAACTTTCAAGACTGAGGTAGGGCTTTGTAAAAAGATATGGCGGCGGAGAAGCCTTTGATGGTATATTCGAAGTGGGTTACTGGTATCGAAGCATCCGGCCCCCTGTTTTCTAGGTCAAAACCCAGATTAGGTGTTATGCGCAAGGGTAATTTCTTACCCCAGAAAAATCATAAAGTTCTGAAGCAACAACAAGCCTTGGATATGGATAAACTTACCGTTGATGGCCACAGAAAAAATCAAACAGGACAACGACCTTCGACGGTGATATCTGCATGGTAGCAATTGAAATTTCAAAAACTCCTATGTTGTCAGCATCAAGTGCCAAAGACCAGTGGCAGCGCCTGCTGCCACAGACTCTATCGAAAGCGAATGAAGATATAGTCGGTCCTATGGAAAGAAGAATTCTTTATAAGATATTTTATCCTGTTTCCGTTGGCAGGCTTTGGAAGGGAGATCGAGATTTAACGACGAACTATATAACATCGCGGTCAGAAAGCTGTGCATTAGTCGCCGGAGATGGGCCTAGGATAAATGACACGAATACGCACCAATACCCGTCGAGTCTTCGAATTTAACTCTGATTGAACTCGCATTAAAGGCAGATTTACCCTTAGGTGGCCTACACAAGTGGAAGGGAATTTCAGCCGACTTGAAGTGCTAAGGACTGACCTAACTGTAGCGCCACCGGTCGACACAAATCAGAAGATGTTGAGCAGAAGTTCGTATTCCACAGGATAGCAGTAAAATCCTTCTTTGTTCAATCTGCGAACCCCCGCAATCGAAGAAGCCTATGCATATAGCGAGCCGCATTTAGTTTCTGCAAGGCAGCCCAATACCTGCTGTCACCCTGTACAGAGGAAGGGCTTGATTACAAATAATTCCAGGAAAGTGGCTCAGTTAAATGGCTGCATAGGAACAAAAGGGAAGGACGTCTTCTACTACACAGGGAATTTCAGAAAGTGTTAAACGCACTGGTGGTGAATGCCAGATTAATTTCGCTAGTGCTCATTGCTGACGATATCAATTCGAGCACAATTGGACATGGTAACAGAGCTACATATTTGACAGGACGTAGCCTTCAGGAAGACCGACGAAAGTATTGTCATAGACTTCTTATCCACGAGCGTTTGTGTAGCCCGAATCATCAAAAAGTTGAGTACACATAGTGATCTCCATTATTTTCAGATCGTAACGAGACCCACCGGCCCAAAATTAAAGACACAGGATTGTATTTGTATGTGTTCGTATGTGGGAATGATTGGCACAGCGGCTGAACAAAGTAATGGTAGCTTCATTTATACCACATAGGACAGTAACTTCCTTGCTTGTGTTGGCTTTCTTCTTTCATTCGAAGAAAACGGCGGCTGAAGCGCATCGAGAGCTCCAAAAAGTTCAGGGAGATGCTGCTCTAAGTTAAACAACTGTCGTGATTGGTTCTGTCGCTTCAAAGACGGAGATTTCGAAGTTGACGACCGTCCGCGTGAAGGAAGGCCAAAATCCTTCGAAGACGCTGAATTGGAGGCATTGCTCGATGAGGATACGTGCCAAACTCAAGAAGAGCTTGCTTCAGCATTAGGAGTTACACGCCAAGCCATTTCCAAGCGATTGCATGTGTTGGGAATGATTCAAAAACAAGGACCTTGGGTTCCTTATGATTTGAAGCTAACGGACGTTGAGCCTCGTTTTTTCGCCTTTGAACAACTGCTCCAGTGTCAAAAAAGGAAGGGTTTTCTTCATCGCATCGTGACGGGTGATGAAAAATGGATTCATTACAGCAAATCAAAGAGAAGAAAGCTTCTACGTCGTCGACTCGGCTGAATATTCACGCTGCGTAGGTTATGCTATGCATTTGGTGGGACCAGGTCGGTGTTATTTATTATCAAACCCTACGAAACCATCACTGGGGAACGGTATCAACTTTAATTGATGCAATTGAGGCGAGCAATGCGCGAAAAACGGCCACAATACGAGCAGAGGCACGAAAAAGTTATCCTACAGCATGGCAACCCTCGGCCTCACGTTGCCAAACCTGTTAAAACCTACCTCCAAACGCTCAAATGGGAAGTTCTACTACACCTGCCATATTTCCTAGATATTGCGCCATCCGATTATTACTTGTTCCGTTCGCTGGCACATGAATTAGCTGATCAGCAGTTCCGCTCATATGAAGACATCAAAAAATGGCTTCAGAAGATGAACACTTTTACAGAAACGGTATTCGAGCTATGCCAGAAAGATGGGCAAAAGTTGTAGCTAGCGATGGGCAATAAAATTGCATTTTCATCAAAAAAAAAAACAGCGACAACTTAGTTGCGCACCTTATAAAGGGTCTTTCATTAAGCGCTTCCTATCTTTAACTTTAAATAAAACAAAATGTGTGTGAGATATCATCGAAATTTTTTATTCTCTTGCAAGGCCTATCGATGCCATTTTGTATGGGTGGCGCGCATCCCAAATGTCAAATTTTCCATGACTCTGGCGTATAAATCAGGCTGAATTTGACCGATGGCATGGGTTATGTTGGCTTTGAGAGCCCCTGTAGTTTGTGGCTTATTCACATAGACCTGTGACTTCAGAAAACCCCACAAGAGAAAGTCTAACGGGGTCAAATCGCACGATCTCGGTGGCCAGTTAACATCACTTCCATCACTGAGATGACCATGCCCTTGAATCAATCGTGCAGAATTTTCAATGTGGCGTGAGTTGTGTGGCATGTAACGCCGTCCTGTTGAAACCACATGTCGCTGGTGTCCACATCATTCAATTGAGGGCAAAAAAAGTTGGTAATCATCGGCCTATAGCGCTCGCCGTTGACGGTGATGGGCTGACCAACGTCGTTCTCAAAGAAATATGGACCGATGACGCCGCCAGCCCAAAATCCACACCATACGGTGACTTTTTCGGGATGCATTGGACGCTCTTGGATCTTATGTGGATTGGTATAGTCTTAAATTCGACAATTTTGTTTGTTGACGTATCCATTCATCCAGAAATGGGCCTTATCGCTGGAGATGAATTTTAGATGAAAATTGGGGTCAGTTTTCAACTGCTCCAGAGCCCATTCAACGAACACACGTCGTTGTCTACGGTCGTTCACCTTCAGCTCCTGGGTCAGTTGAATTTTGTATGGGTGTAGGTCCAAGTCACGACGCAAAATTCGCCAAGTTGTAGTCTGCGAAACGCCGAGTTCTTGTGAGCGGCGCGAAATCGACTGCCTCGGATTCCCCTGCACATGTTTTCGGCAGATCTTGCGTTTCGTCGACGTACGGGTGTCTGTTTACTGAACCAGTGGACTCAAAATTATACACCACACTGCGAATAGTCCTTTCGGTAGGATCATTATAGCGACCGTAAAATGGGCGAAGCGCACGGAACGTTGCCCGAACAGAACACGTATTTTGATGAAACAATTTTGTCATTTGCGCGTGTTGTTGAACGCTATGTCCGTTCATGGTGATTTGGTAAAACCGATTGAACAAATGACAGCCAATTTTACAGATGTAGCTTCAACAATATGGAGGCTATCAACTGTCAAAATTCGCGGACAATACTATCGAATGCCACTCTTGGAGCGCCTTCAACCCAGAAACTTACGAGTATATCCAAAATTCCTTTATAAAAATTAAAAACTTTGAACCTGACAGTCCTCTCCTTAACAGGAAACTATTGTATAACAATGAAAGCGGAACTGAACTGCACAATATTACACCGGCCATTCTTAAGCATGAGTTCGGGGTCCTCTTTTCTGGAACATCATGTACTATGAGGTCATAGGAGTGCCATCCCACAAGAGAAAAAAGTTAAAAGCTTTGCTGGTGACAGCACATTTTATGGCCGGCCAAGTGAAAACGTGGCTGAAAGCAAGGAGCCTGGAATTACGCGAAGGTAGCAATCCGTAGTCGCAACAAGATTTATTAAAATAAATACGAGTAGATGGATGGCCTGACAGTCAGGTGTCCAGTCCTTTAGTTTTGTGATTAGCTCGCGCTCAAGGAATTATGAAGACGATCAAGGAATGTTTTCACACATCGCGGCCGATTGCAAATTAGGGAGGAGAGAAAGCAAGATACCCACGTATGTTGATTTTGTGTGTTCAGAGGTTATAATGACCAGACTGGACATTCCATAAGCAAGTTGTACGGAGTACGTCCGAAAAAGTTCTTGAGGATAAACTGATGAGCACTCATAGCGAGACGGGTGTTATAGTTGTAAGTTTAAAGGGGCGGAATGCTACTGGTAACTTCGACAGTGCACTTGTGGTGGAAATAGGTATGATACAAGGTAAGACAGGGGACATTTCGTCGGTGTTCGAGTATGTCAATTGACTGTGTGATGTTAGCATAATCTATGAGTCTATCTAGCAAGTGCAGAGCAGTCTTAGAACCACCTGAGTAAACTTGGGCATTGTATGTACAACAATTTCGTACATTTGAATGCCTTGAAGCTAAATCAGAAGGGAAAAATTATTTCTATTGTAACATTGCTTGAGGAAGCCTTGACATTTCGCAGCATTTTTGGCGACTTCAGATTTCAACATCTAATCGTACGTATGTAGGTTGTCATTCATGGGTAATGGCTGAATGTTTAAATTTCGCTTTAATAACAGCAAAAGGCAATTTGTCTTGAAAGCACCACTCTGCTGGTGGTGCTCCAATTAGTTGTGCTGCTGCAGTTCTACAGCCGAAGACCAGGGACGTAATTCCAGAAACGAATATTGATGCAAAGCAGAGATTACTGTTAGAAGTAACTGACAAGAAATGATTGGTGAAAGTTAAAAAGAACGCCGGAGACAGAATGGACCCCTGTGGCACACCAGAATTTATTTTTTTTAACTTGATAACTTGAACTTAATGTTCCGAAAGGTAATTTAAAGATTAGTCCATCCCGAATGCAAGCATTTTCGACAAAAGAGTCGGATGCCAAACTCTATTGAATGTCTTAGAAATATCAAGTGCAACTATCTTTCCTCCGATTGATGTACGCTTTGGTTCCACTTTTATGTGGTACACAGTCAGTGTTCATTGTCTTGTCACCTTTTTTAAACAAAACAGGGACCTACGATTTTTCCAATCCGAAAAATAGGAAAATGAAAGTCCATTCTGTTGTGAAGTATTAGGTCTTTGGCAGACACTTCGGCAATGGCGATATGTTTGATTGGAAAATCATGAAGGACAACTGTTTTCGTTTCTAAGCCTCCTTGTTTCTTACTACCAACATTTTCTTATGGTACCATTGGTAAACGCGATAAGTGTAAATATATGTAAGAGTATCTTATAATCACAGTCCATTTTATCTATAATTATGGCCCAACATTGTAACCTTTGAATTGTCATCTCAGATAATTTTTTGGGAGGGTGAAAAATAGTTGTGGGAGGCTGATGACTCGTGATCAACTTGAATTCTGGTCCGTATAGGTGCTGATGGGAATAATTTTTGAACACCGAAAATAATGGAAAGCGCCTCCTTTTTCAATTGACTATAATTGCGTTGGCTGTATCTTAAACTGTTTGGTGCAAATGCTGTAGGATGTTCTGATCGTCTGAAATGAACAAATTTTGTTGCATTTCTTATTTTTGATTTTAACTGCTCAAAAGCAGCTTCCTGGACTTTTTCCCATTTAAAGTCTCGATCTTTTGCCCTGAGCCTACTGAGAGGGGCCGCAAGCTGTGGATACGAGTATACTGGTTGTAGTAATTTATCTTTCTAATGAAAGCTTCCCTTATGATTCTGGGTGTTGGTAGGCACATGAGCGCAGTGATCCATTCGTTAGATGGTGCCAAGTTCTCAAAGTATTATATATTCAACATGATTGGCCTGACAAAGTTTGTGATCATAATATACTTCGTTAGTTCCGTAGAAAACTATGCCTTTGCGTGTCCTAATATATATAATTCTTGAATGAATGAAGCAGCAGTATTTTTGGTGGCCTGAATAGAAAAGATGGTAGCCAGTTCCAGTTAATCACGAAGACAATACTCGAGCTGACCAGTTGCATCATGGTCATGGGAATACGTACACTTGGACCACGTGGTAGTAGATACATTCTCCTGGTTTCCATTCGTCATTCAAATAGCATCAACCAACCGAACTGCCACTATATCCGCGATTAATTCGATATTTTCGTTAGAGGATATACCAAAGAATCTTGTGACGGACCAAGAAATACCCGCGATTAGGCGCACCTTCAGCACGGTCCATTTAACCCGTAATCAAACGGAGCGGCGGAAAGGATTATCTGTACTTTCAAAATATTGATAAAAAAAAAATTAGGAAATGGTCATGTAAGAAGTGATGCCTTACGAATATTTTTATCAACGTATCGGACAATGCCGAATAAACCTCATGGACGACAGTATCGCACATTGATATCAGCTTAAGTTCTGAAGTACGACCATCTTAAACCGACAGACCCAAAGCAAACAAAGTTTCACCTCAACCAGACAGTGTATGACTGGCAGTATTTGCAAAAGACTCGGTGGGTAAAAGCGCGAGTAGTTAAAACATTTGTTCGACAAATGTATATATTTGGCACAAACATAAACTGTTTGGACCCCAGAGAGGACATCAAAATCAGTTGCTAGCTCGGGCAGCCAATGAAAAAGAAAAGCTAAGTAGTTCTGAATTAGAACTCACATAACAGTCTCTGTACCATAGCAGGCAATCTTGAACACAACCAATCGATAGCTCTACTCTACCTGAAGAAGAAGCGCAGTTTCAAAGTTCCTGCAGAAAATCAGGTCCTGCGGTGCTTACTAACTCAAGGCCTTCAAATAGTGACCCATCCATAAACAGTCCAACTGCGGAAATTCAGAAAGATTCTGAAGCAAAACCTCCAACAAAATCGCCGAGGTTAAGTTCCGCCATCAACAGTCGAGTAGAAATTGAAGATTTTACTGAAGGAGTTTGCGAGATACGACGTTTCAAGCGATTAAGGAAACTTACTCCTCGTTTCGAATCTAAGGAAGGATAAAATGTTTCAAAACACAATGCTGATCTGCCATAGTGAGTGTCAACTATTTGGTGGTTTGCCATCTATTCAAATATAGTTGACAGCTCATTTTCCGAGACAACGAAGGCGAGACACTCTCCGAACAGACCGCCATCGCCAACACACGTCTCTTGGTATCTGCGTTTATATTTCAATCTTAAGCAATGAATAATAAAGCTCACCGAATTTGCATATCTTTGGTATTGTCAGCCTGCTGAGAATGCGGTAATATCACATGTTTTGTCTTTTTCTGTTTTTCGTTGCACTGCCTGTGAGTTGCACCTAGTAGCTTTATCACCGCGGCACGTCGACCATAGAAATAGAGGATATCTCCAAAGATATTTGGAGTTGCGCTGGAGAAAAGACTTAGTGGAACCCTGGCCGCAGCACAACCAGAATTCTGGAGATCGTTGGAAGTCTTAAACCGGGCAGCCAATACTTGGAGGCTACCGGACAACATAGCCCATGTTGTGGGATGCAAGAGCTTTACGAAATTGCCGTTTTAGTGATCCAAATACGCTTGGCACTGTTACCTCTGCGTCTAACAAATTGCTCATATGTCTTATTGATCTAAGATTGTGCTCTCTGAAAACCCACAACAAACCCTCGATACTACATCCTCTTCCATCAATTTGCAATTGATCATATTTTTACGATTTTTCAAGGACAAACTACACTCACCGTTCGTATCTTCCATGGCAAAATAACAACATCTATCACCAGATGTCACGGTAAAACTCATCATCTTCAACTACAACCCACCTAGAGCTAAACTCTCTCCATAATCTGAGTGTTACCAAATCATCACGGTACTCTGTAATTTTCTTTAATTTCTACTTGGACCTCTCAAGTAGAATGCTCCCCCCCCCCCCCCCTAATCCTGTCCATAGATAAACCGTAGCATCTGTGATTACACCTAGAAGCCATGGTATCCGCAACCTCACTCCTTTTGAAAAAGCAACGCTCACTGTTGCCAGCACAGAGGCGCTCTACTCTAATCCTAGCCGCCGCACTTTTCCTATTTAATTTAACGAAATTGCCCGATTTTCCAGGCATCTGGCTGCTATCATTGGCCATATAGTGGAACGTGGCCAAACGTGCGGCATGCTTGTCCAACAAAAAGATTTGCATCCGGTAGAGATGCAAGAAGAAATGCTTGAATCTTGAATTGCTTGTTAAGTGGCGCTTTGGGGCAATCAACCGCGTGCGCGCTCGCACTGTAGTTAGTTGTTTTTGGTGCTCGTTCCGCCTTCGTGTCTAAAAGAGGGACAAAATTGCCATTGCCGCTTGTAGTCACTGAAGCCACTGAATCCACTGAATCCACTGAATCCACTGAATCTACTGAAGCCACCGAAACTACTAAAGTCACTGCAACTGATTCGAATAGAAGCAACAACAATGACGGTGGTATGGTAATGAAAGACCATCCATTCTCTATTTACAAACGGTGGGTAGCTATCCGTAGTTGCAGTTGGATGCAGATGATACCAATGCTGGGTTGGCTGGCTGGTAGGTTGGTAGGTAGCACAAACTCTTCATTATACCGTGCGACATTCCACAAATGACTCCGTGACAGAGTTCCTTGGCTTCCACTCTGGGTTCGGTGGATTGGCAGTACTCCTTCGATTGCTGACATTACTGAATCAAAAGCCAATCCCCGATTAATCAAGCTATTACGGTTCGTAGCTAATGGAAATGCCATTTTCGTTTCCCAAACGAATACGTATAGAGAGACAGCAGCTTTTGTTTCTAAAAGAAGGAACAACGCTCTGCATTCCCCCGGTAAGTGAAGGTCTGGAAGATTTATGCCAGAATCAGGCAACACAGCTTCAGAAGCATCGGTGGAGGTCGAATGGGATAACGCGCAGTTCATCATCTCGCTGGAGGGTCTGCTGCACTCTAAATCATTGCAAGATGCATTCGGAAGATAATAATGGATCGCATACTGGCAATTTGCACCAATTGGTGATCGTCGAGCACACACTAAGTAAACGTTCTGGTACGCTCGATAAAATTTATCCCCCACTACCAATGGTGGTCATGATTAAGGCCAATAAATTATGAAATTTTCCTTACCCCTCTGATGCCGTTTACACCGTCACCACCATCGATACTTGTGCCGAGTACGAGTGCAATGTTGTCTCGTGGGGTGTGAATGCATTCTCACTGTGTACGAGCGCAGGATACGAATGCACAGTTGGGTTAAGCCGACAATTTGGATTGAACGCGCGCGAATTTTTGCCCGTTTTGCGGCATAAATTTTGCAATTTTTGCACGACGCACGCCCCCCACATTATAGTAAAGTTGGTTGCCTGTGTTCGGTTCTTGTTGAGTTTGTTTCTGTTCTGTTGTTCTGTTGTTCTGGAATATTTTTTTTATAAACTTTATGGCGTAAATAGCGGACTTGTGCAGTATATCATGTGAATGTGGGGGGTTGCCTTAAGTGCATAGTTACATGGTTACATGGGATCCAATGTCCATTTGCTTATTGTCCTAATGATTAATGAATGGGGTGAGGTGGGAGGAAGTCAACCGAGGTAGATTATAGGGGAGCAAGCATAGTAATCTGCCGGTGTTAGCAGTTACAGTTCGAAATTGCTTTCTCAGAAGAAGTTCTTAAATTAAAACGAAGATACTTTCAGTTCGCTTTTCAGAAGTTTATGACCAAGACGCGTGAAAGAAGGCGATACATGTTATGTGGATGATGCGTCTGATATCAATCACTATAAGAACTGGAAGTTGAGTCCGCAGATAAATCAATTTCTCATAAGGACAATCGTTAGATCAAATCTAGGAGGATTCTTAGCTCAGGTCAAGGTTCAACGCCAAATTGTGTTCTCTCTCCGTTTCTATGATGCCTCAGTGAACTATTTACATCTCTGGAAGATGAAGGTTGTAAGGCGTTCTCTTATGCAGATGACATCAGCATATGGATGGATACTCTAAAATACTAAATCAATGGACCCATAGCAGACTCTTCAGATTGATCTAGAAGTGTGTTTTGGGTGTGAATCCAAGCATTGCTCCTTTTTACCAGAAATCCAAATAGAGTTTGTCAAACAGGAGAGATATCTGGAAATGATTTAGAAAAGCAAATCGAATTGGAAGGGGTATAGTGGCCAGCCCTGCACAATCCAATCAACTGTTTAACTCTAGGAAAGCTGAAAAAATAAGCTTGCTTGTGTATCACCGGTGCTATAAAATCTATCCCTTCTTCCTCTAGATATCCATGGGAAGCAGATAGCTGCTCGCATTACCAGTCGCATTACGCTACGTCAAATGTTTGAAACCGAATTCAGTGCTTCAATCCTAAGGAGGGAATACTGGACTAGATAATATTTTGCCGAGGACGGAATCAGAAAAAAAGCTTTTTTGGCATAACCGATTCATTTTATTCGAAATATTCCCCTTCCGACTCAATACGGCGATTTGCACGGTCGAATTGGTGTTTTAGATGGTCGGCCGGGATGTCCTTTTGGATGGCTACTACGTCCACAAAACCCTTTCCTTTCATCGTAAGCTCATTTTTCCGAAAAGGTAAAAGCCGCACGGTACCAAATCAGGCGAATACCGGGAGTGGTTGACAGTTAAAATTAGATTTTTAGCCAAAAAATTGGTCACAAGTGCCGGTCAATGAGATGGCGAATTATCGTGCGACAAACGTCTACTTCCTTCTGCGCGATACTCTCGCCGAATAGGACGCGCCAAAAGCTTCAAAACTCCAAGATATGATTCTGCATTGACTGTGTGGCCCAGCGGAACGAACTCTTTGTGGACAATGCCCTTGGAATCATAAAAGCAAATCAATATTGTCTTCACTGTTGACTTCTCCAAACGAGATTTTCTGGGTTTTGCTTCGTCTGGCGCGTTTCACCCGGCAGTTTGGCGCTTGGTTTCTGGATCAGATTGAAAACTCTAAGTTTCATCACCAGTCACAATGTTGTAAAGGAAGTTTTTGTTGTTTTCGGCCTCCTTGATCAATGTCCTTCGAATGCTGAATTCTAAGCAATTTAGCTTCTATTCGTCCAAATGTCATGAAATTTTGAGAGTACATCAGTGAAGGATTACCGACGCGTGGTATTCCTAATAGGTGAAGTCGAACCTAGATGCACTATAGCCTTACATATTCTAAGTTAGTAAAGCCGGGAGAACGTAGTTTGAAAGTATTGGCTATTTTTCAGCCAGATGGCCAACTTCCTAATCCACATTTTCTCAAAACCTAGGCATCAAGGTATTCAGGGAAACTGTGTACTACATATAAACTTGCCAATAATGTCACAGCCCTAGACATGCACAGATGCGACGGATCAGGCAATTACAAGAGGGCATAACTTGCAAATAATCCATGCATGGACACAGGTACACTAGCTGTGGAAAGTTCACGTCTCAGTATCCTAGCGACATCAATAGACTTGGCCTCTCTTTCAATGATTTTTAAAGAAGGACTAAATATGGAAATGAAGGGGCAACTAGCGGAAAAAAGCTCAAGAGACTACTTGGCTGACAAAAGCACCAAATGGTGGCCTAAAGAGTCTGCTCGACACAGGCTGTCATTTAAACTGATCCACCCTAGTCTAAATCTTGGGAAGCATAAGTTGGTGCCCCGAATCTGAATAAAAGGTTTCATCAAAGAGGAATCAATTGAATCCCTTAAGTCATCCTAGCATCAAGATCCTGCTCAAAAAGTACAGAACAAGCAAAACAGACGTTCGGAACTCGGCAGCACTGCTAAATAGTTCTTTGTAGCCAATTAGTAACACGATGTGGATAGAGAAGCTCCTCAACAACCAGTCTTGGGTTTTCTAAGCCCTAAATGCGGTAATTTTGCTTATTAACAAAGTTAGATGGAATTGTACCTCATCACTGAAAATAATTCTTCGGTTAAATTCTTGATCAATTGCATGCATTTCCCTCACTAAATTGGCAATGTTTCATAGATGCTGATCGTCGGCAGGCTCAAGTTCTTGGGTCAATTGCAACTTATAGGCTTTATGACCGAAGCCGTTGTACGCAATCCTGTGGGGTGTTGTTAGTAATAAGCCCAATTCATGTAATCAACGTGGAATTGGCAAAACCTACATTTTGGCCATATTTTGAGCTTACTTACTTACTTAGGTGGCGTTATAGTTCGGGGTGAACATAGCCTTCAACGCACAAGCCTCTCTAGTTAGCCCGGTCTTCAGCTAACTGACTCCAGTTGCGCACTCCACGTCAGTTGAGGTCCATTTCTACTTGTGTACACCAACTAAGATGACGTTTTCCTCTACTGCTACTAAAGCGTCCATTCGATCAACATGTCCTAGCTATCTCAGGCGACTAGGCCGATGTCGCTGTACAGCTCGTACAGCGAGTTCTACAAAATTCTTTCAAATATGATGTTATAGAAGTCCCATGACAGCGCGTTACCTTCTCCAAAACATTTTTTAATATCAAAGTTAAGTCTTTATCGACTTTGACAGAGCGGCGAGCGATCTGAATCGTCATTCTGCACACACGGATGAGCTCATCTCAATAGATGCCGTCATCTGCGGCCTTCAAATCGATGAAAAGATGGTGGGTACCGATTTGGAGCACTTGAATTTTTTCCAGAATCTGCCGGAGTGTGAAGATTTAGTTGATTGTGGATTTTGCTGGTCCGAAACCGCACTGACAAGAGCGTTGTTGACGAAGGGTTTCAGCCGTTCAGACAAGATGAAAAATAAGATTGTGTATGCACTGCTGAGGAGACCTATACCTTTATAGTGGACGCAGTAGAAGGGGTCTCTGTTTTTGTGAATCGGGCATTCAGTGGTGGGATTCCATTCATCAGGCATACACTCTTCTGATCAGATCTGAGAAATGAGTTGGTATATGCTCACCACAAACTCGTGTCCAGCAGTTTTAAATACCTCGGCGAGTAAGCTACAAGGTTCAACTGCTTTGTTGGATTTTAGCTTAGATATTGCTGTCCTTACTTCAATTTGGTCAGGTGTACGGATGTTTTGCCTACCATCGTCTAAGCTGAATGGTCTATTCTGCCTGACGGAGGGATGTTGGGCTTCTTCTTTCATAGTCTCAGTACCGACTGGAAGGTTTCCATCTTGATCGCTCTTGTCTTGACACGTTCTTTATACCCGTTGCTAAAACTTTCGTACGTTATTCCTCTAGTGCAAACTCTCAATATCTCCTATCGCGTGTTTCTCGTGCTCTTTTTTCTTCTTCTTGAGAAGCCGATGTTATGTCCGTCTCTTCTACTCATAGCGTTCACCGCCGCTTTATACGCCTCTTGGTCGTCTGAAACCCAGCACATTAATTCCGGCTTCTTTAATGACATGCTTATAGCGTTGCCATTGGTTTTCGGTACTTGATGCTGGCGGCATAGGAGTTGTTGAGAGATTTCGGGATACATGTTCGGCTAAAATTTTGGCGGTCTCTTGCGATTGCAGTTTTTCTACGTTATATCTTCTCGCAGTCCTTCTTCTTTGTTGTGGCGCTTGGGAAATCCGTATTATCGCCTTGGCTGCAACAAGGCGCTGATCCGAGTCAATATTGGCTGCCCGGAACATTCGGACGTCCAGAATGCTGCAAGTATATCTTACGTATATCGCGATGTGATCAATTTGATTTAGCATTTCATTATCCGGAGACCGCCCGCCGTCCCGACACAAAGTCAACAAGTCTAACTACGTTGCCAGATGGGATGTCGTGCAGGCTATGCTTACCAACTGTACTACCAAAGATGTCCTTCATTTGTCTTGTCGAAGACCTCGTAGAAATTTTTCTTGGCGTAGGGGTATGGGCGCATATTAGGATTACGCTAGCGAATTTAAGCTTGATGCGGATTGTCATAAGGCGCTCGCTCACGTTTCAGAAACTCAACATCCGCATCCAAATCAGCGCTGTTTCTTTTCCCTATAGCAATCACCACATCACATGGAATAAAATGTGATATCATGTTTTTTCGCTCTCCTTATGACCGGTCCATCACATCGCACTTTCCGTATAGTGGTGATATTTGCATGATAGCGGTCAAGAGCCTCTGCTAATTTCTATGCTGCAAGTGGCCTGTTAAGCGTCCGAACATTCCAGGTGCAGATCCGAAAGTCGTTGTCCTTTAAACGCTTGCAAAGTAAACAGTAAATCCTCTTTTATCCGAGACCATTAGGTGGTTCGTGACATCTTTTTAATCTCTTCCGTATAGGTTTGTGAGCCCTATGATGGCGTGGATCAGTACTACTCTATTGGCCGAACATACCCTTGCCATTTTAGCCTGCATAATTAAGGGCTTATTCGTACAGTCACTGCAATTACCGGGGACCACCACTGGCAGGTAAACCAAGCACTTCGCTACGAACTTGATTGTTGGGGTGTTGGCCCAATCCAAGTTTCAGGACACATAGCAGTTTAACGATCAATCGTCTCACAGGTATACGAGTATATACGAGGGGTGTCTGAAAACAACCGACTGAACAACGATACAAGACATTTTTTCTAAATTTTTTTTTTATTTTTCTACATAGTCTCCTTGTAACTCTACACACTTCTCCCAGCAATGCCCCCATCTCTCTAACCCGTCCAAATAGCACTTGGCGTTTTTCTCTGCAAAATAATTGTTCACGAAGGTGATTGCCTCCTCATTTGACGAAAATCTCTGTCCTCCGAGCGCAGTTTTTAGATGAGGGAACAAAAAGAAGTCGCTTGGGGCTAGATCTGGTGAGTAAGTCGGATGGTCAACCAGTTCAAAGCGTAATTCATGGATTTTCGCCATGGCAGCCGCTGAGGTGTGAGACGGCGCGTTGACTTGGTGAAACAGGATTTTCTTTTTCTGCAAATGTGGCCATTTTTCCGCAATTTCTGCCTTCAGCTTGGCAAATAATGATGCGTAGTATGCTCCTGTAATGGTTTTTCCTTTTTGAAGATAATCGATTAAGATAACTCCTTTACTATCCCAAAAAAACAGTCACCATCACTTTCGCAGCTGAAAAAACAGTTTTTGCCTTTTTTCGAGCCGGCTCGCCCTTTGCAGTCCACTGACTGACAGCTTTCTCGTGCCTAATTCTTGATTTAATATGTAACACATTCCTTGGATATTTTCGTACCTCTACTATCTCTCTCACTTTAATTCGGCGGTCGTCTAACACCAATTGGTGAACTTTAGCAATGTTATCGTCAGTGGTTGCAGTTTTTGGACGTCCCGAACGTTCATCATCTCCCAAGCTCTTACGGCCACGTTTAAATGATGGTGCAGAATCCCCATATACAGAGTCCAACTCATTTTTGATTTGCGTAGGCGTATTGCCTTTCAAAAACAAGAGTTTAATAACAGCTCGATACTCAATTTTTTCACAAAAAACACTCACATCGACTCACTCAAACGACTGTCAACTAAAAACTGCGTGTCCAAAATAACTGAAACTTCGGTAAGTAACTGTCAAAAGATGCACAACTAGCATTCACTAGCTTTTATTGACGAGTGCCGCTATCTTTACGTTGCGGTCGGAAACAGAAAATTGCAAAAACATGTGTCTTGCTTAGAAGGATATCATTCTAACCTTAAGACATTTTTCAAACTTTCGCGAAGACGGAAAAAATGACATAGGGCGCTAGTTGTTTAAAGTTGTTTAAAGTTACGTTTAAAGTAGTGGCATTGATGTCTTTAATGAATCATGGAAAATTCCATAATAAACTCAGAAGTTGAGATTGACACATAATATATCTGAAATTAGAAAAACTACATTTTTTAGAATTTCACTGGAGACTCTCTCATAAGATGAAGAGGTCGAAGTCTTCAGTGACATTTTGATCTTATGAACCTCTTGAGCAATCGAATTTTTAAACACAAAGCTCTCTGGGTGACGATCTTGCCGTAAGATAGGCTTATCGGTATCACAGAACGAGTTATTAAAATTCGGAAAATCTAAAAGATAATTTTTAATATTCGAGAACAAGCCATTGAATACATTAGCAATATCACAGATACAGTTACAGTATTATTTAAAATAGTGATCTCAACGCATTTGTTTGTTTTCTGTTGAAGATTTCATTGATTGCCTGCCATTGTCTTTTAGGGCTTCCACTACTTTGAACTAATCTCTTTCTATAATAAGCATCTCCACTAATAGAGGAATGCCAGTTTTTAACTCATGACACACACTGATATAAGAGGCTTTTAACCGGCCATTATTAGGATGCTTAATTGTGCGTGAATGAAACAGTATTTTTTTTTTTTTTTAATTTTTTTTTAATAAATGAGTTGTCATCCACGACTTAATAGATTTCAAATTTTTATTTGTGTTATTCACACTTCACATCTATTGGGCAGATGGAACGGAAACTTATTGAGAAATTTATCATGCAGTAGATGGCCCACATTCACAGTAAACGTCACTCCAAAATTCAAAGGTTGAAGCTGACCTCAAGCCATCGTAATCAATTTTTATAAGTTCATTGACGTCACGCAGCTTTTCCCTCGATATCTTGGAATCAAGTTGAATATTCATTAAACAGTGATCAGTGTGAAGGTCATATACAGCTGTTTGGTAACTTGAGCATATCATTGTCATGAAGCCTAATGGAAATATGACAGAGCTACTAGAGAATCAAAACCAAATGAAGCCAAAACTGACACGAAGTACTCAACCTCATCTACATCAGCAAATAGGTTGACACTAAAATCACCCAGAAGTATCAGATTTTTTCAAGTGTGTCCTTCAAAACTTGAAATTCAAAATTTCGTTAAAAGAACGAGGGGAAAACTTATCAGATGTGTTGCTCCATATGCAGTTTTCGTTAAGTCGTTGACGGCTCGAATGGAGTTGTGTGGTCTTCTTCTCTGCAGGAAAAAAGAAAATTCACATTCAAGCCAATTCACATTGTGGAAATCAAATTGAAGTCATTTCCGACGAACAAACGTTACTTTCTATACGGTCAAACTGGCCTACAAAGCGGCTGAATAATGTGATTGCGTACAAGGCAGCTTCAGCATGAGACCTCTTCTTGTTTCAAAGATCCGCGGAGAATATCCATGCAGAAACATGCTTGTATTCATTTCAGGGCTATTCCAATTTTGAACCATTTAAGTCATTTAGCTGCACCAACAATGTCGGAAGTTACTACCAGACTTCCTTTCCCCGAACAGTTGAATGCGGATCTAGGTAAATTATCTGTCAATGTGGTACCATTCCCTGTTCTGCACTTTTTTATGCCTGGCTTTGCCCCATTACCATCGAGAGGATCCCGACAATACAGAGCATTGACCATACCCGAGTTGACACTACAAATATTCTAATGGCTGTCTGCGATCCACGACACGGATGTTATACGACGCTGTCGCTGCCATCATCCATGGACCTACATACCACCTTGATCAAAAATTTTTCGGAATTTTATCAGAAAATTAAAAATACATGTTTATTCATCCAATTCTATAGTGTCCCAATTAAAGTAATCCCCATCGACTGCAACACACTTATGTCAGCGCTTGATCCAATCCTCGAAACATTCTTTACATTCGGTTTTCGGTACGTCCTTCAGTGCTTCCTGCGATTTTCTCATTACTTCCTCTCGGCTACTGAAACGCGTTCCCCGTAGTGGTTTTTGAACTCTATTGATCAGAAAGAAGTCACAGGGAGCCAAATCAGGTGAATTCGGTGGCTGTTGGATGGTATTTGTTGCATTTTTCGTCAAAAAATTACGAATAATGATGGCACTATGCGACCGTGACGGTGCGTTATCATGGTGCAAAATCCACGAGTTTTCTGCCCACAATTGTGGTCTCTTTCGGCGGATTGCTTCACGCAAACGTCTCATAACGCCCAAATAATACTCTTCCTTTACTGTCTGGCCCTCTGACAAAAATTCATGATGCACTACACCGTTGTAATCCATGAACACCGTGAGCATTGCCTTCTTTTTTGACTGAAAACGACGTGTTTTTTTTGGTCTCGGCTCATTTGGTGAACGCCATTCACTTGCCTGATGTCTGAATTGCGTGTCGTACTTATAAACCCACGTCTCGTCTCCTTTGATGAAGGTGGGATCGGATTCAGCCTCGCAAATCATCTCTTTTGCGACGTCAACACGGTCTCTTTTTTTTGCATGAAATTGAGGTGTTTTGACACCAACTTTGCTGCTACACGACGAAAACCCAACTCATTAATCAAAATGTCTCGGACGGATCCATAGGCAATGTTCAAGTCCTCCGCTATCTCTCTGATGGTTAATTTGCGGTTATTGACCAACATTTCTTTTACGAGTACTTCATCAATGTTTTCGTCGGGTTTCGATGTCGATGGTCTGTCACTGCGTTCATCATCTTCGATTGACTCACGACCACTTTTGAACCGCTCGTGCCACTGGTAAACAGCCGGTTTTCTTAGAGAATCGTTTTCGAAACACTTTTCCAACATTTTGAACGTTCGCGCACCATTAAATCCGTTTTTTACGCAAAATTTAATACTCGTACAAGTTCGTTGTTGCAAATTTAAATCCATTTCTAAAATTGTAAAAAATCGCCAACACACACAGATATAGATGTACTCTAGGCTACGTAACTTTTGCAAATGTCAAGCTATGACGCAAAGATTTGGAGGGAATGTCAACAACAGATTTACCAATTTAACAAAAAAACAAAACTGAAATCGGAACAATGGGAGCGCCAAACGGTGGTGTAGTATATCAAGATGGTATATCACGGAAGGTGGTATAAATAAGAACAGCAGTTACTTAGTTGAATGGATTCCGAATAACGTGAAGACAGCTTTTGCAATGCCGAATTCATCAAAAGGGCTGAAACGTGATCAGGCACCTTATAACAATCCGCATTAAGCTTAAATTTGCTAACATAAGCCTAATATGCGCCTATGCCCCGACGGAAGATGGCACGAAAGGAAATTTCTACGAGCACCATGACAAGACATATGAGCAGTGTCTGAAGTATGACGTTAAAATCGTACTAGGAGATATTACCGCCAGAATAGGAAAGGAGGACATGTTTGGTAACGCAATTATATATACTGACTTTGCGTCGGGACGAAATATCTCTACAGGAAGCATACGGTATCCTCATCTCAATTCACCTAACAAGACATGGCGGGCGGTCTCAGGATCATGAAATGTTAAATCAGATTGATCGCATTGGGATAAACGTAAGGCATGCCTGCAATATTCTGGACGTCCGTACATTCCAGGGCAGCCGAATTGTCTCGGATCACTGCCAAGGTAAGTTTGCGTGCCATTAAAAAATGTGCTGGGTTTCACACGACCACCACCAAGAAATCCCTCGTTAACTGAAGAATGCCGGCAAGAGCACGATAAGCACGCGATAGCAGATATTGAGAGTTTGCACTCCAGGAATATAGTAACGACGAAAGTTTTACAAACAGCTATAAAGAATATGTCAAGACAAGAAAACCCGTGAGAAGTCTGTAGAGATCAAGATGGAAACCTTCCAGTCGGTACTGAGACTATGAAAGAACTTTTTTTTGCAAATTGTATATCAGCGAAGAACCCCAACATCCCTCCGTTAGGCAGGGATGATAGAAATAAAGATAGCAAATCTAAATTGAAATCCAACACAGTAGCTGGTTAGGTCCTGCTTAACGGGCGAGGTATTCAACGCTGCTGAACATAACTTTGTGGAGAGCATCCACCAACTCATTTCTCAGATCCGATCGGAAGAGAATGGAATCCCACCACTGTATGCCCGATCCACAAAGGCAGAGACCCCCTCAACTTCGCCAACTACGAGGGCGGGTCAATAGAGGTATAGGTCTCCTCAGCAGTGCATTCAGGATCTTATTTGTCATCTTGTATGAACGACTGAAACCCTTCGTCAACAACACATCAGCATCAGTGCGGTTTCGGACCAGAAAATTTAACAATCGACCAAATCACCACACTCCGGGAGATCCTGGAAAAAGCTCAAGATGACCAAATCGATGCCACCATCTTCTTGTCGATTTTGAGGCCGCATATGAAGGCATTTATATAGACGAGTTATATAGCGCCATGTCGAATTTTGGCATATTTGTCAAGCTTTTCCGACTGTCCAGAATGATGATTCAGAACGCTCGTTTCTCCGTCAAGGTTGGTAGCGACTTAACCGAGACCTTTGATGGCAAAATAGGTCTTAGGGTGACCTTTAACTGCGCGGAACTCACAAGCAACCACTGAAGGCACAATCTCTCAAAGGTCGGAAGCTGACAAAATGGGTTTGACGGTAAATGACGGCAAAACCAAGTACATATATGCTATGCTGTCAACAAGAAGGGACACATAAAATGGACGAATTGGACATATGTCACAGTCGATAGCTGTAATTTCGAGGTAGTAAGGCACTTTGCCTCCGCTATAAATTCTGCCAACCACACCTGAGCTGAAATAAAATTAAGAATCACTCTTGCTAATCGCGGTTTCTTTGGGCTAAGAAGGCCCGAGTAGGAGAGCGTTTCTAAGGTTTTAACCTTGAACATCCCATTTTTAGTTTATGGCTCTGAAGCATGGAATATATCGAAAGTGGATGAATATGTCCTCAGTCGCGGGCTGAAGGAGAAGACTCAACGACGAACTATACGAACCATACAGCGACATCTACCAAGTCAGAAAACCGCGCGTCAGTCCCCTGAGATAGCTAGGACATGAAGGCAAATGGACACCAATGCTCCGGCCCGCTGAGTTTTCGAATCTAGCTCGGAGGCTAGCAGCAGTGCTGGCTGATTTACCATTAAACGAGTGAACAACTTCAAGTGCTTGGGCATTATATTGTCTCACCATATTAGTTGGGAAGAATATGCTTCATATCTGAAACGATATCTTAAAAAAGTCTGTACTGTCGTCAATCAATCTTGATACTGACATACAGTACCTTGTTTAAGTGTAGGCTTCATTATGACTTGCAGTGTTGAAGTGGTACGCATTTTAATAAAATTGAGCTAGTGCAATTTGCAATTCGAGTTTTCTGTAAGGCAAAATGTAGAACTCACAGCTTCGAATTATTCAAATGTCTGAAATTAATTCCTTTGAAGACATAAACTTTTGACTTCGATAACCGTCAGAGAATCCAGACATTAAATCTCACAATTCAGGAGGCTAAACGGTGCAATAATACCATTGTTTCACGTGCTTTGTGGAAAGTGACACAGTCCACTTGGCACCACAAGTCTTTAAGATCTGTATCACCCATTTGAGCCGCAAAAACTGTCAGCGTATTTGAAGAAAAATGATTCAATCATGCCTCTGACTAAAATCTTAGTGGCAGGCTTGGAATGAATTTCCTTCTAATAAAACGCACGAACGACGCAGGTTTTCAGCACTAAAAGAGCAGAAATTTTGCCACATGACAGTGGCTCTCATCGCCGAATAGGACACTGCTCACTTGTTATTGTTCAATGAACCCTTTGACAATATTATTCGCTGAGTATGGTCTGCAGGCTTATGCTACTGAGTAAGTTGGACTTTGTAGGAATGACGATGCAAACCTTTAGAAAGCATATGCTGCATAGTGCTTCTTGAAGCATTCAAATCGTTACGGCGATGCCAAATGAATGTTCCAGAACAGTCGTGAAGTGAACCGTTTTCTGCTGAGCGACCAGAAATTAGCTCAGTTTCTATAAATTTAGCAATTTTTCTTTAATTTGATTGCTGAAGAGTGAAAATGCCGCCAAATTTTAATTTCCCGCTATCGTTGGGACCTCCATTTTCGGTTGAACACTTGAATGTGAAACAGGCTATGGGGTTTACAAAAAAAAAAAAAAAAGGAGGCCATTTAAGAGTCTGGGGAATACACTATTGAAGTCCACTTCAATCTTTTGCAACCAGCAGATTCCTAAGAGGCTTCATTACACGACACCCGACTATTACCGCTTTGAAAGAAAGTTTTGCTGTATTATTGCTATTTAAATGCCACTTAATCCAACGGTTTTATAGAGAGGGTTCTAGCCCCCCCATTGCTAGCATACCGGCCGTCCTTCAAGTAACCCCAGCAAGTAATAAATAAAACCTCACAGCATGCCAACATCTTCATTTCAACAACTTCACTCCGGACAAAGGTGTTACTCTCTGTTTGCTGTTGCCGCAAATGTTTTTTTGTTTAATTTTCCAATGCAATTCACCCCCTTGCCCAAGTGGAATGTTAATGCATTAATCAAAAGCCCGTTAGCGCGTATGTAGGCGGCACTTAGCTAATTTTTCCTCTGCCGACAATTAAAATTCATTTTCGTGCGACTGTGCATTCCACCCCCGCAAAGCCGTCATCGAAACGTAATCACAACTTGCAAATGAAAATAGAAATGGAAATGGAAATGGACTTGGACATACCATAAGCCCGCAGGTTATCACGGACTAATTATTGGCATCTGCTATGGCAGAAGCACCAGCAGCCGCTAAAGTACCCTCTTACCACAAGCATCACCTTTTCTACCACCACAATGGCCCCAACTGCCACAAAAGCAAAACAGCGGAATTGTTTTTAATAAATTTTTATTTCGCAGCGCGTTATTTAGTAACGTGTAAGCGCAATAATCGTCAAAGCGAATGTTTACATCACCCCTACACTGGCGTGCTCACGTTCGCGCGCTAATTGTTTATCGTTTGTTGTCGTTACTGTAGCTTTAGCTAGAGGTCCATGTTATGGGCTAAGCTGGGTGCCTCCAAACACCCAACAAACTCGACAGCCCAACAACATGTCCATTTTATTCTGATCGTAACTTTTAATGTGACTTTTGGTCAATGTTGCACTGGTACAGGCGCAGGCACAGGCGCAGGCGCAGCCTCCGTTTAGATCGAGCGTCAGAGATCTCCTTTCGGTCGATTGGCGATGGTGCGCGGGGATTTTCTATATCCTGAAGCATAGATTCAATTGACTGGGTTTTGAGTCTCTTAACGGTTGGTTAAGGAACAACGAATATGAATGCATACGGCGGAGCTATCAGAAAAATGAATGGGTGGGTGGTGTACCCTATGGAAATTTGACAATGAGCTGAATGGTAAATGGTAATTAAGTAACGACCTATAGTTCAACAGTCGTTGTGAATATCGAATGATGCTTTAAGCTAAAAGATTGATTGACTCTTTTGATTGGAGAGACACGATTTTATAAGTCGTCGGGCTTCTCCGGTTTCTTGAGAAGTGAACAATCTTCAAGCAGTATTTCAGGATACCTATGAACTTTAGGAGAAAACCTAATTTGTCCGTAGGTTCATAGGAAGAGGCTACATAATCCAGTCAAAGCTAAGAATAAAGCGCAGCTTTTCACATTCGCACTGACTTCTCCGAAGATTACGTGGGTAGGGATTCTAGCCCCGCAGCTACAACTTTTCCAGTAAATCCAGTTGGGATACGGATTTTGTCAAGCAAAATGGTGTTTCTTGTGGAAAGACAAAATTAAAGAATTTTGGACCGCGACTTAGTGTCTCTGCTTACTGTCTTGTTCGTCTTCGTATAGGCAGAAGTTTTGAGCAAGAGTAGTCAAACATTATTTTTCTAATTGTCGGTGTATGGCACGGAAATCGAACCCAAAACCTTTGTCATAATAGTCGACGAAGTAAACCACTGCATCATGATATTCCTCTTTGTTCAGGAATTGCTTACATCACGAACAACGCACACCTTTTTCTGGGTGACCCGAGGTTAGATCAAACAATACCCGCACCTATGACGAGATTCAATTTGGCTCAATGCATGTATCACTGGTTAGTCTTGACGAATCGCTATAGTCAATCTTTTGGCGGAGTATAAAATTTGTGGTATGCGGTCATCTAACGCGCAGGTCATGTGAACTTCAGGAGTGGAGTGTAGTCCAGCTAATTAAAGTTTCTCTACGAGCTGTAGGGCTAGCACGTACTTCACCGGGCTCATCTATGATTGCGAGGCTATGAAGTCGCTCCTTCTTCTACTAATTCATCGTATAGACAGAGACCAGGTGGCGGCATTGGGCGGAAATATCAATTAATAATAAATGACACTCGATGACCCAGTTTAACAGACTGTAAAATCCGCTGTTCTGGAAAAGTTTGCTAAAAACTCTGGGCAGACTTATGAACCTGTCATTTATATACTCAAAGCTGTGGAAGAGCATTGGGCCCATTAAGTCAGACGAACAGAAAGTGTCTGCGCAAAAAGAGCGGTATAAGGCACCACTATATCTTCCTTTGCGATAGGAAAAGGCAGTTTAGTTGCAGGTACATCGACTTTCTTAGTTAGGTGGCGATACACTCCCAGAAGGACCCGAGCCTCAATGCCTCTCCAGTCAGCCCTGTGATTTGCTAACTGCTTTCAATATTGCAAGCCAATATGGTTGAGATCCCTCGCCAATGGTGTGCAACCTCGAATAGGGTCTTCTTTGCTACATTATAGTTCGTTCATAAAGGGTCTTTCATAAGCGCTTCCTTTCTTTAAGTTTAAATAAAACAAAGTGTGTGTGAGATATCATCGAAATTTTCTATTCGTCTGAAAGGCCTATCGATGCCATTATGTATGGAATATAACATCGTTCAAATGTCCGCCGCAACTTCTCTGAATGGCGCGCATCCGAAACGCCTAATTTTCCATGACTCTGGCGCATAAATCAGGCTGAATTTGACCGATGGCATGGGTTTTGTTGGCTTTGAGGGCCCTTGTAGTTTGTGGCTTATTCGCATAAACCTGCGACTCCAGACAATCCCACAAGAAAAAGTTTAACGGGGTGAGTTCACATCACCTCCACGTGAGATGACCATGTCCAAGAATCGTTAGTGCAGAATTTCAAATGCGGCGTCAGCTGTGTGGCACGTAGCGCGGTCCTGTGGAAACCACATGTCGTTGATGTCCATATCATCCAATTCAGGTCAAAGGAAGTTGGTAATCATCGACCTATAGCGCTCGCCATTGATGGTGATGGCCAACGTGGTTCTCGAAGAAATATGGACCGATGACGCCGCCAGCCCAAAATCCACACCAAACAGTGACTTTTTCGGGATCTCATCTGGATTGGTATCGTCCCAAATCTGACGATTTTTGTTTGCTGACGTACCCATTCATCCAGAAATGGGCCTCATCGCTGGAGATGAATTTTAGATGAAAATTAGGGTCAGTTTCCAACTGCTCCAGACCTCATTCAGCGAACACACGTCGTTGTCTATGGTCGTTTACCTTCAGCTCCCGGGTCAGTTGAATTTTGTTCGGGTGCAGGCCAAGTCACGACGCACAATTCGCCAAGTTGTGGTCTGCGAAATTCCGAGTTCTTGTGAGCGATGCGAAATCGACTGCCCTGAATTCTCCTGCACACTCTCACGGACAGCTGCGATGTTTTCAGCAGATCTTACGTTTCGTCGGGTGTTGGTTTATCGTTTACTGAACCAGTGGACTCAAATTTATCCATCACACTGCGAACAGTTCTCTCGGTAGGACGATTATGGCGACCGTAAAATGGACGAAGCGAGCTGAAAGTTGCCCGAACAGAACACCCATTTTGATAAAACAATTTTATCATTTCTACGTATTGTTGAACGCTATGTCCGTCTATGGTGATTTGGCAAAACAGGCTGAATAAATGAAAGCCAATTTGACAATTGGAAGACCCTCTATATTCGAAAACTTGCAAGCTAGAGCCCTCTCCATCCGGTCTGCATGTCCCTGCAATCTAAGCCGAAGAATTCTGACTCTTTCAAGTAAGCCTACGTTGATGCACAGCCCATACAACTAGTGGTTTATCTCCTCCTCCACCCTCCATTGATACAGAATGGGGCTGCAGATCGTTCGAGCCACTTCTATCTCGAAACGACCAAGCGCCTCCTCATTCGATTTTAATTTATTCCTTGCCACTGCATCTTGGAGGATAATTTGGAATGGAGTTTTAGAGTGCTATTCTGGTTATACGGGAGAAGAGTCTGTTACTCAATTGCCTTCTGAAACTAACAAAAAACAAAATTAGCAAGAGTTACTCTTGGAATGATCTCTATGGTGGCGTCGCTGTTTATATTAACTGCTGAGCATAGATAGACAAAGTTCTTGATGACCTTTAAGTTCTCCTTTCTTGATGACATCATACCATACACTTTCTTTCCTCCTAATTACCACCAGACCCATCTTAGCGGCTTCTGCTTCAGTCCTTGCAAATGCTTCACAAACTACTCACTGTGTTGCCTTGCAAGTTTAGGACCATATTCTCAAGTTTAAAGTGGATAGTCTTGTTGGAATCTCTCAAGGATCTCGGTAAAATAATTACGGACTCTCAGGAAATAGCGAACTTCCACTATTGTCATCCAGCTGAGTTGGCCATTTGCAAAACTCCACATGGTTTCGTATAATTTTTTCGGATACACGATGTGGTAGGTGGCCTTACAATCAATCTTATAGACGCTCATTTCTTCAGGATTATGCATATAATGTCAAGCTCCTTTCTACTGATGTGCTGAGCATGCATGATCTTCACAAAGTCATCTTCCGACGTCTTGAATTCCTCGGCAGTCTTGTTGGACTTAAGCCCGGATATGGCTATCTTCACTTCGTCGAGGTCGAGTGAAAAGAGTTGTTGCCCAACATCATCTAGGTTGGATCTCTGTTATACAGTCTAGAGAAGTCGTTCTTCCATAATTCTTCCTTAGCAATGGCTGCAAATCTGGATTCTTTTATCGAGCGTAATTGAAGGACACTCCATCGGCAATAGTATTGGCATTTTCCTGTAATTGCAGCCTTTCGACGGCCAACTGTTTTTTAGCGGCGTTAGGGACATTCACACTCATACCTTGGCCACAACAAAAAGCTACTGGAACGTGTACATATATCGACTGGCTCAACATTTAAAACAAGGGCAAAATATCCTGCTGAAAGCTTCAATCATTTTTTGGCTAAAATCCACTTCATAGAAAGATGATCAATGTTGACAAAAACTATAAAGATCGTGAGGTTATAATCAAAATAACGCTGTGGACTTGATAAGTTAAAAGTCACGAAGATTCGGTGCAATGTATCTGCATTCTAAGCGGTGCCGCGGTGCATGGAAAGCATACCGGCAAAGTGATATTTCTGACCAACTCTTTGTATTGGATACAACACAGTAGCATCACTTCAGATTCCTATTGTCCCCCGCCATTTGGAACATGTTGGAGGCATGGGCAGACATAGATCTTTACTACTGAAGATCAAAGTTTTTAAGAAGCTAACCTTGGGGCCTTCCTGAAAATATTCTTGAGTCTTATGGGGCACTGACTCAAATAGGAGCGAAATACTGGGACAAGGTCCAAGTCTATATTAGGGAAACTGAATTTGAACGTGTTTGCTTGGTTTGGTCTGTTCGCAATACAAGGAACTATATTGAAGGCACAAACACTTCGAATGCGTTTGGAGGAGCACAATGGGCCACAAAGCGTTTCCCACAAAATTCGATGGACTCTTACATCTAAACTCAAACACCTTGACTACGCCGACGATGTATGCCTTCTGTCTCTCAAAATAATGGACCTTCACCAAATGACAACAAATGTGGAGAGGAAAACAGACGTCGTTGGGCTGAAAAGTAACTCGGCAAAAACAAAAATGATCAGCCTAAGACCTAACTCATCAACTCATATATGTACTGCTGGATAGACGGTTGAGAGAGCAGAGAGTTTCCAACACCTTGGGAGTATTGTCTCAACCGATGGTGGAACCGAACTGGATATATCCACAGTTTGGCGAAGTAATGCAATTAGCTTAAACACCAAGCTACGACTCTTCCGTTCCAACTACTATATGGATGTGGTACCTGGAGGTGACCACCACTATCACGAGGAAGATGCAAACGTTTGTCAATACGCTACATCTTAAGGATATTCTGGCCAAGCCGTATCTCTAATGAACAGCATTATCAGAGAAGGGACCATGAACCTATAGGCATAACCATACGACGACGAAAGTGGCAGTGGATTGGTCACACTCTCCGAAAGGCTGACAGGTCCATAGCTAACCAAGCGATGCAATGGAACCCGCTTACTCAGGACGGCAGGATGGGCGGCGGTTCTAGGAGAACGTGGTGCAGGACAGTTGAGAAGGAAGCACGGCAATTGGGAAAAAGTTGGGGAGAGCTGAGGCACATTTCCCGAAACCACACTCGATGGTGCGTAGGCATAGTAGAGGCCCTAGGATCCACAAGGGGATACAGAAACGAACGAATGAAGCCGATTCGTTGTCATGTGCTTTTTGCAATTGAAAGAATTGTGCCAAACTCGCAAACCAAGTCCAGATCCACCATCTGTCAAAAGTCTACTCAGTTGCTCGCACACGCAGACAACATTGAGATAATGGACAGAATACAGCGAGCTGTTGCGACAAACGAAGCAAAAGCGTCACAGAAGGAATAAAGTATTGTGTTACCTACACATGATGTCAAAAAAGAGGGGCAAATAACATCGACGCCTAGGACAAATCTTCACGATATGCGGCTACAACTTTGAGGCTATATGTGACCCTATCTACCTTGACTCCCTGAGCAGCTCTGAATCACTCTTACTAATCACTGCTTCTTTCGGCTTAGAAGGAAATGATACAAGCTCCCTCATGAGTGACCAAAAATACTTTATACAGGATGCTGATCATCTCGGTTTTGTTTCAAGACGCAAGGGCTGAGACACTGACAACAGCGAATAAGAATGCTCTCGGGTGCTTTCAGAGAAAAGTTATTCTCATAATCTTCGCCACGTTTGCATCAATGGAAAATGGAGGAGGCATTTCAATGACAGCTATACACCGATGTCGACTTCATCTGAAAATCTCGCGGAACCCGGCTTAGATGGCTGGGTCACTCCGACGACGACCTCATCTTAAGTGAAGTAAGTGGAAGGAGACCCCAGCCAATCCCAAGGGTGCAACTGGAAGCTGCTAACAAAAGACCTCGTTATCAGGAGAGGCATGTTAGATGAAGACTTGGTCCGCCTAGGACGGTAACGCCATATACAAGATGGCGCAAAAGTTGTCACCCTACGGTTTTTGGCTGTAATTTTTTCTACGAATGAAAAACTTTGCTTCTGCTTTTCGATTATGTTTATTTTTTTTCCATTAAGTCGAGAAAATGATATCGGCTAAGTGGCCGCCGCCAGAATTGATGACCATTCGGGCCCTATTTGTGGCATTTTCCATCACTCTTGCCAGAACTTCCGGCAATAGGTCCACGCATTCTTGACGGGTGTTCTCTTTGAGGGTTTCAAGTGTCTGAGGCTTGTTGACATAGACTTGTAACTTCAATAAACCCCACAAAAAAGTCTGGAACGGTTAAGTCCGGCGAACTTGCCGGCCAGTGCAAATCGCTAAAACGAGAGATTAAAAGACCCGGAAATGCAGCCCTCAGAATGTTGGTTGTGGCTCGTGCAGTATGCGCTGTTGCTCCATCCTGTTGTAACCATATGTTCTCCAGTCTCGATTCATCCAATTGAGGAAGGAGAAAGACGTTGACCATGGTTCTGTAGCGCTCGCCGTCCAGAGAAGTCGTTTTCGAAAAAATGAAGCCCGATGACGCCTCCAGCATAAACAGCACACCATGCAGTAACTTTAAGTGGGTGTAATGGCTCTTCGTGGGCTATACGTGGATTTTCGGTGCCCCCGAAGTGATAATTTTGCTTATTCACATATCCACAGAGGTGGAAATGGGCCTCGTTACTTATGATGATTTTCGATGAAAAGTTGTCTCTCTCGTGGTCGAGATTCAAGATGGCTTGAGCGTAGTTTATACGCACTTGGCGATCAACAGCTAACAGATGATGCACTGTCTGCACTTTGTAAGGGAACTTCTTACAGTCTTTCACCAAAATTCTCTGTAAAGACCGTCGATGGATGCCCAATTGCGTGGCACGTCGTCTCGTTGATACTCCAGGACTCCGGAGTGCGACATCTTCAACCACAGCTGCGATATTATCAGCAGAACGGCTGCTTCGATGACGGCCACACCTGGCAGCACCTCGCGTTATCTCATACTCTTCTAGGCGAGCGGCTAAACGTTGCAGCGTTTGCGCAGTTGGTGTCGAATGACCGGAAAATCTGCACCGAAAATCACGCTGCGTCAGCACCACCGCTCCACAAAAAAATCTTAAGAGTTATTCCGTGTTCTTTAGGAGTATAACGATTCATTGTTGACGCGTATTTTCTATCTGTTTCCTTCACAGATGTCAATATGGATTGACAGTTGCCACCATTTGCAAAAATTATAGCATCTTCCGATAGGGTGATGACTTTTGCACTAAATTGTATATATCCAAGGAAGTCTCCAAATTAAAAATCGGGTAGTTGAAAAACTTCGGACTGATAACGGATTTCGCCAAGTTTGTCAGAAAATTCGATCCAGATAGCAATAAAGGTTCCAGTCGAGCAGATGTTCTAAGAGTGGGCCGAAAGAAAAAAAAATTGGCTTCATTTACGACGTAACTCATTATTTACCGGTGAGAACAAGAATGATGCAGCCATTCGACAACACATTTTCTGCATAAATTTGGCGTCAGAGTGTAGAAAGCTTAGACGAAGTTCAAGCAAAGAACATTGTGTAGCTCTTTCGAATCTTTCGGGGTTGTCTATATCTACCGAATCTAAATCACTATTTGCTTTCGACGCCAAGTTGAAGAGGATTTAGGCTGGATCAATCGGAGCCCAATACAGGTTTTTACAGCAAGCTCAGAAAAATTTGACTCACCTTTAATGCAAAAGAAAACACCACTGAAGTGGGCTAAAACTCTCCTGATCTATACGAATACCAATGCGTCAATACCTGTTCTCTCAGTATAAAACCACAGAAAGTTTACTACCGTTTCCACTAAATTTAAAAAACAAAAAAAACACTTTGGGACCTAAGACAGAATTCTGTGGAACCCTTGACTAAATTGGAACCTTGTTGTTGACCACTTTAGCGCACTTTATTTTCCAGGTCGAATTACTTGTAGAGTTACAGGTTTTGACGGCTCTAACTATTCCTATCCAAACTCTAAACGGGGAACCTCATTTCTCAACAATTTCTCGCTGATTGTCTCCAATTTCAGTTTATTCTCTGCCATCGGTTGTTCGTTAAAACAACCATTACGTCTTCGGCCATTACAAACTCCCTCATCACAGCGAGTAACTGGAAGATCACTTGAAATAGCACACCCTACAGCGTTGTAGGAAAGGAGAGCCCGAACAATCTCGACTCCACATATACAGCAAACCAATATAAAGTGATCATGCATAAAGTCAATTCAAACTAATTGCCACATTTAAACCGGAGACTTTATTGGAATTGCTGCACATGGTCCATAGACACAGTGTTCATGAGCCAACAGCTCCTGCCACCGCACTCCATTCAAACAGACCCTCGGTACGAATATTCACTTCTGCAAGAGCTCAAGAATAGCCCATCGAGGCTGAAATAAAAATCGCAAAATTGTGTAGATAAAGTGCAATAAACCATTTCGGGTTGCATTGCAGTTGCAGTAAAAAATCGCACACAATCTACCCGCGTGCACTGCAGAGATATTTTTATCGCCGAAACTTAGTTTTAATGTCTCCACCGTCTTGTAGAGTGCTGTGGCAAAAGTACTCGTACTTGTCTGTGTCCGTACGTACGTATATACGAGTACGAGTATCTGCTAGATGGCAGATTGGACATGCGATGTTAAGTTCGATAAATTGTATCTGAGTTGGGTCCATCTAGAACGATATCTCTTAATGAAGATGTCTTCGAAGTGAATGGGATGTATGTATTCGTATCTGCATCAGAGACCTTCCGGAAAAGTGTCCTTAATTTACCCGATGATTTCAATATTTTGATAAGCTTCTCCAGGGGGATTGAGTTTGAGTTTGGTTTTGGGTATGTCGTCGTTAAGGAGTGGTGCTCGTACACAAGTGTTTACATAGCAGCGCCTCCCTTTCCACTTAATGACAGGATGCAATTTTGGAGGAATGCCAGCAATCAGCGGTCCATAATCGTTTAATGGAGCGAGAGCCAGAGCCAGAGCCAGAGCAAGAGCAATCTCTGTTTGTTGGAAGCAACTGCAGCTGGTGATGAAGCAAGCACTATTCGCATTTGTGGTCGACAGCGCGTCCAGGCGGCGAGGTGATTATATTGTAAGCATGGCAAGCGATGATCGTGCAATCGGATTTAATTAAATTGCACATGCTGTGCTATTGCTATTGCTATAGCTTTGACTTTGGGTGGTGCGCAATATAATTTGTTTTCTCCTTCTCTCTTTCACTCACTAAGTATCTGTATCTGTATCTCAGTGCATGCAGTTAATTTATTTGCTAATGTGGAAAGTGCGAGAGAGGCCACTGCCGAGGGGTCGGGGTTGCATGGACTCGATTATGGCTATTTTATTTGTTTAATTACATTGGGGGTTTATGGTGGTCTTGACCGTAATGAGTTTATTATCGAGGGAAAGTTAGAGGGGGCCGACGATGGTTTAGAATGCTTCCTATTGGCATGGGGGGATGTATCGTACAATATAAAGATGCAAATTGTTTATAGACTTTATGAAGACTAATTTTAGTTTATAGTTCAGGACTGGGTTTGATGAGAATTAGAGAAGATTGCATGTGGAAGATGTCCTTGGGCTGCATCAAAAGCATAACGGCCAACTATTGAAATAACATTTTTAAGAAGGCTTTCAGACGGAAAGATTTTGCACACAGACGGAAGACAGAAAGAGATCTCAGAATGCCATAGGCTAGATAAGTTTAGTTTAAGTGACAGTTTGCATCGACCAAGCTCACTTGGGCAAGAAATAGCCCTTTGTGACACCACAGGGTCTCAGTGTCCTTAGAGACGAATACGCTAATGTGAAACTATTAAAATTACTTAGAGGACGAACTATTTGCTAACCATTGCTCTGGACAGTTCTCCAAGATTGTCAAAAATGAAATTATTCAGATGAGTTTATCGTCCGATAAAGCCGATGAGAACTGGTCATCTTCCATTTCTACAGCTTCTACAGAGATATTTAAAAGGAGGCCAAGTCCATTGGGATGATTTCTTACTAAGCAGTGACCTCTGATGAGCCCTACACAGAGTATGCGACGTTACGATTACAAATGTAACAGACTCTTGATCCAGGTTAGGCCAAGCCTATCTTGTCAAATCGCATAATGTGCCATTAGATTGAGTGCACCTATCGCATCTAGTTTGAGCATGAATTTAAATTTAGCGAGCGACATTTCTACATCCTAAGAGCCTGAACATACATGTACATAAAATGTGTAGAGATGTGTCATTCTTGGTCGATTCATCGGCTTCCAAGATGGTGAACTTTTGGGCCACCTTGTTGAAAGTTTGACTGTTTCTAACTACTTTACACTACGATGACATGGATTAGTTCAGGAGTTCAATAGCAGTTTGGGTATCAGTGCAAATGGAAACTACATTGGCTTACGCCTACGTCTAGCTGAAGAGCCTATTAAACGCTTAAGAACAAGCCACATCCTTGCTGATCCAAAAGTAAAGGGTGGCCAGAAAGCAATGATAATTTTTCCAATTGTTATGTGTCAGCAGCTGTCAAAGTTACCAATGACATTCAGCTGCCACAATATTCAGTAAGGTTTGCCATTTTATCATGCATCGTTACGTTACGCTTGCCGAATATGCGGAAATTATTTCGAAATTTCGGCTAATGAGATCGGTCGTCATCATGGCTTCAGTGTCATGATGTCAGGCAATTTGTCCCACCGTGGAAAAATTTGAGCGTGAGTACACTTTTTTGGATCTCAAGCCGCCAACTAGACAGAGATTGGTGCGAAATGAAGAAAACATAGCCGTCGTCGCGGCCATGTCGATTCGGCGCTGATCAGCTGAATTGGGCATCGACAGAGTCAACCCGGCTTATTTTGCCGTTGGATTTGGGCCTACATCCGCAAAAAATTGTACTGACGCAAAAATTGAAACGAGGCGGCCATAGACAACGCCGTGAGTTGGCTAATTGGACACTGGAAATGTTGGCCGGAGATCCGGATTTTTGGCTCAGCGGCTATGTCAGCAAGTAAAATTGCCGTTATTGAAGCGAACACAATCCACAAGTGGTCAGCCAAGCATCAAAACATCCAGAAAGATAGACTGTTTGGTGCGGTTTATGGGATGGCGTCATCATTGGACCTTATTTCTTTCGAAATGAGGAAGGGGACACCATTACCGTCAATGGTCTCAGGTATAGAGACTAGGGACGCAACGCTCGAAGTTATTAAGGAGAAATTTGGCGTTCATCAGTTGGCCGCCGCGATCATGCGATTTGACACCACTTGATTATTTTCTCTTGCGCTACGTCAAGTCCTTAGTCTACGCTAACAAGGCAACCACTTCAGATGAGCTCGAGGCCAATATTCGATACGCTATTGCCGGAATAACTCCGTACATATTGGACCGAGTCATCAAAAATTAGACCGAGTTCGTGAAGCACTGCCAGCGAAGCCGAGGCGGCCATTTGAATGGTGTACTATTCCACACATATGGCATGAAGGTAGCTTCAAAATAAGGCCAGCATCAATTCCATAAAAGTGGAGAGAGAACACAACCTTGCAAAGCACATCGATCTACAAGTCTAGCGTTCTGTTGATAATGCTTCTAATGAAAAGCTGATTTATCAGCCAGCTTCTGGTCTCAATTACCAGACTTGGCGGCACTGCTGTTATCGTCCAGGCTAGAGCTGGCTTTTACTGTTGAGCAAAGCCACCATAGCGCATGACTTGAAATTGAATTTGTTGTCAATCAGACAAGCTGTTGACTGCTTGCAGTATGCAAGTTGAGACAAGGCTGGTTGTATGCTCTGACGAATTGACAATAATAACAGATTTCATTTAGATGCACATGAGAACTTTATGTATGAAAACTACCTTGACATCGATGCATAACTTGCGGATGTACGTCAAGTGTAGACAGCTCTTCAGAATCCCTTCTAGTAGAAGTAGAAGGCTATGTCGAAAATTTATTAAATTGAGGAGGCTTAAAGCCCTAATCCCCATCTATCCAATAGCAAAATCAAAAACTATTTTTACACAAGAGTTAGCCAGAGCAGATGCCTCAGTTATAAGGTTGATACTCACCTACGGAGTGGGTGTCGGGTGGACGGTCTTAGACAATACCAACTGCAGCAAACTAAGCAAAGTCCAAAGGACATCATGTCTGTGGTTAAACAGAGCCTTACGCACTACTCCCTCCGATATTCTGTTTCACTTGAAACCCCTTGATATTTTTCAACGGGAAAGTGGGTGTTAACGCACCATAAAGCGGCAAGACATAGTCCCCTATAAACTATTTAGCCACGCTAATATTCTTAATATCGGGTTTTTCAATAACGACATAACAACTTTGTATTTCAATAAAACACAGAATAATTGAGATATCTGGCTGAAATTTATTCCAGGTGTAGTACGCATGTTAAATTTAAGCATAGAATTTTATCTGGTTCATATGACCACCGCGAGCACGTTTGCAGCGATCGATTCTTTGGAGCCAATTTTCCACCACTCTTCCACACATATCGGCTAGAAAGTTGGCAATTTCACGTTCGATATTGTTCCTGAGCACCTCTAACATTGTTGGCTTGTTGGCATAAACCAGCGACTTAACGTAACCCCATAAAAAGAAATTCAACCGCTTGAGTGAGGTGGTCATTCCCCTTAACCAGCTATGTGGCGTGTGGCACCATCTTATTGGAAACATATCACTGATGTCAAGTCCATTCAATTCCGGCCAAAAATAATCTTCCAACATGGCACGATAGCAATCATTTGTATCGGCGAAAAAATACGGTCCAATCACACCTACGGCATGAAATCCACACCACACGGCCACTTTTTGTGGATGCAATGGAGTCTTTGAAAGCACATGTGGGTTTGCTGCTTTACAAAGCCACTAAGCCAAAAATGAACTTCATCATCATCATTTGGATTTTCTCCAAACTTTTGCAGAGCCCAATCGGAGGAGTTTCCACTCTTCAAATGATCAAGAGGCTTCCCAATTCCTATGAACGGCGTGAAATCGACTGATTTGGTTGATTTTGAACTGAAGCACTTATGGCTGCGATATTTTCGGTACTTCTACCGGTGCATTGTCTTACTGGCAGAGGAACAGCCTCTCCGGTGGGACGATTATTACGACCGAAAGTTGCCGTAAGCGCTCTTAAAATTGCGACCACCGACTCAGAAATTCGGTAGTAATTTTTAGTAATTTCTAAACGTGGCTCATTCGTGAACTTCACTATGCTAAAAAAGTAAGCCTTGACTGACGTTTTGACATTGACAGATCATAAGGTGCGTTTCTATTAAAATACAAACTTGTTATGTCCCTATTGAAAAACCTTTTACATTAGGATTACTTCCAGGGAACATCGACTACTTTATGACCCCACCATTGGTTTGACAAAAAGGAAGGTGCTTTCATGGATGGCAGATCAATCCCCTTCTATACAGATGGATCTAAGACAGATAGCGGGGTCGGTGACGGTGTTTTCTCAGATAAGCTTAATTTAAGCCTCTTCTTCCGTCTTCCAAATCACTGTAGCGGTGAATAACTAAATTCTAAAACGGCCCCTGACTGCCGATCACCTCTTAGGGAGATACTGGAGCAGTTCAGCATTCACCTACACACGCCGAATGTCGGACCGCAGAGATAATCCAGGTAATTGTAGGCCAAAATTGCAACCTGGCTACCAATCCAACCTGAAAAAGGTATCATCGGGATATCAATCGTTATGCGCAAACTAGAACTAAAGCTAGATGCTATTAGAAGAACAAACTCTAGGTGGACTGTTAGACTAACATGTTTAACGACCAAACAAATCCGTCCAAAACTAGATCTGAATCGCTCTAACATATAAGTTTTAACTTTCTAAATTGGAGACATGTTAGCACTATTAAAGATATCATCACTGGACTCTGCCACAAACGGCTTCTGCAGAAGTCAACAAGAACAACGAGGAGGAGAAGACAATCCTTAACCTATTCTGTACGTGCCCAACTCTCTCCCAAAGAAAAAAACTTCAATTAGGAACTTTCTCCTACAACGACTTTAGCGATCTAAAGAATATGTATAGACTTTACCAGTTTGCTACGCATCGTCAGAAGTTCAAATTGGTTCCAAGAGGGTTGGTTTTTTTTCCAACAGCCACTGTAACCTAACCTAACCTAACTTCGCCAGAACAGACTATCATTTTGGATAAAATTTGCTCTCCCACTCACATTGTGTCTTGGATCACTGGGAGTTTTTTGGTCACGATCCATCAAATGTGTGTGAATAATATTTTTCCAACTTCTTGATGTTCTACTGTGTCCTTTAAATTCTACAGAAAGAAAATGACACAATACGTATTTGTGTTGTGTCTCTTCCTATTTCAGTAATTTTGTTGACTAAACGCTTCTTCGAGATAATGGTACTTGTTCCAGTAATCCTTGCACGCCTCTTAGAAATTTTCAATCCATGTTACTCGTATTTACTCGTCCAGATCTTGTCCATCTATGTACGAGTATTTATTCCCAACATGGATTGTCTTAAATGTTGCATGGCACACAACCCAATCGAAAAAGCTAGAAGCGACTCTAACAGCGTCTTGGACAGAATCTACAACGACGCCTTGCTGGAACATCGCGTCAAAGTGATAGTTAGAAGGCTTCGGTATTAAATCGGCAGAGAAGATACAAAAGATGTCTTTGGTGCAGAAGAAGGCCTTCTGCCAGAAAAATTTGAACTGGACGAGACACGATGGTTAGAAATCCTACTAAAGACTACACTAAGCCGATTAGCTGCAGATGATCAAATTGCCACCCATGGAAGTCAGGTCCTCAATCTGGGAATCCCCCAGAAATTTGATTTACGCTCTTCGGGGGTACAAGTATTGATTCTGGCCATTGCCCTATTCAGGCCCTACTGTCCTACGATGAGACACGATAAAAATCTTGTTTTGATGTAACAATTTTCTTCTACGAGCTCGAAATGGGTCGTAAGACAGTCAAGGGGGCTCAGAATATGGATAGCACATTTAGCCTTGGTATAGCTAATAACTCTAAAGTGCAATGGTATTTTTGAATACCTCGTGGCAAAGATGGGACAATGAAGTGTCCCATTTTAGTCTTACAAACAATGAGATAGCAGGTCCTTCGATAATTGCGTTCCAAGTAAATTAAGTTATTTTCACAGAAATCATCTATTTGCATGGGTGGATTCTGTACGCTTTTTATCCCAGAGGTCGATGGAAGTGAAAAGCCTACGCATGATGAAAATAGGACAATGACGGCTGTTTAGTGATCAGCGATCGAAATAATTTTCTGATGTAAGCAGGGAGGTACTGTCAAGAAATTAACATAATGCAAAAAGAACTACCTGTCGTCTGAGATAGGTTAATAGAAAAGGTACAATCCGGTTCTATAACAGACGATGTAAAAGCTAACCCAATGGAGCACACATGCATCACCATACTCACCAAACATTTCGCCCAACAATTAGCACTCTTCCAAGCATCTTCACAATTTGTTACAGGAGCAAGCCTTCAACAACAAAGTCGATAATCAGAAGGTCTTCGAAGGGTTTGCTGTGATCAGAAACCCGGAGTTTTATGATCGTCGTTTCCATCGAAAATTCCAGTAGTTCTTACTACGACAAATAAAGTTGATCCGATGCTGATATAAGTTCCTAAACAGCTTAATAAAAAGTTTGACCTAAAACGCCTAGACTCACTAAGGATTATACAACGGTCAATTGAGTAACATGTTGTCCGGTGTGCCACCGCTCTGCACAAGTGCCAACTAGCATGGCATAGAAATAACATCAGAAATTTGTTTAAGTAAGGTTGAGTTACGCGTCTGATGAGCCAGAAATATAGGACAAGATCAACCTTATACCACTTGAGACCTTGTGTTAGACACGAAGATACCAGATTCTATATATCTTGTAGCCATTCATTTCAAATCAGTTTAATTCAGTGACACAGACTTGGGCAAAGGAGATGGTATCCAAGCGAATCATATGGTTCCTTCGAAGGTTCTGACCAGTAAGTGTACCTGGCAATATTCACAGAAATCTATTTTATTCACCTGCAATTTGTGGGTTGATCGACTGAAGTACTTGGTCGAGTGTTGCCGCTGATCCTTTTCAGCGGTCACCTCATTGCCTAGTGTAACCAGGGAGCATCAAGTAGAGATGTATCGTACATTGTGATGGGGGCCAAGAGTTTTCTTCTTTTTATGATAGAGTTTAACTACTATTTTGATTGCAGAATAATTTTCTACTTGGTGCAAAAATTTTCTTGGGCTCAATGCTTATAAGTGCCAAGCAATAACGTACACTCGTAAGCGCTTCCCAACTTCTCCTCGCACGTATTTAATTTTTAATCAACCAGTCCCCTTAGTAAGTGAATTGCGTAACCTAGGTGTTGTTTGTCATAGAAAACTAAATTTTCGTACCATAAATAAAGCCACTTCCACACTTGGCTTTATCAAGGGCTGGTCTAAGGAATTCTCCAAGCCGTATGTCCCTATGTCCCTTTATGCAACTTTCTCCTGCCATATTCTCCGGGTTGAAGCCGTAAAATGTAGGTTCCTTCGATTCACTTCACGGAGACGCTTTAGACTTATAACTTAAATTTATTGTACCACCGTACACATATAAGCTGAAACTTATAGCCCCTTTCTGTCGAAAGTTGCCGATATTCTCTTTGCCCATCAGGCAGTAGGTAATATTGACAGCCCTTCTGTACTTCGACTTATATCCCTTAACATCAACCCACGTAAAAAGTTTATAACGCTCTTTTGACCCAATCCTCACTGAACAAATTATACATACCTAGAACCAATGCTTGTAAAAACCCTTTTCGATTTCCACCTCAACAAAACTTTCCTAAGGAATATCCTTTACGCTACGAGTACGTTTACCTCTTGACCAAATCCGCTAGCCCTTTTAGGTGTAAGGGTAGCTTTAAGATGATTATGGTAGTTTTAAGTCTAGAATTTAAGTGTGTGCTTGTAATGAGCTACCACAAATCGCTCCGAGTTAAGCCGGAGCTCAAATCAAATATAGGTCCACTTGTAGCAGGCGGAGAATTGTGCTCAAATCAGCAGTTTGGTGTCGTTGTTGTGGCTTACCTCCAGGCTATGTAACCATGTTGCCAAAGAGTGATAGATTGCCAATAATTCGATTACAAACAATCGCTTCCTCTCCTGAATTTGTAAATTGGAAAGCAAAGAAATTGGTGGCCCAGAACGAGTGTTAGGGTATGAAGATAAAATACCCAACAGTCTAGTAAATCTTTCATTTAGCAGAGAAGAGCTTGGCACAGCTCTGTAAGATACGGTCCGCGATTCCAATGGGTTAGATTTCCGCACTTAATGAAGAATCGAGTATGGAAGGATGAGTGCATCTCTGTCATCATATGTACGAGTATGATAGAGACAACTCTGTTGCCGTATCGGCAAATACAAGTTCGTTTCCCATCTAGACAAATCGACCACAAACCAAGTCCCCACAGTTAGAAAAATTTTGCATAGATACGAGGGGCGTTCAAGATATTCTCGATATCGGAGTGAAGCTGTGATTGCATATATAAATTGACTTATTTATCAAGTAATACTATTATTTTAGTGCATTCATGTAAAATTTCATATAAATGTGATTATTAATTCGCGTTTTATCTCTAGTTAAACAGAATCATAATGGCAACTGAGGCGATGATGGTGAAAATTGAGCATCGCGCTGTAATTAAATTTCTCACTAAGCAAGGAAAAAGTCAAAAAACTATTCGTGAAGAGATGGTGGCTGTTTACCAGGGTTCCGCACCTTCATTATCAACTGTGCAAAAGTGGTCAAGTGAGTTCAAGAGAGGCAGAGAGAGCATTGAGGACGACCTCCGCTCCGGCGCCCCGGCTACTGCTTGTACGGGAGAAAGCATCAAAGAAGTCGAAAAACTTGTTCCTGAGGATGCCCGAATAAAGGTGAAAATGATGGCAGAGATCACCAAGCTTTCAATTGGTACCATTCACACCATTCTTCATGACCATCTTAACCTTTCAAAGGTCAGTGCAAGGTGGGTGCCACGAATGCTCACAGCGCCTCAGATAAAAAGTGAGAATCGCATGCTGTAGAGAGCTTTGGAGATATGTAGTGAGAACGCGGACGGTGTTATGGATCGAATTGTTACTGGGGACGAAACATGGGTCCACCACTATGACCCTGAAAGCAAACAAGAGTCCATGCAGTGGCATAAAAAAGGAACAGACCCCCCGAAGAAGTTCAAAGTCACTCCGTCTGCCCGAAAGCTCATGGCCACAGTTTTTTGGGACTCAAAGGGAATCTTGCTCATTGAGTACAAAAAAAAGGTGAAACCATCAACGCCACATCCTACGCTTCCACTTTGCATAATTTTCGGGAGGAAATTAAAAAGAAAAGACGGGGTAAACTCGCAGCGGGTGTGTTGCTTCTTCATGACAACGCTCCTGTTCACACGGCGCGAGCTTCCAAGGCTGCTGCGCGAGATTGTGGTTTCGAAGAAATCCAACACCCACCCTATAGTCCAGACCTTGCCCCTAGTGATTATTTCCTGTTTCCGGATTTGAAAAAATGTCTTCGTGGAAAAAGATTTTCGGATGATGAAGAACTCAAGTCGGTATTTTGCAGAGAAAGAGGAAATTTATTATTTTGAGGGTTTAAAAAAGCTTATCTCAAGATGTAACAAATGCATTGATGTTAGGGGAGATTATATTGAAAAATAAAAACCATTTAAATTGAATTCGCATTTTCCTTCATATCGATATCAAGAATATATTGAACGCCCCTCGTAGATCGCATATTTCAGCAGACGATGCACTGTTGCGGAAGCTGGCACCGGCATGATCGAGCAACAGAGGGCGCGCGTCAAATGCTAAAACCTGTCAAACTTCATCCTAATTGAAGCCTTGCCGGCCATCTTGTTTCCCTTTGTTTGGATATTTTTGTAAGAGTCGTACTTAAATCCTAAATCCAAAGGCCGGAAAGAATCCTGTAACACTTCAAATCAAATGAAATTTTAGCTCAGTTGGAACTGAATTCTCAAATAAATGAGCTCAAAATTGGAACCTGAAGTGTTTAATTTTCCGGCCTAAATTCAACATGCACCATCAATCAAGCGCATAGCAAACTATGAATATGATATTGACACGTCATTATAAAGTGTGCACCATCTATTGGTTGCTTTTTGAATCATAATTAGTTGCTTTGACACTGACAGCTCTTATGCGCTCAAAAAAATTCCCAGGAACTCAGTGTTATATTTTCGCAATACGAAATGGATCGATTTACGCTTGTTCAACGTTGGGAAATATTGCAAACTTACTTCCAAAGTCGAAACTGTGTTGCCGAAGCAGTGCGAATTTTGAAAGGAAATTTCGGTCGAAATGATGCACCAACAGTAGCGAGTGTACGCAAGTTTGTGAAGAAAGTTCATGAGACTGGTTTTCTGATTGATGATATTCCCGTGTTCGTCCTGTGCGCTCAACGGAGAATATTGCAGCTGTTGCCGAAAGTGTGCGCTGAAACCCAACGCGCCAAAGATCTCAGCAGCTGAATATAATATCAGGCGCACTAGCCTGATTAGAATTTTGCATAAAGATCCCGGATTATTCGTTAACTAGGTCCAATTGACTCAGGAACTGAAGCATAATGACCACTGGCTTCGTTATCACTTCTCTGTTTGGACTTTAGAACAGCTCGAAATTGGCGACAATCTTGCTCAAAACATCATCTTTTCAGATGAGCCACGTTTCCATCTCGCCGGCTACGTAAACAAGCAAAATTGCCGTATTTGGGACTCGGAAAATCCACACGTAGTTATAGAGAATCCAATGCATCGTGAATGTGTGACTGTTTGGAGTGGCCCATTTTTCTTCCAAGATGAAGACAGTCATTGTTGTGTCAGTGGAGGGCGATACCAAGGCATGATAATCGAATTTATGGCCAGAAATTGTGGATTCGGACTTGGACGAACTATGATTCCAGCAAGACGGGGCTATGTGGCACACAAGCCATCCAACAATCGATTTATTGCACACTAAGTTCAATAATCGAGCCAAGACCGATGATATGCGAACAATCCAGAGACGATTCATGCACTCAACAACACTATCGGTCAAGCAATTCGTGAAATAGGGGCCGGGACGATCGAAAATATATTGCAAAATTGGGTTGACAAGATAGCCTCCCCAGTCATAATATTCCATAACTAATCGGAAGGTTTATACTTTTCAAAAAAGTAAGAATCGTTAGAAAATATTGAGTGTTTTTGTATAGCCTTTTTCAAAATAAACCTCTCTCTCTTTAGGTTTGCGACAAAATGTTACCGTCGGCGGCTATAACATCGTCTTGTAAGTAGGTTAGGAGTTCACCTACCTTGTAACAATGTTTTAAGACAACAAGTGCTACCAGGGATCCGAAGAAAATTAAATTTAGATTTGAGTTCGATTCCTTCAAAAAGCCCTCCTTCCCCCTTCCAGACTATGAGAAGACTGACCGATCTGACATCGGGTTACTTCGGAAGGAACATACTACGTCAGATGCTTGAATTTGTGAAGGCTAATGAAAGAACAGCCACGAACTCGATACCCTCTGCAATTTGCGACACGAAGACTGAATTCGCTCGACCACATTAAGCGAATGGACAACAGCGCTGTCTTGCGTCTTAAATGTTCAGGCCTGACGACGATTAGCAATAATCGTAAGCCTTAAGCACCATCGCAGCCTTTCTCAGAGTCACGCAATCGTTTAGGCAAGGTACAAATTCTGATGCCAAATATGCGTAACTGATCAGGGGGCGCTCTATAACTGAGTACAGCCTGATTGTCCAATTATTCAAAACGGAATATTACAACTTGCATCAGGACGATGTTGCTGACCAGCCTAAACTAAAACTCTTCTGGAAGATATGTTCTTCTGTCCCGAAGTGATAATCTATCTGCTCCTCTATTGGTGTATTAAGCGCATTGTTACTAAGAATGTCGAGTACTGAGAAAGGCCATCCTCTGTCAACATCTGAAGCTCTTCTAGCATAGGACATAAAAAAGAAAATACAGCTCTCGGTACGTAGTAGTATCACTCTTACAAATTGGTCAACTGCGGCTCCCCTTGCGGAGCGGTTTCACTGTTTGGGTTTCTCATAACCAACCCCGAACTTTGATTTACGACGTTGTAGCCTGATCGTTTAAAATTTGAATTTCAGTGAAAGAACTACTAAATTCGTCTTTCATCGCAAAGAACAGGGTCTATTAATGGCGAAGGCTAAGGATAACCAGCCAACTTAGCCCTTTTTGCAGACCGGATCTTTGATTGTTGTACTACAGGCATGCCTATAAGCACTTGGTCCTATTTCATCTAATACCAGGTCTATACAAATTTCTGGCTTACAAGTGAGTGCCAAAATAGATAGAAGAAATTTCTTTACTTAACTTGGAACTTAGGCCCTACGTACACCAAATACCTCTTACATCAACGAATTTTTTATGACAATCTCTATGAAACTAACTTGCAATCCTCTAATCTCAATTTGGTATCTCGAGTAGACTGTATTGCTACCAGCGAACCATTAAAGCAATTACACTTCCAACATTGATTCCAAACCCAAATTAGCTTCACAACATCCCCATAAGTGCAACCCTCTGGGACACTGTGACACTCGAACACTCGAACACTGTCTATCTAATGATACAAAGTTGCAAGCCGCAATTTGCTCGTTTTTCTCCTTTCTGTTTGCGTATTTCACCCAATTAACTTCAAATAAACGTCTGCTAGTCTTGTAGACTTCCAAACCATTTACGGCCATCACAATGACACATTGAACACACCAACAAATCAAAGAACAACTCGCACTCTCATCCCTAAACTGAGCATAGTCAACTTGTCTACTACCACTTAACTGCTCCCGATTCTACTAATCCCCAAGTCATGTCTTGTTCTACCATTTTTGGCACCACAGACTACACTACTTGACACCGTCGAACAAACCGAACAACCAGTGACAACATCCAAACAACATCCAACACTTGTCACTTGTTACCCCAATCAGGCTGGGGTCTCTACCAAACAGCAGCTCTTCCACTAATAGACACAGTGACGACCGGTACCCAGACATGACAAAAACACAGAAAAAACAAAAAAAACATAGCAACGGTAACACCCATAACAACATTTAGTTCATTGCACCCGAATCTCCGCTGCTCCTCCTGATTATCAGACATCCGACATCAGACGAACGTCGGCGGGCGGTGGCAGCAAAGGCATCAGATACAGCATCATCAAAAGCAACAGCAACATCAACATCAACATCAACATCAATCCGGCACTTGTTAAGTACGGCTAACCGGCACATGCTGTCAATAACAATGAGCCCAGAGAGCGAACATTAACAAAGATGGCAACTAGAGAGCAAAAACGGGTATTTAAAACCAATAAATCATAACCTATCTCAACGCAAAATCAGATGTGCAGCACTGACAACGATCGACGGTACAGCGGCAACCAACAGCCACCTATAATCAGGTATAACAAAACAGTCAACATTCCGGAGACCGGTCGCGCTATCGTTGCCGCTTGTCTTTGCTCGTCATCGTCATCATCATCGTCGTCGTCAACTACACCACATGGCGATACCGATACCGATACCGATACCAGTTTCCACCTTTTTCCCGTATTTAACGAAAGCAGGTTTTCTCTCATCATTATATCGCTCTACACTACGACAACGCTCGCCCATTTTCAAATCTCCATCAGATACAACAAACACAAAAAAAAAAAAAACTAAATTAGCAGAAAAATCCGGTAGCTCACTCCAGATCTAAGACCCCATCCAACCAACGTGTCAGCAACGTTGGAGAACATCTTCATCAGTCGACCGGTGGCACACACCACAGCGACCAACAAAAAAATCTGTCAAAACAATCCCCCAATCTGAAAAAGATACAAAAGATACACAAGTGCCCGATTGAGATACAACAGAAAAAAAAAACCGAAAAACTGGCCCAAAACCAGAATAGCTACCAGCGATGTGACTTTTGTAGGTGGTGTGTGGCGTATGCTCAGTGTGTGCTGCATGACCAAAATTGGATTTTTCTGTTTAGCAACATCCACACTATGCCAATGAAGAGCAGGAGGTGTATAGTGTAGGGGTGCTCCTATACTCTCGTATCTATGCTTGAAGATGAACCAGATACATACACTTGCAGTAGAGTGCTCGCTCGTCTGACAGCTGTCTAGCTTTGGTAAACCCTGAATGGAACCTCCTCATTCAGAATGACTGAAGCTTGTCCGTCTGTCACAAAAGGCGGCAAAGCTGGTTAAACACCAATTGTGAGTCAAGGCAGCGTGTAACAACAGTAGCACCAGCTTCTACAGTGTAATCAACATTCGGTCATACGAATACTCGTACGACCATGTAGCTCTATCTCGGTTTGGTGCTAAAGGTTCTCTTGTCCGTATCGATCAGGTTTCGCTAGATCGTTCGTTCTACGAGTACTCGTATCACCTCTCTAGCCGGTGATCGTGGATCGTGTGACTTTTACACCTTAATGACGTCTAATAATATTTTCATTTTCTCCACTGCTCTGCTCTGTCAAATTGGCGGGCAAAACTAGCAGAGACCTCATTTACCAGACACAATGACAAGGGGGCTAGGAAGGCAAGACAAGATTGTTGTCGGGTCGGAGTCGGAACAGTGTCGGTTTGGTCGGGTTTTTCATCTCTTCCCGCTCTCTTAACTTGAGACGCACATTGTTGTCAATCAGGTTCACAAGTTCAATCAACTAGACACGCCATTCTCTATGGATAATCTAGTTGTGCGGTGCCGCGCGTTTATTGTTTATTTACATCACAAATAAACAAAAGTATCTGCCAGCAAAATTTGCACCTAAATCCAAATAACGTAAATATCACATTGCAGACTACGATGAAGAAGCCCCACAATACGAGTATACTCGTACATACATGCGAAATATGAATCCAGTTCGAATATACGAGTACGCGTGAACAGGAATCAAGAGAAGGCAACCAGAAACAGGATTTACCACAGAACCAATCCTGTTTAGGTTGCCATAGCCACAGCCACAGCTGGTACCAAAGTGGTGAGGACCAATTGACAATCGTCGAAAACAAGTGTAAGACTAACTTGACTATATACAGGTCCTGCGGTTGCTATTTTTATATTTCTTGTAGGACTTGTATCGGTTTTATGAGGCAATCGAATCCTGTTCTCAACCCATGGGAATTGGGTTAGTAGAGTGGATCAGAACAGGAATCAAGAATCACAATACAAACAGGCATCTGATGTTGTTTTGCCATACTAAATGGCATGGTGTAGTCATAAAAACACAAAATATTGAGACACACCCAATGGTCGTTAGAGAGAGGAACATTAAAATTCGAAGCTGGTAATAAAGATCCGTCAGATGCGTCACAGAGATTACCGTAGCTGATGTCAGATACTGTCAGGGGCACACCTTCCAAGTGGATATTTATAGATTTCGCGGAACTTCCTTATGATTGTCTATGATTGAATTGCCTCCTCTTCGAAGTGGAATACACGATTTGAAGAGTGGGTTGTACGAGTATGTTGGGGTCAAAATGGCACTTAAGATGCACGTCGAATAAAATTGGCTCCTACATATGGATGTATCGGATGCAGAGATAACATTTCCGTGAAAGCAGCCAACATCTGTGCTTTTTGGCTGCAGGTCATAGCAAGACAGTGTGCGGTCACCTTATATGACTCTCGACATGAGTGCAAATAATCTGACTGTTTCCCACCAGGTGACTAAAATGATCCTTGTTAGTCATCATCATCATCATCATCATCAGAGAAACTGTCTGAATCATCCTAAGTCGATACACATCATCCACCTGACGACTTTATGAACCACTTTCAATATCCGTTGAGTACTGAACTAATGCGGAGGAACAATTCTTGGGTTGCGAGTCGGATTAAGAACTCACCACAGCCCTGTTCAATTAAAATTTCCCGGATTTTTTATGTAAGTCACCGCAAACGAATTGAAGGAGTGCATATGACATTTCCAGACACACTATAGAGGAAATTAGATAACAGCTCTTCAAAATACTCGTATAAGACTGACGGAACGCTCAAAGAAAATATTCTGCGGCATCCTTTGTTGCAGTTCACACGGGGCTAGGTAGGGCATCACGGTTGGCAAAGGTACTACGCCAGCAGCAAAAATGCTACAGCTAAAGATGCTTTCTACGAGCCTTGCTTTCGACACAATATTAAAATCGTGCTAGACGACTTTAAAGACTTAGCAGATAAGGAGACCAGCTTCATCCAACACGACAAATACTTTCACAGTGGAGTGACACTGATCATCTTCAACTATGTGTGAGTTCAGATGACACAAGGCAACCAGACCGTTGACTGGTCAACTCAATCACTATTGTGAAGAGTATCGCGAAGCTACAAGTACTTAAGCAAAAGATGCAGTGTACAGGGTTATATTTCAGTCAGTTGCGGATGCTAAGAAGTAATATGGACAGAAGAGAAGGAAGCAAGAACTTCCTAGGAATACATATATCACGAGTACAAAGAGTTTGAGATATTGGTAACAGGAATTTGCGCCGAACATTTTGGAGAAGTGAGAAGAATTGGACCAAATATAGGTTCGAACTCAACTGATATAAAAGAAACCTAAGAATGGCCAAGAAACAATATTGGGCTCTTTTTTGCGAAATAGAAAATACCAACGAATCAGCTTAGTTTACGAAAGTCCTATCCAAAGATCCAATAGTCAATGGATATCAGAAAAACTCCAGTGGAATCTGGACAGAGAATAGTCGGGAATCACTATTCCTTCTTATGGAAACTCACCTCCCGTGGTGTAAGGAAGCTGATGAACAGGTATTGTCTGGCACCACAACATCAACTCTCAACGAACCTACAATCTCTTGTCTAATCACAGAGAATAGAATGACATCGATGCTATAAAGAGTACACCATGGCCGCTTTCCTACATATCGAAGGAGCATTTAATTATATGAACAAGGTCGGCCTTGGACAAGTTCCTTGTAGAAAAAACGATCTGACAAAGGATGGAGAACATGCTTAAGAGCAGAATTATCAATTCAGAATTTGAGAGAAACACAGTTTCTGTCAGAGCAGTCAGAAAAAGGAGCAGTCAATTGTTCCTTTTAATGAAAGCTTTCAGTCTGTCGAAAGATGAGTAAGCGCTTTAGTGGTATAGTGCTAACAGTACCAGCACCCACCACGTCAACGCCGAGTACCTACAGCCTGATGCGAGCGTAAGCCGGATATTCACAGAGATTTCACAGCAAGCATCACAGGATGCCGCATCACGTAAGCCCAGTACATTTAAGTGATTATAAAAACGGTAGTGCCCCGTCACAACGATAGTAAGCAATCTGCAGACTTTTCTTCTAAGGGACAGCAGGAAGGCCGCTGACTTCCTAGAGACGTTGGAAAGCATTCATTCGGTCTGCCTGCAACCAGGAAAATCATGCTGTCTGCAGTTATCCTCATATGAAACCCAACTGTCAATGGAAGCCTTAACCGAGGTCGCAGGCAGACCCAACCTAGGTGCGGGTCCTGAAAAACTTTCCTCTGAATCTTGCTTAGCAAGTTCATCGGCGATTTCATTTCCCGTGACACCATTGTAGTCTCGCCACCAGACTTGACTCAGTGAATTTAACCTTCTAACTATTGCATTCCTAAACTAAAAACGGATAGGTACCGATGTACGTTGGTTTTAAATGTCTGAATGTTACAATGACTAGGAAATAGAGAGCTCGAAACGAATCACGATATTTCAGAGTACGTCCGAAAGTGGGCTTGAGGGTACACTGATGAGCATTCATAGCGAGACGGGTGTTACGGTTAAAGGTTTGAAGGGGCGGAATGCTACTGGCGATTTCGATATAGCACTGGTGGTGGAAATAGCGACAAAACAAAGTGAGACAGGAGACATTTCGTCGGTGTTCGAGGGTGTCCATTGCCTGAGTGATATTGGTATCAGCTGTGAGCTTTATCGCACGGGTTTGAATCCGGTCTAGCAGATGCAGAGATATTTTAGGCGTACCTAACCAGATGTGAGCATTGTACTTCAGATTTGGGCGGATAAATGCCTTATATATTGAGGCCAGATCAGACCGCTTGAGGAAACCTAGAGATTTCGCAGCATTTTTGGCGACATCGAATATGTGGTCATTCCAACGTAAGTTGTCGTTGACACACATACCGAGAATGGAAGATTTTTCGGTTTCGACGATGCAAGTACATCATGGATAATGGCGGGATGTTTAAATTTCCCTTTAACGACAGCAGACAGCATTGTGTTTTGGAAGCATTAAATTCCACTCTGTTGATAGTTCCCCAATTGGTTATGCTGCTAATATCGGAATTTAATGAGCTTAACATACGCTGCCGTTCCCGTTCTACAGCCGAAGAGCAGGGACGTGAGTCCGCGAACGAATATGAAAAGCAAAGAGCACTGTCGTCAGCAAAGGAATATATTGGATTGGAGGTAGCAAACAAGAGATAGTTGATGAAAATTAAAAGCAATATCGGAGACAGAACGGAGCCCTGGCGCACACCACATATAAGGCTTGAGAGACAACTTGAATTGAACGTGCCGAAACGTAATTTCTAATCCATTGAAGAAGAGAGTCATCGACAAAAGAGCCTGATGCCAAATTGTGTCAAATTAGAAATATCAAGTGCAACTATCTTGCTTTCGCCAGATTGATGTACGCGCTGGTTTCACTTTTCGGGGAGACATGCATCAGATCACCAATGGACCTGTTGCTACGAAAACCATATTGCCGGTCATTGAGAAGTTTTCGTGTTGCGAGATATTTTATGAGCTGACGGTTTATCAGCGTTTCCATGACCTTGGAAAGAAGGGACGTAAGTGCAATGGATCTGTGGGATCCCTTTTTTAGGGACGGGCTGGACAAATGCTGTTTTCCATCTTCTCGGAAAAAGTCCTAAAGAGTAGGAGTGATGAAAAAGCTTTTGCAGTGGTTTTGCCAGCGTGGAAAAACACCTCTTCAGAAGGAGGGAAGATATACCATCTGGACATCATCTGTTAAGATCTTTAAGAACTCTTGCTACTACACGAGTGTGAAAGTCTATTTGTTCCATTGAAGATTTGACGCACTCAAGTGCGGCACAATCTGCAAGTGTTCATCTGCCCGCAAAGTGTACAGCAAGCGGATTGGCTTTTTCCAAAGAGCTGACAGCTGGAATGTCATTGTAAATGAGTGTTGGGATGGAGGATGAGGCAGAATTTCTCATTTACAAGCTGCGTTAAGTTGTTTCCCGAAGCGAATATGCCATCAGGATTGCGTATATCTCCGCTTGGAAGACAGGCGGAAATTTTCCAAACGAGAAGTGAAATTTAATATTGTCGCCCTCCAGAAAGACACCAACGCCACATCCTCTATCAGTTTTGGAGCTGTCCGTGAAGTCTCGACTGCATTCCTTTTCTCGCCGAAAGCAGCCCTGGGCACAGGGAAAATCCATTTCGTATTTTTTCCGCAGTAGGAGTTCTGGTGTCATTGGAAAAGACGACATGTTCATAAGACCAGGGTCACAAGACAGCCGGCGCTCAAGGTCAGTAAAGCTCCAGTGCATGTCTTACCATAGACCATTTATTTTTCAAGAAAGATGGTTTGGAAGGTGCAGCGCATGGTATGAATATCAAGGTGAAGGAGATCCATCAAACCCCAATGCAGAGATTAACCGTTCTTTGGAGTCTAGCTAAAGCAGCAATCACGTATTTTCATGAGAGCTTAGTCCACCAGACAACCGACACATATGATAGGAAAACGGTTGCAGGGGGAAATCCAGAAAGAGCAGTGATTTCTAGCATTCTGTGACCTGTGAAGCGTATTAAGGCAGTAGCCTACGCAGACGACATAGTCATTCTGGTGGCAGGAAAACAAAGATCAGCGAACTAATGGAATCGGCCTTAACCACACTCGCAAAATGGAGAACACACAACCGTCTGTCAAAAACCGAACTAGAAAGAACAAGAAAAAAAAGTTAGAAAAGTCCAATCTTCCCAGAATCAACGGTGTTAGGATGCAACTTTCATCCGAAGCTAAAGATCTAGGAATCATCCTGGACGGTTAGCTCAGTCGAAAGTGCAACATCGAAGAAGGACTCAAAAAAGCATTAGGAGCATTCTACATATGCCAAAGAAACTTTGGTAAACGTTGGCGACTAAGACCATGGATATACATATGGCCATAGTTAGACCCATTCTTACCTATTGTGCGCTGATATGTTGGAAAGCCACGAAAAAGATTTATCTCAAGCTACACTGGCTGTACCACTCATGGAACTTGATCCCTTTGTGGACAAATACATAGTCAATGTTTTTACCGCGAACACCTGTAAGGAAGACATAATTTCACTGGATCCCCATACATCCATGGGAGCAAAGATATGCTTTGATACTCGGAACTGTGTTAGAGGCAAAAGTTCCATCTTTGGTATGAGTCAAGAGCCACCTGATCTGACCCTTCCCGCAGTTTGGGTTTAAACCACAGCCACCATGACGCTCCTACAAGGGGGTCTACGTCAACAAGTCAGGTCCGGACCGAGATGCGGGGGCCTCCTGACGCACATGGTACCGTGGTTTAAGACCTGGTAGGGACTACCAACAGGACCTATGACCGGTCGCTTATAACTGGTCAAATCGTAGCAACCTTCGGTGGCGTCATCTGAAAACTTCCAGTACTTTCGTCTGCCTCCGCTTTTTATTAGACAACGTCATTGATGGGCGAAGCCTTGATAATTGGGCGGAGGCCCACCGTAACCTACTATATTCCGTTTTATTGAAGAATTGCTGGTACTTTTTGTTCCGAAGGTATATACCAATTGAAACTCTGTACGGCAAAATAGAAGTTATAGCCATAGAACGATCCAACAAAGGACGGATCTCCAGAAGTGACTGTGTCATCTAACGCTCCCTTTGGCCAAAATAGCAGGAGCACACGAACCCTCCTCGGACTCAACAAAGTAGACCTCCGCATCGCTACAAGTGTTTTAACTGGCCACTGACTCATAGGCAGGATGGCCAGCAGAAGAGCAAACTCTTCTCAAGATTACTGCTGAAGTTGTAGGAACGAAGAGGAAGTAGAAACTATGACGCTCTTGCACCCAATACTTATTTGCAACTCTACAATGGGACAAACCAATGGGTGGGTTCTTATGTGATGTAGATTATTCTGCTGCCACTTCGACTTGATGATTCTATCTTTATAGTGATACGCAGTGCAAAAGTGTTACTTTTTTGTCAATTCCGCCAACTTCCTTTACTCGCGTTTTAAAAATGCAAACTCCCTGAAGTAAGCTCAAGCTGAATCAATCTGGCCAACTAAAATATAATACGTAACTCCAGACCCCTTTGCCAAGCCTATGTGGCCAAAAAATTAAGACAGACGAAAAGTGCATCAAACAAATTCTTTGCAATTTTCTCGCTTTTTCCAACATTAGCAAGCTCTTCTGAAGTAATACTCAAGTGTGTACGTCTTCAGTAATCCTTGCACTACAAACGAAGCCACGACAACTCAAGTATGCGTGACGCTCGATTTCAAGATATATGGTCAAATATGACACAAAATTGTATATCCTGTAACCACAAAACAGGTCGACAACACAAGCCATTTTCTAACATTTGAAGACTAAAGAAGCAAAAGATGTCCTTCATTGAAAGAGTTCTAGTTCAAGATCTGCCCGTCGTTAAATAGCCGCGTGCTTCTTTCCACCGACACGATGGCCAACAAGGGCAATGAATTTCTTCAAGCAGGCACCTCTAGGTAGACTCACTTAATCCAATGACCAGGCCCAGTCGGGTGACTTCAAGGATCGATATATTTGTACGTAATGGGTGTCAGATTTTTCAATAGAGGTTAAATGTCAAATCAGCTCTCACATTGACCCGCGAAGCTGCAGTTATTTTCAGTAGAGTTTGCCATTTCATCAAGGAAAGATTGACGCCAGAACATCTTAAAATCAAAGCCCTGTTCACGAAACTTATAGAGCACTTCGTGAAATTTACAATAAACATTATCGGCCATCTGGATCTTGGTCGCATTTACTACGTCGGGTGTTCAGTGATGGGGCTTTAATTAACTGGCTCTTTACCTAGTTCACTCATGAAGCTCATTTCTGGGTAAATGTGTACGTAAACATGCAGAATTGTTGTATTTGGAGAGAGGACAACCCGCAAAAATGAGGACGGACCAAAAGTTACTGTCAGTAGACACCGGTACAATGCGGTGATCAACAATTATTCATTCCCAAATTTGCGTGGTTCAACAGGATATACTACATTATACCTACGAAAACACCGCTTTATTGAAGAGATGACTTGGCAACAGTCATTTCAAGAAATGAACCCGTCAACTCAACACAAGATTGTGCCATTTGACACCATTGGATCACGTTATGTGGGGCTGCCAAGTTTTTTTTTTTTTTTAATTTTGATGGAGGCTGAGGTCCCTTTTATTTGGCTTAATACAAGCCGGTGGACCGGTGGACCGGTGGACCGTTGGCCGGTAGATAGAGGAGACGAGGACAACGTAGACTACGTAGGTTGAGTTGAAAAAGGATGCGCAGTCGATGAATGAAAAGAATGTCAGCAAGATTTTTATGTTCTTTTAACGAATTCATGCTGAGAAGTTTGAGATAGTCCTGATAGGGAGGTAAGTTTGAAGGGTCGTTCCAGGGCAGACCACAGAGGGCAAATAGGAGGAATCGAAGTTGAATACTGGAAACATGAACTTGGTGAAAGGGGGACCAAGCTTGACTGGCATTCACAAACAGGGGCCGAACAAAGGTAACATAGAGAGATCTGGTTGCGTACGGGTTGGAAAATGCCTTGGACCACCGTTCAATAAAGCCAAGTGATGAGTTGGCTTTAAGGCTTATCTTATCGATGTGCGACCGGAAATTAAGCTCACAGGCGAATAACATGCCAACGCCTTGAAAAAACTAAACCAGGGGAATTGGTTGATCATAGAGAAGATAAAGTCGGTGGAGAGACGCGTTGAATTTACGTAAGAAAGTTATAGATTGACATTTGGCTATAGTAAGTTCTTAGCAGTTGTTGAGGCACTAGGTTGAAAACCGATCAAGGTCTTCTTGAAGAAGGGCAGAGTGACGGGGAGAAGAAATAGCTTTAAAAACTTTTGTGCCGTCAGCATAAAGGGATAGGGAGGAGTGTTTAATGACCCTCCCAAGATCGATAATAGCAAGAATGAAGAAAAGAGGACCAAGATGGCTGCCTTGTGGAACTCCAGATGAGGCTAGGAATGGAACAGCAAGGGCGGATCTAAACTGATCACTATAATTTCGATTTATCAGCTAAGAAGAAATCCATTTTAATAAAAGAGGTTCAAAGCCGAGGACAGACAATTTGAAGAGGATCAGTTAATGCGATATCTTATCAAACGCCTTAGTGAAATCAGTTGCGATAGCATCGCTTTCTTTGCCATTTTGTCAGGCTGCGAGCCATGAGTTCAACTAGGTTTGTGGTAGAAAAGGCTGAATTTGAAGCTAAAGGCTTCGTAGAAAATGTTTTTAAAGAGTCTGGGAGAGTTTAGTAATGGGACAATAATTTGTAACTTTTGTGCATCGGGATTATAAAAGAGGTCTTCCAAATCTGGGCAAAATCTTCCTGTGTAAGGGATGGACGAAATATGTAGGAAAGGGGTAGAGACAGGTTGGAAGAGCATGAGATTGACGCAAAACGGCGTGGATTTTGGAATGCAGTCCTCTTACGTTCTGGTTATAGAAGGTGAGACAAAGCTTTTTGCATGACTTTTTAGGTTCGAAAAATTTATTGTGGTCAAATCGACTGCGTTGGAGTTGTGAGACTCTTTCAGAGTGTACTACATAGTGACGAAGAGCGCCAAGATCGTTTGCAACTTTTTGGGGAGGCGTATTGAAAATCTCGTGATACTTTTTATAAAGTTTCCTGAGACTGGTAACATCGGTAGGGAGGCCTTCCTGCCGGATGGAAACCATGACGCATCTTTTTGTGTTACCCTCGTAGCGCACCAAGTCATATTTATCGTGCAGATAGGCGAGATATAGACGTATGTTCTCATATATCCTTCTATCCCTAAGCCTAGAGAGCGCATAGCGACAAATCGGTGGTATCGCTAGCTAGCTGCGTTAATTTAACAGAGAACAGAAGAGGAGTTTGATGTCTCAACAAATAGGATGGCAGAAGTGGGATTCAAAATGTGAGAACTGGTGAGCTAGGATACTTAGCTCCAGTTTTGAAGTCGAAATTACTGAAACGCATGTGTGTTAGGAGTTGAGTGGTGGCTGTTTGACTGGCAGGGGTTAAGTCGAAAGAGACACGTTGACGTTGGGGCTTCGTTTGGGGTGATATAGAGGGAGTTGGAGTATGGGTGGAAGGCTTAATATTAAAAAAAAAATTAGTTTTGAAACTCCAATTAGAGCTGGGTTTTGCTGTAGAAAGAGGAGGTGGGTCTTGACAATTTACATTTGCTTGCTAACGTATTAGCTGGTCTTGGTATTTTGGTATGACGGACTGCTTGAGCTTATCCTGCTTCTTGGTCGTGTTTTCCAAGCATTTGCAGACTCGGATCTTTCCAAGATAGAAATTGTTGCTGGCTGGACTATGGATTTAGTTTGAAGCTGCGCTTGCTACCGTGGTGAGATGTTGGAAGCAAATTGCAGTGGCTAATGGTGATGCCATATTTCTTTTTGGAGAAATTCCAAATCCAATCAACATCAGCGCTTGATAAGAAGCGTAGTGACCCACTTCGAAGCAAGCTTGCCTAGCCTACGTTGCCATTTGGAAGGCATCCACGTTGAATTCGTTTATAAGCTTCGATGGGGCGGCGACTGAAGGAGTTGAGATAGATGTGCTCTCTGTTGCCAAGTTGTAAGAAATTTTGCAGGAATCGGTAGATTCGAAAATTACTTCGAGCATAGCATCGGATTCTTTAGGAGAGAGTTGTTTGTGAGACGACGACTGGAAATGAATGGCTATGTCATCAAGAAGGGGCCTTATCAACTCGCACGTATTTTGGTTGGATATAACCTGCGCAGAACAGATAGCCTTGATGTCATTCTACACACATAAGGGAGTTCCTTCATTCCTGAATCTCCCGTACATTACTTTGGATTGTATAAGATCGAGTGGGTTCTGGGCTGAGTTACGTACATAAATCTTCAACATTCTTAACACTGTTTTCTATAACCGCTTTTTGGCGAGCGCCTCTCGGCATTACGACCGCTTAGGCATTTTATTGCCATAAGCACATGGGAAAGTGAGATACTCTAGAACTCATCAGAAAAGAAAAGGAGGCTATCGGAGAATTCTTTGATAAACACCGAATTTCGTTTGTTTAACCCGACATAAACGGCATGAAAGGCTTTCCCACAGACGCCCTTGCAAGTTATCCATATATCCAAGTGGACCATGAGCCAATATGGGCACCGAAAGATCATTGTAAACATAAAATTTACATTCACAAACCAACTGACACGAATAGTTCGTTTCGCAACAAAGATCGTACGATTGCACACTTTCAGCTGCATTCCATTTCCCTTCATTGTTGACCCAGTTTCGAGGATTTTTACTAGAATGTTTTCGGTTTTCAGCAGCTTGAAAGGTCTATAGATTGCTCTGCTCCTATCTCTCTAAATTGTTCACTATCTAAGTTGCCTGCCTTTCTAATCCCTCACAAGGTACCACACAACCCATATTAACATAGTAAAACATATCCTAGAGCTCCACCTTAACCGTTAAATTCTATCGATAAAATCTCAAAAACTTCGACATGTCATAGCCTCAGCAATCTATTTCGGATACATTTTCCAATCCAACATTGCATACAAAATCGAATTGATTTCCAATCCCAGACGACAAGAGTTCTAACATCCTTTCAAATGTTGTCAAACAAAACCTACAACATCGGCGTTGACATTTCCCTTTTGCGCAACATTTCATCAGATCCACCAAGAGAGTTTCCCCCAAACACACAATCTTCCTTCCATCCATCCATTCATTCAGTCCTCTACTCTATTCGTAGTTTGATTGAAATATCAAGATTTTTGCATACGGATCTTGAAGATTCAAGAATCAAGAATCGGTTCTCTTATCTTGGAGCGCGCAACATGCAGAACATATTCCCGGCTGGTTGTCGCAGCTACCAGATAAATTTCTCCTGCTCCATGTTTGATTCTAGATAAATCCGCCATTCAGCGAGAACAAAACGGATACCGAACGACGAATGGAGGAAATCTCAGAATTTACCCGTACTCTTAATCGTACACACGCGACGAAGGAAATGGCCAACATGACTGGATATACGGATACTAGGTGCTGGGGAGCTGTACCTAGCTGGAGCTGGAACTGTAACTGAAGCTGGCGATATGCGTAGGATGACGTTTGGATGTTTTCTGCCTCTGGAGATTGGTAAATCCGACAGATTCTTTTCGGTTTGTTTGGTTTTTTTTTTGGTTTTTTCTTTTACTTACACCTTAAATCAAGCTGTCCTTTGCGCGTAGTATTCAAGCATCTTGCCGATGTGACATGTTAATCTTGACATTCGGTGAATGGTGTACCTTGTGTCGTTTGTTCTGTTCATCGTCGTCGGCGTCGCCGTTGTCGTCTTGGTCCTCCTTTAGTCATCCATCCAAGGAGATTGTACAACCATCCTGGTACACGTTGTCGTAGCGTTTTTAATTAGATTGATTGATCGGATTACATATCTGTGTGTGCCTGAGCGACAGAGCCCGCCGAATAGCACTGCCGAAGATGGATGAATGGACGAGCTGAAAGGATTGCCTCGACTCTTGACAGCGACTGATCGGTTCATTGTTAAAGTTCCAGTTGTTTGCGGCCAGTAGTTTACCAATTCCAATTCCCCTCGACTGGACTTACAAAATACGAATACCCCATGGCAATAGCGTTGCTGATGTGATGTAAAATAATTGGGCGATTCTTCCGGTGGACACTAATTTAGGGAGACAGTTTGTGAATCTGCGTATGCGACAACTTCATTAAGTGACTGACTACCTGACCGCTAGCCATCCTGTGTGAATGGCATCGGCCCATTGATCTCTGGAGTCGAAAAGAGAAATTTCAGAAGGGAACTCATTAAATTCGATCGATGCATGTTGGGGGGACAATGAAAGTCGGCTCAGTAAACAGAAGAGATAAATTACTGCAGAAGGAAGTGGAAGAGAAAATTGCTGAAATACCCGTACTTGCCAATTTTCGAAGCAAAAAAAAAAAAAGAAAAAAACAAAAAGGGACGCCATGGCTGACCTTACAATGGAGTGACAAGGTATGCATTCGAATGTGAAGACTGCTTCAAAAACCTGGCCATCTGGCAATCTACCTGGAGATAGCCAAGTGCTGACTTAAGTGGCTTCAGGCTAGAGAACAGTCACTTAGTTTATACTGTGCCACGTCGACAGGATCAGAATTACTCTAATGCTTAAAAGGAACACTAATCACGCAAAACCTTGAAGGGTAGTCGGTGTTTGCACCTTTGCGGACCCTGCATAGTCATAGTTTTAATCTTAAGAAATGTCCATTTTGAAGTTTTCTTTGATATGCAATCAATTGCAGCTGATTATTTTTTTAAAATAGGGGACCAAAGCCGCAACCTTGTGGGACACTACCTTGAATAAGTAGAAAGGATTAACAAAAATCTCTCAGAGGATTGACTGATCGACTATGATTATTTTTTTTAAAATAGGGGACCAAAGTGGCGACCTTTTGGGACATCAACTCACCGTGAGTAAGTAGAAAATATTAACAAAAATCTGTCTGAGGGTTGGTTGATGGAATAAGGCGTACTCGAAGAAGATTTAGCAGTGATATTGGTGTGAATATTGTGGGAATAAATGTCTGATTATAAAAACAAGGACCTTATAGAGAAGTGGCTTCAATTTGTCGGTTAAAAATATGCCAAGTGCGATGACATATCCCAATTAATAACTGAAAGTGGTGGTAGCCCAAAGTTTGTACACTGACCACATTCATTCCTGCGTTCAAATTTAAAGTTATCCCAGATTTTGTTTTGATAATGCTGCAGCCACTTATAATAGACGTCGAGGAGTTAATGAAAAACTGCATGATGTTGTTCGATATCAGTTAGAACCATAGTACCAGCGATAGAGCTGTGTTCCAAAAGAGCCATCAATGACAATAACGGACAATATAAAGGCACTCGTTTAGCTGCTACTACGACAAACCTCATATCTCAGACATTCAGACGTCGAGGCATATTGCCAGTACCTGCTATATTCAATTATTAATTGAACCTAACCCTGCAAATTGTGTGATTACGCGTCCCTCAACGAATGCCAGGATTCCAATTCCCTCCTCAGAAGCCAAAAACTCATCACTACATCATGTGCGGATTAGCCAAAATTCAAATTCAAAGTACAGACCAAATATTGACTCTTGTGGAACACCCTGCTTTTTTGTTTCTTGCCAGATTCATCAGTTTCTGCAGTTGCTTCTGATGCCTGGATTGAACAATAGGTAAAATCCCTGTGGTGCAGTTGGGGTCTTTTAATATCTCTCATGGCTTTCCCTTGTGAATAATTCGAACTTTTTTCGGCAGCCAAGCCTTCAAGATATGTAGAGATCTCTAGATTTTGGAAATCTTTGATTGCCAGATGGTTTAAAAAAGTTTTGTGCTGGGGAGCTCGGGATTTTTGCCGTCTGTTATGTGCTCTCCTCTTTTGACGTATCTTTTAAATCCGGCGGATATTTACCAGATCGGCACGGCATTCCATAAGCGAGTCGTACGGCTTAGGAAGGAATCACGATATTTTAGAGTACGTCTGAAAGTGGGCTTGAGGGTATACTGATGACCATTCATAGCGAGACGGGCGTTTGAAGGGGCTTAATGGTACTGACGATTTCTATGGAGCACTGGTAACGGAAAGAGCGATAAAACGGAGTGAGACAAGAGACATTAAGTCGGTGTTCAAGGGTGTCCATTGCCTAAGCGATATTGGTATCAGCTATGAGTTTTACCGCATGGCTTTGAGTCCTATCTAGCAGGTGAAGAGATGTTTTAGGAGCACCTGACCAGATGTGGGCATTGTACTCATAGGGGGTAAAATATTTCTTACATCGCTTGAGCAAACCTAGACATATCGCAGCATTTTAGCGACATCGAATATGTGGTCATTCCAACGTAAGTTGTCACTGACACGCATACTGAGAATGGAAAGTTTTTAGGTTTCAACGATGCAAGTGCCATTCATGGATAGTGGTTGGGTTTAAAGTTCGCTTTGACGACACCAGACAGCATTGTGCTTTGGAAGCATTAAATTCTATTCTGTTAGTGGTTACCCAATTAGTTATGCTGTCAATACCAGAATTTAATGAGCTTACCATACACTGCCGTTCCCGTTCTACAGCCGAAAAGCAGGGGCGTGAGTCCGCGAACGAATATGAAAAGCAAAGAGCACTGTCGTCAGCAAAGGAATATATTGGATTAGAAGTAGCAGACAAGAGATCATTAATGAAAATTAAAAAGAGTGTCAGAATCAGAACGGATCCCTGGGTCACACCAGAATTTATTTTGTGAATATCAAACTTGAAACCGTCCAAGACAACTTGAATTGAATGTTCCGGAAGGTAATTTGTAGTCCATTGAAGAAGGGAGTCATCGATCCCAAAAGCACGCATTTTCGACAAAAGAGCCTCATGCCAAACTCTGTCAAATGCCGTAATAATATCAAGTGCAACTATCTTGGTTTCGCCAGATTGATGTACGCTTTGGTTCCACGTTTCGGTGAAACATGCCATCAAATCACCAGTGGACCTGTTACTACGAAAAAGATACACCGGGTGAATGAGGAGTTTTCGGGTTTCGAGATATTTCATCATTTGATTTTGGAAGAAGAGCCGTGCAATGGGTCTGTAGGAGGAGAGAGAGGAAGATTCGCCTTTTTTAGGGACGGGATGGACAAATGCTGTTTTCCATCTGATCGGAAAGAGTCATAAAGAGTAGGATTGATGAAAAGGCTTATGCAGTGGTTTTGCCAGCGTAGAAGAACACCGCTTCAGAAGAAGGGGAGTTATACCATCTGGACCAGCGGATTTATGTATGTTGAGATCTTTAAGTACTCTTGCTACTACACGAGTACGAAAGTAGATTCGTCCCACTGTAGATTCGACGCACTCAAGTGTGGGTGGGGACAAAGTACAATCTCGTAGTGTTTAGCTAGCCGCAAAGTGTGCAGCAAGCAGATTGGCCTTGTCCAAAGAGCTGACAGCTGGAATGTCATTGTAAATGAGCCTTGGGATGGAGGATGAGGCACCCTCCTACGCGACGTCCTGTATGACATTATGACACATCCAGAACAATATTTTCTATACAATATCGCCTAAAGCCCTCCCAGTTAATTTGGTTGCTAGTTAGTCTATGTGCTCCTTCTTTTTTCATTAGACGCTCGCTTATTGTCAAGGGGTTGAATGGTGAATAACCTGAGGAGAGATCAAAACTTTCCTCGACGTTTGTAAAATATTTAGCTGCACCTCTTGCAATGAGGAAGCCTACGAGGTTTGGGGGTTTTGCTCTGTCAGCATGCATCCCCTTAGTTGAATGGCATTTTGAACCCCGAAAGCTGAGTTTCTAATTGAGATCACCACCAACAAAAAAAAATTCGGTCTAAGTGAGTCCATAAGATTTATAAAGTCGGGCTTTTCTAGTTTGTAACGCGGAGAACAATAAATGGACGCGATATTGTAATACTGGTACAAGTGCTTATTTCTTACGCGAACTTTACTTACTTGCATCGCATCGGTCTCAATAATTTTTTTTTATAACTTACGCGCGCCTAAGGGGTCATGAATACCCTTACACTGTCGCCTGGGTGCGGGCGGAAAGGTAGAAGGAGGAGAAAGGAAAGGTTTTGTGATGTAGTGGTTTGAAACTCAGGTGTGTTTGGTTTCGATATTGACTCTCCAGGGGTGGGAGTCCGAATAGGACGGAGAGATTTTCTTCACTCGGAATGGTGAGGTTGTGAATTTTAACGGTTGTTTTTCATGTTTGAAAACCCTACAACAGCCAAATCTACATGTCAGTGTTATGCCTTCACACGCAGATTTTTCTGACTGAGTTCCAATTACACAAATGAAGGCTTGTCGTGGCTAGGATTCGAACCTTGACCCTCCGAGTGAGAAGCGATTTCTAGTACCACTACACCACGGCCACCCCAATAATTGTATTTGTAGAATGTCCAATGCTTTCTTTTGCCCTTTCGAATAGATAGTAGGGTAAGCATGGTAAGCGCAGTATCCTTTTATTTTTACATGGAAAGCAAGCAGATGCCAAGAATACTTCTAGTTCGTCTTTTCCAATAGTCCGTTGCTGTTCCATATTCATGCTTGAGTTCCGGTATTCCAAGTTTTATGCTCGAGATTGCCTAATTTTTCAAATATGAGTTTATTTTGCTCTGCGCCTCAAGTTTCGCGAGAATTATAGAAAAATATTGTAAAATTAGATCTGTAGCAATACCATTTTGTTTATTTTTTTGAAACGCGGCTGGCGCAAGCGTTTGCCAGCTTCGAACTTTTTCTGCCACGACTTTCGCCTTTTCCTTGACAAGTTTCGTTTCTGTCGGTGCTTTCCCTGTGGAAACTTTGCATTTTTCTTGTGAACTCGGGTTTGGGCGTAAGTTTTTTTTTGATTACATCGCCCATTTTTTGGAGCTCTTTGGCTACTTCGCAGGTTTTATAGTTCACTGGATGCTTCCCTTTGCAGTTCATACAAGTCGCTGGAGCCTATTTATCGTAGTTGCACTTTTCCGAAAGATGTTTACACGTACAGTTTGCGCATCGCGGTTTCTTTTGACGGTAAGTCTGTGTATGACTGAAACGTTGACAACGCTTACACTGGGAGATCGATCTAGTGTTCTTACGCAATGGCTCTATTTTGATTAATATGTTCACGCGTAGTATACTTTTAATATTGTAGATATCGTCTACATTCTCGTTCCTATCTAAGCATAAACAGAGTCGACGTTTAACCACGATTTCTTGCTGTTGCTTCATCTGCTGCTTCTATTTCTTGCTGATATTTATAGTGTAAAGAATTTTAAAGGCTTTAGCTTGAAGATCATTCATAATATCTTCTTTGGTACATTAAGGGTGGAGACCTCTTGTTACAACACCATTGGATCTTCTCGTATTGAATTTGGGACCCTGCTCGGTAACCGTCGGATTCATGGACGTTCATTTTCCAAACGATATTGTGCAGTGACGTTACAATACAATTTATTATAATCCGAAATTCCAATTACTTTAATTGGGGGCGGGGGAAGCCACTCCCCGTCTTCGGGAGAAGAACCGGGTCTTCGTTTTTTACTTGGTATTTTCTTTGGCTCCGTTTCTCGTGTTAGCCCATCTTCATCCGTGCGGGGTGGACTACCTTCTCATTCTTATTGGAGACGAGAGTACTTTAGAGTCTTATTTTCTTCTCGAAGTAGATCTACCTCTTTCCTAAGCTCGTAGTAGAGTAACTTCATTCCACAGAGTTCGTTGTTTTCCTCCACAAAGTGTTTGCCTTTCTCTGAGCCTCGTTTTTCGCACATTGGCGTTAATGGCGGACTTCTTTTATCAAATATATTCGATCTTGGTTATGCCGATCGCGATACCCTTGAACTTTTTGTAAAAGGGTTAAAGGACTGCAGGAAATTGCTCTACCCAGAATCCGTAGAGTCGACCTTAGTAGAGGGTGGATTTTCCAGTAAACCTGGACAGCCATCTAGGGTAGTACTCGTACGTTCTGAGTGAGTTGTGTTCAGTTACCTAACTAATTCTAGCTTTGTGTAACTGATACCGATGCTGGCGGTGTCCTCTTAGAAAGCTGACAAGTCGTCTGATATCATCCCTTTTGAAGTTAAGAGATACTTTGGATCTATTTTGGAAGGGTTTCATAGTTCTTTTGGTTTTTCGAAAACCCGGTATATTCTCCAGTAGGATAGAAACACTTTGTTTCCCCTTTCCTGAAACTGTTCTACGATCCTTCAATATCCTTGTATCCCAATACCCTCCGGCGCTTCGCTTTGTTTTTTATTTATTTTTCGTAGATAAGTCGTGTAGAGTGTTGAAGCAGTCAATCACCAACTTGTAGTTAAACATATTTGAGCTTAACGCTTTCAGTCCTGCTTGGCTATCGGTAAGCATATGGATAGGCCTTACATTCCTGCTTCAAGAATGATACTGGTGCAGCACATATTAGACTCAGGGAGGGAAACTTGATGGTAATTGGAGACTGTAACGCGAGAATGGGTAGTACACAACTGCTAGAAATGAAGTCGGAGGTTTTAACTGCATCAATTTACGAGGATAGATGTGCAGAAAGTCAAGAAATCGATAGTAATGGGAAAGCTGTTATCGAAATGTGTGAGTGGGTTGGACTTACGGTAGTAAATGAACGAACGCAAAGTGATAGTCAAGGTCATCTCAGGTTTTTTAGAGGTACTGCCTGCTCAACTTTGATCACGACCTTGTATGTGAAAAGTGGGTTGAATGTATGACTGATCTTCACGTTAATAAAATAACCCATTCTAGCCTATAACTGCTACGACTAATCTAGTGATAAACCCTCGTCCAGCCGCAGCACAGACAAGGTGAATACCAAAGATTTCTTGGATGCAGAGCTTTACGGCTGGTTATAAAACCATTCTAAGCCGTAAAGTTAGCACTGTACATGATAATGAAATCCACTCCATACGAGCCGCGGACGTTCTTGTTTCCTGCATATCTGACGCAGTAAAAACCTTACATGCTTGGCAAAAGAGTTTTGGATTGTTGGCCTGCGAATAAAAACTGATCCAATGAGGTGTTCATTTTGGCGAGTCGGCTCTAGACCTGGTTTGTTGGGAACTAACTGCCTCCAGGGTTCGAAAAATTCGGACAATATTGGCAGTTCCTTCGGTTTCTGTCTAGCACTCAAACGCTCTTCCCAAAGTTGTTGTGCTTTGTTTGGGAGTTTTTGGAGCAACACAAAAATTACGATGACATTCCATTGATCTGCCGGAACATTCAAATTTTTCAAGCTCTGGAGCACTTCTGTAGAGGTGTCCAAAAGTTGTTAGATTAATTCTTGACTTATGGGAACCTGATTGAAAAGAGACGAGCTGAGTGTTCACTAAAAACCTTGCTTGGTCATATGTATCTGTGATGTTCGTCTACGCCTTTATGTATTCGAAATGGCCGCCACGTTTCGTATGTGACGAAAAAAAGTGGCAAATTGATTTTTGTGGGCTTGATTTCAACCTTATTTGAGTTAACAGGAGATACTTCTGATTTTCGATCCCTTTTGTCACCTCCTTTGACCTTTTCGGCAGGTCCACAACTCAGTTTTTCATAAAGTTCTGAATTCTATGGTTTACTCCACAAAAGACCGTTGAAAACAGAAATCTTCGTGATGAATGCTGTTTCAAGGACCTCAGATCTGAAACTGATTAATTTTTCTTGTTTATAGTCAACAGACTATCAGTTACTGTTCTGGCAAAAGACGCTCTGATGTAGACTTACTTCTCCTGCAATTTTCAGGTCGGCAATAAGCGTTATTGGTGCTTGCTTGTTGCTGCAAACCGCACATTCATTAACCACTACCGAAACCTCTATAATAAAAGCCTCCAAAACGACATTGGATTGCATAATTGATTGGACAACAAAAATACCCAAAAATGTAAAATACTCAACTTGAAAGCAGCTTAAAAGATTAAACCTCCACATTAAATACATTTCGGCTGAAATTCATTCTCAATGAAGGAGATAAACAAAGTTTTCATTAACTTGACTCAGACCCAAGCTTAACTTCAACGCTAACTGGCCCCATTCGACGGAGAAGCATTTCGCTTATTCAAAAAAAAAAAAAAAAAAATTCGAAGATATAGTCGAATTCATAGAAAAATAATTCCCCCAACGTGCGATATTGTTAAGGGTATTTCTCGCCAATGAAAATTTTATGAAATATTCAAATATGTTTCATCAGTTCGCAACTCAACTCTTTTGTTTTGTTAAATACGAAAGAAATCCTAAACTCAATAGCTTCTCTCCGTTCATGTTAATTACAATTTTTCATCGCAAATCACATCTTATTAGAGCTCAATTATCAGCTTATACTTTTTACCGCCTTCAAATAACCACATCCGCTCTACAATCCGTCTTCGAATCGAATTAAAGTCCGTTTGTGACTTATAAGCAACAATCGACTTCAGAAAAAAAATAAATCTAAACTCCACTTAATCCGATACTGATCTATCGAAACCCCCTCATACCATTTAGTGAAAGGAATAAAAAAGAAGAAAGACAACAAAATATAACTTAATGACATAAAAATCTGCTCGCGCAATCGTATGCCCGCTGTGCTCTTTCCAAGAATCCCCTATGGCCACTCCAATCGAAGTTCAGTCTCATTAACGCCACATTCACCGCAAATTACACACAGTTATACAGTTATACAATATACAAGTGTGTAATGAGTAATCATCAGCCCTACCCTAGTTGGTCTTCAACAACAGTACATAGCACACAGCAACGCTCAGAACAACCAGCATTCAATCAAATTTGTCTCACGTCATCGTGTGATTCACAAAGAGTTTTAACGTCTACCTCTGTATACACGTTTGACATTTCTTGAATCGACTAGATTCTTCAGATTCAGCTCTTTGCTCCTCTTGGAATCTAATCAATTTCACAATGGCCAACGTTTAATTAAGCTTTTCGATTCAGTATTCAAGCACGGCCAACCTTCGAGATCAGAAAAAAATCGAACAAAAAGAAAAACCAATCAACGGTTCAATAAATCACAAAGTAGGTACCTCGATGCCGGAGCTATTGATCCGTTTCAAATGGACAAGGTCAAGAATTACTAAGAACATTACCTGACAATCAATTAAATCATCTAAAGGTGTGTTTTATGTGCGCAGTTCATGAGTGAGTCCACCATCTCAAACGGATATACGGATACTTGATGGAGTACTCCTCGACTCAATACTGACCTCACCCACAATATCCATCTCGTCGTCGTCGTCGTCATCGTCATGTGTGAGAAGAACAAGTTTTTTTTGGTTCAAATACCAAAACCAAGACGACAACCAACATGTGCAGCCATCCAGTCTGGCAGTCACATCACACATTGTGAACTGGGATCAGGTCAGGGCTATTATAGGTTGCATGGCAGAGAGTATTGAGACTGCTCGTATGTAGACGGGCTCAAGATTTTTCCTAATAACACGAAACACAAGAAACCACAAACATCTTGCAGAGCAGCATCACAAAAATAGACACTTGCTGTTGAAAAACTGGATTATGAGCTTAAGCGCCACCATTGCCGCCACTAGCAGCAACAACAATAATAACAACAACAGCCTTAGCACTAAACAGGCTTTTTGCTGTTGCTCCTCCAGAGAGGTACGAATATGCTTGCTTCCATTCTGGCTCTGAATTCATTCATAAGGCACCAGAAGTGCTACCATACCACCACCATCACCACCACCACCACCCGGCATACAACTGGATTGGTAGGTTTTTTCTTTTATTTTTTTTTAGTTTTTTTTAGATTTTTTTTTTTCTTCCTACCAGTTTTGCATTTGAGGAACAACATACCAACCACCACGTTGTCGGTTGGCGCCTTGATCAGTGACGAAGACGACGAAGACGTGATATATATTTTTTTTTATTTCGGGAACATCCCGAATGAATCATCCTTTGGAGGATTCTGAGGAAAAACAAAACAGGAGACACCGACTTTGAATTCGAATCTGAATCCGAATCCGATTTCGGAATACAAGCAAGTCCAACATGGAAGGCTTCCCCCAGAATAGAGTTTGGTCAGACAAAAACTTGCTGAAGAGGAGTCAAACTTGTTGGTTGACCATGCGGTTAGGAGCCAAGGAACGAGAGAAGACCAGACACGATAAGTTGTTTGTTATCCTGTTTCAAGAAGGTGATGACGATAGATCGATGGCGGGTGGCTTTGGACAACTTTTTTGTTTTTTTTTTTCCTTACTGAGAATGCACCTTGTACAAGTAAGTGGTATCCTTCCGGTTGGTGAGTTAGTTAATCACAGAAACGGGTTTGCTCCTTTTTTCAAAGGAAAAAAAAAATAAAATTATTGTTGTACAAATCTTTGTGGTCATGACATATCCTCCTCCCGCCGTTGATCGGGACGAAGAAAGATTTGTTTTGATTTTCGAATCCGGTATGACAAGGTCGATCCTTGAAGAACTTGATATTCATGATTATAGCTGTAGTGAGATTCAGGTCGTTTGCAATTTGAGGTGTGTTGAGCGGAGTTGTTGTGCTTGTTGCGGTGGGTGTGCTATAGCTGTTACATTAGACAGTGAAGGATAACTGCTTTTCAAAGGCTGGGAATAAACTTTTTTTTTTTTTATCTCATAGTTGGATTGCATTCGGTTAGAAAATGTTCAACTATTCCCCTGTTAGAGCGAAGTATTTAACGTAAGCGGTACTCACCAGCAAGTTCTTTCAACCAGAGCAAAAAGTGATTGGATACCGACATCAAAACTAAGATCAATAGCTCTGCTGGGGTAGAGGAGCTCAGTGCGGGAATATTTGAATAAGCGGGGGTCGGTTTGATAAGAAGCATGCATAGTTTTGCTTGTTCGACTATTGGTAATCAAGCGCTTCATAAAGGGACAAATGTCGGCATTTCAACCCTTAGCTCCACGTAGTAAACCCTAGGAGTCCAGTAGCCATGACTAGAGATTGCGTACCCAACCCCTATGGAACATCATTGATGAATGGAGTCGAGAGAGGAAACGAGAATGCTTGCACAAGGAAGACGACGCTTATTTCAATGTGGATTTGCTATTCTAAACAGACTTAAGCAAAAAGTTGAAGGTCTTCGGCATGTAAGTGAAACCCTCAAATCAGGCGCCAAATGGGTGTAAATATATTAACCTGTATTCATACCGCTAAAGACCATAAGGATAACAACATCAAAGATGAATTTAACGACCTCCTAAACCAACTTTGACAGCAAAATTGTGCGTAACACCACTTCCGACAATGGATTCCGGTTTTTTGAAATTGTAAAGCTGCGTAACCTTTTCGAAACTAGCACCCTGTTACCACATCTCAACATCTATATAGAGATGACCTGTTCAATCCACCGTCAACCAGAATGGTCACATTGCGATGGACGCCAGACACTCCTACAGCATACTGGATGTTCGAGCTTTTCGAGGAACCAACATCGACTTGGACCATTGCCTTGTTGCAGCTCGGGTGCGAATGCATGTATCACAGGGATAACGGGGCAAATGTGACTACCAAATGTCGACCTCGAAAAGCTCTAATCGCAAATGGAAAGATGTTACTCCATGAATGATGTTCAAAAATTCCATCAGGGAATAGAACGAGCATGCTAGGGCAACAAATCCAAAATGGAATCCAGAATGGAAGCCAGAATGGAAGCCGGAATGGAAGCCAGAATGAAAGCCAAAATGGAAGCCAGAGTGGAAGCGAGACTGGAAGCCAGAATGGAAGCCAGAATGGAAGCCAGAATAGAAGCCAGAATGGAAACCGGAATGGAAGCCAGAATGGAAACCAGAATGGAAGCCAGAATGGAAGCCAGAATGGAAGCCAGAATGGAAGCCAGAATGGAAGCCAGAATGGAAGCCAAGCCAAAATCGATGCCAGAATGGAAGCCATGATGAAAGTAAGAATGGAAGCCAGAATGGAAGCCAAGATGGAAGCCAGAGTAAAAGCCAGAATGGAAGCCAAGCCAAAATGGATGCCAGAATGGAAGCCAGAATGGAAGGCAGAATGGAAGCCAGAATGGAAGCCAGAATGGAAGCCAGAATGGAAGCTAGAATGGACGCAAAAATGGAAGCCAGAATGGAAGGCAGAATGGAAGCCAGAATGGAAGCCAGAATGGAAGCCAGAGTAGAAGCCAGAATGGAAGCCGGAATGGAATCCAGAATGGGAGCCAGAAGGGAAGCCAGAATGCAAGCCAGAGTGGAAGCCAGAATGGAAGCCAAGCCAAAATCGATGCCAGAATGGAAGCCATGATGAAAGTAAGAATGAAGCCAGAATGGAAGCCAGAATGGAAGCCAAGATGGAAGCCAGAGTAGAAGCCAGAATGGAAGCCAAGCCAGAATGGAAGCCAAAATGGAAGCCATCTGGTAGCATAGGATCTCAGCACCGTTTGACCGATCCACAATAAATAAATTCCTTTTGACTGCACCGACTATAGACGAATAATTTTCCTAAAAATCCTCTTTTAGATCTTTTCTGCTATAGAACGAGTATATGAGCGTCTCAAACCATGCATGAACAACATGGTTGCCCCATAGCAGTGTGGTTTCTGACTGGGGAAGATCACGATCGACTAAATATTTACCCTAAGCCAGATCTTGCAAAATACCCGGGAATTTAAGATCGCATATAACAGCGTGCATAGGAAAGGGGTGTACAATGACATGTCTAGCGTTGACATCCAAGAGGTTGGACATATATTGACGGGAAATATAGAAGGAGATTCAAAAACGAGCAACGGTAATAGTCTTGCTAGTCTGAAATAGCTATACTAAGGGAATGGATATCACAACAGTCTTCGAGTGCAACTGCGAAGAACGCCGCAGCGGATGATGAGCGCACATAGAGTTGCACGCAACTGGAAGAAATGTGGCAATGGAGGCAGCTGGGGAGAGATCGAACCAGCTGCTTTCTATCGATTATGTCAATATCATCGGCGTATGCGAGTAAGTAGACAGACTTTTCATAGATTGTTCCTATTGTGTTGGCGCGTGAGTTTTGTTCCATTCTTTCAAGAATGATGTTGAAGAAATCGCATGACAGCGCATCGCCCTGCCTAAATCCTTTTCTGACATCAAAGGTCTCGGTGAGATCTATACCGACTTTATGGGATAGCATCCTCCATCGTCATCCTGCACAAACGGGCGAGTTTGGCAGGGATGCCAAAGCTAGACATTTCTCTGTACAGCTTATCTTTATGGTTGCTGTCAAAAACGGCCTTAAAAACGACGAATGAGTGGTGTGTATCTATTTGGAGCTCAAGGGTTTTCTTCCAAGATCTGCCTTAGTGTCAATATTTGGCCGATGGTGGACTTTCCTGGCCTAAAGCCACACTCAAATGGACCAATCAAGTAGTTGCCAAACGGCTTACGGCACGTAATACTCCAGATAGGATCTTGTAAGAGATTTTAAGAAGACTGATGGCTCCGTATGGATTCCTTTGTTGAGGATCAGACAAACAATGCTGAAGTTCCATTCATGGGGCATACGTTCGTCCGACCATATTCCACAGATGAGTTAGTGTATGCTTCTTACTAAGTCATCGCCTGCCACTTTGAAGTGAGGCCGTCCAGCCAAAAGCTTTGCTGGACTAGAGTATCTTCACTGCCTCCAGACCGGGTAGACGGGATTGTAGACCAACAGTTCAGTTTGAAAGGTTTATTCTGCCTGACAGCGGTATTTGGTTGGTCATCGCCGTTATACAGTCTACAGAAATGCTCTTACCGAATCCTCAGCATCGACTGCGACTCCACCAGTATGTTTGCTTGTATGGCTTTGTTACCTTATGGTGAAACCTTCGAATCTCATTCCTGGAAAAGCATGTCTCAATTTCCTCGACCTTTTTTTCCACCTGAGCAAATGGTGTTCGTTTCGATTCTTCTGTTCGTAGAGCTCATGAGCAGCTCTTGTCGTTCTATACATCGCCGCTTTGTATGCCTCAGACTTAGCTGCGTGTGCTTACCGGCACTCGTTGTCAAACCAGGGATTTAATTTTCGTGGCCGAGTAAAACCCAGCACATCAGAGGAGGCATCTCTACTGACATTTAGGGCGGCATAGGACCATCCGACGTCGAACTTCCTCACAGTATTAGCTTGTCTTTGCGATGTTTGCGATATCCGCAAACATACCTTGGCTACAACAGAATAATGATCCAAGTCAATGTTGGCCCCTCGAAACGTTCGGAGATCCATAATATTGGAGGAGTACCTTCCGTGGATCGCAATGTGGCCAATTTGGTTGAAGATTGGTTGATCAGGAGTTCTCCAAGGCCCCGTATGAATATCGAGATGTTGGAACAGAATGCTAGCTACGACAATGATTCGCCGCGACGCAAAGGCGATTAGCTTGAATCCACTCTCGGAGGTGGTGTCGTGCTGGCTTCCAGACAGTAACACCAAAGATCCCTTTTGCATTAAAATTTTTTTTTAAGAAAGAACTTAACACTAAGTGGGTATGAATACACCTATAATGCCTCAGCATGTGTTAAGTTTTTTTTGGAAAATGGGATACAGAGAGAAAGAAAGATGTTTGGGCTCAGCGGTTATTTCGCTCCATGGGTGGGCATCCAACATTTAATGGGGGACTAAATTCTTAGTAGAAGTTGGCTTGATGTTGATTTTTGTTAATTGAAGAAATGAATATCTTTCGGGCGCGGTTGGGATTCGTACACCGAACCTTTCCATTTGCTAGCCAGTCCACTACCAGTTGAGCCACGGCTACCCACCAAATTGCCGAGGACAATTTTCATGTCATAGCTAGAGCACTGCTCGAAAGTCTTGGGAAATATGGTATAGGGTATCTTTGGTATTGTCATCTTTCTCCTCTGTGGGGGAGTGTCCGCATATAAAGATAATGTTTGCAAATTTAGACTTAATACGGATTGTCACGAGGCGCTCGTTCACATACCGCAAACTTAAGACTTCTTGTCAAAGTCTGCCTGTAATAACAAATCCTCATCCAAATAGGCTCTGCTTCTGCCATCGATAACAATCGCCATAGTAGATGCCGCAGTTTTTCGTCCTCTCTTGTCCGACTCATCCCATCACATTTCTTGTATGATAGTAACACCTGCCTTGCAGTAGTTCAGGGTCTCCGCTAGTTGTTCGGGTGCACATGGCCTATTAAGGGACCAAACATTCCACTTGCAGAACCGAAGTTCGTTTGCCGAAGGCCCAAGCAAATAAACCCACACGATTTATGTGATTAAGTGTTTATCGCATCCATTTCAGTTTTGTAGAATTTTTTCGGCCTACTCCTTAGAATGGGCGATTGCCGAGTTACCACTGCTTATTTTACGATTCGAGTAGGCATCGAGAGGCGTCAACTGTTTGAGTGCAGATTTCTTGAAATCGTATGCCCTCTCGGTAACGACCACGTATGACCCAAACGAAACACCTGGATTGACGAAGAATGCCGGCAATATGTACATGTATCAAAGTCACTCACTTATAAAACGCAACGGTACTGTATAGAAGACGAAAGCGGTTCGTGTGCTCGAGAAGAAGGGAAAGGAATAAGAAAAATTATGAGAAGAGCACGATTGCAAAGATGGAAAACTGCTACTACAGGAACCATATTAAGAAGTTTGCCAAAAGATGAAAGGAATCTGTCCAGGCAATAAAAGACCTAGAGTTATGAGAAAGAAAACTAAGTAGCAGAGGATATCGATGTGGAAAGACCCATTCTGCACATGCACAGTGTTAAACGGTGGAAATCGCCCACTCTCCGCTATCGGCCAGGCGCGTGATGAAGGCCACAATTTCTATTTACTCGACTTAAATAAGGCAAGGATGGCAGCATCTAAACTAATGCATACCGAGACCGTTAAACCAGAGAACCTACCTTTTACGATATCTCAACGTCGTTTACCAAATCAACAAGAAAGAAGACCCTCTAAGCTGTCCCAACTAAAGACGCATAGCGTACAAAATTTTGCCTGCCGAATTAAGTGAAAGCTTAAGACCATATGTCAATTTTCCTATTGGTCCCTATCAGTGGGATTTAAGTCCTGGTAAAACCGCAATTTAGTAAATATTCAGTCTACTGACAGATCCTGGAGAAAACACAAAAACCCACCCATTTATCGGTCTCTAGGTCGAATATGCCAGCATCTACAGAGATAATATACATAGAACCATGTTTAGATTTGCCACTCTGCCTAGCCATATTGTGCTTGATGGATGCTTAGTAAAGGTCGAAAGTAATTTAGCTGGCCTTTACTGTCATATCACTTCCCTAGCACCATATTTAAAGAAACACTACAGACCTGCTTGCATTAGCAGAACGCAGCGAGATGTCAGTGATCAACACTGATAATGGCACCTCACCAAAGAGCAAGTTAGAACTGCTGCTGTCCGCTCTTTCTTTGGTCTGAGGACTTTTTATCAAGACCCCCGACAACTCCTGCTTCGTGACGCATATCCTTGTCCTGCATGGTCGTTTTCAACGCAAGGTTCCTTAAGTGATTTTTGATTTCGTTCGCGTTGGTAGGCTTTAGAGAGGAAGATTTAACAGCGAACTATACTGCTACATTCACCTGGACAAAAAGTTGTGCATCAGTCGCCTGAGACGGCCAGGATGTGTAACATAGAGTGGGAATGCATGTCAACGCTCCGGCCCGGAGAGTCTTAGATTTCAACCCAAAGCAACAGTGGGAGGAGTTCATCTCACGAAGGACGCAAAAATGGAAGGAAGACCTCAACCATCTTGGAGCGCTTTGGTTGAGGTCCAGGTTCATCCAAGACTTAAGTGCCTAGTTACTAAGTTAGTAAGACCAGTTTAAAAGCATCGTGCTCTGAAAAGAAAAAATAAAGAGGCCATTTCTTAAGTGGACAGGAAGTAATGCAAAGTGGGATATTGGTCTGAGGCTAACGCACAAATGTAGTCAAGGCTGACACTTAGATAGGCAATTTCTACAAGTTACGGTTGAACTTCATACTAATCCTTTAATGTTTCAAGTCCTGAATGCTTTTTATGCCAATGGAAATGACTTTAAAGGACGTAATACATTTTCTACAGGCTTTTATGAGGATACGTGTCTCTTTCAAAAGCCACAGCCACAATATTGATACATTACACGCAATTCCATGTTAAGGAATAGAGGGAATACTGACTGGCGTGATTTTCCTTCCCCCAAGTGGTAGCCATCAGGTATTTGGTTGGTGCTCATCCGGACTCGACCTGCTGAACTAATAGACGTAGGTGTCGACGATAAGAAAAAATAGCTGCACTATAAACAAGACAGCGGCCGAAATTCCCTAGATTGAGTAAATTGTGGCTTCACAGCTCCAAACACAAGTAGAAAGTACATCTTATCTGGGCTGCATCGAGCTATTCGGAGCTTAAGCCGATAAGAATTTCCAAGAATAAGGAAGGTTCTTGAAAAAGTGACGATGGAGGATGAGCTCCTTGTGGACCAAAGAAATCGCTCAGATCTCCGAAGTGGATTACTGATGATGGTATAATCGCCACTTTGTCTTAGTGGTTTCTACAATGGAACTAGTCCTTTAGAATGGGGATGGAGGTAACGTTCGTTCTATGTTAAAACGAACTACTTATGAGAGAGACATTAAGCCTCGGATATGATGAATGCTCAACAAACCACTGATCCTGCCAGTTCTGTTATTATTGGAGTTGTATAGAAAATTTCATTTAATGGACAAAAATGGCAAACCTTATGCTGGTAAGATATCCACATGTTGAATAGACCTGATCAAAACTCTACAAGTTCGCCTTCAATATAAAATCAAAAGAGTTGAGGTGCGAACTAGACCTACAATTCAACGTATGATGCCTCGAAATTTCTGAGAAATTCAAAACCTCCAACCATTTCTAAGTTAAATATTTAAAATGCAATCAAATAACCATCTCAACACAATCAAACTATCTCCTCAGCTTTGGAATTTCGTTGCGTTGCTGGACCATCATTAGTGGTAATCACATGAAGAAACATCTTCAACAAAAAAAGAAAAAAAAAAAAAAAACTCTTATCACAGACCTCTGAGAGGAAACCAAATGGCTTTCAACCATCAAATCTCAATTCTCCAATTCTATTACCTTGCCAGTTTCTTCTTTCCTCCCCAAAACGATAGTCATAAATTGGTGTATATGTATGGGCATAGGATTTAACCAATAATTTAAGGAACACAAGGAAAAAGAAGAACTCTTTCACCATATCTCGACCGTCCTCATCTTCATCTTCTCATAAAAGATTCTTCCCCCCCCCCCCCCCTCCTCCTCCCCCATCTTTTTCTTTTAATACCAAAATCAAATTGAATCACGCTGTTGTGTGCCACTTGGGCACGATTTTTTATTAATCCATACAAATACCAATCCACTGGATGGAACACGAATAAAAAAAAAAAACCATGTGCTCCTCGATCCCAGCACTCATACATTGGTCACAACGAAATTCAACCGAAATCGAAAAAAAAGTGAAGCTCTTCACGTTCTCAGCACTGAAGAAGAATAACAAATAAGTTAAGTTGGTGGTACCGAACAACAAAAAAAAAAAAAAATAAAAATTAATCGAAAACCAAACATCATTTGCACCATCATCATCATCGCCGTCGTCGTAATGACGACCATCATCATCAAAGCCAAAGTCAGAGTTGAAATCGTCTTCTTTGTTATTCATCCTCTTGAGCAGGCACAGCGACAATGCGGCAACGCGGCAAAAAACTGTTTAGAGGTGAGGTGAGTACCGTCAACACACGGTCAAAAGACCGACAGATATAACACAGAAAAAAAAATACAAAAAAATAAAAAAAACGTGTGTAAACTACTTTAGTATCTAACGCCTCAGGTATGAGTTCTTCTTTAGCCACGCTACGGACACATAAATGTTATGCGAATCATCAACATGCCCAAGTTCCAGATTTGAATACTAAACATGCAGGCCAGAAAGTCCCCGGTCTTGAGTTAAGTTGAGGTGAGGATAGCTTAACTCGACTACTGAACGAAAGTGCAAGTACTTTTAGCAGTTTCGTTTTTTCTTGTCCTTCTTTACGGCCGATATGATTCATGAGGCATGGCTATGTGCACTAGACTGGCAAATGTGTAACACGGCACCAGCCTTAAAGATATACGAAGCCGCTACATCTATTATATTGTATTTGGCGGGAGAATCTGAAGTAGACAAAGCGTTCAGCCGCCTGAATATCATAGTTCGAGTAAAGATTCTCCTCTCAAGCAAATGTCAGATATGCGAATACTTAGTCAAACACTGTCTTCACTCATCTGGCCATGTCAATTGTTTAAGTCAAAGTCGAACATGAAGTTGCAATCGAAGTTGAAGTTAATGTCGAAGTCAAAGCTTATGATGTCGATGCTGTTGATTAGCGAGCAGAAGATACTTTTTTCTCTATTCGAATTTCTTTGTGTGTGGAATTGGATTCTTCTTCTTTTTTTTTTTTTTTTTGTAATTTCTCAACATATTCGTACGAGATGAGATACGAGTACCGCGCGATTTGTTTTGGAGAAGCCACATATGGTGGAGAAGCAGACAATACACCAAAGTCGTGATCAATTATTCAAGCGGTTTCGGTTACACTTGGCTTCGTGCGAAATTTGCAATCATAAAATCCGAAACTGTGATTATGCACAGACTGTTGGGAAAAATAAATCGAGAGAATTATTTTTTTCTTCATTTCATTTCTGAGTTTTGTTCTGTAAATCAAACTTTTCACCCCTTTGGCACGATTTCGTCATTTTGAAGGAAAAATTTTTAAAATTTCCGTTCCCATGATTGCGCGCCATTAGGGGCGTTATTAGTCGACGATTGTTCAAGTGGGTATCGAGTATGGTGGATTTTTTTTTTTCGCTGCCAATTAGTGAGAACTTTGTTGCGGAAAACGAAGACAATTTTCAGTTTGAAACAACGGTGCACAGGTGCAAGTAGAATGATTGTTTTTCAATGGTAATTGCCACGATCGATTCTAACAAAACTCTACTTCACGTTTGAGTGATCCCTTGATTCATTAATCACTTATTGCGTTTTTTTATAACTAGTGACCGTAAGGGATTATAAACAACTTGAGATGCCAATCTTGAACTATATTGGGAGCTTTATGAGTAGAATTGATTAGTCCACCATAAGGGCCTTGGAACATCATCAGCATTTATCTCCAACTTTTTCTCAATTGCGTCTTGTTTCCAAGGGCTTTATTGCACAGCTGCAATGTCAGCTGCTGCCGCTTCTAAGAGCTGGTGGAAGAAGCCTTCAACAGAGGAGCTCATCCTCAGATACTGAACCATTGAAATACCAGCGCTCACTCTTCATAAAAGCGAACCTATAAATCATTGATAGGGCCCATAGTCCGATTCCTATTCAACAAATAGATAGTAAGCACCTAGTTCCCAAGCAGCACTGACAACAGACCTGAGTGTGTTGGCTATTTATGCTGTGGTTGTAGAAACTAGAAACCTTCAGTTCCTACAAAATGGTAGTGTCCCGGTACATTTGTTGCAGTTGTGGATCCCTTAGCCCTTTTGGGTTGTATCTAATGATGGGAAGTATGCGTGGACGTGAGGCACCATAAAGTGGTTATCGCTCTCGGTGCTTAAGCTTCCCCAACATCTGCTTCGAAAATGTAAGAGTTAACCCAAATAGTGGTCTTGCGCTGTAGAAATAGGGAAGACACTGAAAGCTGTTAACTTGGCGTTGCCCAGTGTTGTAACTAATTCTACACATCAATTGTGATTCTTTTATCTCAAGTGGTAACCATCAGTTGGAGTTGTCAAACTTATAATCGCGAGTGCTGACCAGCAGACACAAATAGCAGCACTGTAAACGGGACAGCGGGCGAATTCTCCAGATGGAATCAATAGAGAAGTGAAATCCCAGAATAAAGCAAATAAGACCTTATCCGGGTTACTCTGATATATTTGAAGGTCAAGCCGGTAAGGATTTCCGAGACTAAGTCAGGGTCTTGGAAAAAATATGGTGATGAGCCCTTAATGGACCAACAGCAGCGTTCATATCCCCGAACGGGTTAGTGACTTCGGTTTAAATAAAACCTGGCCCTATAGATTGGGTGTTGTGACGTCAGAATATCTGTCCAGGCATGGAAAAAATATACAGTTACGAAGTGACAACAAACCTCGGAAAAGGACAGATCTCCTGTTGACAACCCCTGTAGACGAAACAAGGACAGCGAACTTCGGATCTGCATGTGGAACTCTAGGTCCCTTAATAGGCCACGTACAGCCGAACAACTAGCGAAGATCCTGCAAAACAAATATTACCACCATCCGAGAAATTCGATGGGGTGGGCCGCACAAAAAGAGGATGAACAACTGCGACATCTACTACGGCGATGGTTATCGACGGCAAAAGCAGCTGGATTCGGATTTATTGTTAGAGGCAGACTTAGGCATGTGAACGAGCGTCTCGTAAAAATTTGCCAACATTAGTCTTATACGCGCGCACGCCCCAACAGAGGAGGACAACATTAAAGATAACTTCTACGAGCTCTTGGATAAGGCCTACGAGCAGTGCCCTAGCAATGCCCTAGAAATCACATTAACACTGACCTTGGCGATTTTAATCCAAAGCTAGGAAAGGAGGGTATCTTTGGTAGTGCTGTCGGAAAGTATAGCCTGCACGACAATACCTCCGATAACGGATTCAGGTTAATCGACTTTGCGGCTAGCGGAGCGAAATATTGTCATAGCTACCACGCGGTTCTCGCATCTCGATATTCATAAGAGGACTTGGAGATCTCCTGACAAATCAATCTTCAACTAGATTGACCACATTGCGATTGACGCAAGGCACTCCTGCAGTAATAGGTATGTCCGAACGTTCCAGGGGGCCAATATCGAATCGAACCACTACTTTGTTGTAGGCAAGGTACGGTTGCGGATATCCCAAATATCACAGTGGTGAGCTAATACTGTAAGGTAGTTTGACGTCGGATGGCTACAGTCGAAAGAGATAGCCAAATCCTTTTCCGATCGAGTCTCCCTTAATCTCTTAAGAGGTCCTATGTCGCCCGCTTCAAATATTGAATACCAGCGGCAACATTGCCTAAAAGTCATCACAAATGTCGCTTTTGATGTGCTGGGTTTCATTCGGCTACCAAAACGAAATCCCTGATTTCACGACGAGTGCCGGTAAGTACATGCAGCCAAGTAAGAGGCATACAAAGCGGCGCTGCATAGAACGACTAGAGCTGCTCACGAGTTCTACGAGCAGAAAAGGCGAGACGAACACCGGCTTCTCAGGAGGTAAAAAAGGTCGAGAAAATTGAGACATGCTACTCCAGGAATGAGATCCGGAGGCTTTACTAAAACGAAAAAAAAACATACCACGGACACAAACCAACGAACCGAAGTCTGTAGAGGCGTACATGGGAACATCCTGAGGATTTGGACATAGCATTTCTGAACACTGTATGACGGCGATGGCGAACCAAATAGCGCTGTCAGGCAGAGTGAACCTTCAACCTGGACGATCTATATTCCAACCACCCGGCCTGGATGAAATGAAGATATCCATATACAAGTTTAAGCCCAATAAAGTTTCTGGGGCAGACGGCTTGACTGTCAAGCTCTTCACAGCGGCAGGCGATGGCTTGGCAAGGAGCATATATAAACTTGTCTGTAAAATACAGTCGGACGTAAGTACTCCAGATGAATGGAACCTCAGCATTGTTGCCTAATCCTCAAGGAAGAAGACCCAACAGAGGCATCAGTCTTCTTACCATCACCTACAATATCCTGTCTGCCCTATTGTGTGAATACCTGAAGCCATTAGTCCATATCAGTGTGGCTTTAGGCCAGGAAAATCCACCATCGACCAAATATTCACATCATGGCAGATCTAGAAAAAAGCCCATGAACTCCAAATCGATACACAACACCTATTCGTCGATTTTAAGGCTTCGCGTGACAGCATCTATAGAGACAAGCTACTCGTATACAGAGCAATATCTAGTATTGGGATCCCTGACAAACTTGCCCATTTTTATAGGATGACGATGAAGATTGCACGCTACTCCATGAGGTCGGTAAAAAACTCACCGAGATCTTTAATGTCAAAAAAGGATTTAGACAAAGCGATGCGCTGTCATGTGATTTGTTTAACATCACTCTTGAAATAATAGTGCAAAACTCACGCTCCAATACAAGAGGCACAATCTTTCAAAAGTCCGTCGAATTACTCGCGCTCGCCGCGTCAGAAAGCAGCGTCATGTCAATGGTGCCTTCACGATATGAAAACTGGGAAGATGGCTGTAACGGTCAACGATGGCAAGACCGAGTACATACTGTCAATAAGAAAGTACACGCAACACCGACGTCTCGGGCAGAACGTCACCCTCAACAGATATAAACTTGAGGTAGTTAAGGACTTTGTCTACCTACGCTCCGATATTAATTAGACAACGAAAGCAGCGCTGAGATCAAATGAGGAGTAGCTCTTTCCAATCGCTGCTTCTTTGCTCTAAGTTTGCAATTGACAAACAAAGCCTTCTCGCGAACAACAAAAGCGGCCCTATATTAGACCCCAATACTTCCAGGCCTGCTTTATAGCGCAGAGGCATGGATTTCATCAAAATTGGATGAGGGTGCCCTTGACTACTTTGAGAGAAAAATTTTTCGGGTGATTTTTGGTCCCGTCCGCACAGACGGTAAGTGGATAAGGAGTTACAACGACGAACTATACGCGCTGTACAGCGACATTGACTTAACCAAAAGAGTGAAGGTCCAACGAGTGATGTGTCTGGCTCATGTAAGCCAGATAACGAATTCCACCCCTTCATCAGCAAGTAGGCGAAAACAAAGCTACGTCCAATGATTTCTATTAAACAGGTGGTACGGTAAGAAAGGTGCATAGTGTGGGTAAAGCAAAAGAAGGGCCACGGATTCAGTACTAAAGACAGATTTCACAACACAACACTAAGCTAAGGTGCCGCCAAGTTGCAATAGAAGCATTAGTACAGATCGATTTCACCAGCTCCTAAACGAAGACTTATAAAACTTAGGAACAATGCTCTACGACCGTTTTGTCAGAGTTTAAGCCGAGAAAAAGAAGTGGTCGAATCTTAATAGACAACTCTAAGACCGGTTAAGTAAGACAGCCTCATTAGATATCTGTTTTCGAAGCGAAAGTACTAGGGTTTCATATGCTTATGGGTAAAGACCAGGTCTGTACACTCACAGTCTTGTTCGGTTGCAGTTCAAAATTGCTGTTCATAAGTTTCGAGAAAAACAAGTTAAAACAAATATTAACCATCGGAAATGGCCGTATTGGTTTTCAAAATACGCTTTCATGTGTTGGAGCCAATTTATGAAGCACCTTTCCCACTCTGAATGAGGTTGATGTGTTACATGTGTTACACATCAACCGCTCCTTCAAGTGTCATGAAACGTTGACCTCGCAGTTTATTTTTGATCTGAGGGAATAAAATGAAGGCACTGTGTTCCAAATCAGGGCTGATCGGCGGATGACCCATCAATTCAATGTCCAAAAAGTCGCTTATCTGAGCCGACCTGTGAAAGTTCGCATTGTCGTGGTAGAGAATGATACATGTTTGGCGATTGGTTTTCCTTATTTCTCGAAAGACATCTGGCAAACAAATGGTTTTGCACTATTTCGAATTGATCGCTCTTCATTGCTCTAATGGCACGGTGGCGACATATTCGGTTTTTCTGAAGAAACTGCCGACCATTTGCATCAAAGTGCTTCGTGTGCAAACAACTTTTGTTGCATTTGGCACTACAGTCGATCGCGGTTTAGTTTCGGGTTTATGTATATGCATAGATCAATGATTCGTTGCCCGTCACGATATTATAGACGTCTTTTGAAGCACCCCGATCGAATTTTTTCAATGGGTCTTTGGACCAATCGACACGAACCTTATTTGAGCGATTGCCAAATTATGCGATTGTCAAATTTTGATGGCAGGCAATATGTATTCCGAGTAAATGTATGCCAGCGGAACTAATGTCCAAGCATGCCTCAATTTCAAGATATCTCATATAACGATGTTTCCGCACAGCATCGATGTTTTCTGGCACAACGACAAATTTTAGACGACCTTCACCAAATTCATCCTGGAGCGAACTACGACCTCAATTAAATTCGAAAAACCAGCGAAACACAGTCTTCCGGGATGGTGCTTCATCACCAAAAGTCGAAGCGAGTTGATCGTCGAAAATTATTACAAATCATCGCACGCATATGTTAACGACTTAATTCCATATTTCGGCTCAGACGAATTTTTCAAGTCTCTGTAAATAGATTTGACGTATCTACACCGGTATTGCCATATCTCAAAACAAGTCACGATATACAATAGCACGCTGAAATCCAGTGCATGTCAGGTCAGGTCAGTTTTGAAATTAACCATCACCTTGCAGATCTCCAGGCGAATAATTCCATTAAATGTGTCCATCTTTGCGTACAAACTTGAGTGCTTCTTTTCTGTTGTGCCTTTTCTGTTGCCTCCTTTCCCCGAATTATCTTTGCTGCACTTGGTTCTGTTGCCAGTGCTTAGCAACCTTAAATATTCTGAGCTCGATTGGATTCACCATTCGTTAGTCATTCAAGGTCTTTAACGCTTAATTTTGTATTTTATCCTTGTGGAAAGGTATTTTCCTTTTCAAGCTCTGCGCACAGATCGCAGAGCCCAAGATTTTTTATTGACTACGAACAGTTGGAAGGTTGTAAGCTTTCCCTAGACACTACGTTGCCATTACCCGCCAAAAAATTTGTGGCGTCGGAAAAGCTCTTTTACTAGCTTTTGGTCTACATCGTACTGGGGCATATGTTTGAAGATAAGTAAGCGCGTTGATTCGATATCTGGAGCCGAAAGCACTCTATACCTCATCACACTTAGGTTTGTATGTGTGATGACCGATCGGGGGGATGGAATGGGAGTTTAATTGTGGTTCCTAGTTTTGGTTTTCGCTTTCTGTCTTGCGTTAGTTATCGTTTAGTCCTTGCGTTGATCATCTTGTTGCATCCACGAATCTGGAAAGAGATGTAACTGAGTAGATGCTCGTAGCTCTGAGAGGTTGTGGAAGTACTATCTTCCTCAGTGGCACAGAAAGTAGAGGGTATCCTCCCGTGTGAACCTGCTCGTATATCCCCAAAGCCTGTCAGTTATCCAACAAGCATAGGTAGTTCAGTTCTGCTCTTTAAGACAATTTAACTTATTCTGGATTTGCTGAGTTCGGACCCAAATTGTCTTGAGGTTTCACAGGTTGAAAGGGCCAAACTTATGTTTGTATCGTTCGCTCCACTTCTTTTTTCAGAGTGCAGAGTGGAGGTTTGATATTTTAATCTGCCAGTTCCCTTTCTAGGGGAAGTTCTTGTCGAGCTAACTTGTCTGCATGTTCGTTGCCTGCCACTCTTTTGCGGCTAGGGACCCAGCGGAGCAGTAAGCTCTGCCGGCTATCAATAAATATTGTAATATAAAAAAAGGGATAGTTCCTCTAATGCTGCAAGTGTGCCTGCTTCTGCTACTGCCAATTTCTCAGACTGGAATACACTGCTACAATCCGGCAGGCGTCGTGAGTATCTTAAGTTCAATTGATCGGAGAAAATCTCTGCGCCGGCTCCTATCTCCATTTTTAATCCATCCGCGTAGATAGATTTCGAGTCTTCTACCAATTGGTTCTTAGCCCTTCTGCTTGGGAAAATGCAGGCGAATGGCGTTTCTTAAGGCAGACTTAAGTCCTTCCTCAACCACTAACTAGATAATTTATGACTTCTTTGACCAAACCTAAAAATGGTTAACAAAAGGACTTTTAAGAGCATACACATGTGTTTAGAACTGACTCGATCCTCGGTCAAGACTTCTGTTAACAATTTAGCTGAGCACAGCTGTAGATGGAATGATTGATCAGGAAGTCTAAAAAAAAAACGCTCCCAATGTCTCTGAAAAGCGTTTGGCATTTTTAGAGTTTTTTTCAACAGAAAGGACAAAGGAATATTTAATGACGCCTTGATACTATGCTGAGTACGTTAGCCATAAGTGGTATTACCTTTTGCGGGAATCCTTCAAGCTCTTACAAATGCAAAGAAGACGTCCAGAGAAGGGGGTTCATTTTAGATGACGCTGTATAGAAACGGAAAGGGACAGAGAAAACTCCAACGATAGCAGGTCATTGATTTTTCCTAACATGGGAGTAAATGGACAATCTGTCAAAGAAGGAGGACAACAAAGGAGAGAATGGTCAGGGAATTAACAACATTCACTTTCTTTCTTCCCATTGTGAAAGTAGCCGTTTGATTATTTTAATGGGAAGTGGGCGACTACAACTACAAATTCATGCATATGTGGGGTTAAATTACAATTTTGAACTTCGTCAACTTCATCGACGCAGACTGGATCAATGACGTTGCCAAGAACTGGCACTGCCAATACGACACACGATAAGATCATATTAGGTGATGTTAACGAACTATCGAAAATCAGAATCGGACATGGTGCAAGCTAATCAAGTCTAACGCGGAACGAAAATTAACATGACGCGTGTATTTAACGCCTCAAAATTCATAACAGCGAATGGCGACAACGAGAAGATCCAAATGTCATGTTGTCATCGACACAAGACATATGTTACTTTCAGCTTCTGACCTGCAAGCATCGACTCAAACCAGTACTTATCCCGTTTAAGCTAAAGAAAGAATACCAACACTTTCAACAACGCATCTTTTGACGGCACGTGTAACTCGGGCAGACAATACAGCGTAAACGAATCATAGTTTTGTGGATCAAGGCAATGCTGGTGAATAGGACACTGATCGCGAATTCTGACTGCGGCCAATGACAAGATGGCAATCTGTTTCCACTGCCTTGGTACATGTTGGTCGACTCACTGCTCTACGCGCTCAATAGTTCCGACGTCTATCCACAAGCATACGCGGATAACGTATGTAGTTGAACTGTCTTTTGAACATATGAGCACAACTGTAGATAGCATGACTCTCCAGGTTGCCGGCAGACTAAACGAATGCCTCCCGACTTCTTTAAGAGGTTAGCGGCCTTCCTGATATCCCTCAGTAAGAAAGACTGCAGTCTGCTTACTGCCGTCGTGAGGGAGCCCTCGCCCAATTATCAAGACTTATTCATTAATGAAATTGTATAATAAAAAGCGAGGGTAAAGCACTCGTAGTTGCCACGATTTTGACCAGTTACAAGCTGCCGATCATAGGTCCAGTTGAGTGGCAGGACTAGCGGTCCATGCCAGGGCTTTAAATACGGTCCGGACGTGTGTGTGGCTGTGGTTTAAAACCTAAGTAAAACGCACTAAAGGTCTCCAATTAGTTTCGACCCGATGCAGAGTTGCAAAAAATACTAGGTGCTGGGATCCTAAGCAGCAAGAGGTTAATGGGTAAGCCTCGGCTCATACCAAGGCATACCCGTGCTCCCACAAAAGTATAGGCTTTCAGTGGATTTAGGCCTATATATGACATACGTCTGTTGGACCGACTGTCTGCTTTACGCCCCAAGAAGCGCTAGACGTGATCGCCGATTGGTGCGCTAGAAATGGCATTGAAGTTGTTCTCTTTGCAAGAAGGAGAAAGCTGACTGGTCTCCAATTCTCCAAAGAACCTAAGTACATATTTGGGTGTCATCCTGGATGATTCTATGGACTAAACATGTTACGTCGAAAACTTCTAAGGTGCTGTCGGGCCTATCACCGAGAAGAATCTTTTTTATCTACACGGCAATTTTATCTTATGCGTGGGTTATCTGTTGGAACAAGCTCTCACCGAAATACGTTATTGCTGCTTTTACCAGACTCCAAACAACGGTCTGCCTCGGGGGTCTTCCACAGCAGCCCTGGCTCCGATAGGAGGATAGATCTCCCTCCTCCTGATATTCATATCATGGGCTGTACTCTTAAAGCCATCTTCCGTTTAAAAAAAAGTTGTCTTTGGTACAACATGCACTGGAGCCGTAATGACCTTGCGCACCAACTGTCTTATAACTTTGGTCTTATGAACATGCCGTCTAATGTAAGGATACCAGAATTCCTTCTGCGGAAAAAATACAGACGACAACACTAGATTTCACTCCTTATTAGTAAAACCGGTCTTCTAAGCGGAGATATACGCAATCCTGATGGCAATGACCCATATTGTGAAGAACTGGTGGATGGGGCGAAACATTTGCATCTGTAGCGATAGCTAAGATGCGCATAGAGCCTATAAACCCCCATACGACTTCTAAGCTAGTTCGAGAATGCAAAACATCACTGAAAACCCCATCGGACGACTAAATTCACTGAGTCTTGTCTGGATCCCAGGTCACAATGGTATCACGGGAAATTAAATCGCCGATGAACTTGCTTATCAAAGCTCAGAAGAATTTTTCAGGACCCGACCCTATGTTATGTCTGCCTGGGTGCTCGGTTAGGGCTTACATTGTCAGTAACATATGAGCCTAACTCCAGTAGCCAAGACTTTGTAGGTTGGTGGCAGATAGGATTGCTCCCCGATGTAGCTAAAATGTCAGAGACCGCTTACGGGCTCTGTGATGGGGTTCTATATTTTGGTAATTTTGGTAAACACTTAAATGTACTGGGCGTATCCTATAAAACAATCTACGACGGTTGTTGTAATAGTGATGACGACATCGCGGAGCACTATTTCTGTGAATGTCCGACTTACGCTCGCATCAATCTACAGGTATTCGGCGTTGACTTGGTGCGAGCTGGTACTGTAGGGACTTCATCACCGCTTACGTCCTTCCATTACAACGAGTATAATGGATTAGTTCTTCGTCTGAGTGCTCCGTGACTACAGAAAAAAAAATTTAATTGCAAAGATGACCAACTTTCTGAGCAAAATAATCCATCTACTCTGAAGGTCTGGCCGCTGATACAATATCATCCAAGCAGTTAGTGAAAACCTGAAATAAATGCTGCACATGTACATCTGCGCGATTTGGTCGGATGAAACCATGATCGTGGGGAGAACCTCAGGACCATGTGTATGGTCAAGTCGAAATGAGACTTGGGCACTTATATTGCCATTAGTTTCTTAAACAACGACCTAGACGATTTTGTCAAGCAATTGTTTAGTGTTATGAGACTAGGAAGGCGTATTACCGATTTGCTCGATCCTCACACCCTTTTTTCGATTTTAGTAAAGTAGGTGGCCTGTTCAGGAGGACGATACTCGGCATGCGAAACTGGCTACGGATTGAACTGGCTGGCGAAGTTGATTGACTGAAGTCCTAATCTACTTTTCGCCTAGTATCGGAATCTCTTGTACATTCTTCTTCTCCTTCTTCTTATTACGTTTAAGCCTACATGTGCCTGTATTGCATGACATGGGAAGCGCGATCGATGAAATAGAAAGGATCTACTCAAGGAACAATGTTTGGAAGTTTCACCAAAAAGTAAAGCCAACGTTTCGAGACAACAAAACCTAACAGATGCATTTCCAGATGAACAAGGAAACTTAGTAGTAGAGGCACAGTTGGTGAATATCGAAACACCACTTCTGCCGACTATTAAAGGGAGAATACAGCCCACATTCCACTGTCAGATAGAATGAACCAGTCAACTTGGACGGTGAAAGTCAGGAGACACGTACAGCTGACCCAAATTAAATGAGGATTCCAATATCCAAGCTTAAGTACAACAATGCTGCTGGATCTAATGGCCTTTCTACCGAGGTATTTAAGCAACGGGATATGAGTCGGAAGAGAGCATGTACCAACTCCTTTCTAAGTCTTGGCAGGCAGAAAGTATGTCCGAAGAATGGAATATTTGCACCGTTTGTCGGATCCACAAGAAGGAAGATCAATTGGCCCCTATTAGTGTGGTTTAAAAGCCCTATATGACCAAATATTCACACTATGTACATATCAGCGAAAAACACCAAGAAGTCAAAATCGAAACACTCCAACTCTGCATTGATTTTAACGCCACATATGACAGCATCTATAGAGAAGAGCTTTACAGAGTCATGTCTAGGCTTGGGGTCCTTGTCAAACGCGTCAAATTACGCAGAATGGCGATATAAAACAGTCACTGCTCCCTTACGAACAGAAGCGATCTATCCGAGACTTTTGATGTCAAGAAACGATTTATGCCAGGTGATGAGCTGTCATACAACTTCTTCTGCATCATACTTGAGCAAATTGTACCAACCTTAGAAGTTAACACCAGAGTCACTATTTTCCAAAAGCCTGTATGACTCGTTTTATATGCTCATGACATTGCCATCATTGACAGAACTCAGCAAGCTGTCACTAAAGCGTTCGAACAGAAACGGAAAAAATTGGTTTATCGGAAATGAGGGCCAAATTAAATATACATATGCTGTCAGCAAGAAGGGACACAACATCGATAAATTGGACAGAATGTTACAATAGATACATAGCTGTGACTTTAGGGTAACCAAGGATTTGTTATACCTCGGCCCCGCTACTAAATCTGATAATAACATCCCATCAAAAATCAAAGAAATATTTACTCTCACCAATCGCTGTTTCTTCGGCCTAAGAAGGCAAATAAGTAATAAGGCCTTGTCCAGAAACACTCAAGAGGATCTATATAAACCTTCTTCATCAGAGTCCTGGTTTATGGTGCACTAGTATGGACGTTGGCTGAGGTGGATGAAGATATCCTTCGTGAAATTCTTCGATTGATTTTTAGCCCTCTTTTGGTTGAAGGGGTTTGGAGGAGGAGTTGTAAGGATGAACTCTACGAGCAGTGCCCTGACTTTGACCAGGTCAGAAGGGTGCACGTTTGTCGCCTAAGATAGCTAGGACATGTAGAGCGAATGAACTCCAAAGCTTCATCTCGAAGAGTCTTCGAATCCAACCCGCAGTAGAGGAAGACCTCAATCAACTTGCTGTCTAATGCGTCCATTGATTGCCCTTTGGACCGCATTTTCATGGAAAAACCCGCATTAAGTGTGGGTCCATTGATTGATTGTATTTTTAAGTGAAAACCTTTCTCAAAAGAAATTATGTCTAGCAAATGAAATTGAAATTATTGTCAGAAGCACAATCTCTGTGCAGCTCGCACGCTAGAGGAATTTTAAATTCTAATCTCCTTATAGTCTTCTAAGCTATTCTAGTCTATAGCGTATTTTTCTAAGCAAAAGACTCAGTTGCCATTCGAGATTACTCACTAAATCAGACAAAAAGTAAAACTCATCATTTACAATGAAAAACCTCATGGCCTTTTACATAATGCGATTACCACTCCAACATTTTATTAGGCGCAAATAATGTCTAGCATCAATCTAGACGACACAGGTTATGACTAAACCCATTTTCAGATGGACAAAGGCATCAATCTAGACAATGAATGAACAAAAACTCAACAAAGGAGCTTAATGTAAGTAAGATACTGATCGGCAACAAAAATAAATTAAAAAGAGAAAAAAAAAAAGAAACAGAATAATCGCGCCTCGAAATTGCCAAGTTATTGTACGAGTATAAAACAGAAGCTTGTGTAACTTTATTAATTAATACGCTTAAGGGCAAATTTCAGCCTTGTTTGCTAAAAAAACGACGTTAGAGCAATTCGTCTTCATATAATTACGGAGTATACCTCACGCAGGTGTATGAAAAGGACGGGGTATTAGGGTGTTGACAGGTGCCCCATACCGGCCCCTACTCACTTCACCACAATTTTGGAAATTTGAGCAAACGTCAATAGCATTTAGAGGCACACATGTCAGTCAGATGAGCACTTCTCCCTCAACAAACAAAAGAGTTGAGCTGCGAACTGACATTCACATTCAACGAACTTGTGTAGATTTTTTCCCCTTAAATTCTAACTAGACGGTCGATAGTTGTTATAGAAACAAAAGTCCAATGTTATAGCTTCAAATGGAATACAGGGTGCTTACCAGCCGTGATAATTAGAACGCAATGTTGCATTGCAATTGCAAATCGCTAATTCAGGTCGATTTTCTGCCTTACCACCCTCCTATCACCGTAATTAATTGGACTTAAGGAATGTCTTTTCGTTTATTTTGCTTTGTTTTCCTATCTCCTTATGAAATAAGTGTGTGTAATTTTGTTGGAAATGTTTGCAATTTTTCTTTGAACATTTTCCTACGCCGAATTATGTCTATACTTCGTCAATATGGTATATCAAACGGCCGTTACTTAAATCGAAAGAAAATAAAAATACAAAAACTAAGAAATTACGAAAGATGAGAAATGATGTCGATGATGATAATGATGAAGGAGATGATGAAGGCAATGAAGGTAATGAAGATGATGAAGATGATGACGATGATGACGATGATGACGAAGAAACGAGGAGAAACAGTAAAAGCAGCGAAGTACCAAATGTGTGTTTTCTTGTATATTTTCATATGCTACCTTGATGTTGATGTTAGGATGATGATGACGACGGAATACAACACACTATACTGTAACAACAACAACATCAACAACAACAGCAACAAACACAACAACACATCGACAACAACGACGACGATGACGACGACGAAATGAAAGGCAGCAAAAGCCAACAGGGGGAACAAAACTAAAAGAAATACTCGCGTACCAAAAAAGGCAGGAAAAGAAAAACAACAACAACAACAAAAACGTTGAAAAAGATAAAATGAACATATTTAATTTCTTTTTTTGGTTTGTGTTCTGCTGTTTGCTCTCCCCTGTACCTTACACCCTTGTATGCAGCAGCACCTCATGTCTTTTCTGTCTTCGGCTTCGACTGTGTAGACTCTGAATCCAACTCCAAGTCAGAGTCAGAGTACGAGTATCTGTATGCAATCATTTCCTTCTTGCCTCTATAAGAGATACCACTATAAGAATTGGAAATTCAATTCAAAACATAAAATAAGAAAATACGTATAATAATAAAAATACAATAAAGATGAAAAGAATAAAACAAAAAAAAAACAAAAAAAAACTGTCTTAACCATAAAGAAAGACCCCCGACTTAACACTGCCACATGTAACAGACTTCACTATACACAGACGAACGAAACGGCAAAAAGGCGACTTTTATACAGATACATGGATACATGGAAGCAATTTACAACACCTACGTGTGTTGTTTACCACAAGTGGTGCAAGAGAAGAGAATGGTACGAGTACGAGACCATTGCTGAGGTCTTACCACATCGTGAACAACGGTGCGAAGTGTAAGGAGCACCTTAACTCATGGTAAAGTCTGCATTCCACTCCTCATCGACAACAGGGTGCAGATAAAAGGGGGCAGCAGGTTCAATCTGTTGTCTGCATTGGGGGGCACACCACACCACAGCAAAAGAACATTCAAGAGCTTGCTACGAATACGTTGCTCTGATACGTAAGCCTTTTTCTGAAGACTTTCATATGCCAGCAGTATAGAGAAAAGTATTTTTCTGTATTGTCCATGTACGAAATGAAAAAAAAATAAGAATAAGGAAAAAATACAAGTGTCCCCCTTAGTATTCGTAAGCATTTTTCTTTCTAGAAAGTTTCCAAAAAAATTCTCTTCGAACTGTCCAAGATAAGGACTCTGCTCTGATCAATCGGAACTTTGTTTACGCGCCTAAAATTCGCAAACACAACATCAACAAAACATCTTCAACTTAACACTTGTCAAACGACTAAGCGCAACTAGTTTTTTTTCTGCTTTTGTTTTGATTTTTTGTTTCGTTTTCGTTTTCATTTAGGTTTGTTGTTTTTTTTTTTTTTTTGTGAACGTGTACTTACGTAATTTCCACGGTTTGGCGCTGCTGCTAATCCTTAGACGGGGAGAACATGCTCCATTTCCATTTGGCACACTGCAACAGACGATGTTGTAATTTTCCACACACAATACCCGACGACGGTGGAGATGGAGGGAAAAGTCTCACAACACAACAACAACAACAACAAAATTACGAATAAAAATTTCTTAACAATTTCCAATTGAATAACACAAAAACAACAGAAAAAAAAAAAATATTAAATCTCAAAAACTCAACACAAATACAAACAAAACACGACGACGACGACGGCGACGAAATCAACGAGAAAAGGTAAAAACGATTTTACGAAACGAAGTAACAAGGCGAACAAAAAAAAATGGCTGTTCGTACACAATTTATCACAATCACATAGATACCCCGAACACAGATACAAAGATACAAAGATACTTCCATATACACGTTGATCGTGGTTATACTCTCTACTCTACTCCACAGCGCACTTTTTTCTTTTCTTATTTATTTTTATTTTTTTTTTTTTCTTTTTTCCAAAATTTCTTTCGATCAATTTTTATGAACTTTTTCGCGCATAATTCGGATTAGAATTTTTTTTTTTTTTTTTTTGAAAAAAAAATCTCCCTTTGAGATGGAATCACTTTCAAACAAAGAGGAAGGTGAGGGCACCTCCTAATGGACACTCTTACACCACAAAACTGTTGCGCAGCATTTACCACACTCTGTTGCCACTGGATCTGTGTGTATCGTTTCAACAAGAAAAAAATAAAAACTAAAAAAAAAAAATTCAAAGAAAAAAGAACATTTTTAAATCCCGTAGTTTTATTTAAATTTTCGCGACATTTTCCTTGTATCTTTCGGATGTATTTCACTGGATTTAATAGGAAGAAAACGTATTCAAAAATTTCAAGTACTCCCCCGTCGACTGCGGGATGCGGGATACACTCTACTCTACACTCCTCAACAATTTAAGGCACTTTCGATGCTGAAAAACACGATATTCCATTGAATCCTGACGGAACGGTATCTCCTGATTAGATACAAATGATTTTGTTTAATTTATTTGGCACTTTTTCACAAGATATTTTGGGAAAAACAATCTCCGTTGACAGATTCGTTAAATTGTCGGTGTTCGGGGGAAAAATTTTTCGTCGTTTGGCAAAAGGTTTGTTGGACGGTACGAAAAACTCTCGGGAGAGTCAGTCGTTTTGTTTTTTTCTGTTTTTTTTTTTCCTTCTTTTTTTGAAGTTTTTTTTCTTATTTCTTATATTTTTCGTCGCACTCTTTCGATGGGTTTGTGTTGGTTTCGATTGGGAGGATGTGTTTGTGTGTTCAGATGGATCACCCAGTATGTTGAAGTTTAGCTCTCTCTCCTACACTCTAGCTAGATACTGGAGATGTATTTATTTTACCTGACTATCGAATTTGAAGCAGGGAATACAGGTGTGTGCGCCGAGTGTTGAGATCTGCAGAAGAGACCAAATATATCGAAGACAGCATCGAATGAGAGAGATACTTGGTTACCTGTGGGAGACAAAGAGACGAATACCTGTACCAGTAGCAGCTCTACACAGTGTGTAGAGAGTACAGGTGAATTTGTATTGATCTTCCAGTTGCAGTGTGTTGGTGTATCTATGGGCACTTGGTCTTGGACGCCTCAAATAAAGCAACACCACTACCAACATGATAAAATGGCAGTTGAGCTCGAGTTGAGTTGGGTTATAGAAAGGCAAAGCGAAGGTGCTGATGGTCTCAATGTATGCATGTGTACCAACATTGATAGATAGATACCTTAGCTTACCTGGTGGCTGGTACTGTACTCACCTCAGAAATTTTTTTAAAAAAAAATCTCTATACAGATTTGTATCTCTGTGTGGTGAACGCGCGCGCCTGGATGCTGTGCGATGCTTGGATACTTTTGGGGGATGCACTGAAAGAAAACTTATGGTATTTCATGGAGATTGAAGTCATAAAGCGGTCATTGCGCTCGTGGCAATAGGAAATTGGTCGGACTTATACTTCCATAATAAAGGAGATTGAATTTTTCTCTCCATATTGGAGATAATGTGTGATGGGCCTAAAGAATGCTGAGACCATCGCGTGCTTTGGGTTTCATTTGATTTTATGAAGGGCTTTGGATTATATGGGAAAGGTTATAAATTCTTATCTAATTGAAGAGGAGTTTTCGTCTGTTTTTGTTTTTGTAAAATTGAAATGAAAATTTTAAAAAATTATGAGATAGGCATCTTTACGTGTTGGGACATAATTTTATACTTCATTTGTTTAATTTGATATTTACAATTCTAATTTCTAGTTTGACTAATTTATACATTCAACTGGTCAATCAATTGCATATACAGGGACTTCCCAACTTTGTCAGTTGATAGTGCCCATATTTTTGAAGCTATATCTGTCAAATTGGCTGTCATTTATTCAGTCTGTTTTGCCAAATTACCATGGATGGACATAGCTTTCAATAACACGTGCAAATGATAAAATTTTTTCTTCAAAATGGGTGTTCTGTTCGGGCAACGTTCCGCGGACTATTCGCAGTGTGGAGGATAAATTTGAGTCCACTGATTCAGTAAACGATAAACCAACACTCGTACGTCGACGAAACGTAAGATCTGCTGAAAACATCGCTGCTGTCCGTAAGAGTGTGCAGGAGAATCCGAGGCAGTCGATTTCGCGTCGCTCACAAGAACTCGGCCTTTGGCAGACGACGACTTGGCGAATTTTTCGTCGTGACTTGGGCCTGGAGCCGTACAAAATTCAAATGGCTCCAGGAGCTGAAGGTAAATGACCATAGGCAACGACGTGTGTTCGATGAATGGGCTCTGGAGCAGTTGGAAACTGGCCCCAATTTTCATCGAAAAATCATCTTCAGCGATGAGGCCCATTTCTGGATGAATGGGTACGTCAACAAACAAAATTGTCGAAATTGGAATTATACCAATCCACATGAGACCCAAGAGTGTCCAATTCATCCCGAAAAAGTCACTGTTTGGTTTGGATTTTGGGCTGGCGGCGTCATGGGTCCATATTTTTTTGAGAACGACGTTGGCCAAGCCATCACCGTTAACGGCGAGCGACATAGGCGGATGATTCTTTTGGCTTGAATTGGATGATATGGACACCGACGACATGTGGTTTCAAAAGGACAGCGTTACGTGCTACACAGCTCACGCCACGTTGGAAATTCTGCACGAGAGACTCGAGGGCATGGTACTCTCAAATGCAGGTGATGTGAACTGACCACCGAGATAGTGCGATTTGCCCCATTAGACTTTTTATTGTGAGGTTTTTTGAAGTCGCAAGTCTATGCGAATAAGCCACAAACCACAACGGCTCTCAAAGCCAACATAACCCATGCCATCGGTCTAATTCAGCCTGATTTATGCGCCACAATCATTTAAAATTGGAGATTTTGGATGCGTGCCACCCAGAGAAGCCGCGGTGGACATCTGAACGATGGTATATTCCATACATAATGGCATCGATGGGCCTGTCAACGAATAAAAAAATTCGATGATATCTCACACACACTTTTTTTAAATTTAAAGATAGGGAGCGCTTAATGAAAGACCCTTTATATATACAATCTGTATATCCTCGCTTATTGACTAAGGTGAATGGGAATCTGGATCCCAACTGACAAGCTTTTACAACTTCCTCAGCTGCTAACCAGTTATCCACGGCTGTATACTGAAGTTGATTGTAACACATTGCCTGAAAAGTCCGTGCCGTTTTATAGTAAAACACAAAACTTTTGCAAAATTCAACTTTATTAATCAATATAGTTGCCTTCGAGGGCGGCACACTGATTGAAACGATTTTTCAATCTTTCGATACCAGTTTTGTAGAACGATTTCAATTTAGCCTCAAAATAAGTCTCTGTTTCGGCAATTCGGTCTTAAATCTCTTTCCGGCGAGCATTCTTTTGAGGTCTACGAACAGGAAATAGTCGCTAGGGGCCAAATCTGGAGAATACGGTGGGGGGGAAGCAATTCGTAGCCGAATTCTTTCAACTTTGCCATCGTTTTCATCGACTTGTGACACGGTGCATTGTCTTGATGAAACAGCACTTTCTTTTTCTTCAAATGCGGCCGTTTTTCTGCGATTTCGTCCTTCAAACGCTCCAACAACGCAATGTAATAGTCGCTGTTGATAGTCTGCCCCTTTTGGGGATAGTCGATGAAAATTATTCCATGTGCATCCAAAAATACGGATGCCATAACCTTGCCAGCCGACTGTTGAGTTTTTGGTCGTCTTGGACGAGGTTCGTCGCCTGCTCGCCACTCAGCTGACTGCCGACTTGACTCTGGTGTGAAGTGATTGAGCCAAGCTTCATCCATTGTCACATACCGACGCAAAAATTCTGCTTCATTGCGGTTGAATAGCTTTAAACACTCCTCTGAATCATCAACACGTTGTTGTTTTTGGTCAACTGTGAGCAAACGCAGCACCCACTTTGAACACAGCTTTCGCATGTCCAAATATTCATGTATGATATATCCAACACGCTCTTTTGATATCTTCAGAGCCCCAGCTATCTCGATCAACTTCACTTTATGGTCCTTCGTAATCATTTTGTGGACTTTTTTGATGTTTTCATCTGAAACAGCCTCTTTTGGACGTCCAGTGCGTGCATCATCTTCGATGCTTGTATGACCACTTTTAAATTTTTCAATCCACTTGCGAATGGTTCGTTCGGCTGGTGCAGAGTCCGGGTAACACTTATCAAGCCATTTCTTTGCATCGGCTGCATTTTTTCCCATCAAAAAGCAATGATGAACCAACACACGAAATTGCTTTGAATCCATTTTTTTCCACAATAACAAAAGTTGCTTCACTCACAACGGTATATCTCGAGAACTAATCGTCCGGCAGCTGACAAATTTATACACTTATCTTTTGAAGGTTGGTACTAACTGAAAATATGGATTTAATTCAAGTGGTGCCTTCTCTTAGAAACGGCACTGACTTTTCAGCCAGTGTGTTACAATGGTCCCTTTCCATCGAGCCTCGAAAATTTTTCGGGCGGAAGCATCCATTGAGAGGTTCAATGAATTTTAACGCAGCCGTACATCCGTTTTTAGTGAATAACGCCAGGACATTCGGCAGTGTTGATTACTGAGTTGAAAAGATGCGAGACCTTGTTCTTGCTGATCGCCGGAAGAAAGCGCTCGAAGCATCAGAGGGTCTGTAGGATGTCGGGCCGATTGCCCACAATGGACAACAAGCGCATACGGATAGCAACTTCGAAGACGGGTTTAAAGTTCTTTGACCGAAATTCAAAGGAGTTTTGCCGTCGCGTCGATGCCGTTGATCAAGCTTAAGTCCAATGCTATACGCCAGAGACTAAGTGACCGGCCGAGTCAACTCCGAAAAAGGCGAAGATGGTTTCTTCGAAGGGAATAATCCTCATGGACTTTTGTAGAAAAGAAATACCATCATAGGCAATACTACAGTGAATTATTTGTCCTATTTGGTAGGAACAAAAAAATGCTGTTCCACTACGACAACGCACAAGCTCATTCATTTGGAATTGCTGTGACCAAACTGCATGACCACGCACAATTCTATTTATTGAATGAAAACGCGTTATTCCCCAATGTAGTCTTCTTTAAGCTCAACACACTTCGTCCAAGCTTTTTCCAATTTCCCTTCGAAAAAATAAGACTTGTAGAGGTCCTCAAAGTAGGCGCTTGTTTGAGCAATTATCTCATCGGTGTAGGTAAATACCTTTTCCCCCTGAGCCAGAAAATAGTTAGTGGGGCCTAAATCTACGAATATGGAGAATGAGGGAACAATTCGTAGATCCAAGCGAACATACATTCTAAACCTGTATAACCCAAACAGAAATCTGCAAGGACAAAGAAGGAAATCTCACAGTAGAAGCAATGTCGGTGCGGAGTATCTGGGAAGATTACTTCTGCAGACTATGATAACGAATAACATTCCACCGCCAGACGATGAGAGACAATATATCCGTCCACCCGACAAAGTTGAAGTAAGGACAGCAATTTCTAAGCACAAATCCACCAAAGCTGCTGTACTTGATGGCTAACTTCCGTTCTATTTAAAGCAGTAGGTGTAGATTGAATACATCTATCTCGTAAATCTGTGTGGAAGAAGAGTCCTTCAAATAGCACATAAAATCCTGTCTCTCGTATGATGTGCACGTCTAAGACCATTTATCGACAGTCTAGTAGACCCTATCAGTGTCGTTTTAGCCCAGGAAACTTCGCCAAGTCTAATATGACACCGTCTCTAGAAACACAGGGCCATTTCTAGTTTTGGCATTTCTGGCAATCTCATTCGACTGCACAGGATGACGATGGCGAAATTCCCGCTGCTGCGTCAAAGTCGGTGATGACAAACTTGAGACCATCAATGTCAGAAAAGAGTGATACGTTGGCATAAGTTCAGTGTAGCGAGTAGCATACAAAGCGGTCATTGACATACTTGGAAAACCTCAACAAGCTGTCATAAGTCCGAAAGATGGGTTTAGCGGTCAATGAATGAAAATCAATTTATATGGAGGACACACGGCATCGATGCCTAGGACAAAACTGTCCAGAACTAATCATCCGGGTTCCAATTTACATTGCAGAATCTTGAACACTGATGAAAACACAAGAGAATTTGGATAATTTTCGACACATTTGCGAAGCGTTTCAACACCGAAGTGTATGCGTTGTACAGCAAAACCCACCTTCTCAGAAAAGCTCAGATAACCAGGCCTAGATGGCTAGGTCACTTGAATGTATGGACACCAGCGCCAGGAAAGTGGCGTAGACAAATGGAAGGGGACCTCATCCAACTTCGTGTTGTGTAACTAGAGGCAGCTGGTAACAGACCTGGTCCTAGTCCACTCTTGACTGCAGGAACACCTAAGTAAGTAAGTAAACAATAAGCCTGTAGGTGACGGGAAGAGTGTTGCTTTTCAAATTACAATGTGGCAAATGCAAAAAGTCACGGACCTAGAACCCACCTTCATTACATTCAGAGTTTATATTTGCTCACCGGTAGGTTTGGCTTTTCAGAATACTGCGCTCCTATCGAAAGCAGTGTTAATCGATTAGATTGATGGTAGCTTTATCGGGCAGTCTTATGTTTAGATATGTAGAGGTATACCGCTTGCTGGCTACATTTTAACCCGCCTGGGCCGAATCCTTTAGCGAACGTAATTTCGTCCAGGGTATACTTCGTAATAAAGTCACATATGATTATTCTGAAGTGAGGATGCCTGGCCATCGGCACTTTTATTGGCGCTGTTCCTTATACAAAGAGACGCAAAAGTTGCCACCCGATGTTCTTTGGCTGTAATTTTTTTTTATGACTTTGGTTCTGCTTTTGGATTATATCGAGGAAATGATATCGCCTAAGTGGTCGCCGCCAGAATTGATGACAATTCGGGACCGATTTGTGGTATTTTCCATCACTCTTGCTAGAACTTCCGGCGATGGGTCCTCGCATTCTTGACGCATATTCTCTTTGAGGGTTTCAAGTGTCTGAGGCTTGTTGACATAGACTCGTGACTGCGAAAAACCCCACAAAAAGAAGGAATGTTTAAATCAAGCGATCTTGTCGGCCGGTGCAAGTCGCCAAAACGCGTGATTAGGCGACCCGAAAATGCAGCCCTTAGAATTTGAGTTGTAGCTCGTACAGTATGCACCGTTGCTCCATCCTGTTGGAACCAAATGTTCTTCAGTCACAATTCATCCAATTGAGAGCATGGCTCTGTAGCTCTAGCCGTCCACAGTAGTCGTTTGGCCGGCGGCGTTTTCGAAAAAAAATTAAGGCAGATGACGCCTCCAGCGTGAACACGCGGATTTTCGGTGCCCCAGAAGCGATAATTATGCTTATTCACATACAGACAGAGATAAAAATTGGCCACATCGCTCATGATGATTTTCGATGAAAAGTTGTCGCGCTCGGCGGTCAACAGCTAATAGCTGATGCACTGTCTGCATTTTGTAAGACAACATCTTAGTCTTTCACCAAAATTCTCTGTAAAGACCGCCAACTGATACCCAATTGCGTGAAACCTCGCCTGGTCGATACTCCGGGGTCGTCTGCGATGACATGGTCAACCACAGCTGCAATATTCTCAGCAGAACGGCAACTGCAGGCCGGCCAGACCAGGCAGCATCTCGTGTTCGAGGCGAGCGGCTAAACGTCGTAGTGTTTGCCCAGTTGGTGTCCGACAACCGGGAAATTTGCGCCGAAATTCACACTGCGCCAACATCACCGACGAATTATTCCGCAAAAAAATCGTAACAATTATCGCGCGGTCTTTCTGAGTATAGCGATGCATGTCTTGTTGGCATGGATATTTTGTATCTGTTTACTTCACCGTTGTTAAAGTAGAATTGACATTTGCCGCCATTTGCAAAAATTATAGCAACTTCCGATAAGAGATGGCTTTTGGGCCACCGATGTTCCTATTACTATCAACGAAAATGCTCAGATTAAATCGAAACCTTTATAGATGACCTCACAGCATTTTTATCAAGAGGAATCGAGTTTGCTTCATATTGCTCTCCTTCTTTACGCGGACGATATTGTTATCTTAGCGGAAGAACTTGAAGTTGTAAAGGAGTTTAAGTATTTGGTGGTAATCATAATACCCCGGTTATCATTTAAAAATCGTCTTAGCGAAAATCTTAAGGAAGCTAAAAGGGGGCAATAAGTTGCAGACAGTAAGAACGCGCTAAATTTAAAGTCTTCGGTCCATGGTGTGCTACGCAGCACAAGTCTAGGGTGTCGCGCAGTATGAAAAAAATGTTTCATATGCCGAAAAACACGCCGAACTATTGTACATGTTACATTTAGAAACTGGACTGCCTCCTTTGTATGTGTTAATCCTTAGACTGTACTTTCCCGCACTTTTTCAATGAATTAAGCAACCAGCATAATGTCCCTCTACCAGATTATGATGTTGAAGTTTGGAAAAGTACACCGCAAAGGCTAGTGATTGCTATTGAGGAGTCCAAGCGCGCTGCTTTTAGACTGAAAGCGCATCAAAGTGAAGCTAGGATGCTAGATCATAACCTTCACAACCATAACAGTTTGGACAAAATTTCAAAGATTTTCAAGGCCAGAAGTGAATTGCTGCATCTAAATTTTATGCCGCATAGAGTTGTAGGGAACGCATGAATTCACTTCATCGGAATCTGCCCAATTTTGAAAACCAATAGACGGGCTCACTTGGGCAAATATACGCTCTCGGATAATGAAGTCATCCTAATTCTGAATGGCAAAGAGTCGAACTAACTAGCTGCAATTTCAGTTCGGATATTATGTCTGAGATCCTGAATTGCCGGGCTATTGGCATAGACCTTACTCTTCAAATAAACCCACAGGAAGAAATCTAAAGGTGTCAAATCGGATGATCTTGGAGGCCAATCAACTTTTCTTCTAACCAAAATAATGCGATCTTCAAATTTCATACGCAATCAATTGATTGATTGATGGCTTGTGTAGGCGGGAGCACCATCCTGTTGAAACCAGAGATCATCCTGACCCAATTCATTCAATTTTCGAAAAAAATTCGCCCTAAAGTGCCATAAGTGAGACCCAATTATTGACTTCGGCGATGAATTGAAGTGCCTAGTTGGTGTTGAACACTCTCCCTCACAGTGGTGATATTTTGGCGTGTACGTGCTGGCCGAGAATGCTGATATGGAATTTGACCCGATACCGAACCAGTTTCTTCAAAACGCTTCATTGCACGAACTCCGGACTACAGTTCTTAAATCTTTACAGATGGCTTTTGGTCGATTCGAAATCTAGACCCTTTTCACTCGATCGGGTAGTTACGTAGATGGCACAAATCCTTTATTGAAGGGCCAGGCCGTCTCCATCTTTTATTTAGAAGCTTTGAATTAGCTCTGAAAAACGCATACTAAACCCACCAAGCAGCAGATTAACTCTATCCATGAAAGGTACTGCAGATGACACGAATGATAAATCACCTTATCTTGAAAGGATGATACAGGACAGTATTTTTCCTGAGGTTTTGTGGACCGCGCTAATCTTTGCCACATTTCATCACTGTCCTGAGGCTATTGCAAAAAATTTCATTGTTCTCTTTGTAAATGTATTCAGTGCAACAGATTACTAAGTCCTGTTCCGCCTACTTCGAGAGATAACTGAAAATTGGCCTCGAATCCGGTAAAATTTAGCACCTTGCGCCTTCAGATTTTTGACTAAACATTAACTAATGACCACTCCAACAGTCAATGTAGCAGATTTGTAGTTCGTCGACTCTTCGATTTGACTTTAAATTCAGCAGGGATCTCGAATAAATACTTTTCGGTGTAGGGTTACAAACTCCGAGTCATATAAGTCTCCAGCCTCTCTCGTCTGTGCGTGAAATGCTATATCGCGACACAATGAGTGGAGACAATTGGCCATGGGTCATACATTTATTTGGTGATTCACAGTGTGCCCTCATAAAACTAAAGCCGCGGTGACCTGGTTGCTGTGCTAAGTATTTGTGTTTTTATTACCAAAACCATAAAGAAGAAGGTTGGGATCTTACCACATTAAGATTTTATGGTTTTGGTTGTCTTGCTTTTCCAAAATTTCCTATACATGCATTCAGAGATAATGAGAGACCCTCATTCCTAACCAGTTGAGAGTGCTTTCCACATTGCCCTTTGGAAATTAGATTAGAAAAAAACTCATTCAGTGAGTTAGTTCTCAGTTCCTTCAAAATTGCATACAATTTGCAGTCGAATTTCGGATGAATATTAAGAAATCCGATGCAGCCTGAAGGAAGTACTCTGTCAAGCTTTCGACTTTCAATCTCAGTATCGTCGAGAGTATGAAAACCGTTCGGAAAGTTCATCTTCGTTTTTTGAAAACGACTACAACATATTGCCACCCAATGACATAGAAGATAGTCTCAACATGATGCAGCGACACCGTTCATAAAGTAGCTTATGTTTGATCTAGTTCGTGATATAATGCGGCAGGCCTTGTTCTCATCCACACGGTTGGTATTGCTAATATCGACTTTTGGAAGCTTGAAATGCATTGACTATGCAAGTCAAGATCTTTTTAGTGGTTTGAGTGCCAGAGTTCAACTCGAGGAGTTGACTGGCGATTGATTTGCAATGACTATACTTCGAAAATATTCCTCATAAACATTGCAATATATTTGGTGTGGTGGGTTGGTACGTAGATTACGAGGGTTAGTGTGAAGGGACGCGCATTTAACATGCCCTGAAAGGAGTTGATGACGATGATGAGAAAGTCGGCTGCATCTCTGCTTTCCTCAAGGGTATTTAATTTAAGTTAATAAGGTTGAGACGGTTTTGGTGGGGGGCAGAATAAAAGGATCGTCTCAGGGCATACCTCGAAGAGCAAATCGAAGAAAACAGCGCTGAATGCTTTCAATTATTGAGATATGAAGACGCTGATATGGGGACCACACTTGACTGTCGTACTCTAGGAGGGGGCGAACAAGGGTAATATATAGGGACTTTGTCACGTATGGTCTGGCGAATTCTTAGGACCACCGTTTTACAAAACCTAGTGCAGAGTTGGCTTTAAGGATTATCCCGTCCATATGTAAAAGGAAGTTGAGATCCCTATCACGCAAAATGCCGAAGCCGCGAAGAGATTGAACGAAGGAGATAGGTTGGTTGTGGAGAAGATAGAGTCGGCGAGGAGATTATGTGAAAAGGTGATGGATTGGCATATGGCGATATTAAATTCCAAACAATTTATGAGGCACCAGATCGAAAAACTATCAAGGTCTTGTTGAAGGAGGAAGGAGTCCTGGTGTGAGGAAATGGTTTTGAAAAATTTGGTATCGTCGGCGTAAGAGGAGACAGTAGGGTATTCAATGATCCTATCGAGTTCATTTATGGTTAATAGAAAAAGAAGCGGACCTAGATGGCTGCCTTTTGGAACTCCAGAGGTGACCAAAAATGGAGCCGAGTGGCCTGTCCTAAAACGAACACTGTAAAAACGGTAAGAGGATATCCATTTTAACAGTATGGGTTCAAAGCAGATTTTATCGAAGGCGTCGCTAAAATCGGTTGCAACTACATCGACTTCGTTACTATTCTCTAGGGCTGAGAGGCCAAAGGATACGAATTTAACGAGATTTGTGGTGATTGACCTACCCTTTGGAAGCCAAGTTGTCTAGGGGAAATTGTGATTTGCATTCGAGGCTTAAAGCTTTATACAAAATACTTTCGAAAATTTTGGGTATATGGGAGAGGTTACCGATGGGACTATAGTTGGTTATTTCATACTTTGATCCTTTTTTAATGGAGCGGGCTATGAGGATAAAAGAGATGTGAGAGAGAAGTGGGCCATTGGAGAAGTTCAGTAGGAAATTGAAATACAATGGATCTGGTACAAAGGAGTCGTTAGTGAAGGATTGTTTAATAAAAACAAGGTGGCAAATAGGTTGGCAATGGTGAGTGGATCGGTTGATGTCTTGTTGCTGAAAGAGAGGGAAGGAAGGTAACCATCAGTGGTGCAGCAGCAGATTTGTTGAGCAAGTTCGCATTACTCCTCAATAACTCCCGGATGTTTCACCATCGATCTTACGATTTCAGTATATGAAGCTGACATCATTTTGGTCACAACTTCAATGACAGGCAGGCTTTAGAAAACTTCCAAAGATATTTCTGCAGTTGCACCTCTACACGGTCTCAATCCATTACTTCTGCATATCTTTCCTTTTATTTTTGAGAAGCCAGTCTTCTTCCTATCCTATTTTTTTTATAGAATTCGCGAGCAGCTCTAATCCTTCTTTGCAGCGCCACCTTATACAGTTTTTGTTTCGTTGCATGAGCTCGCCAAGAGTTTCCATGAGACCAAGGGTTTTGTTCTGGTACTTGTAGATGGCTAAAATATAATGCATCAAATGCGGCGTCTCCGGTGGTAGAATGGCAATATTTCCACAGGTTTTTTACGCCTTGCGAGAGCTTTTAGGAGACTTGATCAGAAAAGACTCCAGCAGTCTCTTTCGCTTGAAGCCGTTCGATGTTAAACTTATTTGAAGTCCTTCATCGGTTTAGTGGGATCTGGTATATATGCATTTGAACCTTGCCTACAACCAAGTAATGGTACGAGTCAATATTGTCTTCTTGAAGTGTTCGGGCATCTAGAATATTGGAACTGTGATTTGCATCGATCACTTTGTGCCTGTGGGAGACACATTCTTACAATAATGATGTTTTGTCAAGCTGGGAAGTTAATTAGTTTGCGTCCGTTTTAAGAACTGTTGTCGTACAGGCTATGTTTCCCAATTTTCCCCTCCCTAACTCGAAGTTTAAATTCTCATAGACCATCTCAAAATAGTGTCTAGAGTATTACTCAATTCAGTTTATTCTTTAACTTGGAATTTATTTTGAATCCTAGGCAGGTTACCTTATCAACGAAAGGGAGTTTTTTGTTTGAGAGGAAAACTGCATATCATACATGTCAATCATGTCATGTCGCTTCCGTTGGGATTTATTTGTATATTTTGTATTGTATATTTTTAAGAGATCCTCATTTACTCGGCAGACCAAGTCTTCAATTAGGTAGATTGGTCTAGATAAGTAAATTTTGACATCATCAGCATATAAATGCAGAGATACGTCAGAAGAAAGATCGATTTACAAAGAGAATAAAAGAGGACCTAGTATCGAACCTTGAGGGACACCATACATTCGGTTTTCAGACTTTAATAGTCCTAGACCAAAACTTATTCTTTGGGTTCGATTATAGAGATTTCATAAGCCGAGTCACCCTTAAACTGAACCGAAAATAAGACATTAGCGTGGTTGGCACGGTCTAACGCTCTTGAAAAATCAAGCAAATCGAGTTCTGTTCTTTATCATCAAGAATGCTTACCATTGCTGTGGGGCAACTTCGGTGCTTACGGAAACCAGATTGAGCAAGAGACATCGAACTATAATGGTCTAGATGACAGGCAATACGTTTTGCAGGAACTTTTTCAAATACTTGTGACAGACACTGTAAAAGTCTTGTGGGATGCAAATCTGAATTCAACGAGGGTTGCGGATTTTTGGGTGTGGGAATAATCTTTGCTATCTTCCAAGCATCAGGAAAAGATCACGATGCGATACAAAAATTAATAATGCGCGTAAGAGGTCCTAAGAAGTGTGGTGAAATAATTTTACCAAATTGAATATGTACTACGTCCAAGCCGATAGCGTTTGATTTTTAATGAAAATATATTTTCAATAATCTCAGACTCTGCTACAACTTCAAAATCAAAAGTATTTTGACGTATCTACAAAACTAGACACAAATGCCTTATGAAACATAACCAGGATCATTTATATTAAGAAAGGATTCCCTTTTGCCGATTCTTATGCAGCGCAAATTACTTCAAAGCTTTTTCGGATCTTGGTGTACACTAAGCTTGGACAGAAACTATCTTCAACAGCAACATCATCCTTCTCCTCTTGGGAACGTATGTAAACTTATGTTTGCGACTTTAAAAGCATTTGCTCTGATACATGAAGCTGAACAACTTTATTTTAAGTTCTCCATTGATGACAACTCCACGTCCTAAAATACGATGTTTATGTTCCCGATTGCACTCACCATAGTTTGCCGCAGTTTATCATCCTTTTTTTGCCGCGCATCCAATATCATAGCGGTCTAGGACATAGAATCAGAAAATTCCAAGAGCATGTCCAAAAGTCGCTGTCCATTTGGTTGACGGTTTCGTCGAGGTAAATTTACCTCGAGCAATTTACATAGAGCATTTTAAATCGTCTCCCAGTTAATTAGACGCTTAAATTTTCGACTTTGAGGACCGAATCTTTCAGAGTATAGTGCCGTTAGGTCACTATGGGACTATGAGCCCTACAAGTTGTTTACTGGAAACTCTTCCGCCACCATCTCCATATCGGCTGAACAATGGATCAACGCTTCAAATATGTCAAATCAGATGAAGATATGACTAGACCCGTCTTTGACGGCACTATTGGCTCCATTTTGAGAATTCCTCCAGCGAAACGTTCCTATCTCGTTTTGTCTGGATCATGCTTATGCACTGAAGTTCAACTAGTGTGTTTCTGAAGGTCCAAGTGGTCGCTTAAACTTGCGCAGGCAAACTCTGGTTATTGCAAATTACTGAGGATTATCTTCAGAAACACCCTCCTCCTTGCACAAGCTTGCAGTGAGATAAGTTATTAGAGAGTACTTACCGCACCCAACAGTGCTGTAATTTATGTTAAGAAGCCTTCGCGATTGTAATGGTGCATAAATTCAGTCGAAGACTGTATAGATTTGTACAACTTCCTCCTCACATTACGACGTAAGATCATCAAGTCACAGAGATGTATATAGATATCATCGTTGTAGATTACACCAGGTTCTTATTCAAAGCTTTTACAAGGTTTAGCTGCTGCAAGGAATAAAGTAACAAGGAAACCCTTAACGAGGACGCATACAACCTAGGTGCGGGTACATGCGTTCCTGAGCATCGATCTCATTTTTAGCGATCCTATAATGATCGGGGACACGATGCAGTGAATTCAGCGTTCAAAGAAATCTGCATTTTTCGAACAAACTTACGACTACATGTGGTAAGGTCTTTAAGTGCAGATTGGCTGTTCATTTATACAGGGCCTCCGCACAATAAAAAGCGGGGCAGAGCAACGTTCTGGTCTTATCGTAACGATTTTTAGATGACGCCACTGAAGATTGCTACAATTTGACCAGTTGCAAGTTGCCGTTCATAGGTCTTGTTGGCGGCAGGACCATCGGTAGTCCCTACCAGAACTTAAATAATGGTACCATGGGAGTTAGGAACCTCCCGGATCTCGGTCCGGGCCTAACATGTTGAGGTAGGCTTTATGGGGCTGTGGTTTAAACCCAAAGTCGCGGGAAGGGTCTTCCTGTTGGTTTGGCCCAATGTGGAGTTCCAATAAGTATTGGGTGCTGTGACCCTAAGAACAGTAAGAGGTTTTAGATCGACTTCGACCCATACCAAGGGTGGAACTTGTGCCTCCAACAAAGGTTCTGCTTCGGTATCTCAAGAAGGCGGCAGAGCGATGGCAAGGCGTATCCTAGCTCCCATGGATGTATGGACATCCCGTAAACTTAAGTCTACGCGATAGGTATCTACGTTAAAATCTAGAGACTATGTTCATTGCTCATTATTAGTTTATTGCTCCCAGAATTGCAAATATGCCTCAACTTTGAAGACTGACCCAAGCTCTAATAAGAAGTCAAGTTTAACTTTGTCGTCTGCTACAAAGACAACTAGAACTATGAGCGCAGCTTGACGGAGTTTCTGGGAGTGAAGTTTCTCTTCAGATCAAGCAGCAACTGATTTTGTTTTGATCAGCAACTGAAATACCCCATCGTTCCGAGGTGATTTGAGGCCATCGCAGGACGCAGCAGCATATCAAATATCCGCAAACAGTACCACAACCATTGCCAGATGCCAGCTACGGCTTGTTGTATTGTTTAGCTCACTTGCAGTTCCTGTGGTAGAGCCGGTTGTAATCCGTTTTTCGTCTGGTTACCTGTGAATGGAATTTTGAGTATGAGCTGAGTGTATTTGGTTTCAACTCATTTAGGTGCTATCAGAGATTCTGCATATTTCCAGGCTGACATGACCATTTCGAGGTTTTATCAAGTGCTTCGATCTTCTCGCAAAAGTCGTTGCAGGAGGCACACTCTAAGAAATCGAAATTCGCTTCCTAAATTACTTTGCTCGAATCTGTAAATATTAAGGTCTCCTTCCAAATAAGTCTAAGGAATGCAACACCATGGAAGAAGCGATCTGCAAAAGTTGTTCAGTTCAAAATATTTAACGAAGGTTATGTTCATGATTCTGATCGAGTGTCTCTATCTTCTGTCTCCAGAGCCTAGGCTGAGTTTGGACGGATTTTCGTGTTCTTCCTTAGTGCAAGCCCTATTGGTGTCGGTCGAGGCGTTGCATTCGAAATGATGGCTACGAGCAAACATTTTTTTTGATATCAAAGCCTTCCAACAGAAAATGTTTGGCTCTCACCCAGATAAAAAAAAAAAAGTGTCCTGATTCTCATAAGCAAGTATGATATGCCTTATCTTCTTGCCATCAACGAGATCGCCTACTCTCTTGCTTTAGTGGTAGGTGGCCTACGGAATCATAGGGACTAACCCGCGGCACGAAGTAATCATGCCATTCTCCGTTTGTTTCGTAGCTTATGACTGCAGGAACTAGATCTTGATTGCAGAATAGCAGAAGGTTTTCAGATCGCTCGTTCTATGGTAGAGTTTAACCACAGAAACATCCATCCAACAGATGTTTTTCCCCACACTCATGGATCTGGTATGAATATTATGCGAACGTCATTCCATATACAAAGAATAAAGTGGATAATTTTGAAAAAGGATTTAAAGAAACCGGTCAACCCTACACAATTGGATAACTTTTTCCAGATCTCAGTTACGAAAACAAAACCAGAAAGGCAAAAGGCTTACCACAACCACCATAATTAGATCCGTATTTTCTTAAAAATCCCCAGAATTGGTAAAGCATAAAAAAGAAGTATTTCAAACTCATTGTCGACTTTGAAATAACCTCAGAATACAAAAAATGTAAAAAAAATTTTTGCATACATCACAACGTATAAACCAAATTTACTTGTGACTAAGATACGAATAGCTCACTTCGAATAGAAGATTTCAAATATCTTCAAGTGGTAAAAATGCAAACACAACCGATGACTAAGTGTAGACGGCGGACAGGCCATTCATCAAGTGCTTCAATGTTTTGATAGGTATTTGACCAAGTTAGTCATTGAATGAATATAAAGAGGTAAAGAGGTAGTCATGTCAGCTTTCAGCCCAAAGCCATGATGAGATCATTGTCCGCAGTTTACGATGTGATGCAAAAAAATTTTTAGTTTTAATAAAAGAGTCATCGAAAGGCACTGCATGTTGACATTTGTCTACGCATCGCAATCTTCCAGGAAAGTACTGATAGCTCCCAACTAAAAGGCTACCGACTCTTCAGAAAAATTCAGTGCGACAGATTTAAAATACTCGCCCGAGATACTCAACAGCATATGCCACGCTACCATATCTCCCAAGAACTTGCTGCCAAATTTCTTACCGTGTACCTCTCTTTGGCCATTTATTTCGCCATGCTACCAGTAAATAACGAAACTGTTGCCAACCGTTCGTTGAGTATCTCTTTTCTGCAGTAAATTTTCGTTAAATCCAACGAAGCTGTTTCGCCGTTTGTTGCGTTTTTTTTTCTTCTTCTTCGAATTTGTTTTGTAAAAGCAATTGGAAAATTCTTTGCGAAAACGTAACGAAACATAAAATGGAAAAATACAAAAAAAAAAAAAAAAAACCATCACCAAGTATGTTACATTCGTGTGTGGGGTGTGTGACACGTATTATAAGGTCAAACGTACTGTCTATCTGTTGGCCTTCTAGACGAACATTCTCCTCACATACGAGAATGTGAATACTCACATTGTGTTAGGCTAGGCCATTGACTAACACAATTGTATCTGGAAGCATCCTGTATTGTAACGGGTGAAGGGGCACTAAATAAAGATGACTTATTTGACTTATTTCATAGTTACCGTGACAATATGCAATAACTATAAAAGACCGTTAAATATTGTTACCAGGGTACGACGAGTACCACACTGTTTCTGTTTTGTACTTTGTTGTTTGCATGTGCCCTCCTAAGTTTCCGTGTCAACGCAAAAGCCACAAAACGTACCATACCAACCGGCCAAGACTTAAGTGATTGGTGCAGGAAATTTGTCGTTGCGAGAGACACAAAATACAAACAAAATGCACAAAATATACAAAAAATACAACCCACTGCCGTTCAGTTGTTATCGTCGGCGTGGTTGTGGGTAGAAGGGGGTGCAACAACGACACGAAATTATTATAGGATCACGTGTAATTAATTTATACCATCCTGGATCAGGGCACAATTTTGCGCAACAGGCGAACATAGGCATGGACGAGTGTTTCGTTAGTTAGAGGGGGTAGAATAGCGTAACACAACGACTTAAGACAAATAGCCCCATTCGAAGGTTAATGGCTAAAAATGAGAAGGAGGCATCAGGCATCGGGCATTGAGCATCGCGCACAGTCATGCACATTACTCGGTTTGTCTTCGGTACATGGTTGCGCGGTCCTAATTGTAAATTGCAACAGATCTTTGGGGATTCTACATATATGTTGTACGTAGGTATATAAGAATGCAGGCAAAGGTTCATGCAACAGCAGCCGCAGCATGATGATGAAAATCAATGGAACCCGAGAATCGAGATAGAGTAGTAGGAACAGCAGTCAAGGTATGGCAAAGACGACGACGATGGCGGCGGAGAATGACCGAAACACAAACAAGGAAGCTTTTCTTACTTTTTTTTTGCTTTATTACTGACTCCAAGGTAGATGTATGCATCAACTGCAATTTAAGGCACATTTATAAGTCAAATGGGCGCTTTGTGTCGTTTTTTCTCCCTCGTTTGTCTTTGTATAGTCGCGGTGTATGTTTTTTTTTTTTTTTTTTTGTATCTCTTGGGTTTGCGGTCAAATGAAACACAATCATGGCCAATGTCCAGTGAAAGGATGGAGTAAGTTGAGAATTCGAAAGTAATTTGGCAAAAGTTTTCACCTTGAAACCAAACTTTTTGCTGAAAAAAATGAATTTCCCTTCGTAGAAAACAAAAGAGTTGAGCTGCGAACTGGGTTTAATTATAAATCTAATGGAATATATTTGAGTTTCGACCCTCGTTCTCAACATTATCTGACAAGTGAAAAACCATTTTCTAGCGCTCTTTGATTGCATGTTCTTTGTACACGGCAAACATGCAGCTCACGAAGGATGCTAGCAACATCCTACACGATTCCGCAGCGCCCGGATAGCAGAACGAACTCCGTGCTATCGGTGGTGGTGGGACAAATGTGATGACGCAGTTGGGAAAATCAATGGTACTTTGCTAACGTAATCGGCTTGGATGTGATTTCTACTTGAACACACCACCGACACTACTACTACCACCGCCATCACCACCACCACCGCTGCCATTGTCGTTCGTTGTCGATCAAAAAAGCCAAATCTCTGCAAAGCAAACATTGACCATCCGAGCGTAGAATATCAGCGACTGAGTACATGCTACACGATGCATGCTGCATGCTGCACTGCACCAACGAAAAGAGCATTTCGTTGTACCAAGGATAATGTAAATGAATTTGAAAACGAAAAAAAAAACACACCAACAACCAACCACCACGAGAACCAACTCCAGCGAAGTTCTATTCTCCTCGGTCCCAATGATGAACGAACCACTCTGCAATCAAAAATGAAAAGTGATCTTGTATCGTGATATGGAAGCGAATGAGCCAGTACGTACGTGGACGACGGCGATGACGAAGAGGTCGACTCCACTATGTGGACAGTTGGTGGAAGCCCAAATGATTTACACATTGGGCGCGTTCGTTCGCAAAAAAAAAAAAGAAGAAAAAAACAACCTCCGCAACCTCCACGACCAACAGCATCAGCCTTGTCTGCGCATATTACAACTGAATAATTCCCAGCTTCCCAGTGACATTCATTATTCGTGCAAAGGGCGTTCTTGGATTTTTGTCTTAAGCTTCGCCCTGCACTTTGCTGATGGTGATGTCCTTATGTGACCAGAGCATATGTTGGTATTTGGACACATAATACAAAAACAAAATAAAAATAACTCAGATAAGGGTTTCAAGACTCTGGTTTCGAGGTAGTGCTGAGTTTTTATTTTCACTGTTGTGGTAGTGGCATGTCGTTGTCTTTTAGTTTTTTGGCCAAAGTTGGGATCGTGAAGAATTTTTTGAGGAGATCTTGTCATTCAACGTGTACACGAAAGAGATCTTTTCTGCTTGATAATGTGAGGTGTCGCTTTCTCCGAATGCAATTACCAATGAAAAGCCGGACATCTTTTACAACACAACAACACAGTGAGTCATTTGTTGTAACCCCCTTTGGCCAGTTTTGGACAGAGAAGGGTCTTCTTTTCGTTTTTGTCTTTCATTATTCTGTTTGTGGATTGCACTTTTATGTTATGAAATGCCGCTCGAGATACAAAATTTGCATATAACAAACAAAGAAAAACAAAAAAAAATTGGAATGCATGATGTAATCAGAAGAGGGATGATGATGAAGGTATGAGTATCTGCATAATTGTGAGAATGACCAACAATGATTGAATTACTTACGTGAGCTTTGTTTCAGTTTCGATAATGTGAAAAAGGGTACGGAGTGTTGGCGATTGTTGGGTCCTTTGTTTTCTTATGTTTCCAAGTTGACATTTTATAAATTGAACACAATCTGTAAAGAAAATTTTCCGATTAAAGTGTCATATTTTGCCTTTTGTAATAGGGAAGTTGTTAAAGGGGAAAACTGATTCAAAAAAAATGTGCAGAATAAGGTTAAAGGAGCTGATTTTTACCATAATTTGTAGAGAGGAGTGCTTCTAGGAATTAGAACACAATGGACGGTAGCATGACCAAAGCATGAGAATAAAAATGAATTTCCAATTGTTTTGGGAAACAATTTTGACATTTCTTCCGTTTATTGCAGGAAGAGATGTGTTGTTTTTTGTCTCCTTGAATAGAGAAACAATGAGCAAATACACTTATGAACATCAATTTTGCTCATAATTTTAACGGGTGAGCATTGTATACTCGTATACTCGTATTGTATACTCGTAAAAGTCAACAACAATGTCACCTTCCCTATTTTTTTTTAGTCGACTACTGACATCGGGAAGTCAAGAATAGCAGTTTTGATTAGAGGACACAATACTAATTTTTGTCTTAATCAAGAAAGGGATAACAGGCCGGGCCTGTTCCAGTTTCTATATCTGATCCAGGAAATGCAACTCGACAGTCGAACTTGACCAAGCACAGCTTATATACTGCATACTGAACTGCATTGGTTCTGCTCAGATAAGTCGCGATCTGGATATTTAAGTGAAGACATTTCCCAGAGGGTGTCACTTGTCAGAGAGGCGGTAACCATATTCGTACTATCCCGACAGATTTTTTGAGAACTTTACTTTTTCTGGGGGTTAGTGGCGGATAATCTCCCAACTATACGGTGGATGTGCATATGTATATCGGCTTAACTGCGGGATAAGTTGTACACATTTCTTAGGAGACGATACCGTAAATAAAGTGTTTCACTACTGACCTCCGCAGGAGCAAGACTATCAATTTTGAACATGTATGAGTCTTACAGACAAGTATGTTAAACAAACGATACAAATCTGCGACATTTGCAAATGTTGAGTTGGAAAATATGTCTCGAAAGGGAACGCATTTTGACAATACGCAAAATCGGTAATATAAATATGAAACCCCTTGTGAACAGCAAAAGAGAAAAACTAATTTGCCAAAGTTTGCTTCTGCGAGTTAGAATACATAGTCTGAGTGACACTGCCTCTGAACACGAAAATAAACTCATCGACTTTGCAACAGCACCACAAATAATCGTAGCTAGCACGCACAAGTTTCCCATATCTCAACTTTGAAATCTACAATTGCAATAGACAGCCCTTTTCTGGTCAAGACTTCCAAAACCCAAGTCACATACTGCCATCATGAATCAAAGAAGACTAGAGGCAATATTGCCAGCATCAGCAAAATTGATGGCTTTTTAAGCCTCACAGCACAAAATTACTTGTAGATCCTTTTGAAAGCTATTGCGATATTTAGAGAAGAAAAAACGAACATGTGAAGGATACGACAGTAGGGAAAAGAAAGGGTAGAAAAGGACTTGCAGTAGATGCACAAAAACGATACCCTTACAGACTGTTCAGACAATCCTCGCTGTCAGACTGAATGAATCATTAAACGTTGAGAACGATCCGCTACCAGAAAAGTCAAGCACAAGTGATCAAATGATTACAATTCTTACCAATCGTTCATCAGTTTTAACGCTATATGACAGCATTTAGGAGCAGCTATCGACACGATGTTTGGATTTAGTATCAAACTTATCCACCTGCACAGGATAACACGCTCGCTGCTTTGTATAAAGGTGATGCATTTGATGGTGAGAAAAATGTTGACCACATTGTGATTGGATGTAACAACAACATTTTGGAAGGGTTTCATGAAAATCACAGGCGAGTGTCACAGCCAAATAATCTGGTTTGATCTCACCCTCTGTGAAGCAAAGATGCTCCTAGCAGTGGATGAGACCAAACCAGAGTACACTAATTATGTCACAACAAGGAAGAACACCTAAATCGTGTAGTACGCCAAAATGGCAAGCTATAAATTGTGGTAGTAAGGGAATTTATTTAACATACTTGGTTTCTTAAAAAACGCTATCATCTTAAAAGTCTAACAAAGGATCATCGTCTCCAATCATTGTTTCCTTAGACTGAGTAGTCAGTGAGAAAATAAGTCCTGCTCGTGATCACCCAATAAACCTTTTTATAATATTCTCAGTCGTTCTCCTTCCGCTAGATGGCGTGAAAGCGTAGACTTTAGCAAATGTGGATGATCTTTTGATTGCTTTGGGAAAAATTTCCTTTAAGCGGTAATGCAAGAACGAACTCTGTGAGTTATACGGCAGAGTTAACCTGATTATTGGCGGATGAAGGAAAGCCTTCAAATCCATGTCGAAGGGAAAAAATGCTAAAGGAGGAGGCAATTGGAATTTTTTGAGAAACAATCAAACGAAAGAAATGTCATCGTAAACTTGTCAATCGAAAATAGTGTAGATACGACGGCAGTCCCAGAATCATCCGACCTAACAAAGAAAACACAAAAAAAAATTGGGGAAAATGTGTTTATTTATCTACGCAGTCTCATTTTAGTTCAATAGCTTCGATACCGTGTTTCTAGCGGGAATCGTCGAGTTCTTTAACTCCTATGTTGCCACCCAAAAGAACTCACATCATATGCCGCCCGGGTACCCGGGTACTCCGCCTACGAAATTCTTGGTAGAAGTCCATTGTAACTTAAAATAATTAATTATTCATATTCTAAATCTAGGACATTGAAGGTTTCCCTACGAAAACGCTCCGAATTCTGCCAATGCCGAAGCATCGGATAAAGAAGATTGCGTTGATGACGAAGCCGAAATTGAAGACGGAACTGAAGAAGAAGAAGAAAACTATGATGACGAAAGAGACGCTGAGGAGGAGAGTGACAGTGAAGTAGCTTCAGATGTTTCAGCCAGCACGAGTACAACTTTTGTAGAAAAAGACCAAACGGTTTGGCATAAAATTCCGCCTCAAAACCAGCAAACTCCGGTTAGAAATGCCATATTGTTAGGCAGAGAGCTGGACCGCATAAAAGTACGGAAATGTCATCGGTCTCTGGCACATTCCAAAAATTCATGAAGTTGGAAATGGTTGACATTATCGTTCGGTACACAAGCAAAAAAGAGGATGTCGAGTATCAAGATTACAATAGCAAGCATCCACAGAACGTGCTGCGTGTATGGAAGAAAGTTACGGTAACTGAAATGTACTCTTTTTTTGGAATAGAGCACTAATGTAGATGAAATGTGGAAGAAAAACTCATATCCGCTATATCGTGCAACAATGGGACGAAGACGATTTCAGTCGCTTTTACGATACGTTTTGACAATTACACAACACTCCAGGAATGAGCAGCCAATGACAAAGCTGTACCTATTTCTGATATTCAGCACATGTTGAATGAAAACATAGTGGTGGTGTATAGACCAACGGAGTACTTGAGTATCGACGACCAGCTCTTTCCTTTTCGAGGTAGAAGGAAGTTTACCCAGTACATGCTATCGAAGCCTACTAAATACAGTCTAAAAGTATTTTGGTTGTGCGACACAAGTAATGCTGATCCACTCAAATGGATTTTTTATGCAAGGAAATAAGGTAATACTCGAGAAGCCAATCAAGGAGTAGGAGTTGTGAAAGAACTGGCAGCCGTTTACAAAGGATCTGGCCGGAATATAAGCATGGACAGATTTTTCACGGCCTTACGTTGGCAGAGAGTCTTTTGTTATAGAAGCTCACTATCGTCGGAACTCTAGACCGTTATTGTCAACGATTTTTTGGATTTCACGAGAAGGTTACCATATGTTCGTATGTTCCGAAGAAAAACAAAGCACTGATTCTTCTCAGTACGATGCACAATGATGCTACGATTCGGGATTCGAGAAGGTTTTGGAAACCTTCTTTCGGAAAAAATAAATTCAACAAAACGTATGCCGGATGGCAACACTATGGTTAAAATAGCCATCAACCGCATATTCCACCTCTTTACAGTTGGCAACACTTTTACCACCAAACCATTTTTTCGAATCCGGAAATAGAAAATAGTCCGAGGGGACTAAATCTGGCGAATAGGGTGCACGAGGCAGCAATTCGAATTTCAACTCATTGATTTTGGCCATCGCGATGATGGATGAGTGAACTGGTGCATTGTCTTGATGAAACAAATGCGGCGGTTTTTTTCTTGATTTCATCTTTCAAACGCTGCAATAAGTTCGCGTAAAACACGCCGTTGATTGCTTTTCCTTTCTTAAGATAATCAATGAAAATTATCCCACGCGCGGATGCGACATACTATAACCTTGCCTGCAGATGGAACTGTCTTCGCCTTCTTTGGAGCCGATTCTCCACTTTTATTCCATTGTTTTGACTGTTGCTTCATCTCGGGACCCATGGTTACGAATCGACGCAAAAACTCGGCTTTATTGCTGTGAAACTTTGTCAAACACTCGATTGAAACATCCTCATGACCCTGTTTTTGTTTCACAGTGAGTAACCGCGGCACCCATCTTGCGCAGAGCTTTCTCCTGTCCAATTTTTCAGTCAACTTAAGATGTACAGCGCTTTTTGAAATGTCTACTATAGCTGCTAGTTCACGTATTTTCAATCGACGGTCATCTGATATCATTTTGTGGATTTTTGTCAACATTTCCGGTGAACTCACCTCATTTGGTCAACCACTGCGATGTTCCCCTGGGCAACTCGTACGGCCTCGTTTAAACTCTGCCACCCCATATTTTATTGTTGTAAACGAAGGAGCAGGCTCCCCCAGAGTAGAACCCAGTTCCGTTTTGATGTTTTTTGGATTGAGGCCTTACAAATAAAAGTATTGTATCAAATAACGATGACGAATTTTTCCTATATTTAAAAATCCATTGAGAGCGTTCACTATTGATGGCTGCCCCGAACAAATACTAAAAAATATAGCGTCGTCAAACTTCAAATTTAAGCTTTATAAGGCTGGTACTCTCTACAATTGTCATTCTTTTTTAGCAACAACCGCCATCCATGCGTCAGATCGGGTACTTTTTGGACTACCCTCGTGCGTGATTATATTATAACTACGAGTATGTGGTTAGAGTTTTGTCATCCCGGGCTGCACTATTAACTTTTTATGATAATAACTTTTTATAAAAAATCAACCGAAGAGTTACCCTTGCCAATCGCTTATTCTTTTGTCTTGGAGGGCATTTAGTAATGAGATCTTGTGAAGAAACACCAAAGAATCGTCGCTTCATGCCCGGGAGAATATTTATATCCGCAAGAATAACAAAAATAGTGGTATAACTCAAAATAAATGATTCACAAGTTGTAAAATATGTAAGTAATCCGCTTTTCATAACAATAATCACGTACTAGATCGACTCACAGTTTATTTTTTTATTTTTTTATCCTGGAGAAAACCAGAGAGAGCTTACGTTACATACTATAGAGTTGTATAAGACGATGGCCGAATTCTGCCCAAGAGAGCTGGTTAAACTCTGTCGTGCACCTCTGGATAATACGTGGTATTTTATACAGTTTACAAATTTAGAAAAATAGGAAACTGTTTTCAGGTGTTGCTTTAATGGCACTATTTTCAACAAGTAAACGCTGTTCCTGGGCTTCGCAGGAAGTACAAATATAATCGTTCCTTTCCAGTTTGACCTTGTTAAAACGGAACTAAGTTCTCTAAGATGGCTCCAGTTCAATAGATGGCTCCTGCAGAATGTATTGGTCGATTTTGACATAACCAAAACGTCATGAGCCAAGCTTAGACATAAAACAAACCGTTCTTGGCGTTAGTGATCTTGTTTTGGCGTCATAACATCACAAAGTTCCCGGAATTTATTCAGAAAATTAAAAATACAAGTTTATTCATCTAAATCTATATTGTCCCCTTCAAAGTAATCCCCATGGACTGCAACACACTTATGCCAGCGCTTGATCCAATCCTCGAAACATTTTTTATATTCGGTTTTTGGTATGTCCGTCAGTGCTTCCTGCGATTTTTCCATTACTTCCTCTCGGTTCCCCGTTGTGGTTTTTTAACTCGATTGAACAGAAAGAAGTCACAGGGAGCCAAATCAGGTGAGTTTGGTGGTTGTTGAATGGTATTTGTTGCATTTTTCGTCAAAAAATTACGAATAATGATGGCACTGTGCGACGGTGCGTTATCATGGTGCAAAATCCACGAGTTTTCTGAACACAATTCTGGTCTCTTTCAGCGAATTTCTTCACGCAAACGTCTCATAACGCCCAAATAATACTCTTGGTTTACTGTTGGGCCTTCTGGCAAAAATTCATGATGCACTACACCGTTGTAATCTATCAAAACCGTAAGCATTGCCTTCTTTTTTGACTGAAAACGACGTGGTTTTTTTGGTCTCGGCTCATTTGGTGAACGCCATTCACTTGACTGATGTCTGGAATGGATGTCGTACTCATAAACCTACGTCTCGTCTCCAGTAATAACCCTTTTGATGAATGTGGTATCGGATTCAGCCTCGCAAATCATCTCTTTTGCGACGTCAACACGGTCTCTTTTTTGCATAACATTGAGGTGTTTTGACACCAACTTTGCTGCTACATGACGGAAACCCAACTCATTAACCAAAATGTCTCGGACGGATCCATAGGCAATGTTCAAGTCCTCCGCTATCTCTCTGATGGTTAATTTGCGGTTATTGACCAACATTTCTTTTACGAGTACTTCATCAATGTTTTCGTCGGTTTTCGATGTCGATGGTCTGCCACTGCGTTCATCATCTTCGAGTGGCTCGTGCCACTGGTAAACAACCGTTTTCTTTAGAGAATCGTTGCCGAAACACTTTTCCAACATTTCCAACGTTCGCGCACCATTAAATCCGCTTTTTACGCAAAATTTAGTACTCGTACAAGTTCGTTGTTGCAAATTTAAATCCATTTCTAAAATTGTAAAAAATCGCTAACAGGCACAGAGATAGATGTAATCTTGGCTACACAACAAAATTACCAAACCTACCAAAAAAAAAACAGAACTCAAATCGGAACAATGGGAGCGCCACACGGTGGTGTCCCCCGGGAACTTTTTGATCAAGCTGGTATGCAAAGACTTGGAAAGCCTTTCATTGCATATTAGAGTTTAAACCTAGCACAGGTTTTCAGGTAGAAGGTTTCTAATATGTTGAGACAATGGGCGACCTATACCTCTACTCTATAAAAGAAGGATGACTACATCCATTTGGAAAATCTTGGGTAAACTCTCAAAACCAAAGATGTAGTTCTAGACAACTTGGCGTCCATACAAATGCCTCATCATACTGTTTGGCAGAAATCATCTTAGAATGGCCGAAGGAAGCCAAGCCTTACTTGCCGACACGACCACCTACCAATAAAGAAGAGCTTGAATAGATGCAGTATGAGCTTGTTGAGCAGCCATCTTAGATTGTCACGCCCGATAGCGCGGTTACCACCACTAAAGCGGATGTGATTCCGATGATAAATCAAACTGCAGCAGTTCGATTAGAAACCTATCCTGAGAACAAGGTGGGACGATGCTCCAATGTGCCATCAATAAAAGGGTGATCTGTAGAGAGATGCAGCGTCTGTCATGATACTGAACGTCCATGTATCTGACGAGGTTGGATTAGTTACCAAGCAGTAGTAGGGCCAGATGCAATTAGATATAATCTCCAGAGTAAAACCGGCTTCAAAGATACAACTTGGTCAGAAGTTAAGGTTTCTTTTATAAGGTAGGCGAGGCTGAGAGGCTCGAAAAACAGAAAACACGTTTTTGAGTGAAGTGGATCTACGTAAAGAAAAGAAGCAGCAGGCCCGAAGGTTGTTGTTTGGTATAGAGCCCATTCCGGTATGCCCCTTCTCCAGTCAAATACTCTATACAATGAGCCATGGATGCCACACTTCCTCCTCTTGTGTTCATGTGTCGGATGTCAAGTCAATGTTGCGAAAAGAATGGAATAGAACTCCGAACGTGTAAATACGTGAGTTACAGTCAACCTGTTTTAAACCCATGCATGGAACCTGGATCCCTGCCGAACCCTCCCCCCCAGAAACCATTCTGGAGATCATCAGGATCAGCAAGCCGACCCTTCCGCCTCAAGAACTAAGGGGCCCTTATATATTAGATGTGCGTTAATTGTGATCAGTAAGGAACCCCTTAACCCCTATCCTCGTTTCGGTTTCAAGGCAAATCACCTCAGGGTTTACAAAAAGAATGAGCTGAATGCTGATAAGCAACCTCCTCTTCCTTTAACTGAAACTGCAAGTTCGACCTTAGATCTTGGAACGTCGATAGCCTTTCCAGAAATAGATAGCGACGACTCCAATTTATCCAAGGCGACAACCAAGCCGTCGGTCTCCTCTTCTGAAACTCTATCCGAAATGGAAACCGATGACGAACAGAAAAGGGATCCTTTACGATCAGAGACTCGAACAGCATTGTGGTGGAAGCTACTCTGGTAAATTGTAGCAATGATACGGTTTCTCCAGATTAATCTCCATCACTCGAAAAAGGCTTTGGCCGCACTTATTCTGCGTTTTTCCAAAACGCAGAAGACATCATCCTAATCCAGGACCCCTGGCTCGCAGAGGGCTCTATCTACCTCTAAGCGTTGAAGTGTCTCTCTATCTTGATTTGTAAACTTTGTATGGCGTGATGTGCTGATCTGCTTCCCATAAAGCTGCATTGACGGCCATGGAGTTTAAAAATATTGCCTCGTCGATTGTCTGTGAGCCTCACATATTTTCATAGGACGACATTAATTCTAGCGATCGGTAATTTTTGCAATTCATCGTGTCACTTTCGTCTTTACTTAGTGGCATAAAGAAGCCCAATCGTAGACTGCACGTCTCAAGTTCATATTTTTCACTGCTCCGATGTCATTGGCTTCCGTAAAATCTGCCTCTTCATGCATGAAAGCCGAGGGATTGCTACTTCGCTTAATATTTCGTTAATATTATGGCTTTCCATCTCTTTCTAATTTTGATTTCGCCGAGAGCTAGTGTCTTGAATATACGAGTACAATATTTCGGCGATTGAAACTTTTCCGAGTTTTGTTTTTTGATGTGTTGCAATCATAGAATTATAACCTCGCTTATCTATGCTTCCATGTTGCCCTTCTTTTAATGTTCAACGACTCTTATGCCCGTATGTCTTTCCTGCTATCGTACGCGCTCTACGTTAAATCCCACTTGATCAGTTTTGCTATTTTCGCTGTTGGCTTGCCTGTTGATCTTCTCATTATAGTTCAACACTCACGTTTCTGCTTTTATTTAGAGAAACGCCTTCCGAATTATTGAGCAGAGTCCCCACTACTCTTAGATTTTTAATCGATGTTGTGCCACATAAATAGTCCGAGCGTTTAGATCTTCCTCTTCGCTTATGGCCACTGGAGTCATTCTCGCAATATAGTGCGAGTTACGACATAAAAATCCTGTCAACATAAGTCAGTGCTGTCTTGATAGAGGTTCGCCTAGGATCACTTGATTTTTCAATCATCGATTCGCATTCTAACCCTCACGGATCCGTTTAAATCTTTTCCGATGAAGAGCATTTCCTCCTTCCATGCTTTATATGAAGCCTACTTGCGGTGCAATATTTCAAGTTTCGAGTTCAGATACCGATTTTGTTGCCATAAATTGGTCGTTAAATTTTGATATGATCTTATCTAACATCTCAGCTGCCAAGGTTATGGCATCTGTTTCCGACATTGTGGCATTTGGAATGCACGTTTCCCGGTTCAAAACTTCTATCTGCCATTGTACGGATGTTCCAGCTTCCGGTTCGTAATTAATTATTTGAAAGCATCATATTGTTCACAGCAGGAAATTTCTATTCGCCCCGGGATCGCTCCTCAACTGTGCAGGAGAATTTCCCGCCGGCGTAGCGTATTCATAAACGTTCACTTCGACGATCCCGTACTTTTGTGATATTCTCCTTTCATCCACCAGGTGCAACAATCCGTGAATCCATGAATGTATTTGCGACTTCAAGTTCGATCGCAGGATCTTGTGTTTATGGTGAAGCTCCTGCCGATAACCGAGAAATGTTTCTCAGGCTCCCCTATTTGAACCCCTTTTGCCTCTGCCCACATAACCATGGATTGAGATGTCCGCTTGAACTGGAAATGGGTAGATTCACATCCTAAAAGAATCGAAAATAATGAGTACTACTCCTCTGCAGTGATATGTCAAATAGACATCATGAATAGGCCTAATTAGAGGATTCCGTGGTGCTCTGCGTATGAAAACAGACAAAATTAGTTCCAAGCCACGGCTGACCGTTAATATTTGGTCACCGCACGACGATAAATCAATTTAATCTTCTCTGGTCCTATTCATAGATACATTCTACTCAAATCCACATCCGTTCAAAAGTTCCCGCCATCCAAATGTACCACAGATCTAAAGCATTTTCAAAATGTATCTACAAACATCCTCTAGCCGAAACACACTCGGTACTGCTGCTGCACAGCTGGATCAACACAATGACCGTTGGTCACTTTTCCTGCGTGTTACCTGCAATTAAGCTAGTTATCCTGTTCCGCTCATCCAACCATTCACAGTTGCACACTCGACAAAATTCATAATTTATTCAAAATTTCGAGGACTAACAAAAAAAAAAAAAAAAACTCGAAATGGAAAAAATAAAACACAAAATTCCAAATCCTGTTTTGATCCTTTGAATTAGTCAAAGTGGCACACATAACGAAGCGGTTCTCACGGCATATTCCACAGATTTTTTCCGTTCGTTTTTGCCCAAGAAATGTTTACAATTCAGTCCAACTAAAAAGGACACTCTCTTGCAAGAGTCTTGTGTCAGTCTTGGACATAAAGTATACCAGAACAAAAAATAGAGTTGTGAAACAAGTTTGACCAGAGGATGACCATTTGGACATATGATAGCACCAGGAGTAACGGAAGATATACGAGTATGTGTTACCTTACCATGTCCAGCGTGCAATCAAAAGATCGACAGTGTCCCCTTTAAGAAATAGAATAGCCCCTAAGGATGTGCCAGTCCAAGTCGAAGCTGAAATTGAAGTTGAAGTCTTTTGGGACGTTTTGTGCATGAATTACCATGGAAAAAAGGAAATTTATGTCCTTAGAATCTCGGAAAGCACCCCTTTTGCAAAGGATTTGTTGTTGCTGTCGTTTTTTTTTTTTTTTTTTTTTAAATTTACTGTGTAAATGATCTTTGCAACCCTTTCCTGATGGTGGTTAGTTGGTAACTTGGACAATGTATTACAAACATCCTTTTGTGTATGCAAATTAAATTCGATTACACACAAGGGGGATGATGATGATGATGATGATGGATGGACAGATAGAAGGACGAACGGACGATTGGTTGGATTAAGTTTTCTCTTGTGAATGAAATCTGAGAGTAATGGTTGGAGATTGCCAAAGGAACATGGTAAAGGGGTGCCTAGGATGTCAGCCGAGGACTAAGATTTAAGATGATTGTGACGAGATTAAAAGTAAACAGTTGAAGTTAAAGAAAAATGATCTTAGAGAAGGAAGGCATTGTAGTTGCATCTGCCCCTGGGGGACAAACTACTATCCTGGGAAAGTTTGAATAGTAACCGATCTGGAAAATTCTCAGATTTTTTTGATGATATTTGAACTTTTTGACGTAGAATACTCGTAGGTAGAATGTCCAGCTGCATTGCGTTTTTGTTTTGAAAGATATGTGAATCACAAGAGAAGGGAATGCGCTCGTTGACAGCATTTTGTCTCATGTCCTACTAGAACTTAGAACAGTGTATTCAAACTGATTATAAGTGTAACGAGCACAATAGCATCTCCATCTCCTCGTTATGCCAACTGTTGCAATGATAAATCCTTTAGATTTAGGGATCGTACTAAGAGGGTAACTGTCCGATTGCCAATAAAACAATGAGAAAAAGTTTAACCCCTAATGATAACAATCGTGAAAAGTTGCTACAACACAGAGTTACTGATTGTCCCTTCATCTGTCACAAATACCACACCATAGACCGTAGAAATATCTGATCGTCGAATTTATAGAGGGATGGTATGAAGTTCGGGATGCACCATCAAAAGGTAAAGAAAACATTCCCAGACTATAATGTTTGAAAGAAAACTCCCTCAGATGGCCAAGGACTTTAATAAGATCGCAGTCGAGGCTTAGGATATAAAAAACGATTTTCCAAAGGCGACGAGTAGGTACCGGAATGTGACTGTCAGGCAGAATGAACACCTGTTTACACTGAACTCGCTTAGCTGAACGTTGATGTCGTAGCTGATGGTCAGTTTTGAAAGACAATATTCTTTTGCATGGGCTTCCCACAGTGATTCCAAACTAAAAGTATTAACATAGAGGTAGAATTCCCAAGCCAGAATTTATGACTTAAAAAACTTAGGTGTCACCTCCATTCTGGAGTCCGTCCTGGAGTCCGAGGGAAAGCGTAAAAGCGAAAGGTCATGCACCAGTATATGGTCTCCAGAACAAGAAAAACGGAATTTTAATTGACAGACGAAGACAACAGGAGCTGAACCGAGTCGACAAGCTTATCCTTCTTCAACTTGATCTCGAGCTAATCGCATACATTTTCGCATATTGAGTAGTTTGATGTCCTTCTCCATTAAAGCTCGTCTTTCTGCTGCGCCATCCCCGAGGTTAGACTCGAAGACTCATCGGGCTGGAGCTGTATTGTTCATTCTCTCCACAGACCCAGGCATCTCAAACGTTGGATACATAGACGCCTTCTTGCAACTGAGGAACAAAGGTAGACGAAGTCCTTAACTATCTCGAAGTTATAATTGCCATTGGAAACATTCTCGCCAAGCCGTCGGTTGTGTGCCACTTCTGCCACTCCCTCCTCAGGGATGTCAAAACTAGACATGGCAAAGCAAAGTTCATCAATATGCACACAGCCATATGCGGCTTTGACGTTGGGAAATAGATGGTGAACGTCGATCTGGAATTTTCAAATCTTTTCCAAGATCTGTCATCGTATTAATAAGTAGTTTATTGTGGCTTGAAACCTGGTCCATAGTTGATCGTATACGGTTTCAAACTCTCACATATTTTTTCCTCTATTGGTGGCATAGTCAAAAGGGTCTCCTTTCTTGCAGATTGGATAAATGAAACTGCGATTCCATGATTCGGACATGCTTTCCTCTGACCATATATTACAGATGAGGTGATTGATGTTTTCAACCAGATCATCTCCAGCTGTTTTAAATAGCTAAGGAAGCAGTCCACCTACGCCAGCAGCTTTTCTAATCTACGAAGACTAGACTTCGATATTACTACCTTTACTTTGCCAAGATCAGGTGGACGGAATTCTCTGTCTGCTTCGTCTAGAGTCTAGACTTAATGAATCATTCTGCCTGACGGGAGTATTTTGACCATAATCGCCCTTATACTGTCTGTAGTGTAGCAGTGTAGCAGTACACATCAACTACTAATTATTCAGATTCACCTGTGTAGGCTTCCATTCCGACTTTGTAACCCTGGCATTTTCGTCTTCTCTGGAAGATTTTTAACGTTTTTTAATTCGTTTTATTCCGCACATTCGACCTTATATCAATCCAAGACCTTTATACTTGAAACGATCAGGATTATTTTCATCCGCCTTCAAGTCGCCTCTTCTCGCAGTTAAACCCACAATGCTACTGCATAAGCAAATCAAACAAAAACAAAAATCAACAAGAAATAGAATTTCGGCGGATGGGTCTACTCCACCTATCCTGATAAAGAGGACCTGCTTACATTAGAAAACGTATTACCCTGCCGAACACAGACAGAATTTGATGGTGCATCGGCAACGACATCGACTGCTACTCTTATATCTGACCTTGTTGCTAGACGTTTAAGGCTCCAAAAAACATATCACCGATGATCATGCTAACAACCTACCGTGCATCCTAGTTCAATTCGAATTGTGTTATGAAAAATAAGAAAGGCTATTGGATACGATCAGCCAGCTTGTATTATGTTGTCGGCCTAAATTCTAAGCTGCCGCCATTGTGATGTGTACTTCCTTAAACGAGGTACTCGGTAGCATTATCTAGTCTTTGAAATCTTCGAGCAGGAAAACATCAGCGACAGAATAAATGCACAAGATTCAAAGCTCGCTAAAATGAATTTGCGAATACTCTAGCGAGTATCACCAGTCTCCATCATTGCAAGCTGCGAATGGCAGTAGCTGCGAGCCAAGTTGATTGACTAAAATCAACGATCCTGTGGCAATAAGTAGTCGCGCTAAAAACCATGATAAGAATCTCAGGAAATCGACGGTCCTAAATCTAAAAGGTTCATGGGTGCGCTGTGTCTATTCATCCACTGCCTCACTAAGACGAGTGGTTAATTCCATTGGTACAATTTAAAAGTTTCTGCAATAACTGTTGTTGAAATAACTTGGGTAGTCGAATAGGAAGCAGTGCATTTGTAGTGGGAAGGCCGTTCGCTAACAGTTTTAAGGGCATTCTGAAGCTCATTGTGGTCTAATGTCCGCATATTGTGTCGAGCAATCGAAAGATCATTAAAACCGGTTAGTAAGGTGCCATCGTAAAGATCATAACTCTATACGGCGAGAACAAAAATATGTGACGAACCAACTAATGGCCTCGGATAGAAATGTATGCGCTGTTGGCGTCCCTCGCAAACGCTTAAAGGACAACGAGCTTCGGATCTGCACGTGGAATATTCGGAAACTTAAGAGGCCACGTTCAGCCGAACAATTAGCAGACGCCCTTGTCAGGATAGAAAAGGAGGACATCTTTGGTAGGACAGCTGGTAAGCATAGTCTACTCGTCTGGCAACGGACTTGGGCTTATTGACTTTGCAGTGAAGAAATATCACTATAGCAAGCACACGGTTTCCTCATCTCGATGTACAGATGGGGACATGGCGGTTTCCGGATCACAAAACGCTAAGTCAGGCTGATCTTATTGTGATAGAAATTAGGCATCCCTCTAGTATATCGGACGTCTGAACATTCCAAGCAGCCGACACTGATTCGGATCACCAACTAATTACAGCCAAGGTACGAATGCGGATTTCTGAAGCGCCACAACAAAGAGGAACAACTGTGAGAACATACAACTTAGAAAAGTTGCAATCACAAGAGACGGACAGGACCATCGCTGAACGCGTATTCCGAAATATCTCAACAACGCCTATGTTGCCAGCATTAAACACCGAAGACCAGTGGCAACGCTGCCAACGTACCATCAGAGACGCCGCTTTGCCGCAGCTAATTTGCTGGATTTCACGCTACCACCACCAACTTATCACTGGTTTAATGAAAACTGACGGCGAGCATATCCAGCTAAAAAAGAAGCATACAAATCAGCGCTGCAACGAAGGACGAGAGCCGCTCGTGAGCTCTACGAGCAGAAGAAACGGGTAGTACAATACATCGACTTTCCCAGAATAAGAAAAAATAGTACGAGAAGGGCGAGATCGAAGATATTGAGAGGTTATACTCCAGGAATAACGTACAGAAGTTTTGTCAAGACAAGAAGACCGGTACAGAAGACTGAAGGAATAAAGAAAGAAACCGTGTAGTAGAGTCACAGCCGGTGCTGAGAATATGGAAAAACTTTTTCTGTAGACTGTGTAACAGCGCAGAAGCCTAACATTCCGCCCTCAGGCAGATTAGACCACTCAACTTAGACGATGGTAGCCAAAACATATTTACATCCACCTGATCAAAATGAAGTACGAACAGGAATTTTTAAACTGAAACCCAACAAAGCAGCTGGACCTGACGGCTTACTGACCGAAGCATTCAAAGCTGCTGAAAATGACTTTGCGAAGAGCATACGCCAACTCATTTCTCAAATCTGCTCAGAAGAGCCTGATGAATGGATCAACATAAAAGAAGACCCCCTCAATTGCGCAAGCTATAGAGATATAAGTCTCTTTAACATCGTATACAAATTCTTATCGGCCATGTAGTCTGAACGTCGGAAACCCTTCGTTAACAACCTAATTGACCCCTATCATTGCGGTGTCAGACCAAGAAAGTCCACAATCAATCAAATCTTCACACTCTAGGAGATCCTAGAAAAATCTGAAGAAGTCCACATTGATACCACCATATTTTCATCGATTTTAAGGCCGCATATGACAGCATTTATAGGGACGAGCTATGTACATGTATAGAGCCACGTCTAGTGACAAAGAATCACTCTTGCCAATCGCTGTTTCTTTGGGTGATTGAATAGTAAGGTCCTATTCCGAACAACTACGGAGGGTCTATGTAAGAACTTGATCATCCCAGGCCTACTTTATCGCGCTGATGTATGGACTCCATTGAAAACGGATTAAAATTTTCTCAGTCGTTTCGAGAGAAAAAGCTTTCAAAACAATACTCGGTCCCGTTTGTGCTGGCGGGCTTTGGAAAAGAAAACTCAACGACGAATTATAAGAGCTGTAAAGTGATATCGACTTAGTTAGAAAGCTGTGCATCAACCGCCTAAGATGGATAGGATATGTAGAGGTAATGGACACCAATGCTCAGAGCCGCAGAATCGTCGACAACGCAGTAGAGGGGACCCATCCTTAGGTGGTACGCACAAATTTAAGGGGACATCAACCGACTTAGATTGCAAAACTAGGGGTAGTTAGCTAAAGAGTGGCCTAAGTGGAGAGGCTTGTTAGTTGAGGCCCAGGTTCAACCCGAACTATAACCCCGCCTCAGTAAGTAAAGTGAGCCAGAAAGGGGCACTCCTTCCAACTTGAGTCGGTACCAGACGTAAATATTTGCCTAACAGACCTTATGCTACGACTTTAGGTTTTGAATCATCCGTACTAGACTGGTCTGTATAGTAATTCAAAAGGCTATTAGCAAAGAGCATTCCTTAGGACGGGATTTTTTGGTTTTCAGTGTAACAGCTAACAACATAATCCGAAATGCTGAAGGCATGGCTACGAAACTGGTTAGCAAAGGGAAATTTCCTCTCAATTTTAAGTATACTTACGAGGCGACCTAAACAATTTAACCGATTATACAAAGAAATCCGAATACGGTGTGTATCCTTCAAAAACTGAACTAAAATAGTAATATTTACTGGAACAGGATACCGCTTGTTGACCCTACAGTATAGACTTGGGTAGAACCTTAAATAGGACATGAACATATCACACAACACTCTTGTTTCAAGAAGGCTATGTGATCAAAAAGTGGCCTATAACTAAAGGTCCCTAGTAGCTGTTGTAGGACACATGATAATGCATGCAGCTTAAGCCTAGTAGGCGGCACTAAATACATCTAGCAGCACGACCTGTGACCGACACTGAAGGAACTTGTTAAGTCTTGACATTTTAGGAAGATTCCTGGTAACAAAAACGGAAGCTAGGCTTAGAACGACTTACAGCGACGAACTATAATTGAAATGGCTCTCAGTATTAGAGTCGGAGTATTTTTTAGCCCGACAGGAACCAATCCATTCGATTACCTAAACATAGCAGAAGATTTTAGGCTGAAATTATAGGCCCACGGTAAGCATAGGACAAGCTTTCAATGCTCCCAACAAGCTTTTGGAATGGATCAATTTTATGACCCCAATTTGTCATGCGATGTCGCGAATCTATAAACAAGATTGATGTGCTGAGTTACAGGCGGTTTTCGACAGTAATATTCGAAGTAACCACGAAGCGGACAAGTGGCATATCTGACATAATAAATCAGAAAAGCCATATCAGATAGGACTACACCTAAAGGTTTATGACTTGGGGTTCAGCTAGCACACAAATGCATTTTCTCACGACTAATTCGGCCTATCAGGAATTTGAAATGGAAAGACAGTTGTTAGCTAGCAGCAAATATAAAGAGTCTTTATACCGATGCCATTATGTATGGAATATAACATCGTTCAAATTTCCACAGCGGCTTCTCTGGGTGGCACGCATCCGAAATTTCCAATTTTAAAAGACTCTGGCGCACAAATCAGGCTGAATTTGACCGATGGCATGGGTTATGTTGGCTTTGAGGGCCGGTGTGGTATGTGGCTTATTCGTATAGACTTGCGGCTTCAGAAAGCCTCACCAGAAAAAGTCTAACGGGGTCAAATCGAACAATCTCGGTGGCCAGTTCACATCACATCCACTTGAGATGACCATACCGTGCAGAATTTCCAATGTGGCGTGAGCTGTGTGATACGTAGCGCCGTCCTGTTGAAACCACATGTCGTTGGTGTCCATATTATCCAATTCAGGCTAAAAGAAGTTGGTAATCAACGACCTATAGCGGTCGCCGTTGACGGTGATGGCCTAGCCATAGTCGTTCTCAAAGAAATATGGACCGCCGATGACGCCGCACCGCCAGCCCAAAATCCACACCAACCAGATCTCATGTAGATTGGTAACGTCCCAAATTCGACGTACCCATTCATCCAGAAATGGGCCTTATCGCTGAAGATGATTTTTCGAGCCCATTCAGCGAACACATCTAGTTATCTATGGTCGTTTACCTTCAGCTCCTTTGTACGGGTGCAGGCCAAAGTCACGGCGCAAAGTTCGCCAAGTTGTGGTCTATGAAAGGCTGAGTTCTTGTAAGCGACTCGAAATCGACTGCCTCGGATTCTGCTGCACACTCTCACGGACAACGGCGATGTTTTCGGCAGATCTTACGTTTCGTCAACGTACGGGTGTTGGTTTATAGTTTACTGAACCAATGGACTCAAATTAATAAATCAGACTGTGAATAGTCATCGCGGTAGGACGATTATGGCGACAGTAAAATGGGCGAAGCGCGCAGAACGTTGCCCGAGCAGAACAATCATTTTAATAAAACAATTTTATCATTTGCACGTGTTGTTGCACGCTATGTTCGTCCATGGTGATTTGGCAAAACAGACAAAGTAAATGAGAGCCAATTCGGCAGATGTAGCTTCAACAATTTGGCCGCTATCAACTGTCAAAATTTGGAAGCCCCTATTGGAAGACCCTGTATAAGGCGGATGATTTCTGCAAAAGCTATAGAGACGAGGCAAGTGTTCTACACCGTCAAAAGAAAGAAAATTTCTTGGACTATTTGTTCGTTGGTCCATGCAAACTCTTGGAAGTAGATATATTTAGCATACGTAAATGCATTTAGAGTTCGAACTGATCTCGAATGTAAACATTTAACCTCTCATTCTGGAGCGATGCTTATCCGAAGCATAGATCCCCATACACTAGTGGTATCGAACCGTATATCCGAATGACTTCTTAAACTTCATTTAGATCCGACTATGACCGGCTATCTCAATTGTGAGCCTTTTCATAAAGACATCTTCCAACTGACCCACACACTACCGCTCATAACTTTCTCTGGTTCACTGCCGCACCTGGTCCATTTGAATTCTCGTGTGAGGTACTTACGTATGCGAGTTCTATGATCTACCAAGACAACCTTTCCAGATTTGGCAATTGAAGTTGCTTACTTCTTAAACGCCAAGCCCATCCAACTGATTAGTTATTGTTACGACCTTTAGTCCCTGGAATTTACGATAATAACGGTTCGGCCCACTAAATATTTGCGACATGCCACACGTAAAAATGACGAAGGCAATTAAAACTGGCAAATAACCCACCACTCAACCTCGGTGCTCTTAGTACTGCCAGTCAGTCAATCGGTTAGTAAGTCAGTTAGCCTATACTGTTTCACTGACCATTGAACAAAGCTCTTACCACAGCTACAACAATTAGCACCCCACCACCTTCTCACCAACTACAGCTTTTTAAAAACCATTAACGGCACGATTGATTAAAATCTCCTCTCTCGCATTTTAGTGTCTTGGGATTTTACGTCGCGCAAAAACACAAAGCGAACACAAAATTGAGAAAAAAAAAAAAAAAAAAAAAAAAACAACAAAAAGACCGAAAATTCGAAACGCAAAACCCTCTCTCCTGGAGGCTGCAGAGGGCCTAATGCAGCTCCGATTATGCCAGATTCTGGCTATCGCGCGATGTTAATTTTATAATCACCTAGTCGAGGTGACTTTTGAGTCAAGTACATAGCTTGAGTCCGTCGTCAACAGAGGAGAGTGATTGCATCACTGCGCAAATGTATCTTAAATGTCAGAACGTTTGTCCCGAACACACGAAATGTGATCCGATCCGAACGACTGATCAGAACGCAGACCAAAAAACACAAAAAAAAAACTCTTTTCTTCGGGGCCAACAAACAAAAAAGAAAAAACAAATCCCAACTGCGACACTGATACCGCCAAGCTAAAAACGCAGTGACTTCAGCTGATGCTGACGCTGGTCGAGTAGCACCAAGCGATTGAAACAATTTATGCATAGAAGTGTATTTTACGGTCGATAAATTAGTATCAGCTTCAAGGTTGAGATACATTCTGGCGACCTATCGATTGGCATCACGAACTTGCGTGGGATGGCTCTTCGGATGGTTTTTCTCCCGCTGAGAGTGCCGGACCTCGCTTGAAAACAACATCGACTTCGAGAAATACGATTCGAGATTGACTCTAAAGCCATCGAACTGCACATAAATTCTCCTCGAGAATGGTTTGAATGGGTTTCGGAGATTGAAGATGTTTGCCTAACACCTTGTCAGAGCACGACCAGTGTTAGGCCCTAAGTGGATGAGCTCTAGATTACTGGCGCTGCTGCTGTTGCTGGCACTGGTGCTGGCACCGGTGCTAGTGCTGGTGCTGGTGCTGGTTACCTGCCCATGTGAAAGTGTATGTAATTGCATTTTGCAATGTTAAGTGTTAAGTGCACTGTAATGGGATGCTAATCGTGGACAGGTGCTCTACTCAGCAGTTATGATTCATAATTTGTAACCACGCTGAATGGTGATAGCGGCAGCGGTCGGTGGTAGAGTAAATACCCACCACCATTAGACTGGATACTTGATGACTTAATTAATTGGAAAAGGCCCACTCAGTTATGTAGCAACTACGCTAAGCAAACACGATAATCAGTTTGCGGTTTTTCAAGGAAATCAAATGGTAAATTAAGCCAGTGGTTCACTACGAGTAAATGGCCGGAGTTGGAAAGCGGTGACTCTTATTTGCGGTTCCAAAGAAGTCGCAAGAACAATTTAATTTGCCAGACGTGACTTAGTCTTAGGCTGTGATGCAATTCTTAAGAAATGACACTTAGATGGTAGCTGATCGCAAAAATAGATCGTTTATTAGTCAGTATAACGCGCCATATAGTTAGGTTCGGGTATATATGAGAACCTACACCAAGGAATGCGTTTTTGTAGTGATCATGTTGCCAAGAGGCTACTGCACTTAATTACTCAGGGGTGATTGGACTACAAGTATTCCTTTCTATTTCAGAAGTGAATTCGAATTTTTTGAATGACGGCTTGTGAGCCTAATTTTGCCTACTGGATACGCAGTTTTCTACATTTTATTAGAGTACTCCTCACTGAGCATTCATGCCCATAGGGACACATATTTCCGTATCCAACCTCAGATAAGTGGTCCAATCAAAGGGGAAACTGTTTTCTTTTTTGCTTATATCCTAGCTTAATGTATAATTGATTTTTCCTTCATTCAGGGTGAAAGAACGCCTTGCTGTCCTGGTCATAAACCAAAACGATGGTGTTGGAAGCACCGGACTAAGAGTTACTTCAAGATCGTTTACAAAGGTAAGGTTGCGAATATATCTTTGAACTGTGATAAGGAGCCATCCAAACAGTAAATAGCGATACGTGTACCAAAGAAGACGTACGCTGGTAAAACAGCTGATACCAAGATTCGTTACCATCGGTTAGGGCCTTCCGTTCTCTGCGAATAAATTCTAGAAAATAAAAGATCTCTGGAGAGAATCTTGACAGAATGGCTTTCAGAGCATTTCTCGCTAATTTTAGAAAAACAAGGTGTCATCTCTAACATCTAGGAGTTTCCTCAGAGCAGATGGAAAGTAAAACACTTCATACAGCTTCATTCGCGAGCCGTTGGATACTCACTTTCATGGTAGCCGTTTAGTAGTAGCATAGAACTCATAAGTGACTATAACTGTAAGGGTTAGAAGCGCCATACGCGTATACAATTTGTAAGAGCCCCATTTACAGGGCCTCGCCATCTCTTAATAATTCAACTACGCGATGACTAATCCGTGATATAGGATCGGTCACATCATCGAGTGGGTTACAGGCTTCGGTCTAAGCAACCCATTGTCCTAGGGGTCTCTATAATGGAACTGGATCCCCCAGGTTGGGTCTCTTATATTGTCTGGAAACGAATCTATAGTTACGACCAACACCAACAAATCTCTGCTACGGACGGATATACTGTTTACAACCCAGCAATAGAAATGAGGATCTGTACGCGGAATGTTAAGTCCTTTAATAGACCACGTCCAGCCCAACAACTGGCGGAAACCCTCGATTGCTGTAAAGCAGATATTACAGCCATTCAAGAAATGCGCTGAGATGGGCCGGTCAAAAAGAGGATGAACAAATGCGACATCTACTAGAGCGATTGTTATCGACGGCAAAAGTAGCAACTATTTGGATGCGAGTTTACTGATAAAGGTAGACTTAGGCAAGAAGTCCTGAGTTTCTGGGATGTTAACGACCGCCACGTAACAATCCGTATTAGGACTAAATTTACCAATTATAGCATTCTAAGCGTGCACGCCCGCGCAGGGAGAAAGTTGACGACACGAAAGACAGCTTCTAGGAGCTCTTGGACAAGACTTACGGGCAGTGCCCTAGCTATGAAAATTAAATTATCCCTAACGATTTTAGTTCAAAGCTAGGAATACTGGTCGACACAACCTCCGATAACGGAATCCAGCTAATCAACGAAACAGCGGAGGGGCGAAACCCGCATCACGATATTCATAAGAAGAATTCCTGACCAATTTTCCGTCAACCAGATTGACCACATTGCGATAGACTCAAAGCACTCCTCCAGTATTATGGAGGTCGACTCGGATCACTATCTTGTTGTAGCCAAGCTACGGTTGCGGATGTCCCGAACATCGCAAAGGCAAACTAATACTTTGAGCAAGTTCGACGTCCGAGGCTATAATCGCACGAGATCGTCAAATCCTTTTAAGATCGAGTCTTCCTTAATCTCTTAAGAGGTCTTTTGCCGCCAGCATCAAGTTCGAAGAGCAGTGGCAACATTGCCGAAAAGCTATCAGAGATGCCGCCTTTGATGTGCTGGGTTTCAATCGGCCTCCACAACGAAACGCCTTGTTTGACGACTAGTGCCGGCAAGTAAGAGGCATATAAAGCGGCGCTGCATACATAGAAAAACTAGAGCTGCTCATCAGGTCTACGAGCAGAAGAGCAGAGACGAACACCGTCTTCTCAGGAGGTGAAAAAGGTCCAGGAAATTGAGGCATGCTATTCCAGTAATGAGATTCGGAACTTTTACCGAAAGGTAAAAGAAACATGCCACGGACCAAACCCCGACCAGAAGCCTGTAAAGTCGAACAAGGGAATATATTAGCAGAGTCGCAGTCGATGCTGAGGATTTGGAAAGAACATTTCTGTAGACTGCATAACGGCGGTGATGAACCAAATAAAGCTGTCAGGCAGAATGAAACTTTCAGCTTGGACGATGTAGACCAACAATTCCGTCCACCCGAACTAGGTGAAGCAAAGAAAGCAATATCTAAGCTTAAGTCCCACAAGGCTGTTGGAATGGGCGGCAGAGCTCTTCAAAGTGGCAGGCGATGACCTGGTAAGGAGGATACACCAACTCATTTGTAAAATATTGTCGGACGGAAGAACCTCAGCATTGTTTGTCCAATCCTCGAGAAAAGAGACCCTCAGAACTCCGTCAAATAAAAATGCATCAGTCTTCTTAACATCGCCTACAAGATCCTATCTGAAGCCGTTCATCAACAACCTGATTGGGTCATATTAGTGTGGCTTTAGCCCAGGTCCAGTCCACCATCGACCAAATATTCGCACTACGGCATATCTTGGTAAAAACCCATGAACTTCAAATCGATACTCACTACCTATTCATCGATTTTAAGGCCGCGTATGACAGCATCTATAGAGACAAGCTATACACAACAATGTCTAGTTTTGACCTCCCTGCCAAACCCGTCCACTTATGCAGGATGACGGTTGAAAATGCACGCTGCTCTATAAAGTCGTTGTCATGCGATCTCTTTAACATCATTCTTGAAAGAATAGAGCAAAACTCACGCGCCAATACAAGAGGCACAATCTTTCAAAAGTCCGTCGAATTTATCGCATACGCCAATGACATTGAGAAGTGAGTAGCGCCATTGAGACGTATTCAGATGGAAACGGCGAAGATGGGTTTCATGATCAGTGAGGACAAGATCAAGTATTGTATATGCTGTCAACCAGAAAGGGCCCCCAACACCGACGTCTCGGACTGAACATCACTCTCGACACAACTTTGGGGTAGTTAACGTCTTTGCCTACCTATCCTCCCCTATTAATTACATAACGACACCAGCGCTGAGATCAAACGGAGAATAACCCTTGCCAACCACTGCTTCTTTGAGCTAGCAAAACCTTCTTCCGAACAACAAACGGGACACTATATAAGATCTTAATTATCCCAGTCCTGCTCTATGGCGCAGAGGCATGGACTTTATCAAAAATGGATGACGGTGCCCTTGACTGATTTGAGAGGAAAATCCTTCGGGTGACTTTCGGTCCCGTCTGCATAGGCAGTGAGTGGAAGAAGAGATACGACGACGAGTGAAGTGGAGCGGATGAACACCAATGCTCCGGTCCGAAAAATCTGCGAATCCGCCCCCGAGGGACCACGAAGTAGAGGGAGATAACGACTCAGGTGGCATACGCAAGTGGAAGGGTACCTCAATCAACTTAGCGTACGAAACTGGAGGCAGCTAGCTAAACATCGATCTGGCTGGAGACGCTTGTTGGTTGAGGGCCAGAACACACTTTAGCTCCACCTAAAGTAAGTTTGATGTTAAAATTGGCTTGGAGGCATCGACAGACATACCTAAAAAAGGTGATCAACTTGTGGAACCGAACTATAAAGATGTGCACTACGAGTATAGGTGTATTGTCCAACAGATGTGACCAAGCCTTTATAAACCTCGGCTGCTAAATACTACCTTGTCACAGTTCTGACAATAACTTTTACATTGTAACACTCGAGTATAGATCAACATTGTCCTGATTACTTCCTTGGTGATTGTGCAGCTTTGGGTTCACTTCTTATAAGCTTTGATGGACTTATTACATTGGAAGTCATTCCTAGCTATTTCATCTGATCAAAGCGTTAAGTAAACTGTTTATATGATATTTTGTTCAATTTCAGGGAATTTGTTGAACAATTGAAGGGTTAACACACTGTGGAAATACTGGAGGCCTATGAGGCTGATTGTTATAACCGCCGTACAGCAAGACGGACCGTACAGGAACGAGATCAGAAACTGTAAGCTGTACAAAGGCGGCTGCAGTCGCGCTATAGCATATTTGAATATGGATTTTCCATTGGAAGCTGATTTTAGGATGAGGCCATGTATTTTAGGTATAAACAAAAGTTCACCAGTCATTCGGTCTGTATCAGTGTATCAGAGTTGAATTGGCAGTACAGCACAGCATTCACAACATTACTTACAGAAACGTACGTAGGCCGGTAGATTCTGCAAGACGGTAGAACATCATTCTGACAAATAAGCGTTTCCCCCATCTTAGCATTCATAAGAGCACATGGCTGTATCCTATCATAACATGACAAGCCGATCGATTATATTGCGAAAGACATGAAAAATTGTAGATGCCTGCACATTCTAAGGTGCTAACAATGAAAGAGAACATCAGCTAGTACAGCACCGAAAAAATACTGTCAGAAGGTTTGATCGCAGACGGCTATAATAGCAAGATGTTGCCAGAGCTCCTGTCTCCCTCAATCTCTCTTATAATCCTGCATCACCAGCATCAAGTGCGGAGTATAGTGACAATATTACAAAGCGGCCATAAGAAAAACCGCGTCTGCTGTGTTCGGTTTCACAAGACAAACACAAATAAGAAACCTATAGCTCAACGGTAAATACCAACGGGCACTCTTAGCGAACCAAGAGGCGTGTCGTGCAAGGACAACAACTGACCTACTATTGATACGAGAAACAAGAAAGAAAAACAGAAATAAAGTTCGGAAATTTTACCAGAGATGGTAAAAAGGACATGTCAGCGTACCATAACCCAAACCAAGGTTTCCAAACCGAACACCGAAACATCATAAAAGCGACAAAGTCGGTGGTAAAAAGGCAGGATACACCTGCCTGGGGTTAACTATATCCAAACTCAAAGCAATTAATTTACAGAAGCCAACGGCCTAGCCATCGTGTTTGTCAAAGGGGGAGAACATGCTCTGGTCGGGAGTACGAATATGTACCAGTTCATCTGCAAAATTTTGTCAGAGGAGCGTATGCCCGATGACTGGAATTTAATCATCGTTTGTCAGGACCTGAAAAAGGAAAATATCCTGAGACACGCCAGCTACATCGACTTGAGCCTACTAAACATCGTATACAAGATCCCCACTGCTGTATTATGTGAGCTTTTTTAGCTGATCGTCGACAACCTTATAAGTGCATATCTGGGGGGCAGACCTTGGAGGATACCCAAGAATACCAGACTGATAGTCGCCACCTATTCATCGATTTTAAGGTTGCTTATGATTATCGCTATAGAGACGAGCTATACAAAGAAATGTCTGGTCTTAGCATTCCGTAAAGAACTTCCACCTCTCTATCAAAGTCGAAGAAAGCAACCTTTTAATGCTAATAAGGGGCTTAGATAAGGCGACGCGCTATGTGCTTTCAAGAAACTCCAGCAATGACATAAACATGGAGATCAAGCGGAAGATAACGCATCCCAACGGCTGTTTCTATAGGCTAAGAAGGCAATTGCACAGAAAACCTTACGAAGAAGACGCTCATCATCCCTATCCTGTTACAAAGTGCAGAGATATAGACACTCTCAAGACCTGATGACAGCTCTATTAGCTGCTTTGAGGGAAAGATTCTTCCTGTAATGTTTGTTTCCGACTGCGTTGAGGGAGTATGGAAGAGAAGGTATAACGAAAAAGATATCGGCTGTACACCAATATGGATCTGGCCCGAACGATCTTCGAAACCTTTCCATTAGGAGAACGATGTACAGTATAAGGAGCCTTTAAAAGCTGGCGGGAAAGGCATGTTGATTGAGGTTTAGGACCGTTCCGGTCTGTAAGATGAAGTAGGTAAGCTTGATCGTTAGCCCTGCTTTACGGCTCCCTGCGGCACCATCTGCGAATTTCATTAGAGATTCCTCCACCTGGAAACAGGATGGGTGTCAAGTGACACTCTTGCTTTACTTGTGATCCTTAGTACATTGAAATCAACGCCTCAGATATAGATATTTACTGTGTTGACGACTTTTGGTTATGGAGTATAGACAACGATAAAAGACTCCCTTCGACTCACCAGAAGAAGGCCATCAGGACGCCGGGAGGCTTAGGACAGCGCGAGGCTTAATGAGACAAGATAGAGGCCTAATGGCCAGTATTCCTCGCGAACCGGGAACATTGTTTCACCCTACTAATAAAAGTCAAGGGTAATTCTTAGAGCAGCTGTATGGCAGGACCTTATATCATGAAGACAGGTAAGTAAGCATCCAGATATAACCTCCACAAGCTACAGAACCCCGCAGTCCGACAATTAGCAGATCAGATCGCCTCGTATATTTTGCGTAAAGGCAACGTTTGTAAGAGCCAGAGAAACCACACCACATGCAAGCGCATGGAGACGTATTAAATATGGTGTGCCACTCAAAGCTCAATTTGTAACAGCCTCAGGCGTAGAAAGATAGCAACTTCAAGATCTCTGCTGCATGAAGAGGAAGAAAATACATGAGAAATGTAAAAAACGTTAAAGATAATTCTATAGATGTCGAAAAGGTTTCTAAAAAGGTTCAGTGTGCCATAACCCAGCGATTTGCCTGCTTTAGAATTCAATCAACAATGACGTCTCACCTAAAACATCCGGAGTAGGACAATGATATCTACCCCCTTCTGCGTAATATACTGTACCTCTGACGGATGGCCTTCAAGTTGAATATCGTAGAGGTAACGACCAATACATTTAAAACCAACGCTCTTAGGCTTTAAAACTCTTGTTTTGAACATTACTAAACCATACGTCACAACTTGACAATTTTTGTATCAGGGAAATATAGTCTAGGCAACGGGCAACGCCGAAGCTGATGTGGCCAGCCGAATCGGAGTATCGATCACATGATGTCCGAAGGTCTGAAAATGTAGTGTTTTCAGCAATACGCTACGACTTTCTCGCTCCAAAATCGAGTAAGTCCTATGAATTCTGCACGTGGAAAGCAAATGCCACATGTCAGGATAGTCATCACACTGGTTAATTGCAAAGGCATTAGCAGTTGTTGACCACATATTACGATGTGTCAGACCTTGTTGATGGCAGGACTGGATGATGTCAGACGCATTCGATGGCCTAAGCGCCACTAGAAATCACACGAAATAAAAAAGCGTTCCTCGACTATTCTGCCAAAAATGTATAACGTCATACTCAGGACAGTTTCACTAGTCTGCATACAAAAGATTGTTTGAAGTCCTCCTTCATAGGCAATTCTAGTTCGTCGATTGAAGGTTTTAATGAAAAAATTTGCTCTTATTCTGATCACACCAAGGACGTAGATTATTGTGGACTATTCCAGGACTTATCTCCCATCATCTCTGTTCTAAAATATCGACGAAGCGTAGTAAACGCTTATACATGGCCATACATGGGAGGAAGACTACTCAGTCATTAGCCACATCTTTCAACGCTAAACTGAGATTGGTCTTCGATTCAACTGAGTGTGGTATTGAAAATGGTTTTGAATCTTTAAAGGGTCTTCTTCCCAAAGCATCCAACATTTGATGACCTCGTTTCGTTAAATATTGACTTCTCTACCACTAGCAGTATAGGAACATAGTCGTGATACAGTGACCTAAGCCAAAACATGGAAATGCAGGTCCATTTTGAAAGTTCATTCCTGCCAGCCTAAAAGCAATTGAAATCTGAGACAACCGTTCGTCGAAGTAGAAACTCAAGAACGACTTCACAAGTTAATCTGAATTTTAGAAGACCCTGATTATGAAGGCGATTCAAAGCCAAGAGATGCGACCGCTACACTTATAGACAAAGTCAAATGGAGGACCACCGACAATATTTGCAGATAGACCTCGTCGTTTCATAAATTCCTAGGTCACAAGACTTTCGTGCCACTTTAAGCATCTGGACGAGGCCATCCACCAGCACCGTCATCGCCCTGACAACAGGATAATCGATTGCAAAAAATTTCAACCTGCCAACGCTGCCAAAATTGCATACAGGAAATCCTATTACCTCCCTCAGAAGGTTACCACGATTAATAGCCATGAGTTTTTAAACGCCAATTACCCTCCACATATTATTCATGGTCTCAATAGATCTTCGGCTAAATGAGAAGAATACCACATGCTAGTACCAAGGACTATGCAGTTAATTACTTTGGCAAAAGACATACATACATGCGAGTAGTTGTACAATCTATGGTCTCCTGGAGATCGATCACACGCCATGGCCTAAGTAAACACTTGCTGACAGTAACGTATCCCTTCTGTCAAATGCTAGCAAAACAATTATCCTCGTTACCCTTGCACCCTCTGTGATGGTAGAAAACCCACCGCAGTCAATTATCACTTGCAAATCCTACGCGAACGGTACTCATCATCAGCGAAAGGAGAAATTCAATTACAATTTCATTAGACCGCCAGGAGCTCCAACTTGAGAAGCTGGGAGCGAACCTCTTCCCTTCCAACCTCATCTCCTAACCCTCACCGCCGATATGAGGTAATGAATGTGCGCGCACACAAACCGAACCCGCAATTATCTAAACTGTGTTTCCATTTATCACTCTGAATGAACACAAAAGTCAGAGTTTGCCCCGCATCCTGCTCTAGTGCAAACGCGAAATTGCATCTTTCTGATGGGAAATCAGCCATCTATCCATCCGTAGTGAGGAGCGCACCATCCATCCCAACATCCAGCATTCTGTATCTGCAGCATTCAACATGGATGTACCATGCTCCATCTACCATTCAACTGGCAAAATGGATCTTTGTCTCCCTCTCGCAGCCCCCATAAATAGAATTATAATTGCGATCAATTAATCATCGTAATTAGATGAGATGAGCATCACTTGGATTGGCTTGGCTTGGCTTGGAATGGATTGGGGTACGAGTAGCTGGCTGCATGTACTCTCTCTACCTTCCAGATTGGTGGTGCATGGTGCGTCTTCGCAGATGGCTGAACCAAGTCAAGAGGAATGATCTTCAAATTACGATAAGCTAGCGCTGGCAAACGCACTACACTGCACATGAGGTTGCTGCGATCGGCGCGATCGCTGTGATCGGTACGATCGTCGTTACTGCGACTGCACAGCAATCAGATGAAGACCGGAGACCAGAGACCGCAGAGACTCAAGACACTGCAGAACTGCAACTGCACAGCTTTCAAGCAACCAATCGATCTTGTGTGCGCGAGCGTCCTCCTCCTGTTTTTTTTTTTCTTATTTTTTTTTTTTTGCGCGTGCGCGCGTTCAGACAATGCCAGCATGGATCGAACTGAACGCTGAACACTGGCTTGTCGTACAGGATCGGTCTTTTGTTTTAATAGATTTATGTAGATGCAGTCGATTATCCTGGCGCATTTGCATTTAATTGATTTGCGACAGGAGAGGGGCAAGCCGGCAGCACATCCACTTCTTTCGACTAACAAGTGGACAGTCCCTCCCTCGTGTTATGAACAATGCCCGCGCACTTGGAATTCAGTTGTCGTTAGTGTATCTGCGCGGACAGTGGTCTGATTTTATATGCAAACGAAAAACAACAAAAAAAAACTTACAAGATGCGGATAGCTATTGCGATTGCGATTGGAAGTCGGATTCGGATTCGGATTCGAATTCAGATTGGGATTGCGAATAGCCCAGAGCGGCCATTTAAATTTGGTACGCTTGTTGCACGTCAGCTTGCAGTCGAATGACATAATTGCCCTAGTCGGATCGAGCCTCGAATACTCGCCCAGTTCTTATTCAGTCCGCTTTTGGGTTCTATCTCAAACATTTCTCCAAATTGACATAATGACAGATGTACCAAAACAACGAAAACAACAAAAACAACACAAACGACTTGCAAAACGTTTCGGTGTCCGCCGCCAAATGCTCTTGGTGCTGCGCTCGCTGGTGCCGCCAACTACGAATCCAAGTACGAGTGTGTCTCAGCGCTAGACACACAGAAGTCATTCTTTGGATTGAACTTGTTTGTTCACTTGAGAATGGGAAATTGGAAAATCTAAGGTTACACGCAGGCGAGCGCGCGCGCGCGCTCGCGTGCACCATTAGTACGGCGACATGGAATGACTACGTCGACTAGAGAACGGCGGCCACAGTGCCGGTCAGTATTCGTAGTTGGAAAGTTGGTGGTGTTTAGTCGACTGGACGGACGGACGATCGGTTGGTTCATTAGTCTAATTAGATCGCGTTCATTGGGTATGCGATGACGACGCGAACTCCGATGATTCTAACCACGACTACGACGAGACTTGGCTGAAAACCCGGAAAACGTAACCACCAACCCCGTTGCGATTGTCTAACATAGTAAATTGAAATGAATGGGCTCTGAAGCACCGAGGGCAGGATGCTCTACCTACTTGATGTGGGTTCTGCAAGCCAGACTTCGCATATAATTTCGTTTCCTGGCCATATTTGGTTCATCAGTTCAAGAACTGATGTCCAGGTCGACGAAATATTTTCCAACATGCCAACGGTAGATGGATGCGAACAATGAGATGATTTCTTTGTAGTGCTATGCACGTTGCCGGAATGACGTTAAAAAATTGGATCAGGTGCTCTATTTGGTGTGATCTGAGAAACAGCGATCAGTAACCTTTCAGTTATCAAGGCAATGTACGAGTAGAAGAGAAAATGATTCGCGAGCTGATGATAATTTTGCCGGAACTTTTAGAAGCAACAATGGAATGACACTTCCACAGATGATAAGGAGGAATACGAGTACACTTGGCGATTCGTCTAAGTTAGGCCATCTACAATAGATGGGTGCGAGCCTCTGAAAAGGGAACAAAAATGTAAGGAGTCTCGATTTGAGATTCATTGGACTTGTTCGGGCTTTCTAATGTCGTTCGAAGATTTCTTTTTGATTTCAGAACTTTCCCAATAGAGACAACGGTGACACGGGGATAGCAAAGTAAATTTTATGAGCTACCTTAACATCATATTTGAAGCACAAGTCAGTAAGGTATGCACAAACACTTCTTCTCATACAGTGACTACGTTGTTAGAGGAGGCATTTTCAGAAGAACACCTTCATTAGAAAATTTAGCTGGTCGTTGTGTTTCCTCGACAATGATCCTTTGTTCCTCATAACGAAGGGTACCAAGCCAAGCTAAAAAGCGTAATACGAAACGAGCTTATTGAAGGCCGTCAGGGTAATTCCAACAAGCCAGGAATGACTGCAAACGTGAAAAATTCTAAGACAACCAGAAACTGAGGCAAACAATACTACAGTGTCCAAATAGCAGTAAAAATTGTTAGTCCCCCATCAAAAACATCAAAGATTCTGCCTCATCCTTCATCTCATAATCTCAACACTCGTTCATAACATGTCAGCTGGCAGTGTTTTGGACAAAGCCAAACTGCTTACTAATACACACCTCGTTGCCAGCTTAGCGCTTCCAGATTTTGTCACATCATTGCCTTTACTAGAGCGTTTCAAGCATTCTATGAGACCCTCCACATTCACTTTCGCACTCGTATTGTAGCAAAAGTACTGAAAGATCTCAATGGATACACATCCGTGGATCAGAGGTATACCATATGTGCTCTTATTCTGGTGAGGTATTCTTCTACGCTGGCTAAACCACTGACGAAGCTTTTTCATCATTCCCACTCCTTAAAAATCTTGCCGAGTAGATGGACAATATTATTTTTCCAGCTCGCCCTTAAAATGGTGAATTGTCTACTCTTCCCTCCTATAGACCCATTGAAGCAAAATCCTTGAAAACCGCTGATAAGCCCACCACATAAAATATTCGAAAACACGAAGCTTCTCAGTACGGTTTTCGTAGAAGGAGGTCCTGTGGTGATTTGATGACATCTCTCACTGAAGAGTGGAACCAAAGTCTACGCCAATCCATCGAAAGCACTTGATATTTCAAAGGCATTTGACCGGCTTGGATGGCCTCAAAACAAGTGATGGTATGCCCCAGGGCTCCATTCTGTTTCTGACACTCTTTTTTTGTTTTCATTAATGATATGTTGTTTGTCTCACGCCCCTGCTCTGAGGCTGTAGAACCGGAACCGTAGTGTATGTGGAGCTCATTCAATTTCAATATTGATAACTGCGTTAATTTGCCAACGAAAAAGTAAGTGGAATTGAATGCTTCTGTTATTAAAGCGAAATTTAAGCACCCAGGCGTTATCCGTGAACAAAACTTGAATTCAATGGCAACTTATCTACGTCGGAATGACCGCATATCCAAGGTCGGCAAAAATGGAGTAAAACGTACAGGTTTCCTCGAGGAATATTAGAAATGCTTTCCACCGCCTGATCTGGCCCCAATACACATATGTATTAGGCAAGGGCCCAAAATTGGATTAGAATGGCCATATCTGGTCAGTAATTCCTAAAACTCCTCTGCATTTAGTATATAGGATTCAACATCATGGTTTAAGCCAATATTGCCCGGTTCATTGACAGCCTAAAATATAGATCTAATATCTCTTGCCTAACATTGTTCTTTTCGACCAGCAGTCACGCCAGTAGCATTCCGCTCCTTCAAATCTTAAACCGCAACACCACAAATTGCAACCTATGAATGCTCATCGATTTACCCTCAACCTAACCTTTAGGCTTACTCTGATATATGGTGATTATCTTTTAAGCCGTCTAGAATCCTCTAGAAAACCCTTTACTTTCTAGTCATTGTAACTTGCTAACATTCAAGACCAATGCACATTGGTATCTCTCTTTCTCTCTATAAAAAAAAGGGGAAAGTTATGAAAGCGACATCCGAAACCCCAAATAAGAACCAGCTTTTTCTGGCTAAATAAGCTTCATCATTAAGGCACATTTATTTAAAGCTGTTTGTTTAGCCCAAATTTGTTCTAGAATATGGAATCTCTCTACTCTCAATCACCATCGAATATAATAACAGAACCACTGGCGGCGACCCTGGCAAATAATTACAGGATAACGACTGAACCGACAGTTGGAATAGAATGGAATGTTCGTATCTTTAACAAGCCTCGTGCAACCGAGCAATTAGCAGAGGCCCTTGCCTGCTACCACGCTGATAACACCGCCAAGATTGGCAAGCATAAGCCTAATATACGCCCATGCCTCTACAGAAAACAAGAACGATGCCACTAAAGAATGTTTCTAGGAGCTCCTCAACAAGACATATGAGTAATGTCCGAAGTACGATTTAAACGCCAGGATAGGAAAAGAGGATATCTTTGGTAAGACATCCGGCAATGGACCTAGGCTTATTGACCTTGCGACGGGACGAAATACCACTACAGCCAACACGCGGTTTCCTCACGTCAATATACGCAAGGGGACACGACGGTCTCCGGATCATGAAATGCTAAATCCAATTAATCACATTGCGATAGACATTAGGCATGCCTCCAGTATTCTGGACAGAAGAGTAAATGCCTGATGTATGGAATCCCAGCATCGGTTATCCGATCCACAAAAAGGAGACACCCTCAACTGCGCCAACTATAGAGGTATTAGACATCGGATGTAAGATCTTATCTGCCATATTGTGTGAACCCTTCGCCAACAATCTGTTTCGTCGCTATCAGTGTGGTGCCGGACCAGGAAATTCCACAATCGACCAAATCTTCACCCTCCGGTAGATCCTGGGAACAACTCAAGAAGTCAACATCGATACTCCCCATATTTTCAATGATTTTAAGGCCGCGTATGACAGCATTTATAGCGACTAGCTATATAAAGCCAGGTCAAGTTAATTTTGACATTCCTGCTAAGCTCATTCATCTGTAGAGAATGACGATTGAGAAGGCTCGCTACTCCGTCCAGGTCGGTAATGACTTAACCGAGGCCTTTGATGTCACAAAAGGTTTTAGACAAGGCGATGCGCTGTCATGCGATTGCTTTAACATCATTCTTGAAGGAATGTGAAACTCACAAGCGAACACTGGAGGCACAATCTTTTAAAAGTCTGTGCAACTGCTGGCGTACGCCGATGATACACCTGGTTATCACCGATACGTTCGATAGTATCGATGAAACCGAAGCTTCGAAAATTAGCGTAGCGATAAATGAGGGTAAAACCAAGTACATGTTGTCAACAAGAAGGGCCACACAAAGTCGACGATTTAGATAGAACGTCATAGTCGACAGCTCAATTTCGAAGTTGTAAAGGACGTTGTTTACCTTGGTTCTGCTAACAATTCTCCCAAAAATGCCTCTGCAGAAATAAAACGACGAATCACTCCTGTCAATCGCTGTTTCTATAGGCTAAGAAGGCAATTAAGTAGTAAAGCCTTATCCCTAACATCTAAGGAGTCTCTATATAAAACCTTGATCATCCCAGTCCTACTTTATGGCCCTCAGGCATGAACTATATCGAAAGCAGATCAAGATGTCCTCAGTCATTTCGAGAACTAAAGCCTTCATAAGATGTTCGATCCATTTTGCGTTACCGGGCTTTGGAGGAAAAGATTCAATGACGCACTCTACGTGCTGCAGCGACATCGACTTGGCCAAAAAACGGCGCATCAGTCATCTAAGATGGCAGAACAAATGGACATCAACGCTCCAGCCACAGAGTCTTCGAATCTAACCCTGAGAGACAAGGAAGTAGATGAAGACCTCACTTCACCTAGAGGAAGGGGACCGGGCTAACTGAAGAGGCTTGGTACGAGTAGTTGAAGACCAGCTTCACTCCAAAATTTTGTGGCACTTAAGTAAGTAAGTAAGCTCTGTCCAATAGTGGAAGCATCTCGATTATGTAACGTCTTCAAGCTGGTACGATAGATTGTAGGACATGTACTAACATGGAAAGAATTACCTTCCATCAATCCGTCTAGTGGAAAAGGGGGAGTTCATTGATAGTCGTTGTAAGAGTGTTTGTGAAGATCGAAACAAGGTTAGACCAAATGTCTTATAGTAAACACGTCATCAAAAAACAAAATAGCTTGCTAGATAGCATACGAAACAATGTGACTGTTGGACATCAAGGTAGTTCAACGAAAGACACCTTAGAAAAGACCTGACCAAGGCTGACTCTAGAAAACCGCTTCCACTTCGCTTTATCAAATTCTGGAAAACACGAATTCAAAATCCAGACTCACCACCTCTTTATCGACTTCAAAGCCACATATGATAGCATCCATCGTTTTGAACTGTATAATGGGATGGACGAATTCTGAATCTAGGCAAACAGGTTCTAAACGTGCGCATGACGCTGGAAAACCCCAAAGGTTTATCGGATTTCGGCATGCACTATCATGAGATTTCTCCAATCTGCTGGTACATATAGTGCGTAGGGACGATGCTAACATGAAAGGCACTTCTGTCCAGCTTTTGCGATACGTAAACGAGATCCAAGTCATCGCTCGCTTCCAGAATAAAATATCCATGCTCTACAAAACATTTACCCTGTCGGTTCTCCTGTATGAAGCCGAGTGCTAAACAACAAATTGGAAAGGAGGGCAAATATTAATCAAGAAAAATTGTTCCTTTAATACTCGTACTTTGTCCGGTATTCGAAAAAGGCGAATGGACGCGTAGATAAAATTGCGAACTCTAATCTGTATCAAGATGTTGGTGTAGTCCAGAAAGTCAAACTATACTGGCTTAGCCAGATCGAGCGAATCGTCAATAATGTTCCAGCAAAGACGATCATCGAATCATAGCTCCCAAGTTCGAGACGTAAAAAAACACCTCCGCTTTGAGGATCAAGCCATTGCGGATACCAAAATACTTAGACTGAAGAGCCTTGGATTACTTTGGATTGAAGGCTGTGGTGTCTCAAGCAGAGGCTCTTCATGGTTTGGGAGCCCGATAAGCAAGTTACTAAGGGGGAATCTTAAAACTTTTGAACTCTGCGTTGAATAAAGAGGAAGATCAATGAAACAGTATTCCGAACTCTAAGGATTTTTTAAGAAAATCGCAATTTTGAAAAGGATTAATTAAACCTATTTATTTAATGAGATGGCGCTGCAGCCCGGGGTTGATCCAAGGCCTTTGCAAACAAGCTAGCACGATCTCCCGTCGCCTGCCTCTAGTACCGCATTCCAAGTTTGTTGAGGTCCCATTAGATTTTCTTGAGACACCTTAGATGCGATCGATCTCGGCTGAGCCGTCCCTCGCGGTCTGAATCGAAAACTCTTTGGACTAGAACTGTGGCGTCCATTCGCTCAAAATGGCCCATTCATCTCCGAGGGTGTATTCGTAGATGCCTGATCAGACCGATTTATAGTTCGTGGTTGAATGCTCTCCTCCATTCCTAGTCAATATAAATTACATCGAAAATCATGCCCAGAATTTTTCTCTCGAAAGCAGGGGCGGAATGGCAAGGGTCTTGCATATAGGCAGTTTGACCTTACGAGAGAAAGCTCGATCGGCAACAGTAATTCTGAGCCTCGTTGCTCCTTTTAAATGAGGTGGCAAGGTATACTTATCATTAACTACCTCGAACCTATAACTGGCAATAGTGACGTCTTGGCCAAGCAGTAGGTGGTGTATGGTGTCACTGAAGGTCTCGGTCCATCCATTACTGACCCTGATGGAGCAATGAAAAGTCTGCCGAGTTTTACAGGGATGTCAAAACTAGACATGGCGTTTTGATGTCGATAAATAGATGGTTAGTGTCAACATGAAATTCCCGGACTTTTACAAGATCTGTCGTAATCTGAATAGTTGATCGATGATAGACTTTTCTGGCTTAAAACCGCGCTGATATGGATAAACTAGTTTGTTCAGCATGAGAGATCTTGTAGGCGTAGTTTATGAGATGAGTCTCCTTTATTCAGGATCCGACAAACGATGCTTATTTTCCATACTTCGGGCATGCTTCCTGTGATCATATTTTATAGACTAGCTAGTGCATGTACCCAAACAGATTATCTCGGGTTGCTTTGAATAGCTCAGCAGGCAGTCTCTTTGCGCCATCAGCTTTATTATACTTGGGCTCCAATATTGCCACCTAAGGACAGAGGAGTGGAATTCTCAGTCCTCTTTTGCATTCTGATGAACAGCGGTATTTTGATCATTACCGCAGTTTTACAGTATGCAGGAGTAAGAGAGTCCTTCCATATTCTCATTCTCAGTGGCTCTACTAATAGTTGCTCATCTTCATTATTACAGATTTCCATTTCTGGCTTTGTAGCCCTGGTGAGTCCGATTTATTCTCTGATAAAATTTTCGAACGCCGCCATTTATGCAGTAAAATCGCTCCATTCCCTCGATCGCGCGTCTCGTGCACTTTCTTTTTCTTCCCGAGAGGCCTGTGCTCTTCCCCTCTTTTCTGCTGGTTGAGCTCACGAGCAGCCCTCAGCGTTTTATGCAGCAAAGCTTGATATTGTACTTCTTGTTTGCCTGCATGTAACTACCCACATTCATAGTCAAACCATAGGTTTCTTTGTGGCAAAAACTTGTTGACAATATTCCCATTGATGCTCCACGGTTTGTGTACGGGGACTAGGATTATGTGAGAGCTTGACAGAAACGCAATCGGCAAAGATTCTAAATCCGTATTCGTACTGGTTGAAAAAGGGTTACGATCCGAGCCAATGTTGGTGTTGAAACATAAATTTGCACACTTATATGTTCTTACAGACAGTTTTCCCACCCTATTTACCGCCACTTATGTCCACTCAAATATCCAACATCGGTCTCCTAGAAGTGCACTGACTACACTTGACACCTGCTGAAATCCAGATGTAGCGCCGCATTTCGTCTGGCTACGAGCATACACTTTTTTATTTGCCACATTCTCACGATTTACTATTTTTTTTTTTTTTTATTGACGCGTTACCAGGGCGTCAAACACTGGTAACACCACAAAGCAGTCGCAGGAATCGAATATATCCAGAATATCCGAAGCATTCATCATACGAGTAGATGAGATGAAAGTATTTCGTATCATAGCCAGGCAAAAGATCGTGGAAGAGGAGCTACAAAAACTCCAAATCAACATTGGTAAAGACGGTCCTGCCAGGAAAACGGCCGCTTATCGAGAAAAGAGGCTCCATATAATCCAGCATTTTGCTGGAGTTCACTAATAATCACGAACGTATCAAAGACGTCATGAATACCATGCGTCCAAGGGAACACCTTCGAAAAGGTTAAACAGATTTACGAGGAAATAAAACTACATCCGGACGACGTAGCTACCGACATTGGTGGTGACAAACCACAATCGACTGGACCTTCAGAATCCCAGTTGGGTTTTAAACCAGTACCACCCACTCGATCTACCCAATCTTTGGAAACAAGAACAGAAGTTTTCAAAATCCTTCGACGACAAAATTCAATCTCACAAGCATTACAACGTCTCTTTACCAATATCAAAGAGGTTTTAGTAGGAACTTAGAACTCTGCATTCTGTCACCTTAAACGAACATTGGAGACAGATGGAGGAAATGCATCAAATACTCGCAGAACTGGTGGAAGATCGGCTTGCAGAAGGCTACCAGATGGAAGAGTACCTAAAATTAGAGGACGAAGTACATAAATAACCATCTCATCGCTTTAACAACCAAGTTGGAAAAGTTGACGAATCAACCGAGTACATCCCAAGTAACAGCATCCACTTCCGTTACGAATATATCCAATGCAGCACTAAATTTGCCAAAGATCACCCTGCCAAAATTTGACGGAGACTATTTGAAATGGAGGCAGTATAGTGATTTATGCACTGAGCTAGTACATAATCAGCAAATACCTGACTCTTGACACTACACAAGAATGTCTTTTGAGTCTGCAAAACCTAGGCATTGACACCACGAATTGGGATCCACTTTCAATGAATATTCTGCTTAGGATAAAGGCACACTGATTGAGAACAATCCCTCAAGCAACCGAAAGCGTTACCCAGTTTGCCTGGCTTCCTTTCATTTTTGGAGACAAGATTCCAATCATTGGAGGCACTGGGGACGAAGATGCATAAAGGACATAGAAATGATACAAAACGATCAAATCGAGAATCACTCACAGCTGCAATATGCTCTCTACAATAGATGTGCCGGTTGTGATCAACAAAGTCATTCCATCTTCAAATGTCCGAAGTTTCTGCAGTTCTCCCCAAAGGAAAGATTTAAACAAACAAAGGCTCTCAGAAAATGCATCAATTGTTTACGATTTGGTCATCAGAGCTCAAACTGTACTTCGGGACACTGCACTAAATGCGACAAATTTCACCATACCCTGTCCCACATCCAAACACCAGAGATTCAACCTCAAATTGCCGTTCAAGGTCCACTGATTGACAATCGAACCACCTTATCAGCAACCAATTCGGATGCTACAGCATCTAAATACGAGTAAGTTTTTTTGGGGACAGCTGTGATTGATGTACTCAACTGAAATAACAGCTCCAGCAAAGCAAGGGCTTTGTTGGATTCCGGATCTCAAATGAGTTTCATCACAGAGAAATTAGAAAATCAGCTGCAATTGACTTCAAAGAATGAATCATTGCAAGTTTCTGGAATGGACCCCGGGTCAAAAGAGATCTGTTCGGTTGGCTCTTCGGAAAGTTCTGACATCCATCTGATTGGCGGTTAATTGATTAGGTGATAGCCAAGTCCGTTTGTCAATGTTGAGATGTAGGAACCGCGTGCTGTGTACTAAATGCTTACGCCTCATTACAAATTCTAAAGACGTGTATGCATTGTCGTGCGTAGTGTAATGTAGCCTGTGTTTTTCGGTGACGCTTTTAAAAACTGTTTCCCTACCAAGACTTGCGTTAGGATCTCCTAGCACAATTTTGGTGAAAAAAGCCGTGCACTAAACATATGTACGGTCGAGGAGGACACAGAATTCGCCTTTGATGCATGGGTATGAACACAAATCAGGCTTACATTTCCAAATTTGACCTTGATGCGGATTTTTATGAGACGTTGGCTTACATGCCGAAAGCTCAAGACTTTTCCCACTGCTCTCCCTCGAATCGAACTTCGCTTATAGACGAATTCTAGGAAGGACGTGCTATTTGAATTGTAATTTTTTACAACAAGATATTTTCGGAACTTTTTGTGAACGTAGCAATCAATGCACCAAGAGTAGAAGACTTTCACTTGGCTCTAACAGTATTTTTTCTACAACAATCAAGGAAATGAAGATTTTTTTCTTGCGAATTTTACTATGAGATAGCCCTATAAGCTAGAAACCAAGAGAGAACCTCACAAATAAAGTCCTAAGCCATCAAGGAAAGATTTGTACGGACCCCGAGCATGCAAAAAGCTGATATATTCTTCACTCGAATGGATAACTTTGTCACTGTGTAACAGAAACACTGATAAACCAATTATAAAGGTCCTTGACCTCTGTTCAATATGGGCCCATGGGAGTAGAACTCCTTGAAAATTTATTGTACCCCTTTTCATTTTGGTTCAAGGACCGACGTTCTGTGGAATTGACTTAACCTCGGATATCTTTTGAACTTCCAAAAAAGAAATTTTAAAAGCGTTCTGCGTTCTCAACTAGACATTAAGAAGGACCTCGTTTGCTCCCATTTAATCAAGATACTTACACACTTTGCAACTTTCTTTTTACGAAGAAGATTTCTGAAATAAATTCTCCAAATAACCATCACCAGCCCAGTATCCAACTCCTCATCATGGTCCACCTCAACCAAACCACCACCATCCACCAGTTGAGGAGAAGCAAAAAAATTCAATTTGTAGCCGTCGCCCATTACTGCCATGTAGATGAGTGCTCGTATTTATCGCCTCAACCACTTAGCGACAGAAAGAAGAAATAAAAAAAAAAGGAATTTTCCAACAAATTACAAATCACAAGCTTCCAGAGGTAGCGCCCAAACCAAGTCTTCAGAAACCCACTGTCTTCCTCGCCGCCTTAACACGCACACCATCACACAACGCAGGGTGATAACAAATTTATATTTTCCGCGTAACGAAACCATCATAATTGCAAAGTACGGATACTTTGGCCGACGGTGTTTGCAATTTGGTGTCCAGTGCCGCTGTGAAGCCTCGCCAAAGACCAATCCACGCTAATTACGCTCCACTTTCGGTGACGGCAATGGCAACGGCAATGGGTACAGCAGAGTATCTGGTATGCGATCACAGCTATAACAACTGCAGCTACTGGCCGTAGCTGCCTATCAACAATGTCGATCAGGTCTGCCTACATGGGCCCCCCAGGACTTTTACCGCACATACACGGCATTACATATTCCTCCAGTTCGTATGCAACTTTACGATATCAACATTGGCTACTGCACTGCCATTTGATTCTGGCTGATGTGAGATGAACTCTCTCTCTCTCTCTATGTCCTCCTCTGCCTGCGGACCTCCCCGGCCATTGGATATCACCCTGTAACGAGCGTGCTATAAATTATTACAAAAATATTTGAGACCATGTCGACCTGAATTTGTTGCAAACTGCTGCGCGTACTGATCTAAAATGAGAGCGTTAGCATACGGGCGCGCGCGCGCGCGCGCGTTCGTCTATCCATTTGCATGCCATGCGTCTGTGTGTAAGCGTTTCCTCTCGCCACAGTCGGAGTCCGTACAATCGCAGTTGTATCTCGCTTGTTAGCTATCAAATTGGCATGGCATGCGCGTGCTGAGGTGGACAACACCACACGCACCAAAATGCGCACAAATAGTGTGTCCTGTCCAACAGTCTACCCAATACAGCAGTCCACTACTCTACCGGGGTACTCCAGAGGACACAACAGTTCATGCGGCTTATTAATTTGTAAAAATCCCAACTACACGAAGGCGCAGTTCATTCGCCCGGCCGAGCAGTCGCAACGGTCAGAATGGTCAGAATGGTCAGAACGGTTGGAATAGATCGATGTTTGAAGTGAGACTGCCGCTACAAATGCAAATCCACGCAATTGGACCCTGGGGATGGTGCGGTTGCTCAGCTCCGCACTCCAAACGGACAAATCGACTAACCGACAACAACAGACAGCAGCAACACACAACAATGAGAGTTCAAGCGATGTATCTGGACTCAAAAGGTACGGATACTCTAGTCGTAATCGTATCTAAAAAATCAAAGTGCGCCCCCCGCTGTCTAAGACAAAGGATACGCCGAAATGTGTTCTACAAGATTAGAAAGCCCGTATAGTACACATAGCCGTACACGTACATACGACATACATCCAACTGCAGTGCACCAGTATTCGTATCTGTGTGCTACTACTCGTATGTACGACCGAATCGTATCTGCAAGCGAACGGACGAAATCAATTTTCGCGAAATTATTTCGTTTTGGGCAATTTATCAAAATGGACATGAGCGCGTTGCGTGCTAGCGCTCAATTAATTTCTGATTTGACCAATACTTACAACGAGGACATAACCGCTCCCTTCTGGAACTCCTCTGTACTGTACCATGGCATGGCAAGATCGATGGATATGTTGTATCTGCGCTTGTACAATGTGGGCAGCAATTGAGATCCAAGAGAGAGAAAAAGCAGCAGCCAGCAGCTACGAATACATGGCAGCGAGTATTTGGTAAGTGAAAATGCGAATACTCTCCCCCTGCTTAGTGGCCAAGGCTGGGTTCCATCTGTGCTTCTGCCTAACATGGTACCTAACATTGTGCTTCATTATAATGGAATGGAATGGAAGTCTCTGGAATATGCGTAGGTCTTTGGCGATTCCTCCGCACTTTTGCACCTCAAGGCGCAACTATCATACAAACTACGAGTATGACTCTATTCGGGCGGCTCGTTTTGCATTTTGTCCATTTCGCGTTCCCATTTCCATGTTAAACTGTCACATTGAGGTGATTCATTGTGGTTGGTGGTCAAGCCGCCCGGACAGGAGACATCCTGCGGGGTCACCATTTCTAACACACGAGTAGTAATCGTATGTGGCCAGCAACAAACACTAATCCCAATGTCCACCTAGAGAATCTCTTTGAATCTGCATCGGACGCTGAATCGGAATCGCAATCTGACTCTGAATCGCTTTGAATGACAAATGCAAATAGAGCTATCTGGCGGCATGGCGGCGCGGCGGTTACTAAACGGTGCATTTGTGCCTCACGGGTGTTAAGTACATCTTTCTCTTCAGCCCGATATGGAATGCAACGATAATCGCAGACTCTTCGGTATAGTAGATGCGTGTGTGCCGGAGAAGGCGACACTCACTTCCTCATCGCGATCGCAGACAGTGGTGGCCCATTAATCAAAACTTTTTGTTGGCTTCGTGCAAAAATATTCATCGAATCGTTTGATTAACTGTGCAGCGGAATAGATTGACGCATATATCGCGAATACACACGCATGCGTGAATATGCGAGGCAGAGTCCTTGTATACATTGTTTGCTATATAGATTGCATAAAATAAAAATGCTGCGCTGCCTTATGCTATTGGAGGCTGCTGTACTCGTAGCTGGCACCAGCCGCGCCAAAGGTGCTATCGTGGAATTCAGCGGTCCGTGTTGATCTCACGAGAGATGATTTGTACGCATAACAGATAACGGCAGTGTTTGCGGCTGTAGCAGCAGCTATAGCATCATCGTCATCATCATTGGCATCGGGCTTCGGTGGATAGCAATAGAAACGGCGTCGGCGGCGGCGGCGGCGGCGTCGCAGTTGGCGGGGGCAATCTAATCGGACGTAAATCGAATGAAAAATGTTTCGAATCGCTTGTAGGACATAGATACATGCAGTTAAAGCTATGAAGATTGGTGTAGACTGTTTGATGGAGAAGGAGAGGAGCTCAGAGGTATGGGCAAATGACGATACAATAGAGGTGTTACATTAGAATGAACGTGCACCTGAGATCTCAACTTTATAGCCAAATTGTCTATGTCAATGGTAATGAAACTGTTTTAAATAGACCCAGGGAATTTAGCGAGGACATAATTTCATTAGACTCGCCAGATTCTCTGCAGGAGCCTTCTAGGTTGAATTATCAAGGATAAATCTAAAAACGTCAACAAACGAATCAAACATAACTTGTGACTCGTAGGATCCTAGCGGAATACTTTCATTGCTGGAATAAATATTGTATAAGTGCAACTCTGACGTAAGAATATTGGCGCCCAATTTTATAACAACCCTTGGGGCTAAATTAGTCTTTCTGAAACTAAAATCACAGTCTCCTTTATCGAACACCAACGATTATATCCTCTTCCTCGTAAAAAACAGCAGAACGTCACTGTTAAAGTGCACTTCCTGCCACTGGATAGTTACGGAAGAATCAATCGATGAAATGAAATCTCTAGGAAGACGACATCTTTGGACGCTGGAAGGAGAAACATACCCACAGAGGCACACCTAATTTCTTGCTCAATAGCCCAGCCGCCCTCACTTGAGTTACGAAAGGAAGTTACTTCCTCCATGGCATTCAATGGATATGTAAGCCGTCAAAAGAATCGCAGATGAGAAAGCCGTCTGGGCTCCAAAGACAGCAGCACCAACTGTTAATGGTTATCACGAAGAGTTCAAAAGGACTTACTTATGTGAGTTGGATAGGGTCAAGACCGTACTTAAAAATCCAGCTACCATATTGCTACTCGTTCATTCTGTTAAGCGAAGTCTTGTATGTTGAGAATTATCCACATGGATAATTGCGCTACCACCGATAAATTCCCTGAAGAGGGATAAAACAGCACAAAACAAAGTTCAGACTTCAAAAAAGGATAGGATCTCGAAATCAGCGCGGATTGCAGCGGCTTCAGCAGTAGAGCTTCCCGAACTAATGGTCCAGTACAGTGAGGAGAAAAAGAAGTGCAAGTGTAAAGCGAGACAAGCGTTGAATCATAAATAAACAAGCCGCCAAGGATGAAAAACAGCATTATCATGCTAAGGCTCTCGATCGTGGTCAAAGTTCCAAACCATTGTACATCTAGACGGAAATCTGCTGACTTTGGATGAGGAACCTCTTGCCAAATAGCATATGGTATTCGATTACACTATGAAGTGGCTTAATCGCCTAGACACGTGATTTAACGTAGCCACACAAGAAAAAGTCTGTTGACGTTAGATCATACGAACGCGAGATAAGCGCCGCATTTATCGCGTATAAGATCCATTGTTGCATGCGCAGTGTCATACAGAGCGCAGGGATTTAGGAAGCACATGTCGGTGAGGTCAATTTCTTCCACAAAAAATCGGCTACCACCGACCTGTTTCTCGCACTGGTTACAGGTATAGCAGTGCCAATGACCCCAGCGGACCAAAATTATAACCAAACAGTGACTTTTTCTGGATACACTTGCAACTGAAAGGTTATTTCCCCAAATGCTATAATTTCGCTTCTTGCCATAGCCATTAATCAAAAAATGGGCCTTGTCGGCTGAAGATTATTTTCCGTCCGAAATCGGAGTCTGTTGTTCACTAAATGTCGAATGGTCAACTCAAAATTTACGTAGCGTACGGAACGTAGAAAAGTCTAATAATTTGCACGTTTTTCTCAAGACTGTAATAAGATTTACCAACAATTAATTATTTTAACCTCCAAAATTAGCAGCTATAGCTTCTCTAACATGGGCGCCATAGATTTAAGCGCCCCTATTGGAAAAACCATTAATTCTTAACTACGCTGACGAAGTTGGCTTACTTGAACCTGATGGGCCGCAACTTAGAGTCACAGACGAACCAGAGGATTCAAAATAGTTAAGCCCGCTCAAGCCATTACCACCGGATGTCAAGTCGAGAAAGTACAGTGTGTTCCAGAAAAACGTGCGTTAAATTATTTCTTTTACTTTACTCACATACACATGTTTGTAGCCAATTTATTTTCTGCAGAATATTTTCATACTTCGGCGGCATAACATCATTACAAAATTAGTTCGGCTTTTAGAAAGCGTTGCGAAAGTGTTTTCGTAGTAACTCACTCAAAAGGGCCGCAAATGAAGATTAAGTCGGCAGCAGAAGATTTAAAAACGTCAGAGGCATTTGTGAGAAAGTGGATAAAGAGGTATAAGGAATGCGATAATGTCGATGATGGGTCAAGTAGGGGGACCGAAGCAAGCATATGCAGTAAGGTATAAACCCCACAATTAGTCTGAGGTACGTAACAGAAACATTGTCCAACCCAATACGACGCCGTTTGGCAGAATCTGACATCAAAAACAAGATTACCAAACCTAAACCGCTAGTGAACAAAAATAAATTGGAAAGAGGCTAAGTTGGGCAACGCAGAGAATTTAGACCGCGATCGGAGCAATATCATATTTACGGATGAGTCACCTTGTTTTGTTTATAATTATTGGAAGAAATCCTTAACAAAAACGAAGATCAAAAGTTTCCGCAGCGCACCGTAAAACATCCAGCAAAAGTTCATGTTTATGAATGCTCCTCGGCCAAAGGATTCGGAAACCAAATAGTATTCGCACAAAATATCGATGCACAATTCATGGATGGTAAAATTATACCATAAGGGTTTAATAAGGTCTCTGTATAGACGAAACAGTCACGACTGGATTTTGCAAGAAGATAACGATCTAAGATGGCCGCCCCAAAGTCCTGATGCGAATCCAATGGAAAATGTGTGATCTACATACTATATAATGAAGCAGAGTTTTAAGGGCCAAAAAATAAAACAACTTCAGCGGGTCTTGAAGCATGCCAAGCAATGATAACTAATAATGGTAACTGGACTCCGACATACCATATACAAGTCCTTTAATAAATAAAAAATATGATTAAATGACATTGTGAAATTTTTTAGTGATTTTTAGACTCACGTTTCTGTTCAACACACTGTATATCTAGGGAGTATAGTCTCTGAAGATGGTGGTACAAAACTGAATCTGAATTGCAAAATTCGCAAACCAAATATGGAAACAGTGCTGTCTTATGGGTTTAGTACCTAATTGTACATTTTCACCAAAACAAAACAGCTTCTTAAATGGTTGTCGTCGTTCCTAAGGATCTTATGCCCAAACCGTATGTATTCTCTACAGGGTCTTCCAATAGGGACTCCCGAACTTTGAAAGTTGATAGCGGCCAAATTGTTGAAGCTACATCTGTCAAATCGGCCGTCATTTATTCAGTCTCTTTTGCCAAATCACCATGGACGGACATAAGTTTCAACAACACGTGCAAATGATAAAATTGTTTTATCAATGTGGGTGTTCTGTTCGGGAAACGTTCCGCGCGCTTCGCTCATATTACGGTCGCTATAATCATCCTACCGAGAGGACTATTCGCAATGTGGTAGATAAAGTTGAGTCCACTGGTTTAGTAAACAATAAACCAACATCCGTACGTCCATGACACGCAAGATTTGCCGAAAACATCCGCTATCCGTGAGAGTATGCAAGAGAATCGGAGGCAGTCGATTGGCGAATTTTGCGTCGTGACTTGGGCCTGCAGCCATACAAAATCAACTGACCGAGGAGCTGGTCAGGTAAACTACCGTAGACAAGGACGTGTGTTCGCTGAATGGGCTCTGGAGCAGTTGGAAATTGGCCCTAATTTTCATCGAAAAATCATTTGCAGGGATGATGAATTTGGGACGATACCAATCCACATGAGATCCAAGAGCGTCCAATGCATCCCAAAAAGTCACTTTTTGGTGTGGATTTTGGGCTGGCGCGTCATCGGTCTATATTTCTTTGACAACGACGTTAACCAGGTCATCACCGTCAACGGCGAGGGCAATAGGTCTATGATTACCAACTTCTTTTGGCCTGCATTGGATGATATGGGCATGTGGTTTCAACAGGATGACGCTACGTGCCACACAGCTCACGCCACATTGGAAATTCTGAACGAGCGATTCGAGGGCATGATCATGTCACGTGGAGGTGGCCACCGAGATCGTGCCATTTGACCCCGTTAAACTTTTTCTTGTGGGGTTTTCTGAAGTCGCAGGTCTATGCGAATAAGCCACAGACCACAGCGGCCCTGAAAGCCAACATAACCCATGCCATCGGTCAAATTCAGCCTGATTTATGCGTTAGAGTCTTGGAAAATTTGGCATTTCAGATGCGCGCCACCCAGAGAAGCCGCGGTGGGCATTTGAACGATGTTATATTCCATACATAATGGCATCGATCGGCCTTTCAAACGAATAAAAAATTTCGATGATATCTCACACACACATTGTTTTACTTAAATTTAAAGATAGGAAGCGCTTAATGAAAGACCTTTTACAAGCGGCATTGGACCAATAAGCAGAAAACAGCGGAATAGAGAGTGGAAAGTGGCAATGAATTGGTTACACCTTAGGATGTGAAGACAGTCCTATAGCGAAGTTCGCCATGTATAGGGATCCACTACCCAATTAGGTAGACGAATGGCCCTTAGGACCACAGAGATACGGACAGTCGAGGTGGAATCTAGATCATTGGGGATATTGGGTACCTTGCAGAACTTCGAACACAACGCTATTAGAGGACCTAAGTAAGTACGGCTAGTATGTTACTGACCACTATCAAGATGAGATAACTTAATTTTCTATGTATTGCGTAGAAAATGATTTTAAAAGCTACTTTCGTAAATTCGGAAATAAATTCACAATAGGTTGCGGTTTCAACACAAAGAACAATCTTTGGAGATCAGGATTAACAAATACAAAAGGACTCTATGTATTAAAGAAGGCAATGCTAATTACCAATCAATGGGAAACTCTACTAACTGAGCCACAGATAGGAACAAAATCCCGGACGTTGTCGACTTCTTTATAACTAAGAATATCTCCTCAAGTACTACACAATACCCCAACGCAGAAAGGGCCAGATTTTGACTCAGGTAACTCGTCTATGCTTCTTATACTTGGTAATAAAATTATAAAGAAGGAACGCACCCCATGACCAGTGAACAAGCTAACTGACTGGATATATTTTAGATATTTGCTAGAGGAATCTATCGAACTACCCACAACAATCGATACAATAGAGCAACTAGAGAATGAAACACATATCCATTATATCTGAAAAGAGGGGATCTCGTAAACGCTGCCAAGTGATAAAGCAAGACTTAATAGCTTAAAAAATAGGATCAGAAAAAAGATCATAGAATTGAAAAATGCGTCGTTGGAAAGATACTTTATAAATCTGACGAACGATGCTAGTACAGAACACTCACTGCGGAAGACCACAAAAAAAAAATAATTAAAGGACCAAAAATAGACAAAGAAAAGATCTACCCAAAAAAAGCACCGGGATTTGATCTATCCATCAATTTGCATTTACACTCTGAATAACTCGAACTGCAACCAACTTCAGACTGCTATAATTTCCAAACCGTTCATGACAGTGAGCTCAAATTTTGACACATAACAGATAAATTTATTATTTACAAGCCTTTTAAACGATTTGCGTCTCAGTTGTGTTGAAAAGTGGTCATAAAAAAACAGCAACATCGGCAGAAATGGTTCGGAAAGTGAAGGCTCGAATTGAGTGAAATCCGCGCCGAAGTGGAACAAAAATGGCTCGTGAGCTCAACATATCGTTGGAACGATGCAACACATATTGAAAAACGAGCTTGAGCTCAAGCCATTGGAGTTCCAAAAAGCACACGATCTTACACCGCAACAGAAAAAAGTTAGAGTCGAAAGAGCGAAGGAGTTGCTACGCTTGCTCGAAAGTGGTGAGTTGCCGAATTTTGTTTTTTCCGATGAGCCGCCATTTGTTATCGAGCAATATGTCAGCAAACAAAATGGTCGAGTTTACTTGCCACAGAGGTCCTTTGAAAATTTACACCTTCGGATGGCCACCAAAAAGCAGGCAGCACCGATGGTGATGGTATTTTTCTACCGTGGCGTCAAAATTAATGCAATCGCATACCGTGAAACTGTCTTAGAGGCAGTATTGAAGCCTTGGGGCAAACAATCATTTCGGTCGGAGACCGTGGACATTTCAACAAGACTCGGCACCGTCTCACAAAGTGCGCGTCAACCAAGATTGGTTAGAAATCAATGTTCCACACTTCATTTCTTCGACACAATGGATTGCAAAATCTATGGATGCAAATCCGTTGGATTTCTGTGTCTGAGGTATTTTGAAAGCGAAGGTTGGCACTAAAAAATACCAAAGTTTGTACCACCTCAAACAAGCACATCGCCGGGAATGGGCCAAAATACCGCAGAGCCACCTCGGCCGTCTCAAGACCATTATTCGCGCCAAAGGTGGAGATATTGAAAACTACTGATACAATTTGAAAATTGATGTATTTTCCAACACTTTTTGCCTTGGCACAATAAAATTTATCAAAAAATAAAAAAATTATAGCATTTTAAAAAATTGGAGTACGAGTAAGTCACCCTGTAGATATAGACACTCACCTATAGATCAGGTTCACAGAATAACAGAAAAATAAATATGCTCTATCATCTTCCTTGATGTAACACAGGCTTTTGATAAAGTCTGGCACAAAGGATTAGTCCACAAAAATATCTTTCGAAACAATAGTCAGACATACTAGAGTCAAACTAGATAATCCAGCAATTGTTTAGAATTAAGCAAGAAGATGAGTACTCCGCATTGAAATATGTATATAAAAGCTGGAGTATCCCAAGGTAGTGCGTTAGGACCTGCGCTTTTCCTCCTATACACGAACGATGTTCCATAAAATGACGAAACTAGTGTTGCCGCATTTGCCGACGGCACTGCTGTACTTGCTCTCGGAAAAACCGTGCAAGAATTTACAGAAAAACTGTAAAGGATGGTAAATGATATTCGACCAAAAAAATGGCAAATAAAATTCAATGAACTGAAGTCAGTTCACCAGTGCACATAAATAACAAAGAAGTTCTGCTTTCGAACTCAGCTAAGTATTTAACCATGACTGTAGACGCGAAATTGCGCTGGAAAACTCATGTCAAGAAGAATGAATGATGAACTACGAGTAAATATACGATACAACAGAATGTATTGGTTCATAGTTATATTCATGTCTCTCAATATATGTACAATAAACTGCTTCTCAATAATCAAGTTCTAAAGCCAATATGCACATATGGTATGGTCTCCAAGTAAGACAAATCGGCAAAACATTCAATGCTTCCAATATTGTTAAAGCGCCATGGTACACACGTAACGCTGATCTATATAAGGATCTAAAAATTTAGAAATAGTCGACTGCTTAATAACAACAACTTAGTTAGCATTCGAACTAGCTAAGTACAATAGGTACAATAAAGAAAAGAAATGTAACATATATTTCAACAGAATCACACGAACAAGGGTGATAATGAATTAAAAAACGAAAGGTTCAGGCCAAAGTTAGCTCCTTATAACATAGATTTACAAGTATTACAATAGGAACAAATTGCTGATTAGTTTAACGACTAAGTGCGATTATTGAAAGGATGGTAACGCCGTGCTTTCTCCGGGTTTTTTTTATCGCAAAGCTTGCATGCATTATGGTTTCAACAGTTCCAAAGCAGTTCAGGCAGTTTAGATTTATTAGAACGATTTACTTATATGCGATAAAATTTAATTTCCCGTCTTTTAGAAATTTAAAACCAATTTCCAGGACATGGGCATTTAGCAAGCATTATAACGTTTTTGTTTGGTTTTTACGGGACGAATTTATAGTACTCGTATATTGGTTTAAGAAATCCAATGCTCTCACCAAAGGTTTAATTTATTAATCCAAATATCCAATCATCCACTTATCCATCATGCGTTTTCCCCATTAATATTAATATTAATTCAATAACATAAGGCAATGTCCCGATCATCTGACCGTGTGTCTAAACACTCTCCCTTGTCATATTTGCAAGAATTGAATAAAAATAAATTAGTCGCAAACAATGAAGAAAATAATTAATTTTAGTTGTCAGTCTAACTAATTTTTCTTTAGTCGTTAATCTCATGTTTAAAACATGCTTATATAACTTCAAAAACTGGTTTCTTTTAAGTGATTTATTTATGTTTGCAACGAAAGCTCAATTAACTTAGTTAATCGTAAATCAGCGCAGGTAAAAATGAGTTTTAGTCGGACTACCTTCGATTATAGGTAGACACAGTAGGAGAAGACCTTGTCTCATGTGGCACATAGAAGTCGCAAAGGTTCGATATTAACTTCCTGTGCGAATTTGATTTTTTTTTTTCATTTTAAATGCATTTTTATTTGATTCATTAATTGACACTTACAAGCTATACAAAAAAACGCTTAAAAAATTAGCTTAAATAATTAAAAAAAAAAAAATAATAATAAACTTACTCTAACTTACTGACTCCATACGGGCACTCTATGACTTTCGGCGTTTCTTACAGTGTTTTTATTTTATATTTTATTGAAACTAAAACTAAGAAAACAAATTTTAAATAAAAAAAAATTAATAAACTGTGCTTACCTGAAGATAGTATTGAATGACTGAATTGATTTGTTGACTCGAGCTCGTTCTAAACTGTAACACTAAGGATATTTGTTGGAAAGTTGATAACGTTAACTTACAACGATTTTTTTTCTTATATTTAAAAGGTCACTTAAATTCAATAATACCAGTAACAAAAGAAGGATGTTAAGCCTTCGCGGTCGGTATTTTCTCTCGTGGTGGGGGTTGCTATATCCCTTTCCATTGGAGACATATTGTACATAGTTGAATAGGAGATCAATTAAAAAAGAATCCTTTACTGTGTCTCTGCAATAGATGTGTAAATCAGTGCTTCTTCTCAGTTTGGAAATAGTCTGATCTCAGTTGCTTATCATTGTGTCAACATAGGGAATGCTTTGACAAAAACGGTGACTGCCAGCATAGCTCCAAAGGCCAATAGACCTACTAGAAATGACGTATAGCACGATCGAATTGAGTGTGATTTGAAAACAATTTAAAAATGTTATTTTTGTATACAGACTTAGTTTAGTGATCCACAGGACGTAAGAAATATATCTTGGCTTTCATAATAGAAATCCAATAAAGCTACAAATAAAATCAAAAAACCGCCCAATGTGTTTTAAAAATATCACCAAAAGACGTGTGCTTAAGCTATCAATGAGATAATTATTTTGGATTGAAATATAATTGATAACATTAGTCCTCCAAGCAACCGTTTGTACCAGGTAGCGCAAAATCATCACCCTATCGGAGGATGCTATAATTTTTGCAAATGACAGCAAATGTCAATTCTACTTTGCCATTTGTGAAGTAAACAAACACAAAATACAAGCCAAAAAGACATAAATCGCTATACTCCTAAAGAATGCGGAATAATTGTTACGATTTTTTTTTGCGGAATAATTCGTCGATGGTGTTGGTGCAGTGTGAATTTCGACCCAGAGTTCCCGGTTGTCCGACACTATGACGTTTAGCCGCTCGCCTAGAAGAGTATGGGACAACACGAGATGCTGACAAGTCTGGTCGGCCCCGGAATAGCCGTTCTGCCAAGAATATCGCAGCTGTGGTTGAAGATGTCGCAAAGGACGCCGGAGTATTGACCAGACGACGTGCCACGCAATTGGGCATCAATCGACGGTCTTTAGGGAGAAATTTGGTGAAAGGCTGTAAAATGTTCCTGTATGGAGTCCAGACAGTGCATCAGCTGTTAGTTGTTGATCGCCAAGGGCGTGTAACCTACGCTCAAGCCATCCTGAATCTCGACAACGAGTGAGACAACTTTTCATCGAAAATCATTCTGAGGCCCGTTTCCACCTCTGTGGATATGAGAAGAAGCTAAATTATCGCTTCTGGGGCACCGAAAATCCGAATATAACTTACGAGGAGCCATTACACCCGCTCAGAGTTACTACATGGTGTGCTGGAGCAGAAGCAAAAGCAGAAACAAAGTTTTTCATTCATAGAAAAAATTACACATCGGGTGACAACTTTGGACCACCTTGTATTAGCCGATCTAACGAGGTCTAACGATCCTCTAAATCATCTAAAATTTCGGGCTTCTTGGCATCGTATTCTATAGATCTCATGTGGCCCCAAAGTAAAGAGACTAAAGGTGTTAAATCGCTCGAGCCAGAAGGCCAATAGATAGAACCAGTTTTAGCGATAAGAGGGTCATCGAACTTGGTCTTCAATAAGTCGATTGTGGACCAGCTGTGTGACATGTGGTATCTTCTGTGTGACAAGTGGCAATGTCGTGTTGAAAGCCTTCCATTTGGAATTAGATATACGAGTATTGACATGGAGGGATAACAATGTGCATTATTTGCAATCGACTCGTCAACATTACCTCGGAAGAAGTACGGCCCAATGACACCTCCGGCGCGTAAAAACTCCAGGTGTTGGAACACCCGGTTAAAATCCGAATCTTCTTCCATCAGCAATTGAGTCCAAACAGCGAAAGTTCGACATGGACAATGGTCATTTGCCCTTAGCTGTTGGGTCAAAATGATCTTTTACGGACAAGTGACCAAGTTTTTCCGCAAAATGTGCATTAAGGTCGTTCGAGAGATGACCAACTCTTGGGAATCGATTGGCTGGAGTGATTAAGTTAATATATCGGGAGGATTATAACGACCGAAAATTAAAGAAAACGTAAGTAACGTAGTACAACTACAACAAACTGATCGTGAATTTTGATAAAACATTTCGATGATTTGTAAACCTTTTTAAAGTGCATATCTTTCCATGGTTAAATACCAGAAAATCTATAAATACAAATGTAACATCTGTCAAAACATGGAATGGACAAATTCAGGGATTGTGGTGCAATGAAAAACTCTTCAGTTATCTGTAGTTCTGAAGTTACATAGTTCTTTGAAAAATTAAAAGGAATATATGTAGAGATTTCCGGATGTGCTATTTAGAGCAAGTCTTTTGGTATCTGTGCTAAATTAAAATTCTTAATCCTCCTGAAGCTTTAGCTAAGATTTTATTTTATTCGTTATGACCAAGGTGACTAAATAACAACACAATATGGCGAATGAAACTTTAACGCCGAATCGGTATGATTAAGCATGCAAATATGCCATGAATAACGTTTTGTTATAGATGAAACGAAAAAGCAACAGTCACGTAGCAAGGCACATATTGAGCCAAGTCACCATTAGTTATTTAATTAAAAAAAGGGGAATCAACATGGTTATTTGGAGAACGTCAGTGGAAAATTTCGGTGACTTATGTTTACCTCCCTTGCACTTTTTCCTATAGGCCGCACTGTCCTCAACATTAAATGATCCAGATAACTGGCATTTTTGTCATACTTATAATCCCGGATGCACTGCAACCACAACATCATTTAAAAATGTTGACACTAATCTGCTGAACCTACTTTAGCTGTGCTATCCAATGATTAATTTCCCGAAAAAATATCCAAAATTTTACTTCATGCTATAAAAGACGGAGGAGACTGGTAAGATGTCTTTTATTGTAGTACCAAATACAGTTACATATATGCCGAAATGATGGTAGAAAAGTTAATGTAGATGAATTCGGCCACACTACTTAAAAACATATCGGTGCAACACACAAGCCGAACATCGTTTATTTAAAAAAAAACAATAGAAAAAATTGTTTGACAATCATATCCGTAAGTGACACCCAAGATAGTAAACCCAAATTTCACAAAAAGAAAAACCTACAGGAACGACTCTGCATTAAGTTGTCAGCACTATTCAAGGAAACAACCTTTAAAAATTCTACGATTTCTACAATACGAGTACATAGAAACCTGGAAAACTTTGTTGTCAACCCGGCACTGACGAACCTAACAGTGCCACACTAGATAATAACGTACTTAAGCCACTGGCACCAGAAGTACCCCTCGTGAAGTTATTTGACTCCTTCTGTGGACCATTAAACTATTTCTGAACATTAGACGGGTAGGAATTGGGTATACTGCATATGGTCTTATGGTCACCGGCATGTTCTTATAATTAATAAAATCATGAACATGAACTAGAAGGCTTTACATTTTTTCTATTTTGGATATCGAAAAAACTTTTATTTCCCATTGAAGTACACCTCACATACCATAATAAATGGAGCTCGACTTCATTCATATGTCCACCACGAGAGTGCTCACAGTGTTCGGTTCAATTGAGCCAATTTCCGACTACTCTTCCACACATTTCGGCCGATATTCCGGCAAAAATCGCACGAGCGAAGCGGCCAATTGACTGGTCCACGGTCCAATGCAACACGCTTATCAAACTTTGACTTCAATGCCTCGATTGTTTGGCCCGATGTGTGGTAAGTGGCGCCGTCCTGTTGAGTGCCAAAAATGACGTACCAACATATCCCGATACCGATTTCCATTAACCACAATATAACGTTGCGGCCATGATCACCAACCAAAAAATATGACCCAAAGACGCTGCCGCCATGAAAACCCAAGAATCAATTTTTATGGAACGTGGATATGTGACTTTGTAGACGTCCCATAGCGCATATTTTGCTTGCTGACACAGCCATTTAGCTAGAAATGAGCTTCATCGCTGAAGATGATTTATGAATGGATCAAGCTTTGCGGACTAGGAATTAACCAGCATATAGCTGAGCTTGTCATTTTCACACACAAACGGAGAATTCCACAGTTTAACCTTCCCTACATTTATATTTTTTATATAATTTGCGCGCTCAAGGGATCTAAGTACCCTTAAAATGTTTGCCTACACCGCTAGCGAAGGCAAGTCAGGGAGGATAGAAATTGAGGTACCGGTGAACGTTGGTTTTAAATGTTTGAAGGTTATAATAACTAGGAAATAAAGAGCTAGGCAGGGCATTCCATAAGCGGGTTGTACGGCTTAACAACGAATCATGATATTCTAGAGTACGTTCGAAAGTGGGCTTGAGGGTAAACTGATGAGCATTTATAGCGATACGGGTGTTACGGTTAAAGGTTTGAACTGGCGGGATGCTACTGGCGATTTCTATGGAGCACTGGTGGTGGAAATAACGATAAAACAGAGTGAGACACGAGACATTACGTCGGTGTTCGAGGGTGTCCATTGTTTGAGTGATATTAGTATCACTTATGAGTTTTATCGCACGGTTTTGGATCCTATCTAGCAGGTACAGAAATGTTTTGGGCGCACCCGAGCAGATGTTGGCATTGTACTCTAATTTCGGGCGGATAACCGCCTTATATATTGAGGCCAGATCAGAGGGGGTGAAATATTTCTTACATCGCTTGACGAAACCTAGACATTTCGCAGCATTTTTGACGACACCGAATATGTGGTTATTCCAACATAAGTTGTCATAGACACACATATCGAGACTGGAAAGTTTTTCGCCTTCTACGATGCAAGTGCCATTCATGGATAAATTTCGCTTTGACGACAGCATTGTGTTTTGAAAGCATTAAATTCCACTCGGTTGATAGTTCCCCAATTGGTAATGCTGTTGATATCGGAATTTATTGAAATTAACATACGCTGCTGTTCTCGTTCTTTAGCCGAAGGGCAGGGACGTAAGTCCGGGAAAGAATATGAAAAACAGAGAGTACTGTCGTCAGCAAAGGAATATATTGGATTAGAAGTAGCAGACAAGAGATCGCTGTTGAAAATTAAAAAGGGTGTCGCAGACAGAACGGAGCCCTGGGGCACACCAGCATTTATTTTGTGAATATCAGACTTAAAATCATCCAAGACAACTTGAATTGAACGTTCCGAAAGGTTATTTCTAATCCACTGAAAAGGAGAGTCATCGATCCCAAGAGCACGCATTTTCGACAAAAGATCCTGATGCCAAACTCTGTCAAATGCCTTAGAAATATCAAGTGGAACTATCTTGCTTTCGCCAGATTGATGTACGCTTTAGTTCCACTTTTCGGCGAGACATGCCATCAAATCACGAGTGGACCTGTTGCTGCGAAAACCGTACTGCCGGTCATTGAGAAGTTTTCGTGTTTCGAGATATTTCATGAGCTGACGATTTATCAGCGTTTCCATGACCTTGGACAGAAGGGACGTAAGTGCAATGGGTCTGTAGGAGGAGAGAGACGACACAGTCCTCCCACTAGGTGTCGCATCAGATAATAAACTTAATTAGGAGCTCAATGTTGAAGAACGTGTAAAGAAGGCATCATACGCCTTCTACAACTTCAGCCGCACATTCGCGGAATGGAATAGTGGCAAGCCAAGAAAAAAAGCAGCAACCCTTAGTTAAAGACAATCGCGTAGAACATTGTATGGCACACCTAATGCAAATAAAGTCAGCTTAATGAGTGGAAACAAGACACGAAGTGCCGCCGGCCCATCTTATCGAATAAATTCTGAATATATCCTACGGACTACGAACTTCTCATGACTTAGAAATACCATTCTCCTGAACCTTCAGAAATAGGGAGACACGGGACAGGAACCATGAGATAGGCGACTCGACATTTATTTTCACGGATGGATCAAAGATTGACATAGAGACCGGCACTGAAATATTTCAAATCAATAGAGAAGTGTCCTTCAAACCAAAATATCGGAATTATTAGAAATAAGAGCCAGGTTGTCGGCAGGTGCCGAAATAAAAGCACAACTTCGGAGGCACCATCATGAAAACTCTGCTGAGCATATGGCCATAAAAGAATGGTAGACAGTGAACACTTGTTAGCTCGCTAGGGATCTGTCCCTGACTTAAAGCTCCACCCTGCAGCTTGAGGATTTAAGTGGCGCAGATTATACAAATCAAAACTAATGTAAGGTGGAACAACCTTTCCGCCTGTAAAAAATATGATCAATTATGGCAGAGATCAACAAACATAGGAATATTCTTTTGATAGGCAAGTTACATGCTTAATTCACATAGACACTTTTGATCCGACCATCTTTTCGACGCAGTAGTGGTACTTAAGTTTGTATTGCTTTTCCAAAAGAATGCAATGACACGCTATGACACTCGCACCATTATAACCATTTATTATCCTGAACTCAGTTATCTAAGAAATTGAATTTCAATTGCGTTCCCACATGCCTTGAACCGGTCCGTAAATTGTAATTTCTTGCCAAACAATCTTTACTTGATTGTTACAGTTTTTGGTGTCGCCCTTGCCTTTATACGGTGAAACAAGAGAACTGGTATAGTCCAACACTCATTCTCATAAATTTCAAAATGTTATCCATGCTTCGGAAAGTACTCGTATGTGATCCATTTCGAAACCATGTAGCCTGTTTGCCCTTGTTGACGCCTCGCTTTCCCCGTAAAGCCTCCTGTACCCTCCTATACAATCATGATGTTAACTTCTTTTCTACAGCCAATATACCGCTCCACGTTAAGCGTTCTTTGGCCAACTACCTCCAGTTGAGCATAGTTAAAATCCACTTGCACTTGTGCATCCCATCTAAAGCGAGGATTTCCTTTGATATATGGTTTCTCTCAACAGGAAACGGCACTTGCGTTCTCGAATATTGACCTCAACTTCAGACGTGTCTTAGTCAAACAAAGCAATGTAGATGCAACATCAGTGTTCAGCAGAACGTTTTAATGAGAGTTGAAACCATAACAAAATAACTTTGATAAGGAGGGATGTTCGCAGTGGGACCTTTGTCCTTCACTAGCAGTGACTTTTAGTCGAGTCTCTGCTTGATACTGTCAAAAGATGTCACTACACTGTCATTGACAACGGCTGTCAACTTCGACACGATCGATGATAAGTCAGCTAGGAATTTGACTTGAATATTAGAGCTGACAAGACTGACCCTGAGGTCAAATGTCATCATCCGTTTTAGTGATGGAGTTTAGTATCCCGCTGGTAAGGCGTCATCGGTTTTCTGAGAACGTAAGAAAATTTCCGACATTTCGAAATGACATAGTTTCCCTACCAACACCTAGTCGAAGCCGTAGCTTCCCAACACCATGGCAGTCTATGTAGATAGGTAGGTAAGAGTGGCTGTTGGAAATACCAACCCACTTAGGCCTATTGGCCTATTGTGATGCCATGTGGATCTATGATGCTCTTACTAATGGAACCAGTTTGAGCTTACGGTGAAGTGTAGAAGACTGCTTACGTCTATATTTTTTAGATCGCTTAAGTCATTGTAGAAGAAAGCTCCTAAATGAAGTTTTCTTCTCTGGTAGAGAGCTGGACATGTACAGAGTAGGTGGAGGATTGTCTCCTTCTCTTCCTTGTCTATACAGCTTCTACAGAAATCGTTTGTAAAGGTACCCAGCCTTCTTTCGTGCTTGCCTATGAGGCAGTGTCAGATCCAGTTTTGGCCAGATCTGTTCGATCGCTAGACATGTTGATCCAACAGTCCATTTATGGTCTGATCTTTAATTAGTATACAGCTTTAATATTGATTTGAACGTAGCGATTGGTATATCTATGCTACCCTTTTTCTGTAGAATAGGTAGAGTGGTTCCAATTTTGGCGAGTTTACCGGCCCTACAGTTCCCTGGAATGTCTCTGTGGTCCGGCATCCAACAAAGGTGAAGATTGAACTGCTCTATCATCTCCATAAGAGATGATCAGCATTCAAGGGCGGTTTTAGAATTTAACGAGACCGAGTCCAGGGACTTGATAGCGGCCTGACTATCCGAAAAGATACGGCTTTCCTCAGCCAGGACAGAGCTTCTTTAATCGCCAAAACGCTACAGTGATTTCGAAAACGGAAAGAGAGGCTTAGATTTAGCTTATCTGAGAAAACAGCGCCACCAACCCCTCTACCGGTTTTAGATCCATCTGTGTAGAGCTATTGCAGCTTTATTGACTCTTTCTTGAATGTTAGTTTAGTTTCCTGTCAAAAATGAGACCCAGATATTTTCCTGTATCGGGAAAGACTAAACTGGTACCGTTTATTGAAGGATGGTCTATAATTGGAATATTGTATTTCCTGGAAAAGAGGACAAGATCAGTTTTATGGGGGCTTATCCCCAATCCACAGCGATCTGCCCAACGGGTTGATTTATTGAGATTTAGCTGAAGGACTTCTTTAATGGTATTAAGATGCTTACCTGAGACGGATATAGCAACGTTATCTGCATAGGCAATCACCCAGCTACCACCCGCTTACAGGTATATCAGCAGTTCATTGACCACTAAATTCCAGAGAAGGGGAGAGAGGGCACCGTCTTGCGGAGTACCTCTGCTGACACATCTTTTAGCAGAAGCTTCACAAAGTTTGGAGTTGATTGTCCTAATATTTAGCTGATCAACTCACCGAGTGAGTCGTCTACCTGCAGAGTTGACAGCGCAGTCGTAATTGCGGATGTATTGACGTTGTTAAAGGCATCCTCTATGTCCAGGAAAGCGACCACTATGTACTATCTATACTGTAGAGATCGTTCCATGTGGCTAGTCAGTGAATGCAGAGCCGTTTCCACCGGCTTTCCTTTACAGTAGGCATGTTGAGCCGTTGACAGAAGTCTAGGATCAATTTTAACTCGTATATGGATATCAATCAGTCGTTCTAGAGTTTTCAGAAGGAAAGATGATAGACTTATAGGTCTGAGGTCCTTTGGCACAACAAGAGAACATTTTCCGGCTTTGGGAATGAAAACTACATTAACTTCCGTCCATGACAGTGGAATGTGGATAAGTTCTATACAGCTCCTCATAATATTTTCTAGCGCAGGCAGAATAATATCTGAGGACGTCTGTAGCTCGGCAGGTATTATACTGTCCGGACCAGAAGACTTGTATGGTTTGAAGCTATGCAGCGCCCAGAGCAGTTTGTCTCTCGTGATCAGACCATGGATTTTGGTCCCGATTGCAGTAGGCCTGTTTAGGTTACTACTGGCCACGAATTGGGAGCTGCATGCAAAGTGGGTGTCCAGTAGCAGGTTGAGTGATTCATCACTTGATGTTGTCCAAGAGCCATCGATTTTTCTTCAAACAGCTAGGCATCATAGGTTTTGTAGAGTGGATTCTCTTAGCTGCTTTGCCTCAGAGGTTTCCGTGATTATGGTACAGAATGAGCTGCAGGATTATCGCTTTGCCTTCCTCAGTTCTTTTTTGTATAATTTGAGGGATTTTTTGTATGAGTCGCAGTCAGCCATTTTTCTTGTGCTCTATGCTAAGCTGAAAAGTTTTCTGCAAGTGTTTCTAAGCAGTCCCAGTGCTGATGTCCACCAATGTGGCTTTGTCTTGCCTCTAGGTTGAATAAGAGGGCAAGAAGCGGCCAAGGCCTGATTAAGAGCCAGGTTGAATTCGCTGACTTTCATGTCAAGCTCATTGTTTCTGACAGTATTTCTCTGTATTTTGGCCAATAAGTTTTCCGATAATTCTGGAATGCTGGTTGGCTGGGAGGAGCATCACTCAGGCTGAATTGGATGTATCTGTGGTCTGAAAAGGAGTATTCAGACGAAACCATCCAATTCGTTAGCATTTGAGTGATCCTGTCGGAGACAAGAGTGATATCTAGCACTTCCTTTCGGTTTCTAGTTATAAAAGTGAGCTCATTGCCAATGTTGCAAATAAAGAGGTTAGTACTTAAAATATAGTCAAAATGTGACTCACCTCTATCGTCACATCCCGATATCTAGAATCATGCTATAAGGCATCGCCCCAAAAGATCATATTAGCCATAGAGAATAAAGATATTTATCTACACACCGTTGGTTGTTACCTATTTTATTCGTAAGACTCCCTGGAGAGAAATCGGTCGTTATTAGAGGCGTTGAATCCGAATATACGAAACAAACAGACGAAAGAGCCAACGCCCTATATAACGCCCCTCAATTTATAAAACGGGTAATGACCTTAAAAGCAGCTAACTCTTACATCATATCCAATCGGATTTAAGACAGCATGACTTAACTAACAAAAACAAATTCCGAATTGCCTACTTCAACTTTCACAAGACCACACATTTCAATTAACCTAACCGTGGTCCTTAATTCCTGTGCTGTCAAAACAGAAAAAATCACTTTGCCAGACAAGTGTTTCGAATCAAGTGATATCTCTTTGTTACCACAAGCCACCACCAGGACTCCAGCTGAGTTCCAGCTGCCAAACAATACTCTAACCCACCACTATCAACTACCACCTCATGACTTGGCATTTAGTGTTGGACAACAATACGAGGTAGATAAAATTTAATGGCCAAATTAGTTCACCTCCTGCTTTATTTATTTGCCGCTCAACAAGTTGACTTCCAATTACAAATTAGGACCACAAACGGCGGTAATTGCACAAGACAATCTTATGGTGGCCCGGCCAGCCGCTTACCGTTTGGTGACCGCAATTTACTTGCCTCATTGCAACATTGTGTCCCACCATGACAATAGTCGTTCCTTTTGTCCAAGTTCCAAATAATCAACCCGGTGCCCCTTATCTAGAGGGCGCAGACCATTTCCATTACACTTACGAGTACCCCATTGCTTTTGCCAAATCAAAAATAGATTTCACGCTACGATGCGTTTCCGCTAAATCTCGGTGAAATCCCGACCCAGTTCCATGGATACGACAAACAGCCGTACCACGTGCCTTCACAGTAGAGACTGAAAAGTGAACCTCAGCCTCACCAAATGCGGGGTTAATAAGTCTTGTAGCTAGAGCTGCACACACTGTAAACACAGACATTACCTGTCACAGGGATATATGAACCTGGTCCATGTTGGAGCAGGGTGCGGTGCATGAGAGGTACCACAGTAAGTTTTCGAGATCACCATCTCAAGATTGCATGTGCAATGCACCACCGACGATCTTACAACGAAAATAACTAACACCAGTGCAAGCGGTGAGTACGAGTATCCAAAAGATATTTTATGAGATTTCGAAATGTGTTCGGTGAATTGGGTTGTGATGGTGGTGATGGTGGTGATGGTGGTGGAGTCTACAGGACGGGAAGGAGATATGGGTACAGCCACACCACATTACACCACACCACCGCCAGGGTCACTGCTGGAGCAGTACCACGACTCACTGATATATATCTGCACCTCTATGCTCCGTTATAACAATGTTCGGATTTTGATCTATTCGCGGAGCCTTTATCCCGGACAAGACACACCATCAGACGACCAGAGCAGGGCGGATTGCGGCAGCTACAACGGCTCCGTCGAACATAAAGGATCGATTTACATACTGCCATTGATAAGATCACTGCTCCGCTGTACTCTGCCCCTCCGATACTTTAGTTTAGCTCAGATGCTAAAACTGATGCTGATGCCAGTGATCGCTGCAAGGGGATCATTTATTTATTAACACATTACCAATTGGAGTGGACTTTGGCGATTCGGGTGATATTCAGACACAGGTACGAGTATCCGAGGGGAGATTGACCGAGCGGCAACATTTGAAATATTGCCGCACGCATTTTCCATCGATAGACAAACTGCAAACACGTACGGATACATCTACGCCCATTGAAACGCACTATGTTAGGCGGGTGTTGGTGGTGGTAAAGGTGCTATTTGCTGTTGCTGGTTAGATGGATACACACCCAATGCACCGAGACCTGGGGATCTCTGCAGCTGTCATACAATTCGTTTTCTCCGCCGCCGATAAGATCTCTAATAGTTTCGGCAACAGAGAGATACGGTGAACGGGGATTTCGATTGATCGGATTAGAGGTCCGGCTCGTATGTACACCACACAGCAATTAGGGTGGCAATTAACGCAACTTTCACCGAATGAGTTGCGTTGCGTTACTATTTTATGGTGCGTAGTGCCATGGTTATACTTCAAACGTGGAAAGCTGATGCGAGGGAAATTAGTTCGATTGCCATTTGCACATTTAGAAATTTATTACCTTCAGCGCGCAAAGAGCTGGAGTACTTTTTGAAATACCCTACATACGTACCGACTGACAGTATACGAGTACATACATCCGTACGTACGAGTATCTGCTCTAAATCAAATCGACTCAGAGGTAAATTAGAAAAAGATCTTATAACGGATTCATCTTGCGTAATCGATAAGTGAATTAGTGCGTAAGTTAAATGAAACAAAAGCAATTAGACAGAGATTTATGGAAGCGTAGATGTTGAAATCCTGTTTAAGTGCAGAGTGGACGTTTATGAGCCTAATGAATGTGCCACATTCCAATAGGTGTCAGAGATGAATGATTAAAGTTGCACAATATATTAAATCGTTCCAACTATGAGTACCAATATGAAGTATAGCTGAAATTCGGTCGACTTTAACTGATAATCCTTGGAGCCCGTCAATGTAGAAGTAGGTTCAGCTTTCGTATCCACCAATAGTGCTTAATAAACAGTCTAGTGCGCTCGTAACAATGCGAACTAACAATGACACATTTGGACTAGTATCTTAGACCATATTGTATGCCGCAATGTTGTCTATGTGTGTTGTATCCGGGTACTAGACGAACATCGAATCAAATGAAATATTTAGTATTGCCTCCCGTGGCCAACAAATGTCGTCAGGACCGCAACCAAGCGAGACTGATGATTATAGAAGGATCAGGCAATAGCTAACTGGAGATGATCACGTTAGAAGCTTCTGGCAAAGAAAAAATACTAATTCAAAGCTAAGGCCCAAGTCAATGACATATCGTTCCATAGTTCAGCTGTTATATATGGGAGTCTCAAAGCACTCCTCCAGTACCAAAGATAAACTACACAAATACTAGAGAACTGACCATGGAAGCAGAATTTCTTATAGAATATGTCGCAGTCGGTTTTAACTATGAAGAAGTAAGCAATCGTTGATTGGAACTAGAAGCTCAAATTCAAAGGCTAAAAACATAATTTTTGTAAGCCGAAATCATTCGTGTTAGATATTAAGATGACGCTACAGTCCCGGGTAGACTACCAGAACTAATATACCTGTCTAGTTAGCTTATTCTCTGATCAGCTGCCTTCAGTTACGCACTCTAAGATAGTAAGATACTCTTCCAAGACAAAGCAATAACCGATAGTAAAAACAGCAGATGCTAAAAAAATGGATTATACGAAGCCTGTTTGATGAGTACCGGGATTGGAAGATAGGTGGCACCACTGAGCCAAATTAAGTGTACCATCAATTAGTATAACCTCTTTTAGCCCGCCTGTAAACACCAGAGCCCAAAGAACAATCGAACTCGGTGAACGTGATCCAAAGAAGGCGAAGACCGTGCCTTCTGTCGGAAAGTCGTCAAAACAAACCTAAGCGTCGGATTGTCACCAAATTTTGCCAGGCGCGCTAAAAGATGATACACTCATTTTGGCTCAGTAGCGCCACCTATCTTCCAATGCGGATACTCATCAAACAGACCTCGTAGTTTAGGAGTAGTGTCGTTGGTGTTGCATTTAGCATCAATGCCGGCGTTATATTTGTGAACTGGGTAGAGCCAGTGAGTGCCGAGTTTCTTCCATTTGCAGCAGTCGTAATCGATTAGCCAGTCGGAAGAGAGAGACGAGACTGAGTAATTCTCTGGCTCGAAATTCTCCCAGAAGTTTAGCTTCATTTTCGTTGGAATAGAAGCTTTTGAAGTCGTCAAAATTGAAGGTTCCCTTGGACATAGAATCGAATAGATCTTTTGACTTTGGTTCCAGAGCAAGAGCTTCATCGGCATTAACTAATTTATCATTTTCTTCAGCTTCCTTCTTTGCAGCTGGCTTCTTTTCTTGCTGCTTCTTCTTGTCGTTCTACTTATCGGTGTTAGCAGAGCAGGCATCGGCACCAGCACCGGTTTTGCCCAAGAACTCGGCACATTTCTTTGGATCGAAGGTGAGAGTCTTCTCGCACAGGACGTACCCCTTGAGGAATGCTTAAACCTGTGGCTGATTGAGGATTGTGTTGAACTATCTATTGAGATTGTCATGGGGCGCACCAGCACATACTGGTACAAATGAAGTAAACTGGTAAATACAACGATATCGGCCAGAGTGATGCGCTCACCCACGAAATAAGTGAATTCGAGCAATTTATTGTTAAGGATGGTCAAAGCAGCAGTGACATTATCCTTAGGGGTGCTGTTCTTGGCTATGCCAAATAGAGAGAACACCTAGGAGCATGAGGAGTATACAATCTTATTCTCAGAAAAGTTGATCCACTGTTGAACTAAGGCTTGTTGGTAGTCGATTGGTCAGGAAGTAAGCTATGGCATTGCTTTCACTGAGGTACTTGCCATCAGATGTTTTGAATGCAGGCACCTCACCAGTTGGGAACTTCTTAAGGGATTCTGAAGTTTTATTTGTCTTGCCAAAAATAAAATCTTCAGCCGCTTTCACTTTAGGCCCATAGTGCTGAGCAGCTATGAGTGCTTTTTATGCACGGAAGTATAAAGTGCTCCTGTCGCCATCGTTGCGGTTTGCCGGTGGTCTCCGTAGGTACTAATCGAAGACTCTAAGGGCCAGAATATTGATACCAAAGCAAAAAGGGACCAAAAATCACTCGAAGGATCTTTTGGCCTCAGTGACCAAGGATATCTTTATTCGCCTTTGCTAAGGTGAATGCTCCTGCACGTCCTTAGTTTCTTTACAAGACCTTATTACTCAATTGGTAAAGGTAATTCTCTATTTGATGTAGCAGCAGTGGAAGACAAAATCCGTATTTAACTCAAAGTTGACTTTTGTGACGACCAATCCGTTTCATCGAAGTTGTGCATCGTGTACAAGCATCACCGAGATTTAACCAAAGGTGCCACCTCATGTTTACGAATGTAGCCTTTCCTCCTAACTACCCTTAATCTAACTTATAACTAGGAGGAGTATATTAAGATTGTAACGTACCGACCTAGGAGAGCAAACCCACTTTCTACCCTTCTTGAAGCCACCAGAATTTGTTGTACTGTTTCTTGGCATCGATCCGATCTCTGTCCGCAATCGCGAGACTAAAACGGACGAGCTCCTGAGCATTGCCAACATACCCGCCGTAGATGAGCCGCTTGTCCCTCGCACCACGGTGGCGGTGGTGTATTACCGGGATACCATCCCTGCTTTGCACTAACCCGTTAACGTCAATATGGAGATATGCCTCTGGCGGGATAAAGCCCGATAGAAGTAAGCTCTCGTGGTACATTTTATTGGGGTGATAAGCCCCAAATATCAGGCTATTATCGTCAATCAGGAAATTGTCAATCTTACTCACATTCGCCCCCTCATATTGGACTTTGTTGGGATAATATTTTTTATACTCTGATTCTGGCGTTCTATACAATCCGAGACAGGTCCTAGGACACTGCCTTTCAAACACCCGGACAACCATACGCGATAACTGGCCTAATTAGGGCCACATAGAATATGACCTTCATCCTGGAGACAAGTTGACTGCTGTGAAACAGCCTTCTTGGCGCCAGCAAGACAAGCATCTATGTATATGTATGTTTGTCAAATTACAAATACTTATCGAGCCAGATACCAAGATATCTCACCACGTTTCTCACTGCTAATAGCAGTCCATGCTAGCCAATGATGGCCAAATTTCACCAGTTATATCTGGTATCCTTAAAAGCCCATCTCAATGGAGTTCTAAACAAGATTGTTTCCGACTTTTGAAAATTTATTTGCAATTTCCAATCGTCGCAATACCCCGTAATATGATCAAAATCACTTTGCAGAAGAGTATTTGGACCTGATTTGTACGCAACTAAATCGTCTGCCTACGCTATGGCATGACTGAGGGAACTTACTAGATCACTTGTGTAAATTTTAAACAGTATCGGAGAAATCACAACCCCCTGTGGTAAGCCGTTTTTAATGTCAAAAATCTTGCTCGAAATGACGTTGTTACATTAAACAACGAACTTCTTTCCCGTAAGCGTGTCGTAAATCATATGTAGCAGAGGTTTCGGCATACCCATCCTGGTCAACTTATACAAAAGCTCCTCTAACCATATGGCGTCGAAGGCCTTCTCAAAGCCAACGAGGCAGGCACTCGTACAATGGTTCTTGATTTATTCCATTGTATGTTGGAGACCAGCTTTGACGCAGCATGAATAGTGTAATACCTCGCCTTAAACCAAACTGATTTTCCGGAATTATATTATTTTCCTCAACCCACCTTAACAGCGCTTTGTTAACCACCCTCTCGAATACCTTGCCAATATTCGGAATCCAACTAATTGACCGAAGATTAGCAGGGTTAGTTCTAATTTTATCCCTTTTCGGGATTGGATGTATCACTGCTATCTTCCAATGCGTCGGATAATATGAATTATTCATTATTATTTGTTAAATAGCGTAGCAAATATTTCTACTGCTTCCAAGGGCACGTATCTTTATACGATGTTTGGAATACCGTCTACTCCCGATGACTTTTTGTTTTTCAGAGACTCAAAGGTGCATGGGAGTAAACCTTTTCTCCCCAATAAATTCGAGGAACCTCGTTCATCGGCGATGATGACGTTTGCCGAGTTTTCTTCACTGAATACGGTGAAACCGTGATTCTCGTATTGCCAATTTTGAAGTTCGTTACGCAAATAATAGTGATTTACGTAGGCCCTGTTGTCAATGTCGTGATTATGGTGAACCGGATTGTTCACTGTATACACAGCTTCGAAAAAAGCTCCCAGCAAATCCACATTCTCCTGTGGGTCTTCGACCATGAAAAGACCGTCGCCTGAGGCGGCACTCTCTGGACTTATGCCAACGGTTAGTAGTGTCTGTGTGTTTTCTGTTGTTTATGGAAATCGGACACACTGAATGTCATTGTGATCTTTCCTTCTGAACAATTTATTTATCTGCGTTAACATATTCGGGCTACTGGATTTTATAGCCTGAATCTTATTGCCCCAGTACAAACCTACAGACTTACTGTAAATTTCTTCAATTAATTGTTCTAGGCTTTTGATCAGTGACTTTAGTGTTCTTATTTCCAAGTCGTTTCTGTCAGTGAACTGTCTGTACAGCTGCGTAAGCTTTTTCTTCAATCCAACTCTTTAGGACTCTTTCCGAGAAGATGGAAAACAGCAACTGTCCAGCCTGTCCCTAAAAAAGGCAAATCTCCTTCTCTTTCCTCCTACAGACCCATTGTACTTACTGATATAAATGGGTGAAGAGGTTTGGTTTTTAAACCGGCAACACTGTTTCTACAGATTGTCAATTTGACAGTTGAAAATTAACTTGCGGTTAGTACGTTTTGCCATTTTACGATGACTTACATAGATTTACGCCAAAACAACGCGTGCAAATTGTGTAAACTTATTTTGAAAACCATGGTTCGATTCGCCAAACTTATTGTGCGTTACGTCCATTTTACGGTCGACATAATCGTCCTTCTGAGCAATCATTGAATCATGAATCATTTTCATACCACGTGCACTCGACAAACAGTGCGAACAGAAGAAGTTATTGCCGTTGTGCAGCGCAGTGTTGAGGAGAATCCGAATGAGTCGATTCGCCATCGTGCACACCGATTGGAGCTATTGGAGGAAGAATAGACATGTACCGCTGTACATTGTTTTTAAATGTTTGTAAGTTATAACGACAAGGAAATACAGAGATCGGCAGGGCATTCCATAAGCGAGTTGTACGGCTTAGGAAAGAATCACCATATTTTAGAATACGTCCGAAAATGGGCTTGAGGGTACACTGATGAGCATTCATAGCGAGACGGGTGTTACGGTTGAAAGTTTGAATGGGGGAAATGCTACTGGCGATTTTAATGGAGCACTGATGGTGGAAATAGCGATAAAACAGAGTGGGACAGGACACTTAACGTCGGTGTTCGAGGGTGTCCATTGCCTGAGTGATATTGGTATCAGCTATGAGTTTTATCGCACGGTTTTGAATCCGGTCTAGCAGATGCAGAAATGTTTTAGGAGCACATGACCAGATGTGGGCATTGTACTCCAATTTTGGGCGGATGAATGCCTTATATATGGAAGCCGGGTCAGAAGGGGTGAAATATTTTTTACATCACTTGAGGAAACCTAAACATTTCGCAGCATTTTTGGCGACATTGAGTATGTGGTCATTCCAACGTAAGTTGTCATTGACACACACACACACACAGGCGAAGAGAAGGGACCTGTGTTCGGAACGAATATGAAAAGCAGAGAGTACTGTCGACGGTAAAGGAATATATTGGATTAAAACTAGCAGACAAAACATCACTGATGAACACAAAAAAGTGTGTTGGAGACAGAACGGAGCCCTGGGGCACACCAGCATATATTTTGTGAATATCAGACTTGAAACGGTCCAAGACAACTTGAATTGAATTTTCCGAAAGGTAATTTCTAATCCATCGAAGAAGAGAGTCGTAAATCCCCAAAGCACACATTTTCGACAAAGGGGCCTGATGCCAAACTCTGTCAAATGCCTTAGAAATATGAAGTGCAGCTATCTTGCTTTCACCAGATTAATGTACGCTTTGGTTCCACTTTTCGGTGAGACATGCCATCAAATCACCAGTGGACCTGCAGCTAAGGTCATTGAGAAGTTCTCGCCTTGCAAGGTATTTGATGAGCTGACGGTTTATCAGCGTTTCCATAATCTTGGAAAGAAGGAACGAAGTACAATGGGTCTGTAGGAGAAGAGAGAAGAAGATTTGCCTTTTAAGGGACGGGCTGGACAAATGCTGTTTTCCATCTGCTCGGAAAGAGTGCTAAAGAGCAGGATTAATGAAAAAGCTTGCGCAGTGGTTTTGTCAGCGTGGAAGAACACCTCTTCAGAAGAAGGGGAGATATACCATGTGGACCAGCGGATCTCTGCATATTGAGATCTTTAAGTACTCTTGCTACTACACGAGTGCGAAAGTGGATTCGTCCCATTGTAGATTCGACGCACTCAAGTGTAGGCGGGGACAAAGCACAATCCGGGAGTGTTGAGCTGGCCGAAAAGTGTGCAGCAAGCAGATTGGCCTTGTCCAAAGAGCTGACAGCTGAAATGCCATTGTAAATAAGCGTTGGGATGGGGGATGAGGCGGAATTTCTAATGTTTTTGACAAATGACCAAAAACTTTTACTACCTTTGGGAAATTGTAGTATTTTTTGCCTCAACTTTTGGTCGTATTGCAATTTCACATGCTTGAGAAAGACGTTGCAGTCATTTCTGGTTCGTTTAAACTTTTTTCGGTTTTCCTCTGTCTCTAACCCTGACAGCCTCTTTACAGCTCGAATCGCACTATGCCTTTTCTTCATCCTTGAGGAATAAAGGATCTCATTCCGAAGAGAATAGTGTCTGTGATCATATCAGCAGCGGCATCCACGTCGTTATCGAGGAAACATAACGACCAGCTAAAATTCATAAAGAAGTTGTTAAGTCCGCTCCAATTGGCTTTCTCGTATTGCCATATGGTTCTTTTAGGAATCTTTTCTCTAACTGTGTGGTGGCTGTACGAGAGATTAGCTGATATGACACAATGGTCCGACGAGCCTAGAGGGGAGAGCACATCAACGGAGTATTTATCAGAGTGAGAAGTTAAAAACAAGTCCAGGGTGTTGGCGGTATGACTTGTGCAAGAGTTAAAACCGCGTGACCACTATACCCGTCGTAGGTTCGGTGAATGGGACGTAAACAAGATTCAGCTTCATCTTCATTTGGAATGCAAAATTTTGTACTCCGATGAGGCCCATTTTTGGTTATCCATTTAACCAAAATTGCCGAATTTTGAGTGGAGAAGACCCAGAAACCTTTGTCGAGACGCCCTTACAACCATTAAAATTCACTGTTTGGTGCGCTTTATGGGCTGGTGGAAACATCGGCTCATATTTCTTTAAGGACGAAGCCGGCCAGAAAGTTACCGTCAACGAAGAACGCTATACAAACATGATTTCTGACCTCTTCGTCCCTCAGTTGAATGGCATTGACGTGACAGAGCTTTCGTCTCAACAAGATGGCGACACATGCCACATGGCACGCGACACCATCAATTTATTGCTGGAAGCATTTGCTGAGCGCATAATTTCGCATAATGGACCTGTGAACTGGCCTCCATGATCCTGTGAGCTCACACCTTTAGACTACTTTCTTTGGGGGTATGTGAAGGCACTAGTCTATGGTATGCCGATAAACCAGAGACGTTGGACGATTTGGAAATGAACATTCGCAATGTTATTTCTGATATACGGCCCCAGTTGCTCGATAAAGTTGTCGAAAATTGGACTTGACGATTGCGCTTTATACGAGCTAGCTGTGGTGCGCATATGCCCGATGTCATATTTAAGTACTAATGGCATAAAATTATCTATAAAATAAAGCTAATATCATAGACATTAAAATCAGCTTCAAGTGTTTTATTTCATATTGAATCTGTATAACTTTAAAAAAAACGCCCTTTATAATTATTGCTGTTGCAGAAGGAAAGCTTTATATCGACTAAGTCAAAAAGAACACGCTCGTTGGACGTCGGGTGGCATGATATCAACACACTTCAGCCCATTAACTTCGATTCCAGCCAAGAATATCAGTGCGATGGAGGAAGACTTTACTTAAGAGCCAAAAGTTAAAAGTAAGTAACAATCGACATCCATTATTGCGACATATCTCGCAATAATACGTAAATCTTGGATGTTTGGGATATTCCACCACTTAAACGAAGAACACAACCGAAGAGTGAAAGAAGAAAAGTTAATCTGAGATCTCGTAGAAGATTGCCCGATCTCTTTTGCCGACAACCATCAACAGATAAAGCCGACTCATAGAACACACGGATCACCGCGATTCGCATTACTCAAATTTCTTATCTAATACTACCTACCGTGAATTGTTAATACCAATTGAGCTAATAAATAATTTATAACATTTGGAAATGTGTTTTAACCTCGTTATAGGTTACATGACCTCGTACAGGACTGCGGATCAGACTAGGAGATGAAATCGAAGTGACGCAGGCCGAGTATGTCTTCTTCCCTTGATTCCATCTCTGTTATGGTAGACAAGAGTTAAACAAAATATTGCTTTTCATTGTAAGTCCCCAAGTTACATTCATGCACATACCTGCGCCGCCCAGATACTTGTGTGGGAACGCTCTGCATTTACTACTAAATCAAATATTCTTTGGTTCACTTGACTTTTCTTCAGATACACACACCCAGTCATCAAAATGGCTTATTACATTGGCAAATTGCACTTCGTCTTTCAGTTTTATGTCGTCTTCACACCCCAACCCAAAACGGCCGTTCCATTTTCTGTGATATTAACGACAGCTCACTCCCCTCGCCGCATGCCAGCCCAATCGATTACATGCAATCGCTGAGTAATTAACACTCATTGCTGTCAATATAATTGGACTGTTCGGTGTTCCGACACATTCGCTCGCCGACCAGAGCTGGAGCAGTGTGCGACTAAACATCTAAACCACTAACCACAGCTAACTATCTGTAGCACTCATCTCGCGCAACAAATCGCACTGAATACAAGCAGCCAACAAAAAGTGTCTAAGCTCGATTGTCGCTGTTTTCTCCACCGGCAGCAATTGCAGCAACAGCTACAGCTACACGAGCCTGGTTTGGCTAAGCTGACGCGTAAATATCATAGTTAGACCGCGAGTTGCAATTAACAAACGGGAGGCGTTAACGTTTCGCATATTACGACTGCGTTTTCTCGCCGTAATTTCTGCTTTTTACGAGGCGCTCTCTTACGCCTGCTCTGCTGCGGTGGCGATTTTTATTTTAATTTTCGTGTCGTTTTGCTGTTTGTTCACGCGCGTGCACTCGTGCACCCGCTCCTTGATATCGTGTTTCAAGCGCTTTCGGTTTCCTTTTCCATTTTTTTCATTTCTTTTTTTTTTTTAAGTGCAACGCGCATTTGATTAGGATTGGCTGCAACTCGTCTCCCAGGTTGGGCATTTAGCATGGAGACACGGTCTCACGCGTCAATTGATCCGTGGGACAAGTGATCCGTGCTACACAAAAAAACTAAAAAAAAAAACGCGCGCAACCTTTTTTACACGCTCAATAAAAATCAGTCAGGCTGTCAAGTGGCTTCAAGTTTACTATGGTGGCTGCGGTTGAGACTGAGTATAGCTGTGACCGGCGCTCAAAGAACCTGCGATCCAATGAAATAATCAACAGCAACTGTATGTAGCGGCAGCAGCAGCCTGTTGGCAATTAAACGCAATTATCAGCCGGTGTGCAAGTGCAGAACGAAAAATGTGAAAATTTCTTCGGATCGCAGAGCACGAGTATCTAGGTGCGATAATCAGGATTTGGATTTGTCTTGGCCGCTCAAGTCGCGAGAGAGTTTTGTCAAACGGACAGAGTGGCAAGCTCCAATGGCAGTTGTCAATCAGATTTCCTGAAAATTGTTTTCGGTTTTTTTTTTTTGTTTTTGTTGTTTCCACTTGGTGGACTTGTAATGAAATCAGTTGATGGGCCCATTAGGAAGTGATGGAGGCCTAATGAGGTGGACATAAGTGATTCGACTGGGGAAGTGGGATTTGTTAGTGCTGGCAAGTTGACGGAAAGTGTGACATTGATAGCTGTGTGAGTTGAATTCAAAATTTTGAACAAAGAGTTGAATACGTTTTGAGGTACAAATACGTATCTTCGGTATGAGGTGCTAAGAGTCACTATAGAGATGCAATCGATTGAAGCAGCTACACAAGGACGGCATACATTTTGACTTGAGCATTGAAGAATAGATAATCAATTCAATTAAACGGCTGCATGTCAAAGTCATATGAGTTCCGGTGGACTACGGAAAGCCATCGAAGTATTCGTTATTTAGAGAATCTCCAAGAAATGACTGTGAAACGCAACCCAACAAGCATCAGCCCCTATGTCTATGTCATTTTAAAGGGCCGGTAATAGACGTGCTAAAAAATGGTTATTGAGCTCGCACTTCGGACTACGCATTGACTTCTTGATAAAACACTTCCCGGGACCAATTTTGCCAAGGCCTTTGCAACTCAGAGGCTGCAATATTCTATTACATATACTCTGGACGATGCTTTTTTTTAACAGCATCGTTGACATTCATCATTGTCCTGCACAGACCAACGAATTTGAAAAGGATACCAAAACTGGTAAGACCCATACTTACATATGGCACACTAGTATGGTACAAAGCAAACAAACAAGAAAACGGTTTACGGACAATTACCGGGGCTTCAAAGAACGGCTTACATTACAGGTACACTCCGTACTACCCCTACGGCAGCATTGGACACCTTTCTGCACCTAAACCGCTTGATTTACAGATAAAAAAAACTTGCTGGAGACAGTGCGATAAGACTCACTAATTTGAATCACTTCAATAGCAGTAATTTCGGACACAGCACGGCCCTAGCGGACCTACTGCTATTAAATCCAATTCTAAATGGATGAATTCTGGTACCGAAACCGATACTACTTCTCGGATAAGGAATGATAACACGTTGACGACATTTGGCTATTGTACTCAGATTAGTTTCTGGAATGTGAAGACGCTTCTCGACAACGGAAGTGAAGGTCCTCAAAATGCCAGATTCCTCCAATTAGGGAAGGGATTCATGGGGTATAAGATGGACATCTTAGGGATTAGTGAAGTCAGATAGTTGGTCTCGGGGACGTTTCATGCTCCAATTCGAAACACTACTCTACTCCGGAAAGGCACCTGGAAGCTATCGGGAATCTGGCGTTGGACTGCTATTTTCCAAAACAGCTCTCAAAAGCTTAATTTTCTGGGAGCCTTTAGACGACAGGATTCTGAAAGCCAGGCTTCGGACTAGAGTACGTCGCGTCACCATCATACAGTGTTACGCCCCAACGGAGCTTTCTTTTGTCGAAGAGAAGGAGGCCTTTTATAACCGGCTGAGTGCTGCTTATGATAGTGTACCACATGGAGACATCATAATGGTAATCGGAGACTTGAATGCCGAGGTTGTCAATGACAATGATGGACTCAAGCATGTTATGGGAAAGCATGGTGTTGGCGATCGAAACAACGATGGCCAGCGTATTGTCGATTTTTGCAAGGCCAGTCGCCTTCTAGTAGGAGGGACCATGTTTAAGCAGAAGACGTGCCACAAAGCCAATTGGGTGTCGGCGGACAGAGAAGTAACTTCCAACTTCGCCATCAACCGGCGATTTAAAAGCAGTCTCCAGGACGTTCGTAACAGAAGGGGTACAGACATGGAAATGACCCGGAACCACAATCTGATGGTTGCTATCGTAAGACTACATACAGCTGCAGTTTGGCGATCCCAAGAAAACACCCGAATGCCTAAGTTTAATATGGACTGGCTAAGGGTTCCCGCATTCCGCCATTGGGAGGTGGGTTCCGTGCCAGGATTGAGAGCATTCAGTAGCACGGAACCCACCTCCGTCGACAGCCATTGGCGTGCTGCGAAAAATGTTTTCACGTCCGGTGCTGAAAGCATAGTTGGTCGGTCGCAGGGAAGAAATAGTGCTTGGCTTTCCGAAGAATCTTGGGCTAAGATCGAAGAAAGAAAACACCTCAAAGCTCATATCGCAGCTACTCCAGAAACACGGAGAAACGAGCTAGAGTCTGCGTATAGCATGAGAGAAGTTCAACGTAGCGTGCGACGTGATAAGCGTAACTATATCAACGCATTGGCTACAGTAGCAGAAGAGGCCGCTAGTAGGTGTGAGAGTAGGTCCGTCGCTGTTAGTTTCGGATGAGGACCAGCTCAAAAGGTGGAAGGAGCACTTTTCTGCTACTCGTATTTTAAATGGCATTTTCGCCAGTGAAGCGAACCCAATGACGCGTCCGTAGTAATAAATTCTCAAATATGCACTGTATCCCCCAGTAGAGAAGAAATCTTTACCGCAATCAAAGCACTGAAGAACAACAAAGCGGTTTGACTTGACGATATTCCCGCAGAGCTCTTAAAAGTAGCGCCAACAACATCGAGTGAGCTCCTGCATCCACTAATTGAGAGAGCTTGAGAAACAGAGAGTTTTGCTGTAGAGTTGAAAAAAGGAATGCTCCCAAAGAAAGAAGACCTTACGCAATGCGAAAACTGGAGAGGGATTTGCGTGCTGCCTGCAGTGGCCAAGGTAATAGCAAAAATCGTCCTGGGGCGAATAAGACACCACCTCGAAGACACACTCGACGCCGAACAATCGGGCTTCCGCACTGGATCTTCCTGTGTTGACCACATCAATAAATAGACTTCGAAAAGGAGAATTTATCTAGCTTGCTTTGCGCAGGAGGGGCATCCCAGACAAATTATCAAGGTTACATATGATAGATCCAAATGTCACGTTCTGCATAAAGGAAGGAAGGTTGTCAGAGAGCTAGAAATCCAAAGTGGGGTTAGGCAGGACTGTATACTGTCACCAATACTGTCCCTGTTGGTCATAAGACTGGAAATGGAGGAATTCAGCGGACTCAGCAATCACACCTTAAACATCTGGACTTCGCGGGCGATGTATGCTTACTCTCTGATAGGATCACGGATCTGCATCAAATGACAACAAGGGTGGAGAAAGAAGCTGAAATCGTTGGGCTAAAGATCAATACGACAAAAACCAGCCTTGGAACTTACTCACCTAACCTAGTAGAGATTTCTGGACAACCAGTAGAGACGGTAGAGAATTCTCGATGTCTTGGGAGTATTGTCGCTACTGATGGTGGGGCCGAACTAGATATAATCAACCGAATCAGGAAAACGAAGGCTGCGTTAGGAATGCTGTCCAAAATATGGAGAAACAACTCTATCAGCCTAAAGACCAAGCTACGACTGTTCCGCTCCAATGTAGAATCCGTGCTTCTCTATGTGTGCAGCACTTGGAAAGTCACACCGGCTATCACAAGAAAGCTGCAAACGTTCGTGAATAGATGTCTGCAAAAATATCTTGAGGATTTTCTGGCCCAACCGTATCTCTGATTATGAACTTCATGCGAGAACAGGTCAGGAACCCATTGCCTCTATCATACGAAGACGTAAGTTGCAGTGGATTGGGCATACGCTTCGTAAAGGTCACGATTGCATTGCGAGTCAAGCGATGCAATGGAACCCTCTCACGCAGAAAGGCAGACGAGTGGACCGACCTAGAAGTACTTGGCAATGAATGGTCGAAGACGAATCAACACAACTGGGGAAGGAGGGAGCTGAGATACATTTTCAGAAACCGCACACGATGGCGCGTAGGAGTGGTGGAGGCCCTATGCCCCGTAAGGGGAACCTCACGGACATAATAAGTTCGAGGACCTAAGTAAGTAAGTAAAGTCCTTCCTTGGTCTACTGCAACATGCCGTATGATATAACATATCCGGAAAGGTCGGTTTAGAGCCAACGACAATAATACACCATAAGCATTATAAGAAGGATACCTGGTGGAGAAAATTGAAATTTGAAGCAATGAATTTCGCTATAAAATTTCGGATTAATAGTGTATTGACGATCTTGTGGCTTGCCGTCGGACCTACTTTCTGACCATCCACATCTTCGAGAGCGGCGAGGACAACGCCGTTATTTAGGAAGCATGGCTTGACCGAAACAACGTCGCCACAGAACGTATCTTCGTGTTATGGGGATCTTTTAACTAGCAAGAAAAGAAGGTATACTAAGAGCTTTTATTTGTCTTGTCTTTTCTGGGGACCTCTGCATATAACAATCCTTCAGTCTACCCACTCATTGTCTTTTAAAACCGCTGTCTTAGCTATTTATCAGTCTCAGTCAGATGACTTTAACGGACATTTGCTTATAGATAGCTAAGTAGCGATCAGACCCCTAACTTCGAATAGCATAAAAATAGGGTAGGCACTGAGAGAGGTCAACATAGCAATGCCCAGTGATGTAACTGTTTCCACGCAACAATTGTGCTTATTTTACCTCCAAGTGGTAACCATCGGGTACTGGCCGATGACCATCCAGACTCCACTTGCCAAACTTATAAGTGCAAGTGCTGACCAGCAGACAAAAAAAGCAGCACTATAAGCGGGACAGTGGATGAATTCTCCAGACCAAAGCTGAAGTAAAATCCCGAAATAAAACAAATACGGCTTTATCTGGACTACTGCGACATATTTGGAGCTCAGGCAGGTAAGGATTTTCATGACTAAGTCAGGATCTTGGTAAAGAGATGGTGGCGGATGAGCCCATAATGGACAAACAGCAGCGTTCATATCCCCGAACGGGTTACTGGCTTCGGTCTAAATAACCGCTGGCGTTCCAGGTTGGATGTTGTGATGTCAGAGTATCTGTCCAGCCATCGAAAAAATATACAGCTACGAAGTAATATCAAGACTCGGACACGGACGGATCTTCTGTTGACAACCCCTGCAGACGAAACAAAAACAACGAACTTTCTATCTGCATGGGGAATGTTAGGTCCCTTAATAGGCCACGTGCAGCCGAACAAATACCAAGGACCTTGCAAAACAAATGTTACCGCCATCCGAGAAACTCAATGTGGTGGGCCGGACAAAAATAGGATGAACAACTGCGACTTTTACTACAGCGATTGTTATCGACGGCAAAAGCAGCGCGTATTTGGATGCGGATTTGTTGAAAGAGGAAGACTTAGGCAAGAAGTCTTGAGTTTCTGGCATGTGAACGAGAGCCTCGTAACAATGCGTATTAAGGCTAAATTTGTAAACACCACAGAGAGGAGACGACACCAAAGATAGCTTCTGCGAGCTCTTGGAAAAGACCTACGAGCAGTGTCCTATCTACGACATTACAATTGTTCTCGGCGGTATTAGTCCAAAGCTAGGGAGAGAGGGTATCTTTGGTAGTACTGTCGGAAAGTATAGTCTCCACGACAACACCTCCGATAACGGACTTAGGCTAATCGACTTTGCGGCCGGCGGGGCGAAACATTATCGTAACTACCATGCGGTTCCTGCATCTCGATATTCATAAGAGGACTTGGAGATCTCCTGATGAATTAATCTTCAACCAGTTTGACCACATTGCGATCGACGCAAGGCACTCCCCCAGTATTAGGTACGTCCGAACATTCCGAGGGTCCAATATCGACTCGGATCACTACCTTGTTTTAGCTAGGGTATGGTTGTGGATATCACGAATATCGCAAAGGCAAGCTTGTACTGTGAGGAAGTTTGACGTCGGATGGCTACAATTGCAAGAGATCGCGAAATCGTTTTCCAATGGAGTCTCCCTTAATCTCTTAACAGGTCCGCCATCATCAAGTATTGAAGGCTAGTGGCAACATTGCAAATGCCCATCTGGTATGCTGGGTTTCACTAGGCCACCACAACAAAACGGTTTCTTGGACTACGAGTGCCGGCCAGTAAGAGGCATACAAAGCCGGGCTGCATAGAAGGACTACGAGCAAAAGAGGTGAAACGAACACCGGCTTCTTGTGGAGAAACAGAGGGATTATGAGAAGGGTACGGCCGAGAAATTTGAGAGATGCTACTCCCGGAATAAGATTCGCAAATTGTACCAAAAAGTAAAAAGACCGAACCGAAACCTGTGGAGACGGACAAGGGAATATATTCAAAGTACTAGGGTCGCAGTCGATGCTGAAGATTTGAAAAGAGGATATCTGTAAATTGTGCAACGGCGATGACGAACCAAATACCGCTGTCAGGCAGAATGAACCTTTCAACTTGAACGATCTAGAACAACAATTCCGTGCAGCCAACCTGGATGAAGTGAAGATAGCCATATCTAAGCTTAAGTCCAACAAAGCTGTTGGAGCTAATGGCCTGACTGCCAAACTCTTCAAAGCGGCAGGTTATGACTTGGTATCTAGCATACATACACCAACTCATTTATAAAATATGGTCGGACGAAAGTATGCCCTATAAATGGAACCTGAATATTGTTTGTCCGATCCTCAAGAAAGGAGACTCTCTGAACTACTCCAAATGCAGGTATCAGTCTTCTTAACATCGCCTTCAAGATCCTATCTGCCGTATTGTGTGAACGCCTGAAGTTGTTTGTCAACAACCTGATTGGTCAATACCAGTGTGGCTTTAGGCCAGGAAAGTCCACCATCGAACAAATATTCACACTTCGGCAGATCTTGGAAAAAGATCACGAGCTCCAAATCCATATACGAGTACACCACGTATTCATCGATTTTAAGGCCGAGTATGGCAGCATCTATAGAGGCAAGCTATACAGAGCAATGTCTAGTTTTGAGATCCCTGCCAAACTCGTCCGTTTGTGCAGGATAACAATAGAGAATGCGCGCTGCTTCATCAAGGTCGGAAAGAACCGAGATATTTGATGTCAAAAAAGGATTTAGACAAGGCGAAAAGAATAGTGCAAAATTAACCTGGCAACACAAGAGGCGCAATCTTTCAAAAGTCCGTCCAAATACTCGCATACGCCGCTGATATTGACATGATCGGAAAAAAGCAGCGTGATGTCAGTGGTGCTTTCGCGATATTTAGACGAAAGCTAGGAAAATGGCCTCAACAGTCAACAAGGGCAAGACCCAACACCGACATCTCGGACAGAACGAAAGATATAACTTTGAGGTAGTTAGCGACTTTGTCTACCTATGCTCCGTTATCAACTCAGAAAACGACGCTAGCGCACAGGTCAAACGAAGGATACCTCTTTCCAGTCGCTGTTTCTTCGGGCGGAAAAGGCAACTGACTGGCAAAGCCCTCTCCCGAAGAACAAAAGTGGCAGTATACTCATATACGTCCTCAATAATTCCATCCCTGATTTATTGCGCAGAGGCATGGACTTTATCAAAAATGGATGAGGGTGCTTTTGACTGTTTTCAGTGGAAAATTCTTCGGATGATTTTCAATCCCGTCTGCATACAGAGTGCCTGACTCGAACTCCAACTTTTTGAAATGCTATAATTTTTTTATTTTTTGATAAATTTTATTGTGCCAAAGCAAAAAATGTTGGAAAATACATCAATTTTCAAATTGTATCAGTAGTTTTCAATATGTCCATCTTTGCCGCGAATAATGGCCTTGAGACGGCCGAAGAAACCATCCTACGCTGCACGCAAGTGGTTCTGCGGTATTTTGACCCATTCCCGGCGAAATGTTTGTTTGAGGTGGTCCAAACTTTGGTATTTTTTAGTGCCAACCTTCGCCTTCAAAATACCCCAGACAGAGAAATCCAACGGATTTGCATCCGGAGAATTTGCAATCCATTGTGTCGAAGAAATGAAGTGTGGAACATTGTTTTTTAACCAATCTTGGTTGACGCGCGCTTTGTGAGACGGTGCCGAGTCTTGTTGAAATGTCCACGGTCTCCGATCGAAATGATTGTTTGCCCCAAGGCTTCAATACTGCTTCTAAGACAGTTTTACGGTATACGATCGCATTAATTTTGACGCCACGGTAGAAAAATACGAGCGGAGAGCGACCATCGGCGGTTATGGCGGCCTAAACCATCACCATCGGTACTGCCTGCTTTTTGGTGGCTGTCCGAAGGTGTAAATTTTCGAAGGACCTCTCTGGCAAGTAAACTCGGTCATTTTGTTTGTTGACATATTGCTCGATAACAAATGCCGACTCATCGGAAAAAGCCAAATTCGGCAACTCACCACTTTCATGCACCACTCCTTCGCTCTTTCGACTCTAGCTTTTTTCTGTTGCGGTGTAAGATCGTGTGCTTTTTGGAACTTCAATGGCTTGAGCTCAAGCTCATTTTTCAGTATGTATTGCAACCGTTCCAACGATATGTTGAGCTCACGAGCCGTTTTTCTTGCACTTCGACGCGGATTTCACTCAATTCGAGCCTTCACTTTCCGAACCATTTCTGCCGATGTTGCTGCTTTTTTATGACCACCTGGCGTTTTGCAACGCTCGCGCTGCCAGTATCACGGTAACGAGCTATGGTTCGAGACACAAATGATATATTCACGTTGAGGTGCTGGAGGGCTCTAACGATAGCTACTTGTCGTTTTCCAGCCAAATATAAAGCAATCACACTATCACGTTTGAATTCCATCGCGGATAAAACTGAGACGCAAATCGTTTAAAAAGCTTGTAAATAATAAAATTATCTGTCATGTGTCAAAATTTGAACTCACTGTTATGAACGGTTTGGAAATTATAGCAGTCTGAAGTTGGTTGCAGTTCGAGTCATTCAGGGTGTAGACTTAGCCAGAAGAGTGAAGATGAATGAGATGGCTAGGTCATGTAGAGCGGAATGACGATCCTGTTCAAAATGTATTCGATTCCGCCCTGAAGGATAGTGTAGTTGGGAAAGACCGCGACGCAAGTGGCGCACGGAAGTGGAAGGGGACCTCAGGCAGGCGAAACTGGAGGCAGCTAGCTAAAGCTCCAACTGGCTGAAAACGCTTGTTGGTTGAGACCCACGTCCTCCCCGCACTCTAGCGCCACCATGAGTAGGTAATATGTGATAACAATATAGTCAAACTGCACTGACTCGCACTTAGTTTGTTTCTGGCACAATTGGCCAAAATAGGATCCCTATGAACGTTCATTGAAAGACGGACTCTTTGGGCCAACTACGAGTATCTAGACATGTACGACCCATAGTCGATCCCAAACAAACAACAGAACCGTATAAACTCAACAAAGGAGATATAATTGCAAATATTATCACGCGAAACGCGACGATTAAGTATTTCCAATCCAAGAAGAGGTATATGTTGCGCATTACCTGCGCAATTGTTTTAACTCGCATTCGAGTACATTCCCCACTTCCGAGATCTGAATGAGTTTTGCTATACCAAAAACCACCGAGCTAAACGAATTTATCAAAAAGTCTCCAGGAATAGGAATAGGTTCCCGGGCATGGCTTCCCTCACTCTGCTAGTGATATCACAATGAACCTTTTGCACAACGAATACATTTTAAGTAGCCCAAATACTGAGATGACCTTCTTGCTTCTGATTCCAATAGACAGATTCGGCTCTATTAGGTGACAAATTTATCCCCGATATGACCGACAGCCCACTTCAATATCCCCATTGATCAGCACAAGCAGAAATAACCAGGAAATAGCATTTCCTATAACTCGGCGATAGAAACGAAAGGAAAATGCGACTGATGGAGCGATCGAAATATTCTGGATCATTACTAATCCATCCCACCCTCAGATCTCTGAAGTACAATAAGGCTGAAAACTATGCTATCCCTGAACCGGAAGCCTAACCCTAATTATCTCCATAAGTTAAAGGCACAATTGTAATTTAGACTGGCAGCCAAGATGCCTTTAAAGGGTCAGTACTAATCACGATTTGGTGATGCAATCCTCAATCTGTAAACGAGGATACTACTGAATGCACACTATGTCTTTCCTGAGTTTTAAACCACAAAAATTCTTTGTGCAGTCGCCCATCGAATTAACAGAGGACCTCCTTGAAACTCGGAACGATCTATTCATCTCCTCCGCTTTTATGTAAGTTGCGTTGGAAAACCAAGTCATTTCAGTGATAAGCAAGAGAGCCCTTTTTCTTACATATACGGCTTTACAGCCCGAGGAGAACTTGGGTCTCAACCTCTCCAGTTAGCGCTGCTTTATGACTTCTGCAGAGCTGTGAGGATGGTTCCATTGTCGTTTATATAACAAAAGTGTCCACCATTTCCGACCGTTTTGAGGAGAAGTTGAGGTCACTCATTCAAAGGGACCCAAAAGGCTCCTAAGATTGGATTTCACTAGCATTGGAAAATCCTCCTAACAGTGAAATTGATTCGACAGGACACGATATATTTGGGAACGAAAAACCCAAGGAGCTGAAGAATCATATTTCTCATATCTCCTTAGGAGCTCGACCACCGAACCTCACCTAGCCTTGCTTATAAGGTTTTGATATTTTTAGTGATAGTTCTTCATGCTGCGTTTAAGTTGAGAGATATGTTGTCCATCGTTACACTTTCTATTAGGCTAGTAAGCCTTAAAATATCGCAAAGCATTTCTTTGGATTTTCTGCGATCTGCTCTTCTAAAAGCCCTGCTGGAGTTATCTGGAATTTCTTGGCATCCTGTGTAATTGGGTCATGCAGAACGTTGTCACCCAGGTTTACGTTAGCACCGCTGCTTAAGACGATGTCCGATCCTTCATCTTCAGTCGTTTGTGCCCGATGCTCCTCTCATCTTGTAGGCTTGCCTTATCTACAGGCTCCACACAGTAGCCGATATACTCGTATAAAGAGAAAAAATTTATTTCAATTTGAAAATAAAACGTCCGCAGCAATTCATTCAACTTCGACTTCTTTGCTTTCTTCTCAGATCCAAGAAGCCCGCCGCCAAAAGGGCACATGAATGAAGTAGTCTGCTTAATATCCGTCGCTTTAATCCCACTTTTGTTTTTTTTTTTTTTGCGTTTAATTCTCCGAATGGATGTCATAAAACTTCTCAAAACAGAACGACACACACGTAAAGCCCTGAAAATGACAATAAAAACGGCCGCGTATCTAACATTACACCGGCGCCGCTGCACAACAGAATTTCCGTATACCTACTCTCCAGCACAGGCGTAATCATAAAATATGATCACTGTCACAGCCGCTGATTCGGCGGAACTCCAAGACACACAATGTCTCCACGTTTGCACTCTTGAACCCGGCTTCCCAACGGCACTGCTAAGTAAAGCAAAGTGAAATGAAACACTGGACATTGCTTTACGTGCTGCTTCTATGGCCAATTTTTGGGGGTCAAAACCGCAAAGGCATTAGAAATGGATCTGGGAATCATGTCACACAGCTGGGCCGACTAATTGAAGCTATTAAGGCAGCAAATGTGTAAATCTAATGCGCACTTACTACACGGTGTCGCAATGAAAGCACATTTTGGTGATGGCCGGGTGAATGACTTCAGCAACGGGTGAATCCATTCACTAACAGTACCACAAGCAGAACACTCACAACCATAAAACTTGCACCTTAAGCTCACCTCTGCACCATTTCAAGACTCTGGGCGGTCATAAAAAACGGAACCCAACACATCAGTAGAGCGACATTAAAAACATTGACGACGATGACGACGACGCACTACGGGACTACGAGGAGAGTGCAGATCATACAACGACGATTCATTGACATTTCTATTAAAATGATTGCAACACATTGCAGCCAACAGAGGCATACGGATAGATACAAACAAACGGATAGATACAAATCGAGGGCTTCGCACTCTGTTCATTGACAGGATGGCATTATGTGGTCAAACTCAGGCCTGCGACGAGCTGCAAAATGGCAAGATGAGGCAATCAAAGGCTCATCACTGTCATTCAAGTCGAGCGTACGTACGTCATTCGCAAAGTAATTATCGCTCCTCCTCAGAGTTCCAATGATCGGTTAGGAGTTATAGTAGTAGTTGCATACGGCTACAGCATCTTAGTGGCAGCATCAGGTTGTGTAATGAACTTATGCTCAATGAACAGATTCCTGGCATGGGCTGCCACCAAGTACAAGTCAGCAAATACGCCAACTTTTCGACGACACTCACGCTCTTAATGACGTTTTCCACGGCATGGCAGTCGGATTGCTAATTTTCAATTTGAATGATTGCAGGTGCTTTCCAGATGCGTGTATGCGTGCAATGGTTCTGATGGATCCGATCCTGATCCCGATCCCGATTCAAGCGTGTTGTATTCCTATGAATACTCGTATGTGGACCTTAGTGTGATCCTAATGACAGTTGGAAATATTTCGATGTCAGTTGCGTATGCATTGGCTACATCAATCACCGGCAATTAAATATCTACTGATGCACTTGCATTGGTACCTTGGAGGAACTGCTATTCTGCACCAGTAGGAGCAGCAGGAGCTACGGCCAGCAACAACATCATCCTTGTTCCTTGTTCAGCACTAGCGAAGAGGGGGTGATTTACGACGATGATAATACTGAGTCGTGTTTATCTGCGCGCAATGCGAATGGAGGATGTTGTCCATTTTTTAATTAATTTTTACTACGCGATAAGGGGTGAGCCCAAAGGAGGGAAGCCAGCCTGACACTGAGTTTATATGGCACTTCCTTATGGGATGTTTGTTTGGCGCGCATATAAATTAAAGTCTAGGATTTAATGTCGTCTCTATGGTTACGCCATGAAATGCATTGCGGATCAATTTAATAGCTGAACGGGTATGCAGTTAGGAACTTGTCCTGACTCTGCCCCCGGTGTAGGTTATGTCGAATTGTAACTGTTGATTTTGGTGCACAGTATTTGAGTGGAGATAGCTCTTGTACTAATATGGAAAAGAAAAAGAATACGTCTGAAGTATGAACAACTCTTGTGCAAAGTAAAATGCCGACGGCTCTTGAACTCGCGTAAACACCAACGGTATTTGCTGCAAACGATGGTTGGCTGGTTTGTCTTTCTGTCTATTTTTGCCAGTTAGTGCCATGAAGAGTAAGTTGGCCATGTCAACATTTTACCGTCACTTTGTACGAGTTGCATTGCGTCAGCCTAAGACTATCTTCAAGGGTCAATTGTAATTGTAGTCGACTTGCTTTGATTAAAACGGGTCGTTTCCCTTTCAGATAAGCTTAAGCTATTAGTTCAAAAAGCCCAGGGATACCATGAGTAGCACACATTTCATTCCACACTCTGGACGGTACTTCTATTCATCCAGCTTGGCGCTTAACACCAAGGAGATCCAATTGAGAATCTACTCGTAGTAACCTAAAAATTTGGTCTTTGTGAAGAATAGCCCTGACCGTATGTATATCTATGCTTAGACAGTTCATACATTTGTACATTATGTTGCATTCATTGATGGCCATCGGATAGTAGGTTTTCGCCATACGGGCTAAACTAGGTGACTTTTGGCAGGTAATAGGGGACAATTGGGGGAAAAAATAAGCATCCATAAAATGGATGGAGTCAACAGTCAAAAACGCCCAGTTGAAGCGGAGTAATCCATTTTCTCATCATCCACGGGAAAGCACAGTTTCAGCTAATAGAATAGGACATTAAGTGAAAGGGCATCAAAGCACAAGACCCATGGGAAATGCATGACGGACATTGCCTCAAATATTGTAAAATTCGACAGATGGTAGTGCTAGTGGAGCATTTAAAACATGGACGTGACAACGAACCGTTTCCATTTACTCCATATAGATATCTACGAAGAATTTGACTGTACGTTTCTACCAGAAACCAAAGATGCCCCACAAAGGGCTCTCAACGTTTAGGTCTCTTTGCAGATAGTCCAAGCCTTCAAAGTGAGACAAATTCGGGAAATTCCTTTGAAAAAACCGATTTGCATCGTAACTCACCGTAATTTCGATATCCTCAGACGTATACACAGGGTCTTCCAATAGAGACTTCCGAACTTTGACAAGTAATAGCGGCCATATTGTAGAATTTGACATCTGTCATTTATTCAGTCTGTTTTGCCAAATCGCCATGGACGCACATAGCGTTCAACAGCAGCTGTAATTGATAAAATTGTTTCATCAGAATGAGTGTTCTGTTCGAGCAACATTCCGCGCGCTTCGCCCATTTTACGCAAGACACGCAAGATCTGCCGAAAACATCGAGTGTGCAGGAGAATCGGAGGCAGTCGATTGGTGAATTTTGCATCGTGACTTGGGCCTGCACCCGTACAAAATTCAACTGACTCAGAAGCTGAAGGTAAACGACCATAGACAACGACGTGTGTTCGCTGAATGGGCTCTGGAGCAGTTGGAAACTGGGCCTAATTTTCATCGAAAAATCATCTTCAGCGATGAGGCACGTTTCTGGATGAATGGATCCAAGAGCGTCCAATGGATCCGGAAAAAGTCACTCTTTGGTGTGGATTTTGGGATCGATCCATATTTCTTTGAGAACGACGTCGGCCAGGCCATCTCCATCAACGGCGAGCGCTATTGGTCGATGATTACAAACTTCTTTTGGCCTGAATTGGATGATATGGACACCAACGATATGTGGTTTCCACAGGACGGCGCTACGTACCATACAGCTCACGCCACATTGGAAATTCTGCACAAGCGATTCGAGGGCATGGTTATCTCAGGTGGAGGTGATGTGAACTGGCCACCGAGATCATGCGATTTGACCCCGTTCTTGTGGGATTTTCTTCAGTCGCATGTCTGGCGAATAAGCCACAAACCACAGCGGCACTCAGAGCCAATATAACCCATACCATCGGTCAAATTCAGTCTGATTTATGCGCCAGAGTCATGGAAAATTTGACCCTTTAAAAGTCGACTACTATAGAGAATGATACGTATCTCTTACAGTGGTCGTTAATAACAGGAAGGCTATAAGAGTTTTGATCACCATGGTCCAAGAGGTTTCGATATATGCAATAACAACAACTGAACACTGTGCGAACTCCTTTTAAAAGAACGTTGTAGAAAAATTCCGGCATTGGTGATAATGTCCTCAAAGGATGATTGTTAAGTATGGGTTTAAGGAAGAGTGGCCACTTTTGTTTAGGTAAATAATAAATAGACGCCTGGAGGGAGGAAGGAGGACACTATGGGACCACATACGAGTAGTTTAGCCTTTGTAAGCTTTGGTTTAAGCTGAATGGACTACTATGCTATATGCGTCTCGCCGAACATTTTTAAAATTTGAGTCGTTTTAACGATTTGTCTTCGACTCGGAAACAAAAGGAAATCCTCAACAATATTTTTATTCTTCTCGGCTGCCCTTCTCGGAAATATTACTCATTCGCCTTTGTCCTACGCGGTTGAAGACAGTTGCAAAAACTTTAGAAAACTTGAGTCCCCATATCGAATGTGATAAAGAGAGCTATTTTCTGTAAGCTCCACGACTAAACGACTCGTATTCCAAATAGAGGATCTTCTTGGCCCGACGTTTATTGCTTATCAGCTTGACATGACCTAGTGTGCGCAGCTGCATGATGTTTATGAACTTTACTTTGACAATGTACAGCTCTTATATTTTAAACTAACGGGTGACCAGATAGCAATTATAGTTTTTCCAATTGTTATATTTCAGCAGCTGTCAAAGTTATCAATGACATCTAGCTGCCAAAATGTTCAGTAAGGTATGCCATTTCATCATGCATTGCCGAACGTGCAGAAATTATTAAAAAATATTTTCGAAATTCCAGCTCAGTTGTAAATACGCAACGTGAATTTCGTCGTGAGGTCGATCATCATCATGGGTTCAGTGTGCATTCAATTCGTCGCACCGTGGAAAAGTTTGAGCGTGAGTACACTGGCAATGGTATCAGGTATAGAAGGATGTTAGCCGACATTCTGCGGTCAGCTCTCGACAACATCGATATAATCGAGCTGTGGTTCCAATAAGACGATGCTACATGCCATACAAACGACGCAACGCCGAAGTTGCGATTATTTCTCTGGAGCTACGGCAAGTCCTTATTCTACGCTAATAATACAACCACTTTGGACGAGCTCGAGGCCAACATTCGACGCGTTGTTGACAGAATAACGCCGCACATATTGGACCGAGTCATCAAAAATTGGACCGACCGCTTGAAGCACTGCCAGCGAAACTGAGGCGGCCATTTGAATGAACACTTTTCCTACTCGTGGAAGACAATGATTCTTTTCCGATATGTCAAAGCAATGACTATCATGGAGTTCAATAATATTGCTTTATCGACCGCCTAGGATTTTTTCGTAAATTTGTAGTATGCGACATTGGTTTAGTTTTAATCAACCGATAATTGTTGCAGTTTTTCGTGTCACTTTTGCCTTTAAAACCTCTACTTGTTAAGCATCGTACCGCCTCTCACCATTTTGTTCCGCAAAGGTTTCCGGTTGTTGCGCAAATATCAGCGCGTATGCATTTTACAGCTTTACATATTTTGGCTTCCATATAAGCCGGTATTCTTCCTTATCTTCAATAAATTTCGCAATTGAATATTTTGTATTTTGCTTGTTGTGGTGCAGCCTCAAAAATGTGGCTATCAACGCTACACTTGATCTTTTATTGGGAAATTTTTTTTGATTTTCTCCAGTCTTTCGAAGAAAAGTGAGTAAGCGCTTCAATGAAAAGGTGCCTACAGTACCAGCAGTCATCACGTCTACGCCGAGTACTTGCATCCTGATGCAAGCGTAACCATGATATTCACAGAGGTAGTGTTCCGCAGTGTTGCTATCACTTTGACATCGAACATCACAGGAAGTTGTATCACTTATGCCCATTTAAGCGCTTAGCAAAAATGTAGTGTAGCATCACGACGCCAGCCTAAAGTTTTTCCTATCGAGGGACAGCAGGAAGGCCTCCGACCTTGACCTCTTAAAGACGTCGAGAAGAATTCATTTGGTATGACGCAAAATGGAGAGTCATACCATCCGCAGTTGTGCTCATATGAAACTCTAGTGTCAATAGAATCCCTAACCGAGGACGTAAGCAGACCTAACGTAGGTTCGGGTCCCAAAAAACTTTCCTTTGAGCCTTAATAAGCAAGTGCATCGGCGGTTTTTCTTCCCGCGATCCATTTGTGACCTAGTAAACAGAGAATTTAGCCATCCGACTGCGTTTAGTGAAGTCTTGCATTCTCGAAATAGCTTGGAAGTCGTAAGAGGGTTCAGCAAGTCTCTAAGCGCATGCTTTGGCCTTTTCACAAAACAGTTCGTTGCCGGCAGGATTGCATGTGACTCCGCTTATAAGACAGATGCAAGTTTTCTTAACGAAGAGTGAAATCTCCTCCAGAAAGACACCAACGCCGCATACTAAATAGATTTTGGGATCAGATTTAGACCAAAACCAGGAAAAATCGACCATAAGACCAGAGCCAAAGTGACCACTTTTAAGCGATCTATTTATTTGAAAGCTTGTTCGCTTAGATAACCAACACGAGCGATATAATTGACCATATCGTAGCCGTTATATACATATATAAAGGAACCTCCTCGGTGACAAGCCCTTTGTCTTAGGGAAAGCTCGTTTGCATTGCCAGAAATTCGACATCTCCACGGCGATGTAACATGTTTAGTCCAATCAGGGTGGCATTGCTCTTTTCCACATAATTAATGATTCGTCCCCGCCGTGTTACATGCCTCCAAAAGACGCATTGTAATGGACGTCCCAAGATTCGAGCAAGATTTGAATTTTGCGGTAAAGTGTTGCCGATGAAAAAAAGGCAGTGTGACGGCTGGCAGTTCAGGATTATTACAATTGGCTGGCTACACGAACGAACAACGCACTTTCACTGTTGAGCGATATTTTAAAAATACTGAAGGTAGCTGCGAACAGTTCAGAATTTTCTTACAAAATATGATCGGAAGAATGATTTAACTTCATCAACTGTGAAGAGATTAATTCAAAAACTCAAGCAGACTGGTCTTATTCTCAGACAGTCTGGCAGTCCATCTTTCAAAAAGTCGTTCAACACAAAACCTCGAAGAAATTCGTGACAATATTGCTGAGAGTCCAGAAATATCAACTCAGCACCGTGGTCAAGAAATGGACATTTCTAGAAGCTATCTACTACGTATTCTAATGAAAGATTTACATCTTCACGCATATAAAGTGCAATTGGCTCAAAAAAGGCAACCTACTGACCACGCACAGTGAAGAGAGGTCGCTGAATGTGTTATGGAAAAGCAACAGTTTTTTTGGTGCTTGTTTTTTGTAATGACTTGGGAATTTCTGCGCGCGTCCACATCTGTAAATACAGGTCAGTTGTTTTGGAACTTACTGAAACCAAGGTAGACCGCGGCCCATACCTCTCAGATGACTCTAATTTGGTTACGAACTAGTGTCATTATTCTCGCCACTTACGTGCATAGTGATGTGGCTTATCAAATTTAACCACAATGTAATTCATGTTCCAATCCGGAATTCAAGCTCAACGGGTTAAAGTTCCATCTCCATAAGCAAATTATCTACCACTGCTTTATTTACAGAACATTAGACAGCAATTTGACCATCCCTGTATCCTTATATTGAAGTCATTATTACGGCAGGTTTTGATATACACAATTGCGGGTGGCTTCGACATTCTGGGCAGACAATACACGAAGGACGGTGTGTTGAGACCTTCGCTGCGGAAAATACCTTAACCCAGCTTGTAAATGAGCCCAGAGATTGATAGTCATACCGCCAACACCTTGCACTTTTTTTTAACTTCTTACCCTGGTAAATACAAGGTCAATGTGCTATCCCCTTTAGACTCATCGGACAACTGTGTCATATCAGCTAATTTCTCGTACACCGACCACACAGTCAGAGAAAAGATTCCTAAAAGAACCGTATGGCAATACGAGAAAGCCAACTGGAGCGGTCTTATCAGCTTCTTTAGGAATTTCAACTGGTGGTTATGTTTCCTCGATAACAAGGTGGATGACGCTGCCTATATGATCACAAGCACTATTCCCTTTGGAATGAGATCCTTTATCCCTCATCGGATCTTAATTTCAGACCAAAAGAAAAGCCATTATACGACTCGAGCTGTAAAGAGGCTGTCAGGGTTAGAGAAATGTTTTTTCGGTCCATCAAGACCAACCCGACAGAGGAAAATTGAGAAAAGTTCAAACGAGCCAGGAATGACTGCAACGTCTTTCCAAAACGTGTAAAATTCCAATACGACCAAAAACTGAGGCAAAAAATACTACAAAGTCCCAAAGGTAGTAATCAGAAATTCTGCCTCATCCTCCATTCCAATGTTTATTTACAAAGACATTCCAGCTATCAGCTCTTTAGACAAGGCCAATCTGCTTGCTGTACACTTTACGGCCAGCTCAACACTTCCAGGTTATGCCTTGTCTCCGCCTCCACATGAGTGCGTCGAATCTTCAATGGAACGAATCCACTTTGACATTCGTGTGTCGCTGGTCCAGATGGTATATCTCCCATTATTCCGAAGAGGTATTCTTCCACGCTAGCAAAACCACTGCGTAAGCTTTTCATCAATCCTACTCTTTAGGACTCTTTCCAAGCAGATGGATAACAGCATTTGTTCAGCCCGTCGCTAAAATGCGAATATTCTTCCCTCTCCTCCTACAGACCCATTGCACTTACGTCCCTTCTTTCCAAGGTCATGGAAACGCTGATGAACCTTTAGCTCATGAAATATCGCGAAACACGAAAATTTCTCAATGACCAGCAGTACGCGTCTCCTTGTGATTTGATGGCATGTCTCAACGAAAATTGGAACCAGATCGTACACCAATCTGGCGAAAGCAAGATACAATAGTTACACTTGATACTTCAAAGGTATTTGACAGAGTTGGCACCAGGCTCTTTTGTCGAAAATGCGTGCTTTTGGGATTGATGACTCTCTTCTTCAATGGATTAGGAATTGCCTTTCGGAACGTTCAATTCAAGTTGTCTTGGACGGTTTCAAGTCTGATATTCACAAAATAAATGCCCCAGGGCTCCGTTCTGTTTCCTACACTCTTTTTAATTTTCATCAATGATCTCTTGTCTGCTACTTCTAATCCAATATGTTCCTTTGCTGATGACAATACTGTCTACTTTTTATATTCGTTCCGGGACACACATCTCCTTTAGAGTGTAGAACGTAAGCGGCAGCGTATGCTAAGCTCATTAAATTCCGATATAAGCAGCATCACAAGTGGGTAACCACAAACAGAGTGGAATTTAATGCTTCCAAAACAGAATGCTGTCTGGTGTCGTTAAAGCGAAATCTAAACATCCCGCCATTATCCATGAATGGCACTGGCATTGTCGAAACTGAAAACCTTTCCATTCTCGGTATGTGTATTGGATGTTGGGACGGCCACACATTCAATATCGCCAAAAATCCTGCGAGATGTATAGGTTTTCTCAAGCGATGTACGAAATACATTTCCCCCTCTGATCTAGCCAAAATATATTCATGTACATATGTACTCGTACTTTCCACCAGATCAGATATCTAGCCCCAATACACATACATATGCATTAAGCAAGTGCCCAAAATTAGAGTACAATGCCCACATCTGATCAGGTGCTCCCAAGACTTCCTTGAACTTGCTAGACCAGATTGAAAACTGTGCCGTAAAACTCATGGGTGAAGCTGCTCACCTTGTTCTAGCATATTTCCACCACCAGTGCTCCACCGAAATTGTAAATACATAGCATTCCGTGCCTTCAAACTTTTAACCCTGACCACGGTCTCGCTATGAATGCTCATCAGTATACCCTCAAGCCTATTTTGGACGTACTCTAATCGGGATTCTTTCCTTAACCGTACAACTCGCTTATGGAATGCATCACCGAGCTCGACATTTCCTAGTCATTATAACTTCCAAACATTTAAGACCAACGTACATCGGTACCTCTCTTTTCGTCCTCCCTGAGTTTTTTAATCGTCAAAATTGTTAAATTTGGGGTTCAGAAGATCCACCAGTGATTGTTGAGAAACGAATGCATCCCCAACGTGTCATTGAAAATGCGGCTAGTCTGGCAATGGTTAATGGTGCTCGCTATCGTAACATGATGGTCTAGTTTTTTATGCCTGAATGGCAAGGTATGGATGTGGACGGCATGTGGTTTCAACAAGACGGTGTCACTTGTCACACAGCCCAAGAAGCAATTCATAAGTTATTTCCTGGTTTGGCTATAAAAATTGGCCGTTCTCCTTTTTTCAATCTGCAAAGTTGCCAGTCTTCCTTCAAATCAGTCTCAAGTGGCCTAAGAGGAAGTTTTCGGGTTTTCTTTCCTAATCGCTGGAATCACAGATTTCAATGAGTTCGGCTTCGGTTAAGTCTGTAGTACCCAGTCATGAGAAAAGTAAACTGACGCAACGACGTGTTTGAGCCATTCTCCGTTCAATTCGTGCGCAGCAATTAAATCTTGGTTGCAATAGACACTAGCAATCTTTTTCAACGATACAGTGTCAGTTCATTTTGTGATGTTGTTTTAGCTTCCTGATCCCTTATTGTAATTTTTTGTTGTGTCACTGCTTTTTCTTACATTATACTTAGATGTGACATAGTTGCCCTTAATTTTTTAAAGGTACACAGGCGGATAAGCACTCGAAATACTATAGCAAGGCCGGCAGAATCTTCATTACTCTCAGCAATCAATCATTCTTTGTTTGCCAACATTTGCATAAAGTGCTTCGGGGCTAAAGCAGTTCAATCGCCTTTGCCTGACTGAATCAATGAAGAATTGGGTACTTAGATCAGAATCCGGTAAGACTGACAATTAATCAGACAATCACGCTTAAATGGCTTCCATCATGCATCCCATAGCATCTTCCTGGCAGACTTTTCAACTTCGAAATCACTTAGTAGCTTTTTGGAAAATCCCTGATGTTACGATGACCACTTCTGGCACCTGCGTTTCTTACAGTTTTTCCGCTCAACAAGGTCTTGAGTAACTTTCCTTTCAAAGTACGAGTATGTAAATGTTCATTGGGTCAACAGGATGCCATTGCAACTACGTCATGCATCCGAAGGTGACCACGCATTTTATTTAAAACAAACAAAAACGCCTTCACTTCATTAGAAAATTCAGTAAATTACCCTTTCGCATACCATGTAACAAGGGATTAGTGTCAATCTAACGATTAGATACCCTGATGCCGGACCGGCACCATTAGAATTGATTAAAATTGAAATTTTTGATGGATGGCGAATCGAATTAGGAACGTTTTACATGTGATTAATGAATACGATCAAGTAATTAATCTCAGAGGCTTATCTCTCATCTCTGCAAGTGTCCCACGGCATTTATCGATTTCGACCACAAGTTGGCAATTACGGATACATTACCCAGCGCAGTTGTACGAGTATCTCTGTGGTCCAGAGAGGTGTTGTTGCCCCGGAAATAGTTGTACTTGCGCAGCCAACACCTCTTATACATATTAAACAGCATAAAGCTAAGCATTCCATATGGCGTGGATAACTTTCACCGTCGTCGGAGTTGTTCGCAGTTGGCCGTTTGCCGTTTGCCGTTGGTTCGTGATGAAACCGAAGGTCAGTGCAATTAATCAACCCCTAGGCACTAATTATTTCCCGCACTTTAGCCCAACCGCTGGTAGCTGCGCATATTCAGGGGATTTCGTTTTGCATTTAAATGACCTATCAACCGACATTTGCATAAGATACATTACTACTGACAGTACGGATACTATTGCCAGACCAGGGACAGTCCAAACACACTGAACACTACCGCCACACCCACTGCAAGGTGTTCACCTTTGTCGCTCCAAAGTGGCAAATCTCTAATTGTGACAGACACACTCTAAACACTGTAAACACTGTAAGCACTGTAAACAATGCCACAAAGTTGCTTGTGCTACGAGAAGCCTTTCTGGAGAGAGGTTCTATAAATGCCAAGCTGTACTTGTACGAGTACATATCTATATACCATTCTCAGCCAACTCGTGCAAGGGGTTGTAATGTGTCAAGTGGGCTCGGATCATGATTCAATGATTCACCAGGTAGTCGTTGGCTGGGTCAAGAGTGCAAATCGCAAATCGCGCATGGAGTCAAACACTCGTACGTACCATGCGAAGTCAAGTTCAAGAAGCTATCTCCATCTGGGAGGACGGTGCGTTTGACCGTCGGCAAAATGTTAAGGCAGCCGCCTGCTTCACTATCACGGAGCTGAGATCAACGCGGTGCGATTCCTTCTTTCGCTGACCAATTTTGAGTTATTGTCCGGCGAGTACTCCGAATTCTTGGCAGCGTCATCCGCGTTATTTGTGTTGTGTTGTGTGTTGTGTTTTTTGTTTTTTGTTTTTTGTTTTTTGTTTTTGTTTTCTTTTTCTCATGCGTTCAACGATTCCTATTGTCTTCCCAGAAATGGAATCTCTGCTGTGGAAAGATGGAGGGAAAATGCAATTACAGGACAACAGGACGTTCACTGCGTTATGGCCGTTATGTGAGTAATTGCGCGCCGCATTCCTCCCTTCTGGTCGAGTGTAGATCCTCAAAGCTCGAAACAATAGATATCCGCGGGATGCACGATGTGAAATGCATTTACTTGTAACTTCCAAAAGTTTCTCTATTGTCTGCATTTGGCATGGCATCACCTCGGATGAGGAGATATTTCGGCGAGATTCAAGCATCCGCTTTGGGTAGGAAATATCTGTTGTACTGAGGATCTCTCAGCGTGTGTGTGTGTCTGCCTTGAGGGAAGGTAATTGATTTACAGAAAATAAATCATGAGCCTGTGCTGGGCAATGGGCATGGGGCAGAGATAAACGACCAAAGGCTATAGCCATTGACAGTTGAAGAGGGATGGTAGGGCCTTTCATAATTTCTGCAATCGCAACAAGAGTGCGAGAACTCATTGTTGTTGGGTTTTTGTTGCTTTGTTTTGCTTGTGTTGTTTTTGTAGTACGAAAGGCATTTTTTGATTTTGTCATCCGCTGTCCTTGTGGCACTGCAAATAAAGACGACGAATGACATGGACATTTTCCTTTGTTTTAATGTGGATATGACGGAGACATGCAAGGCTACTCAACACCGTAGGTTGAAGTTATGCAATCGAGGAAGATTTAGTTGTCAGTCGTGTTGCGGAGATTTGGTGCGTAGGAGTTCCGTATTTTGAAAACAACACAACAATTTTGCAGGCCTTGAGCATTGAGCCTTGTACAAGGATGGAGCAATTGACAGGATTCTGCAGGCCGAATGGCGTCGGTTGGTCTAGCCTAGCGAATCGCAGCTGGAAAAATACCGACTGCTCTGAAAGGAAAGTGCGCACCACAGACACGGAACGACAGGTGCTAGAAAAACTACCGTCTTCCAGTATTATGATCTGGTAGAAACCGCTTTGGAGTAGTTTCAGTGGTCAACCAAAAGCTGGTCATGTCTTATTGCTTGCCTGGTGTATCGTGACGAGCGATTTCAATGGAAAGGTCGATATCGACAGCATTTCGATCATGTTTGAGATTATGGTCTCGAAAATTAAAGCCAAAGTCCAGGCAATTGACCATTTTGCTATTGGAAGCAACTACAACTTTATATCAGGCTCTCCACTTCTCAACGAAAATTACTCATATCTGCTGGCAACCACTAGGTCTGACACCCTCGGTGTCCCCCAACTTGTCAATAAATCTTGGACAAACTTAGCGCAGAAGCCGAGGCAATAGGAACCAAATGTCCATGGGACATGGTTTGCCTACAAGGCAATAAGTTCAGTGACCTTACCTACTTGCTTACTTAGGTCCTCGGACCTATTATTTGCGTGAGGTTCCTCTTGCGGGGCATAGGAACTCCACTACTCCTACGCGCCATCGTGAACAATTTCTGAAAATATATCTCAGCTCTCTCCTTTCCCAGTTGTGCTGATTCCTTTCGACGATTCTTCGCCAAGTATTTCTAGGTCGACCCACTCGTCTGCCTCTCTGCGTGAGAGGGTTCCATCGCATCGCTTGATTCGCAATGCGCTCGTGACCTTTACGAAGCGTATGCCCAATCCACTGCCACTTATGATAGAGTCAATAGATTCCTGACCTGTTCTCGCATGAAGTTCATCATTCATCATTACAGATACACGAACGTTTGCAGCTTTCTTGTGACAGCGGTTTGACTTTCCAAGTGCTGCCCACATAAGAAGCATGAATTCTACATTGGAGCGGAACAGTCGTAGCTTGGTCTTTAGGCTGATAGAGTTGTTTCTCCATATTTTGAACAGCATTCCTAACGCAGCCTTTGATATTTCCCGATTCAGTTGATTATATCTAGTTCGGTTCGAACCATCTCCACTGGTTGTCCAGAAACCTTAACTTGGTTAGAAGAGGAAGTTCCAGGGCTCTTCCTTTTTGAATTTGCCGTATTGATCTGTAGCCCAACGATTTCGGCTTCTCTCTCCACCTTTGTTGTCATTTGATGGAGATCCATGATCCTATGAGAGAGTAAGCATACGTCGTCCGCGTAGTCCACTGAATTCCCCCATTTCCAGTCGACAAAGCTGCATGCAATACAACACTTACGACCAACAGGGACAGTATTGGTGACGGTATATAGTCCTGCCTAACCCCACTTTGGATTTTAAGCTCCTCTGACAACCTTCCATCATATGTAGCCTTGATAATAGCAATATAGACGCTGTCGAACGCTTTCCGAAGTCGATGAACAGCAAGTGAAGTGGTGGTCGATGTTCAACGCACTAATTGATGATGATCCGAAAGGTGTTGACGTGGTCCATACAGGAAGATCCAGTGCGGAAGCCCGCTTGTTCGGCGTCGAGTGTGTCTTCGAGGTGCTGTCTTATTCGCCCCAGGACGATTTCTGCTATTACCTTGGCTGCTGCAGGCAGCATGCAAATTGCTCTCCAGTTTTCGCACTAAGTAAGGTCTCCTTCCTTTTGGAGCTTGACAATCAATCTTTTTTCCACTCTTTGGGAAAACTCTTTGTTTCCCGAGCTCTCTCAATGAGTGGGTGCAGGAGGTCACTTGATGTTGTTGGCGATACTCATAACAACTCTGTGGGAATACCGTCGAGTCCAACCGCTTTATTATTTCTCAGTCCTTTGATTGCGGTAAAGATTTCTTCTCTACTGGGGGATAGAGTGCGTAATCGGGAATTTGTTACTACGGGCGGGTCATTGGACGTTAGGTTCACTTCACTGGCAAAAGGCGGTTTAAAACCGCAGAAATGTGCTCTTTCTACCTTTTGAGCTGGTCCTCATCCGAAACTAGCAGAGATCCATGTGTCTTTTACCAGGTGTTGCTTAGAGTTTTGGACACCTGTGAGCTCTCTAACCTCAGACGAGCCTACTGTCACACTTACTAGCGGCATCTTCTGCTTACGAACGTTCAGGAGGCTACTTCTAAATCGCCGGCTGATTACGAAGTTGGAAGTTACTTCTCTGTCCGCCGACACCCAATTGGCTTTGTGGCACATCTTCTACTTAAACATGGTCCCTATTACTAGAAGGCGGCTGGCGTTGCAGAAATCGCTGGCCACTGTTGTTTCGGTCGCCAACACCATGCTTTCCCGTAACATGCCTGAGTACATCATTGTCATTGTCAACCTCGGCACTCAAGTCTTCCATTACCATTATGATGTCTCCGCGTGGTATACTATCATAAGCAGGACTCAGTCGGTTATAAGAGGCCTCCTTCTCTTCGATAGAAGAGAGCTCCGTTGGGGCGTAACACTGTATGATGGTGACGCGACTTACCCTAGTCTGAAACCTGGTTTTCAGTATAGTGTCGTTTAATGGAATCCAGGGAATTTAGCTTTTGAGAGTTGTTTTGGAAAATAAAAATCCAACGCCAGATTTTCAGTGCCTTTCCGGAGTAGCGTTGGACAGTGTTACAAATTTAAGACTTAAACTTCCCCGAACTCAACCATTTAACTTCACTAATCCCTAAGATGCCAACGTATACCCCTTGAGTTCTTTCACTAATTGGAGGTATCTGGCATTTTGAGGACCTTCACTTCCGTTGTCGAGAACCAATCCTTGTCCGGGTATAATAGCCATTCGTCGTAGTGTCGGTTTCGGTAGCGGTTTTGATTTCAGTGAATGCTAACCCTCGTAACCTAACCCAGAAGGCTATGGTAGGCCTTTCGCACTCGTAATTGTAGCCTCTTAACCTAACATATATAGGTATACGCAAATAGTTGCCCGGGGACCGCCACGAGGAGGTAAAACAAGCACTTCACCGTGACTGATTGTTGCGCTACTGACCTTGGAAGTGGCAAAACACAGACTAGAGACCTAGTATCGTATGAAAAAGAAGGAAGTGCAGCGTGACAAGTGGAGAAACACCGATAAACAGGCCTCGAAAACGGAAGTAGCAACAAGTAGAGGCGTTAGTTACAACGCGATGTTATTTAGTGACCACCAAGTTCTACATAAACTGGGATGGTTAAGTTCTCACATGGTCACTTCCCTTAACTTCAGGCCCTAGATAGACAAAGTCCCTAACTACTTCAAAGGTAAAGTGGTGACGATCTGTTCGATTCGTCAATATTTGACATCCCTTCCTGTTGAGAGAATGTGCTTGGTTTTGAACTCATTCACAACTAAGCCGCGTCTGTTTCAAATTTTTTTTTATAATTAGTGCGCGCTCAAAGGATTATTATACTCTTATCATCAGCGTTGTGCCTCTGGTATTGGCTTGCAAATTTCGCACATGTCACTCGACAACACAACAGCAGGTCTAAACGCTTTTTTAACATCAACGGTGTCGGTGAGATTGCTTCCAAGCTTTACAGAGCAGCGTGCATTCTCATTGTCATTCTGTGCAATCTGGCAATGAAATGCCAGGACTTCTCATGGCTCTCTATGCGGTCTTAAAATCGATAAAAAGGTGATGTACAAGTATATAAATTTAGACTTCTTGTGGGTTTTGTTCTAGTATCTATCGTATTGTGAATATTTGGTGGATTGTGGACTTACCGCACCTTAAACCGCACAGATAGGAGCCAACCGGTTGGTTGGGATGGGTCGAATTCACTTCAGATGCGACATTTCTGACAGATTATCGGCATCGATGCCACTTCAGAAGATTAATGCAGATTATAAGGGCATAGACCGACACAGGATGGTGGATATTCGATCCCACAGCAAAATCGGTTAGCCCAAGCATATTTGCAGACATAGTCTCCGATTTTCTTTCGACACTTAAGGCGGTGTTCGTTTTGTTGATTGGCCCAGTCAACCTCAACACAGATAATAATGAAGGTATCCAAGACTTCGGGAGTAAACTGAAGTAAATTAAAGCGGATTGCGCAAAGAGGGTCTGGAAGCGCATTCTACTCATCTGCTCACTGGAAAATGATATTTACGAAACGGCTGAACTTTATCCACTTCCTTTAATATTTAACCCATTTACATCATAAGCAAATTCAAATTCATATTAGCAAAACATTACTTCTTCTTTTCAACACACTAATTGTGAAGAGAGTGCTTTCCATAACATCGTGATTGCCAACTCCACTGAAAAAATATACAATATACACGCCTTCCACGTCCATGTATTCTCTCTACACTCTGGTCAATATCGGCTTTTTATCTTTTCCATAATACATTATCCAATGCCATTTAAGCAGATAATCAGTACGCTCTGAGACTCAGTGCAATCAACATCAAAGTATGGATTGCTTCCAGGATTACTGGAATAGACTGGAAAAGAGAGTACATGCTCAAGGAATTGCACGGTGATTTGAAACGGACTATACTTACTGGCCTTGCCGTATCTCGCCTAACACCATTCCGGCCCTCTCCCTGGTGATAACGTAGAGATGTCACCAACCACTGATACGCATACTATTAATTCAGTATACACCATGACCATGACCATGACCCACCTCGCCTACTGTTGCAACTTTGAGGAATCATTCGAAAACAATGATGACCTTGAATTTTAAGAATCTTGTCCTAAGCTTCAGTAAAGAGCTGTTTGTTACTTAGTTGTGTGATACATTCGATTAATTCAGAACTAGAGCCGCCTAGGAATAAAAATAAATGACAATCCAGCAAAAAGCACAGAGGAAAATGGAATCCTCAAGAGATTCCATCCAAGAAAAAAAGTGACAAAACAGAACAAAATTTCAACGAAAAAAAATGCTCTAAACTAGCCCTGATCTTATTTTACCTGCCATATGTGACCGTTTGAAACCCTTCGCCAACAATCGGATTGATCGCTATCCCTAGTTTCAGACTAGGAATGTCCACAATCGGCCATATCTTCACACTCCGGAAGATCCTGAAAAAAACTCAAGAAGACCAAATCGATACCTATCTCTTCATCGGTTCTAAGGCCGCATTTGAGAGCATTTATAGAAACCGAGCTCTGTACGAGTATATGTATACTCGTAGAACCATGTCAAGTTTTGGCATCACTGCCAAACTCGTCCGTCTGCCCTGCTTCGTCAAGGTTGGTAACGAGTTAACCGAGACCCTTGATGTCAAAAAATGTTTTAGACAAGGTCGACGCACTGTCATGTGACTTCTATAACATCATACTTGAAAGAATTGTGCGGAACTCACTCTTTCAGAAGTCTGTACAACTATAGCGTACGCCGATGATATCGACGTAATTGGGAGAACTCAGCGGCCTGTCACCAGTGCGTTCGCCAGTATTGAAACGCGAAACGTGTCAAAATGGGTTTAGAGGTACTCGTCATTGGAGGCAAAATCAAGTACATATATCCTGTCAACAAGAAGGCACACACTACACCGGCTAATTGGTCAGAACGTCGCAGTCAACAGCTATAATTTCGAAGTATTAAAGGACTTTGTCGACCTTGGCTCTGCTATGAATTCTGACAACAACACCTCAGCAGACAAGTCTGATTACAAAAGACAAGTTCCTCTGAGCACTGTGTAGCTTCAATCCATACAAGTCTGCTGAGCCGGACGCTATAATACTTGCCGAGCTACAAAGCTCCTCAGATATTATCCTGCCTACGCTAGAGAACTGATGATGATGATGTAGAACTGATGCACATTCCCCTGTCATAGAGGGAAGTTAATGTAGTTTTCATTCCCTAAAGCCAGAAAATGCTCTAATCTTTCCTTCTGAATACTCTAGAACGACTGACTGATATCCATATACGATCTAGAATTGATCCACGACTGTGTGTATGACTCGAGATGCGTACTGTAAAGGAATGTTGGTGGTAACAGCTTTGCATTCACTGACTAGCCACATCGAACGATCTCTACATTATAAGGAGTACACAATAGACGCTTTCCTGGACATAGAAGGTCAACTATGAGGATAAATGACTCACTTTGGGAGTTGATCAGTCTTATGCTAAAAAGCAGGATAATCAACTCCAAACTAGGTGGGGGTTTTGCTAAAAGATAGGTCAGCAGAGGTACGCCGAAAAGCGATGTCCTTTCACCCCTTCTCTGAAACTTAATGCTTATATACCTGGAAGCGGGTGTTAGCAAAGTGATTACCTATGCGGATGACGTTGCTATAGCCGTCTCAGGTATGCATCTTAATATCCTTAAAGAACTCCTTCAGTTAAATCTTAACAGATTAACCCGTTGGGCAGATCCCTGTGGATTGGGAGTAAGCCCCCATAAAACTGATCTTGCCGTCTTTTCCAGGAAATATAAAATTCCAATTATAGACCCTCTCTCAATCAACGGTACCAGTTTAGTATTTTCCGATACAGCAAAATATCTGGGTCTCATTTTCGACAGGAAAGAAAACTGGAAACCTAGCATTCAAGAAAGAGTCAACACAGTTATAGTAGATTTATTTTCTTACAAAAAAGCCATTGGGAACAAATGGGGCCTGCAACCTCGCATAACCCACTGGCTATTCGTCTCGATTATAAAACCGATACTCATTTACAGTATGGTTGCCTGGTGGATGGAACCAGATAATGCAGACAACTGCAGCAAACAAGAAGAGTCCAAACAACAGCATAAGCGGAGCCCTAGGCACTACTCGCTCCGCGGCACTGAATTTTCCGTTTCACTTGACATCCCTCGATATTTTCAGCAGGCAAGTGGCTGCTAATGCAACTATTCGCCTTATAGCGTCTACACAGCGTATTATTTCACCACGCTAATATTCTTAATACACTTGGAATCCTTCAAAAAAACATCGATTACACCACGTCCCAATATTAGTTTGATAAAGCCTTTCATGTGAGAACCTCCTCTAAATCTTTCTGGGAGGATCTTCCTTCTTTCATGGACGACAAAAGTCAATCCATTTCTATACTAATGGATCCAAGACTGATAGCGGGGTTGCTGGCGGTGTCTAGCGTGTTCCAGAAAAATGTGATATCTGCAAAAGATATTCGCACCTTTTCGGATGGCCAGGCCACTTTCAAATCTCTTGGCTCAGGCTCACAAAATTCTAAAACCGGCCTTGACTGCCGATCATCTGTAAGGGAGATGGCGGATTAATTCAATACTCACCTTTGTTAGGTGGGGGCCGCAGAGATATCCCATCGAATTGTAGGGCCAACGAACCCACCAAAATTGGAACCACCCTACCTACCGAATCCGAAAAAGCTATCAACGCTACGTGTAAACTAAAACTAAAGCTGGATGGTGTTAGAAGAGCAAACCCTAACTGGACTAATTCCACATGTCTAGCAAGCAAACAAATCTGACCAAATCTGATTCGCTCTAGGAGTTTGATCTCGATTAGCAAGAAGCATCTCAGTGCTATCATAAGTGTCATCACTGGACACTGCAAGCGTGCAAAAATGCTTGGCGTTTTTACAAATGACCTCTGCAGAACCCGCATGGAAGAAGAGCTCTCTCCAAAACAAGAAAACTCCACTTATGAGCTTTCTCCTACAATGACTTAAGCGACCTAAACAATAACGTCGTCAGAAGCTCAAGTTGTTACCAAGGGTAGGAGGATCACAGATTCACGTGGCATCACAATGAGCCAATAGGCCAACAGCCACTGTTACCTAACCTAACTTACGCCTCGGTTATAAGACCGATACATATCTAACGTACGGGATTACTGTCTATTTACATTAGGGAAACCATACCGATTTTTTTGAAGGTACCTGTTGCCACAGTTCCAAACCGACATCTATTAGAAGATATGTACGGCCTCAGGCAATAAGTCATGGGCTCTATCGAAGATTGGTTTACTTTTCGCAGCACCAAATCCTACGAACTGACGGCTTTCTTCTTAACACGTATCTGTCCTTCTTTGCAGGGATGTTAATTCTCTTTTATGTTGCAAATTCATTTCGAAATCTAGAGCACCATATGCGGGAACTTCATAGGATCATAGAAATAACTCAAACATTGTAGATTTTTAGACTAGTTGATCATCTCAATATACTCAATATGGCGGCCCTCTACCAAGACTTTAGCGCGACGTCGAGGGCTTTGCCTGAGATTCTAAATTCGCCGCAACTACAAGTTTTTCACACCAAGCGGTGTGATATCGACGATCGCTTCTTCGTTAAACTGAAAACTTGGTCCGTGAAGCAAGTATTTCCCGAAACTTAAGGACTTTCTTAGATGGAGCCTTATGAATCATTCGATCGATTTGGGCGAACAAATTCACCTGGCAGATGGAACCTAATATTCGACACAGTATCCTTCTCTTCTATGTTAGATCCCGACATAAGCTTCGCCCTTCTGATGCTTATCGTTAAACACCCGGGATCTTAGAGTGTGCAAACATGCAAAGGATATTAAGCCACCGCTTATAATCTAAAAAAAAAAGAATAGGGCTGATTCGATCAGGGTCTTGTAGGGCATTATATCTTGGTCCTTACGATTAGAACCTAGCGAACTCGACCAGCGAAGTGAAGTAGGCTGGTTTAGGTTGATGTTGAATTTGAATTTGTTGGGGGCTAACGCCTCCAATTTATATCGCTAAAACTAGGACTTGAAAAGTAACAGCAATTAAGGGGTTTGAAAGTAAGGGAATGCTGGAGGAGATTAAGTTTAAGATGGGAAGTGCTCAGGTTAAAATCAAAAAGGAGGAGGAGCATGCGGGAGGTTGGTTCGTTAGAACCGTAAGAACCGGCTGGGATATAGAAGAGACGTGGAAGGAAGGAAGAAAGGAAATAGAATTATAAAGGGCAGCGCAATCCACAGAACCATTTTTCGAGGGTATTCAGGTTAAGAAGCTTGAGGCCGTCACGATAGGGAGGTAAGATAAAGGGCTCATCCTAGGGTAGTCCAAGAAGGGCAAATCGAAGAAAACGACGTTGAATGTTCTCGATTCGGGATATATGAACTCGCTGAAACTGGGACCACACTTGGCTGCAGAGGCCGGACAAGGCTAACGTAAAGCGATCTTGTCACATAAGGGTTGCAAAATTTTTTAGACCATCGTTTGATAAAACCGTGCGATGAGTTGTCGTTAAGGATTATCTCATCAATAGGTGAACGGAAGTTTAACTCTCTAATCACATAATATTCCAAGGTTGCGAAGGGATTGAACCTGGGGTACAGGTTGGTTATGCAGAGGGGGATATTGATTGGACTTACGAGACAAAGTCATAGATTGACATTTGGAGATATTAAGCTCAAAGCAATCTTTTAGACACCAACTGGAAAACTTATCGAGGTCTTCTTGAAGGAGAATAGAGTCTTGGGCTGAGGAAATAGTCTTGGAGAACTTAGTGTCGTCGGCGTAAATGAATAGGGAGCAGGGCTTAATAATCCTGTCAAGATCGTTGATAGTTAAAATAAAAAAGAGGGGACCTAGATGACTGACTTGTGGGACACCAGAAGTGGCTATAAACAGGGTTGAGAGGACTGACCTAAAGCGAACGCTATAATAACGGTTCTCTAGATAAGAAGATATCCATGTTAACAATATGGGGTCAAAACTGAGGAAAGACAATTTGAAAAGGATCAATTGATGTCACATTTTAGAGAAGACCTTGGCGAAATCTGTAGCAATAACATCGATTTCTTTGCTATTTTCTAGGGCTGAAAGCGCAAAGGATACGAATTAAATTAAATTCGTAGTTGATCCGCCTTTCAAAAATCCATGCTAACTGGGTGATATAAGTAACTTGCACTAGAAGCGAGCATTTTAAATACTTGAGAAAGCTTACCGATGGGACGGTAGTCGATTACTTCATTCTTTGTTCCCTTTTTGTGAGCCGGGGTTATGAAAGAGGTGTTCCAAATTTTGGGGAATTCCCCTTGTGTGAGGGTGCGAAAGATTAGAGGCACACTTTTTGAGAAATATTGCTGGGAGTCCGTCTGTCCCGGATAAAAATTCATCATTGAGATTTTGTAACTCTTCTTCGATAAGGATGGAATCAAAACATTGAGGGAGAGAGTCGTATCGCCGCTAAAACTTCATTTGCCGAGGTAATATTGATGCATTAGGAATGTATGTGCTTGCAGTTCTCGCCGTTTTTAATGTTTCATGAAGGATATGGTCGCCTTAGATATCTATCGCTCATATGCCGTCGATTTTGTTAGCTGACAAATGCTACTATTGGCATCAAACAGATCACGATTGGTATATCCGTAGGGTCGCTGCGATTGCAATGGTCGAGGCCGCATAAGTTAGCTCTACCAAACAGACTACTACAAATAAAAACAATGGATCGGATTCCTGCTCTACTATAGTTATATGTTGCAGGAACTGGTCACTAGCGATTTCTTGGCTCTTACAGCTCTGCATCTTGACAAAGAAGTAGTCTCGGCTTATTGCCTTGTTGGACATGTCTCTAGGTATAGAACGTTTTGATCACTTTCAGTGAAATTTACTGAACCATATCGTTGGAAAGTTCATCTGCACAGTATGTATCTGGTCTCCCTTAACACAACTACTCATTCTTTTTCTCACTGTCTAGTGTCCAACTATCATCATCGTCATCATAATCATTGTGGTTATCATGTGCGGCAGCAAAAACCAAAGAAAATACGAATCAACTAAACCAACCATACGACCGACCAATCTAACAAGGCAATCGGACCAACGGAATGTTGTCATTTCTTGACATTGCTGCCAATAATGTATCCGTACCCTTTTTGCGCGCGCGCACCAAGTCCTATTCTTAGTCATCCGTTCAATCCAAGTCAGGTCGAGTGCTGCAACAGCAACAGCAACAGCAGCACCATCACCATTACCATCAGCATCACCATCAGCATCAGCAACAGTGCAGTGCAGTGCAGTGTAGTGCAGTGCCAGTGCAGTACAGTATAGTGCAGTGATCGTGTATTGTACTATGTTGTGTTGTGCTCTGTGTTCATAACTTTGACGATCCTTTTTAGGTAGCCAAGTGATTTCTGCGATGTTTGTTAATTGCTTCTCGGTCATTGTGGCCACTCTACACTCCAACAACTCCATAAGCAAGGTCCAGTCCAGTGTAGTGCGTGTAAGCGCTGTAAGGAGTCCAACATCCCCATCCGCCCAATCCCCTTGGTATACCATCTCACAAACTACAGATGCGTTATTATGGCTGCGATTAAATGATCTATACTCTGTTGAAACGAGCGACAACAGCGATCGTGATGACGTTGTATTTATGTATATAGGAGGTTCCCTCCAAAAGGGAAGTGTATCTCATTGTTTCGCAGGATGGATGCACAACGACCGGCAGCGGGCACAGACAACATTGCCTACTTCAAATTCCATGAGTTGACGATTTTTTGCCCCCTCAATGAAGCAGCCTGTGCATTTGCCAGTGCAGTGAAAAATGGCAAATCTTTGGAATTTTTGCCTCCAAGATGCAGTTAGGGTTTCTCTCTCTCCATTCTTTACTCTCTTCTTCACCGCTAAATCAGGCAACGTGCTGCGTAATTAAGCAGAGAGAGTAGCAGCAGCAGCAGTAGCATCAACAAAAACAGAAAAAAAAAATAAACCAAACAACAAGCAGCCATAACTGCTACAAGCGTCAAACACTTCAAGATGGACCAAGGCGGTCAAGACGGGTAAGACGGACAAGACGGCCAAGACGGGGGGGGCTGTCGGTTTTTTGTTTTGTTGCTGCCTCGAAATATTCTCGCGTAATTTCGCATAGCTAACTTCCGGGAATATTGGTTGGATGTTGTTAACTGCTGTTGGCTGTTGGCAAGAACTGTGTCTCCCTCGGCTACCTTCTCTGCTTGCTTTCCACATCAGCAACACACAAAGTTTCAATTTGTCGTGTTCTGTGCGTTGTCTTCCGAGGGCTGGAATTTTTGTGAGAACATGACATTTTGATCGGTCGCAAAATGGACACAAAAACCAGCACCACACCACACCAACAACAATAAAACACAACACAACACAACAACAACGACAAACAACAAACGACAAACGACAATGTCGACGTCTTGAGTTTCAACTCGATTCGACTCGACTCGACTCGACTCGACAATGACAAAACATTTATTGTCGCCTCGAATTGTATTATGTTGTGTGCTGCGCAATGGAATGCCATTTTGGTAAATTGTTAAACAGTTGCGGGAATGCACACAGCTGTTATGGTCGTCATTCGAGCACCAAAATTAATTCACAAAAACATTGTAGCACTGCCCTGTTGCGCGCAACTTTTACCTCTACCACTTCGCAGAAGAGTGCTAAGTTGGGCATTTTTCGAATGCAGGATTCCCTTGCCATTGCAATGTGTCATTGGGGACGGGCGGAGAACCCTTGAGGAAGGCCAAAAGAATCTCTCTGATTTCCTGGGAGGATTCTTGTATTTTTGGACATTTGTCAAATGATGACCTAGAAGTGTCTTATGTTTGACAAGAACGTGGTATAGGAATGTGCAATGTTTTTCTCTCCTTTTAATTTGACTCTACTGAATGCACATTCCCTTCACAGAATCCTTAATTAAAGGAAGATTCTTAAGATGCTGTTACTTGTTGAAGACATTTTACCTTAAACGTGTGTATTATCAGATCGTTGCACTGAACTTAAATGTTGACACGGTGACCATTCAGATTGTACAACGTGGAAGGCATTCAGCAATGTGAAGTCCAGTAAGACTAAGTAAGGGACACATAAAGTTCTGTCCTGATTTCAATTTTAGGTTAACGAACCTACTGACAGCTTCACCAGTAGCTGTCGTTGTCAGAAAAAGTGGGCAACATGTTTTGATTGTGCGGTTAGGAGGACACAATCAGTTGGCCTTTCTGCACAACGCAGGCGCAGCCAATGACGAAAAAAAGAAATGGGTTACCCACGTACGCAATTCTAGCAATCCAGGGGACACTTTTGAGTCCGACCTAAGTAGTAGAAGCATTAAGTAAGGTTTTGGTATTCACCTCCTTACGCTCGGCTGTTGGTTCCGAAGAGCATTTGGAAAATCGAAGAGTAAAGAATAAAGCTCTGAACCTTTCCATGTCACGCATTGTGACCTTAGTATATGTTGAGATGAGGGTAAGAGTGGTGACTGCCGTGTGCCTGGTACCTCGACTGGTGATGGGGTAACCAACCCATATGGAAGGTCGCTGGTGATAGCTAACGCCTATTTCCGGGCGGAAGCGAGCGAATTTTAAGGATGGAATCTACGATGCCGTCCACAGTTACAGTTAGTTCGAACTCGTGCTATTTCTGTATGAGCTGCTTCAACATACTTGAATACCAGGTTTATAGAGATCTCCAACACTAAGTCAGGGTGTTGGGAAAGTCTTGGTGGCAGATGAGCCCTCAATAAGGGCCAACGGTCGCACTCACATCCCCGAAGCGGGTTACTGGCTCTGGAATTTGATACGGCCAAGCACGGATTCGCTGTTGACGACCCTGCAAAACGAACAAAGGACAACGACTTTCGGATTTGAACGTGGAATATTCGAACCTTGAATCCAGGAATTGCGGGCAAAAGAAAGATGAAAAACTGTGATGTGATGATTGCTATAGGGAACGTAAGCAGCGTCTATTTGGACGCGGATTTGTTGTAAGCGGCAGACTTAGGCAAGAAGTCTTGAGCTTTCGACACGTGAGTGAACGTCTTATACTCGTAACAATCCGTATCAACATCAGCCTTATTTGCGCCTATGCCCCGACAGAGAAAAAGGACGATGCTAAAAAAGAAAGTTTCAACGAGCTCCTCGACATAACCTACGAACAGTGTGCGATGTATGACGTTAAAATCGTCCTAGGCGACTTTAATGTCAAAATTGGAAAGGAGAACATCTTTGGTAGCATAATCGGAAGACATGCTATACGACACCACGTCTGGAAACGTGCTTAGGCTAATTGATTTCGCTGTGGGACGTAACGTTACTGTAGCAAGCATACGGTTTCCTCACCTCAATATTCACAAAGGAACATGGCAGACACCAGATTAGCAAACTGTCAACCAGATTGATCAGGTTACGATCGACGTAAGGCACTCCTCAAGTATTTGAGATGGCCGAACATTCCGAGCGGCCAACATAGACTCAGACCACTCGTAGTTGCAACCAAGGTACATCTACGGATATCTCAAACGCCACAGCAACGGGGAAATACTATGAGGAGATTTAACGTTGAACGGTTGTAATCGCAACAAGCCGCCAGAACCTTTGCCGATCGCAAATCCCTCAACCTTCCGAGAAGACCTTTGGAGGCAGCATTAAGTGCCGAAGACCAGCGGCTTAGACGCCAAGAAGACATCAGAAATGCCGCAGCTGACGATGAAGAATGCCGGCAAGCACATGCAGTAAAACAACATGCCTACAAAGCGGCGCTGCATAAAAGGACGAGAGCGGTCCGTGAGTTCTGCGAGCAAAAGAGGAGGGAAGAACATCGGCTTCTACGGAGAGAAAAGAAGGAGCATGGGAAGTGTGCGATCAAGGAAATAAAGAGGTGCTATTCCAGGAATAATGTTCGGAAGTTTTACTTAAATGGAAAAAGAACGTGCCATTGTAATAAGACCCGAACGGAAACCTGTAGAGAGATTCACCGTCACAGTCGGTGCTGCGGATATGAAAAAACAATTTCTGCAGACTGCTAAACGGCGAAGACGACGCAAATTACCCTGTCAAGCAGAGCGAACCATTCAATATTGTCGATGTAAGTCAGGGATTTCATCCACCCGACCAAAATGAAGTGAGGATAAAAATGTCTAAACTGAAGTCAACTAAGGCTGCCGGGCCGAACGGCCTACCCGCCAAACTACTTAAGGCAGCAGGAGATGGCTTGGTAAAGAACATACACCAACTTATTTCCAAGAATTGGTTGGATGAATGTATGCTCTATGAATGGAACCTCAGCATCATTTGCCGGTTCACAAGTAAGGAGACTCTCTAAACTGCGCCAACTATAGAGTTATCAATCTCCTAAATATCGCATATAAGGTCTGGTCCGGCGTATTGCGCGAGCGCCTGAAACCATTTGTTAATGAACTGATAGGACCTATCAGTGCGGTTTTGGCCCGGTAAGTCCAAAAATCAAGATCTAGTAGATCTTTTTATCGATTTTAAAACCATGTCTAATTTTGGCATCCCTGCCAAACTCGTCAGATATTCAAACGAAGAATAAGGCTTGACAATTGCTGTTTCTTTGGGCTGAGAGTTGCCATCTCAAGTAGTAAGCGCCTCTCCCGAATAAACCAAAGAAACTCTGTATAAGACCCTTGCAATCCCAATCCTGCTCTATGGTACCGAAGCGTGGACCCTTTCTAAAGCGTTTGGTCGTTTCGAGAGAAAAATTTGAAGATATTTGGTCCCGTATGCGTTGACGAGTTCTGGAGGAGACGATTCAACGATGAACTCTACGAGCTGTACAACGACATCGACCTGGTCCAAAAATTGCTCATAAGGCGTTTGAGATGACTGGGACATGTAAAGCGAATGAACACCAACGAATCTTTGACTCTAATCCGGAGTAAAAACGCAGTAGAGGAAGATCTCGCCTTAGGTGGCGCGCGCAAGTAGAAGGGGACCTCAACCAACTTGGAGTGCGCAACTGGAGGTAGTTAGTCAAAGATCGTGCTAATTGAAGAGGCTTATTGGTTGAGGCCCGGGTCCACCCCGGACTGTAGCGCCGCCTAAGTAAGTAAGTAAATAAGAGGTTAAGAGTACTCAAAAATTTAGGCTGAACCACATAACACTAGAGTGAAAGATGCGAACTGATAGTTGATAGACGATTCTGCGTATCATTCGCACTTTATCCACAAACTGAACTGCAAATGCTGTGTTCAGATGGTCGGTGTTATTTCAGCATCTTTCTGATAAGTACTCATATTTGGAATTGGTCTGTCAGGCCAAATTTCAGAGAACTCTAGAAAGGTTCATGGCGATTTGTGCTGATGCTTGAAAGTTAAACTCCGAATGGGGTTTTATAAGATACCTACATATACTCGTATACAGATAGTAGAGTCCCGTTGAAACAGTGTGACAGAAGCAAAGATGCAAATCTTTCCCACTGAGCAAGGCAAGTTAAATGAGCAAATTTTTAGACCCAGCGACTATAATAGAGTAGACAGCAGGCAAGGGTCCAAAGTTTACCAACAACTTCTTCTGATTGTCAGAGATCGAAACAGAGCCGATGTAAGCAAGACCCCCAACAACTGCCTCAAAGTAACCACCGTTTATTGTGCTTTTCTGTCCTATTCGTCGATGATGTACGTGCCTGTCCCAAAAATCAAGCAGAATTTGAATTTCGCGCTATTTGTTCGTCAAAATATTGCCAATCGTCAAAATTGTTGAATTCGGGCTTCAGAAAATCCACGAGTGATGGTTGAGAAACAAATGCATCCACAACGTGTCACTGTTTGGGGTGGATTTTAGGCTGCAGACTGCTTAGGCAACAACTGTTAATGGTGCTCGTTATCGCGACATGACAATCCAATATTTGTGCTTAAATTGCAAGATATATATGTGGGCAATACGTGGTTTCAACACGACGATACTACATTCCATACAGCGTAAGAAACAATTCAATTACTGCATGAGTCATTTCCTGGTCGTGAGGAGAAGTAAGGGAGGAAAAAAAAAAGAGATACCGATGTGCGTTGGTTTTAAATGTTTGCAAGTTATAATGACTAGGAAAGAAAGAGCTGGGCAGGGCATTTCATAAGCGAGTTGTACGGCTTAGAAACGAATCACGATATTTCAGAGTACGTCTGAAAGTGGGCTTGAGGGTATACTGATGAGAATTCATAGCGAGACGGGTTTTACGACTAAAAGTTTGAAGGGGTGGAATGCTTCTGGCAATTTCGGTGGTGCACTGGTGGTGAAAATAGTACCGATACATCAGGGTGAGACAGTCGAACGACGGTATAATATTGGCATCACCTTTGACTTTTATCCCACAATTTTGGATCCCATCCAGTAAGTGCAAAGAGGTCTTACGGGCACCTGACCAGATGTGGTTGGAATTGACACACAAACACACAGACCGAGAATGGAAAGTTTTTTGGAAGCATTCAATTTCACTCTGTTGATAGTTCCGCAATTGGTAATGCTGTTGATATCGTAATTTAATGAGCTTAACACACGCTGCTGTTCCCGTTCTACAGCCGAAGAGCAGGGACGTGAGTACGGGAACGAATCTGAAAAGCAGAGAGTACTGTCGCCAGCAAAGGAATATATTGGATTAGAAGTGGCAGACAAGTTGATAAAAATTGAAAAGAATGTCGGAGACAGAACGGAGCCCTGGGGCACACCAGCATTTATTTTGTGAACATCAGACTTGAAACCATCCAAGACAACTTGAATTTAATTTCTAATCCATTGAAGAAAAGAGTCATCGATCGCAAGAGCACGCATTTTCGACAAAAGAGCCTTATGCCAATGTCCAATGCCTTAGAAATATCAAGTGCAACTGTCTTGCTTTCGCCAGATTGATGTGCGCTTTGGTTCCACTTTTCGGTGAGACATGCCATCAAATCACCAGACCTGTTGCTGCGAAGACCATATTGCCGGTCATTGAGAAGTTTTCGTGTTTCGAGATATTTCATGAGCTGAAGTTTCCATGACCTTGGGAAGAAGAGACGTAAGTGCAATAGGTCTGTAGGAGGAGAGGGAGGAAGATTCGCGTTTTTTAGGGACGGGCTGGACAAATGCTGTTTTGTATCTGCTCGGAAAGAGTCCTAAAGAGTAGGATTGATGACAAAGCTTACGCAGTGGGTTTGCCAGCGTGGAAGAACACCTCTTCAGAAGAAGGGGAGATATACCATCTGGACCAGCGGATTTATGTATGTTGAGATCTTTAAGTACTCTTCCTACTACACGAGTGCGAAAGTGGATTTGTCCTATTGAAGATTCGACGCACTCAAGTGTAGGCGGAAACAAAGCAAAATCCGGGAGTGTTGAGCTGGCCGCAAAGTGTGCAGCAAGCAGATATGTGTTTGTCCAAAGAGCAGACAGCTGGAATATCATTGTAAATGAGCGTTGGGATGGAGGATGAGGCAAAATTTCTGATATTTTTGACGAACGACCAAAAATTGTTACTGTCTTTGTGGACATTGGAGTATTTTTTGCCTCAGTTGTTGGTCCTATTGGAATTTCGCACGCTTAAGAAAGACGTCGCAGTCATTCCTAGCACGTTTAAACTTTTTTCCTTTTTTCTCTGTTGGGTTGGTCTTGAAGGACCGAAAAAACACTTCTCTAACCCTGACAGCCTCTTTACAGGTCGAGTCGTACCATGCCTTTTCTTTTGGTTTGATACTCTTCTTCCGATGAGGGATAAGGTTTCTTATTCCAAAGAGAATGGTGTCTGTGATCATATCTGCAGCGGCATAACGATTTCAGTATGAGGACACAGGGATACAATTCTTTGAATAGAGTCAGGCAGCGCATCAAACTCGTTAAAAGTCGAATTGCTGACCACTTTGGGGTTGGATAATTTGCTTACGGAGATGGAATTTTAACCACATGAAATTGAATTCCGGATTAGAACAGAGACTACATTGTAGTGGAGTTTGGTAAGCTACATCACTACGCACGTAAATGGCGAGGCCACGGTGAGAGAAGAATAATGGCACTAGTTCGTAACTAGGTAGCTTCAGATCAGAGTAATCTGAGAGGTGTGGGCGGGGATTGTTTCACTAGGTACCGAAATAGCTGGTCTATATTTAAAGACGTGGAGGTACGCAGAATAGTGGTTACTGCTTAGCCCGCGTATATTGGCAATATCCACTCTGAATTCGCGAGTCATTATATAGAAAGACAAACACAAAAAACACAAACACCGACGTTACTAAGCATAGCTGTGAAGTAAAAATTCAGAGTTGGTTTATAATACCTTAATAGTCCCCCAGTCCGGCTCTATTGCGCAGAGGCATGGACTTTATCAAAAGCGGATGAGGGTGTTCTTGGCTGGTTTGAGAGGAAAATTCTTCGGATGATTTCCAGTCTATATAGGCGGTGAGTGGATGAGGAAATACAACGACAAACTATACAAGCTGTACAGCGACATCGACTTAGAAGGTCCAACGACTGCGGTGACTGGATCATGTAGAGCAGATGGATACCAATGTTCCGCTCCGAAAAATTTTCGAATCCACCCCCCAGGGACAGCGGAGTAGAGGAAGACCGCGATTCAGTTGGCACAAGCAAGTGGAAGGGGACCTCAACCAACTTAGCGTGTGAAACAGGAGGCCGCTAGTTAACGGCCTAGCTGGCTCGAGACACTTTTTGGTTGAGGCCTAGGACGCCGAACTGTAGCGCCACCTTAAGTGAGGAAGTAAGTAAATGTGGATCCGAAAACTTAACCCGGCCAGAGTTCAATACAACTTCGAGAATGCAAGGCGTATCTGAAAGCAGTAGCAGAAGACTGAATTCACTGAGCCGTGTTTGGGTTTCAGCTCACAATGGAATCGCGGGAAATGAGATCGCCATAGACTCGCTAGGGCTGTCTGCGTTCTCAGTTGGGACTTCTTTTAACAGCTTGGTTTCTTCTGAGCAATACGTCTAGAAAAATTTCTTAGCACCTTTCGTTCTTGTTCTTCCTGAGAACATAATCCTTTATGACTATTCCGGCATACTCGAGGACTTTGATTAGAGTACAAACTACAGCCAAGTATACGAATTGAACATATCCACGAGCTTCATGCTCAATGGATCTCCGGAAAAAACGAAAGAGTTCGGTAGCGAACTTGCCAATGGATTTTTCTATTTATTTATTCTTTCTGATTCCAATATTAATTCTGCGAAAACTAATCCAAACGGAAGACACGGAAATGGCAGAGCAAAGCAAGATGCAAAGAAATTTAAAAAAAAACAAAAGGTTAACTCTGACATATGTTACACGTATGTTATCTTTTCACCTGATATAACGCATCAACATTTTGCCAGCTGTCACGGTACCTAACATTTTGTGAACTCCTCCGGTCAACAATTTCAAGTTCCCAACCTCTAACAGCGGCATGCAGCTTCCTCTACCACACAAACATTGCTGCAGCCGTTGTATTCGAGATTCATATCTTCCCAAGATAACACAACAACCACAATACAACAAAACAGTCTTTCAACTTTCGGACCAAGTACACACAATATGTACACCCAGTGCACTTTGCACTTGAATGAATAGGAGGCTTCAAAATCTAAACCCTTCCGGTACGTGGACCTGTATCATATTTTCCACCAAACACACGTCCAACGGTCCCAATTGATTATCAGCTTGGCTACCCAGGACATACCCCAGCGATTTGGATTTTCTTTCTTGATATTCATGCGCTCAGCATACCAGACTTATGAACTACCAGCCTACGTAAATTCGCTACAAATCGTGTACTTGTCTAGTTGCATCGTTGTCACCTTGTGCAGAGCCAAGTCTACGAATACTCGTAACTTGGCGTTTAGTTTACCCAGTCAGAGCGACACTACTTTCTAAGACAGAGTTGTAAGCCAAGTTGTCGCTGATGTTGGCTGTTTGTAGTTCTGGTGGTGGTGCTGGTGCTGTTGTTACTACTGCTGCTGCTGCTGCTGCCGCTATTCCTATCAGGATCAAGTTCAAATGTGAGCGAACGATATTTAGTGGCACGTTGTCGTTACTGTCGTCATCGCTTTTGCTGCTGCTGCTGCTGCTGCTGCCATAGATGGGCAAACCACTAACAGTATTGCACATCTGACATGTCTACCACAGAACCGATCGTAGTCACGTGCACCCTCAGCCATCAAAAGGTGTCATTTTGTTGCTACTGCAAGTTGCACCATTGCGCATACTGATTGCACTGTGCCAGGAAAAATGATGATCGAAAAGAAATTTTGTGATTCACGTCGCGATCGACGGATACTCGAGCTTACGTAGACTGATTGGCCAGTTCCAGACCATAGAGCGACTGCTCAATTATGGGCTGGGCTGACAGACAGCCTGATTGGCAAACTCATTTACCAGACTCTTATCCATTGATACACGAGTCTGGGTCTCTTTTGGGAAAAGCTTTTGCGTTCGATGTCGAATCCAATGTCGAAATCCTCGATGATCTGGGGAAATGGCTGCCGCTTACTCGTACGTACCACTACCACTACCACTACCACCAACATTACCACCAGCTCCAATACCACTACCATCACAACTAAAATGAGCACGGTAATGATGATGACAAAATAACGTGCTCATAATCCATCTCCGTTGAAACATAGCCTCCTGCGGGTCCTTCTTCTCCCCCCAACGGTGGAGCTGGAAAAGGTAACGAGTTCGCCAATTGTAAGCAACAATGCATTGTGGTGAGGCGATGGTCCATTACGATCCAATTGCGGTGCGGATAGATGATTCCCCATCTTTTCTTAATTTTTTTTTATTTTATTTTATATTATGCTGCTGTTGCTGCCACAGATATAAGTACGAGTAGAAACCAAGTCCGTGCGGTACGAGTTGGCTTTTTATTATATCGTCTGCCCATCGGACTATCCGTCTGTCTGTCTGACTGGTGCTGTGTTGTTTTTTGTACCCTTAAATGTGCACGCACAAATCGCAACGATGCAAGTACGGTTAAAAGGTAGTTGGCATTCCAATTTGTTGCATAGAAAGTTGAGTACATCTCTCGAGAGAGTTCGGATTCGATAATTCAACAGCGCCGTGATGAGCGATTTCCTAATTCGCAACAGTCAATTGGTAGAATGGTGATCGTGCTATCTTCTTTGAATGGGTTGCTATCAATCAAATGATCGGTGGATTACATGAGCAATAAGACTGTCATTAGGTACGTGATTTGCTGTTATTTTTTTTTCTTGTTTCTGTCAGTCAGGAGCTGATCTTCCTAAAACTTTTTTAAGGATTGTCGGGGGCAGTAAGACAAACTGTCAAAAATTGTCCTGAATTTGACCAAAAATCAACGAACGGTGGAGTATCTAAATGATTGCCCATTTAGGAGCCAAAGCTCCAGCAGCTGAAGCGACAGACACCAGGGTCATCTGCTGAGAAACACTAACAAGATTGTGGTTTGAGAACAGGAAGAGACTAGGGGGCTATGTGCTGGTTTATCACTGTCTGCATAATTTTTGAAGGATGATGACGTTGCTTAGTGTGACGCATATTGTATGCGTTGAAGAGGATGCTACTTGCGAAAGAGCCAAGTAGTGAATCTAAGAAACAATGAAATCCAGGAGTTCACCTGATATAAAACGACGACGCATCCTTAACCACTATACGGTTCTTAAGAATGTAGTGATTAACCCTGTTAAGCTAGCAACTTTAAAATGACAACCATTCAATAGGCTTTGATGGTTGATAGTGTGCAACAATAGTTAATCCTGCCGAATAATGGAGCATTGTGAGTTAATCCAAACAGAAACGAAGTGAGTCTCTTCCAGTGAAGGAAGACTATCAGAATCGAATAAAGAAATTGGTGCTTAGTGCTTATACAAGGACCGACACGTTAACCCGCTAATCAGACGAGGAGCTCTCGAATGGGAAAGACAAAAATGCAAACAGTGAAACTCAAAGATCCCATCTTTAGACGTAAGGATAAGGGAGATGACTGCCACCAAGCAAAACAAATTTAAAGTTCATTTGGAAGGATATTTGTGCCCGTGGTTGTATACTCGTATGTGGCGACCACCATATAATTCTATTCTTTGTGTCTTCTTGCCATTACTTCTTCCACCTCCGCACAACCCGAAGAACATTCTGATATAAGAATAGTGTTACCACCCGGCGTTAGAGCCCCGCCATTTAGCGCTGATAGAACCGCGTTATGGTTTGTGCAACTGGAAGTACAGTTTACCAATCGGAATTACCTCAGAATCAGATAAATTCTTTCGCACAATCCCTCTAATAGTCACTCGTTTTGCATCTGAAGTAGAAGATCTAATTATAAATCCACTCAGTTACCTTAAAACACACGCTTACTTCACGTTTTTCCAAATCCAAAGAAGTAAAAGTCTTGCAACTACTGGACAAGGAAAATTTTGGGAGGTCGCATGCCGTCTCAACATGTACAACCCTTCCGAAGTTTCGCACCAGGCATTGATGAAGCAGTGCTTAAAGCCCGATGGCTGTCTCATCTTCCAGCACAGACACAGGCCTGTCTCGTGACGCAGCCATCGTGTTCTATCACTGCGCTCGGAGACCTTGCAGACAAATTGCATAAAAATTTTTCACTTCATAGTATTGCCGTCGTAGAAACATCTGACATTCCTCAGCAACATTCGGACATCACCCAACAAGTAGCTTCTCTTTCTTTGGCAATCGCCGCCATTCCGATTGCTAACCGATTTTCTGGTGGTCAGACCTCGACAACATCGATATATCCGAGCTGTGGTTCTAACAAGACGGCGCTACGCAACACTCGAAGTTGTGAAGGAGAGGAGATATTTAGCGACTGGGTCATCTCAAGGCGAGCGCTCATCACTTAGACGCCGGGATCATGCGATTTGACACCACTCGATTATTTTCACTGGGGCTAAGTAAACTCTTTAGTCTACGCTAACAAGCCAACTACTTTGGACGAGCTCGAAGTCAACATTCGACATGGTATTGCCGGAGTAACGCCACACATATTGGACCGAGTCATCAAAAATTGGACCGAACACTTGAAGCACTGCCAGCGAAGCCGAGGCGGCCATTTGAATGATGTGCTATTCCACACATAATGGCATGAACGTAGCTTCAAAATAAAGCCAACATAAATTTTATATCTCACACCGTTGTTGTTTTATTTAAATTTTTTTTTCCTCTCGTTCTTATCTGGTCACCCTTTAGAAGAGTCACAGTCGGTGCTGAGAATATGGACAAACTTTTCCTGCAGACTGTATAATGGCGACGAGGTCCAACATCCCGCCGTAAGGCAGAGTAGACCATTCAACTTGGACGAGGATAGTCAAATCTTCCGTCCACCTGAACAAAACGAAGTAAGGATAGCAGTATCTGAGCTGAAAACCAACAAAGCAGCTGCACCTCACGGCTTACCGGGCGAGGTATATAAAGCTGCTGGAAAGCATGCACCAACACATTTCTTAGATCTGGTCAGAAGAGTGTATACCTGATGAATGGAATCTCAGTATGGTTTGCTCGATCCACAAAAGGAGTCCATGTCAACATTGAACACGAGATCTCATCTGCCGTATCGTGTGAACGCCTGTGCGGTTTTAGGTCAAGAAGGCCTACATTCGACTAAACCTTCACACACCGGCAGATCCTGGGAAGAAATATCAAGAAGTCCAAAACGACACCCACCATCTTTTCATCGATTTCAAGGCCGCATATAACACCATTCAGAGACGAACTACATACAGTCATGTAGCGTCGGTAACGACTTATCCGATACCTTTGATGTCAAAAGGTGACACGCTGTCATGTGACTTCTTTAACTTCACCCTGGAAAGAATTGTGCGGAACTCACAAGTGAACACTGAAGGCACAATCTTTCAAAAGTCTGTACAACTATGTTACTAGCGTATGCCGATGATATTGGTATAATTGGGAAAGCTCAGCGGTACTGGCAAACGTAAGCTGACAAAATAGGTTTAGTGGTAAATGAGGGCAAAATCAACTACATATATGCTGTCAACAAGAAGGGACACACAACCTCGACAAATTGGACAAAACGTCACAGTCTGCAACTATAATTTACCTCCACATTAAGGTACTTTGTCTAGCTTAGCTCTGCTATAACTTCTGCCAACAACACCTCAGTAGAAATAAAACGAAGAATCACCCTTGCTAATCGCTGTTTCCTTGCGCTAATAAGGCTATTGAGTATAAGGCCCTATCCCGAAAAAACTAATGAGACTCTATAAAAGACCTTGAGGGAATAATGCTTCCAACAATGTTCGGTCCCATTTGGGTTGACAGACTTTAGAGGAGAAGATTCAACGACGAACTATACGAGCTGTGCAGCGACATCGACCTAGTCAGAAAACGGTGAATCATTGGACACCAAAGCTCCAGACCGTAGGGTCTTCAAATTTAACCCGGACGGACAACGTAGTAGAGGAAGACCTCATCTTAGGTGACGCGCGCAAGTAGAAGGGGACCTCAATCGACTTGGAGTGCGCAACTGGAGGCAGTTAGCTAAAGACCGATTGATTGGAGACGCTTGGTAGTTGAGGTCCAGATTCACCCCGAACTGTATCGCCACCTAAGTAAGCAAGTAAGCAATGGTATGCCTTACTTAAGTAAATAACACGTATAGGTCAAGAGATTAATAGAAACCTTAAACCTTCTGAAACACGTTGAGGCAGATACACTCAGCTGCATTGACAGCATTAAAGGCGGGATTGGTCAATCGTTGTATCCAGAAGCGATACATTTGTCCGACTGGTTTTGAAGTAGTTGCACTACTAGGCTGCAAGCTATGTAATTGAATACTCGATATTTCGATGGATTTTTTTCCAGAATAGGCAAGAACGTAGTCCATTATACTTGTACTTCTTTAACGTTTTTTTAAATGTAGAAACACGAATAATCGCTTCAGTCATAAAAGGAATATAGTACCATCAGCCACGATATCAGCGCAGGCTGTAGTGGAGTAAGCCATACTCTCGTAAAAGAAATGGTCCATGGTATCCTAATTACCCTTGACGTAAGTTCAACAAAAGATATTATCACTTACGCCTAGCACATTAAGATGCTTTACAAAAGCGTAATGTCAAACATGCATGTCAAACTAAGTTCAGGCCCCGACAAATTCTACTCCTTTCCTAGCAAGTTAATAGGCGATCACGTTGGCTCCACCTAATTTTGACATGGGAGTCAGTAAATTCAACCTTCTGATTGCGTTCGAAGGAGACTTCCCAGCTCAAACTACTTTTATAGTAGTTAATAGGTTGGACTTGACTTTAAAATCAGCCTTCTTTAGAATAGGGTTCATTCCATTACATGTTCAATTAACGAAGAATGTAGTCCTCCACAAAGACCCCTGTCCAACTTTCTTGATGTCACATTATTACTTTGTTTCAAATTTGACTACATTTCTTTTCTGCCTCAGATTTTAGCCAAAGCCAGTTCTGCGTACAAAGGTAGTCGACTCCATGGATCAGGGAAAAAATCGTGACGTTTTTCCCAATAGCTGGCTTTAGCACATGTGCTTGCTCGTTTCAGCTCTGCAAAGTTCGATGTTAAAGACACGCCGCCCTATAGTCGTCTTGTCGTTGAAAAAATGGATGAAATTCTTAAAAAATAAATCTTATGTGCCAACATAATTTTGAACCATTTGCACAAGGCTGGGTACAAAAAGAAGTTCGGTATTTAACAGTGAAAAATTTGATGGACGGAATTTTTGAAAAGATTTATAAGAGGTGAAGAAAAAAGGGTCACATACGACAGTAATATGCGAAAAAGATCGTGGTCCAAGATAGATGAAACTGTACAATCGGTAAAGACAAGACTGGCACACGTAAGGGACTGCTTTGTGTTCAGAGGGATTGGAAAAGAATCGTGCTTCATGAGCTGCTGCAGCCTGGGCACAGGATTGATTCCACTCTCTACTGTCAAAAACTAATGAGATTAAAGCGCGCATTTGGGGTAAAGCGGTCAGATTTTTTTTTGTTATAATTTGCGCGCGTTCAAGGGATTTAAGTTCCTTAAAAAGTTTGCACACAGCACGTGCGAAGGAAAATGAGGGAGGATGGAAAGAAAGGTACCGGTGAACGTTGGTTTTAAATGTTTGAAGATTACAATGACTAGGAAATAAAGAGCTAGGCAGGGCATTCCATAAGCGAGTTGTACGGCTTAGGAAGGAATCACAATATTTTAGAGTACGTCCAAAAGTGGACTTGATGGTATACTTATGAGCATTCATAGCGAGGCGGGTGTTACGGTTAAAAGTTTGAATGGTCGAAATGCTACTGGCGATTTCTATGGAGCACTGATGGTGGAAATAGCGATAAAACAGAGTGAGACATGCGACGTTACGTCGGTGTTCAAGGATGTCCATTGTTTGAGTGATATTATGTAGTATCACCTATGAGTTTTGAATCCCATCTAGCAGGTGCAGAGATGTTTTGGTCGCACCCCACCAGATGTGGCCAATGTACTCCAATTTCGGGCAGATAAATGCCTTATATATTGAGGCCAGATCAGAGAGGGTAAAGCATTTCTTACATCGCTTGAAGAAACCTAGACATTTCGTAGCATTTTTGACGACACCGAATATGTGGTCATTCCAACGTAAGTTGTCATTGACAAACATACCGAGAATGGAACGTTTATCGGTTTCGACGATCCAAATGCCATCCATGGATAATGGCTGGGTGTTTAAATTTCGCTTTACAATTGAAAAATAGGAAAGGCGTTGTCTTCCAGCATAACAATCCCAAACCAAACACATCTTTAATGTCTCGGAAGACATCTTAAGAGCTTGACAGGGAAGATGCATCCACCATATAACCTAGATCTTGCCCCTGCAGAGCTCTCTTAATGGTATAAAGCTGACTTAAAAAGAGGTCTGTGAAAATCACTAGAAAAATGGCAAAAGGTTATCGATTAGTTTAGTCATACTGAAAAAAAGAGAAACCTCAGTTTTGAGAAGGTTGACTGAAAGCCAATTTCTAGTGCGTTAGTTCTCGATTAGATGCGTTCCCAGATGAGGAGAAATCGTCCAATAACATATCACACGACTCTATTCTTAAGTTGACATTTTTGCCACCGATTTCAGAAAAGTCTTTGATAGAATTTCTCATGATATAATCCCTCTAAAATTAGAGACTCTTGGTTTCCAAATGAGCTTTATGTCGTCGGTTGAAACCTATTTAAATGAACAACCTCACGATGTTCTATTTATGTCCACGGTTTCTGACTCAATTAAAGCCTCCTCTGGTGTTCCGCAAAGTAGCCACCTTGGACCCTTACTATTTATTCTGACCATTAATGATGTCTGTCTCCGCGGATGATATGAAAATCTTTAGACATACATACATCGTCTTCCTCAGATTTGCTACCACTGCAGGAAGGTCTAGACAGATTTTGTACTTGGTGTCAGAAGAATTTCCTTGAGCTTAACGACAATAAGTGTCAGAATATAACTATACCCGTAAGCACCCTCCTACTTCACCTCGTTGCTATCTGACCTTTAATCTGTCTGTTCTGTTGGTGAATGAGTTTCGTGATCTAGATCTTATCTGGATCTGTAATTGGAACTGAATTGCTGTTCTCACATTGCTAATATGATAAAAAAAAGCCAACTCTGCCCTTCGCTTCATCAAGCCACGGTCTAAGAAGTTTTCCAAACATTATGCTATCAAATGTCTCTACATAACCTTTGGTCACCCTACAGAACTCACATCCTCCGTGTTGAAGCTATTCAATGCAAGTTCTTACGATTCGCTTTACGTGGACTTCTGAGAGATGATAGCCAAGACTTGCCACAATCTGATGAAACTGATAAATGTATAACCCCTTTCTACACGCCGAAAAGTTGCCGATATTCTCTTTATTCATCAGGTCATAGTTGATTATATTCATTGCCCTTTTTTACATCAACTTACGTCTTTTAACACCAACCCCCATAATCATAGTTCTGTGCCAATTTTCCGACTCAATCTTCGCAGAACGAACTACTTCGAATGCTTCGTGAAGTTCTTCGACTACCATCTCAGCAAACTGTCCCTCAAAAACATTCTCCTTTCCAACTATGCCCCACGTCCTAATTTTCTTTAACCGATCTAGAATATCCTTTCAATAAGATTTAATAAATCTGTCTGATGTTGACGGACCTCAAATCAAAAAAATCAAAAAGGACCCCAACACAATAGCAGCAACTCATATGGCTTCTGTTTGCCGAAGAAGTTGATATCCTAGTTCCAAAAAAAAAACCTCAATATCTGACAATCATTGTGGATCCCAAACTTAATTTTGAAAACAAAATAAAAAAGGACGTGTCAAAAAGTAACGAGTATTCCTGCAACCACATTAGGTAGCACATGAAAGATTCGAATCCAGTGTGATACGGTTGCTTTTTCAGTGTCAGTTCAATATGATCCTTTCACCCAATTTCTATCTTCACCGTCTTTGACATGGTTTTCCGTATACCTTCCTCAATAGAAGAAAACTTCACCGCATATTTTTTAACAAAATAAACTTGGTACGCAATATATAAGTGAACAACCAACATAGCTAAAAATTCCAAGATGGCTGTGGTACCCTTTCATTAATGCATGGAGCTCCAGACTCTTCGGACCGGTACGTTAACACTCATTCGCTCTACGTGTGTTATCCCCATCGAACGAGCTGTGAGCAATTTTTTGACCAGGTCGATGTTGCTGTATAGTTTACACAGCTCGCTGTTATACTCGTATATCCTCCTCCTCCGAAGCCCGTCAACGCAATCTGTACGAAAAATCACCCGACCAGTTGTGATTTTACCCGAACACAATGTCCGAATAAAATCGGCGCTACAACGAAGGGACAGTTTAGATGACCGAAAGTCAGTTGATGCCCCAAATCTATGCTGAAAACCAAATCTGGTGTTGGTTTCTCTTGCCCGGCTGAAACCGGTGTTTCAAGGAGCAAAGGTTGGAATTTGGATGGACGCAATTTATATGTCGCGGGAAAGCACAGATTCGTGAAATCCCATAAACGTCAAAAGGGTCTAGAATGGCTTACCTATAAGGGTGCCGCTCCGACGCTTTGAATTGAGAAGGATGGCAATGACACCAGTCTGAACGGCTTTGAGTGGAAATACTGCGTCGATCAGTCGTGAGAGCTAACTAAAACAGAGAATACTTGCATTTACCGATGTGAAAACCAGAACTTTTAGGGTAAAGATCCTCACGCTGCAAACTCTTTAATGGTCAACGGAATATGTGCTGAAAATCCCCAAGAGAAGTAAAACTTTTAAGAATTTTAGGCCATCAGAACTGACTTCTGCATCCCGGGGGCCACTCGGGTAAACGGAGGATGAGTTAACGGGTCTTCATACCCAGAACCCCGAACTCGACACTGAAAAGTAGAAAATCTATTCTCACAATGAGAGCAAGAATCGGGAAAACAGGGATGGCTCTGTCGATGTTACTCAATCTAGGTAAATCTCACATCTGAAGCTACACCGTGAAAGGGATGACATCCTCAGTACTTATCTTCTATATATATTTTTATTCAGATTAACCTTTTCTTTTATTTACTTATATGATAAACAGATGATATGATACAAAAGAAAGAAGAAATCTTGTACTGCAGACCCTTATTATCCTGCTTAGTGAGAAGAGACTAACACTTGCCATACACGGATGGTGTTGTCAGAGTAGCCAGCGAACAAAGTCTATGGATCAGGCGAGTGCCAAGCATTGTGGCTGGTCGGCCTTTGATGTTTGCGAAACAAACTCTGGGCGAAGTTCCCCGACGGCTTTTTACATAAAAAATCCCAGATCTTAATGGATGGACCATAAGCGACGCACAGCCAGTAACGGTTTGATGAGAAGCATAAAGCATTGATGATGTCATTGTGTTCCAAAGTGTACAAGTTCTTGCCGTCATTAAGATCCCACAAGAGAGCCTTGGCGTCCTTGCCTCCGGAGTTACATAGGGAACCATTGGGCGAAACGGTAACAGTATTCAAGTATCCACTGTGTCCATGGTGATTGTTTTTCAACTTGCAATTGGCCAAGTTCCAGGCCTTGACGGTACGATCCCAACCGTACGAGACGATAATTTGGTTCGAGTGATTTGGTAGGAAACGAACGCATGACACCCAGTCACCGTGTCCATCTTCTTGGACGGTGTACTTGCACTGGGCCAAAGTTGATGGTCTTGTCCAGGGAGCCGGAAACGATTTGACGGTTGTCAGCAGAGAAGGCGACTGAAAGAACGTTCTTGGTGTGGTCTTCAAAACGACGGGTTGTCTTGCCAGCAGCCAAATCTCAGAGACGGAGAGTCTTATCCCAGAAGCCAGACAATGCGCAGTTGCCATCGGATGACAGGACAACGTCACTGATAAAGTGCGAGTGTCCATAGAAACGCTTCTGTGGCAAACCGTAGTTTTTGTGGTCATCGCGGGTCAATTTCCAGACAATGAGGGTATAATCGCGAGAAGTGGAGATGATAGTGTCGGGATCCTTTGGATTGGTGGCGATTTGAATAACCCAGCCATTGTGGCGCAAAAGGGTGCCACGCAATTGCAATGCCTCAGACATGATTTATCGAAAAATTTCTTTTGGAGCGTTATCATCACGCGTCAAACCACGAAAAGAGGTTTCGGAATTGATCATTCCAGGATGGTTTCAAATTGGTACCAAGGGTATGGAAAAAATGCATCTGCGGTTTCGGCTATTTCAGAGGTTTCACACTACTGTATGGCAAGCGATTGGGAAGACCGAAAACTTCTGCAAACTGGCTGCAGATGCATGCCAAAAAGTGAATGGAGAATAGCACGGATTAGTCGTTGGGTAAGCTAGTTTTCCCTATGATTCGGTAGGACCCCCACCAGCGGAACCAATAAGTGTAATTTATTATGTTCTACGATGTTTATGTCAAGAATCGTTTTTGGGCACTAGCAAATGCAACGTGAGAGGGAATCACCTCCTAGATTACACACTCTCGTCTGATTTCTATGTTAACGTTCATGTAAATCAATAGGCATATCGAATTCAGAATCGGATGCAAGATCTTGAGGAAGAGTCCGAGAAAAACCAACTGGACACGTTTTAAAGAGGAACTCGGCAAATCTATTAATTTCGCATCAAAGCTCATGACAAGACAGAAGGTAGAGGAGGATTTTCGGAACATAAACTGTGCCGAATTTGGAAATGGCTGGAATCCAGATCGAATTAGAAAGTATACCTGAGGCTTGTTCAGATTGGAGGAAGTGCTGCATTACAAATAACTCCTTTCGCTATGCGTTTCTATCCATGCTGATGATCGCATTGTTAACGCTTGAGTTTAACTCACACTAATTAAGCCGACTGGGAGTAACCCGCTGTAGCGACGACTGTGGATTGATCTATGAATGGCATTTCAACTGTTGGTGCTGTGCTGTGCATTACTTCTATAGGCCTTGGCGATGTCCACCTGACAATATCTGGATCTTCTGCGATAGGCTCCAGTTTAAATGCTCTTTCACACATATTTTCTAAATTTGGCCTCATTATGTCAGTTAGCTTCTCTTGGATTTTGTCCATATTTATCCCTGAAAGCTTGACCTGGAAGCCCATCAAACTTACAATCCACCTCTCTGCTTTTGTTAATTTTTTCATACGCAACATACTAAGCATGCGATGAGAGCGGAGGCAGCCTTAATAAGCAAAATATGTTCTAAATAGGGGACATCTTGAAAGTAACATATATAATATGCCTACGTGAGTGAGACATCGACCTCATCCATACCCGGGTTGATGGCTCTTCAATCCTAAACTGTAGCTCTGATGTCGAAACTTGTGAAGCGGATTTGTTTAGGATTACTTACAACGTCCTTTCAGCCGGATGTTATCTCATTTCTGATCGTTAAGCCTTTGACAAAAAATTGACTAAAACACACGTTGTACAACCATTACGCCACAGTCTTGTCTCCAAAGCCGATGATAAGTTAACCTGGATTCGTCGCTCTTAGTGCCGCTGTTATCATGTTCATGTCAACGTTCGGCCAACAAAACAAGGTATCATTTCTTCAGCAACAACTTCACATATCTCTATACCTAGTGCAAGTATGTAAATAGCAAAAAGGATTCCGTGCTCTCAATTAGAGGACACAACGTCAGTCAGACCATTTAAATTGCTAATCTTAATGAAAATTCATAATTTCCCTGAGCGATGGATGGTTTACCATATTTTCCACGACTTGGCGTGTACATGATTTTTTGCAAGCCAATCAACATCTCTGCATATTTGCAAAGCAAGCTGAAATGAACGACAAGTGGCACGTCTCTTACCGAAGATCGAATGGTTTCATGCCGTCATATGAGCGTCATACGTACGAATACCACTATCAATGTCCATGCTGTCGCATGACATGGCATGTGGCGCTGCTGTGGTAACACAAAAAAAATTAAAAAAAAAGCACCACAGCACTCATAAATTTTCTATTAAAAGTTAATTTTCATTAGCATGACTGCGTGGTAGTGCAGCAGTGTAGCATGGTAAGGTGGCATGGTACGAGTACAGTGTGATGGAATAAACTCCATCTCTGGCCAGAGGTCCGCAGTGAATTACAAATCCGATTTGGGTCTTGAAAGTGTCCAAACACAAAACAGACTGCCACCACGCCATTGGATGGATGCATGCATGCACGCATCCAATACCAATTGCCGTGCGGATGCTTCTCATGATGGAGTGAAAATATCGTCGTCTCATCTGCCGCCACCATGTCCATCTGCGCAGTGCCCACCATCACCATCACCATCACCATCACCATTATTCGTTACCATGGCCAGGGTCTTCTTATCAAAGTGTCAGCTAACAGCTAACAGCTTACACAACCAACCATGTGTGGAAGCAGGAGAGAGGACCTGCAAATTCTCCAGCGAGTCTGGTCTTAGAAAACCCATCAACCATTAGATCCGCTTGCTTCGACAATCTATCATTACAACGATGGACACTGTATACTGTTGTTTGGTTAACCACATGGAACGGAGTGATGGTTCCAGAGGTTGAAAAGACTCTAACTAATCCTCGGTTTAATTGCATTTGCATTCTACTCGCGGCCAGGGATCAGATGAAGCGGCCAACTAATACCCTGGTTAATGTGTGCTGATATTTTTTGATTTTTTCTGGCCTCATTTGGGATAGCCACGATACGAATTAATTAAATTCAAGCTGAGTGCTTCGCCGGGACATGACAGAGACACGCATTTGCACGGAATTAGGAGGCATGCTGGTCGCAGCTGAACTTGTATGGAAGGAAGCTTGACTTCCTTCATTCCTTCATCAGCTCAGTGGATTATTACTCACAAAGTAAGAGGACATTGACTCTAAGGAGCCTTCATGTGCAAAGGTTTAGTGCAAGAATCAATTTCGAGCGATTTTTAGTCTGAATCGTCATTTACTCAAATTCCAATTGGCCTATGAAAAAGACATTCACTTCTTGTGTTTTCAACATAGTTCGATGTTGAACGTTCTATCTTCCTCTTCAGTCCATTCATTACCGACGCAGGGTCAAATCCATCTCAGAAGAAAAATTGTTCACTCGAGGAAGTGCAGCAACTGCCATACCTTCCTAGTACCTCGCCCAGTACTGGGATTACAAACCTAGAAAGACTTAAGTGTACCACAGAAGTTGGTTACCCACCCACTTGCTTAAGGGTCTTAAAGGCAGTAAACGGCGCAATTCTTATGACACAAGTTTCTGACACACCTTTAGTAGCTTGGGACCGTAGCATTAAGAATATTGGTGGTAGTCGACGAGAAATATGACAAAGAACTGGTAGGGACAGAATACAAGAAGCATAAGATGCGATGATTAGGCTGACAAAATAACTTAGAACGACAGATGTCACCAGAAGACTCAATCCTACGGTACGTATTCGTACGAGATATCAAAGCAATGCATTGATCAGTACCCTACGAGTAGTGCAAGTACCACCACCAGTACGAGATTCAAATTCGTGTGTAAGACACACCTACCTCCTCCATTCTATGGGTCAACTCCACATCGAACAGACTGATCAGTTCCATACCCATCAAGTGGTTGAACACTACTCGTAGCACTCTAGCACGCTACGATCTAAGTTGAATAATGGGATGTTCAAACACCAATCTGTCTTAACCTTACCGCGATTTAGGTACAAACCACAGCCGCACCAATACTCCCACAAGAGGGCCTACCTCAAAATGTCAGGCTGAAACATGAGTTCGATTGGGCCCTGACCTTCCCCCTCGTACCAGAATTTACCTTCCGGTCGTACTTCGCAGCCCTACAGTCCATTCCAATGGAGCACCTTACATCCCGGGACTGACAACCTGTAGCTCAAGATTTTTATCAACTAACTATCGCCTATGTTGGCCTATGCAAAGCCACGAATTCTGTCGCCCCATCAGCGAGGAAACTGCTACCATCAAAGGCCTTACCGTTGTAGGTAATGCCCATGGGTTGCAAATACCTAGCATCTGAGTAGCTTGAACACGCGCACAGAACATGCATTCAATCCTCAAGGGGAGTTTCCGCATGGGCAACCTGCCACCCATAAGCTTAGCAGAAATGCGTTGAAGGAGCCATGCCCGGTAAGCAGAAAGCCCAGATTGAAACTCAGTTCTGGTAGCCCACTCATGGTTGCCACATTCTGAAGGAAGATTCAGTAACCTTGCTTCTTACGATCATGTCCCATCATATAGATGCCATCTAGAACGGACACATACAGACGGCGGGACTTTACATTTCCTTGAGGACAAATCTTCCACCTTCATGGAGGAGATCCAATCAACGTCATAGAATGCGAGTCCCTTTTTAACACGAAATGCGATACCTCGACATATCACGTCCAAGTCAAGGGGAGGCACTCCCAACATTACCAGCAATGCTTCCGTCGAGACTCTTCGACATGCTGGTAAGCAGGTAAGCCTGAAGACCACCTGACCACCACCTGACGAGTCAAAATCCGCCGACGACCCACCTCAGACATTGCCTTATCGTACCAAGTCGATATCCCAAAATGCACAGGCCATCGTACACAATACGAACGGCACGTCTGGTGAGTCTCCAGTCAGACCGCAGAATGCATCTTACCCACTGTACAACATTTAGCAGTCGTTCCCTTATCTGAATGAGGATAGAAATGAAATTCATTCGCTCACCCATTGTTATCCCAAGACATCTGACCTGGGTCGCGTAGCTGAGGCCAACATCATTGTGGCGTATTGTTTCAATGAGCGGCTTTGTCGCAGTCTTCTCCCATCCAGCGACAATTGGCAGCACTCTCGCTCATATTCTTCCAAGTTCAGCACCGGACTCTTCCAGAAAGAGAAACAGAGCATCCACGTACGCGCAACATCTGTAGTGGTCTAACGATTGCCGCAGGAGTGGATCCATCATAACGTTCCCAATGAATGGACCACAGATGGATTCTTGAGGGCAACCCCTTTCTACATCTAAGCTAATCCCATCTTAAGAAGATTTTAAAAAAAATGCACCAGCCAGAGAAATACAAGTAGCTTCCCCATAAGCCGATTTCCTGACAACTTAGAACGACAATGGACGTTTAAATGAGAGTGTGCTCCTATAACGAATATATCCTGATGTGATGAACCAAATACGGGGGTGTGACATTTATAAGAGCTGCAGGAGATAGCAATTAAAGCATGGACTTAATAGAATAAGGGTTCGTTGGAGGAAGTTGGCAATGGTCAAGACTCATCGACTTCAAATTGATCAGGGATTACCTGCTTATGATCCGCATCGAACACACTCTTGCCTGTAAATCGATCTGAAGAAGAAATCAAGGAGTTTTGTGACTTCCTGGTCGGAAGCACTGGCTTACAGCAGCTAATAGTACGGTCATAGGAACATCAAGACATAAAGGAGCCTGCTAAACTGAAATATGTATACCACATTTGGAATTTACGCAAATTCAAGGAAGCAAATGTGGACTCTCACAGATGATTCCAACTCCTGGTACGAGTAGTTAAAAAGAAACTTTCCATCCTGAAGAAAATTAGTAATTTAGACTGTCTTAGCATGCCAAAAGTTTAAAGTTTAACACGAATGCAAACCATAAGTAGCATCATCAAAATAGTAGGGGCAGATAGGTAGGTAGGTAGCATCTTCAAAGTTAAGCTTAAAGGAACCCTTACGGAAAGGCTCGCGGTATGACGGTGGGAAAAGACTGACAGAGGTAGCAACGTAGAACCAGGAATAATAACGCAAGCAAATTTTGCTTAGTATGCAAAATTAAAATACTTGAGGACGGACGAGCTCAATGAAATGAAAGGGATGGTAGGACTAGAAGTGAACCTGATTCCGGTACCAAACGACGACGATTCCTCTTCAAGTATTAAAAGAACTCGCAATACAAAGCCTAGCATTGTTTGTCCGATACTCCAGAAAATAGATCCATTGAACTGTGCCAACTACAGGGGCATTCGTCTTCTTAACATCGCCTACAAAACCCTATCTGCTGTATTGTGTGAACACCTGAAGCCGTTCGTCAACAACACACCAAGAATTGGTCCATATCAGTGTGGGCTCAGGCGAGGAAAGTTAACCATTGACCACCACTGCAGATCTTGAAAAAAAAAACTCATGAGCTACAAATCGGAGCACACCATCGACGCGTATGACAACATCTATACGTCTCTAGAGACGAGCCATACAGACCAATGTCTAGTTTTGGCATCTCTGTCAAACTCGTCTGCTTGTGCAGGATAACGATGAAGAATGCATGCTGCTCCATCAAGGTCGATAAAGTACTCACCAAAACTTTTGATATCAAAAAAGGATTTAGACAAGGCTATGCGCTGTCATGCGACTTCTTTAACATCATTCTTGAAACAATTGTGCGGAACTCACCAGCGAACGCTGAAGGCACAATCTTTCAAAGGTCCATCCAATTACACGCATACGGCGATGATATTGACACAATTGGAAGAAAGCAGCGTAATGTCAGTGGCGCTTTCGCAAATATCGAGGCGGAAGTGGCGAAGATATGTTTATCGGTAAATGAAGGCGAGGCCCAGTATATGTCGGCATCAAGAAAGGACACCCAATACCGACGTTTTGAACAGAACGTCACTCTCGACAGATATAACTTTGAGGTAGTAAAGGACGAAGAACAACTCCTGATAATAGCTGCTTCTTTGGGCTAAGAAGCCAATTGACAAGCAAAGCCCTCTCCCGAACAACAATAGTGACCCCATATAACACCTTAATAGTCCCAATCCTGGTCTATGGCTCAGAGGCATGGACTTTATCAAAAATGAATGAGGCTGCTCTTGACGAACTGTGCGGGCTGTACGGCGACATCGATATAACCAGAAGAATGAAGTCATGTAGAGAAGATTAACACCAGGTCCGAAAAATCTTCGAAAAATCTTCGAAAAATTAAGATCGCGATTCAGATGGCGCACACAAGAGGAAGTCGGTCTCAACCAACTTGCGAAACTGGAGGCAGCTGCCTACAAACGCGTGTTGATTGAGATCCAAGTCCACCCGGACTATTATTACGCCACTCTAAGTCAGAAAAAAAAACCAACGTCAAAACTACTTATTTTGTCATTTTCTGAAGTGCTGAACGTCTTATAGCAGAATCTATACAGTTTCGAGCAAAAACGAAAACTTCGTCGAAACCTAGGGTCTAATTGCGAGGAAGATTTATAGAAGAGACAACTACAATCCATGCGCTTTACCAAAATGTAACTTATTGTAGGTGCGCAGAGTTAAGACATGACGACTCCATTGGCACTCTTTAAAGGACAGAGATATCGCGAAACTAAATATGTGGATACTTCAAATTATTGATTACTTGCTTACTAACTTACTAACATCCCTCTCCAGTAAGCGCTGTCTTTTACCAGCAGCCCTCACTTGCGCACACAGAGTTGACTGAGGTCCCCTTTCTTTTCCGGGCGGTCGTATGAGGTCTTCCTCTATTGCGTTGTCCTTTGCAGTTGGAGTCGAAAACTTTCCGGACCGTGGCGCTGGTGTACATACGTTCAAGATGACCTAGTCATCTAAAATATCGTGATTCGCTCTATAACTCGCTTATGAAATGCCCTGCCGAGCTCTCTATTTCCTAGTCGTTATGATTTGCAAACATTTAAGACCAATATACATCGGTACATCTCGCCAGCGATGCGTGCAATCATTTTAACGGTACTGAAATCCGTTGAACGGGCGCAAATTATAAAAAGTAAAAATGAAAAACCGGTTGTATTCGAGGTTTTCTGACGAAGCCGGCATGGCTGTACAGATTGTACAGTCTCCTTCATTTCCCATTGATGCAAACGGGACCGAAAATTACCCGAAGAAATCTTCTTTCGAAGCGCGTAGAGCAATTACATTTTCATCATAAGGCTGGAGTGGGATGATCAGAGTCCTGCATAACATTTTTTTTTTCTTTTTTTATTGCTCGAGAGAGGGCTTTGCTACTCAATTGCCTTCCAAGTCCAAAGAAGCAAAGGTTAGCTGGAGTCATTCGCCGCTTGATTTCCGGGCTAGCGTCGTTGTCGGACTTGATAGCGGAGTCAAGATATATAAAGTCCTTTGATACATAAGAGTTGCAGCTGTCTATCGCGACGTTTTTCCCTAGGTGTCGATGGTGCGTATCTCTTTGTTGACAGCATGTATTTTGTTTTCCCTGTGTCAACTAATTAACCCATATTTGCCAATTCAACTTCAGTAATCACAAGTAGAGATAAAAAGATATATGAGAATATAGGTCTATATCTCGCCTATCTGCACTATAAATCCGACTCGGTGTGCTACGAGGGTAAAACAAAAACAAGCGTCATGGTTTCTATCCAGCAGGAAGGCCTCCCTACAGACGTTACCAGTCTCAGGAAACTTTATATAAAGTATCACGAGATTTTCAATACGCCCTCCCAAAAAGTTGCAGACGATCTTGCCGCTCTTCGCCACTATGTACACTCTAAAAGAGTCTCACACCTCCAACGCAGTCGCCTTGACCATGACAAATTTTTTCGACCCTAAAAAGTCATGCAAAAACCTCCCTCTCACCTTCTATTACCAGAACGTAAGAGGACTCCGTTCTAAAACCCACGCTGTTTTCCGCCAATCTCATGCTCTCCCATTTGATATCTATGCTCTGACCGAAACTAATCTTATCCCCAACATAAAATACCAGGAGTTATTCCCTCCTTCTTTTAATGTTTTTCGGGATGATGATCGCGCACCCCCCTTGATTGAATCCCCTTGTCGAGGTGTCCTACTGGCTATTCACAACAGCTTGGACTCCTCTCTCGTTGCAACATCATCCTCTCCTAAGCTCGACTTTGTGTCGGTTAAAATAACCCTCACTCGTAGATGCTTGTACGTTATGTGTTGTTACATTCTTCCGGCGCAACCTATCGAATCCTACCAAGTTGCTATTGCAGCAATTGACAATTTGATCGACTTATCAGAATCGCTTGATGATATCATTATCTTCGGCGATTTTAATCTGCCTCAGCTGAAATGGACTCCATCTGAAGACCTATCTTTTTTCATCGCTTCCAATCCCATTTCTACTAAGGAATGCCTATTCTTAGATCGGCTAACAGACTCTAGTCTATGCCAAGTCAGTGGCGTTTCCAACTATATGGAAAGGCAATTAGACCTTATCTTCACAACTGATCCCATCAACTCCTCAGTATCGTGTTGTCCCCTATCTCTTTCAACTATTGATAACTTTCATCCTCCACTTCTTCTCTCATTTTTCCACAACTCTCCCCTTCAGTCGCCTCCCCCCGCAGTTCTATTTTCTTACAATTTTCACAAAGCTAATTTCCGTAAAATCAATACCTATCTAAGCAGTGCTTCTTTTGAGTTTACCAATCTATCTCTGGTTGATGCCCTCTCCATTTTTTACAGAGAAATATTCAAATCCATCTCCCTTTATGTGCCTTACTCCCGCCATAAAACTTCTTCTACATCCCCTCCTTGGTATAATCGTAGACTTCGCTCTCTACGAAACAAAAGAAACAAGTTATGGGCGGTATTCCTTCGCACCCACTCTGCTTCCGACTATTCAAATTATCTAGGTACATATCTTCATTTCATTGAACTCTATAACTCTCTCTATCAGCGCTACCTGAATAGTGCGCAAACCAATCTCATAAATGACCCCAAGTCCTTTTTTCAATTTGTCAATTGCAAAAGTAAGACTGATGGTTATCCTTCCTCCCTCGCTTTCGAAACCAAAACTTCATGTGATCCTCCTACCATCGCCAACTTTTTTGACACATTTTTCAAACAATCATTTGCCAACAACTCCTTCGTACCAGATCCCTCTTACTTCAATGATCTACCAAATTTCTCTATTGGTCGCTTTCTAACTCAAAATTTCGATCCTGCAGTTATTGAAGAAAAGTTACAAAATCTTAAGGATGAATTTGTACCTGGCCCAGACGGACTCCCCGCCATGTTTCTTAAGAAATGCTCTTCCAACCTGTCTCTACCCCTTTCCTACCTTTTTCGTCAATCGCTTACACAGGGTGAATTTCCTCAGATTTGGAAGACCTCTTTTATAATCCCAATACACAAAAAGGGATATAAGCATGAAGTTACCAATTATCGTCACATTGCTAAACTCTCTCATATACCCAAACTCTTTGAAAGCATTTTATACGAAGCGTTAAGCTTCAAATGCAAGCCTTTTATTTCACCCCGACAACATGGTTTTCTAAAAGGTAGATCAACTACCACAAATCTAGATGAATTCGTGTCTTTTGCACTCTCAGCCTTAGAAAATGGCAAAGAAATCGATGTTATCGCAACAGATTTCACTAAAGCATTTGATAAGATATCTCATAAATTGATCCTTTTCAAATTGTCTGCTCTCGGCTTTGAGCCGCTCTTTTTAAAATGGATTTCTTCTTACCTGGTAAACCGATATTATAGTGTTCGGTTTAGATCCGCCCTTTCTGTTCCATTCCTGGCCTCATCTGGAGTTCCACAAGGCAGTCATCTTGGCCCTCTTCTCTTCATTCTTACTATCAACGATGTTGAGAGTGTCATTAAGCACTCCTCTCTCTCCCTTTACGCTGACGACACAAAATTTTTTAAATCTATTTCCTCTCCCCAGGACTCTGCCCTTCTTCAAGAAGACCTTGATCGGTTTTCAATCTGGTGCCTCAAAAACTGCCTAGAACTTAATATAGCCAAATGTCAATTTATAACCTTCTCACGTAAATACAACCCGTCTCCCCCCCCGACTTTATTTTCTCCATGGTCAACCAATTCCCCTGGTTCAGTCTTTTCAAGACCTTGGCATATTATTCGACTGTGAGCTTAATTTCCGTTCGCATATCGATAAGATGATCCTCAAAGCCAACTCATTACTTTGCTTTATTAAACGGTGGTCCAAGGAATTTTCCAACCCGTATGTAACCAGATCTCTCTATATTACCTTTGTTCGCCCCCTGCTTGAGTATGCCAGTCAAGCTCGGTCCCCCTTTCACCGGGTTCATGTTTCCCGAATCGAGGGTATTCAACGTCGATTCCTCCGATTTGCCCTCCGTGGCCTGCCATGGAACGACCCTTTAATCTTACCTCCCTATCAAGACCGCCTCAAACTTCTAAATATGAATTCGTTAGAAGAACGTAGGAATATTGCTGACGTTCTTTTCATTCATCGTCTTCTCTCAGGTTCCATCGTCTGTGTATCCATTTTGAACTCAATTTCCTTCAATACCAACCCCCGCAATCTACGTTGTCCTCGTCTCTTCTATCTACCGGTCCACCGCACCTCTTATGGCTCCAACGAAGCTATCTCCCGAATGCTCCGAAATTTCAACTCGAACCTCTCCCTTTTTCATTTCCACCTGAGCACTCCTCGTCTTAAACAAGATCTCCTCCATCACTTCCTTGGTCACTAGCTCTTAAGTCTTTCTGTTAGTTTTTAAGTTAGATTAAGCTTGTATTAAGCCAATAAATGGGAGCCTCAGCCCCCACCAAAAATTAAAATTAAATCAAACGCTCTATTGTCAGCTCGCTGGTTTCTTTCAGTTACGAATACGAATACAATTGAATACGAATACGAGTATGTCAATGTCGTCCGCGTATGCGAGTAACTAAACAGACTTTTGGAAGATATGGAGATCTGGAGTTAGCTTGTGAGTTTCGCACAATTCTTTCAAGAACGCCTTGTTTAGGCACATTGGAGGTCACGCTTTTGTCATTACCGATCTTTTGAAACGAGTCAAATGAACATGGCAGCACCGGTTAAGGTTGCTCTTGCCTCGAACGGTAATTTCCTACATCTTCTCATACTATACCAGCAATTTCCATTGAACTCAAGGAATTTCCGTCCTTAGATGATGTATTGAAGCCTATGGGAGACAGTGTTATTCAGCCTCATACTTGGTATTAGTACTGGCGTTACAGGCTCACGTTTCGTCCGCAAAGTTGAAGTTGTTCTGCTCTACCTAGCATGTTGCCTATTGTAAGCAATATCATGAGCAAAATGCCATAGCAAGATTTAAAATAAGAATCCTGGTTGATCGTGTGAAAGGAACCATAGTCAGCCTCTCCAGAATCTATATACGAGGGCGGGTCAATAATTACGTGCATTTTTGAATTTCTGACCTCTTTACTGAAACAGCAACACTGCTCCTGTCAACAGGCATTTGTCAGTTGACTCCTGTTAAAATTTAAACTTGCTGCGTCAGTTAGTTTGTGTTTGACAGCTATTTTTATCAGACTACTCACTAATTTGAGGAGAAATGGAAAAAAGTGAATTTCCTGTGCTTATTAAGCATTATTTCTTGCGAAAAAAAACCATTACCGAGACCAAGGCTAAGCTTGATAAATACTATGTGAACTCTGCACCATCGATTTCAATGGTAAAAAAGTGGTTTACTGAATTTCGTTGTGGCCGTACAAGCACTGAAGATGCCGAACGTCCTGGACGCCCAGTTGAGGTCTCTACACCCGAAACAATCGAAAAAATTCACGATATGGTGTTGGCCGACCGAAGATTGAAAGTGCGAGAGATTGTGGAAGCCGTAGGGATCTCGCATGGCTCAGTGGTTTCAATTTTGAATGATCACTTGGGCATGAGAAAGCTTTCCGCAAGATGGGTGCCGCGTTTGCTCACAGTCGACCACAAACGCAATCGTGTAACAACTTCACAGGAAGGTTTGGCGTTGTTTAATCGCAATATGGAGGAGTTTTTGCGCCGTTTTGTAACCGTGGACGAAACATGGATCCATCACAACACACCAGAGAACAAACAACAGTCAAAGCAGTGGGTTTCTAAGGGTGAATCGGCGCCAAAGAAGGCCAAGGTGGGTTTGTCAGCCAATAAAGTTATGGCGACTGTTTTTTGGGATGCACGCGGGATAATCCACATTGACTACCTTCAAAATGGAAGAACAATCAATGGGGAATATTATGCCAACTTATTGGACCGATTCAATGACGATTTGAAAAAAAAACGACCTCATTTGGCCAAGAAAAAAGTTCTTTTCCACCAAGACAATGCAAGGGTGCACACATGTGCAGTTGCCATGGCAAAAATCCATGAATTGGGGTATGAATTGCTCCCTCATCCACCCTATTCTCCAGATTTGGCTCCGAGCGACTACTTCTTGTTCCCAAACCTGAAGAAATGGCTTGGTGGAAAAAGATTTGACTCCAATGATGAAGTCATCTCGCAAACAAAGGCCTATTTTGAGGACCTCGACAAATCATTTTTTTTGGAAGGGATAAAAAAATTGGAGAAGCGTTGGACAAAGTGTATAGAGCTCAACTGAGACTACGTTGAAAAATAAAATTATTTTTTTATCAAAAAATCTGTTTTAATCCAAAAGTCACGGACTTATTGACCCGCCCTCGTATTTATTTATTTATTTATATATTTCTAAAGAATCTTTTACATTGGGCTTAAAAGCCTATAATTAATAGTAAAAGTTATAAAAAGTAAAGCTAGACTTAAATTCAAATCAATTTTAATTATTGTATTATTTATACATTCAGTTATTATTGATTTAAAATGACAAAACAAAATTCTTTATTACACTAAATATTAAATTTAATTATTTACTTAGTATCTGAATAAAACCGTCTCAAATTATGTGGTGCCGCGAAGCCTTCTAATGAAAGAGGGTAAGCTATTCCACTGCTTTATGGCATAAACGAAAAACTGACGCTCCGAGTTTCTGCAAGTGAACCTTGGTTGCAGTGTCATAAAAGAACGAGATGAATTAGTAAACTGTATTTTTCGAATTACGAGGGGCGTTCAAGATATTCTCGGTATCGGGGTGAAGCTGTGGTTGCATATATAAATTAACTTATTTATCAAGTAATACTATTATTTTAGTGCATTCATGTAAAATTTCATATAAATGTGATTATTAATTCGCGTTTTATCTCTAGTTGAACAGAATCATAATGGCAACTGAGACGATGATGGTGAAAATTGAGCATCGCGCTGTAATTAAATTTCTCTCTAAGCAAGGAAAAAGTCAAAAAACTATTCATGAAGAGATGGTGGCTGTTTACCAGGGTTCCGCACCTTCATTATCAACTGTGAAAAAGTGGTCAAGTGAGTTCAAGAGAGGCAGAGAGAGCATTGAAGACGACCCCCGCTCCGGCGCCCCGGCTACTGCTTGTACGGGAGAAAGCATCAAAGAAGTCGAAAAACTTGTTCTTGAGGATGCCCGAATAAAGGTGAAAATGATGGCAGAGATCACCAAGCTTTCAATTGGTACCATTCACACCATTCTTCATGACCATCTTAACCTTTCAAAGGTCAGTGCAAGGTGGGTGCCACGAATGCTCACAGCGCCTCAGATAAAAAGTGAGAATCGCATGCTGTAGAGAGCTTTTGGAGATGTGTAGTGAGAACGCGGACGGTGTTATGGATCAAATTGTTACTGAGGACGAAACATGGGTCCACCACTATGACCCTGAAAGCAAACAAGAGTCCATGCAGTGGCATAAAAAAGGAACAGACCCCCCGAAGAAGTTCAAAGTCACTCCGTCTGCCCGAAAGCTCATGGCCACAGTTTTTTGGGACTCAAAGGGAATCTTGCTCATTGAGTACAAAAAAAAAGGTGAAACCATCAACGCCACATCCTACTCTTCCACTTTGCATAATTTGCGGGAGGAAATTAAAAAGAAAAGACGGGGTAAACTCGCAGCGGGTGTGTTGCTTCTTCATGACAACGCTCCTGTTCATACGGCGCGAGTTTCCAAGGCTGCTGCGCGAGATTGTGGTTTCGAAGAAATCCAACACCCACCCTATAGTCCAGACCTTGTCCCTAGTGATTATTTCCTGTTTCCGGATTTGAAAAAATGTCTTCGTGGAAAAAGATTTTCGGATGATGAAGAACTCAAGTCGGTATTTTGCAGAGAAAGAGGAAATTTATTATTTTGAGGGTTTAAAAAAGCTTATCTCAAGATGTAACAAATGCATTGATGTTAGGGGAGATCATATTGAAAAATAAAAATAATTTAAATTGAATTCGCATTTTCCTTCATATCGATACCGAGAATATATTGAACGCCCCTCGTAGATATGAAGGTTCTTTGTTTAAAATGATTTTGTTCAAAATCATTTGAAATACGTGTAAAGATTACAGCCTAGTATGTTACTCGTACTTGTGTAGTTTGAAATATGGTCATATCGTCGGAGATTGTATACATATCGAGTTATATTATTAAACGCCACAGTTAGATTTCTTTTCGTTTCTGAGTTGTGACTAGTAAACAATTGGCACCCATATGTTATCATAGGAATGATCAGAGTTTTTGCCAACCTAAGTCGAACGTGTTTCGAAAGTGAAAGACTCCGTAAGGATCGATATATTTTTCCAACAACAGTTTGAATATGGTCATCCCAGGCAAGGGTAGAATTAAAAAGAATGCCCAAGTCATAGCTTTATCGACATACTCGTATTCAATTTGTTCGTTTCCGAGAAATACTGCTATTCAGCTGTTATCAAGTTTATTTTTATAAATAATTAAGCATTTGGACTTTTGTGGATTGAGGTGAAGACTATTTGTATTGAACCAGCGAAGTATTCGTTTTAAATCGGAGTTCAATTTCACAACATCATGTCTAACTTGCAGCTTATACGAACTTGAGCATCGTCAGCATACAAATCGATTGAAGAGTATTCAGATTGGAGTGGAAGATCATTAATAAAAATCGTAAATAAGAGTGGACCAAGTATGGATCCCTGAGGAACCCCACAGAAAAGATTTAAAGGATGGGACGTTTTATTACCAATAACAACAGCTTGGCTTCTTCCACTAATGTATGATAAAATCAGTTTTGCAGCTGTGTGTGAAAACCGAAAATGTTGTATTAGTTTTTTAATAAGTATTTTATGATTAATTTTGTCGAATGCCTTCGAAAAATCTAAGAGAACTAAAAATGAAACCAAGTCATTATCCATAGCATTTTTAATATCGTCTGAAATCTTAAGAGTAGCGGATACACAACTGTGGTTTGGTCTAAAACCGGACTGATTTTCACTTAAGCGTTTGAATGTCTTTAAAAAGGTTGAAATTTGATTGTGTAAAATTTTTTCCAGAATCTTTGACAGAAATGACAAAATTGAGATTGGTCTAAACTCTTCTTGAGATAATCGAGTGGCTGGTTTTTTTAAGACTGGTATAACTTTGGCCACTTTCCAAAGAGATGGAAAAGAAGACGTTGTTATTACAGTATTAAAAACATGTGCTAGCACAGGAAGAATGTGGGGTGGGATCATTTTGATGAAGTGTGGATGTATTTCATCAAAGCCAGTAGCTGATGATTTTATTTTAAGTACAGCACTTAACACATCCGCATAATCTACCCTTTGAAATTGAAAGAAATGTCCACTACCGGGGTCAACAACCCAAGACAACTTGGATTGAACATTCGGAAAGGTAACTTCTAATCCATTGAAGAAGAGAGTCATCGATTCCGACAAAAGAGCCTGATGCCAAACTCTGTCAAATCAGAAATATCAAGTGCAACTATCTTGCTTTCGCCAGATTGATGTACGCTTTGGTCCCACTTCTCGGTGAGACATCCCATCAAATCACCAGTGGACCTGTTGCTACGAAAACCATATTGCCGGTCATTGAGAAGTTTTCGTGTTTGGAAATATTTCATGAGCTGACGATTTATCAGTGTTTCCTTGGAAAGAAGGGACGTAATTGCTATGGGTCTGTAGGAGGAGAAAGAAGAGGATTCGCCTTTTTAGGGATGGGTTGGACAAATGCTGTTTTCCATCCGCTCGGAAAGAGTCCTAAAGAGTACGATTGACACCTCTTCAGAAGAAGAGGAGATATACCATGTGGACCAGCGGACTTATGTATATTAAGATCTTAAGAACTCTTGCTATTACACGAGTGCGAAAGTGGATTCGTCCCATTGAATATTCGACGCGCTCAAGTTTAAGCGGAGACAAAGCACAATCTAGTAGTGTTGAGCTAGCCGCAAAGTGTGCAGCAAGCAGATTGTCCTTGTCCAAAGATCTTACAGCTGGAATGTCGTTATAAATGAGCGTTGGGATGGAGGATGAGGCAGAATCTCTAATGTTTTTGACGATCAACTGAAAATGTTTACTAACTTTGGGGCATTGCCTCAGTATTTGCTCGCATTTGAATTTTACTCCTGGAACGTTTAAAGTTTTTTCGGTTTTCCTCTGTTGGGTTGGTCTTGAAGGACAGAAAACGCATTTCTCTAATCCTGACAGCCTATTTACAGCTCGTGTCGTATCATGCATTTTCTTTTGGTCTGATACTCTTCATCCGATGAGGAATGAAGTTTCTCATTAGAAAGAGAATGGTGTCGTTGTCGAGGAAACATAACGACCGGTTAAAATTCCTAAAGAACCTGTTAAGACCGCTCCAGTTGGCTTTCTCGTATTGCCATATGTTTCTTTTGCGAATCTTTTCTCTAACTATGTGGTCGGTGTACGAGAAATTAGCTGATATCACACAATGGTTCGACGAGCCTAGAGGGGAGTGCACATCAACGGAGTACTTATCAGGGTGAGAAGTTGCAAACAAATCCAGGGTGCTGGCGATATGACTATCAACGTCTGGTATTCGCGTGGGCTCATTTAACATACAAGCTGATTTCAGTTGTTTTCCGCAGCGAAGATCTCGACACACCGTCCTTCGGGTGTTGTCTATCCAGAATGTCAAAGTCGCCCAGAGTTGTGTATTTTGAAGTCGCCCGTAATAACAATTTCACTATGAGGATACAGGGATACAATTCTTTGAATTGTCCAGTTTGGGTCTTCTGTAAATAAAGCAGTAGTGGATAATTTGCTTACGGAGATGGAATTTTAACCACATGAAATTGAATTCCGGATTGGAAGAGGGACTACATTGTGGTGAAGTTTGGTAAGCTACATCACGTAATGGCGAGACCGCGATGAGAAAAGAATAGTAGCACTAGTTCGTAGCCAGGTAGCTTCAGATCAGAGTGATCTGAGAGGTGTGGGCGGGAATCTACCTGTGTTTCGCTAAGTGCCAAAACAGCTGGCCTGAATTTACAGACGTTGACGTACGCAGAAAAGTGATTAGTTTTTAGCTCACGTATGTTCGCAATGTCCACCCTAAATTCCCGAGTCATTATAGGAAAATAAAAACAAATACCGACGATGCAAAGCAAGGCTGCGAAGTAAAAATTCTGATGTTGGTTTACCAAATCCAATTATTGTAGGTGTTATGCCCTTACAACAATAGAAAACAGTGCACCAAAAAAATGCTCACTCACAACCCGCTATCCACCAGTTATTGTCTACACTCAGCGCGTACGCGGTTTTTTTTTTTTTTTTTTCTTGTAATACTGTGAGTTCGGAAATATTCACAAGTGCACTGGTTGGCATGTGCACTCGGCAGTGGCCGACACGGTACTCCATTTGAAAGGAATCGATTCATTACAATTGCAGTTGGTTACGTCACAGGCTAAACGACAATACCATAGTCCTACTTTCTGACACAGGAATCTTCCAAAGGGCACTGTCAATAATGGACAGTTGAACTTCCCAATGGAGCTGCTCGATTTCTGTCTTGAGTGGCTATGGATTAAGTGACAACAAGTATTGATTATTTCTACAACGGTGATATTCTTCTACATATTTTCAAGGCTGAATGCATAGCTTAATTCCTTTTAAGTTGGCCTGTCATTCATTCACACGAATTGATTAAATCTCATGAGGATGATCGAAAACGATTCTACAAAATGCAAACAATAGTCGTTTATCTCCATCACAAGATACTGTGATTCTTAATCCAAAATCCGACAAGTTTATGTCCAGCAATTCTTCTGAAGTCGTCGGTCTAATGAGAAACTCCATCGGGAAGATATTTCCAATGTACAGTTACAATTAGTTTGAGAATCCATTACCAAACCAAGTCTCTTGGGTCAGTATATCAATACATACACCCGAGGACTGCTCTTCTCTACGAATATGTAGTGTGCCATTCCGGAGGACAACAAACGCCAAGCTCTAAACCCCATTCAAAGCACGCACGATTCTCGAATGTCACCTCCAAAAGCATCACCACAACCGACGACGCCGCCGCCTCCGGCTGGCTGCCGAACTAGCTGACTTAACAGTTGACTTGACCGCACTCCTAATGGGATCAACGTTCAACTAAAAGGATGCGCCACTGACACATCACGCAGGCCATTTCGATTGCGCGCGAATTTGCATTTAAACTCGCACGTCCTTCATCATTAAATTAAACCACGTGATATACGAATAAGCAAACGGAAATTTGTATCTACCTATCCAAAGTACACGTAAGTAATTCGCAAATATTCAATCTGCAGATGAATACGAGTATCTTGGTGTGCGTCACGTTTGGTGGCATCGAATCGCAATGGAAAACGGCCAACCTGATTAGGATGTCAGTGGAAGATACATAGAGAGCCCTAATGACAATTTGATTGACACACCAGCTACCCGTACCAAATGTTCCTTATCCGTTCGTCGTTCGTCGTTCGTCGTTCGTCGTCCATCTGCGCCTCAACTTGATGGCTTTTAAGACAGACTGCCGCAAGAGTCCCGCAGCCCTAACAAAGTTCCAACAACCAACAACCAACAACCAACAGCCAACAGCCATAAGTGCATTTTTGTTTGTATTTCCTTGGTTGGCTCTCCCCTAGATTATTACGGATACACATGTCGACGCAATGGCCAACCGCAATGCACTGAATTTCATGGATTAAGTGAGGCTTAATTGACTGATCTAAGTCGAAGATTTATCTACCGCCTCGAAGTGGAAGATGGATACTTCTCTTTTGCTCGCTTTCGGTGCGCTTTTGGTGCGCGTCTTTTGCATTTTTTATGGGCCACAGGCATAGCTACACTCAGCACTTGTCCGCACCGCTATACAATCGTCATCGGATGCGGGACATACTACGAATACATCCAGATACACAATGATACAAGTGACCATTCAGAGCCGACTGCTGGACCGGACAAATCCATCCTTTGAGTTGCGCGTGCATTAAGGTTAGATTATGATGTTAACTCGCCGACGCGTACGGTTGGTTGTATTCATTGTGTGTGATTGTGGGGGCTGGTAATTGCTCAATTTAATGGATCCTCCATCCTCCATCCACCATCCACCATCCTGCGATCGTCAATCGTCGACTTTTCATCCTCAATCCGCCCAAGACCGTTGTCCATAGAATCAACTTGAAGCTTAAGCCGGGGAATTTGCGATGATTACGGTTTTACGAGTATACGAGCTGGCCCACAGATGGTCGATCCGGTGGTGCCTGTGTGATTGTGATTGTGTCGAAGGATAATGTGCCTGAATGGGAGTTTTATGGTTGAAGTTAATTTACATGACGTCTGGACTCTAGGATTTAAATGGCTGCAAGACGATGATAAAAAATCCCCGGATAGTGGGTTTTCGATTGAGGGCTCATTAAAATGAAGAGAAATGCTTTGCACTTTGTGAAGTGGAGGATTGATTACACTCGAGGTTATCAATTGCATTTCCGTTGAAGTTGTTGTGCATTCGATTTGAGTGAGCTGTAATAGATACATTATGCGTGTTGTGTGCTTGTCGAGATAAAGCGAAACCATTAACGAGACTGCATTTCTAGTTAATGTCCACCTAATGTCTTGGTTTATTTGTTAATTTTTATTTTTATTTCGTTTTCGTTTTCTTTGCCAGGAAAATTATCTGAATCTGAAGGATTGGAAAGGCGAATATATTAGGGAGTGCCTTGTTGTCACACAAATTGCGGATTGCGTGTACAAAACGGGATCTGCTTCTAATTTTAGATTACTTAAGGCGTTCAGACTTATTGATACTAAACATGCTGTTGTTGATTTTGGCCTTAGGCTTACCGTTGACTTGAAAGGCTAAGGGTGGGGATTTCCCGTGAACATCCTGATTCATAGATCTGAAACAGAATACGAGGGCTGATTGATGAGTACATGGATTAGAAGATAGGTGGCGCAACTGAGCCAAAATGAGTGTACCATTATTTAGTACAACCTCTTTTAGCCCGCCTGTCAAAATTTGGTGACAATCCGACGCTTGACACCCGTTTCAAAACACCGTGTTAGTGTTTTTTGCGACCATGGAGAAAGAGCAGTGTCGCTCCGTGATCCAATTCTTGTATTTGAGTGTCAAAACCTGCGAGGAAATCAAGCCCATTCTCGATGGTTTGCATTCTCCAGTCAAAGAATTAGTTCTCCCGCCCAGCTTAGAAGTCGACACAGCTACTTATATAAAAGCTGAAGAACAACAAAGCCACTCGCTCGGATGGCCTAGATAGAGGCAATGTTTTGACAAGGAGCATGCAGCAGATCATTTGCAAAATATGAGAGGACGAAAGCATGCCCGATGACTGGAATATCAGCTCTATCTGTCCCAGCTATAAAAAGGGTGATCCTATATCCTATAACAACTATCGAGGTATATCCCTACTTAACGTCGCCTATAAGATCGTATACAGTGTACTGTGTGAACCATAACGCACCCCGCAAATCGGCTAATACCAGTGTGGCTTCCGGGACGGCAAATCGACATCAGACCAAATTTTCTCATTAAGACAGATCCTGGAAAAGACCAACGAGTTCCAAATCGACATACACCATCTCTTCATCGACTTTAAAGCCGCATATGACAGCATCCATTGCACTGATTTATATAATGCGATTGGCGAATTCCGGATGCCAGGAAAGCCGACCACGCCGTGCAGTGTGGAAGTTGAATCTCCGAATTATTCCAAACCTACACCGGATTTCGGCAAGAAGACGCGCTGTCGTGTGACTTCTTCAATTTCGTACTTGAGCAGATAGTATGACGGGCAAAAGTCAACACGGAAGGTACTATTTTCTCCAAGTCCGCCCAGCTTCTGGGATACGCAGATGATATTGATATAATCGCAAGTTCCCAGTGTACCGTAATTGAAACCTTTACGGCAATTGAAGAAGGCGCTGAACGAAAAAGAACTTAACACTCAAGTGGGTACGAATACACTTACAATGCCTCAAATGGGATAGAGAAAGCAAGAAAGATGTTTGGGCTCAGTGGGTATTTCGGTCCATCATCCAACATCTAATGGGGAGACTAAATTCTTAGTGGAAGTTGGCTTGATGTTGATTTCGAAATGAATATGTCTTTCGGGGCGTGGCTGGGATTCGAACACCGAACCTTCCGATTTGAAAGTCAGTCCACTACCACTTGAGCCACGGCCACCCATAATATCGGGTTTTCCAATTACGACTTGACAAATTTTTTTTTAAATAAAAGGCAAACCATTTGAGATATTTCAAAAACTTTATTATTGGCTTGAAGTACAATCAAAACATTTATGAATGGAACTCGGCTTCGTTCATATAGCTACCGCGGGCACGTTTGCAGCGGTAGATTCGTTGGACCCAATTTTCAATGACTAGGCCACACATTTCGGCCGAAACGGCCGCTATTTCGCGTTCAATGTTGGCTCTGAGCTCTTCCAACGTCGTCGGCGTGTTGGCATAAACCAATGACTTAACGTAGCCCCACAAAAAATAGTCAAGCGGCGTTAAATCGCACGAACGAGGCGGCCAATCGACTGGTCCATGTCTTTAGATAACACGCTCACCATACTTACTCTTCAATAAATCGATTGTAGCGTGTGCTGTGTGGCTTGTGGCACCATCCTGTTGAAACCACATGTCGTCCAAGTCCATATCTTCCAATTCGGGCCAAAAATAATCGGTGATCATGGCACGATAACGCTGACAGTAACGTGACGATCGTTATCGTCGACGAAAAAATATGGCCCAATAACGCCGCCGGCATGCAAACCGTACCAAACAGTTATTTTTTGTGGATGAAGTGGTGATTCATGTGGGTTTTCACCCGACCAATAACGCATATTTTGCTTATTGACGAACCCATTGAGCCAAAAATGAGCTTTGTCACTGAAGATGATTTTGCGATGAAATTCATCATCTTGGCGCATCTTCTCCAGAACCCAATCGGAGAACGTACGTCGCTTCAAATGGTCCATAGGCTTCAATTCTTAAGTCAGCTTGGTCTTGTATGGGTGTAAACCAAGATCCTTACGTGGTCTTGCTACGGACGTCTGAACGGTAGCGATATTTTCGACACTTCGACCAACCCGTTGTCTCACTGACACGGCAACATCACACAACGAATATGTAGACTCAAATTTTTGAACTAAACTTGTTATTGCCTGTGTACTAGGGCGAGAATTACGACCGAAAATTGGAGTTAACGCTCTTAAAGTAGCAGTCACCGACTCCGAATATCAGTAGAAAATTTTTATAATTTGCAGACGTTGCTCGTTAGTGTACTTTACCATGATGAAAATGTTGAGTTTACTGAATAAATTGACAGTGACAGTTTGATGATTAGTGAAAGAGTGCGTTCACAAATTAAATTCAAAGTTGTCAAGTCCCTATTGGAAAACCCTTTACTAGAATCGGGGATGCTACCACGTTTGTGGTTTAAGACCTGACTGAATTTCTTCCAGTCAGTTCGCTTGAGGTTTCTAAAGGGAGCCAGGGTTTCTACCGAGAGGCTCACATAAATCCCCTGATTGAATACTCTCAAGTTATCTTCCCTATATTCGGAGTTATTGGTTATTAGTGCCGTTGCCGAGCTTGGAAACACGAAGGTTCTAATGTTACCCACATTACACACATTAAGATTAAACGTCATAACGAAATCAAATAAAGACTCAGCTTGTTAGTTCATTTTAGTGCTCCCCATAATGAGTGTTTAGCTTTGGCATCAGATCCCAAAAGCAGGAACTCCTTCTTCCAACCGCGATGGTTTGTCGTTGGCCTTGAAGAGCTGTTGTTTGCTTGTATCCACCACTTGAACGATTGTTAAGTCATCCTGTAGTCAGGTTGTAGGCTTACGTGTATCCTTTTCGTAGAAAATGCTGTAACGTTGTATTCGCTGCAGCGGAGTCCTCGAAAGGTCGATTGAAGGCTGCTAAATAATGCCAATTGCATAGTTTTCCTCCTTAAGGAACACCAGCAAATCCTCCGAGTGTTGAAAATTGAATTATATGACACTAAGCACACTATTGTTGTAGTTTTTGCTTCCACCACAAGATCGTCGTCCTCAGGGCTCAGTGAACCGTACGCCAAAGGTGAGCCTGAAATCGGTTTTCTATAGCTGAGATAAGGAGATCCGTTTGAAAACTGATACACCCACTTAATTACCCGATAACCACTAACGATTCCCCGAATTTATAGCTTAGGTCCAGTCTGGTGGTTCAGGATATGGTTCATCATTAATTTGGTGAGCCTATTTTCAATGCTGGTCAACTTAGCCAGCATTGCTTTGCTGTCAGAAGAAAATTCGTCCATCAGTGCTATCTGTAATAGAGGCAACGGAGTGACTGGTTGCTGAAGGTTGCGGCAACCTTGCTTCTGTTAAAGCCATGCTTGGTTTCGTCTTGTTTATGCCCAGTGTATTCATCAACCACGGCTTGGTATTTAGCTTGTCCTCAGAATCTTTCTCATCCACAGTACCCGCCGGTTCATTCTTAGCAATCTTGCTGAGGATTAAGACGGCCTTACTGTAGCTGCTCTTCAAGATGTTACAAGAGGACTAGGGATGGCTTGCGGTCTAATTGACATCTAGTTTGTAAAACTATTTTCTTCAATACCGGAAAAGATTCATCGAATGGTGTTCTGAGAGGACTCCTGACTCTGTCACACCTGACGAAAACATAGTCGGATTGTTTCAGATCAGAGTTGGCCGTATGTGAAATCGGTATGGGTGTGAGCTTAGCCATTGACTGTTGCAAGTCTTTTACAAAGTCAGCACCTTCACCAGGTAGATCAATTCCTTTGGAGTAGCATCAAATACACTTTTTACTGTTGAGTGAAGGCAGAGAAGCAACAATGAAAGCACATCGCAACAGTTGTGATCTGCGTAGCAGTTTATTGCTCCTTTGAGGGTCCTATGCTACCTCTCGACCATCCCGTTCGCCTGGGGATTGTAAGGCGTGGTCTTCAAGTAGGTAATACCAAGGTATATTGTCGTCCCAAGTCACAAAGCGTTAATCTGACCAGTCCTTTACGGAACAAGTTTTAGGCTCTTTTGAAAGAAAAATCCTTCGTCGAATATTTGGTCCTGTCTGTGAGGAGGGGTTATGGAGTAGAAGACACAATCGCGAACTCAACTTCCTACATACTACGGAAGGCATAAATCCGTCGACTTGGATAGACGGACAATAATGCTCCAGCTAAGAGGGTCTTCGAATCCAAGCCACCAGGTTCGAAAAGAAAAGGAAGACCGAACCTCCGGTTTAAAGATAAGGCAATCGCGGGACCGCAATGGGTGGAAGGCTACAGTTGTTCAGGTTTTAACCCTCTAAGAGTTGCCAGCCTGATTAGAAAGTAAGTAAGTTTCAATTATATGAAGCACTAACCTATCAAAGTTGTCACTTGTTATTTTACTTAGTGATGTTAATAATGTCCCTAACGATCGTGCATTGACCTATTTGCAGCTTATTTATGTCTGAGAGTTTCAATTAGTTTCGTAACCCAACATTTTTTGAATTTTGTCGGTCGCAATCGACTCGAAGGCTTCAAAACCTCTCTTCAACTAGGTTTTAGAGGTAAACTGTCATTAGCCCAGAAAGCGAAAAAGGCTAAGAAATTTTGCATTCAAAGGCAAACCTCCTCAACAGAGTGTATGATAAGTGCAAATAGTTAAGTCAAATTCCCAGCCCTATGCTTATAATCGGTTTCCGGTAAATCCTTCCCACATTCAGTTCAAGTGATAACCTCTCACGCTATTAAGGTACCGCTGTGTTGACTGTGGACAGTGAACAGCATAATTCAATCTGCACCGCGATAATTGCCCTCAAATGCGACACGTTTCATGTTAACCACCAATCCGCATCTTATCTCTGGCAAAGATACAGCAGCTTACATCCCCAGCTGTCGGCTACAAGAATACAACGTTTAAGGATTCCAATAGAAAATCCAGCTCTCTTCGCGGCGTATTTACTCTGTGCTCCAATTAAAATTTAATTTATGACATCTCAACGATTTATGTTATCTCGCCACAATCACTCAATCAGCGCCACAAACATTGTAGGTGCGCAGCAGGAGCACCATCGGCACCACCTGGTCCCGACCGCTATCCTTGTACTTGTTTACTCTACCCCTGGTTTCGTTTCACTTTATCCGACCATGGACCGTGGTAGATCGACCATTACAAATCCCCCTCGGAATGCAACCGTAGATAATTTTCTCATCTGAAATGTTTTAATTTTCTGTTACAGTTTTTCCCTGCATTTTGGCCTTTTTTTTCTTCTTCTTCTTTCGTTATTTGGTTTGTGCGTTTTATAGCTTTCGCGTCTCCATTTTTCTGATTCAATTTCATCTTTCCCCGATAGAAATGACGCTGTAGCAGTCTCAGCGGTCTTCTGACGGTCGCTGCCTACATTCGTTTTGCTTTGGAAATTTCTAATGCAGAAGATGGCGGCGGCAATTGCCACCTAACATTGTCTCATGTTGTATGTCCCATCATCTCTGATCTTGCATCTCGATCTCTATTCTCGAGCGATCATAACTCATCGCCCAACACCCAACCAAACCGCCGCCCGAACATTTCCCAGGCCGCGTACCGATTATCCGCCCAACACAAATCACCTGGACGACGACGATGACGACAAGGCAGAGAGCAGATGTCTCTGCTCCAGCGCCGCCGTGAGATGATTTACTTTAATTTCACTCGCGCTCGGTCGGCGGCGGGGTAAACTCTATTACGCGCAACTTTCGCAATTGGAAATTCATTGATGGAAATGCCGTCTCGTCCGTCCGGTGGGGTTTTTCCTTTTTGCTGCGTTACTGCGTTTGCCGCGTGATCCGCACTCAATTATAAAATTAAAATTTATACGATGACAACGAGGCATGGAGCGACGCGATCAGATCATAAAGTAAAATGGGAGCAGCCAACTTGGAGACATAAAAAACCAGACAAGACCGACGTGGATGTCTTCGGTCGCTCGATTGACAAAAAAAAAAAAAAACAAAAAAAAAAAAGTCATGCAGTGCGACATGCGAAGCATTTTCGCTAGACCATGCATCGATGGACCGATGGACAATTACCAGCGATTGTGATGGCTGCAGACAGTTGCAGAGTGTTCATCTCTCATCAAAAATCCGTCATAGCCATTTGTTGTCTATCATAATGTGTAGCAGGGTGGAGTCGAGTGCCGAGTGGTACGAATACCACTCGATGTCCTGGTGCAGCAAAAAGACAATGCAAACACGATCGAAGCAGATCGAAGAGAGAAATTTCTCACAGTAAAAAACGATCTACCCTTTCGATTGTGTACTGCACGAGTATCTTATTCCCATGACAACAAAAAGCAGCATGTACGGCATATGTTGGTCCATATGGAGACTTTCTCTAATCAGTTGTCGTCTGGAGATAAAAAATCGTACAAACTCTGTCAACATGGGAGTTTTTTTTTTAAGCGTACTGATACGCCCATATGTTGGAAACCACAATCATTTTTTTGCAAAAAATAAAAAACAAAAAGAAATCAATTAAAACTCGCTCGAATGTAGAAATTAACTCAAAGGTCGTCTTTACGGCTAACAGGTATAGCTCTGCTAGGATGCGTTGAAAATTCCTTTTTTTCCCCGATACATTGTTATTTATAAAATTCACTATAAGAGGAAGTGACGGTAATATGGCCCCCCCAAATTATTTCTTACGCCGTTAGCTAGATCTATTAGGAGACTTAATTTTACCAAATATCCCTACCCAAATACACCAAAACCTGAGTTTTAGAGAGTGTCCTGGGGATTCATTTTCGTCTACTATTCGCGTAAATTCTATTATGTATTCACAGAAAATAATACAATGTGTAATGTTATGTGTTACGCACATAGTACGCACATGCTCGAAAAAACACTACCCTTCAACACAAACGGGACCAAAGATTACAGGCAGAATCTTTTGCTTGAAGTGACCAAGGAATTCTTCATCCGCTTTTCATTTTTCATTTCATTTTGTTTTTATTGAGACATTAATACACTTGATAATTTATGAATACATTTTTTTTTTTTTGAATTTATGGTAACCGACTTCAATAGTTATATTTGGTTAAACTAAGTTTTTAGATACAATAAATGTTAATAACGAAACATATATACGTACAGTTTTTATTTTAACTATTGGGTCTACAAGTAAGTTTCCAGCGTTTGTCAGAGATGGCGCCACCAGTGGATCCCGGGCAGAAATGTCAGACCCCATGTGTTTTATTTGTAGGTTTTGTATCTGTCAACAACTTTGCAGCGTTATATTTGAGCAGTTCTATCGGTGTCGTACATTTTCTCGAGCAAAATCATGGCAAGTTTCCAGCCAAATAAACGTCATTTGCGGGAAGCGCTGCTTTTATTCTTTAATATGAAGAAAAGTGCGGCTGAGGCCTATCGTTTGCTTTCGGAAACTTATGGGGCGGAATGTATTGGTGAATCGACGTGCCGCGAGTGGTTCAAACGGTTCAAAAGTGGTGATTTTGGAGTTGAAGACAAAGATCGCCCCGGAAAGCCGAAAAGTTTTGAAGACGAGGAATTGGACGCTTTACTGGATGAGAATCCGTGTCAGATTCAAGAAGAACTTGCTGCATCATTGGGCGTCATGCAACAAGCCGTTTCCCTGCGCCTAAAAGCACTGGGATTCATTCAAAAGGTTGCAAACTGGGTGCCGTACGAATTGAAGTCAAGAGACGCCGAACGGCGATTTTGCATGTCCGAAATGTTACTGCAGCGGTATAAAATAAATCATTTTTGCATCGTATTGTCACTGGTGATGAGAAATGGATTTATTATGATAGTCCTAAACGCAGAAAATCGTATACAAAGCCCGGCGAGCCCGCCCAATCGACGTTGAAACGAAATATTCACGTGAATAAGGTCATGCTCTGAATATGGTGAGATCAAAAGAGTGTCGTATACTACGAACTGCTTCCGAGTGGTGAAACCATCAAAGGACCATTATATCGAACCCAACTAATTCGTTTGAAGCGAGCATTAAAAGAAAAACGGCCAGAATATGAGACCAGGCATGGGTCCGTCATTTTTCATCACGACAACGCTCGGCCACATGTTGCGGTTTCGGTGAAAAACTATTTGGAAAATAGTGGATGGGAAATTCTGCCTCACTCGCCTACAGTCCAGACTTGGCACCATCTGACTACCACTTGTTTCGTTCGATGCAGAACGCTCTTACGGGAATACGCTTCAGCTCAGTAGAGGAAATCAAAAATTGGCTCGACAAATTCTTGGGCTCGAAAGACGAGAAATTTTTTTGGTCCGGAATTCATAAATTGCCAGAAAGATGGGGGAAAGTTGTAACTTCCGATGGACGATACTTTGAATAAAGCATTGTAACTATGTTTTCATAATAAAACTTCAAATTTTGGAAAAAAACGCTGGAAACTTACTTGTAGACCCAATAATTTTCAATTAATTCTTTATTTTTGCATGTGTTTGCTCCCGACACATGTTCGCTTTATGGCTCTAGTGGCCGAAATTAAATTTATGACTAGAAATACTTACTTACGAGGGGCGTTCAATATATTCTCGGTATCGATATGAAGGAAAATGCGAATTCAATTTAAATTGTTTTTATTTTTCAATATGATCTCCCCTAACATCAATGCATTTGTTACATCTTGAGATAAGCTTTTTTAAACCCTCAAAATAATAAATTTCCTCTTTCTCTGCAAAATACCGACTTGAGTTCTTCATCATCCGAAAATCTTTTTCCACGAAGACATTTTTTCAAATCCGGAAACAGGAAATAATCACTAGGGACAAGGTCTGGACTATAGGGTGGGTGTTGGATTTCTTCGAAACCACAATCTCGCGCAGCAGCCTTGGAAACTCGCGCCGTATGAACAGGAGCGTTGTCATGAAGAAGCAACACACCCGCTGCGAGTTTACCCCGTCTTTTCTTTTTAATTTCCTCCCGCAAATTATGCAAAGTGGAAGAGTAGGATGTGGCGTTGATGGTTTCACCTTTTTTTTTGTACTCAATGAGCAAGATTCCCTTTGAGTCCCAAAAAACTGTGGCCATGAGCTTCCCGGCAGACGGAGTGACTTTGAACTTCTTCGGGGGGTCTGTTCCTTTTTTATGACACTGCATGGACTCTTGTTTGCTTTCAGGGTAATAGTGATGGACCCATGTTTCGTCCCCTGTAACAATTCGATCCATAACACCGTCCGCGTTCTCACTACACATCTCCAAAAGCTCTCTACAGCATGCGATTCTCACTTTTTATCTGAGGCGCTGTGAGCATTCGTGGCACCCACCTTGCACTGACCTTTGAAAGGTTAAGATGGTCATGAAGAATGGTGTGAATGGTACCAATTGAAAGCTTGGTGATCTCTGCCATCATTTTCACCTTTATTCGGGCATCCTCAAGAACAAGTTTTTCGACTTCTTTGATGCTTTCTCCCGTACAAGCAGTAGCCGGGGCGCCGGAGCGGGGGTCGTCCTCAATGCTCTCTCTGCCTCTCTTGAACTCAGTTGACCACTTTTGCACAGTTGATAATGAAGGTGCGGAACCCTGGTAAACAGCCACCATCTCTTCATGAATAGTTTTTTGACTTTTTCCTTGCTTACATTTATATGAAATTTATATGAAATTTTACATGAATGCACTAAAATAATAGTATTACTTGATAAATAAGTCAATTTATATATGCAACCACAGCTTCACCCCGATACCGAGAATATCTTGAACGCCCCTCGTAAAAAGCTAAATCTTATTTAAGATAAGATACAACAATAATTGGATAAGCATTGGCATGTAATAATCATGTCTACTTAGTTAGATACATTTACTTACTCGTAACTTTTGGTTTAAATTCATTAAATTAGACAAATTTGAAATCGTTATCCTCTGAGAACAGGTAAATTTGCTTTTTCATAAAATGGAAGTTTTAAGTTGGAGCTGGACGATGGTTCAAATAATGATTGTGATCTTAAATTCAATATATTAATAGGGGAAAGGTAAAAATTTTTATCTAGCACACTTTCGTTGATGTTTCTGTCCCATATATTTTTTATAATTGGGTTGGGGTGATTGGAGGTAGTTTGTAATTTGTTTTTCAGTAATTTAACCATATATACGCAAAGAGGTTTAATATTATTTTCTCTATATATTGTTGCATTTGAATACCATTGTTTATTTGGTTTTCTGAACTTTCCACAACAAAATCTTAGCATTTTTCGCTCGAAGTTTTCTAACTCATTTGTGGCTGTTGGTGAAACACTAAACCAACAGCCAAATCCATATGTAATTATAGGTCTTGTAAGTGTTTTGTACATAAGCAGTTTGGTTTTGTTTGAAATAGAACTCGATGATAAAAATTGTTTAAGCAGACCAGAAGCCATTTTGGCTTTATTCAGCACTGCCCTGGCATGCTTATTAAATTTGAATTTGTTTTGGTAGTATATACCAAGATATTTTGGTTCCGTTTTCAGTGGGATCGGTACATTATCGATTTCTAGTAAGAGTGTTTTACTCTCCTTGACTGCTTTACGGTGCCCTTTTCCATAAACGTTTCTGAAGCATGTAAAACTACTCTTTCCTGCGTTTAATACTAATCCCCAAGAGTTGAAATAAGATGTTAATGAGGGCACACATTCTTTCAATTTGTTAAGTGCATCGTGGGGTCTCATTGCACTTGCTAATATCTTAGTATCGTCCGCATATAAAAAGGCTTCAGTCTCATTTACCTGGCTATTTAAAGGGAAATCATAAAGATATATGTTGAAGAGTTTTGGACCAAGTAATGATCCCTGAGCCACGCCCATAAGTACTGGAAACTCTTCAGAGTATTCAGAAGCAATAGAGATTGCTGCCGTCCTAGAGCTCAAAAAGCTGATGATCATCCGAATCCAGCGTTATCAATTTGAAGATAAGTCCGTTGTGCCAAATGGAATCAAAAGCGGCCTCCAGATCTAAGTCAAGAACAACAGAGCACTTTCTATTCCTAAGGTTTTGAATGATTCGATCGTTTAGCACTAGCAATGAGTGCTCGGTTGAATGATTTTTCCTGAAACCGAATTGGTTATTTCGAACAATATTTTTTTCTTCACAGAAACTGTCTAGGTGATCAGCCAAAATTCTTTCGAAAAGCTTTCCAACGTTAGATAACAATGAAATAGGGCGAAAGTCTTTTGGGCTATATCAAGGGTATGAGGACATTTCCGCAAAACATAGTTTGAAATCTTATCTACACCGTACGATTATTTGTTGTTTACGCTCATTATATGAGCATTAATTTTCTCTGGAGACGTAAAAGGTGGAGGTAAGTTATCTGAGGTGGTTTTGGATGGAAGAAAATTGGTTAAGTGTGTATTTGCATGCCTGCTCTTAAACTCGTTGACTCTGAGATTAACATGATTTGCTAAGTTTGTGTCAAACTGTGGTATTTTTTCTGAATACAGGTCGGAATACACCGTCTTAAATGCAATTAGTTTGTCTTCATTATCTGACAGTTCGTCTCCATTAAAAATCAAGGTATCCTTGGCTATATTCGTACCAAAATACTTTCTGCTCGTTATTCTGTCAATTTCCTTAAAAGCTTGGGGAGAAGGTCTTATTTTTCTTAAATGTGATCTAAAATCATTATCCATGTCTATTTTAACTCTTGCAGCTATTATTTTATTAAGAAACTGTATCCTAGAGTGCAACTCTTTATATTCCGTGTTAACCCTGTTTAAATGTCTATGGAAAATTTTTTTAAGTTTTCTAAGCCAAATGCTTTGAATTTTCATAAGATTTTTAGTCAAAAGTGAAATGTTTTTGTATTTTAAGTTTTTACTGATTTTAGTTACGGAATGGTTTTCTACACTTGAATTTATTTTATTGCTTACCTCTTGAACAAGATCGTCAATTTCAGTATTGGAAATATTTGTACTTACTGGAAGGTTCATTCTGGAAAGGCTACTGTGTAGTTCTATTCTAAAATGATCCCAGTTCGTATTTTGAAAACAAGTGTAAGTGGTAGGAGGTACTAGAACAGGGAAAACATTGAAAATTTTTACATTAGTTTCTACACCAAAATGGTCAGAAGCGAAAGGAAATGTTTTACAAAGAGTGTTATTTCCTGTGTTTAATGAACTTGACAGCAAGAAAAAGTCTAATACGGACGAAGATCTAGGAAAAGTTGGACTGTTCGGCGAAATTATGTCTAGAGTAAGATATGATCCGTTGTAAAACCACCTTTGTATTACGTTACCATTAGGATTAGTCACAACATCACCCCAGTCAGGATGTCGTGCATTAAAATCACACCCTAATATCACTGCGTCATATGAGCTTGCAATGCCGAGTAGCCTATCTAACCCGCTCGAAAGAGACCGACCTGCCGCTGATGGAATGTAAATACTTCCAAGAAGTATTCGTTTCGTGGCCCGATTATGTAACAATTGAAGCGACAAAGTTAAGATACGCAAACATCTTGTCTTCTTTACTTTGGAGTTTTTGATAGTTAGGCCAAAATTGCCTGATTTTAAACAAAAGTTCTTTAAATGATATATTAAATAGATTTTTGGCTTCGCTAAGAAAGTCGTTTAAATTTGTGCTGGAAGATGGATGAGTATTTTCAACAGCTGGAGCTTGATAAGCTTTTTGCTGGATAGTTTTGTTTGCGTTCCTGACCATATCGGCAAACGACATATTAGTTTTTGTTAAATGGCTTACCATGTCATTCACTTCAATTCTTGCTGTATTCGCAACAAATCTAGAATTTTGGGCTAACATTATTTTCTTTTCTTTGTACCGCTTGTAGTATTCACAGCTGGAAGAGCTTGCTGCGTGGCCCTCCAAATTGCAATTGGCACATTTTGTAATGGGAACTTGTTGGTTTCGCTCTTTTAATGCTTTAAATGAATTAATGCATACCTCAGAGTCATGGAATTCACTACACAAAACACATCGGCTGTGATAAGAACAGCATTCACCTGTGTGCCCAAACCTCTGACAGCGATAATAACGAATAACCACATTATTGTGTTTCCTCTCCCAATAAATTTTCTGGTGAAGAAGATATTTTATGCTAGTTAAGTCTTTAGTGCTTTCCCCTACATCTAATTTAACTACAAAAATGTTTAGCTTTACACCTTGCTCTTTAGTTTTAGCTGTGACAAATTGAGTGATTTTATTGATTTTGACATTAGGAGCAGCTTCTTCTAATGCCTTTTGAATTACGCTTATTTCAGTATCGCCGTCGATTCCTTTCAAGAGAATTGTCGCTCTTCTCGTTTCTCTTGGTGAAAAAGAAAAAGCACCTATACCTGTTCCACGGATCTTTTCTATGACAAGCTTATGAACGCTAGTATTGTCTACATAGACTTTTGTTTTTCGGTATCCTAAGTTTACAAATTTGTGTCTTAAGTTCTTAGCATTGCATTCATAAGCGGCAAGATTAATTAAGTCGGTTATCAAACTACAATTTAAAATAAGTGGACAAAACGATTTGTTGCTTATCTTTTTGTTATCGGTGACAACGCCAGTCGTAATGTTGCTGTCCTCCTCTCCAAGAGTACTACACCCTGAGTTGTTGTTTTGGATTGTTGCTCCGTTCGAGTTCGCGCTTTTTTTGGGTTTTTTGCTATGAGGCAGACTGATTGATGGATTGGTTAGGTCCGACAATGGTGCGAATGGATTATTTGCCAAATTTGATAGGACAGATGGTGATGACTCAGCGTCATCTGCATCATTTCGTCTTCTTTTTTTATTAGCAAAATTATTTGCTGCTGTTTTAAGATTGGATATGACAATATTCCAATCACTTTTTCTTAACTGTTCATTGTTAATGTCCATATTTGTTCCTGTGGGATCGTCACTTAGTTTATCACTTTGGTTGTCGGCCGTGGCCCTTGTATTGGATAGATAACACAAGTTGGGGTTATTTTTTTTCCACTGTTTGTTTCTCTTTAGAGTGTCTGTCTTTAGAAATATATAGTTGATTTTTAATTGGGCATATATAGCCCTTAATTAACACTGGCAAAACCGCACTGTGTAATATTTTTTTTTCCTTCACTGCACTGCACTACTTGTTTTTTGTTTTTTTTTTTTCTCTACGTGAGACTCCGAGTTATACTGACTGCTAAGGTCAACCGCCACAATCGAACTCTTCATCCGCTTTTGTAAAGGTCCAAGCCTCAGCGCCGCACAGTGTGGGAATTCGCACAACTAGCGGAATTAAATTATTAACGCTTGTGCTTTGAACTCTTCGCTGAAATTTTTTTTTGGTCAAAGTTCTTGGAAAATGAGTCCCGAAATCACTGTTTTTTTCACATAAACTAGATTTGTCTTAAAGATCCTTTAAATGTCTTAGATCGAGAGATTGCGTTAAAACGAGCAAAAACTTGTATGAGGAGGAGGGTCTATCTTCCCTCATTTATTATTAACTCCAAAAGTTCCACAATCTCAGGTTCTAAGCAACTTATTTTTCTTTTTGGAACGCACCTTAAACCAGTTAAATAAGGGTCCGAAGTTATTAACAGTCTATGAATTAGATCTGTCATTGCGTCCACTCTTGACGTTTTCCTCGTGAAAAGTTCCCTATATTTTCTGTTGTCCTTGTGTCTGGCTTCTTGCGCTTCTTCCGATAGTTGTCCAATCGGAAGGATACAAGATGCAATAACTTGCTTTCCATGAAATAATACTTTGTGCACGCTAACTGGCATATAATACCAGCGATATATTTCGATGTACAAAATTCTTAATCGAGTTACGAAATTATCAAATGCATCAAGACTGATAGGAAACCCAGAAGAGAGTGCATCTAAAACGATGTGGAACCCTTTTATAAGCCCTATGTCGATGCCTGTAATTTCAGCTGTTTTGGTTTCATCTCTGAAGAACCGCCTAGCTGTATTTCCATAGTTTGTGTTACCTGCTTGGTGGGTAGGTATGTTTTTTTTTTTTTTTTTTATAATCGGCGCGCGCTCAAGGGGTTTTGTACCCTTAAAATGTTCGTACACAGCGCGGGCGAAGGAAATTTAGGGAGAAAGAAAAGACAGGTACCGATGTACATTGTTTTTAAATGTTTGCAAGTTATAACGACCAGGAAACACAGAGGTCGGCAGGGCATTCCATAAGCGAGTTGTACGGCTTTGGAAAGAATCACGATATTTAAGAGTACGTCCGAAAATGGGCTTGAGGGTATACTGATGAGCATTCATAGCGAGACGGGTGTTACGGTTGAAAGTTTGAATGGGCGGAATGCTACTGGCAATTTCAATGGAGCACTGGTGGTGGAAATAGCGATAAAACAAAGTGAGACAGGAGACTTTACGTCGGTGTTCGAGGGTGTCAATTGATTGACTGATATTAGTATCACCAATTAGTTTTATCGCACGGTTTTGAATCCTATCTAGCAGGTGCAGAGATGTTTTAGGAGCACCTGACCAGATGTGGGCATTGTACTCCAGTTTTGGGCGGATAAATGCCTTATATATTGTGGTCAGATCAGAGGGGGTAAAATATTTCTTACATCGCTTGAGAAAACCTAGACATTTCGCAGCATTTTTGGCGACATCGAATATGTGGTCATTCCAACGTAAGTTGTTACTGATACACATACCGAGAATGGAAAGTTTATCGGTTTCGACGATGCAAGTGCCATTCATGGATAATGGCTGGGTATTTGAATTTCGCTTTAATGACAGCAGACAGCATTGAGTTTTGGAAGCATTAAATTCTACTCGGTTGATAGTTCCCCAGTTGGTTATGCTGTTAATATCGGAATTTAATGAGCTTAGCATACGCTGCCGTTCCTGTTCTACAGCCTAAGAGCAGGGGCGTGAGTCCGGAAACGAATATGAGAAGCAGAGAGTGCTGTCATCAGCAAAGGAATAAATTGGATTAGAAGTAGCAGACAAGAGATCGTTAATGAAGATTAAAAAGAGTGTCGGAGACAGAACGGAGCCCTGGGGCACACCAGCATTTATTCTGTGAATATCAGACTTGAAACCGTCCAAGACAACTTGAATTGAACGTTCCGAAGGGTAATTTCTAATCCATTGAAGAAGAGAGTCATCGATCCCAAGAGCACGCATTTTCGACAAAAGAGCCTGATGCCAAACTCTGTCAAATGTCTTAGAAATATCAAGTGCAACTAACTTGCTTTCGCCAGATTGATGTACGCTTTGGTTCCACTTTTCGGTGAGACATGCCATCAAATCACCAGTGGACCTGTTGCTACGAAAACTATATTGCCGGTCATTGAGAAGTTTTCGTGTTTCGAGATATTTCATGAGCTGACGATTTATCAGCGTTTCCATGACCTTGGAAAGAAGGGACGTAAGTGCAATGGGTCTGTAGGAAGATAGAGAAGAAGATGTCAACAAGTAATCCAGTCTCTTTTCTAAATTTTTCCTGAATCATTTTCTTCCTGGTTTTAACGTTGTCCTTATGCTCTTGGTTTTTCACTTGCCAAACTTTCACTTCAAGCCTATAGGCTATGTGAAGGACACATTCCATAAATCTAATCCAAGAATGCAGTGGAGAGAAACCAAAGGACATTGCAAATTGATTCTCAAACTTTTGGGATATACTTTTTAGATTATTCATCTCTGATAACCTTGCTCCGCAAATATAACAAGTTTGATAAGATGATGTTACGTTTGAAAGGGCAGTACAAACCTTACCATCTACCATTGAGAGTAAAAACAGAGGCTTAACGGCAACTTAAAAACTGTATTCGTCAATTTTAACAGATGATAAAGAGTTTACTTGTTGAAGAACTATTGTTTCCTTTGTAAATAAAAGCTTAATAGGCCGACAGTATCTTGTTGATGAAGGAGCGTAATTTTTCCAAACGATTTGCTTCTGATCTTCTATATTGTAATACATTTGAATATGAACCATCGATATGCTAAAAAGGTTCTCTTCATAGAATTCTCCGGCACTGGGTTTTTGTTTATTCTTATAATATTATTCTTTTGGTGTGCTCCATCACATCCCCATTTAAAAAGCAATATCAATTCCTTCAAACCAGTTTTAAGGTGTTCCCAGATTAACATACTTTTTTCTGCGAAAAACATAAACGCCTAACACTATGGTCAGCTAAAGCTTGAAGATCGCATTCCGGATTGAAATATAGCACATTTTTCCGGATAACATTTTCTCTTCGATTCTTTGATTTTATCGTGTGAAGGCAATAAGTCTTTAGCAATGAAATTGACACTTTTTGTCGTATAATTTCATACTGGTGAGTTGAAAGCTGTGCATCCACAATAAGTGCTAAAGCTTCATCAGTAGATAAGCTCGATTCTGAAGATGGGCCTTTTTCTAAAGATTTTTTCAAAATCGACCCTTAAAATTAATTAAAATTAAATCAATAAAAGTTAAGGACTGAAACGAATAAAATCTGTAAATTTTAATACGGGCTATACTTCCAATGCGGAAAAATTGCAATCCCATTTTGTACCCAAATTCGCCTTTATATTCTCTAGTTTCAGTTTGTTATTGATTTTAATTCGGTGCGGCTTAAAATATTTATAAAATATGAGTCAAGAGGAACGCCGTAAAAAGATCATCGACAAATGGCTCGAAAATACTTCGCATCCAAACCATTTTATCGCAAAAAATTTAAACATAGCACGCAGTACAGTGGATTCTGTTATTAAACGATATCTGGAGACGTTGACTGTTAAGCGAAAACAGAAAAGTGGAGCTAAAAATGGAGCACATGATACAAATTTGGACAGGGAAATAGTGGGTACCGTCGTAAAAAACCGGACTATGTCATTCAGAGATGTTGCTCGGAAATGTAATACCAACAAAACAATGGTACAAAGATCTAAAAAACGTAACGGTCTAAAAACACGAAAAAAAGAAAAAATACCAAAAGCTACTGAAAAGCAAAAAAAAGTCATAAAAACGCGAGCCCGAAAGCTATACGAGTTGATCGGCTACAAGAAAGCGTGCTTGGTTTTGGATGACGAAACTTATGTCAAAGCCGACTTTACTACTCTTCCAGGTGTGCAGTTTTACAACTCGTTTGAAGCTGCGATTCTTCCGCAATCAACAACATCGATTGGGATGGAAAAATTCGGGTCAAAATATCTCGTTTGGCAGGCCATTTACCAATGTGGACACAGAAGCTCATCGTTTATTACAACGGGAACAATTAACGGAGTAGTGTACATTAACGAGTGCCTAAAAAAACGGTTGATTCCTTTCTTAAACAAACACGAGGGTTCAACATTATTTTGGCCAGATTTAGCTTTAGTTCACTATGCTCATGCGACGTTGAGCTTTCTTGTTGTTAAAAATGTCGACTTTGTCCCAAAAGACATGAATCCACCCAATGTTCCACAGTGTCGTCCCATTGAAAGGTATTGGGCTTTGGTCAAAACTAAATTGAGGAAAAGTGAGCAGTGTGCAAAGGACATAAAATATTTTAGTGCTAAATGCAAAAGAGCGTCCAAAAAGATCACGAATGTAACTGTCGCCAACCTTATGAAGGACATTCGAAAGAAGTTGAGGAAAGAGTGGGCACCCAAATATTTTTTTCTATTTTTTGTAATTGTGATGAATTTAATAAAAACAGAGTTTTAAAGCAAATAAAAAGAAAATTACATGAATTATGAAAATATTTTCCAAATTTTATTCGTTTCAGTCCTTATTTGCAAAAACTAACCCCTCTGTGGAGAACTCTCCGACAGTTTTTTTTACCACAGCAGCAGTATCCCTTTTACCACTCTTTCTTAGAATAATTTCATATGCAGTTGCAATTTCATCATGACTATATCCATATACAATAACATGGGCTGCACCTTCTTCTTTTTAATCTTGTCACAGCAATCATCAAATATTTTTCTTGGTCTACCAACACTTTACGAATTTGACGAAGATGGAATTTCACAGAAAGTTTGCTGTGGCAGAGAATAATGTTCATCTAGCCAGGAAGCGTTTCCATTTTCAAAGCGATCAAGATGTCTACAACTTTTAGACCACCGTTGATCAAACTTTGGACAAAGATTTTTTATACTTTGTTTGAGGGATGTATTGTATTGCATCTTCTGAAAATTTTACATGACTAAAAAAACTCAAAACAAACGAAAAGAACGCATTAACACCCTTCATTTTGGTTTTTCATATCCAGACTTCAAACCTTTCCTTTTTAGTTACAATATATGGAAAGACATTCTCAAAATTAAATCTCAAGAAAGTGTCTATGTGTTTAAAACTGAAATGCATGAAATATTTACATACCACATGGCACATAACACTAAGACTAACACTTTTCACAATAAACATTTAATAACAAAATCAAGAGCACATATTTAATGTTAAACGAGAACGCATAACGATTTCGTAAATCACTAACCGCTTGAATGCATATCTGTAAGAAATTTTGTTTTCTATTGGGTCTATAACTTAATTCGTGCGGTTTGCTAAGAGATGGCGTAACTTGTATTATTCCATTGGAACATGCGTTGGAAAGCTACTGTCATTGTACGTCATTTCAGTATATGTCATTCATATGTCGAACTTTGTGCCTGAAAAAGTGTTTTTGCGGGGAGTTCTTCTTCATTTAATATGAAGAAAACTGCTGCCGAAAGTCATCGTATTTTGGTGGAAGTTTATGGTGAACATGCGCTAGCTGAGTGAATGTGCCAAAAGTGGTTTACACGATTTAAAAGTGATGATTTTGGCTTGGAAGACGATGAATGTCCTGGGTAGACAAAAAAGTTTGAAGATGAAGAACTGGAAGCATTACTCTATGAAGATTGTTGCCAAACACAAGAAGAGCTCGCAGAATCTTTGGGTGTCACTCAAGCAGCCATTTCAAAATATTTAAAAGCAGCCGGATATATTCAAAAGCAAGGAAATTGGGTTCCACATGAACTCAAGCCGAGAGACGTCGAAAGGCGGTTTTGTATGTCCGAAATGCTGCTGGAACGCCACAAAAGGAAGTCGGATTGTTACTGGTGATGAAAAATGGATCCATTACTACAACCCCAAGCGCAAAAAATCATACACTTGCGGTCATAAAAACCGCACCACCTAATGAGTTCTCAAAAAATGCCTAATTACATCAGATCGTAAGGGTTTTTCCCATACTAATGAAGGGTATTCCCCATAGCGGAGTTCGGCCTCGTATTCAGTGCAAAAAAAAAATCAGTTTGAATTGAGTTGTGACGGTAACAAGTAAAAAAAAGTGAAATGTCTGGTAAATATCATCAACTGACTCGGGACGAAAAAGCTCAAATATTGACTTTAGTCGAAGAACGGCTTGGCTATCGTGAGATTGCGGTTAAAATAGGATGCTGTCATTCACTATCGTACGACTGATGAAGAAAAAAGAAAATTTGGATCCACTGGAAAGGAAAAACGGCTCGGGACGAAAACGTAAAACAAACCAGAAGACGGACAATGTATTACAACGAATTAGCATGAAAGATCGCTTTAAAAGTGCTGTCCGTATAAGAGCAGAGCTGAGTGAATTTCATCAAGTTGATCTAAGCGCCGAAACCATACGCCGACGGCTACGAGAGATAAGTTTATATGGAAGACGACCAGCGAAAAAACCTCTCCTTACCACAAAAATGAAAAAAGCTCGCTTGACATGGGCAAAAAAGTACGAAGATTGGACGCAGGATGATTGGCGATGTGTGATATGGTCCGATGAAAGTAAATTTAATTTGTTGTGTGCCGACAATTTGCCATACGTACGACGGTCAGCAGGGAAAGGTTCAAGGACGAGTGCATAGTCAAAACAGTAAAGTTTCGTCAAAGCCAGATTGGTTTGGGGATGTTTTTCTTTTTACGTTTTGAGCTCTTTGCACTTTGTTAATGGAACTATGAACGCTCAAAAGTATGGAGAAGTAGTAAGGGAGTTTTTGGTACCAGCAATTGAACAGCATCATTCGGATACTGACAAGTGCATTTTTCAAGATGATTCTGCACCTTAAGTAAAGTGTTATAAATCAACTTGTAGACGTCTACTTTATAAATAATAAACAGACAAGTAACTAGAGTCTTTCAATAATTTTCAGCTCACGACAACGTTTGATGACCTCGGAATTACTAGACTAGACTGACCAGCTAATTCGCCCGATTTAAACCCAATCGAACACTTGTGGCATGTAATGAAACGTAAGGTGGCTGAACATAAACGAGAGAAAAAAAAAAACTAAATGAAGTTCTGGAACATGTACGGAATACTGAAATTTCAAGGGATATTACTGAACTTCTAGTAAACTCGATGCCTTGTAGAATAAAAGAGTTTATAACCGCCAAGGGAGGAGCAACTCGGTATTGATAATTTTTTGGTAAAAGTGGCGTATCTAAACATCTTATATACACATACATAAAAAATGTATCGTTTGATTTTGTTAACCAATGACTGTATTAAAATATTTTAAAAAAATAAGAAAATTAACTGGTTTTTCTTTCTTTGTTAATATCTTTTTTCAAGCATTCAATAAGCAGATGGAGATTAGATAGAAATACTTATAAACTACTGCGGAGTACTCAACAAAAATTTCATTTCATTATAAAAATTATTATCGTAGTTATTAACAATTTTTCAATCATTTCGATGTGGTACGGTTTTTATGACCGCAAGTGTATGTGAAACCCGGCCAACCAGCCAAATCAACGGCAAAGCCGAATATCCATGGCGCAAAGGTAATGCTCTGTATTTGGTGAGATCAGGTGGGTGTGCTGTATTATGTGCTGCTAAAACCGGGTGAAACCATCAATGGACAACGCTACCGAACACAATTAATCCCTTTGAAGAGAGCAGTGGCCGAAAAACGCCCGGAATGTGCGACCAATAATTTTCCATCATCACAACGCTCCACGTTGCTATTTCGGTTAAGAACTATTTGGAAAACAGTGGATTGGAAGCCTTACCCCGGTCGATGCAGAACGCCCTCACTGAAATACAGTTCACATCAGAGCAGAATATCAAAAATTGGCTTGATTCATTCTTGGCTGCCAAGCCGGCGCGGTTCTTTTGGGAGGAGGAGTAACACTTTTTCAGGCACAAAGTTCGACATATTTGAGTGAAAAAAATTATTGTTGTTTACGCTTCAAATGAATGACATATACTGAAATGACGTACAATGACAGTAGCATGTTCCAATGAAACGCCATCTCTTAGCAAACCGCACGAATTAAGTTATAGACCCAATATTCAACACATCAATTTTCTCCTTAAAATTTAATCGGTTTCGCGATTCTTTTTCATTCGACGATATTGTGAACATGGGATAATTGGATTGAATTTTACACGAAATGGCCTTTAAACGCAGAAAGTCACACTCATACTTTAAGAAAACAGTCAAACTGACAAGTCTTGTCTGTTCGCTGTTCGTTTTCGTTTTGTTCTTTGCACTTCTTGCCTTGTCTGTAAGAATTTTTAACAAACAGACCTATGGATTGTGTAATGTGTAATGCATACGAAATCACATAACGGTAACGGTTAATATGATTCCATTTGTTGAATAATGAAACAAACAAACTCTTATAAATTCGATTTCACATTAAAAAATTGAAATTGATCTGGGCTCTAATTCGCAGGGTTCCTATTGGTCTTTGTTCTTTGATGTACTGCAAAGTACAGGGCTAATCATCGTCCAAACGCAAATTCCTAAAATTATTGGTCGAAAAGGTAAGAACCAGATAGGGGCTTTAACTGCATCAGAGAGGGGGTTCTTTGATAATGATTGTTTGTGCAATGTGTGCAGGAGGGACTCTCATCCCACCTATGATGATTTTTCCAAGAAAAAATTATTCAAGTGTTTTACTGAAAGGTGCCTCACCTAGTGCTGTGTGAAAAGTACATCCATCGAGATGGATACAATCAGATCTGTTCACAGATTGGTTTTAGCACTTCCTGGAGAAAACGAAGCCCACTGAAGAATCGCCTGTTCTTCATATTCTTGAAGGGCACTCTTTTCACACGAGGAATATTGATGTTTTGGAGCTAGCTCGCGAAAATAATGTCGCCATTATAAGCCTCACACCACGTATAAGTTACAACCCTTGAACAAAACTTTTAAGGGAGCTCTGAAGACATATTACAGTGAAGAGATCAGACAATTTATTCTTCATTCCGCTGAAATTCTAAAGCCTACAGACATTTCTGAGCTTTTTGGCAAGGCATACTTGCGCTGCACAACAGGGCAGATAGCTGTAAATGGATTTAAGGCGACTGGAATTTATCCCTTCAATCGAAACATTTGCGGAAGCAGGCCTTGCTGAGCAGTCTTTACGTACATTTGTGTCTCATATCACTGGTGACATGGAATACGAAGGAGCAGCACAACCAGGCACATCGGCACCCTTAAGTCCATCAACATCTCTTCAGTCCACCCCATCAAATGCTATATTACCACACCATATCTCCTCGATACCAACGCCTAAAGTAAAGAGATCAAACAGAGGTAAAAAAGCATCAAAACCAACTCTTCTAACAGGTTCTCCCAATAAAAATGCTCTATTGGAGTCAATCCAAAAAATACAAGGACGTGGTCGTAGAAGTGATCGAGACCAAAGAGTCCGCAGAGTCTTGGTCGTGTTCGTGGACGTGGACGTGGGAGTCGTGCAGGACGTGAGCGTGACTTTTTAGCGGCTGAAATAGAGAGTGAGGAAACTGATGAAAGTTCAGTTTCAAATCTGGCTCAATGAAACTTGTAACGGAGAATATGCAACTAGGCCAAACGAATATTGTGGACAGCGAGTGCAACAGAGCCATGCTCAATGGCTTTCGGGTTTCGGGTTTCGGGTTTCGGCTTTCGGCTTTCGGCTCCCTCAATTACATGAATTGGGACTGGAGAACATGTGATTCCAACAGGATGGAGCAACAGCGCATACTGCACGAGCAACAACCGAAATTCTGAGGGCTTCATTTCCGGGTCGTTTTGCACTGGCCGGCAAGATCACCTAATTAACACGCTTTTATTAGCTTCACCTGTATGTTTGCTTGCTTGTTCAATTGACACCCGCATTATTTTAAAACCACAACCTGTGTGGTTCGTGTATGTGCTTTTTTTCAACACCATCTAGATGTTTTTTTTTTTTATTACAGAGAGTATTAAAAATCAACTTAATGGCGATATTAAACGGGAGAAAATTTTCGTAACTGGTGGAGCAGACACCGGGAAAACATTTCTCTTTAATCTATTGAAAAACCAAGTTAACCGATGTTATGGAAAATCGGTCGTGAAAGTTGGTGCTTTCACTGGAGTTGCAGCACGGTTGGTCGGTGGATCTACACTACATCGTTTGCTCAAACTTCCAGTTCAAAAAGATTCTTACTGGTAATTATTTAAGAGGAATGCTTTGCATGATCGACTCTCGTTTGCGTCAACTGAAAAGCCCGAACGCTTGTTTTGGAGGCATAAATATTTTACTCTTTGGCGATCTAATGCAGTTACCACCTGTGCGAGGACATCAAGTTTTTCAACAACCAGACCACATGAAGCCCGCTACACATTTGTGGCGGCAGTTCAGCCTGGTTGAACTCAAACAAAACATGCGCCAACAAGGAGACACAACATTTATAGATGTGCTTAATGCTCATCTTGTGCTTAATCCCAGTTGGAGAATTGACGTCTAAGCATCTTGAAATTGATTGAGAAAGCGTTAAGAATTTATCCAACAAATGACCAAGTTGCTAGACATAATGAAAAAGTTCTTCAGAGTTTTGAGAATAAAGGGACATTTATTTATACAATTAAAGCACAAGACCAACTCATTGATGCTACACGAAATTTAGGTAATAAGGACTTAGATTCTGTGATACCTAACGATATCAATAAAACAGGAAGTCTTCCCAAAGTATTGAAAATATTCGTAGGAGCTAAAGTGAGGTTAAGGTCAAACATTGATGTGTCAAGAGGATTAGTGAATGGCAATATGGGCTTCATTACAGAAATTATCTGGCCAAGTTTTCGAAGGGGCCAAGTACGAGGGCGGGTCAATAAGTTGGATTAAAACAGATTTTTTGATAAAACAATAATTTTATTTTTCAACATAGTCTCCCTTGAGCTCTATACACTTTGTCCAACGCTTCTCCAATTTTTTTATCCCTTCCAAAAAAAATGATTTGTCGAGGTCCTCAAAATAGGCCTTTGTTTGCGAGATGGAGTTTGGAGTCAAATCTTTTTCCACCAAGCCATTTCTTCAGGTTTGGGAACAAGAAGTAGTCGCTCGGAGCCAAATCTGGAGAATAGGGTGGATGAGGGAGCAATTCATAGCCCAATTCATGGATTTTTGCCATGGCAACTGCACATGTGTGCACCCTTGCATTGTCTTGGTGGAAAAGAACTTTTTTCTTGGCCAAATGAGGTCGTTTTTTTTTCAAATCGTCATTGAATCGGTCCAATAAGTTGGCATAATATTCCCCATTGATTGTTCTTCCCTTTTGAAGGTAGTCAATGTGGATTATCCCGCGTGCATCCCAAAAAACAGTCGCCATAACTTTATTGGCTGACAAACCCACCTTGGCCTTCTTTGGCGCCGATTCACCCTTAGAAACCCACTGTTTTGACTGTTGTTTGTTCTCTGGTGTGTTGTGATGGATCCATGTTTCGTCCACGGTTACAAAACGGCGCAAAAACTCCTCCATATTGCGATTAAACAACGCCAAACCTTCCTGTGAAGTTGTTACACGATTGCGTTTGTGGTCGACTGTGAGCAAACGCGGCACCCATCTTGCGGAAAGCTTTCTCATGCCCAAGTGATCATTCAAAATTGAAACCACTGAGCCATGCGAGATCCCTACGGCTTCCACAATCTCTCGCACTTTTAATCTTCGGTCGGCCAACACCATATCGTGAATTTTTTCGATTGTTTCGGGTGTAGAGACCTCAACTGGGCGTCCAGGAGGTTCGGCATCTTCAGTGCTTGTACGGCCACAACGAAATTCAGTAAACCACTTTTTTACCATTGAAATCGATGGTGCAGAGTCCCCATAGTATTTATCAAGCTTAGCCTTGGTCTCGGTAATGGTTTTTTTTCGCAAGAAATAATGCTTAATAAGCACACGAAATTCACTTTTTTCCATTTTCTCCTCAAATTAGTGAGTAGTCTGATAAAAATAGCTGTCAAACACAAACTAACTGACGCAGCAAGTTTAAATTTTGACAGGAGTTAACTGACAAATGCCTGTTGACAGGAGCAGTGTTGCTGTTTCAGTAAAGAGGTCAGAAATTCAAAAATGCACGGAATTATTGACCCGCCCTCGTATATGAGGAAGGCATTCCGTCAGTCCGTATCGATTTCGGTTCAGATGGTATACACATAATTAAACCAATATCGATACAGTTCCCAGCAAAATACAGCTATGGAACTGCTGAGAGACGAATGATGCCATTAATTCTGAGTTGGGCATCAACCGTCCACAAGATGCAAGGTTGTACAGTTGATCATGCAGTCATCTATCTAGGTCCTCGACTGTTTGCTGCTGTACAAGCTTATGTAGCACTTAGTCGTGGAAGATCTTTGGACGGTATTCGAATTCAAGAACTTGATTGCTCAAAGTTAACAGGTAAAACCCTCTGTAACAATGAAGCATTAGATGAAATGGTTCGATTATGAAATAATAAATCATAAGATTTGATCGATATGACTTTTTCCCAAATAACATAACATCACTAAATCTCGCTGTTTATATTATCAACATAAAAATTTTACAACTGTCCGCCCTCTGTCGGAGATTTACAGTACTACCGACAGAAAATAAACATAGTTTAAAAAAACTAAAAAACACGCTTTAATGATCAATTGAACTAAAAAACGAAAAATAATTTTTAATACAGGCAGAAAATATAAATGAACGAAAAAGATTAGTATTATTGTGAAAAAAGCGTGTGGGGTGCTCGATAAATGAAAAATATGGCACACGCAATATTATTTCACAATAATACCAATCTTTTTCGTTCATTTATATTTTCTGCCTGCATCACTCTGGCCGATATCGTTGTATTTACCAGTTTGCTTCATTTGCACCAGTATGTGCTCGAGCCATCTCTACGTGCACCCCATGCCAATTTCAATAGGTGGTTCAACACAATCCTCAATCAGCCACAGGTTCAAACTGTCCGCAACAGCTACGTCTTGTACGAGAAGACTTCGATTCCAAGAAATACGCCGGATTCTTGGGCAAAATTGGTGCTGGTACCGGTGCCGACTCTGCCAGACCGACAAGAAGAAGGACGGCAAGAAAAGAAGCCAGCTCCAAAGAAGAAAGCTGAGGAAAAAGAAGAAATAGAGGCCGCCGATGAACCTCTTGATCTAGCACCCAAGTCAAAAGATCTATTCGATTCTATGTGAAAGGGAACCTTTAACTTTGACTACTTCAAACGCTTCTATTCCAACGAAGACGAAGTCAAATCGTTTCCATACTTCTGGGAGAAGTTCGACCCAGAGAATTACCCAATCTGGTTCAGCGAATCCAAGTACAATACAAGTTGTTTATGAGTTGCAACCTCTTCGCAGGTATATTCCAACATCAGGATAAGATGCGCAAATAGGCTTTCGCCTCTATATGCTTCTTTGGGGAAGACAACAACCACACAATGTGTGTGTATAGCGTGGACAGAATCTTGCCTTCCCTCCGGTCCGATCAGTCAATTTTTGTGGATGATGCTTGGCCGAACATTTGTGGATTATATTCGCTCCAATGACGGCAAGTTTGCTTGTTGACATAGCCGCTACCTCGTCCGAGTAGATGATTTTTTGGGAAAAATTAGGATCTCCGGCCAACATTTCCAGCGCCCAATTAGCGAACTCATGGCGTTGTCTATGATCGTCCGGGTTTAATTCTTGCGTCAGCACAATCTTATATGGATGCAGGCCCAAATCCAACAGCAAAATAAGCCGGGCTGACTCTCTGGCTATGCCCAATTCAGCTGATCGGGGCCGAATCGACATTTCTGGGTCTTCTTCGATACGGCGGCTATGTTTTCTTCATTTCGCACCAATCTCTGTCTGATTGGTGGCTTAAGATCCAAAAGAATATACTCACGCTCAAACTTTTCCATGGTGCGACGAATTGCCTGCACACTGAAGCCATGATGACGACCGACGTCTTGAGCCGGGATTTCGAAATATTTTTTAATAATTTCCGCATGTTTGGCAAGTGTAAAACGATGCATGATGAAATGGAAAACCTTACCGAATATTTTGACAGCTGGATGTCATTGGTAACTTAGACATAACAATTGGAAAAACTATCATTCGCCCTTTAAAAAGGTGGCGCAAAAGTCATCACTCTATCGGAAGACGCTATAATTGTTGCAAATGGCGGCAAATGTCAATTCTGCTTTGACATTTGTGAAGTAAACAGATACAAAATACACGTCAATCGGACATGAATCGCTGTACTCCTAAAGAACACGGAATAATTGTCACGATTTTTTTGCGGAATAGTTCGTCGGTGGTGTTGGCACAGATTTCCCGGTCGTCTGACACCAACTGGACAAACACTACGACGTTTAGCCGGCCCCGGAGAATGCCACGACGTGCCACGCAATTGGACATCAATCGGTGGTCTTTACAGACAATTTTGGGGAAAGGCTGTAAGATGTTCCCTTACAAAGTGCAGACATTGCATCAGCTGTTAGCTATTGAACGCCAAGCACGTATTACCTACGCTCAGGCCATCCTGAATCTCGACCACGGGGGACACAACTTTTCATCGAAAATCATCATGAGCGACGACGCCCATTTCCATAAGTGAATAAGCAAAATTATCGCTTCTGGGGCACCAAAAATCCACGTATAACCCACGAGGAGCCATGGTATGCTGTTTACGCTGGTATGAAGCGTCCAGTGTTTATTTTTTTGGAAACGCCGCGGGTCAAACAACTACTGTGGACGACGAGTGCTACGGAGCCATGCTCAACGATTTTCTCCTTCCTCAATTAGATGAATTGGTAATGGAGAACATATGGTTCCAACAGGATGGAGCAACGGCGCATATTGCACGAGCCACAACCGAAATTCTGAGGGCTGCATTTCCGGGTCGCCTAATCTCTCGTGTTGGCGACTTGCACTAGCCGGCAACATCGCCTGATTTAATCGTTCCAGACTTCTTTTTGTGAGGTTTTTTGAAGTCACGAGTCTATGTCCACAAGCCTCAGACTCGTGAAGCCCTCAAAGAGAATATCCGTCAAGAATGCGAGGACTATCACCAAAAGTTATGGCAAGAGTGATGGAAAATGCCACAAATCGGATCCGATTGGTCATCAATTCTGGCGGCGGCCACTTAGCCGATATCATTTTCTCGACTTAATCGAAAAAAATGTAAGACATCAAATAAACATAATCCAAAAGCAAACCAACGTTTTTCATTCGCACAAAAAATTATAGCCAAAGAACATCGGGTGACAACTTTTGCGCCACCTTGTATTTATCGTTTATACATATTTGTACATGTTAACACATTTTGGCATAGCATCCAGGAGCAAAAGTGGACAATATAACAGTTTTATGTCCTTTTTTTCGCTCCGGAGTGCAAAAATAAGGCTTCTATCCGGCCAATCGAAAACGGCATCGCACTCAGACTCGTTTTATGTAGTACACTAAGGAAAAGCGCTCCTTGACCATCTTGATGTACGTAACTGAAGTCAGTTTGCCAAACACTGAGCTAACTGGAAAGGTTTTCTGGTTACGGACTGTAACGCCATATAGGTGAGAGAATAAAAGTTGCTTGCTATGATAAGTACATATACAGCTGGGCCTCGCTAATCCGAACGTCTCAGTAATCCGAACGACCCCGCTGGGTCCGGGAACGAGAGCGAAAATTCGAAGAATTGATTTAACTTAGACCCGGTGCACATAGGCTGCTACGTATTTCTTCCTATCTATTTTGCAGCTTATGTGCACCGGGCCTTACTTTTTCCAGTAACTTTAAGTTGACGAGCAGAGTAAGCAGATGTACCGGAGAACGTTGACGAAGAATGGTATCACTTCACATCAACAATCCCAATAATACGCAGATACAAACATTTTGATCATAAATCATGGATTATGACATCTCAATCCAGGACAATTACAACCATTTAGCTGTCAATCGTCATCGTCAACAACAAAGGGGGGTCGTAAATTTTTGGTTGCACAGTAGGCCAAAGGGATGACCACAGGCTAACTGCGTAGGCGTAACTGCGTATCTTCAGGGTGGACAGCTGCAACGAGCAACGAGATGACTATAAATAGGGAGGATCTTAAGTTATAAATCATCAGTTCTCAATTGTCCTTAAAAGTGAAGTCAGTAAAAACTGTTTTATTTATTGAATGGGGCTCACATATTTTACAGTCGGTTCGTCGCGCAGTTTTGTTTTATTTAACACTGTTGCGTGTGCTTTTTAAATTATGGCTTCAACGTCGAAGAAAAGGAAACATGTCACATTAACAATATCACAAAAGTGCGAGATTTTGGACAAGAAAAAGCAAGGTATCTTGTTATCAGTTCTTGCAATGCAGTATAACGTTGGAAAATCCACTATTTTTGACATTAAAAGCAAGGAACGTCGCTTAGTCAGGTGAAGTATTGATAGAAAAAGCCAAATTTTCCCAAGAAAGACTTGAAAAGGAAAGTTTGTTGCCAGTGGTTAAATAATTTTAAGAAACTAAAACTAACCGGTGAGAAATTGTCGAATAATGGACGCCTGGCGAATCAGGCTTGTACTGGAAAATGATACCAGACAAAACCCTGGCGTCTGGGTTAGAGAGTAGGGCCCCAGGTTCTAAAGTATCGAAGGAGAGGATCACATTTATGCCATTCGCAAACGCAACCGGAACGCACAAACTGCCTTTGCTGGTTGTTGGCAAAGCACAACGGCCACGTGCATTTGCAATAGGCAAAAAGTTACCAGTCCATTACACAGATCAAAGAAATGCTTGGGTTACAAGACCAATATTTTTAGAGTGGCTAAAAGGACATTTCATTCCCGGAGTAAAGAAATTGTTATTGAAAAAACAAACTACCGCTAAAAGCACTTTTACTTCTTGACATTGCACCAGGGCATCCACTTGAAGATGATCTGCAATCGATCGACGAAAATTTCACTGATTTGTACATGCCACCTAATCGCACAACTCTTATTCAACCCATGGACCAAAATGTGATTCAAAACATTAAAGTGACATACAAGAAAAGACTCCTATTGCAAAATTTTCGGCCAGCAAGAAGTTGATCCAGAATGCGCAGTATCTCAACTGCTCAAATAGACCATCGTGAAAGATGTAGTGTTTTCATTGGCTCAAAGTTGGCAGCAATTCTCTTCAAATTTGATTAAAAAATCTTGGAAGCCTCTGTGGCTTCAAATCAGAGGAAATGTCTAGCCAAGATGTAGATGATTTTGATCATGAAGATGATCTCCCATTTAGCATTTTTCGTAACAGAGGTTTTTCAAAAGTAGACATTAACAATTTCTTGTTAAGCAATGATGACATTGACTGCCAGGAGCCGTTAGCTGATGTAAACATAGTAAGACAAGTAATGAATCAGCAGGAAGCGAAGAAGAATTGGAGTCATTGAAACCAGTTGCAAGGATTCCACATACTCAAGCTCTGTCAGCCTTAAATACTTGCTTAGTATGGGCGGATGAAGTCGATATTTCGATTCCAGAAAAAAATGTTATTGCCTAAAATAAGGGATAAAGCGTTTTCTATGTCGCTAAATACCACTCGTCAAAGTACTATATTGAAATTTTTTAAAAAAGCGTAATTACATAAATTTCATTACACTCTAATATGTATTCCATATATAACATTTTTTACATTATTAAAATATATTTTAAATTACGAAAAGCTTTGTTTTGTTTCGAAAAATGCCTTCAAAATTTCTGCATACTGTAATCCGAACGATTCGCTAGTCCGAATAGGATATAAAGTTTGGATTATCTCGGCTCTGCTGTACGAACTTTTTAAACTTTATCTGGGCATTTATAAGACACTCTTTTCCTCGTCCGTTGGTATACTGCTGGCCAAATCGTGGCATTGAGTGGTATGAAGCTAGAGATTCACAGATAAAATTCTCTTCAGGAAGTGGTGTGGCATGTGTCCAACAAATTAAAGTTTTTCAAATGTCGCAAAGCAGTTGTGATTCTTTTTCGCTGAGAGACACCAAAATTAGCGCTGAAATAGAAAATACGTTCATTTGGTCTGCATGCATCCGTATGTATCTGCATGTGTCCGTAGAAACCCCCAATCATCTCAGACTCTCAAATGTCCTCATATGAGATTGTTTCACCAAATGTACGAGGAATTTCGTTGTGGCAGCTAAAAAATTCGAGTTGGAAGTATTTATGATTCAGAATTTCTAAAATTGTGTTAAGGAAGGTTGGCAATGGCGGGGTTGTAGTAATTAGGTCGTTCGACGATTTAACTGCAATTTAAACTTTCTGTTTTAAACGTTTGTTTGGCATGTTGAATGTAATCAGTGAAAGCCTTGACCTATCTCACCACAACCCCGTCATAACAACTCGAAATAGCATTTATTTAATTAACTCTAATAGCAGCAGACCTGTGTATTGTATGCATCAGAACTATAGCAGCTTAAGGCAACATTTTGATTTGTTAGCTGGCAATTTAAATGCCTTTAAATACTTGACAGAAATTATTTTCGTATCCAAAATTTGGACTTGTTATTGTGAAGTTAATGACTATGATATTTCGGGCTATAAAAATACCAATAACTGGTAGTCTGTAGGTGGAGTTGGAGCATTTGTGAGAGGTTTACGCTTTAGATTTGTTTGCTCAGGTCTGCCTTGATGAATTTAAAGCATTCTTGTCCTATGACAAAGTCCCAAATCTTTCATAAATGAGATCACTAAACCATTTTCTGGTACAGGTCTTAATCATATTTGCGGCCGTTTCGGTGAACATGTAAAGGTGTAAACATGTTTATGGCCTCAGTTTTTCCAATGAGGCTTAACCCTTTCAAAACACTTCTGATCTGCCCAAATATTAACCCAATTGGAAATGTAACGTATTTGCCAATTTGGAGAGGATACCTATACACTTGATACTTCAAACAGTGGCTGAGTGTAGACAATAACTGATAGATGGCGGGTTGTATGAGTGAGAATTTTGTTGGTGCACTGTTTTCTATTGTTGTAAGGGCATAACACCTACAACAATTGGATTCGGTAAACCAACGTCAGAATTTTCACTTCGCAGCCTTGCTTAGCATCGTCAGTGTTTGTGTTTGTTTTTGTTTTCTTGTAATGACTCGGGAATTTAGGGTGGACATTGCGAACATACACGGGCTAAATGTAATCACTTTTCTGCGTACGTCCACGTCTGTATTTTCAGACCACCTGTTTTGGCACTTAGTGAAACACAGGTAGATCCCCGCCCACACCTCTGAGATCACTCTGATCTGAAGCTACCTGGCTACGAATTAGTGGCATTATTCTTCTCCCAGCGCGGTCTCGCCATTTACGTGCGTAGTGATGTAGCTTACCAAACTTCACCACAATGTAGTCCCTCTTCGAATCCGGAATTCAATTTCATGTGGTTAAAATTCCATCTCCGTAAGCAAATTATCCACTACTGCTTTATTTACAGAAGCCCCAAACTGGACAGCAATTCGACCTTTAATGAGTTTGATGCGCTGTTTGACACTGTTCAAAGAATTGTATCCCTGTGTCCTCATACTGAAATCATTATTACTGGCGATTGCAAATTACACAATTCTAAGTGGCTTCGACATTCTGGACAGACAACACCCGAAGACGGTCTGTTGAGATCTTCGCTGCGGAAAACAACTTAACGCAGATTGTAAATGAGCCCACGCGAATACCAGGCGTTGACAGTCATACCGCCAACACCCTGGACTTGTTTCTAACTTCTCACCCTGATCAGTACACCGTTGATGTGCTCTCCCCTCTAGGCTCGTCGGACCATTGTGTCATATCAGCTAATTTCTCGTACACCGACCACACAGTTAGAGAAAAGATTCCTAAAAGAACCGTATGGCAATACGAGAAAGCCAATTGGAGCGGACTTAACAACTTCTTTATGAATTTTAACTGGTCGTTATGTTTCCTCGACAACGACACCATTCTCTTTCTGATGAGAAACTTCATTCCTCATCGGATGAAGAGTATCAAACCAAAAGAAAACGCATGGTACGACTCGAGCTGTAAAGAAGCTGTCAGGGTTAGGGAAGTGTTTTTTCGGTCCTTCAAGACCAATCCGACAGAGGAGAACTGGAAAAAGTTTAAACGAGACAGGAATGACTGCAACGTTTTTCTCAAGTGTGTGAAATTTCAATACAACCAAAAGTTAAATACTCCAATGTCCCAAAGGTAGTAAAAGCTTTTGGTAATTTGTCAAAAACATTAGAAATTCTGCCTCATCCTCCATCCCAACGCTCATTTACAATGACATTCCAGCTGTCAGCTCTTTGGACAAGGCCAATCTGCTTGCTGCACACTTTGCTGCCAGCTTAACTCTCCCGGATTGTGCTCTTTTCCGCTTACACTTGAGTGCGTCGAATCTTCAATGGGACAAATCCACTTTCGCACTAGTGTATTAGCAAGAGTTCTTAAAGATCTCAACATATATAAATCCGCTGGTCCAGATGGTATATCTCCCCTTCTTCTGAAGAGGTGTTCTCCCACGCTGGCAAAACCACTGCGTAAGCTTTTTCATCTCTTCTCTTCCGAGAAGTTGGAAAACAGCATTTATCTAAAAAAGGCGAATCTTCTTCTCTCTCCTCCTACAGACCCATTGCACTTACATCCCTTCTCACCAAGGTCATGGAAACGCTAAAACACGAAAACTTCTCAATGACCGGCAGTACGGTTTTCGTAGCATCAGGTCCACTGGTGATCTAATGGCATGTCTCACCGAAAATTGAAACCAAAGCGTGCATCAATCCGGCGAAAGGGAGATAGTTGCACTTGATATTTCTACGGCATTTGACAGAGTTTGACATCTATTGTCGAAAATGCGTGCTTTTGGGATCGACGTCTCTCTTCTTCAATGGATTAGAAATTACCTTTTGGAACGTTCAATTCAAGTTGTGTTGGATGGTTTCAAGACTGATAATCACAAAATAAATGCTGGTGTGCCCCAGGGCTCCGTTCTGTCTCCGACGCTCTTTTTAATTTTCATTAATGGTCTCTTGTGTGCTACTTCTAATCCAATATATTCCTTTGCTGATGACAGTACTCTCTGCTTTTCAGATTCATTGCCGTACTCACGTCCCTGCTCTTCGGCTGTAGAACGGGAATGGCAGCGTATGTTAAGCTCATTAAATTCCGATATCAACAGCATAACCAATTGGGGAACTGTCAACAGAGTGGAATTTAATGCTTCCAAAACACAATGCTGTCTGATGTTAAAGCGAAACTTAAACACCCAGCCGTTATCCACGAATGGCACTTGCATCTTCGAAACGGAAAAACTTTTCATTCTCGGTATGTGTGTCAGTGACAACTTGCGTTGGAATGACCACCTATTCGATGTCGTCAAAAATGCTCCGAAATGTCTAGGCTTTCTCAAACGATGTAAGGACTACCTCTCCCCTTTTGATCTGGCCTCAATATATAAGGGATTCATCCACCTGAAATTGGAGTACAATGCCCACATCTGGTCAGGTGCGCCCAAAACATCTCTGCATCTGCTAGACCGGATCCAAAGCCGTGCGATAAAACTCATAGCTGATACCAATATCACTCAAGCGAGTCGAACACCGACGAAATGTCTCTTGTCTCACTTTGTTTTATCGCTATTTCCACCAACAGTGCTTCATAGAAATCGCCAGTAGCATTCCGTAGCATTCAAACCTTGAACCGTAACACACGTCTGGCTATGAATGCTCATCAATGTACCCTCAAGCCCACTTTCGGACGTACTCTCAAATATCGTAATTCGTTCCTAAGCCGAACAACTCGCTTGTGGAATGCCCTGCCTAGCTCTTCATTTCCATTATAACCTTAAAACATTTAAAAACAACGTTCACCGGTACCTCTCTTTCTATCCTCCTTAAATTTCCGTCGCCCGAGCTGTCTGCAAACCTTTTAACCCCTTGAGCACGAGCTAATTTATAAAAAAAAAATTAATAAATTGAGGACACAATGCAGGATGTTATTGCCAAGGGTGAAACAATTGAAGTTGCATTGCTGAAGAGAAGTGAGGCCGAAAACAATAATCTCGAATTTGGTGATGAAACGGTGCAGCAAATTTTCAAGAATGTAAATCAGGACACTTTGAGATGGAAAAAAAACACTTCTAATGAGAATGAAGCAAACAACTCATGGGAAAGGTCAATCAATGGTTCAGTAACAAAGGAACCAATATCATACTTTTCTATGTACTTCGACGCCGAAAGACCCCAGAAGGGTGCGGATAATGATGGCAAGTTTTAAAGTTTTATAAAATCCGTCCATTACTGTCGAAAATTAAAAAAGCATACAATGAATTGGAGCAAGAGGCGTATCAAAGCGTTGATGAACAAATGATTTCGTTTAAAGGTGTGTTGTTATAACAATTGTAAGAAGCTAAATGATGTGTCCCGGCCTTTAGTTCCATTGTGCTTCCGCCTTTGACAACCGTGGTCCAACTTACTTCACTCGAATGCGGAGAGAACGGGACAACGACAGGAGTTTTTTTTCCGGTGGAAGCCATTCTTGAAAAGAAGGGATCGTGACAGCTGTCTAAAAATTTAAAATATAGTTTTACTTATTTCACAATATATTTCCAAATAAAAACCCTTATCCTGCAGGTCAACATAGCTTGAAGCAATATCTACCAAAAAAGCCACATAAGTGGGCTTTAAAATATTTTCAAGGGCTGGTGAGGGAACTTGTGATTCCTTTGGACTTGGACTATCTTCGGATATTGCCCTTCATTTGGCTTTACATGTTCCCCAAAAACCAAAATTTCAAAATACCTTTGATAACTGGTCCACGTCCGTAAGCCAAAAGATTGCTTTAAAAGAAAGGTATTCTCACAGTCAGAACAATTCGCCCCAACTCCCTTAAAAACTGTGTCTTGAAAAATGAAAAGGGCCTTGCTAAAGAAGGTCAGGGATCTGATGATTTAAAAGTAGAGAAGAGGTATAGAAACTCAATATGAAATAAAACGCCACGGCTAGCTCGAATGAAGCACAATCGTCCAGTCCAATTTTCGACAACTTTATCGAGCAATTGGGGCCGTATATCAGCGAATGTTGACTTCCAAATCGTCCAACATCTCTGGTTTATCGGGATGAACTAGTGACTTCACTTACCGACAAAGAAAGTAATCTAAAGGTGTGAGATCACAGGATCGTGGAGGTCAGTTCACAGGTCCATTGCCCGAAATTATGCACTCAGCAAATGTTTCCCGTAATAAATTGATGGTGTCGCGCGCCGTGTGGCATGTTGCGCCATCTTGTTGAAACTAAAGCTCTGTCACGTCAACTGAGGAACGAAAAAGTCATAAATCGTGTTTCTATAGCACTCTCCACTGACGGTAACATTCTGGCCGGCATAGTCCTTAAAGAAATATGGGCCAATGATTCCGCCAGCCCATAAAGCACACCAAATAGTGAATTTTAATGGTTGTAAGGATGTATCCGCAAAGGTTTCTGGTTCTTCTCCACTCAAAATTCGGTGGATGAGGGACCAATTCATAGCCCAATTCATGGATTTTTGCCATGGCAACTGCACATGTGTGCACCCTTGCATTGTCTTGGTGGAAAAGAACTTTTTTCTTGGCCAAATGAGGTCGTTTTTTTTTCAAATCGTCATTGAATCGGTCCAATAAGTTGGCATAATATTCCCCATTGATTGTTCTTCCCTTTTGAAGGTAGTCAATGTGGATTATCCCGCGTGCATCCCAAAAAACAGTCGCCATAACTTTATTGGCTGACAAACCCACCTTGGCCTTCTTTGGCGCCGATTCACCCTTAGAAACCCACTGTTTTGACTGTTGTTTGTTCTCTGGTGTGTTGTGATGGATCCATGTTTCGTCCATGGTTACAAAACGGCGCAAAAACTCCTCCATATTGCGATTAAACAACGCCAAACCTTCCTGTGAAGTTGTTACACGATTGCGTTTGTGGTCGACTGTGAGCAAACGCGGCACCCATCTTGCGGAAAGCTTTCTCATGCCCAAGTGATCATTCAAAATTGAAACCACTGAGCCATGCGAGATCCCTACGGCTTCCACAATCTCTCGCACTTTCAATCTTCGGTCGGCCAACACCATATCGTGAATTTTTTCGATTGTTTCGGGTGTAGAGACCTCAACTGGGCGTCCAGGACGTTCGGCATCTTCAGTGCTTGTACGGCCACAACGAAATTCAGTAAACCACTTTTTTACCATTGAAATCGATGGTGCAGAGTCCCCATAGTATTTATCAAGCTTAGCCTTGGTCTCGGTAATGGTTTTTTTTCGCAAGAAATAATGCTTAATAAGCACACGAAATTCACTTTTTCCATTTTCTCCTCAAATTAGTGAGTAGTCTGATAAAAATAGCTGTCAAACACAAACTAACTGACGCAGCAAGTTTAAATTTTGACAGGAGTCAACTGACAGATGCCTGTTGACAGGAGCAGTGTTGCTGTTTCAGTAAAGAGGTCAGAAATTCAAAATGTCACGGACTTATTGACCCGCCCGTGGTCACGTGGTTGCAACTCCTGCGTATGCTGGATCTTATAAGCTTTTAAGCCAAGATCTTTCCATAAAATCTTCCACAAAGTGGATGGGCGTAGCTGCAATTGCTGTGCACGATGGCGAATGGACTCATTCAGATTCTCCTCAACACTACGCCCCACAACGACAATAACTTCTTCTGATCGCACTGTTTATCGTCTTTGGGGATGCGTATTATCCACTATAGTGTACATGGTGCGAAAACGCTTCGAATAACTTGCTCAGATGGACGATTATGTCGACCGTAACATGGACATAGCGCACAATAAATTGGGCGAACCTATTTGCACGCGTTGTTCTGGCGGTAATCTATTCATCGTAAAATGGCAAAACGTACTAACCACAAACCAACTTCCAACTGTCAAATTGACAATCCGTAGAAACAGTGTTGCCAGTTTAAAAACCAAATCTCTAAAAAAAAACACCCTTTATGAGGCTTCTTCTGTGTAGAGTGCCGGACCATCTCCCTGACACATATAATGCTGGCTATAATATGAAATAACCAGCAACTAATTGGGCTTGCAAACTCGACTGCAGACCTGAAACGCGAAGTTCAATATACTGGAAAAATATTACCAAACTCATTTCTGAGATCTATGAAACTCTCAACTGTTCAATCGATAACAGCATAACCACCATAAAATCAGCTGGTCAATCCCTGCACTTAAATACGTTACCAGCGATTCAGCCAATTTCAATTCAATTGGGAAAAATTATGTCAACGTTGGCTGATCAATTCACTCTGTTACATCTCAAGCGTGCTGAACACACCGAAAACATCGGATCCATTCAACATGACCTAAATTTTCTTAGTGAAGAAGCTGCTTCCAATATATCAACCACAATGCAGATATTGGAGGAATTAAAGCACATCTCTAGTAACCCAGTGTAACAAATCCTTACACGATGAGCTACTAGTATATCCATCAGTCTCAATTACTTCAGCCCCAACTCAATCAACAGATGCTACCACCGATGCCCCCGTTCAACTCTCTAAGAGTAATGGAACTTCGATCACAAATCCCGTCCCAAGACCATTGCCAATAATTAGGGCTTTTGGGACATCCTGGACTCTCCCTGAATGGAACAACAGATTACAAAAATTAAATAAAATGAATCTTGAAGCCACCAACAAACCGCAACTGTCTACTTTCTTCCTCCAAGCTGCCCCAGGTCACGCAAGTCCGTCTTGGATCAAAGATCTTTTTAGGAAAAAAGGCAGACTGTGTTTCGAAATAAGTAGGATTGGATGTTCAAATCGTCGGTCGGCATACCCATCTCGAAAAAGATGGTCATCACCCAACGGAAGAATATTTTAGATAATAAGCTTACTAATAAAAGAAAAGTTAGCAGCCCTATCCCATCAACATCCCGACCCAAACTGGTCATTTAAGACCCAAACTGGTCATTTAAGACCCAAATCATTCCAAGATTTTCCTCACTCCTTCACCCCTTCGCATCATCCATAAAGAACACCAGAGTCGCGACACCAAATCCTCTCCTTCCTACCACCAAACCTTTAAAGTCGTTTCAAAACAGAGTTTCATTTAACCTTGTTCCTGCGACTTCTAAACAAGTTCCAACTGACGATGCCCCATCGGGCAAATATCCTAATTTTATTAGCTCCCATATACTAAACCCATCTTGATCTACCAATCCCCCTCACTAGTCAAGATTCTAGATCCGAGGTGCTTAACCCTACTTAATTCGCCTGCCCACGATTATCACCCGAAATATCTTGACCTACTCCTACCACCCACTGTCAAACTCGCTAATAAATTTTCAGATATGAAGGATGACAGTCGTTATGCAGCATCTCGTTTGAGAGACCGCCGCATTTATGAAAATGTTGGGCTCTACCTTGCCTTCTTACACGACAAACTCAACCCCGTTTGCATTGTTTGCATAACCAAAACCAATATTATAGTTTCGATTCAACGAGTAGGCCTTCCTATCAAGCCAGAGGAATTGATGCAAATTTTCGTCCCTGCCATGAGAGCTTCGACATCTCTTCCCCCGAAACTCATAATGATCTTCCTACGCTGTCGTCGCATGTCAACTCTAAACGTCTTTCCCACTTAAAAAGAACTCGTTCAAATTTTAAGTCATTACGGTTCCTAACAAACTGAATTTTATATCCTTTAGTTCAAAACGCCTACCTACTCACTACCAAAGTCTTTCTTTCAACAGTTTCCCGATGACCTAATTGTTCTTACTGAAGCAAATCTATAAAAAGAAAACTTCGATGGAAGCGGCTCTACACACATTGATTAGCCACATCGAACGATCCCTATAAAGAGTACGCAATTGTCGTATTCCTGCGCTGTCAACTCTGCGGGTAGACTACTCACTTGGGGAGTTGTTCAGCTAAATAGTAGGACAATCAACTCCAAACTGGGTGGGGCTTCTGCTAAAAGATGTGTCAGCAGAAATACGCCACAAGGCGGTGTCCTTTCTCCCGTTCTCTGGACTTAGTGATCAATGAACTGCTGATTACCTGGAAGCGGAAGACATTGCTATAGCCGACTCAGGTAAGCATCTTAATACCATCAAAGAACTCCTTCAGCTAACAGATTAACCCGCTGGGCGGATCGCTGTGGATTGGGAGTAAGCCCCCATAAAACTGATGCTGTCGTCTTTTCCAGGAAATATAAAATTCCAATCGTAGACCCTCTCTCAATCAACGGTAACAGTCTAGTCTTCTCTGATACAGCAAAATATCTGGGTCTCATTTTTGACAGGACACTGAACTGGAAACGTAACTTTCAAGAAAGAGTCAATAAAGCTTTAAAGAACAGCATGTCTGTGCATAAGCGCAACTTTACGCACTACTCCCTCCGCGGCACAGAATATTCTGCTTCATTTGACACCCCTCAATATTTTCAGCAGGCAAGTGGCGGTTAACACAACTATTCGCCTTAAAGCGACTACGCAGTCTATTATTTGACCACGCTAATATTCTTAATACACTAGGAAACCTTCCAGACAACATCGATTACACCACGCCCCTGTATTGGTTTGACAAAGACTTTCATGCAAGAACATAATCTAGACCTTTCTGGGAGGAAGATGCTTTCATGGACGACAAAAGTCAATCCATTTCTATAGTAATTGATCCAAGACTGATAGGCGATCAAAATACTCCTGTCCTGGCTAAAGAAAAACGTGATATCTGCGAGGCATATCCGCATCTTGGTGCATAGTCAGGCCGCTATCAAGTCCCTGGACTCAGTCTTACTAAATTCTAGAACCGCCCTTGACTGTCGATCTTCTCTCATGGATGGCAGTGCCAGTCTACCTTCACCTTTGTTGGGTGAAAAACCAAAATTGGAACCACTCTACCTATTCTACCGGAAAAGGGTAGCATGGGTATACCAATCACCACGTGGAAACTAAAACTAAAGCTGGATGCTAACAAAAGAACAAACCTTAGGTGGACTGTTGGATCAACATGTCTAGCGACAAAACAGATTTGGCCAAAGATGGATCTGAAACGCTCTAAGAGTTTGATCCTTCTAAATAGGAAACATCTCAGCGCTATCTAGAGTACGCTACGCGAGTACGCAAAATATTTTGGCGTCTTTACAAATGATTTCTGCAGAAACTGCATGGACGAGGAGGATGAAAAGAGAACCCTCCACCTACTCTGTCCAGCTCTCTCCCAAAGAAGGAAACTCCACTTAGGAGCTTTCTCCTACAATGACTCAAGCTATCTAAACAATATAGATATCAGAAGCTCCAAGACTAGGGGGATCACAGATCCACGTCAATACGCCTGAGTGGGTTGGTCTTCCAACAGCCACTTTTACCAACCTACCTACGTAATCGCTGGAAATCTGCGTTGCTTAACTACTCCCGAAGAGAATGTGTAGTCATGTCGACTGCTCTTAGAGTATGAAGAATCCTAAAACAATGTTCATTCCGGGAACAGAATCAAAAGCGTGAAATACTGAGACCAGTGACAGATAGAAGATCATGGAAGAAGCACTGGAGAAAAGCTTGCTTCACCACGAAAAAACCAAAAAGATTACACGACCAGCAACTCGAGTGAGCGGAATGTGAATAATATACTGGCATGGATAATTAGATAATTCTGACAAGAGTTTTGCTATACCCACTAGAGATCCACCGACTACAAGCGCCAATGTTTTCCAGCCATGCACCCGGAGCCCATGCCATCTCGAACTATTGTACAACGAGCTGCAGAATGCAAGCAAAGCCATCAGGTAAAGGCGAAAACCGAATGCACACAAAGGTAGAAAGAAACGTAACCTGGTCATAGATTCGAAGGCCAGCGCTTATCTTCCAGCTATAACAGGAGTGCGTTGCGTCAAACCCATATTTGAGGCCTCACCAGCGAGCAGCACAGCGACTTGTATGGCTCAATCAGTGATTTGGATAGCAGCGTTGAAAGAAACTTAATCGATGCCAAAAGGACTTATCCTTAGTAGAAGACTTGTCAGAGAGAATAGCAAGAAAAGCACGATTCGCAAGATCCTGCACAAAGCTTGGATGACCTGTCAAGTTCAGAGGAACTGGTACCAGTCGTACTGCCAACACATCGTTTCCACCACCACTTGCTTGATATGCACTCTGTTCTATGGACGGTCCTCGAATTCGATAAGCAACGCAAAAGAACGAGTGGCACGATGGATCGGAGCTGTGAGGTTCAACATCAATTGGTGACACGTCAACGAATATGCAAACGTCCCTTTGCCGTTATCTTCGCTCTTTGGTAGTTCTACCATTAGCCATATGCCATAGAGCTCAGATCTGAACTTTACTTACAAGTCACTCTGTCAAGATCTCTTCCAGAGCAAGTAGGTGCCTTGGCCCTAGTGTAAGGTGTCCCACAGCTTGGTCTTGATGTAGTCCCGTTCGTAACCCGAATGTGGAACCTCGAAATGAGAGAGTTAACACCTCTTAGCATACGCAACTGAACCATAAGACGAAAAAAAGAGGAAAATCGTCTCATTAATGGACCACCACGATAGTTTCAAACAAAAGGTAAGGACTAAATCGAAATCGGCTTCTAATTTACATAACCAGCCACTAGTAACCATCTTTGGGCCATTTGATCTCCTCCAGCGATTTTAATCAATTCAAAGAAATTACTTGTCATGAGCGGCTTTTAAGCTTTCCTGTGACACTTTTGCCACAACTTTCTGATGAAATTCCAAGCGCTGCAACCATCCACCATCCACCACTGAGTTTCCCCATTTTTTATTTCATTTTCTAATCTCCACCAAAGACCCAGCCTATGCCCCAGGGCATGTCGCAGATGTGGCTTTCTGGCTGTCAGGCTTTCTGGCCTTCTGGCTTTCAAACAGAGTCTCGTAGAAAATTGCATTAATAGCCCACAGCCCAGAGAAAGAGATACACAGGTCCAGACAAAAGCAACAAAACAAAAAAAAAAAGGAGACACTACCAACGCAGGCGGGGGACACATTCAGGGGGCCACTTAAAACCACTGACATGCTCTTGATGCACATATTAAGTACCCAAGTGCTCCTGTCTCCGTAGGCCGGCCAAACGATCAGGCCTGCCAGCGAACCACGACTCAATGAATTATTAATCATATTCGCTCATCATTCCCATAATGTTTTATTGATAGGCGACCGGAGCGGCAAGAGCTGCAACGGGCAGAGGAGTCGCTGCTGGGTATGATTAGATGAGGAGATGGGCTCTATCGAGAGCCCCCCATACGTGTACACACAATGTGGACAATTAAATTTCTTTTTTCTGCCTCTCCGGAGAAATGATAGACAACCGCAATGCCAACGATGGCACGATGACGATGTAAAGACAAAGTCACCAATGTGGGCAAAAGTCCCCTCTGAGAGATAGGTGCCCGCATCAACCGATCCGATTTCCCCGCGGGTGCTCGCCCTAATTAAATTTCAAGTCATGTCCAGGCCTGGGATTTATGCAGCCTGGCCTGGCTTGGCCTGGTCCGTCCTGGATTCCTTCCTCTTTTTTCTCGTTTTTTGTGGAATTTTTCTCACATGCAGCAGAGCCACCATGTCCAGCACGGCAAGCAATTCATCATAACTTTTAATGGGAAAGTAATTAATAACAATTCCTTGGGCCTACGTATGGATTTAAACCTGCAGACTACGGGACTGTGCACTGTTGTGATGCTTCTGACTAGCCGTCTGCTCATCTGGTCCATTGGCCGAATGGTGCTTCCTGCAATTGGTGACAGATCTGCGTCGTGGCTTTGCTTTGTCTTCTCCAAGCAATTAATGGATCAATTCGGATTGGATAGGGCTTCGCTTCGGCTTCTTCTTTCCTTTTTTTTTCTCTCTCTCTCCGTGTGTTGTTTAGTCTTGTCAAGGCGTTTTATTGATTCGCAATTAATCGAAACGAAGGTTTTGGTTTTAATTAATTAATTTATGAACACCGACAGCGGGACGTTATGAGTGCTGAATTCAAAGCAGTCGACGGGTGGTTTCTGTGGAAGCTTCGAGACATTGAAGGGTGTTGTGATGTATTCTGACAGGGACATCATGTTCCTGTCCAGTTGAATGCAACTCGGGGTGGCTAACATTCTTGCTGAAGGGAATTTTTAATTCGACATCCTTTCGCTGCCGTGGCTGAACGATTTTCATAAAAACGAAACAAAATATTTGAAACACGGAAAACTATTGTCCAGTTTGGAAATCTGTGTACCTTTTGGCTTGGTGGATTTGTGTTGCAATTAAATGGTAGCTGCCTTGGATTTAGGTTGTTGTATTTGATGGGAAAAGATAAACAGGAAACTGTCAGGCATTGCCATAAGAATAGTATTTCTGCTTTAAAATTTAAAGGGTTGCGTTTATATAGTTTATTATGTAGAATATAAGTGGAAAAGAAGGAATAACAGTAGTCCACTCAAGACCCTTAATCGAAAGTGATTCTCTGAGCCCAAAAAGGGACGAAATATTACTACTCATATAGTAAACACACGGTTTCCTCATCTCAATATACACAAGCGGACGTGACAGTCTCCGGATCAGGAATCTTTTTCGTGAATTTTGATAAAAATTTCAACATCTTCCCCACAGATGTGGCTAACGACCTCTCCTCATATGCTTCCCATGTCCTTTCTGTCCCATTATTACCAAAATGTAAGAGGGCTACGCACAAAAGCAACTTCCGTCTATCTTAACTCCCAAAAGCTTCCATATATTTTTGCTTTCAGCGAAACGAATCTAATATCTGATATCAAAGATTCCAGAGATCCAGAATCCAGAGTGTTTCGTGATGATGGCCGTGAGAAGGATGATTCTTCTATAGGTCGAGGGGTCCTCTTAGCAATTTACGATCGTTTAGACCTTCAACTCATTAAAAGTTAGTAGTGCCTGGCTGTCTCTAAGCGCAGATTATATATACTCTGTTGATACATTCGGTCTTCCCAATCAACACTATGGGTGGATGAGGCTCAAGTGGTATGAGTACCTAGTGCACTGGCTTCCCAATCGGACGGTTGACATTCTTTTTTTCAGGCAACTAAAATCTCGTGAGAAGAATGGTTGCCTAAATACAATATCAAGTCAATCTACACTAATAATTTAATCTCCCCATTAAAAATGTTGGATGGATCCAATTCTCCAAAAAAACTTAACAAGTGTTCCGGCAAGTAGTACGAGAGTAGCCCCAGAAGTACCCGGCCTGACATATAGATGGCGGTTGCTGTTAAAAAAGAATGACAATTGTAAAAAGTACCAACCTTATAAAGCTTAAATTTGAAGTTTACCGACGCCAAGTTGTTTAGTATTTGTTCGGCAACCATCAATACTGAACGCTCTCAATGAATTTTTAAATATGGAAAAAATTGGTCTTCGTTATGTGATACAATACTTTCATTTGAAAGGCCTCAATCTAACCAAAATCAAAATGGAACTCGATTCTACTCTGGGAGAGTCTGCTCCTTCGTTTACAACAATAAAATTGACGCGGCCGTAGAAGATGCCAAGAGAAATATCGCAGTGGTCGACCAAATGTGGTGAGTTCACCAGAAATGTTGAAAAAAATCCACAAAATAGTATTGGATAACCGTCGATTGAAAGTGCGTGAACTAGTAGATATGGTAGGCATTTCAAAAAGTGCTGTACGTCGCCTGTTGACTGAAAAATTGGACATGAGAAAGTTGTGCGCAGGATGTGCCGCAGATACCGCGATTACTCATAATGGAACAAGAACAGCGTCGCAAAGTTTCACAGCCGAGTTTTTGCATCGATTCATAACCATAGATGCAACATGGGTCCATCATTTCACACTGGAGACGAAGGAACAATTAAAACAATGGACTCGAAGGGGAGAATCGGCTCCAAAGAAGGCGAAGACTGTTCCATCTGCAGGAAAGTTCATGGCGTCAGTTTTTTTGGGATGCGTGTGGGATAATTTTCATTGATTATCTTCATAAAGGAAAACCAATCAACGGCGTGTTCACTCATCCGTCATCGCGATGGCCAAAATCTATAAGTTAAAGTTCGAATTGCATCCTCATGCACCCTATTCGCCAGATTTAGTCCCCTCGGATTATTTTCTAAATTACCTAAAAAACGGCTCGGTGGTAAAAGATTTGCCAACAGTAGAGGTGGAGTCTGCGGTTGATGGCTATTTTAAGGAACTCAACTATTCTCACATAAACAGGGTATCGAAGCTATTGAATATCGCTGAGAAAGTGCATTGAACTAAAAGGAGACTATGTGGAGAAATAAACATACTTTTCCCCAATTAGTTAGGTCGGGTATTTCCGGGACTACCCTCGTAAGTTCTTAAGGGCTACCAGCTTGCGACTAACGTGGCTGATTCCCTTTATGATATTGTTGACCCGTGTGACGATATTATAGTTCTTGGGGATTTTAATCGCCCTCATCTCCAATGGACTCAGTCGGCCGATGAATTTTATGTCGTTGCCTCAAATGCTGTTTGAGATAAAGAAATTCCTAACAAGCAGACCTGACCTATACATCTGATGCTATATATTGCGTTGCCCGTGAGTACGAACTTCTTGTTTCCAAATTAGACCATCTACATCCTTCCCTGCTTGTTATTTTCTCATCTGACCTTTAGTTGTATACTCGATAAAAATACTTCTGTTGATTCCGGGTGGGGAACTTATACGAAAGGATCTTCCACTGCATTACATGAGCGGTCCCTTACCAACGAAAGAGTAATCTTTCAACATCTCCTCTGTGGCATAACAAAGAGCGACGAGCACTTCGTAACAAGAGAATTAATCTTCTAAATTTGATTATCGAAATTACCTACAAAACCAGTAGCACTTCTCCCTATAACAGATACCTCAGCCGAATCCAATTTACCCTTCTTTCTGACTCCAAACAATTCGTTTGCTTTATTAATATAAAAAATTCAAAAATGCATCAATCCATTGTCCCAAATTCTCCAATATGTCATCGTCTGATCCTACAGCCATCACCAGTTACTGCGCTAATTTCTTTTGTGAATCCTTTTCCACCCAGACTGAAAACTAGGATCCCCAGTACTTTGGTTACTTAAGACACTGCACTCAGACATCTCTAACGTCTATTGAAATAACACCAGCACAGCTACTACACCAGATTAATAAACTGAAAGATGATTTAGTCCTGGTCCTGATCCCGATGGTCTACCCGCAATTTTTCTGAAAAAATGTGCCAATGATCTTATTCCAGCCTTCGCAAGTATCTTCAGACTTCCGATCTCCCTGGGTTTTTTTCCTGGCCTCATACAAAAGGACTCAAACATTATATTACGAACCACCAACCCGTTTCTATGTTATCCTGCATTCCCAAGAACTTTGAGAGCATCATTTATTATGCAATGGTCTTTCATTGCAGATTTTTTAAAGGCAAATCAACCACTACCAACCTTATTGAGGCCCTTTCTAGTACATTGTGTGCCCTAGAGCAAGGGTAAGAAGTGGACGTGATTACCACGGACTTTAGCAAGGCACACAAGTTAATTCTTTTCAAACTTAATGCACTTTTCAATCTGGGCTTGGTTCAAATCCTACTTGAAAGAGCGCTATTACATGAACATCGTTCTCGTTTGCTTCAATCAATTAAAGCCACTTCATTCGTTCCACAAGGCAGCCACCTTGGTCCATTAATTTTCATGTTGACTGTTAATGATGTTGTAAATATTATAAAGAGCTTACATTTCCAAATTTTCTGATTCTCAACCTCTGCAAGACGATCTCTATAGGTTCTAACTGTAGTGGCACAAAAACTTCCTTGAGCTCAACATATAGAAATGCCAAGCCATCTCATACTCTCCGTCCGAAGCGTTCAGCTGAGCTTACTACATATCAAACCAAGCTGCAGCTTTGGGCACTTCAATGCAGGACTTGGGCGATATCTGTTATCCTGAACTCAATTTTCGCACCCACATTGATTCCATAAATGGCAGAGCTAACTCCGCGCTTGGCTTTGTTAAACGATGGTCCAAAGAGTTTTCTGATCCTCATGTCACAAAATCCCTGTACATAACCTTTGCTAAACCACTTCTCGAATATGCTAGCCAGGTATGGTCCCTTACTATGGAAGCCACATTCTACGTATCGAAGCTGTTCAACGCAGATTCCTACGTTTCCCTCTGCCCGGGCTCCCATGGCCTGATCACTATATCACATCCGCCCTATGATGAGCCACTGCTGGGAAAATGTTGAGAACCCGCCGATATTCTCTTTATGCACCAGCTCATAACTGGTTCCATCGGCTGTCCCTCATTGCTGGATTCGATGTTTTTTTTAATACCAACCCCCGCAATTTAAGGTCTGTTCCTGTTTTTCGTCCAAGTAACCACCGAAAGGCATATGGTTTTAACGAACCACTGTCTCGTGTGCTACGTGAAGCTAATAGCTTTTGTCTCCAGTATTCTGGACGTCCGAACGATCCGGGCAGCCAACATTTACCCGAATCACCACATTGTTGCAGTCAAGGTGTGATTGCGAATTTCCAAGCGCCACAACAAAGAAGAACTACTGTGAGAAGATATATCGTAGAAAAGCTGCAATCGCAAGAGACCGCCAGAATCTACGCTGAATGCGTATCCAAAATTCTCTCAACAACTCCTATGCTACCAGCATTAAATACAGAAGACCAATGGCAACGCTGCCAACATAACATCAAAGACCGCGCAACTGAAGTGTTGGGTTTCACCCGACCACCACAAAGAAATCTCTGGTTTGATGAGAAATGCCGGCAAGCACATGCAGCTAAACAAGAAGCCTACAAAGCGGCACTGCAATGAATAACGAGCGCCGCTCGTGAGCTCTACGAGCAGAAGAGACAGGAAGAACATTAACTTCTCCAGAAGAAGAAAAAAAGCGCACGAGAAGCGCGCGATCGAACATATGGTATTGAGAGGAAATTTTACCAGTAGGTAAAAGGAACCTATCAAGGCAAGAAGACCCGTACAGAACCCAGTAGAGATGAAGAAGGAAACTTTGTAGTAGAGTCACAGTCGGTGGTGAGAATATGGAAAACCAAAACGAAGTAAGGATAGCAATATCTAATCTGGAATCCAACAAGCAGGTGGATCTGACAGCTTAGCGGCCAAGGTATTCAAAGCTGCTGGAAATGGCTTTGTGTAGAGCATACACTAACTCATTTCTCAGATCTGGTCAGAAGAATGTATGCTCTGTGAATTAGAATCTCAACACCGTTTATCAGACCCACAAAAGAGGTGCTCCAAGTACAGAGGTATAAGTGCCCTCAACATCGGATACAGGATCTCATCGGTCATATTGTATGAACGTCGTCTGAAACTCTTCTTCAACAACCTGATTGGCCCCTATCAGTGCGGTTTCAGACCAGGAAAGTCCACAATCGACCAAACCATCGCACTCTGGCAGTTCCTGAGAAAAACTCAAGAAATTACAACCGTTACCCACCATCTTTTCATCGATTTCAAGGCCGCATATAACAGCATTCAGAGAGGAAGTATATACAGCCATGTCGAGTTTTAGCAACCCTGCCAACTCGTCCGGTCGGTAACGTCTTATCCGATATCTTTGATGTCAAAAGGTAACGGCCTGTCATGCGACTTCTTTGACATCATACTTGAAAGAATTGTGCGGAATTCCCAAGCGAACACTGGAGGCACAATCCTTCAAAAGTCTGTACAACTACTAGCGTACGCTGATGATATTGACATAATTGGCATCGCTCAGCAGGTTGTCGCCGGTACGTTCGCTAGTATTGGAGAAGAAACTGCCAAAATGGGTTTGGTGGTAAATGCTGCCAGCAAGAAGGGACACAGAACATCGACGAATTGGACAGAACCTCTCAGTCGACAGCTATAATTTCGCAGTAGTAAGTGACTTTATCTCACTTGGCTCTGCTATGAACTCTGCCAACAACACATCTACAGAAATAAAGCGAAGAATCACTCTTGCCAATCACTGTTTCTTTAGGCTAACAATGCAATTGAGTAGTAAAGCCCTATCCAGCAAAAACTAAGGAGACTTTATATAAGACCTTGATCATCGCAGTTCTAATTTGTGGTGCTGAAGCATGGACTCTAGATGGATTGAAGATATCTTCACTTGTTTCGAGAGAAAAAGCCTTCGAAAGATATTCGATCCTTCGAAAAAGACGAATTATACGAACAGCGACAATGACCTAGTCAGAAAACGGCGCATCAGTCGCTTGAGATGGACATATAGAGGAGATGGACACAGATGCTCCGCCCCTTAGAGTCTTCAAGTCGAACTCGGAGACGCAGTAGATGAAGGCCTTACCTTAGGTGGCGCGGACAAGTAGAAAGGAAACTCAACCGACTTGGAGTGTGCAATTGGAGGCAAATAGCTAAAGACCGGACTAACTGGAGAAGCCTGTTAGTTGAGGCTCAGGTTCATCCCGAACTTCAGCGCCACCTAAGTAAGTAAGTAGGTTACAACTACGTCACGTTGAATTACTACGACGACCTACATTTAGTAAAAAAATAAATTGTGAGACCTTGCTTCCCTTCATAAAAATTAAATAAACAAAATATTTACGATTGGCTGGTTTTGTTAACATTTCTTTTAATCCGAATATATGTTCCACAGTTTGATGTTATAGACTAAACAACAGTTTAAGTAAGACTGTACCATGTCGTACCAACAGAATAAACAACAATCGGTGTCTACACTGCCAATTTCGTCGCCATACTTCCCATTCCCCAGAAGATGTCGCTGATTTCGTATTACAGACACTAGAAATTTGATTGCAAAATAACAACTCCTCGATTTTTCAGTTGATCAATCAAAAGGCACCCCAAAATCTCATACAAATTTACAATATATATAAAACCCCACACAAGTACTCACTTCAGAAATAGTTTCACTTTAACTGCTTCTATCTTCCCTTCCACGTTGCGCTATCACATGTACAACACAGCTGACAGCTTCCTGCCCAGCATTATCTCCACTCCACATTTGTGAATAATTTTGAAAGGAAACCACAAACTTTTCAATGTCCATAAATTCCGATGCACTCAACAGATCCACCGAAACAAATTTCCACGCGAAAACTTCAATTTTCACAAAGAATTCTCCGAATGCGAACCAAAACAAAATTGTGTAAACAATCTGCGACTTGTCACAAAACGAACTGTAACTCTTATCCGAATTGAGAAAAACAATAAACTAAAACGATCAGCAAACGAAAACACTCTCTCCTTCATACTTTCGCACGCTGTGGTAATTTCTAAGATAAAACGCAACGCCAACCCCGAAACAGTTGCGACAGATTATCGGCGCGCTGAATTAGAGGAGTTTTGGAACTCGAAACGAAAACTGACGAAATGCGATGCGTGAGATGGATTTTTGAAATCAACAGACACTCCCCCGACTAGACGGCGCCCAGGAGACAGGACGAATCTGCGCGACCGACCGTCGTTGTAGTTGCTTGCGAAGGTGGGAGAGAACTGTTTTTGTATTTTTTTTAAAAGTTCTCGCACATTGTCGGAGTGTACGTGCGTTGCTGTGATGCCATTTGAGCTTGAAAGAATGTGGTAGTGGTGTTTCGATTTCACGATTGTTTTTGGGCCTGTGATTTTATTGCACCGTTGGAGCCAAACAAGGGTCAGTGAGGTTTGCCTTCAAACCGCGTTCACAATCGCTCAATCTAACATATTGTAGTTATTTGCTATCGGGGTTGCATATACATATCTCTACTTGGAAGACAGACGCAGTTTTTCCTATCGAGGTGTTAAATCTACCGTGGCCATCACTACTACAACACTAGCGCCGTTTCCTAGATCAGTTTTGGAGCCATCTGAGAAGTCCAGATTACAATGGTTTCCAGGCTTACGAGTACATATTGAGTGAAGCCAGTCCTGGCTAGAGTCGACGTCGATGCCTTACACTGCTAGAAAATCGACATTGTCTTGGAAATACTGGAGGTGACATGTTTAATTCGAAAAATTTATTATGCAGGATGACATCCAAATACCTGGATTCGTTGGGAAATCAGATGAGTCCGACCAGCACTCAGCTTCCTTGTTCTAATGCTCTCTGCACAACCTCAGTTTTGAGCGGTTTGAAGATTGACATATTCGGCAGCTTCTAAAGGCTGTCCACGCTTTCGAGTCAGCAGTCGCTATGCCCAGCTCCGATAGTTTCTTTGTAAATATATGCGAGTGTCTATAACTTCTCCATTATCATATTCTGCTCACGCCTTTGGATTTTTTGCAGATTCATGATGGTGTCCGAGGTTTATCATGGAAGTCTGTGACAAATTCGGAGACAGACTGGAAGGGAGAGAACAATAAGGATTCCGGATTCAGCCTGACTTGTCGACAGACGTGGACCCGCACATTCTTTAACACTCACAGATTTTGATTAGTCGGTTTGGAGGGTAAAGAAAATTACTTTTGATAAACCATAAAGGTGTAGACACTGTGCAGCGCCGACTTGGTGATGTCCAGAGCTGTAACTTTGGCTATATATAAATTGCACTTATTTTACCTTCTGGTGGTAGACACCGGATGCTGGTATCGTTCACCAGGAGCTGGCTTGGCAAATTTATAAGAAGGAGGGTTGGGCATATCATGTCAGAAATGACTGAAACTAAGGAGAACCTACGGTGAACTGGATCAACTATGGCGTCAACAGTCCGCAAAATCGTTATATGAGCTACTTCATCGGATTTGGAGCTACAACAAACCGGCTGGTGTAAAGCAACTAATAGCTTCGAATGGGAACGGATTTACTGTTGATGATACCGTACAACGAAAAAAAGCCAACGACGCTCGTATCTGCACAATGTTCAAACCTTGAACACAGTCTCCGAGTAAAGCAAGCGATTAACAAATGGAGGTTCTTGGCTGCCACGAGATTAATGAATACATCACCGCCATCCACCCAAACTGTGACATACTTGTATCCTACGGGGTCTGCTAAAGAGAACAAAGGAAGCGTCTATTTCGCTGCATATTTCTTGCAAGCGGCAGACTAAAGTAAGAAATCTTGAGCTTTCGAAATGAGAGCAAACGCGTTGTTATGGTCCGCACCAAGGCTATATTTGCATAATTTGAACCACGACCCCATAGATAGACGATGCTACCAAAGAATGTTTCTGCCCTAGATATGACGTTTAATCGATTGTTTAAGGTGGTTTTAATGTGCAATGGATTATGTTGCCATCAACTCCAGGCACTCCACCAGATGTCCGAACAAGGTGTACGTCTATGGGTAACACAGACGCCCAACAAAGAAGAATTACTGTGAGGCGATTTAAGTTCGAATGACTGCAATTGTAACAAACCGCGAAAACCTTTATTAACAGCGGCGTGTGCCTCAACTTGTCGTCAGCTTATTTATAAATTTATTACAGATGAGTAGCATTGTTGAGAAGAAGCCGTTAGAGATACAGCTACTGGGGGACTGGGTTTCACCCGACCCACTGCACGAATCCACTAGCTAGATAAAGAGTGCAGGCAGGGATACGTAGTAAAACAACTCGCCTTTTAAGCGAAGCTGCAGAGAAAAGCTAGGGCAACTCGGTGGTTAGGTTAGGTTAGAGTTGCTGTTGGAGAAACCAGCCCACTTAGGCTCATTGGCCCATTATGATACCACGTGGATCTGTGGTTCCAGGAAACTGTTAGCTACTATATTGTTTAGATAGCTTAAGTCATTGTAGAGGAAAGCTCCTAAGTGAAGTTTTCTTCTTTGGGAGAGAGCTGAACATGTACAGAGTAGGTGGAGGATTGTCTCCTTTTCCTCCTCGTCCATGTAGCTTCTACGGAAATCGTTTTTAAAGGCGCCAAGTCTTCTTGCGTGCATGCCTACATGTAAGGCGCTGAGATGTTTTCTATTTTGAAAGATCGAACTCTTAGAGCGATTCAGATCCAGCTTTGTTTAGTTGCTAGACATGTTGATCCAACCGTCTTGTTCTTTTGTTACCATCCAGCATTAACATTAATTTGCACGTAGCGATTGGTATACCGACACTAGAATATGTAGAGTGGTTCCAATTTTGGTGATTTCGTCGGCTCTACAATTCCCTGGAATATCTCCGTGCCCGGGCACTCAACATACATGCTGCCTGCCACCTCCCTAGGAGAAGATCAGCGGCTCTAGAATTTAGTGAAACTGAGTGAAGAGACTTGATAGCGGCCTGACTATGCACCAAGATGCGGATATCCCTTGCAGATATCACGTTTTTCTTCAGCGGAGACAGGACTTTGATCGCCAAAATTTCCGCCTGGATCTTGCTACAGTGGTTTGGAACGCGGAAGGAGCGGCTTAGATTAAGCTTATCTGAGAAAACACCGCCACCAACCCCGCTATTAGTCTTGGATCCATCTGTATAAAAATGAGTTGACTTGTCATCCATGAAAGCATCTTCATCCCAGAAGAATCTAGAGGGGATGCTTACATGAAAGGCTTTGTCAAACCAACATTGGGGCATGGTGTAATCGATGTTTTCTGGAAGGATTCCTAGTGTATTAAAAATATTAACGTGGTCAAATAGTACACTGTTACTGTTACTGTTAGTACACACGAGTTAAGATCGATAGCTGGATTAGCAGCTACTTGCCTGCTGAAAATATCGAGTGGTGTCAAGTGAAACAGAAAATTCAGTGTCACGGCGGGAGTAGTACGTAGAGTTCCGCTCATGCACAGACATGTTGTTCTTTGGACTCTGCTTAGTTTGCTGCAGTTGACTGCATTGTCTAGGGCCGTCCACCAGACAACCACGCTGTAAATGAGTATCGGTCTTATAGCCAGTAGGATATGTGAGATTGAAGGTCCTATTTGTTCCCAATGGGCTTTTTTGCAAGAGTATAAAACTGCAGTAGCTTTCTTGACACTTTCTTGAATGTTAGGTTTCCAGTTTAGTTTCCTGTCAAAAATGAGACCCAGATATGCTGTATCAGAGAAGACTAGACTCGTACTACCCGCTTCCAGGTATATCAGCAGTTCATTAACCACTAAGTTCCAGAGAAGGAAGAAAGGACACTGCCTTGCGGCGTACCTCTGCTGACACATCTTTTAGCAGAAGCCCCACCCAGTTTGGAGTTGATTGTCCTACTATTTAGCTAAACAATTCCCGAAGTGATTAGTCTACCACAGAGTTGACAGCGCAGCCGTAATTGCGGACGTGTTGACGTTATTAAAGGTAGCTTCTATATCCAGCGACCATTGTGTTGTCTTTACCATGAAAAAAACACTTTGGTAGTATGAACTTCGGGGGAAGAGATGTCGAAGTTCTCATGGTAGGGAACGAAAATTTGCATCAATTCCTCTGGCTCTTCGTTGAATCGAAACCATAATATTGGTTTTGGTTATGCCATCAATCCAAACGGAGTTGAGTTTGTCGTGTAAGTAGGCAAGGTAGAGCCGAACATTTTCATAAATGCGGCGGTCTCTCAAACGTGATGCTACATAACGACTGTCATCATTCATCTGGAAATTTTTTAGTGAGTTTGACAGTGGGTGGTAGGAGTGGGTCAATGTATTTCGGATGATAATCGGAGGCTGGCGAATTAGGAGGGGTCAAGCACTTCGGATCTAGAATCTTGACTAGTGATGGGGGTTGGATCAGGGGATTGGTAGATGAAGATGGGTTCAGTATATGGGAGTTAATAAAATTAGGATATTTGCCCGATGGGGCAACGTCAGTTGGAACTTAGTTAGAAGACACAAGAACAAGGTTAAATGAAACTCTGTTTTAAAACGACTTTAAAGGTTTGGTGGTAGGAAGGAGAGGATTTGATGTCGCGACTCTGGTGTTCTTTATGGATAGTGCAAAAGGGGGAAGAAGTGAGGAAAATCTTGTTAATTTGGGTGTTAAATGAACAGTTTGGGTCGGGATGTTGATGCGATAGGGCAGAGTTGTTGTTGCTAACTTTTCTTTTATAAATAAGCTTATTCAGGCCTATCGAGGTATCCGTTCGGAAGAAAAATTTTCTCCAATTTGTACGAAATCGGAGAAGTTCCGTTCCGAAACGCTCGTCGGACACATCCTCCGATTAAATCTAACGCACATAACCGCAGTACGATGTGGTGCGTTAAGTAAACAATTTTTGACAGCTACACAGCGAATTTTTTCCGAAGTTCCACGACGAAGAATTGCTGCGGAAAATTTCAATAGAAATGGAAAGGGCTTCAAAATTCTAAGTAATAAAAGTAAAAAAATAATAATTTGTTGTTGTTTATTCCGCTGATTTTGTATTTCAGAAAGAAAACAACGACGAGGATCCAGCAGGAGCGATTGGTTGACATGCTATCGACCAAAGTTGATATCACACTGTTATGGAACTAAAAAGCTGTTTATGTCAAATGGACGCGTTTATATTTTATTTCGAAACGGATACCTTTCGCTTCGGAGTTTCTTCCGAACGGATACCTCGATAGGGCTGAATATCTGAGGACCTATGTAGCTCGGCATTTATTATACCGTCCGGACCAGCAGACTTGTATGGTTTGAAGCTATGCAATGCCCAAAGCAGCTTATCTCTTGTCAGACCGTGAATTTTAGCCACGGTTGCAGTAGGCCTGTTATGGTTGCTTTTGGTCGTGAATAAGGAGCTACCTGGAAAGTAGGTGTCCAGTAGCACGTTGAGTATTTCATCATTTGAGGTTGTCCAAGAGCAATCGGATTTTTCCAAACAGCTAGGCATCATAGGATTAGTAGAGAGGATTTTTCTTAGCCGTGACGCCTCAGTGGTTAGTGTTATTTTGATACAGAATGACCTCAAGGACTGTTGCTTTGCCTTCGTCAGTTCTTTTTTATATATATTGATGGATTCTTTGTATGAGTCCCAGCCAGTTACTTTCTTGTGCTTTTTGCTAGGTTGAAATATGTCCTGAAGACGTTTCTGAGCATCCCAGTGCTGATATCCACAAGAGCGGTTTTTTCTTGCCTCTAGGTTGAATAACAGGGCAGGAAGCAGCCATTGGTTGATTGAGAGCCAGCCTGGGGCTTAAGATTTCAGAGGAGAGTGTTTTTTAAAAGTGTCCCTCTGTATTTTAATCTATCAGTTTCCGGAAAACTGGTTGGCTGGTTGGCTGGAAGGAGCATCAATTAGGCTGATTTGGATGTATCTGTGGTCTGGAAAAGAGTGTTCAGACGATACCATTCAGTTCGTTAGCATTTGAGTGATGTTGTCGGAGATAAGAGTGATGTCTAGCACTTCCTGTCGTTTTTTTTGTTACGAAAGTGGACTCGTTGCTAATGTTGCAAACAATGAGGTTAGTACTTATAATGTAATCAAAAAGTGAGTCCCCTCTATCGTTGATGTCGGTACTGTCCCATATCATGCGATGAGCGTTAGCGTTGCACCCAGCTTTCAGTACCAAACTTTCTAGGTTATCACTAGAGAGAGGGCCCACATGGTCGTGGCCAAGTTATGTCGATGCCAGCCAGTAGGTGTCTTTGGCAGTCTTCAGTTTGGTAACGGTTATGTCGGGGTCGCTGAAATTAGGAACTAAGAATGCACTAAGGCTACATTTCACTAATATACAGCTTCTAATCTTACCTTTGTCGCTTGTATAGGGCGAGGATTAGTTGTTGTATAGTTCCTGGATTAGGATAATGTCTTCTGCGTTTTTGAAAAGACGCAGATTGAGTGCGGCCGAGGCCTTTTTGGAGTTATGGAGATTAATCTGGAGAAACCGTAGCTTCACTGCTACAATCTACCAGAGGAGCCTCCATCACGGTGCTGTTCGAGTCTCCGATTCGGAACATGTGCCCAAGAGCTCATCTTCATCCTCTGATAGTAAAGAATGTCTTTTTAATTCGTCGTCGGTGTCCATTTCCAACAGAGTGTCAGAGGAGTAGATCGACGGCTTAGCTGTCACCTCGGATACATTGGAGTCGTCGCAATCTGAGGCTGAATTTACTAATTCAGTTATCAGCATCCGGCTCATTCTTTTTATTAGCTGTATTGACTAGAAGCCGAACTGAGCCATGTTTTTAATCTACGCTGGGTGGTTAAGGGATTCCTTATTGATCACAATTAACGCGTATCTATAAGGGCCCATTAGTTCTTTCGGTTTCGTGACTTTCCAGTCATGAGTCGGAAGGATCTGGTTCCTGAGCCTAATGATCTCCAGAATCCTTTCTGCGGAGGAGGGTTCGACTGGGATCCAGGTGCACTCTGCCAAACCTCTCCTAATCCACCTATGGCTTTGGTGTAAAGATCGAGAGATCTTTGATCGGCACAAGCGATAAGTTTAACGTGGTCTCGGTGCCAGTCAGCGTCGCTTGTGATGGGTGGTGGTCCGGTGTTTTCCCACATGATGGCTAAGAAGTTGTCCGAAAGCTTAAGCTTGACCAACTGCCACTGTTCCGGTATTATCGATCCATTGATGTTATTTTTGCCGATTACCGCGATCGTTATTGCATGTATTGTACTTCGCTAAAGCATAAGAGATGCGATATTTGATGGCACAGGTGGGATTTTAGTTTTTTTAGTTTTGGGTCTTTTCAAAACTGGCACGGTTGCCTCCAACGACCTGTGGCGCTTGAAGGATGATGTTGGCGCACTTAAATTTGCTCTTTATATCCACAGTTTTCCCCCAACCTTCGGAATGGATCCGAAGATTTTGATAATGCGTAAATAATTTCGGTGTCTGATATAGAGCACCTTAGATGAGCCGCATAGCTGAGCTCTTGATTCCTTGAGGGAGAAATTTTTGTAGCAGCAGCCTGCCACAAACTTGAAGGAAGTAATAGGACTATGGTTTGCCCCAGTCGTAAACTTGCGTTTGCCCTTAGAAGATGGCGCAATCACTGATACAGAAATCGAAAAATATTTGAATGAAAGTGATGCTGAACTCTCGGATGAAGATGAAGAGTTTTTTAAACAAGTTTTAAATCAAGTGCTATAAGAAGATGAAGAGCAAGATCCTTCAGCTGAAAGTGTAGAGTACTGTGAAGGTGATGGAGATATGGAACTAGTTGCTCAAGGTGCAAAATTGGAAAACGAATCGGAGCGAGAAACAGTAGCAGAGCATAGGCGAAATATGAAATGGAAGAAAAGAGGGTATACAAACAGGTATTATGAAAAAAAGTGTACTTATTTGTGATTTTACTAACAATTTTAGATTCCTGCTACGAGATATAAGTGAGGATTCTTTAATTTCTGACATAGGTATGCCTGAAAGCATTTTAGATGCATTCTTCGGATATTTAGCTTTATCCTTTTGGGAAGAAACCGCTCGAGTCGCGAACTGTAACGGATTTCAAAAACGAGGCCACCGACCTCTGAACACATCAGCAGAGGAGATTTTACGTTTGATTGGAATACACGTATTTATAGGAACTTGGGATTTCCTCAACTACAAATGTATTGGTCAAATGATTTTCGGATTGAAAAAGTTGCTAACTGTATGTCGAGGAATCGCTTTTGCGAAATTCGAAAATTTTTGCGTTTTGCTGATGACAATAGTGAGAACAAAGCGGCAGATCGGTTATGGAAAGTAAGACCGTTTGTAGAACCGATTTTACGAAAATGTAAGTCCCTTCCAATACCCTTTCATACTGCTGTTGATAAACAGATGATTCCGTTTTCTGGACGATGCGGTTTTCACCAGTATATATCTGCAAAACCCAACCCGCTCGTTTTAAAAAATTTTATACTTTCTGCTTGTGACGGTTTGGTGCTTAATTTTCATATTTACACTGGTAAGGGATCTGTTCCAGAAAAAGACATGAACGATCTTGGACTAGGTGCTTCAATAGTGAAACTCCTAACTAGCGTTATTAGACAAAAAGGCTGGGTCTACACCGACCGTTTCTTTACTAGTGTAAAATGTGTGGGAGCTCTTAAGGAAAAAAACTTGTACCAAACTGGAACTGTTATGAAAAACCGCATTGGAATAGTAATTAAAAAACTAAAGGAAGATAAGGACACGAAAAGAGGTGAGTGGGAGGAGTGGGCGAGAGAAGATAAAAAAATAATCGTGGTTAAATAGAAACACAACAATAAAGGTGTGCTTCTCCTCTCATCATATGTTGGAGCTTAGCCCGAAGCTACATGTCAGCGCTGGTCAAAGAGCAAAAATCAAGGATTTCGTTGCCGCGGCCTGCCATCGTCAGCTTTATACTATAAATATATGAGAGGAGTGGATCTTTGCGACCGATACATCTACATTTATCCATGCTATGTCCGAACTTTTAACCATTTTATAGATTTGATAATCGTCAACTGCTGGATCATGTTTAAAAGGCAGCAAGCTGAGCTAAAAGAAAAGAAAATTAATCTTTTGGATTATTTAGTTCACATTGCCAAAGCTTTATTAAACTATTCAAGTAAAGGCAATGTACTATCTCGAGAAGGTTCTGTATTTGCTTCAGGTCCCCATGGTGACCAACATTAACCAGAATCCGCCAAAAGGAGGAAAGTTAGTTTCCCGCTGATAAACGAAGCTCAATTCGTTTCAACATTTTCCCCAAGTTCATAGAAGCGAAAAAATATTTTGTTAAAGAAACCCGATTCATAGTTAATTCTTTTTAATAAGTTAAAATGAGTACCAAGTGTGAGCGAGACATACAGTGACTTAGACGGGTAAACACGCCATTTCGACTAGTGTGAATGAAACAGATAGAGATGCCACCCTTATCAAGCAATGACGCATAGGCACATCGTGCATAACAGCAGTGGGTACGTTACGCTCCTCCGCCTACAGCGCATTATCCTGTATTCGTGTTGATTTCGTGCTTACAACTTTGGCTTTCTTTATTGGACTTCATTGCATTGCGACTTTGATTTGCTATCTGACCGTTTCTGTCGAACCTGGATTTCTTCGGGGCTATTATTGATCGTTGATCCCGTGATTGTGTAGTGTGAATGCCATCATGCCATCTCTCACGAATATACTAACCTGCATCTCATTTATGGGGAATGGAGGTGTAATGCTAGTGCTGCAGCCAGACTTTTGAATGGTAGAATTATTGGTCTATTCGAGCTGCCGCAGAATTTGAATGCCGAGGTTTATTTAGATTTTTTGGAGAATTTATTGGAAGACGTGCTACTAAATATTTATGCATGCATGTGGTATCAACAAGATGGCTGCCCAGCGAATTATGCTCGCACAGTATGAGAGTTCCTCAATTGGGAATACCCTAACAGGTGGATAGGGCGGTCTGGTGCAATTTCGTGGCCAGCGATTTAAATCCACTCGATTTTTTTTTTACTGGGGAGCAGTAAAAGAAAAGTTTATTCTAAGCCGATTGAAAATTTAAACGCGGTGCGCAAAAAAAAATGCAGAAGCCGTTGAAGACAACAACTCCAGAAGATATACGCGTCTTATTACCAGATCATTTGTAAGAAGATTCAGAGCTTGCATTACCGCTGAAGGCAAACAGTTTGAACATTTGTTGTAAGATACAAGATCGGTAGATGGCGATCCTGAGAGTACTACCTTGATCAAAAAATAAACGGAATAAACACCGTGTGGCGCTCCCATTGTTCCGTTTTTTTTTTGTTAAGTTGGTAAATCTGTTGTTGACATTCCCTCTACATCTTAGCGTCATAGCTTGACATTTGCAAAAGTTACGTTGCCAAGAGTACATCTACCTCTGTTTGTGTTGGCGATTTTTACAATTTTAGAAATCTATTTAAATTTGCAACAACGAACTTGGAAATGTTGGAAAAGTGTGTCGGAAACGATTCTCTAAAGAAAATGGTCATTTACATAGAAGATGATGAACGCAGTGGTAGACCATCGACATCGAAAACCGACGAAAACATTGATGAAGTAAAAGAAATGTTGGTCAATAACCGCAAATTAACCATCAGAGAGATAGCGGAAGACTTGAACATTGCCTATGGATCCATCCCAGACATTTTGGTTAATGATTTGGGTTTCCGTCGTGTAGCAGCAAAGTTGGTGCCAAAAGACCTCAATTTCATGCAAAAAAGAGACCGTGTTCCGTGTTGACATTGCAAAAGATTTGATTTGCGAGGCTGAATTCGATCGCACATTCATCAATAGACGAGACTAAATAGCCAGTTGGCAAGTTACTAAGACGTGTCCAAAGGAATGACGGAATTATGGGAGAGGGTGCAGGAAGAATGGTACGCAATTTAGCCGGAAACCGTACGTAAACTCTACGAAAGCATACCGCGACGGCTTGATTCTTTAAAAAAGGCAAAAGACTGTGGACAGATTATTAAAAACCAATTTTTTTATTTTTTTTTTATGCGGTACAAAACTGTAACAATGGACTTGTCTTGTTTTTTTTTTTTATTTTATCATTGAAATTTTCAATTTGTTAAATTATTTTGTTTATCAATAAATGTAAAAAGGTTAGAATAAGTTTCTATGCGCGACTTAAAATAAATTTAGCAAAAATTCTTTAAGTTTTGTTTAATTTAGTAGAGGAGGAAGGATGGTCCATCTGTACAGAGATCCGTTGTATACAGATAAAGCTAGTAAATACAGAGGTCCCTAGTCATCCGGATACTCCGACTGAGCTATTTTTGGTGATGCTGGGCTTTCAATCGTGTTGATCTGCTGACCCAGCCCAGGTGAAGAAGACAAAGGTGGTGAGCATCCTTTAGTTTCATGACTCAGCTGGAGAACTTCTCGAGATCAATCTGGATCTGGCCGTCCACCGCTGCAAAAGCAAAAGCAAATACAAAGGAAAGTCCAATTAATTAAATTAGTTATTTTTCTCTTTATTTATACTATTAATCATTTTTATATAGTATCATCTTCATATATATAAATGGTCGAAGTTATTATTTTTTTTTTTTTGGTTTTTGTTGTTGTTTTTTTCTTTTTTTAAATTAATATTAATTTGCATTTTTGTTGTTCTTGTTAGATTTAGTTATTTGAGTTCCCCTTAATTTCTGTTTTGTTTAATTGTTTTTTTGGTTTTTGGTTTTTTTTTTCTTCTTAAATTTGAAAGAAAACTTATTCACTTAGATTTATATAATACGTTTGTGCTTTGTGGATTTCTTTTTGGTTTTGTTTTGTTGTGTTTGCTTTTAGTTTTTGTTTTTTTTTTTTCTTTATTTTGTTTAAAAGTTTAAATTTAATGAAACAATATTAATTTATTTAATTCCTTCTTTTTGTTTGTTATATTTTTAATTAAGTTTTTCTTTTGTTATCTTAATTAATTTAATTTTATTTGGTTGCCTACTTATACATTATTTATTTTTTTTTGTTGTTTGTTAAGTTTTCTTTTTCATTTATAACTTAACATCATTTTACAATTCTAGAACATTTAAGGTATTTTGTTTTTTTGTTTCTTTAATTTAATAGTTTATTTGGTTTGTTTTGTTTTTTTTTTTTACTTTTATTAACTACAATCGTTACACTCTGTTTCTGTTCATTAATAATAATGTATGTATATAAATTTAACAATTTGTGATTTACATAATTTAAATTTAAAAGTTATTTGTTGTTTGTTTTTTGTTTTTAGTTTGTGTTGGTTTTTTGTTTTTCGGTTTTTGCTATACATTTTCAAAACTAAAGAGATTGTTATTAGAATTATTTTTATTTATTCACGATTATTGCAGTTAGTTGTTTTTTTTTATTTTTTGGTTTTTTGTTATGTGAATTTATTTTACAAATATTTACTCTTATGAATATATTTATATTTATATTTAAAGGGATGTATAAAAGTTTAAAAGTTTATTTTGTTTTTGGTTTTTTTTTTCAGTTGCGATAATTTTTTTTTTGTTTTTTCAATATTCATTTTGTTTTTTTTTATAAACCATATAAAAACAACTTAATTGTTAACACTTAAAGGGCAACTTAAAATTTAATCAACAAGAGAACTACGATTTTTGTTTTATGTTTTTAAGTTATTATAATTTTCAAACATTGTTTTTTTATTTAATTATTAATAATTTCTTAAGTATCACGTGAATTAATGATTACTTTTACATTTTTTTGTTTGTTTTTAAATTATTTTTATTTTGTTGTGTTACTTATGAAATGTAATAAATAGTTTTATTTATTAAACACGACATCTATACACCTAAATATATTTTTATTTTTTTTTTTCGAATTTAAATACTTTTTTCACATTTCGTTTTGGGGTTTTTGGTTTAATTTGAAACTTTTTTTTTGTTTTTTTTTTAAATTTTCTTCTTCATCTTTGTTGCAAGTTGTTGTTAGTTTTAGTTTTCCTTTGAATTGTTTGGTTTTTTTCTTTGGTATTCAGTCAGGTTGGACATTGTGGAGATTAGTAGAAAATTTTTTGAATACAGTAGAAATGTTTAGAGGTTGGATGGTTGCGGGAGTTGATTGATATCTCCAATAAATTGAAGGAGTGAAAGTTTAAAGATTTTTGGAAAACAATTTAAGTAATTGTGGTTCTAATAAAAAATAAAAAAAAATACACTTGGCGACATGCGTTAGCTTGTGGTAGTTAGCCAGAACATGGGTATCTCGAATAACTTTATTGTAAAGTCCGCATAAAGATAATGCCTAATCCAAGCCTTACCAGAACAGTAGAACCGCAGTAGAAACCCTCTTATAAGTTTGACAATATGATAAACATTTGAAAATAACATTAAGCCATTTAGGTGGTATGAGGTGGAATCAATTTGAATGAACAGTTTCAAACCATATACACCGGTCTTGTCTTTCAAGCCATTTAAAAAGTGAATTTAATGGGCTCAATGGCATTGTCTTAAGCTTTTCGAAAGTTTGTAGATAGTTTACTGAAAGTGATAAAAAATCCCTAGCACACTGATACATTTGCCGAAGGATGGCATGGCCCAGATGGATATACAGAGATGGGTAAATATTTTGCTACCTAGAGAGTACCACCAAACACTTTAAGGCTACAAGTTGCACTCTACGTCTGGCTATAACTAGTGCGAAGGGTTTTAGCAAGAAAATTTTAAGACTACAACGTAGTTTCCCAAAAACACAATCCCCTACTTCAAATATAGGGTCTTCCAATAGGGATTTTTACAGCTGATAGCGGCCATGTTGTTGAAGCTACATCTGTCAAATTGGCTATCATTTATTCAGTCTGTTTTGTCAAATCACCATGGACGGACATAGCGTTCAACAGCACGTGCAAATGATAAAATTCTTTTATCAAAATGGGTGTTCTGTTCGGGCAACGTTCCGTGCGCTTCGCACATTTTACGGTCGTAGTGGATAAATTTGAGTCCACTGGAAAAATTTTCTTTCTTTGCAGGAGAATCCCGCATCCCGTCGCTCACAAGAACTTGGCCCTGACCACAACTTGGCGAATTTTGCGTCGTGACTTGGGCCTGGACCAGTACAAAATTCAATTGACCCAGGAGCTGAATGTAAACGACCATAGACAACGTCGTGTGTTCGCTGAATGGGCTCTGGAGCAGTTGGAAACTGACCCTAATTTTCATCGAAAAGCGATTAGGCCCATTTCTAGATGAATCGGATCCAGGAGCGTCCAATGCATCCCGAAAAAGTCACTGTTTGGTGTGGATTTTGGGCTGGCGGCGTCATCGGGTGGCCAGGCCATCACCGTCAACGCCGAGCGCCATAGGTCGATGATTACCAACTTCGTTTGGCCTGAATTGGATGATATGGACACCAACGATATGTGGTTTCAACAGGACGGTGCTACGTGGCATACAGCTGAGGCCACATTGGAAATTCTACATGCGTGATTCCAGGGCATGGTCATCTCACGTGGAGGTGATGTGAACTGCCCACCGAGATCGTGCAGACTTTTTCTTGTAGGGTTTTCTGAAGTCGCAGGTCTATGCGAATAAGCCAGAAACCACAGCGGCCCTCAAAGCCAACTTAACCCATGCCATCGGTCAAATTTAGACTGATTTATGCGTCAGAGTCATGGAAATTTTTACACTTCGGATGCGCGCAACCCATGTTATATTCCATACATAATGGCATTCATAGGCCTTTCAAACGAATAAAAAGTTTCGATGATATCTCACAAACACTTTGTTTTATTTAATTTCTGAATCATAAAGAGTCAGTTTCAGAGTCGTTTGCTTCTAGTACTCTTAAGTCCATCTAAATACTAAATTTTTGTTCACGTTTAAGATCAATATGTTCACTAAGCTGATACTGTCATGTGAATTGTACAACAGGTCGCAGTCAGATATCTTCAATCCAATTAATCAAAGTTACAACCTGTAGTCATTACTACTCAAGGAACTACACACCTGATAAACTTGCAAGAAAATAAGTAAATGGTATCAGGAAGAGACATCTTCAAATAATTACTATCCTCACGTTCAGCGTGAACACATGACCAAATTCTGACTTTTGAAATAATTTCATACTTCCCTGGTTAATGCTTGATCTTGCAAAGTTAATAAAATTAATATGCGTGCGAGGAGTCAACTATCCTTAACAGACCAAAATATTGCAACGATAAAATGGAGAAAAAGTCATTGTGTATTTCTTTTGATGAATGGATGGCAATAGCAAATATGCCCCGTAGAAGTAGGATATTCCAATGCGTGTTAGTTCGATAAATAACAAGAATGAGTCTCTGCACTCCGATACGTTGTAACTTCGGTAGTAAGCTCTACTTTACGCCACCTAATTCTGTCCTCTAGGAATTTCCACGGAATTTGTGCTATAAAGAGCAGTAGCTGGCCCTTTGCACCAGAAAAAAACGTTACGAGTTGGGTAAGGTTGGTGAAACGCACCAACATATGGTATACTCTGTCCCCGACTTTGTTTATTGAATAAGGGCAGTAATCCGCATTCGGAACGTAAAGACGCCTCTCGAACCATGTGACGGTTCAACTTAAGAAAGAGTTCATGTGGTATGAGATGAGATGGACATTTTAGGACTAAATGAAACAAAATGCCTTTCTACAACTGGGCGCAGAGCCTTGTTCTAGTGCAGTAAGCCAGGTGAAAACATAGATGAGGTACTAGCTGTAGGGCTGTTGTTTAGAGGCTCATATTGTAGACAGAGTACAAAGACCGGATGTTGTCATCCAAATTTTAAAGTAGAGTAAGAAACCTCATACAGCGTTATACATATACCAAGAGAAACATCGAAACAGAATGAGCAGAAAAGCAAAGTATTCAATCAGACTGCGTATGAAAGTTCAAAATAGCATGTTCTGCTCCATTTGTTTTATTATTAATAAAATTTACATTAGCCGCTTCAACTCCATTGAACTGTTGCGAGGATACAGAGGAATCCAATAAACAATGCAGGCCTATCTAATGTATATAACCTACGCTGATGACGTGCCGCTTCCTACACAGCGTTATAGACTTCCGCCAATTGATCCAAAACTTAATTGCCGATCCTACCAGAGAAGGGTTAAGGAAAAAAGCGTCCAACACCAAAGCCCTCAGCCTTTCAAAAATTTAAGCGATTGTTGGACAAGAGAACAAAGGAGTTTCCTGTTTTAATTATCTATTTAGTTGGGTATATATCGAGGAAAGAAGAAGAAAACTGAAGCATGTTGCAGAAAATCGAAATAAATAGATGGCTTGTAGTCGTTATTGACATTTTATGCACCACGGGACGAATTAGAAAAAAAAAAGAAAACTTTTCCTTTTGCATTTGTTCTGCAAACATAAAAAGAGCCGCCCAAGCTGAATACTTTCCACAATCCTTTCAACAATCTAAGCTAAACTAAAGGCTAGTTCCTGAAATAGCTGGTACTTTTTCTTGGATCCCTGCAATAGACCTCATGCCACAATTGATATGAAGAATGTAATGAAAGACAGTAATGTGTCTACTACAGTTTCAGTATGAATCAGGCTATGCAGCAGATTTGAGGATGTTACACGTTGTGTAGAACTATTGAAAAGGAATCGAGACAACTGAAAAAAGTTGTCAAAAATTCTATAAAACGACGCGCAGACTTCGCATTAGCCCTGCCAAGGCTGAAATAGGAAATTAGCTGTCAGAAGCCTGATGGTTTTTGAAAAAGGACATCGAAATTGGATGTTGTTCTAATTATCATTAAGAGATGTGAAGAAAGCCAACTTAAATAATATTCGTTTGTCCATCCAAAGTCATCATAATTTTTTCGTTGGTTACTGGCTTACTATCAGGTTCTTCACTAAATTAATCCAAAACAGAAATTCCTTTTCGTATTACAGGTGGACCTCACTTAACACGTACTTCTTATAGCACGGTCTCGTTTTAACACGGTTCACTTTTTGCCTTTGTTCACAAATTGGTTTTCTAGATTTTGAATATGTCAGCAAAGATAAACAACCGCTTAAGAGGAGTGTTATTTCTTTCGAAGCAAAGATACAAATCTTGGATCGTTATCCAATGGTGAAAATGTCACTGCAATTGTAAAAAGCTTAAAATTAAATGAAGCTTCAGTACGCACCATTAAGAGAAATGAAATAAGGAAAGCAGTAGCTGATGGTTCCTCAACATCCCTAAAACATTCCAGTCGACTGCGCCCGTCAATAATGGGAGAAATGGAAAAAGCACTAAGCATTTGGATTGAACTGTCTGAGAATTTATGAGCATCTAAAGAAAAGTGGACAACCTTCTGTAAGCGCAGACTTTACGGAAAGTAATAGCTGGTTTGAACTCTTCAAAAAACGATTTGCTATTCACAATCTAAAAATACAAGGAGCGTCGGCGTCGGCTGATTTTGAAGCTGCTAAAACGTAGTACCCACAAGAAATTCAAAAATTTATCGAAGAACAAGGATACGTAACAAATCAGATCTTTAATGCAGAGGAAACTGGACTTTGGTGGAAAAAAATGCCGGACAAAACTTTTATTTCAAAAGGAGAAAAGACTGCACCTGGATATAAGGTATCGAAAGACCGAATAATGCTGCTATTGTGCGGAAATGCATCAGGTGAGCTTTTGGCCTAACCAATGCTGGTTTATAAATCACTAAACCCTCGTGTGCTCTAAGGCATAGACAAGAGCACATTACCGGCTTTCTGGAGGGCAAACTTGAAGGCTTGGGTTACTGGAGAGATATTCAAAGACTGGTTATCAATTGTTTTGTGACAGAAGTAGAGAAATATTTGAAAAAGCAAAATTTGAACTTCAATTCTATGTTGTTGTTGGATAATGCTCCTGGTCCACCACAAAATTTCGATCATTCTAAGTCAAAGTCATGTTCTTACCACCTAACACCACTTAACTGCTGCAGCCAATGGATCAAGGTATAATTTATCCTTTCGATGGGTTTTAAATCTAACATAGTCTAACTCTATGGATGTTGCAAAAGCATGGAAACAATTTTTTATTAAGGACTGCATCCAAATCGTATCGCAATGTTTAAAGGAGCGAAAAGGAGCGATCTGACAAGAGATCGAAGCTGAATTTGCTGAGATCTTAACTCTTGCACATTCAATCGACGGCGAAGGATTTGAAGACATGTCCACCGAAGACATTCATGGTTTATTGCCGGACACGGAGTTAGAAGCAACAGACTTAATTGACATGATTACACAAAACTCTAACCAACAGAATGCCAGTAGCAGCGATACGGAAAGTGAACCTGACGAGATAACAGTGAGAGACTTAACACATGGAATACGCCTCGCATTAAGATTGGAGTCGTTTTTTTTTAAATGCAGATCCTTCAATTAAAACCGACTGAAATTTAAAAGTGAGTTAGCATGTCACTTTACAAGGAAACGCACAAAAACCAAGCGAAAATAACACTTTCTTTCAACAAAACGAAAAACATTGATGAAACTTACATACGGTCGCGTATAGAGAACTTAAACAGGGATGATTTACATATTGCACAAAGAGCAGGTATGTTTCTGTTTATTTTCTTATGTATGAAATAATAAAAGTTTAAAATAAAAATTTTTTTTTGGTTTTTTGTTTGAGATTATGGAACGTAGCTCCTCCTTTGCACTGGTTTCTTGTTTCGTTTAGCACGATTTTGCTTAAGACGATATTTTTGAGGAGGTTTACCTGTACTGCAAATTTAAAAGGAAGTGTGAAGTCTAGTTCAACGTTCGACACACCTTCGTCGGGTTTAATAAATCATCGACTGGGCAGTTTGGATTAAGGGCTTTCAAGGCAGATGTGATGACCCCGAATTTATACTTAAAAGAATATTGCAACGGGCAGCTTACATCGATTGTCTTTAGGAGGCAGACTATTTTCTTTACTCAATTCGTTCGTTAGAGGTCGTTATGGTATCGAAATTTGAAAGAGTTTTCCCACGAAAATAAACAGGTCAGTGTGAGTTGTGAGTAATGGAATTGATATAGTTGAAGCTCTATATAATATTCCATGAAGAACTCCTTACTTCAAAGACAAAATAGTCTTCACCAATAGAACACGACGCACAGTGTGACGAATCGCTGATTTAGCTTGATTTAATTAAGAAAATGACATGTAAAAAATTAAAAAAAACTTATCTCAAACTTCAAATTGTGTATAATTTTTTTTATAAGGTCAATTTGAAGAGCAAGTGTTTATATCGTTTTTAATTGGTTCGCGTACATTTTATAGTTTTTTTTTTGTTTTTCTCAATAAGTAAACAGTCAGTTAATATAAAAGTAAGTTTTTCTTAAATAATTAGAGATTTTGTTTAATACAAGGGGTAAATGAAAGTAAAATTTGTGAATAAAATATGTGTTTTTTGTATTCAGTAGACGAAAAGTATCGTGTTTGTTCTAAAGCCTTGCATATGCACTGCTAAAATGTGTTTCAACTTCTTGCGCGCAGGTGCGACACTCATACTAAATTTTTCGTTTTTTAGGATGTCCTGCGAAATCACGAAAAAGAAAATTTTTGACGGTTGGCTTTCTAAAGTCAAAATTAAGCGCTTAGATGCTGTTTTCGCTTGTGTTATGGGTTACTTTAGCCATATACTATTTTCTGAGGCTGCAACAAAGTCATTCAAATTAAGAAGTGAAAAGTTAAAACCATTTTATATTCTTTTAGCGGTGAAGAAACTGCAATAGCTCATGAAAAAAGGCTTAGACAAGACGGAAAAAGAAATACTGCTATTGCAGTATCTCCGAACCGAGGTTTGATTGTTTTGGTTTTTTTTCTTTTTAATTTGTTTGTAGGTTAAATTTTGTTATTAAGGTTCTATTGTGAGGAAAACGCTAAAAACACCTGCTCCTGGATTTTTACCAATAACACTGCAGATGATGCACTAGCATTAATCCCGGACATTCAGCTTTCAACTCCGCAGTACGGAATACGGTACTACGCCTAAAAATTAACAACAAAGTTCCGAATTTATTACCTTCATACTAGAAAATTAAAGAAGCTAAGACGAAATGCTACCCAAATGATAAAACTGTGAGCGAAACTTCTGCAAAATGTGGATTGCAAAGTTTAGTAAATCACAGCGTTGAGCGTTTATGTTTAGCTCAAAAAGACGTTTTAAGTTCCGTTGCTAACCTAAAAGAACTATCTTTGGTAATAAAATGGGGCTGTGATGGTGCTCAACAGAAATTTTACAAACAAAAATTTCTGCTGGTGATAATTCGGATGAAAATCTTTTTTGTGTCTCAATGGTTCCCATCCAGATGTATTTCTTTAAGGATGAAATTAAGCAAGTACTCTGGCAAAATCCGTGCCTCATCATCAACCCGATATTGTCGACCAATAAAATTAAATTTTGCTAAAGAAACCACAAAACTGATCAAGTCAGAGGTAGAATCAATTCAAGATCAAATTAAAACCCTACTTCCTATAGAATTTAACATTGACAGATTGCATATCATAATTAAACCGGGGTCTTTTTGTTAACTATGATTGACGGAAAAATTTGTACTGCTTTATCATCTACAACATCTTCATCACAAACGTGTTACATTTGCGGGGTGCCAAACCCACCGAAATGAACAATTTAACTAATCTTTCAACTAGGCATGTGAACCAAGAAGCAATGTCCTTTGGATTAAGCCCCCTTTACTCATGGATACGATTTATGGAATGTATCCTTCACATAGCTTACAGATTAGATGTCAAGGTGTGGAAGGTAAGAGACCAAGGCAGTAAAAAAAAAGTCAAAGCTAGAAAAAAACTAATCCAAAAAAAATTTAGAAATTTAGTCTGGCAATACTAATGACGGAAACACAGCTAGAAGATTTTTTAGAGATGAGAAAAAGACTGCCCAAATCATCTTAGAAGCTCTTGTGTCTGGGTTCCCAATAGATGCAGATGCTTTTGAGAAGTATGCAAAGGAAACAAAGGCACTATACCATATCTTAAAAATTATGCCTGGTATTTTATGCCAGTAAGTGTGCATAAGGTCTTGTTAGGCGTAAGGGGCAAGAAACAAGGAAAATAGAAGGTTTAGGGAACTGTTTACTAGAAAAATATCACGTGTAGATACAAATACTGACCACTTAAATCGATTGCTTATCACCTCAGATCCATTCTCAGCAAGTCTAAGATGCTTTCCGAGAAGGAAAAAAAAGTGTCATGGAACATGAAGTCTTGCAACTTTTAGATGTACCAAATAATTAAAAAAAAATTAAAATAAGCTTTTGTTTTTTTATAATTTGAGTACCCTTCAAATATTTGCACACAGCCCGGCGAAGGAAAATCAGGGAGGATGGAAAGAGAGGTACCGGTGAACGTTGGTTTTAAATGTTTGAAGGTTATAATCACTAGGCAGGGCATTCCATAAGCGAGTTGTACGGCTTAGGAAAGAATCACGATATTTTAGAGTACGTCCGAAAGTGTGCTTGAGTGTGTACTGATGAGCATTCATAGCGAGACGGGTGTTACAGTTAAAAGTTTGAAGGGGCGGAATGCTACTGGCGATTTCTATGGAGCACTGGTGGTTTAAATAGCTATAAAACAGAGTGAGACACGAGACATTACGTCGGTGTTCGAGGGTGTCCATTGAATGATATTAGTATCACCTATGAGTTTTATCGCACGGTTTTGGATCCTATCTACCAGGTGCAGAGATGTTTTGGGCGCACCCGACCAGATGAGGGCATTGTACTCGAATTTCGGGCAGATAAATGCCTTATATATTGAGGCCAGATCAGAGGAGGTAAAGTATTTCTTACCTCGCTTAAGGAAACTTAGATATTCCGCAGCGTTTTTGACGACACCGAATATGTGGTCATTGCAACGTAAGTTGTCATTGACACACATACCAGGAATGGAAAATTTATCGGTTTTGACGATGCAAGTGCCATCCATGGATAATGGCTGAGTTTTTAAATTTCACTTTAACGACAGCATACAGCATTATGTTTTGGAAGCATTAAATTCTACTCTGTTAGTGGTTCTTCAATTAGTTATGCTGGTAATATCAGAATTTAATGAGCTTAACATACGCTGCCATTACCGTTCTACAGCCGAAGAGCAGGGACGTGAGTCCGGGAACGAATATGGAAAGCAGAGAGTACAGTCGTATATTGGATTAGAGGTAGCAGACAAGAGATAATTGATAAAAATTAAAAAGAGTGTCGGAGACAGAACGGAGCCCTGGGGCACACCAGCATTTATTTTGTGATTATCAGTCTTGAAACCATCCAACACAACTTGAATTGAACGTTCCAAAAGGTAATTTCTAATCGATTGAAGAAGAGAGTCGTCGATCCCAAAAGCACGCATTTTCGACAATAGATGTCGAACTCTGTCAAATGCCGTAGAAATATCAAGTGCAACTATCTTGCTTTCGCCAGAATGATGTACGCTTTGGTTCCATTTTTCGATGAGACATGCCATCAGATCACCAGTGGACCTGTTGTTACGAAAAACGTACTCCCGGTTATTAAGAAGTTTTCGTGTTTGGAGATATTTCATTAGCTGACGGTTTATCAGCGTTTTCATGATCTTGGAAAGAAGGGACGTAAGTGCAATGGGTCTGTAGGAAGAGAGAAAGGAAGATTCGCCTTTCTTAGGGACGGGCTGGATAAATGCTGTTTTCCATCTGCTCGGAAAGAGTCCTAAAGAGTAGGATTGATGAAAAAGCTTACGCAGTGGTTTTGCCAGCGTGGAAGAACACCTCTTCAGAAGAAGGGGAGATATACCATCTGGACCAGCGGATTTATGTATATTAAGATCTTAAGAACTCTTGCTACTACACAAGTGCAAAAGTGGATTTGTCCCATTGAAGATTCGACGCACTCCAGTGTAGGTTGAGACAAAGCACAATCTGGGAGTGTTGAGCTGGCCGCAAAGTTTGCAGCAAGCAGATTGGCCTTGTCCAAAGAGCTGACAGCTGGAATGTCATTGTAAATGAGCGTTGGGATGGAGGATGAGGCAGAATTTCTAATATTTTTGACGAATGACCAAAAGTTTTTACTACCTTTGGGACATTGTAGTATTTTTTGCCTCAGTTTTTGGTCGTATTGGAATTTCAAACGCTTGAGAAAGGCGTTGCAGCCATTCCTCTCCTCTGTCGGGTTGGTCTTGTAAGAGCGAATAAACCTAATCTCTAACCCTGACAGCCTCTGTACACCTCGGGTCATACCAGGCCTTTCTTTTGGTTTGATATTCTTCATCCGATGAGGGATAAAGGATCTCATTCCAAAGAGAATAGTGTCTGTGATTCTAACAAGAGCGGCATACACGTCCTTATCGAGGAAACTTAACGACCAGTTGCAATTCATAAAGAAGGTGTTAAGTCCGCTAGAATTGGCTTTCTCGTATTAAAATACGGTTCTTTTAAGAATTTTTGCTCTAACTGTGTGGTGGATGTACGAGCAATTAGTTGATATGACACAAGGCCCCGACGAGCCTAGGGGGTAAAGGACATCAACAGTGTACTCATTAGGGTGAGAAGTTAAAAACAAGTCCAGGGTATTGGCGGATTCATGTGGGCTCGTTTACAAGCTGAGTCGAGCGAAGATCTCAACACACCGTCCTTCGGGTGTTGTCTGTCCAGAATGTCGAAGCTACCCAGAATTGTGTGTGTTGAAATCGCCCGTAATAACTACTTCAGTATTGGGATACAGGGATACAATTCTTAGAATAGAGTCAGAAAGCGCATCAAACTCGTTAAAAGTCGAATTGCTGTCCGGTTTGGGGCTTCTGTAAATAAAGCATTAGTGGATAATTTGCTTACAGAGATGGAATTTTAACCACATGAAGTTGAATTCCGGATTGGAGCAGGGACTGCATTGTGGTGGAGTTTGGTAAGCTACATCACAATGCACGTATATGGCGAGACCGCGGTGAGAGAAGAATAATGGCACTAGTTCGTAGCCAGGTAGCTTCAGATCAGAGTGATCTGAGAGGTGTGGGCAGGGATCTACCAGTGTTTCACTAAGTGCCAAAACAGCTGGTCTATATTTACAGACGTGGACGTACGCAGAAAAGTGATTACGTTTTAGCCCGCGTATGTTCGCAATGTCCACCCTAAATTCCCGAGTCATTACAAGAAAATAAAAACAAAAACAAACACAGACGATGCTAAGCAAGGCTGCGAAGTGAAAATTCTGACGTTGGTTTACCGAATCAAAATGTTGTAGGTGTTATGCCCTTACAACAATACGAAACAGCACACCAACAAAATTCATACCCACAGCCCGCTATCCATCGGTTGTTACATACACTCAGTCACTACACGCGCTGCATGACAATGTAATACAGCAATGGCAGTGAACGAGTGCAAGCAACAGTACTTACGACCAGGGGCAGGAAGGATGTGATGCTGGTTTTTATGTATTGTTTTGTGTTGAAATTTGTATGTATTGTATGTATGAGTATTTGTGAGCGCTATTAATTTAATTCCGCTAAATCAGCGATTCGTCACACTGTCCAGATAGTTTCGCTAATAGTGATTAGTTTCGAGAGAAGGAGATCAGTGCGAAAAGCTAATGGAGGAGTAGGATGTTGAATTCGGCTGACTATGCGGAATCGAAGACAACAAATGCAGGGCGGTTTTATGTTAAGTTGTGGTCCCACAAAGAAGGAAGGACCAAACTTAGACTAGACGCCTAAGAAAAATTTATCAAGCCTTCAACAGTAGCCGTCTAATCTAGTATCCTTAACAAACTGAGACTTGTAAAAATAAATGAGATACCTGGGGAATTATGGCCATTAAAAATAAAAAAGCTTGACAAATGTATAATTTTTGTAAATTGAAACATTGATATAAGTGTTTTCCTTTTGTACAATACCAACTAGACACTACCAACTGAGTAGTTGTGACACAGACAGCTAAAATCTTTTCACAAAAATAGTTTCACTTATTATATTTTTATTTATGCTTCGGTTTAGTATTTTGTTTTTTTTTGTTTATAAATTTATGTATTTTTCTGGCAGTGTTTCTTCTTTTTTTTTTTGTTTAAATAACTTCTTTTTTACATTTGCAATTAGACTCATTGTTAACAAGATGAAATAAAAAGAAAATAAAATTGGATTTTTGATTACAGAAATTGCATAGAACTTTAAAGAATTTCTTTTAATTGTTTTAATAGATAAATTGAGGAATAAGAGAGAAAAAGAAGGAAATGCAAAAAGTAGTTTCTAAATACAAAATGTTTTGTTTTGTTTTGTTTTCCTTTTTTTTTTTTAAAAAAAAAACGTTAGTTTCTTCTTTTGTTTTTGTTTTTTTGTTTTGTAAGCACCAATCTATTCAGAAATGTCGTTGAATTTGGGAATGAAAAATGCAAGAATACAAAATAAAATAAAATTAATTTTAACTAATTGATTTTGTTTAAATTTAAATATAATATAAAATTTATAAAAAAAGGAAAAAAATCCATTTATTTACAAAAATACTTCGATGTGTATTATTTTAGTTTTTTTTTTTTGTTTTTGTTTCATTTTTATTTTTAATTGTAATTGTAATTTAGTTTAATATAATTTAATCCATGTGCAAGAATGCTGGACGCATGTTTGTTTAATTCATTTTTGGTGGAAAATCTTTTGTTTAAAAGTTTTTTGTTTCTTTGTAATTTTTCTATACAACATTGATTTACATAAGATTTTTTTTTTAAATAAATTATTTAAACGAAGGAAATTAATAGATAGTAAAAGAAATAAAACTATTATGCATACATCAGTCAATATGACTGTCCAATCACATAAGAATTTAAAAAAAGTTAACAATAAAAACAAAATTAATAAAAGAAAATTGAATTTATTTATGCGTGTATATAATATTTGCTGTTTTGTTTTTACCTATCATTTTGACTAGAGAAATTAGAACTAACTAAAAAAGTTACACAAAAATATTTTATATATTTTTTTTCTTTTCTTTCCTTAAAAACAAAATTGTTCGTTAACTGTTTGGTGCGCTTAAATGGTGAATTTTTTACTTCTTGATTGTAAGTTTTACAAGTTTTACAAAAAAGAATAAATCTTTGTATTTTAGCTACTCTATTCGATTTTGTTTTTTTTTTTTTTTTTTTGTTTAAATAAATAGAAAAATGCGTTTTTGTTTTATTAGTTATCATAGAATTTTAACATTTTCACAAATATATTGTAATATTGCTTTGTAAGATTTTGTTTTTTGTTTTTGTTTTCTTTTTTTAAATGATAATGTATTTTGTTTTATTTTTTGTTAAAGATTTATTCTAGATTAATTATTAGCCAATTACTAACTAAAAGTAGAGGGATTTTTTTTATTAAATTATTTTATATGAAATGTATCTATTTTGTTTTTTTTTTTTTGGTTTTTTTCTTTTTAAACATTTTTGTTTTGTTTTTTCTTTTAGATTTTTATTTTTAAAGTTGAAACTCAATCTTAGCTTAATTAGTAGTAGTTGTAGAGAGATTTATTTGTTTTTGTTTTTGTTGTTTTGTTTTTTGTATTTTTTTGTTTGTTGTTGTTGTTGCTGTTGTTGTTGATCTTTTTGTTGTTAATTCGAATTGTCTTTGGTTCCAAGGCTGGGCTTTTCCTAGGTGGGACTCTCCGTCAAGGATCCGGATGTTGACACACCTTCGGGCAGTTGTGCAAGTGACTTGAAAAGTTGCGAGTTTATGAACCTACGATTAAAATGTTGACAATTAAAATAGATAATATACAAATTATATTCCGCATTGTTTGGCAAATCGTCATGCAAAGACTTACGTCTGAGCAATGTTAATAATAAAAAAAAATGTTTATAAATCGCTACGCCTGTTTTACGGTCAGAATGTTCGACCAAGGAAGTCAGTTATTTGCAACACAATTGAACAATTTCGCACTAAATTTACTCCTTTGCACTTCAACCCACTGATAAGAATGCCCGCAGTGCGCACAAATAAAAATATCAACTCCGTTTAGGCCGGTGTTGAGGAAGATCCTAATTCATCGTGTCCAAGAACTTGGCCTTTATTCATCAAATGTATGGAAGATTTTGCGCAAAAATCTTGATTTACACGCTAACACGATCCAATTGCTGCAAGAATTGAAGTCAGGCGATCTTCGCTTGCATTGTGCCTTCGGTGATGGGCCGGTTAAACAGTTGAAAGTCGATCCACTTTTTTACAATCAAATTTTGATCAGTAATAAAGCTCACTTCTGTCAGTGGCTTTGTTGTCTGATTGAATTTGCGGCGATGAAAATCTATTGGCAACCCATCAGCTGCTTACGCACTCTGAAAAATGCGCTGTTGGGTGGGATTTATTTTCTGACGGCATCGTCGGGGAGTACTTCTTCAAAAAGGAGGAAAATCGATATGTGACAGGGGCTCAAGTGGTAGTGGACTGGTTTCCAAATCGGAAGGTTCCGTGTTCGAATCCCAGCCTCGCCCGAATGACATATCCATTTTTAAGTTTACGAAAATCAAGTAAGACGAGTAGTCGACTAGAAATCAACATCTAGCCAACTTCCACTAAGAATTTAGTCTCCCCATTAAATGTTGGATACCACCCATGGAGCGAAATAACTTTCTTTCTCTCTCTATCCCATTTTCCAAAATACTTAACACATGGTGAGGCATTATAAGTGTATTCATACCCACTTGAGTGTTAAGTGAGTGTCTCGATGAGTTCTTTACCGACAGAAAAGGTTATGGTGCCTTGAAGTCCGTTCATATTTAGGCAGACATGCCAAATTTCAGTGCGATACTGTCTTTAGTTTTGTTTTGACAGCTGATTGTTGTTGACGTGTTTGGCATCGTGTTGAGTACGGACAAAAACGATTTTCGTTCTCTCATAAAATATTATTTTTTGAGAGGCAAAACGGCGAAGGAAACAAAAGAAAAGTTGGATAAAATTGTGGGGCTAATGCTCTCAGATTAGCATTAACCGTCAAATATTGGTTTCGAGAGTTTCGTGGTGGCCGCAACTCCACTACCGATCAAGTCCGCAGACGGACAATGTCAAACAAATACATGAAATGGTGTTGGCTGATCGGAAAGTGAAGGTGCGCGAGCTAGCAGATACCACAAAGATTAGTGCTGAGCGCACACGCCATATTTTGGGCAATATTCTGCATATGAAAAAGTTGTCCTGCCGCTGGGTGCCGCGAATGACCAAAAACACGAACCCGAGAGCACTTCGAAAGAGTGCTTAGACTTGCTGATGCGGAATCTGGCGGACTTTTGGCGTTGATTGGTAACTGGATTTGGATCATTCGGACTATTATCTCTTCCCAAACCTCAAAAGATGGCTCATCAATAAAAAATTCAGCTCATTTTGCAGACCTTCCGGAAAATTACTTTTCGGACGGGATCAAGAAGTTGGAACACCGCTGGAATAAGTGTATTAAACTAAAAGGGGACTATATTGAATAATATAAAAAAACATTTAAAAAAGAAAATTTTTTAATTTCCAAGGAGGTTACTTTTCACTCAGCAAGACGAGAGCTACTCATGAGCTCTACGAGTAGAAGAGGAGAGACGAATATCGGTTTCTCAGCAGGAAAAAGAAGGAGCATGAGATGCGCGCGATCGAGGAAATTAAGTAATGCCACTCCAGGAATTAGATTCGGAAGTTTTACCAAAAAGTAAAAGAGCATGCCACGGACACAAATTACGAATCGAAGGCTGTAGCGACGAAGAAGAGAACATCGTGGTTGAGTCGCAATCAATGCTGAGGATTTGGAAATATAATAAAATAAATATAACGGCGATGACGAACCAAATGCCTCTGTCAGCCAAAATGAATCTTTCAACCTGGACATTTCCATCCATCCGATCCGGATGAAGTGAGGATAGCCATATCCCAGCTTAAGTCCAATAAAGCTGCCGGAGCGGATGGCCTGACTGCTGAGCACTTTAAAGCGGCAGGCGATGACTTGGTACCGAGCATACACCATCTGTAAAATATTGTCGGACGAAAGCATGTCCGAAGAATGGAACCTCAAAAAAGGAGAAATTCTGAACTGTGCCCACTAGAGAGTGGGCATCAGTCTTCTTAATATCGTCTACAAGATCCTATCTGCCGTATTGTGTGTACACCTGAAACCGTTCTTCAACAACCTAATTGATCCATATCAGTGTGGCTTTAGTAAGCGGCAGATCTTGGAAGAAACCCATGAGCTCTAAATCCATGGTACACCACCTATTCATTGATTTTAAGGGCGCGTATGACAGCATCTATAGAGACGAGCTACACAGAACAATGTCTAGTTTTGACATCCCTGTAAAACTTGTTCGTTTGTGCGGGATGCCGATAGATAATGCATGCTGCTCCATCAAGGTTGGTAAACAACTCACCGAGGCCTTTGACGTCAGAAAAGGATTTAGACAAGGCGATGCGCTGTCGTATGACTTCTTTAACATCATATTTGAAAGAATTGAGCGGAAGTCACAAGTGAACATTGGAGGCACAATCTTTCAAAAGTTCGTCCAATTACTCGCAAACGGCGATGATATTGACATATTCGCAAGAAAGCAGAGTGATGTCAGTAGCACTTTCACGAGTGTTGAAACGAAAGCGGAGGCGATGGGACTGTCAATGACGGCAAGACCAAGTATATGCTGTCAAAAAGAAAGGACACCCAAAACCGATGTCGGTATACATAAGTTTGAGGTAGTTAAGGACTTTGTCTACCTAGGCTCTGATATCAATTCAGGCAACTGCTCCAGCGCTGAGATCAAACGAAGAATAAATTTTGCCAATCGCTGTTTCTATGGGCTAGAAAGGCAATTGAGTAGTAAGGCCCTATCCTTTTTTTTTTTTTTTTTATAATTTACGCTCGCCTAAGGGGTTATGCATACCCTTATACTGTCGCCATGGCGCGGGCGGAAAGATAGAAGGAGGAGAAAGGAAAGCATTGTTTGTGATGTAGTGGTTTGAAACTCAGGTGTGTTTGGTTTCGATATTGACTCCAGGGGTGGGAGTCCGAATAGGACGGAGAGATTTTCTTCACTCGGAATGATTCAGGTTGTGCATTTTTAACGATTGTTTTGTGCTTGAACACCCTATAACAGCCAAATCTACATGTCAGTGTTATGCCTTCACACGCAGATTTTTCTGACTGAGTTCCAATTACACAAATGAAAGCTTGTCGTGGCTAGGATTCGAACCTTGACCCTCCGAGTGAGAAGCGATTGCTAGTACAGGTCACCCCCTGAAAAACTAAGCAGCCTCTATATAAGACCTTGATCATCCCAGTCCCACATTATGGCGCAGAAGCATAAATCCTATCGAAAGCGAATAAAGATAGTCGTTTCGAAAGAAAATTAGTTCGAAAAGTATTCGGTTCCGTTTGCGTTGATTGGCTTTGGAGGAGAAGATTCAATAACGAACTATATGAACTGACATTGACCCAGTCAGAAAACGGCACATCAGTCGCCTGAGATGGCTAGGATATGTAGAGTGAATGGACACCAATGCTCCAACCCGCACAGTCTTCGAATCTAGCCCGGAAAGACAACGCAGTAGAGAAAGACCTCACCTTAGGTGGCGCGCACAAATAAAGGGAGTTTTTTTTTTAGAGGTGTACAAATTCAATATGAAATAAAACACTTGAAGCTAATGTTAATGTCTATGATATCAGCTTTATTTAATAGATAACTTTATGCCATTAGTGTTTAAATATGACATCGGGCATATATGCGCAACACGGCTAGCTCGAGTGAAGCGCAATCGTGAAGTCCAATTTTCGACAACTTTATTGAGCAACTGGGGCCCTATATTAGCAGTAACACGGCGAATGTTGACTTCCAAATTGTCCAACGTCTTTATTTTATCGGCATAAGCTAGTGACTTCACACACCCCTAAAGAGAGTAATCTGAAGGTGTGAGATCACAGGATCGTGGAGGCTAGTTAACAAGTCCATTACGCGAAATTATGCGCTCAGAAAATGTTTCATGCAATAAATGTTTCATGTAATAAATTGTTGAAACCAAAGCTCTGTCACGTCAATGCCATCGAACTGAGGAACGAAGAAGTCAGAGATCATGTTTCTATAGGGCTCTCCATTGACGGTAACATTCTGACCGGCATCGTCCTTAAAGAAATATGGGCCGATAGCTCCACCAGCCCATAAAGCACACCAAACAGTGAGTTTTAATGGTTGCAAGGGCGTCTCGAAAAAGGTTTCTGGGTTTTCTCCACTCCAAATTCGGCAATTTTGCTTGCTTACTTATTCATTTAACCAAAAATGGGCCTCGTCGGAGAACAAAATTTTGCGTTGAAAATAAGGATCAATCTGATTCATGTTTTCGGCCCATTCACCGAACCCAGGACGTGTATACTGGTCACGCGGTTTCAACTCTTGCACAAGCTGCATCTTATAAACTTTTAAGCCAAGATCTTTCCGTAAAATCTTCCACAAAGTGGATGGGCATAGCTCGAATTGCTGTACACAATGTCGAATCGACGTCTTTGGGGATGCGTATTATCCACTAGAGTGTACGTGGTGCGAAAACGTTTCATCATGTTTCGAATAACTTGCTCAGATGGACGATTATGTCGACCGTAAAATGAACGTAGCGCACGATAAGTTTGGCGAATTGAACCATGGTTTTCAAAATAAGTTTGCACAATTTGCACTCGTTGTTCTGGCGTTACTCTATTCATCGTAAAATTACAAAACGTACTAACCACAAACCAACTTCCAACTGTCAAATTGACAATCTGTAGAAACAGTGTTGCCAGTTTAAAAACCAAACCTCTAACAATAAACCATTTAGAAGGTGACCTCAACTGAACTGGAGGTAGTTAGCCAAAGACCGTTCTAACTGGATAGGTTTGTTAGTAGAGGCCCAGGTTCATCCCGAACTATAGCGCCAGCGAAGTCAGTAAGTAATCAGTTGGTTAGCTGTTAAATTTTCGTACGAAATGCGATCGCGGTCGTACTTTACGTACGAAAGCAAAAGTGAACGAAAACTAGACGAAACTGAGCAATCCGGCATTATGAGTGCAGGATACAAATTGCTTGTATTCGCACATTTACGTACGTATACGTACGGATCCTTTCGCCTATTATGGGTCTGCCTTAAGACTTGTATGGGGATAGCTAAATTAAAATTTTATTAAAGACAATATGAGGTTAGTTCAATTTTAATACATGATTAAATATTTAAAGAAATATTTGATAGATTAATTTAATTTGTATTTTTTTTTGTTTCCTTTTGTAAGGGACTTTTTTGAGAACGGGAAAACTCTTTTATAAGTTTTTTTCTGGTTTTAAAATTTCTGAAGTTGGAATAGGACTGAGGAAATCTATTTAATATTGTAGGAACATGTGTTTTAGCTCTCATCTGCCGTAATAGTTGTAGGCCTTCAATATTTGGAGTAGACCTCTTGCTCGTCTTCTTCTACTTGTTTGGTGGTCTATTGGTTTCTTAAAACGAGAGTCTTCGAAGTAATCCAACGCTATTGTCATCTTGTAAATTTGCTGCACTCTCAATACATTGAATTTTCTTTCCTCAGGTGTGACTAATGCCTTCCTAATCTTCTTTAGGATTCTTGATTGAAGTTTACGCAACTTTTTGATATGAGTTACCGATGTGCTTCCCCAAGAAAATATCCCTAATTTTAATTTGGATTCCACAAGAGCATAGTACGCTTGCTGCTCTATCAATGGTGTCGAATGATAACATAGGTATGCCACAAGGCTCGGTCTTTGGCCCCCTACAATTGAATAACATAAACGATGCAATCGTATGCCTACAAATTTTAAGCGAAGCGTAGATTATCGGATTTACAGATGACACTGCCATGGCGGTTATAGCAAGAGCACTAGAAGAGGTCCAGCTCTACAGCAACGAAACAATCGCTATTATACGTTGCTGGTAAACTAAACTGAAGATGTGCTTATTACAAGTAGGAAAATTCTCGAAACGATAAGAATTAGAGTTGGAGGGTATTTAATTTTTTCTGATACGTTCCTTAAGTACCTCAGAATTGTGATTGACAGTCGTCTAGGTTTTATACATCATCTAGGGCAGATGTGTGAAAAATCATCGAATATTGTTCATTGAGTAATAACGGAGGCCCAAAAGAGAATAAAAGACTTCTTCTTGCAGAAGTTGCAAATCCTATACACATGTTCGCAGCGGAAATATAGTCAGATGCCTCAAAGGTTAAGTCTTAAATGAGGGGATTCAAATCTGTCCACCGCCTTAGCGCACTGAGAATTGCAAGTACGTTTCGAACTATTTCGATGCTACACTCGTATCTTCAATGTTTCCTGTCGACAAAGGCGAGCGAGTCTAAAATCACCGGGTAAGCAACTATAAGAGAAAATACGAAAGAACCCATAGTATCACAGCAATAGAATATATCTTTAAAAGGAAAGTCGACACACCGACTTATACCAATGATCGATGTATGGATTAATCGGAATCTCGGCGAAACTAACTTCTATTGGACTCAGTTTTTAACGGGACACGGCTGTTACAGGGAATATCGGTTTAAACGCAAAGATGAAAACATAGCAAACTGTCCAAGAAAATGTGGAACACGTGTTTAAGCCTTATCCATAGCACGAAGGACTGCCATACGGGAACAATTTTGAGAGTGGCCCACTCCCGACAATATCGTTGCACATATGCTTCAAAACGAGGAAAACTGGAACCTTGTTAGTAACATATACTCAGTGACCGTAGACAGTTAGAGTATCAACGTGAAGGGAAGGGGTAATATAATCGAATCGTAAAAAATAAGCTTAGTCTTCAAGCCGACCCCGACAAAGTAGTGCCATACGGCGTTTTTCTTTTTCTATCGGAACAGAGTACTCAGACAAAGAACTAGTCCATTGTACTCTTTGTAAGTTTCTTTTAATGAAATCTTTCAGTCTTATGGAGAAAGATGAGTAAGCGCTTCAGTGATAAGGCACCTATAGTAACAGCGCTCACCCCGTCAGCGCCGAGCACCTGCGGCATGATGCGAGCATTAGCCAGATGTTTACAGAGATAGTGCTCGGCGGTGTCATCATCGCAGGCATCATCACTTTCACAGTAAGCATCGCAGGCTGTTGTGTCACTTAAGCCACGTACGTGTTTAAGTGCTTAGCAAAAGTGTAATGCGCTGTCACGACACGAGGAAGCAACTTGCAGTCTTTCCTGCTGAGGAACAGCAGACGGGCCGCACACTTCCTAGATACGTCGGGAAGCATGCCTGCAACCTGGGGAGTTATGCCATCTGCAGTTGTTCTTATGTGAGACCCATCTGTCAATGAACGCCTTAACAGAGGACGCAGGCAGATCCAACGTAGTTTCGGGTCTTTAAAAACTCTCCCCCGAAACTTGCCTGGCAAGTTCATCGGCGATTTCATTTTCCGTGATTCCATTGTGACCTGGGACGCTGAATTTAGCTTTCCGACTGCGTTCAGTGATTTCTTGCATTCTTGAACTAGTTTAAAAGCCATAAGAGGGTTCAGCTAGGCTCTAATCGCAGATTGGGTGTCCACCGGTTCTCCGGAATATAGTTCGCTGCCATCAGGATTGCGTAAATCTCGGATTGGAAGACAGGTGCAAGCTTTCCTAACTTGAAGTGAAATATTACATTGTCGTCCTTCAGAAAGACAGCGCCTATATTGGTATTGGAGCCGTCCGTGAAGACCCGACTGCATTCCTTTTCTGGCTCAGATTCTGGCCGAAAACAGTCCTGGGCACAGAGAAATTCGATTTCTTATTTTTTCTGCAACAGGAGTTCTGGTGTTATTGCATCAGACGGCATGTCTATAAGACTCAAGATCATCAAAGCTCTAGTGCGTGTTTTACCAAATACCACTTCTTTTTAAACAGAAGATGGCTTTGAGAGTACAAGCGCGTTAGCTGCTTTCGACGTAACATGTTTAGTCCAGAGAAGTTTGCTATGCAGGATGACACCCAAATACTTAGCTTCTTTGGAGAATTGAATGGTGATGCTTTTAAGCACTTGACGAGTCAGACCAGGCTGCTTCCTCCTTCACGTAAAGAGAACAACCTCAGTTTTGAGAGGATTGACTGAAAGCAAATTACTAGTGCTCCAGTCGTCGATCACGTCTAGGCCTGCCTGCGCTTTAGAGCAGACAGTCGCTATACATGATCCGCATCCGCATAGACGTTAGAACTATTGAGCGCGTTGAGCAGTGAGTCGACCAACATGCACCATGAAGACAGAACGCAGTCTTACGGTCAACCCCTGTTTACACCCGCTACAACATATTGGCCACAACCAGCATCCGCAATTAATATCCTGTTCACCAGCATTGCTCTTATCCACAAAATTAGTGATTCGTCTACGCCGTGTTGTCTGACCGAGTTACAACAGTTGCGTAGTCGAAAGCACCCTCAACGTCGATGAAAATGCCCAAGGCGTATTCCTTCTTGTCGAGTGTACCTTCAATTCTGACTACAAGATTCTGAAGCGCATGCTCGCAGCCATACGGCCTTACTGCAGGCTGCAAGATTAGTCTGATCAGGTGGAGCCGATAAGAATCCGGCACTACCAATGCGCGTCGATAAGGTTAACACCTTTCAACGCAAAAAAAAAAGAATATACCAAAGATGTCCATACTGATAAACACTACCGGGTATCGTATTCAAAGCCGCTTATGGCTATATCTCAAGAGAGTTATAGCTAGTTTTGGCATTCCTCTCAAATTCTCCATATTGCGCTCGGTTGGAGAATACTCAAAACAATCTCAACGAGACCTTTGATAATAAAAAAAAGGATTTGGACAAAGTTATACGGTGTCATGCGATTCTTTAACATCATACTCAACAAAATTGTGCGAAACTTGCAAACTAACATAAGAGTCAACATTTTCCGAAAGTTTATCCAACACTAGTACTCGCTGATGACTTTGACAGGACTGTCAAAATTCTGCGAACTGTCACTGTTGCATTTACAAGTATTGAAACAATAATCAGATACCAATGACAGTTTTTCCAATTGTTATGCTTCAGCAGCTGTCAAAGCTGTGAATGACATTCAGCTGTCAAAATATTCAGTAAGGTTTGCCATTTCATCATGCATCGTTTTACACCTCCCGAACGAGCAGAAATTATTAAAAAATATTTTCGAAATCCCGGCTTAAGAGGTGGATCGTCATCATAGCTTCAGTGTGAAGCCCTCGTTCCACCGTGAAAAAGTTTCAGCGTGAGTACACTCTTTTGGATCTTAAGCCACCAACCAGATAGAGATTCGTGCGAAATGAAAAAAATATAGCCGCCATAGCGGCCAATATAGAAGAAGACCCAGGAATATCGATTCGGCGCCGATCAGCTAAATTGGGCATCGCTAGGGAATCAACTCGGCTTATTTTGCGATTAGATTTTGGCCTACATCCATACAAGGTTGTGCTGACCTTCATCACCTTCTCGGACGAGGCCTGATTTTCGCTCGACGGCTATGATAACAGACAGAATTTCTATTATTGGAGAAAACACATTCCACAAGTGTTCGGCCATGCATAGATGCATCCACAAAGATTAACTGTTTGATGCGGTTTATGGCATGGCAGCATCATCGGAACTTATTTCTTTCGAAATGAGGGAGGAGACACTGTTACTGTCAATGGTATCAGGTATAGAGCGATGTTAACCGACTTTCTGTAGTCAGAGCTCGACAACATCGATATATCCGAGTTGTGATTCCAACAAGACGAGGCTACATGCCATACAAGCGACGCAACACTTGAAGTTGTGAAGGAGAAATTTGGCGACTGGGTCATCTCACGGCGAGCGTTCATAAATTGGCCGCCGTGATCATGTGATTTGGCACCACTCGATTATTTTCTCTGGGGTTACTTTAAGTCCTTAGTTTACGCCAACAAGCAAAGCACTTTGGATGAGCTCGAGGCCAACATTCGACACGCTATTGCCGGAATAACGCCGCATAGGTATATTGGACCGAGTCATCAAAAATTCGACCCGCCGCTTGAAGCACTGCCAACGAAGCCGAGGCGGCCATCTGAATGATGTGCTCTTCCATACCTAATGGCATGAACGTAGCTTCAAATAAAGCCAGAAACAATTTTATATCTCTCACCGTGCTGTTTTATTTAAATTTTTTTCCTATCATTCTTATCTGGTCACCCTGTATAAAAGTGAGTATGTGCTGTCAACAAGATCGACAGAATGTCACGATAGATAGCTGAAATTGACTACCCCCGCTCCGATAATAGCTCTGATTATGGGATCTTATTAGAAACCAAGCATTGCTGTTTCTTTGGCTTAAAAAAGGAAGCGAGTAATAAGGCATTGTCAAGAAACACTAAGGGGGTAAGTATAGCACTCCTGGGTAGAAGCATAGGCGTTATCGAACGCAATATTCTTCGAGGCTTTGGAGTAGGAGATGTTACAGCGAATTCTATTAGGTGTTCTCCGACATCGATTTGGTCAGAAAGGCGTGCACCAGTCGACTGAGATGGCCGGGTCATATAGAGCGAATGGATATTAGTCTTTCTATTCCTATTCGGAGGAGGCCTAACCTCCTGAGGTGACGCACACAATTATTCATCTTTTGATCCGTAATTGTCCAAGGACGGGACTAACTGGAATTGCAGTGACTGTAGCGCCATCTACAAGTAAATAAGTTAGTTATTACAATGGGCAGTAAAGATGTGGGAACATTTGAGGCTAGAGACCGGATAGCCGGTAGTCGTAGTACAAGCACTGAAATATACAAAAGTATAACTCCTTGTCACCAACTACGGAACAGATAAATATTTTCAACTTTAACATCCTTTACGATAGGACAGGTGCTTTTGTATTAGAGTTTTGATTATTTGCTTTGGAACTGAAGCAGAAAAAAATCACAAAACTCTAAGAACGCAAAATCGAAATCCTAAACGAAATTTGCTGGCATGGCTGGCATGGAAGGCAAAAAACACAGCAAGGCACGTGGAAGGATTTAGGCAAATATCCCTCCTAGTACAATTTTCTAACACCTCAACATCAGGTGTGCATATTTGCGTCTTTAAAAGGCAAACCTTATGCCTTCGCGAAGCTTCCTTGAACCAGAAATGTTTCCTTTGTCATAATTGTTGCGATAAGTCACAGAGAAATATCGTGGATGTCATTTTTAATCAATCTTAGTTCATGAGAATGTCTCATTTATCTACTACGATGCCTTAGATTTACAGAAATGCCGCCCTCGTAACTCAGGGATTGAATGTCTGCTATAAGTTCACCCCCATGAGGGATCAAAATCGAAGCCGAAATCCAAATCACAACGCAGTACATTTTCAGTAAACCAAAAAGAGAGAGAGAGAGCGAAAGGAAAAGAGGAAAGAAAAACAACTGAAAGCAACTCACCTTGGATAGGAATCACGATGCATTAGCGTGTAAATCTGTATTTGAGCTTCGTCGAACGTATGCTTTGTCGGTTCGACCATATTCCGATTGACAGTTTCTCTCGCCCTTGAATCCAGTGATACTTCCTTCGGTGAAAATGTCGAAATGTAGTCTTCATAGATTAACCGTGCTTTGGTTTCCACTGTTTCCGGACAACTTTCCTTTTTCAGTTCTTCGCAGGCTAACCAAAAAAGGATATTCTCCTCGCTATATTCGCAGCGAAGAAAGTCACGAAATACCTTACGACCGCCTGTAATTAAATAAACAAATTGTTAGATACTTTCACATATGCATATGTATGGGTAGATACATTTTATCGCTAATACGTATAGATTTACACATATGTACGTGTATTTGAGAAAGAGAAAAGTTAAACTCGTCAAAGGTAGTCAGCTTGCCAGGTTGTCACCGTAAACTTTAGAGCCTATGACGCCACATCCGCGTGTCCTTAAACAATCGCCCTATAGTTTCTCTGGATGGGTGGTGTTCGTATATACTCGTACTATACGTATGTATGTGTACGAGTATGCTTTTTTTGATATTCAAATATGAAAGACCGAAATAAAAACATTTGCGTGTGGAAAAATGGAATTGCATGATGGAAATATCGTAAACTCTTGCACAATGTCGTGAGTAATTGAATGAGGGGAAGGCAGGAATAGTTTCAGAGTGGGAGTCACCATCACCATTGCCATCATCGTCGCCGCCGCAATCATACCAATAGTCCTAGCCTGAATTAGAGATGGTTACGTTGCTTACCACCACCGACTACGGCGACGCATTTGACCTCGACAAATCATTGTTGTACAGAATTCGAATACGGCTATGAATACTGAATACGAATACTGAGTACGAGGATTTTGTGGTAACAGAAAATAAGTCCTTTCATTGATTTTTGAATAAAAATTTCATTTTTATGCGTTATGCCATGTCAAGTGTTCTATTTGTAGATGCGTGGGAGGAGGTAGTAGTAACATTCACTAAGCCACCCATACCTACCCGCCCAATGCAGGTGCGCAATGAATCATTCTTTTCGAAGGAAGTCATTAATTTTCCATAAAGCCCGTCGTACTCGTATGTTTTATGGGTTTCACTCTTTTCTTTTTCCTTTTTTTTGTTTTTTTTTTTGTGGTTTTTCTCGTGAGCGACGGTCGTTTGGCAGATGAGATATGGGGTAGTCCTATAACTCATAGTTGATTTGGCAACTTCAGTATGGAGGATGAATTTTGAAATGGAAAGTTGAAGTGTGTAGTGTAGTGGTGTGGTATTCAAAGGAAGTAGGGTAAAGGACATGGAGTATGGTGATCGATCAAAGCACGTTTCGTCAATAACTCATAGTAGTTTATAGCTCTTTTCAATATTCATACTCAATACGAGCATAGAAAAGCTATTTGCGTGAATATGAACGCATTTCCACTGAGTTTTGAGGACATTTGTTTTTTAATTTAATTATTTACCACAAAAAGGGATCGTACACAGACAATATGAAGGGCAGGGTAAGGAGCATACCATCTGAATCCAGATATTGATTAGAATCGAGCGAATGGTGACAATTGCACTCCAGATTGACGCTACAAGCAAGAAGTCATATCTTTCTTTGCAATGGCGTTTCGAATGGTTCCTTGCCGAATATGCATTATTTGTAACAGGTCGTCCAAAAAACGCTGTCCCATTGCTAGCACTTGTTCCTTTTTCCCGCTGAAATTTCACTATGCTAAGTCAAAATGCAATCAAATACTCGGACCTTCGTAAGTACAGCTCGGTGGACTTCAGTGCGTAAGCATGACCAAGACAAAGAATAAAACGGACGTGTTGGCGAAGGGATTCCCAAGATGGAATCAACGGTGATGTCAGACATATATTCAGCGACAGCCTCATTTAAGCTATTTTGACATCCGGAGCTCGGATCACTTGAGGACTTATCTCCGCCATGTAGACAGGACATCGAAATAGAGATGGTGACGGAAGAGTTTCCGGTGAACCATGGACAGCGCTGATACCCCCATAGTGAGATACTGGCACTATTTTCGAAAGGATCTGACTCTCTAGGTTAGGAGTTGTACCGGGCTAACTGCGAAACCACGTAAAACACTCAATGTTGTGAAGCGTCAAGCAACCTCGGATATGGATATTAATGAAATGAAAAACGGACAAAATCTTTTGCCTATTCACGTGGAATGTTCGAACCCTTTATAGAACATAAACAGCCGTACAATTAGCGGAGACCCTGGATCTTTACAAAGCAGATATTGCTGCCATACAAGTCGGTGCAACCGGGATGGACCGCCCCAAAGTAGCATGAACAACTTTGACATCTACCTAGTCAAGTCATAAATACTGCTACACAACTGAACTCACTCATTACGAATGCAACACTGGGCGCATTCATTTCGTATTGATTGCGATTTGACAGTTGCTATTTATGCTTCATTGTGACGTAAAAAGTTTTTGACATTAATTGCTTACAATCATGGAATGGGGCGACATCGAAAATCGTATTGTTGTAGTTGGCCTACTTAAATGCAACATGGAAAAAGGCGATATTTTTAGGACATTGCGACCGCTTGGAATCACTCGCAATTTTGTGTATCGTGCTGTGAGGTTGGATACTTGTGGAGTACGAGACCGTCAAAGATCCGGCCGTCTGCGCACTGTGAGAACTCCGAAAGCGATCAAAGCCGTGAAGAAACGAATCGACCGAAAACCGCTGCGAAAACAGAAAATCTTGTCGCGGGAAATGCAAATTTCGCAAAAATCCATGTCTCGCATTATCAAAGAAGATTTAGGACTCAGCGCGTACAAGCGACACACTGCTCACGGCCGCACTGAAGGGAAAACGCAAGCGAAGATCGAAAGCGTAAACTCAGCCGGTACGCGAAGAACGCTCACAGACAAGTTCTGTTTGCTGACGAGAAAATCTCCACCGTAGAACAATCGTTCAATAAGCAGAACGATCGTGTGTATGCTCGGTCATCCAGAGAAGCATCCCAACTCATTCCGAGGGTTCAAAGAAGCCACCATCAGGCGTGAGGAGTATGCTACGATGGCGTTACCAAGATCCATTTTTTCAAGAAAGGAGTGAAAACATCGGTCAAAGTATATCAATCGACCGTCTTAGAACCCATTGTGAAGTCTCTAAGCCAATCAATATTCAACAACAAGCCATGGACTTTCTAGCAAGACTCTGCTCCAGCTCACAAAGCAAAAACGACTCAACTGTGGCTCAAAAACAACGTACCGGACTTCATATCAACGGATGATTGGTTAGCTTGTAGTCCAGAATTCAACCCGTTGGATTATATGTTTTGGTCCGTATTAGAGGGCATGGCTTGCTCTACTCGACACTCAAATATTGAGTCCGTGAAGCGAGCCCTTGTCCGTGCAGTGGACAATTTCCCCATGCATGAAGTGCGTCTCGCAATCGATGAGTGGCCACATCGTCAAATGGAAGTCATTTCGAATGAGTTGTTCTAAGATTTGTAGCCATTGACTAACCCAATAAAAACAAAAAAAAATTGTTTAAATATTAATTCGTTTTTATTTGGCGCTGATTTCTTTTTAATTTCCTCCCGCAAATTATGCAAAGTGGAAGCGTAGGATGTGGCGTTTCACCTTTTTTTTTTGTACTCAATGAGCAAGATTCCCTTTGAGTCCCAAAAAACTGTGGCCATAAGCTTCCCGGCAGACGGAGTGACTTTGAACTTCTTCGGGGGGTCTGTTCCTTTTTTATGCCACTGCATGGACTCTTGTTTGCTTTCAGGGTCATAGTGGTGGACCCATGTTTCGTCCCCAGTAACAATTCGATCCATAACACCGTCCGCATTCTCACTACACATCTCCAAAAGCTCTCTACAGCATGCGATTCTCACTTTTTTCTGAGGCGCTGTGAGCATTCGTGGCACCCACCTTGCACTGACCTTTGAAAGGTTAAGATGGTCATGAAGAATAGTGTGAATGGTACCAATTGAAAGCTTGGTGATCTCTGCCATCATTTTCACCTTTATTCGGGCATCCTCAAGAACAAGTTTTTCGACTTCTTTGATGCTTTCTCCCGTACAAGCAGTAGCCGGGGCGCCGGAGCGGGGGTCGTCTTCAATGCTCTCTCTGCCTCTCTTGAACTCACTTGACCACTTTTGCACACTTGATAATGAAGGTGCGGAACCCTGGTAAACAGCCACCATTTCTTCATGAATAGTTTTTTGACTTTTTCCTTGCTTAGTGAGAAATTTAATTACAGCGCGATGCTCAATTTTCACCATCATCGTCTCAGTTGCCATTATGATTCTGTTTAACTAAAGATAAAACGCGAATTAATAATCACATTTATATGAAATTTTACATGAATGTACTAAAATAATAGTATTACTTGATAAATAAGTCAATTTATATATACAACTACAGCTTCACCCCGATATCGAGAATATGTTGAACGCCCCTCGTACGTCGTCGAAACCGAAAAACTTTCCATTCTCGGTATATGTGTCAGTGACAACTTACGTTGGAATGACCACATATTCGATGTCGCCAAAAATGCTGCGAAATGTCTAGGGCTTCCTCAAACGATGTAAGAAACACAACCCTTCTGATCTTGCCCCAATATATAACGGATTCATTCGCCCAAATTTGGAGTACATCTCTGTTTGCTAGACCGGATTCAAAACCGTGCGATAAAACTCATAGCGGATACCAATATCACTTAGGCAATGGACACCCTCGAACACCGACGAAATGTCTCGTGTCTCACTTTGTTTTATCGCTATTTCCACCAACAGTGCTCCATAGAAATCGCCAGTTGCATTCCGCCCCTTCAAACCTTTAACCGTAACACACGTTTCGCTATGAATGCTCATCAGTATACCCTCAAGCCCACTTTCGGACGTACTCTGAAATATCGTGATTCGTTCCTAAGCCGGACAACTCGCTTGTGGAATGCCTTGCCGAGCTCTCTATTTCCTAGTCACTGTAACTTTCAAACATATAAAACCAACGTACATCGGTACTTATCCTTCTTTTCTCCCTAAATTTCCGTCGCCCGCGCTGTGTGCAAACATTTTAAAGGTACCTTAACCCCTTGAGCGCGCGATAGTTTATAAAAAAAAAATGTCGGTGAACACATTCAGTGAAACAAGGAGCATACAAAGCGGAGTTACCAAGAAGGACGAGAGCTGCCCGTGAACTCTATGAGCAAAAAAGAAAAGATGAGAAGAACAGTGATTTAAAAAAAAAAAAAAAACAACCCGGAAAGCGCTCTATCGTGGCATTGGGGAGGTGATGGTGCAGGAAGGTTGCTCAGAAGTTTTATCAAAATGTCAAAAGAGTGTTCCAAGGACACAAATCCTGAACGGAGGTATACAGACATAAGAATGAGAACGTAATAGTACAGTCAGTGATTCAAATCTGGAAAGATTACTTCTGCAGAAGTCAGGCACATCGATCCACCCAACGCGCACGATCACCGACAAGAACTCCGTCCGGCGATATCTAAACTAAAAACTTATAAGTCTGCTGGAGCAGATGGATTCCCTGCCTAATTGTTTAAGGTTGTAGGAGAAAAATTGTTAAGAAGTATACACCAGCTCATCTGTTACATCTGACCGGATAAAAGTATGCCCAGTGAATGAAACTTCAACATCGTTTACCTGATTCTTAAAAACTGCGCCAACTAGAGGAGTCAGTCTAGTTGAACATCGCGTACAAGATCTTTCGCGAAAAGGATTGTAGGCAAAGAAACGCAGGCAACTATTAGAGGTACAATATTTCAATAGTCTCAACAACTGCTCGCACACGCTCACCACGATTTGGAAGTACATAAACGGAAATTAGAGAACTAGTTACAACAATAAACTGCATCTGTGGACTATACAGCGATGTTGACTTTGCCAGAAGGGCCAGAGTCCATATTGAGCGAATGAACACCAACGCTCTGATCCGGAGAGTCTTCGAATCCATCCCGAAGAACAACTCGATAAATGAAAACCTCACCTTAGGTAGCACGATCAAGTGGAAGGCAGCCTTAATAAACATGATGTGCGCAACCGAAAGCGATTAACACAAGATCGTGCTGATTGGAAATAGCAATTACCCGAATTTCGGGTCCTTTTCTAAAGAAAAGAAAAAGGTCTAGTGGACCTTTATAAGTCTAAATTATCAGGAGTATGAGTAAGTGTAGTGATACCTGCTAGAATTTGATGTCAAAACTGTGGGTGATCCTTTATTATCTTCTTGAATATGGACTTGCAAATTATCTGGCCTGAAGCTCGTATTGCATATCTGTTCGATCTCTTGATGCAGGCAATGTCAATGTAGTCGACGGGTTTTGTAGGTGATGCTCTTTTTGTCCAAATTGTCTTAATTTGTTTTTGTCAAGCGCAAGAAGTAGCAGTCGTCTATGGTAAGTCTTCATTCAATTTTTACTAGGGTACTATTCCTGGAACTTACATTTTTTCTGTGACCGTAAATTATTCATTGAATTATTACATTCAAGTGGTCAACTATGGAGTTTTTTCTTGGATGATAAGTCGATACAACTTTATTCTTTGATAACGTCTCATACTCGCATGTGGACAGATTTAATGAAAATGGTACAAATCTACCATGTTTCCACCTGCTCGACGCATTCTCTGCATTGACACGAGATATATTTATCACATGATAGTAAATCTATTTGTTTTTAACATTAAGCGACGAAGCTGGATGAGCTTTCCCGGAATGCTGAGTCCCGCAATGTGAAGATTTGGTCTATCGTCTATCTCCGGAGATGCTCCTGTTTTTACATTGAATACGATTTAGCATGTGATATTCATCAAGACAGAAGATCGATAGAGCCTTATTAGACGTAGGATCGCTTATTTTCCAGTTGGGTCATTTATGTTATGTATTTATATCTGATAGCTTCCATCTCGGTCATGGCTTTATCCATTTGTCTCCATGTAAGGCGGTTGGCTGGAAACCCATCAGAGCTGGCGGCTTTGTTGTTTTCTATCTTACGGGTAGCTGAACCGATCACTTCTAGACAAAATTGCTTCTTGACCGATTGTGAGTAGGCTCTTGCCCAAAAGATTTGTCTATAATTATGAAGATGGTGTTGGTAAAATATACGCTATTAACCCCACTTTACTATTACGAATAGCCTATATTACAGACTTAATGACAGTGTCAACAGATGACTGCCTTTCTTGTGTAACATTGTATGATCATGGGAATTTTCCAATAGTCACGAGCTGGTTCATGCGATCTTCTTCACATCGTGGGTTCTCTATTTCGGTTTTATTTATGAGTATACCTCTCAGTTGTCTTGACGCCTCCTTGATACCAACCTTGGACACACGGCACATTTCGATCAGATCCTATACCAGAACGGGGGAAATATCATCTACCACCTTGATCAAAAAGTTCCCGACCACACCCAAAGTGCGGCGCTCCCATTTTTCCGATTTGTGTTCTGTTTTTTTTATTAAGTTTGTAAATCTGTTGTTGACATTCCCTCGAAATCTTAGCGTCATAGCTTGACATTTGCAAAAGTTACTTGGCCAAGAGTACATCTATCTCTGTGTGTGTTGGCGATTTTTTACAATTTTACGAGTAGAAATGGATTTAAATTTGCAACAACCAACTTGTACTCGTATTAAATTGTGCGTAAAAAATGGATTTAATGGTGCGCGAACGTTGGAAATGTTGGAAAAGTGTTTCAGCAACGATTCTCTAAAGAAAACGGTCGTTTACCAGTGGCATGAGCGGTTCAAAAGCGGTCATGAGTTAATCGAAGATGATGAACGCAGTGGCAGACCATCGACATCGAAAACCGACGAAAACATTGATGAAATAGAAATGTTGGTCAATAACCGCAAATTAACCATCAGAGAGATAGCGGAGGACTTGAACATTGCCTATGGATCCGTCCAAGACATTTTGGTTAATGATTTGGGTTTCCGTCGTGTAGCAGCAAAGTTGGTGCCAAAAGACCTCAATTTCATGCAAAAAAGAGACCGTGTTCCCTGTTGACGTAGCAAAAGAGATGATTTACAAGGCTGAATCCGATTCCACATTCATCAAAAAGATCATTACTGGAGACGAGACGTGGGTTTAATGAGTTTATGAGTACGACACGCAATCCAGACATCAGGCAAGTAAATGGCGTTCACCAAATGAGCCGACACAAAAAAAACCACGTCCGTTTCACTGTTTTCATGAATTACAACGGCGTAGTGCATTTCCCAGAAGGCCAGACAGTAAACAAAGAGTACTCGTATTATTTGGGCGTTATGAAACTTTTGCGTGAAGCAATTCGCCGAAAGAGACCAGAATTGTGGGCAGAAAACTCATAAATTTTGCACCATGATAACGCACCGTCGCACAGTGCCATCATTATTCGTAATTCTTTGACAAAAAATGCAACAAATACCATCCAACAGCCACCGAATTTACCTGATTTGGCTCCCTGTGACTTCTTTCTGTTCAATCGAGTTAAAAAAACCACTACGGGGAACGCGTTTCAGCAGCCGAGAGGAAGTAATGGAAAAATCGCAGGAAGCACTGATGGACATACCAAAAACCGAATATAAAAAATGTTTCAATCAAGCGCTGACAAAAGTGTGTTGCAGTCGATGGGGATTACTCTGAAGGGGACAATATAGATTTAGACGAATAAGCTTGTATTTTTAATTTTCCGAATAAATTCCGGAAAATTTTTGATCAAGGTGGTATGTCTCCGGGGAAATAGACTGAGGCGCACTGAGGTCTATACATAGTTCGAGGTTCCCCAACTCCACTACTGAATTCGCACTGGAGCTACTCTCTTTAAATGGTGACTGGGCGAAAAAACGTCTTTACTATCCCGGTACTCGATATTTCTGTTCCTTAGCGCCAACCGCACTTCTTTGACACACAAATGTCCCAACCGCTCATGCTATAATTGCAGTGGTTCAGATTTTACAGCTACATTTGAGGAGCCGGCGGCGGCGCTCTCAACATCACAAAACCATTTTAAATAGCATTTTGTGTAAACTACGGCAAAGCACACCCACTGCAACAACACGATTATTTTTAATGATCTCACACTTGCTTCTTCCCGAGAGCATTTTACATTTTATACTTTTTTATCCATGGCAGTACCGGGGGAAAACAGATTTAGTTTTATTTTTGGCACAAAATAAACATCGATCAAACAGTTTTTTACCCACGCACTGTTGTCACATGCTAAAGCGTTAATGTTGCCTCTTCCAGTCGCAAATATTTATTCGGCGTTTCAAACAAACACTCACGTAGGTTCCACTAGTTGCTCATAGTTCTCAAATCACTCGCCATGAAGCAAAAACCAGTCATCAGTTGTAACGAACTTCATTCTCTCATTGCAAAAAACATCACAAACTAATGCATCGATTTCCGGTTCCTGTGCAAAGTTAATCAGTGCCATAACTTTGGAAACTCACCTCCCTCTTTCCCTTCCAATGTTCGCTTTCTTTCCACAAGAAACATTTGCCCTTCTGGTTATTGCTACCCTTATTAGCAATTGGTGTTTTGCACCGTTCTTGTGGAAAGCTTGTACCGCGAGCGCACTTTGTTCTTCACCATACGTAACAGTTGGTGTTGTAAGTGGCACATAAAAATATATAAATTAAGTCTTGATGGATAGGAAGATTCGTGGAAGAGGTAGGAAGCGAAGAAGGAAAACAAGTCGGAGCTAGTAAATACGAGTAATCTGTGTAAATTTTTGGATGCAAATAGGGATCTGTTACGGCTAATGACAGGAAAATAGCAGTTCTGAGAGTAGATGATGCAGATTACTCCGAGAGGAATGAAGCCGAACAAACCGTGATGGAAAATATGCAACTGGCTGATTTGCGCCCTGAAGTAGAGATTGCAGGGCCTAATCTTATGCCTAAAGACCGAAACACAGGCAGCAGTGTTGGATTTCTAAAAATGTCTGTTTCGGACGTGGTCAACGCAATGCCAGATTTCACCCCAGGCGATGTAAAATCGCTAACGTCAACGCAATGCATCCGTCAAATGGACCGATTGAGAGCATTATTCGGATTGTTGGACTGTCTCATACTGTGCGCCGCAATAATTTAGTTCCAGGGACCGTCCAAGTACTGGTTGGAAGCGGAAGGAGGGCGACTGTGACACTGGGATAGCTTTAAAGCGGAATTCTCAAGAACCTTTCCATCGAGTGTCGATTCAGCAAATATCCGCATGCAATTGATATCTCGTCAACGGAAGCATACTGAAATTATCAAAGAATATTTCTTTGAGGTGAAGACGCTGAAATACCTGTTTTTGGAGTTGAACGACGAAAGACTTATGATCAACTTGCAAGTCAAGGGACTGTCTAAGGAAATCAGATGTTGGTTCCATATTCTCAACAGCCGCCAAGGGAGATGACTGCTACAAGGTGGTTATAATTAATGGCGAAAAATTGATGACATATATCGACATGGCGAGCGAGTGCGTTACTATAAAACGTTCTATAGCGGTGGCGAATGAATTCCAAATCGGTGAGAAGCGGATTCTTTTACGCGGTTTTGGTGGTGGAAAATGCTATACAGTTGGCCACTTTAAAAGCTGTCGTAGATGTTCTGGTCGTACCGGATGCAGCTCAAGGCGTGCATACTGTCATGTACATTTCGTCACTGGTCGAGCGTTTCTATGTAAACTGCTGCAGTATGACATAGAGGAGGTGCAGGCTGCAGATAGTACTACGATTTCGCATAATCTGGAAGAAGGGTTGAGTATATCCAAAGTGTTGGGTGAAATTGTCGCCAAAGATTTAAATGTGGACATAGACATCGATGCAGATCAACTGCAGAAGCTGGTAACTATTGACAACGATTACCGATTTTGTTTCTCAAGAGAGATGTCGGAGCTAGACAAAGCTAAAAACGTTTCAATGGCGATCCAGCTGAAGTGAAGCGGGAAAGCAGAAATTCTTTCGCCATGAGAGTTGGTGTTACCACATCGGTGGATGAGGTGCTTGAGAAAGGACTAGTACGTGAATCAACCTCCAACTACACATCGCCACTCGTCATCGTGCAAAAGGACGGGAAGCTTAAGATGCATATAGGCGAATAGGCGACAGGCAGCTCAATTCGATTACGAAAAAGAAGAAATATCCGGTGCCTCTAAAGCAAGGACAAAACAATCGACTAAGTGGGAACATATATTTTTCTGTTTTGAATATGAACTCTGGGTTTTTTCAGATTCTGCTCACAAAGGAGCCCTGAAATTTCGCAATATTTCAAATTCATAAAAGACAGCTTGATTTTTGTCGTATGCCATATGGGTTGGTGTACGCACCCGCTGTATTCCACAGAATGGTGTGCCAGATGATGGCAAAGCTTCGGTCTTTTTGGACGATGTCATCATACCAAGTAAAACAATAGCTGAAGGACTAGAAAGTCTGACAAGGTTTCTGAAGATTTTGCTTAAGAATGGAATAGCACTTAAATTGGGGAAATGTGAATTCCTAAAAGGAAGTCAAATTCTTGGGGAATCAGTTGGTGGAGGCTGGTATAATGCGTGGGAATCGTAAAACCAAAGCTATAGAAGAGTTTCCGGAAGCTCGCAATGTCCGGCAAGGTCGGACAATTCCTTGGACTTTCTGGATACCTCCGGAAGTTCGTTCCTGGGTATGCGAAGATTGCATCGCCACCAAAGATGCTTCTGAGGAAGGAGACCACTTTCCAATGCTGTGAATTCGGTCGGCATTTAACCTAGTGAAGAGTCATTTAATTAAGAATCCTATATTGGTGATGTGTATCTGGCGCGAAAATGGAACACTGTGTAAGTGGACTGGCAGGAGTGTTAATGCAGAAGGCCGAATCTGGGAGTATGCGATCTGTAAGCTACTTTAGCCGTCGAACATCTGATGTTGAGTGTCTCTACCACAACTATGAGTTGGAGCCAATAGCGATTACGGAGAAGAGTAAGACATTTACTGTGGTGACAGACTACATGTGCCATGACGAAATGGATCACTTTAGAGAGAGAATGTCCTATGAAAAGGATGAGTTCCCAAAGTTAAGTCAGTGATTAGCTTTGCACAGGAACCGGAAATCGATGCATTAATTTGTGATGTTTTTTGCAATGAGGGAATGAAGTTCGTCACAACTGATGACTGGTTTTTGCTTCATGGCGAGTGATTTGAGAACTATGAGCAACTAGTGGAACGTATGCGAGAGTTTGCTTGGAACGCCGAATAAATATTTGCGACTGGAAGAGGCAACATTAACGCTTTAGCATGTGACAACAGTGCGTGGGTAAAAAACTGTTTGATCGATGTTTATTTTGTGCCAAAAATAAAACTAAATCTGTTTTCCCCCGGTACTGCCATGGATAAAAAAGTATAAAATGTAAAATGCTCTCGGGAAGAAGCAAGTGTGAGATCATTAAAAATAATCGTGTTGTTGCAGTGGGTGTGCTTTGCCGTAGTTTACACAAAATGCTATTTAAAATGGTTTTGTGATGTTGAGAGCGCCGCCGCCGGCTCCTCAAATGTAGCTGTAAAATCTGAACCACTGCAATAATGGCATGGGCGGTTGGGACATTTGTGTGTCAAACAAGTGCGGTTGGCGCTAAGGAAAAGAAATATTGGGTACCGGGACAATAAAGATGTTTTTTCGGCCGGTCACCATTTAAAGAGAGTAGCTCCAGTGCGAATTCAGTAGGAGAGTTGGTACACACCAACCTAAGGTTCACATAAGTTGGTGCGTACCAACTCTCCTACAGGGTTCTATTGGCGGTTCAAGATGTTTTGTAATATTTTAGGCTGACTTATCCTATGGTAAGTATATTTTATGCATGAAAAGAGTGAATTGCCCGCCTGTTTTGAAAAATATCTGCATGCACTTAAATTAGATCCGATAAAGGATCTGAATATAAAATTAAGCATTGGGGTGAAATATTGCAGCGCGAAGGCATTCGACATAAAACCACGGTGGCATACAGTCCTGAACCGAAATAGCTAGGACTATGTTGACAGCGAAAAAACTCCCACTCAAACTCTGGGCGGAGGCTGTTAACACTGCGGCTTACCCCTTGAATAGATATGGTCTCAGTTCACAGAAAGGTAAGAAGAGCTCGTTCGAATGGTTTGAAATATTTGGTACAGAATTTTTGGTGAGTGTTCCCAAGGAAAGACAAAAATGGGACAGGCTATAGAAAAGGGATTTTTTTCGGTTATGCTGAAAATCAGAAAGGTTAGTATCGTTTTTAAGCATGAAAATCTAATACCCTCTACTTCTAGAGAGTTGGTTGAAATCGCTGCGACAAAACGAAGCGAAGAAAGTGTCAGCAGAGAAGAAGGTGACCTTCGGATTCCCAGATCACAAGAATCAAAAGGAATAAGGCCGGGATCATCTATTTAGCTTCGTAGACATAGCAGGAAGCGCAAGGCTGCACCTACTGCTTTGACGGGTCTCATAGAGGTACATGCAACGCGATTGGATCTAATGATGCGGATAAATGGAAAGCAGCGATGGATGATGCGATCAAAGCACTTATGGAAAATGAGGTATGGCACGTCGTGGACCTTCTCGATAATCGTAAGGCAATTGACAATAAGTGGGTATTCAATGCGAAGTTTGCGAAGTTCAACAAAATAAACAGATACAAGGCATGTTTGGTAGTGAGAGGATTTACCTAGAGGGAAGGCACTATACAGAAAAGTTCAGGCCAGTTGGTAGATTCACGTCCATCAAATCCAATTTGACAATAGCCGACATAAAAATGGTAATTTTAAACGGGGATCTCGAAGAATCCAACAACTAAAAGGCTTCGATGACTACAGTGACTGCATTTGCAAGCTAAACAAAAGCGTATATGGTTTGAAACAATCTTCTCGATGCTGGAATTTTAAGTTAACGAAGCTGCTCAGGCAATTTAGCTTTAGTTCCAGTAGTGTAGATCTTCTGCTACTCAAATATAGATGACGCTGTTCATATTTAAACGGATATCACTAAAGTGGTTCATCCGGAACAACTTGGTTCCGTTGAAATGACACATCCCATCCACAGGGACCACCTTCATTTTTCCTCGATCCCCACGCTGGATTCGGTAGACAACGTCATTAATGCGGGTTATCACCTTGTACGGACCTTTCCAATTCTGTTACAATTTCGGTCTTTCGCCTTTCTTACGCAAAATATACAGCCACACCAGAAGCCGATATTTGCTTTGATGTCGTACCCAGTCTTTATGCAATTTATGAATCCTTGTGCGCAAGTCATCCACATATTGCTCACCTCCTTAGGTTCCGTAGCTGGGGATCCGAATCTCATTGCACTTGGTAACCGAACCATTAAGAAAAGACGTATATGACGATCCCAATTCCACTTATTTTCTTATTCCCAGATATTGGCACACTTCCTGGAAGACTTTCGATTCAAAATTTCGCCCTTGATCAGAACGTAGCTGTTGACTATCTACTCTGCTACCGTCTTAGCCTTTTGATTTTAGATTGCGAACACTTCCGACCATTTAGTGAAGCAAGACCTGACCACGAGGGTGTATTGTTGCATTCGTCCCGGTGGTTTTACTTTTCGGCTCTTGGTAGCCGCACACCTTATGCACTTTTTGCATTCTCGACATCTTGTTTCGGGCTAAGCTAATAGAAACGTTCCCTTGCCTTCTCCAACGCCTTGTTTATTGCCAAATGGTCTCTTGAGGTTCCGACATGTATTTCACGGAGCACTTGGCTGACGAGATTTTGTTCCATCTGAACTTTCCCATTTACTCTTCAGCAAAACATCTTGCACACAAAGCGAGTCCCACTGTGCCTAAAATGCCTTCAGAGTTTGTCTCCGGTTTGATATCTCTTGCCAGCTTGGTTTGTCACTATCTGCCTGTTGGATGGAACGGATTTCGTCTGAACTCCAACCCTCTACTGGCTCAGTCCTAATCATTTGGATAGTGGCCTGTTCTTTCGGTTCCTTACGGTTGCAGTGTTCACATTTGACTCCGAACGGTCGACGAGAGAGAGCATCAGCATTTAAATGAAGCTTTTCCTTGCGGTGTTGCAAAGTTGTAGCCCTGTAACTGATCGATCCATTTCGCCTTCAGTGTTCTTAAATTGTAGTAGCCATTTCAGAGCTGTGTGGTCTGTGCGAAAAGTGATTTTTTTCCATAGAGGTACTTATATAAAAGCTTCGTTGTCAAAATTAAAGCCGGAAGTTCACGCCGAGCTACGCAGCAGTTCCGTTTAGGCCTGGAGAGTTCTCGTGCCCATCATGAACTTAGAACACGGCTCCTTGGGGTTAACCAAGAATGGGGAATTGCACAGCTCCCGCTTAAGTTCTTGAAATGCTTTTTTGCACTCTCCAGACCATCTCAACTGTCGGCCCTTTTCCGTAACTTCATGCAGGCTTTTTGCTATACCGGCAAAATCCCTTAAAAATATTCTGTAATACGTGGCGGTCCCAAGCGGCTTCTCGGTTGGTGTTTATCTTTGGGGGCAGGCCAACTTTTCACCGCTTCGATTTTATCAGAATCCATCCTTACTCCTTCCGTTGATATAATGTGACCCAGATATTTTATTTAAGGATGGAACAAGGCAAACTTTTCTGGGTTCAGCTTCAAATGAGCGCTTCGCAACCTCTCAAACACTTCCTTTAGATTTTGCTCCTCCTTGCCCGTGATGATAACTTCGCCCAGATATACTAGGCAGGTTTTCCACGTGAGCCCCTGCAATGTTCGTTCCATTAATCGCTCAAAGGTGGCCGGAGCCTTGCACAGTCCAAACAGCATCACCGTAAACTGCCAAAGATCGCAGGGTGTTTTTACACGATCTTTTCGATTAATCACAACCTGCCAGTAACTACTCTTCAGGTCTAGCGTTGAGAACCATTTCGCTCCAGAAAGCCTATCCGAAGTGTCATCAATTCTTGGTAGTGGATAGCTGTCCTTTTTGGTGATATCGTTGAGACGTCGTCGGTAGTCTACACAAAACCCCCTGATTCTGTCTTTCTTCTTCACGAGGGCCACTGGAGATGCGTATGGACTCTGTGATTCTTCATTTCGCCCCTCAACTTTCATCTTCGACACCATTTCGGCAACTTCCGCTCTGTTACAGATGTCTTAAGGCCTATCCATCATCGATAAGTACGCTCTACAGAACATACGGCTACCGTTAATGAAAGTGTTAAAGATTATCCAAATTTACCGATTTCACAGCATTTGGGCTTGCCTTACGGCACATGATGGCGTGTTTTGCATTTTAATTTGCATTTACACCCATATAAAGTTCAACTCACTGAAGAATTGAAGCTAGCTGACCACGGAATCCATAGAACATAAGCCAATTGGGTGCTTCAACATCAGCTTTTGGATGATCGATGCCCAGAGAACAGTTTCTTCAGCTATGAGGCTCATTTTTCACTCGGTGGATGCGTTAACAAACAAAAATGTCGCATATGGGGAAGTGAAAAAACAGAAATCCACAAAGAGTGCCATCTCATTAAAGCACTTTTTCCTGTTTCCGGACGGCAGCGGACGGATTTTAAGGATGGAATCAACGGTGGCGTCCACAGTTCCAGTAAGGTCGAACTAGTGCTATCTCTGTAAGAGCTGCTTTAACCTACTTGAATATCAGATCTATAGGGATTTCCGGCACTAAGTTATGGTGTTGGAAAAGGCCAACGGCAGCGCTCATATTCCCGAAGCGGGTTTCTAGCTCCGGAATTTGGTCCGGGTCCTTTTGTCCTAGGGGCCTCAAAAAGGGCCCTAAACCCCTAGGTTAGGGGTTGTGCGTTGGGTTAATTACTCAACCACGTAAAAAAGTAATTGTTACGAAGCGACCAATAGCCTCGGATAAGGACGGATTCACTCTTGACGACCCTGCAAAACGAACAAGGGACAACGACTATTTGGATGCGGATTTGTTGTAAGCGGCAGACTTAGGCAAGAAGTTTTGAGCTTTCCACACGTGAGTGAACGCTTAATATCAATAAGTATCACAGGTAAATTCGCTAACATCAGCCTTATTTGAGCTCACCCCTAACAGAGGAACAGGACGATGCTAGTAAAGTAAGTTTCTACGAGCTCCTCGACAAAACCTACGAGCAATGTCCGGTGTATGACGTTAAAATCGTCCCAGACGACTTTAATGCCAGAATCGGAAAACATAGCATACCCGAAACCACGTCTGGAAACGGACTTAGGCTAATCGATTTCGCTGCGGGGCGTAACGTTACAATAGCAAGCACAAGGCTTCCTCACCTCAATATTTACAAGGGAATATGGCGGACACCAGATCAGCAAACTGTCAACCAGATTGATGACGTAAGGCGCTCCTCAAGTATTTTAGATGTCCGAACATTCTGAGCGACCAACATGGACTCGGACCACTACCTAGTTGCAGCCAAGGTACGTATACGGATATATCAGACACCACAACAACGGGGAAACACTATGAGGAGATTTAACTTTGAACGGTTGCAATTGCAGCAAGCCGATCGCGTATCCCTCAACCTCTCGCGAAGCTCTTTGAATCAAGTGCTGAAGACTAATGCCGAGAAGCCATTAGAAATGTCACAACTGACATGCTGCCATGCAGCACATGCAGCAAAATAACATGTGTACAAACCAGCGCTGCACAAAAGGACGAGAGCGGCTCATGAGCTCTACGAGCAAAAGAGGAGGGAAGAACATCGGCTTCTCCGGAGAAAAAAGAAAGAGCTAGAGAAGCTCGCGATCGAGGAAATAGAGAGGTGCTACGCCAGAAATAATGTTCGGAAGTTTAAGCAAAAGGTAAAAAGATCGTGTCAGGGTAATAAGACGGAGAACAAGGAAACCCTGTAGTAGAGTCACATCTGTGCTGGGGATATGGAAAAACCATTTCTGCAGACTGCTAAATGGCGATGATGACACAAATTCCGCTGGCAGGCAAAGCAAACCATAATGATGCAAGTCAAGAATTCCGTCCGCCCGACCAAAATGAAGTGAGGATAGCAATATCTAAACTGAAGTCGAACAAGGCTGCCGGTCCGGACGGCCTACCCGCCGAGCTATTTAAGGCAGCAGGAGATGGCCTGGTAGAGAGTATATGGACACCAACTTATTTCCAAGATTTGATCTGATGAATACACTCCTGATGAATGGTACCTTAGCATCGTTTGCCTGGTTCACAAGAAAGGAGACCTTCTAAACTGCGACAACTATAGAGGTATCAGATCTTGTCTGCCGTATTGTGCGAGCGCCTGAAATCATTAGTCAACGATCTGATTGGTAAATCCATCAAATATTCATACTACGGTAGATCGTGGAGAAAACCCAAGAAGTTCAGATTGATGCTCACCACCTTTTTATCGATTTTAAAGCCGCATATGGCAGCATCTACAGAGCCATGTCTAGTTTTGGAATCCCTGCCAAACTCGTCCGCTTGTGCAGGAGAAAGCTCGCCGCTGCATGAAGGTCGGTAACGACCTAACCGAGATCTTTGATATCAAAAAAAGATGTAGGCAAACCGACGCGCTGTCATGTGACAGCTTCAAGATCATACTTAAAAGGATTGCGCAAAACTCACAAGCCGACACACGAAGTACGATCTTTCAAAAGTCTGTTCAATTGCTTGCATACGCCGACGATATTGATATTACTGGTAGAGTACAGAGAGCTGTCACTGGTGCGTTTGTGAATGTAGGAACGAAAGCAGAAAAAATGGGTCTGGCGGTAAAGCAATGCAAAACAAAGTATATGCTGTCAACAAGAAGGGGCACGCAACATCGACGAATCGACTAGAATGTCACAGTCGACAACTGTAACTTTGAGGTAGTAAGGGACTTTGTCTACCTCACCTCTGCCATCACACCTGAAAAAGACATCTCTTCAGAAATCAATCGAAGAATAACCAAGACAACTATGTAGTAAGGCCCTCTCCCCTACAGCCAAGGAAACTCAATATAAGACTCTAGTAATGCCAGTCCTGCTCTATGGTTCCGAAGTATGAACCCTTTCTAAAGCGGAGGAAGATATCCTCAGTCGTTTCGGGAGAACAATTTTTCCTAAGATATTTGGTCCCGTATGCGTTGACGGGTTCTGGAGGAGACGATTCAACGATGGACTCGACGAGCTGTATAGCGACATCGATCTGGTCAAAAAACTGCGCATTGAACGTTTGAAATGGCTAGGACATGAACACGACCGCTCCAGCCCGCAGAATCTTCGATTCGGCAGCTGGACAATGCAGTAGAGGAAGGCCTCGCCTTAAGTGGCACACGCAAGTGGAAAGGGACCCCAACCAACTTGGAGTGCGCAACTGGAGGCAGTTAGCCAAAGACCGCGCTAATTGGAGAGACTTATTGGTTGAGGCCGATGTCCACCCCGGATTGTAGTGCCGCTTAAGTATGTGTCGAAAAGTCATCGAAAATTACCTCGTCAGAAACAAGTCCTGCAAGAACTCCCGTAGAGTTGAATCATGTTACACTCGTATTCCATTCAATCAAACAATTTAGTGAAATAAAGATTTGATCGAAATCTGAATCATAAATGTGTTTTATATAAACTTACTTTCGGAATCACGAAATAGATGAGCCTGTATATCCATAGTCAGGTGTTTTTCAATAATTTGAATAATAAATATACATTAATAGAGCCACCCTTATAAATGTAAAATTGGATTCATAAGCTTAGTTCTTCAAGTTTGTGCCTATTATAAATATACGCACGTACGTATCTGAAATATTTATAATTTCTTGTGAAGTTCAAGTAAATTAAAGTAAAAGGCATTAGATACTGAAATTAATAAGAAGTGGAAGCGTTGAGTATATATTATTAATTTTCAACCCCACTGTAAGGCACCTGTCATTTCGCACTCCAATAAAGTTTCTCTTTTTCATTCTGCCTTTTCTATTGCAAAGACGTGTGTTTTCCATTTAGCTCAACAGAAACCTGGCAACATCACACAGCACAGTGAATGACACAATACGTAATGCAACAAAAATATTTATTCGTAGTCCAACATCTCAACCCGACATTGGTTATTTTTAGGGCAAGCCAAGAAGCTTTCAAATCAGCCCTATCAAACTCTTGGATGACAGAACAACATTAAAACCAAGTCAGACGTTAAGTCGTCGGTACAAGGCAGCTCTACCCACGGCGCGCCTTGGTGACATAGAGCAAAACGATCGCGCTTGCTTGACGCAGTTGGGGAAAGTTTGTACTTTATGGGAAACGTCAAGTTAAAAGTCGAACTCATTGATAACAGGCACTGAGGGTCTTCCCTTTGTGGCGTTTAGGATCACCATGAAACTACTTCTTCAAAGCAGTGAGGATTAGGTTAAGTTAGTATTTAGTAGAAGTCTGCGTTGAACAAGCTCACTTAGACCCGAAAGGGTCATCTGTGTGGATCTTAATGCCCAGAAGACCACAGGGATCTCTTTATATCAACATTGTTTGGAGATTAATGATTTTGCTATACCAAGATGCCTACTTAGAGTTATAGTGGAAATGTCCCCGAGATTTTAAAAGATGGAATCACCAAGATGGTAAAGGCTCTCTCTCTCTCCACTCTAGGATAGTCGTACGGCAGATGAAGGTTGGGTTTCTATTCCTTTTCTCCCAAATTTCGATTAGAGAAAGACTTAGTCTATTGGCATGACTGTCGTTTACGCAATAGCATGGAATGAAAACGTTTAAAAGAAAAGATACCCCAGATGCGACTCAAATATATGTAGGTTACGACTGGTCTGGCTGGTGATGTTACAGGCTTTTGGCATCTGACCGTCTGATAGTTGTCTCGTATTTATCTTATGGCATTGTAATGAGTGGTATCAGTATATCAAGTTCATCATCTTTTCAGTTCCCCATATTTTTTGGTGATTGGGTACCAAGGAAGATCAAGATCAAGCATTTGGATTCTCAGGGCAAATAAATATGTTCCTAGTAGATAGCACATTACTATGAGAGGTGCTATTCATTACATACGCATCCTCTGAATGGGTTTATTGCACTGAAATTGAGTTGAAGAAGGTACGATGTAGTCGAATGATTTGACAAATTTTCTTTTTTGATCAAAGGATGACCGGTCTGTTTGGAGAATTGTCAACTGCGAGGCAGCTGCCATGCAAGGTTCAGATCTATTTACTCGTAGAATAGATGTTCAGAGGTAGGAGGTGAAAAAGTATGCCTAGTCACCAGTGAGGGTAGATGTCAAAGGACGGCTGATACACGAGCAGGACGATTTTACACATTTCTTAATGATTCACAGTTGGTCTGCCTATCTGGGTCTGACCACCAAACCGCTTAACCACTAGTTAGATTGCAATGCATCCAAGCCTTGCCTCGTCTTGAAATTCTGCTATTTGGATAGAGTTACTAAGTGGAGTAATGAATCGCATTCTAAAGGAATATTTCCTGGCGAAGGGGAAAAATTCGGTTTTGCTCGGATACCTAACTTGTCGGACTGGTTGGAAAGAGAGTCAATAAATCTTTCAAAAAGTGAGTGACGGGTTAATAGGTTAGACATAAAGAAGGCAGTTTCTTCCTGACTTGGGTATAAAAATCACTCACTGTATACATACATACTTCCAGTCAAAGTAAAGCCTTGTTAGTGGTTTTTTTTTTTGGTTTCGTTCGGAAAGATGCCATCTGGTTCTGAGGACTTAAGTGGTTCGAAGATCAAATTTTGTACCAACCAGTCTGTTAAGCGGGGTGCTTTCAGATTTCTCAAGAAGAACGCGTAAAACCAAATTCTAGTAGAAGGTCAGTAGATTCACATCTGAAGTTTGTCTATAAGCAAAATCACTATCAATTTAGGGGGGAACCAGCTTTCAAAAAGCTTTCCAATTTTCTTCAAAAGAGCCGCCATGGCTTCCTTTAAACTTTCTTAAGTTCAGGTTTGATTTAATTACGGAGCTCCTTATAGAGTTATCCATCATAGGCTTCTCTACTCTAGTTGATTTGACTCTATAATTGTTTCAACTTAAAGCCATAATTGCTTTTCTTATACGAGTATGGTCGGTTCTATGTGACTTGCTGCAGAGGAGGGTCTGGTGGTCTGGTGGGGCTAGGAATATAGCCATGCAAACTGTTCTTCTATGTATTAGCTTTGAATAGTGTACGTAAGAATTTATGCCCCATAGATCTTTAGCAAGCTGCCTCCAGTTTCGCACGTTAAGTTGATTGAAGTCGCCTTCCACTTGCGAGCGCCACCTGACTCGCAATCTTCCTCTACTGCGATGTCCCTCGCAGGCGGATTCGAAGATTTTTTTGAAACGGAGCGTTGCTGTTCATCCGCTCTACATGACCCAGCCACCTCAGTCGTTGGACCATGACTCTTCTGGCTAAGTCGATGTCGCTGTCCAGCCCATACAGTTCCTCGTTTTATCTCCTCTTCCACGCCTTAAAATCGGTTTTTTCCCACATTCGCCATAGTATGAATGTTTAGTGGGTGGTGGACTTTTCTGGCCTAAGGCCACACTGATATGGACTAGTCAGGTTGTTGACGAACGGCTTCAGGCGATCACACAACACGGCAGAGAGAATCTTGTAGGCGATGTTGCGAAGACTGATGCCTCTGTAATTTGGGCACTTCTGAGGGTCTTCTCTCTTGAGGATCGGACAAATAATGTCGAAGTTCCATCGGGGATACTTTAGACCAACCACATTTTACAGATAAGTTGGTGTATGCTCCTTATCAAGTCATCGACTGCTACTTTGAAGAGCTCGGCGGTCAGGTAATCCGCTCCGGCATCTTAGCTGGGCTTAAGCTTAGATATGGTTATCTTCACTTCATTCAGGTTGGATGGACGGAATTGTTGGTTTACATCGTCAAGGTTGAAGGGCTCATCCTGCCTGAGAGCGGTATTTGATGCGTCACCGCCGATAAACAGTCTGCAGAAATGCTCTTTATAAACCCTCACCATCGGTTGCAACTCTACTACGATGTTCTCGTGTTCGTCTCTACAGACTTCGAGGTTCGAGGTTTGTATCCGTAGCATGTTCTTTTTACCTTTTGGAAAAACTTTTCTGGACGCTTCTCAAGCTCCTGAGAAGCCGGTTTTCATCTCTCCTCCTCTGATCGTAGAGCAGCTCTAGTCCATCGTTGCAGCGCCGCTTTGTATGCCATTTGCTTAGCTGCATGTGCTTGCCCGCACTGGTTGTCAAACCACGGGTTTCGTTGTGGTGGCCGAGCGAAATCCAGCACATCAGAGGCGGCATCAGTGATGCCTTTTTGGCAATATCGCCACTGGTCTTCGATAGGGGGGGCTGGATCGGAAAAGGATTTTAAGATCTATTGCGATTGTAGTAGTCCAACGTCGAACTTCCTCACAGTATTAGCTTGCATTTGCGATGTTCGGGATATCCGCAACCGTACCTTGGTTACAACAAGGTAAGACCCGGGTCAATGTTGGCCCCTCCGAACATTCGGACGTCCATAATACTGGAGGAATTCCACAATGTGGATCGGGAGTTCGCCCTTGAATAGCGAGATGTCGATACCGCGTGCTAGCCACGACAATGCTTCGCCCCGCCACAAAGTCGACTAGCCTGAAGCCGTCATCGAAGGTGGTATCGTGCAGGTTATATCTTCCGACAATATTACCAAAATGCCCTTTTTTGCTTGTTTTGCATTAAAATCGCCGAGGACGGTTTTAATATCATAGCTTGGGCACTCCTCGTAGGTCTTGTCATAGAGCTCGTAGAAGCCATCTTTGGTGTTGTCATCTTTCTCCTCGCGCGCATATAAGGCTAATGTTGGCAAATTTAGCCTTAATACGGATTGTTACGAGGCACTCGTTCACATGCCAGAAACTCAAAACTTCTTGCATAAGTCTACCTCTAACAACAAATCGGCATTCAATAGGCCCTACTTCTGCTGTCGATAACAATCGTCGCAGTTTTTCATCGTCTTTTTGTCCACCCCACCCCAACGCATTTCTTGTGTAGCGGTAATATCTGCTTTGCAGCAGTCCAGGACTTCCACTAGTGGTTCGGGTACTCGTGGCCTATTAAGGGATCTAACAGATCCGAAGTTCGTTGCCCTTGTTTCGTTTGCAGGGGTTGTCAACTGTTGATCTGTCCATATCCGAGGCTTATTGTTGCTTCGTAACATGGTTTATTTTTTTCATGGCCGGCAGTTACCCTGGCAGCACAACCCCAATACTGGAGGGTCAGTTGCATTGCAGATACCCGTAGGACGAGGGCTTGATTAAAACGAAGCCAGTTACCCGTTCCGGGATATGAGCGCTACCGTTGGTCCATTAAGGGCTCACCCGCCTCCATCTCTTTTTCAAGACCCTGACTTAGTCCCAAAAATTCTTACCGGCCTGAGCTACAAATATGTCGGAGTAGACCTTTTATAGCTCCAGATATACAATAAAAGAGAGACCTGCATCCTTATCTGCCGATTTTTGGATCTCAAAAAATCGATCAGTATCACGATGATTTCAAAGTGCAACCGGATACCAACTACCTGCTATCATCTTTGGGACACTTAACAAATTCACTCACCTGGACTCTTCATTAGCTTATCGAAACTCTTGCCCCAGCCTCGGATTTCTTCCAACGTAGGTCTACAAATAAAAGAATCAATCAAATTCTAACCAAGATGCAACCAAACGACTTTACTTACTGTTCACCCTCTAACAGTAGATCCGAACTCGCTGGATCTCGTTTTGTTGGTCCATTGTCCTCTGCATTTTTAATCGCTAAGCTGTGAATGGAAAAAACACCACAAAAAAGGATTAAACTCATTTCTATTGACCAATTAAATAGAGAGAGGGTTCATTATATGAATAAAGCTCGATAGGATTGCCAAGAGCACAACATCCAAGTTCAAAGGAAAACTTTGTGCAAACACGACACGAAATTCTAGTGAGTCCTGCTATGGGAATTAAATAATTTATACACACACACAGTCGTCATGTGCCCCCTCCTTTACTACACCGCCATCAATGTTCTACTCGGATGACACTGAATTGAAAGGATTCAGCTTGCTACCTACCAAACAACTAATCAATCTCTGGAATCAATTCTGGAAAGTGCTCTATTTTATGCAAATTCAAATGAAACAAAACCGTTCAAGTGATTTCCGGTTCGTACAATAGGATGCGGATACGGATACGGATGTGGATGTGGATGCGAATGGTACCATCGAATCAATTCAGTGAGCAAGTGAGTGAGGTTCATTTGTGACTTTGTGGCTTTGTGTTCGTTCTTGGAGTGATAGTCTGCATAGTGTTGCTCCAACTGATGCCGATGAAGAGACAATTAATAAATCAGACCTAAGGGGGTGAGGAATTTTGAGGCATGTTGTTCGGCATATCAATTGAAGAAGTTTCTCGAGAGACGGCAGACAGAGGGGGGAATCAGTTTTGTGAGATGTTTTATTGATTTGATTTGATGACGGTAGTCGTAAATGTATTTCGGAAGTTGTTGAAGTTTTGCTGCCGACAGGAAAGAGGAGGATCATTGTGATGTGTAGAGAGTTCGAAACTATCAAAATCCAATAATTTTAATTGGAATTGCAATGGGGAATGGACTTGAGAACTTTCGCATAAGCTGTAAGCTGTAAGCCCTTTTAGATTTATTAAGGCGGCGGTTGCAAATGATAGGAAGACCGCGAAAATTATAAGAGAAGTTATTTTAGGATCGCTTTCTGGACGAGGATACAAACACTCTCCATCAGAAGAGGTCAGCCATGATGTCATGAATCAATTTACATTTGTAGCTAAACAGGCTCTACTGAAGCAAATTGAAGCTTTTTATAAAGGAAGGAAGCTCATGGTATTCAAGGAGACGATCTTCTTTGGAACCAGAAGGATGACAGTGGATTGTCCCCTTCATTTATCCACTACGCCTGTCAAGCAAGCTTGAATAAAAATACTCAGTATGCTGTTGGCAGCTTATCTTTGATTACAACTCAGTACAATGTTTATAATCTAGCTTAAGACTTAAGCTTTTGGCCAATAGGTATGGCAAGCTATAGTATATGTAGCGAGGGACATACCCAGGCTTCCCAACTTTGCCTGAGTACTTAGAATAGCAATCATTCTGGCTAGCAAGCCAGTTATAAAGCTAAATGGGATGACTTTGTTGTTGAAGGTCTGAGTCATCAAAAATTGACACATGGTGGTATGATTGCTGATGGGACTTTAGTTTACGCTTAATGGAGAGTTACATATTATCAGCTGGATCTGTTCTGATAGGCAGTGACAATCCCGCCAGATCAATCGTTTTGCGATAGCTTGAAGTTTAAGAAAGCAGACTCTAAACGTCCACTAGCCACTAGTGCTTTTGCACTTCATCCATCAACAGTTATTGCTGGAATTTACTGGCAGCTATTGTGAAACAAACTTACAACAGACGCACAAACAACCAGGACCTCTTCGCATCAGAACAGTATAAAGGGTTCCGGATAAATTCGACGGGCAAAGCATCTATGAACCAGGATATTCATAAAAGACAAAAAGTTCCAGGACATTGCTCTGAGTATAAAGTTTCCAATAGTGTGTTGTCAGACTTGGCAAAAAAAGATACTACCAAGTACTGCTTTTAAGGGCTGAAGTTAATTTGACTAAGGTTATATAGTAGCAACTGCTATGGATGGTATCAGCGCCTTGTACCTACCTTACAACAAGAGTTATAGGAGGTATTGATTATTCTTAGCAAGTTAAAGTGCTTTTGATGGCATATTCTTCTCAGTCGAAAGACAGCGATGAAACCGCTGAGATTTACTGCATTCTGGAGGGTCATGTGCGCCAAATTATTTCTTGTGAGAAACCCACATGTCAATAGACGTCCTTACTGAAGGGACAGTCTTACACTGGTTCAGGTCTTCAAAAATACTTCTCTGAGCCTTATCGAGGAAATTCGGCTCCGATCGCATTTTTTGACTAACAAAGGTCAGTCATTTCTTTCCCAGATGGACGATGGAGATGGAGTATGGTGCATTGTCCAGATAGGCGGACTTAAAGGAAGACCTACTGACAAGATTGCTAAAAGCAACAGACTTTATGGTGCATGGAGAAAATGCCGCCAGCTTTGGGCTGAGGCTGCTGAGGCAGATGAGCTTCAACGTCTACGAAATGAATTGCTGCGGTTGAGGGGGAAATAAGCTAAACTCTTTGCTGCGCACTCCGAAGCTATTGCAGGAATCGAACAATTTGTCGACAATGAAGGCGAACCATCGCCCTTACATGGAAAATTCTCCAATTAGTAAGGATTTGTGTACCCTTAAGATGTTTGTACCAAATGCGGGAGAAGGAAACTTTGAGAGGAAGAAAAAAGAGGTGCCCATGTACATTGGTCTTAAATGTTTGCAAGTTATAACAGCTAGAAAATACGACACTCCATAAGCGAATTGTACGGCTTAGGACCGAATCACGTCATTTTAGAGTACGTCCGAAAGTGGGCTTGACGGTATACTTATGAGCATTCATAACGAGACGGCGGAATGCTACTGGTGGTGGAAAGTGAGACAGGAGACATCACGTCAGTGTTCGAGGGTGTCAATCACCGGTGTCTCTGGGGCCAGGAGCAAGTGCTGCTCAAGCAATATGTATAAGGTAAGGGATATTGTGGAGATACGAGTAGTACTGGTGTTTCACTCGAATTCGGGTACTGGATACTAAGAGAGTATATCCACTAGATAAGAAGCTAGTTTTGATGCTGATTCACTAGAGGAATACTTTGTTGGCCTTTGCTGTAAACAGAAATAAACGAAAAGCTACATGAGCGAAGCCAACATTCTGAAGAGGATACAGAATAATACGACTTCGAGATGAAGGTAATTGCATCTCGAGGGTGCATACAGGACAACACTCTTGTTAAATACATCAGCCAGGGTAGTGTCGAGAAGTCTTTCGGGTATTGAACCCAACTTTAATGAATGACATATTGGACAGAGTCCGACAGAGTTGTCGGCCTAAGAGCCTGGGGTCGCAATGTAATATAAAGACTTCGGGGGAAGATGGTAGAGTGGCGATAGCAGTTACCAGCAGCATAACTACAGAAGGTGAGGTAAAATGTTTTGGTTGCCAACACGTGGAGCATTAACAAGAGACATTGTGCGTGGACACGAGCAAAATAGTGGTGCAGTTTGGCTTCCAGATTGACCAACAAAAGAAGCTTTTGAGAAAAGAGCAAACACAGAGTACACTAAGAACGCCACCGTAAATGAATTCCAAGTCAAGGCTTTCATTGACCTAGGTAGTGATTGTGGCATCCTGTGTCGCTCACGTCACAGTCATTGGAGTTTAAGTGGTTTCAGAGGTGGAACTTCAGACCATCGGGAAAGTATTCGATGAGGTGACCGTTGACAATTTTACAGCCTACCGCCAGATGGAAGCCAACCATACTCTAACCCAGGTGAGACTGGCGAAATCATACAAATCCATCTCATTCACAAACTGGACGGCGGGGACAAGTCGAGCTCTACCGGTGATTGAAGGGTGTCCCGGGGACTTAAAAGACAATGAGCTTACAACAGAGGATCTGGATATCGGTGAGCTGGGAACGTAAGATAAGCACAGGCCTGCGAAACTTATCAATGCATATCGAGACGGTTTTGCACCAAATGCGGACGAATTGAGAATGTATGGCTTTACAACGATAACACCAGTCATATAAAATAATTGTCACAGAGATGGTGTTCAAGATTAAGCTTGGATGATCCGGGTTACGCTCCAGCAGCGATTGCTTTGTATCGACTATCAGGCATTGAACGAGTCGACGCTGAAGAAGAAGTTCTCCATATGCCAGTAGAGGAAGATGTCGAATCTCTGACTGGGAATGAGTTCTTCACAAGCCTAGACTTAGCTTCTGGTTATCACCAAATATGTGTGGAGGAATGCAGTAAGAAATTCATGGCATTCACCACGTACGATGGTTTGTAATCCATTCATTAAGCGTCTCACCCCGTGGCTGGACCAACAGGCACAGAAAGTCTCTGGTATTTTAGGTAAACGCCTGTCGTGTTGACTTAACTGTACGGGATGCCCATACATCCATGGGAGCCAGAATAAGCATGGCAGCGCTTACCCACATTAGTAAAGTAATACCAAATTCGGAACCTGTGTTGAGGGCACAACCCTCCCACTATGGGGTCTACCTCTGACAAGTCTAATTTCCACAGCACTGAGTTATGCCACTCAACAGGACCCATGACCGGTAGCTTCAAACTGGTCAAATCGTAGTAAGTTTCGGTGACGTCATCTGATAGCTTTTACGATAAGACCAGTATTGCTCTACCCCTGTTTATTATTAGACTATTAGCCTAGATAATTGAGCGGGGTACCACCAATGTGCACAATACGTTTAGTTGTGAATATAACGTCGCTTAGTGCACAAACCTTACTAACGACTGCCTTTACATATTGGCCCCAGTCACCCTCCTGTCCACTAGCATTGCTTTAATATAATTATGCCATATATATATGTAAGTTCTTGAACCTCTCGGGGGGCATAGGGCGTCAACAACGCTTGCGCGCCCTACTGTTCTACCTGCTTGGGTAAGCGGATTCCATCGCATGGCGTACCTCGCAATGGAACTGTCTTCGCGTCGTAGGGTGTGTTCAATCCATTGCCACTTTCTCCTCCGTATAGTAATGTCTATAAATTCTGGGCACGTTCTCTGATAAAACTGTACATTAGAGACACGATTGGGCCAAAAAATTCTCAGGATGATTCTTAGACATCTATGCACGAAGGTTTGCAGCATTCCGAACACAGCTTCAGCCTTTCCGATTCTGTTCGGTGCCATCCCGGTTAGCCGAGAACACATTTCCTAAGTGTAGGAAGTTGTCAAATTTCTCGACCTCCTGTCCGGCAATGTTAAGTTGAGCGCGGATGTTCGAAGTGCTAACGGCTTTGGTTTTGGCTGTGTTTGTTTTGAGCCCCACTTTGTTCCTTTCAGCTTTCATATTATGGGCCATCAAATGAAGGTCCATTATCCGATGTGAAAGTAGGCGAACATCGTCAGCGTAGTCAAGGGGTTTAAGGTAAGATGTCACTGTCCATTGAATTCCATAGTTGCCTTCCGTCAATGCTGCACGGCGTACATCACTGATAACAACCAAAAACAATAGAGGTAACAGTATACACCCCTGATGTACTCCACTCTGGGCTTCAAAATCCTCAGACATCTTACCGTTGCGCAAAATGAGACACTTACCACCCTCATATGTAGCTTTAACAATAGCTCATGAGTTTGCCTGGGATGCCTCTTCTGCGTAAGGCCAACCATATAATATCCCGATTCAAACTGTCGAAGTCGGTAAACAGTAAATGCAGCGGGGACCTGTAGGAAACGCATTGCTCTATAATGATCCGTAAGTTGTTTATGTTTTCGGTACAGGAGGATCCAGCGCGAAAGCCTGCCTGTTCGACGTCGAGAGTTGAATCTATATGTTCCCTGATTCGTTCCAGAATTATTCTACCCATTATTTTGGCTACGGCAGGAAGAACGCATATGCCTATCCAGTTTCCACACTCCATCAGGTTTGCCTTTTTTGGTAACTTCATGATCATCCCCCTTTTCCACTTCTGCGGAAATTCTTCACTATCCCACGCCTTGCATATGGGCGGCTGTAGCAGATCAGCTGATGTATTTGGCGCCGCTTAGTATAAGCCTTGTTTTTCTTGAAAGACCTTATTGCTGCCATTATTTCTGTTTTACCGAGAGGCCTGAAGCGAATTCGGGAATTTGTTGCCCCGGAGAACCCATTCGAATTAGAGATCATAGCGCCATCGTTTAAGTGGTTTCAGGCCGTAGCAAAATGTTGTCTCCATCTAGTGATTTGCTGCTCATCCGAAATCAGTGGATCACTATCTAATCTACACTTTTCATTGAATATTGTTTGCAGTCCCGACCACCAGTGAGCTACTTCTTGATTTTGTAGACAGCGCTGCTGTCGCACCTTCTTGCTGCTTCTTCCGCCCTTGAAGCCTTCACACGATATTGGACTTCAAGCTCTGTTCTCTCTACTGCTGAGGCGGCTGCAATTCGAGCTTTGATTGCTATACGCTCATCGATCCGTCTCCAGGTTTCAGCCGAAAGCCATGTGCGGTGACTATTCTGTCTTTTACCGACATACATAGGTGCTGGCCCCAGTTCCAAACACATTTTTCACAACATTCCATGTTTTTTTTTTACAGCTTTAATGGGAAGCAAAAATGAATCAGTGGCATTGGCTTCGACTACAGTAAAACATGAAAGCAATATTCAGGGACGAAGGACACAAAATTTCCCTAAAACCACAAACGGAAAAAAGAATCTAAGAATTATTATAAACATCGCAGTACCGGTATGTGTTCCACGTATTTTTTTTTTGTGTATTTTAAAGGTCTTAAAAGTCCAAGCGATTAGTATAATGTTAAGAGCCAAAACAAATAAACTTTATTAGAAAACAGTCGGCCATTCAAGTAGTCACACACTTAGTTAAGGCCAAAATTTACAATCAAACCAAAGCAACAAAAATGTTGAGTAAAGCGATTTTCCGCTTTGTTGTACTCTAGTTGTGATAACAAAAAAGGTTTTGGATAAATAAATCCAACAAACAATAGAAGTAATGGGACAAATATTACATATAGTAAATAACTCAAGGAAGTTGTTGTTTTCAAATAAATGGAATATACAATGGCCTTGAACCTTCAACAATCCGCCGACAGTAAACTTTCCTTTGTGTATTACTACATTTTATGTACGACTATCTGTATCTTACTTAAATCACGCGCATTATCCGCGTACGCGTACGAACTACAACGAGTAACAACAAAAACAGATAATTATGCCAAATGACTCTTAGAAAACATGTTTTTGTTTATAATTTATGTTCAACGTCTATCCAAACAAATATATCAAACCATCGACACTGATGTTGATGTTGGTGTTGATGTTCTTATTTGCTTCACATGGCATTATTTGAAATTGTTCCTTTTGTTGATACTCAATAAATCTGCAGATTTATTTTAATTTGTATTTATAATGTTTAAATCAAAAATCCAATATTGACAGACAGCAGACGATGTGACATTCCACTCTGACATAGATGTTTCCAAACCCAAGTTGATAAAGGAGGATGAGCAGTCGGTTTGGATAACGACCACCAACATTCTGCAGTAAGGCGACACCAGACATGTACATATCATTTGAGCTACTTCGAAACACTTGGAACTCAGGTCACAGGAAGATTTTTCCCCATATACCCAGGTTGTTGAAATAGAGACGCTGATGGAAGACCTTCCAGCGTAGCGTTCAAACCCCCATAGTAGGCACTTTCCTCTAAACGACCTTGCCCTGGACTTACTGTTGACAACCCTAGCAAACGAAAAATTAACAATAACAAAATAAGGGCAGGAAACTGTGTGTCATTTGCTATGGTGATTGTTGTAGAGGAAGGCTTAGGCTTTCCCATGTAACCTATTCAGAACCAGCTCACAGCCAGATCCTATTAACGAAAATGCGTGTGAGCTGAGTAACACAGCAGCTGGTAGCTGTTTTTGGTTGTGGTAACGGATGTGGCCACTAAACACGCTATCACTGCCTTTGATGGCTTCAAGTTGGAAGTTGGAATATACCCTGTCATGCGCCCTAAAGGTGATGAACGATTGGTGGTTTAGAAATAGGTTTTTAGTAAATGCTCTCAAAAGTGAGCTCGTTGTCTTTACGAGAAGAAGACCAGCTGACTTAGTGCTTAAAAGCATCAACATACGTTTCCCCAGCGACGCTAATTACATATTTGAGTATCTTCTTGGATAGGAAACTTCAACCAAACCTGTCACGTTGAAAGCCTTCAAGATGCTGTCGGCTTCCCGGCAGTGTAAAAGAGTTTTCGGCAGGGAGGGTCTGCTGGTACAAGCTTTCACAAAAATTCACCGCAGCTGCTTCTACCGGACTACAAAGATCAGTCTGTCTCAGCTGCATCGAGGATTTTCTTAATGCACTAATGAATCTCCCTCCCCTGATATTCATATCATGGGCTGCACTGCCAAAGACATCTTGCGTCTAAAGGCGACATTGGAGCTGTCATGACCTTGCACGCCGACTGTTTTTTGACTCTGGTCTTATGGACATCATGTCTGATGTTTTTCTGGAGGACGTCAAGGTTTTAGGAAAATGTGCGTCTGTATTCTAAGTGAAATATACGTAATCCTGGTGCCAATGGACTATCTTGTGAAGAACTGGTGGAGTAGACAAAGTATTTGCATCTGTAGCGACAGCCAGTTTAAAGACTTACTGATCCCTCTTATGACTTCTAAGGTAGGCTGAGAAGGCAAGTCTCCAGCAAACGCAGTTAGAAGGCTGAATTCACTGAATCTTGTATTTGTCCCAGAAGATGATAGGGTCAATGAAAATGAAATCGCCAATAAACTTGGTGGAAGAGTACCTGTATTGGGTCCTACGTACTCTGTTAAGGCTTCTATTGACAGTTGGATTTTACATGAGTATAACTGCAGATAACATGACTTTTAGGCATCACCATGGTTGGAATAGCTAGAGCCTGTAGTTAGCGTCAATATACTCTCCAAACACTAGCGAAGGGTCATTTGTAGACTCCCTAAGAGGTCAGCGATTTTTCTGTTGTCCTTCACTATGAAAGACGCTTTCTGGCGACGTAATGTGCACCACGCTTTTTCTGGCACATAAGTGTCCCGGTGATGGCTGCACCGCAGAACACAATCTCTGTGAGTGTCCGGCCTATAATCGTAGCATGTTGAAGGTTCACGTCCTTACAGAGGAAAAGCACGATTTTACCAGAGATTGTTTTTATAAGAGCAGATACTAACGGCCAGATTCCAGAGTACTGTAAAAAAGTTAACCATCATCCAGGGCTACGCATCGACGGAATGCCCGACTAAGAACGAAAAGGGACGTCTTCTACGATCAATTAGGTCCCGTCTACAATTTAACGCATAGTGCTGACATCGTGATAGTGATGGGAGTAGGAGGCGACAGTAAGAAGCGACAACACCGCGCTCAAACGGGTAATGAGTGTTCATGGCATTGGAGACCGAAATGACAGTGGCAAGCGGTTAGTCGATTTTTGCCAACCACAGTCATGTGAAGCACTCTGTTCGAGCACCGGCCCTGCCACAAGATCAGCTGTGTCTTATTTAATAGGCAGAGAACATAAAACCAGATAGACCACATCGCTATTAGCCGGCAATTTGCAAGCTGTCTTTATGATGTCCGTAATAGGCATGGAGCCGACATCAGTTGGATGCTTATCAACTGACTCCTGGTAATGGATCGAGGAGCGTATTTCACTTAAAGTTCAGATTGCATCAGCCCCAGCAGCAGAGAAATATGAACCCATTATTGAGTAAAAAAAAGGAAAGCACAGTGTAGTATAAGACGCGGTCAAGGCAACCACGTCAGTGCGCTAGCTGCACAAGCCGAAAAGGTAGCAAATCGTTGAGACAGTAGGACAGAACCTATAAAAAAATGTGGACGGTTCCCTACTTATACCTGATGAGGAACAGCTCAGAAGATAGAGGGCGCTCTTCGCGATGGTACCTAACCATATAGATGACAGCGCGACTATCCCGAATCAAAATGCACCATGAATCACGTAGCAAACTCTCGAATTCGCATGCCGATCAGTGACATATACGTAAAAAAAAGGGGCAGAGGAATACTGGTCTTATTGTAAAAGCTTTCTGACTGACGCCACCGTAGGTTGCTACAATTTGACCAGCTACAAGCTGCCGGTCATAGGTCCTATTGAGTGGGACCACCGGTAGTCCACACCAGTTCTTCTACAAGGTGGCGGAAAAGTCATCATCCTATCGGAAGATGCTATAATTTTTGCAAATTTATGAAGTAAACAGATACAAAATACACGTCAATAGGACATGATCGGCATACTTCTAAAGAACGCGGAAAAATTGTTGAGATTTTTTTACGGAATAATTCGTCAGTGGTATTGGCGCAGCGTGAATTTCGGCGCAGATTTCCCGGTCGTCCGACACCAATTGGTCAAACACTATAACGTTTAACCGCTCGCCTTGAAGATTATGGGACAACACGAGATACTGCCAGCTCTGGCCGACCCCAGAACTTCTGAGAATATTGCAGCTGTGGTTGCAGATATCGCAGAGGACCCCAGAGCATCGACTAGACGACGTGCCACGCAATTGGGCATCAATCGGCGGTCGTTACAGACAATTTTAATGAAAGACTGTAAGATGTTAGCTGTTGACCTACGCTAAAGCCATCCTGACCTCGAGGGAGACAACTTTTCATTGAAAATCATCATTAGCGACGAGGCCCATTTCCATCCCTGTGGATATGTGAATAAGCAAAATTATCGCTTCAGGGGCACCGAAAATCCGCATATAACCCACGAGGGGCTATTACACCTGCTCATCGGGGCTTGTTTTTTTCAAAAACGCTGCGGACCAACCAATACTGTGGACGGCGAGCGCTACAGAGCCATGCTCAACGACTTTCTCATTCGTCAATTGGATGAATTCGGACTGGAGAACATGTGGTTTCAACAGGATGGAGCAACAGCGCATACTGTACGAGGAACAACCGAAATTCTGGGGGCTGCATTTCCGGGTTGCTTAATCTCTCATTTTGGCGATTTGCACAGGCCGGCAAGATCGCCTGAATTAACCGTTCCAGACTTCATTTGATGGGGTTTTTGGAAATCATGAGTCTATGTCAACAAGCCTCAGAATCTTGAAGCCCTCAAAGAGAATATTCTTCAAGAACGCGAGGATCTACTCGTACCTTCGGAAGTTCTAGCAAAAGCGATGGAAAATGGCACAAATCGGGCCTGAATGGTCGTCAATTCTGGCGGCGGCCACTTAGCCGTTGGCGATAAGTTTAGGGATACGTAAATAGCAAAGGTCCAAGTGATTTGCTACAACATAAAATCGCCACATAATATTGCTCCGTGGTTGTGCCACTTAACTACTTCTGTACTCTGTAGTAGTCACCGTAGGAGGTGATAACTTCTTGGTACCAGTCTAGAGCACCCCCTAGTTGTTCAGCTGCACGTGGTCTATTTAATATCGGAATATTTCATGTGTTTATTTGAACTGGTTCTATGCTAGGGTCGTCAACAGTTAACCCACCCTTTTTCGACGCGCCTTTCAGGTGGTCGCGAAGCTAGCGCCATGGATAATTTCTGACCTCGAGGCAAAAGTCCATTCTAGGACATACCTTTTGCCAAAAGGGCCGGATATTTCAAAGTCCGTAACTCGCTTCGGGGATATGAGAGCTTCCATTGACCCAGTAGTGGCTCAACTGCCACCATATCTATTTAGCATCTTTATAAGTTCTAAAAACTCCAGCTCTCATATTTACTTCAGCCCATTCAAGGAATCTGTTATGCTGGCTGTTGACGATACCGGTATTCAGATACGCGAGTTTGGCCGCTATACATCATACTGGCAGAACATTATAGTGTCACTACGTTCTTCTGCTCAACACTCACGCATAAGTAAACCAAGTCAAGCCCGGTTGGACGAGACCAACAGTCAAGGAGAAAAAAAAAACACAATTGATGTGTAGTCGTAGTTGCAGTACTGGCCATCGTCAGGTTGACTAAGGTTGATTTTTTTTAATGCGTTTTTATTTACTAAATTCATGATTACTTATATGCTGTAAAAAAAAAACTTGCTTAATTAACTTATCACTCTTGTTATAACTTAGGGCTACCTAGGCGGGTCCTCTAAGCTCTACTTAACATTTAATATATGTCTTTCGACGAACCCTATAGCCTTCATTATAGTTTTAATAATTTTAATACAAAGAAAATTGTTTTTAATTTTGAAAAAACTTAGTGAATGGGACCATTTTGTTTTTATATGTGACATAATCAAATCTGAACGTTTTTTTTTAAAGGTTTTATAATTGTTTTGTTTTTATTCCAATTTGTTGCGCATTTGGTTTTATTATTTTTTCTATTTTGTAAAACTTAATTCATGTAAGCCGGCCATGGCTTATAAACAAAGCATTTCCGACCCTGCCCCATAAAGGATTGCCGTAAATTTGGAGGAAACGGCGTAAAAGTTTCCTCTCCTTCACTAAAAATTCATGGTGCTGCCGAGCTACATCCTTCATATCGTGGCTCCGTACCGCCCTACTAAACCGGAGACGAGTCTGAAGTCTCTGTCGAAGTTGAGTCGCCTATCCGCAGCGAAGTGGAAGATTAGCCGCACCGCTAATTTGTTTTGGATCAGCTATTTTTTATTTCAATAGAGGAACGCCTCTGGGGGAACGAACAGTAAGCCCTGGAGATCAGATTGTTCGTAGGGATCATTGCTCTAGCAATGTTCCTTCGAATCGATTCAATGATGAACTTTTTCACTCTTATTAGGATCGCTCTATTTTATAAGACTTCGTTAGGATAGAATTTTATGTACTGCAACTCTGGTGTCTGTACAAGTAAAGGCAAGACCTTAGGCAGGCCCTCTCAAACATACGAATCTTTTCCATTTTTTTTTTTTATAATTTGCGTGCGCTCAAGGGATTTAAGAACCCTTAAAATGTTTGCACAGCGTGGGCGAAGGAAAATCAGGGAAGAAGGAAAGAGAGGTACCGGTGAACGTTGGTTTTAAATGTTTGAAAGTTATAATGACAAGGAAATAGACAGCTTGGCAGGGCATTCCACAAACGAGTTGTTCGGCTTAGGAACGAATCACGATATTTCAGAGTACGTCCGAAAGTGGGCTTGAGGGTATACTGATGAGCATTCATAGCGAGACGTGTGTTACGGTTAAAGGTTTGAAGGGACGGAATGCTACTGGCGATTTATATGGAGCACTGGTGGCGGAAATAACGATAAAACAAGGTGAGACACGAGACATTACGTCGGTGTTCGAGGGTGTCCATTGCCTAAGTGATGTTGGTATCAGCTATGAGTTTTATCGCACGGTTTTGAAACCTATCTAGCGGGTGCAGAGATGTTTTAGGATAACCTGACCAGATGTGGGCATTGTACTCCAATTTTGGCCGTATAAACGCCTTCTACAATATATTATGGGTAGATCAGAGGGGGTAAAATATTTCTTACATCGCTTGAGGAAACCTAGACATTTCACAACATTTCTGACAACATTAAATATGTGGTCATTCCAACGTAAATTGTCATTGACACACATACCGACAATCTAAAGTTTATCGGTTTCGACAATGCAAGTACCATTCATGGATAATGGCTGGGTGTTTAAATTTCGCTTTAACGACAGCAGACAGCATGGTGTTTTAGAAGAATTGAATTCTACTCTGTTAGTGGTTCCCCAATTAGTTGTGCTGTTAATAGCAGAATTTAATGAGCTGAACATAAGCTGGCGTTCCCATTCCACAGCCGAAAAGCTGGGACTTGAGTCTGGAAACGAATATGAAAAGCAGAGAGTACTGTCGTCAGCAAAGGAATATATATATTGGAAGTAGCAGACAAGAGATCGTTGATGAAAATTAAAAAGATTGTTCTGTAGCCCTGGGGCACACCAGCATTTTTTTTATGAAGATCAGACTAGAAACCATCCAAGTCAACTTGAATTGAATGTTCCGAAAGGTAATTTCTAATCCATTGAAGCAGAAAGTCGTCGATCCCAAAACCTCGTATTTTCGACAAAAGAGCCTGATGCCAAACTCTGTCAAATGCCTTAGAAATATCAAGTGCCACTATCTTGCTTTCGCCAGATTGATGTACGCCTTGGTTCCACTTTTCGGTGAAACGTGTTTCCAGATATTTCATGAGCTGACGGTTTAGCAGTGTTTCCATGATGGGTCTGGAGGAGGAGAGAGAGAATGATTCGACTTTTTTAGGGACGGGCTGGACAAATGCTGTTTTCCATCTTCTCGGAAAGACTCCTAAAGAGTAGGATTGATGAAAAAACTTACGCAGTGGTTTTCCCAGCGAGGAAGAACATCTCTTCAGAAGCAGAGGAGATATACCATTTGGACCAGCGGATTTATGTATGTTGAGATCTTGAAGTACTCTTGCTACTACACGAGTGCGAAAGTGGATTCGTCCCATTGAAGATTCGACGCACTCAAGTGTAATCGGAAACAAATCACAATCCGGGAGTGTTGAGCTGGCCGCAAAGTGTGCTGCAAGATCACTGGCCTTGTCCAAAGAGCTGACAGCTGGAATGTTATGGTAAATGACCGAGAAAACATTTCTCTAACCCTGAAAGCCTGTTTACAGCTCGAGTCATACTATGCCTCTTCTTTTGGTTTGATACTCTTTATCCGATGAGGGATAAAGGATTTCATTCCAAGGAGAATAGTGTCAGTGATCATATCAGCAGCGGCTGATAGTTAAAGTTCAACTTCCAGTCATCGGAATATCTCTTAATCTGATCGGAGTCAGATTGGGCCTGATTTGTGCGCAATAATGTCGTCTGCGTACGCTATGACGCTCACAGGATCCCTTGTGAAGATTTTTAACATAATAGGATCGTCGAATTTAGCGCACCTTGTTGCATACCGTTTTTAATGTCAAATACTCCAGCAGAAGTCACATCGCCATTCTTCACGGTGAACTACCTATCTGTGAGCATATTGAAAATAATATACAGCATTGGTGTACTAATGCTCAGCCTGTTCCGCTTGCAGAAAAGTCTCTCTGATCATATGGTATCCATGTTAATCAGGTGGGCACCCGACCTCATATCCTCATGTCAGCTGCTGTAAGTTCCTGATCGTTGTCCGTCGTTCGGCCGATGTTTAGACATAGAAGGCCGCCTTGATCTTTCCTCCGAACTGCTTTATTTATTTGCGGAAACACATTCGGGTTGGTGGTGTTTACGGCTCGAATTTTATTGATCTAATACAAACTCACAGGGGTCCTGTAATTTTCTTTTATTAATATTTGGAGATTTTTGATCGACGATTTCAGTGTCATGACCTCCAGATTATGATTTTTTTTTATAATTAGCGCGCGCTCAAGGGATTTGTGTACCCTTAAAATGTTTGCACACTGCGCGGGTGAAGGAAACAGTAACTTTGTCTAATTTTGTGTTGGTGCATTGCGTGAATAGTTGCATTGTGGAATATTTTTTCGTTGTCTGAGATATCAACTGCCCATCGCTCGTTTTATCCATTTGTTTGAGGTACCTGGAAAACTCTCTATTTGACAGATCCCTGCTGGACGGTGGGGAGAGTTCTCTAGTCAATGTTCTGTAAAAGTGGGTCCAACATACACTACTATGTATAACTATAAGAATACCTTTGAACTAACTACTCCAATTCCGCAACTTCGTTTGAAACTGCGAGTTCGGCGCTGAGATCGCAATGGTCACTGTTATGCAAAGACGTGCGTAGACAGTTTATGTACTATGTTGGTTCGTGCCTGTCAGTTGCATCCGTGTGTCAAACAGCAGGAGATCCAGATAGGTGTCATATCTGGGAAATGACGGACTACCCGTCGCTTTTAAGCCGAGTCGGTACATAATACTGTGCTGACCCCAGCAACTAAGTAGTAGGTTCCCTCTAGTATTTGGTGTATTGTTTTCCTATGTTTGGAAAGGATTTCAGCCCTAGGAATCGAAAAAGTGTCTCGAGTTCTGACATACATAAGGTGGATTGAGTAGCTTCAGGGGCATAGACAGAGACAATGTACAATCGCTTTCCACTACGGAGAAAGATGTATATGGCACATGTTCGTTGTTCGCTCTTTTAAATCAAAAGCCTTTTCTAACGAAGGTTGCAACACCACCTCCTTGTACGGAGTTGCGTCGGTTTCTTCCTACAATTTTATATTTTCTGCGTCTCATTTTGTGCTTTTTTAACCTTAGTTTCGCTAAGCAAAAGCACATTAGCGACTTGGTCTTTGAGCTACTTAAAGAGTGCGGGGTTTCGTTCGATTGTTGTCAGTGAATTTATTATACATTCAACGCAAGGACCACGGGTTAGCTCCGCCATGTTTCTATCCATTACGACTGGAAGTGCGTTAGGCCCGGCTGCAACGCATAAATCTGATCCACGCGCGTGGCCTGCTCTTGTATTGGACGTTGTAGTTAAGGCATTTGCCCCTGGATAGAGACCAAGTTAGAAGAAGTACAGTTTCCGTTGCTCGAGGTGCTGGAGTCTGAGTCTGTATAGTATTACCACTACCTGCCGCCATTTGGGCCTAGGTAATATAAGAAGTTACGGCTGGCGTTTGACTGAGCACTGGTGGCTTAACCTCTGCATTTTGCTGCCGAGTCAGATATATTTTTCTTATGCACTGATACAACCCGATACTTTCCGGTGCGTCCCACGTTTTACACAAGGCGGACTAGAGCTGGATTTTATGAGACGCTCCATCCCTACCAAGACCGCATTCCTCGGACTTGTGATTAACACATCCAGGTAGAATTTTTAAATTTGGCGTGGCCGAATCTATGGCAACAAACGCATTGTAAAATGCTTTCGCTCGTTTTTAATTTTTCCCAGTGCACAACTTGGTACTCAAAGATTTTAATACTCCTTAGACCATCCAGTTTGCTGTTGAGAGTGAGCTGAACCAGGAAGTACGGTAATACTCTCTTCTCCCTTTTGGCTCTAGATGACGAACGGCTTAACTCCTACGAAAGTGAACTCATCGCACTCTTCCTCTTTGATCCTTTGATCCATGTTAGGAACTCCTCCACATCGGTAGACGGCTCCAACTAAGTCAACAGCATGGCTTGCAGTTTTTCGCCTTTCGGTGTGAAATATAAGAAATACGTCGTCATGTCCTTCAATAATTGTTTTATCTTGTTATAGCGCTCCACTTAGTTGCAGTGGATTGCATGCCTATCTATACTTAAGCTCTTAATAAAAAGATCCTTCCCTATGGCCGACCTATGTAGATAACTGGATTCTGTCTTGCAATTCCATCTTGAAGGTGTTGATTGGTGGCTTGCGCCGTTTCTGTTTTTGTTGCTGCTGATGTTGATCTTGCTGTTGTTGCTGATGTTGATGTTGGTGTTGTTGCTAATGTTGTTATTGCGCTTGTTGATGTTGGTGTTGCTGTTGATGCTGACGTTGTTTTTGCTGTTGTTGCTGATGTTGTTGCTGGTGCTGGTGTTGCTGTTTTTCTGATGTTGTTTCTTATGTTGTTGCTGTTGTTTGTGATATTCTTGTTCATCTTGCATCTGAAGTTTAGGTTGCTGTTTTTCTTTAGGCTGTCTCTTCGGTTTAAACAGCTGTAGTTGTTGTTGGTAGAAATTTTGCTGCTTCATTTCTCTCCTTGAAATTTATGTGGAATATTTGCTGTTGAACTCGACTACTTCTTGTTCGAACGTCTGAATCTGATGCTGCCAATGTGATTAAACTGTTACTTCCTGCTGTGTGGCGGTCCTCCTCCTCATCTGACATATATTCGTATTCGTTATCCGACCTGGGTTTATGCTTACCTGCTGTTGTAGACCCTTTGCTCACCCTAACCGGCATATTTTCGGTTGCTGTAGATAGGGCAGGACGGTTTAAAGGGCTGGGAGTTGGTTTTAGCTTCCTTATCCTCTTTGCTGTCGTCTTTGATGTCTCCTCAACTGGGTTGGCTGTCTATGCTGCATCATCAGCCGATGACATCATGTCATTCAGTTTCCCTATTTTTTGATGAGAGGGTCGCTAATTTTTGAGTTCAAACCCACGACCGGTGATGCAGTGGTCGGGTAAAACTCGCATTAGGCCAATCAGCACCTAACAAACGCTATGTCTAGATACAGATATAAAGTTTATTGCACAGTTTAATTGCACTTGGAAGCTGAAACACTTTTTGCCTCGATGAAAGTCAGTGAACGACTGGGAGATGGGGATGCTATTACCATAAGTGCGTTAGGTGGCTAATCGTTATCCAATTACACATTTTATAGCTAAGTTGTAAAGTTTGCAATCAGTCTCAATTTAGCACAATGCCACTCCCTTGATCTTACCCACATGGCAACTAGCCGTAGCCACCCCAACCAATGCCACTCCAATTCCAACCTTTCAAATCCTCTTCTCAACACTCACACGAGCATTATCGCTATGTTTGCTTTCCTATGTTCGTCTCCGTGTTTAACCATAAAACTTCCAATCAATTAACCCAAAAATCAATCTCTGTCCACAACAATAAACAACTTAAGCATGCATGTTTGACAAAAGTCCACCTGAAGGCCATTCAAAATCATAGATAACTCACACGCAATACGATATTAAGTACGAGTACCTAGGAGTCGACACCTTATCAATATCCGCATACCCAATGGGGTCACTTCTCTGAGGTAACATACTCACATACTCGCATACCAGTGATACGGATATCTATGACAGTATCCGAATGAATCTTATCGATAAAATGTTTACGCGAAATCACGACGGTAAACAATCAGTCGTCGTCGTTGGAATTCATGAATTCACGGACGATGATGATGAAGGCGAAATCCTGGTTTCCTGATCTCAGTATCAGTATCACTGTCGGCACCAACGGACTGGTCCAGATCAAATCCATTTCAAAATTTAATGGCCGATTACTGTTTGCCGAAAAGGAATGTAATGGCCAACGCAATGGTAATAAAAAGCTATTTTGGTTACAAGATACAAAGATGCGGACCAAGGATAGGGGAAGGGGACTTATGGAATGAAGGGGGGGGGGGGGGGGGTAGGGTGTGCTTGATATACTTTTTTTATGTTAACATACCTCTTCTTCAGTTTGGTCATGGCATTCTTCCATCGCTCAGACATCGCAGATTGTTTTTATTTATTTTTTTTTTGTTCTTTTCTGTGCTTTAGGTCGGTGCTAAATGGTTGAGATACTGTTGTCGTTGTTGTTGTTGCAGTAGTAATAAATTTGGATTTCAAGCGTTCTATGCATTTAAAGCTTTTAAACAGCTAGGCCCAAAGCGAATCAAAAGGAAATCAAAAAAAGAAAAAAAAATACCAAATTTCGGTGCAAAGGTGATGGAAGAAAAAATCAAAAATTGAGAAAAAGAAAGAATTTTTTGTTTTATTGTACGAGTGTGTGTGTTTTTTTGACGGTTCGGCACTTTTGAATACAACCTCAAGGGAGAGGGGAACTGTTTACACGACGACAATTGCTGAACGAGTGGAAAAATATTCCCCATACGCCCCAGTGTCTGCTTCGATTCGTTTACACTGACAATACCGCGCATTCCAATGTACTCGTAGTCTGCCCGACCCAAACTGATATTCAACCCTGAGAAACGTCTTGTCAGTGAGAGCGATGGAAAGGGGATGGCGCAGGAGTGAATGAAAATAATTTTATTTTTTTTTTGACCAACAGGTGAAGGTACGAGTATGGTGGGAAATTTGACGCCTGCCATCGTCTCGGATAATGATATATTGCCCACCGAAATCGCTGAGACCGATTGCCTCCTGCGCAGATCATTTGTTTATCTTTCGCCAATAATGGCTCCTCGATAGTGTTATAGTTTCTGTTTCTTTGCACTAAAATTTGTTCTCAGAAAAAAACCGAAATAAAACATTTTCTTTTGTTGTTGTTTTTGGGTTTTTTTTTCGTTTTTTTCGTTTTTTTTTGTTGGCAATTGGAATCGAAATTGCCGGCCACTAGAGGAGCGAATACATTGAACTTGAATCTATGTCGGACTTGGAAGCACTCGGACAATGTAGACTTTGAGCGGGCAGCAGAGCTATTTTCAGAGTCAAAGGCGTTAATTACTTAGGGAAACGCAAATTCGTTGGAAGCTGCTGAAACAGTCATCCGCTATGAACAATAAATTCTGCGGTATCCAACAGATACATCAATGATTGGAACGATTTGAATCGCTATCGCTAGGAGGGTGGTACGGATAAGATGTGGAATTTCAATTCAAAGTGTTTTTTTTTTTGTTTTTTTTGTTTTTCCAGTAGGGTGAGATGTAGGGTGGGGCAGGAGACTCTCATGTTTTTTCTTCCATGTAACTGAATTGTAAGGTGTCTTACAGAAAGATGCTTTATATCGATTTGTTTGGATAACTTAGAGATAAAGGTGGTGGAAATAAGTAAAGACAGCGAGGGGATGGGGGCGATTTGAATGATGTTTCTATTCATATGGTCGCATGATGTTACCACATAAAATCATCTGATATCTCGGCGGTCTACATGATTTACTGTGGGTTGCACACTTTTCATGGTTTGTGAGTTTTTTTGTCGAACAACTCAAAGAGAATTCGAAAGAAAATTAGGAATTGTTTTTAAAAGTCGTTCTATCTAAGGATAGGGAATATATCCGGATATTTTGGATGTATTTTCAGTCCTTAGTTCAACTGTCTGCCTAGCAATAGAAACCTCGACAGAATCATCAACTTATTTCGGGTACCACATATTAATATCAAATTGCACATTACTCTGAAATATTCGGACAACGTTGATCCTAATGGACCAGGACTGGAATCTGTCAGTATTTTTTGGGATTAATTTGAAATAAAAAAAAACAAAAAGATGCAAGTGAAATCTATCGTTAAGCCTAAAAGTCAGGGCATTTGCCTATTTGAGTGGCAAAATCTTACAAAAAACCAGCTGAAATTTGGAGCATGGTGACTTGCCGTCAAATTGAACGGCCTCGGTGGCTGGTCCATTCGCGCAATATAGGTCAGTCATATTGTCATTGAATCAAATCCTCAGTAAGGCGATGAATTCACATATCGCCCCGATCAATGTCGTATACATTTTCAAAGAAATAAATCCTAGTCAATGTCCAGTAATGTTAGCCATTAATTCCGACGTGAAACCAAGCGAGCCACATCTTGAATCTTTTTTTTTACAATTTGCGCGCGCAATTCGAGTACCCTTAAAATGCTTGTACACGGCGCGGTCGAAGGAAAATTAAGGAGGAAGAAAAGAGAGATACCGATGTACATTGGAAGTTATAACGACTAGGAAATATAGAACTCGGGAGTGTGAGTTATACTTAAGAAGCAATCACGATATTTAAGAGTACCTTCGGAAGGGGGCTTGAGGGTGTATTGTTGAGGATTCGGGTATTACGGTTAAAATAAAAATGGTACTGGCGATTTCAATTGAGCACTGGTGGTGGCAATAGCGAAAGAATAGAGTGAGACACGAGACATTACGTCGGTGTTCGAGGGTGTCCATTGTCTGAGTGATATTAGTATCACCTATGAGTTTTATCGCACGGTCTTGAAGCCTATATAACAGGTGCAGAGAGGATTTGGGTGCACCAAACCAGATGTCTGCAATGTACCCTAATTTTGGGCGGATGAATGATGCCTTATATGGTATATTGAGGCCAGATCAGAGTGGGTGAAATATTTCTTACATCGCTTGAGGAAACCTAGACATTGAGCAACATGGCGACATGGAGTTTGTGGTTCTTCCAACGTAAGTTGTCATTGACACACATACCGAGAATGGAAAGTTTTTCGGTTTCGACGATGCAAATGCCATTCATGGACAAAAGCTGAGTGTTTAAATTTCGCTTTAACGACAGCATTGTATTTTGGAAACATTAGATTCTACTTTGTTTGTGATCCCCAATTAGTTAAGCTGTTAGATATCAACATAGGCTGCTGTTCCCGTTCTACAGCCGAAGAGCAGGGACGTGAGTCCGGAAACGAATATGAAAAGCAGAGAGTACTATCGTCAGCAAAGGAATATATTGGATTAGAAGTAGCAGACAAGAGATTGTGCATGGAAATTAAGAAGAGTGTCGGAGACAGAACGGAGCCCTGGGGCACACCAGAATCTATTTTGTGAATATCGGACTTGAAACTATCCAAGACAACTTGAATTGAACGTTCCGAAAGGTAATTTCTAATCCATTGAAGAAGAGAGTCATCGATCCCACAAGCACCCATTTTCGACAAAAGAACCTGATGCCAAACTCTGTCAAATATCTTGCTTTCGCCAGATTGATGTACGCTTTGGTTGCCATCAGATCACCATTGGATCTGTTGCTACGAAAACCGTACTGCCGGTCATTAAGAAGCTTTCGTGTTTCGAGATGTTTCATGAGCTGAAGGTTTATCAGCGTTTCCATGGAGGGACGTAAGTGCAATGGGTCTGTACGAGGAGAGACGGGACGGACTGGACAAATGTAGGGTTGATGAAAAGGCTTACACTGTGGTTTTGCCAACGAGAAAGAACACGTTTTCAGAAGAAAGGGAGATATATCATATCGACCAGCGGATTTATGTTTGAGATCTCTAAGTACTCTTGCTACTAAACGAGTGCGAAAGTGCATTCGTCCTATTGAAGATTCGACCCACTCAAGTGTAGGCGGAGACAAAGCACAATCTGGAAGTGTTGAGATGGCCGCAAAGTGTTCAGCAAGCAGGTTGGCCTTGTCCAAAGAGCTGACACCTGAAAAGTTATTATAAATGAGCATGGGGATGAGGCAGAATTTCTAATATTTTTAACGAACGACCAAAAATTGTTACTATCTTTGGGACATTGTAGGTAGTATTTGTTGGCTCAGCTTATGGTCGTATTGCGCACGCTTAAGAAATATGTACGTTGTAGTCATAATAATGTAATATAGCAACGACAGTGAGTAAGTGCACGCAACAGTTAGACCAGGGGCAGGAAGGTTGGGATACCCGCACTGCATATGTTGTTTGCACTGATCCCGCGCGTTCCCCCCGTACAATTAGGCTAAACTACCGCCAATAGTCAGAATTCCATCACTTACTCCGGAATTTAATCTGGCAGAATGCCTAAAGTCTGTAGCTGAAAGTGAATATCAAACTGGTACTGGGCAAGATTTTTAGTATATATGTTACTCGTATGTTGGCCTCTAGCTCGTCCAAAGTGGTTGGCTCGTTAGGATAGACTAAGGACTTGACGTAGCCCCAGAGAAAGTAATCAAGTGGTGTCAAATCGCATAATTGCGGTGGCCAATTGATGAATGCTCCCAGTGAGATGACCCAGGCGACAAATTCCTTCTTCATAACTTCGAGTGTTGCGTTGCTTGTATGACATGTAGCGCCGTTTTGTTGGAACCACACCTCGGATATTTCGATGTGGTCGAGCTCTGACCACAGAAAGTCGGTTAACATCGCTCTATACCTGAGACCATTCGCAGCAACGGTGTCTCCTTCCTCATTTCGAAAGAAATTAGGTCAGATGATGCCGCCATGCCATAAACGGCCCCGAACACTTGTGGATTTTGTTCGCTCCAATAAGGGCAATTTTGCTTGTTGACATAGCCGCTGAGCCAAAAATGGGCCTCGTACGAGATGATTTTTTGGCCAAAATCCGGATCTCCGACCAACATTTCTAGCGCACAATTAGTGAACTCACGGCATTGTCTATGGTCATCAGGCTTCAAATCTTGCGTCAGCCCAATCTTATACGGATGTTGGCCCAAATCCAACCTCAAAATAAGCCGGATTGACTCTCTGGCGATGCCCAATTTTTTTTTATATTTTTTTTCTTAAAAAGAACTTAACACTCAAGTGAGTATGAATACACTTATAATGCCCCAACATGTTTTAAGGTTTGGGTTCAGTGGGTATTTCGCTCCATGAGTGGCATCCAACATTTAATGGGGCTAAATTCTTAGTGAAAGCTGACTCGTTGTTGATTTCTAGTCAACTACTCATCATACTTGATTTTTAATAATTGAAAAAATGAATGTATTTCGGGCGCAGTTGATATTCAAACACCGAATCTTTCGATTTGGAAGCCAGTCCACTACCACTTGAGCTACGGCCACCCAATTCAGCTGATCGGCGCCGAATCGACATTTCTGGGTCGTCTTCGAAACTGGCCGCTACGGCGACTACGTTTTCTTCATTTCGCACAAATCTCTGTCTAGTTGGTGACTTAAGATCCAAAAGAGTGTACTCACGCTCAAACTTTTCCACGGTGCGACGAATTGCATGCACACTGAAGCCAGGATGACGACCGACCTCATGATCAGCTTTAATAAAACCGGGGGTAATATCATGTAATGCCACGTATTTTGTCTTGACTGCAAAGATACCATCTGAAATATTAATCGCCAACCTATCCAAGAAACCTCTGCAGCTTAGTTTATCCGGAAAGCTCTTCAGTACGTATAAGATTAAGTATGCTATCAACTCATTTAAACTACACCCTGAATGACTCGAACTGCAACCAACTTCAGACAGCTATAATTTCCAAACCATTCATGACAGTGGGCCCAAATTTTGACACATGACAGATAATTTTATTATTTACAAGCCTTTTAAACGATTTGCGTCTCAGTTGTGTTGAAAAATTCTTATCTGCGATGGAATTCAAACGTGATAGTGTGATTGCTTTATATTTGGCTGGAAAACCACAAGTAGCTATCGTTAGAGCCCTCTAGCAACTCAACGTGAATAAATCATTTGTGTCTCGAATCATAGCTCATTACCGTGATACTGGCAGCGCGAGCGTTGTAAAACGCCATGGAGGTGGTCATAAAAAAACAGCAACATCGGCAGAAATGGTTCGGAAAGTGAAGGCTCGAATTGAGCGAAATCCGTGTGGAAGTGGAAGAAAAATGTCTCGTGAGCTCAACATATCGTTGGAACGAATGCAATACATACTGAAGAATGAGCTTGCGCTCAAGCCATTAAAGTTCCAAAAAGCACACGATCTTACACCGCAACAGAAAAAAATTAGAGTCGAAAGAGCGAAGGTGTTGCTACGCTTGCACGAAAGTGGTGAGTTGCCGAATTTGGTTTTTTCCGATGAGCCGCCATTTGTTATCGAGCAATATGTCAACAAACAAAATGACCGAGTTTACTTGCCAGAGAGGTCCTTCGAAAATATACACCTTCGGACGGCCACCAAAAAGCAGGCAGCACCGATGGTGATGGTTTGGGCCGCCATAACCGCCGATGGTTGCTCTCCGCTCGTATTTTTGGACCGTGGCGTCAAAATTAATGCGATCGTATACCGTGAAACTGTCTTAGAGGCAGTATTGAAGCCTTGGGCAAACAATTATTTCAGTCGGAGACCGTGGACATTTCAACAAGACTCGGCACCGTCTCACAAAGCGCGGGTCAACCAAGATTGTTTTGTTCCACACTTCATTTCTTCGACACAATATATTGCAAATTCTCCGGATGCAAATCCGTTGGATTTCTCTGTCTGGGGTATTTTGAAGGTGAAGGTTGGCACTAAAAAATACCAAAGTTTGGACCATCTCAAATAAGCGCTTCGCCGGGAATTGGCCAAAATACCGCAGAGCCACTTGCGTGCAGCGTGCGATGCTTTCATCGGCTGTCTCAAGGCCAATATTCGCGCCAAAGATGGTCATATTGATAGCTACTAATACAATTTGAGAATTGATGTATTTTCCAATATTTTTTCCTCTGGCACAATAAAATTTATCAAAAAATAAAAAAATTATAGCATTTTAAAAAGTTTGAGTTCGAGTCATTCACCCTGTACATATACAAGGCACCAAGCATAGGCGGAATTTTTCCAGCTCTGCTATAAAAGGGTGTGGACTTCCTTGTACCGGTAGATCTTTAAGAATTTTAATTCGAGCAAAATCAGGACATCCTGCAGCAGTAATTGGAGATGACTAAAAGCACATGCTTTGAAAGATTTTCCCCGTAAAATAAGCTTATTGTTACGCAATATAAATCCGATAAAATGTGTTTAAAAAAAAAGGTTAATTTTATGGCCGCTAAAAGGAGAAAAAGGGACCATTTTTGCAGGTAAACAAAAAATAGCAAGCCCTTTTAATAAAGAAAAAATATAAGGAGATCTCTTGTGAAGTTATATAAAAATAATGAAAAATTATTTTCATAACCAGTTTATAGGATTTAACCGAGATACTAACGTTTAATTCATAACATCCTCAATGATGGATTTTTCTACCCATGAATATGCAGACGTGGTTTATGTCGTTGGATTCTACAACGCTAAGGGTCAACGAGCGAGTTTCAAATATCTGCCTTAATGGATGGGCATTTATTAGAACATTTTCCTGATCGAGGAAGAGAGGAAGAATCCGGAAATCGTAGAGAGACTCATATCCTGTTTTATTAGAAGCCATTCGCAGATAGGAAGACGTCTTACATTACGTCATAAACCATCCAAATGCCATTCTTAGACAACTAAGCAGACATTTTAATCCAAGGAGGACTTCTATCTAGAGAATTCTACATTCAGATGACATGCATGCATTCCATCATATACCAGTATAGGAGCTATAGGTCGGGGACTCAAAGAAGCGATTGGAATTACGGAACTACATTCTGGAAAGGCACTTTGCGGAAGACAACTTTATTGACCAGATTCTATAGACAGATGAGTTTTCACCATCTCTAATTTCTACGATTTAGATACCTGGTCAGAAAGCAACCCCAACTCAATGAAACACAGAGCATTTCAGCATGAGTTCAACGTCAGTGTGTGGTCGGACATATTGGCTAAAAAGCTGGTCGAGCTCTGTCAGCTTCCCATAAGGCTCGTACGCAAGGTCGTATCTAGAATTTTTCCGAAATAAATTACCAGATCCATTAGGTAAGATATCACTACAACAAAAACAGCCATTGTGTATAAGGATGGTGCTCACGCGCGCTATGACCATTCAGTTAGAGAGTGGTTAGATCGCGAGTATGAAAATTCGTAGATAGGGCGGGATGAACCCATTCTGTGGTCTCCAAGATCTTCGGACTTGACCCCAATGGACCTTTGTTCATGTTTATTTACTTACTTACTTGAGGTAGCGCTGCAGTCCGGGGCGGATTTGGGCCTCAGCAAACAATCGTCTCCAGCCAGCTCGATCTTCAGTTTCGCACTCTAAGTTTATTGAGTTTCTCTTCCCCTTGCGTGCACCACCTGATTCGCGATCTTTCTTTACTGCACTGTCCGTCATGGCCGGATTCGAAGATTTTTCGTACCGGAGCATTGGTGTCCATCCGCTCTACATGATCCAGCCACCTCAGTCGTTGGACCATCACTCTTCTGGCTAAGTCGATGTCGTTGTATCAGTCCGTTTTTGTATCTCCTACTCCACTCACAGTCTATGCAGACGACAGCCAAGAGCACCCTCATCAGTTTTTGATAAAGTTCACGCCTATGCGCCTTAGAGCAGGACTGGGATTATTAAGGTCTTATATATCGGTTTTGTTCTTCGAGAGAGGTCAACTGCCTTCTTAGCCCAAAAAAGCAGCAATTGGCACGAGTTATATGTCGTTTGATCTCAGTGCTGGTGTCGTTGTTTGAATTGATAGCGGAGCCTAGGCAGACAAACTCCTTAACTACCTCGAAGTTATATCTGTCGAGGATGACGTTCTGTTCGAGACGTCAGTTTTGGGTGTACTTTCTTGGTGACAGCATATACTTCGTCTTGACCTCATTGACCGCTAAACCCATCTTCACCGCTCTCGCCTCAATACTAACGAAATCGGAGTTGACATCACGCTGCTTTCTTTCATTATGTCAATATGATCGGCGTATGCGAGTAATTGCACGGACTTTTGAAAGATTCTGCCTCCAGCGTTCGCCGTGAGTTTCGCACAGTCATTTCAAGAACGATGTTGAAGAAATCGCATGACAACGCTGCATCGCCGTGTCAAAATCCTTTTTTGACATCAATTGTCTCGGTGAGCTTTTTACCGACTTTGATGGAGCAGGGTGCGTTCTCCATCATCATTCTGCACAAACGGACGAGTTTAACAGGGATGCCAAAACTAGACATTGCTCTGTACAGCTCATCTCTATAGATGCTGTCATATGCGGCCTTAAAATCGATGAATAGGTGGTGTACCATGGATTTGGAGCTCATGGGTTTTTTCTAACATCTGCTGTAGTGTGAATATTTGGTAAATGGTGGACTTTCCTGTCCTAAAAGCACACTGATATTGATGAAAGATTTCAGGCGATCACAGAGAGGATCTTGTAGCCAGTGTTAATAAGATTGATGTCTTTGTACTTGGCGCAGTTCAAAAGGTCTCATTTCTTGAGGATCGGTCAAAAAATGCTGAGGTTCAATTCATCGGGCATACTTTCGTCCGAACATATTTTACAGATGAGTTGGTGCCACTTTGAAGAAGCTCTGCAGTTAGCAACTTTGTTGGACTGAAGCGTAGATATGGTGTTATCTTCACTTCATCCAGGTCGGGTAGACAGAATTGTTGGTCCACACCATCTAGGTTGAAAGGTTCATTCTTCCTGATAGCGATATTTCGTTTGTCATCGCCCTTATACAAGCTAAAGAAATGATCTTTCCACATCATCAGCATCGACGGCGACTCTGCTACCATGTTGTTTTGCTCGTCACTGCAGGTTTCTGTTCGGGGTTTGTGCTCGTGGCATGTTTTTGTAACCTTTTGGTAAAACTTCTAAATTTCATTTTTGGAGTAGCATTTCTCAATTTCCTCGACCACGCGCTTCTCATGCTCCTTTTGTCCTCCTGAGAAGCTGGTGTTCGTCTCTCCTCTTCTGCTCACGAGCAGCTCTAGTCCTTCTATGCAGCACATTAGAGGCGGCATCTTTGACAGCTTTTTGGCAATGTTGCATAGAACCTCTTAAGAGATTAAGGAGGACTCTATTGGAAAAGGATTTGGCGATTTCTTGCGATTCTCCGATGTTAAACTTCCTCCCAGTATTACCTTGGCTACAACGAAGTAATTGTCCGGGTCGATGTTGGCCACTCGGAACGTCGAACATCCATAATACTGGAGGAGTACGAGTACCTTGAGTCGATCGCAATGTGGATAATCTAATCACCAAACTCCCTTGTAATAGCGTCGCAAATGCGATTAGCCTGAATCTGTTCTCAGAGGTGGTATCGTGCAGTCTATACCTTTCGGCAGTACTATCAAAGATGCCCTCTCTTCCTAGCTTTGCATTGAAACCGTCGAGTACATGTTTACTCATCAGAAATAACAACATTGGATGAATTAAACCCTAGGATTGAGGATGCAGTTGCGAAAGTCTGAGAAGAATTGGAAAGGATGGGTAAGAAAAGGTTCAACGGCTCCGTGTAATGACTCCGAGCCTCTGGGTCTTTGACAGGATAAAAACGGCAATGAAACCCTTCAAAAATAAATCAATATTATCTCTTAACCTCAAAAGCGACGATATCAGAAGACTGGTCTGCTTTCTAACAAGGCACAGCAGGCTTCAATATCGCTTACCTTAACTTAGAATTTGGCAGGAATCTGAATATTGCCTGTGTATGGAAAACGAAGAAACTGTGACTTATTATTTTACTTTACTTATTCCAACAGGAAGTGGACGGGAAAATCAGAAAATCATTCACTTAACTAAAGGCTTGTCGTTTAGTTGTGCCTCAGAGGTTTAAGACTGTCACTTTCTTAAACAGAGAATTCTTAAAATATCTACGGATCATAATAAGGACACGCAAAATGTTAATCAATTCTGAGTGTGTCTATTCAATAGCAATTTTCTGCGTTGTCATCCACAAATTATTTCTCAAAAATAGCTACAATAACCGTTGAAAGCCACCTCGAAGCAATTAAATCGAATTTCAAACTCACACCTGATAATCGGTTCCAATTTCGCTGCCATTAACACCCCCAGCATTCCAGACATAATAGAAACTCCCTTGCGAAGGACTGTGGAACCGAATGCGGCTCCATGAATTCTCCACAGTCAAATCGAAATGCAAAAAAAAAAAAAAAAAAAAAATAAACAAAAAAAACTATCTTCAATCAGCGTTAACTCCATCACTTAATTTTTTATTGAATCGTTGTCGTCCATCGATAACTAAACCGTGGCAGCCACCTATCGAAACAATAAATCGAATCGAAAAATACGATATCATAAATATCCCCACCACTGCCTCTGCCACAACCACCCTGCGACTACTCCACTTCATCCCACAACCAACGAATAGTTTATTCATTTTGCGATACTTCCTTGTTTCCAAGTATTTTCTTTTTTCACTTTGTTTCGGTTGTGCTATCCCATCTTTCGCGGAGGGATGGAAATATGTATTTTTTTGTTGTTGCTTTATGAACCTTCAGCGCGTTTAGCTGTAATTTATTGGCCACTGTGCGCCTGCAATGGGAATAAAATTCTAATGTTCTCCTTGTGGATATGGACTAGTGACATGGCATGTCACAAGGGAGTTAGTGCCAATAAAACGGAGTGCCACTGCTGACTGACTAGCCCTAGGGGTGAACTAGGTGGAAGAGGAGGCCTAAACAAAAAAAAAAAAACAAAAATGAACAGAAAAAGCCAAAACCGAAAGGAACATGCTCATTAGGCAGAAACAAAGAAATCAGCATGAAGTTGATGGCTGGCGGTGTTGTCCATCGTCCAGAGTCCATAGTCCATAGTCGTTCCTGTTTCTGTTGTCGACTGTCGACTGTCGACTGCCAACCATTTATTAGCAACAACTGTAATTTGTACGATTCCTAGTCGCCCCCCATATACTCGTACATACATACATCCATACGTAGAATAGAGTGTGGGCAGGCATCGCTGTGCAGGGATGATGGAATGAGGTTTGGTTATTTAACATTAACATGACGTTTACCTGTTCTGACAAGGTTGTTAATTACATCAGTATTGTTGGAATATAAATTAACGAGGACGACGAATCTGTTTTGTATTTGTTGGTTTTTCGGTTGGCTGTGAAGGATGTGATTTTATGTGGAAGTGCATTGAATGATTTATTGTTACATTCGGCGGATAGCTGTGGGATTTGAATGTACGGGGAATGTCCTTCCCACAGGAAGTGGACGTTTAAAGGTGGTGGTTGCAATTGTGATTGGGAAATGAATCAAAATTAAACAATGACTTTCACCTCCAAATAGTGACTTTACAACTTGTCATAATTGCCATTTTAAAAGTTAATCCCATGATGGATTTCTGGGCCAAATAGTTCAACAGAATAAATAGCAGTGCGGACAGATTCACAACCAATGTTAACCGGCTAATATCTGCAACAAATTACCTTCCCTAACCTACATTTACACAAGCGAGTTAAACTACTAGTACCATGGTATTCGTTTTTTTTTACTAGAAGGACAAATAGCAGCCTGCTCGCACGTAAACTTCATCTGCTATTAAAGCTACTACAGGGTCCTCCAATAAGGACTTTCCAACTTTGACAGTTGATAGCGGCCATATTGCTGAAGCTACATTTGTCAAATTGGCTGCCATTTATTCAGTCTGTTTTGCCAAATCACCGCGGACGAATATAGCGTTCAACAACACGTGGTGCAAATGATAAAGTTATTTTATCTGTTCGGGCAAGGTTTCGCGCACTTCGCCCATTTTACTTTCGCCATAATCGTCCTACCAAGAGGACTATTCGCAGTGTGGTGAATAAATTTGAGTCCACTGGTTCCGTAAATGATAAACCAAAACCCGTACGTCGATGAAACGCCAAATCTGCCGAAAACATCGCCGCTGTCCGTGAGAGTGTGCCTCACGGCTTACAAGAACTCGGCCTTTCGCAGACCACAACTTGGCGAATTTTGCGTCGTTACTTGGGTCTGCACCCGACCATATGGCATAGACAACGAAGTATGTTCGCTGAATGGGTTCTGGAGCAGTTGGAAACTGACTCTAATTTTCATCGAAAAATCATCTTCAGCGATGAGGCCCATTTCTGGATGAATGGGTGCGTCAACAAACAAAATTGTGGAATTTGGGATGATACCAATCCACATGAAATCCAAGAGCGTCCAATGCATCCCGAAAAAGTCAGTGTTTGGTGTGGATTTTGGGCTGGCGGTGTCATCGGTCCATATTTCTTTGAGAACGACATTGACCAGGTCATCATCGTCAACGGCGAGTGCTATAGGTCGATGATTACCAACTTCTTTCGGCCTGAATTGGATGATATGGACACCAACGACTTGTGGTCTCAACAGAACGGCACTACGCGAAACACAGCTCACGCCACATTGGAGATTCTGCACGAGCGATTCGAGGGCATAGTCATCTCAAGTGGAGGTGATGTGAACTGGCCACCGAGATCGTGCGAGGTGACCCAGTTAGACTTTTTCTTGTAGGGTTTTCTGAAGTCGCAAGTCTATGCGAATAAGCCACAAACCACAGCGGCCCTCAAAGCCAACATAACCCATGCCATCGGTCAAATTCAGCCTGATTTATGTGCCAGAGTTATGGAAAATTGGACATTTCGGATGCAACCCAGAGAAGTCGCAGCGGACATTTGATAATTTCATCGATAGGTCTTTCAAACGAATAAAAAATTTCGATGATATCTCACACACATTTTGTTTTATTTAAATTTAAAGATAGGAAGCGCTTAATGAAAGGCCTTTAGTTGGCTACCAGTTCGCTCGGTCGTGTACAGATACACTAAAGATGTAACATAAACCGTACTAGTTTAACTCCCCTGTCTAAAGTGCGCAATATGGCCATGGACCGGCAGAAATTATACTGAAAACGTTCTACTGGTTATTGGCATACCATATGCGACACAAACTCTGTGTATCTTTATTTTTAACACTCAATGCCGGATAAGTCGGTTTCCCCGACAGACACTACTGACCGTTGGTGTAAGTCCAGAGAGTGCCGACTCAGGCAACGGTCTTTTCGTGGTCCAAGACCCACAGGAGAAAGTGGATTTGCTGGGAGCTTTTTTGAAGGCAGTATTATCTGCGGCACCATTATCTGCGCAACTAACTTCAAAATTGGCGATCTGAGAACCACGGTTTCACCGTATTCAATGAAGAAAATGCGGCAAATATTGTCATCACCGATGAACGAGCTTCATCGCATTTGTTCGTTCATAAAGGTGAACTCCTGTGCATCTTTGAGTCCTGAAAAACAAGAGGCCATCGGGAGTAGACCGTATTCCAAACATCGTATTTAGACAGCTGCCCTTGGAAGCAGTGGAAATATTTACTACGCTATTTAACAATGCGCTGAATAATGCATATTATCCGATGCATTGGAAAATAGCAGCGATACGTCCTCTCCCGAAAAGGAATAATGTTACAACTATCTAACCCTTATGGTTTGCTGCAATTGGAACAGAATTCGGAATCACAAAATATCGATTTGTTGACACACTATATGAGATATCAGATACAAAAGTACGGCTGCTTATCAATTTAAGCTGATGCAATTCAATTTTAATTTATTGGTTACTAATTAACTTGCATAATATTTCCTCAGATCATATAATCTGTACAGAGATACGATTATGTTATTTTGCTGTGTATACCGAAGGACAAAATTCTAGGTACTCGTACGTGCGAGTTCTGTTATTTTACCTTGATTAGATTTCTACGTATTCATGTGGTAGTCGTACATATGTATAACGCTTTTATTACATTTTTGGATAAACTAATTATAATTAATGTACAATGTACTAATAATATTCTTAATAATTAAAACAAGTAAGAATACCGCATGAATAACCATTTACCAGCTGCATATTTTAAGCTTATCCCAATTTGGTAGATAGTCTTTTCCTCGACCAATAAGTGGTAGCATGGCAGAGCATAGTTTATGAAAAAAGTCGGCTTCTCATTTTGTCGGTTTAAAAAATTACAGAACAAACAGTACTATGATTGGAGCGACTCGGTCTTGTTCCAAAAAGTGGATAACTTAGTCCCTGACTTTTTGATTGAAAGATAGTTGTTTCAGTGGATAAATTGTATATCTCGATATACCACCTTGATCAAAACGTTCCCGCACAACTCCACCCTGTGGCGCTCCCATTGTTCCGATTTGAGTTTTGTTTTTTTTTGTTAAGTTGGTAAATCTGTTGTTGACATACCCTCTCAATCTTAGCGTCATAGCTTGACATTTGCAAAAGTTACGTAGCCAAGAGTACTCGTACATCTATCTCTGTGTGTGTTTGCGATTTTTTACAATTTTAGAAATGGATTTAAATTTGCAACAACGAACTTGTATTCAATTTTGCGTAAAAAACGGATTTAATGGTGCACGAACGTTGGAAATGTTGGAAAAGTGTTTCGGCAACGATTCTCTAAAGAAAACGGTCGTTTACCAGTGGCACGACCGGTTCAAAAGTGGTCGCGAGTCAATCGAAGATGATGAACGCAGTGGCAGACCATCGACATCGAAAACCGACGAAAACATTGATGAAGTAAGAGAAATGTTAGTCAATAATCGCAAATTAACCATCAGAGAGATAGCGGAGGACTTGAACATCTATGGATCCGTCCAAGACATTTTGGTTAATGATTTGGGTTTCCGTCGTGTAGCAGCAAAGTTGATGCCAAAAGACCTCAATTTCATGCAAAACAGAGACCGTGTTGACGTCGCAAAAGAGATGATTTGCGAGGCTGAATCCGATCCCACATTCATCAAAAAGATCATTACGGTTTATGAGTTCCACACGCAATCTAGACATCATGCAAGTGAATGGCGTTCACCAAATGAGTCTAGACTCAGACCACGTCGTTTTCAGTCAAAAAAGAAGGCAATGCTCACGGTTTTCATGGATTACAATGGTGTTGTGCATCATGACTTTTTGCCAGAAGGCCAGACAATAAACAAAGAGTATTACTCGTATTTGGGCGTTATGAGACCTTTGCGTGAAGCAATTCTTCAAAAGAGACCAGAATTGTGGGCAGAAAACTCGATTTTGCACCATGATAACGTACCGTCGCACAGTGCCATCATTATTCGTAATTTTTTGACGAAAAATGCAACAAATACCGTCCAACAGCCACAGAATTCACCTGATTTGACTCCCTGTAATTTATTTCTGTTCAATCGAGTTAAAAAAGCACAGCCGAGAGGAGGTAATGGAAAAATCGCAGGAAGCACTGATGGACATACCGAAAACAAAATATAGAAAATGTTTCGAGGATTGGATCAAGCGCTGGCATAAGTGTATTTGCAGTCGATGGGGATTACTCTGAAGGGGACAATATAGATTTAGATGGAAAAACTTGTATTTCCAATTTTCTGAATACATTCCGGGAACTTTTTGATCAATGTAGTATGTCTCGCAATCTCGGCAGATATAATGTGCGAGTAAGTTCGTCTTATTGCAGAGTATTTACCTTACAGGTTTGACCCGTGCTTACCATTTTGCCTGTTGTTCGCTAGAGCTGATAAGGTGCCTTGTTCTACTCTAATTTTGTTATTTACGAGTATTAGCATTTATTAGCTTTTTTGTTTTTATAGTGATCATTATGTCTTTATGGGCGTTATTCTGACTGCGCTGAGGATCCAAAAAACTTTGCATCGAAACAAAATTAGACCTCTTGGTATATGCCTAATTCTACACTGTGTTTCATTTTCGATTTATTTTGTTGCCACGTATAACATTGTTGTTATCCGACACTTTCTCGGTATTTTATTCTTATTGAATTTTAAGACTACTTTTGGAAAAGAATACTGTTTTCCGGCCGGTAAACTGTTTCATAAGCTGCAGAAAGTTAACTCTCTAACGGGTACCCCATTTTTGTAATAGTTTCATGGATGTACGAGTATTGATTGGAAAAATCTGCAGCATTACCTCAAGACCAGCTGTGGTGATTGTCATGAGTGTAAACATTAACACGTAATCAGTAGACATGCTGTTCGTTGCATATGAAGATTAAGCTCTTTCTGATCAATAATGCACAACCAATGCATGATCTTTGGTGAGAGTCCCTATATTTTACCACAAATCCCCTAAAATGTATATGGGGAAATTGTCAGCCTCTACTGTGCCCATTAATTAAACCAGACAGATGATTCCACTTAAGCTCAAAAGCTGCAGCAAGAGGGTAGCTAGCTGGCGATGAGTTGAGTGAACCAACATCAGATTGCTTCTTTCCACCCGGCTCAAAACTACTCATTGGCATATTCTTTCCTAAATCAAAACTTAAAGTGAATTTAAACCAAAAGTATTGTCAGAAGTGGGATTCAACTGCAGTACGTAATTTAGTAAGGTAAAGGCAAGCAGGTTTACGACTCTTACGGACGAGATAGAGTACCCTGTAAAATCTAAAGCCCACACAAGTCGTGTCAGAAACTGGCATTCGTAAGAAAAGAAACTATATAACCCGAAATTCATTAGTATAATACGGACAGATCGTGAGTACATAGATATGAAATTGCTACTAACGCATTAAAGTAGAGCTTACTCTTATACGGATAATTAACAACCACTGAGAGTAACAAGATCAGCGATTTTGCTCTTCAAATAATTTTCAAGGACTCTGTCTACAGAAAAATCATTAGGAAGGAGTAGGTTAGAGAAAACTAATATAAGAATGAGCTATTTGACCTGTAATATTATGTAAGGTCGACAACCAATCCTTAGCAATACCGAATACGATCATCACAACAATTCCGGAAGAGGGAACTTGGTGCTGTATGGTGCCTCGATGATAGGCCCATCGTTCAACCCACCATTAGTGATGCAACTACGAACAACGTTATTTTATTTGGAGCTAACTCGGTGAAGGAATTCGGAGGAAAGGTAGCTTTCAAAACGTCAGTCAGTCTTTGTAATGTCACGAGATGTCTTAAAATTACCTTTCATCTTAGGCAGGAGCATACGTAATGGTACAAATATAAAATTTTCTACAAGAGGTGATAGCTACGCCAAAATCGATTTAGAGCCCTATTGTTGATTAAATACAATACTTATGCGATTATTATAGAGAGTTTAGTGAACGACTATAAGCCTCAATGCGAAAAATCAACAAATGTCAATATGCGCATCATCCTCAAAGACAAACAGCTTACCTGGCACAATCCTCGAAGGCTCGCATCCCTGGAGAAACAAATTGTCGACACTCTGGTAAATGACTAGCTAAAGTGCGACGTAATAAGACCAAGCTTCTCAGAGTTCGCAAGTCCGATAGTCTTCGCCAAAAAAAAGGACGGAACAAAACGGTTCTGTGTAGACTACGGTCGCCTAATTAGAGTTATATGTAGTTCGCGATCGGTATCCACTACCGATCGGGTTTCTTCTACGGTTGATTTGGAGAGTGAATTTTTCCATGTAGAAGTTGAAGAGAGAAGTCGTAAGTATACCGCATTCGCTACACCTAATGGGAAATCTGAATCCAACAAAGCGCCTTTTGGTTTATGTACATTGCCCGCGGTTTTTTAAAAACACATCAACGAAGTATTTAAGCCATTGATAGCTGAGGCCATCGTTTTGCTTTACATGGACGACATGGTAGTCCTAGCAAAGCCCAATGAACGAAGCAGTTCAAAATTTAAAGTAAGTCCCAGAAGTACCCCTGCCTTTGGTCTCCAGATAAAATGGAAAAGTGTCAATTCCTATGTGAGCAAATCGAATACTTGGGCTACGTAGTTGCTTTTGGTTTGAAGTTTCCGCAACCAACAACGACTAAGTTTCCTTGGTCTTACCGGGTATATTCGGAAGTTTATTCCGAACTATTTCCTAATCGCTATTATCATGATCTTGGATTCCGAGTTTTTAGCCAGCATAAGAATCGATCAAAAGGGATTTCGCATTTGGCCCTGATGAGGATTTTTTGACAGAATGATAATGGAAACAAATTGCTTTGCCTCCCGAAAGGTATGCATCCAATGTATTGTCAGTGAAAGTAAGGCCGGGAAGACAGAAGGATACTTGAATCCGAGGAACAACACATACTACATACACCATCTTTGTCCCCTTTCAGCTACAGGGAAGCAGTATGATTTCTCTTTTTTGCGTCTACCGAGTGAAGCCTACCGACGTTTCCGAAGTGCTTGCCTAATTTCGGCTACAGAAAATCTGTTTTAGGAACTCCTACCGTATAACCCTTGATAGAGCCTCACCTTAAACGCTTTTAAGGAATATTGTGAAGAAGAGAATATTGAGCGCACAGTGGTTACAACAGCCGTGCCTATAGGGAATGGTCAAGTCAAGAGGATAAGCGGAATAGTCGTTTCAGCATTGGTAAAGTTGTGCGTATATGATCCAAGCAAGTGGTACAAAGCAGAGATGCCGTTCGCGAAAATGAGCTATTTACTATCAAAGCCGTACAGGAAGTACTCGCAGACGCAAGATACAAAACTAACGATTTACTCTAAGCAATAAAATAAAAATTTTTTTCTAAATTTCAAAGTCTGTATATCGTTATGAAAATGTCTCCAAAAGATCGCTATAAATTAAGAAGAGTAAGGATTCATAAGGGCCCACGCCTAACGACAGTATACGGAGAAGAATACGAAATTGACCAAACGATTGGAAGCGTTAACAACGACGCGTGTAACCAGACGTTAAAGTGAATTCAAACCAAAAGTGCTGTGTTCCTGTACGCATGATGTCTAGTCGTCCCAGGCATGCTTCTTGGTGTCACTAATGAACTCCTTTCAGCTAAATCTTAACGGACGGCCAATGGGGTAGCCCGGATCGCTGTGGATTGGGAATAGACTTCCCATAAAACTGATCCTCTTTTCCACGAAATACTAAATTCCAATTATAGACCCTCCCTCAATAAACGGTACCAGTTTAGTCTTTTCCGATACAGCAACATATTTGGGTCTCAATTTTGACAGGAAACTAAACTGGAAATCTAGCATTCAAGAAAGAGTCAAGAAAGCTAGAGTAGCTTTATTCTCTTGCAAAAAAGCCATTGGGAAGAAATAGGGCCTTCAACCTCACATAACTCACTTGTTATACATCTCGGTTATAAGACGGATACTCACTTACGGGGTAGGTGTCTGATGGACGACCTTAGACAATGCAGTCAACTGCAGGAAACTAAGCAGAGTCCAAAGAACAGAATGTCTGTACACAAGCGGAGCCCTTACGTACTACTCCCTCGACGGCACTGGATATTCTGGTTAACTTCACATCTCTCGATATTTTAAGCAGGCAGTGGCTGCTAACGCACCTATTCGCGTCAGAGCGATTACACAGTGGACAAATAATTTATTTGGCCGCGCTAATATTCTCAATATACTAGGAATCCTTCTAGAGAACACCGATAACACTATACTCCAACATTGGTTTGACAAGATTTTCATGTAAGCATCTCCTCTAGATCCTTCCGGGAGGAAAGTGCTTCCATAGATAACAAGTCAATCCACTTCTATACAGATGGATCGAAGAGTGATAGCGAGGTTGTTGGCGGTGTTATCTCAGATAAGCTTAATCTAAGCCTCTCCTTTCGTCTTCCAAATCATTGTAGCGTGTTCCAGGCGAACATTTTAGCGATCAAAGAGGGCCTGTCTAAAGGTTATCAGCAAGGGATATCTGCATCTTTTCGGATAATCAGGCAGCAATCAAGTCCCCGGACTCAGTTTCACTAAATTCTGGAACCGCCCTTGACTCCCGACCATCTCTTAGGGAGATGACAGAGCAGTTAAACCTTCATCTATGTTGGGTTCCGGCGCACAGAGACAGAGACATTCCCGGGGAACCGCTCTACCTATTCTAGAGTAGCAACAGTATACCAATCGCTATGTGCAAACTAATATTAAAACTGAATGCTAGCAAAAGAACAAACTTTAGGTGGCCTGTTGGATCAACATGTCTAGCGACTAAACAGATCTGGCCAAAACTGGATCTGAATCGCTCTAGGTGTTTCTTTCAAAATAGCGCTGTCATAGGTTTCATCACTGGATACTGCATTATATGTAGGCAAGCATGCAATCTTTACAAATGATTTCTGCAGAAACTGCATGGACGAGGAGGAAGAAGAGACAATCCTCCACCTATTCTGCACAAGCTCAGCTCTCTCATGAAGAAGGAAACTCCACCTAAGAGCTTTCTTCTACAGCGATCTAGAAAATATAGACGCTAACAGTCTCCTACGCTTCATCATAAGTTCAAATTTGTTCCAAGATATAGCAAGATCACAGATTCACGTGACATCACAATGGGCCAACAGGCCCAAGTGAATTGGTCTTTCCAACAGCCACTATTACTTAACCTAACCTAGGTATATAGGGACGACACGTCGAAGACCATCAATGACGATCCCTACTTATAACATACTCGTACATCACACAAACTCGATGTGCCATTCCTAGACAGATAGATTCTGTCTGCTCTGTTTTTAGATACCTCCTTTGGGAACCGACTATTTCCCGAAAACATTTTAGACAAGATGATGCCGGTCCCACCATAAGTCCGTTGGATTTAGAATCTTACTTTGTATGTCTAGTTTATTCAATTTAAATCAGCTTTCCCAAAAAAGGCCATGACCTGAAAGTATGGTCTTAAAATATAGAGTATTCTACAGTCCCTACATCCAAAAATAGACGTCCATCAAGAACTACACAGGTTAGCATCAGATATCATAAAGCATTGCGTATACATAGATATATTTTCGGTACAACATGGGTTAAACTAATCGCCTGACCGTAATCAACATCTAAAGAGAGCTTAACTGTTACCATGAGTCATATCATAAACATCTGGGATAGAGCCTACGGAATATTTTTTTGAAGAATACGAACACGTAATGTTACTGGATCCGATGAATTCGAATTTTGCAGATATTTAGTTTGGTTAAAATGATTGGCAACGCACAAGTCCAATTTTTTTCAAACTTTATGTGACAAAAACACCTTCTCAGGTTGGATTACTTTTTTGTGTCGCCTTTAAAGCATGCAGTTTGAATTGGGCAGGACACGCACTAATGAGACTAATAAGCAGGACCAATTATTTCCCAAAATAAGGCAGCTCGGTGTAGAAGAATACCAGGACCCAACTAAATGAATTAGAACTACAGCAATTGTGGTAACAACTTTTTATTTTGGCCGTCGAAATTGCCAAAAAGTTCGCCTTAATTGATGGTACTCAGCAGTCCATGTGGGAGGACTTTCGTATCGTTCTTTTGCCACGTGATACCGACATTAAATTATTTTAAAATTAGTTTCCACTTTAGAAAATTGTTTTTTTCTGATTAAAACGTAAATTCGAAGAACTGCTCTACCAGCTTTCTTTCAACGTCTGTATCTCGAACAAGCTAGATCATTCAGACTTTTGTAAAATATTATATCACCATTCAAAAGGTTTTCTACGTTCTTAAAAAAATCAAAGGTCCATGGTATCCTATGGGCAAACAAACCTACAAGTTCCACAGTTGGTGTCCTATACACAAGTCTACGGACAAAAGAAAAAGTTAACCAAACGCGTACGCGAGTTGCAGGAATGACAAAGTCGCAGCCTATAAAATAATTTCCAACAAAAAAAAAAAATCAGCACCTCCAAGATCATCCCGTGCATGGAATCCACCAACTTATTATGGATGATGCTAACTGACAGGCTGTTAACTCATCACCCTTCGCAACGACGAGCATATCGAAATAAGGAAGCTTAACCAAAGCCTTCTACAAGGTCCGGGATTTTCTCCCAATCTTTCAACTAAGAAAGCTTAAACATATATAACGTCGGCACTACGTTTTTGTTCGATCAAAACCGTTCTGACACTCTTAAGGAGGTATAAGAAGCAACAGATCAGTTTCAACTAATAGACGTAGAGGCTCAATGAGCACTGATAGCATGGTTGTATGCTACAACCTTACGCAAAAATATCTAGGAATCACCTCAGAAAGAATATTGCCCAAGATTCGACTTAAAAAAAAATTAACAATTGAAGAACACCCTGAAAGCCTGATCTTACGGAAAACCGAGACTGGTCAAAAATTATACACAAAATTTAAAAAAAAAAATATAGCAATTTTATTTTGAGCTATTTCAGTGCAACAGACGTTTCTCCGGAAGAATCCTGGCAATCTTGGCATGTTCGCACCAAGCCTAACAACATGATCTTTCAGCAGGATGCACTACATCTTCGTCTAGATGAGCTTTTGAGAGGAAAAATTTCATTCACTTTCCCTTATCAGTTCATGTTGTATGTATATCCTTCCTCACCCCTAATATCAAGGTCACTTTACGCACGACTTGAAATCCCATTGACCGACAAATCGAACCTATCATTTCGGTCAGTAACTTTCACATCCGAAATTCTAAGTTTCGTGAACACTCTGGATGAAATATTTCATTGCCATAGTCCAAGCATATGCAAGAGTGGTCACATGAAAGGCTAATGAGAATATAATATCCCTCAATGGCCTCACAACAACATGAACTTAAAGGTTGCACCGACTAAAAGCATTTCTTAACCATGTTTACGAATCGAAGCACTCGACCATAAAATTAAGTTGCAAACGAATTCTGCCGGCCCATAGGATGCATATCAAATTCTAATGTCAGAAACTGCACTATGAGTCCTAGTCCAGCGGCATAAATTATGTTCCGAAAAAAAGAACCAACCTCCGACTCCGAATCCCTTGCCAAACTAGAAAGGAGACCAGAAAATCAACAACCAAAACCTGTTTATCCATGGAAACCGCTGCAAAGGCACACCATACAAAATCCCATAAACCCTTTCAGCGTTGGCTTTCCTCTATTTTTGGCAAAAACCATAGTGTGCCTGACGTTCACCACAAATTGAAAATTAGTCCTGTGCATGTGAAACTCCCATCACCATTACAACGAAACGATACGTTCCTACAGTGCTCCATGGTCTCGGTCCCGTCGCCGTTACACCACAAAAATGAAAATAAATGGTATTCTAAATAATTCTATTTGGGGAGCAGAGTATAACCAGGATAACACCGAATACGACTACCACCAATCCAACATGCAAATCCCAACTCGAGCATGAGAGAATTGAGAATACCTTGGCAGCTTGAAAAAGCAAGCCTCATAGTCTAAATGATGGTCTGAATGTAATTATTATCCCTTAGTTTGTATCCCTGAAGTATAATGATGACAGAGAAGAACAACGAACACGACATTGACGGAAAACCGTCGCAACTAAAACCAAGGACACCGAGGAGACTACTTCAATTATTTCAGTAGAGAACTGTTAAAATTTTAATCAAGATAACCCCATAAATGAAAATACACACGTTTACAGTCTATCGCGCTAATTAACAGGGAGTAGCAATTGGTGAAATACTAAAAAGGACATGTTCATAAATTCTGACCCAACCATGCTTTGTCCAAATGCCACAAATACAACGGATAACTGCGACATCTACTGTCGCAGATGACTGAAGGAAACGCAATCCAACAACTCTTCCAACAAAAGCGTCCAAATTAACTCTGATTTATGAATTTTTTACAGACCAAATGGACACGACTCGTTTTCGCACACTCGTCCTTGCCCTATAGTCGTACAGTCTGGCAAAAAGATGATGTCACTGCAGGGATAGGCGCGCAAAGTGCCAACAAACCGTCCACCCATAACAAAAATTGCTGCCAAAAAAAAACCCTTAAGAACTCACAACAGCTCATATCCCCGTTGAGGGTGTACAAAAGTGTGTCCAGTTCGTCAAGTGATGCCAAATTATCGTATTTTTTCCTAGTTTACCCCATTTTCTTGCCAATGTAATGCGTCAGAGAATTCAAATTCTGATTCATCATTGCAGCCAGATGCGTTCCATGAAGATGATGAACTTCAGGTCCCACCACTAAATCGCTTTCGATCGGTAGGTAGCGCTAGCACTTTGATCACTTTGATTCTCAATTAATTTATTTGTTTTCAATCAAAACATACAGATGCACAGATACAAGCACTAATCACGTTCAATTAGAACCACTGTGCCCGACTTGTAAATAGAAAATCAATCAGGGCTGCCGGCACCAGCCATCAGGAATAACATCACGTTCCCGTCGCGACGCTTCTAGATCTGTGTGCTTAGACACTCCTTGCACTAGTAGTCAACCTTCAGATACTCTAGAATTTCAAATTGATCTTTCACTGAAGACTGTATCGCCGCCGTCGTCGTATCGGAATGAAATGAAGAACACATCCGCGCTGGTCGATGGAAAAATTTGCACTGCAAACTATAGCTATCCGTAGACCCCTGCATGAACAGACGACCGAAACTACAGAACCGTCTTCCAAATTTGTACGGCTGCGGTCTAGCTATGAAAACTGCTATTCGTAACACAGTCGCATCTACAATACACGATTTCACTTACCTACACATGGAGTAGGTATGAGTAAGTTGTTGTTGTTGTTGTTGGTTTTTGTTGGTAGAGGTGTTCTTAATTTTTGACGTCCGGAGGAAAATATGAAAAACAAACTTTAGGGGGCCGCCTTTATCAGTGGATAGGGGATGAATTTTCATTCAGGAAAACACTGTTGTATTGGGAAAGCTTTACGCAACCATACGATGGAGCTTTTACTATGCCAGTGAGAGGGTACAAATGTACAAACAATGGCTTTTCTGGTCATGTCCCATGTGACGCATTGTTGCCAGATGTGCAGGAATTAGATGAAATGGATTTCCGATTTGTGAATAGCCATGGTGGCCATGGAGGATACGGATATCTAGGAGTGTGACACGTGGCATCGAATTGGAAATGGGAAATTTTAGACGGAAATTGTTAAGGGTGACATATAGGAAGGTCAGGGTCGTGATATTGTGGGATATTTCTTATTCCTGTAAGCCGATAAATGTCCAGAAGTGTGGACAATAGGTGATGGGAAATTTTTTCACAATTTTCAGCCAAAACAGTGAAATTAGCTGAGTTACAATATTTTTATGAAAAATTTCCATGAAATAAGCCTGTCCCTATATTCTCTTAACGCCTTGTACCTACTAGTAGCTACTTCAATTGTAGGCATTAGAACTACTTCTTCCAGGTATCACGTATAAGAAAGATCAAAGTGTGAGATCTGCTATGGTGAATGCTATAGAGTCTGAAACAAGTGTCCATTTGGATGTAGATGACTTGGGCAAGAAGTTTTGAACTTCAGGCGTCATGGCGAATGTCTAATTATAACCCGCATTAAGGCTAAATTTGTTAAGATAAGACCGATATACACTCACGCCCCCATGGAAAAAAGGACGTCTTTACCAAAGATTGCTTCTACGAGCTCCTCGACAATACTAGTGAGCATTGCCTTAAAACACGTTGTTCGGTTGATCTTGTTGATTTTAACGCCAAACTTCAAATGGAGATCACATTTGGCGGGACAGTTCGTAAACATAATCCAAACGACATCAGCCCTGAAAATAAACTTAGGCTCGACTTTGCGGCGGAGTGGGATTAGGCAGTAGCAAAATCAATCAATCGTTAAGTGCATTCATCATATTGTAATGGAAGAGGAGCCAACATCGAGGTCAAGTTGCAAATGTGAATATCGCGGATGCCAGTACACCGAATAAGTAATACGAAAAAACTTTACGTCAAAATGCTACAGTCGCAAGTGACTGGTAAAGTTTTTTTTTCACCGAGTCCCAGCAACAATCGCAGACAATCATTGCCGTCATTATTAGCAAGACATTAGGGAATCCGCATCTAAAATATTAGGTTTTACCGACAGCCCCGACAAAACAGCTGATGTGACGAAAAGTGCCGGTAGGCGCATACTAGGAAACAAGAAACGTGCATGGTGGCGCTGCAGAGAAAGATAAGCGCTGCTGCCGAGATCCATGAAGAAAGTGGACGTGAGGAACATAGGCTTCATCGCTTTCGATCGAAATCATGGAATCGAGGTTCTGGCAAAAGGTAAAAGTGAACTTGGCAAAATCACAAATATCGAACAGAAGCATGAAGAGATAAGGTTAGGAGCGTGTGTTACAGTGTCACAGTTCATTCAGCGTGGATAACATCTGACAATAAATTCACCCACAAAGATGTTTGAATAAAGATAATTAAACTAAGAATCGCTAAAATTGTTTGAGCAGTGGACCTCCTGGCGAAATATCTAAAACAATGGAACTAGATTTTGTAAGTAGCATACACCTATATATTTGTTTGCAAAGTATGGCCAGATAAAAGAATGCCTGCTGAGTGGAATCTCATCATCGTATTACCGATTCTCAAAAATCGAGACCATCTGTGTGTCAACAGGAATCAGTAAAACCCTTATCAGCAGCCGGATATTTCTAGTTAGATCAGTGTTATTACGGCAAGTTCATTGATTTTAAGGCTGCATATGACAGCATTTATAGAAACAAGTCATATGAAGTCATGTTGAGTTTTGGCATCCATACCAAACTCGACGGCTTGATACTCCATAAAAGTCAGCAATGAAACCACCGAGTCAGTTGAGAACTGAGAATACCCGAGTGGGTATTACTACTCATAAAATTCCGGAGGACATGTAGAGTTTTTTGGAAAATTTAATAGAGAGAAAGACAAGGTGACGCTGTGTCAAGTAATTTCCTCAACACAAAATCTGAAAGAATTGGGCGAAACCAACATAATAGGCCAACACCAGAGCCACAATATTTTCAAAGTCCGTACAACTGATAGCATACACTGACGAATTTGTCATTATGAGATGAAATCAGCGAGTTGCCACTGTAGCGTTTGGGACCATTAACCAGAAATTGGGTTAATTGATAAACTATGACTTTGCGCTGGTGAAAAACTTCTCCTACCTGCGACTCCAATAACACCAGCGTAGAGATCAAGCTCACTCCAAGCCTTATTAACGAAAAACGAAGAAAGTACAGTAAAACATTGGAAAGTTGCCTAGATTTGGTCTCCATTCATCGGGTAAACATTCTTATTATCATTATCATTATCCGCCAACACCCTGGACTTGTTTTTAACTTCTCACCCTGATAAGTACACCGTTGATGTGCTCTCCCCTCTAGGCTCGTCGGACCATTGTGTCATATCAGCTAATTTCTCGTACACCGACCACACAGTTAGAGAAAGATTCCAAAAAGAACCGAATGGCAATACGAAAAAGCCAATTGGAGCGGACTTAAAACCTTATTTACGAAATTGAACTGGTCGTTATGTTTCCTCAATAACGACGTGGATGCCGCTGCTGATACCATTCTCTTAGGAATGAGAAACTTTATCCCTCATCGGATGAAGAGTATCAAACCAATAGAAAGAGCATGGTACGACTCGAGCTGTAAAGAGGGTCAGGGTTAGAGAAATGTTTTTTCGGTCCTTCAAGACCAGCCCAACTGAGGAAAATCGAAAAAAGTTTGAACGAGCTAGAAATGACTGCAACGCCTTTCTTAAACCTGTAAAATTCCAATACGACCAAAAACTGAGGCAAAAAATACTACAATGTCCCAAAGGTAGTAAAAACTTTTGGTGGTTCGTCAAAAATATTAGAAATTCTACCTTATCCTCCATCTCAACGCTCATTTACAATGACATTCCAGCTGTCAGCTCTTTGGACAAGGCCAATCTGCTTGCTGCACAGTTTGCGGCCAGCTCAACACTCCCAGATTGTGCTTTGTCTCCACCTACACTTGAGTGCGTCGAATCTTCAATGGGACAAATACATAAATCCGCTGGTCCAGATGATATACTATATCTCCCCTTCTTCTGAAGACGTGTTCTTCCTCGCTGGCGAAACCACTGCGTAAGCCTTTTAATCAATCCTACCCTGTAGGGCACTTTCCGAGCAGATGGAAAACAACATTTGTCCAGCCCGTCCCTAAGAAAGGCGAAGCTTCCTCTCTCTCTTCCTACAGACCCATTGCATTTACGTCCCTTCTTTCCAAAGTCATGGAAACGCTGATAAATCGACAGCTAATGAAATATCTCGAAACACGAAAACTGCTTAATGACCGGCAGTACAGTTTTCGTAGCAACAGGTCCACTGGTGATCTGATGGCATGTCTCTCCGAAAAGTGGAACCAAAACGTACATCATTCTGGCGAAAGAAGGATAGTTGCACTTGATATCTCTAAGGCATTTGACAGAGTTTGGCATCAGGCTCTTTTGTCGAAAATGATGACTCTCTTCTTCAGTGGGTTAGAAATTACGTTTCGGAATGTTCGATTCAAGTTGTCTTGGATTGTTTCAAGTCTGATATTCACAAAATAAATGCTGGTGTGCCCCAGGGCTCCGTTCTGTCTCCGACACTCTTTTTAATTTTTGTCAATGATCTCTTGTCTGCCACTTCTAATCAAACATATTCCTTTGCTGACGATAGTACTCTCTGCTTTTCATATTCGTTTCCGAGCTCACGTCCCTGCTCTACGGCTGTAGAACGCGAACGGCAGCGTATGTTAAGCTTATTAAATTCCGATATTAACAGCATAACCAATTGGGGAACTATCAACGGAGTGAAATTTAATGCTTCCAAAACACAATGCTGTCTGCTGTCGTTAAAGCGAAATTTAAACACCCAGCCGTTATCCATGAATGGTACTTGCATCGTTGAAACCGTAAAACATTCCATTCTCGGTATGTGTGTCAATGACAATTTACGTTGGAATGACCACATATTGGATGTCGCCAGAAATGCTGCGAAATGTCTAGGTTTCCTCAAACGATGTAAGAAATACTTCTCACCATCTGATCAGACCTTAATGTATAAGGCATTCATCCGCCCAAAATTGGAGTACAATGCCCATATCTGGTCAGGTGCTCCTAAAACCTCTCTGCACCTGCTAGATAGGATTCAAAACCATGCGATAAGACTCATAGGTGATGCCAATATCATTCAATCAACCTGCAATACCGACGAAATATCTCCTCTCTCACCTTGCTCTATCGCTCTTTTCACGACCAGTGCTACATTCAATGTTCATCAATATACACCCAACCCCACTTTTGGACGTACTCTGGAATATGGTGATTCTATCCTAGACCGGACAACTAGGTTATGGAATACCCTTCCGAGCTCTTTATTTAATAGTCTTTATAACTTCCAAATATCTTAAGAGTATGCAAAATCTCTTGTGCATGCGCCACTTATAAAAAAAAATATCGCCGCAATACGAGTATATTAAAAATGAGCGGAGACACGAAGAATTATTGCGCAGCACTATTTCCTTGGTTGTCACGAAGAAAGTGGGTCTCCTTACCGACTATCTTACGGACTCAACTAGCTTCGAACAATTTACTAAGAACGGCCAATTTCAATTCTCTCTATGGTAATCCTTGCTTACCAATACTATAATTTTTAACTATGTTTCCGAATCTGCTTCATTTTTACCCCAACAAAAAACCCCTCATCATATCCACCAGGCAATCCGTAACAAAGAGAAATAAACTACAGCACGCTTGTCTGAGATCACGCTCCGGTGTGGATTTTCATAACTACTTTTGCTTACACCCAATTCTCTAACATTAGCGAATCACGATATTTAAATTATTTGTCTCCTTGCGGTAAGAAGACCAAAAAAAGATTTTCACTTAGTTCCAGAAAATTTTCCTCTCGCCTTACGTCAAAAATATAACATACTCATACACTTGAAAACGTCTTCCGAATTTACTCAAACCATACTTTAAAGTAGAACTCATCCACATTCCACTGTTATGGAGAGAAGTCAATGTATTTTTCATTCCCAAAGCTGTAAAATGGTCTCATGTTCTTCTAAAGGACCTCAGACCTATAAGTCTATCATCTTTTCTTCTGAAAACTCTAGAACGACTGATTGATATCCATATACGAGCTAAAATTGATCCAAGACTTCTGTCAACAGCTCAACATGCCTACTGTAAAGCAAGGTCGGTGGAAACGCCTCTGCATTCACTGACTAGCCACGTTGAACGATCCCTAGATCATAGATATAGAGAGTACACAATGGTTGCTTTCCTGAACATAGCGGGTACCTTTAACAACTTCAAAACATCCACAATCACGACTACGCTGTCAATTCTGCAGGTAGACGACTCACTTGGGGAGTTGATCAGTCATCTGCTAAACAGCAGGATAATCAACTCCAAGCTGGGTGAGACATTCAAGAAAGAGTCAAGAAAGCTAGAGTAGTTTTATTCTCTTGCAAAAAAGCCATTGGGAAGAAATAGGACCTTCAACCTCGCATAACCCATTGGCTATACGTCTCGGTTATAAGACCAATACTCACTTACGGGGTTTTCGTCTGGTGGACGGCCTTATAAAGTGCAGTCGACTGCATTAAGCCTAGCAGAGTCCAAAGAACAACATGTCTATGCATAAGTAGAGCATTGCGGTCTACCCCCTCTGCAGCATTAGACATCCTGTTTCATTTGACACCCCTCGATATTTTCACCAGACAAGTGGCTGCAACTGCAGCTATTCGCCTTAAAGCGACTAAACAGTGGACAAATAATTCATTTGGCAACGCTAACGTTCTAAAACATCAGGAATCCTCACAGAGAACATCGATTACAGCATACCTGAATTTTGGTTTGACAAAGACTTCCATGTAAGCTTCCCCTCTAGATTCTTCTGGGAGGCAGATGCTTTCATGGAGGACAAGTCAATCCATTTCTACACAGATGGATCTAAAACCGATAGCGGGGTTGGTGGCGGTGTTTTCTAAGATAAGCTCAATCTAAGCCTTGCTTTCCGTCTTCCAAATCACTATAGCGTGTTCCAGGAGGAAATTTTGGCGATTAAAGAAACTCTGTCCTGGCTAAAGAAAACGTGATATCTGCAAAGGATATCCGCATCTTTCCGGATAATCAGACTGCTATCAAGCCCCTGGAGTCAGTCTCACTAAATTCGAAAACCACCCCGAAATTCAACCTTCATCTTTGCTAAGTGCCGGTCCACAGAGGCATTCCAGGGAACAGTAGGTCCGATGAACTCGCCAAAATTAGAACCCCTCAACCTATTCTACCAGAAAAGGGTAGCATAGATATACCAATCGTGCAGATTAGTATTAAAGCTGGACGCCAATAAAAGAACAGACCTTAGATAGACTGTTGGACCAACATATCTAGCGACTAAACAGATCTCTCCAAAGCTAGATCCGAATCGCTCTAAGAGTCTTATCCTTCTAAATAGGAAGCATCTCTGCGCCATCATAGGTGTCATCACTGGACACTGCCTCATAGGCAAGCATGGCGCTTTTGCAAACGTTTTCTGTAGAAGTTGCATGGACGAGGAGGAAGAGGAGGCAATAATCCACCTAATCTGTACATGTCCAGATCCCTCATAGAGAAGAAAACTTCACTTAGGAGCTTTCGTCCATAATGACCTAAACGGTCTAAAAAATATAGACGCAAATAGTCTCCTACGCTTCATCAGAAGTTCGAATTGGTTGCATTAGTAAGAAGATCATGATTTACATGGCATCACAGTGGGCCAATAGGCCTAAGTGGCTATTTATAGTGAAACTGCTCCCATAGCAACAGAAATGTGCGATTTAGGTGTTATATAGGACAACGAACTGGAGCTCCTTCCCAAATCGACACTGTGGTACTAAATTCTTTTGTATAACCCTTGTTCGACCGCTTCTCGAATACGCCAGTCAAATTTGGTCACTCTATACATTATGTAAGGAATCTGTATCCATTCCATGTCTTCCCAAGACTCACCCCTTCCACAAACCACCCTATCTCAATGGCTTGAAACTGATAGGTTTACGGCTCCTTACAGCAATCCGTGAAATTGGTGACTTGCTCTTTATTCATGAGCAAACATTTACTGGTTACATTGATCCCTAATCTGAAATCTCCTTCATATTAATCCTCATCGAACAAATTATGGATACCATTAACCCATGCCTGGAAAGGTCCGGACCTCAATTTTCGGTTGAAAAAGAAAGGAAACTTCAGATTTTACGGAAGCTGAAGTTAGCAAAGCTATATAATGAATGAACATCCGGACCGGATCGCATACCCTCCATAGAATAAGCTACAAACGGAAATATCTAATTTGACTGGCTCTCCATTTTGTTCAATAAAATGATAGGAGGCCTACGTATACCTAAGGATACCTATCCAGTGGAGAGAGACAATTCCTGTTCCTCTGTATAAAGGCAGAGCCGACACGAAAAGTTGTAACAACTACCGATCGATGAAATTAATGTCGCATACTATTAAAATTTGTCAGAGAGTTCTAGACGGTCCACGACACAATGTTATCAAACTGCAAGGGGACTTTTTGACAGGCCGGTCGACATACAACGCAATCCAAAGTTTACGGATAATGATGGAGAAACATTCGAGAAATCTGCATACCGTCTTTATCGGCTTGGAAAAAGCATTCGAGAGATTCTCAAAGATAAAGATCTTTTCTGGACGCCATTAAGATATCAGCGGGTTGAAGAAAACGTGATCTTATAAGAAGTACGCGGATTCGCGAAAGTTCCCACGATAGGTCGATAGTGGACAAAAAAAACTCGCTGAATTTGCCATATTCAACGAAGGTCGTCAGAAAATTCGGTTCAAAAAGCGATAGAGGCTTTAGTTTCAATCAAGGTTCGAAGATGAGGCTGAAAGAAAAATAATTGAATCATTCCAATGCAAAAAAATTAGCACACTTGACCGCAGTATCGACGTGGTCCCCTATATTAGGACCGGTTTGGAGCGCAGTAAATATAAATACTACTCCCAATCATTGGTGTTCTTTCCGTTTGACTTGCAGCACGTTCTATGTCATTTGCCACCCAACTTTGGTTATTCAAGTTGCAGAATCATGTGCTGTACTATGCCTCTGCAGCCTAAATTCTAGCTGAACAATGGCAGTATTCGCACAAGAATGTTTGTATATCAAGTAGTTAAATGAGTTCTATTGCGTAATTAAAACCCAAAGCCTTATTGATCTCGAACGGGGTTGTTTTGCCTCCAAAATAATGTACTGAGTCCTGTTGATAACCAAAAAACCAAACTCGGATTGAATATCAAACAAATCAAGACATTCTGCAGCATATCTCAGCGATTTGTATCTATAATGATGCCTGATGTGTTGCCATCAGGCAACATCCTACGCAATGACCTCTTCACTCAATTGCATTACCTCCAATCTAAGATCACGCACGCTATATCTAATGAAAGTAGATGGGCGTTGAAATACCCATTAAGGATGCGGAAATTCTATTTAACCCGCATTGAATTAAACCACATCAACCTCCTTTCCCGAGCTCCTCTTCAGCAGGAAATCCACAAGACTCTGAAGAAAATGAAAAATTTAACAGACGTAGAGCAGAATACAGAGGCATACAGAAGACGTAAGACAGAATGGATTGTTATTCCGCATTTGCACAGTTTATCCGTTCATTCATTCATTCACTTCATCTTCACCATCAACAACGGTTTTTACCATCGACATGCACAACAACAAAATAATAACACCAAGAACCACAATCGTCATCGCTAAAATGAAACTCACTTAGTATGCATTATTCCACAGTCAAAGGATCTCAAATTGAGGTGTTCTTCCTTACCCACGAAGTATCTGTATAGGCAAAAACCTAACCAAACCAAACCAAAACAAACTAAAAACAAACATCGAACAGGAGAGCAGCAGAGCAGCAGCAGAGCCTTACAGCACCCGAGGGCGAGAAAACCCCAAAGAAACAACCAACCACCATGACAAAAAAAAAAAATAAAAAAAATTAAGAGGCGACAAGAACTGGGAAGATAACCGAGGTATCCAAGACACCGAACGAAGACGTCGAAGGCTAAAAATGGCATCCACCTACCCGATAAAGTTTATTAATGACGTTGGATTTATTTGCCAATTCCCAGCATTAAAGTGTATCATCCCATCGTCTTTCTTTTCCATGGTCGTTGTCGTTGTCATTGTTGTGCTTTCCCTACAAAACACCGACATGGTCTTTAGCACCATAGTGATGCTGATGCTGATGCTGATGCTGATGCTGATGCTGATGCCGATGCCGATGATGATAATATGTATGACTACGAGTACGGCGACTAGTAGTGCACGGATAAATCCTATAAGTTTGAGGAAGCTGGGAACTGATGACGAAGGACCAAGAATTGAGCTAACACCTACACGTTCTTCCTTGGCCGCCATTGATATGCGTACGGCTTAGATGCATCGTGTCTGGAATAAAGGTTCACTCTATGCCAAGTTCTGGACAGACTCACAATATGTTGAGTAGAAGTAGCACCTACCAATATGTTCCCCTTCGGCAGTAGATCCATTTCAATCCACAGATACGAAATACATTGGAATCGAAAGCTCCATAGACTGAAGGGGAGACATTTCCAAAATCCCGCTCATGAGCAGTGCAAGTTGTTTCTCATTCTGGAAGAGGGGTGGCTAGTCAACTACAATACGAGAGTACTACGAGGGTACTACGAGAATATTTTTCGAACTTCCAGGAATGCGTACACTAGCAGATCCTCCACCACACAGTGTGGAGCACTGGATTTTTCATCGAAAAAAATTCAGTATCCGTATTCGTGAAGTTTTTCTTCTTTCCGTTTTTTTTTTTTTTTGTTTTTTTTTTTTTGTCGCTGATGGATTTGGGGATGCGTAGGTGTAAGTACGAGTACTCGTATGTGTGCAAGTCTATAGATGCCTGCGTAGTCCTCTTCCAGATTTGCGAATTGATTTTCCATTGCGAGGCAAGATGTAGATGAAAAGTTCCACCACCCCACACCTACCCAGTCGGGCTAAACTGAAAACTGAATGAAATTGAAATTTTTTTTTTTTTTTCCAAACAAAAATCACCCACACACAGGCACGGATACATTCACTAACACGTTGACAACTGGGAGAACAAACAAAAATTCATCGACCACGTCGTTGATCGAACCAAAATCCAAAAAAATCTACACCGATGCTGGGGTAGGTATCTATCCGTATGTACCTTCGATTTGATTAACAAGACGAAGACCACCACTAAAAGAAAACGACGAGGAACAATAAATAAAGAGGAAGAGTGTCCAAATCCAAAAAAGAAATGGAAAATCAAAAAAAAAAAAAAAAAACAAAAAAATACAAAAACTTAATGAATGAGGAAAACAACCCCATGTTACGGGATGTTGTTGGTATGCGGTACACACAAAAGAATCCATGGAATGTAATGGCTTCCGTTTTGTTGAAGGCTTCTCTTTCACCTGACTCATCACTTGCGTATATGATCGGGGGCTTTTTTTTACGACTTTTTGAGTTCGTTTCATTTTTATTTGACCGGGGGGGCTGGGTGCTATGATGGTAGGAGCTTGCTTGAATTTTTCGCTTTCGTTTTTCTTTTCTTCTTAGTGGGGGAGGTTATAAATTTCACGTGCGGTGCGTCCTAGAGATCAGAAGGAACACAGATGATGGGTAGGGCACCAAGAAAAAAAAAAGAACAAGAGAAAAACGAGAAAAAAGGACCATGGAAGGGTTTAAATAGTTACATAGAGGGAAGATACTGACGTAATTACTAAAGGAACTGTAGAAGATGGCTTGCAGATGACTTCAATTGGATCCAAAGGGTTAGAGGGGATTTTTTTTTATTTTCTTCCTTTCTTTTTTTTTTTGGTTCAGATGCTGAATTTGATGTGTTGTATGTATCCGGATGTGTGCTGGAAGAAAAATTCCTTTATGTTCGGCTTGAAGACTACTTTGTTAGATAATAAAACTTCATGAGATGGTAGCGACCGACGCACGGTGGACGATGGAAGGTAATCGTTAGTATACGACTACCCCAGTAACTCTAAGGGATGAAGTTGGAAGGGAAGGATGATTTTTAATAGGTCAATCAACATTGCTGAACTTTATTTTCCGAATATGGATATACCTACCGTGAGATTCTACGTAAAATTTCAAATATTTTCAACATCAACGTTACGATTTATGGGGTATGAATTTTTGAAGAAGTGGTTTGGAAGTGGTCGTCAAGTTTGCGTAAGATAAGTACCCTTCCAGTGATAAAAACGACCTTAGTCTTAGCCATAGCAAACAGGTGAAAAATACATCTTTTCTATTGTAATTTTAATTTAATGCGTTTTACCTTAAGTTACAAAACAGGACAGCGCCCCTTGAACTGACATACTAAAGGACTTTGTTAAACACGACCATGATAACCTTGGTGCTTTGGGGTTATATGTGGATATTGAATCTATAAAGCAAAGTTAAGGAGTTCTCTAAAAATCTAGGACATCTTTGGTGGCACAATCCGAGGACATAGCCTACACGACACCACATCTGGAAACGTACTTAGGATAATCGATTTCGCTGCGGAATGTAACATTACTATAGCGAGCACACAGCTTCCTCACCTCAATATTTACAAGGGCACATGGCAGACACCAGATTAGCAAACTGTCAACCAGATTGACCATGTTCCGATCAACGTAAGGCACTCCTCAAGTATTTTAGATGTGCCAACATTTTGAGCAGTCAACATAGACTCGGAACACTACCCAGTTGCAGGCAAGGTACGTCTACGGATATCTCAGACACCACAACAACGGGGGAATACTATGAGGAGATTTAACGTTGAACGGTTGCAATCGCAACAAGCCGTAAGAACCTTTGCCGATCGCGTATACGTCAAGCTCTCGAAAAGTCCTTTGCGAGCATCAAGTGCTGAAGACAAGTGGCTTATATGACTAGAAACCATCAGAAATGCTGCAACTGACGTGCTGGGTTTCATCCGCCCACCACCACGAAACCACTGGTTTGATGAAGAGTTCCGGCAAGCACATGCAGCAAAATAACATGCCTACAAAACGGCGCTGCACAAAAGGGCGAGAGCGGCTCGTGAGCTCTACGAGCAAAAGAGGAGGGAAGAACATCGGCTTTTCCGGTTAAAAAAGAAAGAGCATTAGAAACAGAGAGGTACAACTCCAGGATTAATGTTCGGAAGTTTTACCCAAAGGTAAAAAGAACGTACCAGGGTAATAAGACCCGAACGAAACCTGTAGAGATGAACAAGGAAACCTCATAGTAGAGACAGTCGGTGCTGAGGATATGGAAAAACCATTTCTGCAGACAACTGCAGACAAATCCAGCTGGCAGGCAAAGCGAACCATTCAATATTGACGATGCAAGTCAAGAATTCTGTCTAGCCGACTAAAATAAAGTGAGGATAGCAATATCCAAACTGAAGTCGAATATGGTTGCCAAGCCAGACGGCCTATCCGCCGAACTATTTAAGCCAGCGGAAGATCATTTGGTAGAGAGCATACACCAACTCATTTCCAAGATTTGGTCGGATGAATGTATGCCTGATGAATGGAACCTCAGCATCGTTTGCCCGGTTCACAAGAAAGAAGATCCTCTTAACTGGGTCAACAATAGAGGTGTCAGTCTCGTAAACATCGCATATAAAATTTTGTTTGTCGTATTGTGCGAGCGCTTGTAAAGATTTGCCAACGATCTGATTGGACCCTATCGGTGCGGTTTTAGACCCGGTAAGCCCACAATTGGTCAAATATTCACACTACGGCAGATCTTGGAGAAAACTCAAGAAGTTCAGATTGATACTACCCACCTTATTATCGATTTTAAAGCCGCATATGATAGCATCTACAGAAACGAGCTATATAGACCCATGTCTAGTTTTGGCATCCCTGCAAAACTCGTCCGCAGGAGAAAGATCGCTGCTGCATCTAGGTCGATAACGACCTAACCGAGACCTTTGATGTCAAAAAAGGGTTTAGGCAAGGTGATGCTGTCATGTGACTTCTTCAACATCACACTTGAAAGAATTGTGCAAAACTCACAAGCCTACGCATGAGGCATGACCTTTCCAAAGTCTGTTCTGTTACTTGGATACGACGACGATATTGATATGACAGCAAGCTGTCACTGGTGCATTTGCGAGTATAGGAACAGAAGCAGCAAAAATGGGTCTAGCGGTAAATGAGGGCAAAACAAAGTATATGCTGTCAACAAGAAGGGGCACGCAACATCGATGAATCGCCTAGAATGTCACAGTCGACAGCTACAACTTTGAGGTAGTAAGGGAATTTGCCTACCTCTGCTCTGCCGATATCTCTTCAGAAATAAAGCAAAGAATAACGCTTGCCAATAGCTGTTTCTTAGGGCTGGGGAAGGCAACTGTGTAGTAAGGCCCTCTCGGGAACAACCAAGGAAACTCTATATAAAACTCTAGTAATTACAGTCCTGCTCTATGGCTCCGCAGCATGGACCCTTTCTAAAGCGGATGAAGATATCCTTGGTCGTTTTTGAGAGAAAAATTCTTCGTAAGATATTTGGTCCCGTATGCGTTGACGTGTTTTTGCAAGAGGCGATCCAAAGATGAACTCAACGACCTGTACAGCGACATCGAGCTGGTCAAAAAACTGCGCATTGGGCGTTTGAGATGGCTGAGACATGTAGAGCGAATAAACATCAACGCTCCAGCGCGCAAAATCTTCGACTCTAATCCGGGGCGACTACGCAGTAGAAGAAGGCCTCGCCTTAGGTGGCACGCAAGTTGAAGGGGACCTCAACCAACTTGGAATGCGCAACTGGAGGCAGTTAGCCAAAGACCGCACTAATATTGGAGAGGCTTATTGGTAGGGCCGCCTAAGTAAGTAAGTTTATTTAAGGTATCAATGAACGTCTTCTATAAGTGGATGCGTTAAGCCAAATTTTCTATGACTGTTTCGCATTATTCGGCCGATACCATATTCCATCAATTTCACGCCAAGTGTTCGCCTCTAAGCCGTGTATGGTTCCTGCCTGGTTGGCATAAAGCGTAGATTTATTGTAGCTCCAAAGAAAAGAAGGTCAAGGTGCTAAATCGCGGCTAATTGACAGGACAATTCCTGGGACGATCAGCAAATTTCGTCTTCAATAAGTCGATTGTAGCACGCAATGTGTGGCAAGTGGCCCTATATATCCTCGAAGCCTTTCAGTTCCAATTTATCCAAAAAAAATATTGCTAAGCATTGGATTTAAGTCGAAGGTATCATCTCGGAAGAAGTACAACCCAATGACACCTCCAGAAAGAAAACCACACGAATCAACAAATTTTTTTTTATACAAAAGGAGCTGTTGGAACACCTCGTTTGACCGGCAAATGTAAAGGGTGACCACAGAAAAAATTTTAATAAAAATTTAAATAAAACAGCATCGGTGTGAGATATAAAATTGATTCTGGCTTTATTTTGAAGCTACGTTGATGCCATTATGTGTAGAATAGCACAACATTCAAATGACCGCCTCGGCTTTGCCAGCAGTGCTTCAAGTGGACTCCTTCATTCAGGGTTAGTCGCAGGACTCCGTCGTACATAATGTTCCATAGGGGAAGTCCAAGGACCGACACTTGCGGGACTCCCGCAGAAACGCTGTAGTGCTTAGCACCATCGTCCGTATGATACGTTAACCTCCTGTTACTGAAGTAGTCCGTGACTATCCTCAGGAGATAGTATGGTGTATCCATCCTGGCCAAGGATCTCCTAATAAACGACCAGCTCGCCGAGTTGAACGCGCAGTATCTTTTTGTCCCCCATTTCCATCTTTTCCCTTGTATTGCTTCAGTTGCTGTACTATATCTACTACCGCCTTTATTGCATCGATGGTAGAACGAGATTTTCTGAAGCCGTACTGGTGATTTGACAGCGCTCCATTTTCCTCCGCCACCGCAAGCAGTCTGTTGTATATGATACGCTCTAGGATCTTCCCAAAAGTATCAAGCAGGCATATTGGGCGATACGATGATGGTTCTCCGGATGGCTTATTGCCCTTTGGAAGCAACACTAAATGTAGGGAATATCCCCTCCTCTAGACACCTTTGCATCGTTGCTAAGAAGATGTCCGGTCTCGTCTTAGTAGCCATTTTTAATGCCTTATTCGTTATACCATCCGGTCCAGGTCCTTTGGTGTCTCCAATTTTTTTGCATGCAGCAAAAAGTTCTTCCGACGTGCTGGCCGGGATATCTTCCATATTATTCTCCCTTGTGATGGTGACCGTAGTAGTTGGTCTATGCGGGAATAGATGCTCTACTATAGTCTTTAGCATTACAGGGCAGGTTAGTTGTGGGGACCTGTTGCCTTTAAGCTTCTTCATCACCACTCTATACGCTAAGCCCCAGAGGTCTAGATTAGCCTCGTCGCAGAGCTGTCTAAAACTCCTTGACTAACTCTCTTTAATGGCACTTTCCAGTTCCCGTCTCACAGTTTAAAGTTGGTTAGCCGTTCTTGGAAATCTTGTCTTCCCCTGGATCTCTGAGATCTTCGTCGTGCTCATAGGCACTTCGTTCTGAGCCTTTTAATCTCGTCGGTCCACCAGTAGTAGGGCTCGCCTCTTTTACAGACAGATCATCTGAGCTTTGATGCATCGTACGCTGTGGCAATGATCTGGATTAGCTGATGAGAAAGGACTTCAGCCGATCCATTGTTCGTTGTGGCGCGGGTCTTTAGCATTTCCTTGAACATATCTTTGTCAAACCAGCGTGTCCTTCCACTGCGTCACGTAGATTTGTATGTGTGGTACGAAATATGTACGGAAACAGTACGACGAATAGTAATCCCAGTTGCTCGATTATGAGAGTCAAAAAAAATCAGCGATTTTCACAATAAGTTGGAAATATACGAAGACATCCTTCCATTCATGATGATTTGTCAAACAAGTCAGAGAACAAATGTCAGAGAAGTGCCAGAAATGACAGAACCATTTGATAGTTATCCCCATTGGAAGATGTATCAATAAAAACAAATTCCTTTTATTTAAAACATTTGAAATAGACACTATCTTTTGTCTTGTCGGTTCCAGGTTTCCATTGGAGTACTCCTGGTGAAAATAGTGATAGAACAAGGTAAGGCAGGACATTGATTGAGTACTTGCTGATATTGAGGTCAAGGCGTTTGGCATAGTTATTCGTTGTTCCCATTATTTTTGACGAAGGTTCACAGTGACCATAATTGGTGCGGGCAGTTTGAATCTGGAGATGGGGCAGGGATCTTAGATTACAGTTGATGGTTCGAGTCAACAGCTGGTGAACGTAAATTTGTTTTAGGAAATTCATGCTAATTAGTTTTAGTCTATTTTCACAGACAGATAATATTGAAATAAATAAACCTGGACGGCTTCGATTCTTTGAATGTGGATTTGTTTGTAGGGTGACCGTACTAGTGTTTGGATGGAATACTCAAGGAGAGGCCTTACACAGCTAATTACAGAATTCTTTCCATAAGCATTTGATTAAGTCAATTTGATCCGTAATGCGGGTTTTATTTTTGAATTGAAAAACTTGCTTATTGTCAAGGGGGCCCTTCAAGTTCTACGACAATTATGAGATATGGTTTAACGAATTTAAACGTGGCCTGCGTGGCGATTAATCGGGAAACTTGGATTGGGGCAGCAGCACAAAAATCAAATACGTATCGAAGTGCTTGACATACCGCCCAGCCGTGGTTTATGATTTACTCAAGCATTCTAAAAAGATAAGGGCATGCCAAGCCAGTAGTCTTATATTGGCTTACGCAGTCATAGAGTTCACAGCCCCATAAAGAAGAGATTAAAAGATGTGGCAAACCAACTAATAGCCCTGGATAGAAATGGGCTCACTGTTGACGACTCTGGCAAACGTTTAAACGACCTTCGGATCTTTCCCTGGAATGTTCGTATCCTTAACAGGCCACGTGCAGTCGAACAATTAACAGAGGCCCTTGGCTGATATCACGCAGATATCTCCGCCATCCAGTAAGTGCGATGGGATGGCCCGGACATAACGAGGACATAAGGATGAAACAATGCTTATTCGTATGCGGATTTGCCATAACCCGTAGACTTTGGCACGAAGCCTGGAGCCTTCGACACCTGAGCGAATAAAATCGCTAAGAGAATCCTAATATGCGCTCATACGCCTACGGAAAACTATAACGACGACGCCAAGACGACAACAAGACATATGAGCAATGTCCTGGGTATGACGTTCAAATCGAACCATTAGATTTCAACGCCATGATAGGAAAGGAGGACATCTTTGGTACGACAGTTGGTAAGCATAGCCTACACGACGCCACGTCTGGCGAGGGCTTTAAGTTAATTGACTTAGCAGCGGGCTGACATCTCAGGTTTCCGACCGAACAATGATACAAGACATTTTTTTTCAAAATTTATCTTTATTTTTCTACATAGTCTCCTTGTAACTCTACACACTTCTCCCACCGATGCTCCCATCTCTCTAATCCGTCCAAATACTACTTGGCGTTTTTCTCTGCAAAATAATTGTTCACGAAGGTGATTGCCTCCTCGTTTGATGAAAATCTCTGTCCTCCGAGCGTAGTTTTTAGATAAAGGAACAAAAAGAAGTCTCTTGGGGCTAGATCTGGTGAATAAGGCGGATGGTCAAGCAGTTCAAACTGTAATTCATGGATTTTCGCCATGGCAACCGCTGAGGTGTGAGACGGCGCGTTGCCTTGGTGAAACAAAATTTTCTTTTTCTGCAAATGTGTCCGTTTTCCGGCAATTTCTGCCTTCAGCTTGGCAAGTAATGATGCGTAGTATGCTCCTGTAATGGTTTTTCCTTTTTGAAGATAATCGATTAAGATAACTGCTTTACTATCCCAAAAAACAGTCGCCATCACTTTCCCAGCCGAAAAAGCAGTTTTTGCTTTTTTGGAGCCGGCTCGCCCTTTGCAGTCCACTGTTTTGACTGAATTTTTGTTTCGGGCGTATAATGGTGTATCCAAGTTTCATCTACAGTAATTAATCGGCGCCAAAACTCGGATTTATTTCGGCTAAACCGCGTCAACAGAGCGGTGGAAATGTTCATTCGAACACGTTTTTGGTCTAACGTAAGCAAACGCGGCACCCAACGCGCGGACAGATTCCTCATACCTAAATCTGGATTTAATATGTAACAAACACATTCTTTGGACATTTTCATAACCTCTACTATCTCTCTCACTTTAATTCGGCGGTCGTCTAACACCATTTGGTGAACTTTAGCAATGTTATCGTCAGTGGTTGCAGTTTTTGGACGTCCCGAACGTTCATCATCTCCCAAGCTCTTACGGCCACGTTTAAATTCAGCTGCCCAAAATTTCACTGTGTTAAATGATGGTGCAGAGTCCCCACTCCCCATACATAGAGTCGAACTCATTTTTGATTTGCGTAGGCGTATTGCCTTTCAAAAACAATTTTTTCCATTTTCACAAAAAACACTCACATCGACTCACTCAAACGACTCTCAACTAAAACTTGCACGTCCAAAATGACTGAAACTTCGTTAAATAACTGTCAAAAGATGCACAACTAGCATTCACTAGCTTTTGTTGACAAGTGCCGCTATCTTTACGTTGCGGTCGGAAACAGACAAGCCTCGTACACGGTTTACTCATCTCAATATATTTAAGGACATGGCGGTCTACAGATGATGAAACGCCAAATTAAATTGATCACATTACGATCGGCGTAATATATCTTTCCAGTATTCTAGATGTCCGTACCTTTCCGGCAACCAATATTGACTCTGATCACCACCTTGTTGCAGCCAAGGTTCGAATGCTGATTTCTCAAGCGCTACAACAAAGAAGAACTACTGTAAGAAGGTATGACGTAGAAAAGCTGTAATCCTAAGGGATAGCAGGATTTTCGAGGAAAGCGTATCCCGAAATCTTTCAAAAACTCCTATGCCGTCAGCATCAAGTACCGAAGACCAGTAGCAACGCTGCCAACGTAACATCAGAGACGACGCAACTAATGTGCTGGGTTCAACGCTTTCACCTGACCACCACCACAATAAATCCCTGGTTTAATGAAGAATGCCGGCACACACATGCGACTAAACAAGAAGCGATTAAAGCGGTTCTGCAACTAAGGACGAGAGCCTCTCGAGAGCTCTATGAGCACAAAAGACGGGAAGAACATCTACTTCTACAGATGAAGAAAAAAGAGCACGAGAAGCGCGGGATCGAAACTATTGAGAGCAGCACAATCTGTGCTGCGAATATGGAAAAACTTTTTCTGCAGACTGTATAGCGGCGACGAAACACAACATCACACCGTCAGGGAGATTAGACCATTCAACTTAGACGATGATAGCCAAAACTTCTGTTCACCTGACCAAAACGAAGTAAGGATATCAACATCTAAGCTAAAGACCAAAAGAGCAGCTAAATCTGACGGCTTACCGGACGAGGTATTTAAATCTGCTGGAAGTGACTCTATTAACAGCATGCACCATCTCATTTCTCAACTATAGAGACATAAGTTTCCTCAACATCGGATACAAGATCTTATCTGCCGTATTGAGCGAACGTTTAAAACCCTTCGCCAACAACCTAATTGGTCCTTATCAGTGCGGTTTCAAACCATAAAAAGCCACAATCGACACAAAATCTTCACTTCAAATCTTCAAAATCTTCGGTAAATCGATACCAACCATATTTTCCTCTATGTTAAGGCCGCATATGACAGCATTTAGAGGAATGAGCTATGCATATAGATCCATAACTAGTTTTGGCATTCCCGCCAATCTGGTCCATCTGTGCAATATGACGATAGAAAACGCCCGATATTCCGTAAAAGCCGGTAACGACTTAACCGAGATCTCTGATGCCAAAAAATATTTTAGAAAAGGCGACGCGCTATCATGTGACTTCTTTAACATCATGCTGGAAAGAATTGTGTGAAACTCCCAAGTGAACACTGGAGGCACAATCTTTCAAAAGCCTGTACAAGTATTACCGTACGCCCATAATATTGTTATGATTCGGCAGGGACACGTAACATCGACGAATTGAACAGAAAGTCAGTATCGACAACTATAATTGCGAGGTAATAAGAGACTTTGTCTATATCGGCTCTTCTATAAATTCCGCCAACAATGTCTCAGCAGAAATAAAACGATGAAAACAGCCAAACGCTGTTTAGTTGAGCTAGGAACGCAATTGAGTAGAAAGGCCCTATTCACCCCGAAAAGCTAAGGAACCTCTATGTAAGACCTTGATCATCCATATCGAAAGCAAATGAAGATATCCTCAGTCGTTTCGAAAGAAAAATCCTTCGAAAAATATTCGGTCCCGCCTGCGTTAACAGGCTTTGGAGGAGAAGATTCAACGACAAACTATACGAATTGTGCAATGACATCGACCCAGTCGGAAAACTGAGCATCAGTCGCCTGCGATGGCTAGGATATGTGCAGCGAATGGACACCAATGCTGCGGTCCGCAGCAATCGCAGAATCTAACCCGGGGGGACAACGCAATAGAGGAAGACCTCACCTTAGGTGGAGCGCACAAGTACAATAGAAGGGGACCTCAACCGACTTGGAGTGCGCAACTGACGGCAGTCAGTCAGGACTAACTGGAGAGGCTTGTTAGTTGAGGACCGGTTCGGTTCATCCCGAACGTAGTGCCACCTAAGTAATTAAGTGAGTTTTCTCTGAGGAGTGTGATTACTGGGAAAATCATCGAAAATTCTGTGACATGATTCTTACTGATAGTCGATCGAAAGTGGCAAAGACGTAGGCGTATCCCCTGAATGGCAATTTATATGATAAGTTAAGCATGAGAAAGCCGTTGTCCAAATTTCCCGCAGTGAACGACAAGCAGATACGGCTGACAGCTTCGATGCAGTGTTTGGAGCCCTTTAAGCGAAATCCGCAGACGGTTTTGCGTCAAGTCGTCACTGTTAATGGAACTTGGATCCATTAGTACACCCTAGAGACTGAGTGACAATCAGAGCAATGGATTTTTTCGGGTGAATCTGCTCCAAAGAAGACGGTCCCATCATCTGGAAAGGTCAGGGCTACGATTTTTTGGGATTCGAAGGGATTGATCCTCTAACATTTTGATGAAAAAAAAGACCGTTCACAGGGCAGTACTATAGTGAATCGTCGGAACGATTTGATACCAAACTTATAGAGACACGTCCACATTTGGCAAAAAGATTTCTATATCACCACGACAACGCACCAGCTCACTAATCCGGAATGGCCGTGAAAAATTACATGAATTGCGGTACGAATTGTATTGGAAGTTAGAAGGCAATGATATGACTCTGGATATCCTCATGTCATCAGGGGAGGTAGACACATTAGAAGCCGTAATAACCGTTTATAGTTGGGATAAAGATGATCGGTCTTAGGTGGCTACCCTGAGGGACACCAGATTTTGACTCTATAATCTTGCTCGTCTTAATGGAGTTTGATCAATGCCATAAGCTATGAATAAAAGTAAAGTTTTTGAATTAGAAAATGATAAGCCGAATGCCTTGCTGAAATCGATAGAAATTGCACCGACGTCGCTACCATAAGGCGTCCTAGAGACGAACTCAATTAGGTTATTAGTTGCTGATTTACCTTTCATGAAACCGTGCTAATCTGTGGAGATAATTGATCTACAAGTGCGGAACCAAGTTTGGGTATGCAAGAGAGTTTTGCTATGACCCCATAACTTGGATTTTACTTCCTTTGCAAGAAGTCAAGGAGGGGAAAACCAAGATGATTTATGCATTTCTTTATTGAAATAGTCGGAAGGTTGTCATGGCCGGAAGAAAAATCATCTTTAAGTTTGGCTAGGTTTTCTGAAACCAAAAATTTATTATGCTGAGATGAACGACGTCTGTGGGTCGAAATATTTAAGTAACGAGCTCAATAAACCAGCAATTGTACTCTATTGACGACCGTCAATTTCTTAAAAATCCAAAACTGACTACCGAAGGTAAAATGGTTCAAAAACTTCTAAAATCCGAGTTAAGCCAAACTTAGTAATATAGTTACTGGAAGAGTTATGTATAGTACATGGCCGCCAAAGGAAAAAGAAGCAGGATTGACCCATGTCGTTATGTCTGATGGTAGAAAATATATCAAATATCTGCTGACTGAAAAATTACACGCCTCAAGGTGTTCCTAGAATTTTGATGAAAAATATTCTTTGCACAATATCATGCGCAAATTTTCAGCATTGTTAAGAAAATCTCTGTGGCGCAAAAGTCTTGAAATGAACCCCCATAAAGCTAAACTTGTTGATACACATCCGAGCATTTAAGGGCTTGTTCAAAAGTGAACTTCTCCGAATAGAAAAACCTTGTTTCAACGGACCTATCTACAGTTTTCAAGCCACATAACAACTTTGTATAGTAAAATGGAAAAATAATAATAATAGTAATAAAAGTTATGCTTACAAGGAAACCAACTACCAACCAAGGCAAATTGGGACATTCCAACTCTTAGAATGTCTAACCATTCGTAAGCACCTGCTGTGCTTCACCACAATTCACAATTTAATTACTCATTATTCGCAAGCCATAGTATACGGCGGTAAGACAGGAGGTCGTTTTTTCTCGGACCATGGAATCCTTTTATACTTTATACTCCTCCAGCCTAACCCCACGGAAACTAGGATTCGAAAGACAAACATCGTTAATTGATGGTGAATTGTTTCTCTGTTCTTTGCACAAAGTTTTCATTTGAACTTCCTTTTCAACTCTCATCCCAACTCCCTTCGCCCACATTTTAGCCCAGAGGGAGTTGGGAAATTTTCCTTATTTATGTACTCGTACTCACCACTTTGCCCTGTTTTTTAGGATGTTTTTTTTTGTTTGATTTTTTTATTTTTTTTATTTTTGCATTCCATGTCGAAGGACAGCATCAGCGAATCAAATTCATGACCGCACAGATCCCACAGAAGGCATGACGAAAAGAGAGAAAGAAAAGAGATCCCAAAAGCAGAAATTAATTAACTTTTCGGACAAAGGAAACACAAAATTGAAGGAAGAAAGAAAGAAAGAAAAAAAAAAACAACAGCACCAACAAAAAGGAGAAGAGGATAAATAAAAACGTTTTTAAAGAGCCAGGAGCTAACCAGGCAAACATACCATACATAGGTGAGTTGGAAGTCGGATTGGAGTTGAAAGTGGGACACATTAAGGAGCAAATGCATTTCGATAATTGCAGCCATATACTCATACGGTCACAAATGCAAAAATACAAATACGAATAGAATGAGTACAACACTTACCATGAACACGAACAACAGCAACACCAACAGAAGCAACATGGCTTCTGGGATTGCTGCCGCTGCAGTGGTGCCTCTTGTAGTGCATTATTATTGCCAGTACCCAGTGTACTGGTAGTGGTTAATATGCCATGAATGCCTCCAGGAGCAACAACTGTAGTGGTTCCGCTACCGCTGCCGTTACCACCACTGCCGCCACCGCTACCAACACCGCCGCCAACACTGCCACCACCTACACCGCCACCACCAACGCCACCACCACCACCGCCACCGCCACCGCCACCGCCACCGCCACCGCCACCGCCACCGCCACTACTACTGACACTACTACCGCCTCCAGTCAGTGGTACATTGCTTGTAGCTTGTGATGCAGAGCCCATGCCACGGAGACGGCACCCCGATGGCAGCTCTGAAACCGTACAGGACATCCTGCAACAAGAGAACCTTATTACCTCAATATTCTTCCACGGATATGATACGACTACGAGTATGTCTATCGTGAAGATGCAACTTACTGAGTTCTGTTGCCAGAATTTGTGTTTGGTGCTGGGTCTATGAAACAGGTTTACTGCAGTTTTTGATGATTGAAGCACTAGAGTGGACTTCGAACTTTTTCACCGTCTTAGTGGCCATAACACTGCTGCATGTTAAACTCTGAAAAGAAATTCAAAAAAATATCTCTTTATTACATTTCGATGGAATTTTAAATAAAAACAAACTACAATACGAGCATTTACATCAAAGGGAGTTACGGAGTCGGGATACCTATGTAACACCACGCGAAACCACAAAGTTCTAGAAAGTTAGACAATTCGCTTTTTCCTTAGAAGTCAACCTTAAAACTGCTCAGCATTTATCGGACTTCAAAGCATATGCAAACTGCTCTACTTCATTGGCAGAGCCTTTTCAATGGATCTAAGCGGGTATCCAATGTTTGTGCGCGTCGGAGATATGATGTTGCCTGGAGCGGTGTTGCCTATCTTGGCCTTAAGTCTGGCAAAAATCAAAAAAAAAATATTCTCCGCTGAGCCGAAGAAGGCAGCCACCATTATTTTAAAGTTCGTTGAGTCTGCCTGTAACTGAAAGCCTGGACTGCAGACAACTGGATGAACTTTAGTGCATGGGCATGATCCAGTCAAAACAGAATACGGCGACCTCAGACGCAGATCCAGCGATACTTTCATTTGAGTTACTCGTACTCGTATAGAGGTTATTGAGATATAGGCAGGATACTCCTGTAGAAGGCTACTGGCACAGTCTTTGAAAGATCTCATCCTCCAGGCTAGGAGTTGTGGAGAGAGTAATGGCGCGGATGAGAGTCCTGACCCGCTCAAAAACTGCTACTATCAAACAGTTTGGGTAAAATAAGCCGAAAAGGATACAAAAACTGTGATATCTTGCTGCTTCCTATAGAGAGCAAAAATATCACCAACTTGAATGATATGAGAAGCTCCTACTGCAGAAATGATGTTAAGACGTCCTAGAAGATAAAAATCCTGAGCACAACCATGCAGATTAAATATGGCACCGCACTGGAGTATCGCAGTGGGAGTTAAAGATTTCTAAGGGTTTCAGCTGCAAGCTAACTGCGAAGACGTCCAAGATGCCCCTGTCAGGCAGCATAAAGTAATCAACGTGGACGATGATCGATAAGAACTCCGTTCACTCGACCAAGCAAAGGTTCGTACAGCAAAACATTAGCTAATGACCAATATTGGAGCAGGAGCATACTCCAACCCATTTGGACGAAATTGTCAGATAAAAGAATGCCTGGTGAAAAGATGGCTACAGGCTTGACAGAATCTTCAAACCTATTAGTCGGACCTCCTTCATGTTGAAGAGCATCGATAGCACGGTCGTGGTGTGTCCAAAACTGCTTTGGGAAGGCATTTTTTGTCTAAGATGCCACACGCGTACTAACATGGAAGATTCTGCGAGAGTGCGCTTCAAAATCTGGTGGGCAGAACTGAAGGCGTACTCAACAAGGAGTACGCGCTGGTCATTTTCGTTGAGAATTCTTTCGTCAACGCAACTTTTGACGCCATATGTAACTCAGAAGGATAACATGGCGTCTACGAATCACAATGTAGTTATATGATGGCGGAGGTAAACATAGAGTGCACTCAAGACGGCGTCCTATTTCCACTGTAATGCCTAACGCTATCAATAGTTCTGACATCTATGCTCAGATATTCGCAGATAATGAAGCTGTACTGTCTCTTGGATCGAGCCCACGCTCTTCCTCCAATGAAATTGTCTAGTAACGGTTTTCTAAACTCAATATCTCTGAAGGTTCCTACGATTTGATCAGTTACATACTGCCGGTCGTAGGTCCTGTTGATGCTAGAACCACCGGTAGTCCATACCAGGACTTAAACCAGTCAGGAATCGCTTGGACTTCGGTCTGGACCTGACTTGAAGAGCTATGCCCCCTACCGAGAGCGTCACGGTGACTGTAGTTTAAACCTAAAATCGCAGGAGGGGTCTTCCAGTTGGTTTTGATCCGATGTAGACTTGTAAACAGCACTGGGTGCTGTGACTCTAAGATCAGCAAGAGGATTTAGGTCGGCCTCGACTCAGACCAAGGGTGGAGCTGTGCCCTCAACACAGTTCCACTTTGGTATTGCATTAATACATGCAAGCGATGACATGGCGTATCCTTGCTCCCATGAATGTTTGGGCAGTCAGTGGAATTAAGGGAGTTCACTGAAAACGCACCAGACATCTGTCTGTTGGATCATGTCTAGCGATTGTCTGCTCCAAAGCCCTAGAAGTGATCAATGATTAGTGCAATATAAATTGGGTTTCAGTTAATCCTAACACAACTGAAGTTGTTCTCTTTACGAAAAGGAGGAAGCTGACTGGTCTGGCTTATCTAGTGCTTAAAGCCATCAGGATCCATTTCTCCGACGAAGCTAAGTATTTAAGTGCCATTCTGGATAACAAACTTCTTTGGACTAAACATGTTACGTCTACAGGCGAAGTCAGCCTTCCGGCAAGACATAGGGCTTATCACTGAGAAGAATCTGGATCTACAGGGCTATGATAAAACCAATCAAATCCTTTGGTGAAACAAGCTTTCATAGAAGTATGTCACTGCTGCTTCTATCAGATTCCGAAAAACGGTTTGCCTGGGTGCTTTACCCAGCACTCCTGGCTCTAGTTTAGATGCACTGATGAATCTCAATTCACTTGATATTTTTGTCATAGGTTACACTCTCAAGACCATCTACCATTTGAAGTGAATTGGATTTTAGAATAACATGCACTGGAGTTATGATGACCTTGCATGCAGATTGTCTTTTGACTCTGGTCTTATGGACATGCCATCTGATGCAATGACACCAGAACTCTTTTGGCCGACTAAATACGAAATCGACTTTCCATGTGGGATGTAGTTCGGTCTTCACGGATGGCCCCAAAACCTATATAGGATGCGGTGCTGCTGTCTTCCTGGAGAACGGCTACGTAAGATTTCACTCGCTTTGTATTTGTCTTGAAAGCAGAGGTATACGCAACCCTGATGCTAACGATCAATATTGTGAAGAACCAGTGAAAGAGGCGAGACATTTGCATCTGTAACGACAAGCTATCTTGCGCTTAAAGCCTTGCTGATTGCAAGACTTCATTGAACGTAGTTACAACAGACATGCGTCCTTGGTTAGGACTTGCATTGAGAGTAGAGTTTCATATGAACACAACTGCAGACGGAAACAATCTCCAGGTCGCCGGTGGAACAAAAGAATTTTTCCCACCGCCTCTAAGCGGTCTGCGACTTCCTGTTACACTCCCGTAGGAAAGACTGTTGTACGAGTATACTGATGCTGCCATAGAGCGCGCCGCTTTTGCTAAAGCTTTAAGTGTGCTGGCCATACATGACAAACATCTGGCGATGCCTGATGTGAAAATGATAACGACACCAGCTTTCAGCATCAGTTTAAAGATACTCGGCTCTGATGTGGTGGATGCTAGTACTACTATATATACTCACTTGAGTGTTAAGTTCTGATAAAAAAAAAAAAAAAAAAAAAACACTTTATCAAGCGCTTACTCAATCACACAAGGAGTGCAATGTACTAGTTCTTTGTCGAAGTGCTCTATTTCGACAGGAAAAAAAGGCGACCGCACCTTAGAGAGCAACCCGAATTTTTAAGAGGATTGACTGAAAGCCTATTTCTAATGTAACAATCGTTAATCACGTCTAGAACTTCCTGCGCTCCCAACCACTAGCTACAATCCAATAGACAGTACAGCTGCACCACATGCATATGCATGACCGTAGACATTGAAAACATTGCGAGCGTTAGGCAAGTCCCATCTTGTATTTAAGACTGACAGCGGGATTGGTGGCGGTGTTTTCTCAGATAAGCTTAACCTAAGCCTCTCCTGCCGCCTTCCAAATCACTGTAGCGTTTTGAAATTTTGGCGATTAAAAAGTCCTGGCCTGGCTGGAAAAAAACGCGATATCTACATGTTTTCGGATAGTCAGGCCGCTATCAAATCACTGGACTCAAAATTCTAAAACCTCCCTTAACTGGCAATCATCTCTCAGGCAGAGCAGTTCAACATCCACTTATGATGGGTCCACAGATATTTCAGGAAACTGTAGGGCCGGCGAACACGCCAAAATTGGAACCACTCTACCTACGAGTATACTACCTGAAAAAAGTGTCGTCGGTATACCAATCGCTGGATGCTAATAGAAGAACACACCTTAGGTGGACTGATGGGTCCATTGCTCTAAAAGTTTGATCTTTCAAAATAGGAAACATCTCAGCGCTATCATAAGTGTCATCACTGGACACTGTCTTATAGGCAAGCACGCAAAAAGGGTTGGCGTTTTTACGAATGACTTCTGCAGAAACTGCATGGACAAGGAGGAGGAGAAGGCCATCGCCCACCTTTACTGTATATGGCCAGCTCTCTCTCAACTTCACTTAGAAGCTTTCTTCTATAATGACTTAAGCGATCTAAACAATATAAACGTTAACAGTCTCCTCCGCTTCGTCAAAAGCTCGAATTGGTTTCAGGAGTAGGAGAATTACAGATCCACGTAGCATCATAATGGACCAGTAGGCCTAAATGGGTTGGTTTTTCCAACATCCACTCTTACCTAACCTGATCTACTACGAATTTTATTTCGTAGATTCTTTATATTCCAAAATATTTCAACGGTTTTTCGCCCTTAAATTCACTTTCAAGATAGAGATCCCTTTTTAGCTCCTAAACGGGCTTTTTCACCAAAATACACATTGTTTGTCCTCCTTAATAAGCTCCAAACTCCTCAATGAAATGCACCAGTCCTAAGACTCTAGCTAGCAGCCTGCGGTTACACAGTGTTAGTTGAGGTCCATTTACACTGACAGCCTGCTAGTTTATCTCGATTACGGCAATGTCATCTACATAGACGGGGGTTGGTCAGATTTATAAAATATCGTGCTTCTGTCTAGGGCTGAGAGTTACGGATAATACTTTCCAGCTGATGTTAAAGAAGTCGCATGGCAGCGCTCTATCTAAGACCCTTTTAGATATCAAAAGGTTTGGTGATGTTTCTTCTAACTTTGATAGAGCAGTGGGAATTCTCTATCGACATTCTACACAACCAAATGAATTGGCGATGCCAAGACCAGACATGGCTCGGTATAGCTCGTCCCTATAGACGCTATTATAAGAAACCTTAAAGTCAATGAAAACGTGTTAACATCGATTTGGTATTTTTTGGTATTGGACTTGGCAGGTCTAGAACTGCCCTGATATGGGCCTATTTTGTTATTGACGATCGGTAATTTGACATTTACGTAATATTTACGAGGCCGCAAGAATCCTGTAAGGAATATTTAGACTTACGCCCATATAGTTGGTGTAGTTCGGAGAACTTCTCTTCAGGATCAGACGATTCTGACTTTGCATTCATCGGGAATGCGTTCGTCTGTCTGAATTTAACAGGTGAACTTATGAATGCTCATGCTTCTCATTAAATCATTTCGTTCCCCTTTGAAAAGTTTAAGAGTAGCGCGGCTTCTTTTTGCAAATTTGTTGCATTTGAGTTTGCTATTCCCGATTCATTGTTCCGGTTCCGGTTCCTGTCCTCCCTGACAGCGTCCTTTTGGCGTCTATAGAATTGGTTTCTCTACAATGTCCTGGTACTCGTCTTTGTAGGCTGCAGTTTAGGTATTGTTGCCCTAACCCGTCCTTTTTATAACACTTTCTGATGAAATTTCATTTCTGCAGTAGCATCCTTTGATATTCTCAACCTCGCGTTTATCAAATTTCTTCGGAGAAGGACTCCTGTGTTTACATATATCAACGACAACTCTTAGCTCATTCCTCGTCATTCCTTGCACCGACCCCTTATTTGACTAAGAGAACACGCCGGGACCCATCATCGAACCATTGGCTTGTTGCTTGTGGTCGTTTTGAATTCTACTTCGCTTCTACTTCTGAAGCGTCATTTCTGATGGCCTCCCCGCACCTTATCGTTAAGATGTGGAATCATGAGAGTGGAAGACGCGGTCAGTAAAAAACTGTGACGATCTCTTGCGATTTTCTCACAATACTTTCCCGGCATTGTACTGAATTTGATATCCGAATTCTTACCTTGCTCACATTGGAATGTGAGAACGTCTAGTACACTGCACGCGTGTCCTCCATCTATCACAAAGTAATCAATCTATCTTGTCATGCTTCATCAGAAGACAGCGATGTGCCCTTGTAAATTCTGAAATGGGTGAAACGCATGCTTCTTATGGCGATATACCGTCAACTTCTGACTATCAGCCTGTGTCTGTTTCTTGATCTGATGTGATACAGACAGTGTACTCGTATGCCTACCTTCCCTATTCGAGCAAAAAAATCGCTTCATACTGTGGACGAGGCTCTTCCGTAAAGGTTCTTAAAAGCCTCTTTTGGTAGCGTCGTCTTTTTCCTTGGTTAGGGCATGCTAGGCAGATTTTAGCGAAATTTGTCCTGAGGCAGAAGTCTTAAACAGAAATGCTCCCACACAAATAGCCCATTCGATTTTAAGCCATATCAGAAAAAAGCGCAGTATTCTTGAAGTTATCTTAATTGTCTTGCTACGCAGAACAGGAGATACTTACTTACTTAAGGCGGCTCTATAGGCCGGGGTGGACCTGGGCCCCAACCAATAAGCGTCTCCAGCCAGCTCGACCTTTACCCAGCTGCCTCCAGTTTCATACGCTAAGTTGGATGAGGACCCCTTCCAGTTGCGTGCGCCATCTGAGTAGCGGTTTTCTTCTACTGCGCTGTGCCTCGGGGGCGAATTCCAAGACCTTTCGGACCGGAGCATTGATGTCCATCCAGCCACCCCCGTCGCTGGCCCTTCACTATTTTGGCTAAGTCGTTGTCACTGTACACGTACATCCCGTACAGTTTGTAGTTGTATCTCCTCCTCCACTCCTGGAGTAGCATCTCCCGGCTATGCTGGCGGGACCGAAAATCACCCGAAAAATTGTCCGCTCAAAGCAACTAAGAGCACACTCATCTATTTTTGATAAAGTCCATGCCTCTGGGCCATAGAGCAAGACTGGGATTATTAGCGTCTTATATAGGGTCACTTTTGTTGTTCGAGAGAGGGCTTTGCTAGACAATCACCTTCTTAGCCCAAAGAAGCAATGATTGGCAAGAAATATTCTTCAGCGCTGGGTGTCGTTGACTGAATTGAAGTCCTTAACTACCTCAGAGCTGTATCTGTCGAGGGTGACATTCTAACTGAGACATCGGTTTTGGGTGTCCTTTCTGGTTGACAGCATATACTTACCCGCGTTGGCCGTTAAGCCCATTTTCGCCGCTTCCATTTCAATACTCGTGAAAGCATCACAAACATCACGATTATGTCAGTATCATCGGCGTATCCGAGTAATTGAACGGACTTTTGAAAGATTGTGCCTCATGTGATGGTACGTGAGTTTTGCACTATTCTTTCAAGAATGAGGTTAAAAAAATCGCATAACAGCGCATCGCCTTGTCTAAATCCCTTTCTGGCATCAAAGGTCTCGGTCTGCGCAAACGGACGAGTTCGTCTCCATAGATGCTGTTATACGCGGCAGAAAAATCGAAGAATAGATCGTGTATGTCGGATTGGACTTCTAAAGTTTTTTCCAAGATTTGACCGATGGTGGACTAAACTTGGCCTAAATCCACTCTGATATGGACCAATCAGGTAATTTACGAACGACTTCAGGCGTTCGCACAATACGGCAGATAGGATCTTGTAGGCGGTGTTAAGATGACTTAAGCCTCTGTAGTTGATGCAGTTTAGAGGGTCTCCTTTCTTGAGGATTGGACAAATAGTTCTGAGGTTCCATTCATCGGGCATACTTTCGTCCGACCATATTTTATAGATGAGTTGTTGTGCTCCTTACCAAGTCATCGCCTGCCGCTTTGAAGAGCTTGGCAGTGGCTTGTTGGATTTAAGCTTTGATATTGATACGTTCACTTAAACTAGGTCGGGTGTGCGGAAGTGTTGGCCTACATTGCCCAGGTTGAAAGGTTCATTCTGCCTGACAGAAATGCTCTTTCCAAATGACTGCGACTCTGCTACTACATTCCCTTGTCCATCTCTACAGGCTTCGGTTCGGGGTTTGTGTTTGCCACGTTTTTTTTATCTTTTGGTAAAACTTCGGAATCTTTTTACTGGAGTAGCATCTCTCAATTTCCTCGACCACGCGCTTCTTTTTCCCCCTGAGAAGCCGGTGTTCGTCTGTCCCGTTTTGCTCATAGAGCTCGTGAGTAGCTCTAGTCCTTCTCTAGCTCTAGTTCTTCTATCTAAGCTGCATGTGCTTGCCGGCACTCGTCGTCAAACCAGGGGTTTCATTGTAGTGGCCGAGTGAAACCCAGCACATCAGAGGCGGCATCTCTGATGCCTTTTTGGCAATATTGCCACTAGTCTTAGATACTTGAGGCTGGCAGCATAGGACCTCTTAAAATATTAAGGGAGACTCGATCACAAAAGGATTTGGTGAACTCTTGTGATTGTAGTTGTCCGACGTCAAACTACCTTACAGTATTAGTTTGCTTTTGCGATCTTCGGGATATCGGCAATCGTACCTTGGCTGCAACAAGGTAATGGTCCGAGTTGATGTTGGCCCCTCGGAAGGTTCGGACATCCATAATACTGGAGAGGAGTGCCTTGCGGCATTCACAATGTGATCAATCTGGTTGACGGTTGATTGATCAGGAGTTCTCCAAGTCCACTTACGAATATAGAGATTGGGGAAACGCGTGTTAGCAACGAATATGCTTCGTCGCGCCGCAAAGCACTGCTCGTAGAAGCTGTCTTTAGAGTTGTTATCTTCCCCTCTATTTGGGCTCGCGCACATATAAGGCAATGTTACCAAATTTAGCTTTAATACGGATTATTGCGAGGCGCTCATTAACATGTCGGAAACTAAAGACTCCTGGCCTAAATCTGCCTCTAACAACAAATCTGCATTCAGATAAGCACTGCTTTTGCCGTAGTAGATGTCGCAGTTTTTCATCTTCTCTTTTTCCGGCCATCCCATCGCATTTCATGGATGCGGAAGCATTCGTTTTCCAGCAGTCCAGGGTCTGCTCTAGTTGTTCAGCTGCATGTGACCTATTAAGGGACCTAACACTTCACGTACAGATCCAAAGTTCGTTGTCCTTATTTAGTTTGCTGGAGTTGTCAACAGTATATCCGCCCATATCCGAGGCTTGTTGTTGCTTCGTAACGATAGATTGATAGATGCTTTGCTAATTTCTAAAATTACCTTCTTGTCCTGTTTACCTAAGAAATCTCAAAGGATCTTGACTCGGTACAACATTAGAAGCGCACGGCAATTTTTTTTATAGTCATTTTGCAAATTATAAGGGAAATGTTTGTCAGCCACTATATGAATAGGTAAGTCCTTGCCATCAAACAGTATATTGAAGGACTTAAACCTTCAAACCAGGATTTTTTTTTTTGGATGCGTTCACTTAAATGCACTTAAATGCAGCCATCCATTCCATGCGACAGTCTCTGAGATTCCTTTTTAAATAGTCTGTCCACAACTATGGCAAACTTTAGCAAGAAAATCATCCTGTAAAATATGTCTCCAAACAGTTAAATCCTGTATCAAGCTTGTCATTAAAATCAAGCCAGATCCTGTGTGAATGACTGCATTACCCTTTCTCCTCTGTAGGCGGCATGTATGCTCATACGAATGCACAAGGATATGACTTCAATGCATAGCAAATTTAATTCAACTTAATCCTTAATCTAACTACAAAAGAGTGATACAGACAGGGAAGTCAGAGCTTCAGATAGGGGTGGCAGAAAAGTTAAAAAAAAAAAAAAAAAATTAAATAAATATAAAAAATAAAAAATAAAAAAGTCGAAGCGATTAACAACCGTTCGTTCGCCTGCAACATAGAACACGAAGAAAGAAGAGAAAAAAAAAAAACAAAAAAGAAGGCGTGTTCGGTTCAATGGCACATTCATCTGCCGAAGCATGAAATCCAATTAAAAAAGCATTTTGCTCCTATCGTCGTGGTGAAAGGCCATGTAATTGATTTCGATGCTCCTCCGATAGCATTAAAATCGATTTTCACGAACCTTGTATTACGAGTAGGAGGTTGCACCCCTGTGCTCACAACCATCACCCAGTTTTTCCCCAAAATAGGGGTTGGGTAATGTTTATACTCCTCTGTGACTACGAGACTATTCGTACGACTGTAACTCTACCCTAAACCCCTATCTGGCATATTATATACCTGAGTTAGAAAGGAGCTCGCGTTTAAGTAACTGGGAAACGTTTGTAACTCTATCATCGGCATAGGAGTGGTCTATCTTAATTACTTGTGATGCTACGGATTTGAACAATCACCCTTTATGGTGGCAGAGGGAAGTGGGTCTATTTCCAACCCCCTACATCCACCGACCGGTAGGTAGCTTCATTTGGTAGGTAGTTTCAATTTATAAATCGATAGTGTTCCCAGCAAGCTCCAATGCCCAAATGGGTTGTTGCTAAGTTCTTGCGGCAGGCGAGATTTTTTCTTGTTTGTTTTTTTTTTAAATTATCCCCTCTTATCCGTTGGCTTGCTTTCTAGCTAACCAAACCAGTTCTCTAATTGAGAAGGACGGAAGGAAAAAGGATTTTTCCCATTTTAATTGCCATTCAGAAGGACAATTAGACTAATGGGTTGATGCTCGGTCGAAATACTCGTAGGTAACCTAGTTTCCATGAAACCGAAACCATTACTTCCTCACGTAGTTATTACTGATGCCATCTTAACTTTGCTGCAGGTCCACTTTCAGCATCTTTGGGCCGCTGTCAGATGATCAAGACAGTGGTCCTCATACATACTCGTGTATAGACAGAGGCGCATCTGTTTGAATGTCACCTTCATTGCCACTCATCATTGCAGCCCCTTCAATTATTTCCTAGAGCAAGACAATGTCTGCATTCCCTACTAACAGGGAACTTGCAAACAGCTAACAGCTAACAGCTAACAGCTAACAACTTACATCAAACAGCCACCCACCCGTTAGCCTTGTATGCCATTTGTAACATTTTTTTGTTGTTTTTTTTTTTTTTTTTTTTTTTTTTTGTTACAAATTTATTCCGCCATCTGTGTTAAATGGAATATTCCTTGGGAGTCCTTGAAGCTTGGTGCAGCCGAAGCCATCAGCACGAAGCAGTGTTAAGCTGATTCTGTTCTCTTCTCTTGCCTCGTTTCTTACCTACCACTTTCTGCTATTGCCTTGTTTGTTACGAGTAGGTCTGTTCGTTTTGCTCTTTTTGTCTGTTATTCCATTATGTTCTTAGTCCTTTTGTACGGGCGCTGACACGGGATAGTAACGAGGATTACAAAGTGAAGGAACGAGCAAAAATGAAAGAAAATGGGAAGTGCACCAATAAAAAGAACACACGCGCACTTTCATAGAAACAAGGGAGCACACTGTGTGCGAAAGATGGCATAGTGGTGGCTTAATTTAACGAGAGGGAAATCCTTACGCGAAGAGTAAAAGGAAGAACACCCCGGCAAAATCAGTGGTTGCCTGGGATTAAGGCCTTCTTCGCAGCGTGAAAAAGTGCATTCACGTTGGCCTCGTTCGTATCGTTTTCCCGGTTATAAACGAGTGTAGATTGTCGGCATTTTTATCCTTAAGACATATATAGTCATACATAGATATAAATGGGAGGTGGCCGCGTATTTGTTGTGCTGGAGGTTTTCACCTTTTGAACTTTTCTTTGACGAGAAAAAAAAAAAAAAAAAAACCAGGGGGCTGGTAGAGGATGTATTGTTAAAGCTCTTCCGCTTGTTTGGGTATGTTTGGTGTGCCGTTTTTGTTATTAACATGTAGGAAGCAGTAAGTTAGGGGCTGGAGTTAGAATTTGAACAATTCCCTGAACAGCTGTACCTTGGAGGCACAGTCAATGGAAGGGCCGTTTTTTTTCGTTCTTTAATTGCTCCAAATGAGAGGATAAGTAGATGGAAATGTGTTGAAAGAACCCTCCGTTTAACTTAATTGGTTCAGATATTTTATAAGAAGTCTGAAAGGAAACCACTTATGCTAAAGGCATTCTAATATTCCTATCATGGCTCTGCCACCTGGAAAATGAGCGGTCCCAAAAACGCAATATTGAGAGGTGGGTCTTTGAGGATTTGGGAAATTTATCAAGGCCCCGACGAGATACATTTAAGCACTAACTTGTGGAGACTAACGAGTGTGCAAGGATCAGCTTCTGGTAGAATATTCGTAAGAGTGGATAAATGCCTCCAAATGTACATACATGTGCTGAATTTTGACAAAAATTCACGGGTTAACTTACAACTTGCCAGTTCTCTACATCACCAAGCCAAAAAATAAAAAGTGTCGAATATGAGTAAAAGCTTCAGTGGTAAAGAGCCTACAGTACTAATACCTAGCACATGAGCTCCGATTACCAGCAACTGTAGAGTAGGCCAGACACTCACTAAGACAGTGCTACACGTCGTCACTCTCAAACCAAGCGTCGCGGGATGTTGTATCATTTATGCCTAGCCACTTTGAGACAGCAAAATGGTAGACGATCTCTTAGAGACACCCGGACGCATTCGTTTAGTCTATCGGCAACTTGAAGAGTCATGCAATCTGTAGTTATGCTTATATGAAGAATAACCCAAATGTTCTACCCGAGGGACGCAGGCAGCCTTAATGCGGGTTCGAGTCATGAAAAACTCTCCCCTGAACCGTTCCTAGCAATATCATTTCCGTTGATCCCATTATGATCTGGAACCCAAACCAGATTCAGTGAATTCAGCCTTCGACTGCATTTAGTAAAGTCTTGCTGTCTTGCACTACCTTGGAAACCATGAGAGGGTTCAGCAAGCTTTTAAGTGCAGCTTGGCTGTCACTAGAAATGCAAATGATTCTGCCCCTTCACCAGTTCTTCACAATACAGTTCGATTACGTAATAGGTGGCGCAAAAGTCATCACCCTATCGGAAGAGGCTATAATTTTTGCAAATGGCGGCAAATGTCAATTCTACTTTGACATTTGTGGAGTAACCTGATACAAAATACACGTCAATAAGACATGAATCGCTATGCTCTTAAATAACGCGGAATAATTTTTACGCTTTTTTTTTGCGGAATAACTCATCGGTGGTGTTGGCGCAGCGTGAATTTCGGCGCAAATCTCCCGGTCGCCCGACAGCAACTGGGAAAACACTACGACATTTAGCCACTCGCCTAGAAGAGTATGGGACAACACGAAATGCTACCAGATCCGGCCGACCCCGCAGCTACTGAGAATATTGCAGCCGCGGTTGAAAATGTCGCAGAGGACCCCGGAGTATCGACCAGACGACGTGCCACGCAATTGGGCATCAATCGGCGACCTTTACAGACAGTTTTGGTGAAAGTGCAGTCAGCGCATCAGCTGTTAGCGCGTGTAACCTACGCTCAGGCCATACTGAATATCGACCACGAGGGACAAAACTTTTCATGGAAAATCATCATGAGCGACCAGCCCCATATCCCAACTCTGTGAATATGTGAATAAGCAAAATTATCACTTCTGGGGCACCGAAAGTCCGCGTATAACACAGGAAGAGCCATTACACCCGCTTAAAGTTACTACATGTTGTGCCGTTTGCGCTGCAAACGTCATCGGACCTTATTTTTTCGAAAACGCCGCGGGCCGAAAGACTACTGTGGACGGCGAGCGCGACAGAGCCATACTCAATGACTTTCTCCTTCCTGAATTGGATTAATTGGGACTGGAGAATATGTGGTTCCAACAGGATGGAGCAATGGCGCAAACTGCATTAGCCACAACCGAAATTCTGAGCGCTGCATTTGCGGGTCTCTCGTTTTGGCGATTTGCATTGACCAGACTTATTTTTGTGGAGTTTTTTGAAGTCCCGAGTATATGGCACCAAGACTCTTGAAGCCTCAAAGAGAATATCTGTCTAGAATGCGAGGACCTATCGCCGGAAGTTCTGGATAGAGTGATTGAAAATATCCCAAATCTGGCCCGAATGGTCATCAATTCTGACGGCGGCCAATTAACCGACATCATTTTCTCGACTCAATGGAAACAAATTCAAGACATCAAATAAACATAATCCAAAAGCAGAACAAAAGTTCTGCACCGCACTCAGTTTCCGAGCCATCCGTTGAGACCAGATCACATTCCTTTCCTGGCTCGGATTCTGCCCCAGACTTTTGCAGCAATGTCAATAGGACTCAAAAGACAGTCGACGTGTCAGGTAAACAAAACTCCAGTGTGTATTGAACAAAATAACACTTCTATTAAAAGATGTGATGGCTTTGAGTGTACCATGATATCAATACCAAAGGGAGGAATATCCATAATTGCCTTTAGAGCAGAGCCATGCGCGTAAAGAAAACCCCTTGCAGAGGAGACAGACTATTGAAGTCTGGTAGAAAGAGCAGTCACATATTTTTGCGAAAGCCTCTTGCGCCAGACAACCGACGTATGGGATATAATTGGTCTTATTAGCCATGTAGATCCAGAGGATCTTCCGCAGTGACAGGTCCGATGTTTTGCGCAAAGATCTCTAACAACTGCCAGAAGGCTGTACAGTTCCTTGGAGATGGTTTTCTACTCAACGTGTTTAGTCCAAAGAAGCTTGTTATCCAGGATTACTCCCAATACTTACTTTCGCCGGAAAATCGAAAGCTTTTAAGAACTAGCTGAGTCGGCTTCTCCATTGCCCTTAACAGAACAACATCCGTTTTGAGAAAATTGACTGAAAGTCTATTTCTAACGCACCAATCGTCGATCACGTCTAGGGCTGCCTGCGCTTTAGATCAGATAATAGCCAAACGTGATCCGACATACAACAGAGCTACATAATTTGAGCATTAAGCAGTGAGTCGCCCAACATAGACCATACCAGAGGAGACAGTGGAGACAGGACGCAAACCTGCGAGCAATCACTGTTTACCTCCGCCATCAGGTATTGGGCGCAGCCAGCATCCACAATCAGTGTCCTATTAGTCAGCATTGTTTTTATCCACAAAACTAGTGATTCGTCTACACCTTGTTGTCTGGTCGAATTACACATGCCGTCAAAAGTTAAGCTGTCGAAAGGACCCTCCATGTCAATGAAAATGCCCAGCGCATTTCTTATTCCCGAGTACGCCTTCAATTCAGGTCGACGGATTTTGAAGCCCACTGTCATAGGATCTTCTACAGAAGACATGTTGCATCTTAGATAGATAATGCATCCGCAAAGCAGTTTTACCTACATGGAGCTCGACCATTCCCTCCATGCTCTTCAACATGAAGGAAGTCACAATAATGGGTCTGAAACTCAGGGCAAGCCTGAAAAAATCCTTTCCGAATTTTGGTATGAAGGCTACTCTGATTGATCGCCAGGGATTCAGTATGTGAGTACATATACCAATGCAAACTAGCAGTGAAGATTCTTTTTAGAGTTGTCAGCAGCTGGCCATAACCTTTTTATGGTATACCATCAGTCAGACGACTTGAAGCCTAGTGGCCCTATCTGATAGCAAATATCAGCTAACGTATGCTGCATTACGCGGCTTTGGTAATAGGCGCTGTTTGTGAGTCAGTTCTAATCAGGTTACCTGGGAAAAGGAGTAAGCATGAGACGGAGAGTCCCTACGTAGGGTACATGCTATCAGATTCCCTCAGTATTACCAATCTCAATGGCTAGAATTATGAGTCACGGAAATTTAACCAGTTGCTGACTGCTACCGAAGTAGAATATGCCGGCTCTGAATGGCAAAAAATGAAAGACATTTTCAAAGGCAGAAATTTCGGCTCCCGGTGATTTGCAACTATCGGTAGAAAGGATAACACAAGAAATATTTATTTGCGTTTTCAGTGTAAAGCCTGGACATCGAACGCTACCATTTTCCTCCATAGCCGATGAAATTAAATACTGCACTATGGCGACTACACAGGAAATACCAATTTCCATGAAGTCAGGATGGATTCAGGGTGCGCTCAACACAGTGAAATTTCCAATTTGAGGCCAATGAACGAGAATGTGTTTGGTACGAGTTTGATTGTGACTGAGAAAGTAAGATGAAGCTCCACCAAAGTCGAGATGCAATCGTCGCGATAAGGTCAGGCTTAAAAGAAACACTTCCTCGCTGCATGAAAACAGTCAGCCTAGAAGCCAAATTTACTTACGTACTTTCTGATGTGGCGCAACAATTCGGGGTGAACCTGGACCTCAATTACAAGGGCTCCCCAGTTAGTCCGGTCTTTAGCTAACTGTTTCCAGTTGCGCTGCACTCCAAGTCGGTTGAGGCTCCTTACAAGTGCACGCCACCTAAGGTGAGATGTTCCTCGAATCGAAGACTCTGCAGGCTGTAGCATTGCTGCTCATTCGCTCTACATGTCGTAGCCATCACAGGAAGCCGATGCGCAGTTTTCTGATTATGTCGATGCCGCTGTACAGCTCGTAGAGTTCTTCGTTGAATCTTCTCCTCCCAAGTCCGTCAACGCGAATGAGGCCGAATATTTGTCGAAAGATTTTCCACTCAAAACGACTGCCTTGGCGCCATAAAGTGGAACTGGTATGATCAAGGTCATACAAAAAGGTTCAAAAGTTTTTTAGTTTTTCAGGGTAGGGCCTTACTACTCGAATGCTTTCTTAGCCCAAAGAAATAGCGATTGGCAACGGTGATTCTTCGTTTTATTTCTGTTGATGTGCTGATGGCCGAATTTATAACTGTCGACTGTGACGTTCTGTCCAATTCTGCATAGACGGATGAGCTTGGCAGGGATGCCAATCTAAACATGGGTCTATATTGCTCGTCTATATCAATGCGGCCTTAAAAACGATAAAAATATGGTGGTTATCGGATTTCTTGTGTTTTTTCCAGTATCTTGCTGAGTGTGAAAATTTGATCGACTGTGGAGTTTCCTGGTCTGAAACCATACTGATATAAGCCAATCAGGTAGTTGATGAAGGGTTTCAGACATCCACACACTATGGCAGATAAGATCTTGTATGCGATGCGAGGGTCTCTTTTTGTGTGGATCGGGCAAAAGATACTGAGATTCCATTCATCAGGCATACACTCTTCTGACCAGATCTGAGAAATGAGTTGTTGTATGCTCTTCACAATGTCATTTCCAGCTGCTTTGAATACCTCGGCCAAGTTAAGTCAAGTCCGCCTGCTTCGTTGGATTTCAGCTTTGGACAGGTGGACGAAAGTTTTGGCAATCATCGTCTAAGTTGAATGGTCTATTCTGCCTGACCGCTCGATGTTGGATTTGTCCCCGTTATACCATGCAATCTGCAAAACAGATTTTCATTTTTCTTAGCACCGACTGTGACTCTAGTACAAGGTTTCCTTCTTCATCTCTACAGGCTTCTGTACGGGTCTTCTTGCCTAGACACGTTCGTTTTATTTGTTGGTAAAACTTTCGTATCCTAATCCTGGAGTATAACCCATCAATATCTTCGATAGTGGACTTCTCTTGCTCTCTTTTCTTCTTCTGAACAAGCGGATGTTCTTCCTGTCTCTCCTGCTTGTAGAGCTCAGGAGCGGCTCTTGTCCTTTATTGCATCGCCGCTTTATAAACTTCCTATTCAGCTACATGTGCTTTCCTCATTTTTCATCAAACATTTCATTGGTGGTGGTTGGGTGAAACCCAGCACATCAGATGCCGCGTGATGGCACGTTTTCAGCGTTACCTCTCGTATTGGGTACGTCATGCTGGTGGCATAGGAGTTGTTAAGAGGTTTGGGGTCTCTTGCGATTCAAACTTTTCTACGTTACATTTTCTCACAGTAGATCATTTTAGTTGTTGGGCTTTGGAAATCCGTATTCGCACCTTGTCTGCAACAGGGTGGTGATTAGAGTCAATGTTGGCACCCCAGATCGTTCGGATGTAAAGAATACTGGAAGCATGCCTTACGTCTATCGCAAGGCATATCAATTTTATTCAGTGTTACATGATCCGAAGATCGCAATGTCCCCTTGTGTATATCGACTCGAGGAAACCGTGTGCTTGCTAAGATTACATTTCGTCCCGTCGAAAAGTCAATAAGACTAAGTCCGTTTTCGGAGGTAGCGTATTCTATGCTTACCAACTATGCTATCAAAGATGCCCTCCTTCCCTATCCTGACGCTAAAATCGTACTAGAAGATACTTCAGGCATTGCTCATATTTCTTGTCGATGAGCTAGTAGAAATATTCTTTGGTGGCGTCCTTTTTGGCTTCCGTGGGGGCATGAGCGCATTTTAGGCTAATGTTAGAGAGTTTAGCCTTGATGCGGATTGACATAAGACGCGGGCTCACTTGTCGGAAGCTCAAGACTTCTTGCCTGGGTCTGACGCATATAGCAAATCCGCATCCGAGTAAGGTATCCATATAACAATCACCATAGTACACATACATCTGTATATCACACGCAGGCTCCCTCATCAAAAGTTCTACAGGAACGAAAATATGGCTGCGATCACAATAAGCTGCTAGAAGCTTTTCCGATTACGTTATTCTCAACCTCACGGCAAGTCCTAACGATTAATGGCATAAAGTGCTGCATTTCTCTCGACCATACGCACAAAACCAATCGATTATGAATCGCCTATGAAGCGACATTTTTTAAAGGAACAAGAATAGTTTGTCTGCTCTATAAAACAAAGCTTCGGAGATTATCCTTATTCCGCTGTCAAAATTACCGTTCAAAGAATAAAGATCACAATCTCTAATTTTATGAGAAACCTATGATACGTTTGCCGGATGGCCTACTACATTGCGTACAAGATCTGGTCTCCCGTTTTTTGTTAATGTCTGAAACGACAACTGGACAACGATAGAGAAAAATGGGTTACGCTGTGGATCAGAACAAAGCCCAGTATGTGCTGTCGACACCAAAGAATTAGATACACAGTCACAACAGCGAGCTGTTGCTGTTAGGCAGTTAGCTTTTTTGTTTGTCTTAACTCCCCTATTAACTCTTGTTATGAGACGCCATCTGAAATTAAAAGAATATATTCACTTGCCAACCACATGTTCGTTGAACTAAGAAGTTAAGTGATAAGGCGCTGTAAAGAAACAACACGTAAACTTCAATCATCCCATTCACTTTAAAGCGGCAGAGGCATCGACCTTATCGAAGGCAGACAAATACGTTCCTCATCTTTTTGAGGGTAAGATTTTTCGAATGATATTTGCATTCCAAAAATCGAACGAAATGAGAGGAAGACGCGCCTGTTACTCCCTTGCTGAAATGGAATCCAAAATGATGACAAACTCTAGAAACAATGGTCAGTGCATCGGTTCTTGGATATAAGCAGTCATACAAAGTCAGTCAACAACTCACGTAAGTCTAACGAAACAATAAGTCATACAACTTTCATCACATCCAGTACACCTTTGTCGCTTTTGTGGATCTAATAACCATACTATTTATCTTTGTGAGATATTCGCTAAGCTTTCACCTGAAAATTGCTATCGTGAAGCAAAGGCTAAGAAACGTTGCATAAATTGCCTTCGAGTTGTATTGTAGTGCATATAATTGTAAACATTTCTCCCAACGGCATGGTACGTTTCTTCATATTGGTCCCATTATCAATAGGAATTCGTAAACAAATATTTTATCTTTAGAATCCAGAAACTTGCCGACTACTCATACTGACTCGAATCCTCAGCCGAATAGTACTGTTCTTGCTACTAAATCCTACCAAGAAGAGTCATTTTCTAATAAAAAATCAACCAAAATACAAACCTTTCGTATTTCTAGCAAAAGCTTTGTGCGAGATGGCTCCGATTCCTATGTTCCTTGCGGAGCCTTATTGGAATCATGTTCACAAATGAACTTTGTTACTGATCCCCTCATTCACCAGCTCAATTTAGGGTGCACAAAAGCTACTAATTCGATTAGAGAAGTTCACACAGTATCCAAATTTAAGCCCAACATTGTTATGAGACCTCGCCCAACCTGACCAGAATCTTGATATTGATGATGTAGAGTTAGCGGATCCTTATTTTAACCAATCCCAGAGAATTGAGTTGCTGATCGGCGCAGAATTATTTGTTGATCAGTGGTGCAAATTAGCTTGGGTGAAAATTTACCACTTCTGCAGAAAACGCTTCTGGGTTAGGTTGTTGCAGGAAAGCTAATGTCATACAAAGCATCTCAATTTAGATTTAAAGCCACATTACGATCGGAGTAATATCTCTTTCCAGTATTCTAGATGTCCGTACCTTCCCGGCAACCAATATTGACTCTGATCACCACCTTGTTGCAGCCAAAATTCGAATGCTGATTTCCCAGCCAGCCAGCCAGCATTTTCGACGAAACCGTATCCCGAAATCTCTCAAACAACTCCTATGCCGTCAGGATTCAGTACCGAAGACCAGTGGCAACGCTGACAATGTACCATCACAGACGCCGCAACTAATATTTTGGGTTTCACGCTTTCATTTGACCATCACCACAAGAAATCCCTGGTTTGATGAAGAATGCCGACTATATAGCAGCGACGAAGAACAACATCCCACCCTCAGGCTGAATAGACGATGATAGCCAAAACTTCTGTTCACCTGACCAAAACGAAGTAAGGATATCAACATCTAAGCTAAAGACCAAAAAAGCAGCTAAATCTGACGGCTTACCGGACGGGGTATTCAAATCTGCTGGAAGTGACTCTATTAACAGCATGCACCATCTCATTTCTCAGATCTAGTCAGAAGAGTGTATGCCTGATGTATAGAATCTCAGTATCGTTGGCCTGATCCACAAAACGGAGACCCTGTACCAACAATAGCTTCGGAGGTTTCTGATTCGAACCCTTAACTCGATTAACTTTTTAAGTCCTGGGAGATTGCAACACATGAAACCCCTTCGAAGTTTCCAACAGTTAACGAAGATTAATGTGAAGGCTTTTTTTGTCGGACCTAACAACATTTGGCCAATTTTCTGTTCGCTTACCTTTGAAGAAACCCCCGAATGAGTTGGGGAACTCTTTTAAATTTGCACAATAGCATTTTTACAATCTGGAATCAAAACTGTATCGGAATCCACATCTGAGGAAGCGACACATTGAATACATTCAGCTCAATCATATGTCACAAATAGACTCCGATGTTCTTAACAGAAATCACTTTTTACTTCCGCACCACTGCATTACCAAAGCTGATAGTAAGTACTACTACCAAACTTCGTGTAGTTTTCGACGGTTCTGCGAAATCCTCGACAGGGCTTCTATTAAACGACATCCTTATGGTAGGCCCAACTCTACAAGATGATTTATTTTTCTTTTTCGTTTTCGAATGCATCATTTTGCTACTCGTATCATGGCTTATGTGTCAAAAATGTGCTGCTGAAACGGATTCGAATAATTCTTAAATTAGAAAATTACAAGGCCTTTTACTGGAGGGATTCCACTATAGTCTTCTCATTGCTGCAATCCGATGTTTGTAATCACATTTGTCTCGAATAGAGTGGCTAAGATCCAAAACCTATCGACGCATACTGTTTGGCGACACGTCCATACGTATTTGAACCCAGCTGACTTAATTTCGCATGGTGTCTCCCCTAAAAATTTGCTACAGCTTTCCATTTGGGTCTCAGGCCTCGAATTTTTAGTAGTATTTGCATATATACTTCGTTTCGATTACAATGCAAGCTCCGAAAATGATAACCGCAAACAGGGTCAATTAACTACCAAGGAATTGGATTTGGGATTGAAATACATTATTCGGATAATACAAAAAAAATTAATCCTCTGAGGAATACAGGCGATTGTCGTCTAATCAAGAACTAAAAAGGATAAGCAATTTCAAGGCCTTACCACCTTTCCTGGATGAATTTGGAGTCATGCGAGTTCGTGGACGTCTTCAAAATTCTTCCTTGTCATTCGAAAGTAAACATCCGATTATTCTTCCTAGGACTCAATCATTTAGCTAAAGCGGATTCCATCATTTTCATAATAAGAATTTGCGAGCTGAGAGTCACCCTTTATTCGCTGCACTCAGAATGGAAGGTTATCAAAAAATACATTCGTTGCTACAATGCTCGTCCATCGGTTATGCAGCAGCAACAAGGAAAATTACCATTTCAGCGCGTTTAAAAATCGCGACCCTTCCTCACGAGTGGTGTTGATTTTTGTTTTATATTCACTCTCGAATATGTGGTCGAGTACCTTCAAAAACTTTTGCTGTTCTGCTGTCCACTTGGAGATGGCGACTGATCCTAAAAGATTTATTGCCAGACGTGGCAAACCGCGAATAATTTTTTCGAACAATGATACAAACGCGGACGCGAATGCGGAATTGCAGCATTCATTTCATTCTCAACCACAGTCGGTATACCAAACTTGTCTTAATGATAGTATTCAGTGGAAATTCATACCAGTCCGTTCTCCATATTTTAGAGGATTGTGGGAGTCCTCAGTTGGGTTTGCTTCGTTGTCCTTTGAAGAATTCGATATCTTATCTCGTCAAATTGAAGCCGTCATTAATGCTCGACCCTTAAATCCCATTTCGAACGATCCCCAGACGTTGACACCAGTCCATTTTTTAATCGGCGCACCGCTTACTGCAACTTCAGAACCGGATATTACAGATTCAAATCCAAGTAGATTGACGAAATGGCAAATTGTACATTTTACAACGCAACATTTTTGGAAAAGGTAGTCCAAAGAATATTTAACTTCACTTCAACAATGCTGAAAATGGGAACGAGAAGAGTCTAATATCTCAGTTGGAACGTTTGTACTACTTGATCACAATCTTCCCCTTATTAAAATGGCCAGTACGAAGAATTCTTGAAGTCTTCCCAGAAGCTGATGGCCTTGTACGAGTTGTTAGTGTTAAAACGTTAAATGGTGTGTTAGAAAGGGCCATAACAAAAGTCTGGAAGCTTCCCCTTCAAACCTAGTCTTGAACGCCAAGCCTTCAGCATGGGGTGGATATTAAGAATTCAGTTATTAGACTCATAAACTAACAAACTAAACACACTGTATAAAAAAAACCTAATATTTCAATTTACTATAAATCTGTAAAATTTCTATTTTTCTTTTCTGTCGGAACAGAGCATCCAGACAAAGAAATAGTCCATTATACTCTTGGTAAAGTTCCTTTTAATGAAATCTTTCACTTTTACGAAGAAAGATGAGTAAGCGCTTTAGTAATAAAGTGCCAAAGGTACCAACACCCACCACGTCAGCCCCGAGTACCTGCAGCCTGATGCAAGCGTAAGCCGAATATTCACAGAAATAGTGTCCCGCTGTGTCGTCATCCATTTCACAGCAAGCATCGCAGGATGTAGTGTCATTTATGCACAGCACATTTAAGTTCTTTGCAAAAGTGTAATGCTCTGTCACGAGGCCAGTAAGCAACCTGCAGACTTTCCCGCTGAGCGACAGCAGAAAGGCCGCTGACCTCCTAGAGACGTCGGGAAGCATTCGTTTGGTCTGCTTGCATCCCGAGGATGCGGTGTCCTCTGCTCATATGAGACCCAACTATCTCTATTTCCATTGAAACCATATTATTCTATTATACTCGTGTGATCAAGACCACCCGATCTGTTATTGTACCGCTTTTGAACTGTATGCATTTTTATCGACTGCAAGCAATTTTCACTTGTTTGTTACAACACCGCATTCTTTGGCTAATAAAATTCTAATTTCGTTTCGGCTTACTTCTTTTTTGCTCAAAATTACAATATAATCCAAAAACATATTGGATTATTGAACACTGTCCTTCGGAACCATTTATTTTCCAGTCATTGCAATCTGCAAACATTCAAGACCAACGTGGATCGGTATCTCTTTTCCTTTCTTCTTTTATTCTCGTTCTCGTATGCAAAAAAGGTTAACGGTTTTTACAATGTCTGAAACATAATATCTTGTAAAGGACAGAAAGTTGGAGAATTGTGATCAAAAGGATTCGTATAGATGTTACTTTCGTGAAGAGCTCACCATCTTAAAAGTACTTGTCCTTGCATGAAATTAATACAGAAAAAAGGAGCAATACCATGCATAAAACAAACCAAAATATTTGCTCACTTGCTACAAGCATTTTTTTATTCATACTCGAGTAATACAAAGGCAACATTTTACCCAGTACATACTTGTAGGTAATATCAGCTCTACTCAAAAGCTGGATGTACTCGTATCTGTATCCATTTTCACCCACAAATTTGCAAGAATTTTCAAAACTTTCTTCGGAAAACATTACATACTCGTACACCCATTAGATAAATTTTAGTTAAGAAGACTTTGAATCCACTTATGACCACAAGTATACATTTGCTAAGCTCACATCGTCCTTTCGCTCTAGAGACAAATTTAGTAATTGGTCAAGTTTCCGAAAATATATCCTCCATGCTTATGATACGTTCGTGCCTATCAAAGCACCCCTTTCCAGAAAAGTAGACAAAAATGAATCTATGGGTGCATGTCTTGAGATTGCCTATCCGTAGCATGACTGGAAATTGCCATATTAAACTTTTCCCCCTGTCAAGTCATTGCCAACAGTAAGAAGTAGATTTAAGTATTTAAAAACTTCTTCGTCCATAAAACAGAGAGGCACGTTGCTAGTCCTACATTCACCAGAATTGTCATCCTCTACAAAGTACACTCATTCACAATTCAACATTCTCATTCACTCAATGCACCCCCGGAGCACTTAGTTATGTTTAAAACTTTTCAAATAAAAAAAGGAAGAAGGAAATGCTTCTCCTTTTTGCTTCGTCAGATTCGAAAACAACCCCAAATATCCCCTACCCACACACGTTTTAGATTTCAAGTGCCCTAAAATGGGGGTTGATGCCATGGTGGTTACCAACAAAATCATTAGACAAACGTTTTGTCCTGGACATAAGTACTTGGAATTATTATCCTTGTGAGATTTAGTCCTCAACCCCGCTATCACCACACCTCTTCAAAAAGTTGACTGTGCTGCCATACACAAATGACCATTTATTTGGTCCCACTTCGACATAACTATAGGATTCCAGAATTAATTAAAAATGTATTTACGCACACATGTGTATGTACGAGTACGTACGGACATACATATATTGTAAGTAGAAGTGGTGAAAAAGGGGCGACCGATAATTTTAGACGACACACGGGTCAACATATATCATGTCGCAATTATATCGTATGGCATACGAATACACAGTAAACGACATCAACTGAGTACGGGCAATTACTTAGAAACCTAATTCTTGATCCCTTAAAAAGTATTACGGGCATAGTGCATGAATAGAAAAGTATAGGGGACCACATTCAGGCTATGAGGTTAGCAATGGACGGCATATAGAGTGACAAGAGATAGACAGTGACGTCAAGTTGATGTAATCCTTGGTTGGCTTTCGTAAAACCATTTTCTCGTCACATAAAAAGAGGCAACTGTTAGCTTTGGGCTAATGAAGATGGCAAAATGAATTCTGCTATCGAGATATGTTCCTACGAGTATGTGTGCTGGAGTAGTGAGGAAGGGATTTATAAATGGTTTGGGTTGAAAGCGTGACCTTTCGGTGGACTGCAAGTACGGGTATGTTTGCTTTTGGAAACGAGTTTTAAAGCTTTTATGGTAAATGGCACAAGGAATCGTATTGCCAGGGAAGTTGTATCTTTTCGAGAAGATGATTTGATAGTGCCTCGCAACGGATAGTTGGGAATTTTTAACCGTAGTTGAGACCAGACAAAATGATGCGGGAATAGTTTGTAAAAATTTACTAATAATCATCAAACTGGAACACCAGCTTAAGGAGCGGCCGGTAGTCTCCACATCAAGCTACGAGTATTGTTGAATAATATGAGTAGTAACAATCTCCATTAAGAAATCTAATAATCCTTTTATAGGCCTCCCTACCTAAAACTAAAACGAATCGTAATCTATTGCAAACTATAATCACTACTGAGTGGATTATAGGGTTCCTATTTTCAAACAGGATACCACTGACAAAACTTGATTTTCTTAAGTAGTAGCCAATCAAGTAGTGAATCAGGCCAATATATGCAAAGGATCTCTTTTTAAAGAAGACTCTCCCATCCAGCATTAAATACCTACAACGATCAACAACATCCGCCGCGAACAAGCGAACAAGCGAACGAACCCTCCGGGCAGCCAGTATTGACTCGGACACCACCTTGTTGTAACCAACATTCGAATGTGAATTTCACCAGCTCCACAACAAAGAAGAACTACAGTGAGAAGATGTAACGTAGAAAAGTTGCAATCGCAAGACACAGCCAGAATCTTCGCCGAACGCGTATCCCAAAACCTCTCAATAACTCCCTTGCCACCAGCATGAAGTACCAAAGTCCAGTGGCAACGCTGCTAGCGTGATATCAGTGACGCTGCAACTGATGGGTTTGACATTTTCACCCGACCACCACCAAGAAATCTCTTGTTTGATGAAAAATGCGGTTGGTACGTGCAGCTGAATAAGAAGCCTACAAAGCGGCCCTGCAATGAAGGACAAGAGCCGCTCCTGAGCTCTACAAGCAGAAGAGACCGGAAGAACATCGGCTTGTTCAGAAGAAGAAAAGAGAGCAAGAGACGTCCGCGATCGAAGATATTGGCAGATTCTATGGTACAAGGGGAACAAGCCCGACATCCCACAGTCAGATGTCACTTATGTTTTACGCAGGTACGTGCCATTAAGGCTCAAGTCCACGGTGTATCTTCACACGAGATATCAAAATAATGCGTTGATAAGCGTCCTGCGGGTAGTACAAGTGCTACCACCGGTACCAGATTCAAAGTCGTATGTAAGGCACGAACTTCCCCTTTGTTGAAGGGTCGGGGCTATCTAATACCTTCTTTGGGTCATGCAACTCCATATCGAGCAGACCAGTTGGTTCCATAGTAATCACATGGTTGAGCACAGGTAGTAGTACACTACAACATATGCTAAGCCATGAGATGTCCAAGCTCCATTGGGTCTACACGCTCCCCGCGATTTTGGGTACAAACCTGCAACCACCACGGTACTCCCACAAGGGGGCCAACTCTTAGGTCATGCCGGAACCATAGTTCTGGAGGCTCCTAACCTCCCGTGGTACCAGAATATAGCTTCCGGTCAAGCTTCGCAACTGCCTACTGCGTCTTCTATTAAATACTTCTTTTGCAAAACTACGGGTTCTTTGGCACCTTACGGTATCAGTGATAACTCCATTGACATCGTAGGCCTCACCATTAAAGACGATGCCCATAGTCTGCAAGTCCCTAGTGTCTGAGTAATTGTGACACTCACAAAGGACATGAAGCCAATCCTCATGGGTGGCTCCACATGAACAGCTCGCAACTCGGTTAAGCCCTCTCATATGCAAAATTGCATTAAGAGAGCTATGCCCGGTCAACAAAACTCCCAGGCTGAGGCTAAAACCCCATTCAGGAAACACCCACATGGTCACCACATACCTTAGGAAGCCATAAGTAACCCTGCCGCTTTCGCTAGCATCCCATCTAGATAGAACACATCCGTGTAGCAAGGTTTTACGTTGCTAAAGGGACAGGCCATCCACTTCTCCCGCGGAAACCCAATCCCGCCCATTTAGAGGGAGACCTTTTCTGATCTTGAAAGCTATCACGATGTATCAGTTCCAGATCTAGAGGTGACACTCCCAACAACACCTGCATTGCCTCTGTGGAGACAGTGTGGCACACTGGTAGACATCCCAGCAAGGCAACTCTTTGGCAAGCCAAGACCCGACTACGGCCCTCTACAGTCATTGCCCTGTCATACCATATTGATGCTCCATATGTTGCACAAGCAACAAAAAGGCCATCATATATGATACGGACAGAACGCTTGTTAAGCCCCCAGTCAGAACACAAAATGCCCTTTATCTGCTCTACAGCACTCAGCATGAGTTGTCTCATCCGAACCAGGTGAGGCATAAAGTGACCTCAGTCACACAGCTAATGCTAACGCCGTTCAAGCGTATCGCAGCAGGCCGGCTTCTTGTATTCAATGTGCCCTTAAGCAGCATTGAAACCGTCTTATCATGTGAAACACTTACCCCAACGACTGCAACAGCTCTTTCTCCTAGTTCCTCCGTTTGGGCCCTGGGCTGGCCTTCGTGGACGAGGAGCAGGTCATCTGCATAAGCGCAGCACCCACAGAGCTCCTTTAATCGCCACGAGAGTGGATCCATCATCAGGTTCCAAATAAAAGGACCGCAGATGGATCCCTGGTGGCAACCTCCCTCAACACTCATTGAGACGCTGTCGTGTGAATTGACCACACTCGCTTAGCTTCCCCAAAGCACAATTTCCCGACAGCCCAATTCTTGTAACCTGATTAGTATTTCTGCCACTTCAGGTTATCAAAGGCGCCTTTGAAATCAATAAAGATGCCTGACGCTACTTCTCTGGACTCCTTCTTTTAGAAAAGACCATGCATGCTCAACACACTTGCCTTTCGTAAAGCCGAATTGGAAGGGGGACATTGGTTCCATCGTGCTCTCTGAAATCCTATCCACCATAACCCATTCCAGTACTTTTCCTAGCACCGGGAAGCAGTCTGATGCCCCGATAAGATTTAGGATTAGACCTATTTTTTTCAGTGGACTTCAAGAGCACGACCACCCTTGCCCTCTTCCAATCCGTGAGGAAGTAACTGCAAGTAATGCATTTGCTATAAAGGTAGAGCAGGTATTCTGGGACGGCTTTCCAGATGGCTTTCACCATCTTCCCAGTTATTCCATCAGGTTGACTGTGATATAAAGAGGCCGGAGGCTCTTGATATAAAGAGTCCTCAAAGCGCTCCTCTCTCGGCATGATCAAGCAATGCGGGAAGCCAATCTTTCCATGTAGATGAAACCGTATTATCCACACGAATGCCTTCAATATCAGCAGTCTTCTTAATACTTCCTCAAATCTTTTACAGTTTGCCCAGGAAACATTCCTATTATTAGAGACAAAGTTTCTCCAGTGGGTCTCTTTTGTGCTGACTTTGAGACGCTTATACCCAGCGAGCCCTCGCCGAAAGGCAATGCCCAACTGAGCCAGGTTCTCAGCGTTGGCCGCCAGAGCCCTTTGGAATCGCTTCCTTAGGTTTCTAATTCCTTCTTCTCTGTCAAACAGCGGTGCTACCAACTTGGACTTTTTTTCATTCGCCCTACGGCTCCTCTCAAAGAATTCGTCGTTAACCCGCCATATGCACTCATTTATGTGCGCGATTTGCCGGTCGATGCTTAAGCTACCGTACACTTCCGTTGTCAGGGAAGAAACCTCCGCAAGTACACGCGCACCTTAAACACCCCAATCAGCGCCTCGCACACACCATCTCCTGTCAGAAACCGTGTCCCTTTCTTCTATTTGGTGAGCGATCACAAACTAAATCCAGTTCTGATCACTCACCCCTAAACTAACCCGCCACCTAAAGCTAAACGCCCTAAACGCTGCCTCGTTGGCAAAAGTAACGTCAATGTCACTTCTGCCAACGTCTTCCACATCGAAGGTATACACCTCACTTGGCTCGTTGGTAACATGGACGTTGCGCGCAACGACCCATTCGCCAAGAATCTTCCCCCGATTCTAGCTCCAGGAACCCGTTGAGCGTCCGGATATCTTACTGAACCACAGAGGGGAGATTGCATTGGCGTCAGCAAGCGAAAACAAACCACCCATATACTCAATGTATGGGTCGATTGCCTCACTGTACTTGCAGTAGACGGTGCCAAGAAAAACCCTGCCAAACGCGCCTTCTATGCTCACGCAAACACCTCTTTCGTTTGAGGAAACAGGCGCGCAAATTAGGTTCACACGTCCCTTATAATTATTGCAGCATTTCCTCTAGTATCAGGGAAGACCCGCATTTCTGCAGACAAACCCCTGACGTATCCATTAGGTATGCAGGGCTCCTTAACCAGGGCAATACTACAGCCCTACATAACCATTTGAGCTCCTAAGTCGACCCTTACCGAAAAAGCGCCCTGACAATTTTGTTGGACGATCTTCATCTTCCTAGTTCCTTACGGTCAACCTTGTCAACGCAGCTACATGTATGGGCCAATCAGTTGACCCCATAAGGTGACCGGCCGGTCGTCCTCTTACCTTGCAGGTCCTACACTGACATCCCACGGTCAGGCAGAATAGACCATTCAACTTAGACGATGTTTGCCAAAATTTCCGTCCACCTGACCAAATTGAAGGATAGCAATATCTAAGCTGTAATCTAACGAGCTGTTGGCACGGCCATAGACCCTTCCTAAAAAGAGAGCTCAGGTCATCTGAGAATCGCTGCACGGCCGCCATTTTTAAATAAAAAATTATGTTTTGCAGTCAATCATGTGTACAAGGTGGCGCAAAATTAATGATTCTATCGGAAGATGGTATAATTTTTGCAAATTACGTCGCACGTCAATCATAATTGACATTTGTAAACTAGACAGCTGCAGTATACAAACAGACAAGCAATGGAGCGCCATACTATGCAAAACCGTGGAATAATTATGTCGATGTTTTAGACCAATAATCGGTGGGTGGTTTTAGCGCAGCGTGAATTTCAACGTCGATTTCCTAATCGTGTCGCGTCAACTGGGCAAACATTCCGGCGCTTAGCTACTCGACTCGAACAGAGTGAAACCATAGGAGACCATGCAGGCCGTGGCCGCCACCGGACTGGTCGTTCGGCCGAGAATATCGCGGCTGTGGCTGCCGACATCGCTGAGAACGAAGAACCATCAACCAGACGACGGGCTACGCAATTGTGCATCACCAGCGAATTTTAGTGAAAGACTTACACATGTTCCCGTACAAAGTGCAAACATTTAATGTCTCCTGGCCGTCAATCGCGTGTGAATTACGGTAAAGCCATCCTCAATCTCGACAACGAAAGGGACGATTTTGTGTCGAAAATCATCATGAGCGACGAGGCGTATTCGCACATAAGCGGTTACGTCAATAAGCAAAATCTTCGTTTCTGTGGCACTGAAAATCCGCGTGTGATGCACGAAGAGCCATTATATCCACTCAAGGCCCCTGTGTGGTGCGGCGTTCACGCGGTAGGAGTGACTGGGCCGTATTTTTTTGAGGACGCCATCGGCAATACGGTCACTGCTACTGGCGAACGCTACAGGGCCATAATAAACGACTTCTCACTGGCGGAATTGGATGAGCGGGGCTTGGTGAACATGTGGTTTCAACAAGATGGTGCAACCGCATACACAGCACGAGCTACAATGGATATTGTGAAGGATGCGTTTCATAGTCGCGTAACCTCCCGTTTTGACGATTTGGCATGGCCAGCAATATCGCTCGATTTAGCCATTCAAGACTTCTTTCTTTGGGGTCGCGGATCTATGCCAACAAGCCTCAGATAATCGTAGCCTTTAAGGAGAATATTCGAAAGGAATGCGAATAGTTATCACCGGAACTCTTGCGGAAAGTCATGGAAAATGAGCTAAAACAGTCACGAATACCACCTTGATCAAAAAGTTCTCGCACCACACCACCATGTGCCGTTCCCATTGTTCCGATTTGAGTTTTGTTTTTTTTGTTAAGTTGGTAAATCTGTTGTTGACATTCCCTCTAAATCTTAGCGTCATAGCTTGACATTTGGAAAAGTTACGTAGCCAAGAGTACATCTATCTCTGTGTGTGTTGGCGATGTTTTACAATTTTAGAAATGGATTTAAATTTGCAACAACGAACTTGTACTCGTATTAAATTTTGCGTAAAAAACGGATTTAATGGTGCGCTAACGTTGGAAATGTTGGAAAAATGTTTCGGCAACGATTCTCTAAAGAAAACGGTCGTTTACCAGTGGCACGAGCGGTTCAAAACTGGTCGTGAGTCAATCGAAGATGATGAACAATGACCATTGACATTGAAAACCGACAAAAACATTGATGAAGTAAAAGAAATGGTGGTCGATAACCGCAAATTAACCATCAGAGAGAGGTAACGGAGGACGTGAACATTGCCTATGGATCCGTCCAAGACATTTTGGTTAATGATTTGGGTTTCCGTCGTGTAGCAGCAAAGTTGGTGCCAAAAGACCTCAATCTCATGCGAAAAAGAGACCGTGTTGACGTCGCAAAAGAGATGATTTGCGAGGCAGAATCCGATCCCATATTCATCAAAAGGATCATTACTGGGGACGATACGTGGGTTTATGAGTACGGCACGCAATCCAGACATCAGGCAATTGAATGGCGTTCACCAAATGAGCCGAGACCAAACAAACCACGTCGTTTTCAGTCAAAAAAGAAGGCAATGCTCACGGTTTTCATGGATTACAACGGTGTAGTTCATCATGAATTTTTGCCAGAAGGCCAGACAGTAAACACAGAGTATTACGAGTATTTGGGCGTTATGAGACATTTGCGTGAAGCAATTCACCGAAAGAGACCTGAATTGTTGGCAGAAAACTCGTGGATTTTGCACCATGATAACGCACCGTCGCACAGTGCCATCATTATTCGCAACGAATACCATCCAACAGCCTCCGAATTCACCTGATTTGGCTCCCTACGGAGAACGCATTTCAGCAGCCGAGAGGAAGTAATGGAAAAATCGCAGGAAGCACTAATGGACATACCGAAAACCGAATATAAAAAATGTTTCGAGGATTAGATCAAGCGCTGGCATAAGTGTGTTGCAGTCGATGGCAATTACTTTGAAGGAGACAATATAGATTTAGATAAATAAACTTGCATTTCCAATTTTCTGAATACATTCCGGGAACTTTTTGTATCAACACTGGCGGCAGCCACTTGGCGGATATCATCTTTTCCACTTAACAGAATTTTTTTATTCAGTGAAAAAGTAATTCGAAAAGAAAATTGGATAATTAATTTTGCGCTACCCTGTACAATAAACTTCTACCTCTGATATTTTTTCTGAAAATAAAATCACAAAAGCCTATTTTTACGGCCTCTAGAGTGGCCTAACTTCTTAATTAGACAAAACTTGCCATAAGGATTGTAGGTTTACACTGTGACCACGATCGATGTGTCAAACGCAAGGCATTTGACAGGCTGAGCTCAGTTAGGAATATTCAGAGAAATCCTTCCAGGCTGTATCTATATTTCATATTCCCTTTGGGGCCTGTGAATTTATTCAGAAATATCCTTGACGGATTACCTAAAGCTCTATACCTCTTTAGAAACATGAATTACTCCTCTACTCTCCAGTTCTCAGATTAAAGTAGTAACAAATGATACTGCAGCTGATGAAGATTGGCATTAGCATTCCATCCACCCAGTTAAGTAAAGTATTCCACTTTCGTGATCAATAATTTATAGTTCAAATCCTAAACCTATCCATATCCGATTAAGTTGTTATGGAACAGATTTATCCATTAAGCGTTATTGCCACACCATTCAAAGTTAATAATCCTGTTGACCCAATTAAAGCATTAAACAGTCTTAATCTGATTCCACAATAGTTTGCCATTTATAATCCATCCCACACCTGAGCTCTGGCACAAGCTAACTTCATAAATCTATAACGACTAAACACCACCGACACAAACGCCAGGATACACAATTTGATTGATAAGATCGCCATTCATACCACAAATACATACACCAGCCATCCGGCTCGAACCTCAACCCCGTACCACCCACGTGGGTTAAGTTGATTGAACTTTGATTGATTGATGTGAACTTTCCGTGACGTTGAGCGTGATTCAACAAACATTAACAAACGCCTCCAGCCAAAGTCGTTCGCATCAAGGACATTGGCTTCCCTTCATTCATTTTCACTACACTCACACCTCTGTTCATGCATTCGCCAAAAAAGATTACGAAAATGGCAAAAACAAAATCCGCAAAAAAAAAAAATGAAAAAAAAATAGAAAGAAGAATCTGTGAAAGGAATCACCCATCTCCCATCTGACCAGACACAAACTCATCTTCCAATCAAGATTGCTTAAGAGGCAGAAGTCCTTACTTCCTCAAGTGTCTGTTGCTGAATCCTTTCTAAACAAATCCTTCAAGATCTCTCCACAAAGAGAAATATTTTCCATTACCCTCTTTCACCTGCTCATCGTCCTGCGGGGCCCATGCAAATAGCTCTTGTTCACAAACATTAACCGTTCCATGCATATGGACGTGTGTATATGTAAGTACACTCTACTACGCGTATGTATGAGGTGGCGATTCAATTTCAAGGAGCAACTGTGTTAGATCTTCTCCAGTCCCACCATCCCCTTAACCGAGCTGTTTGTTGCTTACCAAAGACAACAATGGTTGGTGGAGTTGCTTTTTTTTTGTTTTTCTATTTCAAACAAACAAAGCAAGAAGCACCTTGTCTGCAGGCGGTCACATGCAACATGCGACACATTGTTTGGCCCTAAAATCCGCAGACACACAGGCAACACAAGCAACGGACAAAGAAAGCGGCAAAACAAAAACTCGTCCTTTCAAAAATCCTTCTGGCCAAATATTGAAGGTGCCGACATGAATATGGCGTGACTGAAACTTTTAATTACGGCCGCTTTCAACCCCATTCCCTCCCTGTGAAAATGCAAATAACCCAAGGGATTGTGATGGTCACCCTTTGGGCTGTTCGCTCGTTGAGTTCTGAAATTTAGTGTCGTTTCCCTTAGACCCTACACCCTTAATCAAAAGGATTGCATTTAGATGGCCCATTATTGCTGTTTCCGGTTTTGCCTGTATACGGCGCGGTTGACCCGCGTGCAGCCATAATTTAATTGCTCCTCGTACTCGTAACTGGCCTGGGACAGGATTATGTTTGGGATGCGGCTGAGTTGTGGCATACACGCGTACTAATGCACGCATAGCAAGCGATTAGCTACGAGGATAGTGTAGGTGGCACTTTTCAGTCAGGGGGTCCTTAACCTAGATACCGACCACAGAACATACTTGTACTCGTCATTAGGGGGGAGGACAAAAAAAAATCCCTTTGAACAGGGATACATACGAGCATGTATGTGTATATTGACCTAACATGATTGATATACGTTACACGTACGAGTACGTAGGGCTCATATTCAAATGCGGCAACGACCGAGTTGGCTTGTACCTCTACTATTCACATCCCAATCTGTAATCAGTAGGGTGCGAGTGCGGTAGCAGGTACGGATGTGAGGCTTACACGTACACGGTAAGTATGTGAAAAGGCTCAAGTCAACCCCGCGGGAGAAAACACTTCTTGGCCTGGTGCTGGCTAAGCGGCACAATGGAACCTGCCTGCTCTGCACGCCCAAATCACACATGCGGGTGGCACTACAATTCAGAGGATGATTTTCACCCCAGTTCCGCCTGTGGATACTTTACTCGCATTTGTATTTGCTTAGGTCCTCGCCCCGTTTCCTATGCTCTTGCCTTTATTGTTCGTCCATCGTCTTTCGGTAGTTCCTATGTTGTCAACGTGTTGTACAGTGCTGTGGGGTCCTTTGGGGCATTGTTGGGTGGTAAAGGTCGGTCCGACATGTAAGTGGTTGGCATTTACACACACAATGTAGGTATCTGTGTTGGATGCGACATACTCGTATATGGATATGCTGTGTTGCGTTGCGTGTGATATCATTTTCGATAACAATTGGGTGACTCTGGCTCCCACATGTCCAAGCGTCCTGTTTACAAAAGGACCCCGAGAGAGAGAGAGAGAAAGAGAGTGAAACGAGTGTGTGTTTCATGGTATGCCATCACCACTCCTGTCAACAAGGACAACAACGACGACGACGCCATGATAGACATTTTGAAATTTGAATGGGAAACAATGATTTGTCCTGATGCAGGAAGAAAGTTATTACTCCGTTCGGTTTGAATTAAACGTTTTGGTCAACTGTCTAGATGTGACTGTGACTATTCATGTTCCTGTTTCTGTTTCTGTGTGTGTGCCTATTCCTCTAGGGAGTAAAAAATTTAATCGATATTCGATTGAGTTTTTGGGGACTCTTTAGTCAATAGATACTCTGGCCATTTGGAATCGGAAACGAATTGATTGACAGAGCTTCGTTCGGTTAATTGCAGTGCACAAGATGCATATGCCAGATTACAGTGTCTGGTTTAGAGTTGGATTTTCTAGGTCAGCTGATGGAGAGAGATTTGATTTAGCTTATTGAACGGTGGAGGTTCTGGGGATGGTGGAGCTCTTTCAAATTGATTAGAACTAATAGCTGACTATGCATGCTCGAGCTAAAGGATGTGCTTGTAGCTTGTGTTTTTAGGAAAATCGATTTACTAATTTTGTTTGACGACATAGTTGGCATGCTGACTAGTTTGGTTTGGGCATTCACTCTATGAAATTGCGATTTTCGAAAATATGCCTATGCTGCAGCTTTGCCTATTTGACCGTGTAATCAATTTTCACAACATGGTTTCCGATGACTGGACAGGGAACAGTTCATTTGGTCAATTGAACTTTTAGATGTCGTTTGACAATTGACATTGATGATGGAAATGAAGTAGGTAAGCAATTGAGTTCTAATTTGTATGTGCCGCTCATGGGTTTTTTCAGGACGGTGTTGCAGTGTTGGTGTATCTAGAAGTTTTTTTTTCTTTTTGAAAAAGAACTTAGCACTCAAGTGGGTATTACACAAAGTTTTTAGGAAAATGGGACAGAGAGCGAGAAGGAAAGATTTTTGGGCCCAGTGGTTATTTTTTGTATTCTAGGCAACCACTCATCTTACGTGAATTTAGTCGCCTGAAAACAAGAATGTCTTTCGGGCGCGGCAGGTATTGAACCCTGAACCGTCCGATATGGAAGCCAATACACTACCACTCGAGCCACGGTGCTTGTACAGTACTCTAGAAGGCTTTAATTTATAATCACAACGATCTAGGAGATGTTCTAGATAAGGCACTTCAATGACTAAATAACCAAACTGTCATTAAGCATTGGGCCTGAAACAAATTTAACGATGAGGAAGACTACTGGGTGAATAGGTTAATAGAAATCTGCTCGAATAGATGTATAGTGATCTTAAGAACACACAAATTCCGATACACAAACGTTAAAGAGTTCAACAGAGTCACAACAGACAAGGAGTGGAGTGTCAGCAGGAGCTGGGTTCCAGAGAAAATATAGATGATCCGTTCATGATGCAATATATGATCCCACTAAAGGATCAACGCGTCACTGTTTAGTAAGTCGATATTTTGACTTTAAAGCTAAGTTGCTAAACTACGAGCCTTACCAGTGCAATCGTCCGTACACGGACACACGATGAACAAACAGAGAAAGCAAGCAGTATGATGCTTGAACAACAGGCCGCAAGAGCAAGGCGTGCATTTCAAGACCAACTTTCAGACGTGCTTCAGCTGCGTGAGCTTCGGTTATTTATGGAAACAGACGTGAGTAAGGTTGAAGTAGAGACAGGCAGTCATGTTACGGTCATTCGTCGGAATCCGATCTCCATTTCTAACCCAGAAAAATGAAAAGCTGTAAGATTTGACGACAACGTATGGTAAAAGTAAGTCATGTCATCGAAGTTCTTAAACACGCGGTTCTAATTGGAAAAATAGATCTTGCGTAGGTCGAGAGTCATCATCTATTGGACAAAGGCCTATTAGTCGAAACAATGAAGTCAAATTGGTGTAGCTGGATCCAGATGATTGGTAACGTTTACGAGTTTTAGCGAGGTAATCCCAGAAACTAATCGCCGTATACCGCCCATACCGCACCAAATGTAAGAACTCCAGGTGAAAACCATCTTGAGAAACGAAAATTCCGTCACACAACGTTCACGCAGATTAGCTCCAATGAGAAAGGATATCGTCCAGAAGCAAAGTGGCAAGTGGCTTCCAACAGCGGTATTACGCTAAAGCACTTCAAATTACTCCGCGTCGATTATTTTGACAAGTAACAAGTAAACGGTCATGCATCGACTGCCAAAGGCCGAATAAATCATTTTCCGTTGCCACTTGTGGACAATCAAATTCACGACTCGAGCTCTGCGAAAGGTTTCTCTGCAATGGACTTGAAAGATGGCTTCTTTCAGCGAAAAAATTGGCAAATTTACATCACTCGTCACACCGCTGGTTAGGATAGAATCAATTCAATTGTTCCGTTTGGACTCAGTGTTTTAAAGGTCTGACTGCCATGTTTTCCAAGGATTGGTGCTGAAGAAGATCGTATTGCAGTACATGGCACACATTGTCATGTGAAGCAAGCGCTACCGTGGGGGTATCAATTTGAAAGCGGTTTTAAAGATGACGGACATGCCTTTCGATGAAATGTTGATTGAGAATTTGGGGTGCCGCTTCCAAGACAGTAAGATAATTCCGTATACGACCGAACAATTCGACAGAATTCTCACCCGGTAGCACTTTCTTAAGCTTTACTGCCTTGACTCTGCAACAAAACATAGGTACAGCAGTTGCGATCTGAAAACGTTGGCGGTAATCCATTCTCCCAAGTACTGCCATCACCGTTTTCTGTTGGCTGCGCAGTCTTCAAAAAAGCCCATTAAAAACATGGCGCTCGATCGGCGCAACACTTTGAAGCATCGGGGTGCAGCAAACGTAAATTTTGTGGTAAAGAGTTTCTATTCAGGATGACGAAAGTTCAGGAGGACGACGGATAGGTAAAACCTATCCTCCAAATTGTTCAGTACAGTGAGCACGAAAATTGATACCTAGAAAGAGGGTGCATATCTCAGAAATAAGCAAAGGCTTGTAGTTTTCCCGAAATGACTCGGATCGCCACCTTATTGCAGTCAAGATGCGGATGGGGATTTCCCAAACCCCACCGCAAAGGAGGGCTACTGTAAGAAAATATAACGCAGAAGAGATGCAATCCCAAGAGATCGGCAAAATCTTCGCCGAAAGCATATCTCGAAATCTCTCATCAAACCCTATGCCGCTAGCATTAAGTACAAAATATCAGTGGCAACATTGTCAAAGAGCCATCAGAGATCCCGCCTCTGATGTGCTAGGTTTCACTCGGACACTACAACGAATACCGGCAAGCAAATGCAGCTCAGCAAGATGCATAGGAAGCGGCGCTGCATAGAAGGACTAGAGTTGGTCACGAGGTCTACAATCAGAAGAGGGGATACAAAGAGGGGATCAGAAGGAAACAGAAGGAGCAGTAGAAGCGCGCTGTTGAGGAAATTGAAATATGATACTTCAAGAATGAGATTTAGAAGTTTTACCAAAAGATAAAAAAACCGCGCCACAGGTACAAGCCCCGAACCAAAGCCTGTAGAGACGAACAAAGAAATATTGTACTAGAGTCGCAGTGCTGAGGATTTGGAAAAAGCATTTCTGTAGACTGTATAACGGTGATAACGAATCAAATATCGCTATAAGACAGAATACAATTTCAACCTGGACGATATAAACCAATAATTCCGTCCACCCGGCCTGGTTGAAGTGAAGGTACCCATATCAAAGCCTAAATCCAACAAAGCTAGAGCGGACGGTCTGACTGCCGAGTTTCTTAAAGCAAAAATTTAAGACCAATGTACTCGTACAACGGTACCTCTCATTTCTTCCTCCCTAAGTTTCCTTCGCCCGAGCTAATTATAAAAAAAAAAAACAAAAAAAAACAGCAGGCGATGACTTGATAAGTACGGAACATACACCAACTCATCTGTAAAATATGATCCGGCGAAAGTATGCCCGATGGACCTCAGCATTGTTGGTCCGATTGTCAAAAAAGGAAACACTCTAAAGAGTTCCAACTACAAGCCCAGGAAAGTCAACCATCGACCAAATATTCACACTACACACCCACACATTCTTAAAAGAAACTCACAAACTCCAAATCTATTCTTCGATTTTAAGGCCGCGTTTCACAGCATCTATAGAGACGAGCTATACCTAGTCAAGTTATAAATACTGGTACACAACTGAACTCACTCATTACGAATGCAACACTGGGCGCATCCATTTCGTATTGATTGCGATTTGACAGCTGATATTTATGCTTCATTGTGACGTAAAAAGTTTTTGACATTAATTTCCTACAATCATGGAATGGGGCGACATCGAAAATCGTATTGTTGTAGTTGGCCTACTTAAATGCAACATGGAAAAAGGCGATATCTTTAGGACGTTGCGACCGCTTGGAATCACTCGCAGTTTTGTGTATCGTGCTGTGAAGTTGTTTGAGGATACTGGTGGAGTACGAGACCGTCAAAGAATCGACCGAAAACCGCTGTGAAAACTGAAAATCTTTTCGCGGGAAATACAAATTTCGCAAAAATCCATGTCCCGCATTACCAAAGAAGATTTAGAACTCAGCGCCTACAAGCGACACACTGGACACCTTCTCACGGCCGCATTGAAGGAAAAACGCAAGCGAAGATCGAAAGCGTTACTCAGCCGGTGCGCGAAGAACGCTCACAGACAAATTCTGTTTACTGACGAGAAAATCTTCACCGTGGAACAATCATTCAATAAGCAGAACGATCGTGTGTATGATCGGTCATCCAGAGAAGCATCCCAACTCATCCCGAGGGTTCAAAGAGGCCACTATCCCGCGTCTATAATGGTATGGTGGGGAGTGTATTACGATGGCGTTATCAAGTTCCATTTTTGCGAAAAAGGAGTGAAAACATCTTCCAAAGTATATCAATGGACCGTCTTGGAACCCATTGTGAAGTCTCTTAACCAATCAATATTCAACAACAACCCATGCACTTTCCAGTAAGACTCTGCTCAAGCTCACAAAGCAAAAACGACTCAACTGTGGCTCAAAAACAACGTTCCGGACTTCATAACAACGGATGATTGGCCAGCTGGTAGTCCAGACCTCAACCCGTTGGATTACAACTTTTGGTCCGTATTAGAGGGCATGGCTTGCTCTACTCGACACTCAAATATTGAGTCGTTGAAGCGAGCCCTTGTCCGTGCAGTGGACAATTTCCCCATGCATGAAGTGCGTCTCGCATCGACCAAATATTCACACCACGGCAGATCTTGGAAAAAAAAACTCATGAGCTACAAATCGGAGCACACCATCGACGCATATGACAGCATCTATACGTCTCTAGAGACAAGCCATACAGAGCAATATTTAGTTTTGGCATCCCTGCCAAGCTCACCCGCTAGTGCAAGATAGCGATGGAGAATGCAGGCTGTTCCATCAAGTTTGGTAAAGAACTCACCGAGACATTTGATGTCAAAGAAGGATTTAGGCAAGGCGATTCCCTGTCATGTGAGTTCCTGAACATCATTCTTGAAATAATAGTGCAAAACTATCACGCCAACACAAAAAGTATAATTTTCAAAAGTCCGTTGAAATACTCGCATACGCCGTTGATATTGACATAATTGGAGGAAAGCAGCGTGAAGTCAGTTGCGCTTTTGCGAGTATTGAGGCTGAAGCGATGAAGATGCGTTTAACGGTCACTAAGGACAAGATCACGTATATGCTGTCCACCAGAAAGGACGCTCAACACCGACGTCTTATACAGAATGTCAAGAACCTTGTCCACCTAGGCTCCGCTATTAATTCAGTCAACGATACCAGCGCTGAGATCAAACGAAGAATAACTCTTGCCAATCGCTGCTTCTTTGGGCTAAGAAGGCGATTGACTAGCGAAGTCCTCTTTCGAACAACAAAAGTGACACGAGTGAGGTGGCTGGGTCATAGGGCAGATGGATAGCAACGCTCAGGTTCGAAAAATCTTCGAATCCACCCCGCGCTATAAAGGAAGACCGTGGCCCAGGTGACGCAGGCAAGTGGAAGGGGACCACAACCAATTTAGCGTGCGAAACTGGAGGCAGCTGACTAAAGACCGAGCTAGTTGGAGACGCTTGTTGGTTGAAACCCAGATGCACTCCGGACTGTAGCGCTACCTTAAGTAAGTACAAGCACACAGCGCACTTAAATTCTGGACGTACAACTAACAAAATCAACGTGAGTCTAAAAGGTTGGGAGATTGGGGCGAGAGGCAAAGGTAGAGTAAAGGATGATCCTCAGGGAAGTTCTTTTGAGGTGAAAATCAAAAAGTGTTTGGACGACTAGAAATTGATTCTAGGTATCCATTATTTGTTCCGTAGGATTGAGTTGAACGAGTGGTACAGACCTTAGATTACTGGTTTTTTTTTTTTTTTTTTACAAACTAGCGCGCTCTCAATGGGTTAAGCTACCCTTAAAATGTTTGCGCGCTGTGCAATGGAAATCTAGGGAGGAAATAAGGATAGGTACTGATGTACGTTTGTTTTATGTGTCTGAATGTTATAATGACTAGGAAATAGAGAGCTCGGCAGGGCATTCCACAGCGAGTTGTTCGGCTTGTGGGCTTGAGGGTATACTGATGAGCATTCATAGCAAGACGTGTGTTACGGTTGAAAGTTTGAATGGGCGGAATGCTACTCGCAATTTCAATGAAGCACTGGTGGTGGAAATATCGATAAAACAAAGTGAGACAGGAGACATTTCGTCGGTGTTCTCACCGACTGCCTGAGTAATATTGGTATCAGCTATGAGTTTTATCGCACGGCTTTGAATCCGGTCTAGCAGATGCAGAGATATTTTAGGCGCACCTGACCAGATGTGGGCATTGTACTCCAATTTCGGGCGGATAAACGCCTTATATATTGAGGCCAGATCAGAAGAGGAAAAGTATTTCTTACAACGTTTAAGAAAGCCAAGACATTACGCAGCATTTTTGGGGACATAGAATATGTGGTCATTCCAACGCAAGTTGTCACTGACACACATACCGAGAATGTAAAGTTTTTCGGTTTCGACGATGCATGGCTGGGTATTTGAATTTTGCTTTAATGACAGCAGACAGCATTATGTTTTGGAAGCATTAAATTCCACTCTGTTGATAGTTCCCCAATTGGCTATACTGTTGATATCGGAATTTAATGAGCTTAACATAAACTGCAGTTCCCGTTCTACAGCCGAAGAGCAGGGACGTGAGTACGGGACCGAAAATGAAAAGCAGAGGATACTATCGTCAGCAGAAAAATATGGCATATTGGATTAGAAGTAGCAGACAAGAGATCATTGATAAAAATTAGAAAGAATGTCGGAGACAGAACGGAACCTTGTGGCACACCAGAATTTATTTTGTAAATATCAGACTTGAAAGCAAATAAGACGTCTTGAATTGAAAGTTCCGAAACGTAGTTTCTAATCTATTGGAGAAGAAAGACAGCGATCCCGAAAGCACGCATTTTCGACAAAAGATCCTGATGCCAAACTCTGTCGAATGCCTTAAAAATATCCAGTGCAACTATCTTGCTTTCATCAGATTGATGCATGGTTTGGTTCCACTTTTCGGTGAGACATGCCATCAAATCACCAGTGGACCTGTTGCTACGGAAAACATACTGCCGATCATTGAGAAGTTTTTATATTTCGAGATATTCCTTGCGCTTTGACCTTGGAAAGAAGGGACGTAAGTGCAATGGGTCTGTAGGAGCAGAGGGAGGAAGATTCGTCTTTTTTAGGGACGGGATCGACAAATGCTGTTTTCCATCGGCTCGGTAAGCGTTCTAAGGAGCAGGATTGATGAAAAAGCTTACGCAGTGGTTTTGCTAGCGTGGAAGAATACCTCTTCAGAAGAAGTTGTGATATACCATCTGGTCCAACGGATTTATATGTATTACAATCTTTAAGTACACGAGTACGAAAGTGGATTTCGTCCCATTGGAGGTTCGATGCACCCAAGTGGAGGCGGAGACAAAGGACAACCTGGAGGTGTTGAGCTGGCCATAAAGTGTGCAGAAAGCAGATTGGCCTTGTCCAAAGAACTGACAGCTGGAATGTCATTGTAAATGAGCGTTGGGATTGAGGATGAGGTAGAATTTCTAATATTTTTGACGAACCACCAAAAATTTTTACTACCTTTGGGAAATTGTAGTACGAGTATTTTTCGCCTCAGTTTTTGGTCGTATTGTAATTTCACACGCTTGAGAAAGGCGTTGCAGTCATTCCTGGCTCGTTTGAATTTTTTTCGGTTTTCCTCTGTAGGGTTGGTCTTGTTGGACCGAAAAAACATTCTCTAACTCTAGCATCCTCTTTACAGCCCGAGTCGTAACATGCTCTTTCTTTTGGTTGATACCCTTCATCCGATGACGGATAAAGGATCTCATTCCAAAGAGAATGGTGTCTGTGATCATATTAGCAGCGGCATCCATGTAGTGATCAGTTAAGATTCCTAAAGAAGGTAGGTGTTATGTCCACTCTAATTGGCTTTTTCGTATTGCCATACGGTCCTTTTAGGAATCTTTTCTCTAACTGTGTGGTCGGTATACGAGAAATTAGCTGATATAACACAGCGGTCAGTCGAGCCTAGAGGGGAAAGCACTTCAACAGTGTACATGTCAGGGTGAGAAGTTAAAAACAAGTCCAGGGTTTTGGCGGTATGATTATCAGCGTCTGATATTCGTTTGGGCTCATTTACAAGCTGGGTTAGGTTATTTTCCGAAGCGAAGATCTCAACACACGTTCGGGTGTTGTGTGTACAGAATGTCGAAGTCACCCAGAATTTTGTATGAGGATAAATTTAAAGAATCCTTTGGGATCGGAAATGAGGGTGTGATGCATTTGGTTCAGGTATTTACGGTAGAGACATTGACAGAGTTCAGAAAAGTCAATATAGGGAGAGTATTGGTTGAAGAAATTAGTAATGGATCGAGATTTAAAATATTTTTACCAGAGCTTGTTTCTTTTATTTCGAAGAGAGCGTAACTTTTGCTAAACCAGAATGATAAATATGAGGGGTTCTTCTTAGCAAGTATGGTATACATTGTGAGATACAGTTAAAAATCTCGGCGTAAAAGGGTTATAGAGCATTGTTGATTTTAAGTTATGAAAGAGAAAACTGAGCTTGATTGACGCGCTTTTGGTATCCCCATTCGTACCTTAGCTGAAACAAGGGAACGATTCGAGTCGAAGTTGGAATCATGGGTTAGCCAACTCCTTTTATGGATGTTAAGATGTAAGAACCGAGTGTAGGTTACTTGCCCACGTATTCTAGCAGTTTACTGCATCTATCAACAACTTGTAGTAATAGCAACCGATGTTAAGTCCGCAGATGTCTGCGTTGATTTCTATGAATTCTTCACGGCACGGCAAAACCTGGCGTTTCAACTCTTCCTCCCTGAGTTGATATACTCGTACAAAGAACATAAGAAAATCTCTTTGTCTGGTCTTTAGTTTACAATCGACTAATTGGGCAAGACGAGGAAGAATGCGCCTATTTTTAGTGCTACTGCGGTAAATGCTTAAAAGGCTTGGTTTTGAGGTGAAATGTTTGGAATTGGCGGGAATGAGAAATTATTTTTTTACCAGGCAGCCTTCATAACATCAGAACCGGGATGGAAACATTTTAAGCTGAAGTTGCTCCTAATCAAACTCCTATTAGTGTTTTTTCATGAATTATGCATACAATTTATTTGAGTAAACTATGAAAGAGAGTGCTGTCCAAAAGCCATCCTTCAAATTGTCCTGATTCCGGAATCTAGCAAAAGAAATACACAGATACCACCCTAAAGCCATGTCAATGTTCGCAATCATTTTTATTTTAATAAATGCACTTTCTGACACCGCAATGGTGTATCCTCGTACGTGTGTCTATTTCTTGCGGCTCTGGTTTATATCAACGCGAGAGTTAAAGCCTGTCATTTCCTGCCATAAGGCACCCTATCAATTCCTATGTCACCATAATGCCACCACCCACATTTGACACATCACATTCACCTGGACGATAGACGAAATGCACCCGTCGGGGCGTATCGACGTCGATGTAGTTGTCAGTTGTGTGGCATATAGAACGATGAGAAATATCATTTCCGTTTGAGTGTGCTACCTTTTCCTTATTCGTCAGAGCCTGCACACGTCAATATGGGTGAAAACACCGGAAATACTAAACTAAACCTGCATTACGGACCAGTTGCCGTTACGACTTCATCAAGTATACACAAAAATACCAACACCAATAGCAATAGCAACGTCAGGAAACTGCATGGATAAGAAAGGAAAGAAAATAAGTTTTTTCCTTTTTGCTGGCAAAATCTTTGGCCGTCGTTTCTCTTTGGGACAATGTATCCTCGTACCCATGCCCATGCTAGTACCTATGCTGGTGCCTGACTGGTGGTGTGGTGCTGCCCCCAATGTCGACATTAATGTGAAGCGTGAAGCATGGACGGAATCTGCTCACGAAGATTGAATAGGAGGAACGTGGTTTTTTCCAATTTCATTTCAAAGATGTGGAAACGGAAAAACAGGATGTTGGTACGCTATGACGGTGATCCTTTGCACTATGGAACGTGTTTCCCAGTGACATTTGAGAGATGAGTTATTAAGGCACATTCATCTGCACCTGTGTAGGTCTGTCTGGGTGTCAGCATGGAATGAAAGGTCTCCTTCTCAAATACACACACACACACACAATATATGTTATATTGTACAATCTCCAGACCAGGACTCTATTAGATTAAAGTGAAATGGATATCATAGCCCAGATGAACTCTCACAGAATTGCACCATAGCCACGGTGTGCTTAGTGGTAAAGGTCTTATGGGGGGATTTAGAATTTAACAGTTCATGTGGAAATGGATCTGCTTGAATCGCAGGCACAAAACGGTATCAAATTCATATGTTTAGGAGGAAATAAAGTTGAACGGATTAAAATTTGAGATGCACCTTTGAAGAGACGCAAGCTTTATTGAAAGTGTGTAGCCGTGTGGAAACTTGTTGGGGCGTAAAGGGCTTAGAAAGCAAATACTCTAGCAAAAGAAAAGATAATCGTTTACGTACAAAATATAAATAAAAGCTTGCCTTCTGAAGAGGTGTCTACAAGTGGCTTTGTAACAAAAATGCCAAGTCTGACTAAAGGTGAAGAGTTGAAAGTACGAAACTGCAGCAATGCGCTTACGAAAACTTAAATTAACAGATGAGGTACTCTCTATGACCAATTTATCTATGAAAACTATTTATCCATTTACCCTGACATTTAAATCCTCCATCTCCCATCAGGTGCGGTCTCCATCAGACAAGACTACCAAGGAGATATCAATCCTACGACTACTTAATTGAAAAATCATTCTCTCTCAAGAAATATACAATAAATGCGTTCCTTGATATCGAGGAGCTACGAGTATTAACAACGTTAACACCTCCTCGATCAACAACTTTTTTCGATAACGGTACACAAATGATTATCCGCAGCTTGCTCCACTTTATTTTAAGAAAGAAATGCAACTTTTGGTCGCTGCTCTACAGAAAGACACCACACAGAAAAACATCCCAAGGAGTAAAACCTAGTCCTCAATGGGCTATTTACAAATACGGCAACTCAGGACGATGAGGAAGCTAACGTAAACCACATCATTCCATATATGTGGGCCAAGCACGCATAGACATCGTCTTGAACACATGGCTACGGCCTTAGTGTAAGTCAATCCAAAACGGATCTTTCGCTCTTCAAAAGATAAATCAAGACTCTGTATCATCCCACCCAAGTGAAGAATATTTCAAGGAGTCTCAGGTATCTACGACCAAAAGCCATGCACTTGGTCTACACATTGGTCCCGGTTGCGGGACCAATTCTCACTTATGGCATAGTCATTTGGTAGCCTGCACTGGAAAGAAGGACTAACAAACTTGTTAAATAAAATGTAACGGGCTGCCTGTAAATGCATCACGGGCGCCACATACCGTACCGCCTTTCAACGCAGAATGAATATAAGCAAGTTGCAGAAATCTGAAAACGACGGTGCGCAGGCGCTATTAACGCCATACATATGTACAGCGTCAATAAATAATACTACTCGTAAGTCCTTTGCAGCCAGCATCAAGTGGTGAAGACCAGTGGCTTAGATGCCGAGAAGCCATCAGAAATGCCGCAACTGATGTGCTAGGTTTCACCCGTCCACTGCCACGAAACCCCTGGTTTGATGAAGAGTGCCGGTAAGCACATGCAGCAAAATAACATGACTACAAAGTGGCGTTGCACAAAACGACAAGATCGGCTCGTGAGCTCTACGAGCAAAAGAGGAGGCTTTTCCGGGGAAAAAAGAAAGGGCATGAGAAGCGCGCAATCGAGGAAATAGAGACGTGCTACTTCAGGAAGAATGTTCGTTTTACCAAAAGGTAAAAGAACCCGAACGAAACCTGTAGAGCTGAATAAGGAATCCTTGTCGTAGAGTCGCATCGATGCTAAGGATATGGAAAAACCATTTCTGTAGACTGCTAAACAGCGAAGACGATACAAATTCCGCTGTCAGGTAGAGCGAACCATGACAATGCAAGTCAAGAATTCCGTCCGCCCGACCAAAATTAAATGAGAATAGCAATATCAAGGCTGAAGTCGAAAAAGGCTACAAGGCCGGACGGCCTACCCGCCGAACTATTTAAGGCAGCAGGATATGACTATGTAGAGAGCATACACCAACTAATTTCCAAGATTTTGTCGGAGGAATGAATTGAACCTCATCATCGTTTGCCCGATTCACAAGAAAAGAGACTAAACTTCGCCAACTAAAGAGGTATCAGTCTCCTAAACATCGCATATAAGATCTTGTCTGCCGTATTGTGCGGTTTTTGGCCCGGTAAGTCCACAATTGACCAAATATTCATACTACGGCAGATCCCGGAGAAAACCCAAGATATTCGGATCGGTACCCGATTTTAAAGCCGCATAAGACAGCATCTACAGAGACGAGCTATACAGAAACATGTCGAGTTTTGGCATCCCTGCCTAACTCGTCCGCTTGTGGAGTGTGATGCTAGAGGAATCTCGCTGCTGAGATCTTTGATGTCAAAAAAGGATTTAGGCAAGGCGACGCGCCGTCATGTGAGTTCTTCAACTTCATACTTTAAAGAATTGTGCATAACCCACAAGCCTGCATACGCCGTCGATATTGATATTATTGGTAGCGCACAGCGAGCTGTCATTGATACGTTTGCGAATGTAGGAATAGAAGCAGTAAAAATGGGTCTGGCCGTTAACGGGGGCATAACAACATATATGTCGTCAACAAGAAGGGACACGCAACAATCAGCTGGAATGTCACAGTCGACAGCTACAACTTTGAGATAGTATGGAACTTTGCCTACTTCGGCTCTGCTATCACATCTGAAAACGACATCTCTTCAGAAATCAAACGAAGAATAGCACTTGCCCATCGCTGTTTCTTTGGGCTGAGAAGGCCCTCTCTCGAACAACCAAGGAAACTCTATATAACACCCTTGTAATCCCAGTCCTGCTCTATGGTTCCGAAGCATGGACCCTTTCTAAAGCGGATGAGGATATCCTTGATCGTTTTGAGAGAAAAATCCTTGGTGAGATATTTGGTCCCGTATGCGTTGCCGGATTCTGGAGGAGACGATTCAACGATGAACTCTTCGAGCTGTACAGCGACATCGACCTGGTCAAAAAACTGCACATTGAGCGTTTGAGATGGCTGGGACATGTAGAGCGAGTGAACACCAACGCTCCAACCCGCAGAATCTTCGACCCTAATCCGGAGCCACAATGCAGTAGAGGAATGCCTCGCCTTAGGTGGCAAGCAGTAGGGGACCTCAATCAACTTATAGTGCGCAACTGGAAGGAATTAGTCAAAGACAGCGCTAATTGGAATGGCTTATTGGTTGAGGCTCAGGTCCACCCCGAACTGTAGAGCCGCCTAAGTAAGTAAGCAATACATAATACAAGATGTATTGGCATAATGAAGCGTGTTATAGAGACTAGGTTTGTTGACGTTGCAATGGAACTTATTAGGCATTCCATTCGCAGTTCGTTGCATTCTGGTCAAAAACTTGTTTGAGCCATAATTAATGCTGTAGAAATTGAAATGAAAGAGAGATGCGGATACAAGGATACCTTGAAAGGCCATTGGGCAATCAGTAAACCCAGTTAGCAGCTGAATATTATAAGTATCCGCTTAAGGAAGGCCGTATGCTTCTTTGTTAAACTGGTTCAATTTGGGTAGAATGGTATACTTGTTTGCGTCACCTGAGGTGACGCCATCCAATGCCGGAGCATTGGTATCATTCGCACTACGTGTCTAGCCATCTCAGGCGAACTATGTGTGGTTTCGTAACTAAGTCAATTCCGCCGTACAGTTAGTATAGTTCGTCGTTGAATCTTCTCCTCCAAAGGCCGTCAACGCAAACGGGACCGAATATTTTTCGAAGAATTTTTCTCTCGAAACGACTGAGGATATCTTCATCCGATTTCGATAGGATTCGTACTCCAGCGATGTAAAGAAGGACTGGAATGATCAAGGTCATATATAGAGCTTCTTCAGTTTTCCGGGATGGGGTATTACTACTCAATTGCCGTCTTGGCACAAAGAAACAGCGATTGGGTAGAATGATTCTTCGTTTTATTTCTGCTGAGGTGTTGTTGGCAGAATTTACAGCAGATCCGGGGTAGACAAAGTCCCTTACTGCCTCTATTTAGTCACCTTGTCTAAAACCTTTTTTGACATCAAAGGTCTCGGTAAAGTTGTCAACGACCTTTCCGGAGCGGCAAACGTTCTCAGTCGTCATTCTGTATAGACGGAGGTGTTTGGCAGGGGTGCCAAAACTGCAATAGACATGGCTCCATATAGCTCATCTCTATAAATGCTGTCATATGCAGCCTTTAAATCGAAAAGATGGTGGATATCGGTTTGGACTTCTTGAGCCTTTTCTAGGATTTGCCGGAGTGTGAAAATTTCGTCGATTATGGTTTTTCTTGGTCTGAAACCGCACTGATAGGTGCCAATCAGGCTGATGAAAGGGTTTCAGACATTCGCACAATATGGCGTAGTTCAAAGGATCTCCCTTTTTGTGGATCGGTCAAATGATACTAAGGTTCCATTCATCAGGCGTACACTTTTCGGATCAGATCTGAGAAATGAGTTAGTGTATGTTCTCCACAAAGCCATTCCCAGCAGCTTTGAATATTTCGGCCGGTAAGCCGTGAGGTCCAGCTGATTTCTTGGATTTTAGCTTAGATATTGCTATCCCAACATCGTTTTGGTCAGGGGGTTGAAGTTTAGACTAGCATCGTCTATACTGCCTGACGGCGGTGGACTTCTTCGCAGTTGTACAGTCTGCAAAAATGTTTTTCCATATTCTCAGCACCGACTGTGACCTTACTACAGGATTTCCTTCGCCATCTCTATGGGCTTCTGTACGGATCTTTTTGCAGTGACACGCTGTCCTGGAATTCAACTTCCAATATCTCCGATCGCGAGCTTCTCGTTCTCTTTTTTTTTCTTGTGTAGTAGTCGATGTTCTTCCCGTCTCTTCTGCTCATAGGGCTCATGAGGGGCTCTCGTCCTTTTTTTACAGCACCGCTTTTTCCGCTTCTTGTTTAGCTGCATGTGCTTGTCGCATTCTTCATCAAACCAGGGATTTCTTGGTGGTGGTCGGGTGAAACCGAGAACATCAGTACCATCTCTGATGGTACGTAGGCAAAGTTGCCACTGGTCTTCAATACTTGATACTGGCGGCATAGGAGTTGTTGAGAGATTTCGGGATATGCGTTCGGCGAAGATTCATGCAGTCTCTTGCGATTGCAGTTTTTATACGTTATATCTTCTCCCTGTAGTTCTACTTTGTTCGGGCGCTTGGGAAATCCGCATTCGCACCGAGTCAATCTTGTCCGGAAATATATAGCCTCTGGTTTTTAACGTAAACCATCTGTCGTGTAGACTTATATTTACGTGATGCCCATGCATCCATGGGAGCAAGGATACGCTGTGCCGTCGCTTACCTACATTAATAGTATAATACCAAAGCAGAACTTGTGTTGAAGGCACAAGTTCCACCCTTGGTATGGATGAAGGCCGATCTAAAACCTCTTGCTGCTCTTAGGGTCACAGCACGCAGTAGTTAGTTGCTACTCTACAATGGGACAAACCCACAGGAAGACCCTACCCGCTATTTGGGTTTAAACCACAGCCACCATGACACAAGGGGGCCTACCTCAAAAAGTCAGGCCCGGACCGAAATCCGGGGGCTCCGGACTCCCATGGTACCGTGATTTAAGTCCTGGTAGGGGAGACAAGACCAACAAGACCTATGACCGGCAACTTGTAACTGGTCAAATCGTAAAAACTTTCGGTGGCGTCATCTGAAAATGTTTACGATAAGACCAGTAATATGCTCTGCCCCCGCTTTTTATTAGACAACGTCATTGATGGGCGAAGCTTTGGTAATTGGGCGGGGGCCCTGTTGTCCGGAAGTCCGAATGTCCAGAATACAGGCGGCATGCCTTACGTCTATCGCAAAATGATCAATTTGATTTAGCGTTTGATGATTCGGAGACCGCCATGTCCTCATATGTATATTGCGATGAGGAAACGGTGTGCTTGCTATAATGGAATTTCGTCGCCGCAAACCTAAGTCTGTTGCCAGACGTGTAGACAATGCTTACCAACTCTCCTACCAAAAATGTTCTTCTTTTCTACCCTAGCGTTAAAATTCTCCAGTATGATTTTACCATCATACTTAGGACATTGCACATAAGTCTTGTCGAGGAGCTAGATGTGTGTCGTAAGATGTGCGCTCATTTGCGCTCAATAATTCTTGCCTTAATCTGCCGCATATGGCAAATCCGCTTCCGAATAAGCTCTGTTTCTTTTCCCTAGAGCAGTCATCACAGAACGTATTAATTTTTCAATTTTTCCTCCTTATGTCCAGCCCATCCCATCACACTTCCTAGATGACGGTGATATCTTCGTGATAACAGTCGGATTGCTCAGAACATTCCATGTGCAGATCCGAAAGTCGTTGTCCTTTAAACGTTTGCTATGGTTGTCAACAGTGAGTCCATTTTTATCCGAAGCCATTAGCCACGTCTTTCTAATCTCTCCCGTATAGGGTTGTAAACCTTAAAGCGCCGTAGGTCGGTATTATGCTAATTTCGTTGTCACGAGAATTATCAATTTAGCGTCGATCGTAGCTTTTGTTCGTCTACAATTTTGAGAAAAGATTTCGGCCTACATCCACATAAGATCCGGCTAATGCAGGAACTAAAGGTACGGACTGTGCTCTTGAGCTTCTTATAGTTGACTCCCTTTTTTTTTATCGAGGAATCGTGTTTGTAGTCGAGGATCACTTTTGGTTCAATGGGTTTGTGAAAAAACAAAATTAACATTTCTGGAGTGAGGCAAACTGTATGATGGGGCCTTCACGCTAGTGGGGTCATCGGTTATTATCTTTTCAAAAATGAAGCTGGATTGGACGACAACTATTCGGAAGTTATGAACACCGTTCCGATAATCATCGACCTGAGATCTTAATTCAACGATAACATTATATTGCTATGTAAAGCATTTGCGTATGCTGATAAACTGCAAACTATTCAAACCTGGGTAGCCAATATTAAGCGCGTAATTGGTTAGTCATCCCAAACTGTAGCGCCACCTACGTAAGTTTTTAATTTCTCACCCTGATAAGTACATTGTTAATGTACTCTCCCCTCCAGACTTGATGGACCATTGGGTCATATCAACTAATTTCTCGTACACCAACCACACAGTTAGAGAAAAGATTCCTAAAAGAACCGTATGGCAATACGAGAATGCCAATTGGAGAGGACTTAACACCTTCTTTAGGAATGTTAACTGGTCGTTATGTTTCCTCGATAACGACGTGGATGCCGCTGCTGATATGATCACAGAAACTATTCTCTTTGGAATGAGATCCTTTATCCGCCATCGTATGAAAGGTATCAACCGAAAGAAAGGAGCTGTAAAGGGGATGCCAGGGTTAAAGAAATGTTTTTTTCGGTCCAAGAAGACCAACCCTACAGAGGAAAACCGAAAAAAATTCAAACGAGCCAAGAATGACTGCAACGTCTTTCTTGAGCGTGCTACATTTCAATACGACCAAAAGTTGAGGCAAAAAATACTACAACGTCCCAAAGGTAGTAAAGCTTTTGGTCGTTTGTCAAAAACATCAGAAATTCTACCTCATCTTCCATCCTCATTTACAATGACATTCCAGCTGTCAGCTCTTTGGACAAGGCCAATCTGCTTTCTGCACACTTTATGGTCAGCTCAACACTTCCATATTGTCCTTTGTCTTCGTCTCCACTTGGGTGCGTCGAATCTTCAATGGGACGAAATCCACTTTCGCACTCTTGTACTTAAAGATTGTAATATATATAAATCCGCTGGACCAGATGGTATATCACCCCTTCTTCTGCAGAGGTGTTCTTCCACACTGGCAAAACCACTGCGTAAGCTTTTTCATCCATCCTGCTCCGAGCCGATGGAAAACAGCATTTGTCGAGCCCGTCCCTAAAAAAGACGAATCTTCTTCCCTCTCCTCCTACAGACCAATTGCACTTACGTCCCTTCTTTCCAAGGTCATGGAAACGCTGACAAACCTCAAAACGCATGGAATATCTCGAAACATGAAAACTTCTCATTGACCGGCAGTATGTTTTCCGTAGCAACAGGTCCACTGGTGATTTAATGGCATGTCTCACCGAAAAGTGGAACCTTTCGCCTATCTGGCGAAAGCAAGATAGTTGCACTTGATATTTCTAAAACATTTGACAGAGTTTTGCTGCAGAATGGGAACGACAGCGTATGTTAGGCTCATTAAATTCCGATATAAACAGTATAACTAAGTGGTGAACCACTAACAGTATAACTTGCAAACATTTAAAACCAACGCACATCGGTATCTCTCTTTTTTCCCTCCCTAACTTCCTTTAGCCCGCGCTATGTGCAAGCATCTTAAGGGTACATAACATCCCGTGTCCGGGCTCCTATTATAAAAAAAAGAAAAAAAAATTACATTAAGAGGATGAGAAACTATGCTGCGATAAGAACAGCAGTCACATTGTTTGTTCGGATGCGAAACAAATCTTGAGCTTCAGACATATGAATTGCATAAGCGAACGCATGACAACGATTCACCTAAGGGTAAATTCGCCAACAATGTTCACGTTCCGACAGAGTAGAACGACGACATTACCAAAGACGGTTTCTACGAATTCCTCGACAAAACCTGTGGCACAATGCCTTAAATATGACGTGAAGATCGTCCTTGCCGATTTTATGAGGAAGTTCAACTTCTACAATGGCTTCTAAAATGTGTTTTTTGTAGAGGTATACATATTCAAAATGAAATAAGACACTTTGAGGTAATGTTAATGTTTATGATGTTAGCTCTATTTAATAGATAATTTTATGCTACTCGTATTACAGATTAAATCGGGCAAATATGCGCATCACGGCTAGCTTGAATGAAGCGTAATCGTGAAGTCCAGTTTTCGAAAACTTTATCGAGCAACTGGGGCCGTATATCAGCAATAACACGGCGAATGTTGACTTGCAAATCGTCCAACGTCTCTAGTTTATCGGCATAGACTAGTGCCTTCACATACCCCCAAAGAAAATAATCTAAAGGTTTGAGATCACAGGATCGTGGAGGCCAGTTCACAGGTCCATTACGCTCACCAAATATTTCGCGCAATAAATTGAAGGTGTCGCGCGCCGTGTAGCATGTTACGCCATCTTGTCGAAACCAAAACTCTATCACCATTCAACTGAAGGACGAAGAAGTCAGAAATCATGTTTCTATAGCGCTCTCCATTGATGGTAACATTTTGGCCGCCGTTGTCCTTAAAGAAATATGGGCCTCATCGGAGAACAAAATTTTGCGTGGAAAATGAGGATCAAGCTGAATCATGTTTTCGGCGCGTATAATGGTCACGCGGTTTCAACTCTTGCGCAAGTTGGATCTTATAAGGTTTTAAGCCAAGATCTTCCGTAAAATCTTCCACAAAATGAATGGGCATAGGTCCAATTGCCGTGCACGATGGCGAATCGACTCATTCGGATTCTCCTCAACACTGCGATCCACAACGGCAATAACTTCTTCTGTTCGCAGTGTTTGTTGTCTTTGGGGATGCGTATTATCCACTAAAATGTACGCGGTGCGAAAACGATTCATCGTGTTCCGAATATCTTGCTCAGATGGACGATTATGTCGACCGTAAAATGGACTTAGCGCACGATAATTTTGGCGAACCGAACCATGGTTTTCAAAATAAATTTGCGCAATTTGCACGCGTTGTTCTGGCGTTAATCAATTCATCATAAAATGGCAAAACGTACTAACCACAAATCAACTTTCAACTGTCAAATTGACAAACTGTAGAAACAGTATTGCCAGTTTAAAACTAAAACTCTAAAAAACACTCTTTTTTATATAGGGTGAATGACTCTAACTCCAACTTTTTAAAATCCTATAATTTTTTTATTTTTTGATAAATTTTATTGTGCCAAAGCAAAAAATTTTGGAAAATACATCAATTTTCAAATTGTATCAGTAGTTTTCAATATGTCCACCTGGCGCGAATAATGGCTTTGAGACGGCCGAATAAAGCATCGCACGTTGCACGCAAGTGATTTTGTCCCATTCCCACCGAAGTGCTTGTTTGAGGTGGTCCAAACTTTGGTATTTTTTAGTGCCAATCTTCGCCTTCAAAATACCCCAGACAGACTTGCATCCGGAGAATTTGCAATCCATTGTGTCGAAGAAATGAAGTGTGGAACATTGTTTTCTAACCAATCTTGGTTGACGCGCGCTTTGTGAGACGGTGCCGAGTCTTGTTGAAATGTTTACGGTCTCCGACCAAAATGTTGTTTGCCCAAGGCTTCAATACTGCCTCTAAGACAGTTTCACGGTATACGATCGCATTAATTTTGACGCCACGGTCCAAAAATACGAGCGGAGAGCGACCATCGGCGGTTATGGCGGCCCAAACCATCACCATCGGTGCTGCCTGCTTTCTGGTGGCCGTCCGAAGGTGTAAATTTTCGAAGGACCTCTCTGGCAAGTAAACTCGGTCATTTTGTTTGTTGACATATTGCTCGATAACAAATGGCGACTCATCGGAAAAAACTAAATTCGGCAACTCACCACTTTTGTGCAAGCGTAGCAATTCCTTCGCTCTTTCGACTCTAATTTTTTTCTGTTGCGGTGTAAGATCGTGTGCTTTGTGGAACTTCAATGGCTTAAGTCCAAGCTCATTTTTCAGTATGTGTTGCATTCGTTCCAACCATATGTTGAGCTCACGAGACATTTTTCTTCCACTTCCACGCGGATTTCGCTCAATTCGAGTCTTCACTTTCCGAACCATTTCTGCCGATGTTGCTGTTTTTTTTATGACCACCTCCATGGCGTTTTGCAACGCTCGCGCTGCCAGTATCACGGTAACGAGCTATGGTTCGAGATACAAATGATTTATTAACGTTGAGGTGCTGGAGGGCTCTAACGATAGCTACTTGTGGTTTTCCAGCCAAATATAAAGCAATCACATTATCGAGTTTGAATTCCATCGCGGATAAAAATTGTTCAACACAACTGAGACGCAAATCTTTTATAAGGCTTGTAAATAATAAAATTATCTGTCATGTGTCAAAATTTGAGCTCACTGTCATGAACCGTTTGGAAATTATAACAATCTGAAGTTGATTGCAGTTCGAGTTAGGCAGGTTGTACATAGAATCGACTTTCCAATGTCATTCGTTTCGAAAGTAGGAAATCAGTGGCACCACTGCCAAAGGACGATTAGAGAAGCCGTCCCTGATGTACTGGGTTTCAACCCGCACCAACGAAGTAACTTCTGGTTTAATAACGAACGCAGACAGTCAAACAAAGGATGTACAGAGCGGTCCTGAAAAAAAAAAAAACGATAAGGGCTAGCGAGCTTTGCGAGCGGAAGGAAGGCAAGAACATAGGCTCCTCAGAAGAAAATAGAAAGAGCACGAGAAGCATTGGATTATGTGCATTTGTTACATCTACTCGTACATGCATATTAAATGGAATGAATAGCCACGGATACTCACGGAACAGATGGCATTATGATCCTTAATGTGGATAGTAAATAACTTAAGACACAGGGTTCATTATAATTTTATTAAGAATTTGTTAAGTATTGTAGCTTACCTAAAAAAATTCCGCAAGCTGCCGTCATATGTTGATATCCTTTAACCCGAATCCAAATTACAGATATCCACAGCACAGACGTAATCCCTTCTTGCTGGCACAAAAGAATCTTTAGTTTCTAAATTCTGCAGACCTCGGTTAAAGATTTTGGCTTATTATTATTATGTATGTAGGTGTATATTTATTTATTTTTATTTTTTCAATTTTATCACAGATAATTTTCTAACACTTATCCTACTATTTATCATAAATCTTAAATCACCTTAAACATTAAGGTTTCTCCACTGAAACACTGGTTTTCTTATATTCTTTTTCCACTACTTGATACTTTCATTGATAAATTTGAAATTTTCTTTTCCTCTAAATTTTTGTATCTATTTAATTTTCTGAAAGAGATAGAAACGATACAAATGAAGGAGATATTAATAAATTGACGGATAACCGACACATGTGCTACTGTGTACTGCCTTGTCGATTGCTAATTGCTATACCGAACTCACACTGTGGAAATGTTGTTGTTGTTGTTTTTTTTTTTTTTTTTTATGATTGGGATATCTCCTTATCCCAAATGCAAATATTTCAAAACCAACATAATCCCGTTACACCAGGTATAGCTAGTCGTTGTGCACGCTTTTGCGAAAGAAAATCGAAGAAATCGAAAAGAAAAAAATGTTCGCGCTACACAATCACCTCGGTCGGATAGGTTTCTTATCTGTCTACTCAACTGACAATCCAACAGATACACGTACGATGATGATAGAGATTTAAAAACTGCTGTTTCCTTATCAACCCTCCTCAGTGCACGGTAGGAAACGAACAGAACACAACAAAAAATAAAAAATCTCCGACAGCTGTGTGTTCGTCTACAATTTCCTGCATTTGCTAAGGGTGGGTAGAAGCAAACTGTTTCACAGTTGGCAGTTGGTACTCCTGAATAAACAGATAACCTTTACCGAGTTTTTCGTTTCGAGAGAGAGAGAGATTTTCAAATCTCTTGCTCTAAAATCGTTCAATCTATGCAAAACGCCTCGTATTCATGTACAGTATTCCGACCTCCAAGGGAAACTCTAACAACAACATTAATAGCAACAACCGAATTATTTTGAAAAAACCACGCGAAATAAAAGTGTCACAATGTCTACGCGGAACGATAACGAATTTCGCTGTGTTTTCGAAGATACGGATACACACTGTGGTACTGTGGTACTGTGGCGGTTGTGTTATTACGCGTATCGGTGGCAATGCCAGTGTTTAGATGACAAGTAAAAACGTCACGCAAAACAATTTGTCGATAAGAAAACCGCGGAATGAAGAATTTATTTCTTACTCACTTCGTTTAACAGTTTTTTTTTTTTATTTCATTGTTGTTAACCTGGCAAGAGCAGTGACTCAGTGAGTCACTTACAATCACAAATCTGCCGCATTTCAGCCAGAGTTTAGCGATTCGTCTTTCGGGAGACGAAACATCATTTCAGTTGAACAGAGTCCGAATCATGTCATCTTCGTCATGTTTGTCTAGATGGAACCAAGACGGCATGATTTTATGACCACAAGAGTGCATGTCCGGTTGATGATGAGATCATTATCTTACCTCGCCATCGAGTGGGTTTCACTTGATGATTCAAAAATAGGAAAGCATCTCTGCAACTGACAATTTGGGAACTTTTCATAAGTTAACAAGTCCTAATTGGTCAAGATAGTAATCGAGAATGATGTGCTTGTGTTTTGTAGCAATGCAAACAAGGGGATTGTTGGTGTTTGGCTGGGAAACCGGTTACGTACGAGTATGATACTGCTAAGCTCTAAACAGATTTTTATTCTGAAGTCGTTTGAATATTTAACTGCCCACCTGTGCATGGGTTGTCTCAGATGCATGTGAGAAATTACTATGCAGCAACAGTCAAGCAGATGTAGAGCTTCCGTCAGTAGGGCATACGAGTACTCGTATTTTGATTAATTAGATTAACACGCCCGTATAAGGAAAATAGTGCAATGTGACCCTAATTTAATTGCAAATTGATTTTGAAAAACAGGTACTCGTACTTGAATGGAAAGTCAGTGGAAGTGGCGTCCGCCGATAGAGATTGATTCTAAAAGCGAAAGAAATGGCCTTGCACACCTATATTACGATCCCCCAAGCGACGTCATCTGAGAGTTTCATGCACATGAAAGGATTAGAACCGATCGCTATAGTACTGAGTGTCAGTTACCGAGGAAGCTAACTCTTTTTCCCTGCTCTGTCTGATGAAAAGCTACATGTGGCAGACGGAAAATAATAAATCGAATTGACATAACTGTGATCGAACCACATTTTTGAAACTTTCTCTAAACTTTCAAAACATTTTGGCTCCAGAGTCTGCTTACTTACACTTGAGTACAAAGTAAACTTGCGTCTGCCTTCGAATAAAGTTGACCGTCAACCACACACTTCGAACGACCGTGAACTACACACTTTGTAAAAAAAAACAGGTCATAGAAGCTACAAGCATCATCACTGCCTCCCAGTTAGTTCAAAATCCTCTTTGAACACCGGTGAAGGCTACACCAAGTCTTGTCTGTGGAGCAGTCCACATATGGAACGCCAACGAGCTTGGAAGTGAACATTTTAGTACCTGGACATGTGTTCAGACTGCTGCTGAAAACATCGCCGCTGTCCGTGAGAGTCTGCAGGAGAATTCGAGGCAGTCGATTTCACGTCGCTCATAAGAGCTTGGCATTTCGCAGACCACAACTTGGCGAATTTTGCGTCGTGACTTGGGCCTGCACCCGTACAAAATTCAACTGACCCAGGAGCTGAAGGCAAACGACCATAGACAACGACGTGTGTTCGCTGAATGGAATCTGGAGCAGTTGCAAACTGACCATAATTTTCATCGGAAAATCATCTTCAGCGATGAGGCGCATTTCTGGATGAATGGGTATGTCAACAAACAAAATTATTGAATTTGGGGCGACACCAGCCCACATGAGTTACAAGAGCGTCCAATGCATCCCGTAAAAGTCACTGTTTGGTGTGGATTATGGGCTGGCGGCGTCATCGGTCCATATTTCTTTGAGAACGACGTTGGCCAGGACATTACCGTCAACGGCGAGCGCTATAGGTCGATGATTAGCAACGCCTTTTGGCCTGAATTGGATGATATGGACATCAGCGACATGTGGTTTTAACAGGATGGCGCTACGTGTCATACAGCACACTCTACATTGGAAATTCTGCACGAGCGACTCGAGGGCATGGTCATCTCACGTGGAGGTGACGTGAACTGGCCCTCCAGATCGTGCGATTTGACGCAGTTAGGCTTTTTCTTGTGGGGTTTTCTGAAGTCGCAGGCCTATGCGAAAACCACAGCGGCCCTCAAAGCTAAACCCATGCCATCGGTCAAATTCAGCCTGATTTATGCGCCAGAGTCATGGAAAATTGGACATTTCGAATGCGCACCACCCAGAAAAGCCACCGCGGACATTTGAACTATGTTATATTCCATACGTTACATAATGGCATCGATAGGCCTTTCAAACGAATAAAAAATTTCGATGATATCTCACACACACTTTGTTTTATTTCAATTTAAAAATAGGTAGCTCTTAATGAAAGACCCTTTAAAAGGAACTCTGGTACTGTAGGCACTTTATGTTTTGTGCAGGACTGTGAAATTTCTCTAAAAGGAACATAAAAGAAGTGCACTGGACCAGTTCTTTTCATTAAGTAGTAACTACCAGCGTTAGAATACATATGTACGTTGCAACTATGTATTTATCTAACCGTTTGTGGTCTCTAGAATCAATATTGATTGGAGTCGAAGTGTTAAAAGTAGGGAGCCAACATTACAACCCTCAGGCACTTAAAGACAAGTTTAAAGTTGAACACCTTGCAACGGCTTTTGGAATTTTCAAGAGGAATCAAACCTTTAGCTCCGAAGCCTCAAGTTCGAAAGAAATCAGTAGTAACATAGTGTTCAACATTCGGCATTTTTAGCGAACGATGGGAAGAGCAATACTGAATTATCCTTCCAGATTACGGAAATTATTATTTTTTTTTGGAAAAATATTTATTTATGCGTCTACATCTTCTAGATTTTACACACTTATTCTGGAAATCGATCCTGTTTTTGACTCTCTCAACGATATGTATACATCGCTCTAACAAAGGTTTTGGTACACGAAATGAACACAGAACCAATGAGCGCATCCACTCCAACTTGACGGCTATTTGACAAGTGACATTTTTTTTGACGTTAGTTATTGGAAATTATGGAATTGCGTTCGTGTTCGAAAATCGTGTTGTTCCGGCCACTAAAAATCACACGAAACTTTTCGTATCGTACCGTGAAGTATTTTGAGGGTACCTTTGGAGTGGTCGACCGTGCACAATCCAGCCATCCGCGCACTGTGCGAACGCCATAAGTCGTCAAAGCCGTAGAGAATCGAAATCGTGGAAATCCGGTGCGCAAGTAGAAATTCTTGTCTCGTGGAATGAATATCCCCAAGGACAGCATGTCGCACATCTTAAAACGTGATTTGGGACATATCGCCCAGTTACTCACAGAGGCATTGAAACAGAAAGGTAAATTAAAATCGAAAGCCTTGCTTCGCCAGTACGCGAACAATGGTCACAGACGAATTCTTTTTGCTTACGAGAAAATTGTTAAACAAACAGAACGATAAAGTGTATGCTCTGTCATCACAACATGCGTCTGAACTCATTCCGAGAGCTCAAAGTGTCCACCACCCAGCTTCTGTGATGGTTTGGTGGGGAGTCGCGAAAAAAGTATCAAAACCTCGGTGAAAGTGTATCAAACGGACGTTTTAGAGATGAAATAAACCGTGGACCTTTTAACAAGATCTGCTCCAGATCATAAGGTAAAAACAACTCAAACGTGGCTCAAAAACCACGTTTCGAACTTCACTTCTACGGCTATCCAGTAGCGTAGACTTCAATCCATTAGACTACAAATTAAGCTCCGTTCTGGGCCTTTAAGGCGCGCTTATGTCCGAACAGTGGAAAATTTTCCAATGCATGAGGAGCGTTATTGCAATCGATGAGTGGCTAGAACGACATCGCCATTTCGAATAAGTTGCTCTATGATTTGTAGCCATTGAATGACCCAACAAGTAGACAAAAAAATTTTTGAAAAATATAGTTTTCCTGCTTGGTACTAAAATTGACTGCCCCTTAAGGATCCGAGCAAATAAAGTCACACGATGCCATGTCTGATGAATATGGAGGCTGAGACATTGTCAGTATACTGGTTTTGGCCAAAAATCCACGAACAATCAATGAAGTGGTAGCAGCCGTAAATTGTTTCAATGCGAATCCGAGAATGTTGTCAGACTGCTTCATGCTGTGCCATATTCTGTTAAAATCGAATAATACAGCGAGCATTCGGCTGAAATTATAACGCCTTCATCTTTCTCGTCGATCCAGAATGCGTCCACTGGGACGATTCAGCCTAAGTTTCGACGGCGTATCAGTAAACTCAACTTTTATCACAGGTTTGGGGCTCAAATTGTTAATTTTTCTAGACTTCGTCACGGTCTTCTCATCGCAGTCTCTATAAGATAAAAATTATCTTTTGCTGTAAAACACACATCGCGAACCAGATCGGAAAAAAGGCAACAATTTTGGGTGTTCGTTCACTTTATACTCCATGAGCCAGTCAGCAACAAGAAAGCGTCCCCTTTAAGTATATGTTTGAATAAACTACGTTTCCGAGTGGTCTCGCTGTACCTTAAAGGGAATCGGATCGGAGCTGTGGTCATTGACTTCAAGTCGATAAGTTTCGCCTCACTGTAATCAGTATACGAAAATGAACGGAATTCATCGAAACTAGTAAAAGTCTTATATGTCCGCTGCAAGTGAAGATCCACAAAGGTAATCAATGAGAACTTCGCGAAAGAAAAACGGTTTAAAGAAGTAACACGCGAAAGGTTTGCTAATGAAGGTGTAGTATCGATCCAAGCGATGGGATGGATCCTGTCGAAAAATGGAAAAAAACACGGGTTCCATGTTGGCAGTTATATAAATTTTTGAAGAGGTTGGTATATTTCAGAATATTATGTGACAACAATAAGCCTACGGATACGGATGAATCTAACGTTCACAACTGAAACCCCTGGTTTGACGTCGAGTCCTGGCAAGCACATGCAGCTAAGCAAGATGCGTATGGTATAAAATAGCGAGGCATAGAAGGACTAGAACTGCGCACGAGCTCTACGAGCAGAAGAGGGGAGGCGAATACTGGCTGATCAGGAGAAAAAAGAAGGCACACGGTCGAGGAAATTGAGGGATGCTACTCAAGGAATAAAAATCGAAAGTTTTACCAAAAGGTAAAAAAAGATGCCACGGACACAAACCCCGAACCGAAGCCTGTAGAGATGAACGAGGGAACATCGCAGTAGATTCGGAGTCGATGTTGATCATTTGGAAAGACCATTTCTGTAGACTGTATAACGGAGATGACGAACCAAATATCGCTATCAGGCAGAATGAACTCTTTAACCTGGACGATGTGGGCCAAAAATAACGTCCATCCGACCTGGATGATGTGAAGATAGCCATATCCAAGTTTAAGTCCAGCAATGGAGTCGACGGCCTGACAGTCGAACTCTTCTAAGCGGCAGTCGATAACTTGGTAAGGAGCATACACCAACTCATCTGTAAAATACTCGTATAGTCAGACGAAAGTACCATATGTCCGATGCATGAAACCTCAGCATCGTTTGCTCCATCCTCAAGAAAAGATACCCTCTGAAAAGACTTCATAAAAGCCTTTGCCTAGACGATCCACCATCGACACTATAACAGATCTTCAAAAATCCCCTTGAGCTCCAAATCGATACACACCACCTATTCATCGATTTTAAGGTCGCATATGACAGCATCTATAGAGATGAGCTATACAGAGCAATGTCTAGTTTTGACATCCCTGTCAAACTTGTCCGTTTATGCGCGTTGACGATAGAGAATGCATGCCGCACCATCAAGATCGGTAAAGAACTCACCGAGACCGGTGATGTCAAAAAAGGATTTAGACATGGCGATGCGCTGTCATGCGATTTGTTTAACATCATTCTTGAAATAATTGTACAAAACTCTCGCGCCATCACAAGAGGCACAATCTTTCAAAAGTCCAGCCGATTACTCGCATTCGCCGATAATATTGGCATAATCGGAAGAAAGCAGCGTCAGTGGCGAAATCAATACAGGGATCAAACAAAGAAATCTCTGCTTTTGTGGACTAGGAAGGCAATCGACTCGAACCTCTCTCGAACAAAAAAAGCGACCCTATATAAGACCTTAATAATTCCAGTCCTTTTCTGTGGTGCAAAGACATAGACTTTATAAAAAAAAATTAATGAGGGTGCTCTTGGTTGTTTTGGTAGAAAAATTTTCGGTTAATTTTCGGTCCCGACTGCACTATCTTCTAGGCAAGCACGCGAGAAGGCCTGGCTTTTATACAAATAATTTCTGCAGAAGCTACATGGGCGACGTGTACTCTGTACACGCTGATCTCTCTCCCATAGGAGGAATCTCCACTTAGGAGCTTTCTTCTACAATAACTGAGGCGATCTAAAGAATATAGACATTAACAGTCTTCTACGGTTTGTAAGAAGCTTAAATTGGTTCCAAGAGCAGGAGGAACACAGATCCACGTGGCATGACAGACCTAAGTGGGTTGGGTTTTCCAACAGCCACGCTTATCTAACCTAACCCTAGCATAATACCTCGAATGATACGAAAAATACATCATACGATGAAGAGTTGATAGGTCAACCGATGTCGTTGGAGCAATTCTGTTGCTGGGCCAAACCAAACCAAGCTAAATTTTGTAGCTAAGCTGAAGATTTTCGTTAAGTGTTGATGATGCTTTTAGTGTTGTTACAAAGTAATATGTAGGTAGGTACTTTGGTGATGGTAGCAATGATGATGACGATGCTGATGTTGTTGATATGCACATAACTCGTGCATTGTGCACTCATCCACTACGTACCTTTTACCGGTCATGGGTCATTCCATCCGAGTCTGTCGCCTTTTCGTTCCTTTTGCATGTCTCACTCTGCCCGATCTGCCTCACCATGCGCGCTACCCCTCCCGTTTCCTGTCACTTTTTCGTTTTATCCAATTTTTAACATACAGAGCGCGATGGGTGTTAAGGAGATTTTGAAGTGGAATAGCTTTATTGGCTACGTAGAAGTACTACTGGTGGAAGTAGTGATACAACATCCTGAAATAAGGAACACTTCATCCTTGTTGGATAATATTTGTGTCATTTATAAGGTTTTGAATGCCATCTAGTGGTTTGAAAAGAGACTAAGTATTTGTTTCATCGGAGTTCATGACCACTTCATTTTGCTCTCTCGTTTCATCGGAGTTCGAAATCATTTTCTGTCGCTTTTTCGTTTCATAGGAATTTGGAATTACTACTCAACGATAATTAAAAGATTTCACTTCAAAAAGGATTTCGACAATCTTGACGATGTACTCGTATAACATATTTCATATTACCTACTCCTTCACATTAAATTGTATAGAGAGAGAGAGAGAGAAAGATGTTTGAGCTTAGTGATTACTTCGCTTCATGGATGGTATCCAGCATTTAATGGGGAGACTAAATTTTTAGTGTAAATTGACCTGTTGTTGTATTTTAGGCAACAATTCATCCGGTCTGATGGAAGCTTTAACGAAAATACCATATGTCACTGCTACTGTTACCAGACTCCAAAAGGGCTAGCACATCGGCTCTGCTCTATACGCGCTGATGAATCTCCCTCTCATTGATATTCATGGAGACTGGACTCTTAGAGCCAACTTTAGTTTATAAAGAAGTGGCCTTTGATACAACAAACATTGTAATTTTTTGACTCTGGTGTTAAGGACATGCCATCTGAAGCATTGACACCAGTACTCCTGTGGCTGTGAAAGTACGAAACCGACTTTCACTACGCCGAGGAATGGTTTAAGTCGGAATTTAAGGTAGAAAGGGAATGTATTCGATTCTTCACGGACGGCTCCAACAGTGATCTAGGATGTGATACCGGTGTCTTTTTGGAGGGTGACAAGGTGAAGTTTTCCTCCACATCTTGAAAACTTCCGTCCGCCTTTCAGATAGAGATATACGCAATTTTGATTGCAATGAACTATGATATATTGTGAAAGAATTCGTTTGTAATGACACCCGAGCAGCGCTCAAAGCCTTGCTGTACCGACTCAGGCTTTCAAATTACTTCGAAAATGTAAGATTTAGTCTTGTTTGGGTGCAAGTTCACAATTGGAATCATTGGAATAATTCTATTGAAATATAATCAAATTATTGAAATCGTCATGTTCTTGCTTGGCAAGGCTCAGAGGAGAGTTTTTTTTAAGAGCGAACATACCTTAATACTACCTGTCCCCCAGTAGGAAATACTATGAACTGCATTCTGACGTCGTGACGGAGGACTACGCTTTTGTTAACCACCTAAGTGACACAGCATCCTGCGATACTTGCTGTGACAATGATCTTAGAATTACTACCTCCATGAGTGTCCGACTTGTGCTTGGATCAAGCTGCATGTTCTCCGCGTAGATATTCTTGACACTCCTCGATATCTTCAGCAGGCAAGTAGGTGTGACCGCAGCTATTCGCCTTAAAGCGACTACACAGTAGACCAATAATTTATTTGGCCACGCTAATATTCTTAACATACTAGGAATCCTTACAGAGCACATTGGTTAAACTATCCCTTCTAAATCCTTCTAGAAGGAAGATGCTTTCATGGGGGACAAGTCAATCGACTTTTATACAGATGGATCTAAAACTAATAGCGGGGTTGATAGAGGTGTTCTCTCAGAAAAGCTAAACCTAAGCCTCCCCTTCCGTCTTCCAAATCACTGTAGCGTGATTCAGGTGGAAATTTTGGAGATCAAAGAAGCTGAAGCTGTCCTAGCTGAAAAAAAACGTGATATCTGCAATGGATATACGCATCTTGTCGGATAGTCAGGCCGGTATCAAGTCCTTGGACTGAGTTTCATTAAATTCAAGAATCGCCCTTGAATGCAGATCATCTCTTACGGAGATGGCAGAGCAGTTCAACCTTCACCTATTGTATGTAGGGTGCCGGGCCACACATTCCAGGGAATTGTAGAGCTAACGAATTAGTCAAAACTGGAACCACTCTACCTATTCCACTGGAAAAGGGTAGTATCGGTATGCCAATCGCTACGTGCAAATTAATATTAAAGCTGGATGCTAACAAAGGTGGACTGTTGGATCAACATATCTAACGACCAAACAGATCTAGCCAAAGCTGGATCCGAATCGCTCTAAATAGTAAACTTCTCTACGCCATGATAGGTGTCATCACTGGGCACTGCCTTATAGGCAAGCATGCAAGAAGGCTTGGCGCCTTTACAAACGATTTCTGTAGAAGCTGCATGGACGAAGAGGAGGAAGAGACAATCCTCCACCTACTCTATACATTCCCAGTTCTCTTCTAGAGAAGAAAATTTCACTGAGGAGCTTTCCTCTATAACAACTTAAGCGATCTTAAGCTCTAATTGGTTCCAAGAGTAGGAGGTTCGTAAATCCACGTGGCATCACAATGGACCAATATGCCTAAGTCGGTAAATGTTTCCAACAGTCACTTTAACCTAAGCTAACCTACCGCAGGCACTTGACTACTGAGGCGTTTACTCATTTTTCTACGAAAAACTAAGGAATTCTTGTAAGAGGAACATATAAGGAGCGCAATGGACTAGTTCATTGTCTGAGTGCTCTGTTCCAATAGCAAAAAAGGAACTGTTTGTTGTGATTATCTGTCTGATTCTTCGATGACCTGGTTTTGAGCTCCTTGACAACTGAGACCATTTTGCTCTCTTGGAAATATACAAATCGAGGTCAAAAGCGTATGCAGGTGGTAGCATATACTTTTGGAGAACTACGCCTGTACTTTTGATGCCAAAGAAGACACATGGCAGCACCTAGCCTTTTTTTTTGCTATTTTTTACCCTTAAAATGTTTGCACACAGCTCGGGCGAAGGAAATTTAGGGAGGACAGAAGGATGGGTACCGATCTACGTTGGTTTTATATGTCTGAGTGCTATAATAACTAGGAAATAGAGAGCTCGGCAGGGCATTTCACAAGCGAGTTGTTCGGCTTAGGGATATTTCAGAGTACGTCCGAATGTGGGCTTGACGGTATACTGATGAGCATTCATAGCGAGACGTGTGTTACGGTTAAAAGATTGAAGGGGCGGAATGGTACTGGCGATTTCTACGGAACACTAGTGGTAGCGATAAAACAAAGTGAGACACGAGACATTTCGTCGGTGTTCGGGGGTATCCACTGCCTGAGTGATATTGGTATCAGCTATGAGTTTTGTCGCATGGTTTTGAATCCGTTCTAGTAGATGCAGAGATGTTTTAGGAGCACCTGACCAGATTTGGGCATTGTACTCCAATTTTGGGCGTATAAACGCCTTCTATATTGTGGCCATATCAGAAGGGGTAAAATATTTTTTACATCGCTTGAGGAAACCTAGACATTTCGCAGCATTTTTGACGACACCGAATATGTGGTTATTCCAACGTAAGTTGTCGCTAACACATACCATATATCGAGAATGGAAAGTTTTTCGGTTTCGACGATGCAAGTGCTATTCATGGATAATGGCTGGGTCTTTAAATTTCGCTTTAATGACAGCCAACAGCATTGTGTTTCGGAAGCAATTTAATGCCACTCTCTTGGTGGTTCACCAGTTAGTGATGCTGTTTATATCGGAATTTAATGAGCTTAGCATACGCTGCCATTCCCGTTCTACAGCCGAAGAGCAGGTACCTGAATCCGGGAACGAATATGAAAAGCAGAGAGTACTGTCGTCAGCAAAGGAATATATTGGATTAGAAGTGGCACACAAGAGATCATTGACAAAAATTAAAAAGAGTGTCAGGGCACACCAGCATTTATTTTGTAAACATCAGACTTGAAACCATCCAAGACTACTTGAATTGAACGTTCCGAAAGGTAATTTCTAATCCATTGAAGAAGAGGGTCGTCGATCCCAAAAGCACGCATTTTCGACAAAAGAGCTTCTGTCAAATGCCCTAGAAATATCAAGTGTAACTATCTTGCTTTCGCCAGATTGATGTACGCTTTGGTTCCTCTTTTCGACGAGACATGCCATCAGATCACCAGTGGACCTGTAGCTACGAAAACCGTACTGCCGGTCATTGGGGAGTTTTCGTGTTTCGAGATATTTCATAAGCTGACGGTTTATCAGCGTTTCCATGACCTTGGAAAGAAGGGGCATAAGAAGATTCGCCTTTCGTAAGGACGGGCTGGACAAATGCTGTTTTCCAACTGCTTGGAAACAAGATTCGCCTTTCTTAAGGACGGGCTGGACAAGTGCTGTTTTCCATCTCGAAAAAGGGTCCTAAAGAGTAGGATTGATGAAAAAGCTTACGCAGTGGTTTTGCCAGCGAGGAAGAACACCTCTTCACAAGGAGGGGAGGTATACCATCTGGACCAGTGGATTTATGCATGTTGAGATCTTTAAGTACTCTTACTACTACACGAGTGCGAAAGTGGATTCGTCCCAATGAAGATTCGACGCACTCAAGCCTTGAACCTTTTTCGACACCCAAGTTACGGAGAGTTCGCTTCCGCATTTTGTAGATCAGCGGGAGTTCTATGTCGTAATTCTGCAAAATGTGATAAGTTTTGCGAGGATAACAAAATTACGCATTGCTGCTTTAAAATCGAAAAAGTTTTGATCTTGGGACCTTATTGGGCCTAATACCGCCAGAGGGTAATCAGATCTTTTTTAAGTAGTTTCCAAAGTACATACAATATAGGAGACAAGGAGATGAATATTTTGTCCATATGTATATTTTTGGATAGAGCAAAGGATGCTGAGATTGCAGTCTTCAGGTATCTCGCAAATGATTTAGGAAGCCCTTTAAACATTGCTAATTTCACAGATATCCTGGCTTTCGACGTCCAGGATGAATGGTTAAAGTGGTTTTCTCATATCCAATACTAAATCCATTTGCTCATCTCTACAGCGCTCTGCTCAAGTCTTGTAAGCTTGACACGTGGTGTACAAATTTCCAACCACTCAAAAGTTTCCAAATTAATTCATGAATGAAAAATTTGCTACAAGAACCCATTCAATTCCCCAAGAGAGGTAATGCCCCTCTTAGACATTATTCGCAAGGAGGAATTTACGAATCTGTTCTTCATCAACTAGATTACAAAAAAAAAAAAAGAAGAAAAAATCCAAACTAAAAACAAACAACACATCAAGCGGAATCATGTGGTGGTGGACTCCTCACCTGAGCTACATATTTTGTATCGAACAGTGTAATATTTTGGGTCAAAAACCGCGTGATGTTTGACGTAAAATCCCACCTCCAATAATAAGAATCCTTCTTGTTCTAAACCGAAATGGTATGTACGAGTATTTTCAAAAAAGGTGACTCACACCCTTACCTTCAAAAAAAATAGAAAAAAAAAAAAAATAGAAAAACCATTTCGCACAATTTCCACTCCACACACCGGGTAATTGAATTTTTGAAGAGTGTACTCGTCGTTACTTGGACGGGGGGAGATGGTGAGCAAACGAGCATGTAGTTTCGTTTTGAGAATGCTAGTAGCGTCTCCTTCTCCTTTTCAATTATTTGCTTTCCAATTCAATAAAATTGCCAATCTTCTTCGATACAAAGTGCTCGCAAAGAATAATAAAAAAAAAAGAAGAAACAATAAAAATCATACACATAGATACTATGTATGTATATATGTATGTGTATGTACAGTGTACACCTCAGCCAGCAGGAGATGGGTACGGGGACAAAGTGTACAACAAAAAAAAAAAAAAAAAAACGAAAAAAAAGTCAATGACACAAGCGCATTTCTACACTCTACGAGTACAATACGCGTAGAACCACGACAAAACTAAACGAGAATGCGAAATTCCAATTCCAATTCCAATGCCGATTCCGATTCCTATTCCCATTACACCGAAATTTCTTCTTTTCTTTTTGTATCATACTCGAATCTCAAAAATTGAGTTCAAGATCGATGGTGATGACCTTCTCTTGACGCTTCTCACCCACCTAACCCAGTGTCCCAGTATCCGACTATGCCACACTATAGATACTTTGGCCCACAATCGGTTGGGTTGGCTATATGGTAGGCAAAACATATCGGCGATTTCAAAATTAAACAAAAATTTTGAAATTCCACACTGCAAACGAGACGGAGACGCCAATCGGCCGAAATCTCTCTCTCCGTTCGTTGGAGGCTTATAGGATTGGATCCTACTACCATCAGTTACTAGGAATCAACCGAAAAAAAAAATTGGAAAACTTCTAAGCTCCGTGTGTACGTGTGTGTTTGAGTTGTGTATTTATTTGTAGCTGCGTTTCATCCATCTATCATTTGCAGTACACACACAGAGAGTATGCGGAGTGTTCTTCAGATACCCGTTCCTGTGTTCGCACTCGTATCGAAGCACTTTGACCATGTTATCACCAACAGACATTTTTATTTTTTTTTTTGATTGGATTCTCCTGTGTGCTGAGTTTTCCACTTATTTTCTAGTAGAAACCCACTCACGCCCCCCATAGCACTGAGTGTGGGGTGTGTGAAAATTGGAAAAACATCAAAATCCATTATACAAACACCACGCTTTCCCGCACACTATCACTATATCAACCAGTTCCGTACCGACCATATGAACTCCTTGTTGGCAGTTTCTCTCCCAAACTCTACTACATACTCGTAGTGCGCTATGAGGAGAGAATTTTTGGTCTTCCCTTACTTTTGCTCTTGTTCTCAGGGATCTCTCTTGCCAGAACAATACAATACATAGTTTGGTATACCTACACTTGGGATGGAGGAAAGTTTTCCCGAATTCTATTTGCCCATTTCCCAGCATGAGCGACAAGATACAAACAAACTAACAAAAAACCAAAAAAATTAGAAAAAAAACAAAAAACGCGCGACAAACAACAACAATATGAGTGAGTAGCCGTAGCACACATGCCGTAATTCGCGCACGACACACGATTTTCCAAAGCTTTTTCGGGAAAATTTTCGAAAAAAAACCCCATGTAAACTTTTTTCACAATTTTCTTTTCTATTTTTTTTTATTTTTCTTTTTTTTTTTTGAATTTTTTGAATTTTTTGTTACAGATACACAGAACACACACGAGCCTACTCTGACTGTGGATAGGGGTGTGCTTGGACATGTGTTGGTGAATTTTCTTTTCAATTTAATTTTCCCTGCTGTGTATACCTTTTCACTAGAGAATTTTGCTATCTTTTCCCGAGCCGTTTCTATCTTTTTTTCAAATTTCTTTTGACCAATTCCACACGGATTTAGGGAATTTTCGCCCTTCACTGATGGACACGATGCAAAGCCCACTTTAGGGTTTTCAGAGGACGATTCTGGACGTACATAAGGGTCGTGCTATGGACGACAAGGAGGAGTTGAATTTTCCTGTGGGAAAATCGTCGAATCAACCACCAGGTAGTGTGGTTGTTCAGGCAACACACACACGCGCTACACCACTTTGGCACAAACTTTTACACACTTTTACGCACTACCGCCCGAATTTTTTTCTGATCAGGAAAGTTATGATTATTTATTTTTTTTTTTTTTTTTTGGAAACGATTTTCTTTGTATAGCGAATTTTTGGAATTTTTTCTACTCAACTCTCAAGATTGTCCGTCCGTTTTTCTGAGTGGCTAGCCCGACGACAGTTTTCTTTTTTTTCCACGTTTCCGTTGGACTTTTCACTTTTCCTGTTTTGAATGGGAGAGTGATTTTTTTTGGAAAATATCTTTCTTTTTTTTTTTGGCAGAAAAAAAAACTATAGTAACGTTCCGCGGGCCAGGTGCCTTGCCGTTGTGGCGTCAGAGGAGAATTTGTGTTTGCGGGGGCCCGAGCGTTTTGAACCGATGTACCTAGAGAGAGAGACCGAGTACGAGTATATTTGTGTGCACTACCACACAATATGGCGTCTTCCAATTTTTGAGCAATGAAATTTTATTGCAAAACCGTGAGATACCGAGATACCGAGATACCGAGATATCGAGATACTAAGATACACCGAGAGAGAGAGAGCAAGCGAACGAAAGAGAACCGAATTTTCCAGTTTCGAAATAATATTTTTGTGTACTCGTTTATCTCCGCCGAAAGCTCTGCAGTTAGACGAAGAAAATTTACCAGCCAATTTGTTGTAGAACTTTGACAGTACTCATTGTTTTGATAGGTTTACGGGCCGATCACCCCTCACTGTTTACCACGCTTTCAGTGATGATAACTTTCAGTGAGGGGTGGTTGGTTATTTGTTGTGGAATCCACATTTTGGGGAAACGAATACGGAAGAACTTTGCGTTTAAATCCCTTCCATGGAATGGAAAAATGAGGACAATACTCGCATAGGGATGTAGGGGAAAAACTTGAACTTCGGTTCGATTTGGTGGGCAATATTCATCTAATGTGGGCCAAGTAGATTGGGACAGAGGGTGATGATGGTGATTAGCATAAAAGCTTTTATTTCTACCAGATGGGAAGGCACTCACCTGCTTATGCCCAATGTTGACGAGAATGGAGCTTTACTTTGTGTTTGCACTTATTTCTTAAGGATTTAACGGTAGTGGATAAGTAGGTTTTTAACACATTTTTCAAAGTTCTTTTCATGTGGCAAACGATGTTTACGCATGGTTTCGAAGTTTCCCGGCTGAATCGGTTTATGACTTATCCAATTTTAGAAGTTCAGGAAGTGCGCTGTAAAAGTGTCCGGCTTCTTAAGTCTAGACACGAGTAAGGGGGGTTAGGACCCTACGCCGCAAAAAAAAAAAAACTTATTGCTAATGAAGCCAATGCCATTCGGCTCTCGAAAGTCCTTTGTGTGGTATTACGAGTATAAGTGCGGTGTTTCCGTGAACTTGGACTTTTAAGTCTATTAAACTCAAACAGGGAACTAGTCCCACGTGCTGGACTTTCTCAGTCACTCGTATGAAAATTAGTAAAGGATTTTGTGATAAAGTGCATTCCACCTTGATCAACACCACAGTGTGGCGCTCCCATTGTTTCGATTTGAGTTCTGTTTTTTCTGTTAAGTTGGTAAATCTGTTGTTGACATTCTCTCTCAATCTTAGCGTCATAGCTTGACATTTGCAAAAGTTACGTAACCAAGAGTACATCTATCTCTGTGTGTGTTGGCGATTTTTTACAATTTTACGAGTAGAAATAGATTTAAATTTGCAACAACGAACTTGTACGAGTATTAAATTTTGCGTAAAAAACGGATTTAACGGTGCGCGAACGTTGGAAATGTTGAAAAAGTGTTTCGCCAACGATTCTCGAGCGGTTCAAAAGTAGTCGTGAGTCAATCGAAGATGATGAACGCAGTGGCAAACCATCGACATCGAAAACCGACGAAAACATTGATGAAGGACTCGAAAAAGAAATGTTGGCAAATTAACCATCAGATTACCGCTGAGGCCGCTCAACATCTTCGTCCATTAGCCCAATTTTTGACCCCCTTCTGCCTCCACAGTTAAAATAACTCAACAAACTTTTGACACAGCTGAATGCCGTTACGCACTTTCTAGGCTTAGAGAAAAAAAGTGGTATGAGAATGTATGTCTCCTTCTAGGGCATCTTAATGAGAAATCCGACTCAGGGAGAAACTAAAACAAGCGTCATGGTCTCCATGCAGAAGGAACGTCTCCCTACTGACCTTACAAAGCTAAAGAACTTATGTTATGTGTCAAGTTCCACAAGATATTCAATATATCTCCCCAAAACTCTCAGACGACTTTGTTGCTTTCGGTAAGTATGTGCACCCAAAAAGTATCTCACACCTTCAACGGAGCAGAGCTAACAACGATAAATTTTTTCCACTCCTACGCTGTTTTTACTTTCTCTAAGCTTGACTAAGTTTCAATAAAGATAACGCTCCCCTGCAGGTCCCTGTACGTTATGCGTTCTTAAATCCTACCGGCACAACCTATCAAATGCTACCAACTCGCTATTGATGCAATTGATCAAATAATTAACGTATCTGATCCTCTCGATGATATCGTATTCGGCTATTTCAATCTACCTCAACTGCAGTGGACTCAATCAGATGATGAACCATTTTTTTACCGCAAACCCTAACTCGAGTAAAGAATGCCTCTTCTTGGATGAGCTCACAGACTCTAGCTTACGCCAAGTTGCTGGGGTCTTCAACTATATGGGTAGGCAATTAGACCTCATTATCACCACTAACCCCATAAACTCCTTTGTCTCCTGTCCCCTTTCACTATCTACTATTGATAACTTTCACTCACCATATCTTCTTTCTCTTTTCCACCACTCTCCTATCCACCCCTCCCCATCTGCAGCTGGCTCTTCTTACGACTTTCATAAAGCGTATTTCTGCAAAATTAACGTATATTTTAGAGTGTTCTTTTAATTTCGCTAATATGCCCCTTAATAGTGCTCTCTCTATTTTCTATAGAGAGTTATTCAATTCTATTTTTTTTTATGTCCCCTTTCGCGCAATAAAAATCCCTCTACGAGCCCACCGTGTTATAATCGTACACTTCGCTTTTTACGTAACAAGAGAAACAAATTAAGGGCAGCTTTCATTCGTTCCAATTCTTTTGCTGACTATTCCCACTATCCCGGGTCATACCTTCAATTCGCCAAGCTTTATAACGTTCTCTACCAGCATTACCTTAATAGTGCTTATAGCTTATAAACGATCCTAAGTCTTTCTACCAATTCGACGGTTTTCCTGCATCCCTCTCATACGAAAACATATCAGCAACCGATCCTACCATAGCCAACTTTTTTGTCACTTTTTTTTAAGCAATCTTTCGCCGATAATTCCTTCCCTCTTATTTCAAATACCTACCTAACTTCCCCGCTAACCCCTCTATTTCTCAAAGTTTGGACCATACAGCAATAGAAAATAGGTTACAAGAACTTAAAGATGAATACATACCCGGCCCAGATGGCCTTCCATTCATATTTCTTAAAAAGTGTTCCTCAATACTGTCCCGTCCCCTTGCAAATCTCTTCCTCCTTCCACCTTCTCAAGGTGAATTTCCTTAGATATGGAGGTCTTCTTTCATAATACCGATACACGAAGTCACTAATTACCGCCCCATAGCTAAGCTTTCATATATACCCAAACTCCTCGAAAGCATTTTGTACAACGCGGCTTTCTGAAAGGTAGATCAACTACCATTAACCTCGTCGAATTCGTGTCCTCTGTTTTCGCAGCATTAAAAAGTGGTAACAAAGTTGACGTTATAACAAGTGATTTCAGTAAGGCTTTCGACAAGATATTTTATAAACTAATCCTGTTCCTGACCTGGAGTTTGAACCCGTATCTTCTTACCTGGATAATCGTTTTTATAATGTTCGTTTCAGGTCTGTCCTATCGGCCCCTTTCTTGGGCACTTCAGGCGTTCCTCAAGGTAGTCACCTAGGCCCATTTCTCTTCATCCTAACCATTAACGATCTTGAAAGTGTCATTCAACACTCAGCACTTTCTCTCTATGCTGACGATACCAAATTGTTTCCTCACAATATGACTCCTGCCTCCTTCAAACCCTGATGGATTAAGAACTGCTTCGAACTCAATGGTGCAACAAGAATTTACGTTCTCTACGGCCAACCTATGTATATCCCTTGTTCAGTCTATCTGCTTGGCGACAGGGAGCCGGCATATTGATGAGATAATTTCTAAAGCAAACTCATCACTTGGCTTCGTTAAAAGATGGTCCAAAGAATAATTCTGCAATGCGTACGTGACCATTTCACTTTTGTTCGCCCACTTCTCGAGTACGCTAGCCAAGCGTGGTGTCTCTTTCAACGAGTTCATGTATCCCGAATTGAGGGCATCCAGCGTCGGTTTCTTCGATTTGCTCTTCGGGGTCTACCTTGGAACGATCCTCTAATCTTACGAGGGTAGTCCCAGAAGTACCCGACCTGACGTATAGATGGCGGTTGTTGTTTAAAAAGAATGACAAATGTAGAAAGTACCAACCTTTAAAGCTTAAAGGTATTTGTTCGGAAGCCATCAATAGTGAACGCTTTCAATGAATTTTTAAATTGGATCGTTATGTGATACAATACTTTCATTTGAAAGGCGTCAATCCAACCGACAGCAAAACGGAACTGAATTCTACTCTGGAGGAGTCTGCTCCTTCGTTTACAACAATAAAATATTGGGTGGCAGAGTTTAATCAAGGCCGTACGAGTTGCCAAGACAAACATCGCAGTGGTCAACCAAATGAGGTGAGTTCACCAGAAATGTTAAAAAAATCCACAAAATGGTATTGGATGACCGTAGATTGCAAGTGCGTGAACTAGCAGATTTCGAAACGCGCTGTACATCGCATGTTGACTGAAAAATTGGACCTGAGAAAGCTGTGCGCAAGATGGATGCCGCGATTATTCGCAGGAACAAAAACACCGCCATGAGGATGTTTCAATCGAGTATTTGGCATCGATTCATAGCCAAGGATAAAACATGAGTCCATCGCTTCACACCCGAGAGGAAGGAACAGCCAAAACAATGGATTCAAAGAAGAGGATCGGCTCCAAAGAAGGTGAAGCCAGTTTCATGTGCAGGCAAGACCATAGCGTCAGTTTTTGAGATGCGCGTGGGATAAGTTTCATTGATTATCTTCAGAAAGGAAACACAATCAACGGCGTGATTATGCGAACTTATTGCAGCCTTTGAAAGATGAAATCAGGAAAAAAATGGCGCATTTGGCGAAGAAAAAAGTTTTGTTTCATCAAGACAATGCACCAGTTCACACATCTGTTATCGCGATGGCCAAAATCAATGAGTTAGAGTTCGAATTGCTTCATCATGCACCCTATTCGCAAGATTTAGTCCCCTCGGCTTATTTTCTATTTCCGAATGTGAAATCTTCTCTCGGAGAAGATAAATCACCAGGAATTAATTTAATTAGAGCTGTTGATATCAAAAGACACGCCAAAATTGTTGCTTCCATCCTAAGTAAATTTATTAACCTCAATCTGGAACAGATTGACGCTCAAGACCGCTATTGTAAGGCCGATCTACAAGAGTGGTATCAGAAATCAGCTGAGCAACTATAGACCGATATCTAGGCTTCCAGTAGTAGAAAAGTGTTTAGAATGTATAATTTCGAAAAAGGTTGCAGAGTTTTATTGACAAACACTCCCTTATACACAAAAGTCAATACGGATTTCAAAAAAGTACGTACAATATAGGAAGACTGCTAGTCTAATTGTGTCAATGAGAGTTTGAATAAAAGCTCGTGTACTAGTTATGTTCATGGACTTGAGTAAGGCTTTCGACACTCTTAACCATGCGAAGCTATTAGAAGCGCTAGAATGGATTGGTATACGGCAGGTTGTTTTGGGTCAAAATTAAGGGCGTGATAAGTATAAAATAGAAGCTACAGTTTGGAGTCCCTCAGGGCTCAAAACTAGGGCCGATTCTCTTCATCCTATATACGAATGCGTCTTCAAGTAGAGTATCTCATTTGCCTTTGATGACGATATGGCGATTGTGGTCGGTCACAGGTCATTGGATAGGTCGACGATGGTAATGCAGGAGGAGTTACTCACGGTTCTTCAGGTCGAGAAAATCTTCAAGATGGCACTAATACTGGAGTACTTCAACGATAACCATTATACTCGACTAATTGATCAGACCAGAAGACGTGCCCAAAGTATGCTTCAATTGCCCAGAAATTGTAGTACATATGGCAAACGACAAGTAACGGGTGACCGGATAGCAATGATAGTTGTTTCAATTGTTATGTTTCAGCAGCGGTCAAAATTACCAATAACATGCAGCTGTCAGGAGGATTTGCAATTTCATCATGCATCGTTTTACGCTTGCCCAAATTATTAAAAAATAATCGAAATGCCGGCTCAGTTGGAAACATGAAACGTGAATTTCGTCGTGAGGTTGTCATCGTGGCACCGCGAAGAATTTTGAGCGTGAGTACACTCTTTTGGAACATAACCCACCAACCAGACAGAGATTGATGTGAAATGAAGAAAACATAGCCGCCGCAGCGGCCAATATCGAAGAAGACCAGGAAATGTCGATTCGGCGCCGATCAGCTTAATTGGGCATCGCAAGAGAGTCAACCCGTTGATGTTGGATTTGGGCCTACAATCTACATCCATATAAGATTGTGCTTACGCAATAATTGATGCCGGATGAGTATAGACAACGCTGTGAGTTCGCTAATTGGGCACTAGAAATGTTGGCTGGCGATCCTGAGTTTAGCCAAAAAATTATCTTCTGGGACGGTGCCCCATTTTTGGCAAAATTAACATTACTGGAACAAACACAATCCACAAGTGTTCGACCAAGCAACAATACATCCACAAAGATTGACTGTTTGGTGCAGTTTATGGCATAGCGGCATCATCGGGCCTATAAGACCAACCCGACTGAGGAAACCCGGAAAAATTCAACGAGCCAGGAATGACTGCAACTTCAACACGACCAAAAACTGAGGCAAAAACTACAACAATGTCACAAAGGTAGTAAAAATTGTTGATCGTTCGTTAAAAACTTTAGAAATTCTCCCTCATACTCCATCCCAACGTTCATTTACAATGACATTCCAGCTCATGGGACAAGACCAATCTGCTTGCTGCACACTTTGCGGCCAGCTCAACACTTCCAGATTGTGCTTTGTCTCCACCTACACTTGAGTGGGTCGAATGTTCAATGGTACGAATTCACTTTCACACTCGTATAGTAGCAAGAATACTTAAAGATTTTAATATTCACAAATTCGCTGGTCCAGATGATATATCTCCCCTTCTTCTGAAGACGTGTTCTTCCTCGCTGGCAAAACCATTGCGTAAACCTTTTCATCAATCTACCCTGTAGGGCACTTTCCGAGCAGATGGAAAACAACATTTGTCCAGCCCGTCCCTAAAAAAAGGCGAATCTTCTTCTCCCTCCTCCTAGAGACCCATTACGATTACGGTCGTTCTTTCCAAATTCATGGAAACGCTGATAAACCGTCAGCTTATGAAATATCTCGAAACACAGAAACTTGTCAATGATTGCCAAACAGCAACAGGTCAGCTGGTGAGTTGATGGCATGTCGCACCGAAAAGTGGAACCAAAGCGTTCGGAACGTTCAATTCAAGTTGTCTTGGATGGTTTCAAGTCTGATATTTACAAAATAAATGCTGGTGTGCCCCAGGGCTCCGTTCTGTTTCCGACACCCTTTTTAATTTTCATCAACTATCGCTTTGCTGACAGTACTCTCCACTTTTCATATTCGTTCCTGGACTCTTCTTCGGCTGTAGAACGGGAATGGCAACGTATTTTAAGCTCATTCATTTCTGATATGGGGAACCACTAACAGAGTAGAAATTAATGCTTCCAAAACACAATGCTGTATGCCGTCGTTAAAGCGAAATTCAAACACCCAGCCTTTGTGTGAATGGCACTTGCATCGTCGAAACCGAAAAACTTTCCATTTTGGGTATGTCTGTCAATTACCACTTACGTTGGAGTGACCACACATTCGATGTCGTCAAAAATGCTGCGAAATGTCTAGGTTTCCTCAAGCGATGTAAGAAATACTTCACCCCCTCTGGTCAGGCCTCAATATACAAGGCATTCCAATTCGCCCAAAATTGGAGTACAATGCCCACATCTGGTCAGGTGCTCCTAAAAAACATCTCTGCATCTGCTAGATACGATTCAAAACCGTGCGAAAAAAACTCATAGGTGATGCCAATATTACATTGTCATTCGACTGTCTCACCCTGATGTATCGCTACTATTTTCACCACCAGCTTTCCTCGGTATGAATGCTCATCAGTATACCCTCAAGTCCACTTTCGGACGTACTCTAAAATATCGTGATTCGTTCCTAAGCCGTACAACTCGCTTATGGAATGCCCGGCATAGCTCTTTATTTCCGAGTCCGAGACCGGCACACTTTTAATACCGGCCGGTAAAACGGTAACTGCACCAACTATCAGCGAGGCTCCTGCATTGTCGAGCGGGCTTAAAACTGTGACAGGCTATGGTGCACCATCTTCTAAAGGCATACGCAACGAGCCACAATACAAACTTTCAAGGTGTGGTAAAATAAATTACGGCAAGCCATAATCCTGTCAAAGGAAGTGACCCCTAGCAGTAGCCAGTTTGTAGAAGGCGACGGCCTCACTGCTGTTACAAAAATTCCTCCATCAAAGGAGGGATCAGGGGCTCAGCCGCGTCGGCAAGGCCCATGCAAGGCACTCTATGCTTTACGCATTATCAAAACCTTCGGATCCATTCCGGAGGTTGGGCGAACTGCGGACATAAAGAGCAAATTTGAGTGAGCTAACAACATCCTTACAGAGAGATTACCCACTGCTCCCAAAACGCTAAAGGACTCCTCCAAGCGCCAGAGATCGTTGGAGGAAACCGTGTCGGTTCCCAAAAGGCCCAAAACTAGAAACACCAAGGGGGCTCCTTCCAATATCATATCTCTGAGGTCTTTTAGCGAAGACTTAAAAGATGCAATAACGATCGCGGTAATCGGCATAAACGACACCGATGGATTGATAATACCTGAACGGTGGCAATTCGTCAAGCTGAAGATTTCGGGCAACTTCTTGGCTATCATGCGAGAAAACCCCGGGCCACCTCCCATTACAAGCCGCGCTGGCTGGTACTAAAGCCACGTCAAACTTATGGCTTGTGCCGATCGAAGATCTCTCAATCTCTATACTGGGATTACAGTCGAACCCTCGTCCCCAGAAAGCACTCTGGAGATCATCAGACTCTGCAATCCGACCCTTCCGACTCATGACCGGAAAGACGCGAAACTGGAAGAACTAAGGGGCACTTATAGATGCGCGTTAATTGTGATCAATAACGAAACCCTTAACCTTCTAAGCGCAGATTAAAAGGCATGATTCGGTTCGGCAAAGGTAAGATTAGAACTTGTATATTAGTGAAACGTAGCCTAAATGCATTCATACCTCTTAACCACAACGACCCCGACATAACTTATTTAACCTAGAGCCAAGAAAAAGCTGCTCTGGTGGACATCAGAACTGGGATGCTTAGAAACGTCTGCAGAAAACATTTCAACCAAGCAAAAGGCTTGAGAAAAGTGAATCCCTCAAAATATACAAAAAAGAACTGAGGAAGGCAAAGCGAGAATACTGGAGGTCATTATGTGACAAAATAAGAGAAACCGCATCGCGGCTAAGAAAAATCCTCTCTACAAATCCTATGACGCAAGGCTGTTTGAAAAAAGTCGATGGCTCTTGGACTACCTCAAGTGGTGAATCACATTTACCGCCAAAAGATGGCATTTTTGGTAGTACAATCGGTATTCTCTTTGCTGTGGGGTGGAAAAGCACTATATGTAGCACACCGTCTCCTCACATAAATATTGACAAAGACACGTGGCAGTCAGAAGGTCGTAAAACAGTCAATCAAACCCTTTTCCAGTATTAAAGATGTTCGAACATTCTGAGCGTCCAATGTAGACTCGGATCACTACTTAGTTAGGCAACATACATCACAAAATCCACAACACTGGATAAATACTATGAGGGAAATCAACGTTAAACAGCTCCAATGGCAACAAATTACCAGAACCCTCAATCTCTTGTCAACGTCAAGATCAGTGGCTGCAACTTATGTGTCTCACTCGACCGCGCACACTAAATCGTGATTTGGTGGAGCATACAGGCAAGTCCATGTTGTAAACTATGAAGGCTATGTAGCGTCGTGCATAGAAGAACGATAGCGTGCAAAGGACATGGAGGATGCCCTTTCCTGAAGAAAAATGAAAAATTATGAGAAGCGAGAGAACTAAGAAACTAAGTTCTGAAGGTTTATCTACGTTTTAAGTCATGCGCGTCAATCTCCGTAACGAGAGCTTAAATGTAGGTTCATCAACTCGTGTGGATCGTTTACCTTTTAAACTGCGCCAACTGTAGAGGAACCTGTGTCCTTAATATCGCGTACAAGATCTTATCTGCCGTACAGTGTGAACGCCCGCGTCTCGTTTTTGTTGGCGCTCATAAGGTCAAGCATTTTGGGGCAACAAGAGGTAGCTATTCAAAGAACGCGCTCCCTAGAGAAATTTATTGTTTAAGGCCAGGGTCCACTCCATTAAGTTAGTTATCGCGGCCTATTCACGCCAGTAGTAGATGACAGCCCTGCTTCAACCTCCAAAATAAGTGGATTGTGACCAACCAAGCCAGAAACTCAGTGACAAAGAACAATGCGCAACAGGAAATCGGAAACATTTAAGTTTGTTTCTTTTTTAATTCAAAATTAAAACTACATTTCAACAAAGTACCAAACAATCATCTACGTATACAGTCTAACGGTTGCATCAGCTCCAGTTGAGAAGACCCATGGTTGCACTGGATGCCAATTTACGTCTAAAACACCGAACTCATCACGTTTCTCGTGGGTCTGTAGCTTCTTCAGCGGTACAATCAATGGATTCTGGAGCAAGTCACTGTAACATAAAAGGAAAGTCGATTAGCTACACTTATGCCCTAAAGAACCCATAACCATGACTTACTTGTAAACCATGCCGTGTGAGACAATCACAGATTGATCGTCACTTGCCGAAGCGAACAGAGGATACCTCAAGTGATACGACACACTCCTTACAGCGTTTCTGTGCAGCCTCATTGTCTGATATGGTTTCGTTGACAAATCCAAATCGAACCAGAGAATCTTCTTGTCGTAAGTGGACACTAGTAAATTGTCTCCCTTCGGGTGAATGGACATGCCGGAAATCCATTTGGAGTTTGTCAGCAGCTTCTTGATGAGTTCCTGCTTGACCAAGTCGTAGATGCGGATGTTGTGTTGAGTCTGGAAGGGAGAAATTCATAAAACTGCACTCGCTTAGAGCGGAAAGAACTTACAGCGACGAAAAGACACGGTTTGATGGGATGGAAGAGCACAAATTGGATCAAGCCCTTGCTCTTGGAGAATGGGATTTGACTTCTTCGCTTGGAGAGTTGATGGATGATAGCTGATCTATTCGCACCTTCAGGCATGACGGTTGCCAAGTAATCACCACGCCCATGCCATGTGACTTGTCGCACTGGCTTGAAGTGTGAAATGACCAAGCGAACACCTTTCTCTTGTTCTTCTTTGTCAGCCACAGACCACTGGACGGCTGCCTTAATACGATCGCTTTCCATCTGATCAACTTTCGGTACTTCAGCGAGAAGGTCGTCGGTTTTCTTCACAAGAAGCTTATCGCCGACTTTCGGATTGAGCAAAAGCACACGGTTACCAGACGCCACAGCGATGATAGAAAGCTTGGCATTGGGGCACCAAGCCACAGAGCGAACCACATCACCGGTTTCGATCGTGCGAATGCAGCGACCTGTGACAATCTCCCAAACTGCAAGCAAAACAGAAATTAAAAAAATCTCCAAGGAAACACTGCAATCCGTTACTTACTTTTGACTGTAGTGTCATCAGATCCGGAGACCATGTACTCTCCCTTTGGTTCGACGCTAACCGATCGGATGATGTCGGTGTGCCCGCTGTATACCATGCTCTCAACGGTTGGGAATGGTTGCAAATCCTTGGGGCTGGGAAGTTTAGGAATCAAATATTCAGCGTCAATGTTCAACCTCATGCGCTTAGCCCTAGGGCAAAGATAAAGATCCAAGCAGCGAAGGAAACGTTCTCTTAGGAATCGTGGATACGCCGGAACTGTCCGTAGTGACTTGTATTTCTGTGGCAAGAAGTGTAACTTGCGCTTGTGTGGTTCATCCTTGAGCTTCTCCCACTCCTTCATTTCCTTCTCGTCGAAGAGGTACTCCGGGGGTGGATTGTACGACTCAGCGTGACCTGGTAGATCTCGCTTCGGGGCTGAAACAGGATCATGAATTCTTCTCATATCGTCGCGACTAGTGTCTGTCTCCCAGAGCATGAAGAATTTGGGACCACGTTTTGCTTTCTTCTCTTTCTCCACTTCCTCCGTGGTCTTCATCCAGCCCATCTTAAGAGCATGCACCATCTTACCAATCTTTTTCTTCTCCGGAACCGATGGAAGGAAAGATCGCTTGTGATCGGGAACGTTCTTGATTGGCATCTTCTCAACTTCTGAAGTGAACCACTCGATCCAAGGTTCGTATTCATTGTGTTCGCCATTTGGCACACGACCAGAATTGATGCGCCTGATAAGTTCTATGTCAGCATCGGTTAGCATGACTTCCTGACCAGTTTGTGGATCTTTTACTGTGCGCCAGAACGTGGGATCTTCGATTTTCTTCAAAAAGTCATCGATTTGATCGCCTTGTGGGGGCTTTATGATTTTTTTGGCATCCCAATCGTAGCCGATATGCTTGTATTCGTCGTACCAATGCAATGGAATGTTACCGACTGTGTTTCTGATGTCCTCCTCGTCTGATGTGTCGGAATTTTCGTATTCCTCACCTGTAACAAGGCTTTTGCCTTTGTTGTCCTTGTTTAGCTTGCTCTGTAGTTTAACCAAAGCTGACTTCTTCTTCTTGGAGACTTTGAACTCGCCTTCGACGCGGGGAACCTCTATTGCAGGAGCAGATGGTTTTTTGGGTTCTGGTTTGACTGTTTCGGGTGGCGTAGGTGTTGGTTTCGCTGCAGAAGTAGTAGGTTTCTCCGAAACGCTTATATCCTCATCCATTGCACTGTCTTCGTCTTGCTCTTCATCGTCATCCTCATCACTGGATACATCTTCAATCTCTGCTTCTTCTTCTCCTTCTTCATCGCTACTGTTACCTTCTTCCTCGTCGTCGTCTTCATCTTCAGCGTTCTCAACTTTCTTGCTTACATAGTTTCCTTCTTCGTCACTTTCAAATTCCAGCTCATCACTGTTGTCTGAGTTGAAGGCTTCATCGATTCCCTCGTCGTCAGTGCTATCGCCTTCTTCGTTGCCGATTGAATTCAACAGATCCTCCTAAAAAGTAACAAGTATTTCAAAATGAACCGAAAGATTTTGCTCCTCTGGCTTACCTCTTCGTTTTCCTCCTCTTGACTGGAATCTGGTTCTTTTTCAGTCTTCTTTGTTTCAACAATTGGAGCTGCTTTCCTTTTCGTTGGTTTAGCATTTCTGGCCATCGCTTTGTAGAATTTTATTGAAATCTTTGAGAAAAACTAACAAGAATGCTTCCCACACCACACACGTGTTTAGGTTATGCAGTGACAGTTGACGACGTTTTCTAATGACAGTTCAATATAAACAAAACGCCATGGAGTTTCTTAGAATGGAGCTTTCAAAGCTGTTTCGAATTTTTGTGTATCTAGTTTTATAAATATTATTCTCACAGATGGCACTACTGAACTATTCTAACTTTTAGAAGGGAACTGCTTTCATTGGTTTGGGGGTTTTTCGTTTTGCCGGCTGTTGAATCTTATTGTCGGGGCGATTTTATAATGTACAATAGATAAAGTTGAACAACCGGAGGTCTGACGCAATTTTTGGCTATGAGTTATCTATTGTGGATGAAATAGAATTTCAAAATGCAAGGGCGTCACCACAGGTATCCGTAAATAGTAATTTACAATAAGGTGCTAAAAGTTTGTGCTTAGTAGAGGATACAAATGAATTCAGCTGCTGCAATTGTGGCCCACGGTTTTCGCTATCTCATCTGTATGGGATGGCGCAGAGATAAATAAGAAAATGCTCCCGACATGAATTGTTTGCAAGCGAGCGGATTTAGGATTGCTGAAATTGTCAGCAAAACGTTTCCAACAAGCTTTGGTAAGAAATGTATCCCAAGTCGTCTGGATCTTTTCATCGTATCTGATCCGACGATGGTGCTTCTCTTTGATTGACAGTCGTTAGATGTTATTTCCAATTATGATCTTGTTGTTATAATCCCTTACTGTGACATAAAACAGTGTCATCTATACTTGAATAGCAGAAGACTCAACCATTCGAGAATAGAGAGTGGAAACTTTTTGAGAATATTCTGGCAAAACGGAAGATGTATGGTACGATGGATAGTACATATAGAAGGCTCTCGAAAGATGTCAGGGCAGTATAAATATCTGCATCCCCCAAGATATACAAGTCAGTTCATCAGTTGAATTTGGAGTGTGAATTAAGAGAAGCGATTGGTCACACTGCTTTCTTCCTAAAATTGTTCGTTCCGTTGAAGTGGCACATCCTATCCACATGGACCACCTTAATTTTTCCTCGACCCCCAGGCTGGATACGGTAGACACCGTCATTAATACGGGTTATCACCTTGTATAGACCTTCCTAATCCTGTTGCAATTTTAGTGATTTGCCTTTCTTACGCAGAGGATTATACAGTCACACCAGATCTCCTTCATTGGAGCTTCATCTTTTCTCTGGTATTTCCATGGAATTTACGAATCCTGCTGCGCAAGTCATCCACATAGTCGTTTACCTCCTTGGGCTCCGTAGATGGGGATCCGAATTTCGTTTCATTTGGCAACCGGACTGTTTGACCAAATAAGATCTTGGATGGTGTGTGTCCTGTTCAGCTATGAACCCTATTTCGGTAAGCCATTGAGAAGATGCCGATGACCGTGGTCCTATTGAATCGCTGGATCATTCCATCATATTGAGGTTGTAGTGGCATTGTCGTTGTCTTCCTTATCCCCAGATATTGGCACATTTTCTGAATGACTTTTGATTCGAAGTTTCGTCATTGTAACTCCATTAGGACCCCAAGTCTCCATTAGGACCCCAAGTCTCCGTTAGGACCCCAAGTCTCCATTAGGACTCCAAGTCTCCATTAGAACCCCAAGTCTCCATTAGGACCCCAGTTGTTGACTATCTGTTCTACTACGGTCTTAGCCTCTTGATTTAGAATTGCGAAAACTTCCGGGCACTTACTGAAGTGATCCATGACTGCACTGCGAGTGTGTATCGGTTACCATTAAACGTTTCGGGAAACGGGCCAGCGATGCCAACGGTTATTCGTTCGAATGGTGCTTCGACAGTATATTCTTGCATTTGTCCTTGTGTCATTACTTATGGGACCTTGGTAGCCGCATAATATTACGAACTTTATGCACCAACTCTCGACAAATTGTTTTGCGCTTAGCAAATAGAAACGTTCACTTATCCTCTGCAAGGTCTTGTTTATTCCGAAATGACCTCCTGCGATTCCGTCATCTATTCCATGGAGCACTTGGCTGACTCTGGACCGTTGCACAATTAGCTGCATACGAGATGATGTTTCATCTGGACTTTACCATTTCCTCTTCAACAAACCATCTTACACACAAAGCGGGTACTTCAGAATTTGGCTTCAATTCGATATCTCTTGCCACCTTGGGTTTTGCTCTTGTTCTTGCAGGCCAATATTGGATCGATGCCCTTGTCTGCTTATTGGGAGGAATGGATTTCTTCTGTTCTTTCGCTTCTAAGTGGTTATAGTGTTCACATTTGACTCCGCACGGCCAACATGAAAGAGAGCATCAGCATTTGAGTGGTCTTTTCCCATGCGGTATTGCACTTCAAAGTCGTAGCCGTGCAACTGCTTGATCAATCTCGCAACTTGGATTTCAGGGTTCTTAAATTGGAGTAGCCATTTCAGAGCTGCGTGGTCTGTCCGAAGAATGAACTTTTGTCCATGGAGGTACTTATGGAATTGCTTTGTAGCCAGAATTAAGGCCAGCAGCTCGCGCCGAGTAGCGCAGTGGTTTCTTTCAGTTCTTACAGTTGCTGTAATAGTCAACCACTTACTCTTGACCATCATTAACTTGAGAGATCACTGCTCCGACCCCAACATTACTAGCGTCTGCGCCCACGATGAATATTTTTCCGGGTGTGGGAAAAAGATGGGGGCATTGCACAGCTATCGCTTGAGTTCTTGGAATGCATTTTCACACTCTCCAGACCACTTGAGCGTCCGGCCCCTTTCCATACGTTGATGCAGATCCTTTGCAATAAAAAAAAATATTTTATGAATCTTCTGTAATACTTAGCAAGTCAAAAGAAGTTTCTCAGTTGGTGTTTATTCTTGGGGGTGTGCCAACTTTTCACAGCTTCGATTTGATCAGGATTTGTCCTTACTCCTTCCGCTGATAAAATGTGACGCAGATGTTTTACTTCCGAACGGAACAAGGCACACTTTTCTGCAATCAGCTTCAAATGAGCGCTTTGCAAGCTTTCAAACACTGCCTATGACGATAACATCGTCTGGATACACCAGGCAGGTTTTTCACGTGAGCCCTTGCAATGTTTGTTCCATTAATCGCTCGAAGGCATCATCTTAAATTGCCAAAGACCGCTTCCTGTAGGGAAAGCCGATTTCTCACAAACTTTTCGATTAATCTCAACCTGCCAGTAACCGCTTTCAGTTCTAGTTTTGAGAACCATTTCGCTCCAGAAAGCGTATCCAAAGTGTCATCTATTCTCGATAGTGGGTAGCTATCCTATTTGGTGACGTCGTTGAGATGTCAGTAGTCTACACAAAACTCGTCCATACTAGTCCATGTTCTCTCATGAAATCTGTACCAATGAAGCGCTCGTCTAAGGCTAAATCCGCTAACATAAGCCCAATATGCGTCCAAGTATCTACGGAAGACACGGGCGACGCCACCAAAAAATGTTTGTATGAGCTCCTCGTCGAGATATTTGAGCAATGTCATAAGCATAAAAGGAAAGGCGGACATCTTTGGTAAGGCAGTTGGTAAGTATAGCCTACAAGACACCACGTCTGGCAACAGACTTAGGCTTATTGACTTTGTGGTTTGCACGAGGTCTCCTCACCTCAATATACACAAAGGGACATGACAATCTCCTGGTCGCGAAATAAAATTAATCACAATGCGAAAGACGTAAGGCATGCCTCCATTATTCTGGACGTAAGACCCTTTCGTTCAGCCAACATTGACTCGGATCACAACCTTGTTGCAATCTAGGCACGAATGCGGATTTTCCAAGCGTCACAACGACGAAGAATTAATGTGAGATGATATAACGTAGAAAAGTTGTAATCGGAAGAGACCGCCAGAATCTTCGCCGAACGCGTATCCCGAGATCTCTCAGCAACTCCTATACCGCAGCATCAAGTACCGAAGACCAGAGCCAACGCTGCCAATGCGCCATCAGAGACGCCAAAATTTATGTGCTGGGTCTCACCCGACCACTATAAAGAAATACCTGGGTTGATGTTAAATGGCAGCAAGCACAATGTAGGTAAACATGAAGCCTACAAAGCGGTGCTGCAACGAAAGGAGAAAGCTACTCGTGAGCTCTACGAGCATAATCTGACGACTTACCGGACGAGGTATTCAAAGCTGATGGAAGTGGCTTTCTGAAGAGCATGCACCAACTCATTTCTCAGATCTAGTCAGATGAGTGCCTGCCTGATGAATACAATCTCAGTATCGTTTGCCCGAGCCATAAAAAAGGAGATCCCCTCAACTGCACCCACTGTAGAGGTATAAGTCCCCTCAACATCGGATACAAAATCCTATCGCATTATTACGTCTACCTGATCTCTGCTTTAAATTCTGGCAAAAACACTTCAGTAAAAATAAAATGAAAAACCACTCTTGGCAATCGCTGTTTCCTTGGACTAAGACGGCATTTGAGTAGTAAGGCCCTATCCCGAAAAACTCAGACCTTGATCATTCCAGTCCTACTCTATGACGCTGAGGCATGGACTCTATCGAAAACGGATGAAGATATCCTCACTTCTGTCAAGAGAAAAATACGTCGAAAGCTATTCGGTCCCGTTTGCGTTGACGGCCTTTGGATGAGAAGATTCAACGACGAACTATACGAGCTCTACAGCAACACTGACGTAGTCAGAAAGCTGTGCATCAGTCGCCTGGGATAGCTAAGATATGTAGAGCGAATGGACAACAATGCTCCAGTCCGCAGGACAACGCAGTAGAGGAAGACTTTACGTTAGGTGGCGGTACTTGTGCGAGACCTCAACCGACTTAGAGTGCAGAACTGGAGGCCATTAGCTAAAAATTTGGCTAACTGGAAAGGCCCATGTTCACCCCGAACTGTATCCACTTTAGTATACTCGTAGTAAGTAAGTAAGGTGGAATTTTGACATTATACTCCAGACAGGCTCCGTAGGAGGTCATAGCACTCCTCATTCATGGAGTCTTCAGCTATGGCGTGTGCACATATTGTGCTTTCGCTAATCTTCTTGCGATCGCCGATCGGTTTGTAGTTAAATTATCATCGAGCATAGATGATTTTCCGCGACTGGTGTGCATCCAAACATGTGCAGTCTTTGCGACAGCTGTAATAAATGTCGCAATTTTTCAGCAATATCTGCTCCTATTCATCGGATCCCCCGAATTGCGTTAATATCTGCCACGATCCGCGTGACGGCGGTTCCAAGTTTTTGGGCAGTGCCAGGAGGGTAGGGTGTACTTACGTTTCTGGTCCATACTCTCAATTCATAGTACGCGGAGGTTCCAAATCGTGATTTTAAATAAGGGTGACTGTTTTTATCGGCACCTTGTGGACCTCTCTCAACTAGTTCCTTGTAACGCTAGGAAGTTACCCCGACGACACAACCCGCAAACTGGAATTATTCAAACCCTCTGGAGGACGGGCCAGTTTATACCGATGTCAGTTACCCACTTTAGGGATGTGAGCGCTGTCGATGGAACATCAAGGGCTCATACGCCACCATATCTTTCCAAAAGTCTGACTTGCTTTTGAAAATTCTTATCCATCTGAGCTCGGAATATGACAAAGTAGCCCTGTTAAGGTGTATGAAAATACACTGTATGAAACTGTGATGCCACCGTCGATTCTATCTAGGGAATTCGACCACTGTCGTGTTTACAGTGCTTCTATTATTATCTCTTAGCCAGTAAGTTCAGGTGATCGATCCCAGCTCGATGACTAACACTTTAGGTAAAATACGAGTAAGTACAATCAATCGCTGTCTACCCTATTCCTACACCATCCCGTCGTCTGTTTCATTTTGTGTTTAAATTCCGGTAGAGGGCGAACATCTGAAAAAGTTACCAATGACATCCAGCTGTCAATATATTCAGTAAGGTTTGCCATTTCATCGTGCATCATTTTACGCTTGCAGGAGGTGTGGGAATTTTTAAAAACTATTATCGAAATACGCAACGTCAATTTCGGTGTGAGATCGGTCGTCATCTTGGCTTCAGTGTGGAGACAATTCGTCGTAGTGTTGAAAAGTTTCAGCGGGAGTACAGTCTTTTGGATCTTAAGCCACCAACCAGGCAGAGATTGGTGCGAAACGAAGAAAACCCACCCACCGTAGCGGACAGTATCGAAGAAGACCCAGAAATGTCAATTCGCCCTCGATCAGCTGAATTGGTGAGTTCGCTAATTGGATGCTGGAAATGGTTGCCGGAGATCCGGATTTTGGCCAAAAAAATCGTCTTCTCGAACGAGGAGCATTTTTGGCTCAGCAGCTATGTCAACAAGCAAAATTGCCGTTTTTGGAGCGAACACAATCCACAAGTGTTCGGCCAAGCATCAATGCATCCACAAAGATTGATTGTGCGGTTTATGACATGGCGAACCTTACCGTCAATGGCCTCAGGTATAGAGCGATGTTAATCGACTTTCTGTGATCAGAGCTGGACAACATCGATATATCCGAGCTGTGGTTCCAACAAGACAGCTTTACATGTCATACAAGTGACGCAACGCCCGAAGTAGTGGATGAGAAATTTGGCGACTGTGTTATCTCACGGCAGGCGTTCATCAATTGAACGCCGCGATCAGGCGATTTGACACAACTCGATTATTTTCTCTTGGGCTACGTCAAGTCCTTAGTCTACGCTAACAACTCAACCACTTGGGACGAGCTCGAGGCCAACATTTGACACGCTATTGCCCGAATAACGCCGCACATATTGGACAGAGTCACCAAAAATTGGACCGACCACTTGAAGTACTGCCAGCGAGGCCGAAGTGGCCATTTGAATGATGTGCTATTCCACACATAATAGCATGAATGTAACATGCTAGACATGCGCATCGAGCAAAGGCAGAAGGCTAGCGTTACCCAGTTTGTTGGCCATAAAATCATCTTGAAAATTTTTCACTGCGTTTATGTAAAGCACTCGTAAATGTTACCAGAATGCAATTTTTGTATTTCATGTGGTAGCGCTCCGTCTCTGCAATCATACACTAAGATATACCCTGCTACGTGTCAATTTTTCCCGATCAGAATGCGCTGAGTGAGGTGTTTGTTTACAACTTCTATTGTCCTGACAGAAGAGGTACGAGTATACATAGATACAAAGACCGTTCACATATGACTAGAGACGTTTACTTTATTTCCTATCAAACATTTACACAAATATGTCTTAATCGTACACTAAATGTTGAATGAAAACACTTAAGCCTACAGAAAGAACTAAAAGTTTCAAAAAGGAACTGTTTTCAAGACTCTAGCTGGCTTTTGCCCGCCCTTGCACTTACAATCCTTTACCGTTAAATTCAAGAAATGTTAAAAAATGTTTAGCTAAAGAGTAATTCAACAAAACAAGTTAAGAAATAGATAAGAACTAAGCGATAAATAAATAACAACAACACCCCTCAAATGCGACTAGGGGCGGTTCTAGGTATATACAAATGCCACAGCAGTCGAAGGAGACCAGGTTTCTTGATTTCGACTTCTCATCTTCCTATGATGGTGGGTTCGTCGACCATAGCCAATTCATCGGTTGGGGCTTTGTTGCCCTTCTTCTTGCCCGAGTATAAAATGAATATAAGGCCACACATAACATTCGATACAAAAGTGAACCAAGCCAGCCACACGCCGTAGCCATACCTGTGGAAGACATTAACTGCTTTGAAGTATCGATTTGGAATTGTACGAATATAAATAGAACTTACTTCAGCTCAGCTCCATCCGGATAGGCAAAGAAGAGGTGTTCCTTAGTGTAATCAATCGAGGAGAACAACACTTGAATGACAACTATGCAGGTTGAAGCTGATACTAAGTTGATGCCTCCAGCTAACCGTTTGAACATGTAACGCGGATTCATGAACGTGTAGAAGGAAAAGACCGTACCTAGGCACATGACGAACACAGTGATGCAGGCAAATGAAGCTTGAGTCCGAATATAATCTGAGAAAGAGATGTTAAAAGTGCTGTTTTGGCGAAACTAAGTTTCAGCTCACCCATCAGCTGATCATCGAATCCTGGGTCGTTTCTGAGAGTGTTTGCAGCGGGAAACATCTCGATATACTTGCAGCGCCCTTTAATAAAAATTTCTTTTAGTCATGTGAAAGGTCTTCAATCCTGTCATACTTACTTATCGAGGTATACTCATAGCCATTACCGAATTTTCCTCTTTTTGGAGGCTTGGGCGGTTCCAGTTGCAGAATCACCCTATCGCTGTTAACTACATAAGGCGGCAAGTCCAGATCTCGAACGAAAGGCCAAAATAGTTTCGGAACCATGTGCTTCTCATTCCATCCTTTGAATATTACCTCCTGTGCTGCCACCGGAATCACAAAGTAGTACGTGGTCTGATTAACTACCACCTGACGAAGGGCATCTCCAAACACCCCCTCTATCTCTAGGGCGGTTACATTCAATGGATTCACTGAAATCGGTTCAACTCCAACCGGATACAAGTTTTGAGCTTCATTCCCCAACACAATATCCCAGTAGGCCTTCTTATAGACTTGAAACATGTCATGTTCATTGCGTACCCAATGGGCAAACATTCTCTGCTTCGCCTCTTCAGTGAAATTCTGGATCGGAAACGTAATATTGACGTTCTCCAGAAAACCTCGAATGAAGTCACTGCTGGACATATTCATCTTGGCGTCATTAATAGCCGTTGCACTTTGAAAAGCGATCGAGGTAAAATTCCGTGCGACCTTGGAACCAGGTAACGCATACGGTACCATTGTCGAACGACAATGGCGCCACAATCCTGAATGCGACGACATGAAAAATCGACGAGTTACGGGAATGTAAATTCCTGCAAAATACAAAAAAAAAATAATTCTGAATATTTCGAGCAATAACTGAGAGCGTTTGTTAGCGGTATGTCAAGAATGACGGTCACCCCAATGATCTGTGGAAAGAAATTTTCAATTTTTGTTACATGCGACGGTGGCGAGATTGAAATCACCAACCCACGCAGCTGTTGTTGGACGGATGGATGATCCGGTGCCTGCCTGGAGGCCTAGCTGCCGAGTTGTGTGATCATTTGGCGGTTGAACGCTGGCGTTAATGAACTTTCTAATTGATTATTTCACCCCCATAGTCAGCCTGTCTGTCAGAAAGTATTTTGATTATTTTTGCACTTGCAAGTGCGGTTCGAGTAATGGTAAATCTGAAACGGGCAACATCTGGCGCTGATTGGGGAAGTATTCGTTCGACACATGTTGAACGTGAGAAATATCTGGGACACACAATGCGAACAGTCACACGTGTCGTGTTCCGCAATTAGATTTCCGAGTATTTGCAGCTGTGTTGAACATAAAATTGTCTAATAGCCTCCGAAACGGTTTTAGTTTTTCGAATTTATGAACAATTTCGGAGGCAAAATTGACGGACCAAGAGCCTCTGACATTTAGAGTATTCACTAGCTAGCTATGAAATGACACAGAGGCGTTATGAGATGCTTCAAACGATCCAAATTAATAGATGTCCCAGTCAAAAACAGGAGGAGCAGTAGTCAATAAATTGAAGAGTTGCCCAAAGTAGCCATTCGTAAGCCCCACTATCATAAGTGAAATCCAAATCATTGCGTTACCTCAAACGCAAATTTCGGCAGAAGTCTATGGTTTATGGGTCAATTTTAAGAAGGTTGGCAAATCCGCGTACTGTGTGAAATATTTTACAGAAAGACTCCAGCAGCTGGAGCAGAGACTTCCTGGATAGACTTGCAATTAAACTACGGACATTTGGAAGAGCTAAGGAAGACAAACCCACACAGTATGACTATTTGGTAAAGCAGTATTTTATCCAATCAGAGGTAAGGTACGAGTATCTCGACATTAAGACAAAATTGGATCACCTTACAAAGATAATCAGGCATCACACGGAGCAAGTTCAAATCCAGTTGCAGCAATACAATCTTAAAGTAGCCCATCAGAAGGAACGACCAAGAAGTGTCCAGCAAGATTTAATAAGTCGAACCTTATCAATAACAACTTCATCCGCGTAAGTGAGTTAAAATTCAGTTTACCTCGGATCCAAGTTGGGACAATTATAGGAATGCTGTCCAAAGTTTGCGGCATTGAATGAGGACATAATGTCAATACTGGAAGAAGCTGATTACGAGCAGGAGTAAGTATCCAGCAACAAGTTCTTGGATTAGAAGCAGGTTTACCAACGACCTATAAACAATGACAACAGCAACCGAAGACGGTACGAGTAGCTCCACAAGCTCCAACACAGCGGGCAATCAAGCTTCCAACCATAAGAATCCCAGTATTCAGCGAAAGGTGTGAAGAGTGGATATCATTTTGGGAACTATTCGAACGATTACTCGTAGTTCACAAGAATGGATCGTTCAGCGATGTCGAACGCATTCAATACTTCAAAGGCAATGTAAGGGAGAGACCGTGAGGATTGTTAACCACTTGTCACCGATGTCAAGCAATTATGCAACAGCTGTAGACAAAAAGGTTTCAAGATCCAGCAGCATTTGTCAACAACTACATCCATTGCGTTAGGACTTAAAAACCATCATGGATATGTCAGAAGAAATCCTGTACAATATTAACAATTTAGGAGTTGACGTTAGTTCTGGGGACCCAGCTATTATATCTAAAACTTCACCTATAATCCATAAAATTGTACCAACCGTCAAGAGGAACCTCAACAGAAATTCCAAGACTTTTCTGACTTCGACGCGGAAAGTTTCCGAGGATTGGAACGCACTCGTGAATTACCGGGAGCACCAGTCCTAACCAATAAAAACAGCATCAACAAAGAACCACTTGGCAACAATCACCCAGTCAAGTCGCGTGGATTAATCAAGGTTCCAGCTAATACTCCACTGGCACAAAACTGGCTGAGGTTCTCTTCCACTTGCATGCGCCATCCAATCGCGGTCTACTTCTACTGCTCTGTCCCTCTGGGGCGGATTCGAAGACTTTTCGGACCGTTGGACCTTCACTCTTCCAGGTAAGTCGACGTCGCTATACAGTGTACGGTTCGTCATTGTATCCCCTCCTCCACTCACGGTCTATGAAGACGACAGCCAGGTGCACCCTCATCCATTTTTTATAAAGTCCATGCCTCTGCACCATAGAGCAGGACTGGGCTTATTAGGGTCTTTCATTAAGCGCTTCCTATCTTTAAATTTAAATAAAACAAAGTGTGTGTGCGATATCATCGAAACTTTTAATTCGTTTGAAAGGCCTATCGATGCCATTATGTGTGGAATATAACATCGTTCAAATGTCCGCCGCGGCTTTTCTGGGTGGCGCTCATCCGAAATATCCAATTTTCCATGACTCTGGCGTGTAAATTAGGCAGAATTTCACCGATGGCATAGGTTATGTTGGCTTTGAGGGCCGCTGTGGTTTGTGGCTTATTCGCATAGACCTGCGACTTCAGAAAACCTCACAAAAAAAAGTCTAACATCTAAAAGTTCACATCACCTCCACGTGAGATGACCATGCCCTCGAATCGCTCGTGCAGAATTTCCAATGTGGCGCGAGATGTGTGGCACATAGTGCTGTCCTGTTGAAACCACATGTCGTTGGTGTCCATATCATCCAATTCGGGCCAAAAGAAGTTAGTAATCATCGACCTATTGCGGTCGCCGTTGACGGTGATGGCCTGGCCAACGTCGTTCTCAAAGAAATATGGACCGATGGCGCTGCCAGCCCAAAATCCACACCAAATAACGACTTTTTCGGGATGCATTGGACACTATTGGATCTCATGTGGATTGGTATCGTCCCAAATTCGGCAATTTTGCTTGTGGACGTACCCATCCATCCAGAAATATGTCTCACCGCTGAAGATGATTTTTCGATGAAAATTAGGGTCAGTTTCCAACTGCTTCAGAGCCCATTCAGCGAATACACGTCGTTTACCTTCAGCTCCTGGGTCAGTTGAATTTTGTACGGGTGCAGGCCCAAGTCACGACGCAAAATTCACCAAGTTGTGGTCTGCGAAGCGCCAAGCTCTTACGAGCGACGCGAAATCGACTGCCTCGGATTCTCCTGCAGACTCTCACGGACAGCGGCGATGTTTTCGGCAAATCTTGCGTATTGGTCGACGTAGGGGTGTTGGTTTATCGTTTACTGAACCAGTGAACTCAAATTTATCCACTACACTGCGAAGAGTCCTCTCGGTAGGACGATTATGGCGACCGTAAAATGGTCGAAGCGTGCGGAACGTTGCCCGAACGGAACACCAATTTTGATAAAACAATTTTATCATTTGCACGTGCTGTTGAACGCTACGTCCGCCCATGGTGATTTGGCAAGCCAGAAAGAATAAATGACAGCTAATTTGACAGATGTAGCTTTAACAATATGGCCGCTATCAACTGTCAAAGCTCGGAAGCCCCTATTGCAAGACCCTGCATATAGTCACTTTTGTTGTTTGAGAGAGGTCGATTACCTTCCTGACCCAAAAAAGCAGTGGTTGGCAGAAGTTATACTTCGTCTGATTTCAGCGCTAGTGTTATTGTCTGAATTGATAGCGGAGCTCAGGTAAGCAAAGTCCTTAACTATCTCAAAGTTATATTTATCGAGAGTGACGTTCTGCTTGAGATGTCGGTATTGGGGTGTGCTTTCTCGTTCACAGCAAATATATGGTCTTGCCCTCATTAACCTTCGCCGCTTCCGCCTCAATGCTCCCAAAAGCTCCACTAATATCACGCTGCTTTCCTCTGATTATGCCAATAACATCGTAACTCTTGACCTACGCTTTGTCTAAATCCTCGTCTCGGTAAGGTCTCTATCGACCTTGATAGAGTAGCGTCATCCTGTTCAAGCGGACGAATTTGGCAGGGATGACAAAACTAGACATTGCTCTGTATAGCTCGTGTCTATAGATGCTGTCATACGCGGCCTTAAAATCGAAGAATAGATGTGTGAATCGATTTGGACTTGTTGCATTTTTTCACAGATTTGCGGCAGTGTGAATATTTGGTCGATGGTTGACTTTCCTGCCCTAAAGCCACACTGATATTGACCAATTAGGTTGTGGAGCAACGGCTTCAGGTGTTCACATAATATGGAAGATAGGATCTTGTAGGCGATGTTAAGAAGACTGATGCCTCTGAAGTTGGCGCAGTTCAGAGGATCTCCTCTCTTGAGAATCGGGTAATGCTAAGGTTCCATTCATCGGACCATATTTTCCAGATGAGTTGGTGTATGTTCCTTACCAAATCATCGCTTGCCACTTTAAATAGCTCGGCATCGAGGGGGTCCACGCCAGCAGCTTTGTTTCACGTAAGCTTAGATATGGGTGTCTACACAACATCCACGTCGCGTGGACGGGATTGTTGGTCCACATCGTCCACGTTGAAAGGTTCATTCTGCCTGATAGCGATATTTGGTTCGTCATCGCCGTTATACAGGTTACAGAAATCCTCTTTCCAAATCCTCAGCATCGACTGCGACTCTATACTCATATTTCGTTGTTCGTTTCTATAGGCTTCGGTTTGGGGCTTGTACCCGTGGCATGATTTTTTATCTTTCGGTAAAAATTCCGAATCTCATTCCTGGAGTACCATACCTCAATTTTCTCAACAGCGCGCTCCTCATGCTCCTATTTCCTCTTCTGATTGTAGAGCTCATGAGCAGCTCTCGTCCTATTATGCAGCGCTACTTTGTATGCATCTTGCTTAGCTGCATGTGGGGCAGTAGCCGTCAAACCAGGGATTTCGTTGTGTTGACCTAGTGAAACCCAACTCAACAGGGGCGGCATCTCTGATGGCTTCTTGGCAATGTTGCCACTGATTTTCGAAACTTGATGTTGGTGACAGAGGATCTCTTGCGACCTCTTGCGAATGTACCCGTTCGAAGTCGATCTTCCTCACAGTATTCGCTTGCGTCGGTCGCAATGTGGTTGACAATTGATTGATCAGTAGTTCTCCAAGTCATGTAAATATCGAGATGTGGAAAAAGCGCGCTAGTTACGACTATGTTTCGCCGATGATTAGCGTGAATCCGTTATTGGAGATAGTGTAGTGCAGCCTATAAGTTCCGACAGTACCACCAAAGGTGCCCTCTCTTCCTAGCTTTGCATTAAAGTTGCCGAAGACAATTCTAGAGCTCGTAGAAGCTATCTTTGGTGTAGTCATCTTTCTCAACTCTGGAGGCATGCGCACATACTCGTATAAGGATAATATTAGCAAATTTAGCCTTAATACGGATTGTTACGAGGCGCTCGTTAACATGCCGAAAACTCAAGACTTCCTGCCTAAGTCTGCCTCTAACAAAGAGTCCGCATCCATACAGGCGCTGCTTTTACCATCGATAACAATCGCTGTAGTAGATGTCACAGTTTTTCATCCTCTTTTGTCCGGCCCATCCCGTTGCATTTCTTGGATGGCAGTATTATCTACTCACACGATTGCCCATGTTCTCTAAAGAGTTCTATCATTCCACGTGCACAGCCGAAAGTCGTAGTCCGCTTTTCGTTTTCTGGGGTCGTTAACATTAACATTAATACCAATATCCGATGCTGTTTGACGCTGCACAACATTGAGTTGTTTACGTGGTTTGCCAGTCAATCCGTCACAACAACTCCCAATCTGGAGAGTCAGATCCTTTCGAGTATAGTGCCAGTATCAGACTACGGGAGTTTAAGCGCTGCCGTTGGTTCGCTGGAAACTCTTCCGTCACCATTTCTATTTCGATATCCTGGCTAAATGCCTAAGATAAATCCTCAAATGATCGGAGCTCCGGATAAGCCAAAGTAGTTTAAATGAGGATATCGCATCAGTATCCTCAAAATGTTTGCACACAGCGCGGGCGAAGAAAAATTAGGAAGGAAGAAAAGTGAGGTACCGATGAACGTTGGTTTTAAATGTCTGAATATTACAATGTGTAGGGAATAGAGAGCTCGGCAGAGCATTCCATTAGTTGTACGGCTTAGGGACGAATCATGATATTTCAGGATATTTCAGAGTACGTCCGAAAGTGGGCTTGTGGATATACTGATAAGCATTCAAAGCAAGTCGGCCGTTACGGTTAAAAGCTTAAAGGGGCGGAATGCTGCTGGCGATTTCTATGGAGCACTGGTGGTGGAAATAGCGATAGAACAAAACGAGGCGGGAGACATTACGTTCGTATTCGAGGGTGCCAATAGACCGTGTAATATTAGCGTCACGGCGGGGATTTAAGGTTAATAACTCGATGTAGGTAAATACAATTTCGGGCATTGAGATACTGCTTCGGCGGAGCCCATGAACATATCGCATAGCGTAATTGAAAACTACTTGAAGTTTCGCTGAGAAAGGGAGTGAAGGTTACTGTAGACCACTTCGGCATAAGTAATTTAGGTACAATAAGAGTCATAACATGTTTTCGTCGAGTTTTAACTGTAATAAAGCCGGCTGTAAGCCAGAGCTTACGTAAGCATCCATAGATACGCCCAATGACAAGGTTAGTATAATTTTATCCAGATAAGTTATTACCGAGGCTGGTAAGTGATTCTCCAAGCTTTAGTCTCAAGTTAAATAGCCAAAGGTCAGGTACAAGGCTAATGTCCAGCTTGCGGTGGGAAATAGGGAGAGCTTTCGATTTAGCAGGATTAAGACATGGTCCATTTACCAGAGACCGTTTATAGATCAGCGATAAATCTTCATTTAATTTTGAGGTGAGCTCCTCAATCTTACTTATAGGATGGACCAGGTAAATCTGAACATCAACCGCGTAAAGGTGGATTGCAGCATGTTTGTTAAACTGATAGTAAGTCATTTATGAAAGCACAGAATAGGATAGGCCTGAGAATTGATCCCTGAGGTACACTTTGCCCTATAATTTTAAGCTCTGAATTTTTTCCCTCCAGCGACAGCCCTCTGCCACCTATTGGACGGATAATTCCTAATAAGTTTAACAGACGGATCACTGAAACCAAACAAATTTTGGAGCTTCCATCACAGAATGTCATGGTTTACTTAAGGCCTTCGAAAAGTCCAGTAGTCAAAGTAATGCACAAATCCTCTATTAAAACCACCCCTTACTCGTTTATCGTCAAGATGTTAATTATGGTCGAATGGCAGCTATGGTTGGTTCTGAAACCAGATTCGAAGATGAGCGAGCTATTATTTGTTTCGAGATAAGTTTTTCAAACACCTTAGATAGGCACGGTAATAAACTGATAAGCCTTCAGTCACTAGGGGTGTTTTGGAAGCATTAAATGATAAAGAGTTATGCTGATATACTCAAAACTTGATTAGCTTAACCCACGCTACTTCTCCTGCTCTGCAGCCGAAGGGCAGGGACATTAGTTCGGGAACTAATATGAAAAGCGCAACAAAGGAAGTGTCAGCCAAGAGATCGTAAATAAAGATAAAAAGGGCGTCGAAGACATAACGGAGTTCCGCGTATATTTGCTATGTCCGCTCTGAATTCTCGAGGAAATATAATGATAAAACGAAAGGATAGGATGTTTTAACGTTGGTCTACCGAATCAATTGGTTGTAGGCATATTGACCTTACAATAATAAGAAACTGTGCAACAACTTAATTCTACTTCTACTGACTGCATAAGTGAGATGATGGCTAAAATACCGGTGTCAGGCATAAAGAACAATTCACTCTGGACGAAGACGACAGAAAACTCCGTCCTCCTCTGATCTAGATGAAATTTAGGTAGCAACATCGAAACTAAAGGTTGCTAAAGTTGATGCCGGAGAAGGACTGCCTGTTTAGCTATTTAAAAAAGATGGGCATGATCTACATAGTTGGGTACATGAGTACATGTCTGTAAGATATGGTCAGAGAAATGCATGCTCTTAGCATGAAATCTCAGCAACGTTTGTCTGGTCCACAAGAATAGAGGCCCGTCAACAATAAAGTAATAAGTCTGCTAAATATAGCCATAAGGTCTTTTCGGGGATATTAAATAGAAGTCGAAAACCAATCGTGAACAATTTGATGCGTTTACAATCAACCTCGATAATTATTAAAATAAATAGTAACGGACCGAGATCGCTACCTTGAGGTACCCCAGAAGACTCAAATATGAGACTGTCATGTCTGTCTTCTAAAAGAAGTTCAAGAGAACATCATCCATCGAATTAAATCACTTTAACTTGAATCCCCCAATCTAGGGAGCACAAAGTTCGTAATCCATTGGCGAGTGACTATCTAATTTAGAGAGAAGGTGATTGCTTTCTAAAACGACACAGTTATATTTATCAGTGGTCAAGACCAGGCCAATGATATCGGTCATTCCATCTATTTAATAAGTTTGCAAAAACTGATAATCCACTGATAAGGAAAAGAGATCATAGTGCGCTATCTGGCTGAAATATCCAGAGATCCTCCAAATACTAAATTTAACCTCCTATACTGAATCGGACTTCTTTCGGGTTGTCCCTGTCAGAACTTTTCCCTCTACGTCTCACTTTTTTTATTCGACAGCTATTTATTTAAAAATATGTGAACCACATAAAGCCGTCATTATATTTCCAAAAACAAATTTGAAAGACTCCATCCAGATTAGATGGATTAAAACTGAAAATTACAATAAAATTATTAGGAATTTTCACGAATCGTAAATCAAGTGGACAGGCGCCCAACAATTATGTCAAATATCGCCTCCATTAACCAACAAATTTTTAATTAGTTTTTCCAAATCCACTTAATATGACAGATTCATTTTTCGTCTAAAGTTTTTTATTTATTCGCTCTGAGAAGAGGAAAAAACCGATTTTCTAACACCATGATAGATGTCATGAAATATTTTAGCCGCTTCTGCCAAAATTCTGAAATACACTGTGACAGATTTCATTTTGTTAAATATGCTCGTGGACATTTATGAGCAATCGTGGGATAATTTTTCACACTCTGTAAATTAAATGGTCCTCAAATATTTTTTGAAGGTCCAGAAAATATTTTCCCTGAGGCCGTTTACAGATAGTGCTGTCAAAAAGTTGTTTGGAGAAGCTTTAAATTTTATTTTCTAATGGGTTGATTGACGCACATAAGCAATTTGCGAAGTTTTAATGAAATGGCTTTTGGGCCAAGAGTTTTGCCCTATTCGACTTAAGCCGTTTGGGCCTTTGGTTTTTTGCAGAAGCTTTAGATGGCTTGTGATTGTATAGAGTATAAGAGGTCGAAAGGTGAATCTTTTAATGAAATTTTTTAATACTCGTACCAGGAATCTACAGTTCATAGTCTTTTCGTCGGGGCTTACGACTTAACTGTCTGCGCAACAATATACTTGGCACTGTCAACTGAATTTATCAGATTGTGTTCGAGGTGAGGCATCGAATTCATTTGTATCTTTCTAGCGGATAATATTACGAGCTTTGATCCTTTGAGTTCCGCGCATTATGACTTGAAAAGCAACACAGCTTCCGCCTACCATCTGTCAATTTTGAGCAAGCTGCTCAAGTATGTGACAGTCATTGAATGCAGGCAATGTGAAAGTTGGATGAAATGGAAAAATTGAATTTCGCTTCTACGGAGTGTTTGGTGATGTTCAACTGAAATCCAGATAAGTTCCTGTGCCGTTTCACGGCACGGACGTATCTATCCTCGTACATTGTACTTTAATGTTCTTGCAGCATGGCGTAACTACAGCGTCGTTTTTCCGTGGGTTCAGAAATGATTCTGCCTGGAAGAACGATCAAAAGGAAACCGCAACAAAAACGAAGAGTCTGATGTCAGAGAAAAGGACACATTATAAATGGAAGATAACAGCTAGAACTACCATCAATTGTATATTACCAAAAGGATGTGGCAAACAAAGCTAATGACTTCAGTGGTCAAAAGGGTGGTGAATGGGATCACATGAGAACACAAGCGTTCTCACTCTAGCCTCACACCATCAACTCCTACTACTCACCTCCACGTGGTGGCTGCTGAGTGCCTAGTACCTCGACTGAAGATGGGGTAACCAACCCCTGTGGAAGATCGTTGGTGGCAGCTGACGACAGAGGATAGGGAGGAGTGCCATCTCACTAAAGCACTTTCTCCTGTTTCCGGGTGGCAGCGGACGAATTGTAAGAATGGAATCAACGGTGGCATCCACAGTTACAGTTGGGTCAAACTAGTTCTATCTCTATATGAGCTACTTCAACGTACTTGAATACCAGGTCTATAGGGATCTCCAACACTAAATCAGGGTGTTTGACAAGGGTTGGTGGCGGATGAGCCCTTAATAAGGACCAACGGCAGCGCTCACATCCCCGAAGCTGGTTACTGGCTCCAGAATTTGGTCTGGCTCCTTTTCTCCTAGGGGTCCCAAAAAAGACCTGGTCCTCCAGGTTGGGGATTGTGCGTAGGGTTAACTGCGCAATCACATAAAAAAGTAATTGTTATGAAGCGACCAATAGCCTCGGATAAAGACGGATTGACGACCCTGCAAAACGAACAAAGGACAACGACTTTCGGACCTGCACGTGAAATGTTCGGACCTTGAACAGGCCGCGTGCAGCCGAACAATTAGCGGAAGCCCTATAAAGTAGATATCACCACCATCCAGGAAGTGCGGTGGGATGGATCGTGCAAAAGAAAGGTGAAAAACTGTGATGCTTACTACGGTGATTGCTATAGGGTATGTAAGCAGGGTCTATTTGGATGCGGATTTGTTGTAGACTTAAGCTTGAGCTTTTAATACTTGGCTGAACGCCTTTTAACAATTCGTATTAAAGGTAGATTCGCTAATATCAGCCTCACGCTGCTGCTCACGCCCCAACAGAGGAAAAAGACGATGCTACCAAATAAAATTTCTATGAGCTCCTCTACAAAACTTGCGAGCAATGTCCGATGTATGACGTTAAAATCGTCCTAGGCAACTTTAGTGTCAAAATTGGAAAGGAGGGCATCTTTGGTAGCACAATCGGAAGACATAGCCTACACGACAGCATGTCTGGAAACGGACTTAGGCTAATCGATTTAGCTGCGGGACGTCACCCTACTATAGCAATCACACGGTTTCCTCACCTCAATATTCACAAGGCAACGTGGCGGACACCAGATCAGCAAACTGTCAACCAGACTGATCATGTTGCGATCGACGTAAGGCACTCCTTAAGTATTTTAGAAGCCCGAACATTCCGAGGGGTCATCATAGACTCGGACCACTACCTAGTTGCAGCCAAGGTACGTCTACGAATATCTCATACACCACTACAACGGGCAAACACTATGAGGAGATTTAACATTGAACGGTTGCAATCGAAAAAAGCCGTCAGCACCTTTGCCGATCGCGTATCCCTCAAGTTCTCGAGAAGTCTGTTGCAGCCAGCATCAAGTGCTGAAGACCAGCGATTCAGATGCCGAGAAGCCATCAGAAATGCCGCAACTGACGTGCTGGGTTTCATCCGCCCGCCACCACAAAACTCCTGGTTTGATGAAGAGTGCTGGCAAGCACATGCAGCAAAACAATATGCCTACAATGCAGAATGCAGTGCTGCACAAAAGGACGAGAGCGGCTCGTGAGCTCTACGAACAAAAGAGGAGGGTAGAACATCGGCTTCTTCGGAGAAAAAAGAAAAAGCATGAGAAGCGCGCGACCGAGAAAATAGAGAAGTGCTACTCCAGGAATAATGTTCGGAAGTTTTACCAAAAGGTAAACAGAACATGTCAGGGTAATAAGACCCGAACGGAAACCTGTAGAGATGAACAAGGGAACTTCGTGTTGAGGATATAGAAAAACTATTTCTGAAGACAGCAAAACGGCGAAGATGACACAAATTCCGCAGTCAAACAGAGCAAACCATACAATATTGACGATGCAAGTCAAGAATTCCGTCCACCCGACCAAAATAAAATGAGCAATATCTAAACTGAAGTCGAACAAGGTTGCCGGGCCGGACGGTCTACCCGCCGAACTATTTAAGGCTACAGGAGATGACCTGGCAGAGAAGATACAACAACTTATTTCTCAGATTTGGTCGGATGAATGTATGCCTGGTGAATGGAACCTCAGCATCGCTTGCCTGGTTCACAAGAAAGGAGACCCTCTTAACTGGGCCAACAATAGAGGTGTCAGCCTCGTAAACATCGCATATAAAATTTTGTTTGTCGTATTGTGCGAGCGCTTGTAAAGATTTGCCAACGATCTGATTGGACCCTATCGGTGCGGTTTTAGACCCGGTAAGCCCACAATTGGTCAAATATTCACACTACGGTAGATCCTGGAGAAAACCCAACAAGTTCAGATACATACTTACCACCTCTTTATCGATTTTAAAGCCGCATATGATAGCGTCTACAGAGACGAGCTATACAGAGTCATGACTAGTTTTGGTATCCCTGCTAAACTCGTCTGCTTGTGCAAGATGACGATGGAGAAAGGTCGCTGCTGCGTCAATGTCAGTAACAACCTAACCGAGATCTTTGATGTTAAAAAAGGATTGAGGCAAGGCGACACGCGGTTATGTGACTTCTTTAACATCATACAGGTGAATACTGGAGGCACAATCTCTCAAAAGCCTGTGCAACTACCAGCGTATACCGATGATATTAACATAATCGGGAGAAACGGAAGTTGCCAAGAATGGACAACCAAAACGTCACAATCCACAGCTATAATTTCGAGGTAGTAAAGGACTTTGTCCACCTTGGCTGTGCTATAAATTCTGACAACAGCACCTCAGCTGAAATAAAACGAAGAATCACTCTTGCTAATCGCTGCTTCCTTGGGCTAAGAAGGAAATTGAGTAGTAAGGCCCAACCCCGAACAAATAAGGAGACTCTATGTAAGACCTTGGTCATCCCAGTCCTACTTTATGGCGCAGGAGCATGACCCTTACTGAAAGCGGATGTAGACATCCTTAATCGTTTCGAGAGCAAAATCCTTCGCAAAATATTCGGTTCCGTTTGCGTGGCCGGACTTTGGAGGAAAAGCATCAACGACGAACTATGCGAGCTATACAATGACATCGACGTACGAGTAGTTAGAAGTCGTCGGCTTGGTCGGCTAGAACATGTAGAGCGAATGGATGCCAATACTCACGCCTGAAGAGTCTTGGAATTTAACCCGGATGGACAACGCAGTAGAGGGAGACCTCACCTTAGATGGGGTACACCAGTTAGAGGGTGACCTCAACCGACTTGGATTGCGCAACAGCGCTATAGCCTATGGTTATACTCGTAAAATAAACGGTGATCAGATAAGAACGATAGAAAAAAAAATTAAATAAAACAACAATGGTGTCAGGTATAAAATTGATTCTGACTTTATTTTGAAGCCACATTCATGCCATTATGTGTGGAATAGCACATCATTCTAATGGCTGCCTTGGTTTCGCTGACAGTGTTCAAGCAGTCGGTCCAATCTTTGATGACTCGGTTCAATATGCCGGCAATAGCATGTCGAATGTTGACCTCGAGCTCATCTAAAGTGGCTGGCTTGTTAGCGAGTGGTGTCAAATCGCATGATCGCGGCGGCCAATTGATGAAAGCTCGCCGTAAGATGACCCAGTCGCCAAATTTCTCCTTCACGACTTCGAACGTTGCGTCGCTTGTATGGCATGTAGCGCCACAGCTCGGATATATCGATGTTGTCGAGCTCTGACCACAAAAAGTCGGTTAACATTGCTCTATACCTGAGACCATTGACGGTAACGGTGTGTGCTACCTCACTTCGAAAGAAGTGAGGTCCGATGATGCCGCTATGTCATAAACCGCACCAAACAGTCAATTTTTGTGAATGGATTCATGCTTGACCGAACACTTGTGGGTTAAGTTCACTCTAATAACGGCAATTATGCTTGTTGACATACCCGCGGAGCCAAAAATTTGCCTCGTCGGAGAAGAGATTTTTTGGCCAACATCCGGATCTCCGGCCAACATATCCAGCATCCAATTAGCGAACTCACGGCGTTGTCTATTGTCATGCCGCTTCAAATCTAGCATCAGCACAATCTTATACGGATGTAGGCCCAAGTCCAACTGCAAAATTAGCCGGGATGACTCTCTGGTGAAGCCCAATTCACCTGATCGGCGCCGAATCTACATTTCTGGGACTTCTTTAATACTGGCCGCTACGGCGAGTATGTTTTCTTCATATCGGATCAATCTCTGTCTGGTTGCCACAATAAGTCCTGATAAGTAACAACCCAGATAGACCACATTGCAATCAGCTGGCCATTACGAAGTTATTTTTTGGCTTTGTGTTTGAGAGCAACCACCATCTTAGGGTAGGTTAAGTAAGCCTTCGTACTGCTGACATACCTGGAAGCGCTTGATAGTTGGTTGCCTCTGCAGATGACGTTGCTATAGTCATCTCAGGAAAGCACCTCAGCACCATTAAATAACTCTTACAGCAAAATCTTAAAACAGATTCGGATCGCTGTGCATTGGGAGTAAGCCCCCATAAAACTGATCTCATGTTTTTTTCCAGAAAATATAAAATTCCAGCCATAGACCCTTCTTCAGTCAACGGTACCTGCCTTTAGAGATACACCAAAATGTCAGGATCTCATTTTTGACAGGAAAATAAAGTGGACACATAATATCCAAGAAAAGGTGAAGAAAGTTACAGCAGCTCTATTCCCTTGCCAAAAAGGTCATTCGGAACAAATGGGGCCTTCAACCTCGCATTGCTCACTAAGCTATACATCTTGTTTATAAGACCGACACTCACCTAAAAGGTGGATGTCTAGAAGACGACCTTAGACAAGGCAGTCAACCGCAACAAACTAGGCAAAGTCCAAAGGACAGCATGCCTGTGCATTAGAGGAGACTTACGCACTACTCCCTCCGCGGCATTGGATATTCTATTTCTATTTCCCTCGACACCCCTCGATATTTTCAGCAGGCAAGTGGCTGCTAACGCAACTATACGTCTTAAAGCGGTCACACAGTGGACAAATAACCTATTTGGCTACGCTAATATTCTTAACACACTAGGAATGATTCCAGAGAACATCAACTACATTATGCCCTATCATTGGTTTCACAAAGGCCTTCATATAGGCATCCCCGCTAGATTCTTCGGGAAGGAAGATGCTTCCGTGGAAGTCAGTCCACTTCTCATAGCGGAGTTGGCCGCGGTGTTTTCTCATATGAACTTAATCTAAGCCTTTCCTTCCGTTTTCCAAATCACTGCAGCGTTTTCCAGGAGGAAATTTTGGCGATTAAAGAAGTCCTGTCATGGCTGAAGAAAATCGTGATGTCTGCCAGGGACATCGTCATATGCGGAGTAGTTCAACATCCACCTACATACAATATATTGGGTGCCTAGCCACAGAGATATTCCAAGGAATTGTATCATAGAATTCTTAAAGTGTTGAACCGTGAGTCCAAATATAAGCAAATGATGTCATTTTTAGGCTGACACCTTAATCCTCGAACGCATAGAAAATTGTTTCATACCATCGATTCACAAGTCATTAACATAATTCTTATGAACTGTGTTTGGCAATCCCTTTACCTTGATGAAACTGTAGTAAGTTGGTTAGACTTGACGACCTTTTAGGCCGGAGCTGCGACGTCCATTCGCTAAACATGACTTTGGCGTTGAATCAGGCAATTCCCTGGTTGAACCTTCTCCATAACTCCTCGTCAATACAATCGGAACGGAAAGTCACGCGCAGTTTTTTTCTCGAAACGGCCAAATGCTTTTTTATCAGCCTTCCCCAAGATCCAAGGCCTTACACATTAAAGTAAGACCGGGATGATTAGGATTTTGTATACAACCTGTCTGGGTTTACGAGGGAAGGCCCTATTACTTATTCGCATCTTGAAACCAAAGAAACAGCGATTAACAACATCAACTACGCATTTGATTTCTCCTGATAGTAAACTGTGGAGTCAGACGCATTTTGTGCGCTCCCGCGGTGTAATTTGATAGGCCAACGGGGTCTCTCACAACCTCAACGAGGCCACTGGCCCAGGACCGATTATTCAGACCCTTTATCCAGGCGTTTTATGAAGAAGCAGGCCTTCCAAGTTGGGGATTGGCCATCGAGGTAACTTTCCCACCCTGGAAAAGCTCTCATACAGGCGCAAGATTATTACATTCTCTATCAACAGAAGGCTTAAAATATCAATGATGGCACGACATATCTACAACTTTTTACAGACAAAAAAAATACAGAGAATTCTGTAAAAATGCTTTGCCTTCAAAACAATTACAATTAAGGTTTAAGTATAATGGAAGTTTGCAAAGCAAAGTAAAAATAGAAAAGGACCTGGATCAATGTTTAACTTGATTAAACCGGGACCTCAAAAAATCCCTTTTGAGATACGAACTCGAAAACCAGGTGCAGACTTGGAAATGAAACCGCAAATGAAATATAAAACAATGACAGCACAAGATCCAGGGAAAATTAAAAAGTTCCCGAGTCCTTCCATAAAACAAAACCACATGCGACATTATCTTGGGATATGAGCGCCATTAGGGGATTCAAGCTATAAAACGAATAAATATTTCAGTCTTTTGTTAAGTATGAATATTTTGGAATACAAAAGCGTCTACGTCAACAGTCAACTGACAGAGTCAGACATCATTGTTCCTGTTTGCAGGGATGGAAGGATGACAGCATCAGTGTGACATTTCCATGTTGGCCCTGTGGAATCTTCTCAAATACTCGTAATTGTGTGTGAAATAAAATAAAGCAAAAACCACACAAGACATGTGTTTGATGATGAGGTCACATTGCCAAATTGGGACGCAAGATGAACTTATAATGGCATGTTTGACTTTTGCGGGTGAAGTCATTTACCTCACCAAGTAGGAGAATTTTTGTGGTAACACCTCCATGCATATGTTTAAGAATAAGTTGTAAAGGAAGCAAAGTATAAATTGAGGAAAAAGGATTTCAACTCAGCAAAGGCTACGAGTATACGAGTACATACGACAAACAATTCTACATTTTGTTAATTATTAATACTGTGCCGATGTGACAAATATAATATATTCAGATAGATTCTTGAGTTTAGATAAGCCATTATCGAAAGTACCGTGCCCAATTGGTATGGAATATACAGATACAAAATATAAAAAAGGATAAAAAAGTTGTGGGATGATTTTAAGAAAATTAACAATCAAAGAATATTTAGGAAGTCAATTTTTGGTAGACACTGTTATATGCATACAACAATTCTTATGAGGTGAATTGTGATGGAAATTAAAATTAAATAGACAGTTCCTAACTTCTCTAACGAAAGCAGAATACGAGTATATTTTTAATTTACGAATTTCAAGAACGAGCATAATATTGTACAGTCTTGGTTACAATGAAGTAAAAAAAAAAACAGAAATTTGTGAGTATTGTGAGGCGGGATAGTAGCCAAAGTCTGAGTATTGCTGCGAAGTGAATATACCATATAATCAGTTGAATTTTGATTCGCCACATCGCAGAAAGAAGATTTTTAAAACTTTATAAAAGGTGGTTGGGTAAAAAAAAGTGTAGGCGCTGAGAGATGTTAACCTGGCAATACCTAGTGTTATAACTGCTTCTACACATCAATTGAGCTTATTTTACCTCCAAGTGGTAACAATCGGGTACTCGTCGATGTACATCCGGATTCGACTTGGCAAACTTATAACAACGAGTGCTGACTAGCAGACAAGAATAGCAGCACTATAAACCGGAGAGCAGACCAGATGGAATCAACGGTGAAGTAAAATTCCGGATCAAAGCAAATAAGACCTTATCCGAACTACTACGACATATTTGGAGCTCAGGCCTATAAAGATTTCCGAGACTAAGTCAGGCTATTGAAAACGATATGGTGGCAGATGAGCCATTAGCGGACCAACGGCAGCGCTCACATCCCCGAACGGGTTACTGGCTTCGGTCTAAACGACCCTCGTCCTAGGGGTATCTATAATGGAATTAGCCCTCCAGGTTCTACCGGGATAACTGCCTGACCATGCAAAAAAAAAATCTAAGTTACGAAGCAACAACAAGCATTGAATAGGGACGAATCTACTGTTGACGATCGCTGCAAACGAAACAAGAACAATGAACTTCGGATCTGCCTGTGAATTGTTAGGTTTCTTAATAGGCCACGTACAGCCGAACACATTGCGGAGGCTCTGGACTTCTGCAAATCAGATTACCACCATCCAACAAATGCGATGGGATGAGCCGGACAAAAAGAGAATGGAAAACTGCGACATCTAACTAGTACGGCGATTGCTATAAACAGAAAAAGCATCGCCAATTTGGATGCGGATTCGTTGTTATAAGCAGACTTAGAAAGCAATAAGCCTTGAGTTTCCGGCATATTAATGAGTGACTCGTATTAATCCGCATATGCCCATGTGGCGCGTTTTGTCAACAGCACGCGGAGTACTGAGTTCCCATGTGGTGGTCACCCACCTACGTACTTACCGCGCCCAACACTGCTGGATTTCGGTCATCTAGCGGGAACCGATGCTTTCAGTGTGTCGAGGCCGTTGACAAGGACAAGACTTATGAACTGTGCTCTAGCTATGACACTAAAATAGTCCTCGGCGACTTTAATGCGAAGCTGGGAAGTAGTAGTACTGTTGGAAAGTACAGCCTGCACGACACGACCTTCGGTAACGGATACAGCTTTGCGAAGGGGCGAAACATTGTCGCAGGTAGCACGCGGTTCCCGCATCTCGATATTCATTAAGGGACTTGGAGAACTCCTGATCATTCAACAGTTAATATGGATGTCCGAACCTTCCGAGGGGCCAACATCGACTCGGACCATTAGTTTGTTATAGCCGAAGTACGGTTGGAGATATCCCGAACATCGCGAAAGCAATCTATTACTGTGAGGAAGTTTGACATCGCACTGCTACAAACGCAGGAGATCGCCAAATCATTTTCCTATCGAGTATCCCTTAATCTCTTAAGAGGTACTCTGCCACCAGCATCAAGTATAAGTATCGAAAACCAGCGCCAATATTGCCAAAAAGCTATCAGAGATGCCGCCGCTGAAGTGCTGGGTTTAACTCGGTCAACACAACGAAACTCCTGGTTTGTTGACTACTGCCGGCAAACACATGCAGCTAAGCGAGGTGCATACAAAGTGGCCCTGCAAAGAAGCGCTAGAGGTGCTCACAAGCTCTACGGGCAGAAGAGATGAGAGGATCATCGGCTTCCTCAGAAGAAGAAAAAAGATCATGAGAAGCGCACGACGGAAGATATTGACAGGTTGCACTCCAGGGATAGCTAATGGAAGTTTTACCAATAGGTAAATCAACTGAACTTGGAGGATGCGTGTATGAAGACAACAAAACTTAACATATACGAGTACGTTACGGGAACGGATTGCAAAGCACACTCGAATGCAAACCCGGCAAATGAAGGCAGAACGGCAAACCTCATTAGGCGCACCGTTTGATGCTGACTTCATCTTCTTATTGAGAGTGGGCAAAAGTTTGCGGTAAGTCACGAAATGCGGACATGGCAAAAGCTTCCTCGTAGAGGAATTTGAATAAAGAAAAGAACAAATAAAATTAAATAAGATCTCCGTTAAACCCGGTGTTTTATTTATTCGTTTTTAATTTGCACCAGCTCATTTCTCAGATCTGGTCAAAAGAGTGTATGGCTGATAATACAGAGGTATAAGTCTCTTTCACATCGCGTACAAGAACTTATCTGCCACGTCTGAAACCCTTCAACAAGCGGATTGGTCCCTATCAGTGCGGTTTCAGACCAGGTAAGTCCACAATCGACCAAATCTTCACACTCCGGCAAATTGTGGAAAAAAATTCAAGAAGTCCAAATCGATACCCACCATCGCTTCAACGATTTTAAGGCCGCGTATGATAGCATTTATAGAGACGAGCTATATAGAGCCATGTCCCTGCCAAACTCGTCCGTCTGTGCAGAATGTGAACACGAGTGAACACAACCTAAAAGACATCTTGAAACTCTCTTGAACCCTCGCAAGGACCCTTTCCACTACCTCACTTCACCCTTATAACCACCGAAGGCAGCTCTAGAGGACAGTCTGGGCAAGGAGTAGTAGGGGGACCGACCAGTTTACAGGTGCAGGCAAGCTTGCGTGAGCTCCGCCCTATGTTCGTCGGAATGTGGGGGATCTTGCCGCTAAGGCCGCCCTAAGTTAAGTTTAATGATGCCATGCTCTAGGTGGTACAAAAAAGTAGAACCCGAATTCGTCCTTTATTTTTTATTATTATTATCGCGCACTCAAGGGATTTGAGTACCCTTAAAAGGTTTGCACACAGCGCGGGCTTGTCCTTAGCTGGTGTACAACCGCGATGTGGGGGTGTTAATCTGACATTACGAACCTTCACCCTGAAAGACATCAATCCCCTCCATTTTATCGTACCCCAAACCTAAAACAAAGTGAAGAAAGTCAGATGAAATGCTCTGTTGAGGAGTAAACCCTCCCAAGCAGTAGAGCGTATGACAACTGCAGTATACAAACAGACAAGCAATATAGCGCTATACTCCTCAGGAGCGTGGAATAATTATGTCGATGTTTTTGACCAATAATCGGTCGGTGGTGTTAGCACAGCGTTAATTTCGACGTCGATTTCCTAATCGTGTCACGGCAACTGGGTAAACACCCCATTCTCTTAGGTACTCGAGTCGAACAGAGTGGAACCACAGGAGACCATGCAGGGCGTGGGTGCCACCGGACAGTTCGTTCGGCTGAAAATATCGCGGCTGTGGCTGCCGATGTCGCTGAGAACGAAGAAACATCAACCAGAAGACGGGCCACGCAATTGAGCATCACGAGACGGATCCTGCAGTGACTTTTAGTGAAAGACTTACACATGTTCTCGTACAAAGTGCAAACAGTGCATCAGTTATCTAATGCCTTTTGACCGTAAGTCGGGTGTGAACTACTGTAAAGCCATCCTCATTCTCAACAACGAAAATCGTCATGAGCGACGAGCCGTATTTCTACTTAAGCGGTTACGTCAATAAGCAAAATCTTCATTTCTGGAGGACTGAAAATCCGCGTGTGATGCACGATTCCTAAAAGAACCGTATGGCAATGCGATAAGGCAATTGGAGCGGATTTAACAACTTCTTTAAGAATTTTAACTGGTCGTTATATTTCCTCGATAACGACGTGGATGCCGTTGTTGATATGACCATAGACACCATTCTCTTTGGAATGAAATGCTTTATCCCTCATCGGATGAAGGGTATCAAACCAAAAGAAAAGGCATGGTATGACTCGAGCTATAAAGAGGCTGTTAGGGTTAGAGAAATGTTTTTTTCGGTCCTTCAAGACCAGCCCAACAGAGGAAAACCGAAAAAAGTTCAAACGAGCCAGAAATGACTGCAACGTCTTTCTTAAGCGTGTGAAAGTCCAATACGACCAAACACTGAGGCAAAAAATACTGCAATGTTACAAAGGCAGTAAACATTGCTGGTCATTCGTCAAAACCATTGGAAACTCTGCCTCATATTCCATCCCATTGACAATAACATTCCAGCTGTCAACTCTTTGGACAAGACCAATTTGTTTGCTCCATACTTTGCGGCTAGCTCAACACTGTGCTTTGTCCGCGCCTACACTTGAATGCGTCGAATCTTCAATGGGACGAATCCACTTTCGCACTCGTGTAGTAGCAAGAGTATTTAAAAATCTTAACGTCTTAACAAATCCACTGGTCCCGATGGTACATCTCCCCTTCTTCGGAAGAGGTGTTTTTCCTCGCTGGCAAAACCACTGCGAAAGCTTTTTCATCAATCCTACTCTTTAGGACTCTTTCCGAGCAGATGAAAACAGCATTTGTCCAGCCTGTCCCTAAAAAAGGCGAATTTTCTTCCCTTTCCTCCTACAGACCTATTGCACTTACGTCTCTTCTTTCCAAGGTCATGGAATCGCTGACAAACCTCAAAGCTCATGGAATATCTCGAAACATGAAAACTTCTCAATGACCGGCAGTACGGTTATCGTAGCACCAGGCCCACAGGTGATTTGATGGCATGTCTCACCAAAAAGTGAAACCAAAGCGTACGTCAATCTGGCGAAAGCAAGATAGTTGCTTTCTTTGATATTTTTTAGACATTTGGCGGAGTTTGGTATTAGGCTATGTGGTCGAAAATGCGTGCTTTTGGGATCGATGACTCTTTTCTTCAATGTTCAAATTAAGTTGTCTTGGACGGTCTCAAGTCTGATATTCACAAAATAAATGCTGGTGTGCCCCAGGGCTCCGTTCTGTCTCCAACTCTCTTTTTAATTTTCATCAACGACCTCTTGTCTGCTACGTCTAATCCAATATATTCGTTTGCCGACGATAGTACTCTCTGCTTTTTATATTCGTTCCCGGACTCACGCCCTTGCACTTCGGCTGTAGGACGGGAACGACAGTGTATGTTAAGCTCACTAAATTCCGATATCAAGAGCATAGCCAATTGGCAAGTGGAATTTATGGCTTCCAAAACGCAATGCTGTCTGCTGTCATTAAAGCGAAATTTAAACACCCAGCCATTATCCATGAATGGCACTTGCATCGTCGAAATCGATAAACTTTCCTTTCCCGCTATGTGTGTTAGCGACAACTTACGAGGGGCGTTCAATATATTCTCGGTATCGATATGAAGGAAAATGCGAATTCAATTTAAATTGTTTTTATTTTTCAATATAATCTCCCCTAACATCAATGCATTTGTTACATCTTGAGATAAGCTTTTTTAAACCCTCAAAATAATAAATTTCCTCTTTCTCTGCAAAATACCGACTTGAGTTCTTCATCATCCGAAAATCTTTTTCCACGAAGACATTTTTTCAAATCCGGAAACAGGAAATAATCACTAGGGGCAAGGTCTGGACTATAGGGTGGGTGTTGGATTTCTTCGAAACCACAATCTCGCGCAGCAGCCTTGGAAACTCGCGCCGTGTGAACAGGAGCGTTGTCCTGACGAAGTAACACACCCGCTGCGAGTTTACCCCGTCTTTTCTTTTTAATTTCCTCCCGTAAATTATGCAAAGTGGAAGCGTAGGATGTGGCGTTGATGGTTTCACCTTTTTTTTTGTACTCAATGAGCAAGATTCCCTTTGAGTCCCAAAAAACTGTGGCCATGAGCTTCCCGGCAGACGGAGTGACTTTGAACTTCTTCGGGGGGTCTGTTCCTTTTTTATGCCACTGCATGGACTCTTGTTTGCTTTCAGGGTCATAGTGGTGGACCCATGTTTCGTCCCCAGTAACAATTCGATCCATAACACCGTCCGCGTTCTCACTACACATCTCCAAAAGCTCTCTACAGCATGCGATTCTCACTTTTTTCTGAGGCGCTGTGAGCATTCGTGGCACCCACCTTGCACTGACCTTTGAAAGGTTAAGATGGTCATGAAGAATGGTGTGAATGGTACCAATTGAAAGCTTGGTGATCTCTGCCATCATTTTCACCTTTATTTGGGCATCCTCAAGAACAAGTTTTTCGACTTCTTTGATGCTTTCTCCCGTACAAGCAGTAGCGGGGGCGCCGGAGCGGGGGTCGTCTTCAATGCTCTCTCTGCCTCTCTTGAACTCACTTGACCACTTTTGCACAGTTGATAATGAAGGTGCGGAACCCTGGTAAATAGCCACTATCTCTTCATGAATAGTTTTTTGACTTTTTCCTTGCTTAGTGAGAAATTTAATTACAGCGCGATGCTCAATTTTCACCATCATCGTCTCAGTTGCCATTATGATTGTGTTTAACTAGAGATAAAACGCGAATTAATAATCACATTTATATGAAATTTTACATGAATGCACTAAAATAATAGTATTACTTGATAAATAAGTCAATTTATATATACAACCACAGCTTCACCTCGATATCGAGGATATGTTGAACGCCCCTCGTACGTTGGAATAACCACATATTCAGTGTAGCCAAAAATGCTGCGAAATGTCTAGGTTTCCTCAAGCGATGTAGGAAATACTTTACCCCCTCTGATCTGGCCTCAATATACAATATAAGCCATTCATCCTCCCAAAATTGGAGCACAATACCCAAATCTGGTGCTCCTAAAACTTTACCTCTCTGCACCTTCTAGATAGGATTAAAAACCGTGCAATAGAACTCATAGCTGATACCAATATCACTCAGGCAATGGACACCCTCGAACATCGACGTAATGTCTCCTGTTTCACTTTATTTTATCGCCATTTCCACCACCAGTGCTCCATTGAAATCGCCAGTAGCATTCCGCCCCCTCAAACCTTTAACCTTAACACCCGCCTCGCTATGAATGCTCTGAAATATAGTGATTCGTTATTAAGCCGAACAACTCGTTTATGGAATATCCTGTCGAGCTTCCTATTTCCTGGCTGTTATAACTTGTAAACATTTGAGCCCAATGTACATCGGTACCTCTCTTTTCTTCCTCCCTAAGTTTCCTTCGCCGGGCTGTGTAAAAACATTTTAAGGGTACACAGTATACAAAAAGATGTCGCTGTACAAATCTACGAGTATTTGAGATCCGAAACCGCTTAGCCACATTTTTATATTATATCCCTTCTTCTTGATTTTTGACCTCACCGTGGTAAGACCTGTGCATATATGTAAAGGGAATTAAAGAGTCGAACTGCAATCACTGGGGATACTACTCACTCCAACGCAAGGCATTTTAGTAAAATGTTAATCAATGTCAAAGTTTTAATTAAACTCAGAGACTTCACCCCACAACACACACACGAAAGAACTCTCATTATCTTGTCTCTGTTACTTAATCCTTAATAATTAGAAAAAAATAACAAACAAGGATACATTTACATATGAAGTGTGTGTGTTTGTACATGCCGCAAGGAATTCCACTCCTCCAATCCGGTATGCACTATCTGCATATAAGAAGGAAATCCTCAATCGCCTATGTAAACAACCCCATAGAAACAATATCCTCGGTTGCTAGGACATCAACAATTAAGACAGAAAATAGGAAGATTGAGAAACATGACTCGAAATCGATAAACCTCATGGACATAGTATCCAAGGAACTAAAACAATCAGCTCCTACGACAACAAGTATGCATATTTCTTACCAACCCACAATGCAACTGGAAAATAAACTCCCACCCAAGAAGCCAATAAAGATGAGACTTAATTAACACGCTGTTATAATTTCCACAAAATTTTTATAAAATTTATCAACACATTAACACATCATAGAGACGTCAATCCGCACCCCGAAGATATAAAATCACCACCCGAATAGATCCGATTTTGATCGATTTGGAGCACCTGTTGCCTCTTGCCCACCTCAAGGTTGTAAATTTTCAAAACTTTCCTACATCGAGGAAATACCAGCTCTAGTATATACGTCTGCATATATACGAGCTCTCTATAGAGATAGCCCCGTATAAAAATCCTTCCGATTCCGACAGAGTAAATTATAATACATATTTGCTATCGTTTGCCAGATCCGCCCGTCGGAACTGTCATAAGAACGCTTATTTGCCTACGGATCGTCGAAATATCTCTTCGTGTATCTCTGAGATGTGAAATTTTGTGATTTTTAACGTTTAAGTTGGCTATGGCCCAAACATTTCTAGAAAAGCGCATCAAAATACAAATGCTTCGCCAACGAACACTAAAACAACCTGTGAACGATGCAAACTCAAACAACCGAATATCATCCAACGAAATGCTATTTATCGCACGTTACCAGGCCTAGAAGTGGGCATTTTCAAGTTGTCAAGCATGTCAAAGTTAGCCCACAGATAACAGATACTGAAAGGGGGGGGGTACAGAAAGATTGTCATTTTAATGTACAATATTATTTGTGTAATTACCTCCAACTCCTGATATGATAACCCAATGATCTGTGGCGATGGCAATTATCCAAACGATAAACGATACAATCATCATGAAGCTGCATACCAGAAGCACGCGTCTCTGGAACATATACGCGTCCAATAGAGGTTTTCGTTCCTCTCGTCCGATTGTAGAGGTCGACACGTCACGTATCATCTTGCTGGCTCGATAGATTCGAATACGAGTATAATAAATTTCACAGAGTATCTGACGGATTTTGTACGACTTTGTCGGGTAATTTTTTTGTTGGAAATTTTGTACGAATATTTTAATCACGGCACAAATACACTCGCGAGCGATTTCTTCACATTGTTCACCTTTTAGATACGGATACCTAGTTTTAAGTGACACTTTACCACTATATGTACAACGATACGATGGCGATGTTATTTTTATCTTTATACTCTTGAAAGTTTCATATTATTGTATTCGTACGAGGAGAACGATGAATGCGAGTATCTTTCGCTGGGAATTTCCACTTGCTACAGATACAAATACGAGTATTCCTGCCAAAAGAAAGGATTTTTTTTGTTTTTTTTTTATTCTTATTCTTAATTGTGTTCTTATTGTTAAGGTTGTTTAAAAAATCGAAACGAATTATCGCCGTACGGATAGATAAATAAAATTAAAAGCAATTCACTGTCGGCGGTGTCGGTATCGGTGTCGGCGTCGATATTCGGTGACGGTGTATGTATGCGCGCTCGTTTTATCGGACCGAAAGGGATTGTCGAATGGCGATGCCTTTGTCGGATATCTGAGTTCATAGGAAACCAAATTAAGACTGTGCTGCTGCCAGAGGGACACAATGGATGAAGAATGGATGGATGGACGGATGACATGGCTTAATGTTGACTTTGGCACAGTTATTTATATCGAGAGAGACGAGAAATAGTTTAACTCGTCGTAGATGTCTATGACGATGACTATATCGTATTGTACTCGCATCTATAGACTGTGCCACTGTGAAGTACATTCCATTGGTTGTGGTGACATCAGAGGTATGTAATCATACGGATATGTGCTTCTTCTGTTCAAAAGAATACTCTTGGTCGTACTTATACTGGCACTTGTACTCGTATTTCAAAATAGGGTTAGATACAAAGGAGTTGCCGCCGTCGTCGCCGTCGCTGCCGTCGCCACCGATGACTGCTAAAGTGTTTATAGTGCGGCACACCCAACAACCAATTAATGGACTCTGACAATATGCACTTTATGTCTGCACACCCCCTTTAGCGCAATTGGAAATAAGTCATTTCCTCCTCAAATTGTTCTACCCCTCTTCCAATACGAATATAGTACAATGGGGTGGTTGACTTACCCTCAAAGTGCGGCCAACTTACTACGACGGGGCGATATCGGGATGTGTGTAACATGTTGGCTTGAGTTTGGCTTTTCATATCATACACTAAGTGGCAAGGCGTCTGATTGACATACATACTTACTTACACGTACGGATAGATACATCGATTCTGTAGGTGGTGGATCAAGATATTTTCAAGATTTTTTTGTTTTTAATTACTCTGCTTTCTATTTTTGTTGGTATTGGCTTTAGGCTTTGAAATTTTATGAAAAATTGCTTTCACTGTTCAATTAGTGTAAAGAAGCGGGTGGACATTAGGGACGTACGACTCAAAGTGATTTATATTCATTAGACGAAGTGTGTTGGTAAGTATGTTGACAGTCGTCTGCCTCTGGATGAGCAGTTTATTTTTTAGTTACGAGTATTTTCCTTTTCGAAGACGAAGACGATGGCAGAGAGACAAGTCGTATTTTGTTGGTGATTTGTTTGTTTTGTTTGTTTAACATTTGCGTTGTTTTCCTCTTAGTTCGAATGAGGAAGAGAAATTTATTTGCATAGCACTTTAGTTATACGGGGATGGAAATTAGTTTGTATGGAGGGAATTCAGGACATGGTGCATACAGAGGGACTGATGCACAAGTGGTCTTCATTTTAAAAGATTGCGATTTGGAAGAGAAGGTGGATAGAATGAATCCTTTTTGAAGTGGAAAGTATGCATAGCCTAGATGACATTATATCCGGAAATGGAAACAATCTCTCTGTGACTCGATTCTTAACTTTCGAAATGAATACTTCGGTTAAAGTCAAATGACATAGTAAAATAAAATCGGTGTCTAGTACTTTGCAGACTTTGTTCACACGTTTTAAATTACCCAAATTAGCGGTTGAAGGCCTATGGTCCTCCCGGCTACTTGAGCGTCATTGGAGTTTCGATGTGTTTCTACTTTCATGCCTGGAATACTTAGTTTACGTGGTGGACAGTGTTAGTGGATTCTATTGCACTGCGTATTCTCTAATGAACGTAACTTGTATTTGCCATCGATCTTTTGCGAGGTATGAGTTTTTACAAGGAATCATTTGCTATGAGCTTTCCGTCGGCTGTATCTATTCCATTTGGAATATGATTCTCCATAGCCTTTCCGTGGTACGATTCCTTTCTGCCGAGGTAGTCCCTGAATTATTGGCCCAATAGAGAACAATGACCCTCTCAAGGTTGTACCCGATGGATTGTAGCCGATTATTGCAGCCTTCTAAGTCGTGAGCCTTCTACCAAATTTCAAGAGTATGGCCGTGATCTATTCTATTTATAATGAAATATATTCTACTTATGAATGGTAATGGAGCCACAAAAAAAAAGGCTACTTACTATAGAGGCACCAGTCTCCATAGCGAACGACTGAGACTACTTGTCTGTCAATGATTTTATTCACACTTGTCGGTACAGTTATAGGTCTGGTTAGTCTACAATTGAGGCAGTATATACCCGACAGCAGATATTAGAGAAGACCCAAGCAGACCAAGACAAGCTATATGCAGCCATGTCTGAGATTTGGCATCTCTTTCAAGCTCGTCATATTCATAGTGTGACAATGGGGAACCTTCGCAATGAAACAATCTCTCTCACCGAAACCTTTGGCGTCAAAAAAGAGTTAAGACAAAGCAATGCACTGTCATGTGACCTCGTTAGCATCATTCTTCAGAAAATTGTGCGAAACTCGCTAGCCAACACAAGAAGTACAATTTTTTAAAACTCTGAGTAGCAACTTGTAAGCACTGATGAAACTGATACCATTGGCAGAGTAGAATAAGCTGTCATATAAGCCGAAGGTAGCTAGGGATTTCATCTATCATGGGTCTGCTACAATACAAATTCTGATAGTTACACCACATCACAAATCAACTGAAGAGCTACCCTTACTAGTTGCCGTTTCTTTGGCCTAAGAAGCAATTGAATAATAAGGCCTTGTCAACAGACACTAGGGTAAAGTAAAATGAATAGGACGAATAGTGTGGGTCCTGTGTTAAAATATAACACGAGTGCCACCTATGTAACATATAGTTCCGAAATGAAAATTAAGAGCTCGGATCTTTGATAGAGACTCTTTTGACGAATGTATTTTAGAGCGTGAAAACCCTTTCGGCCTTCCTAATTTGAGAGGGAGTTGGAATACACGTTGTCGGGGGGATGATAGATATCTCTGCCCTCTCCGGAACACTTGCTTACGTCTAATTCTGCTTTGGGAAACTTGCAGCGTATAGCTTTTAAGTACTAACACCAGCAGCATTTCGTGCAAAAAGCGTGAGAAGTGACAGGATAAAAGGTTAGAAATAAATATCGTCATCATATAGTGTTATGCACTCCAACAAGGAAGGAAACTTGTCTTAACTATATGTGTCCTCACATATAGAGCGGACATCAGAAGATGCAAAGAGCAGTAGCACCGCAGAAAAATTATTGAAAGGGTGTCGAAGCCTGTTGCGAATTACGGATGACCTCTGATAATGCCAATATGTGACTCTTTGAGAGAAAAGAATTCCCCAGATGGAGAAGCAAAATCCCGGAGCAAAACAAATAACACCTTATCCGGGCTACTTTGACATATTTGGAGCTCAGGCCGATAAGGATTTCCGAGACTAAGTCTGGGTCTAGGTGGCGGATGAGCCCTTAAATCCCCGAACGGGTTACTGGCCTCAGTCTAACACCGACCCCTAGTCTGCAGTTAAGAAACAAAAACAAGCCTTGGATACGGACGGATCTGCTGTTGACAACCCCTGCAAACGAAATAAGGACAACGAACTTCGGATCTGCACGTGGAATGTTCGATCCCTTAATTGGCCACTTGCAGCTGAACAACTGGGCTGTTGCAAAACAGATGGTCCCTTCAGTCCAAGAAATTCTACAAAAAGAGGATGTTACGGCAATTGTTATCGACGGCAAAAGCAGTGCCTATTTGGATGCGGACTTGTTGTTAGAGGCAGACTTTGGCAGAAAGCTTTAAGTTTCTGGCATGTTAACGACTGCCTTATAATAATCCGTATTAAGGCTAAATTCGACAACATTAGCCTTATATGCGCGCATGCCTCACAGAGGAGAGCAATGACGACACTAAAGATAGCTTCTAGGGGCTCTTGGACAAGACTTTCGAGCAGTGCTCTAGCTGTGACATTAAAATTATCGTCGCTGATTTCAATGCAAAGCTAGGAAAAGAGGGCATCTTTGGTAGTACTGTCGGAAAGTATAGCCTGTACGACAACACCTCCGATAGCGGTTTTAGGGTAATTGACTTGACGGTGGGGCGAAACACTGACGCAGCTAGCACGGGGTTACCGCATCATGATATTCATAAGGGGACTTGGAGAACTCCTGATCAATCAACCGTCAATCAGACAGACCACATTGCGATCGACGCAAGGCTCTCCTCCAGTATTATGGAACGTTGCGAGGGTCAACATCTACTCCGGTCATTACCTAGTTGTAACCAAGATACCGTTGCGAACATCGCAAAGACAAGGTAATCCTTTTCCGATCGAGGTTCTATTCATCTCATAGAAAGTCCTATGCCACCAACATAAAGTATCGAAAACCAGTGGCAACATTGTCAAAAATGATGTGCTGGGTTTCACTCAGCCTCAGTGACGGCGAGTGCCGGCAGGCTCATACTAAGCAAGATGAATACAAAACCGCGTTGCATAGAAGGACTAGAGCTACTTACGAGCTCTACGATCAGAAGAGGAGAGATGAACATCGACTTCCCAGGTGGAAAAAGAAGGAGCATGAGAAGCGCGCGGTCGTGTAATGCTACTACAGAAACGAGATTCAGAAGTTTTACCAAAAAGTAAAAAAAACATGCCACGAACACAAACCCCCAACAAGGGAACATCGTAGTAGAGTTGCAGTCGATGCTGAGGATTTAGAAAAAAAAATATTTCTGTAGACTGTATAACGACGATAATGAACCAAATGTATGTCAGTCAGAATGAACCTTTCAAGCTGGCCGATATGGACCAACAATGGATAAAGTGAAGATAGCCACATCTATCATTCGAAGCTGCTACTCCAGCAGCCTAACTACCGAGCTCTTCAAAGCGGTAGGCGATGACTTAGTAAAGAGCGTACACTAACTCATATGTATGGTCGGACGAAAGTCTGCCTGATGAATGGAACCTTAGCATTGTTTGTCCGTTCTTCAAGAAAGGAGTTCCTCTGAACTGCAGCAACTCTAGAGGCATTAGTCTTCTTAAAATCGCCTGCAGGATCTTATCTGCTGTATTGTGACAATGCCTGAAGCCGTTCGTCAACAACCTGACTTCAAGCCAGGAAAGTTCACCATCGAATAAATATTCACACTACGACAGATCTTGGAAAAAACCCGTGAGCTCCAAATTCATACACACCACCTATTCATTGATTATAAGGCCGCGTGTGATAGAGATGAGCTATACAGAGCAATGTCTGGTTTTAGCATCCTTGCCAAACTCGTCCGTTTATGTAGGAGATGATAGAGAATGCACGCTGATCCATCAAGTTCCGTAAAAAACTCACTGAAACCTGTGATGTCAAAAAGGGATTTAGACAAGGCGATGCGCTGTCAATCATTTTTTTAACATCATTCTGGAAGGAATAGTGCAAAACTCATGCGCCAACACAACAGGCACAAAATTCGTCCAATTACTCGCATACGCCGATAATATTGACATAATCGGAAGAAAGCAGAGTGATGTTAGTGGCATTGAGACATAAGCGGCGAAGGTCAATGAGTGCAAGACCAAGTATTTGCTGTTAACAAGATAGGACGCCACCCTTGACAGATATAACTTTGAGGTAGTTAAGGACGTTGTCTACCTAGACCCTGCTGTCAATGTAGACACCGACTCCAGCCCTGAGATTAAACGAAGATTAACTCTTGCCAATCGCTGCTTCTTTGGGCTTAGAAGGTGATTGACTAGTAAAGTCCTCTCTCAAACAACAAAAGTGACCCTATACCACTATTAGACCTTGATAATCACAGTCCTGCTCTATGGCGCAGTGTCATGGGATGGAGGAGGAGATAGAACGACGAACTGTACGGGCTGTATATTCGTAGCAGCATTGACTTAGTCAGAAGACTAAAGGTCCTACGACTTAGGCGGCTGAGTCATGTAGAGCTGATGGACATCAATGCTGCATTCCAAAAATTCTTCGAATCCACCTCCGAGGGACAGTGCAGCAGAGGAACAGCGCGACTTAGGTGGAGTTCGCAAGTGGAGGGGACCTCATCCAACTTAGCGTGCGAAACTAGAGGCAGCTGATTGGAGACGATTGTTGGTTGAGGCCCAGGTCCACCCCGGATTGTAGCCCCGCCTTAAGTAAGTAAGTAAGTTTGCTGATGAGTTTGATTGCAGAGAATGGGATCCCTGTATCCTTGACGTCCAGGGTTAAAACGTGAGCAGTGCGGGTAAACGTATCTCGCGCGCTAAGAAAATATTGATAATCTGCCACATAGACGCTAAGATAATTGTAAACAAAAATAATATTGCGGCGTTCTGTTATTTTTTAAAATGTACCATGACAATATATATTTACAAATGCGTGCTACAGTATTAAGTTTCAGTCAAAAATGTATTTTTTTTCCAAATTATGGGTCAAAACTTCCAAAATTCTGGCGAGGCAGATGTCTCCTGTCAATCCAAGAAAAACAAATATCCATTATGCAGTTGTCATTCAGTAAGCGAACTAAGTCAACAGACTCAACGAAGCTAAACACTTTGCTTACATGAATTACTTTGACATGGCCAAAGAGTACTTAGAGCGTGTGTCAATCAATCTGTCAAAAGCATGATTCCTTCCATATTGGCTGAGTCAGTTGGTCATGATGGTTCCCAATTTTTGGTTTCTCAACCAGGGCGGTTTAATTTGAGATTCATCGTGTGTGATATGTGATACTCGTATGTGCAATAGTCAATTTTACCAAAAGTTAAGAAATCGGAAATACATTTCATCCGATAGACTTATTCAGTTAGTGATAAGTCAACTACTCTTGAATGGGAAAGTTCCATAAAAAAGTCTTTTAACCTCATGAGTACTGGTAGTAGGTCTGGAGGAAATTCATAAAACCATACCTCAACCCTTATTTTCAATGCATCGGTCTATGGCAATAAGATTTGTATAGCCAAGGCACATGAATATTTGGATAGCTGTATCTAACAAGCTGAAGTCGTATGATTCCTCACATTTATCCCTATGCTCTACGGTTTTCGAAAGAGCTGAATGAGCTGATTTACTCTATGTCAATGACTTCTGGCTAGCAATAAATAAAGCTGGTTATCCTTAACAATCAGAGGAATAATGTTAGATACTTTATCCTCTGAACTCTCAAGTCTTCCACGTGACACCAACGAGCTTGATGTCAAGGAATTCACCCTGGCTTTCAATCAGGCTATGGCTTTCTGCCCCCCTCTTACTCAACCTAGAGGCAAGAAAAAGCCGCGCTGGTGGATATCAGCACTGGGACAGCTTAGAAACGTTTGCAGAAAACTTTTCAAACTAGCAAAAAGCACAAGAAAAGTGGCTGACTGGGACTCGTACAAAGAATCTCTCGAAATATATAAAAAAGAACTGAAGAAGGCAAAGCGACAATCCTGGAGGTCATTCTGTGACAAAATTACAGAAACCACTGAGGCACCGCACCTAAGAAAAATCATCTCTACAAATCCTATGATCTCTAGCTGTTAGAAAAACGCCGATAACTCTTGGACAACCTCAGGAGATGAATCAGTCAACCTGCTACTGGACACTCACTTTCCAGGTGGCGCCCTATTCGCGGCTAGTAGCAACGCGATTACAAGAGGCTTTATAGCTTCAAACCATACAAGTCTGCTGGTCCGGACGGTATAATACCTGCCGAGCTACAAAGATCCTCAGATATTATCCTGCCTACGCTATAAAATATCATGAAGAGCTGAGTAGAACTGATCCACATTCCACTGTCATAGAGAGAAGTTAATGCAGTTTTCATTCCCAAGTCCGGAAAATTCTCTCATGTTGTCCCAAAAGACCTCATAAGTCATCATCCCTCCTTCTAAAAACTCTAGAATGACGGATTGATACCCATATACGAGCTAAAATTGATCCGGCTTTTGTCAGCGGCTCAAAATGCCCACTGTAAAGGAAAGTTGGTGAAAACAGTTCTGCATTCACTGACTAGCCACATTGAACTATCCCTACAATATAAAGAGTACACAATGGTCACTTTCCTGGACACTGAGGGCCCTTTAACATGACTACACTGTCAACTATGCAGGTAGACGAATCACTTAGGGAGTTAATCAGTCTTATGCTAAACAGCAGGATAATCAACTTCAAACTGGGTGGGGCTCCTGCTAAAAGACGGGTGGTAGCATAGTGATTGTCTATGCGGATGACTATAGCCGTCTGAGGTAAGCATCTTGATACCATTAAACGACTCCTTCAGCTAAATCTTAACAGAGTAACCCATTGAACAGATCGCTGGGAATTGGGAAAGCACCCCCATAAAACTGATCTTGTATCCTTTTCCAGGAAATATAAAATTCCCGATACAGCAAAATATCTGGGTCTCACTTTTCGCAGGAAACTAAACTGGAAATCTAACATGCAAGAAAGCCATTGGGTACAATGGGGCCTTGAACCTCGCATAACCCACTGGCCATACATCTCGATCATAAGACCGATGCTCACCTACGGGGCTGCTGTCTGATGGACGGCCTTAGACAATGCAGTCAGCTGCAGCAAACTAAGCAGAGTCCAAAGAACAGCCCGTGTATGCATAAGCGGAGTCCTATGCTGTACTCTCTCCGCGGCACTGGATATTCTGCTTCAACTCTCGATATCATCAGCAGGTAAATAGCTGCAGCTATCGGCCTTAAAGCGACTATACAGAGGACAAATAATTTATTTGGCCACGCTAATATTCTTAATATGTTAGGAATCCTCACAGAGAACATCGATTACACTATACCCGAGCTTTGGTTTGACAAAGACTTTCTTGTAAGCTTCCCCTCCAGATCCTTCAGGGAGGAGGATGCTTTCAAGGAAGACAAGTCAATCGACTTTTACATAGGTGGATCTAAAACTTATAGCGGGGCTGGTTTCTCAGATAAGATTAATTTAAGCCTCTCCTTCCGCCTTCCAAATTACTGTAGCACGTCCCTGGTGGAAATGTTGACGATTAAAGAAGTCCTGTCCTGGGTGAAGCAAGGGACGTTCACTCCTTTTTTATGATAGTCAGGACGCTATAAAGTTCCTTGACCTAGTCTCACAAAATTCTAAAACCGCCCTCGACTGCCGATCATCTCTTAGGGATATGGCAGAGCAGTTAAATTTTAACCTGTGTTGAGTGCCGGGGCACAGACACTTTTCAGAGAATTGTAGCGCCGACTAACTCGCCAAAATTGGAACCACCCTACCTATCCTACCGGAAAAGGGTAGCACCGGTACTCCAAGAGCTAGGTGTAAACTAATATTAAAGTTGGATGCTAATAAAAGAACAGACCTTAGGTGGACAGTTGGATCAACATGTCTAGCGACGAAAGAGATCTGGCCAAAGCTGGATCTGAATCGCTCTAAGAGTTTGATCTTTCTAAAAAGGAAACATCTCAGCGCCATCATAGGCGTCTTTACAAATGATTTCTCCAGAAGCTGCATGGACGAGGAGGAGGAAGAGACAATTATCCACCTACTCTGTACTCGTACATGTTTAGCCCTCTCTCAAAGCAGAAAACTTCAACTAATATGCTTTATTATGACTTAAGGTCCAAACAATATAGACATTGGTAGTTCCCTATGCTTCGTCAGAAGCTCAAATTTGATCCAAGAGTAGGAGGATAACAGATCCCCGTGGCATCACAACGGGTAAATAGGCCTAAGTGGCACATACAATATTGCTGAGCGCCTCAAAGCACGCCTGAATAGAGAACTTACTCATAGACAAAGATGTAGTCCATTGTGTTTATTTTATGTGTCTTCAAATCGAAATTCTCAATTTTCCGAAGATGACTAAAAGCTTCAGCGATAAAATGTTCAACCTGCAGACTTATGCTGGCGTAAACCAAACATTCACAGAGGATGTGTTCTACGGCGTCGTCATTGCTTTCACCGCAAGTGTCGAAATACTCGTAGGTGACACCACTTAGATTTTTAATGATACCGGTTTTGGGATTTTGTACTTTCTTACATTGGGTCGACAGATAGATTTCTGGTCTTCCACAATCTTAAGGGTCGAGGCACCTAGGGATGTGCTTACTCATAGGAGATGTAGCCGTCAGTGCAAATTCAAACAGACCTGCTAGCATAAATGAAAGGCCAATGGATTGAGTGATTCTTCGAATTACATATAGCTTTAGACAAATGAGACCATATCCAAGATACGGATTATTAGATGACCTTAATGATCCTTCTACAAAAATAGGATCCTTTGTATTATAAGAAGCTTAAGAGCATATCACTTTTCAAAGTTGCACATAAGATTCTAGTGAGGTACGCTTATCAAAATAAAGATAGCGACGGAGGAGTTGCACGCGAACCATCGACTGCTCTTTAGACTCTTGTAGTGGGCTACTGTTAGCTTTTTCTGAAGGATCTGGGGCTCCAGACGGACGGGGACTTTTGGCATTGCATACCTTAACACTTAACAGTTTACATGCAGCCGAGAAATAAAAAGATGAAATAAATCCAAATAAGTGCAATTGGGCAAGTGAAGGATGGAAATCTGTGATACCTATTTTAGATTTCTATAGAGAGTAGAAGCAGTGCCTATTTGGTAAAAAATCTTGAGCTTCAGGCTGCTGAATGAACGTTAGGTGACTTTAATAAAAAGTAAGGAAAAGCAGCATAGTTCTGGAACATAGCCTACACGACACCACTTCTGAAAGTAGTATCAGCAAATTGACTTCACGGCAAGACAATATATCACAAAAAATCTAGCACACATTTCTCGCACCTTAACATCCACAATTGGACCTGGAAGTCAGCAAACCAAAAAAACCTTTGCCAGAAAGACAAAATAATCAAAAAACCCTCTCCGACTAAGACCACTACTTGTTGAAGCTAATGCAAATATCCTGGACGCCAGAACACTGAAGAAGTACTGTAAAGAAATTTTGTGTAGAAACATTAAAATTACAAAAGACTGACCGATACTTTTCTGATTGTGTCTTCAATCCCTTTTCAGAAGTCCTAGCAATCGCAGAAGACCAGTGGTGACATTGCCAGCAAGTTATGGGAGATGCCGCATCTGATGTGCTAGTTTTTACAGGACTATCATAACGAACATCTTGGCTGGACGATCAGTGCCACAAGAAGCGTACAAGGTGGCGCTGTAAAGAAGAATGTGTGCTATGTACGAATTTTGGCATATGCCAAAATTTGGAAGGATTACTTCTTCAGACTGTTGGCAGAGATTACCATCATTCCGATGTCAGGCGCAATGAATCGTTTTACTTGAACGATGATCGACAACATTTCGTCAACCTGATAGAGGTCTGGATAGCGATACTCAAATTAAAGACCAGGAGAGAACAGATGGACTACCTGCCGAATTCATAGCAAGAATTTATTAAGCCAGATTCGTGTCGAATTTCGGCATTCCCTCCAAACATAGGTATGCGTGTGAATACGATGACAATGGAGAACGCTCGCTGCTCTTAGTGCCGAGCATTTGCCGTCAAAAAAGGATTTCAGCAAGGTGACGCGCTGTTATGGGATTTTTTCAGCATGGCATATGGAAGAATTTACAGAAGGGCAATGTCATTGTCACAATATTTTAAAGGTCTGCTCACTTCCTAAGAAATACTGAGGAAATTGACGAATTGGTAAGGAAACACTAAGCTATCATATCTCTGCAGGATTTACGGGTATTGAAGCAGAAACGACGAATATGGGTTAAGTGGTAAATGAATGTAAAACAAAGTATTATCTATGCTGCCGATATGGAAGACACCCAACACCAACGGTTCTTACAGCATGCCATAATGGCAAATTATTACTTTGAAATGGTAGAAAGTGTTTGTTTTTCTGGGTCCTGCAACAAATTGAAGCAATAACAATGAGCGTAAAGATTAAGCAAGAAATCATTGATTCCAATCGCTGTACCTTTTTTGGATATTACGTGGTCAATAGATGATAAAGCTGCGGGTCAATGAGTGCATGGCATGTAGAAAGCTCTGGGGGTTCCCATTCAATAGAGTCATTCGCACCTTTGCCCCCCGAACGGATCAAATTCTTCGAGAATGTAGGGGTGGATTTCGCTGGTCCGCTATATTGCTGCGATTCTAAATACGAAGCTTCTAAGATTCACGCTGTGCTTTTCACATGTCCGGCGGAACGTGCTGTGCACTTGGAGATAGTGAGAGCGATGACAACGGAGGACTTTCTTCAAGCGTTCTGGCGCTTCATCAGACGTAGCGGTACCCCAGCTATGGTTTTAGCCGCCAATGCATGGACATTTAGACGAGCGGCGTCAGAAGTTATGGCAGCAGGATTTTCTTTGGACAACGAGGTACAGGCATTTTTGTCTCATCCCAAAATTAAATGGCGATTAATTGTGGAGTGTTCGCCATGGTGGGGCGGCTTCTGGGAGCAAATGGTTCGCAGTATGAAAAATGAAGGTGACCATCGTTAAGGCAAAGCTGGGCTTTAAAGAGCTGTGGACGATTATGACAGAGGCAAAAATAGTTATTAACAATCAGCCATTAACACATGAGAGTACTGATCCTCTAGATTTGACACCGTTGACGCCTGCAGACTTCATAATCGCGCCAGGTGATTGTACCGAAATTTCATCATCATCTTCACCAACGGAAGTCAGTGCTGATTTAATTCTAAAGGCAGGAACGTTTTAGGTATTCTAGTCAGTTGAAGAAGTGATGGCAAAACGAATATTTGCACTTGTTGCGATCTTTTCAAGTGACGTAGTTTTGCTTTCCGATCCAGAACGAGCAAGAATTGGCTGGAAGATGGCCATCGCAGCAGAAACATTCATCGGACGAGATCAACGTGTGCTTTTTTCCCTATAGAGTGTACCCAACGGAAAGCGGTTCTAGCGCGCAATCCAACTTCTCTACCCTTTGGAACTGCAATCTTGCCCGGGAGAAGATGTTAAATTAAATCCTCAAATGTAGATGGCGAGCGACGGATGTACAGCGATCATATTGATTTTCGAACTCGAACTTCGAATATAACTCAGAAATTAATTTTCAAGGAAACATTTCCTGCTCTTCTTGTACAAGCACTCGGCTAATAAGCATCGAAATCGCTCAATAAATAAATTTCATATAAAGGGTGGTTTTTTTAGAGGTTTGGTTTTTAAACTGGCAACTCTGTTTTTACAGATTGTCAATTTGAAAGTTGATTTGTAGACTGTACATTTTGCCATTTTACGACGAATAGATTAACGCCAGAACCACGCGTGCAAATTTATTTTGAAAAGCAAACTTATCGTGCGCTACGTCCATTTTAGGGTTGACATAATCGTCCATCTGAGCGGGTTATTCGGAACACGATGAATCGTTTTCGCATCACGTACACTTTAGTGGATAATACGCATCCCTAAAGATGACAAACAGTGCGAACAGAAGAAGTTATTTTCGTTGTGGATCGCAGTGTTGAGGAGAATTCGAATGAGTCGATTCGTCATCGTGCAAAGCAATTTGAGCTATGCCCATCCTCTTTGTGGAAGATTTTACGGAAGATCTTGGCTTAAAAGCTTATAAGATCCAGCTTGTGCGAGAGTTGAAACCGCGTGATCATTGTACGCGTCGTAGGTTCGGTGAATGCGCCGAAAACATGATTTAGCTTGATCCTCATTTTCAACGCAAAATTTTGTTGCCCGATGAGGCCCAATTTTGGTTAAATGGATATGCAAGCAAGCAAAATTGCTGAATTTGCAGTAGAGAAACCCCAGAATTCTTTATCGAAACTAAGACTTATAACCATTAAAAGACACTGTTTGGTGTGCTCTATGGGCTGGTGGAATCATCGGCCCACATTTCTTTAAGGACGATGCCGGCCAGAATATTACCGTCAATGGAGAGCGCTATAGAAACATGATCTCTGACTTCTTCGTTCCTCAGTTGAGTGGCATTGATGTGACAGAGCTTTGACGGTGCGCGACACTATCAATGACCTGTGAACTGTCATCCACGATTCTGTGATCTCACACCTTTAGATTACTTTCTTTGGGGGTATGTGAACTGTTAAGTCACTAGTCTATGCCGACAAACCAGAGACGTCAACATTTGCCGCGTTATTGCTGATATACGGCCCAGTTGCTCGATAAGGTTGTCGAAAATTGGTCTTCACGAGCGCGTTTCATTCGAACGTATATGCCTGATATCATACTTAAATAATGGCATAAAATTATCTATTAAACAAAGCTAATATCATAAACATTAACTTTAGCTTTAAGTGTTTTATTTTATATTAAATTTGTATAGCTATAAAGAAACACCCTTTACTTGCAGTAAGTCTTTTCTTATTTTTTTTGTCTTCGCTTGAAATTAGACTGCGGGTTTATCTGTGAAGCATTCCTTACTGCTGGAGTTTTCAACAAAGTTCCTCGTAAGTCCATCTTACGAGGAACTAAGAAAGCACAGACTGAAATCCTTATGGGCCCAGTTCTACCCATCGAACGAAAATACGCTTGGTTGCTTCAAGAAAAAAGATCTTCGAGTGATTTAAGGTCCCGTCTCATGAACGAACATAACAACGAACTGAATGGAGAAGAGCTATAAAGTGAGGTTGACCTGGTCAGAAAAGCTAGAATTCATCTAGTCTGGTGGCTAGGATATGGTCCATTCCGGAGGGACAACATGGTAAAGGAAGGACTAGGATTATGTAGCGATTTGAGGCGTAGAGGAGCCTCGTCTAATTTGTTGCGCGCAACTGCAGGCGATTATCGAAAGATAGTGCCATATGAAGAGATCTATTTGTTGAGGCCCAGGTTCACATCAGATCGAAGCTCCAACTAAAATAAAGTAAAGCAAACATTGGCTAAAAAGGACTAAAAATTTACTAAAATGTCCGCTATGTCTTATATGTGGCATGATCAGTGAATCTATACTAGGGCATGGGTAAGTGAGTCTTCTACAATTCAATTCTTCACCTAAGCAATGCAAATAGATCATGGAATAATATCAACATGCGTCCATATAGGACCAAACTAAGGTAAATGCACTTTCTATTCAACTGAATTCAGATTGTTTAGAGTGAATTTTTTGTTTTGCGTCATAATTTCGTCATTCGCCGATGTCATGCCAATTGGAACATATTTCATTGTCAAAGCGGGTGTCACTGCCAAGGCCACTAGAAAGAACATCAACATCAATCATGTCCGAATATAAAATTTGCCGAGTTGTCACAATTTCTACAGAGATCAACATTCAGTTCCACCAGAAGTCAATTCGTATAAATTTACAAATGCACAGGGATATATGGTAGTCCGTGCAACCCTTGGGGATGACTAACCATTCGTAAACAAAAATAGGACTACAATTCGGTGGCGGTTGTGGCTAAAATTGCAATCTTACTTTTGAATTGAATTAATTAAAATAATTCCCACAATCTATTTAGAAAACAATTCAGACCCGCTTCTGTGCTCTTTTTCTTTCTAAAATTTGAACAATGAGGGGCACTTGTGAAGACCATGATCTACACACGTTATAAATATTTCGAAATAAAAAGAACGAAAATTCGACAAAGGCGGGTTGGCGTACAGTCTGTCTGCCCATGCATCAAGAAAAACATCGTTTTCAGCTCTGTGATATTTTCGTCGTTATGCAATTAGAAATCCTATTGCAGCGTATCGGAGCTCAATCCTCCCCAGTCAGTATGATCATTCAATTGTACCCATCCAACCGTAAGTTTATGGCACAAAATTTCGCTGTAATTCACAAAAACTTTGCAATTATCGACGGTCTAATTGCCACAAAGTATAGATGATTTCGATCAAAGAAATAAAACGTATTCCATACACACTTTTCTGTACCGTACCGCACCGTTCTGATAATAAACGCGCCTCGAATACACCACGCACACTCTAGTGAATTATTTCTTTTCGAGAGCACATTCAGTACAATTCAATTTGTGTGAATTGTGTATTTCGAAACATTGAGAGTACGCGCACTTATCCAGATTTTTAAAAAAAAAAATTCTAAAAAACAAAAGGAAAAAAAAATTCTTTTTCACCGATCAAAATAAGCACAGACGTGAAGGCAGAGCTGCTTCAACTACTCGTAGCTACTGTCCCCATGCGAAGCAATCACTCACTTAGCCCTGACTGAAATGCTAACTGAAAGGAAAGTCTCGGGGAAAATCTGTTAGATACGAGTACTGTACGATGAGCTGAAAAATAAGGAAAACTCTGAGGAAAATCCGATGCTGAGTGGCGAGGAAGACGAGACGATGAGGCTGTAAAGTATTCGCCGACATATGGCAACCCCATGGGACACCGCGCGTAGGTTTCTCATCCAATAGCACGTACTACGTCATTGATTCGAAAAAGAATCGTTTTTTTTTTTAATTTTTTTTTAATTTTCGAAAGTACGAGTATCTCTTGTACGAGTACAGAGCCAAAGTAAACTGTTTAGTATACGAGTACAACAAATTTCGGATACTTGGAATTTATGCTTTCTTTAAAAAAAGAAAAAAAAAAAGTTTATTGGGGGGCACTCTCTCTTAGGTTAGAAAGTCAGAGCGCCAAAATGCCGATTCGTTGTTCGGCTAATTGTTTCATAAGCACCGAGTTGATGGTGGGTACATCCTCTTAGAATTTTTGGCCACTTTATTGATGTTTACGAGTTCTAACTCACGTGTATTGGGTAGATAATGATTCTTTCGGTTTTTTTTGCTATCGAACCGGATGATATTCTATCCGAGTTCCAGACGATTGAAGATGAGTATTTTTAGCTGATTAAAATTACACCCAGACTTCTACGAGATAGTAATTTGTTGATAGCTTAATGGTTTTGACGTGCTGCCAAATGAGCTTGTGGAATTTCAAAATTTGACTATTGTTTCGAGGATTCGGTTTGAGCTTTGACAGATAAACATCAATTTTAGCGTTTTATTTGAGTGGAAGTGGTAAATTTGGTGTGGTTTGGCGTTAAGATACTCCTAGCACTGTGGTACAGTGACGATGAAAAAGAATGGTCTTGGGTTTATTTCTGTAATAAAAGATTTAATTTCTTTATAACTAATTTGCTTTTAAGCAATTGGTCCAAGCTAGCAAATTTTGTCTTACTACGCTTATTCAAGGTTGATTTATCTGGAAGGATATGAGTACTTTCTCGTCTTAGGCCCGACAATTTTGCAGAATATGATGGCGAATATCGTCGATAACTTTTGAGTCTGTGACTAAAATGCTATTTTGTATTTTTTGTATTACTCCATTTCGAAATTTCAAAAAAAAAAAAATTATTCCAACAACCAGCTCCTATTAACGAAGCAGGTGGTGAGCTGAATAGCACAACACGCTATTCATTATTCAGTTATACCTAAGATCTCAATAGGTGGCTCCAGCAGTAAGTGCTGGTCGATTTGGACATATCCAAAACGTCATGAAACAAGCTCAGACATATGGTAACCGTCAAACCGTTTTGACATATTAGTGATTTTGTTTTGGCGTTTTAGTTGTGTGAGAATGTCTGATTTTGTGCCAAGTAATTGTCATTTACGTCTTTCATTCGAAGAAAACGGCGGCTGAAGCGCATCGAGAGCTCTAAAAAGCTTACGGAGATGCTGCTCTAAGTGAAACAACTTGCCGTGATTAGTTTCGTCACTTCAAAGATGGTGATTTCGATGTTGACGACCGTCCGCCTGAATTAAGGCCAAAATCCTTGGAGGAATTGCCTGATGAGGCTACGTGCCAAATGCAAGAAGAGCTTGCTTCAACATTAGGAGTTACCCGCAATTGCATGCGTTGGGAATGATTCAAAAACAAGGAACTTGGGTTCCTTCTGATTTGAAACCAAGGAACGTTGGGCGTTGTTTTTTCGCCTGTGAACAACAGCTCCAGCGATAAAAAAAGGAAGGGTTTTCTTCATCGCATCGTGACGGGTGATGAAAAATAGATACATTACAGCAACTAAAAGTGAAGAAAGTTATGGGGACTGCTTCTACGTCGCAGGCTCGGCCGAATATTCATGCTGCGAAGGTTATGCAACGAAACCATCATTGAGGAACGGTATTGACTTCAATTGACGCGATTGAGGCGAGCACTGCGCCAAAAACGGCCACAATAAGAGCTGAGGCACGGAAAAGTGATTCTACAGCAGCACAACATTGGGCCATACGTTTCCAAACCTGGAAACGCTCAAATGGGAAGTCCTACCCTACCCGCCATATTTCCCAGATATTGCGCCGTCCGATTATTTCCTGCTCCGTTCGATGGCACCTGGTCTGGCTGATCATCAGTTCGGAAAGGGGACTGGAAGATTTTTTTTTTATAATGAGCGCGCTCTTATGCTTAAAATGTTTGCACACAGTGCGGGCGAAGGAAACTTAGGCAGGAAAATAAGAGAAGTACCGATGTACATTGGTCTTAAATGTTTGCAAGCTATAACGACAAGAAAATAGAGAGCTTGGCAGGGAATTCCATAACCAAATTGTACGGCTTAGGAATGAATTACGATATTTTAGAGTACGTCCGAAAGTTGGCTTGAGGGTATACTGATAAGCATTCATAGCGAGATGGGTGTTACGGTTGAAGTTTGAAGGGGCGGAATGCTACTGGCAATTTCTATGGGGCACTTGTGTTGCAAGTAGCGATAAAAAAAGTGAGACAGGAGACATTACGTCGGTGTTCGAGAGTGTCAACTGATTGACTGATATTAGTATCTAACATGTGCAGAGATGTTTTAGGAGCACCTGACCAGATGTGGGCATTGTACTCCAATTTTGGGCGGATGAATGCCTTATATATTGTTGCCAGATCAGAAGGTGAAAAGTACTTCTTACATCGTTTGAGGAAACCTAGACATTTCGTAGCATTTCTGACGACATCGAATATGTGGTCATTCCAACGTAAATTGTCACTGACACATATACCGAGAATGGAAAGTTATTCGGTTACGATGATGTAAGTTCCGTTCATTGATAATGGCTGGGTATTTGAATTTCGCTTTAATGACAGCAGACATCATTTAGTTTTGGAAGCATTAAATTCCATTCTATTGATAGTTCCCCAATTGGTTATTTGATGAGCTTAACATACGCTGTCATTCCCGTTCTATAGCCAAAGAGCAGGGACGTGAGTCCGGGAACGAATATGAAAAGCAGACAGTACTGTCATCAGCAAAGAAATATATTGGATTAGAAGTAGTAGACGAGAGATCAGTAATGAAAATTGAAAAGAGTATCGGAGACATAACGGAGCCCTGGGGCACACCAGCATTTATTTTCTGAATATCAGACTTGAAACCATCCAAGACAACTTGAATTGAACGTTCCCGATCGATCCCAAAACCACAAAAGAGCCTGATGCCAAACTCTGTCAAATTTCTTAGAAATATGAAGTGCAACTATCGCTGTACGACAATTGATGATGTACGCTCTGGTTCCACTTTTTGGGGAGATATGCCATCAAATCACCAGTGGACCAATGACTGCTGGTCATTGAGAAGTTTTCGTCTTTCAAGATATTTCATTAGCTGACGGTTCTATAACCTTGGAAAGAAGGCATATAAGTGCAATCGGTCTGTAGGAGGAGAGGGAAGAAGATTCGCCTTTGTTAGGGAAGGGCTGGACAAATGCTGTTTTCCATCTGCTCGGAAAGAGTCCTAAAGAGTAGGACTGATGAAAAAACTTACGCAGTGGTTTTGCCAACGAGAAAGAACACCCCATCAGAAGAGGGGCAGATATACCATCTGGGCCAATGAATTTGTGAATGTTAAGACCTTTAAGCACTATTGCTACTACACGAGTGCGATTCGCACTCAAGTGTTGGAGGGGACAAAGCAGAATCTGGATCTGTTGAGCTGGCCGCGAAGTGTGCAGCAAACAGATTGGCCTTGTCCAAAGAGCTGACAATTAGAATGTCCTTATAAATGAGGGTTGTGATAGGGTGAGGCGGACTTTCTAATAGTTTTGACGAACGACGAATGACATTGCATTTTTTGCCTCAGTTTTTGATCGCATTGGAATTTCACACGCTTGCGGTCATTCCTGGCTCGTTTGAATTTTTTTGGCTTTCCTGTGTCAGGTTAGCCTTGCAGGACCGAAAAAACATTTCTCTGACCTTGACAGCATCTTTACAGCTCGAGTCGTACCATGCCCCATAACGACTAGTTAAAATTACACATGAAGTGGTAAAGTTCCCTTCAATTGGCTTTCTCGTATTGCCACACGGTTCTTTTAGTAATCTTTTCTCTTACTGTGTGGTCGGTGTACGAGAAATTAGCTGATATGCCACAATGGTCCGACGAGCATAGATGGGAAAGCACATTAACGATGTACTTATCAGGGTGAGCAATTAAAAACAAGTCCAGGGTATTGGCGGTATGACTATCAACGTTTCGTTGATGGCTGGGTCAAGTTATTGGCGCATGTTGGTCGATTCACTGCTCAACGCGCTCAACGTTTCTGATGTCTATCCACGTCTATTAAGTCTAGGACTGCCTTGCAGTTTAGAGCATGCAGTCACTAGAAACGATGCAACAGGCAGTACAGCTACATCATCCTCGTATTCGTGTGCATAGACGTCAGAACTATTGGGAGCATTAAGTAATGAGCCGACCAACATACACGAGAGTAGTGAAGACTACCGTCGTTTACCCGCGCCATCACACATTGGCCGCAGTCAACATTCTCAATTAATACCCTATTCACCGGCATTGCTTTTATCCACAAAACGGCGTAGACTAAGTGTTGTCTTGCCTAGTTACATATGCCGTCAAAAGTTGCGTTGTCTAAACTACTCTCAATGCCCATGAAAACGCCCAGCCTTTATTTCTCTTGTCGAGTGCGCCTTCAATTCAACCTACCAGATTTTGGAGCGCACTCTCGCTGAAACTCCTGCTTTTTTGCACACGTGGATCTCGACCATTCTCTTCATGCTCTTGAACATGAAGGAAGTCAGATTTATAGGTCTGAAGCTATTAGCGAGCGCGTGGTCCTCTTTTCCGATTTTCCGTATGAAGGCTACTGTCACTGATCGCTAGGATTTCTCTTCAGAGTTATTATCAGCTGGTCTATACCTTTTTGCAACATAGCTGGGTACATAACAGGCGAATTGAAGCCATCGAAGAAAGCAACAGCATATTTAATGGCTTCGTTCGTCACCACAACCGATAAGATACATATACCAGTTACGGTGTATTGTGTTATTCAGCTCACTAGCTCACTCACTATTAGGTTACCTGGAAGTGAGCCTCACGCACGAGACGGAGGAGTCTCTGCGCTCGACTCAGTGTTGGTGCCGTCAGATTGGTTCATTCTCCCGTTTTGAGGGCCTTAGCCAGCATACTAATTTCACTGACACTTTCGGTTTTTTCGCAAAAGTTTTTACAAGAGGCACTCATCGAAATCCAAATAAGCTTCTTATATTCTTTTTGCTTCGATCTGTAAAAACTCCAGTCTACGTCAAAAGTAGCCTAAAAACCTGATTAGAAGCTTCCTGGTTTCTTTACGAAGTCGCTGCAGATCTGCGTTCCACCAATGAACGAGCGATCTGCAGAATTGCTTTTTACCTGGTCCTGACAGTTCAAAGCACTTGCTGAACAGTTTCCTTTAACTTGTATTTTGCCCTGAGCTTAGGGTGAGCACTGTTGGACTTGACGAGCTCTTCTTAAATCGTGTTCGGTTGGTTTTATGTGGATTCCTCCTCGTCAACAAGGTCAAAATTTCGCATCCGATTCTTAATTCAATATACTTATGACCTGACATGGAGACTTCTGATAGCACTTTCCAGCTGGCAACCTCGTTAGTATACCTTTTGGGCAGCGTTAGGTGGATTACTTCCTGGCTTATTTTCGTTACAAATGTTTGCTGGAAACCAGCGTTGTTGACAACCGGGTGAGATAATAGTATAAAATCCAGGAGACGATTGCCTCTCACGTCGAATTTTTGGGCAGTAGCCCAAAAAGTATTCCGGGTATTAGCATCGAAGCATATGAAGTTCCATCGTCCTGGAATCACAAAATTCAATGACTTCGGCTACCGTCTTCGGTGGTGATGGTAATAACGAATCATAGGGAAAATAAGTAGACCCAAACACGAATTCTGCAGGAATCAAATCTTGACGCAAAATTGCCAATGGTTAAATGAGTTCCGCACATAACGATGTCGATTAGTACGTGGCAGTAGAGCTTGTTACGTACGAGTATATTATATGTAACATTCGAAAGTTCTCACAAGACATATGATCGCTTTGATGGGGCATATACCATAGAGCTGGCAGACCATGGCATGGCTTCTCCACCCATACCTGGTTGATGATTTGGAGCATCTGACCCAATCTACTTTATATTGAGAGAGGCGATGTCTTCTTCATTAACTGGGAGCGGATTCTTTTCTTACGCTATCACTCTCTCTACCTGAAGCCGGAAGCTGGTCGAGCAGACTGTGCTTTCTAACTGAAGATTTTGACAGTAAAGTCCCCGATTACAATTTTGACATAACACCGAGGACAGGCTCTTAAGACTCCGTCCAGGAAGTCATAGAACTCATCCTTGATAGAGTGTTCAGCTTCGTCGATAGGGGCATGTGCATATTATGCATTTTGAAATATCGTTGAGGATCACAGCAAGGCGATGGCTTATCATCTTGACGTCAATCCTTATTGAGGTATAAACTGGTCAGTATATTTTATCATCAAGTGAAATTAACATACGACTACATCTCTGTATTGACGTACAATTACATTACATTCTTGCTCTTCTTTGCCGCATTTTTGCAAGTGTATGATCCACTTACATCAGGCTGTCATAAAATGGGAAAGGAATTTCCATAAAATGTGCAGCCCCAACGTCAATAAGTACGCTACTACCAATCACTCTTCAAGTGTTCATCATGAAACGCATGTGATAATTTATAGTGCAGGGTTAATGCCTTAAAACATCGTCTCAGCACTAAAATTTCATATGCACATCTCAAAATAGAGTTCCTTAGATCTAACGAATTGCTTCCCATAGTGATGCTGAAAATACTCAGCATTGTTTATGATACTAGAGTTACGAGTTAGCAAAATCACCTGCCCCACTGTGCGACATAAAATCTAAATTCGTCCTGGCATTTGTTTACAACATGACCTCGTCCAGTCATGCAGGCTTCATTCTTTGAAAAGTCACATGTCCAGCATGCAGTACGTTTTCATCTTTCCTTGGATGTCAAAACATGTCCGTCAGTCGTGCTTGTAAACATTCGCTTGCAATTATCTAGTTTTTTTGGAAAAAAAAATATTCAAAACAAGAAAGTTGTGGAAACCGTCACTGATGAGACTGCCAAAAATACCTTCCAAGACAATAAATTCGGCAAAAATGTCGTGACCACCGCAAAATATACATACTTTGCACATACATTTTGGCAGTTAAAAAAATTATTAAAAATACCTGGCACTACTATTTTTAGACATAAAGACCATCGGAATGTGTAAGTGATTTATAGAAATGAAAACTTTCGAAGCCAGTTTAGGAATAGCCATCGCCTCGTTAAAATAAAAATAAACGCTTATAAATATTAAAAAATGATGGGCCGGAACAATGCGTGGTGCTAGTTTTTGGTTTTACCTACCAATTTCTTGGCAATGAAATGGCATATTTACTAAAAAAAAAACATGTTATTATTAACGACGATAATAAATTAGAAAATTCAAAAAACAATGGAATTTCGTTAGCTGAAACCCGGCTAAAAGGCATAGGGGAAGTATTTGAAAATTCAAAAATTCAGTAATTTGTCGTTTCTTATTTTTGAACACAACAGATGTCGGTTTGTTTAATGTGGTTTTGAAAGTTTCCACTGTTATGTTGGGTTTTTTTTAAGTGGCTCTATACTTCTTCTGAAAGATCATTGTCTCGTTGAATTGTTTACTACAAATCCGTGTAAGTAGCAACAGATGTTATTTATTGCTCAGGAATTGAGAGATTTCGAGCATAGAAAAACTGGTCGGTTTGGATTTTGTGACAGCAAATGTCACAAGTGGGCAGAACAAGTGGGCTTCTATTTTTTTTGTTTAGCGCCGACTTTGATTTGTCAAACTTACTTTCAAAGTGTATCTAACTACGTTTGCGACTCACATTCGAGTCGCAATTCAATATACGATGTAACAATGCAGTCCACCTCCTTCTCAGTCGAATTAGTGACGTGATATGAAGGTTTGATATGGCAGTCAGTTCATCACTTCTGTTCAACTGCCGAATGCGGTGGATAACGACATTTGCTCCTTTAGGTACAAGTCGTAGTCTAGTGCGCTCATGTCTGAGCTGTATTGAGCGCGAAGGAATACTCCCTTCCCGTACTGGCTAAGCAAATCAACCACAATGTTTCTGATATGAGCGCACACAGTGTCATGCAAAGTCAGTGTTAACTGATCAAGTAAGGTAAATTTTTGTGCAAACACTCTGTACAATTTCTTCAAAAAAGTGTCCTAATACGCTAGGTTAGCTTAGATTAAACAGGGGTATGATTGACACCAGGCAGCAAAACGGGCCCATCGCGAAACCTACTACGAGGAACCAGCCAGAAGATTTTAGGCCTATTAGTATTTTATCGTGCCTATCAAAAATTTTTGAGATTTTATTAAAATAATCAAATCAATGAGCACATAAGTTCAAATAAAATGTTATCTCTGTTTCAATCAGGCTTTAGAGAAAATCACAGTTGTACCACGGCTGTAATAAAAATTCTAGATGATTTAAGAAGAGCGTATGATAATAATAATGTATCCATTCTGTGCTTATTGGACTTTTCTAAAGCCTTTGACTGTGTAAACCATCAACGCTTGATTGAGAAGCTGAAAAGTCAATTCAGTTTTGGTAATAACGCTGCATCTCTTATATCTAATTATTTAAATGGCAGATTTCAACAAGTACATATTAGCCAGGGAAGTTCAAATTTTCTAGCGGTGCATTCAGGTGTCCCACCAGGATCTATTTTAGCACCACTCTTGTTCTCTTTGTTTATAAACGACATGCCTAAGGTCTGTCTTGATGCATCGGTGCATTTATACAGGGTGAGTGACTCGAACTCCAGCTTTTTAAAATGCTATAATTTTTTTATTTTTTGATAAATTTTATTGTGCCAAAGCAAAAAATATTGGAAAATACATCAATTTTCAAATTGTGTCAGTAGTTTTCAATATGTCCACCTTTGGCGCGAATAATGGCCTTGAGACGGCCGAGGAAAGCATCGCACGTTGCATTCAAGTGGCTCTACGGTATTTTGGTCCATTCCCGGCGATGTGCTTGTTTGAGGTGGTACAAACTTTGGTATTTTTTAGTTCCAACCTCCGCCTTCAAAATATTCCAGACTGAGAAATCCATCGGGTTTGCATCTGGAGAATTTGCAATCCATTGTGTCGAAGAAATGAAGTGTGGACCATTATTTTTTAACCAATCTTGGCCGAGGCGCTTTGTGAGACGGTACCGAGTCTTGTTGAAATGTCCACGGTCTCCGACCGAAATGATTGTTTGCCTAAGGCTTCAAACTGTCTCTAAGATAGTTTCACGGTATACGATCGCATTAATTTTGACGCCAGGGTTCAAAAATACGAGCGGAGAGCGACCATCGGCGGTTATGGTGGCCCAAACCATCACCATCGGTGCTGCCTGCTTTCTGGTGGCCGTCCGAAGGTGTACATTTTCGAAGAACCTCTCTGGAAAGTAAACTCGGTCATTTTGTTTGTTGACATATAGCTCGATAACAAATGGCGACTCATCGGAAAAAACCAAATTCGGCAACTCACCACTTTCGTGCAAGCGTAGCAATTCCTTCGCTGTTTCGACTCAAACTTTTTTCTGTTGCGGTGTAAGATCGTGTGCTTTTTTTAACTTCAATGGCTTAAGTCCAAGCTCATTTTTCAGTATGTGTTGCACCCGTTCCAACGATATGTTGAGCTCACGAGCCACTTTTCTTCCACTTCGACTCGGATTTCGCTCAATTCGAGCCTTCACTTTCCGAACCATTTCTGCCGATGTTGCTGTTTTTTTATGACCACCTTCATGGCGTTTTGCAACGCTACCAGTACTACGGTAACGAGCTATGGTTCGAGACACAAATGACTTATTCATGTTGAGGTGTTGGAGGGCTCTAACGATAGCTAATTGTGGTTTTCCAGCCAAATGTAAAGCAATCACACTATCACGTTTGAAGTCCATCGCGGATAAAATTTTTTCAACACAATGGAGACGCAAATCGTTTAAAAGGCTTGTAAATGTTTCAAAATTTGAGCACACTGTCATGAACGGTTGGGAAATCATAGGAGTCTGAAGTTGGTTGTAGTTCGAGTCATTCAGGGTGTATGCAGACGATGCTCATGTATATCTGTCTAGACCGATTGGCTTAATAGATGATTGTATAGCTGGACTTAATGAGGATTTGGAACGAATTTATAACTAGTCTGTTCTCAATAAACTGTCCTTAAACCCTGCTAAATCTAAAACAATTGTTATCTGCAATGACAGGATTCATATATTGAATGGGACAATTGATTCCATATGAAAATGAGGTGAAGAATTTAGGAATATATAAGTATCAACTGCAAACTTTCCTGTGAAAACCATATCAAAGAATATATGGTGGTCTACGCCAACTTTATATCTCATCCGCCTTTGTCCCGACCTTAACAAAGCTTAAACTCGTAAGAGCTCTGTTTATGCCCATTATAAACTACAGCTCAGTACTTTATAGTAATATTGATGCAATGTCCTTTAGGAAATTTAATTCGACGATTCGCTACATATGAGGAGCGTTCAACATATTCTCGGTATCGGGGTGAAGCTGTTGTATATATAAATTGGCTTATTTATCAAGTAATACTATTATTTTAGTGCATTCATGTAAAATTTCATATAAATGTGATTATTAATTCGCGTTTTATCTCTAGTTAAACAGAATCATAATGGCAACTGAGGCGATGATGGTGAAAATTGAGCATCGCGCTGTAATTAAATTTCTCACTAAGCAAGGAAAAAGTCAAAAAACTATTCATGAAGAGATGGTGGCTGTTTACCAGGGTTCCGCACCTTCATTATCAACTGTGCAAAAGTGGTCAAGTGAGTTCAAGAGAGGCAGAGAGAGCATTGAAGACGACCCCCGCTCCGGCGCCCCGGCTACTGCTTGTACGGGAGAAAGCATCAAAGAAGTCGAAAAACTTGTTCTTGAGGATGCCCGAATAAAGGTGAAAATGATGGCAGAGATCACCAAGCTTTCAATTGGTACTCGTACCATTCACACCATTCTTCATGACCATCTTAACCTTTCAAAGGTCAGTGCAAGGTGGGTGCCACGAATGCTCACAGCGCCTCAGAAAAAAGTGAGAATCGCATGCTGTAGAGAGCTTTTGGAGATGCGTAGTGAGAACGCGGACGGTGTTATGGATCGAATTGTTACTGGGGACGAAACATGGGTCCACCACTATGACCCTGAAAGCAAACAAGAGTCCATGCAGTGGCATAAAAAAGGAACAGACCCCCCGAAGAAGTTCAAAGTCACTCCGTCTGCCCGAAAGCTCATGGCCACAGTTTTTTGGGACTCAAAGGGAATCTTGCTCATTGAGTACAAAAAAAAAGGTGAAACCATCAACGCCACATCCTACGCTTCCACTTTGCATAATTTGCGGGAGGAAATTAAAAAGAAAAGACGGGGTAAACTCGCAGCGGGTGTGTTGCTTCTTCATGACAACGCTCCTGTTCACACGGCGCGAGTTTCCAAGGCTGCTGCGCGAGATTGTGGTTTCGAAGAAATCCAACACCCACCCTATAGTCCAGACCTTGCCCCTAGTGATTTTTTCCTGTTTCCGGATTTTCGGATGATGAAGAACTCAAGTCGGTCGATACCGAGATTATATTGAACGCCCCTCGTATATGGTCTCCGTAAATATGACCACATTTCGAGATTTTCTCTTAAGCTTACCAGATGTACCCTTAGACAACATATAAATATGTTATACTAAACTGCACATTTCTGTATAAATTGCTCAAAACTAAACAATCGACATATCTCTTCGACAACTAAGTTCGGCTCATTCAAATCGTACCCCAAATATCAATGTTCCTTATTTTAACTTTTTAAATAGTCAACGTTTATTTTTTGTTCATGCTATAAGACTTTGGAATTCCATACCAATATACAAACGTCAATCTAGTTCGCTTTTTATTTTTAAGAATTTGCTTGTTTCTTTTGTAAAGAGTAATCTTAACAACCACATTTTTGATTAATAGTAATTTTTGTCGACTCATATTAACTTAAAAATATATTTTCTCTTTTTTTTTTATTGAAACTATGTAACCTAATATAGATACCTTAATGTTTAATTTATATGAATAAGTACAAATAACGGGAATGTATTTCTTAATGTACAGTCCAGAAATAAATGAAATAACTAAAAAAAAATAAAAAATAAAAAATACAAATACAACCTCACTATTTTCGAGTAGCGATCCTTTTCTGGCAAGCTCATCCGCTTGTTCATTTCCTTTAATACCGCAGTGTCCTGGCACCCATCAGAGTCTTACCCGGTTCTGACTGCATAGTGCTTTGAGCACAGTGTGACAGCCCCTGACTGTATCAGAATTGACGTTGGTTGATTGCATTGCCTTGAGTGCGGCCTTGCTATTGATGTATTGTACATAGCGATATCTCTTTACGGATACCAATCTCACCTGCATCAGCTCAGCCGCCCTGAGGACAGAACCTCTGATTGGAAGACACTACTTGCGTTGGATAGTATTATAGAAACTCTTACCTCTGGGTCTTCCGAGAAGATACCAGAACCTGTTCCTTCCTCTGTTTTTGAGCCTTCTGTGAAAATTGCAAATTCATTTGGCCTGATTATTGCATTTTTTTTCCCAGTCCTCCTTCTCCGGATATATTATATCATACGGGGTGTCGAAGTCGACCAAGGAAGGAATTTCATCCATTAGAATTGGATTGCCTGATAGTAGACCGTGCCATGTCCGAAACTTCTGCTCTTGAAGTAACCCAGTTTAGTAAGTTGTATCGCACTGTTTCCAGGAAGTTTTTTGATCTGTAAACCAAGCGATGTTAGGTCAAAAAGATGTCCAATGCTGCCATAGGGGTGGTATGGAGCGCACCTGTAATGGCTATGGAAGCCATTCTTTGAACCGCAGCTACACAATACTAGTGCCACCGTATACGGCCAGTACACAATAGCAGGTTTAAGCCCTAAATTTTTCCTACTGTTCTTTTGCAGATAAAGTGAGCAATGATTCTTACCGCTACATTAAGATCCCAGTTTAGTTTTTTGTCCAGAATTACACCCAGATACTTCGCGCTGTCGGAAAGGGAAACTTCCAGTCCGATGAGTTTTGCGAGTTTGTACTTTCTGGTGAAAAGAACCAGTTTTTGCCCAAGTGCCGTAATACGCTAGTGTCACACTGGATCCAAATGGAACTCGGTCCGCCAAGATGAATCCCTGATGATCGGAAGCAAAAATCATCGTCTGCTTGATTTTCAATTTCGCTCAATAAAATCTATTGGGTCATCGTGTCAGACGCTTGACTGCGATTTCATCTCCAGGTGGAAGTCTCTACCTCAGGTTCCATTAATAGCGATTACTCAAAAACGGAATGCGTTACTTTCAACGACAATGTCCAGATGTTTTTTCTTCTGTTCAGCAGTCAAACAGTGAGGTACGCAACCTGCAGAAATTTTTGTTTTCTTCTAAATCATTCTTAAAGTGTATGTCCTTAAGTATTCTTCACTAAGAATATCCGACATACGTTTCATACATTGTCCTTTAGTTAATGTTCTCGTTGTTGGCTCATATCTTATGCTTTCGAAGTCTTCACGGAACCAACTAGCAGATCGGGACACTGAACTGTGCTCAACGCAAAGCTCACTTATAGCCCGATGCATTTTGATAGAGATTTTGGCACGTATGTTTCAATTTGACTTAACAATTTTTGACTCGAGACACTTGAAGAGGCATTTTTATCTATCTGACTTACTTTAACGTTTATGGCATCTTGCACACCGGGGCGGTCCTGGGCCTTAACCAACATGCTCCGATCGGTGGCTAGCTGCTTCCAGTTACGCACATGAATTTGATTGAGCTCCCCATCCAACTGAGAGTACTACCTTCGGTAAGGTGTCCTATTAGGGTGGAATCAATGATCCTTCGGTCTGGAAGGCTGGTGTCCATGCGTTATACCTATGAGACCTATTTTAATCGCTATAATCGAAAACTTCTAACATCCATCCACGTCGTTGTACAGCCGTAATACCTTCTAATCCACACTGTACTCCACATACACTAAACATTTTTCGCTCAAAGCAACTAAGATAGCTCTCATCCACTTTTGGGAGTGTCCATGTCTCTGCGCCGCCGTACAAAAGGACAGAAATGATAAGGGTCTTGTGAACTGTTTTCTTCGCTAGGGATAGGGCTTTTCTTCTTAGCCCATAAAAACCGCGGTTGGCAAGAGCTATTTTTTGCTTTATTTTCGCGCTTATGTTATTGCTGGAGTACACTGCAGAGTCTAGGTCACATTTTGTCTAAGACGTCAATGTTGATTGTCCTTTTTCACAGCAGCATTAATTGGGTTTAACACCGGTATTTGCTGCTCTCAATGCTCACAAAAGCCCTATTCATATCCCTTAAGTACGAAGTTAAAGAAGTCGCGCGATTGTCCGTCGGCCTGTCTGATACTCTTTTTAATATAAAAAGATCTGGTGACATTATGGCGGGGGTTCTCCATCTTCATCCTGCCAACACCAGACAAAGCTCTACGTAGCTCATTTTTGTCATTACAGTCGACGAAGAGGTAGTGGGCAACGATTTGTTATTCTCGGATCTCCAAGATCTGCTGCAGAGTGAGAGTTTGGTCGATGGTGGACTTACTAGGTCTAAAATCGCACTAATATGGATCTTTCCGATTGTTGATGATCGGCAGTAAGGATAGGTTAGGTTAGGTAAGAGTGGCTGTTGGAAGATCCAATCCACTTAGGCCTATTGGCCAATTGTGATGCCACGTGGATCTGTGATCCTCCTAATCTTGGAATCAATTTGAGCTTCTGACGAAGAGTAGGAGACTGTCAATACCTATACTGTTCGAACCTTAAGTCATAGTAGAAGAAAGGTCCGAGAGAGCAGCGTCAAGTGATAATACAGTGATGATAGTGTTGAGATGCTTCTTATTTAGAAAAGTCAAACTCTTAAAGTTTTGGCCAAATTTGTTTGGTCGCTAGACTTGTTGACCCAACTGTCCAACTAAGGTTTGTTCTTCTATTAGAATCCTCCTTTAGTATTCGTATTAGTTTGCACGTAGCGATTGGTATCCCGATGATACATTTTCCAGGTAGGATAGGTAGAGTGGTTCCAATTTTAGCGAATGTTGTACTGCTGCGCCATCTGCCTAAGAGATGATCGTCAGTCAGAGGCGGTTCTAGAATTTTATGAGACTGAATCTAGGAATTTAATAGCGGCCTGATTATCAGAAAAGATGCGGATTCCCTTGCAGATATCATTATTTTCTTCAGCCAGGACAGGACTTCTTTAATCACCAAAAATTTCCTCCTGAAACATGCTACAGTAACTTGGAAGGCGGAAGGAGAAGCTTATAACAAGCTTATCTGAGAAACACTGCAACCCTGCTATCAGTCTTGGATCAATCCGTATAGAAATGGATTGACTTGTCGTCCATGAAAGCAGCTTCCTACCAGGAGGATCTAAAGGGTCAGTCATGACAGTCTTTGTCAAACTAATGTTGGGGTATAGGGCAGTCGATGATCTCTGTAAGGATTCCTAGTATGTTAAGAACATTAGCGTGGCCAGATAGTTTATTTGCAAATTGTGTAGTCACTTTGAAACTTGCTTTGCTGCATCTTGCTGTATTAAGATGCTTTCCTGAGACGGCTATAGCAACGTCATCTGCATAGACAACCACCCTGCTATCACACGATTCCAGGTATATCAACAGGTCGTTGACCACTAAGTTCCAGAGAATGGGTGACATGACACCGGCTTGAAGTGTACCTCTGCTGACACATCTTTTAGTAGAAGCCCCACCCAGTTTGTAGTTGATTATCCTGCTATTTAGCATAAGGCTGATTATTTCCCCAAGTGAGTCATCTGCCTTCAGAGTTGACAGCGCAGTAGTGATTGTGGATGTGTTGACGTTGTTAAAGGCAATAAAGCGACCATCGTACACTCTCTATATTCTAGAGATCGTTCGATGAGGCTAGTCAGTGAATGTAGAGCTGTTTCCACCGACTTTCCTTTACAGTAGGCATGTTGAGCCGTTGACAAAAGTCGTCAATTCTAGATCGTAATATGGATATCAATCAGTCGTTCCAGAGTTTTCAGAAGGAAAGATGATAGACTTGTAGGTCTGAGGTCCTGAGGAATGAAAACTACATTAACTTCTCTTCATGACAAGGGGATGTGGTTCAGTTCTGCACAGCTCCTCATGATATTTTCTAGCGTAGGCAGGACCTTTGCAGCTCGGCAGGTATTATATCGTCCGGACCAGTAGAATTCTATGGATTGAACCTTGTCTCTTGTAATTAGACCGTGAATTTTAGTGTCGTGGGTGTAGTAGTCCTGCTTAGGTTGTTACTGGTCGTAAATAGGGAGCTAGCTGGAAAGTGGATATCCAGTAGCAGATTGAGTGATGCATCACTTGAGGACATAATTTTTTTTCAAACAGCTAAACATCGTACAATTTCTAGAGACGATTTTTCCTGACCGCGATGCCTCAGAGGTTTCTGTTATTTTGTCACAGAGGCTTTTCTTGCCTCTTAATCAATCAAGAGAGCAGGAAGTAACCATTGACTGATTGAGAGCTAGGATGAATTCCTTAATCTTCATGTCAAGATCGTTGGTGTTACACGGGGGCTTAGAAATCCAGAAGACCGTATTTTTAAAAGCGTTCCTCAAGGCTACAAAAATGTTGTATTCTGAACCCATACATAGACTTATGCCCCTGTAGTATATGCAGTTTAGGGGGTCTCCCTTCTTCACACATTCCATGCGATGGGCTTGCTTTGTTCTGACCAGATGAGCTGTTTTAAATACCTCTGAAGGTAGTTTGTTTGCGCTAATAGCTATATTTTACTTCAACTGCGATATAGCTATAATAACTATGTCTAGGTCAGCGGGATGGAACTCTCTGTCATTTTCATCTTCGCAATTTCTTCGATAGCGCGCTCCTTCGAAGAGATGGGCTATGGCGACATTTATAACCTCAGCAAGGCTACTGGCTTCGGACTGTTTAGCCGGACCCTTTGTCCAATAGTTTTATTATTGACCTATCAGTCAAACTTGGGGTTTCCACTAAACAATTCAGAGACAATTAACAGCCTCGGATACGCACGGATGTAATCTTGACAATCCCAGCAAACGAACTGTTACTCTAACTCCGAATTATTCCCATGGTTTCCAATTTAACGTCATCTTAGTTAGTGGACGTTTTTTCTAAATCGAAGCAGGCGACGTTCAGATCTTCGAAGGTTCGTGATGATTCTGCTTTGAATCGCGTTGGACGTCGATCTACCTTAAAGCGTTCTTTATATCTATAGCAAATATCGCTGTTCCATATTAGAAGGCATCCCTGCTCATTTCCATCTTGTGCCGCAATCTTAAAAACATTAGCCCGTTTGCTTGTGCTCCGATGTTGCGCTTCTTTGACTGTTTGTTACCTGTTTATCTGTTGTGAGATTGTTTCTTCAAATCCCCGAAGATGACTGCGAGCTGCGGTCATCTTTGCCCCTTTCGATCCTTTTTTACGCAAATATCACATTTTAACTCAAGACGGACTTTATCGATTTCGCTAGTTTCTGCCGTATTTTGTCTCCGTTTGGTAGACTTACCTTTTTGTTCCTTACCTCCATTTTCATCTCATTGCTCCACCACCACGTTTCTTTATTTATGTGGAGTTTACCTTTTGAAGAACCGCGCAGTGTTTATGAACTACCTCTATATTTTGCATCAAAATTGTTCGAAGGATTTTGTACGCTTAGTCCTTCTTATCAATAATGAAACTGAGCAGGATTCAACGGCTTGGGTGTCTGTGCATTACATGTGCTAGGAGAACGACTCCAACTGGGTACATGGTGGCGTAATTAGTCATAGCTCGGCTTCCTGTAGCGATTCAAGAGGAAGCGGCCATACAAGCACTCAAGCTACATCGCGCAAACCACTTCAAGCAAGCTACCCTCATTAGTCAGCTGGATATACCAAAGGAGATAGAAGTCACCTTTACTACATCTCAAACCTTACATCAATTAGACCTCACACTTAGTTTTTCGAAGAGGTACTTATAGGATCTACTTCACCACAAGGAAGGAGTGTAATACAAATCCTATAATTTGGCTAAACGATGATTCTCAAGTGGTAAGCTGATAGTCTGAACTCTATGCCTTATTAAAAGCTATGTGCATTCTACTAAGCAAATAACATGAAAGAGCCAAAATAGAAATGATCTGGGATAGTCAATTCGTATTGAAAGCATCAAATAGCTACTTATACTAAACAAAGATCCTCCTAGAATGCCGTAAAGTACTCAACAACACCGCCATCCTGAACGAAGTTTCGCTAGTTGGCATAATGGTCAAGAATGCAACGAAAGGCCAAGCAAGTCCATATTTCGACCCTGGCAAACTTTTGCTTTACTGACAACTTAAAACAAGAAATATTTAAAATGCTGGGCAGGACTATGTATAGTGAAATACTGGATTGACCTAGATGGTCCTAACCACTCAATGAAATCATAAATTATAGCAACCAAAGAGCCGAATTAGCTCTTTTCCTTGATAGGACACAAATAAGAGTACTGTGCGCGGCACTAACAGTTCATTTTCTTTGTAATAAACATCTTCCCAGATTGGTATTCACTTAAACTAGCAACAATTCTAAACAATATGTTCTCCATGAAGAGGATCTGAAGGCGATCTCGCAGAAAGGGTTGATAGACCAATATCTACTGTCATACCATCATATCATACCAAAGCCCTTCTTCTTGGTTTATGGTATTTTAGAGTAGTCAAGCAAATTTTGCGTCGATAGTATTCCTCATTCCGAATTTAAATTTGCAAAATTGCTTGTTTATTTTCTCGACTGATGAAAACCGGGATTTTGAGTATCCTTAAAATGTTTGCACACAGCGCTGGAGGTTTTCCTTGGTTTTTCGCGGAAAATTCTGTCAGCAAGAGTCGGTGCTAACTTGTTAGTGGTTCGCCTGAGATCACTTTAAGATCGCCCCGAAAACCGATGTTTCTTTTACATCACCAGTAGTCTCCTGATGCGAGTGACTTCCGCCTTATTAAATTTTAATGCGCCTAAAGTGCGGTATCGCCGCAGTACTAAAGTATCTAGTTCCAACTCCAACAACGATTTCACCTGTAGCTTCTTATTGAAGAATACTGGTTGTCCTATGCCCACTTCACCCTCTTTTCTATGTCAAACTACAGCTTTAAATGGTTTTCTGAAACCAACTCCATAAGTACAGGACAAGGGATTCTCATGTACATACTCGTACATAAGCCACTTTGTGTATGGCAACATAAGAAAGCACCTTTATTATATGTACAATTACAATAAGCCACCCCCACACGGATCTGTGCACTTAATCATCAACCTTTCAGTCAGGATAATGGCTCTCTTTTCCAACAAAAGCCCCATTTCTCCCCCGTCGCCCTGTCGTAAAATGCTGTTTCATCATATACAATCGTATGTCAAAATCATTCACCTGTTACGTTACCTCGAAAACACTTTCTCTGACAATTTCATGCCCCAAGGAATCCAACCACCTAACACAAAAAACACTCAATTACGAGTGTTATTTCCCTAATGACACGAGAATGCTTGTACACGTCTGTTCGCATCTGCAAACCCCTTAAGTAGACGAATTACATGCGGACGACATCGCCATCAGCACCCGAAATCCCACTCTTAACTACCACACTACCCCTGGTGCTTGTGATTCCGTATGGCAGGCCGCCGCAACAACCACTTAGGTCGGGCTAATAAATTAATCCACCCCTCAACACGAGTTCGCCTTAGCTGGCCCTGTCGAGGTAAAAGGAACAAGTGAGCTCATGCGGGAATCGCAGCGAGAGCTGACATGAGATTTATTGCCCTCCATATCGAACAAATAAAGCAAGCAATGCACCTCTGTCTCTGGTGCGTCTAGCCGTAGATACTGCCAAACGATCATGTCGAACAAGTGATCCTCTCAGTACTAGTACGGGTAGTCGGTACTTATAGCCTACAACTACAGATACGAGTACATGGCTAATTCTGAATTTATCTGACGAATGTCTATTTTAATTTCAAATAATCACTGCCGTAGCAGCGGGTAAGTGCATTAAGTGATTGATAGATGGCGTGGTGAAAGTGTTTTCGAAATTACTTTTGGCATTTTGACGAGGTATACCGAATCGAGGTTGTGGGATAGGTCAGTAGGCAAATGATCTAGAACATTTGTTACCGCAAAGCAACATCCGTAGAAAAAATAACCGGCAGTGTCCATAAAGATAAAAGTCTAAAGATGGAACTTTGAGGAATCACTTCATAAACATAATAACAGAGGTCCTGTGATTGGTAACAGTAATTGGTTTTCCTTCAAAAGGTTAGGTTTGCCTTAAGTACTTCACTAAATAATTTTGTTTGAAGGTAAATTTTTAAGAACTCAGATTAGAGTCTGGGTTTGACTTGGTTCCATTTGTGTCAATCAAGCGATGCCCAGTGTTACCCAAAGATTTCTTGAAAAAGCCTGATTCTTCGGGTTGGGAGTTCTGCTTAGGGCTAACTATCCAGCAACGGATTGAGGATGGATTAGCTACATATGATACTGTGAAATAAAAAAGGGACAACGACTTTCAGATTTCAGAACAGGCCAACCCTAGTGAAGGCTCTGAAAGGCAGATTATACCCCCAAGAAAATGCGGTGGCATGGATTGAAGAAAAAAGGACTTAAAACTATAACGTAACATACACAATGGTGATTGCTATAGACAGGGAAGCACTGCTTATTTGAATATGAATTTGTCATTAGACTTAGGCAAGAACTTTTGAGCTTCAGGCATCTGAGCGAATACCCAACTACAATCCGCAGCAAGGCTAGATTCGCCAACAGAAACCATATGGTACTCACACCATAAAAAGAAAAATGAGAGAGCTTTACGAGCTTCCTTACCAGACCTATGAGCAATGTCCTATGCACGATCTCAAGATCGCCCTTAGTGATTTTACGCCCAATTTATGAAGGGAGAGTATCTTTGGCGGTACAGTTGGTAAACGTAGCATACACGATACCAGCTTTGAAATGGACTCAGACTGATCGACTTTGCGGTGGTGCGAAATTTTATTGTTGGTAACATAGGGGGCCCCCGCCCAATTATCAAGGCTTCGCCCATAAACGACGTTATCTAATAAAAAGCGGGGCCAGAGCATATTACTAGTCTATCGTAAACATCTTCAGATGACGCTACCAAAAGTTGATCAGTTACAAGTTGCCGGCCATATGACTTGTTAATGGCAGGACCACCGGTAGTCCCTATCAGGACTTAAATCATGGTACCATGGGAGTTAGGAGCCCCCCCGATCTCGGTTCGGGCCTGACTTGTTTGAGGTAGGCCCCCTTGTGGGAGCGTCATGGTGACTGTGGTTTAAACCCAAAGTTGCGGGAAGGGTCTTCCTGTTGGTTTGACCCAATGTAGAGTTTCAATAAGTACTGGGTGCTGTAACCCTAAGAACAGTAAGAGGTTTTAGATCGGCCTCACCTCATATCAAAGGTGAAACTTTCACCTTCAACATAAGTTCTGCTTTGGTATCTCAGGAAGGCGGCAGAGCGATGGCAAGGCGTAACCTTGTTCCCGTACGGGAATCCCATAAACTTAAGTCTACACTACAGGTGTTTACGTTAAAAACCAGAGACTATGTAGGTAGGACGTTGAGAGAGGGTACCCCCAGGGGTCCATCTGCGGTCCTTTTATTTGAAACCTGATGATGGATCCAGATGACCTCCACAGAGGCAATTCAAGTGATACGTCGTGGTATTGGTTTCCAGATCAGAAAAGGTCTCCCATTAAATGAGTATGATTGGGTTTCCCCGACAGAAGTGAATAAGCTCTTCTTGATGTAGCGTGAAGCGTTGCTAACAGCATGTGTTTTATCTAGCTTCCTAAGGAATGTGCTGACCATGCGGGTGTTTCCTGAACGGAGTTTTACCTCAACCTGAACTTATGTGAGTGTCCCAATTACTCAGATGTTAGGGACTTGCAGGCTACGGGCATCATCTTTGATGATGAGGCCTATGATGTCAGTGGAATTTCCACTGACACCGTACGGTTCGAAAGAACCCGTGTTTTGCAAGAGAATTATTTATTAGAAGACGCAGTAGGCAGTTAGCGGGTGGAATTTCATATTCAATTGAAAAATTTTTAGTACCAAAGGTTGCCAGTCCTGGGCTGTAAGGTGCCTAACTAGAAGTGACCGCAAGGTTGCGAGACTCGACTGGAAGCTATATTCTGGTACCATGGGAGATCAGGGGTCCCTAGAACTTCTGTTCCAGTATGACCTAGGCTAGGCCAACTTGTGGGAGTATCGTGGTGGTTGGTGGTTCATACCTAAAGTCGCGGGGAGAGTAGATCGGACGGTGCTTGGACATCTTATGGTTTACCATATGTTGTAGCGTACTGCGCCCTGTGCTCAACCATTTGATTTCTATAAAACTGATTCGTCTGCGCGATGTGGGGTTGCATTGCAACCGGATGCCACAGGATGGCAGAGGTATCAGATAGGCCTCGACCCTTCACCAAAGGGGAAGTTGGTGCCTTACACACGACTTCGAATCTGGTACTGGCGGTAGCATATGTACTATACGAAGGGCGCTGATCAAAGCATTGTTTTGATATCTCGTGTGAAGACGAGAGGTACCTACGTTAAACACTGGTGACATCTATAGGTAGGACAAGTTTATCGGCAGTGTTCACATCCTTAAAGCGGTTACTGGCTTCGGTTCAACCGACCCCATGTCCTAGGAGCATCTATAATGGAATTGGCCCTACAGATTGAGGGTTGTGCCGCCTGGATAGCTGCCCGGGCATGGAAAAATAAACTAAGTTACGAGACAATAACAAGAATCTACTGTTGATAATCCCTGCAAACGAAAAAAGGACAAGGAATTTCGAATCTGCACGTAGAATGTTAGGTCTCTTAATAGGCCCTTACATCTGAGGCATTGGACTGCTGTAAACCAGATATTACAGCTATCAAGGAAATGCGGTGGGATGAGCCAAACAGAAAGAGGATAAAAAACTGCGACGGATTTCTTGGTTCTGCCTCTACCAAAATGTCTTGAGTTTCTGGCATGTTAACAAGCGCCTCGTAACAATCCGTATTAAGGCTAAATTTGACAACATTAGTCTTATATGCACGCACGGCTCCATAAATAAGAAAGGTGACGGCAACAAAGATAGCTTCTACGAGCTCTTAGACAAGATTTACGAGCAGTGTCTTGGCTATGACATCCAAATTATTCTAGGCGACTCTATTGCGAAGCTAGAAAGAGAGGGCATCTCTGGTGGTACTGTCGGAGAGCATACCCTGAACTATTCCACCTCCGATAACGGATTCAGGCTAATCGATTTTGCAGTAGGGCGAAACATTTTCGTGGCTAGCACGCGGTTCTAGCATCTCATTATTCATAAGGAAACTTGGGAATCTCCTGACCAATCAATTGTCAGCCAGATTGACAACATTGTGATCGAAGCAAGGCACCTCACCAGTATTACGGATGTCTTGACCTTCAGAGGGGCCAACATCGACTCGAACCATTACTTTGTTGTAGCCGAGGCACTATTGCGGATATCCCGAACATAGCAAAGACAAGCTAATACTGTGAGGAAGTTTGACGTCGGACGGCTATAATTCGAAAAGATAGCCAAACCCTTTTCCGATCGAGCCTCCCTTTATCTCATAAGAGGTCCTATACTATCAAGTATCGAAGACCAGTAGCAACATTGCCAAAAATCCATCAGAGACGCCGACCCTGGTGTGCCACGACAACGATGATGCTTTCAAAGACGGACGAGAGATTCTCACGAGCTCTATGAGCAGAACAGGGCAGACAAACACAGGCTTCTCAGGAGGAAAAAGTAGGAGCATGAGGAGTGCTGCAGGTATGAAATTCGAAAGTTTTACCAAAAGGTAAAACAAAACATGCCAAAACATATAAACCACGAATCGAAGCCTGCAGAGACGAACAGCGGAGCATACTAGCAGATCCGCAGCCGATTCTGAGGATTTGAAAGAGCATTTCCCTAGACCGTGTAACGGCAATGACGGCTATAAGGTAGAATGAACATTTCAACCTTGACGATGTGGACTAACAATTCCGTCCGCCAGACCTGGTGGAAGTGATGAGAGCCATATCTAAGTCCAAGAAAGCTGCTGTCCAAGAACGGCCTGACTACCGAGCTCTTCAAAGGTAAGTAGCATACACCAACTCATTTGTATAGACGTACGAAAGTATTCCCGATGAATGGAACCTCAGCATTGTTTGTCCGGTCCTCAAGAAAGAGACCCTCTGAGCTGCGCCAACTACAGAGGCATCAGTCTTGTTAACATCGCCTATAAGATCCTATCTGCAGTATTGTCTGAACGTCTGAAGCCATTCGTCAGCAACCTAATTGGCCCACATTAGTGTAGCGTCAGGCCAGGAAGGTCCAACATCAACCAAATATACACACTGTGGCAGATCTTAGACCCAGGAGCCACCACCTATTCATCGTTTTTGGGGCCGTGTATGACAGCATTTATAGAGATGAGCTATACAGGGTAATGTTTAGTTTTGACATCCGTGCCAAACTCGGCAGGATGTCTATGGGGAATTCTCCTTGCTCCAACAAGGTTGGTAAGTAATTACATAATTGGAACTTCCAATATCTTGAAAGGTTCTACATTACTTGCGTATGAGTATGACATTGATGTTGTTGGACAAACGCAGTAGGCAATGAATGAAAGGATGGAAAAACAAGCTACATGTTGTCATCAGAAAAGGACGTACATAATTGACGGTTCGGCCAGAAAGTCGCCATTGGCAACTATAGCTTCAGCTTCAAGGTAGTTAAGGACTTCATTAATCTTGGCAAGCAACAACATCAGTGCGGAAATCAGACGCAGAATTACTGGGTCCTCCCTTGTAAGACCAAACTGGCTGCATACAAGACCCTTACCATCTCGTTCCTGCTCTATGGCACAGAGCCTTGAACCTTGTCGAAAACGGATAAAAAAAACACTTGACAGTTTTGAGAGAAAAATACTGCGGTTTAGTCAGGTCGATGTCTGAAATGGTTGGGTGATATTAAGGAAATGGCACCCCGAATCTAACTTCAAGTGATGGCGCAGCAGAGGGTGAGCGGATGTAAGTTACAAATAGAAGGGGATTTCTACTAACTGTGGGTGTGGCACAACAGGCACCTGGCAAGAGAGCGGGCTAGCTGGGGAGGCTTGTCGATTGAGGCACAGATATTTTCTAGAACTGCGTCATTCGTTTGAATTTTCTGCAGGATATTTTGCCATCGCACTTAATTTCAGTTTCTTCTGGGTTGGGGCAGAGTAGGACCAGATCAAGCACCAGCACCACACAGCACCTTCCGATGCATGAAAAGAGATATTATGGATGCAAATTACTAGCATTAGGCCTCACCGAAGTAGAATCTTTCCAAAGCTTCACGCATTTTGCTGCGATATCTGGAAATTTATCTGTAGATTGCGATGCGATGCGAGCTCTTTTCGCGACGAAACATGATACCCGTAAATGTTAGTCAGCTCAAGGAGTTGCACCGTAAAAAAACCTGTTTGAAAATGCTCCAGAACGCCTCGGATATGGAAGGATAATTTGATGAAAACTTTCGACAGTCACATAACAGCTGGATTTTGATTACAGATACCTGCCAACGTCAGCTCTCCCACGATATAAGATGGGTATCTTAGAGCTGTGCGAAATGAAAGTGACGCCAATAGGAGCTTATAACAGCAACATGAAGAGGCCTTATCTCGGCGCTAGATAAAAGATGTTGTCTTTGGTACAACGCACACTGGAATTTTTATGGCCGTGAGCGCCAGACATGGATATGCCATTGAGGCAATGACATCAGAACTGCTGTTGCAGTGAATAGGATAGGCCTAGGCCAAAATCTGGACCTCAAAAGGATGGTTCCAAAAGCAATCTAGAATATGGCATTGATATCACTTGGAGGAAGACAACGTTAAATTTCACCTCTAGGTAGGAAAACTTGCGTCGATATACGCGGTCCTGATGCCTATAGCGTGAAGAATCGGTAGATGGGGCAAAGAATCTATTCCTTTCAAGTTAGTTCGAGAATGAAAGGCTATTCTGAAGGCTGTCGGAAGACTGGATTCACTGAGTCTTGTTTGGGCCCCAGGCTAAAATAAAATTACGGGAAATGAGATCGTCGATAAACATGCTAGGCAAGGCTCAGAGGGGAGATCCTTAATGTTTGAACCTTTTGTTTTTTTTTGTAATTAGCTCGAGCTCAAGGAATTTCAGTGCCCTTAAAATGTTTGTACACAGCGCGGGCGAAGAAAAATCAGAGAGGAAGGAAGGTAGAAAACCTACGTTATGACCATCTTTGTAGCGATTTAGGCCTCCCATCCAGCGATGGAAGTTCTTGTGAGGATAACTGGAAAATGCCAGTATCGTTCTCTAAGGTGCTGGGAGACCAAATGAATGGTTCTTACCGTCCATAAAAGCTCAACGAATTAGTTGCGCTCATTCAATAGAAAATACCGCTTTACTGGCACCGTAGCGCGAAATTACACCTGAATTTTGAAGACCAATTTCCTTTAGGAATGTTCTAAGATGAATGGCTTTCTTCATAGCTTCTGAAATCCCCACGTACTCAGCTTCCGTGCAAGACAGAGCCACTGTTCTTTGTTTTTGGGACTTCCAACTAATAGCAGCGTTGTAAAACATGAATCCGGTATATGACCTTCTGTCCATAACGCACTTTCCCCAGTCAGAATCGACGAATCCAATTAAGTCCTTCTGATTTGTGGTATACCCTAATCCATAATCAATGGTTCCTTGAAGATAGCGTAGAACACGCTTCGCAGCACCCCAGTGAACGTTAGTGAAACAATTATTAAATTGCGCATGAGCGCTTGTAGCGTGAGCTATATCACGGCGGCAGCAAACATCAGCATACATTAGTCCTCCATTCAATTCTTTATACGGGCGCCTTTCCTGTCCAGACGAATTTCCATCGTTCGCGAGCCTCGGATCAGGTTGCATGGATGTAGTTAGCGCTCCGCATGCTCCATATTAAATTTCTGCAACAAATTACTGATATACCCTTTTTGACTTATAGATATATGCTTCGAATCTTGAGTTATCTCAATTCTCAGACAATATTGTGTCTCCCGAAGATCCCTAATCTCGAAGTCTTCCTTTAAACTATTTTTAACGTGATCTATCCAGTTAATATCCTTGGAACACAGTAAAACATTATCAACGTAGATAGAGAGGATTAAGATACGAGGATCTGCGTTAGTCGCCTTAAGACCCATTTGTCGCAATTTATGGTTAAACTTGACATTCCACTCATGCCCGGCTTGTTTTAAGCCATACAAAGCTTTTTGTAAACAACATACCGGCTTTCCATTGCGAAAATCTTCCAGAATTATTTTTGCCCTTTTTGCAATGACACTATCTATTGGCTCCCTTTGAATGATTCCTTCTGAAGAATGTCCAATAAAGGCGGCGTTTTCATATAAATTCGTTCATTCAAATATACATTTAAATAAGCTGAGGTTATACCAACTTGGTGAATCTTGAGTTGATATTTAGCAGCAATCGCAAACATAAAACGTATAGACTCTAGGCGACCTACAAGAGCAAAAGTTGTAGTGTAGTTTGTACCTGGTTGTTGACTAAATCCTTGTGCTATCAGGCGTGCCTTTCTGCGCGTTACTGCACCCTCCTCATTGTATTTGTTCGTTAGCACAAAACTACATCCTACCTTGTTTTGATCCTCCTGTTCACGAACCAATTTCCAAGTGTCGTTTTTAATTAAGCTCTTGACTCCGTCTAAAATAGCGTTCTTCCACTCAGCACAGTATTGTCCTTGTAAGGCTTCCTTGAAAATAACTTCGCCATTAAACGCGTAGGCTACAACGTTGTCATCCAACACATTTTCAGTGTTTTGAATAGCAGCTTGAATCTTCAACTGAATTTTGATCGCCATCATTACCACCAAATAGTTCAGCAGAATTTTGTTCACCTGCAGCAGCATCTCATGGAATTTCCATCAATTCAACAACACCAGACTTTGTCTCGTTTGAGATGATAACTCCATCTTCCAGCATACTTGTATGAACATCCCCAAACCTAACATCTCTTGTGAGGTAGATTTTTCTCTCTGACGGCATCCAAATTCGATAAGCCTTTGACTCATTGGAGTAGCCAACAAATATTCCCTCAGATGAACGAGCTTCAAATTTGTCTTTGTTGGGTTGTTTGCTCAAAACAAATGCTCTGCGACCGAATATTTGAAGATGCTTTAAATTTGGAATTCTTCCTGTCCACAATTCGTAAGGTGTCCTGCCATTAAGACTTCTCGATGGACAACAATTTCTCAAATAATTCAGAGAACATATTGTTTCTGCCCAAAATAAAGGAGAAAGTCCAGCTTGTAGAACCATACATCTGGCCTTTTCGACCAAGGTTCGGTTTTCCTTTCGCTTGCACCATTCTGTTGTGGCGTATATGGTGCGGAAAACCTTCTTCTGATTCCTTCTAATTTTAGATATTCATCAAAAGAGTTTGAACAAAACTCCCTGAATACTCTGAAGCGCTTTTGTTTTACGTCCGGTTTGTTTTTCGACGAGACTTTTATATGACAAGAACATTTTAAATACATCGCTTTGGCTCTTCACATATGTTACTTCACACCAGCGCGAGTAGTCATCTATAAAAGTGACAAAATATTTGCCTCCACTATGGGACTGTGTCCGCATAGGCCCGCAGACGTCAGAGTGGACAATCAATAAGGGTTCATCGCTTTTTATTTCGTTCGTAGAAAATGGCTTCGCTGACATCTTTCCTTTTATACAAGTAGCATATGGTGGTAACTGCTGACCAGATTTTAAATCAATTCCCTTTGTAATCTTGTTTTTAGCCATGTCAATCAAATCCTTTGAGTTTAAATAGCCTAGACGTTCACGCCACACTTGAGTTAAAGACTTTATCGGTGTATCTGTTAATTCGGCAACACGGGCAGATTCCGTTGTTTGTCGAAGATAGTATAAATCACCAATTCGGTCTGCCCATTTTTATCACGAACTAATGCAACGTTGTGCTTGAAAATAACTTCGCATCCCTTATCCTTGATTTTGGAAACTGAAAGTAAATTTGTGCGCAGATCAGGAAGTAGCAAGGTATTATCAAAATTTCCTGACCTTGACTCGACTTCAACGGCTGTTTTTAGTCTTACAGTTCCAATAGCCTTGATTTTGGTAGATTGATTGCTTGCTAAGTTGAGTTTTCCACCTGCTGTGTTTTAAGTCCATAGACTCCGTGATCATGGCATGTTTGGAATCTGATTTCATGTAAAATGCATATTTTACACACTCTCGTTGTGAAGTTTGACGTTTAACGCGACAGTCGGCAGCTTTATGTCCATGTTTATTGCATTTGCCACATCGAAATGGGAACTTTTTCATTCCACTTACTCGACTAACCTTATCTGCCCGGTTCGAATTGAAATTTGTTAGTTTCTTAGGAAAACTCTTTGTTGCTAGCATAACTCCAGATTCGCACTCCTTGGATTTCTGCTTCCGCGCTTCTGCTTCTTCTAGGATTTTGACTTTAAGCCTTTCGGCGTCAGTCAAGGCATCCTGTGTTTCAACAGCACAACGAAATTTCTCAAAGGACTCAGGGAAACTGTACAAAAGTATTATGCTCAATAAGTCTTTGTGGATTTTAACATCCATTGAATCAAGCTTATCAACAGCATCAAAGAATTTATTCACATGCTCACGTACATCGTCACCTTCATTCATCTTTTGAAGAGTTAGCTGTTTCAGTAAAGTGACCTTCCTAGCTGGACCTGATGGGGCATAGATGGACTCCAGTTTCTTCCAAATATCTTGAGATGTTTCACACTCGCGGATTTATTTCAGCTCGGATGGACTAATAGATAAAATGAGATCAGTTTTAGCTTTCTTGTCCACACGTTCCCAGGCTGTTAGAGCCTTCTTCATCTTTGCATCGTTTTCCGCAGGTACCGGAGGTTTGGGTATTGTATCAGTCACATAGTCCCATGTGTCATTTTTAATAAGCAGTGCTTTTGCTTGGACAACGTATTGGAAGGATTTGCCATTGTTAAACCACGTGTATATTGTTTTTAAATAATGTTCAATATCCTGGGCCCATAACCTGTGCGGCAGGTGCGCAAAGTGAAGCGGAACAAACAACACGAAAATCAAGCTGTACCTTTAAATGATTACTTTAATTTTAATAGATTTGAATCGGTTCTGAATTCAATGAACGCCAAGAAAAGAATAAAATAAAAAAGGTTATGCCAGAGTGACAGATGAAAATTTGATGAGAGATGGTTATGTTTATATGTTGGTATGCGTGAACACGAATTATCAGGGATGTCTAACACTGTGATATATAGAATGACGAAACACCACGATCCACTATCTCTGTGAATGTCCGGCCTACGCTTGATTCAGGCTGCAGGTGCCCGGTGCTGATGTGGTGGGTGCTGGTAATGTAGGCATTCCTTCACTGAGGCACTTATTCGTCTCTCTATGAAAGATTAAGAAATTACATTAAATGGAACACATAAGGAGTACGATAGACTGTTCCGACAGAAAGAAAAAGCACAAGAACAAAACTGAATTTGTAGGCCATTATACGAGGAGAAATAGAAATGACGTGTTAAGCAGCGTCGATATTAAAGGACATGCCATGTATAGCTTTATTAGAAGGTGGTCATTCCTATAGAATTCAGCTTAAAGTTATTATGCTCATCAAATAGTAATCCTTTTGTATTGTCCTTGTTTTATGTTATCATGACAAAACCTAGACGAATAAATTACCTTAACACAAAGACATACAACAACGTTAGTCAGACACCCTTTGCACATCGTCAACAACCAATCCATTCAACGAAACTTATCTCCAATGAATGACCACCCAGGGACTACGGTGGCACAAAACTCCCTTCCATCAACTCCATTCAATAGTTTCATGTTCCCTTCATCATCAAGATTAACTCAATTTTCTTCACATCACTCAGTCTGTGTTCGCTTTGACGAAAGGACAACTCAACTACTTATTCTCAACCCACCTCCAGACTTGTTATAATTCCAACCACGAACACACCCTGGGGACACAGCTAATAGTTCCCACTTCCGCACTGAAGATACGCAAAATTACAGAACTTCAAATTGAATTAGGGGTTCATTTACGCGCTAGTTGTTATCCGGTCCTCAACCCCATCTAAGCCAAAGACACTTAGACTTAGTTGAGTACAAAAAAAAAAAACAAAAAAAAAAAAAAAATCTCAACTCCTCCAATCGCTTAAGATGCTTATCTGAAGTTCAAAATTCGCTCGACCTTAATCCACCTCCACCCTTTCTATTCCAACCACCCAGGGGTAACTTAACAATTCTCATAATCCGACGTGTTAAGAACCTGGTAATAGCGGCAGATAACGAGCAATTGCTGGCTCCAAGCCAAAAAATACGCCAAAACGCGTTTCCAGAAAGCAATCCTTGCCGCTAGAGATAACAAACTAATTTGTATGAAATCCTTAACCAGCGAAAGATTACTTTCATGATTTGTAATTTCTCATTTTTTCCTTCTTTATTCTTCTTCTGTTTGCTTTGTCCTTGTGCACGAAGGAAATTTCCCACTTTTGCCACCCCCCACAGACAAACAAGAACTTAATCAGTTGCATGCTTGAAATAAGTTGAACGCTTTGGTACTTTTTTCATTGCCATTTCATAGAGGAGTATTCTTCCATAGGTTCTGCCTAGAATTTGCTGCATCCATAGTACAAGGACGAAGGGTTAAGATACCACCGCAATTCACTATCGCCCAACAACACAGTCATAATGAATAATTTTGCGCAAGAATGCAATTTGAAATCTTTTATCTTGGAGCGTCTTACTTTGGATGCATCCTTAATGACTGGCAAACCAAAAGGAGCAAACCCTTGTATCCGGGTGAACAACTTGGTAGGCACTCTCTATAAAGAAGATACCAATCCTGGCCCTGAATAATTAAGAACGAACCAAAAGTCAAAAACTTGGGGTGGTGTGCGAGTAAATCACAGCTAACCCTTTACGTAGGGGATTGGATAAAAAGGATCCCATTTCTGTGGCATGTTGCTTTCATGACTCAATTAATTTGTGCGCTTTAAAACGGATCCTCTAATTTACTCCGAGCACACACTATGCGAATGCGGCCCATTTTACACCCATGGTACGTACGAGAAGTGGTATAACAAATCCGGCTTTAGGGTAAATTGAATTACGGATACGTACGAGTAGGATGTTGCCAGCAGGGTGGTGTATTCAGATGGAAAATTACGAGTACGTGAAAATTAATAAAATCATTTTCGTTGGACCTGTGTCTATAAATTCGAACTTCATAATGGCGATACGCAATCCAACCAGGGCTGGGGTTGGAGCCGTTACCAAACTATCCCTAATCGAAAGGTGGTAGTTTGAGCATGCTGGTCAAATCTATCTTCTGGATATTTTGACCGGAAAATGAAATTTCGCTTATCCCCTATTCAGAGCATCTAATGGACAGTGGGAGGAAACTCCTCGTTCTACAAAAATGGAACTTAGACGAAGGCAGAGATAGATGAGATATACGAGTAAGTAGGTCTGGTTAGCTCACAAAAAGATGTCTGCATGGAGACTTTGAACACATTGCAAGAGGGTAGTGATGACGGATGGTCGAATTAATAATTCTTTGCGTCGGTTGTATTTGTCCGGGAACTTCAGCACGAAAAAGTAAAAGAAGAAAACTAAAATGAATTATTACCACACAGAGCAGATTTTTTCCTTAATTGATCGATGGGGGAGAGAAAGAAAGAAGAATTCACAAAGTGAAGACACTATTTGCCAAATGGTCATAGGTGAAGTGGAAAAACTGGAGAACACAGTGTTGGAAGGAAAAGTTTGTTAATGTTTGTTTCGGTTCTTAAAGTCTTCCTTCGATATAAATGTAATTAAGACAGTTGGATATTCTGACGTTTACACTAAAAGCCGCAAGGTGGGTAAAGGATTCTGGATGACTTAGTGCTATTTGGCTTCAGTCAAGTGGACTTTTTGTCATATTTGTGCATTATGTATGGAAGGGTAGAGAGACTAAAGGAAGTAATGCTTCTAAAGTTCATTAACTTAAGGGATAATTACTGAATTACTCGCCATATGTTTAAAACCAGATGGCTGGCATTGTAAAAATTAACAAAATGCTTTCAACTGCACAGTCATTCCACGATGAATGTCCTGCAGAAACCTTTAATTATGCAGACTATGGACAGTTCAAAACAATCAAATCCGGTAGAATAAAAACTAATACATTTGCCATAGCAACTTGTAGGTATACGAGGCGTTCATAAAGAAAGTCAACCAAGTCCATTCCTTCTTTCACAGTATTCATTGTGCGGTTGCACCATCTTATTGAAACCACATGTTCACCAAGCCCCGTTCATCCAATTCCGGCAGTAAGAAGTCGTTTATCATGGCCCTGTAGCGTTCGCCCTTAAGAGTCGTATTGTCGATGGCGTCCTCAAAAAAATACGGCCAAAACTTTCCTCTCACATAAACGCCGCACCACACAGTGACTTCGAATGGATGCAATGGCTCTTCGCGGATTTTCAGTGCCCCAGAAATGACGATTTTGCTTATTAACGTAACCGCTTTAGTGGAAATGCGCCTCGTCGGCCACGATGATTTTCGACACAAAATTGTCCTCTTCGTTGTTGAGATTGAGGATGGCTTTACAGTAATTCACACGCGACTGACGGTCAGGAGGCATTAGATAACTGATACACTGTTTGCACTTCGTACGGGAACATGTGTAAGTTTTTCACTAAAATTCGCTGTAGGGTCCGTCTGGTGATTCCCAATTGCGTGGCCCGTCGTCTGGTTGATGTTTCCTCGCTCTTAGTGACATCGGCAGCGACAGCCGCGATATTCTCAGTCGAACGACCAGACCGGTGGCGGCAATGCATTGTATGGTCTCCTGTGGTTCCACTCTGTTCGAGTCGAAAAGCTAAGCGGCAGAATGTTTGCCCAGTTAGCGCGACATAGTTAGGTAATCGACGTCGAAATTCGCGCTGCGCTAACACCACCGACCTATTATTGGTCAAGAACATCGACATAATTATTCCACGCTCTTGCGGAGTACAGCGCTCCATTGCTTGTCTGTTTGTATACTTCAGCTACCTAGTTCCCAAATATCAAATATGATTGACGTACAAAGCCATTTGCAAAAAGTAAACCATCTTCCGATAGGGCGATTAATTTTAGGCTACCAAGTTTTATAAAAGTCTGTACATTGAAGATATTTTCAAAAAAACCACTTGGGTTACGTCGTATGGACCTGTCTGTATCCACATCAATTTTTTTTAGAATTCCTGTCCGTTGTACATATGTTTATCCGAGGACCACGAAAAAACTACTTAATCAATTCTAACAAGGTTTTCACTGTTCGATAGCTAATTTTTTAACTAAAGAACTGCAATATGTTTCATTACGATCGGTTGATCGAGGCGGGAGTTATTGGGTCTACAAGTAAGTTTCCAGCGTTTGTCAGAGAAGGCGCCACCAGTGGATCCCGGGCAGAAATGTCAGACCCCATGTGTTTTATTTGTAGGTTTTGTATCTGTCAACAACTTTGCAGCGTTATATTTAGCAGTTCTATCGGTGTCGTACATTTTATCGAGCAAAATCATGGCAAGTTTCCAGCCAAATAAACGTCATTTGCGGGAAGCGCTGCTTTTATTCTTTAATATGAAGAAAAGTGCGGCTGAGGCCTATCGTTTGCTTTCGGAAACTTATGGGGCGGAATGTATTGGTGAATCGACGTGCCGCGAATGGTTCAAACGGTTCAAAAGTGGTGATTTTGGAGTTGAAGACAAAGATCGCCCCGGAAAGCCGAAAAGTTTTGAAGACGAGGAATTGGACGCTTTACTGGATGAGGATCCGTGTCAGATTCAAGAAGAACTTGCTGCATCATTGGGCGTCACGCAACAAGCCATTTCCCTGCGCCTAAAAGCACTGGGATTCATTCAAAAGGTTGGAAACTGGGTGCCGTACGAATTGAAGCCAAGAGACGTCGAACGGCGATTTTTCATTTTCGAAATGTTACTGCAGCGGTATAAAAATAAATCACTTTTGCATCGTATTGTCACTGGTGATGAGAAATGGATTTATTATGATAATCCTAAACGCGGAAAATCGTATACAAAGCCCGGCGAGCTCGCCCAATCGACGCCGAAACGAAATATTCACGTGAATAAGGTCATGCTCTGCATATGGTGGGATCAAAAGGTTGTCGTATACTACGAACTGCTTCCGAGTGGTGAAACCATCAAAGGACCATTATATCGAACCCAACTAATTCGTTTGAAGCGGGCATTAAAAGAAAAACGGCCAGAATATGAGACCAGGCATGAGTCCGTCATTTTTCATCACGACAACGCTCGGCCACATGTTGCGGTTTCGGTGAAAAACTATTTGGAAAATAGTGGATGGGAAATTCTGCCTCACCCGCCTTACAGTACAGACTAGGCACCATCTGACTACTACTTGTTTCGTTCGATGCAGAACGCTCTTACGGGAATACGCTTCAGCTCAGTAGAGGAAATCAAAAATTGGCTCGATACGTTCTTGGGCTCGAAAGACGAGAAATTTTTTTGGTCCGGAATTCATAAATTGTCAGAAAGATGGGGGAAAGTTGTAGCTTCCGATGGACGATACTTTGAATAAAGCATTGTAACTATGTTTTCATAATAAAACTTCAAATTTTGGAAAAAAAACGCTGGAAACTTACTTGTAGACCCAATATTATTAAAGAAACATTTCAAAACTAGAATATTTTAGAAAATTTGAAGTACTGCTAGATCTCTTGTACACATATTGTACGTAAGTATGGACAGGGTGCGCAATCTTTGCGTCTGTATGTGAATATTGAAATCCTTTAAAAAAAACAGCCGATTTCTATATCTGAGGTATTTTTATTTAATTTGGTCCTTTAAAATTTATTTGGACTGGTTTTTAAATATAACACCAATCAAGTGGCCGCCTTTATTGACCAAAAAAAATGTACCCTTTTTGCTGCGTTGTCCATCACTTTTTCGACAAGCTCGGGTGGTATAGCGATGTTTTCAGCACGACTGTTCGCTTTGAGCTCGTCAATGGCCTGAGGCTTACTGGCGCGTACTTTGTTTTCTAAATAACCCCACAAAAAGAAGTCCGGAGCACACGTCCAGGGAATTTTCGTTGCAGAAACTGCATTGTTTGATGCGCAGTGTAGCATAGCGTAACCGTCCAGACATTTTTCACACATTTGTGGTGAGACATAATAAGAAAACATCCACCGACATCGATTTCCATCGACTGTTTCGCCTTCCCTGAAGAAAAATGGCCCACTGATGGTTTTGGCGCAAACGCCGGCCTAAACAGTCACTTTTTGATCATGCAATTGTGTTTCATGGATCTCGTGTGGATTCTCCGTTCCGAAATGCGGCAATTTTGCTGTGAAATTGGCCTCGCCGATCATCAAAATTTGCTTCCAAAAATCAGGTTTAGTGTTAAACATTCGAGCGAATGTTTGGCCGTATACCAAGCCATGTGGACGGTCTGTCGGCAATATTCTTTGAGTCAATTGCACTTTATACGTAAACAAAAGCAAATCAGCCTCCAAAATTCGCCGCAAGGTGGTTCCACTGACGCCAAAATGCTGAGCGCGGTGATAATACGATACAAGTGGGTTCTCGGCAACAATCTCTCTAACCACTTCAACCAGTTCATTGGAACGTCTTGGGCGTTGATGAACAGCATTTTGACGAACTCCCACTGTCCCATGCTTAACAAAATTCGACACCAAACGACGAACAGTGTTGTCAGACGGTGGTTGTTGGTCACGATATTTTCAACGATATGCACGTTGAGTTAACACAATTGAACTTTTAATGTACAGCGTTACTATTTCACTATTTCGGCGAGTTGTTTCGGTGTGAAGCTACTCATGGTTAAAATGGTACTGGCTTGACGTTTCAAAAATACAATACGTCTACTCAAGTCAATTGATTGATAAATTTCAAAGTTATACAATGTTTACATACCGACATAAAAGATGGCGCACCCTGTATATGCAAAGAAAAGTAAAAACAAAAAGCAAAAAAAGAACAATTTTCAACGTAATTTTGGGTTGTAATTAGATTTTACTCGTACTTTACCAAATGTTCTAATATTAATCGTTTGGTGCAACGTACTCGTACTATGTAATGCTCGGACAAACAGTCAAACAGACAAAAAGACAAAAATTAGTTTTATTTTGGCGAAGATGTCAAGCGGCAATTAAAAACAACTTTTTCTCTTCAATTTTGCGCAAACGGAATTACTACTCGTAATTTTGATTTTTTTTAATTTTGGCCTCAGCCCCCGGCCCCCATTTATTGGCTGAATACAAGCTTAATCTAACTTAAAAACTAACAGAAAGATTTAAGAGCTAGGGACCATGGAGGGGATATTGTTTGAGACGAGGAGTGCTCAGGTGGAAATCAAAAAGGGAGAGGTTGAGGAGAGGGAGCATTCGGGAGATAGGTTCGTTGGAGCCATAAGAGGTGCGGTGGACCGCACGAAGGAATCAACGTTGAATACCCACGATTCGGGAGACATGAACCCGGTGAAAGGGGGACCAAGCTTGACTGGCATACTCAAGCAGGGTACGAACAAAGGTAATATAGAGAGATCTGGTTACATACGGGTTGGAAAAGTAATTAGACCACTGTTTAATAAAGCCAAGTGATGAGTTGGCTTTGAGGATTATCTTATCGATATGCGAACGGAAATTATGCTCATAGTCGAATAATATGCCGAGGTCTTGAAAAGATTGATCCAGTGGAATTGGTTGACCATAGAAAAAATAATGTCGGAGAGGAGACCGTTGCATTTACGATATAGATGGACCTTTGGCTATATTCAGTTCTAGAAAGTTTTTGAGACACCAGATTGAAAACCGATCAAGGTCTTTTTGAAGAAGGGCAGAGTCATGGGGAGAAAAAATAGTTTTAAAAAATTTTGTGTCGTCAGCGTAAAGGGAGTGTAAAGGAGGATTGTTTAATGACCCTCTGAACATCGTTAATAGTAAGAATGATGAGAAGAGGGCCAAAATGGCTGCCCCGTGGAACTCCAAATGAGTCCAGCAATGGAACAGAATGGGCGGATCTAAACCGAACACTACATATAATATCGGTTTAACAGGTAAGACGAAATCCATCTTAATAAAAGACGCTCAAAGCCGAGAGCAGACAATTGGAAGAGGATCAATTGATGAGATATCTTATCAAACGCTTTAGTGAAATCAGTTGCGATAACATCGATTTCTTTGCAATTCTTAAGTCTGCAAAAGCAAAAGACACGAATTCAACTAGGTTTGTGGTAGTTGATCTGCCTTTTAGAAAACCATGTTGTCGGGGTGAAATAAAAGGCTTGCATTTGAAGCTTGAGGCTTCGTATAAAATTAGTTTGGGTATATGAGAGAGTTTAGCAATGGGATGATAATTGATAACTCCAGGCTTAGATCCCTTTTTGTGTATCGGGATTATAAAAGAGGTCTTCCCAATCTGGGGAAATTCTCCCTGTGTAAGGTAGGAAATTTGTAGAGACAGGTTGGAAGAGCATTTTTTAAGAAAAAACGGCGGGGAGTCCATCTGGGCCAGATACAAATTCATCCTTAAGATTTAGTAAAACTTTTCTTCAATAACTGCAGAATCGAAATTTTGAGTGAGAAAAGGACCAACGGAGAAATTTGGTAGATCGTTTTAATAAGAGAGATCTGGAACGAAGGTGTTGTTGGCAAATGATTGTTTGAAAAATGTAGCAAAAAAGTTGGCGATAGTAGGAGGATCACTTGAAGATTTGGTTTCAAAAGCGAGGGAGGAAGGATAACCATCAGTCTTACTTTTGCAAATTGAAAAAAAGGACTTGGGGTCATTTATGAGATTGGTTTGCGCACTATTCAGGTAGCGTTGATAGAAAGAGTTATAGAGTTCAATGAAATGAAGATATGTACCTAGATAATTTGAATAGTCGGTAGAAGAGTGGGTGCGAAGGAATACCGCCCATAATTTGTTTCTTTTGTTTCGTAGAGAGCGAACGATTATACCAAGGAGGAAATGTACGAGAAGATGTAGAAGAAGTTTTATGGCAGGAATATGGCACATAAAGGGAGCTGGATTTGGAGGAGATAGATTGGTAAACTCGAAGAAACAACGAAGTGGACACGGGAATCCTCGAAGTGTGGTAGAATGGACCGGACAATAAAATGATGGAAAACTGTGATATATACTTTGGAGAATCTTGCAGACAACCGGCGCTGCAAGTACAACAGTCACAGCATGTATTCGGATTCGGATTCGCTATCAAAAAAAGGCCTACGCTTCAGGCATGTAAGCGAACACGGGTTAGGTCTGTAACATCACCACTCTCTGACACCCACTTGCAACCCAAAAATACCAGAGAACCAACTATTGATACGTCTCACTAATTGAAATGATGAAAACAACAACACATATTTTATATTAACACTTATATTATCATTTTTCTAATAAAAATATGTTTTTAGCTTAATTCTATTTTAAAAAAAAATCCCAATCAAATAATATATCTGCGTCACATTTGTTTGTTTTGAATTTATTTTTGTAACAATTAAAACTTTTAATCGAACAACATATACTCGTATTTGAAGTAATTCAGATCGTCAGGCAAAATCATATTTTAAACACAAATAGGATTTGTCTGTTTACAAATCACCAATCCGAATCAAAACAGAAGAAAAACACAAATAAAAGAAAATAAGAAAGCAAAACATAGGCAAGATGTAAACACAACTTGTTTTCGAAAACATATCTTTGTAAGACAAGACAAGAACAAAGTGAGTTCTTGTACGCTTGAATAACGTTGCGAAATATTGCAAACTTATTTCAAAAGTGAGTGCTGTGTTGCCCAAAAGAGTGCCTTTATTGAGAAGATGTTCTAGACGAAGTGAACCACCCACATACCGACGAGAATGTGGTGAGTGTCGTCGATAATGTTCGACTCAATCCAGGAACATCAACTTGCCATCGATCTCAGCAACTCAACTTTTCATGCAATAGCCTGATGAGAATTTTGCACAAAGATCTCGGATTATTCCCTTACAAAATCCAATTGACTCAGCAATTGAAAGCAAACGACTATCCGCTTCGTTATCGCGTCCGTATTTGTGCCTTACAGCAGCTTGAATTGGCTGAACAATTTGGCTGAACAATCATTTTCTCAGCGGCTATGTTAACAAACAAATTTGCCACATCTGGGGATCAGAATAATGGTTTTTGACATTATTTTCATTTCGTTTCGGAACATATTCCGCTTGATCTAGAATTCCCGTGACGACAATTCATAGAAAGGCTAAATTGGTCAACATAAGCGTAGTATATGCCTCGACAGAGGAGAAGGACGACCTTACCAAAGACTGCTTCTACTAGCTCCTTGACAAAACCTACGGGCAATGCCCTAAATATGACTTCAAAATTATCATAGGTGATGTTAATGCCAAGATAGGCAAGGGAGACATTATTGATAATACAGTGGGCAAGTTATACCTCCGACTTAAATTACCTATGCCAACTTATACTAAGCCTTAAACTACTTAGCATACGATCTAATCGAACCCAACTGTTAGCAACTTCAACTGCGTGAGGTACGTGGAAGATTATCGGCACCGCAAACCTATCGTGGATCATCCCTTTCATGTTAAAATAGAGAACAGCTTCAGGGGGATGAAGCCTTTCAAGCGCACACTCTCATGATATAAGTATTTGGGGTAGTAGGCCCCAGATATCAGGTTATTGGGCGACGTTATTGGTCTTGCAATATGCCCTCGAGTCAACTTAACAGCGAAGTTGTCCACTCTTATTAGATTCGCCCTGTTGTATAAGACCTCATGGCGATAGAACTTGATGTACTGCGTTTCTGGTGTTCTGTAAAGGTAAAGATAAAACCTAAGGCAAGCCCTCTCAAACACCCACATTTTACCCATTAAGATTGCTTTCACGTTGAACCACACGGGCGACCCATATGGCAGCATGAGCCGAAGAGGGCCATGTAGTAGATAACTTTTACCCCTTCATCGAATCGGCTGGCTGCTTTAAAACACTCATCAAAAAGGCAAAAGCACCTTTGGCTCTGGCCAGAGCTAGATGCTCAACATCCTCGTTGAATTATAGATACTGGTCTAGCCAGATCCCAAGGATCAGAGGTAGTCGGCAGGCAAATGGCTGGCCATCTTGTCCAATGATCGAGCATTTTCACCAACTCTTTCTGGTGGCACCAGACAACGGCGTTCTAAACAGATTGGTTTCAGATTTCTGGAAGTTGAAAATCAACTGTACGCTATCAAGTCGTCTGCGTACCCTATGCTATGGGAAATTAAAGCTATCAAATCGCTTGTGTAAATGTGGAATAAGATCGTCGAATTAACAGCACATTAATGCCCAATCTGGTCAGCCTGTAGAAAAGTCTCTCTAACCATACGGTATCAAAGGCCTTTGCCAAGTCGATCAGGCAGGCTCCAGCACACTGGTTTCGTTTCCATTGGATATCTGACATCGGAATTATATTTTTGTCCTCAACTCAGTGGGTCAAAATCCTATTGATTACCTCGACGGATTGGATGTATTAGGTGCGCAACTAAGTATCAATAGATGGCTCCAGCAGTAACAGCTGGGCGATTTTGACATATCCAAAACGTCATGAACTAAGCTTAGACTAACCTTTGACACATTAGTGATTCTGTTTTGGCGTTTGTCGGCGGCTGAAGCGCATTGAGAGCTACAAAAAGCTTACAGAGATGCTGCTCTTAGTGAAACAACGTGATTGGTTCCGTCGCTTCAAAGACGGTGATTTTAATGTTGAGGACTGTCCGTGTGAAGAGGGTAAAAATCCTTCGAAGATGATGAATTGGAGGCATTGTTCGATGTGTATCCGTGCCAAACGCAAGAGAGCTTGCTTCAGAATTAGGAGTTACCCACCAAGCCATTTCCACTCGATTGCATGCGTTGGGAATGATTCAAAAACAAGGAACTTGGGTTCCTTCTGATTTGAAGCCAAGGGACGTTGAGCGTCATTTTTTCGCTGTGAACAACTGCTACAGCGGCTAAAAAGGAAGGGTTTTCTTCATGGCATCGTGATGGGTGATGAAAAATGGATTCCATACAGCAACTCAAAGAGAAGAAAGTTATGGGGACTTCACGAATATTCACGCTGCGAAGGTTATGCAGTGTATTTAGTGGGACCAGATCGGTGTTATTTATTAACAACTGTTGGAACCCAACGAAAACATCTCTGGGGAACGGTATCGACTTCAATTGATGATTGAGACGAGCACAGGGCGAAAAACGGCCGCAATTCACAATATAGTTGAATTTTCTTAAAAAAAAAAAAACAGCGATAACTTATTTGCGCACCTAATATCTTCACCTCTGTTAGGGACCGGATAAACCACCGCAGTTTCCCAATGCTCTGGATAATGTCCCTAATTCATTGCATTGTTAAACAGGGTGGTGTAAATGTCTACCGCTTCTTGCGGGAAATGTCGAAGCACAATGTTTGGTATTTGGTATTCCATCGAATCGCACAGATTTTTTACTTCTTATTGTATCGAAGATCTCATGGAGTTCTTCCTTTGAAATGATCGGGAGTAGGTCCCCTTCATCGGGCTTTTAATAAGCATCGAAGCAAGCAAGCAAGCAAGTGTCGAAAAACATTCGTGTGGTTATGCTCATAAGAGACAAAATTATTGTCAATTGCATCTAGACTCGAGTACGGATGCAGTCCCGCTCTCCGATTGCGACCTGGAATTCAGACAGATTCCTTGCATTTTGGAACTAGTTTTGTGGAGATGAGGGGGTTCAGTAAGCCCTTAAGTGTAGCATCTACTTCGGTGCTGCAACCAGTTCTTAATATGATTCGTTACAATCAGGATTATGCACCTTTTCGTTTGGAAAACAGAAGCAACTTTATCTGACATACTGTGAAGTCTTACGTTGTCATATTGATAAACATCCTTGACCGGCTCTGAAACCATCGGTGACGATTCTACTACTACTCGTAGCTTTGAAAGAAAATGGATGACCAATGTTTCTGCCAAGAGGATTTTCTAATGTGAGTCCATCTTCATGTTGGAGATGAACAAAAAAATTTTGTCCAGTATCTGAATACTCTGTCTTGAAAAATACAAAAAAATTAAGAAGCGACAGGTTATATTTACTAATCAGTTTATTTTTAATTTTTTTATTTAATTCAATGGTTGTGGCTTCTTTTGAAGGCTTCCGTGGCTGAGGCATGTTTTAAGTTCCTTTGGTGGTGGAGGATGAACAACACCTCTTGGGGGCAGACGAGAAGCTGCATATCTATGTGATGTAGTACTAGATGGCTTTGAAGGGGCAGCAAATACGGCCCAAAAAGCAGCTACGAGAACTAAAATGCCAAAGATGTTCATTTCGTTGAAAGCCTAGATGTGTTGATTTTAAGATGTCTGAAAAGCTACTGCTGAAGCTGCATAGAGCTGCTCCTGCTTTTATGTGAAATATTCTGCCATAAAAAAAGCTAATAGCAGAAGATTTCCTCATTAGGTGTTTTATGAGTATGTGCATTCATAAAATTAACTAGTTTTTGTAAGACAACCTCCAAGATTGACTCACAAGTTGCATTAGGTTGACTATTAGAATGCAACATTTGACTAAGATTGAAATAATCTTTTTGAACGATTAAGCTTAACTTGGTTTATGAAATCATAAAAGTAAGTTAAGCTAGAAAAATAAAGAATATGGCATAATAAATATTAATTGAACTTAATTGCATAGTTCCTTGCATATCATTGTCATGAGCACAAAAAAAAAAAAAACATCAAAGAATCAAAGCTACATTCTACGAGTATAAGGGTCAGAAATGCAATGGCAACATCTACTTATACGGCTATATCTCTTAGTAAAAAAGGGATTTAGGTGAGCTGCTTTTGAACTTCCAAACATTTTATCACTATGATAGTCTTTCCAGTTCCTTAGTGCACTTAATGTGTACAAATAGCATTAAATGCCATTATAATAGGGCTAATCATAAATATAAACAAATATATTGTACTATTTTATATTGTTAAAAAATGAGGGTAGTAAAAATAATGCAGCTATATATTTTATTTATTTGAACTTTAATACTAAAAACTGGGGGTCTATGGGGTTTACTACAAAATTGTCTAATAAGTCTTGAAGCGATTGAATTTTGTTATGATAAGCACCTCCCTAACACACAATACTATACTGAAACTTTGAGTTGGAAATATCATAGTTTTTACATAGTTTTTAATAATTTTTTATAACAAACATTTTTCAGGTAGAAAAAGTTTCTGAGAGCGCCACGGAAATACATTTTGTGGTTCCGAAAGTAAATTTGAATAAAACACGTTTATGACTTAGGTTCTCACCAAATTCTAATTTCAATATATTGTATGGAACCTGCCATATGAATGGAATATAACATCATTAAAATGTCCTCCATAGGAGATCTTGTACTACTTGATTCTGACAAGGTAATTTTCGATGACTTCTCGATATACCACCAAAAAGTTCCCGGAATTTATTCAGAAATTTAAAAATACAAGTTTATTCATCTAAATCTACGTATATTGTCCCCTTCAAAGTAATCCCCATCGACAGCAACATACACACTTATGCCAGCGCTTGATCCAATCCTCGAAACATTTTTTATATTCGGTTTTCGGTATGCCCATCAGTGCTTCCGGCGATTTTTCCATTACTTTCTCTCGGCTGCTGAAACGCGTTACCCGTAGTGGTTTTTTAACTCGATTGAACAGAAAGAAGTCACAGGGAGCCAAATCAGGTGAATTCTGTGGCTGTTGGATGGTTATTGTTGCATTTTTCGTCAAAAAATTACGAATAATGATGGCACTGTGCGACGGTGCGTTATCATGGTGCAAAATCCACGAGTTTTCTGCCCACAATTCTGGTCTCTTTCCGCAAATTGCTTCACGCAAACGTCTCATAACGCCCAAATACTCGTAATACTCCTTGTTTACTGTCTGGCCTTCTGGCAAAAATTCATAATGCACTACACCATTGTAATCCATGAAAACCGTGAGCATTGCCTTCTTTTTTGACTGAAAACGACGTGGTTTGTTTGGTCTAGACTCATTTGGTGAACGCCATTCACTTGCCTGATGTCTGGATTGCGTGCCGTACTCATAAACCCACGTCTCGTCTCCAGTAATGATCCTTTTGATGAATGTGGGATCGGATTCAGCCTCGCAAATCATCTCTTTTGCGACATCAACACGGTCTCTTTTTTGCATGAAATTGAGGTCTTTTGGCACCAACTTTGCTGCTACACGACGGAAACCCAAATTATTAACCAAAATATCTTGGACGGATTCATAGGCAATGTTCAAGTCCTCCGCTATCTCTCTGATGGTTAATTTGCGGTTATTGACCAGCATTCCTTTTACTTCAGCAATGTTTTCATCGGTTGTCGATGTCGATGGTTTGCCATAGCGTTCATCATCTTCGATTGATTCACGACCGCTTTTGAACCGCTCGTGCCACTGGTAAACGAACGAGAGTCGTTGCCGAAACACTTTACCAACATTTCTAACGTTCGCGCAAAATTTAATACGAGTACAAGTTCGTTGTTGCAAATTTAAATCTATTTCTAAAATTGTAAAAAATCGCCAACACACAGAGATAGATGTCCTCTTGGCTACGTAACTTTTGCAAATGTCAAGCTATGACGCTAAGATTTAGAGGGAATGTCAACAACAGATCTGCCAACTTAACAAAAACAGAACTCAAATCGGAATAATGGGAGCGCCACATGGTGGTGTTGTGCGGGAACTTTTTGATCAAGGTGGTATTGTGCTGCTTGTACATTCAATGAAGGTTTTACAGCTATTTAGAAAATAATGGAAGTAATTGCCATTGCTGTCGGTCCTCAAGCAGAACAATTCGCCCTAGAACGTGACGCGCGACGAGTATATAAAGCCGTCCGTCAGAGCACAAGCAACTCACAAGTCTTGTTGGAACCACAGCTCGGATTTAAATATCCTGCTTGTTTGGTACGTAATGCTTGCATACAGCGCAGGCCAAGAAAAATCAGGGAGGAAAGATAGAATGGTACCGATGAACGATGGTTTTAAATGTTTCAATCCTAGTTATAATAGGAAATAAAAAGCAAAGCAGGGAATTACATAAACGAGTTGTATGGCTTAGAAACGAATCATGACATTTCGGAGTACGTCCGAAATACACTTCACGGTGTATTGATGAGGATTCATAGCAAGACGAGTGTTAAGGTTAAAAGTTTGAGGGGGTGGAATGCTACTTTCGAGCACTGGTGGTGGAAACAGCGATAAAACAGAGTGAGACACGAGATATTACGCCTGTGTTCGAGGGTATCCAGTATCTGAGTGATATTAGTATAACCTATGAGTTTTATCTCACGGTTTTGAATCGTATCTAGCAGGTGCAAATATGTTTTGGGCGCACCCGACCAGATGTGGGAATTGCACTCCAATTTCGGGCGGATGAATGCCTTATATATTGAGGCCAGATCAGAGGGGGTGAACAATTTCTTATATCGCAGCATTTTTGGTGACATCGAGTATGGTATGTGTTCATTCATATGACCGAGAATGGAAAGTTTTTCGGTTTCAACGATGCAAGTGCCATTCATGGACAATGGCTGGGTGTTTAAATTTCGTTTTAACGACACCAGACAGCATTGTGTTTTGGAAGCATTAAATTCTACTTTGTTGGTGGTACCCCAATTAGTTATGTTGTTAATATCTGAATGCGATGAGGTCAACATTAGCTGCGGTTCCCGTCCTACAGCCGAAGAGCAGGGGGAACGAATATGAAAAGCGGAGAATACTGTCATCAGCAAAGGAATATATGGGATTAGAGATAGCAGACAAGAGGTCGTTGATGAAAATTAAAAAGAGTGTCGGAGACAGAACAGAACTTTGGGGCACCCCAGCATTTGTTTTGTGAATATCAGACTTGAAACCATCCCAGACAACTTGAATTGAACGTTCCGAAAGAAAGGTAGTTTCTAATCCATTGAAGAAGAGAGTCGTCGATCCGAAATGCACGCATTTTCGACAAAAGAGCCTGATGCCAAGCTCTGTCAAATGTCTTAGAAATATCAAATACAACTATCTAGTTTTCGCCAGATTGAGCTACACTTTGGTTCCACTTTTCGACGAGAGATGCCATCAGATCACCAGAAGACCTGTTGCTACGAACACCGTACTGCCGTTCAGCGAGAAGTTTTCGTGTTTCAAGATATTTCATGAGCTGGTGGCTGATCAGGGTTGCCATGATGGGCTGAACAAATGCTGTTTTCCATCTGCTCGAAAGAGTTACGCAGTTGTTTTGTCAGCGAAGAAGGACACATCTTCAGAAGAAAAAAGAGATGTTCCAACTGGACCAGCGGATTTGTGTATGTTAAGGCCTTTATGTACTCTTGCTTATACACGAGGCGAAGTATTTGGAAGTGTTAAGCTGGCCGCAAAGTGTGCAGTAAGCAGAATGGCCTTGTCCAAAGATCTGACAGCTGGAATGTCATTGTAAATGAGCGTTGGGATGGAGGATAAGGGAGAATTTCTTTGGTTTTTGACGAACGACCAACTATTTTTACTACTTTTGGGACATTGTAGTATTTTTTGCCTCAGTTTTTGGTCGTCTTGAAATTTTACACGCTTGAGAAAGACGTTGCAGTCATTTCTGGCTTGTTTGAGTTTTTTCCGGTTTCCTCAGTCGGGTGGACCGATGATGCCGACATGCAATATACCCCACCAAACAGTAAATCTCTGTGGATGAATTGATGCCTGACCAAACATTTGTGATTTGCGTTCGCTGCACCAACGACAGTTTTGCTTGTTGATATAGCCCCTGAGCCAAAAATGGGCCTCTTCCGGGATGATGAGTTTTTGGTCAAAATCCGTATCTCCGGCCGACATAGCGAACTCAAGGCGTTATTTTATAGTCGTTTGGCTTCACTTCTTGCGTCAGCATAATCTTATACGGATGTAGGCCCAAATTGATTATTAACTAAAAATTATAGAAAAAGTAGTATTTTATTACTCATTACGCAAACTTCTGAAACACTTTTGAAATTGAGTAGAGTGTTGGCTGTCAACAGTCCATGTTTTCCTTAGCCCAACAAAGTCTACATGATGACTTATTGCTTGTTTTGCTAACACCTGCGCTTTGGGTTGCTTCACCATTCAGTACTGGTTTACCAAGGAATGCTTCGATGCCACTTCTTGATGCGAATTGCTTCATAACTTGTGCATTTTTCATCCTCTCGTCAATTTGTGGTCTGACAAGTTGGTCCACAAGTATATCAAGGAACTTATGGCGAGCATCAGTTGCTGAATTTCGCTGAAGCTTATTGTAAATAATGTACGCAGGTAGCACCGCAACGTCCAAAATATTAAAAAGAATGCTAAAGGCCAACGCTTGCTGCCTCTTTTGCAGGTATATTCTCCTAGCATATGATCCATTACAACAACTCCTCCCTTGTTATTGTTGTAAAACATTGTTGCCTGGGCTTTTTTGCTTCTCCAACAGTTTCAGTGTCATAGTGCACTGTGGACAGTAGTAAAACAGCCTTATTTTTTTCTGGACACATAGGATGGTCAAAGCACAGAAAAAGGCACTTGATTTCACGGTTGTAAAATAGACAATGAATATTTATTTCATTCCAACTTAAAATGTAATATACTCGTATAATAAAAAACAAAAATTGTGATGCAATCTGATATGCGAGACGCGCATTCAGCTAATTTTGGTGTGGGAAAGTGAATTTTAACAAAAGTGTGTACGGCAACCTGAGACGCGAGACGCGCACTCAACAAAATTAAGTGAGAGAAATATAATGTAATTGAAGTTGTTTGTCTACTTTGTCGACATAAAAAATTAACGAAACGTCATCATGAAAGCCAAAGAGCGTAGAATTTACAGGTCGGTTACGGCTTGGTAACATCTCCCTTGGTAGGCACGTTTTATTTTTTGGCAGTGTACCAACAAATGCCAATCCACTATTCTTGAGTTTTTGGACAGCCCCAAGTGTAGTCAAAAAATTGCCGGCAATTATAGTTCGCGCAGATTTTAAATATTTGCTTGTTGCAAAAAATTCGCTCTCCTTGATTGACATCTTGGGCCTGTCGAGGAATCTTGCCGGTGTACAGCACTCCTTTCAAGGGAAAATTGTTGGAGGAGTTACATGCCCACCATACTTCGCTGGTTTCGAGGGGATAGACTGGGTAAATTTTGTATGTCCTCTGTATGGGAAAAGTTGTTCATTCACAGTTATAGTGTATAAAGATCCTAATTGGATTATTGAATTAAACTCCGAAATTTTGAGCCTTACAAAGGTTTTGTTTGATATTTATTATACCAGGCTAAAATGTACCTACGTAAATGACAAACTTATTTATCAATTCAATCTTTTATTAAATGTAGCTTACAATATAAGAATTCAGGAACTTAAAACTTTCAATTTATTGGTTATGACAATCGGAATACGTTCTTCTCTGAAAATGGCTTTCCGGAAAATGCTCAATTTTTACTTCATGACATCAAGTTACTGTCAGTTGAGGGTGGCCGTGGTGTAGTGGTACTAGCTATCGCTTCTCACTCGGAAGGTCAAGGTTCGAATCCTAGCCACAGCAAGTTTTCATTTGTGTAATTGGAACTCAGTCAGAAAAATCTGCGTGTGAAGGCATAACACTGACATGTAGATTTGGCTGTTGTAGGGTTTTTCAAGCACAAAAACAACCGTTAAAATTCACAACCTCACATTCCGAGAGAAGAAAAATCTCTCCGTCCTATTCGGACTCCCACCCCTGGAGAGCCCAATATCGAAACCAAACACACCTGAGTTTCAAATCACTACATCACAAACTTTCTTTTCTCCTCCTTCTATCTTTCCGCCCGCGTCGTGGCAAGTTAGTTTTAGTTTTAGTTTTAAACGCATTTTATTTTCTAAATCATTAATTCTTACATACTAACAAAAAATGCTTAAATGCTAGCTTAAAATTACTTAACAATCTTACACTAACTTACTGGCCCCACACAGGCACTCTAAGCTACTCTAAACTCTTACATCTATGTCTTTCGACTTTGTTTACATTTGATACTTATATATACTTATTTTCTGTGCTTAAGGCTAAGAAAAGAATTTAAGAAAAAACTTAGCATATGGACATAATTTTGTATTTTTTATAAAAACTTAATATCTAACTTAAAATAAACCTTAGTCTACCTAACCTATATATACAATACACACATATATACACATAGACACTATACACAATTACATACATATACTAGTATATACCTTTATATATACTAATATATATATATATATTTCTTAAGTGCTAACCTAAACCTATGCAAGCTGGCCATCGCTATTTAGAGAGCAAATAGACTGGTCAGCTCTGCCTCATTAGTGAGGCTGGTCCGTAATTGACGGAAACGACGACGAAACATCTACTCCATCATTCAACCACCAGAAATGCTGGTGCTGCTGAACGACATCCCTCTTATCGCGATTCACCACCGCCCTACTGAACCTGAGACGATCCACACTGCCGTGTGCGACGTCTCTGTTGTAGTTGAGTCGCCTGTCCCCAGCTTTCCGAGCGACATGGAAGATTAACGGGACCGCCGATATATCTTGGATCAACCCTATCTGGTCTAGGTAGAGGAATGCTTCCGGTGGAACGAAGCCGTCAGAGCGCACACTCTCGTGGTAAAGGTAGTTGGGGTAGTAAGCCCCAGATATCAGGTTATTCGTCGAGGCCATTGCTCTTGCGATGTGTCTTCGAGTCAGCTTAATTACGAAGTTGTCCACTCGTATTAGGTTCGCCCTGTTGTAAAGGACCTCATTACGATAAAATTTTTTGTACTCCGACTCTGGTGTTCTGTACAAGCGAAGGCAAGCCCTAAGGCAAGCCCTCTCAAACACCCGAATCTTTTCCATTAAGCTTGCTCGTACATTGAACCACACGGGGCACCCGAATACCAGCATGGGCCTGATAAGGGCCATGTAGCAGATTACCTTTACCCTCTCATCGAGTCGACTGCTATAAAACAGTCTCTTTGTAAGGGCTAAAGCGCCTTTGGCTCTGGCCAGAGCAGCATCTACATTTTTGTCAAAATACAGAAACCGATCTAGCCAGATCCCAAGGTATCTGACTACATTCCGACAGGCAAGAGGCTGTCCGTGTTGCCCAATGATCGAGAACTTACGCCAATTTTTCCTGGTATCCCTAGAGGCTCCAGACAACGGCGTCCTAAAGAGAATGGTTTCCGACTTCTGAAAGTTGATTTTCAACTTCCAGTCATCGCAAAATCGTCTTATCTTATCGAAGTCACGCTGCAAGAGAGTATTAATGACCTCGATTTTTGGACCTGTTCTGTACGCTATCAAATCGTCTGCGTACGCAATAGTATGGGGAAGTGAACCTATCAAGTCGCTTGTATAAATGTTGAATAGGATCGGCGAATTGACCGCGCCTTGCTGAAGACCATTTTTAATTTGAAATATTCCAACAGAAGTCACATCGCCATTTTTCACGATGAACTGTCTGTTGGTTAGCATATTATAAAGAATGTACAAGAGTGGTTTACTGATCCCCAGCCTAGTCAGCTTATAGAAAAGACCCTCTAACCATACGGTGTCGAAGGCCTTCTCCAAGTCAACAAGGCAGGCACCAGTACATTGGTTTTTGCCTTTATTCCATTGGATATCGGACACCAGTTTAGACGCGGCATGTGAGATATCATGTCCCGTCTTAAAACCGAATTGATTATCCGGAACAATATGTTTGTCCTCAACCCACCTAGACAGAGCTCTATTGATTACTTTTTCAAACACCTTACTGATATTCGGAAGGAGACTTATCGACCGGAGATTCGCCGGATTGGATATATCCTTTCCCTTCTTGGGGATAGGTTGAACCACCGCCGTTTTCCAATGCGCTGGATAATGTGCATTATTCATTGCATTATTAGGGTGGTGTAAATGTCCACCGCTTCTAGAGGAAGATGTCGCAGCACGATGTTCGGAATACCATCGGTCCCCACTGATTTCTTAGCCCTGATTGTGTCGAAGATCTCATGGAGCTCTTCCTTCGAAATGAACGGAGGTAGGTCACCCTCTCTGGTAATGACATTATTTGCCATATTTTCGTCGCTGAACCGGGTGAAACCAGAGCCCTCAGATCGCCAGTTCTCTACTTCATTTCGAATGTAGAAGTCGTGCACCAAGACGCGACTGTCCAGGTCATAATTAGGTCCAATAGTATCAGTGGCCTTGTATATTTCCTGGAAAGTCGCCCCTATGGCCTCAACCTTCTCCTGTGGATCCTCGATCACAAAGAAGTCATCATCATCAGCGGCCTCATTTGGATCAATACCTGCTATTGTCAGTAACCGTTCGTTGTCTGTTGTCCGGGCTATTTTAAGACACTGAAGGTCGTTTTGATTTTTTCTCCGAAATAGTTTGTTTATTTGAGGGAACATATTCGGGTTGCTGGTGTTTACAGCCCGAACCCTGTTGTTCCAATACGAACTTACAGAAATTCTGTAATTCTCTTTTATTAACGTTTGAATATTTTTAATCGACGCCTTCAGTGTCCTAATCTCCGGGTCTTGTCTGTCAGTTAACTGTCTGTATAAGTTTTTGAGTCTTGTCAGAAGTCTACTTTTCTGTCGGTGCAGTGCGTCAATAGTAGGATTGCGGAACAGGTCTTCGTTAGTCGTATGTCGATACCGTGGTATTGTAGCGTCCATAGTTTGTTTAATTGTCTCGTCCATTTGTTTTAGGTAATTGTCGATCTCCTCGTTTGACAAATTCCTATTGGCCGGTGGATGGAGCGTGTTCGAAGCGAGTGCTCTTATCAAGGTTGCAGAGAAGCGTGTCCATCGAGTCTTAATGTAGTTGTAAGAATATCTTGGGACAAACTCCTCCAATTCCGCAATTTCGTTGGGGACTGTAATTTCGGTGCTAAAACCGCAATGGTCACTGTCATACACGAATGTGCGCAGACAGTTTAGCGTTTGTAAATTCGTACCTGTCAGTCGTATACGTTCGTCGTACAGCAGTAGATCCAAATAAGACCCGCCTCTGGGAAACGACGGGTTGTCCGTCGCTTTAAGACCGAGTCTGTACATGGCATCGTGCTGACCCCACCAATCGAGTAGTAGGTTCCCTCTAGTATTTGGCAAATTATTTCCCCAATCTCTGTGTTTAGCGTTGAAATCCCCGCCGATTACAAAATAATTCTCCCCCGATTCCAGCCTCAGAAGTCGAAAAAGCGTGTCAAGCTCTGTAATAAATAAAGTGGATTGTGAAGTCTCAGGTGCATAAACAGAGGCCAAGTACAGCCGCTTTCCACTGCGGAGCGGGATGTAAATGACGACTGCCTCCAACACCCGGAACCTACGCAACACTCCCTTGTACACTCTGTGAAATTTTATACCTTGTTTAATGAAGATTGCAACCCCGCCTCCACATTTGGATCCGGGCCGGTTTCTTCTTCTAACAATATAATTGTTGTACTCCAGTTTGTGCTTATCGGTTAGCTTGGTTTCGCTAGCGAAAAGCACATCAGGAGTTTGGTCTTGTAGCAATTTAAACATCGCGGCTCTTCGTTCGATCCTAATCAGTGAATTAACATTCACCGCAAGGACCTTCAAAGTTTGCTCCACCATGCGCGCACCCATTACGACATGTGTTGCGTTAGGCCCGGCAGCAGCGCGTAGATCTGGTCCACCCTCTTGGCCTGTTCTTGCACCTGCTTTTGCAGCTGAGCCATCTGCCCTTGGATTGCGAGCAAGATGGCTAGCATGTTAGGTGCAGCTTCCGTTGTTCTCGGCATTGGCTCCGGAGAAGCAACACGCGTCGTGGCAATAGTATAAGGGTATTCATAACCCCTTAGGCGCGCGTAAATTATAAAAACAAAAACAAAAAAAGCAAGCTGTTCATTTGGCTGCCCTGCTACAGTGCTGCCAGGTTCGTCAACAGGGTATTTAGTATTGTCCATACTTCCCCTATTGGCGCAGCTTTATCGGCCATTCGCCTTAACAGGCATGTCCTTTGGTCATCGAAGCGAAGAAAACGACTGATGGCCCAGAAACGTTGAACCGGCATTATAGCTTGAAATACTGGAAGTGAATTAGTTTTCCAAAGTTCTTTCGTAAGTGTGTGATTAGAATGGCTAACACCAGCGGCAAGCAAAATTCCAAAATATGCATACAGCTCTTTCTCATTAACTAACTTCTACACTTTTGGTTTCTGCGCTTTTTTCTCACTGTTGAAATTTGCAGTTCCATCCACTGCTTTTTGATTGGCTTCTCTGATTATGATCACCACCATATCTTTCGTATTCAATTTTTGAAAAATATCCATTGGATTAGAAGTCGGTGAACGATTGACATTTCCTTCAGTATGCCTCAAAATATTATGAGTTCGAACACGTGAAGATGAGAATTAATGGAAAGTCCTAAGAAACTGATAACAAAAACTGGTGATCAATAATTTTATAAAATCACCAAATAACTAACAACTTACTTATTAAATCTGCTTTGTGAGACTTCCTCGAACCAACTCATTTTCACAATGAAACCACCAATGATAAAATAAAAGCAATCAAAAACACTAAATTCGCTCTTGGTAAAATGTATAAAAAAAACTCCAAGAAAAACTACTAAAATTACTTGTACTTTACAAATTCAAATAGAAAAATAAAAATTATAATGTAGGTACACTGCACTTTGTTATGCAATAATTGAAAACTAAAACTGAAATAACAAACATCTACTGTGCGACTCCCCAAATAACAAAAAAAAACATAAGAACAACTTTAGAGTGATTGGATCATTGATATAGGAAAGATATAATATCGCCTTATCCAAATACTCGTACACACAGGACATTGCTCAGAAACAAAAAAGTGATTAGATCTGGTCAGACCTGTGGGGTAGCAGAAAGGATTATAATTGATAAATTTTTTTTTGTATGTGTTCTGAACAGGAATGTATTCTTATATACACTGGCGATAACTAGGATGAGGCCATACGATTTTCACTCTTTATACCTATTTGAAATTTTGTACCCGCAAACTTTTACTACCTGCGAACAAGTACATATTTTCTCAACAGGAAGTCATAAAATTAAAGGGTAAATAAGAAACGACCGTTGGAGTTTCCCAAGATCAAACAAACCTTCTTGAAAACGAATAAAAAGATGCGCCACTAGGATGAGGCCATTGCGAATATTTTGTTAAGAATATTTAAAAAAGCGTTGAAAAGAACTGTTTTTATTTAGTTTAAAAACAAAAGGGTTCCGGAAAGACTTTGACAGCGACAGAAAGAGGAAAGATAGATGTTTTCAATGAGTTAGGACTCTCAGGCCGAGAAATTGGGAGGAGACTTAAAATAAGTAAGACTGTTGTAAACAGTTATCTTGCGGATCCACAAAACTATGCGAAAAATCAAAAAGAACGCACGGCAGAAGCAACAACATTGCGAGAAAAGCGGTTAATTCTACGGCGTGCCTCAAATTCTACTCTACCAGCGACTAAAATAAGGGCCAACAGCGGAGTATCAGCCAGCATAGCAACGGTCCGAATGATAATACGAAAAGTGATACTATACAGAGAAAAAAACTTAAAAAGAAACCTGTTTTGAGGCAAGAACACAAGGAGCATCAAATGAGTTTTGCAGGAGAACATGTCGCTTGGAGCAGCGAATGGAAATGCGTTGTCTTTTCAGATGAAAAAAGTTTAACCTTGACAGCCCCGATGGTTATAACTTCTATTTCCATGGTCTAAGAAAGAAGGAGCTTATTTTGGCAAGACACCACAGCCGTACATCAGGTGTAATGGTGTGGTTAGCTATTACCTACTATGGCACAATCCAACTGCATTAAAGATCTCAACATACATAAATCCGCTGATCCAGATGGTATATCTCCCCTTCTTCTGAAGAGGTGTTCTTCCACGCTAGCAAAACCACTGCATAAGCTTTTTCATCAATCCTACTTTTTAGGGACTGTTTCCGAGCAGATGGAAAACAGCATTTGTCCATCACGTCCCTAAAAAAGACGAATCTTCTTCTCTCTCCTCCTACAGACCCATTGCACTTACGTCCTTTCTTTCCAATGTCATGGAAACGCTGATAAACCTCAAAACTCATGGTATATATCGGAACACGAAAACGTCTCAACGACCGGCAATATGGTTTTCGCAGCAACAAGTCCACTGGTGATTTGATGGCATGTCTCAACGAAAAGTGGAACCAAAGTGCGCATCAATCTGGCGAAAGCAAGATACGAGTAGTTGCACTTGATATTCCCAAGGCATTTGACAGAGTTTGGCATCGGGCTCTTTTGTCGAAAATGAGTGATTTTGGGATCGATGACTCTCTTCTTCAGTGGATTGGAAATTACCTTTCGAAACGTTCAATTCAAGTTGTCTTGGATGGTTTCAAGTCTGATTTTCGCAAACTAAATGTTGGTGTGCCCCAGGGCTCCGTTCTGTCTCCGACATTCTTTTTAATTTACATCAACGATCTCTTGTCTGCTACTTCTAATCCAATATATTCCTTTGCTGACGACAGTACGCTGTGCTTTTCATATTCGTTCCCGGACTCACGTCCCTGCTCTTCGGCTGTAGAATGGGAACGCCAGCGTATGTTAAGCTAGTTAAATCCTGATATTAACAGCATAACTAATTGGGGAACCACTAACAGAGTAGAATTTAATGCTACCAAAACATGATGCTGTCTGCTGTCGTTAAAGCGAAACCGATAAACTTTCCATTCTTGGTATGTGTGTCAATGAAAACTTACGTAGGAATGATGACATATTCGATGTCGCCAAAAATGCTGCGAAATGTCAAGCGATGTAAGAAATATTTCACCTCCTCTGATCTGGCCTCAATATATAAGGTGTATATCCGCCGGAAATTGCAGTACAATGCCCACATCTGGTCGGGTGATTCCAAAACATCTCTGCACCTGCTAGATAGGATCCAAAACCGTGCGATAAAACTTTTAGGTGATACTAATATCACTCAAGCAAATGACACGCTCGAATACCGACGTAAGGTCTCGTGTCTCACTCTGTTTTATCGCTATTTCCACCACCAATGCTCCATAGAAATCGCCAGTAGCATTCCGCCCCTTCAAACCTTTAACCGTAACACCCGTTTCGCTATGAATGCTCATTAGTATACCCTCCAGCCCACTTTCGGACGTACTCTGAAATATCGTGATTCGTTCTTAAGCCGTACAACTCGCTTATGGAATGCCCTGCCTAGCTCCTTATTTCCTAGTCATTATAACCTTCAACCATTTAAAACCAACGTTCACCGGTACCTCAATTTCTATCCTCCCTGAATATCCTTCGCCCGGGCGGTGTGCAAACATTTTAAGGGTACTTAAATTCCTTGAGCGTGCGCAAATTATAAAAAAAAAGAATATTCTGGTTGGAGTTTTTGTCTACAACAATGAACGGAAACAGCTACAAATGATTGTTGGAACGGTCATTTCCGAAAGTGAAAAAGATTTTCGGACCCTTGTATTGGATATTCCAAGAAGGCAATGCCTCCATCCACACTTCCAGGGTTGCTAGATATTGAATTCAATCAGAAGACGTGGAACTTTTACCATGGCCGGACCGGACTTAAACAGAATCGAAAATGTTAGGGCATGGTTATCTCGTAAAGTGTATGAAGGCGGAAGACAATTTGAAAACAAGGACACTTTAATCGATGCTATTCGTGATGCCTGGGCCCAAATTTCTCTTGATTATTTAAAAAAAACTGTATGATGCTATTCCAAGCCGTCTTATTGAGGTCATATCGAAAAATGTCGGGCATACTCAGTATTAATGTAGAAAAACTTAATAAATAAATATTTTTCCTTTCTTTCGAAGATTTTGCTTGTAGCCTCATCCTAGTGGCGCATCTTTTTATTCGTTTTCAAGAAGGTTTGTTTGAACTTGGGAAATTCCAACGGTCGTTTCTTAATTACCCTTTAATTTTATGATTTCCTATTGAGAAAATATGTACCTGTTCCCGGTAGTAAAAGTTTGTGAGTACAAAATGTCAAACAGGTACAAAGAGTGAAAATCGATTCCAAAATGTATGGCCTCATCCTATGATTGCCAGTGTAAAATGGTGTTTTATAAACAGTCTTGCTAAGGATAACATGGATTGGCAAGCCATAAACTGTTATGGAATCTTCTGTACATACACGTGGACAGTCGAGTGGGTCTGGCCAGACCTGTGCGTAGGTAGAAGGGTTAAGCTCGGTAAATTGGCTGAATATCTTAGATTTTATAAATGCTTCTACCAAGTTTAAAAAATTAATTGAGTACGCGATTTTTAGGTTTGTGCCATCTAAGCGACTACAAAAACGGTCTAATAACCCCATTTGGTTTAAGAACAGTTTATCAAGGCTAAAGAATGCTATGAATAGAGCTTGTAAACTAAGCAAATTTGATCCTTCCGAACATAATGGATTTCTACGATTACGTAAAGAATATAATTTTTTATAGAAATTTGTCTATAGCCAATTGGTTTCTTCTATGGAAAGTTATATTAAACGCGGTCGAAAAATAGTTTAGTTTTTCATCAACACGAAGCGAAAATCTATTGGTTTACTATCTATTACGACATATATGGTAGAAATATATTAATAGTGACAAACTTAATGAAATATGCTCATAGTTCATTTGCTAGTAGTAACCGTGGAGTCTTTATCTTTAACAGAAGATGATATATAGTGTGTCCCAGTTTAGGTTTTGTCCTGATACCTGAAGAATCCTGAAGTTATGGCAAACAAAAAATTGTACAGCAGGAGGGGGCCTATTTCCACCCCCTTCAAAATTATAGGCCGTTAAAGTGAGGAACCTCTGATTTCGAGGTAAAACTTCTTAAAAGGCCGTAGCTTTCTAACGGATTCAGCTTAAGAAACCGTTGTTCACATTTCAGAGAATTTCAGTATGCACAAAGTACTAAAATTTCGTCGAGTTCGATGAACGCCAGCCAAAATTATGGCATTTTAAAGCTAACATTTTGAAAAATCGTTGTACCAATTTCATCAGAAAAATGCATTTATCTCGAAATTTTCAACTTTTAGGTTAACTTTTTTTATCAAAACTTTTGTCTTTTCTTTATTATTTACGATTTTTATGTATGACTTTTCCTCCTACAAAAAATAGAAGTTCCAAACCACTACTTTATTCAGGGAAATGGGTCACAAAATAGTGTGTTCAAGTAAAAAAAAAAATTTACTAAAAGCTGTTGAAGAATTAAGTTGGAGAATTAAGCTAACGGCAAATATTCCGTTATTTTGTGTTCAATTCGTTGACGACTTTTGAAATGTGCCGATGTTACTTTATTTACTGATGAAGAGTGAACGAGTAAAGTGCTTAGCAAATGTTTAAGAAAAAATGTTTTCGATTGGCGAATACGCCGATATAATTTTCGTTTACGATTGCTGTAATGGGGATGCAGGGTTAGCTAGATTAGAGTACCAACGGAGGATCCTTTCTAGGCCAACTTTTATCACCACCTATCAACCGTCGGCTCAGCATAAGGGTTAAGAAAAGAAAGATTGTCTAACATAACAGCAGCAGAAGAGGAAGAAAGAAATTTAAATGCTGTAAGAATGTAGTCATCTATTAGCACCAGAAGGCTTGTAGCACAGTTGGAAACTCCAAGAGCTACAATCCATAGAGTTCTTCAAGCCAACTGCGTTTACCCCTTTCATTATACAGGAACTTTTGCCAGGGAATTTCCAAAAAAGGATTGAATTTTGCCAATGGCTGCTGCATCAACAAGATGAGAATGAGCAGTTTATTAAAAAAATTTTTTGGACTGACGAAGCCCAGTTTACGAGAATGGGCATTACCAACCAACGAAATCGCTACTATTGGGCAGTGTCTAATCCTCATTTAACACGAACAATATCTTCTCAAATGTAAAGATTCATTTGAAATCTAGATGTTTTTCTTAACTGTATACCATTTTACAGAAGGTTTAGCGTGATTGTCTGGGCCGGCATATTGGGTAGCACTTTAATCGGGCCATTCATACTTCCACTTGCCCTAAATTCAATATTTTATTTAGAATTTTTAAGAGACCAGTTGCCAGAACCCTTGGAAAATGTTCCTCTTGCTCAGAGGCAAAGAATGGTTTTCCAACACGATGGAGCTCCATGCCATTGTAGCAATAATGTAACTTCGTTTTTAAATCAAAAATTTAATGGACGGTGGATTGGCCGATTTGGTCCTTTCCTTGGCCACCTAGATCTTCTGACCTAACGCCAATGGATTTTTTTTTCCGGAGAGCTATAAAAGAAAGCGTTTATTTGACTGAGATTTCAAGTCGGGAAGAGCTCAAAGAGAGAATAAATACGGTGGCAGAGGAGCTAAGAGGCATTTTACCAAACATTAAATTGCACTCTGAAATCATCAAACGCGCCCAAAAGCACGGGCAACATTTCGAAAATTTATTATAAAAGCGTTTTGAAATCTTAAAGCGTAGCGCTCCTTTTTAGGACCACGAAAACTATTTAAAGGGATATTCAATTTATTTTGTGACCCATTTGCCTGAATAAAATAGTGGTTTGCAATAAATTCCGTTGTTCTTAGGTGGAAAAGTCGTACATAAAAATCGTAGATAATGAAGAAAAGACAAAAGTTTTGATAAAAAAAGTTCCCAAAATTCGGAAATTTCGAGATAAATGCATTTTTCTGATGAAATTGGTCCAACGATTTTTCAAAATGTTGGCTTGAAAATGCCATAATTTTGGCTGGCGTTAGAAAGCTACGGCCTTTTAAGAAGTTTTACCTCGAAATCAGAGGTTCCTCACTTTAACGGCCTATAACTTGGAGGGGGGTGAAAATAGTCCCCTGCAATACAATTTTTTGTTTGCTATAACTTCAGGAATCAGGACGAAAACCTAAACTGGGACACCCTGTATTTATTTAACTGTCGTCACTAGAGTCTAGTACAAGTATTGCACCCGACGATTTCCCACCACCAGGTAAATTTCTTGATTGCTGAAAACACTCATTTAGTACCCCTACTCACAAACCTGGTTCTAAAGGAAGCATTGAAAACTATAGGCCTATAGCCAAATTGCAATTGATTCTTAAAATTTTTGAAGCTGTTGTAAAAAAAAAGGCTTTATACCGTTTTGTGTGACCACATTTCTCAATGCCAACATGGTTTCATGAGTGGTAGATCGATTGCAACAAATTTAGCAATTCTAACGAATTACTGTCTCCATAACATGGAAAAACGTCTACAAATTTATTGTGTTTAAAGTTGGACTGGTAGTTACTTGATGAATCGCAAACAATTTGTTGCTCAAAGACGGCAGTGAATTATTCAGATAAATAAACCCACGTAACTTATTGGGTCTATAACTCGTGCGGTTTGCTAAGAGATGGCGTAACTTGTATTATTCCATTGGAACATGCGTTGGAAAGCTACTGTCATTGTACGTCATTTCAGTATATGTCATTTATTTGAAGCGTAAACAACAATAATTTTTTTTCAATCAAATATGTCGAACTATGTGCCTGAAAATGTGTTTTTGCGGGGAGTTCTTCTTCATTACTTTAATATGAAGAAAACTGCTGCCGAAAGTCATCGTATTTTGGTGGAAGTTTATGGTGAACAAAGTTTGAAGATGAAGAACTGGAAGCATTACTCTATGAAGATTGTTGCCAAACACAAGAAGAGCTCGCAGAATCTATGGGTGTCACTCAAGCAGCCATTTCAAAATGTTTAAAAACAGCTGGATATATTCAAAAGCAAGGAAATTGGGTTCCACATGAACTCAAGCCGAGAGACGTCGAAAGGCGGTTTTGCATGTCCGAAATGTTGCTGGAACGCCACAAAAGGAAGTCATTTCTGCATCGGATTGTTACTGGCGATGAAAAACGGATCCATTACGACAACCCCAAAATCATATGTGAAACCCGGCCAACCAGCCAAATCAACGGCAAAGCCGAATATCCATGGCGCGAAGGTAATGCTCTGTATTTGGTGGGATTAGATGGGTGTGCTGTAATATGAGCTGCTAAAACCGGGTGAAACCATCAATGGACAACGCTACCGAACACAATTAATCTGTTTGAAGAGAGCAGTGGCCGAAAAACGCCCGGAATATGCGACCAGACACGAGGCAATAATTTTCCATCATGACAACGCTCGGCCCCACGTTGCTATTCCGGTTAAGAACTATTTGGAAAACAGTGGATGGGAAGTCTTACCCCACCCGCCTTATAGCCCAGACCTTGCCCCTTCTGACTACCATTTGTTCCGGTCGATGCAGAACGCCCTCACTGAAATACGGTTCACATCAGAGCAGAATATCAAAAATTTTCTTGACTCATTCTTTGCTGCCAAGCCGGCGCAGTTCTTTTGGAATTAGATCCACAAATTGCCAGAAGGATGGAAAAAAGTCATAGCTTCAGAAAAACATACTATTGTATACCCTATACTTCGAATTTAATTTCAGAGACATACGAGTATGTATGTTTTAAATTATTGCCAAGAGGATTATTTTGTTTAAATTAACCTTAATTTCTTAAGCCTTCCACTATCTGTGTAAGATATTAATCTTTTTGTGTAAGTTTCATTATATGAATAAATAAATAAATAAAATAAATAAATTACATTGATGCGTTTTTGGGCTTGCATTTCATATAACTCGGTATTTCTTCGGTCGTGATCAATTGTAAAATGAACGTAAGTATCAAAAAAACTGTCAAAAATGACATCATATTCAAATGACATTATAGTCATTCCTATTGAAAATGCTACGAATGGTAGCGGCTATGAAAAAAATGTGATTCAAAAAGAAGTAAAAAGCAAGCAACCAATAGTGGACAAGCTTCAGGATGAGGAAATCGGCTTGCTCTGACATATTAAGCGAACGTCGTCGCAAGACCTGCTTCAAAAAGCAGAAGAGGCTCAAGTTCCAAAGTTCCATGCGAGGTTCGATAAAAGGACTCAATGAAAAATAATTGGATCACTTAAATGCAAACACCCCAGGAAACTTTTAGCTTCCAACATAGAGCGACATAAAGAATGTTACTAAGGTCGGCGGGTTTCACTAAAAAGCGGCGGAGGAGCTATTTAGATACTTGTAGTCTGGGAGGCGACAGTCGGATTACCTACCTCATCGGGAGATAGGATAAAATAATAATTAGTCGATAGTGTTCGTAAAAACATTTGTAAAATCATTGGTCGGGCAAACTTTTTCAGGGAATAACCCTCCCCCCGACTTCTAAATTCTTAACAATCAACTAAACAGATCCACTCTATTCTCCAGCCTTAGAACTTTTCAATTATTCAAATCAGAACAAAAAATCATAGCCGTTAACTTACGAGTACTAGCTCTCATTAAACAAAACGTGAGAAATCACTCTCGCTATTAAACTGTTGATTAGTAATTTGTTTTTAATTGATCTCACGTTAATCATATTTGTGATGCTTCACTTTGACTTAATGCAAGTTTAGAAAAGTGCGCGAAATAAAAATATCGGAAAAAGCTTTAAGGAAGTACACTTTTTTATATTTACTGACAGACTTGTATTTGTTAGAAAAATATTTTGAATTAGTTTTTCATACCTATTGTTATTTAAATCTGTGTTTAATATTTAAATTTTCGAAATGAAAAAGTTCAAATTTCAAATTTGAGTTGTCTAATCAATTTTTCGGATTTAATCAACCCAATTATGTGAGATGGATATTGAAATACCACAGTAACCTAGTAGAATTAAAAATTCGTAATTCTGGGTTGATAACACATTGGCTGAAAAGTCCGTGCCGTTTTATAGTATAACACAAAATTTTTGCAAAATTTAACTTTAGTTATCAATATAGTTGCCTTCGAATGCGATACACTGATTGAAACGATTTTTCAATCTTTCGATACCAGTTTTGTAGTACGATTTCGGTTTAGCCTCAAAATAGGCCTCTGTTTCGGCGATTCGGTCTTAAATCTCTTTCCGGTGAGCATTTGTTTGAGGTCTGCGAAAAGGAAATAGTCGCTGGGGGCCAAATCTGGAGAATACGGTGGGTGGGGAAGCAATTCGTAGCCGAATTCTTTCAATTTTGCCATCGTTTTCATCGACTTGTGACACGGTGCATTGTCTTGATGAAACAGCACTTTCTTTTTCTTCAAATGCGGCCGTTTTTCTGCAATGTAATAGTCGCTGTTGATAGTCTGCCCCTTTTGGAGATAGTCGATGAAAATTATTCCATGTGCATCCCAAAATACGGATGCCATAACTTTGCCAGCCGAGGACGAGGTTCGTCGCCTGTTCGCCACTCAGCTGTCTCCATCACTTGACTCTGGTGTGAAGTGATAGAGCCAAGTTTCATCCATTGTCATATACTGACGCAAAAATTCGGATTTATTGCGGTTGAACAGCTTTAAACACTCCTCTGAATCATCAACACGTTGTTTTTGGTCGACTGTGAGCAAACGCGGCACCCACTTTGAACACAGCTTTCGCATGTCCAAATATTCGTGTATGATATATCCAACACGCTCTTTTGATATCTTCAGAGCCTCAGCTATCTCGATCAACTTCACTTTATGGTCATTCGTAATCATTTTGTGGACTTTTTTGATGTTTTCATCTGAAACAGCCTCTTTTGGACGTCCACTGCGTGCATCATCTTCGGTGCTTGTATGATCACTTTTAAATTTTTCAATCCACGAATAGTTCGTTCGGTTGGTGCAGAGTCCGGGTAACACTTATCAAGCCATTTCTTTGCATCGGCTGCATTTTTTCCCATCAAAAAGCAATGATAAATCAACACACGAAATTGCTTTGAATCCATTTTTTTTTCACAATAACAAAAGTTGCTTCACTCACAACGCTATATCTCGAGAACCAATCGTCCGACAGCTTTCAAATTTATACACGTATCTTTTGAAGGTTGGTAGTAACTGATGGATTTAGTATGGATTTAATTCAAGTAGTGCCCTCTCCTAGAAACGGCACGGACTTTTCAGCCAATATGTTAACTGAGTTTAAACTAGGTTCTTTTGGGTTTAAACGCATGCAAAGAGTCTAGCAAGAGCTCCTGTTGACTTAACACTGGAACAGAAAATGAATGCTGATGCAGCGAACTCTTTAACTCTTTCACAAATTCGATTTCGGCAAGCCAGCGTAGGGCCCTCAGCCATAACATACGTACAAAAATACTTTCCAAAATGTTCGCTGAAATCAATTTTGATCAAAAGGATGACATAACCCATGAACTTGCCAAAATCGCATCGAAAAAGACAGAAAGGCGTTATTTGAAATAATTAATTCTTTTAAACAAAATATTAATCCGTTGGAACTAAGTGTGAAAAAAGATAATTTATTTCATATAACAACAGAAAGAGCCGCATCCCAAGAAACTGCAGATTTTCTTTTATAGTAAGTGCTTTTCAAACCGGAAACAGTCAAGAAATTGCCTTTATTGAGGAGGGTTCCGAAAATTGTGATCGTTTCGTTAAACTCTTAAGTTGGAACAAAATTCGAAATTTCTCATCTCAATGTTTGAAAAGGTTTCAAAAAAGTAAAGATGGTGAAAAACAAGCACTGATTAAAATGGAGAGAGGTGTGTTTGGGCGACTTTTAGCTATAGCTTTGGAAAAGAAAATTGATATGTACCTGCACCTGCACCACTGCACCACTGCACCTGCACAAATTCATGAAACTGAAAAATCTGTTTTGGCCGAAAAGCTTAAAAACCGAATTCCTTTATCTGAATCAATTTGTCCAAATATTGAAATTATAGATGATTTTTACTTTTTTCATCTTTTGGGACCTTCAGTTCCTCAAACATTTGAAAAAATTTCCGAGATGATTTTGAGGAAACTATGCTACACAAACGCTTCGGATACACATTTAGTTTTTGATAGGTATTTGTAACCTATTTGAAACAAGAAATGGACTGTTACGAAAACGAAATAATGACTTTCTTAAGCGTCTGAAAAATCCCAAATTCAAAGAAGCTGGGAAAACGACTCAATGGCTCCGATTCTTGGAAATAAGAAAGTTTTTCTGACCTTAGATGACAAATGACAAATCAATTTTTAAATTTGAAGAAATTGAATTTACTATATAAGCAAGGCAAAAGCTCACTCAAAAATATTATTTAAAGCATCTGATACTGAGGTGTTAATAATCTTACTGGGCAATATGCATAAACTGAAAACTTTAAAGATTTGGTTAGCTGGGGGAAACACTAAATCTCGAGACATTAATTGTATCAATTGTACTCAGCTAGCTACCGCATTAGGCAGTATTTTATGCGTTTCTTTGCCAGCGTTTCACGCATTTACGGCATATTTTTTTTAGGAAAGGGAAAGCAAAACCATTGAGAGGCCAGAAAGAAAATCTAGATGATGTTGACACTAAAGTGATTCAAAATTTTACGCTGGAAATGTATGGTGTTAAAAATTGTAGCAACGTAAATTTAGCGAGGGTTCAAGTGTTTCAAAGCGTTTATGATGCGAAAAATACAATAACACTGCTGCAAACTTCGACTCTAGTTTAATTACGCCTTCAAATCTCTTGAACAAAAAATCAAAAGAACAATTTTTGTAAGTAAGTTCGATGTGGACAAACGCAACGGAATCAAATTGTGTAAGAACTAAAGCCGACTATTTTGGCTGCATTCTAAAACACGAAAGGTTTTTACCTCTTTGGTTTGAAGGTGAAACAATACCACTAAATGTTAAAGACATTGTCTTGAATGAAATCGATGAAAAGTCAGATTCCGTTTTTGAACAAGACTCTGATGACGACACTATTTAAAAAAGATAATAATGAATATCTGAATATATAAATATCTTGTGAAATTTAAATTTTGTTTGTTTATTGTAATTGTTATATACATCTATTTATTTTGAATATGAAATATTTTTTAATATAATGTTATATTGTCAGAAAAGAAATGAAACTTTATATATGTAGATATAAATGATCATTTTTTGAATAAAAGCTTTTTGTAATTTATTTTGTTCAATTATTCTAAACAATTGAAAAGTTCTAAGGCTGGAGAATAGAGTGGATTGAGTAGATTGTTAAAAATTTAGAAGTCTTTTAATTATGTGTAATAAAACAGTTCAAAACACTGCAAAAATGAAAAATAAATACTACGAGGGCGGGTCAATAAGTCCGCCCTCTTTGCTGAAACAGCAACACTGCTCCTGCCAACAGGTATCTGTCAGTTGACTCCTGTCAAAATTTAAACTTGCTGCGTCAGTTAGTTTGTGTTTGATAGCTATTTTTATCAGACTACTCACTAATTTGAGGAGAAAATGGAAAAAAGTGAATTTCGTGTGCTTATTAAGCATTATATCTTGCGAAAAAAAACCATTACCGAGACCAAGGCTAAGCTTGATAAATACTATGGGGACCCTGCACCATCGATTTCAATGGTAAAAAAGTGGTTTACTGAATTTCGTTGTGGCCGTACAAGCACTGAAGATGCCGAACGTTCTGGACGCCCAGTTGAGGTCTCTACACCCGAAACAATCGAAAAAATTCACGATATATTGTTGGCCGACCGAAGATTGAAAGTGCGAGAGATTGTGGAAGCCGTAGGGATCTCGCATGGCTCAGTGGTTTCAATTTTGAATGATCACTTGGGCATGAGAAAGCTTTCCGCAAGATGGGTGCCGCGTTTGCTCACAGTCGACCACAAACGCAATCGTGTAACAACTTCACAGGAAGGTTTGGCGTTGTTTAATCGCAATATGGAGGAGTTTTTGCGCCGTTTTGTAACCGTGGACGAAACATGGATCCATCACAACACACCAGCGAACAAACAACAGTCAAAACAGTGGGTTTCTAAGGGTGAATCGGCGCAAGGTGGGTTTGTCAGCCAATAAAGTTATGGCGACTGTTTTTTGGGATGCACGCGGGATAATCCACATTGACTACCTTCAAAAGGGAAGAACAATCAATGGGGAATATTATGCCAACTTATTGGACCGATTCAATGACGATTTGAAAAAAAAACGACCTCATTTGGCCAAGAAAAAAGTTCTTTTCCACCAAGACAATGCAAGGGTGCACACATGTGCAGTTGCCATGGCAAAAATCCATGAATTGGGCTATGAATTGCTCCCTCATCCACCCTATTCTCCAGATTTGGCTCCGAGCGACTATTTCTTGTTCCCAAACCTGAAGAAATGGCTTGGTGGAAAAAGATTTGACTTCAATGATGAAGTCATCTCGCAAACAAAGGCCTATTTTGAGGACCTCGACAAATCATTTTTTTTGGAAGGGATAAAAAAATTGGAGAAGCGTTGGACAAAGTGTATAAAGCTCAAGGGAGACTACGTTGAAAAATAAAATTATTTTTTTATCAAAAAATCTGTGTTTTAATCCACTTATTGACCCGCCCTCGTATGAATGCGAAACTGTTAGAAGTTGTTAATTTTCTTTTGGGAATAATCGAAATAAAAGTAAAGCAAATAGTTTTGAAAAGAAACTCTTGTGAGTAGTAGTATTTCTTTGTTAAAGAGATAAATGTAAGTTATCGTTGTATTGTAAAATAATATCTATAGGAAAGAGATTTTTCCTGTAATTGATCGATGAAGACGAAGGGGGGGAGGGGGGTACTAAAACAGTCGCTGGATTTGATAAATAGACCATTCTAGCTTTGTTCTATACCAATATTATGGATTCCCAATACTTTGTTAGACTTTTAAAGTTAAAAAATAAATGAAAATCATTTTTGTTAACTTTTTCTATAATTGGTCGGGGGGAGGGTTGTTCCCTAAAAAAGTTTGCCCGACCACTGGATTTAAAAAGAAGACTGTCTGACTTTCTTTTGGTACCAATATCATTCATTTCCCGATGAGGTAGGTTTTCATAAAAAAAACCGTTACTTTCGGGTACATATCCAAGCACCAGGTACCACATTTCAATATAGAGACTTTGCCAATATAGACAGAGTTAATGTTGAACAGAGCATAATTGCCACACCATGGGAACAAATTTATTTAATGCCATCTGCAGATAACCAGGTACAATTTCTCCAATCAAATATTAACTCTCTCTTCAACCAATATGTTCCGGTAAAAACAAAAACTATCAAAAGTTCATCACAGCCTCGGTTTTCAATTGAAATTCGTCAAATAATTATGCAACGTGATCAAGCGTATAATCGGAAGCGATACCGTATAGCTGAATTTCACCATATATACAAATCCCTTCATAATATGGTTGTTCGAGAAATAAGGGCGGCAAAGGGACAATTTTTCTCCGGCAGATTAAAATCTAGCCAGGGTAGTCGAAAGCTGTGGAGTAACCTACGACACCTGGGTATAGGAAAAGAAAAACTTTCTTGTCCAAATAACACTGACGGCAATGTGCTTAATCACAAGTTTGTATCTGTAGGACCAACTAGGACAGCAAACCTAAACCTTAATTTAGATAATCGGCATGCGCCTGTTGTGCAATCACCATTTAGCTTTGAATGTGTAGACAGTACAGAGGTAGTCAAAAGCTTTTTATCTATAAGGTCCAGTGCAATTGGAGTCGATGAAATTCATCCAGTTTTTATCAAAGCCATTCTACCGTTGATCCTACCATATGTGACTCATGCGATAAACACTATCCTTACGACAGGAACGTTTCCACATCAGTGGAAAATTGTTAAAGTAATACCTTTGCCAAAAAGCTCTATTGGCGACGAATTTCGACCAATTTCCATCCTACCATTCCTCTCCAAAGTATGCGAGCGAATAATGCAAGGGCAACTTGACGAGTATCTTTCTCGCAATAAAATGATAACCCATATGCAATCAGGCTTCCGAGAAAAAAAACCTTTGTACTACTGTTATGGTAAAAGTTGTTGAAGATATTCGATCTAGTTTAGATAAAGATGAAGTAACTTTTTTGATACTTCTAGACTTCTCTAAGGCATTCGACACTGTTAACCACGCACTACTCTGTAAAAAACTACAATACTACTTTGGGTTTTCTTTTTTTTTTTTAAATAATCGGCGCGCGCTCAAGGGGTTTTGTACTCTTAAAATATTCGTACACAGCGCGGGCGAAGGAAATTTAGGGAGGAAGAAAAGACAGGTACCGATGTACATTGTTTTTAAATGTTTGCAAGTTATAACGACCAGGAAACACAGAGGTCGGCAGGGCATTCCATAAGCGAGTTGTGCGGCTTAGGAAAGAATCACGATATTTAAGAGTACGTCCGAAAATGTCCTTGAGGGTATACTGATGAGCATTCATAGCGAGACGGGTGTTACGGTTGAAAGTTTGAATGGGCGGAATGCTACTGGCAATTTCAATGGAGCACTGGTGGTGGAAATAGCGATAAAACAAAGTGAGACAGGAGACTTTACGTCGGTGTTCGAGGGTGTCAATTGATTGACTGATATTAGTATCACCAATTAGTTTTATCGCACGGTTTTGAATCCTATCTAGCAGGTGCAGAGATGTTTTAGGAGCACCTGACCAGATGTGGGCATTGTACTCCAGTTTTGGGCGGATAAATGCCTTATATATTGTGGCCAGATCAGAGGGGGTAAAATATTTCTTACATCGCTTGAGAAAACCTAGACATTTCGCAGCATTTTTGGCGACATCGAATATGTGGTCATTCCAACGTAAGTTGTTACTGATACACATACCGAGAATGGAAAGTTTATCGGTTTCGACGATGCAAGTGCCATTCATGGATAATGGCTGGGTATTTGAATTTCGCTTTAAAGACAGCAGACAGCATTGAGTTTTGGAAGCATTAAGTTCTACTCGGTTGATAGTTCCCCAGTTGGTTATGCTGTTAATATCGGAATTTAATGAGTTTAGCATACGCTGCCGTTCCCGTTCTACAGCCGAAGAGCAGGGGCGTGAGTCCGGGAACGAATATGAGAAGCAGAGAGTGCTGTCATCAGCAAAGGAATAAATTGGATTAGAAGTAGCAGACAAGAGATCGTTAATGAAGATTAAAAAGAGTATCGGAGACAGAACGGAGCCCTGGGGCACACCAGCATTTATTTTGTGAATATCAGACTTGAAACCGTCCAAGACAACTTCAATTGAACGTTCCGAAAGGTAATTTCTAATCCATTGAAGAAGAGAGTCATCGATCCCAAAAGCACGCATTTTCGACAAAAGAGCCTGATGCCAAACTCTGTCAAATGCCTTAGAAATATCAAGTGCAACTAACTTGCTTTCGCCAGATTGATGTACGCTTTGGTTCCACTTTTCTGTGAGACATGCCATCAAATCACCAGTGGACCTGTTGCTACGAAAACCATATTGCCGGTCATTGAGAAGTTTTCGTGTTTCGAGATATTTCAATAGCTGACGATTTATCAGCGTTTCCATGACCTTGGAAAGAAGGGACGTAAGTGCAATGGGTCTGTAGGAGGATAGAGAAGAATATTCGCCTTTTTTAGGGACTGGCTGGACAAATGCTGTTTTCCATCTGCTTGGAAAGAGTCCTAAAGAGTAGGACTGATGAAAAAGCTTACGCAGTGGTTTTGCCAGCGTAGAAGAACACCTCTTCAGAAGAAGGGGAGATATACCATCTGGACCAGCGGATTTATGCATGTTGAGATCTTTGAGTACTCTTGCTACTACACGAGTGCGAAAGTGGATTCGTCCTATTGTAGATTCGACGCACTCGAGTGTAGGCGGGGACAAAGCACAGTCTGGGAGTGTTGAGCTAGCCGCAAAATGTGCAGCAAGCAGATTGGCCTTGTCCAAAGAGCTGACAGCTGGAATGTCATTGTAAATGAGCGTTGGGATGGAGGATGAGGCAGAATTTCTAATGTTTTTGACGAATGACCAAAAATTTTTACTGCCTTTGGGACATTGTAGTATTTTTTGCCTCAGGTTTTTGTCATATTGGAATTTCACACGCTTAAGAAAGGCGTTGCAGTCATTTCTGGCTCGTTTAAACTTTTTTCGGTTTTCCTCTGTCGGGTTGGTCTTGTAGGACCGAAAAAACAGTTCTCTAACCCTGACAGCCTCTTTACAGCTCGAATCATACCATTCCTTTTCTTTTGGTTTGATACTCTTCATCCGATGTGGGATAAAGCATCTCATTCCAAAGAGAATAGTTTCTGTGATCATGTCAGCAGCGGCATCCACGTCGTTATCGAGGAAACATAACGACCAGTTAAAATTCCTAAAGAAGTTGTTAAGTCCGCTCCAATTGGCTTTCTCGTATTGCCATACGGTTCTTTTAGGAATCTTTTCTCTAACTGTGTGGTGGGTGTACGAGAATTTAGCTGATATGACACAATGGTCCGACGAGCCTAGAGGGGAGAGTACATCAACGCAGTACTTGTCAGGGTGAGAGGTTAAAAACAAGTCCAGGGTGTTGGCGGTATGACTATCAACGTCTGGTATGCGTGTGGGCTCATTTACAAGCTGGGTTAAGTTATTTTCCGCAGCGAAGATCTCAACACACCGTCCTTCGGGTGTTGTCTGTCCAGAATGTCGAAGCCAACCAGAATTGTGTATATTGAAATCGCCCGTAATCACGATTTCAGTATGAGGATACAGGGATACAATTCTTTGAATGGAATCAGACAGCGCATCAAACTCGTGGAAGGTCGAGTTGCTGTCCAGTTTGGGGCTTCTGTAAATAAAGCAGTAGTGGATAATTTGCTTACGGAGATGGAATTTTAACCACATGAAATTGAATTCCGGATTGGAACAGGGACTACATTGTGGTGGAATTTGGTAAGCTACATCACTACGCACATAAATGGCGAGACCGCGACGGGGAAAGAATAGTGGCACTAGTTCGTAGCCAGGTAGCTTCAGATCATTGTGGTCTGAGAGGTGTGGGCGGGGATCTACCTGTGTTTCGCTAAGTGCCAAAACAGCTGGTCGGTATTTACAGACGTGGACGTACGCAGAAAAGTGATTACTTTTTAGCCCGCGTATATTGGCTATGTCCACCCTGAATTCCCTAGACATAATCACAAACAAACATAGTAAACACAAACACCGACGATACTAAGCAGGGCTGCGAAGTGAAAATTCTGACGATGGTTTACTGAATCAAATTGCTGTAGGTGTTATGCCCTTACAACAATATGAAACAGTGCACCAACAAAATTTTCACACACAACCCGCTATCCATCGGTTGTTACATACACTCAGTCACTGCCCGTACCGTATGATAAATACCGTAACGGCAGCGACCGAGTGCAAGCAACAGTACTACGACCAGGAGCGGGAGAGGTGTAGGATTCCCACACTGTGTGATAATGTTTTTTTTTTTTTTTTCTCTATGGCACTGCACTATTATTATTATTATTTTTTTTGGGGTTTTTTTTTTTTTTTTTTTTTTTGTTTACAGCACGGAGAAATACGAGTGCAAGATGACGTGTGCACTCGTCGGCGGTCGGCACGGTTTTCTCCTTCTGCTGTTAAATTGATTTCATCCTATTTAAGCAACAGAAAACAAGCCGTTTTTGTTAATAATATCTTATCTGATTTTCTTTGTTTAACTCGAGGGATCCCTCAAGGATCTATTCTGGGTCCTCTCTTATTCTCTCTATATATAAATGAGATACCAGATCTAGTCACACATTCCTTAATACATATTTATGCCGATGACGTCCAAATTTATCGAAGCTGTACGCTAGGTCTCATTGAAAATTGTTGCGTTGAAACTAATCAGGATCTTAATAGTATTTTTGACTGGTCTTTGCAAAATGGCCTGACACTCAACCCTAATAAGTCCAAATGCCTGGTTATATCTAGAACCAAATTGGATCTGTCATGTTTCCCGCAAATCACTTTAAATAACTCCCCCGTCGATTTTGTAGATACATCAAAGGATTTGGGTGTTATATTTAACAGATTTTTAACATGGAACGACCATATTAACACCATCGTAAGGAAGGCTTATGGCGTTTTGCGAACCTTGTGGACAGCTCAACCAATTACATTAATGGATACACGAATTATATTGGTAAAATTATTTTTAATTCCAATCCTTGTACATGGGTGTGAATTATATGGAAATTGTGATTCAGTATGCACACGAAAATTACAAGTTGCCTTCAATAGTGCCATTCGATACATATATGGGCTTAGAAGATATGATCATGTGTCACATCTCTCAGTTAAAGTTTTAGGTATGCCTTTCGAAAACTATCTTAAATTTCGCACTTTGGTCTTTCTCTTCAATATTCTTAGAACACGACAGCCTTCCTACCTCTACAATAATTTACAATTCCCAGCGTCAAATAGATCCACCTATCTTATTATACCGAGATATTGTATAATTACTTAATATCTGAAAGACAGTTCTTTATCAATGCCATCCGTCTTTGGAATTCACTACCTAACCCTATAAGAGCACTAAGCGATATAAACCAGTTTAAAAAAGAATTACAGCATCTTCTGCCATGTCAAAAAAACTGATTTTTGTCTATAGTATTTATTTAAATTTATTTTCTGATTTTATTTATTTCTGATTTTTTTTTTGTCCCACCAGAAGTTTTCAAAACTAGAGATAATACCCTTTCTACCCTGTATAAAGATTTTCGTTCTCCCGATGAGGTAGATACTCTTCAAAAAACGGTACCGGAAGTGATCGTTTCCCGCCCAAACTTTGCCCGACCAGTGGTTTTACAAATGTTTTTACGAACACTATCGACTAATTATTATTTTATTCTATCTCCCGATGAGGTAGGTAATGCGACGGTCACCTCCCTGACTATTGAGAGAGATATGTACAATTAGATGTAGTTATACGCGTTGTTAAAAGAAGATGATTACAATATTGTGCAACCACAGAAAAATGTTCCTCTATTTATTCGTAATACCGTATGGTTCTAAAAATAAAAAGTGTTTTTTTTTAATTCGTTTTAATTATTGCACATGAGATCATCACATTTCAGACTTGAATTTCTTACATTGTTTTCACTTTCTACTAATTAAAATGCTAATAAAAGCAATTAGGTGCCATTATAAATTAATTTTATCACTTCTACATCACAGGCAGTTTGTCAGGCATTACCAACTGTGGTCATCATTTCTATGTCGAGTCATTTACTCGTAAATATTTCAAAGTGACGGTATGTTGACTTTCATGGCTTTGCTTCTGCTTGTCTGAACTTTAGGTCAACTCACACATTATACTCGTATAATACTTACAGCAGATATGCACGCAGTATAAAATCCAGAGCTGAAGGCATTAAATGAGAATCCTGTTAACTCAAAAGGCTACACAACACGCATAAAACACATTAAAACAAAACATGCGCCATATACTCGTACAACGCGCCACAATAATATAACTTGTCGAACATCCACAAAATGTCTAGGGACTTAATTTTAATTCGTAAACACCTTTTAAATTAAACTTAATGGCAATGGCGTCGCGATACTGCCTGACGGACAGAAGGTAGAGTGTATCTTCTATGATACGGAACTGGCGTTAAACTAAATGAAGTCGGCCAGAATCTAGAGCTAAACATACTACCAAGTGTTACCCTTCATAGGACTGACAGAGTAGCTTTTCAATATGGGCTGAAACACCTCAGGAACACTGTTCTTCGGCTCAAATGCACAAGTGCGTCGTATAGATACGTTTTTAAGAACTCCCTGTGTATTAAAATTTTAGTATCAACTCGAATACTATCTGTCAAGCTTAAAGATTTATCTGTATTTAAAACCGAATAACAACTTAAATATAATGAATACTCGTAGAATTACCAGTTCGGCTCCAATCTTCTAAGCACTTCACCATATGTACACACATATCCTCATATCCCTTTTAGTGCCTTATTTCCACTTATCCACCAATGCGCTCCACTAAAACATCCTTCGCCGCGTAACAATCAACTCAAGCTCTTAACAAAAGATCTTTCCGACAAAGACAATTTCAAAACAATTGTTATCCTTGCACTCAGGACATCAGCACATCCCGTGGATGACTATTATCATAAAATCTTATTGAGTAGGGGTAGTCGAAAAGTTATCCCGGAATACTCGTACACCCTCAGCCATCGACTACGAGTACTTCGCATCCTTCACTAACCGTTTACTGCGTATCCTAGCGGTTGGAAACGCTTACTCGTATTTAGTTTTCATTTCAAAAATGGTTTTGATATGAACTTACTGAGACTTCCGCTTCGAATGCGAGTCCCGTTTTCTACTCTATCTGTATCTGTACGATTGCGAATGCTTTGGCGGAATTTAAATGGACTACCACCGACAACACCGAATGATTCGATGAGATACTCGTAGTCTCGAAATTATGCAAATGCGCAATAAAAACAATTTTCGGGATGAAATTGTGGAATGAGTTTCCGGTCGGTTGGTGTTGGTTTCTGACGTTCGAAATTGATCGATATAAAGTGCTAACAAGAAACCGGCTTCGAGACTAAAACGAAGTATCATCCTCTGACCCATTCCCGGGGCATCACAGAATGAAGGAGGGAATGTGTTAATCGAAAACAGTATCAGAAGCTTGTTATCGTTTATGAAAGCTGGTGATTATGCTGGTGTCCTTTTAACTGTGCTGGGGAGGATGGAATAGGGGGTTGAAATGATTACCAGGTAACCGAAAAGCATATGCATTTGCAAGGCAGGGTTATTCGTACGCTTAAGTGAATTTAATTTACTAGAGTGGTTGTTTGTTTAATGTTTGTTCGGGAACTTCTGGGTGCGCCTGTGGTATGTAGGTTGGGAACGAAGAAATCTTACCAAGATTATACGAGGTTTTAATTAACCGTCTACTAGTTAGAAGATGGTTATGGTTGGTAAATATTAAACGTGTGTGACATTTAAACTACAAGGAGTATCTGCTTTTAGAGATTTTGATTTGATATTGATTTGGTTTAGGCTTGTGGGATTAAAATACCGAAGTTCACCTGGTTAAGAAGCAACACTTTGTTTGAGTTGAATTAGACATGATTTTGGATGGTATTGAAGGGATTATAACTTTTAATAGAAAAAGGGGTAAGGTAATGTATGTTGACTTTGTATACCCGGATTCACTAGTCCTCGAACCAACATCTACTTCAAAACTCATTCAAGAATCATGCTTGAATAATCTTTAGTCCTATGACGGTTGTTTGGAAGTTTGTAGATGTTGCTTAGGCTTAAAATATCGCATATGGAGCTTGTCAATGCTTTTTATACTTTTTGAGGCCAAAACAGGTTTTGGATTTTTTGCGGCTACAGAAATCTGGAACTGCCAACAATTATAGCAACCTCTATAGGCATAAGCGAAGATTCCCACGATGTCGTCAGCACATTCTTGATCAGTATTTATGAATCGCTTGAGAAGTACACAAACTCCACCAGCAAACATACTACTCAGCAGTTGTCCAGTCAAACTGCCGCATTGGCTAAAATTGATAACCCAGTTAAACTAGCCAGCACTTTCTTGATGTCTCACTTGTATAAGTATCTGTCCTCCTACCAAAGGTAAGATGGTTATTTATTAAATCCTTCTAACAAAGAGTTATTTCCTGACGGCAATATGATCGATCTGGCTCATGCTTGGTTGATCATGTGATAGGCAAATACTTTTGTGGATGTTGAAATGTGGGAACCGTGTGTTGGTTACTACAATAAAAGGTTGTGTCCTGTTACTAATTCCAAAAACCTGAATTCATTGTCGTAGGTGGGGTTATGGAGGCTGTATTTCCTAATGACCAGGTCACAGACGGCTTTCTTCTAGGAGGTCATGGAATTCATTTAATTCTAATTCTTTCTAGGCGGCTTGAACACTCATGTGACTTACTCGTATATTTCCGAATATGCCCTTGACGCGGATGCCGCTCTTTCCTAAGATTTCCTCGAACAGCAAATCCACATTCGAATAAGCGTCGTGTTCCTCTAATAGTCATCTACCTTTCTAGCAATCATCGTAGTATTAGGCGCACCATTATGTCAATAGATGGCTCTGGTTGTGCTGGTGCTGGTCGATTTTGACATATCCAAAACGTCATGAATCAAGCTTAGACATATGGTAAACAAAGCGTTTTGACACATTAGTGATTTTGTTTTGGCGTTTTGGTTGTGTGAAAGTATCTGATTTTGTGCCAAGTAGTTAATCGTCATTTACGTCTTTCATTCGAAGAAAACGACAGCTGAAGCGCATCGAGAGCTCTAAAAAGCTTACGGAGATGCTGCTCTAAGTGAAAGATCGTTCCGTGATCAGTTTCGTCGCTTCAAAGACGGTGATTTTGATGTTGACGACCGTCTGGGTGAAGGAAGGTATTGCTCGATGAGGATCCGTAGCAAACGCAAGAAGAGCTTGCTTCAGCATTAGGAGTTACCTGCCAAGCTATTTCCAAGCGATTGCATGCATTGGGAGCTTGTGTTCCTTATGATTTAAAGCCAAGCGACGTTGGGCGTCGTTTTTTCGCTGTGAACAACTGCTCTAGCGGCAAGAAAGGAAGGGTTTTCTTCATCGCATCGTGACGGGTGGTGAAAAATGGATTCATTGCAGCAATTCAAAGAGAAGAAAGTCATGGGGCCTGCTTGGTGATGCTGCGAAGGTTATGCTGTGTATTTAGTGGAACCAGCTCGGAGTTATTTATTATGAACTGTTGAAACCCAACGAAACTATCAGTGGGGAATGGCATCGACTTCAATTGATGCGATTGAGGCGAGCACTGCACGAAAAATGGCCACAATACGAGCAGAGGCACGAAAAAGTGATTCTACAGCATGACAACGCTCGGCCTCATGTTTCCAAACACGTTAAAACTTACCTGGAAACTCTCAAATGGGAGGTCCTACCCCACCCGCAATATTCCGTAGATATTGCGCCGTCCTATTGGTACTTGTTCGGTTCGATGGCACATGGTATGGCTGATCAACAGTTCCGCTCATATGAAGACATCAAAACATGGCTTGATTCGTGGATAGCCTCAAAAGATGAACACTTTTACCGTAACGGTATTCGAGCTCTGCCAGAAAAATTGGAAAAAGTTGTAGCTAGTGATGGGCAATACTTTGAATGAGTCATTTGTGATCATTTTTTCACAATAAAGTTGCATTTTCATCAAAAACTTAGTTGCGCACCTAATATTTAGAGTAATTGTACATTCACTTTTTGCTGGGCTTATCGTATTGCACTCTTTGAACTGCAGTAATATTTGAGCTATAGTAGTCCAGGGCCTCCGCGAGTAGTTTGGTCGTATGTCGTCAGTTAAGTGACCCAAGATTCCGTGCACAAAACCCAAATTCGTTCTCCTTAAAACACATGCTGGATTCAGCAAGATTATATCGGTCCGAGTCCAAGGATATTTTTTGCCTCTGAACTGTGATTTTTTTTTGGCGTGTCCAGATTTCTTGCTCCGCCATCTATACTTCAGAGTGCCGACAACACGATGGAGCTCCCTTTAAATAGGTAGGCTGCTAATTAAGTCTTGAGATATGGCAATATCGGTGTAGCTACGTTAAATCTGACATTAGCATCGTGAAGTTTGACGTTTTTCATGGTACACGTGCTCAGAAGGTTTTGTCACACGAGTGCTATTTACGGAGGCTAGAAAAATCCATCTCAGCCAAAAAATGGAACTAAATCGTGAACGTTTTCGTACAAAGATTTTTTATGATTTTCGACGTGGATTGACTCAACAACAATGTGCCGACCAACTCGCTTCGATTGTAGCTGATGAAACACCTTCCTAGGCCACCGTGTTTTACTTGTTTTTCGAATTCAGTCGTGGTCGTCATTTGGTCCAGGACGTCAAATATCGGTCCTTGTGGCAGAAAACACAGTTGAGTTGTGGATGCTAATACTCGTATTGCAAGATCTTCATGTGATTCATCGTGAAATTGAGGCATGCTGGAGGACCATTAGTTCCACTCTAATACATTTAATATCCCATGAAGATTTGACCATTAAAAATATTTCTTTTGGCAATCGCTCAAAATTAGGCTCGTGTCCATTGATCCAAAGAAATGTTGAAAAATTCGATCGCGGTGCTTCAAAAATTGTCTATAAGATGGTGACAGGCGACAAATCATGAATCCATGCATATGACTCCAAAACTTAACAGCAGTCCACTGTAAGATGAGCCAAATCCAACAAAAGTTGATTGCACACGAAGCTCTTCGAAGCAATTCATGTCGCCACCGTGCCCTTAGAGGAACATAGAACGATGAATTTGGAATGGTACACTACCATTTGTTTGGCAGAAGTTTTTGAAGAAATAAGGAAAAGCAACTGCCGATTACGGATCATTCTCCACTACGACAATGCGAGCTCTCACGAATTGATGGGTCATCCGTCGTTATTCCCGAACATCAAAAATAAATTGCGAGGACAATGATTTCCGACGCCTGATGGAGCCGTTGATGCCGCATGTTTTGGAAATACTTCATGCAGAGTGTAAAAGTGTTCGAAAAGTGCTTCAAACGCAGCCAAAAGCGTATTGATCTTCATGGAAAAACAAACATTTGTGTTTACTTGATTTCTCAAAACTTAAGTAGCAACTGTGTCTTTAGAGCGAAGTGTGCACCAAGTAGTTCAAACTAATTAGAGATATGGATGCCGCAGTTGATCCGTATATGTATAAGGTTCCTCTGTCGCCGTGGGAACACTCTCTGCCTCGCTCCTCTCTCGTCTGCAGATGCCGTATACGCTTGCGCCTTCATAAAACGTTTGACCACAAGTTTACGAAACTTACAGCCCCATGCAGAGACATACAATTTCTAAAGTCTGTACTGGTATGTGTTACTGATATTGATATTACGAGACTTTTCACTAGTCCGTATGTATTTATTGAAGTAGAAGCGACAAAGATAGGTTTAATGGTGAATAAAAGGTAAACAAAGTATAAGCTCTGGACAACGAAGAACCAGCGCGCTACAACAAGAGTCCATAGCTAAGTACAAGACTTTGTCTGGCTTGGATCTGATTTGAAGTCTACAACGGCACAACTAAAGCGATTATATTAAGAATCACTCCTATCAATCGCTGTTTCTTTGGACTAAAAAGGTAACTGAGAAATCAATTCCTTTTACGACCAACGAATAGTTTGTGGCGTAATCCGTGAACAGTTTTCCTTTTTGAAAGTCGAGAGTAGTTGTTAGGTTTTCGAAATTTAACAGGTGGCTTAAATAACCAAGTCGCAAACCGGTTTAGTTAGTGAAAACCCCCAACTTTTATACCAATCTGCGTTTTGGTATTGCATATCACCGATTGCAGTTGGCTAAACTTCTATTGTTCACCCAAAGTTATTTTAGGGAGTGCTGGATCCCGTCCTTTCTTTTCTTTTCATTGCCACGCTTCACATAAACTTGAACATTCATTGTCTAAAATTTCTTTTGATTACTTGCCTTTTTTTTGGTGTGGTGCAGTTTGGAATTATTCTAGAGATCTTAGCTATTCCACACAAAGTGCGAGGACTTGTAACAAAAAGAAGCATTGAAAGGTAAGAATTGTGGGCTACTAAGTAAATTTATATTTATTTGACCACTTTCGCAGATGCATTAACCTTAGCAGAAAACCTGCTCTTGTTCTGCTATGCTTCACTTTGTTTTTTTTTGAGTCGTGATGCGTACTGTGTGAAACTCACCCGCTGTTGGTGAAAAAAGAACAAGTTCTGACTGCCCATGCAAAATGCACAGACAAATGTCGAGCAAAAGTAATTTACTTCAATCAAATCCTTACATCTCACACATGGGCTGAAAAGTCGATTTCTAAGAGAGGGCGTGGTGCCCTAAATTAAATCCATACCATTTTCAGTTAGTACCAACCTTCAAAAGATACGTGTATAAATTTGACAGCTGTCGGGCGATTAGTTCTCGAGATATATGGATTCAAAGCAATTTCGTGTGTTGATTTACGAGTATCATTGCTTTTTGATGGGAAAAAATGCAGCCGATGCAAAGAAAGCGCTTGATAAGTGTTACCCGGACTCTGCACCAACCGAACGAACTATTCGTGGATTGAAAAATTTAAAAGTGGTCATACAAGCACCGAAGATAATGTACGCAGTGGACGTCCAAAAGAGGCTGTTTCAGATGAAAACATCAAAAAAGTCCACAAAATGATTACGAATGACCATAAAGTGAAGTTGATCGAGGTAGCTGAGGCTCTGAAGATATCAAAAGAGCGTGTTGGATATATCATACACGAATATTTGAACATGCGAAAGCTCTGTTCAAAGTGGGTGCCGCGTTTGCTCGACCAAAAACAACAACGTGTTGATGATTCAGAGGAGTGTTTAAAGCTGTTCAACCGCAATAAAGCCGAATTTTTGCGTCGGTATGTGACAATGCATGCAACTTGGGTCCATCACTTCACACCAGAGTCAAGTTGGCAGTCAGCTGAGTGGCGAGCAGGCGACGAACCTCGTCCTCGGCTGGCAAGGTTATGGCATCCGTATTTTGGGATGCACATGGAATAATTTTCATAGACTACCTCCAAAAGGGGCAGACTATCAACAGCGACTACATTGCGTTGTTGGAGCGTTTGAAGGACGAAATCGCAGAAAAACGGCCGCATTTGAAGAAAAAGAAAGTGCTGTTTCATCAAGACAATGCACCGTGTCACAAGTCGATGAAAACGATGGCAAAATTGAAAGAATTCAGCTACGAATTGCTTCCCCACCCACCGTATTCTCCAGATTTGGCCCCCAGCGACTATTTCCTGTTCGCAGACCTCAAAAGAATGCTCACCGGAAAGAGATTTAAGACCGAATCGCCGAAACAGAGGCTTATTTTGAGGCTAAACCGAAATCGTACTACAAAACTGGTATCGAAAGATTGAAAATTCGTTTCAATCAGTGTATCGCGCTCGAAGGCAACTATATTGATAAATAAAGTTGAATTTTGCAAAAATTTTGTGTCTTACTATAAAACGGCACGGACCAGCCCAAAAAAAATTGCCGAATTTGGAGTGGTTAAAACCCAGAAGCCTTTGTCGAAACGCAAACCATTACAACCATTAAAACTCACTGTTTGGTGTGCTTTATGGGCTGGCGGAATCAGCGGCCCATATTTCTTTAAAGACGATGTCGGCGAGAGTGCAACTGTTAATAGAGAGCGCTATAGAAACATGATTTCTGACTTATTCGTTTTTCAGTTGGATGGCATTGTCATGACAGAGCTTTGGTTTCAACAAGATGACGCAACATGCCACACGGCGAGCGACACCATCAATTTTTAGGACTCTTTCGGAGCAGATGGAAAACAGCATTTGTCCTGCCCGTCCCAAAAAAAAAAACACGAATCTTCCTCTCTCTCCTCCTACACACCCAATGCACTTACGTTCCTTCTTTCCAAGGTCATAGAAACGCTGATAAATCGTCAGCTCATGAAATATCTCGAAACACGAAAACTTCTTAATGGCCGGCAGTACGGTTTTCGTAGCAACAGGTCCACTGGTGATTTGGTGGCATGCCTCATCGAAAAGTGGAACCAAAACGTACATCAGTCTGGCGAAAGCAAGATAGTTGCACTTGATATTTCTAAGGAATTTGAGAGAGTTTGGCATTAGGCTCTTTTGTCGAAAATGCGTGATTTTGGGATCGATGACTCTCTTCTTCAATGGATTAGAAATTACTTTTCGGAACGTTCAATTCAAGTTGTCTTGGATGTTTTCAAGTCAGATATTCACAAAATAAATACTGGTGTGCCCCAGGGCTCCGTTCTGCCTCCGACACTCTTTTTAATTTACATCAACGATACGATGTCTGATATCTCTAATCCAATATACTCCTTTGATGATGACAGTAGTCTGTGCTTTTCATATTCGTTCCCGGACTCACGCCTCTGCTCTTCGGCTGTAGAATGGGAACGGCAATGTATTTTAAGCTCATTAAATTCCAATATTAAGAGCATAACAAATTGGGGTACTATCAAGCGAGTGGAATTTAATGCTTCCAAAACACAATGCTGTCTGCTGTCATTAAAGCGAAATCTAAATACCCAGCCATTATCCATGGATGGCATTTACATCGTCTAAACCAGAAAATTTTCCATTCTCGGTATGTGTGTCAGTGACAACTTACGTTGGAATGACCACATATTTGGTGTCGTCAAAAATGCTATGAAATGTCTAGGTTTCCTCAAGCGATTTAAGAAATATTTCACCCCCTCTGATCAGGCCTCAATATTTAAGACATTCATCCGCCCAAAATTGGAGTACAATGCCCACATCTGGTCAGGTGCTCCTAAAACATCTCTGCACCTGCTAGATAGGATTCAAAACCGTGCGATAAAACTAATTGGTGATACTAATATCAGTCAATCAATTGACACCCTCGAACACCGACTTAAAGTCTCCTGTCTCACTTTGTTTTATCGCTATTTCCACCACCAGTGCTCCATTGAAATTGCCAGTAGCATTCCGCCCATTCAAACTTTCAACCGTAACACCCGTCTCGCTATGAATGCTCATAGTATACCCTCAAGCCCACCTCCGGACTTACTCTAAAATATCGTGATTCTTTCCTAAGCCGTAACACTCGCTTATGGAATGCCCTGCCGATCTCTGTGTTTCCTGGTCGTTACAACTTACAAACATTTAAAAACAAGGTACATAGGTACCTGTCTTTTCTTTTTCCCCAAATTTCCTTCGACCGTGCTGTATACAAACATTTTAAGGGCACACAAACCCCTTGAGCGCGCGCTCATTATAAAAAAAAAAAAATTTATTGCGTGAAACATTTGCTGAGCGCATAATTTCGCGCAATGGACCCGTGAACTGACCTCCACGATCCTGTGATCCCACACCTTTAGATTACTTTCTTTGGGAGTATGTGAAGTCACTAGTCTATGCCGATAAACCAGAGACGTTGGACGATTTGGAAGTCAACATTCGCCGTGTTATTGCTGATGGGCCGTATATCAGTTGCTCGATAAAGTTGTCGAAAATTGGACTTCCGATTGCGCTTCATTTGAGCTAGTGGCGGCATGTATATGCCCGATGTTACATTTATCACTAATGGCATAAAATTATCTATTAAATAAAGCTAATAAAATAGACATTTACATTAGCTTGAAGTATTCTATTTTATATTGAATTTGTATAACTCTACAAAAAAAAACCTTTACAATTTCTTGGTCATTTTTGGTTTTGGTTGAAGCCCGTCTATTAGATTGACCTTTTTAAATTCTTAACAATTTGGTTTATATTAAAAGCTTCGTTTTAGAGGTTTTCTTCCATTACACGTACTAAGTATGCACCTTATTTATGTAATAGTACAATGTAAAAATAAAATTAATGTGCGCTACCGGTCAGCTGACTGCCAGATCCCCACGTCCCTTCGATTTTCTTCACAATCAGTATTCTGGGGTCCTGAGTCCTACTTAAACATCAAAATGAGAATCAAAGCTTAGCTCGTCAGCTTGAGCTAACTCTGCTTCAGCGGAACTTGTAATCTTTTTTACGTGACTAATGTTACATCTGCTAACTTTTTCATTCTCCGCTCGGACCACTACTTCATGCGCCTGTCGTTCAATTACTATGAATTCGGTTGCGAAGTAACATCTTATCCCCAATATGAATGTCGCTGTATCTTCCACCCCGTTTCCTATCTGGTACTTGTTTCCACTTCTCTTTGTGTCTTTTAATTTCATGCTAAAGAATCTGAGTGCCAGTGTTAGCTTTAATGGATTTAGGATACTCTAGTCTGGAGAAGGCCTATGATCTCGGTTGAAGTAATTATTCTCAGAAACTTTATTATTACGAAAACAAAGCCGTGATTTGGCACTGGGCCTCACAAGTATATCGCCACACATTATCAAGGACCATGTGCGAGCACATGCCGTTTCATAAGCACCGGACGTATAGCTTGGAACGCCAAAAGGAACGCATTACATTTCTTTACCAAGTTCTCAATTTCCTTGTCCATTGCTGTCCAACAAACCTTCACACGATGTCTCCGTTTCATGACTGACTCCCTTGGGAGACCTGTATGCGCTAGCACTGAGACTTGAAGTCGTAAAGCTACAGGAATTATGATTCTGGAACCGTGAAGTAGGATGGTACCCAAAGTATAAAACTGCATCCGAAAGGTAAATAACCTATTACTCATTGGGATCCACTTATTCTTTTGTGTGTTCTCAAATGCCTCCATCACGGTCGTTGTTAAGTATGATCTCACTTCTGCCCGTAAAACCGTTTTCTCAATTATTACGCAAACATTTTAGTCGCAGAAGCTATCGAAAGAATAATCATCCCCAATTCTGCAAAGTTGAGACAGCGAAACTGCCATTTTCAATTTTCCCCATTTGGTAAACAACTTTAAATTTGAACGGTTGCAGGCCATGAAGGACCCACCTCTTAATTCTTGCTGGTGGTTTCGATGTTGGTTTGAAGATTCCAGTGCCCAATTCAAATTCAATTTTTGCGAGATAATAATAAAAACGATCCGCTGTCCACACCAAAACGAGGCTTTCTTTCACTGCCTGTGAGTACCTTCTTGCAATGACAGAAAGGCTCTGGTTTGCAAACGAAACAACTCTTGGGGTCTCGGTCTCAAACTGAAGAAGAACTGCCCCTATCAGCTGCTGTTTCAGACAAACTTTTCTAAATACGTGATTAATCCCGAAAAGCGCCTTGTTTAACCTCGGACATGAGATTACCACCTTAACACTGTTCTATGTGATCAACGGCACTGAATTGTAACTCAGGTATTTGATGTTGCAGGGCATGATCTTGATTTTTATGAGCCCGATGGAGCTGGTGTACAACCAATTTTGTCTTCATGGTAAATATAAAACATGGGCTAAAAAGTCCGTTTTATAGTAAAACACAAAATTTTTGCAAAATTTAACTTTATTTATCAATATAGTTGCCTTCGAGGGCGATACACTGATTGAAACGAATTTTCAATCTTTCGATACCAGTTTTGAAGTACGATTTCGGTTTAGCCTCAAAATAAGCCTCTGTTTCGGCGATTCGGTCTTAAATCTCTTTCCGGTGAGCATTCTTTTGAGGTCTGCGAACAGGAAATAGTCGCTGGGGGCCAAATCTGGAGAATACGGTGGGTGGGGAAGCAATTCGTAGCTGAATTCTTTCAATTTTGCCATCGTTTTCATCGACTTGTGACACGGTGCATTGTCTTGATGAAACAGCACTTTCTTTTTCTTCAAATGCGGCCGTTTTTCTGCGATTTCGTCCTTCAAACGCTCCAACAACGCAATGTAGTCGCTGTTGATAGTCTGCCCCTTTTGGAGGTAGTCTATGAAAATTATTCCATGTGCATCCCAAAATACGGATGCCATAACCTTGCCAGCCGAGGACGAGGTTCGTCGCCTGCTCGCCACTCAGCTGACTGCCAACTTGACTCTGGTGTGAAGTGATGGACCCAAGTTGCATGCATTGTCACATACCGACGCAAAAATTCGGCTTTATTGCGGTTGAACAGCTTTAAACACTCCTCTGAATCATCAACACGTTGTTGTTTTTGGTCGAGCAAACGCGGCACCCACTTTGAACAGAGCTTTCGCATGTTCAAATATTCGTGTATGATATATCCAACACGCTCTTTTGATATCTTCAGAGCCTCAGCTACCTCGATCAACTTCACTTTATGGTCATTCGTAATCATTTTGTGGACTTTTTTGATGTTTTCATCTGAAACAGCCTCTTTTGGACATCCACTGCGTACATCATCTTCGGTGCTTGTATGACCACTTTTAAATTTTTCAATCCGCTTGCTAATGGTTCGTTCGCCAGGTGCAGAGTCCGGGTAACACTTACCATGCCATTTCTTTGCATCGGCTGCATTTTTTCCCATCAAAAAGCAATGATAAATCAACACACGAAATTGCTTTGAATCCATTTTTTTCACAATAACACTAATCGTCCGACACCTGTCAAATTTACACACGTATCTTTTGAAGGTTGGTACTAACTGAAAATGGTATGGATTTAATTCAAGTGGTGCCCTCTCTTAGAAACGGCACTGACTTTTCAGCCCATGGTTTACATCCATTTAACCAAAAATGGGCCTCATCGGAGCACAGAATTTTGCGTTGAAGATGATGATCAAGCTGAATCATGTTCTCGGCCCATTCAAAGAACCTACGAGGCGTATAATGGTCCCGCGGTTTCAACTCTTGCCCAAGCTGGATTTTATAAGCATTTTAACCAAAATCTTCCATAAAGTGGATGGGCATAGCTCCAATTGCTGTGCACGATGGCGAATCGACTCATTCGGATTCTTTTCAACGGCAATAACTTCTTCAGTTCGCACTGTTTGTCGTATTTGAGATGAGTATTATCCAATAGAGTGTACGTGGTGCGAAAAGGATTCATCGTATTCCGAATAACTTGCTCAGATGGACGATTATGTCGACCGTAAAATGGACGTAGCGCACGATAAGTTTGACGAACCGAACCATGGTTTTCAAAATAAGTTCGCACAATTTGCACGCGTTGTTCTGGCGTAATCTATTCAACGTAAGATGGCAAAACCTACTAGTTGATTCGTAGCAACTTTCAACTGTCAAATTGACAATCTGTAGAAAAAGTGTTGCCAGTTTAAAAACCAAACTTCTGAAAAAAAACACCCTTTACATAGATTTTTATAAATTTATAATAAATAGTAAATACTTTATTAAATAAGATCGGTTCGTTTCTTTATTTGGTTCTGTATGAAGATTAGTTCATGTGTACATTTTCTAAAAAATATTTATTATTCAATTTAACTCTATTTTGCATTGTTACTTAAAATGTACACAAGAATATGTTGTGACTCACTGTACCTGTATCAATATTGATATGCTTTCGATATTAATTATAAATTTTCTGCTTATAATTCGATACATGTACAGCAGCACTCATTAGCCTACTCCTGCAATCGATAATTTCTTAATTGAGAGCAATCTCAGAATTCGTAAATGTGCGTGGGTTGCGTGAAAGCTGGTGGATCTCGTACACATATTGAATTTAGACCACCAAAGGGGTAACTAATGAATTGTTAATTTTCGACTTTCAAATTCAATCGTTTGAGTTTTGTTTTTCGTCTTTCCTCCCTTTGGTTCGCCAAAGTTCCTGGTTGAATTATAAAACCGGGACCATTTCCATTATAAGAATTTCATCAGAGCAAATTTGAGTTTCGTATTTTTAAAAGGTTGACATGATGACTGCTTTTTCAATCTCACTTCTCACAAAATAAGAAATCAAATGGATTTCAGCAGAACCACTGGATGCTGCAGTCATTTTTTATACATTCATCTACATATGTAATAAAATCGCAGTTTTATAGTTCAAACAGTATCAGAGTCCGAATTCTGACGTAGGTTGTAAGTTGAATAAAAGGACACATAAAAAAATATGCCAAAGTGTTAAATTTACGACACAACACTGCATGGATGAGCTACGACTAATCATAACTCATATGTATTTCACAAGCACTTAACATGTTACATGCTTTTTGGAAAGTTGTAAAAATGCCATAAACTTGTAAATTTTATCGGCCCTTCTTGTTCTTTTGTCAAAGTATCTATGCATAGATAGAAGATAGTTTTTTCAATAAATTTGTGTTTGTGTCATAAATAAAACCTCAAATTTACATTCGGCACTTCAACAACCGCTTCTCGACATAAATGAAGCTTTCTAAATTCACCATAAAAGCTAAAGGGCTTGCAGAAGTGCTTCTATATAGCACTTTTGAAACTCCCCTCCGGAGCTTTGCGATTTCTGTAAATATTGTGTTAGACAGCAGATACTCGTACATTGAAAATTGTTGCCTTGCCACAAATCCCACTCTGCCCGATGAGACAAATAGTTTACCCCTGGGATAATATTGAAGAAAATTTCAGCTGGCATTTCTATTTATTTTAAGTGACAGGGTCATTACAGAGTGTCACCGTTCATCCATTGGGTACTGTTGCCATTAGTCCCTACTTTTGCTATTTCAGATAAGTCCCTGGATTGCCCTTCTTATCTCTATTGGGGTTGGGTGTTTATTTTTTTTTTTGTTTTTGAAAATATACGATTTTGAAGCTGCCAAATGAAATGTCAATAGTGTGACCTGAAGCAGCAATTTCCTATTGACACACTCATAGATTGCCACCTTTATTTGGTCTAGATAAAAAATTCTAAATAGGTTTCCTCGATATCCTTTTCTCCTCAGTTGTAGCCTACATTTACCAGGGAATCCTTTGAAAAGACTTCTGGTTTTGTACTCATTTAAGTTTCACAGTATGGCCTGACACTTTGAGATAGGGAAAAAATGGGTTTAAATATGATGAATAAGTCGAAAAAGGCCTTCGGTCGGGCGCGGGCTGTTCGGAGGAGGTGATAATTGAGAGATATAAATTGGTGTGTGTCTAATTTGACACTAAATATTTATAGGAGTTTCGAATGAATTTCGGGTTGCGGAATAGGAGCCTTTGTCCTTTATCTCGGGAATGGGATAAACTCATTTATTATAATAGGGGTAACCTGAATTTTGTGGTGAAAATTTGAGGTAGGGTACGTAGTTAGTATTTTGGGAAAGGTTCGACCCAGGGAATGGGATATTTAGGGTTTGGTTTCAATTTAATTTTGTGGGCAATTATTTAGGAAAAATGCTGAAAATAAAAAGGCATTGTTCGGAGCTAAGGGGTGAAAAGATAATTTTGCAATTAAAAAATGTGAAAACCTAGAGAGCTTTTCAGTTTCGCTGATGAAAAAAGGTGAACGCTAATATACAATAAAATGTGGGGGTAATTTCCAGAGAGCAGGTTTTGACTTTGAGCAGGAAGTGACTACAGTCCATTAGAAATAGAAAAGTGCTGACCTTAAGCATAAAGAACGTTAGCCATCAAACTTTATTTCATTGTCTTGTTAATGGTGCGTATAGGCACAGGCCCCTCACAAAAAACAGAGCACGAGGAGGGCTCTATCCAGGCCTTAGAGAGGTGCTATCACAATAATGAGGTTTAGAAGTTCACCAAAAAATAAAACGAGCATGCCATAGCAGTAAAGAAGGAGCAGAGATGTGCATGGGTAGAGAAGAGAACTTTATAGGGACAACGGTCCTAAACTTCGACAAGGGAGCTTAAAGCGCTTTGTGACCCTTACGATTTACAAATTAGGTTCAGGGGGCTCTACCATCCGCAGGCGAACCCGAATTAATCAAGTGATCAAAACAACGCTTAGTCTCGGAGAACCACCGAGGTTGATGTGCACAGTAAAGTACGAGTACTTGGAGTATCCCCATATTATGTGATGGATGGGGGATGGTGACTCACGGCGCAGAATTTGTTGCCTCGAGGGATACGTACCGAGGATAGGGTGATAGATAGGGACATAATAACAGGTAGAGAGACCACAGATACTATAGGTAGAGATTTAGACAGATTAGAATGTAGGGAACAGAATAAGCTAATTAGGGAACCTGTTATACCAAAGTTTGGTAGGAGATTTGAAACATTGAGGCAGGATATTCGTACGAAATTGACGCCTGCAGCAAAGAAGCCAGGGAATGTCTATAACATCCGACGACAAGACGTTCATTACCTCCCGAACGTGGACATACAGTTTAGATGCGAATGGTCAGAACAAGCATCTGAAGTCCTATAGCGATGAGCCAGAAGAGTCTTAAGTTACATTAGAGTAGAGTAGTTTAAAAGACCGGTTGGGTTAATACTTTAGGTTGAGTTGCATAGACTGGGGGTATTGGTCTTGACAGAAATGTCTTTCCCAATGGACCTTCAATCTCGGGAAATGGTTTGTGTTTCTTAGGCATGCAAGCTCATTTCCTAGGAGTTGAAGGTGGGGTTTTTTATGGTAAATTTGCCCGGGGCAAGGTTGACTCAGGGTTGGTCCACCAACGCCAGACTTCGGCAAACAACCAACATAGGTTTCACAGACGATTCAGTCGTTGAAGCTATAAGGATGGAAGGAAGACTCACGTCGAACCGGGAACGAAAAGCGCGACAGCAATCACACCTATAACATGGAGCCCGTAGGGTAGAAGGGAGACTGGCAACGGGCAGCACATACAGGACGTCTGAAAGTCGCCGCCGAGTGGAGACGGACGGTCCTTTTAAACCACAATACGATGAGCACGGCTGGGCGGAATAAATCCCTGGAGCTTAGACCTTCGGCGTCGATTGCCCTGGTAGATGAGGATATCAATAAAGATTCTGCGTCCTCTTATGGCTTCAAATCGCCTGACATCGATGGCATATTTTCACATATGCTGTAAAAAGGTATAGACCGGCTACCGTCAGTAGGAAATCAGTAGTAGCCCAGAATGTGTGCAGAGCTGTTTCCGAAATTATTATTTGCCTTAGGTGCCATATACGAGTATGTACATACATACGAGTATATATTGCGAAATATGTCACTGGCTAAAGCGCAGCCAGTTCTAAGCATTGTCGATGATTGATGCACCAAAGATGCGCTTTCACCCAATTCTCTCAGAACTATGGTTGTTCTCTTTACAAGAAGCAAGAATCTCACTAGCTTGACACATCTAGCGTCACCATCCGCTTTTCCAACGAAGCTAGGTATTTGGATATTATCCTGGATAGCAAACTTCTTTGGACTAAGCATTTTGCCTAGTTGTTGGCAAGACATGGTATTTTATAGGCTACACTCTCAAGGGTATCTTCCTTTTAAAACAAAATAGTTTGTGGTACAGATAAATAGGTAGGAGTGGTTGTCTGGTAAGATCCAACTAGAAAAGCAATTTGCGCTGATACGCCTTTTTGACACCACAACTCACGTGACCTGGGTATTGGAAGTTCAGAAAATGAATAATGTTGCAGAATTTTATGGTTTGCCAAGTGTGCGATGCCTGGTTCTAGCTAGTCCTGGGCAGTCACAGAGAAAGTGGAATAGGGTTTCCTTTTCATGTGTGTTCTTACAGGTGCTGCAGTGGGGGTTCAAAGGAATGCATAATTGGGCTGCATGTATGCCAAGTGGCCAGTGACCTGTGCTAATTGCGGTAATTCTAGCTGTCTCCGTGCGAGTTCTATTGATTAAGTGATTCGTCCTTTCTTTCTTTCATTCGCCTCTATGTTACCGTGGTCGGAAACGCAGAGGTGACTGATATTAAACCAAGCACTTACCTGCGACTGTTCTACTATGATGGCAGCTTATGGTAATGCTGCTGATGCTAAGTATCTTGTAGGCTTCTCTGATCGCTAGTAGCTCCGCCTGGAAGACAGAGTCTGGAATTTTTTTTTTTTATAATTTGGGCGCGCTCAAGGAATTTAAGTACCCTTAAAATACTTGCACACAGCCCAGGCGAAAGAAAATCAGGGAGGATAGAAAGAGAGGTACCGATGAACGTTGGTTTTAAATGTTTGAAGGTTATAATGACTAGGAAATAAAGAGCTAGGCAGGGCATTCCATAAGCGAGTTGTACGACTTAGGAACGAATCACGATATTATAGAGTACATTCGAAAGTGGGCTTGAGGGTATACTTATGAGCATTCATAGCGAGACGGAATGCTACTGGCGATTTTTATGGAGCACTGATGGTGGAGATAGCGATAAAACAGCGACACGAGACATTACGTCCGTGTTCGAGTCCAGATTCTCTGAGTCTGATAGCACTACACGACGTAAAAGTTCAGGTGGCTCGATCGTAACGCCCCTGTGGGCGAACTACCACCTGTTTGTTGGACTCTGCTAAGTTTTGTGATGTTGTAGGCTTTACTTAAGGCGGGCCGCCACCCTATCGATCCATAAGTAAGAATGGGACGAAGTACGGTAGCACTTCCTTTTGCCAAAGGTCTTGCTGCAAGTGTAGAAAACGATGCATTCCTTCTTTACCCTGTGTTCTACTATATGTTTAATTTCCAATTGGGCTTGGGGTCAGTGATGACGTCAAGCTACCTTGCACTGGAGGATAGAGTAATTGTTTGGTTGTTAAGACGTGGAAGTTGGTATTTTGTAATTGGTGGTAACTAGCATTTGTTCAGTTTTACTCGGATTAACCTCAAGTCCACAGCTTGTGGTCTAAATGTTTAGCTTATACAGAGCCCTCTCTATGAGTTCACTAATCACTGAGAGAAACATCCGTGATGATGAAATAACCACGTGGTCCACGTACGCGACTGTCTTGATTCCAATGTTATCGAACTCTGTCAAGATATTGTTGAGGACCAGGAATTATAGAAGAGGCTGACGAAATCTTCCGCGGCAAGCTGGTTAGAGACTTTAAAACGAATTTAGTGTGCACATTATTGAAGGCACCTTCCATGTCTAGGAAGGTGGCTAATGTATACTGTTTATAGTGGATAGATTTCTCAATAGTCTGCACCACCTCATGCATGGCGTCTTGGTGGAGCTACCTTTAAGGTAAGCATTTTGGGACTGCGATATAGGAGATCCTTTGAGGCAGTCCCAGATATGTATGTTCAGAATATGTTCTAGGGTTTTAAGTATGAAGAATGTAAGGCTAATGGGTCTAAAATCGTTGGCCGACTCATGGCCCCTTTTGCCGAGTTTAGGGATGAAAACGACTCGAACTCATGTCCGGGTGTATGGGATATGGTTAAGTCGAAGGGAGCCACGATAAATCGTTAACCAGGGCAGTACCTTCTCCAAGTCCTGTTGGGGCATGGTTGTTAAAATCATGTCCGGGCCATGTGACTTGCAGTTGGAGAAATGTTTGATGGCCCACGAAATCTTTTCCTCTGTTATTGATGAGTTAATTTCATATCAGGGTGCGGGTTGCGTGACTTGCGCTGCCTGCACACCAGCACCCCGAGAAATGGAGGTTCATTAGGAGTTCCAGTGCTTCTTTAGCGGAATCATTCCATGTTCCATCAAGTCGTTTGATGAATGTCGGATTATAGTCTTCCTTGAATACTTGAATGTTTTAATGGAGTGGCAGTGACCTGCCTAAGTCTACGACTTAGCCTTGGTTATTACCTTTCAGTATATCTTAAGACAGTTAAGGCAAGGGTTCCAGAATTTGTGATTGTAGAAAATACTGAAGATGATCGAAGAGATATATATTCTACTACGGTGGGAGAGTTTTCTTGCTAAATTTGACAGGGACACGAGGTCTTGAAGGATATTTCCATAGCTTTTCCGAAGGCCATTACCTTTGTTTTCAGTGCTTCAATTGATTTAATACTAGGATCGGGGATGCTACTAAGTTTGGGGTTAAGGACCTGACTGCATTTCTTCCAGTCAGTTCGCTTGGAGTTTGGGATTTTTTTTGAGAGGCTCACATAGCAGAGTATCCGTCTACAGCCTGCAAAGGATTTCAGATTGGGTACTCTCTAGTTATCTTCCCTATATTCGGAGTTGTTGCTTGTTTGAGTCGATTACGATCGATTACTTCCTCCCACCAACAAAAAGTTACCGAGCTTTGAAACACGAAGGTTGCAGTGTTGCCCACATTACACACATTAACTTCAGCGGTCATAAGGAAATCAAATAAAGACTCGCCTCGTTCATTGATTTCAGTGCCATAATTAGTGTCTTGCGGCGGCATTACATCCCAAAAGTAGGAACTTCTTCTTGGCGTGAATATACGCAGAGGCTATATAGAGCTGTTGTTTGCATATATCCACCATATGAACGACTGTTAAGTCATTTGTCTTGAGATGGGGACACGAAAAGACTGTAGTATAACCCATGCTGGAATTTCGTTGCTATGCGCGCCGAGTCGTCGATCCTATCGAGATGCCGGCTGACGCAATGACATCAGAACTCCTCGACTCGTTGACTGTAGGGAGGACGTGTTCCAAGCCGGAAAAGTAGTTGAATCTTCACCTCATCCTAGATCACGGATGTGGAGCTGACGTTTTGGTGAAAGACGAATGTTTCCCGAAGCCTCTAAACAATAAGAGCTTTTCTACTGGTCCTCGACATCAAGGACTGTAGATCTCTTTCGTGACGGAGCACTAAGCTTTTGCTAATCACCAATGTGCTAGGGATAAGTGAAAACACTTCCTGCGATGCTTTCTGCGAGAGTGACGATCACACCACGGGGCACGTTCCCTATCAATGCCCGGCATACGTTCGCATAAGTCTGCAAATACTAGGAACTGACACAGTGGGTGCTGGTACTGTAAACTTCGGAATATCCAAAGCAGCTTTCCCTTTGCTTTTAACGTAGAGGGTTACTAAATCCTTACATTACAGGCGATTCGAAAGTTTGCTAGAGTATTGTCATCCGTTTGCCGAGTGAATATAGTCTTCGTATCTCAGGTTTTTCGATTACGTTCATTCGTGGTAGAGCTCAACGAGTTCCCTGCTGTTCGCCTTTTTTGTATGCGGCACACAGTTCACGACGATCTATTTCTGTTTTTAAGGTAACCGCGTCTGATTTTGCGTTATGGTGAAATGAGCTATCACCTTGAAGATCTCCAGAATATGACACCATCTAGATATCGATGAAAATATGCTGTCGATCGACTTTAAATCTTCGGTTTTTGCAAGATTTCTCTTAGTAAGAAGCGGTTGGTGGCGTAAAGTATTTTCTACCAATTTCTAATACTAAATCCACTATCAGGAACCTCACACTCAAGTGCTCATTGCAGGTTCTAACTATTTTGCTGATTTAATGTGCTCACGATGAGCACTCCTTAGTTCCAGAGTTTTTCTCATTTTCTGAATCACCCCGCGAATAGAAAGTGATTCAAATCGAGATTTGCACTTTGCTCGATTTTGGTGACGTGTTTTACACAGATTCCATGGACTCTGGCGAAAGTTTCGTAGAAATCTTCCCTTTGTGGATAACACCAAAGCAATCGGTCATCGGACATCATCAGTCCCGATTTTAAGTGAAATCTTGACACTACTGTGCCAGCAAAAGAGATTTTGTCTGAAGCTTGAAAGTAATATACGTTAGTTATGCTGCTGGCATTGGTAAACCTTAAAAGACTGATGAAAGTTGTGCTGACATTTCTGAAAAAAACTTGGCAACTTATCTTCGTCATTAATTTGGTTCTAACATTCAAAAGAATAGACAGTTTCATCCGTATTATTCTCTCTAAGGAATGCATCCCATGCGTAACCTTCCTAGAAATTTAATTTTATGTCCTCGTATGTTAACTTGCAAATCATCGACACTCATTGTTACAACCTTCTGATCAATTAAAATTGATGATTTTCACTTTTATCCATCCTTTCAACTCCAAGTTGTTCGTTTACCCTTAGAGTCATTAACACAGCAAATTTTTACTTCTCCGTTGCTTACCTAGCCCTATGGACACCCAGGGACTCACTCAAGTCCAAATAAAGTACTCGTACCTGATGCCGACCAGACCTGTCTGAAGGTTAATTTAATTGCTATTGATTTATTCCTTCATCTGTATAGGTTTTCGTCCTAGGAATACCCAAGAACCGTCGTTCAAGACCATTTGGGTCTTTATGCATTGTCACATCGACGAATTGTAATACTTAATCAAATCACAGGCGGAAATTTTATGGCCAATAGATAGCAATTTGGCTTCGGACATATCCTGCTTTTATTGATATTGAAGGACGTCAAATTGCTGTTACCAGCAGCTGAAGCAAGACTACTAGGCATTGTTAACATGTCTACTCAGTGCCTGTAGTCAACAGGATACTCAGGCTACAACGACTAGACGCACCTGGTCTTCTGAATTTATCGGCATGATTTATTCAAATTGGGCATAGGACAAGGGTGGATGTCATTCGTATATGTAGTATCTGTACTCTGGATTTTATGACATGTCAATGGCGTGGCGGTACGAATATATCAGCTGTAAATTTGATTAGTGTCCTGCAGAATTTCATGTGTACAAGCATCCTTATGTACGTGAATACTTTGAATAATGATTTGGGAGACCATAGCTGCGGTATGTGTTTAGTTTTTGCGGGCGCATCATCGTCACCGTTCCCATTCATCGAGGACGACGGACTTTGTGGAATTTTATTTTAGTGGATAAATTCTATTCACGTTCGTGTCTGTTATGCGTATGCGACGAGAAGTTTGTGCTTGACATTAGGACTCTGTCAACCGGAAAGGCCAATTTGTGTAATTGAAAAGTGTTTAGGGGATTGTTGGAATATTAATCATTCATTTTGACAGAGATGTGACATGCTTTCAATATGGGTAAAAACCTCCATGAATATGGATTCGCAAAGCAGAGATACAAATGGCAACAATACATCTGAACATTTCAAGCTGCAAAGCGTATTCCTTTTATGACCAAATTTTATGATGCTGTGCTAGAAGTCTCAAGACTAGAAATAGACGAGTTTTGGGCAGCCCAGCATGGAACCTCACTAAAAAAGGAGCAGCTGAAGAAAGAGGTAAGACTAGCCAAGAGCCAGTCCTGAAGGAGTCTAACCAGAATTCTGGCTAAGGAATCATTGCCGAGATCCACTTTAAAGGGAGGCTCCTGGGACGATTTACATGATGAAGTGCTAGGCATTCTTATTTACACTTATTTACCTGGCTGCGATTCGGCCTCTGAAGATAGTCCATCTATTGCGGAGAGCACAGCTGACATGGATATGAAATGTGGTGGATGGAATAATGGACAAATACTCAAAATATCGCGAGTAATAGAATCCTTTGCTTCTTTTCAGGATTGGATAATGCAACCAGTGACGTTGCAAGAGTCTCCTGGAACTCTTAATTCAACGTTCAAGGAAATCTATTGAGGACGTCTACAAAATTACCAGTTCATTGTATTTTAAGTAAGAGATGCTATGAAAATCCCTCCACCTTTAGAATCCGTCTTAGGGCCTTCATTCGAGATTAACTGATCGTTTAGCAATGTAATTTAATCAATTCTAGGCAATCAGCATGAGCTCAACTGGACAACCAACTCGACTTTAGGGGTCGCTGAAAGGAAGTGTCCAGGGTAATTTCCTAGAGCGGTGTCCTCTTACTGTTCTACTGGCTTCTTTTTGTGGATGAGATCTTGGATAATATTTAGTAGAATGACCCGATAGTCTACAATCGCATGTGGTCATCCCGGCTTCGAGCTAATTTCCCTCCGTTCTGAGTGAAAGGCTCAATTAGAAAAGATTAGATTAGAAAAGATTAGACTTTTTGCAGAGGGCTGGGAGGCAATACTTTGAATACGAAAGTGGTTCTCTTCATAACTCGTCTTTCTGATAGTAATCCTTAGAGACGTACTACCTGCTTTAAAAACCCTCTAGATATAAAGGACAGCTTGCACTGGAATTCCGGGATCAATCAGGACAATACATCCAGCAGAATTGAACGACACGCTCAGCTTCATTATACTGAACTTATACTAATATGGTTTGGGAACCAAAGCTAGGCTAGTAGCGACGCCGATAATCAATTTTCAAATGGTCTCAAGGTAGAAGACTGTAGCAAGAGTGGGTTCTGAGACTTACAGCAAGAAGTTGATCGTTTGTTTTATAAAGAACGCGCGCTCAATGGGTTTGTGTTCCCTTACAAGGTTTGTACACAGCGCGGGCAAAGGAAATTTAGGGAGGAGGAATGGACAGGTACCGATGTACATTGTTTTTAAATGTTTGTAAGTTGTAACGACCAAGAAATAGAGAGCTCTGCAGGGAATTCCATAAGCGAGTTGTACGGCTTAGGAAAGAATCACGATATTTTAGAGTACGGCCGAAAATTGGCTTGAGGGCATACTGATGAGCATTCCTACCGAGTCGGGTGTAACGGTTGAAATTTTGGATGGGCGGAATGCTACTGGCAATTTTTATGGAGCACTGGTGGTGGAAGTAGGGATAAAACAAAGTGAGACTGGAGACATTACGTCGGTGTTCGAGGGTGTCAATTGATTGACTGATATAGTATCTCACGGTTTTGAATCCTATCTAGCAGGTGTAGAGAGGTTTTAGGAGCACCTAACCATATGTGCGCATTGTACTCCAATTTTGGGCGGATAAACGCCTTATAGATTGTGGCCAGATCAGAGGGGGTAAAATATTTCTTACATCGCTTGAGGAAACCTAGACATTTCATTCCAACGTTAGTTGTCACCGAAACACATACCGAGAATGGAAGGCTTATCGGTTTCGATGATGCAAGTGCCATTATCCATGGCTAAGTGCTTAAATTTCGCTTTAAAGATAGAAGTCAGCACTCTGTTAGTGGTTCGCCAATTAGTTATACTGTTAATATCAGAATTTAATGAGCTTAACATATGCTCCAGTTCCCGTTCTGCAGCCGATGAACAGAGACGTGAGTCTGGAAACGAATATGAAAAGCAGAGAGTACTGTCATCAGCAAAGGAATATATTGGATTAGAAGTAGCAGACAAAAGATCATTAATGAAAATTGAAAAGAATGTCGAAGACAGAACAGAGCCCTGGGGCACACCAGCATTTATTTTGAGAATATCAGATTTGAAACCATCCACGTAACTTGAAATTGAACGTTCCGAAGGGTAATTCCTAATCCATTGAAGAAGAGAGTCATCGATCCCAAATGCACGCATTTTCGACAAAGGAGCCTGATGGCAAGCTCTGTCAAATGCCTTAGAAATATCAAGTGCAACTATCTTGCTCTTGCCAGATTGATGTACGCTTTGGTTCCACTTTTCGGTGAGACATGTCATCAAATCACCAGTGAACCTGGTGCTACGAAAACCGTACTGCAGGTCATTGAGAAGTTTTTATGTTTCGAGATATTCCATGAGTTTTGAGGTTTGTCAGCTTTTCCATGACCTCGGAAAGAAGGGATGTAAGTTCAATGGGTCTGTAGGAGGAGAGAGAGGAAGATTCGCCTTTTTTAAGGACGGGCTGGACAAATGCTGTTTCCCATCTGCTCGGAAAGGGTTCTAAAGAGTAGGATCGATGGAAAAGCTTACGCAGTGGTTTTGCCAGCGAGGAAAAACACCTCTTCAAAAGGAGGAGAGATATACCATCTGGACCAGCGGATTTATGTGTATTACGATCTTTAAGTACTCTTGCTACCACACGAGTGCGAAAGTGCATTGAAGATTCGACACACTCAACTGTAGGCGGGGACAAAGCACAATTTGGGAGTGTTGAGCTAGCCACAAAGTGTGCAGCAAGCAGATTGGCTCTGTCCAAAGAGCAGACAGCTAAAATGTCATTGTAAATGAGCGTTGGGATGGAGGATGAGGCAGAATTTCTAATGTTTTTGACGAATGACCAAAAATTGTTACTAACTTTGGGACATTGTAGTATTTTTTGCCTCAGTTTTTGGTCGTATTGAAATTGCATACGCTTAAGAAAGGCTTTGCAGTCATTTCTGTCTCATTTGAACGTTTTTCGGGTTTCCTCTGTCTGATTGGTCTTGAAGGACCGAAAAAACATTTCTTTAACCCTGACAGCCTCTTTACAGCTCGAGTCGTACCATGCCTTTTCTTTTGGTTTGAAAGCCTTCATCCGATGAGGGATAAAGCGTCTCATTCCAAAGAGAATAGTGTCTGTGGTCAGATCAGGAGCGGCATCCACGTCGTTATCGAGGAAACATAAGACCAGTTAAAATTCATACACAATCTGTAAGTCCGTTCCAATTGGCTTTCTCGTATTGCCATACGGTTCTTTTAGGAATCTTTTCTCTAACAGTGTGGTGGGTGTACGAGAAAATATGACACAAGGGTCTGACGAGCCTAGAGGGGAGAGCACATCAACGGAGTACTTATCAGGGTGAGAAGCTAAAAACAAGTCCAGGGTGTTGGAGGTAGGACTATCAAAGTCTGGTATTCGTGTGGGCTCATTTACAAGATGGGTCAAGTTGTTTTCCGCACCGAAGGTCATCCTTCGGGTGTTGTCTGTCCAGAATTTCGAAGCCACCTAGAATTGTGTATATTGAAATCGCCCGTAGTAAAAATTTTAGTATGAGGATACAGAGATACAATTGTTTGTGTGGAGTTAGACAGCGCATCAACCTCGTTAAAGGTCGAGTTGCAGTCCAGTTTGGGGCTTCTGAAAATAAAGCAGTAGTGGATAATTTGTTTACGGAGATGGAATTTTAGCCACATGAAATTGAATTCCGGATTGGAACATTATAGTGGTGGAATTTAGGAAGCTACATCACTATGCACGAAAATGGCGAGACCACGGTGATCAGCCCCAGTGCTGATGTCGACCAGTGCGGGTTTTTTTGTTTGCCTCTGGGTTGAACATGATGGCAAGAAGCGGGCGTTGTCTGATTGAGAGCCAGTGCGAACGCCTCGACTTTCATGTCAAGCTAGTTGATGTTACATGTGGGAGCGAGTCAAACCAGGAGTTTTGCATTATTCGCCAGATAAAACTGGACACACTAGCTAGATGTGACACTTTTTAAATCTTGTTGGCAGTGTGTTCACTGATCTTTGAGAAATCAATGACCGAGATATTGGGGTTGATAAGTGTTTGAGATCAGGAAAATTTCTGGAAAAGTCTTCCAAACAAAATTCTTAGAATTTTGGAAGCAGCGGCTACTATGTTAAGTTGTTCGTACGTAAATGAGATTGTATTATAGATTTTATCGCTTTAAGCAGACACTCCAATTAGCTACAAAAGTGTGGTATAGGTGTCGGTCTAGGTAAAGCCGAATTAGATTTCTTTACCAGGATATACAGAATATTATAGCTTACTTATTCTCTTCGGAATTCGATCAGTTTTTGTTATTTAGACAACGTTATTGTGAAAGATTTTAGATGGAAGAGAAATCAGAATATCCGACAATACCCGCTTGTCTGTATAGTATGAGTCCACTTTATTGTCTGAAATACACTGTCAGCCACCTCTGGTTATTACCATTAACAAAAACTTCTAAGAAAAAATGTGACTTGACTAAGCATTTCCCTTTAAATTTCCAAATAAGGGACTCAAAAATAAATACCTCTGCCGACATAAATTTGTATTCCGTTAAAGACTCATTCGATAATTGTTTTATGCTATAAATAATACATCTGAGATGAGTTCCCCCGTACATACATTCCCCTTCCATCATCCTCATAAGTTATCCCATTTAAAACAATTACAGAAAAATCATTGATTCTCTCTAATGGAAGTGACATGGAAAATAAGGGTGGTATTCCGACCCAGTGACAAACAAAGTGCCTTAGTTAACAGAAAAAAAAAAACGTTACATACTAACAAATCTAAGGGAAAACGTCTTTCATTTGCCAGTCGGGACAAAAAGTTCGTCATCCCGAATTCAGAAAAAAAAAAAATTGAACACAGAGATAAGTCTCACACGTAATGACACCCGTAAATACTGCGACAGGATTGGAAAACTTTTTCCCGCCTAACACGTATCCTGAATGTGAATTAGCAAAGCTCGATAAAGAGAGTGTGCTAGAGGATTCACATAATATCCAAATAAAAAAAGGACTAGAGCAAAAATTCCGAAAAAAGTTTTTTTTTTTTGTTTTTTTTTTTAACTGAATCAGCAACACGACCCCCTTCCAGTGTTTTAAGGGAAAAGACAACACACCCGAGAGCGTTAATGTAGGAGGTGTGCGAAAACGTCTCCAAAGATCGTTATGTAAATGAGATAGCGACGAGGCCAATTGAAATTTTTAATTTCGTTATACCGTAAAGGCCTACCGGTGTATCCTTTATACTCGTAATAATCTGAATTCCATATCAGCAACCAACAGTGAGTTGATTTTGCCCCCTTCTGAGGACAAGTTCTGGTCTCCCGTATTTTTTGTTTTTATTTATTTTAATTACAAACCCTTTCATAAAGTTGCTGATGGAGGTGTGCAGCTCCTATTCGTGTAGTCTCCAAAATGCCCTGCCATGCGGATTTGGAATGGCTCATCTTGTCTGACAAAATATTTACCCAACTAATGAACTCAAAGGGAGTGGGAAGATTTTGTTTGGATATGGAAGCATCTTGGTTGTGCTAAAGGCGCCTAGGTTTTAATACCAGCAGATATGTTTCTAAGAAACATTCCTACCTCCATGGTAGATAGTGCCTTCAGGGTGGAATAACAAAATTCACCAGGAGAAGGTGGAAAGTAAAAGGATTTCATTTATTGTAGAATGAAGAAGAGGATTCCAGGTAAAACTCCTCGGTTTGGATGGCTATAGAGGATGTCGTGTTTCCGTTGTTGACTCTGGCTTGTAATATTTAGGTGCGAGAAGTTTTCGTAACTGAATTATTCAAGTTTATCGAGTGATAAATGTTCAGTGCAGGAGATACTTTTGTTGTTTACGGGGAGTTGGAAGGAAAAGAATTTGAGGTGATAAATAGGTACGTACTGTATTATGAGGCAGAAGGCGTTTGTAGATGTGATGATTATGACAATAAGAACATTTTAGTGTTTGTATTAATTTTAATTGTTAGATAATAATATTTCAAGGGAAGCTAAAATATAGAATAATATCCCTAAAGGCCTGGAAGTGTCTTTTTGACCAAAGGGCGTAGGGAGAGAATCTGGTTTTTGAGACATTTAGAAGTGATAACATGATAAAGGATCTTCCCGCCCAAAATTATTTCATTGCAATTTATAAATTAACGTCAGGTTGCCAGCCATAAGGTCGTAAACCCAAACACTTTTTTAAATAGTCCTTTCAACATGGTAATATCAACTGATTATCGCGATTACCAGTTGATCCTGATGGGAAATTTGACGGTTCGGAGGAAGCATGCCAACAAATGGACGACTCGGTGGTAGATGATTTTCCAGTTAACACTGTTGGTAAAGCTGCAGCAATGCAGAAGGATGCAGCGGTGAGGAAGATCATACCACATGTCCACAATGGTTGGCCTAAAAGATTGCCTGTACATTCTAAGATTCTTCTCCTTCACAGCTGAAACCTGAGAATGATTGTTAATCAAAAATTGCATCACAAAATATTAGAACTTCTCCGTCATGCACATTGGGGAATGTCACGTATGAAGAAGATTTCGCGACGATACTGCTGGTGGTCTACATAGTATCGACGATGATATTGGCAAAGTTGTGGCGCAATGTAGTGCATATCAGGTCAATGCCAGCCAATCGCAAAAGGAATACACTGCTTGGCCTTCTATGGGGAATACTACACAACGATTTTGCTGGTCCATTCCAAAATCACATGGTTGATCTGGGTAGATTCTAAGTTTAAATTCCTATTTGCCATTCGAGTGTCGTCTACAAGGTCGCAAGTAACAATCGGTGCATTGAAATCCATTTTCGCGATGGAGTGATTGCTGAAAACACTGGTCTCGGACATTGGTCCACAGTTTGTGGCAGCTGAATGTAAAGAATTTTGTCATACCAACCCCATTCAGCACATAACATCTATACCCTTCAAATCCGAGTCGAACGGAATAGCTGAAAGAATGGTTCGCACCTCTAAAACAGCATTTCTTAAGAATTTAGCGGACGTGAAAAACTATTGCAACACCTGATGAAAGCGGAACATCCCCTTCTGAAAAGCTCCATGGGTGATTTTATCAGCGGCGTCGGTTCCCGATCTTCAAAAAGAGAAGAAAGATAAGATATATAGCGAAATCAAAAGTAGATATCGGGGGTTGTGAAGAAGAATCTGGGAAGCCGAATGTATTTGTTGGAGATCAATGCAGGTCTCTGATGACGTTATCAGGATAAAAAACCAACCCGCAAGCAGATAATAAATTGGTAAATGATCCTGATGACTCTTATTTAAATTTTCGTTTCAGTTCTTCAGATATCAGAGACACTTCCTCTAACCAACAAAACTCTAACCCCAATGAGTTCGACATCTTCATGGATCCACAAAAATTTAGATACAGCAGCACCGCATGCTGACAACCGACCACAAGAGTTAGACATTTCAGATGATGCAACGCAGGTACCAAACCGAACCGAAAGGCTACGTAATAAGCAAGCTAGGTTTTGTCAAATCTAAGGATGAGGGTAACTGATATAATCTGTTCCAAAGGGTAGAATTGTAATGACGGCCTCTCTGGCTGCCAATTATTTTAAAGTTAACCCAACACACGTATTTAGTAAATAAAGAACGTTATTAGTTGTATATTGGAATCCGGTTTTCTTTATTTATACAACATAACAATTTAGACTATGAGTATCACCAACCTCTCGACCGAAATGTTTTTGGTTTTCAAAATGTTAATACATTTCTCTACGTTATCGGTTGAAATCGTAGCCGTACTCTTTTAATTTTGTATTGCTGCGTTTCGGATAATAAAAATTGATTGTAAATAGGATACGAATACTTACTGTCCAAGATGTTCGTTTAAGTACGAGGAGCTTACATCAAACGTTTGCAATTGTTTACTAAATCTCAGAAAAGTAACACTAATTGATGGACCAATCTTATGATATAAGGTGGACACGGGTGTTGATCAACTAACCCCTCCTGTTAGCACGATCCTTAGCCAAGTGTCCCAGAATGTGTCCCAGACCTGCGGTGAAACCGAACCTATTTGGAAGACCAAATGGAGGAGAACTTTTAGAGTATCGTAAGCAGTTGGAGGATAGAAAAAGCGCAGGCGTTTGACTCGAACTGCAAACAATTTCAGACTGCTATAATTTCCAAACCGTTCATGACAGTGAGCTCAAATTTTAACACATGACAGATAATTTTATTATTTACAAGCCTTTTAAACGATTTGCGTCTCAGTTGTGTTGACAAATTTCTATCCGCGACGGAATTCAAACGTGATAGTGGGATTGCTTTATATTTGGCTGGAAAACCACAAGTAGTTCTAACGATAGAACCCTCCAGCACCTTAACGTGAATAAATCATTTGTGTCTCGAACCATAGCTCGTTACCGTGATACTGGCAGCGTTGCAAACCGCGATGAAGGTGGTCATAAAAAAACAGCAATATCGGCAGAAATGGTTTGGAAAGTGAAGGCTCGAATTGAGCGAAATCCGAGTCGAAGTGGAAGAAAAATGGCTCGAGAGCTCAACATATCGTTGAGACGAATGCAACACATACTGAAAAATGAGCTTGGGCTCAAGCCATTAAAGTTCCAAAAAGCACACGATCTTACACCGCAACAGAAAAAAGTTAGAATCGAAAGAGCGAAGGAGTTGCTACGCGGGCACGAAAGTGGTGAGTTGCCGAAATTGGTTTTTTTCCGATGAGTCGCCATTTGTTATCGAGCAATATGTCAACAAACAAAATGACCGAGTTTACTTGCCAGAGAGGTCCTTCGAAAATTTACACCTTCGGACGGCCACCAGAAAGCAGGCAGCACCGATGGTGATGGTTTGGGCCGACATAACCGCCGATGGTCGCTCTCCGCTCGTATTTTTAGACCGTGGCGTCAAAATTAATACGTTCGTATACCGTGAAACTGTCTTAGAGGCAGTATTGAAGCCTTGGGCAAACAATCATTTTGTTCGGATACCGTGGACATTTCAACAAGACTCGGCACCCTCTCACAAAACGCGCGTCAACCAAGATTGGTTAAAAAACCATGTTCCACACTTCATTTCTCCGACACAATGGATTGCAAATTCTCCGGATGTAAATCCGTTGGATTTCTCTGTCTGGGGTATTTCGAAGGCGAAAGTTGAAGCTAAAAAATACCAAAGTTTGGACCACCTCAAAGAAACACTTCGCCGGGAATGGGCCAAAATACCGCAGAGCCACTTGCGTGCAGCGTGCGATGCTTTCTTCGGCCATTATTCGCGCCAAAGGTGGACATATTGAAAACTACTGATACAATTTGAAAATGTATGTATTTTCTAACATGTTTTGCTTTCGCACAACAAAATTTATCAAAAAATAAAAAATTATAGCATTTTAAAAAGTTGGAGTTCGAGTAAGTCACCCTGTATATCCAAATCGTAAATCAAAGGAAGAAATCGAAGACATAGAAGGTGTTAAAATATTAGAACCAGCAGATGCTGTGAACTGCATGATTTCAAATGGAAGCTATGAAGGAGGTGCTAGAGGTAAATACACTTTTCTGTGCGGATCAGCAGGTAACAACCTATCAGGAAAATGGCGTTTTCGCGTGGGAATAAAAACGTTTTCGGACCATAGGCCTTGTTGGAGCTGGAAATTTTGAGCTCGAGGTTAGACAAAAAAAAATATGAACCGCTGACTTGACGACCGTTGGAACAAAAAATACTGCAATTGCAGAAAATAAATGAGACACTGCGTTGTTGAGATCAAACCGTTATAAAAAAAGTTTTATTTTAGATTTTCTTTATAGCATTTCTTTGACTTTTGAAATAAATTTCCCTTTGTGGAACGCTTTATTGTGAATGCGTTCAATGGTTGTTCGTAGTTGGTGACGTCATTGGAGCCAACAGCTTTTAGAGATTTCAAGTTTCCGCCACTCTCAATGCAGCAAATACATCCCAACTAAAACTTCTACCGAAGTTGGCATGGGAAAACAGTTTTCAGGAATCATATGACACAAACCTTAATAGAGAGCTCGTTAAATAGGAAGCCATGAATATTTCATCGAATATCGATAAGCTAACGGAAGTAGTGAAAAAATCCGCCTCTCAATAAACGTCAGAAGCACCCAAGAGGAAAATTACCAAGTAAAAATGGTTTCATAATGAATGCATGTGAGCTAGAGTGACGTCCTTTGTATTTCTCAAGTTATTAAGAAAAAACAGTAACAGCGCGTTTAAAATTCTCTACGCGGCTTCAAATAAACATTTTAACCCTTACAGCACTATAAGATATTTAAGACTTAAATAAAAGTCAGCAACTGTTTTATTAGCTGTTTTGGGTGTAAAATAAGGAAATATCACCAGAAAAACAAAGATGGGTCTACACTTTTTCTGTAATTTCATGGGAAATATTTTTTCCTGTGGGCCATAAGTGTAAATAAAGTAACAGTTAGGTTTGTTTTATAAGTCTTTCATAATAAGTCTTTCAAAATAGAAATAAAAATGATAGAAAAATAATACAAAAGAATCAGTTATGATATTCTGCGAAACAATTTCGCTTACTTGTGAAGCATAGGTGGACATTGCACATAGCACATTTATTATGTGTCCTATTTTCAATGCGTCGTTTAGCACAACTTACACATCTTTTCATTTTCTCCACTTTTTGCATGTTGTGAGCTGGCAAATTGAGTTTGCTGGCAATAAGAAGCTTTTCAGAGGAGCCTACAGTAGGACTTGAACGCGGTCTACATGTAAAATTATTTAGTAGACCTGGAGCTATGTGTTGGCGATTCTCGAGACTGGTTAGAAGCGGTCCTTTTACGCGGTGTGCTACGTGCAACTTTACGTACACTAAGTACGCGTTGTTCATAGCGATATCTAGAATATCAAAACAGAGGCGCAAGTAATATGTTATTTTGACTTTCCGATCAACCTCATAACAGGCTTTGTGTTGGTCCATAACATATTTATTGTACCACATAACCACTTCCGGACAGGTAAGGTTTATTTTTTGAGCGGTTCCTGCCTGACTCCTCTTTACGTGCCGACTAGGCATGGGGGATTAAAATTGGTCAACATATGAACTGCTTTGGTATCCATCCGCTTTGTGAATGTTATACCATTTGAACTTACGGCATGAATGTCGCCTCTTTGCATATTTCTATTTAACGGCAATGGCTTAGGAATATTTTTTCTATTCGTGCGAATAGTACCATAGGCTTTAGTGTTCTGCATTATTAGTTTATATTGCAAAGCAGGAGAGTTAAAAAAATTATCAAAATACACTTCACAACAAAGACTTGCTCTGTTAGACTGAGTACAACTGATTCACATAGTCCAATTTCTGTATTAGTTTTCTTGCCCATATATTCCACTTTGTTCCCGGAATTCATTCAGAAAATTAAAAATACAAGTCCCCTTCAAAGTAATCCCCATCGACTACAACACACTTATGCCAGTGCTTGATCCAATCTTCGAAACATTTTTTATATTCGGTTTTCGGTATGTCCATCAGTGCTTCCTGCGATTTTTCCATTACTTCCTCTCGGCTGCTGGAACGCGTTCCCCGTAGTAGTTTTTTAACTCGTTTAAATAGAAAGAAGTCACAGGGAGCCAAATCAGGTGAATTCGGTGGCTGTTGGATGGTATTTGTTGCATTTTCCGTCAGAAATTACGAATAATGATGGCACTGTGCGACGGTGCGTTATCATGGTGCAAAATCCAAGAGTTTTCTGCCCACAATTCTGGTCTCTTTCGGCGAATTGCTTCACGCAAACGTCTCATAATGCCCAAATACTCGTAATACTCTTTGTTTACTGTTTGGCCTTCTGGCAAAAATTCATGATGCACTACACCGTTGTAATCCATGAAATCCGTGAGCATTGCCTTGTTTTTGACTGAAAACGACGTGTTTTTTTTTATCTCGGCTCATTTGGTGAACGCCATTCACTTGCCTGATGTCTAGATTGCATGTCGTACTCATAAACCCACATCTAGTCTCCAGTAATGATCCTTTTGATGAATGTGGGATCGGATTCAGCCTCGCAAATCATCTCTTTTGCGACATCAACACGGTCTCTTTTTTGCATGAAATTGAGGTCTGGCACCAACTTTGCTACTACAAGACGGAAACCCAAATTATTAACCAAAATGTCCTGGACGGATCCATAGGCAATGTTCAAGTCCTCCGCTATCTCTCTGATGGTTAATTTGCGGTTATTGACCAACATTCCTTTTACTTCAGCAATGTTTTCGTCGGTTGTCGATGTCGATGGTTTGCTATAGCGTTCATCATCTTCGATTGACTCACGACCACTTTTGAACCGCTCGTGCCACTGGTAAATGACCATTTTCTTTAGAGAATCGTTTCCAACATTTCCAACGTTCGCGCACCATTAAATCCGTTTTTTACGCAAAATTTAGTACAAGTTCGTTGTTGCAAATTTAAATCGATTTCTAAAATTGTAAAAAATCGCCAACACACACAGAAATAGACTACGTAACTTTTGCAAATGTCAAGCTATGACGCTAATATTTAGAGGTAATGTCAACAACAGATTTACTAACTTATGAAAAGAAAAAGAACTCAAATCGGAACAGTGGGAGCGCCACACGGTAGTGTCCCCGGGAATTTGTTGATAAAGGTGGTATTTCTTTTGATTTTTGTCCAAGAGTTGCCGAACTGTGTGTCGTGGGAGATAGTGCAGACACAATTCATTCAATTTTGGGAAGAAATTGCCGGTCAATATGCTGATAGGAAGTAACGTTCTCCGTTCTCCGTTCATGTAACTGTCTCCCCAGCCTCATTTTCGATAAAGTACGGGCAAATGATGCCACCAGCCCATAATCCCCACTATACAGTGACAATTTTGGGATGCTTTGGTTTTTCGGGATTCCCGTATGGAATTTCCGGCCCCTACAAACGACAATTTTGTTTGTTTACGTACTCACCCATCCAAAAATGGGTAACATCGGAAAAGATCAAATCCGATGACAAATTGTCTTGGCGATTTAGCATCCAGTTAACAAATCGGCGACGTCGTAAATGGTCCAAAGGCGTCAATTTTTGTGTACAATAATTTGTACTTTATAGGCGGGCAAATGAAGATCGCCGTAAAGTGCCATAAGTGAAGCCCAATTGTTGGCTTCGGCAACGAATTGAGGTGCCTGGCTGGTTTTGAACACTTTCACTCACGGTGCTGATGTTTTGGCGTGTACGTAATGGCCGAGCATGCTGATATGCAGTTCGACCCGATGCCGAACCTGATTCTTCAAGACGCTACATCATTGCACGAATTCCGGACTCACAAGGGCGATTGTGTTAACCAAAAAATGCACGAGTTTTACGAAATGTTACTTTTAGTCGTACAGATCGCCCATCTTCGTAATAAGATTGAATAAAAAGAATACACTCCTGCGTGGTAAACGACTCCATGACTAAAATTGCCAAAGATTGTATGACATCTGTTAAAAAGATCAACCACATTGAATTCAGTAAATGACAGTAATTGACAGCCAACATTCACACCATCTTTGGCTCACCTTTTATAGGCGTACATCACCTTGAGTTCATTGTGTCAAATTTGGTTGCCGTCGTTTATTAAAACGACAACCTAAGTACGTGACATCTTTGATATATGGAGTGTATGATAATTATAAGCCCAAATCGGTCTTGATTAAATCGGTTAGTTTTCCGGACTTTTTCAGCGATGACATAAGGCATCCAGTTAACAGGTCGAGACAACGAATAGTTTATCTATCACTTATCATAAAACCTTGCATGTATTTTGCTGGATACCAGTTACTTTTTTGGAAAAGAAAAATACAATAATTCCAATGAAGGATCTGGGGTAGGAGTTTCGGAATATACTCGTACTTACAGACTTATGGCATTAATATCTCCAAGAAGCGCAAATGCGACATTCACCAAGTTGTTCGTTTTGATTGAAACTGGGGACATTAAGGTTTATTTTTTAAGTTGAACTCATCAGCTGCCACTAGCAGAGTGCTTTCGTGCTAACATTTCCACATTGGAAGGCTGAAGATTGTTAGTAGCACTATTCTATTTCAAACAGGGCTGTCAAGAGAGATTAAGCGCACGATAGCGTAGCTCATTGTGGCAGTCGCGTATACTGCCTTTTCACGAGATGGCTTACTCAGGGTACACCGGCTTCTTACCTCATATTTAGTGTTAAATAACGTCCAGTAAGATTACATATACTGTACCATATTTGTATTTAGAGGAATAATGATTTCGGACTGCTCCTTCGACTTCTGTAAATCCGGTTTCGGGGTGATCAGGTCATTGACTTCATTTTCCATGTTCAGTTTCACTTTTCACTCCAAATTCTTCTTCTTCATCCTTCTTCCGTGTAATTTCAACATTGAATTATTTAACACCACTTTCAACCCTAAACGACGCTTGACAACGGATGTAACTGCTATTAAACGAGAAAACCCTTACTTTACAAAAAAAAAAAAAAAGTTGAAAAATTATGCAAAAATAAATTACACTGTCAATCAAACCACGAAAACCCTTACTAATTCATATGCCAACTCCTGCTTCCCCGAACAATTTAGACAGACTCGGATGTGGAGTTCCTGAATACTTTTGGATGCCAAAAAAAATAAACGAAAGATAGCCAGCGGCATACATTCATGGAGCCATGGAGCATTCCATGGAGTATCTGCACGAGTGGCTCTTTGATGAATGACGACAACAATCCTGATGATGAAAGGTAAACGTACCTTCTGAAGCTTAAAGGTATTCGTACTCACAATTCCCTCCACACATTCAATCACTTACTCACACTTATAAACTGGCACTCACTCAAATGGTGTAAATATTTGCATAAGTGAATAAATTGCATCATCCCTGCGGCGTTACGACCAACAGCACAGACGTGCAAATGAGTAACGGAATGGAGCATGGCATGGCAAAAAGAACATTCAGCTCGATTATGGTTCTGGTACTGGGAAGTTTTCAGGACTCCAATGCGAGTACATAGCTCCGGGATGCCATAAGGAAGATTTTTCTAGGAACATGAGTTTCACGCCATTGAAAGGCGTGATGTGTGATAGCTTTGGGGTGTTCTATCGGGACGGCTTCAATTTCGAAGCCTCCTGTGGTTTTATTATTTAACATACACACATGTGGGGGAAAATGATTCGTGATATTGCCTCATTCTGATAAAAACATTACACACCCCACAGTCATCTGTGTATTGACTTTAATCAGACCCAGCAACCTAAGGGTTTTCCTCTGAAATAAAATTGCCAATTGCCTGCGATTCCAACGGGAATTTATTGCCTTCGAATAGAAACACAAAAATCTGGGTGCCGCTAAATGTATGTTGCAAGTACCTACATCCCTTTGTTCTCATTATAATCGATCCACCAAGCCCAATCCAGGGCCTACTTAATGCTATTAAAGTAAAACTCAACTCATTAACGCATTTATCTGACTAATTAATCAAACGGCTTCCTAATGCGTTTCCCAATTACGAGCCTCGCTACTTTGTCATCGGATTTGGCGGACCGCCAGTATTTCGTATCGAAATGATCAAATTTTCAAAGCAATTACGAAAAAATAAAAACTCCTGGGCAGGACTCTACGCCAGAAGGGGTGGCTACCGCGCATTTCCAGAATGAAAGGCTTGTGAAAGACCGACATAACTTATGTGGGTTCAGTGCACAATAATTGGCCAAAATGTTAAATGCACCTTGGGTAGAGTTTTATGGGCTTGTGGATTTATAGCATGAACAGGTGGAAGGACTACCGTGGTGGGTTTATGGAATGGTATATGGACTTTGTTTGCTTTGAGCTTTGGAATTCAGCATTCTTCGCTCAAATTGACGAATGAAATATTTATGTCCAAAACGTAATAAAACCTTAAGCGGATGCAATTACGGAGAATTAGCAGTACACAGTGTGATTAAAAAGTGCTTCCAGCTTGTTTTGTAGTCGCTGGCTAATTGGTAGTCAAAAATTTTGTGACTGGAAGTTCGGTCCATTCACGAAATATTTGGCCATTTTGGAGGCCCACAATCCACCTTAATGCCGTAAGTATTGTACATTACCATATTTCGCCACTTTTACCAACAGGAGGTGTATGACGTTCTTATCTTGGTTGTTTTTATGCTCGGAGTCCAGCCAGAGGAAGGTTACTTCAAAGACCAAGTCTGTCTATGGTAGACGCCCCTGTCACGTATACTGGTTATTAAATTACTGGATAAATGTAAACTTTACTTCTTGTTAGGCAAACTTAAGACTGTCTTTCAATCGGCAACATACGCAATCCGGATGGCAATAAGTTGGATTGTGAGGGGCTAGGATATTTTTAAGGCGAATCTAAGATGGACGATTATGACGATGTAGAACAGTAAGTTTCGCAAACTGAACCATGTCAAATTGGTTGTCGCTGTATTGCCAATTCAAAAAAGAAGCCTTTAAGGGTGACCGTCAAGAAACGCTAAAAGCTGTTCTATCCCACAACCTGCAAGCTTATTTGAGAATCCAGGGCAACTTTGAACGCAGTTAGGACTTAAGCACGGGGTGTAATTGCTTACGTCCTGTGTTAGTAGGCAGACCAAGCATGCTGGCGGATACCTCTAGAGAGTCTAGAGTGGATTGTAGACTGTACACTTCTTATCAATGATTCAACGGGGTATTACACTTTTATCAAGTACCTAAGTGTGCAGACTAGTCCATGCCAAGTTGAAAACAGGCCTGACAAAAGTTGTCGGTATGTACACCTTCTTTTTCCATTATTGATATCAGACTAATCATTCCTAGGGAAAAGGGGTTCAACCTGTTGTCTCCCGTCTACTCTGACTTACTTACTGAAGGTGGCACTGCAGTCCGGGGTGGACCTAGGCCTCAACCCACAAGCGACTCCAGCCAGCTCGATTTTTAGTTAGCTACCTGCCGTTTCGCACGTTAAGTTGTTTGAAGTCCCTTCCACTACGCTGTACTTCAAGGGTGGATTCGATGACTTCTCGAACCGGAGAAATGGTGTCCATCCGCTCTACATAACCCAGCCACCTCACTCGTTGGACCTTCACTCTTCTGGCTAAGTCGATGTCGCTATACAGCATGCATGGTTCGTCGTTGTATCTCCTCCTCCATTCTCCTCCTCCAGCCAAGAGCACCATCATACATTTTTGATTAAGTCCGTGCCTCTGCGCTATAGAGTAGGACTGGGATTGTTAAGGCTTTGTATAGGGTCACTTTTGATGTTGCTAGTCAATTGCCTTCTTAGCCCAAAGAAGCAGCGATTGGATAGAGTTATTCTTCGTTTGATCCCAGCACTGGTGTCTGAATTGATAGCGAAGGCTAGGTAGACAAAGTCCTTAACCACCTCAAACTTTTTCCGAGACTTTGGTGTTGGGTTTCCTTTCTTGTTGATGGTATATACTTGGGCATTGACTACTAAAGCTAAATACTCACGAAAGCGAAACTGACACCACGCTGCTTTCTTCCGATTATGTCAATATCATCGTCGTATGCGAGTAATTGGACGGACTTTTGAAAGATTGTGCCACTTGTATTGGCCCATTACTTTTGCACTATTCTTTCAAGAATGACGTAAAAGGAATCGCATAACAGCGCATTGCCTTGTCTACATCCTTTGTTGACATCAAAGGTCACGGCGAGTTCTTTACCGACCTTTATGGAGCAGCGTGTATTCTCTACCGTCATCCTGCATAAACGGACGAGTTTGGTAGGGATGCTAAAACTAGACATTGTTCTGTATCGCTCGTCTATATAAATGATGTAATACGCGGCCTTAAAATCGATGAATAGGTGTTGGCTCTTGGGTTTTTTCCAACATCTACCGTAGTGTGAATATTTGCTCGATTGTGGACTTTCCTGGTCTGAAGTCACACTGATATGGACGAATTAGGTTGTTAAGTGAGGTTCCATTCGTCGGGTATACTTTTGTTTTCGTCCCACCATATTTTACAGATCAGTATGTGCATGCTCCTTACCAAGTCATCGCCTGCCGCTTTTAAGACCTTAAAGTCCAGTCCAGCAGCTTAGTTGGACTTAAGTTTAGAAATGGCTATCTTCACTTCATCCTGGTCGGTGGACGGAATTGCTGGTCTATATCGTCCAGTTTGAAAGGTTCATTCTGCCTGACTGCGGCATTTGGTTTGTCATCGCCGTTATAAGGTCTATAGAAATGCTCTTTTCAAAACCTCAACATTGACAGCGACTCTACTACTATGTTAACTTCTTCGGGGTTTGATTCCGTGGCATGTTTCACTTCCGAATCTCATTCCTGGAGTAGCATCTTTCAATTTCCTCATACTCCTTGTTTTTCTTTCTGAGACGCGGGTGTACGTCTCCATGCTGCCGCTCTTAGAGATTGCGAGCAACTGTGGTCCTTCTATGAAGCGCTACTTTGTGGGCATCTTATTTAGCTACATGTGCTTACCGGCACTCGTCGTCAAACCGTTGGTTTCGTTGTGGTGGCCAAGTGAAATCTAGCACATCGAAGGCTGCATCTCTGATGGCTTTTTTTCAATGTTGCTACTAGTCTTCAATATTTGATGTTGGCAGCATAGTATCTCTTAAGAGATTAAGAAGGATTTGGCGAACTCTTGGGATTGTAACCGTCCCATGTCAAACTTCCGAACAGTATTAGCTGGGTTACAAAAAGATAATGGTCCGGGTCGATGTATGTTGGCACCTCGGAAGGTGCGGACATCCGTAATACTGAACGAGTACCTTTCGTCGAACACAACATTGTCAATCCGGTTGAAGATTGATTAATCAGGAGTTTTCCAAGTCCCCTTACAAATATCGAGAAGCAGGAACCGCGTGTTAGCTACGAAAATATTTCGCCCCCGCCACAAAGTCTATTAGCCTGGAGCCGTTATCGGAGGTGGTGTCGTGCGGGCTACACTTTCTGACAGTACCACAAAATATGACCCTTCTTCCTAGCTGTGTATTAAAATCCCCATAGACAATTTTAATGCTATAGCTAGGGCACGTAGAAGCTATCTTTGGTGTCGTTTTTCTCCTATGTGGGGACGTGCGCTTATATAAGGATAATATTGGCAAATTTAGCCTCGTTACGAGGCGCTCATTAAAATGCATGAAACTCAAGACTTCTCGCCTAAGTCTGGCAATAAATCCACATCCGGAGTGGATGTCGCAGTTTTTCAACTTCCTTTTGTCCGGCCCATCCTATCGCATTTCTTGGATCGTGGTAATATCTGCTTTGCGGCAGTCCAGAGCCTCCCCTAGTTGTTCGGCTGCACGTGGCCTATCAGGGACCTAACATTACACTTCCGGATCCGAAGTTCGTGGCTCATGTTTCGCTTGCATTGGTTGTCGACAGGAGATCCGTCCATATATAAGGCTTGTTGTTGTCTTGTAGGTTAATTGTTTTTTCTGTGTCCGGACAGTTACCCGCGGTACAACCCCTAACCTGAAAGCCAGTTCCCTTATAGATACCTTTATGATGCGGGGTCGGTAAGACCGAAGGCAGTAACCCATACCGAGATGTGAAAGCTGATGCTGGTCCATTAAGGCCGCATCCGCCACCAAGACAATGATTTAGTCTCGGAAATTTTTACCGACCTGAGCTCCAAATATGTCGGAATCGCCATATTTAGACTTCTCAATGCCTACCCTATTTCTACAGCACTCAACCAACAGGCAGGTATTCATCCTCTGAAATATACTGAAACACGTAAGAGACTACAAAAACATTTGCGGACAAGTTTTTAGATGATGTCAACTTTGCGTCAAAGCTTCTACAGCGGTGTTAAAGTCCTATCTGGGTTTATTAGACAATTTCGGATGGTACGCCGGATGGAACCAACAGAACTTATCCAAGGCACAAGACAGAGACGGTAAGACATGATTTCTTACTGATCCGACGAATGGGATAGGCTTTATGGAAAACAAACATTTTTTTTTCAATACGAATTTGACCTGGAAAACCGATTAAAGCTCAGTATTTGGAGGTGGACGTGGTCTAATCTTTGGCTTTGATATTGGCATACTACCACTTTCGTTTAATTCTCTTGACTACTAGCATCGTTAGATCGCGATATTTTCTTCTATACAACACATTGCGCATTACAATTTGAGGACTGTAAGTAAAATTTAATGATTTGAGCTCTCTCGTTTTGTTTGTGTTGTCGGTAAATTAGGTTGGGTGGGGGCGATTGCTACCTTAGAATGCAGGTCAAGCAAAATGGTAACGGCCGGCTGAAATTGGGACATTTTTGACGAAGCCAAATCATAGCGATAGAGAGTAAACGTTTTTTAACGATAATTTCAAGACCAAAGACCTTGTTTGCACTGGGAGCAGTATCTCAAGGCTGTAAAGCCTATATTTTGGAATTTCAAATATACCGAAAAACGGAACATCACTTATAGTTACTTAGATGGTGCTACAGTCGGGGGTGAACAAGCATTTCAGGTAACATGTCTCTAGAGCTAAAACACCTCTTGAGCTAGAGCTAGTGCGGTCTTTTGCTAGCGGCTTCCATTTGCGAGCATGAAGTTGGTTGAGGTCGTCTTATATTGCGTTGCCCCTCTGAATTGGAGTAGAAAAGTTACCAGGCCAGGTCAATGCATTCAAGATGACCTAGCCATCTGACCCGGGTTATTCGAGCTTTTTTGACGAGGTCCGAATTGCTGAACTGCTCGTACATTTCACTGTTGCAGCGTCTCCTCTATTCTCCATTGACACAGAACGGGATCAAAAATTACTCGCAGAACCTTTCTCTAGAAGCGCCGGAGAGCATTTTCATCCTTCAGTGTCCAACTTTCTGGGTTGCGAAGAAGGACTGGGATGATCAGTGTGTAACGAGTATACCATATAGTGTCTTCTTGGTTACTCGAGAGAGGGCTTTAGTATTCAGTTGTCTCCTAAGCCCAAAGATGCAGCAGTTAGCAAGAGTGATTCTTCATATGATTTCCTCATTGGTGTCATTTTCCGAGATGATGGGGGAGTCGAGGTATATAAAGTCCCTTAATATCTCAAAGATGTGTGTACCTCTTTGTTGGCAGCATATAATACTATACGAGGGTTATCTGAAAAGTTTCCGATCGCAACGTAAAGATAGCGGCACTCGTCAATAAAAGCTAGTGAATGCTAATTGTGCATCTTTTGACAGTTACTTACCGAAGTTTCAGTCATTTTGGACGCGCATTTTTCAGTTGACAGTCGTTTGAGTGAGTCAATGTGAGTGTTTTTTGTGAAAATTGAAAAAATTGAGTATCGAGCTGTTATTAAATTCTGGTTTTTGAGAGGCAATACGCTTACGCAAATCAAAAATGAGTTGGACTCTGTGTATGCGGACTCTGCACCATCATTTACCACAGCGAAATTTTGGGCAGCTGAATTTAAACGTGGCCGTAAGAGCTTGAGAGATGATGAACGTTCGGGACGTCCAAAAACTGCAACCACTGACGATAACATTGATAAAGTTCCCCAAATGGTGTTAGACGACAGCCGAATTAAAGTGAGAGAGATAGTAGAGGTTATGAAAATGTCCAAAGAATGTGTTTGTACATATTAAATCAAGATTTAGGCATGAGAAAGCTGTCCGCGCGTTGGGTGCCGCGTTTGCTTACGTTCGACCAAAAACGTGTTCGAATGAACATTTTCAACGCTCTGTTGGTGCAGTTTAGGCGCAATAAATCCGAGTTTTGGCGCCGATTAATTACTGTCGATGATACTTGGATACACCATTATACGCCCGAAACAAAAATTCAGTCAAAACAGTGGACTGCAAAGGGCGAGCCGGCTCCAAAAAAGCAAAAACTGTTTTTTCGGCTGGGAAAGTGATGACGACTGTTTTTGGGGATAGTAAAGAAGTTATCTTAACCGATTATCGTCAAAAAGGAAAAACCATTACAGGGGCATACTACGCATCATTACTTGCCAAGCTGAAGGCAGAAATTGCGGAAAAACGGCCACATTTGCAGAAAAGGAAAATCCTGTTTCGCCAAGACAACGCGCCGTCTCATACCTCAGCGGTAAACCGTAATTCATGACGAAAATCCATGAATTACGGTTTGAACTGCTTGACCATCCGCCTTATTCATCAGATCTAGCCCCAAGCGACTTCTTTTTGTTCCCTCATCTAAAAACTGCGCTCGGAGGACAGAGATTTTCGTCAAATGAGGGGGCAATCTCCTTCGTAAACAATTATTTTGCAGAGAAAACGCCAAGTACTATTTGGACGGGTTAGAGAGATGGAAGCATCGCTGGGAGAAGTGTGTAGAGTTACAATGAGACTATGTAGAAAAATAAAAAAAAAATTTGAGAAAAAATGTCTTGCATCATTGTACGGTCGGAAACTTTTCAGAAAACCCTCGTATACTATCTCTTACCTTGATTGACTTGTAAACCCATCTAGTCGCAAACTCTGCATTGATAGCTCACTGTCATCGTCATCTGTTGTAACTGAATAAACTTTTGAAAGATGGTGCCTGTCGAGTTGATTGATTGACAATTCTTTCAAGAACGCTATCGAAAAAACAATATGCCAATAATTCAAATTGTTTGAAGTAAATTAGCCTCACACCCACAACATCCTGCAAGAGACCCTTAAACGGAAATGGTATAATTACATGGGGCAGTCAAGATAGTCCCATGCCAATTTGCTAACGACAGAGTCCAAGTACATATATACGTCGGATTAAGTGAAGGTACAAAGGAGTCGATTCAACTTCAAGAGTCTTAAAATAATTAGAACTTGGACAATGGGATGGTACACGGATATTCTGCGAAGCATATCAAGAAATTATGCAATAGCATAAGACATATCAACTTTATCTAAACGCAGTTACAAAGGCTGGTATTTCTTCTAAAAATAAAGTCAAAAACAAAGTTTCTACCATTACTATCAACAGAGCAATTTCCGTTAACATAAATGACGTAAACATTGGAGATAGGCCCTTACTGTAGCACGATTTTTTTCTTAGAATATACCCAAAAATCATTTGCCAAATTATATTTTCCGGAATAGGGGCGTTTTCATTTCATTTCTCTGTGAGTATCTATGCATCTTAAATCGTAAATAGGGATGTGACATTGCCTAAGTTTTCTCAAACGAGAGCACATTGAACTTTGTTACTCCTGTTTCATATAGAAAATAACGTTCTTGCCAGGGAGGGGCTATGCAAATGGGCAAAAGGCAGGAGACATACTGCAACTCAGAAAGTTGAAATTCCATTTTTATTGAATTCGAATCCATTGATGCTCTGTATCTGACTGAATATGGAGCCTCGACAACACACAAGAACCGCATCACATTTGTGAACTCCCGCCTCCCACTTTTTAATAAAGCATTGTAAATCAAAATTGATTTTCACTCCTTTCCCACCGCTGTGATTCCGTGGAAATGCATCAGGATATCGACAGCCTACGAGAGTACAAAGAGCTGAAACTTTTTCGTATCAGTGGCACATGTTGATGTACAATATTATTACACAGGCAGTTTTGTAGGTACAGAGACTGCTCTTTCTGTATGGCCTTTATCATTTATATCCCGCATAAAGGCTATTTCAGGATTGCACGCAGAAGAGGATTCCATAAAAACTTTCCCATCAGGGGATGTTGTGGCAAAAAAGACGTTCAAACGAATGGAAGGACACAAAAAAATACAGGATAAGCGAATAACCTTTAAAACCTTTCCCACTCATCAGTCTGTGTCCTCTAAAGGACTACCACCACACACAAGTGCCATGCATGTGGAGTTGCTCTTTTTTAGATCCGCTGTGATTATGAATGAAAAGCTGCTAAAACCGGGGGGTTTGTGGTACTGGATGTGTGTCTCTTCCTTTTAGCCTAAGGCAGAGGCAAATGAAATATTCAAGATATTAGTGCCAACTCCTGGTCCAAGTGCAGAGTGGTCGATCCTGGAGGGCACAATAGCCCCAGCCAAAAAGAACTAAAGATGTCAGCAATTTTTTTTTTCATCTTTTTTTTTATTTACGAGGCCATAAGTATTTTGCTTCCGACACAAAATTGCCGGTTTCCTTAATTCTGTTTTGGTTGCTTGGTTCTTTGGTTTCTTGGGAACTACTTAGGCATAGGCGCGGCATGCATAATGAACAAAAGGTTTCCTATGATGTGGAAAAACAAATGTGAGGGGAGCTGCGAAGTATTGTAACAATGGTGTGATTGTCTTACTACTTAAAGGTCCCTTAAAGAAGTCCATGAATTCGGCATATAAATCTTAGTACTGGCTTAGATTGAACGACCACGTTTTAGTTGAGTATATTCTTGAGATGTATCTGTCGCAATGTCTGATGGATGGTAGAGTGAAAAAAGTATTCTTAATTGTAGATAAAAATGAAGTGTAATGCTTGCTAACGAAAATAAAGGCATTTGAGCTATGCAATTTTGAATACGTCAGTAAAAGTGTTATTTCGGTTTCATATCAATTTGGCTTATTGTCTTTGTTGCAGCCGGACGTACCGATTCCGCAGACACAATGCATATTCCAGTAGCATACCCTGTCCTGTAGATAACTAAGACTTTAAACCAGAGACCTTTGAAACAGGAACTGTTCTTGGAAATATACTCAGAGCTGCGATGCCAAGTTATCGCACGCCTAATCTGGTTTTGAAGAAAGACGTGAGTATTCCTTGGTATGTGTTGAGGACTAACATACTTAGCGACAAGAAAATTAATGAAACAAGATCTCAAGATCAATTTACAAATTTTATTAAACACAAAGGTTTAAACAATTTAACATTTTTCAGGCTGAAGGTACTGATCCAAGTTATAATCTTTCTGGAAATGGCCTGAATCGCTAGTTTAGGAATGGGTCGAGCGATAGTACCTCGTGAAGTCCGAATCTTAGCTACGCGGACTAATTTTCCATTTCATGGTATTACCGCTCCCACTTGCGCGATAACCCACTTAGTTAGTGGTAGATTAGGTTCTTTGAGAACTGACGTTTGGATGCTGAGTTTCCCACTTATTGCGCTCTTAAAGAGTTATCAGGTAGTCTGTATGCTATTGCCGCCAAAACTCTTGAACCATATTTTGCATAAGATTCCACTGAGACAATCGGTTGGTTGGTACTTCTAACAGTGTGGGCTCTGATACGGCTGTTAACGAGCTGAGGTCAGCCACTTATAAGTAAATGAGACCTCGTTAGTGGGTTGAGGTCATCGTCAGATATACTACAAAGTGGACGAGAATTTAATATGGCCTTGATTTGATTTAACTCTGCCTTTTTGTCTAATTAGTCGTCATAGCTGAAACTTGATGGAGCTAATGCCTGCTTCCCAGAGACGGAAGAATAAGATGCCAATCAATGTTGTCAAGGGCAAGGGCAACAGATACAACCTCGATGTGCGTTGAGATATGAGGAATTTGTGCATTTCAGTCAGATATCTTCGGTCACCGTGGAAAGTTGTGCCATTGTTGCTGTACAAATTGGCACATCTTTCTCTTCTGGAAACGAATATTCGATGAGCTGCGATCTGCTTCTGAGGTTAAGTCGCTAACCAACTCCAGAAGAAGGGCCTTTGTAGACAAATATACGAATAAAGCAATGTATACCTAGGCATTATGACAATCCTGGAGATCATACTGTGGCAAAATTATAGAAACCTCTGAGGCATTGCGGCTAAGAAAAATCCTCTCTACAAATCCTATGATACCTAGTTGTTTGAAAAAAACCGATGATGCCTCAAGTAATGAATCACTCAACCTGCTCCTGGACACTCACTTTCCAAGTTGTTTCCTATTCGCGGCCAGTAGCAACCCAAACAGGACCAAAATTCATGATCTGATTACAAGAGGCAAACTGCATGGGCGCTGCATAGCTTCAAACTATACAAGTTTGGTGGTCCGGACGGTATAATACCTACAAAGGTTCTCCGATATTATCGTACCTACGCTAGAAAATATCTTGAGGAGCTGTGTAGAACTGATCGATATTCCACGGTCATGGAATAATGTAATTTTTATTTCCCAAGCCGATAAATGCTCTCATGTTGCCTTAAAGGACCTCAGACCTATAAATCTATCAACTTTCCTTCTAAAAATTCTAGAACGACTAATTGATATCCATATACCAGCTAAAATTGATCCAAGGCTTTTGTCAGCAGCTCAACATGCCTACTGTAAAGGAAAGTCGGTGGAAACGGCTCTGCATTCACTGACTAGCCACATCGAACATTCCCTACAATATAGGGAGTGCACAATGGTTGCTTTCCTGGACATAGCGGGTGCCTTTAGCAACGTCAGTATATTCGCACTAATGACGGCGCTGTCCATTCTGTGGGTAGACGACTCAGAAGTGTCAGCAGAAGTACGCCGCAAGGCGGTGTCCTCTCCTCTTCTCGGGAACTTAGTGGTGAATGAACTGCTGATATACCTGGAAGCGGGTGGTAGCAGGGTGATTGCCTATGCGGGTGACGTAGCTGTAGCCGTCTCAGGTAAGCATCTTAATACTCGTATCATTAAAGAACTCCGTCGGCTAAATCTTAACAGATTAACCCGTTGGGCAGATCGGTATGTATTGGGAATAAACCTCCATAAAACTGGTCTTGTCCTCTCTTCTAGGAAATATAAAATTCCAATCATAGCCCCCCCCTCAATAAACGGTACCAGTTTAGTCTCTTCCGATACAGCAGAATATCTGGATCTCATTTTTGACAGGAAACTAAACTGGAAACCTAACATTCAGGAAAGAGTCCAGAAAGCAAAAAAACCATTGGGAACAAATGAGGCCCTCAACCTCGCATAACCCACTGGCTATATGTCTCGGTTATAGAACCGATACTCATCTACGGGGTTATTGTCTGGTGGACGGCCTTAGACGATTCAGTCAACTGCAGCTAACTAAGCAGAATCCAATGAACTGCATGACTATGTATAAGCGGCACTGGATATTCTGTTTCACTTGACACCCCTCGATATCTTCAGTAGGTAAGTAGCTGCAGCTGCAACTATCGGCCTTAAAGCGACTACACAGTGGACAAATAACTTATTTGGCCATGCTAATATTCTTAATATAATAGGAATCCTCACAGAGAACAAGACTTCCATATAAGCTTTCCCTCTAGATCCTTCAGGAGGGCAAGTCAATCCATTTTTACATAGATGGATCTAAAACTGATAGCAGGGTTGGTGGGAAGGAGAACGGATTTGAGGTAGGAAGTGGTGCGGTGGAAGTCAAAGACGCAAGGGTTTGAATTAAGTTTTCGTAGCATACGGGAGATTGGTTCGTTCGCGCCATAGGAGGTGTGGTGGGTTGGGAGATAGAAGAGACGAGGGGTACGTAGATTACGAGGGTTATTGTTGAGGAAAATAGAATTGTGAAGGGACGTGCATTCAACCTGACCTGAGAGAAGTCGATGAATGAAGAGAAAGTCGGCTGCATCTCTGCGTTCCTCAAGGGTGTTTAGGTTAATAAGGTTGAGACGGTTTTGGCATAAGATGCTTTCGATTCTCGAGATATGAACACGATGATATGAGGATCATACTTGACTGGCATACTGTAGAAGGGGTATTATAGAGGGGCCTGGTTACGTATGGGTTGGTGAACTACTTGGACCACTGTTCTACAAAGCCTAGTGAAGAGTTGGCTTTAAGGACTAACTCATCCATATGTAATCGGAAGTTGAGCGATGGGGAACATAAAATGCCGAAGTCGCGAAATGATTAAACGGAGGAGATAAGTTGGATGTGGAGAAGGTAGAGCCGGGGAGGAGATTGGTGCCGCTTATGTGAAAAGGTGATGGATTGGCATTTGGCGATATTAAGTTCCAAATAATTTTTGAGGCACCAGATCGAAAAACTATCAAGGTTGAAGGAGGAAGGAGTCATGGGGAGAGGAAATGGTTTTGAAAAATTTGATACCGTCGACGTAAAGGGAGACAAACGAGTGTCTTGTGATCCTGTAGAGATCAGTTATAGTTAATATAAAAAGAAGGGGACCGAGATGGCAGCTTTGTGGGACACCAGAAGTGGCCAAAAATGGAGCCTTGTGGGCCTACCTAAAACGAACAGAGTAAAAACGGTTTTCCTGTTAAGAGGACATTCATTTTAACAGTATGGGTTTAAACCCGGGGGTAGACAATTTGAACAGTATAAATCGATGAGAGATTTTATGGAAAGCCGTGATAAAATCGGTTGCAACTACATCGACTTCGTTACAACTCTATAGCGCAGAGAGGGCAAAGGATACGAATTCATTTGTGGTTTTTGAAGTTAACAAATTGGAAAAAGGACTTAGGGTCGTTTATAAGGTTGACTTACGCATTGTTAAGGTAGCGCGTAAAGTTCGATGAAATGAAGATAAGCACCAAGATAGTTGGAATAGTCGGTAAAGGATCTGGTACGCAGGAAAACAGCCCATAACTTGTTTTTCTTATTTCGTAAGGAACGCAGCTTGCGACTATACCTGGAAGGACCAGTAGATGATGTTTTGAAGCGGGAAAATGGAACGTAAAGGGAAAGAGAATTAAATATTTCTCTATAAAAACTGGATAAGGCTTCAGTTATACTTAGGTTGTGAAAGTTAAAGGGGGATCTGCTGAGATACTCACTGATTTTATGAAAATCGTACGATGAGAAAGTTGGGGGGGGGGGGTGGACTGGTCAGAAGAGTTAATAAAAAAACGAAAGAAGAAGGGGAGGGTGGTAGTTATCGATTGTTGAGAGAGAGGGGACAAAGTGAGACTGAGGAGTTAATTGAATCTGTTGTGAAAATAAGGTCTAATTGCCTGCCCATGTAGTTGGATATACCACTGACTTGGCACAGGCCTGAGTTTGTTAGGTGATCTAATAAGAGACATTCTTTAGCTGAGTTGGCATTTGAAGCGATGAAAAACGATTGATCATCTGATGGAATTTACTGTAGCTAAGATTAAAGCAAGATTAAAGTCGCCGAAAATAAGGATATCGTCAATAAAGTCAGTCAGGTCAGTTAAATGGTCGATCGCATCGATAGCAAGTTGATAGGATTCAATAGGTTGAGCTGGTAAGGTATAGCAACATATAACGAAGGGGAGTGATATTTTTATTGCAACAAAGTCGACTTTAGGGGATGCAGATGTAGTAAGGGGAGAAGAGTTAAGGCTGTTGTGAACCGACAGTAGGGCGTCTCGACAGGGGGAATCAACATTTGGCCGGTTAGGATTGTCGTCGCGAAATACATTAAAAGTTGGGGGAACAATTCCCGGTTCTTTATGTCCGGAATCAGCTTGAATTTTGCGGATTGAAGATCATCTGGGTTTTTGCGTCAATTTTTCAATAAGCTACCGCTCACTGATGACGATACCAAGACGAATACTTTTTGGTACCAAGGGTTAAGGGCTTACAGCTCGGCACCAGAAATAAATAGTGTCTGAGTACTTGTGATTCTTCACTTTCAGTCATTTCACTATCCGATGGTCGCGATATGTCAAATTACGATGAGGCCAGCCATTTTTGACCAGTCCACCAAAGTTTGTATTCAACAAGATTCGAGGGTTGAAGATGCGTGACGCTTAATCTGCAGGGTTGACTGGAGTAGAGACGTAATACCCCGAGCTCCACGATACCGTGTCAAGAATATGATCAGTACGATTAGAAACGAATGGAGCCCATCGTCGAATTGGGATAATAACCACTGCGTAAACCGTGTGTAAACGACAGCAGAATATGAATCGGAAGAGGCATCTAATAAACTGTGCAACTCAGTATTTTCGGACGCTGAGATAATATGTTGAGGAATGCGGATTTGTCCAAAACACGGAGGCTTTAGTCTATAACAATCCCACTTTATGGCAATATCTGAGCGAACAGGAAAGTCTCAAAAACATCCAAAGTTCCTGAAACAATATCATGAAAGATACAACAGATGAAGCTAGAAACCCGAGCGAGTCGAAGTTCCTAGATATTTCCGAAAGTAGCGTTCTTCTAGGCGACGAAGATTGTGGAACGAGTATTTTATAAAAAAGTTCATCGCAAGTTGGATTCCAGAACATACCGAGAATTTTGAGGGTTTTGGTTGAACCTTCAGTGTCTTTGATTCAGTATTCGCAATCTTCTTTTGGTAAAAATGAGAGGAGTGGCCAACAGTTAGAGCTCAATTTGCCATTGATAGTAAGGAAACCAAATCGGACTGAAGTTTTTTAAAAGAGCTTCAACTGAATTAACTCCTGTCATTACGTCATCAACATAGAAGTCATTGCGCGAAACCTGGGAAGCATTTGGATGCAGCCACGATAATCATGAGAAAATTGGTTTAATATTCTCATATATAAGAACGGAGCAGAAGAGGTAAGAGATAAGAAAATTCCTTTGTTTATCTTTCAGCCATTTGAAATCTTAGACAAACATCAACAATATCTCTCTGTATGGAAGGTCCCATCAGCAACAAGTTCTCTCTGTATGGAAGGTCCCATCAGCAATGTGCTAAAAGCTACTGATCTAGATTATTTTTTGCAGAACCATCAAACACTAAGCACAATTTAGTTGTAGAACTGTCTAATTTCACGACTGCATGGTGAAAAGAGATGTCCTGAAGTATTTTCAATTTCGTCTGATGGAATGAGTTCCATATGTCCAAGATCCAGGTATTCTTGAATGAATTTTGGATACATAAGAAACAACTCTCGATTATAACTGAAGCGGCGTTCCATGCAGCGCAACCGTGATACGATTGCCTTCAGAGTATCGCCAAATTTCGGCATCTAAAAAGAATTTGAACATAATAACGTGTATCGTATGGAGGGGGAAATGTTCGTCAAAAATGTATTTCGGCAAGATCTCTCCAATAGATTTGTCTAAAACTGATGAAACTTCTTCCAACTCCCAAAACCTTTTGAGAAGATGGTCGATGTCGAATGTTGAGTGAAGAGTGCGTGATGAAATGGGATTTGTCGAGCAAAAGGTCTGAAGTTAGCCAGTAACTATCCATCCAAACGAAGTTTCTTGAACAGTGGATGTACCTTCTGAAACCTTTATCTGGTTTCCTCTCAGAATTGTCAACAATTTGCCTGCACCTAGAAGAATATCGACTGGGCGAAACACGTTATACTTAGGATCTGCAAGATTTAAATTTCGAACATGATGCATCGAACGATTTGGCTGGGTAAATTCGAAATTATTTTAGAAAGAATGTATGCATCAACGAGAAGAATGGACGAATCCAAACGAGTCTTGAACAGGTGGACGCGTCACGAGTGAATCCAGCTTCTGTGGCAGATACCCCGACGATGGGAATTTCAGCATGACACCTGGAGAGACAAAGAATATTTTAAGCACTACTACTGTCCATCGAAAAGAACTAGTGGCATTCATGAATATCTTGTCGCAGCTATTAAACTCTATCGTTTGAGCCATAACAGAATGCAAACATTCAGATTTCCAATTATAACCGAATAAATGTGTTTGCACCAGTCCCGTGAGATGTTTCCTGTTAAAAAGTTTTCGCTTCTCAGAAGCAGCATAGATTGTTAACAAAAGGCATTACGTTAACGTGCCGTAGTTTGTTCACATATTGCCATTTTACGGACCAAGAGAACACATCAAGTCGCTTCATCCTCGTATGTACTTGGAAAACATAAATATGTTCACAACCAACTGTAAACAACACTATACAAGCAGAGGTATGTCCGGGTATGTTTATTTTACTGCTTGCAACTGTAAACAGGGTATTCCTATACAACGCAATAAAAGCTCGTCCTTTATTGTCGGAAAATTGCAATTTTTTAGCTGTCGTGTTGCTTTTATTTTTTGGAAATAAAGTTCATTCATCTCCTTGAAATCCCACCTGCCCAACTCTGTATAGTGAACAGGTGCATAGTTTTGTACTACACATCCTTCGATGTGTATGTCAGTATCGATTAAATGCATATCTGTCCGTCGTTGTGAGATGAGAAAAACATCATAGGCCATGCGAGTATATTAAGAGCTGATGTGTGTACATGGTGCTTTCAATTTGATGACAGGGATCGTTTTAATCCCATTTTGACTTTTATTGTCTGCTCGGCTGTGTTTATTTTTACCTAGTGTGAATTTAAGCTATCATTGTGCTATTGAGGTGCACTTAAATTCTACCATATTGATCCTTTTACAGCTTCGCCTGAATTTATCGCAATCCAAATAACCATGAATAATGAAGAATCCCAGCCATAATCCCCAAATCCTTTTAACAGAGAATAAAAAAATAGTTATTCGAACGACTGTAATTTATTTTCATTAACGAAAATAAATATCTAAGTAAACCCTCCACCATTTATCGGCGTTATGTCCCCGAATAATTGAATAATCCCATCCTAACCCAATTAAACTGGTGCGCATAATCCAATTTAAAGGCTCCAACATGAAAAGACCCTCCGTCGGTGGGTCGATGTCATAATGAGTTTTATTTACTGCGAAAGTTAAATTTGCATATTTTCCAGAGAGTAGCAATTATGGCACAGCTTCAGCTGACTGGCTTCCCCATTGTTCGCGGGCATAGTTTGGCCCGTAATTGTGTTTTGTTCTTCTCTTCGGGATATTATTGGAATATGTGTCTTTTTGACTGACTGACGTACATACGGGAATGTATACATTTTCTTGGCCATGTACGAGTATATAGAGTACGAGTACTTTCTTAGAAGCCAATATAGCAGATGTGGCGTCTATGATATATAAATCAATTTTATCGCACCGAAATTTGGCAAAACATTTAAAGTGAACAGAGTACTCGTAAGTAAATTTAAAAATTCGATGATACGAGTATTTTGGCAATGTCATAATTATCTAAAAATGCTTTCTGGTCACAGCCGTTTATTACTTTGTGACTTAAAAGAGCCGTGTAGTGGATTTCACGTGCTAGAGACATACCATGGTGAACATCATGTAGAAACCGATTATATGTCATTGTTTGATAATTCAAGAATTTTTGAATTATATTATAATTCCAGCAAAAACCACAAAAAGAAGTAAACCGAAACGAAATTATAATTTTATTTGATTAGATGATGTTTACTTGACTTCTCGCAAAAAACTGAGAACTGCTTACAGTCGATAAAGTGCATACAGTTAAAAAAAGCGATACAATAAAGAATCGCGTGATCTTGATCATACGATATAATAGAATAACATGGTTTCAATAGAAAATTTAGAGATTTACAGTAAATTCAAATATTAGATTTTCTTTATACAGTAATGCGCAAAATTATTCGTACCATATTCAATTTAGGTTTATAAATCTATTCACTGAATTCTTAACAGTCATCTCTGTCCATGCACCACAAACGGAGTTTATGAGACTTTTTGGATCTTTGGGGTTGGTGTCGAGGGGGAATTATTTCATAAACACTAAAAGGTGCATCAATTAAACTAAACCAGTATCCTAAGAGTAGAAAGCATAACGAACTTCATATCATCAGGCCCCTCCCTACTTTACCCTTATGAGCGTAGGGCACAGGCTAACTTTAAGATCATTCAGGAGGGGGATTCGACCCATACGCAGCGATAGCCATGCTAGGAGTAGTTGAGCTCCGTTCTATGCTCGTCGGATTGGGGGTGGATTTTGCTGCTTAATAGTCAACCTATCCATGAGGGTGTCCCTTATTTTTCAAAGTTAATATTTTCTAACGCATACGCTCTAATTTTTTTCATTTGACCATAAAATACTTGAAAATAAAATTTTATCTTATTTGAATCGTAGCAACCCGTGCCGAGTTGCGCGCGAATTATGTGTTCGTACAATTTACGAGGATGACCCCCATTTTCGTTCTATTTGTCATTTGTTTGCGTTTTATCGAATAGTTTCAACATGTCAGTGGAACTGAGAAGTATTAAAAAAAAGTAGTTTCTTGGTTGGTGAGATAAATCACCAAATAACTGGTGCAAAGTTACCGTCCAATCGCCAAGTTCTCTCAGTTGTTTTTTGTAATATTCGCGAAGTAAAATTGACTGTAAATAAAAGTGCAAATCTTGTGATTCAGCAGTGCAGTATATTTTGGAAAAAGCCAAGAATACCCGCCAAAGCTGCAACTAACTATGTGAAAAAAAACTCGTGGATCTTTACTGTTAAAAATTTAATGTAAGGATAAAAACATACATATATTTATAGTCTCTTATTTTAATAAAACTGAATTCAATACGCATTTTTTCCTTTTCTCTTTCTTCGTTTTAATCACGCTATCTAACTGAATTTTTCCAAGATTATTTGTCTCTTTCTTTTAAAATCTTATGTTACATGCAAGATCAGTTCTTCCTTCAAATCCGCCACGGATGGTCGCAAACAATTAAAGTACTGTATCTTTTTTATAATAATGAAATACCCGGGAAGGCTCATCGGTAGTTCAAATTGATTTTAATAAAGATTAAAAATACAGCCAATTTAAAGTGATGGGACTCGCCACACGTGCGGCCTACCCAGGCCAATTAACGAAAATAGTAAAGGCGGTGTCCGATTACCTGAATTCCGACGAGTCGCGAATAAACGAAGACGCGGATCTTGGTGCGATAGAAGAGGAACTCAGCATGTTCATCCAAAGATTAGAAGCTGTAAATGATAGTCTCAGTACAGTGAATCGTGAAATCGCCGAAAGGAAACTTGTTAATGCGTATATCGAAGGTGAGTTAATAAAAGTAGCCGAGTACGAGGATTCTGCGATTTCAACTCTCGCGCGCTTAAATTCTCGTCTTAAAAGACTTAACGAAAAGGTGCATCCCCCATCTGTACCGGTCACTATTGGATCAATAATGCCACCCAATCCACCAAAAAGCCTAGTAAGTCTCCCTAAATTGTCCTTAAAAAGATTTGACGGTAGCATAAAAGACTGGCTCCCATTCTGGGAACAGTTCCGGCTAGCCGTTCACGAGAATACCTCATTAAACTGCTCCGAGCAATTTAATTATCTGGAGTCATGCCTCACTGGACCTGCCAGAAAGGTTGTAGCGGGATTTACCGCATCAGAAACATGCTATGATGCTGCTGTCTCACTACTTCAAGAACAATACGGTTATTTAGAGCGCCTGATTGACAGCCAAATCCAACAACTCGTTTCGCTCCGTCCCGTTCATTCACACTCGGATGTCCAAGGTCTTCGAAATTTATACAACAACATCACCACTTGCAGACGGTCGTTAACAGCTTTGAACGTTCCATCGCACCAGTACGACGTAATGTTGAAATCTATTTTGCTGCGATGCTTGCCATCTGAACTTCGAATTAGTTTCCAGTGGTTGAAAGAGCGAGAAGAACCTTTACGACAAGAACGAAGAAGAAGACAACACATCATCTTGCTCTGGATCAAAAACAACATCAGTTAACACACAAGTGTACAAACTCATGGATTTCTTAAAGACTGAAATTGAAGCACTCGAAAGAAGTAAATTTCCTAACATCACCCAAAGCCATTCCAAGGTACACGACAATACTACAGCCGCCACCTTAGTTACAGTAAATGCACAAAATAAATGTGTTTTCTGTCATTCTTCTTCTCACCACACAAAAGATTGTGATACCCTTAAGACACTTGCGCAAAAAAGAGACATTCTGGTAAAAGAAGGAATATGTTTTAGGTGCGTGAAAAGGGGTCATGTAGAAGTGCGAAATGGATTACATGCAGTAAGTGCAAGGGAGCACACATATCATCAATGTGCGACCCAAAGTTTAAACGTAATCCAACAGTGCCTGCAGCTATAGCAAGGAAGAGGATAAAGCAGAACACAAAACAGTTTCGTCCAACCTCATGTGTAACACTAAAGGTGAAACAAATATTCTTTTTGAAAACGGCACGTTGTATTGCAGAGGGAGAGAGAGCTAGTGATGACCTACTGCTTCGAATTGTCATTGACGGTGGCAGTCAAAACACTTACATCAGCGAAGAAGTTGTAAATTAAGAAGCCAATATAATTTCTAAGTTGTGCAAGTAGAAGCTTTAGTGATACCGCAGATCTGTATTGACGTTCTTGAAACGAAATAAAAATTGTTTTTCAATAAAAAATTTCAGATTGGCCGACAAAAAACACTTAACAAGCATAGAAACGGCAAACGGACTCAGCATGCTAATTGGCGCAGATTTTTATTGGGATGCTGTGACCGGGAGGCAGGAAAAAATTAATAAACGTCTTAGAGCTGTTGAAACGCTATTCGAGTGGACTTTGCAAGGTCTTCACGAATGTTCGAATATTAAAGAAGGTAGCAGAAAGGTTTCATTGTTTGGTTCAAGGGTGCTATCTGTGGATGAACTGTGTGCTAGTGATGTGTCGACAATGTGGTCATTAGAATCGGTGGGCATTAGAAGCGAAGAGCAGGAAAAGATCTTATTGACGGAAGAGCTAAAGCAGAAGTGTATTCAATGTGTGGGCAATCGCTCTCAAGCATCCTTACCATGGGAAGATGAATGTTCCACCTTCATAGGCGATAGGAATCAGGCTGTTACTCGTGTCGAATCACTTGTCAAACGACTCTCAAAACATCTAGCTAAACTGCTAGAGTACGATGAGGCTATACAGAACTTAGTAAAGCAGGGAATAGCAGAACCAGTCAACACGCAGTCATCTAAACGGATCTTTTATCTACCACATCATCCTATATACAAAGAAGAAAGTGAAACCACCCGATTACGCATTGTGTTCGATGCTTCGTTCCATAAGGACGATATTCCGTCTCTTAACAGCTTTCTTATAACGGGAACAAACTTGCTAGCCGACATATCCCAAATCTTGCTGAACTTTAGGATGGGGCCTTATGCGCTTGTGGCCGACATTGAGAAGGCGTTTTTACAAATATCACTGGCGCCACAAGATCGCGACTCTCATCGATTTGTGTGGTTTTCCTCCTTAAGAGATCATCTAAAGCAAGATTTTAGAATGACACGCGTTACATTTGGCGTCAATTGCAGTCCATTTCTTTTGTCAGCAACACTGCAGTATCATCTACAACACGAAGAGAAAAGGTATCCAGACACATGCAAGATTTTGCAGAAAGGATTTTTTATGGACGATTTGGTGTTGAGCTTTAACATAGAGAGTGAAGGCCAGGTAGTTTATAAAGAATCTACAGAAATAATGAAAAGAGCTTCAATGTCTTTGCAAAAGTGGCATTCGAATAGCGAAAAGGTTCGTACTCAATTTAGCAATGGTGGTCAAGCTATTACACAAAGGGTTCTGGGTCTTACTTGGTTTGTGTTTAGTGATGAACTGCAGGTATCATTGCAGTCTTTTCAGACCAAGGGAAGCAAAGGAAGTGTACTCCAGGCAATCGCAAGGATTTATGATCCAATGGGTATTATATCGCCAACAGTTCTTCGATTGAAGGTCCTGTTCCAAGCCATATGAAAAAAGAATTTGAGCTGGGATGAGACCCTTCCACCAACCCTCTTGGCCGTATGGGATGAATGCATCAAAAATGTGAATCAACTGACAAACATGTGCATTCCGAGGTCAGCGCTACCATTTTTATATACAAGCGCTATATATTTACTGTCTCTTGCGAAGTTAGAGCTCACAGCAAATTTGATAGCAGCGCGGTTATGTTCATTTTTAAGGCAGTCATTGAAGGTCAAAATTAAAAAATTTTTCTTGTGGTCTGATTCCAAGATTGCACTTAATTGGATCATGGGAGAATCACAACGTTGGAAGCCATATGTGCAAAGTCGTGTTAACAAGATAAGGAAGTTAACGAATTCAATGGATTGGAATCACTGCAGCGGGAAGGATAATCCGGCAGATTTTTTGACTCGTGAGGTATCTGGCGACAAACTACCAAATTCTCCAATGTGGCTTCAAGGTCCGAGGTGGTTGAGCGAGTTATTAGAAGAGAAATATGACTTTAATCGTGAGCGGCAACCAGAGTTTCAAACTGTTCTTCTGGCAGAAGTTGAAGTTCATATAACTGAAGAACCCATACTCAACTACAACAATTATAGTACCTGGGAGAGACTGCTAAGGGTAACAGCGTGGATGCAGTGTTTCATTAGAACATGTCAAAACAAATCTAAATCGACTTGCTGGCAACTGACAGCTGAAGAACTAATTGTTGCAGAGCTTTACTGGGTCAGGTACGTACAAATAAATACATTTACTAAAGAAATCCAACATTTAACTGTTGGCGAACTTGCGACAACAGCACTAATTTTTATGAACGTAAATAAAAAAGCCTTGTTCAAATGAACGTAAATAAAAAAGCCTTGTTCAAATTAGTTTATTCTTTTTTATTTGGAAACGTTATAAAATCCTATTTAGATAAGAAAAAATATATGTAATTCAAATATAGTACAATAGTTTAGATGACTTACTTTAGTGTTAAGATTACGTTAGCTTTAAAGAAATTCAACCAAAGAATTATTTGAAAGGAAGAAGTGTGTTCCTAAGGTGACCTTTTTGGGATTCGTGGCTTTTAGGTTTTTCGTTTGACACATTGACTTGACATTAGCATCAGCAGCAGAGGTACCAACGTTAGAACTATAGGTTCCAGGGTTGTTAACACTCTCCCCCGGTATATCCGCTAACGGATTTACCCTTACAAACAGGGGGATTTTGCCACTAGCGGCTCTACTGTTGCAGAATCTCCTATGTCCAAAACTGCCAATTTTACGGCAGGTCTTTCCAGAATTCCCGCCTGTGTTAAAACAGCAGCTCTTCGCACTTGGCCATCCTTAGATATACGAGTTTCGATTACACGTCCTTTGGGCCAGCAATTTCGAGGACTGTTGGGGTCCACAACAAGTACGATGTCTCCCACTTCGATCGGCTTAACCGGCGCGAACCACTTAGTGCGGCGGGTGATTGTAGGAATATATTCTTTGACCCACCTTTTCCAAAACGATTCAGCATACAGTTGAGAAATCAACCAATTCTTTTTAAGTGTTGCCTTGTCATCATTGAGTATTGCAATCGGTTTTGATCCACTGGAAGAACCTAGAAGGAAGTGATTAGGGGTTAACGCTTCTTTATTTTCATCATCAAGAGGGACATATGTTAAAGGACGAGAGTTGACGGTGCTCTCTACTTCCATTAGCATGCTGCGCAACAATTCATCCGACGGGTAGCGATTTGGCATTATCTTATAGAGGGCGGTTTTGATCGAGCGTACCAGCCGTTCCCAGCAACCCCCCATATGCGGCGATGCAGGAGGTATAAAACTCCATTTCATATTAGCTGTGGTGAAAATTTCCATAAGCCTCTGCTTATCAACATTTTGATATGCCTCTTTCAATTCCCGTTCCGCACCCTTAAAATTGGTACCGTTATCGCTATAAAATTCGATTGGACTACCCCTTCTGGCAATGAAATTTCGAATAGCAAGTATGCAAGAGTCCGTCGACAATGTGTGTGCAATCTCGATATGTACAGCTCGCGTTGTTAGACAAGTAAGCAGAACCCCCCACCTCTTTTCCCTTCTTCTTAAATTGGATATGTAAATAGGGCCAAAATAGTCAATACCCACATATGAAAATGGCCTGGTAAAAGACGCCAGTCTAGCAACTGGTAGTTGACCCATGAGCGGAGGCTGTGGCCGTGCTGTCCGAATTTTGCAAAGTTGACATGACCTTCTGACTGTACGAAGAACGACTCTTAATCTTGGGATTCTGTATCTCTGGCGGATTTCATTGATCACTGTCTCATGGTTTTGATGATGGTATCGACGATGATAGTCTTGAACGAGCAAGTTTGTTATCGCATGGTCCTTAGGGAGAATTACTGGTCGTTTCAATTCTACGTTGGCTTCTTGACAATGATCTAATCGTCCATTAGCTCGCAAAACGCCATTCTCGTCTAAGTGGGGACAAAGGGATACTAATGGACTTGACCGGTGAATGCATTGTTTTGCTGATATTGATGCGGTCTCTTTTGGAAATCTCTCTCGTTGGGCTTCTCTAAACAATATCATTTCTGCTGCCTCCAACTCAGCTTGGCTAAATTTACCATACTTTCGGTCGGTTTTCTTACGCCTTGACTGTAGATTGTGTAGAAAACGGAGAACATAAGAGGTACTGCGGACTAGCCTGTTCCAGTTAGAAAACCTTTCTGGTTGGAGCACACGGATATGATGCACACAATGAACTGCGATAAATTGTGACCTTATTTCCTCAGATGTTGCTGTTTCCGGCTGTTTTGTTGATGGCCAACTTTCCGGAGGCAAAGTCAGAAAGGATGGGCCCCTGAACCATCGGTTTGAGGCGCTAAAGTCTGGATTTTTCTTCCATTTCGTGGCCTCGTCCGCCACGTTTAGTTCGCTGGGGATCCAGTGCCATTCAGCTAGGTTTGTGGTGTCTAGGATTTCACTTACTCTGAAGGCAACGAATTGGCGATATCGTCTGTGATCTGAACGCAGCCAACTGAAAACGGTCTTGGAATCCGTCCAGAAGACTTGCTTTTGGAATTTTATAGAGTGAGAGTCTACAATGCTTTTTGCGAGACGAGCACCAAGTACAGCTGCTTGCAACTCCAATCTGGGAACGGAAAGACTCCTTAGGGGGGCTACTCTCGTCTTTGCCCCTACTAATGCACATTCGACTAATTCCCCATCCGTCGATCTTATGTATGCAGCTGCCGCAAATCCATTCTCACTCGCATCGACGAACACATGAAGGTGTCTCTCTGGCTGGCGTATTAATCTGTTGGTAATATAGCACCGCGGGATTTGTAAATTTACCACTGCCGGAAGAAAACGAATCCAGTTGAGCCATTTGTCGTACTGTGGATCTTGGATTTTCTCATCCCACGCAACTCCTGAACGCAAGATTTCTTGAAGTAGAACCTTTATATACATAAGAAAGTTCGCCAGAAGTCCTAAAGGGTCAAATATGGTCATCAGAATCCTGAGTACTTCCCGTTTCGTTGGGCGGTCATTACCAGAAAGAACTGCAGCGCTCTTTATACTGGGTGATAATTTATACGTAAAGGAATCTGATGTAGTGCACCACCACATACCCAGGACTTTTTCTGTCCCCAACTCACTTTTCGAGCTAAATTTTATCTCCTCCCTTGGATTTGATTGCAAGGCGCTAAGTACAGTCTGAGAGTTCGATATCCAGTTTCGTATGTAGAAGCCACCCTGCAGATGGATGTATCGAATTTGGTTCGCCAGCTCAATCGCCTCCTCTTCAGAATCAACACTATCCATGAGATCGTCAACATAATGATTTTCCCGAATTGACTTAACCGCTCTAGGATATTCTTGTTGGAATTCATCAGCATTTCGATTTTTAACATATTGAGCGCAGCAGGGCGAACAGGTTGCGCCGAAACTCATCACTTTCAAAACGTAGAAGTCAATTTCTTTTTGATTACGCCCGACCCATAGAAACCGCTGATAGTGTTGGTCCTCTTCTCGTATCTGTATTTGGTGAAACATCTCCATAATGTCACCACAGATCGCAATATGTTTTTCTCTAAATCTGTAAATAACTGATGTGAGGGAAACCAGTTGATCTGGACCTTTGAGGAGTACCGAATTAAGCGAAACCCCTTGAACTTTGGCAGCAGCATCCCAAACGATTCTTAGTTTGCCAGGCTTGTTTGGATTTATTACTGGAAACACTGGCAGATACCAGGCTTGACGATTCTCTTTGATTTCCTTCGGCGAAAGCTTTCTGGCATACCCTTTGGAAATATATTCCTCTAATTTTTCGTGAAGGGCGTCAGCAGTTTGGGGATTCCGATTCATTTGCTTCTGAAGACCTATAAGACGCCTTTTCGCCATGGGTAGACTGTCTGGGAGACTAATGTTTTCGTACTTCCAAAGCAATCCTGTTTCGAATCGACCATTTTTTCGGCGGGTCAGACCTTGCAGCAACTCTTGGGCTCGCTTTTCTTCCGCTGAGAGTAAATTATGTTCAGATTTTGACGCTCCAAACTGCTCACTGCTTATAAATTCCTTAACAAGGCGTTGAAGCTCGATGTCATCACCATTATTACATCCGCATGTGTGAAAATTAGCCTGAGTATTTATACAACCATTGTCTGGCGGCGAGTGAGAACAATGCCCATGAATAGTCCATCCTAAACGTGTCTTGGTTGCCACTGGTTCTTCTGCTTTCCCTTCTCTATAATTTATCGGTAGCCCAAGTCTCCAGTTATTAAGTCCGATCAACAAACGAGGTGCTGCGTCCTCATATGACTCAATTGGCAAACCTCTTAAGTGCCTAAACTCTTCTTGTAGCTTTTTAGCGTCTACAGATTGTCGGGGGAGTTGAAGACTCTTAACCGTGTGTATATTAGCCAGGGGGTATTTTTTATTATTTTTGCCAGTTCCAGATATTCGGATGCTCATTACCTTGGAATCACTTTCGTATCGGTGTGTGCTAGCAGTCCATCTCAGACACAGGGGCTCCGGTGTTCCTTCAACATTCAGATCTTTTGCTAGTTGTTCTTCCAATAGCGTTAGGGAAGATCCATCATCTAAAAAGGCAAACTCAAGTAATTGAATGCCGTTCCCATATAAAACGACTGGCACTACTCGAAACAACATCGATTGAAATTCTCGCGAATGAGCATTATGTGACGCTGTCATTGAAACACCTTTTAACGGTTGGCGATCAATATCCCTCTGGTCATTGTGTAATAATCTGTGATGTTTAAAACTGCAATTATTTTTTCCACAAACTACGTCAGATTTGCATTTATTGCTCATATGCCTTGTTAAACATTTTCTGCACAGCTTATGTTCCCTGACAGCTGCCCATTTTAATGAGTGGCTTAGCTGTTCGAACTTTCTGCAATTGGCAACAGAGAAACAGGTTCCAGCACAGATAGGACATCTCCTCTCTTTCATATCAGTACATGACGTATCTCCATGACTGCAAACCTCAGCATGAGCATTGAGAAGACCTCTATCTCTGTCACTTCGAATGGGCTGTTTAGTTTCTGGTCTGTGTTCATTAGGAACTATTACATAGTTGGCAGCTTCAGCGATCTGATAAAGCCAAGTGCTAAAGTGCGAAATTGTGCAAACTGGCAAAGTTTGTCTAAAAATTGCCCAATTTAAGCGAATAGAAGGTGGCAACTTGGCGACCAGCTCTTGAAGCAAAGTTGGGTTATTTAAATGTGTTGCCATTCCAGACGCTTCCATCGTTGCACACATGTTCTGGACAACAACGGCGAAGCCAACTATGGTTTCCAATTTTTCGGCCTTGGGTGGGGGAGTGGTGTGGATTCTCTGAAGAATAGAGTGAATTATTAGCTCTGGTCTTCCAAACAGCATCTTAAGTGTTGATATAATGCGCGGGACACACTCGGGTTGGATGAGCATGCAACGCACGGCCTCTAAAGCCTTTCCTTTTAAAGCCCTTTGAAGTCGAACCAAATTTTCTTCCTCAGAGAATCCACATAACTCTGTGGACCTGTTAAAATTAGAAATAAATAGCGGCCAATCTTCAGGGCTCCCACCAAAACTGTGTAAATCTTTCGAGATCGAGTGCCGCGCTGCCAGGTTACTTCTTGTCAGGGTGTGACCATGATCGTGTGAAGACGAACTCCTCCGAGAGATGCTAAGTGGAGGAATTTCGTCAGGGTCACATAATTGAATATTTGGCGGACATTGCATTTCTATCACTGAAGGCAAGCATTGGGTTTGAGACGGCTGGGGCTTAGTGACAGATCGTTGGCGGGGTGATAGTCGATTTATTTGCGATGACTTAGCTGAAGGCACAGTAATGGGTGCAGTGAGGGGCTCTGGTATTTCACTTGGATTTGCGGGCAACTGTGATTGATGTTGTTGCCTTTGTTGTTGTGCGACGACGGCTCCCATCCAGGAGGAACTAGCAATCGGTTGGTGGACGTAGGGAACTGATAACTCAGGAGCTACTATTTTGGAATTACCTGCAAACTTAACTGGATTCCTGATACTTACAGTTGAGTTACGAGCGTTCTGCAACCATTCCTGCACTTGCTTTGGTGAATTAAGTGAATGGGCCTCGTCATCGCTTTCGGAGGAATCTTCTGCCTGACTCAATAAACAATACTTCTTGTCAAGGTATTCCTGATCACGCTTCTCCTTCAAGGATCGTTCTTCTTCCAGTCTCTGCAGTTGAAGTTGGAGATGTTTTGCTGATGAAGATCTTGAAGTTTTCGAAGGCTTGGATGACGTCGTAGATCGTGGCCCCGCATGTTCCACAACAGGCGCCGGAATTGGTGGAGCACATTTTTGGCATGTCCAATCTTGGTATGCCACAAAACTGTCGACTTGTGCGCATTGATAATGGAACCATAGGTCGCACTTGTCACATTGGACCATGTTGTCATGAGCATCTGGCTCGGTACACATTTGGCAATTATGTTGCTCTGATGGTGACATCTGGTCTTTTGATGTTGGCATAGTGATCTTCTCTAAAGATTTTATAAAATGTTGGCGAACTTGCGACAACAGCACTAATTTTTATGAACGTAAATAAAAAAGCCTTGTTCAAATTAGTTTATTCTTTTTTATTTGGAAACGTTATAAAATCCTATTTAGATAAGAAAAAATATATGTAATTCAAATATAGTACAATAGTTTAGATGACTTACTTTAGTGTTAAGATTACGTTAGCTTTAAAGAAATTTAACCAAAGAATTATTTGAAAGGAAGAAGTGTGTTCCTAAGGTGACCTTTTTGGGATTCGTGGCTTTTAGGTTTTTCGTTTGACACATTGACTTGACATTAGCATCAGCAGCAGAGGTACCAACGTTAGAACTATAGGTTCCAGGGTTATTAACAATTTAACGGAAAGGGAAACCTGTACCTGGCAATTCACGAATTATGGAATTGTGTCCCCTTTTGGATAACGAAGGCGTATTGAGAGTAGGAGGTCGCTTACAACACCTAGACGACAGTTATGATGTTAAACACCCAAAAATTCTCCCACCAGACTCACCAATTACCATGTTGCTCATTGATGACATCCATTTAAGAACACTTCATGGAGGAGTAAACGTAGTACTAACTAAATTACGTGAAGAATTTTGGGTCATAAGAGCTCGACAATTGATAAAGAAGCGAATAAAGCAGTGCAGCGTTTGCAAGAAACTATTTGGAAGTCCAGCTACTCAACCCTTTGCTCCGTTGCCAAAAGAACGAATCAATCTGACGAAACCTTTTGACAACGTTGGAGTAGACTTCGCTGGACTACTGTTTTACATGACCGACTCTAGTGGGGCTATGCATAAGGCTTACATGATGATATTCACCTGCGCAGCAGTAGGGGCCGTTCACTTAGAGATGGTCAACAACTTGAGTACAGAAGGATGTCTAATGGCAATACGACGATCCATGGCACGGCGAGGGGTACCCACAATAATATTCTCAGATAACGCCAAAACTTTTCGTAGAGCTTCGCAAGAGTTAAACGGTGTTGGTACATTAGATGACAACGCTTTACATGGATTCCTGACGAAGAGAAGGATTAAATGGCAGTTCATAGTGGAGAGAGACCCATGGTGGGGCTGCTTTTGGGAGAGGCTGATTAGAACTATCAAGAACACCTTAAAGGCAGTGGTTGGAAGGGCCAAACTAAGTTTCGACCAATTAAGGACAGTCCTTGCAGAAGCTGAAGCCATCGTCAACGACCGACCACTCTCATACGTTTCATCCGACCCTAAGGATTTAATACCGCTTTCTCCATCGAAAGGAGTAGATGTGGCATCTGATGCAGATCTTCATATCCGGGAACTATGGAAACAGAGACTCAAGTATACGAATATGCTGGCGAGCTGAATACTTGCAGACGTTACGACTCTTTCATAAAAATCGTTCACGCTCTTCACCATTGCTTAAACAAAGTGATGTAGTCATAGTTTTTGACAGCGCAAGGCCTAGAATTCATTGGAAGCTAGCCATAATCGAGAAAGCCTTCATCGGCAGAGATGGTAAAGTCCGCTCCTGCGAAATCCGTTGTGATGGCAAGATCTTCAGGAGACCCATTCAGCTCTTGTACCCGTTGGAGCTTTCGAGTTTCGGGCCGGCGGAAGATGTTAAAAATTTAATGTAAGGATACAAACATACATATATATATTTATAGTCTCTTATTTTGATAAAACTGAATTCAATACGCATTTTTTCCTTTTCTCTCTCTTCGTTTTAATCACGCTATCTAACTGAATTTTTCCAAGATTATTTGTCTCTTTCTTTTAAAATCTTATGTTACATGCAAGATCAGTTCTTCCTTCAAATCCGCCACGGATGGTCGCAAAAAATTAAAGTACTGTATCTTTTTTATAATAATGAAATAAATGAAAAATCTCAAAGGAGCCTTTTATTCGAACGTTTTTTTCAAAGTTTGAAGAGTGCTGCAATAAAAAACTGTAAAAAACCATAGGACGTTTATAAACACCGCGAGGAGAAATTTCAAAAAGATTTAGATAATTCGTTGGATATCGCACACGCTGATACTCTAGAAAAGATCAAAATAGCGTAAGACAAAATTTTTCTACAAAAACAAAGAGAGCCACCCCGTTCGGGTTGTTTAGCGGGTGTTGACAAAAAGTTGGCTGAGTAAGGCAGAGAAAACTAAAAGAAGATTAAAAAAGACTAAAGTCTTTGACTGTCAAGAACTTCTCGAATTCATACGATTGCCGACCTCAAGACATTCACGAACAGTCTATCAGTTCTGACGAAACTTTGGATGAAAATTTGCCCTCCACTTCGCAAAGGCAACCCGTGAGTTCGCTGTCTACTACAAATAGAGGAAGGACATGTTTTATCACTCCTAAATTAGTTGCTGCTTTTGATAGGTGTCAACTAAGTGTAAGGGATTCTGTTTACATACTTCAGACTTTATCTCAGTTGTGAAGATTTTACAATCAACAAGTCTTCTATTCAACGATTTCGGACCCAAATGAGAGAAGAAAGAGCAAAATCAATTAAATCTGATTTTCAGAACAACGTGCCTGAAATTGTGACCGTTCATTGGGATGGAAAACTGTTGCCAAGTTTAAATGTGACGAGTTCAAAAGAAGAACGAAGCAGTGCCCAAACTCGAAAGTTCTACTGGCAAAGACCAAGCCCAAGCTATTTTGAATGCGATTTCTGATTGGGGCCTCAAAGATAAAGTACAGGTTATGTGCTGCGATACAACAGGTCGCTTAAATGATGCTTGTGTGCTCTTGGAGCAAAAAATAGAAAGAGAATTGTTACTTTTTGCTTGCCGTCTCATATATATGAACTGGTTTTGAGATGTGTACGAGTATTTGAATCAAAGATCCACCATGTTACCAGAAGTCCGGATATCCCGTTATTTAAAAAAATCAGAGACAATTGGAAGAACGTTGATCCAACTACTATCGAAACATGGTCTGATTTCGCAAGGAAATATTTCTGTGAGACGGTCATTAACGAATTAATTAACTATTATAAGAAAAGAGTTACTGAAACCAATTACAAGTGACGATTATCGGAAATTGATTGAATTCTCCATTTTTTTTTTGGGAGGAGACAATGAAAACAAATTTAAAATCATACCTCCTGGCGCAATGCATCAGACACGACAGATGGCAAGAGATAGATCCCAGTTTAAAATGTGTGCTAAAGACAAGCTACCGCTGCAAGATGTTTGCTTATTTATTGCAACAGCTTAGTTAAAGCCCTGGCTTGGGTGCAATTGGCAGTAAAATAACTATGAAACAGTCGGCAAGGTGATTTCTAAAACAGCTCTGACCAAGTTCAGTCAACATTTATGGTATTTATCAGAAGAAAAACCTTTATTTTCACTATTTGATGATGAAGTTAATACAAAATCCAAAGCTAATATTGTATCGAATTTACAAAGAGAAGAGATATGTTCCGTCAAAGGAAGAAATATCTGCCTCATAGTACGATGAGTTAAATAAGTGTTTTTCATTCTATCCCTAGAAAAGCTGTTAATTTTGTTAATAAGTAATTTATCTTATTGTTGCAGAAAAATGTTTGAGTGATTTCGTGACCATAAAGAACACGCGATAACATCGCAGTTAAAATTGATAACGCTTTTCTCCAAGAACACGTCTCTTCCTGGGATCAAATTCCTTCCTTTCAAGAAGCTAAACAAATAGTTCTGCACTTGAAGGCAGTCAATGAGACAGCATAGACAGCTGTGAAGCTCATGGAAAATTTTTATGGTTTAATTACTGCTCACGAAAAGCAAAACTAGTTCTTGTCGCGCTGTGTTCAAGAACATAGAAAGTTGTACCCAGATTGTAAAAAGGAAACTTTGAAAAGAAAGTATCCTGTATTGTTATATAATCTGGAAATTTTGCACGTTATTAGCGTTTAGTATTATTAAAAGAATTAGGGGGTATGCGTTACGAAATTTAAAAGGAAAAAAAAATTTACCATAAAAGGGACACCCTACTATCCATATTTGCGAACATAAATCTTACTCGGGTCCATATAGCAGTGTTCAACTATCAATGTACGAGGATAAGAATGAAGTACAAAAAATTCGTAATTTAATTAAAGACAACAAATCCGGGGGTGAAGATGGTATGCGACCAAAGGACTTACGAAATAGTGCTGAGGTCCTGGCTCCGGTTTTAGCAAAACTTATAAACTTGAGTCTGGAATTATCAAAGTTCCCCGAAAGACTAAAAATATCCGGCTAAGCTCATTGCATGCCAGCATACAAAATACTCGTACTTCGTGTTTTACAGTTCATTCAATTGACTCCACTTTTGGACTTCAGCTTCAAAAATTAAATCACCATTCAAATTTGAAGTCTTTGATTGTGGCAATCATTTGAATCAATCAAGAGATTTGAAGTCACTGGAATGAAATCTTTGTAACTGCACAGCATTCTCTGAAGTCACATTGAAATCACTTGCATTCACTTATAGTCATCGGCAATCAATTGAAGTCTCCTTACTTGGATCTCCTGCTGTTCGACACTCGAATAGAACTAACAGGCACTAACCAACATACCATAAACTGTCTACGTACTTTCGTGTACGGCAGTGATCATTGTGGTCTCACCACCGAAATAACTGTTCCCAACGAATCTGCGGAATAGGATGAGTTTGTTCAAAGGCATTCCTACAACTATAGTAGGGTGCGTTGGACGCACTTCTCCAGAACGACGAGAGCACTCTCCTCGAATTCGCTCTACTCACCGTCCAATAGAAATCTGTCAATCGAAGAGATTGACTGGTATCTAAAACTAATGGACGAGACAATTAAACGAACTATGGACAAAACGATACCTCGGTATCAAAACACTGACAATGAAGACTTATTCCGCAACGCAACCATTGACACACTGCACCGACATAAAAGCAGATTGCTGTCAAGACTAACAACTTTGAGCAGGCAGTTTACTAGCAGACACAACGTGGGGGTTAGGATACTAAAGTCGTCGATTAAAAACCTCCAAACATTAATAAAGGAAAATTACAGAAACTCTGTAAGCTTGTATCGAAACAATAAAATTCGGGCTGTAAACACCAGCAAACCGAATATGTTCCCGCAAATAAATAAAATATTTCTGGGAAATAATCAGAACGACCTTCCATGTCTTAGAATCGTCCGAACGACGAACGACGAACGACGAACAACGAACAAATACTTGTAGCAGCAGGCATTGATCCAAGTGAGGCCGTTGATGATGACAACTTCTTTGTGATCTAGGATCCGCAGGAGCAGGTAGAGACTATAGGAACGACTTTCCAGGAAGTGTACAAGGCGAATGTTATCATTGGCCCGAACCACGACCTGGAGAATCGAGTCCTTGTACACAATTTCTACCTTCGAAATGAAATAATGAATTGGCGATTCGAGAGCTCGGGCTTCACGCAGTTTAGTGACGAGAATGTGTCAAATAACGTCATCACCAACGACAGGGTACTACCCACTTTCCAAGGAGGAGCTCCAAACGATCTTCGAATCTCTTAGAAGTAAGAAATCAGTGGGAGCCGATGAAATACGAAACAATGTGCTTCGACATCTCCCACTAGAAGCGGTGAACATTTATACCACCCTGTTTAATAATGCAATGAATAATGCACATTATCCAGCGCATTGGAAAACTGCGGTGGTACATCCCATTCCCAAAAGGAATAAAGATACATCCAATCCGGCGAATCTCCGCTCGATCAGTCTTCTTCCAAACATCAGTATGGTTTTCGAGAAGGTGATCAATAGAGACCTGACTAAGTGGGTTGAGGACAAACATATAGTTCCGGATAATCAATTCGGTTTCAAGGCGGGTCATGCTATCATTCATGCCGCGTCTAAACTGGTTTCTGATATCCAATGGAACAAAAGCAAAAAAACAGTGCACTGGTGCCTGCCTGATTGACTTGGAGAAGGCCTTCGATACCGTATGGCTAGAAGGACTCTTGTTCAAGCTGGACAGATTGGGCATTAGTAAACCACTTCTGTATATTCTTTTTGATATGCTCTCCAGTAGACAGTTCATCGTGAAGAATGGCGATGTGACCTCTGCTGGAACATTTAACATTAAAAACGGTCTGCAACAAGGTGCGGTAAATTCGCCGATCCTATTCAACATTTACACAAGTGATCTGATAGGTTCACTTCACCATGCCATAGCGTACGCAGACGACTTAATCGCGTACAGATCAGGTCCAAAGATTGAGGTCGTTAATATACTTTTGCAACGTGACTTCGAAAAAATTAAGCAATATTGCGACGACTGGGAAACTATTTTGTTTGTCTGGGACCTTTAGGGATACCAGAAAAAATTGGCGAAAGTTTTCTATAGTCGGACAACACGGACAGTCACTTGCTTGTCGAAATGCAGTCACCTTGGGATCTGTATTTTAACAAACATATAGATGTTGCTCTGGCCAGAGCCAGAGGTGCTTTTGCCCTTACAAGGAGACTGTTTTATAACAGCCAACTCGATGCGAGGGTGAAGGTGATCTGCTACATGGCCCTTATCCGGCCTATGCTTGTATTTGGATGTCCCGTGTGGTTCAACGTGAGAGCAAGTTTATTGGAAAAGATTCGGGTGTTTGAGAGGGCTTGCCTTAGGGCTTGTATTCGCTTATACAGAACACCAGAGTCTGAGTACATAAAAATCTATCCTAATGAGGTCTTCTACAATAGGGCGAATCTAATAAGAGTGGATAATCTCATTATTCATTAAGTTGACTCGAAGGCACATTGCAAGAGCAATGACATCATCGAACAACCTCATCTCTGGGGCCTACTACCCGCATTATATTGTATGTGTCACGACAGAGTTCGCTTTGACTGCTTTATTCCTCCAGAAGCGTTCCTCTACCTAGATAGTAAAGATCTGATCCAGGACAGATTGGCGGTGCCGCTAATCTTCCACGTCGCTCGAACAGCTGCGGACAGGCGACTGAACTGCGACAGAGACGTCGCATATGGCAGTTCGGAGCGTCTGCGGTTCAGTAGGCCGGTAGGGAGTCGCGACATGTGAGATGTCGCTCAGTTGCACCAGCAATTTTGGTGGCTTCTTGAAGGAGAGGATACGTCGTCGTCGAATTCCTCCAGTACCAGGTAGCTTCATGTGAAGCAAAGTGGGCCAGACTAATTTTTTTTTTAGCCATGGCCGGCTACATAGTTTTAGGTAGGTTTAAGTTAAATTTAAGAAAAAAAAATAATAAAAACAAAAAAAAATAAATTAAAACAAAAAATGAAAAAAAATTAATAAAGAAAATATATACATATAGTATATATGTACATATATTTATATATTAAGTATATATATATCATATATACACCCTGAATAACTCGAACTGCAATCAACTTCAGACTGCTATAATTTCCAAACCGTTCATGACAGTGAGCTCAAATTTTGACACATGATAGATCATTTTATTATTTACAAGCCTTTTAAACGATTTGCGTCTCAGTTGTGTTGAAAAATTTTTATCCGCGATGGAATTCAAACGTTATAGTATGATTGCTTTATATTTGGTTGGACAACCACAAGTAGCTATCGTTAGAGCCCTCCAGCACCTTAACGTGAATAAATCATTTGTGTCTCGAACCATAGCTCGTTACCGTGATACTGGCAACATTGCAAAACGCAATGAAGATGGTCACAAAAAAACAGCAACATCTGCAGAAATGGTTTGGAAAGTGAAGGCTCGAATTGAGCGAAATCCGAGTCGAAGTGGAAGAAAAATGGCTCGTGAGCTCAACATATCGTTGGAACGGATGCAACACATACTGAAAAATGAGCTTGAGCTCAAGCCATTGAAGTTCCAAAAAGCACACGATCTTACACCGCAACAGAAAAAAGTTAGAGTCGAAAGAGCGAAGGAGTTGCTACGCTTGCACGAAAGTGGTGAGTTGCCGAATTTGGTTTTTTCGAATGAGTCGCCATTTGTTATCGAGCAATATGTCAACAAACAAAATGACCGAGTTTACTTGCCAGAGAGGTCCTTCGAAAATTTACACCTTCGGACGGCCACCAGAAAGCAGGCAGCACCGATGGTGACGGTTTGGGCCGTCATAACCGCCGATGGTCGCTCTCCGCTCATATTTTTGAACCGTGGCGTCAAAATTAATGTGATCGTATACCGTGAAACCGTCTTAGAGAGAGTATTGAAGCCTTGGGCAAACAATCATTTCGGTCGGAGACCGTGAACATTTCAACAAGACTCGGTACCGTCTCACAAAGCGAGTCAGCCAAGATTGGTTAAAAAACAATGGTCCACACTTTATTTCTTCGACACAATGGATTGCAAATTCTCCGGATGCAAACCCGTTGGATTTCTCGGTTTGGGATATTTTGAAGGCGGAGGTTGGATCTAAAAAAATACCAAAGTTTGTATCACCTCAAACAAGCACATTGCCGGGAATGGGCCAAAATACCGTAGAGCCACTTGAATACAATGTGCGATGCTTTCCTCGGCTGTCTCAAGGCCATTATTCGGTCCAAAGGTGAACATATTGAAAACTACTGATACAATTTGAAAATTGATGTATTTTCTATCATTTTTTGCTTTGACACAATAAAATTTATCAAAAAATAAAAAAATTATAGCATTTTAAAAAGTTTGAGTTCGAGTCATTCACACAGTATATATATATATATTGGGTCTACAAGTAAGTTTCCAGCGTTTTTTTTCCAAAATTTGAAGTGTTATTATGAAAACATAGTTACAATGCTTTATTCAAAGTATCGTCCATCGGAAGCTATAACTTTCCCCCATCTTTCTGGCAATTTATGAATTCAGGACCAAAAAAATTTCTCGTCTTTCGAGCCCAAGAACGTATCGAGCCAATTTTTGATTTCCTCTACTGAGCTGAAGCGTATTCCCGTTAGAGCGTTCTGTATCGAACGAAACAAGTGGTAGTCAGATGGTGCCAAGTCTGGACTGTAAGGCGGGTGAGGCAGAATTTGCCATCCACTATTGTCCAAATAGTTTTTCACCGAAACCGCAACATGTGGCCGAGCGTTGTCGTGATGAAAAATGACGGACTCTAGCCTGGTCTCATATTCTGGCTGTTTTTCTTTTAATGCCCGCTTCAAACGAATTAGTTGGTTTCGATATTTCGATATAATGGTCCTTTGATGGTTTCACCACTCGGAAGCAGTTCGTAGTATACGACACCCTTTTGATCCCGTCATATGCAGAGCATGACCTTATTCATGTGAATATTTCGTTTCGGCGTCGATTGGGCGGGCTCGCCGGGCTTTGTATACGATTTTCTGCGTTTAGGATTATCATAATAAATCCATTTCTCATCACCAGTGACAATACGATGCAAATATGATTTATTTTTATACCGCTGCAGTAACATTTCGGACATGCAAAATCGCCGTTCGACGTCTCTTGGCTTCAATTCGTACGGCACCCAGTTTCCAACCTTTTGAATGAATCAAAGTGCTTTTAGGCGCAGGGAAACGGCTTGTTGCGTGACGCCCAATGATGCAGCAAGTTCTTCTTGAATCTGACACGGATCCTCATCCAGTAAAGCGTCCAATTCCTCGTCTTCAAAACTTTTCGGCTTTCCGGGGCGATCTTTGTCTTCAACTCCAAAATCACCACTTTTGAACCGTTTGAACCATTCGCGGCACGTCGATTCACCAATACATTCCGCCCCATAAGTTTCCGAAAGCAAACGATAGGCCTCAGCCGCACTTTTCTTCATATTAAAGAATAAAAGCAGCGGTTCCCGCAAATCGCTTTTATTTGGCTGGAAACTTGCCATGATTTTGCTCGATAAAATGTACGACACCGATAGAACTGCTCAAATATAACGCTGCAAAGTTGTTGACAGATACAAAACCTACAAATAAAACACATGGGGTGTGACATTTCTGCCCGGGGTCCACTGGTGGCGCCGTCTCTGACAAACGCTGGAAACTTACTTGTAGACCCAATATATATATATAAATATAGTTTAAGTGTTAGATTTAACTTAAAGTGCCCGCATGGGGCCAGTAAATTATTATTAGATTATTTGTAAATTATTTAACTAAGCAAAGTAAAGTTGAAGCTAATCAAGGCTTTCGGATGCGAAGTCCTTGGAAGTTTAGATTCTTCCTCCTCAAGAAAATTACATTTTGCATTTAACAACTGTGCAAGTTACATATTTAGTTTAAGACGATATGACCACATAACAGCTTTCACCAATCAAATCGGTGGGTGTTCACTGGATGTACTCTTGAGATATACAGGTGTTCTCTCATTACACAAGAGCCTCAAAAATAATGCTCTTCTCAGATACAAATTCCTGATGAGCAGTAGTCAATTTTTCATGCATGCAGTTCGCCTCTGGAACAATCTTCCCACCAATATCAAAAGGATGTGCATACAAAACCGCTTTAAAAAGGAAAATTTTAAATGTTCTGCAAGATGCAATTAGCAATGTGATGTTGCTGTTGTTTCTTTTAGCCAGCTAAACCTTGTGAATTTTCTAAACTTTATACCTGATCAATACAAAAGGTTGTTATAACTTAATCATGTACAGAAATGCTATGAATTACATAAATAAACAAATTAATCTTATACGGCAACTTTTTGGGCAGTTATCTACCTCCTATAACGCTTTCAATATAACAAAGGACTTTAGTTTAAGGTAACTCCAGAACCCTGACTTTCTGATGAAGATGAGTATGGCCAAATTCTATGAGTTTGTACCATTCCGAAATGTCTTTTTCAAGTTCTCATTATGTTCTGCGGAAGTCAAGATGTAGAAATCTCTAATTTGTCATAACCATCATTTCCACTATCATACCTCCAATTTTGAACACCTTAATTTCAAAGGATATTCATTCAAATCTTTCCACGCCTCCTTATTGTTGTAATGAAACTCAGCCTCCACTTTTGAGAACTTCTCTTCTGGCTTTTGTTCTGGTGTTCGTCTTTGTTTACCTCCAATTAAAAAACTTTAGATTGCTTCGTGTGGTGATGGGAGGGCAGAAAAGGACTTAATTGAAAAAATTGTTTCCTCTTTGGTTATGAGTTTAAGGGTGCATTGGCCTAGATCGAGAAACTCCAGGAAATTGCATTCTACCTTCAGTCTGGAAAGTTTGTTTCGAAAAAATTGCAGTTGCGAAAGTCAAGATGAATCCTTTCATTCAAAAATTGAAATCGTTTCAGCAGAAGAAATAGGAAAGTAGTGAACCGTGGGAGTGCTGACACTGTGTGCCTTTCAGTTGGTAGAAGTATACTTTTGTAGGTAATCGTTTGTCTAAGAACTGCTTGACTTAAACACGAATAAGATAAGACATCTGAAGGGTCGATATGTTCCTGTGTTAAGGTACAATAACATGAAGAGGAGTAAAACAACATCCTTGCAAGGGTAACTATGGATACATCTGTTTACTTTAAACGACAATAGCTGGCTAGATAGTGCTGTTGGAATAACAAAACGTCACCTTGTTTGCTATTACATCGAACACAGCACTAACATATTCTATTTTATCCCAGTTTACCATGCATATGAGCATATATACGGATATACCTACGTAAAGAGGGCAAAAGGAATCCAATTATTTCGAAGCATCGATGCAAAATGAGAACAAAACAGAAAGACACAATCTTAAGATATGCCCTTATGTGTGATGGTGTGGAATTTACTGTATTGTCATACTTTTTCAAATCATGGCTTAAAAAATATGAAGAGAGAACAGGCTAACAATACACAATACTCGTACAAGAAGTAGACTGCAAGGAAACAGAAAATGCACATTTGATACTTCCTTGCTTCTGAGAATTTCATATTTTTAGATCCAGATATTCATGCCTTGAAAAAGTTGGATTCCGTCCTGCCTGTGTTCACGTGATGCATCACTAATGTGTGGTAAACGAGGTTCCCCCCTTGAAGCGAACAGTGGCCTTGAAGATTTTTCCAGAACGCTTCGTAACCACTGTGGCGGATAAGGCTGCTAGATGAAACAATGCAGCTGGCGGAGATGTTTTTGAATCCAAAAGTTGGTTAACCAAGCGTCCGAACGCATCCCTACTTGATATAATAAATGTGGTCAATGTTCCAGTGTTGGATACGGGTCGATAAGCGCTGTTGGTGTACACGTACATATGCAAGACATTGCTGAGGTCATTTGGAATGAAAATTGATTGACATATGACGAAAGTTCCCGGATTCAGCTGGACGCGACAAGAAACCGCTTGGAAGTACGAGTCTCCCGCCAAAGGTAAGCTGTGGCAGTGAAGTACCGCACTTGTCGACCATTACACGGAGTCCGAGTAGCACGGCTTGATGAAAAAAGTTCTCGGACAGACTAGCGTTATTGGGTGCCTTTAATTTATTATGCCACTGCTCTACTACGCCACTTGCTTGCAGGTGTATATGAGGTAGTACATATATACTGGCTAGTCGAGTGAACCTTTTAAACAAAGCGATCTCAAATTGCCGTCCCTGATCCCTGCTTAGCGGACATCGAAGCGTGAAACGCAATGTATGGAGAAAGCGTTAGTCACTGTGGTTGCCGTGGCCAACGTGTTACCCGGCCGATGCAAGTGGCTAGATAATTAAAAATTGACCAGCCCCGTAACGGATCCACAATGCCTCTGCTCGAATCTTGCAGCGGCTAAAATCGTCCCTACCGATAGGCTGATGGGCTGGTATGCTATTTGGTTTAACTTCGCGGGACAAGCGTGTATCAATAGGCCCATGACTGGTCATAAAGAGCGGAATGCAACCGATTTACGGGAAACTGTTGTTCCGGGGTGATTGAGGCTATGCACTGCTTTGTAGCTTTGTAGGCGGCGCACCTAAACGTCGGTCGTCGTCGATCTAGCACGATCAGAAGATGTCTGACAAATGATAGCTGAGTACGATTCTGGGAGAATCAGATTAATAAACGTAAGTTTGTGATTCAATGATTTTAATATCGGAAGCTCCAGTTCGTTGGAGATAGCATTGTATACATAGGGTATCCAGATAAGAACGATAGGAAAAAAATTTAAATAAAACAACAACGGTGTGAAATAAGATTATTATTGATTCTGGCTTTATTTTGAAGCCACATCCATGCCATTATGTGTGGAATAGCACATCACTCAAATGACCGCCTCGGCCTCGCTGGTAGTGCTTCAAGCGGTCGGTCTAATTTTTGATAACTCACTCCAATATGACGGCGTTATTCCGACAATAGCTTGTCGAACGTTCACCTCGAGCTCATCCAAAATGGCTGGCTTGTTAGCGTAGACTAAGGACTTGACGTGGCCCCAGAGAAAATAATCGAGTGGTGTCAAATCCCATGATCACGGCGGCCAATTGATGAATGCTTGCCGTGAGATGACATAGTCGCCAAATTTCTCTTTTCCTTCACAACTTTGAGCGTAGCGTCGACGGTTGTATTGCATGTAGCGCCGTCTTGTTGGAACCACATCTCGGATATATCGATGTTGTCGAGTTGTGACCACAGAAAGTCGGTTGACATCGCTCTATACCTGAGACCATTGACGGTACTATCTCATTTCGAAAGAAATAAGGTCCAATGATGTCGCCATGCCATAAACCGAACCAAACACTCAATCTTTGAGGATGCATTGATGCTTGGCCGAACACTTGTGGATTGTGTTCGCCGGACTAATGATAATTTTGCCTGTTGACATAGTCCCTGACCCAAAAATGGGCCCAGACCAAGAAGATGATTTTTTGGCCAAAATCCGGATCTCCGGCCAACATTTCCAGCGCCCAATTAGCGAACTCACAGCGTTGTCTATGGTCTCCGGCTCCGATTCTCACGTCAGCACAACCTTATACGGATGTAGGGTCAAATCCGACCGCAAAATAAGTCGGGTTAACTCTGGCGATGTCCAATTCAACTGATCAGCACTGAATCCACATTTCTGAGTATTCTTCGATACTGGCCGCTGAAGCCATGATGACGATAATATTGTATTTTTTAAGAAATTCTGCACGTTAGGCAATCGTAAAATGATGCATGATGAAATGGTAAACCTTACTGAATATTTCGACACCTGTATGTCAAGGGTAACTTTGGCAGCTACCGAAACTATCACCTTGTAGATTGAAGGTCTGAGTTAAAATCGGTTACATTGGAGGACACGAAAGAAATACGAGTATTATAATTACAGTACAATATCCTTTCATAAATATCATTTCTAAACAATGTAAGCAAAAGTGGGCCTAGGATGGATCCTTGGGGCATACCGGAAGCTACTGGCAAACTCAACGATTTTTTTATCACCATGGTACATGGCTTGGTTCCGATTCCATCAGAAATCTTCAACAAGGCAGTTGTGGAGTTGTGCTTAGATCCATATTGGTGCTTCGTTATTAAATTATTTTCTGCGAGCAAGATACTCGTATTCACTTGTTGGTTAACATTTTTCCCAAACACTTTGCTGAGGAAAGGAAGGATATCAATTGGTTTGTAATCGGAATTATTTGGCGAACATGATTTGGGATCAGCATTTTTGGATCCTTCCAGGATAATACCGGTCATTATAATTGTTTTAAAAAAAATGTGTAATATGCTTGAAAAGAACATTCAACAAGATCTATTTGTACGAATTTCGGGTGGATATTATGCAAACCTGCAGAGTTTGATTTTATAGAGAAAAGAGAAAGGATAGACAGTGTGCTGTTCTGCTATGAAGCCATTTGATTGCTGCTGACTGGTGCACCACAGGCAAATTTTGATTAAGCAAGAGGATTTCCTTATTAGAGCCAACGAGATAAGATTCATCGTCCGACTGAGTACATAGGAAATGAGGGAGATTAAAATCTCCAAGAACTATGATATCATCACGGGGTCTACAATATCAAAAAAAAAGTCAACCCCATTAGTCGTAAGCTTGTAACTATGTGTTGATTGAAGACAGTAACTTTAGAACCAATAAATTCGAATTCAGCTGGCAGAGCTGACAGAAGGTCAAAACGATTGCGAATTGCCAGGAGGATCCTTCGAAACATTATTCTCACGGCCGTCATTACGAAACACTATGAATTCTGCTGCAAACAGAAGATATTTTTGTGCGCAGCCCCCTAACATTTTGGTGATAAAGTGAAAAGAGCTGGATGCGTTGGGCTAGGAACAATGATAGTTTTCAAAGCTAGAACGAGTTTTTTTTTTGGAGGTGTAGGATACGTTTAGAATAGACATGGGAAACGTAAGAGGACAGACAGGTCGTTAGCAACATCTGTGGGGGATAGGTTGAAGTTTATATTAAAATTCACGAAAATTTGTTGAAGCTCTTTAGGGTCAGTGGATAGTCTTTCTTGTTGGATTGAAACAATATATTTGTTCAAGTTGTGCCATCGATGTAGATAGAGTCGGGCTTATCACGCAAATAAGCGAGGGACAGGCTAACATTTTGGTAAATTCTGCCGTCTCTTAAGCGAGGCATCGCGGCTGTCGTCACCGATATCGGTTAGTTGCTTTGCAGTGGAAGGAAGCATGGGGTCTAAGGTGGAGATGCAATAGTTTTAGAGGCAGTGGGCATGTTAAGGTCGTCAACTGACGGGGACGGGAGTAGCTAGGAGTCTTACGATATTTTCCCAGCAAGGATATGAAAATCTGGTTATGTCCGCTATTAGCCAGAACTACCACCCTCAAGCCTAGAGATGGGTCACCCATGATATATATAGATAGGGCTTAGCAATTAAAGTAGTAATGAATTAAGGTCACCTTTGTTACTACCACAAGGCCAATGCTATGACATATACCAATTGATACCAATTGATCAGATAGATCGTGACCAGTCACACCCAATCTTCCATTTTAGAAAATTGTGCCCAATGAAAAATTGTGTTCCGTACGGGAAAAACCAAGATGATGTTGCACAGATCCTCATTTGATCCTTTATATGGTTAGCGGATTCTGCGCCATCACCTTCGTAAAATCTGAAAGGTTATGAAGTTTTACTCATATCTCCGTTAAGGCCTTGAAAACCTTATATATCATGAATCTATCGAAGGTGTAGTCCTCTTTTATTATACAGTTTGAACCAGGTCTGTCATGCCCACCTAAATCCACATGCCTTTGCCATCGCAAACGTCTGAGGAACAACTTTTGATTAGGGTGGAATAGCAGAACACAGAACAACTTGCATAATTCGTCTTAAGTTTCTTCGTAAAAGATGTCTCAAAGTCCAGGGTCCCATTACAATCGACGAAGGATGATATATTTCGATGCTGCCTTACTACCGTCTGCCAGAATGCGAATATGGAGTTTCGAGTTTGAACTTAGTGTTTTCTTTCTACACTTTCTTGAGTTGCTGGTGAGGGTATCTTTGATGCAAGCAGTTGTAGAAAATTCCGCCACGTGTTTAATGTAAAAATTTATCATAGTTTTTCGTCCTCTTATCTGCCGAGATATACTTTATACTGTCCAAAAGATTATGGGTTTCCTTGCAGAAGCTATGAAGGCTGTTGGAAAGACCAACCCACTTAGGCCTATTGACCCATTGTGATGCTACGTTGGTCTGTGATCTCCTACTCTCGGAAGTAATTTAAGACTGTTAACGTCTACATTTTCTAGATCGCTTAGGTCATCGTTGAAGAAAGCTCCAAAGTGGAGTTTTGTTCTTAAGGAGAGAGAATGTAAAGAGTAGGTGGAGGATTGTCTCTTCCTCCTCCTCGTCCATGCAGCTTCTACAGAAATCATCTGTAAAGACGCCAAGCCTTCTTGCATGCTTGCCTATAAGGCAGTGTCCAGTGATGACACAATCAGAGCAGAGATGTTGCCTATTTAGACAGATCAAACTCTTTGAGCGATTCAGATCCAGCTTTGGCCAGATCTGTTTTGTCGCAAGACATGTTGATCCAACAGTCCACCTAAGGTCTGTCCTTTTGTTAGCATCCAGCTTTAATTTGCATGTAGCGATTTGTATAAAGATGCTACCCTTTTCCCTTTTCCGGTAAAATAGGTACAGCGGTTCCAATTTTAGCGAGTTCGTTGGCCCTACAATTCCCTGGAATGTCTCTGTAGCCCGGCACAGAGACAGGTTGAACTGCCAGGACAGAGGTTCTTTAATCGCCAAAACATCCGCCTGGAACACGCTACAGCTATGTAAGTTCGAGATCATATTCTTTTAGAGTTTAGATTTTACTGTTGGAATGTGTAACCCAGCAAGTGAGAAAATCTCATCAAAGTCTTTGAAAAGGAACTCATACTCGTAGGCTACAAATTTAGAAAGAAGAATTAATCTTTTGAATTGTTGAATTCCACTTCACGAAATCTAAGTGCATAGGAATTCAGCATGTTTCTTCTTCTTTACAACATCCATGCTGTAGAAATTTCCTTAGATTTGTCTGAAGTGTTTAACTATTTCAAATATGCTCACAACTTTGAAGAGAATTCAACTTAAAACCACTTCTAACGAACCTAATGGAGGAGTTGAGATACGAATGCAAGTGGACTCATTTTGCCAGTGAATGTAACAACACAGACTCAGACACACTTCCTCGAAGGAAGGATATCAGATAACGTCACATAGAGTTTTATGTTCATCTTCATGTTCATGTCTAATACTTTCACTACATACATATGTACGTCTATGATATGGCTATGAGTCTTTGATATGGGTAGATACAAATGTATCCGGGAGACTTGAACACCCCGCAAATGGGAATTTAATTGTAATTCGGGGAACTTCTCATTCGTGGTGACCTAGTTCTTACGTGTCATTGTCTGTGGTAGACACAGTATACATAGCACAAAACTTTTGTAACATTTTCTACTGTACTGTGAGTCAAAGAGAAAAGAAATAGAAAAAACCAACAGGACACACTTTTACATTTTAAAGGGTTTGCCTCAGGAATGGGTTCGGATGCATGGCAATGTCAGCGGTGAATGTCCGATAGTGCCATTGTTTCCTGTCATATTTGTGTTCAAACCACAGAGGAATTCTAGTTAGGGACATGTTACTACTTGTTCAAGCATTATCGTTGCTTGACGTTAAATATTAAGAAATTGAAATTTAATGTGTGTATAGTACACTGGAAACACCGCTGCCAAATGACTCCAAATAAGCTCCCCCAGGTTCAGATCAATGCGTGGATATACGAGTCCACCAAGGACTTCACCTTAATTCATATTTGTATGTATGTCTTCTTATAATATGTAGACATAGCCCAAATGCTAATAAAGACCGGTTACGTCAAATTTTTCTATAATCAACTTTGGGACCGATTAAGAAAAACAAAATAAGATACTGAGGGCTCGCAGGTAATTTAACATTTTTGTATCAGGACCGCGGCCTATAAACCTGTCCTATTTACGCCCTGTAAGCCCTGTCTTTAACTCATGTTCTTATAAGGCAAGCTTCTCGTTAATCATTAAATAGTTGGAGCACTTGTTACTGTTCAGCTTAACAGGATCCTACATCTGTAGAACTCAAAACGATAGCAGAATAGAGATTGATCATCCATGGCTATCGGTTCAGCATTTTGCACCCATTGCAAAAGTCCTCAATCCAAGGACTAAAGACTGCGGAAAATTTGTGGATATCCGAGGATTCTATGCGAATAACTGATTTTTATGGTTCTCCACTGGGATTTTTCATAACCTGACGAGTTTGGTGGATATGCCCAAAATAGACATAGCCCAGTATAGCCCAAAGCACAGAGCTATATTCAGCCATATTCGGCCATAAAATTGATAAAGATCCGGTGTGTTTTGATTTGAAATTCTTGGGTTTTCATCTAAATCTGCCATAGTGTGAAGGTCAATTGTTAGTTGACTTTACCGGCCTAACATCGTACTAATGAGAGCTAATCAGATTTTCAATAAATAGTTTCAGAAGCCCAGAAAATACGGTAAGACCTTATATGCGATATTAGGAAGACTGATACCTCTATAGTTGGCGCCGTTAAGACGGTATCTTTTTTTGTGGATCGGAAAAACGATGGCTAGGTTCTATTCCATTAAATCCTGGAGCTCTCTATCAAATCGTCTGCTGCTAATATAGATAACCCTGCAGGTAGCCCATGCGGTCTGGCAGATATTCATTGCCCAAGTTGAATAGTTTGTACTACCTGATAGCGGGGGTTGCATATCCTGCAGTGTGCAAAATCGGTTTATCCATATCCTTAGCAACTAGGGCCGGCATGCCGATTGATCGGGAAACTTTTGAGCGCCCTATCACTTGGATTGGGCAAGCAGCACAACCATCAAGTTCGTAGCGAATGGCTAGCCTTACCTCTCAGTGGTAGTCCCTGGTAACTGCGCAAGTAAACCCTTGCCCATGCAGGCTAAAATGGCAAGGGCACACTCGGCATAGGACCCGCAACCCTATACGAAAGAGATTAAAAAGATGCTACGAACCAACTAATGGTCTCGGATAAATACGGATTCACTGTTGATGACCCTGGAAAACGTTTAAAGACAACGACCTTCAGATCTGCACGTGGAATGTTCGGATCCTAAACAGGCCACGTACAGCCGAAGACTTGGCAGAGGCCCTTGACTGCTATCATAAGGAAAAGATGCAGCGCTTATTCGGATGCAGCTTTAACATACGCGGCACACTCACGCAACAAATCTTGAGCTTCCGCCACGTGAGCAAATATTTTACGGCAATCTGCAACAAGTTCCCTAAGATAAGCCTAATAAGAGCCCATGCCCCTACAGAAGATAAGGACGACGTCACCAAAGAATGCCAGAACAAGCTCTTCGACAAGACATTTGGTAGAACAGTCTGTAAGCTAGCCTACACGACACCAGATCTGGTAATGGACTTAGGCTTATTGACTTAGCAGCGGGGCGATATATCACTATAAACAGCACACGGTTTCCTCATCTCAATGTACACAAGGGGACATAGCGGTCTTCGGGTCATAATATGCTTAATCAAGTTGATCACATGGCGCTCGACGTAAGACATGCCTTCAGTATTCTGGACATTCGAACCTTACGAGCAACAAACATTGAGTCAGATCAACACATTGTTGTTTTACCAAGAGATGCAAAGAATATATCAAACCAAAAGGCGTGTGCAGAAACCTGCAGCAATGATGAACGCAGACGTGTAGTAGAGTCATAATCGGTGTTGAAAATATGGACAACTTTTTCGGCAGACTGTATAACGGCGATGAAACTCAACATTCCGCCATTAGGGGGAATAGACCATTCAACATAGACGATGATAGCCAAAACTCTCGGCCGAAGTATTCAAAGCTGCTGGAAGTGACTATGTGGAGGGCCAACCCATTTCTCAGATGGGTGGCCGCGTCTCAAGTGGTAGTGGACTGGCTACCAAATCGGTGTTCGAATCGCAGTCCATTTTTTCAATTAACGAAAATCAAGTAAGACGAGTAGTTGACTAGAAATCAACATCAAGCCAACTTCCATTAAGAATTTAGTCTCCCCATTAAATGTTGGATGCCACCCATATGAAGCGAAATAACCACTGAGCCCAAACTTAACACATGCTGAGGCATTATAAGTGTATTCATACCCACTTGAGTGTTAAGTTAAAAAAAAAAAAAAAATAGATCTGGTCAAAGCCTGATGAGTTGAATCATAACGACATTTGCCCGATCCATAAAAAAGGAAACCGCCTGAACTCAGCCACCTATAGAATTATGAGTCTTTTCTGATCTTATCTGCCATATTGTGTGAACGTCCGAAACCCTTCGTCAACAACCTAATTGCCCCTATCAGCGGGATTCCAGACCAGGAAAGTCTACATTGGACCAAATTTTCACCCTCCGACAGATGCTGCATAAAACTCAAGAAGTCCAAATCGATACCCACCATCTTTTCATCGATGTTAAGGCCGCATATTACAGCATTTATGGAGCTATTTTGGCATTCCTGACAAATTCGTCCATCTGGGCAGAGTTGCGATTGAGAACGATAGCTGCTGCGTCAAGGTCGGTAACGACTTAACCGAGACCTTTGATGTCAAAAGAAGCTTTAGATAAGGTCGTGTGCCTTCGTTAATATCATAACAGAAAGAATTGTGCGGAACTCACAAGGCAAAAAGTCTGTGGAGCTGCTGCTATATGCGTTTAGCGATATACGAGGGCAAAACTAAGTATGCATAAGCTGTCAAAAAGAAGGGACATACAACATACAATATCGGACCTAATGTTACAGTCGACAGCTAAAAAATTCAAGAGAGTAAGGGACCTGGCTCGCTATAAATTCTGCCAACAATACCTCAGTGGAAATAAAACAGAGTATGACTCATGCCAATCCTTGCTTCTTTGGGCTAAGAAAACAATCGATTAGTAAGGCCCTATCCCGAAAACCAAAGGAAACTCAATATAAGACCTTGATCATCCCAGTCCTACTTTATAGCGCCGAAGCATGGGCTCTGTCCAAAACGGATGAAGACATCCTTAGTCGCTTCGGGAGAAAAGTCGTTCGAAAAATATGTGGTCCCATTTGTAGTGCTGGGGCTTGGAGGAGAAGATTCAACGATGAACTATACGAGCTGTGCAGTGACATCGTCATAGTCAAAAAACTGCGCATCAGTCGCCTGACATGGTTAGGACATGTAGGGCGATTAGATAACAATGCTCCGGTCCTCAGAGCCGGGAGGGATAACGCAGTAGATTGAGAAGCGAACAAATGGAAAGGGACCTCAACCGACTTGGAGTTTGCACCTGGAGGCGGTTAGCTGAAGACCGGGCTAACAGGAAAAACTTGTTAATTTAAGACCATGCTCACCCCGAAATGTAGAGCTACCTAAGTATATAAGTATGTCCTCAGCGTCGTAGCCTTTGATCCTTCTTTCGTCGGGTTCGTCACTGCAAGTTTCACAAATATCTCTCGTATCTCCGTCTAATGGATAGGAAGTTCCACTGAATTGGCAGTGCAGTTCAGTAAGATTGCAAGATTATTCATTTGCAAGACTAGGCACCAAATATTCCTATATCAAGAATCCGCGTCCGTGAAGTGGGTGGTATGATATGATACTGCGACGGACGGTAGGTCAAAGGCCCTTCGGCATTGCAATCAGATTGACCTATTGTGCCCCTTTTTTCCTTTAGTTGTTCCATACTTCCAGGAATTGGATCAGCTCTTTCTATGACATCGCTTTCAGAACAATGAAAAAATTTGTTTAAAGTGGTTTGCGCGATGTATTTGAGTGGTTGTATGGCTGCTTCATATTGAATTGCAACCTGAAGAAGTTATTTGTTCTGTTGGCCTTATTGAGTTCCTTCATAGCCATTTTGTGAAGCTTTTCTATTTCTTTGTTCCACCATGGTGCCCTTTTCGTAGGGGATTTTATCTTCTGCGTACAGCACTCATGGTATGAAGTTTCTCTGTCATATTTAAGGCTAGTGTTGTGATACCGAGTTTCTCGGCAACTTTCTGAGCATATCAACACCAGTCCGTTATTTTTGGATTCCTATTGAGTGAAGGACTCCTTACCGAGCTTAATACGAAGAGAATATGTTTATGTCAGGTATGGAGTCCTCAGCAGAAAAGCCCCAATTCTGTACGAAGTCTAGAAATTTTGTAAATAGCAAGATTTCAATGTCAGTGCAAGTTTCGCAGCCATAGGTCTGGCTGAACTTCTATTCTGTGTTTTTTTTTTCGAAACTTTGTAAACGGCCATTGGTGATCCAGGATTCTTGTAGTAGCCCCATGTTTGTGATACCACCGGTAAACCTTCCGCTAAGCCTCCGCTATTGCTTCCTTAGAAATTTGGAGGTTAACCAGCAGGCACCTCAGTTTATCAATGTCTGTTGGTGTCCGTTTGTTTAATGGTGTCCTCAGCACTAATGTTCGCTGCCTCCAGCATCAAAGTAATCTGGCTAAAGCGGTAGCTGATCTTGGCCTTCGTATCTTCCAGCGTAGTAGCAAAATTTGGAGTTACCTTCATCACCTTGTCGGATTTTGCAGCCATGGGTTATTGAGCTCTGCCGCGTTCTTCTTCTTTACGCAATTCCTTTTTAATAAAGTATAACAGGCGTTTCTTAGTGCACCCACTAATTGGTCCTATTCGGCCCATCATCCTTTGTTACAGTCTGTGAGCAGCTGGTTCATCACAGAAATCGTTGCTGTTTTCTCCGCTTTTGAGGTACAATTGCTTCTTTTATTGTAAAGCTTTTAGGGCTGTTTCTGCCATTCAATTTGATTGAGTCAAATGACTCACCCACGCCTAAGGAGGACGCGCCTGTGCATATTAATGACTGGGGACCCCTTTAGCCACGCATGTGTCGGCATATTGGAAATTATAAGAGGTTAACCCTCTTCGTCCGACTATATTCGCCAGATCCCGGGCAAAGGCATGAGCGTACCCAGGATCTTGTTGCCAGTGGCCAGAACAAGTCGCACTTCTGAGAGCCAAGCAGTTACGGTACAGAGTCCCCAAACTAAAATATACAATATACAACATTTTAGATTTTCTATTTAACCTATTTTCCATAAATTTGTGAAATCCCTTTAAAATATTTGTATCTGTATTGATCCATCCCCTTCAAGTTGCAAGATACCCTTCGTTGTGACTACAAAAAGGCAATATTCCGAAATCGATTTTTCACAAAGGTCTTCCTACCACATCGTTCCATGTTTCGTTTTACCCTTGTGCGAATCAAGAAGAGTGGTGGATGCAGGCAGCGTGCATCGTTAAAATACACATCCTGACTAAGGGTAGATAGCCTTTAACGTGGAGAACCGCATTTCACAGTTAGTGTCGTAAAATTGTATCTTTTTGCAATTTTCGATATCACATCCCTTTTTCCAGAGTTCATAGGATTAACTTTTAGTCAGGTAAAGAACGGTTTGTTTTGGGTAAGCTTTACATTCCTCGCAGAGGGTGGATTATGTGCGGCGTCGTTTTACCGTCTGGTTCGATATCCTTCACGACATAAATTACCGAAAGTGATTTCCATAAAAAACACCATCCGTTTTTACCGATAAACAAAATTGAGAATTTGCTTTTTTTGAATTGTTATTTCTTTAAAGAACAATCAGTAAATCGCATTTACTGCGTTTCGTGGTAGGGACGATGGAGCAGGGGCCCTTGCTCTTATCCTTTTTATTGGTGGAATGAACTATTGGAAATCAGTTTCTTTAATAGTTGTCCTTACCTGGGGCTAGGGTTCATGAATAAATAAATATTCAATGATGTTTCCGGTTTATTATCCGCTTGATGTTGTTTCGGAATTGAAATTTTTTATTTCATGCGCTTAGATTTCGATATGTTAATCGGATTGCAAAAATCAGAGATATAGGTAAAGGGTCTTTCAAAAGTCGCGCCTAGATGTCAGTAGTGAATAATTTCAGAACGCTACTTTCTTTTATGTCATCTTTGACATTTGTGCAGTAGACACACGTAACGTAAGACCTGAAGCCAACACAGAACTCTCATCAATTGATTGTCAGAACATGATGCTGGTTTTTCACGCAAATTCATCTTAAGTGATGAAGCTAATTCCACATTGGATGGATTCGTCAACAAACAAAATTGTAGCATCTGGAGGGAAGAAAATCCTAGAAGAATTTCGTTTTTGGGCTGGTGGAATTATCCTTCGAAGATGTAAATGAAAGAGCTGTTATAGTCAATGGAGAGCGCTATAGACAAATGATTGAAGAATTTTTGTGGCCTCAAATTGAAGAAATAGACACAGGCGATCTTTATTTTCAACAGGATGGAGCTACGAGTCACACAACAAGTGCAAATATTGAGCTATCGCAGTCTAAGTTTCCAAGTCGATTAATTTCACATAATGGTGACATAAACTGGCCACCTAGATCATGCGATTTAACATCATTAGATTACTTCCTTTGGGGTTTTTATGAAAAGTTAAGTCTATGTGGATAAGCCAACAGCAATTGCACAGCTGAAAAACAACATTCGGACCGAAATAGATGAACTTAATGCGGTAACGTATGAGCGAGTCCTTGCAAATTTTGATGTTAGTATGAGGGCCTATAGATGTGCTTGTGGTGGACAAATTTGTTATTTAAAAAAAAAAAACAAACATCTAAGTGTGACTTTTGAAAGAGCTTTTAGTTATTTCCAAAAGTTTCCAATACATTTCATTCACATGGCATGAATGCATAGCTCCAATGATGCGCCTCAAAGTCAAAAGTGAAGGCTGTGCTGATTTATTTTTTCGATCCCTTTTCGACTAAGGAGTTGTCCCTCACGGCCAAAAAGTAAGCGTAGTACATATTTTACAAAGATGTATTTAATCGGCTTCTGAAATGGATACGACGCAAGTGGCCGGAGTTGTCCCGCACGGCCGACTGGTTCTTTCTACAAGATAATCCTCCTGCGCTTTTATTTTGTGTAAAAATCAATTTCACTGATCAATCAACCACCATACCCGCCAGATATGGCTCCGTCTTTTTCTATTCCCTAATCTGCAGACTACCATGAAACGAAAGCTTTTTGATGATGTGGAAACTATTTAACAAACTAGGCTGATGATGTTGCAAAGCTCTACACCTAGTCAAAAGTTTGTATAGAAAGCACAGAGTACTAAGTTGAGAATTGTATAAGAAGTTTTGCCAACGCGTTCCAGGACTTTTTTAATAATGACATAAAATGTAATTATGTATGTTCGAGGTAAAACACTCCGTCGAGCATACAGCAAACGCTGTTAAGTTGCAATCGCAGCATTTTTAAGCGGCTTGTCCACAATCTTTGCTTGTCTAACGATTCAGTTATTTTGTCGGTCTATTGTTGTCTATCGTTGCTTTACACCGAAAAGAACAGGAGTTGAGTTTGTGTCGACCTGTTAACATCATATTCAAACTTTCTTGATAGCCAACACCAAACAGCTTGACTTACTGGTTGGGTTAGTTTAGTTAACATTCTACCGAGGACACGATTTACTCACCCAAATCGGCGATTGGGCTGTAGGGAGGCTACAGCGATCTTGGCGTATGAAATATTATTTTTTGTAAGGTATTCAGTAAATTCATTATAGGTGAAGGCGGCCCAATCCGTGATGTGTACCGGGGTGACTATAATATGAAAAATCAATTATCTTACGCTGTACAAAATTCCTTGACTTCCTTCCTAATTTTCGCATTTACCGGCACGAATTTGGCGAAAGCATCAATTTTCAATTCCACTTATTTTTATTAAGGATATTTAAAAGTGGTCAGAAATTATCAATCTGAATGGTAGCATATGGAGCTGGTTCTTTTGGATATTATGAGCTTGGTGTCAGTGAAATCCTTTTATTGGATATATTTTAATTTTTTTGTTATGAAAAATCACATCACTCAAATGTCCTCCAGGGAACTGCTTGCCAACTTTCCTAGACTTCTTCGCATAATTCGGCCGATATTGCAGCATTTTCACGTCGAATCTGAAGTTATCTAAAGTATCTGGTTTGTTGGCAGAGACTTTATGTAGCCCCAAAGAAATTCGTAGAAAAACAGAGCCATTTCTGGTGATCAGATGATCACCGAACTTCGTCTTCAATTAGTCGATTCTGACACGCGGTATGTGGCACGCGGTATATGGTTGAAATCCCATATCCCATATCTCCAAAGCCTTCCAGTTTCAGTTTATCAGAATAAAATTGGTTAATATGGAGGCACAGCGGTCGCCTTTGACTGTCATCTCAGAAGAAGTGCGGCCCGGCAAGAAAACCACACCAAACAGTCCACTTTGTCTTATATAATGCCTGGCTATTGGAAGGCCTTCGACAGTTCGCTTGCCCAGATGCGATTTAACCAAACATATACCTCGTCACTGAGAATGATATTTCGGTGAACATCCCGATCTTCTTTCGCCTTCAATAGAGCTCAATCAGCGGAAGTTCAATGTGCATGATGGTCATTTGTCGTTAGCTCTTCGGTCAATAACATCGTACGCAAAATACGTCTCACAGGTACGGTAAAATTTAAATCTTTTGTAAAACTTGTTGAAGCATATATCTTTCTGTGATTACATGGTAGACAGTCTGAAATGCAAATAAATACCAAAAATAGTATGCGTGAGCTTAGAGAATCCCTATTGGAAAAATAGAGCACATTTAAGTATTCTAGAAGGACATCTAGTCCATAATTCCAATTACGGAGATAGTTAAAGTCATTTCTACTTGACTCATCGGGATCATCTAACGGGTGGACAGATAGCAATTAAAGTTTTTCCATTTATTATGTTAGAGCATCTGTCAAAGTTACCAACGACATCCAGCTGTCAAAATTAAGTAAGGTTTGCCATTTCATCATGCATCGTTGTACACTTGCCGAACGTGCGGAAATTTTTAAAAAATATTATCGGCTCAGTTGTAAATACGCAACTTGAATTTCGTCGTAAGGTCGGTCGTCATCATGGCTTCAGAGTGCCAGCAATTCATCGCACTGTAGAAAAGTGTGAGAGTGAATACACTCTTTTGGATATTAACCCTCCAACCAGATAACGATTGTTGTGAAAAGAAGAAAATATAGCAGCCGTAGCGACCAGTATTGAAGATCGACCCAGAAATGTCGATTTGGTGCCGATCAGCTGAATTAGGCACCGCAAGAAAGTCAACCCGGCTTATTTTGCGGTTGGATTTGGGCCCACATCCGTACAGGATTGTGCTGACGTAAGAATTGAAGCCGGACGACCATTGACAACGCCGTAAGTTCACTAATTGAACGCTGGAAATGTTGGCCGGAGATTCGGGTGTTGGCCGAATTCGGGCGAGGCCCACTTTTGGCTCAGCGGCTATGTCAACAAGCAAAACTGCCATTGTTAAAGCGGACAAGACCCACTAGTTTTCGACCAAGCATTAGTACATCCACAAAGATTGATTGTTTGGTGCGGTTTATGGCATGGCGGAATGACGCGCTATTCCACACATAATGGCAGGAACGTAGCTTCAAAATAAAGCCTGTTGGCTTATCCACATAGTAATCTAAAGTGTTAAATCGCATGACCAGTTTATATCACCATTACGTGAAATTAATCGACCTGGAATCTTAGACCGCAACAGCTCAATGTTTGCATATAGCTCCATTCTGTTGAAAATAGCGATCGTCTGTGTCCATTTCTTCAATTTGAGGACACATAAAATCTTCAATCTTCTGTCTATAGCGCTCTCCATTGACAGTAAGAGCTCTCTCATTTGCATCTTCGAAGAATGATTCCACGAAATTCCTTGAGCATTTTTTCTCCCCAGATGCAACAATTTCGTTTGTTGACGAATCCATCCAATGTGGAATTAGCTTCATCACTTAAGATGAATTTGCGTGAAAAACCAGCATCATGTTCTGACAACCATTTGAAGAAAGTTTTGCGTCTAATGCTTGTTCTGGCTTGTAACTATCCTTGGTTAAAATTGTACATGCGTTTACTTCACAAATGTCAAAGATGACATAAAAAAGGTAGCGTTCAGGATTTATTCACTACTGACATCTATTCGCGATTGTCAAAAGACCTTTTATTTAATTGTATAAATAGTTTTTCTTTCTTTAGATTCAAAAGTATGCATACCTATGTCACTCGTAGTTCACACTCCCTCTCTCTGGAACGACAAATGGTAGGCGGCTCCGGAATCCGCGTACCACACGTTCTTTATCTTTCCTTGGGTTGTTGCTGATTGAGAGACTTCGTACCATCGGAAATTGATGTTTGCTTGCTTCCTTCTTTCTGAATCATAAGAGAGTGACACTCTCTTGCTTAATGCCGGTCCTTTTGACAATAATTACATTTACCAAGCGCTTGTTGTTTATTATCATCTGTTTTTACCACTGCTGCCTGCGTAGGCTGCTCTGCTCGATTGGTAAACGCAAGATCTCAAAAAGCCCTAAAGGAAGAAGTCTGGCGCAGTCAGATCTGGCGATCTGGCCGGCCGGTTTAAATCGCCAAAACGGGAAACCACACGGCCTGGAAATTGGTGATTCAAAATCTCTATCGTTATACCTACCTGAGTGAGCGGTTGCTCCATCCTGCTGGAACCAACAATGCTCGAGACCCAATTCAGCAACATGCGGCAAAAAACTCGCCTAACGTCTGCCTGTACTCCTCACCTGTTACGGTTACAGTGGTGCCGTTGACGTCCTCAAAGAAAAAAGGGCCAATCACTTTTGCACTTTTAGGGGATGCACTTATTCCCACTTAAGTGAAAATGGATTTCGTCGCTCACTATGATTTCGGATATGAAATCATCCTCTTGCTTGCACCAGGCTTAACAGATCATTTGAAGTGACAGCAAGGGAACACCTTACAGTCTTTCACCAAAATTCTCTGTAAAGACCGCCGATTGATGCCCAATTACGTGGCACGTCGTTTAATCGATACTCTGGGTCCTCTGCGACATCTTCAAACACAGCTGCGATATTTTCAGCAGAACGGCTGCTCCGGGCCCGGCCACTCCTGGCGGCATATCGTGTTGTCCCATACTCTTCTAGGCGAGCGGCTAAGCGTCGTAGTGTTTGCCCAGTTGGTGTCGGACGATCGGGAAATCTTCACCGAAAACCACGCTGCGCCAACACTGCCGAAAAATTTTTCCGCGTTCTTTAGGAGTATAGCGATTCATGGCTTGATGATGTGTATTTTGTATACGTTTACTTCGCATAAGTATGTCAAAGTAGAATTGACAGTTGTCGCCATTTGCAAAAATTATAGCATCTTCCGACAGGGTGATGACTTTTGTGTCGCCTAGTACATATATCCAGAGGTTGACATAGACGCTTCATCTCTTATTATATTTCTCATAATTGTAAATATAACGTGGCAACCACTAAGGAAATTGGTTGATTCGGAAATGTCTCTAAAGTCAGCCCTGATGACACTCGAAACGTCAAGAGTATAAAATTTTAATAGTCGACATGAAATTGTCAAGCAGCCTAAAAATATGCAACATAGTTGTGGTTACTATAGCATAATAACATAAATTCATTCGTGTGGTATCAACGCGTCAGATACGGATGCAGTTTCGTATGTTTAAGCAACATTACAGTATTACACACTACTCGTATATGACGAGGAAACGGAATGCCCGAGAACTTGTCTGTTTGCGCCTACTTCACTCTCACCATCTACACTTAGGCGTTTGCAACCCGAAGTTGGTTTCTCCCGACATAAGCTAAGATCTGCGAATGGCACAAATTCGTCTACGTACGAGTACTATCGTCAACACTAAGACACTATCCAAACTAACTCCGAGTAGCGACAATCATCTCTTGGACTTATAATATCGCCTGGATAGCTTTCAACCAACATTTATGTTGGAAATAAGGAAACAATAATCGTCATAACGCTACCCAAAAGGTGCGGTAAGGAGACTACCGGCTGGAAAGTACTATCGAAGGCTTCCATATCGGACCATTATATGCTTGCCTAAACTTGAAAGGAAACAGAAGACACAAGCAGACCTGAGCACTGCCCTCATAAAATATACCGACATGTTCCGCCAGAAAAAAATTTCGCCCAGGTCGGCGAAGAATTTAATACGTAGATGCTTCGGATTTCGAGGAATATCTTCTATGGGGCCATTTTCGAAAACACTGAAATATTCTGTAAAACCGGCAGGCTGGTTATACTCCTTAAAAGGGGCAAATTATTCAGACTGGAAACACTCAGAAGATCTGATGGCAGCTACACTGAGTCAAAAGCAGAGGCTTTCTGTTTCGATCTGAACAGCTCAGAAAGAGCTCCAATTACTGAAACTGTAAGTGACCTGGTGTTTCCTTCCTTTGATGGATGGCATATATCCAGCTTTGTCTCAAAAAGCTATAGACCAGCTGCCGGTGACTCTGAAAATAATCTACACAGCCAGTCTGGCACAGGCATAATTATCGACCAGTAAGTGTAGCCTTTACGCCCAAAATCGGGAAAGGGGACTACACACTCGCCAAGAGCTTCAGAACCGGAAACTAAACCTGGTGGACAGAATTGAAGACCTTTCGTAAAAAAGAGTACGTGTTGGGCATTTTCATCGGCACTGTGGCTGCTTCCAATTTTTGACAGCCAGACAACACAGGGCGGATGAATTAGAGCTAAGTTGTTCAATTGGACAATATGTGATGAAGTGAGTAAACAGGAGTTACTTCCAACACGGTGTCCTGTCCTCACTGGAATGATGTACGAGTATGTTGGTCGACTCATTGCTTAGCAGTCACAATGTTTCTAACGTACATATTCGCTCGGGCATATACAGATGATATTTCTCTATCTGATTGAAAGCGCTGGCAGCCAAAGACGTGATCGACGATTGACTACCAGAACTGCGATTTCAGTCAATCTTCTAAAAACTGGAAGTTTACGAGAAGGAGGAAGCTGACTATTCTGACTTCAAAGCATCATCATTCGTTTCTCTAACGAGAATAAGTATTTGAGTAGCACTGTCGGCATTCAGCAGCGTAAATGAGCTTTTGGAAGACATGAGGCTTACAACCGAGTACGGATCTTTGGTCTACACGACTATAATGAGAACAATTACCATATATCCTATGCGGAGGTTGTCTGGTGGAATAAGCTTTCACGAAAATACGTCACTGCTTTTAACTGACTCCAAAGGACTTTCTATCTAGGGGTTTCGTTAGCACGCCTGGTTCTGCTCTAGATGCGCTGAAGAAATTCCATCCCCTTGATATTCATGGGCTGTGCCCAACGTCATCGATAGGCGAAGCCTGTTGCAACAACAGATAGTCTCTTGTGTTTTACGTGGATACCTGCCCTTCGGATGGTATCGAAACCACCTCCAGTATCTACGACTTCTAGTGTATAAGACACGATCTCCTCCCTTGGTAAAGGGTTGAGGCCTATCTACAACCTCTGCCATTCTGTGGGTCATGGCACCCGGTTGCTGCAGCCTACAGCCTATGCTGAACCATGAAGTGTTCCAGTTCCAATCGATCTACTCTCCGCGCGATTTTTGGTGTATTTGGGCTCCTGACCTCACGTGATACCAGAATATAGCCTCCGGTCGAGCTTCGCAGCCTTGCGGGTTACTTCCAGTCGGGTACCTTATTGCCGAGGAGTGGCCGCCTTTAACCATACTTACTAAGCACCAGGGTATAGTTGCCTATATCGACGTCCCGAAACTATGTTCGCATAGTCCTGAATCCTTGCTATTTACGCATTGTCAGCTAGAGTGCTGCCAACGTCGCAAACACCGTCTTCAAAACCTACGCCCATAGCTCGAAGATCCTTGACATCGTCATACAAGGAACATTCACATAGAATGTGCACCCAGTCTTCACAAAAAAGTTCCACACGAGCGGCCTTGCACCTGGCTAAGGCTCTTTTTATGCAGGAATTCATGTCCAGTAAGAAGAAAGCTCAAGTTGAGATTAAACCTCAGCTCCCGCCGCTCTCGCATGAACAAGACATCCTTCAGGAAGTGGTAAGTTACCCTGCCGTTATCGCTGTCGTCTAATCATGATTGCCATCTAGTTGTGACGCATTCGTCTAGCCAGGCCTTACGCTCCTGTAAAGACATCCGGTTGACTTCAATGTCAGTCAACTAGTCTCTCACACTTAAGAGTATCCCCTTTAGCTTGAAGGCTATTCCACGTCGGATCGCCTCCAAGTTGTGAGGAGGCACTCCCGTAAGAACCTAAAGTCGTGGAGACCGTACGGCAAACAGGCACGGCCAAGAGTAGAACTTTCTGCGACCACACACGGTCGTGACTACATCGCACCACACTGATGCCTCAAATGTTGCACAGGCAACACAAAGACCACCCTATATGGTACGCACTGCACGCCTATTGAGACCCCAGTCAGAACGCATAGTGCGCCTTACCTACCCCCACAATTGTTGTGAGCTTGTTATTGGCTCTTACCAAGTGTGGTAAGAAGTTTAACTTCTTATTCATGGTTATATCCAGATACTAGATTTGTGTCATATATCTAAGACTATCTCCATTCAACTTGATTTGGGAAGGTCACCTTATTAATGGCTTGCCCTTGAGCAACATTATTACACTCTTTTCCTGAGAAACGCAAATGCCTACACTGTTGCTCTACTCCTCAAAATATGGGAGAACCGTGTTTCCTAGCACTAGCACACTGTTTCTTCCAGCACTATTCTGTACCGTGCTTCTAGAATGAGTAGCAGGACGTGCGCGTATGTACAGCACTTGGGTGTTTAACATATCAGCCCCAGTAGGGGGTCCATCAGTAGATTCCAAATAAATGGAACACAAATGGAACCCTGGGGATATCCACTCTCCACATTCACGCTCATACTCTCATTTAGGCAATTATTCATGACGTACGCACTTCTGCCAGGAAAGTAGCTTTTCCAAAGCTCAATTTACTAGCAGACAATGTCATGCAGCCTTCGGAAAATACTTCCCCAGCTTAGGTGGTCAAACGGACCTTTAAAGCGTATAAAGATGCCTAACACAGAGGTGGCCCTACTTGATCGGACGCTGTCTTTGACATAGGACCAAGCGTCCCCAATGGAAATGCCTTTTTTGAACCCGAATTGGAATGGAGACATCGGTTCGGTCAAATTATCCATAAGTCTTTCCACCATAACCCTTTTCAGCACTTTTCCAAGTACCGGATGCAGGCTGATGCCCCGATAAGATTCAGGATTAGTCCTTATCTTATCAGGAGACTTCAGGAGAACGACAATTTTTGCCCCTTCCAACCCGGACCTCGGGTTTTTTGTTTGTTCTACAAATTTTGTAGAGTTTTCCCCAAGGATCGTCGCTATTTGAATCCGCGAATCTCTTCCAATTATCTTCCTTAGCTACCAGAATCAGTCTCTTGTACTCAGCGAGGCACCGTCGGAATGCGGAACCCAACTGAGTCAATTTTTGGGCATTGATAGCCCGAGCACTTTGGAATTTCTTCCTCAGTTTTCGCACTTCCCACCGTTTCACATGGTTTCTCCCAAACAGGTTGTCGTTGACACGCCACACACACGCACTTATGTACTCGATCCGCTGATCGATGCTCAGCTCTCCATACACCTGAATGGGTACCAAAGTGACCTCTGCAAGCACATGGGAGCCGTACACATTCCAATCAGCTTCCCGAGTACACAATCTCCTATCATACCTATGTGCCCTAACAGTCTCCTCATAAGTGATCTCAACTTGGATCGAGTTGTGGTCACTTACTAGTATGCTTTTCTCTCCAACTGAGAGAAAACGCCCTAAGCGCGGACTCGTTGACGAATATGACATCGATGTTGCTACTTCCAACAACTCACTCGGTCGGTTGAGAGGGTTAATATTGTTAGATATAGCCCATTCACTAAGCGTCACACTCCGTGGGATGCTTCGATTCCCAGACGAATGCATGAACATCTTGCTATGCCACAAGGGGGAAATCGCATCAGCGTCAACGCCGAGGATGAGGGGGTCGCTTCCATTGAGCAAACGCACCTCCTCCATATATCGGATATACGGCTCGATTTCCTCACCGAACCTGCAGTAGACACTGGCAAGGTATATCTTGCCAAAAGAGCCTTCTACTCCGACTCATTTGCCACACTCATTTTGCATGCTGAACCATGCATGTAAGGTTGACATCCCTTACAATCACTGCAGCTTTGCACCTGGCATCAGGGAAAACACGCATAGAAGCGGGTAAACCCCTAATTATCTCCCCCCGGTGAATATGGTTCCTGAATCAGAGTAATGCTGCAGTTACTCTCACACATCTGAGCTCTCAGGTCTGTCATAACGGCGAAAGTGCCCTGGCAGTTGAATTGTGCAATGTGAAGCTCCATATTAGCTCATGGAACTCACCCTTGCTAAAACTGCATAGTATATGGGACAGTCAGCCGTCATCGCACGATGGTTGGCCGGGCGTCCACTCTTCTCACAGTTCCTGCATTTTACTGTATTTTTGCATTTGGTCTTGCCGTCGGCTGCATTGTGGCCAAATCCAAGGCAGCGGAAAGAGCCGACCAAGGTTTTCTATTTCTTTACACGTGGAATACCACGATATATAGCAACGCCTCATGTTTGTTAGCTCCTTAAGGGCTACTCCAGGGTCGGAGCTTGCGAGTACTACGTTTACAGTACCCTCATTATCAACTGTCCATGGCCGGCTCACTTTTTTGACCTCCTTAGTGAACTCCCCAGAGGTCATCTAACCCTGAAAATTTATTGCACATAATTCCCCCATGAAAGACTCAGGGCTGATGTTCTTGCAGACTCCCTTAACAACTACCCTGGGACTAGGCTTCTTGGATACTGAAAGCTCTAGGCCTGCCTGGGTGAAATTACTGTTGCCAGTACTTTTTTTTTCTTTCAACAACGGACGGCGTTCTTATTACTACGCCTCCATCCTTAAAGGTCCTCACACAGTCTACCCTTACTTCGGGCGACGGACAAGCCTTCTTTATCTCGGCTTCTACGCCCTTGGCGGTAGCTCCTTCTCTCTTGGAGCGCACCACTACTGCCCGAGCTCGACTTTTCAGCTGAGCTAGGAAAGACATATGGTCGAGTTTTTATCTATGGCTCCAAAATCGATCTAGAATGCGGCGGTGCTGTCTTTTGAGTGGACGACAACGTAAGATTGCACCCCCTCATTAGGAAAACTCACATCTGTCTTCCAAGCGGATATATACGCCATCCTGGTGACAATGAATTTTGTAAAGAATCGCTGAAAAGGCTATGTGCGAGTATCTCAATCGCCTTTAAAGACTTGTTGAATGCGCTTTCATCGCTTTTAAGATTCTTCGGGAACGCAGGGCCTCTCTGAAGACTGAATTCATTGAGTCTTGTTTGCGTCCTAGTTCACAATGGTATAGCGATAAGTAAGATCGCTGTAGTAAGTGTTTTCCAGGACCCGAAACTGCGCCAGCAGAAAAAACTGAACACTGCTTACTGGCGTCATATAGGGGAACTTCGCTAAGCTAAGTGCCTTATTGTCCTGGGCATAAGTGGCCGACATCCTGCCACGCTTGCTGTGAGAATATTGACGACACTGCAGAGTGCTGTCTACCATATGTGAGTGTCTGGCCCACGTTCGCATTAGGTTGGACCCACTCGGCGCTGATATGATGGGTGCTACCGCTTTATCACTAAGAAGTTTACTCATCTGACAAACTCCAGTAGGATGAGCATTCAAGGACTACAATGGACTAGGGGTTTGTCTGAGTGCTGTATTCCGACATAAAACTAAAAAAAAAATCGATCCAAAATAGTATCGCGTATTTGAAATTCATAAAAAATTCATTTAGACAAGGGTGTGATGTGGAATTCATTCTTCAGTTTGGAAAATCTATCTTGTGTGGTGTTTTCGAAGTAATTCAATCCCATATTTACCACCCTAAACGTACTCAAACTGCTACAAACACTCCTCAAATTACAAATTCCCACATATCCATCTTGGCGATGCCAACTTTGACATTCTCGAGAGAAAAAGCGAACCATTCTGTCAACAAATGCGTGTACTTACGCATTCACCCCAAAGTTAAACCACCCACGTAGGTAAATCTTGACGCGGTAGCAGATGTGAAGTTTTTTTCTAATATTCTAATAATATGAACAGCTTTCTGTTAACAGGAAGCTTTTCACCACACTGCACTAGAAACCACTGTATCGGCGTCTCAAGCAATATATTAACAAGATTTGCAACACTTTGCCAACTAAATGTTGCCAAGCAAGATGTTGAAGCAACATTTATGAAGTGGGTGGTAATTCCGGTATCAAACTTCATTGGAAGATCGTGGGGAAATCAGTTGCAATTGGACGGCCGCCAATATTTTTACCATAGTTTGGTTTTCTCGGTTACCCCAACAGTTGCCAGTGAAATGGGTCTCCGGAGCGGGTTTCGTCCTCCAGCTGCACTACTGCCGCCAATCTAATTTGCGGCAAATGGTAATTTCCCATTGGAGTCTGTGGACAGCAGCGTCTACTCTTGACGACGACGATGGCGAAGACAAGTGCAACCACCGCGTCGCGCTTTAAGCAATCAATCAGCTGTTCGTTCCGCATTTTCATTGTCAGTCTGTTCTGGAGGAGAGGTGCCAATGTCTTTCCGACTTGTATATCCCTCAAGTCATTTGTGTAGAAAAAGATGCGACCTAAGTCAGAGAAAAACAAAGGAGTGTGAGACTAAACAGTTGTTTCTCGAGAAAAGTATCTAAATGTCGGGAATTTGAATACACTCCGATGCCTTCGGTTAGAATTGATTGAGAGTCATGAGAGTCCCGCATGAGCTCTGGTAATCGGCTATGGAATCAGAAAGGAAAAATTGAAAATGTGTTTTCGATGCACGGCAGGGGGTAGGTTTCATCGATTTTTTCGCACATTGCCTTCACAGTGCAATGGATACGAGAATAAAAAAAATGCTGAATAGTGTAATCCCATTGAAGGGAGGAAGAGGAGGTGAGTGTTCACTGAGTTATTTCCAGGACAAAGCGTGTGAGGAGTTTATTTTGGATTCCACATGCAGCACTTGTTCGGAACAGGAACCTATAATGTCGTCTATGATGTGACAAGTTTTTACTTTGGCATTTGTTGGATGCATGTGTTCAGTGTGTTTCGATAGATGCACAGATGCACACGGTTTGTTGATCAAATGAAGTATTTATGCATGCATACTCGTACTCGTATGTGTTTTTGTCTAAAAAGTGATGAAGGGTTATGTGGACAGAGAATGGCTTGAATTGTTGCGACGAGAATTTAGAAAATTGCACTTGTGGAGTAATGTTAGGCTTGTGGTGCAACGGGATGGAAATTTATTGAAGAAATTAAGAAAATTCGAAATTTGTGATAGATGAGTACTTACAGACGATAACAGCTGTTGCTAATCCCTCCATCACCGGACGGCATTCTTACTTAAGCAATTACGATTTGTGGTATTCGGCTATTGCGCTGAGCTGCACTGTCAGCTAGGTAGCACCTGATGCCATGTAAGCGCTAGGGCCCTCTCAATGTGGAGGTGTACAATTACTCATACCTCGTGCGAAAGTAACATACTTTATAGCGCAATCTCTCACTAATCGCTTTCAGTTGTGCATACCAAGTGCGCTAAGGACCTTTTCCACTTAAACACGCCATCTGATGAGAGATCTTAATTCTCCGCGATGTTCGAAGTGATTCGAAGACATTTAGAGTACGACGATGCGACTGATTCGCTCAGCATGCCCTAATCGTGGTAGCTGGTGAACTCAAGCCCTTCTGAGGAAGTCAATGTCACTTTATAGTGACAACTTCGTGCCATACAGTTGATTGGGACGATAAGCTCCTATGCTATGCGTTCTTCGTTGTTAGTAAGAGGGACATATTTTTCTGTTGCGTTGTTGGTCCAAAGACACAGCATTTGACAAGAGTGACTTTTCATTTGATCTCTATTCAATTGTAATTGTTTGAACTTACAGTCGGTCCCAGGTATATCTTTGCCATCGTAGCGTGCTTCAAAGAAGTTGGCGTTGGATGTCCTTTCATGTCGAGGGCATATTCATTGTTTTACCACTAAGCACATCTTCGCTTCTTTTTCTTCAATGGCAGCAGGCTATATTGACGTTTCTTCCCATAAGGTCAATGTCTATGGTAACGGCCAGTGAGTTTGACACAATTCGTCCAAGTATCATGTTGAGGAAATTACATGACAGTCTTGTTTCCTTGTTGAAATCCTTTTTTGGCATCAAGCACCTCAGTGGAGTCATAATCCACTTTTACTTGGCTTCATAAACATAGCTTGCCCCAATAAATGCGCCCTTAAAATCAATAAACAGGTGATGGGTATTGATTCGAAGTTTTTGGATGAATGTCTCGTCGATAACGGACTTACCAGGATTTAGGCGAAGCTCATAAAGACCCTTCGCCTTGGCAATATTGATACGATATACGTGATGTTAAGGGCTGATTCCTCGACAGTTTAAGAAATCCGCTTCTTTGATGATCGGAAAAACGACGCTGGGATTTTATTCACTGGGGATACTTTCATGTGACGATATTTAACAGACAGTTCGGTGTATGCTTCGTACCATATCAGATTCCGCTGCTTTAAATAATTCAACTGGTAGTCCGTTTGTATCCGTATACTTCCTTATCTTTCCAGTTTCCTTATTGATCGGGTGAAAGAAGTTGTCATCGATCATTGTCCACGTTGAATGGTTCATTCTGCCTAACACAATATTGGTCATGTTCACCGTAAAGCAAACAATAGATCCTTTAAAATTCCAAATACCGACTGTGATCCTACGTTCCCATTCTTATCTCTGAAGGCTTCGGTTCGGTATTTGTGTCCTTTTCATACTTTAAAACAATTTCGCAATTTCATTTTTGCAGAAGTACCTCTTCATGATCTTGGTAGAGCGCTTTTCTGCTTCTTCGTTTGTAGGAAGCTTTCGTGCTTCTTTCGAGCGTTATCCCGAAGGCCTTTAAATTATCCGATAAACCAACTGCGGGAGCATTGCGACTTAAAAGATCTATTGTTCCACAAAGTCCGCATTACGAAGCAAAGAGAGGCTCAGGGATTAAAATTTCTCAGAGGAAGTGTCATCTCCTTAAGGCACTTAGAGCCATGCATTCAAGGTGACAGTGTCCGGCTAAAAATTCAACCAATCTTCTCATATCATCCCTTTTGACTTGCAGCGATTCGTTTGATTTTTTGTGAAAGGGTTTGATGTCTCTTTTAGCCTGGGGAATCCCTGGGATGTCTCCCCAGTTGGATGTACACATTTTGTTCTCTCAACTTTTTATTGGGCTCAGGGCCGATGAAAGAATTAGTCAAATAGTTGCCAACCAATTGGTCGGCTATTTCATTTCCGTCAAAACCTTGACCAGGTAGCCACCAAAGTTTCATGCATGTTCTTTTGACTGATTTGGAGTCCATTAGATTAACGCCTAATGGTTTAATGGCTGTCCGTGAGTATGTCGATGGGGACACGCATCATCCCCTTATCGACGATTTTTTGTTTTTTTTTTTTTAAATTAGAGCGCGCATAAAGGATTTTATGTACCCTTAATATGTTTGCACGTAGCTCAGGCGAAAGGAAGTTAGGAAGGGAAAAACGAGAGATACCGACGCGCGTTGGTCTTAAATGTTTGCAAGTTATACTGATTAGGAGATAAACAGCTCGGCAGGCCATCCATAAGCGAGTTGTACGGCTTAGGAAAGAGTCACGATATTTCAGAGTAAGTCCGGAGGTGGGCTCGAGGGTCTACTGATGATCATAGTGAGATGGCTGCTACGGTTAAAAGTTTGATGGAGCAGAATGCTACTGGCAATATCGGTGGACCACTGATGGTGAAAATAGCAATAGAATAAGGCGTGACAGGAGACGTTACGCCGGTGTTAGGTTGTGTCGAACGACTGTGTAATATTGACATATCTATGAGTTTTATCGCACGATTTTGGGTCCTTATTGGCACCTGACCAGATGCGGGCATTGTACTCGATTTTTGGGCGGATGAATGCCTTATACATATATTGAGGCCAGATCAGACTGGTAAAATATTTCTTACCTCGCTTGAAGAAAGCTATACATTTCGGAGCATTTTTGACAACACCAAATAAGTGGTCATTCCAATGTAAGTTGTCATTGACACACATACCGAGAATGGAAAGTTTATCGGTTCGACGATTCAAGTTCCATTCATGGATAAAAGCTGAATGTTAACGACAGCATTGTATTTTAGAACCATTAAATTCCTCTCTGTTGGTAGTTCCCCATTGGTAATGCTGTTTATGTCCCGATCTACAGCCGAGACGTGAGTCCGAGAACGACTATGAAAATCAAAAAGTACTGTCACCAGCAAAGGAATATATAGGATTAGAAGCGGCAGACAAGAGATAGTTGATGAAAATTAAAAAGAGTGTCGGAGACAGAACGGAGCCCTGGGGCATACCAGCATTTATTTTGTGAATATCTGACTTGAAACCGTCCAAGACAACTTGAAATGAACGTTCCGAAAGGAAGTGAAGAAGAGTGTCGTCGATCCCAAAAGCATGCATTTTCGACAAAATCCCTGTCGAATGTTTTAGAAATATCAAGTGCAATTATCTTGCTTTCGCTGGATTGATGTATGCTTTGGTTCCACTTTTCGGTCAGACATGCCATCTGATCACCAGTGGGCCTGTTGCTAAGAAAACCGTACAGCCGGTCATTAAGAAGTTTTCGTGTTTCGAGATATTTCATGAGCTGACGGTATATGACCTTGGAAAGAAGGGACATGAGTGCAATGTGCCTGTAGGAGGAGAGAGAAGAAGATTCGCCTTTCTTAGGGACGGGATGGACAAATGCTGTTTTCTATCTGCTCGGAAAGAGTCCTAATGAGTAGGATTGATGAAAGAGCTTACGCAATGGTTTTGCTAGCGTTGAGGAATATCCCTTCGGAAGAAGGGGGGGGATATACCATCTGGACCAGCAGATTTGTGAATGCTAAGATCTTTTCAAACCCTTGCTACTACATGAGGGCGAAAGTGGATTCGGCCCATTGACAATTCGAAGCACTCAAATATAGGCGGAAAGAAAGCACAATCTGGAAGAGTTAAGCTGGACGCAAAGCCCACACAGCTGACAGCTGGAATGTCATTGTAAATGAGCGTTGGGATGGAGGATGACACAGAGTTTCTAATGTTTTTGACGAATGAGCAAACATTTTTACTACCTTTGGGGCATTGTAGTATTTTTTGCCTCAGTTTTTGGTCATATAGAAATTTCACGCGCTTGAAAAGGCGTTGCAGTCATTCCAGCATCGTTTAATTTTTTTCCGTTTTCCCTGTCGCGTTGGTCTTGTAGGACCATTTCTCTAACCCTGACAGCCTCTGAACAGCTCGAGTCGAACCATGGCTTTTCTTTTGGTTTGATATTCTTGATCCGATTGAGGATAAATTGAGGATATTCTCCAAAGAGCATAGTGTCTGTGATCATATCATCAGCGGCATCCAAACATAACGACCAGTTAAAATTCCTAAATAAGGTATTAAGTTCGCTCTAATTGGCTTTTTCCTATTGCCACATGGTTCTTTTAGGAATCTTTTCCCTCACTGTGTGGTCGGTGTACGAGAAATTAGCTGATTTGCCACAATGGTCCGAAGAGTTTAGGGGGGAGAGCACGTCAACGATGTACTTATCAGGGTGAGAAGTTAAAAACAAGTCTGGGGTGATGGCGGTATGACTATCAACGTTTGGTATTTGCGTGGGCTGATTTAGAAGTTACGTCAAGTTGTTTCCCGCAGAGAAGATCTCAACACCCCGTCCTTCGGGTGTTGTCAGTTCAGGATTTTGAAGTCAACGAGAATTGCGTACATTGAAATCACTCGTAATAATGATTTCAGTATGGGAGTACAGGGATACAATTCTTTAGATGGAGTTAGACAGTTTGGAGCTTCTGTAAATAAAGCAGTACTAGATAATTTGCTTACGGAGATGGAGTTTTTACCACAGGAAATTGAATTCCGGATTGGAATACCACCACTACCATCACAACGCTTGTAAATGGCGAAACCGCCATTGACCTACACCTGAATGGCATGTATTTCCGCTTGAAGCGTAGCGATATTCTGGTGTTTGGTCCAAATATACCAGCATCCACCCCGGTATCCTTTGATCCATCCGTGCACCACTTGATATCTTTAAGGTTTCAGTTGGGGTTTTCATAGTTCCATGCTTCTCGGCTTGTGATCACTATATTGAATTTTCTACCGAAGCACAGGGTCTTATTTAAGCGGTTGTTTACCGCGCAGATCAAATCAAACTTGGGGATTTCGGAGAGAAGATTCATTTGATCCATGTGATCTAAGTGATTAGTCCAAGTCTTTGTAGGCGCTGCAGCTTTTATATAGCAGATTTTGCGTTTGCTGTGAAATTTGGATAAGGTCTGTAGAAGTAGTCTTTGTATATTTTCAGCACCGACTGAGACTTTGCTAAAAGGGTTGCGAAACATATGTATAAAAGAAGAGACGATTGTTGGCCGTGTTTAGTAATGAGGCTTACTTTCGGCTACATAGGAGTAAACAAGTAAAATTAGCGTTTCTAGAGTGAAGAAAACAGAGAGGAGGCTCATGAGACTGAATTACACCAACGAAAGTGTTCTGCTTCATGCTTGTGGCATCATCGCTCCTAATGTCTTACGAAAGTTAGGCAAATGTTTGCGTTACAGTCAGTTGCCAACCTTATTGGGTATAATGTAGGTACGTCGTTCGAATAAAACGGCGCCAGGTGCCAGACAACCCATAAAACCATTGTCTTGTTGAGGACACGATTAAATGACACCGAAATCCTTCTATTTTATGGGACTCGATTACTCCTTAAGCCTTGGGCGTATGTCCAAAAATCGCAAACTATTCAGGACTTAGAAAAAAATATTCAGCGCGTTAGTAGTGAAAAAGGGGTTTCAAATGCTCGAAAGAGCAGCCAAAAATTGGACCGACAGTATGCGCTTTGTCAAACACTATCGAGGAAGCGTGTTTAGAATATAATGTCATGCATCACTCTTCATAATGAATTAAGCCGCACATCGTTCAAAAAACAAAAAGATCGGCAGCTCTTAAAAAAGTACACTTTGCTCAATATCCTTGCCAATCTTTACAGATTTCTATTCGAGTTTTGCTGATTTGTTTTGTGGAGGTGATCGGGTGATAGCTAGATCATCTATTGCGGTAGTTATGACGACTTCTTCGTATTGATGACACTGATCTTATGCTTATTTACTGCGCAAAACTCGTCAAGAGGGTTATCGGCAAAGATTATGGCGGTTTGTTCCTAACATGAAGAAATAGTCTGCTGTAATGATATTCCGTACTCCAGGAAAGTTAATAAGCCTAATTCAGTTTGCTGACATGATACCGTGTCGCATGTACAACCAAAGATACCCTCTTCTTCTAATTTGGCGACCAAAAACGATTTTATCGTCATATTAAGGGCAGTGCTGTATTATGTAGATATACAGTAAAAGCTATTAGAAAACTTAGAAAAGTATGTTTGATGTTTGTACAATTCCCTGGAGTACTATTCCAAAAAATAACGTCTATCCTGTATATTTCAATATTCAAAACGTTAAAGACTTTGAATTTATATGGATGCCTACATCAAACTTTCTACGTAAAATCCCAAAACCACCCTTAAGCCACCCTTAGTGTGTTTACCTTTTAGCCAGTATATTACAGCAAACCGTCGTCGGATATGTGTCAAGCAAATAGCCAATTTATCAATCTTAAGGCTCGGTGACATGGCGGATGTCTTTCACAGGAAGCTTTGGTTTCTTCTGCAATATTAATGCTTCACTCAGACCTACCACCGACCCATAATAGCGGGTGGAAAATAAATTGCCAATGAATGAGAATTCTTATTGTTTTACCGCACACATGTCAGGAGCGATGTCTTTCGGTTTCCGTTTAAAAGACGCGTTGATTCCCCCTAAAAAGTACTCGCGGAAATGATTCATTTGATATTCAGTCAAGTTTTTCAATAGTTTCAGGCTAACGCGCATATTTCAAAAGAACGGACATCCTTGTTGGAGTCGTAATCATCATGGAAATTTCCCAGATCCTGTATTAGTTAGCACTTTGTTGTTGTACAACAACTTTTAAAGGCCTCAATTGAGTTGAGTATGCTCTGTGTTGTGCTATTTTAGCAATGCAAATTAGGCATTGCCTTGTTACTGTTTTGCATTTCAAATTAGATGACGGAATGGTGGTTTGTTGGTGCCAAGACAAGACAACATCGACAGTGTCTGCATAGAACAGAATCTCAGAGTGTGGCTTGACTGGAAATTAAAGTTTCTGAAGAGTCCTTATGGAGGGAGTAAAGGAACATATTTGTTATTCATGCATCTTTAAACAGAAAGCTTCTTTTCTTCTATTGCTGAGGAGGTTTTCTTGAAAAGAGGGATTAACAACTCGCCTTGGTGTAGGGGGAGTTGAATGATACAATGTGGCATTACCTTAAGAATTAGTGGTTGATTTTCAATTGAAGGAGGTTTTTTAAGAATAAAAAATGGTACGACAACTTCGAGATGATGGTCAGCAGATGGTAAGTAAGCGTTAATCAGGATGTCATGTTTATTAAATGTTTGCTCTTTACAATATCCACCATCTGGGAAATGAATTTTTGAATAAACCAGAAAATTTGAATATAACAATAGATGCTTGGGAATTTTTGTTAGGGTACATCCCATGCCATGCCATGATGATGAAAATATATTTCATAGAAAGGCAGTCACCAGATAATGCCACATAAGAGCACTCATGCATGTATCTGACGTCATCCCACATATAAATGAGCATCAGCTATATGAGGACAACATGAAATTTACACAGAAGATCATAGTATGTGGTAGTTCAAGGCTTAAATAAAATAGTAAAGATTGAGATAAAAAATAATAAGCGATGCTGTGTTGAATTCTGTCGGCAAAGGTTCAGACGGAGGTTAAGGTAATGAAAGTTGTCTGAAGAGGGACGTTTTAAAGTTCTGCGGTTTCCGATTTTTTTACTCCACTTGACAGAGGATCCCAGTTTAGTTAGTTTTAAATGCATTTTATTATCTTAATCATTAACCCTTACATACTAACAAAAAATGCTTAAATGCTAGCTTAAAATTACTTAACAATCTTATATTAACTTATTGGCCCCACACAGGCACTCTAAGCTACTCTAAATTCTTATATCTATGTCTTTCGACTATATTTACATTTTACTTAGGAATAATTATTTTCTATACTTAAGGCTAAGAAAAAATTGTTCACAAAAACTTAGCATATGGACTTAATTTTTTATAAAACTTAATATCTAACTTAAAATAAACCTTAGTCTACCTAACCTACATACACAATACACACACACAGATATTATACACAATTATATACATATATTAGTATATACAAAGGTATATACTAATATATGTATATATTTCTTAAATGCTAACCTAAACCTACGTAAGCTGGCCATCGCTATTCACAGAGCAAATAGATTGGTCAGCTCTGCCTCATTAGTGAGGCTGGTCCGTAATTGACGGAAACGACGACGAAACATCTTCTCCATCATTCAACCACCAGAAATGCTGGTGCTGCCGAACGACATCCCTCTTATCGCGATTCCCCACCGCCCTACTGAACCTGAGACGATCCACACTGCCGTGTGCGACGTCTCTGCCGTAGTTGAGTCGCCTGTCCCCAGCTTTCCGAGCGACATGGAAGATTAACGGGACCGCTGATCTATCCTGGATCAACCCTATCTGATCTAGGTAGAGGAATGCTTCCGGTGGAACGAAGCCGTCAGAGCGCACACTCTCGTGGTAAAGGTAGTTGGGGTAGTAAGCCCCAGATATCAGGTTATTCGTCGAGGCCATTGCTCTTGCAATGTGCCTTCGAGTCAGCTTAATTACGAAGTTGTCCACTCGTATTAGGTTCGCCCTGTTGTAAAGGATCTCATTACGATAAAATTTTTTGTACTCCGACTCTGGTGTTCTGTACAAGCGAAGGCAAGCCCTAAGGCAAGCCCTCTCAAACACCCGAATCTTTTCCATTAAGCTTGCTCGCACATTGAACCACACGGGACAACCAAATACCAGCATGGGCCTGATAAGGGCCATGTAGCAGATTACCTTTACCCTCGCATCGAGTTGGCTGCTATAAAACAGTCTCTTTGTAAGGGCAAAAGCGCCTTTGGCTCTGGCCAGAGCAGCATCTACATTTTTATCAAAATACAGAAACTGATCTAGCCAGATCCCAAGGTATCTGACTACATTTCGACAGGCAAGTGGCTGTCCGTGTTGTCCAATGATCGAGAACTTTCGCCAATTTTTTCTGGTATCCCTAGAGGCTCTAGACAACGGCGTCCTAAAGAGAATGGTTTCCGACTTCTGAAAGTTGATTTTCAACTTCCAGTCATCGCAAAATCGTCTTATCTTATCGAAGTCACGCTGCAAGAGAGTATTAATGACCTCGATTTTTGGACCTGTTCTGTACGCTATCAAATCGTCTGCGTACGCAATAGTATGGGGAAGTGAACCTATCAAGTCGCTTGTATAAATGTTGAATAGGATCGGCGAATTGACCGCGCCTTGCTGAAGACCATTTTTAATTTGAAATATTCCAACAGAAGTCACATCGCCATTTTTCACGATGAACTGTCTGTTGTTTAGCATATTATAAAGAATGTACAAGAGTGGTTTACTGATCCCCAGCCTAGTCAGCTTATAGAAAAGACCCTCTAAACATACGGTGTCGAAGGCCTTCTCCAAGTCAACAAGGCAGGCACCAGTACATTGGTTTTTGCCTTTATTCCATTGGATATCGGACACCAGTTTAGACGCGGCATGTGAGATATCATGTCCCGCCTTAAAACCGAATTGATTATCCGGAACTATATGTTTGTCCTCAACCCACCTAGACAGAGCTCTATTGATTACCTTTTCAAACACCTTACTGATATTCGGAAGGAGACTTATCGACCGGAGATTCGCCGGATTGGATATATCCTTTCCCTTTTTCGGGATAGGTTGAACCACCGCCGTTTTCCAATGCGCTGGATAATGTGCATTATTCATTGCATTATTAAACAGGGTGGTGTAAATGTCCACCGCTTCTAGAGGAAGATGTCGAAGCACGATGCTCGGAATACCATCGGTCCCCACTGATTTCTTAGCCCTGATTGTGTCGAAGATCTCATGGAGCTCTTCCTTCGAAATGAACGGGGGTAGGTCACCCTCTCTGGTATTGACATTATTTGCCATATTTTCGTCGCTGAACCGGGTGAAACCAGAGCCCTCGGATCGCCAGTTCCCTACTTCATTTCGAATGTAGAGGTCGTGCACCAAGACGCGATTGTCCAGGTCATAATTAGGGCCAATGGTATCATTGGCCTTGTATATTTCCTGGAAAGTCGCTCCTATGGTCTCAACCTTCTCCTGTGGATCCTCGATCACAAAGAAGTCGTCATCATCAGCGGCCTCATTTGGATCAATACCTGCTATTGTCAGTAAACGTTCGTTGTCTGTTGTCCGGGCTATTTTAAGACACTGAAGGTCGTTTTGATTTTTTCTCCGAAATAGTTTATTTATTTGCGGGAACATATTCGGGTTGCTGGTGTTTACAGCCCGAACCCTGTTGTTCCAATACGAACTTACAGAAATTCTGTAATTCTCTTTTATTAACGTTTGAATATTTTTAATCGACGCCTTCAGTGTCCTAATCTCCGGGTCTTGTCTGTCAGTTAGTTGTCTGTACAAGTTTTTGAGCCTTGTCAGAAGTCTACTTTTCTGTCGGTGCAGTGCGTCAATAGTAGGATTGCGGAACAGGTCTTCGTTAGTCGTATGTCGATATCGTGGTATTGTAGCGTCCATAGTTTGTTCAATTGTCTCGTCCATTTATTTTAGGTAATTGTCGATCTCCTCATTTGACAAATTCCTATTGGCCGGTGGATGGATCGTGTTCGAAGCGAGTGCTCTTGTTAAGGTTGCGGAGAAGCGTGTCCATCGAGTGTTACCGTAGTTGTAAGAATATCTTTGGACAAACTCCTCCAATTCCGCAATTTCGTTGGGAACTGTAATTTCGGTGCTAAAACCGCAATGGTCACTGTCATACACGAATGTGCGCAGACAGTTTAGCGTTTGTAAATTCGTACCTGTCAGTCGTATACGTTCGTCGTACAGCAGTAGATCCAAATAAGACCCGCCTCTGGGAAACGACGGGTTATCCGTCGCTTTAAGACCGAGTCTGTACATTACATCGTGCTGACCCCACCAATCGAGTAGTAGGTTCCCTCTAGTATTTGGCAAATTATTTCCCCAATCTCTGTGCTTAGCGTTGAAATCCCCGCCGATTATAAAATAATTCTCCCCCGATTCCAGCCTCAGAAGTCGAAAAAGCGTGTCAAGTTCTGTAATAAATAAAGTGGATTGTGAAGTCTCAGGTGCATAAACAGAGGCCAAGTACAGCCGCTTTCCACTGCGGAGCGGGATGTAAATGACGACTGCCTCCAACACCCGGAACCTACGCAACACTCCCTTGTACACTCTGTGAAATTTTATACCTTGTTTAATGAAGATCGCAACACCGCCTCCACGTTTGGATCCGGGCCGGTTTCTTCTTCTAACAATATAATTATTGTACTCCAGTTTGTGCTTATCGGTTAGCTTGGTTTCGCTAGCGAAAAGCACATCAGGAGTTTGGTCTTGTAGCAATTTAAACATCGCGGCCCTTCGTTCGATCCTAATCAGTGAATTAACATTCACCGCAAGGACCTTCAAAGATTGCTCCACCATGTGCGTACCCATTACGACATGTGTTGCGTTAGGCCCGGCAGCAGCGCGTAGATCTGGTCCACCCGCTTGGCCTGTTCTTGCACCTGCTTTTGCAGCTGAGCCATCTGCCCTTGGATTGCGAGCAAGATGGCCAGCATGTTGGGTGCAGCTTCCGTTGTTCTCGGCATTGGCGCCGGAGAAGCAACAGTCGCTTGCTGTACCGTAGCCCCCCCACCTGCCGCCATTTGGGCGTAGGAAATTTGGGGTGTGACGGCTTGTGTTTGAAGCCTCACAGGTGAACGTTTGACCTCCACCTTCTGCTGCCGAGCCAGTTTTGCTTTTTTAATGTCGGCGAACTTAGGGCAACCCCGATAGTTTGCGGTGTGTCCCACGTTCCCACATAATACGCACGAGAGCTGCGTCCTATCGGATGCTCCGTCCCTACCCAGAGCACACTCCTCGGAACTGTGGTTCTTTGCGCACTTCACGCATCGAGGCTGCATTTGGCAGTTCGACGCGGCGTGCCCGAACCTCTGGCAGCGAACGCATTGTATAACGCCTTCGCTCCTTTTTAATTTTTCCCAGTGAACCACATGGTAGTCTAGGACATTGATACTCCTTAGACTATCCAGACGGCTTTCGGGACTGAGCTGCACCAGGAAGAACGGCAGACTCCGTTTCTCCCGCCTGGCTCTAGCTGTGGTAAATGGCTTTACCCCCACGAACTTGAGTCCTTCGCACTCCTTCTCTTTAAGCAGTGCCAGGATCTCCTCAGGATCAGAAGACGGTTCCAACCCCTTCAGCAGCATCGATTGCCGCTTTTCACACTTCGGTGTGAATGAGTAGTGCTCCGTCGTCGTTTCCTTTAGGAGCTCTTTCACTTTCGCGTAGCCCTCCACTGTATTACAGTGGATGGCATGGCGATCGTTCCCCAATCTCTTAATATTAAAATTATTACCAATGACCAACTTACACAGGTCCTTGGTAGCATTTACCTCCAATTTATAGGTGTTGATAGGCGGCACCTTCTCCTTCTTCTTCTGCTGCTGCTGCTGCTGCTGTTGTTGTTGTTGTTGTTGTTGTTGTTGTTGCTGCTGCTGCTGCTGCTGCTGCTGCTGCTGCTGCTGATGTTGTTGCTGCTGCTGCTGCTGTTTTTGCAGTTGCCGTTTTTGTGGCTGCTGCTGTTTTAGCTGTTGCCGATGTTGTGACTGCTCTTGTTGTTGTTGCTGGTGTTTCTTTGGCTTTTGTTGTTGTGCTTGCTTTTGAGCAAGCTGCTGTTGTTGGGATTGCTCTTGCTCTTCCCTCTTCCTTCTTACCATTTGTTTTTCTTTTATGGCCACCACTCTTTCTTGTAGCATTTTGATGCTGCTACATATGGCCTCCATTTCTTCCTCTTCATCGTCAGATTCGCTTGATGCCAATGAAGCGAAGTTGTTGGTCGTTGGTAGGGTGGGCTGCTTTACTAAGTTGGAAGTTGGACAAAGCTTCCTCCTTCTCTTTGGTTTTGGCGTTTGGATCGAACCATTTGACGCCTCACTTGGTATATCAGCAGATCCCGCTATTGACATAGCGGACCGCTCTCCACAATCCATCACGTGATGGACAACACTTAGTACCACTTTAAATTTTTTGTTTTTGATAAAAATGAAAAAAAAAATATGTTATAGAGTACACGGGGATTCGAACCCACGACCGTCGACTGTCGGCCGAGCACACTGACACCCTGCTAATTGGAGCCTATAACAATTTCCTCAAATGTCTCGTTTTCACTGATTTCACTGTACACTCGCAAGCCGAAACACGTCTGTTCTCCACGGAGATATGTGAACGACTGACAGAGGATCCCACTGACGTGTAGTATGTACACACCAAGAACGCGCATACTGATGTCGGGCAAGAGTATTTAGAAAACTTTTCGAACATGCGTGCCTGTCGATCTGTTTCCGGCCCTAAATTCTTTATATTGCCACTGAAGACTGGCCACAACAACTTTCAAAATCCCCATACGATCGGTTGATCCAATGCCACACAGTTCAAGGACCATTGTTGTCAGCTCAATTTTCCTAAACGAACAGCGTTCCAGTATTACAACTGGTCAAGTAGCAATAGCCTTCGCTTCGCTACGCAAAGGGCGATTGTTTTGCTGTATTCAAATTGTTGACAGCTCACGCGTGATTCGTTAAATCTGTCAAAATCACATTGCAGTTAGCATTTCCATTTCATCATGGAAAGACACCCGAGCAACGCTTACAAATTATTGAATTTCATTACCACAATTCGTGTTCCGTGAAAAATGTTTTTCGCGCACTTCGAACATTTTACGGTCGTCATAATCGACCTACCGAGCAAGCAATCCAAGCCATAGTGACCGAATTTCAAACCAATTTGATTTGTCCATTCGTCGCCGTTCGCAGCGAATGGGATTATGTTACTCGACTACATGGAAGATTCTACACAAGGACCTTGGTCTAAAACCTTTCAAATACAGCGTCGAATTTTCGGTGACTGGGCCTTAGAAAAGCTGGAGGAAGGTCCGCTTTTTATCGAAAAATTGTCTTCATCGACGAAGCTCATTTCTGGTTGAGTGGGTATGTTAATATACAAAACTGTTGTATTTGGTCCGAGAGCAACCTAAAGCAATACAAGAGCAGCATGCACCCGGAAAAATGCACTTTTGGTGCGGTTTATGGTCCGGCAGAATCATTGGTCCATATTTTTTCAAAGATGACCGTGAGAACAACGTTACCATCAACGGCGCCCGCTATCGTTCAATGACTTCGAACTTGTTTTTGCCTAAAATGCACGAGCTGAACCTGGTCGACATGTGGTTCCAGCAAGACGGCGCTACATGCCATACAGCATGCGAATCGATGGACCAATTGAGAAATGAGTTCGGTGAGCAATTTATCACTCGTTATGGACCGGTGAATTGGTCGCCTAGATCGTTCTTTTAGACTATTTTTTTATAGGGATACTTCAAGTCATTCATCTATGCCGATAATTCAACTGTACCCTTGAAATACAACATTACATGCGTTATTAGCGAGATACCAGCCAATATGCTCGAAAAAGTGATTCAAAATTGGACTCTCCGCATGGACTCCGCATGGACTCCGTATGGACTCCGTATGGACTCTCTGATATAGACGTTATCGGGATCTGCGCAACGATTGATCGGGAAACCTCTGATTAACCTACAGCTTGCAATGGACCACCACCACAATAATCAAGTTCCTAGCTGAATGGTTGCCTAAAAAGGATAAGTGCAAGTCACAACCCTATACGGAAGAGATCAAAAATATGTGACGAAACAAGAAATGTCCTCGGATAACCACGGATTCACTATTGATGACACTTGCAAACACCTAAAGACAACGACCATTGGATCTGCACGTGGAATGTTCGGACTCTTAATAGGGCACGCACACGGTTTTGGTCTAAGTGCTATGCAGTCTGAAGAAAATGTTTTTCCATAATTCTCAGCATCGACTGTGACTCAACTATTGTACAAGGTGTCGTTCTTCATCTCTACAAGCTTCTTTACTGGTCTTCTCGCCTTGACACATGCTTTCTACCTATTAGGTAAACTTACGGACGTTATTGCTGGAGTACAATCCCTCAATATGTTCGATCGCATGCTTCTCGTGCTCTTTTTTCTTCTTCTGGAGAAGCCGATGTTCTTCCTGTCCTTTTTGCTTGTAAAGTTCACCAGCGGCTCTCGTTTTTCCTGATATCCTTCTTGTTTAGCTGCATGCGCTTGACGGCACTCTTCATCAAACCAGGGATTTCTAGGTGGTGGTGGAATGAAACCCAGCACATCAGTTGCGGCATCTCTGGTGGCACGTTGGCTGCGTTGCCACTGGTCTAGCGACATAGAAGTTGTTGAGAGATTTCGGGATACGCGTTCGGTTAAGACTCTGGCGGGCTGCTTTCTGCATTATATCTTCTCACAGTAGTTCTTCTTTGTTGTGGCGCGTAAGAAATCCGCATGCGTACGTTACTACTTTGGCTACAACAAGGTAGTGATCCGAGTTGATGTTCGATACCCGGGGCGTCCAGAATATGAAGACATGGCTTACATCTATCGCGAAACGATCAATTGGATTTAGCGTTTAACGTGATATTTCGTTCCGTAGGAAAATCAATAAGCGTCGTGTAGGCTGTGCTTACCAGCTGTCCTATCAAAGATGTTCTCTTTTTCTATGTCATACGAGTACTTCTCATATTGCTCATATGTCTTGCCCAGGAGCACGCAGAAGGATTTTTTGGTGGCATCGTACCTGTCTTCAGTAGGGACGTGGGCGCAAATTAGGCTTATGTTAGTGAACTTAGTCTTGATGAGGAATATCATAAGACGTTTGTTCAAGTGTCGGAAGCTCAAGACTTCTTGATTATGTCTGCCGCATATGGCAAATTCGAATAGGCGCTGTTTCTTTCTCCTATTTCCTCATATTATACATCACAGTTTTCCATCTCTCTTTTGCCCGGCCCATCCCACCGTACTTCCTGGATGGCGGTGATATCTGCTTTATAGTAGTCTAGGGCCTCCGCTAATTGTTTGGGTGCACGCGGCCTGTTCAAGGTTCGAGTATTCCACGTGCAGATCCGAAAGTCGTTGTCCTTTGTTCGTTTTGCATGGTCGTCAACTGTGAATCCGTCCTTATCCGAGGCTATAGGTCACATCGTAACAATTACTTTTTTACGTGGTTGGACAGATTTCTCTTGTGTTTTACGTAGGTACCTGCCGTGAGAGCTTAAGCCTACGGTGCGTCTTCGCACAAGATATCAAAACAATGCGTTGATAAGCGCCCTTCCGGTAGTACAAGTACTACCACCAGTACCAGATTCGAAGTCGTATGTCAGGCACGAACTTCCCCTTTGGTGAAGGGTCGAGGCCTATCTAATACCTCAGCCATTCTGTGGGTTATGGCACCCGGTTGCAATGCAACTCCACATCGAGCAGACCAATTGGTTCCATAGCAATCCCATGGTTTAGCTCAGGTCGTAGTACACTACACATATGCTAAGCCATGAGATGTCCAAGCACCATTAGTTCTATTCTCTCCGCGATTTTGGGTACAAACCTACACCCACCACGATACTCCCACAAGGGGGCCAAGTCCTAGGTCAGGCCGGAACCATAGTTCCGGGGGCTCCTGACCTCCCGTGGTACCAGAATATAGCTCCCGGTCGAACTTCGCAACCTTTAGGTTACTTCCAGTTGGAACCTCACTGCCCAGGACTGGCGGCCTTTCAACAATTTGAACAATGAATTTAAAACCCTATAATCTACCCGCTAACTGCCTACTGCGTCTTCTATAAAATACCTCTTTTGCAAAACTACGGGTTCTTTCGAACCGTATGGTATCAGTGATAATTCCACTGACATCGTAGGTCTCACCAATAAAGATGATGCCCATAGCCTGCAAGTTTCTTATGTCAGCGTAATTGGGACACTCACGTAGGACATAAAGCCAGTCCTCATAAGTGGCTCCACATGAGCAACTCGCAACCCCGCTAAGGCCCCTCTTATGCAAGAATGCATTAAGAGAGCCATGCGCGGTCAACAAAAAGCCCAGGCTGAGGTTAAAATTCCGTTCAGGAAAAATTCTCATGGTTAGCACATCCCTTAGGAAGCCGTAAGTAACCCTGCCATTTTCGATAGCATCCCATCTAGATAGAACACGTGTGTGTAGCAAGGTTTTACGCTGCTTCAGGGATAAGTCATCCACTTCTTCCGGGGAAACCCAATCGCGCCCATTTAGAGGGAGACCTTTTGGTTGGACAGAACGTACCTGGATTTTTAACGTAAACCTCCTGTCATGTAGACTTAATGTTTACGAGGTGCCCATACACCCATAGGGAGCAAGGATACGCCTTGCCATCGCTCTCCGTCAATTCTTTGATACCAATTCGGAACTGTGTTGGAGGCACAGTTCCACCCTTGGTATGAGTCGAGGCCGACCTAAAACCTCTTGCTGCTCTTAGGGTCGCAGCACCCAGTACTTTTTTGCAACTCTACAATGGGTTAGACCCGTTCCCGCGATTTGGGTTTAAACCACAGCCACCATGACGCTCCCACAAGGGGGCCTACCTCTAACAAGTCAGGCCCGGACCGAAGTCCGGGGGGCTCCTGACTCCCATGGTACCGTGATTTAAGTCCTGGTATGGACTACCGGTGGTCAAGCCGCCAACAAGACCTATGACCGGCAACTTGTAACTGGTCAAATCGTATCATCCAGTCATGCAATAAAATCTGGATGTTTACGATAAGACCAGTTTAGAATAATCTACCCCCGCTTTTTATTAGACAACGTCATTGATGGGCGAAGCCTTGATAATTGGGCGGGGGCCACTTTTGGTTGGACAGTTAACCCCACGTACAACTCACAACCTAGAGGACCAGGCCCTTTTCGGTACCCCTAGGACAAAAGAGGCTGGACCAAATTCCGGAGCCAATAATCCGCTTCGGGGATGTGAGTGCTGTCGTTGGCCCATATTAAGGGCACATCCGCCACCAATTCTTTTCCAACACTCTGACTTAGTGATGAAGATCCCTATAGACCTGGTATTCAAGTACGTTGAAGCAACTCATATAGTGATAGCACTAGTTCGACCTAACTGGAACTGTGGACGCCACCTTTGATTCCATCGTTAGAATTCGTCTGCTGCCGCCCGAAAACAGGGGAGGGAGCCTTAGTGTGATGGCACTCCTCCCCCCCTCTCTCGTCAGCAGCCACCAACGACCTTCCACAGGGGTTGGTTACCCCATCTCCAGTCGAGGTACTAGGGACCCAGCAGCCACCACGTGGAGGTGAGTAGTAGCAGTTGATGGTGTGAGGCTAAAGTGACCAAATTGACCAAATTCTGGGTGTAATTGTCAGGTAGATGATATTGTTCCGGAGACGTTGTTTCGGAGCTCCTTGGTGAAGACTATTGAGTTTTGATCTTGGCAGGCCTTTAGCTTCACAAAACTCTTTTGTCATCTAGGCTCCTTAATTGTGGGAGGTGGCAGGAAGCATATTGTAGTAGATTGGACATTGCGAGAGCCTCAACTACGAGACTGTCTTTTACAGCCTCAGAAAACATTTTGGGGGAGGTTTTACTAGTTTTTACTTGTTAAAGTGCTGATTGGTGAATCTGCGGCTTTTTGAGATACAGCAAGCTATGGCCACTCTTGTCCTAGGGACGCGAACCGGAGTTTTTGTTTTCATATTTATGGGTTTCACACGACGTGGTCTAGGCGAAGATAGGATTGAATCGGCCTTGGTTGATGTCCAATTATTCGCAGCTGACCCGTGGTTTTATCTTCCCTGTGCTCGTCTGACATGACAGTGGTAACAATCGTGATATCGTTCCACCAGCAGTCAATACCTTAAGGGTTGCCAGTCAGTTCATTGCCCCAAAATCTGGAATAAATTTAGCCAAATATCTTAGTTCCGTGTCACTTATATCCTTTTGGAAGTACAATGGCATCATACTCTATTCTTTAAAGTATCCTAGTACAGTCTTAAGTAGATGTAGAACTGAAATTGAATAACGAAATTTTGAAATGTCACTTGGAAGGATGTATAATAGTTCCACTAGTTGAGCGATAATCTCATAAAACATTTCACATAACGAATTATTAAACTTCATACATATGCATGTCGTCTCCGCATCTGAGCACAGTAAAGTCCTTAATATTATTAAACTCAACTTTCAGAAAACCTCAAGCCATAAAATTTGAGAACTGAGGTCGTATACGTAACATTTTCATTTTCTCCGGATCTAACACAATCTCATCAGTTTCCTGAGATACGAGTACGAGTACGAGTACTCGTAATTTATTCAAAATGCCTCATCCAAAGATGATGAATTTGAGGAACTCTTAACATATCCATTATGGAGGCGATACACAGGCACATTTTGACTTTTCCATTTTGTGCCTTCGTTCTGTTGTTAACACACCTAAGCATATCCTGGGAGGATAATTATATTTTCATTCTCTGGCATAATAAAATCAAAATGAAAAGTGGAAGTAGTTTTAGTCCTTGGTGGTTTTAATTTAAACATTGACAGATGCTCTGACGTTGGATGCAATTATTTTATCTCTCATGGAGAAGACGCTCCAGGATTTTCCGCCCTCCGCTTCGTCCATTATAAGTGGGCAATGAGAGTGAAACAGACACCTGGAAATCCGACAGGATGCAGGAAAATATTGGATTTCACAAAAAAAAAAAATAATAAAGAAATGGAAAACTAAGGTGTCGGAGGGAGATCTGCAGTGAAGAAGAACAGATGTTCTACAAAACCAACGTTGAGATTGTTTCGGATGAAGTGGATGTTGTGGCATGGATATAATGGAACTGATTCTCATATTTAATGTGACTAAAAGCTTTTCAGGATATTCTCCAGATTTCTTCTACTGCTACTCCGTTTTCTTGTGATTTTCTTGCTGCCTCAGGTGTTTCTCTGTGTCTAGAAAGTTTGAAATCTGTACCGAGCACACGGTTGATGTTACGATTCACTTTAACACTAACATGAAGTGCTATTGTAAATTTAGAGGGACTTTTATTTTTGGCGAAAATAAAAGCATGAGAATTTTTCTTTTTTCCTTATTTTTTGGGGGGGTTAAGTTGGAGCAAATGATTCTGAGTGCAATTGTGGAAAACGACTTGGTTGGGTTGATGATTGTCGATGGTTCCATTAGAATGATGGATTTCGATTCGACGAAAGAAATTGGATGACAGTTTATACTTGACTTCTCGGCGCTATAAAATTATTATTGCCATATGGTATGATGAAAGGAGTCCTCGGAAAGGATAGGTGGTCGACATGCTGAGAATTTCAAACTAAGACCTTCCCTCGCAGAAGAGGGTAGAAGAAGAGTTTGACTCAAAGTGGAAATACACACAACCTTCGACAGACTGTGAGAAATTTAGGTACGAATGATTGCATTTAAGTACATGGACTATGATGACTAGCAAATAAGGATACCTTGCCATTCCATAAGCGAGTTGTACCGCCTAGGAAACAATCACTATACTTCAAGAAGACGCGAGTAGCTTGAGAGTAAATTCGTGAGCATTCACAGCGAGACGGGTGTTACGGTTGAAGGTTTGAAGCGGCGGAATGTTACTGACAATTTTGATGGAGCGCTGACGGCGAAAATAACGATAAAAAACGGCAAGGCAGGAGATATCAGTGCCAATTGCTCGAGGAAGTTAATTGGTTGTGTAAAATTAGCATCAACTATGAGATTTGTCCAACGGTTTGGAATCCTGCTTAGCAAGAGCACAGAGGTCTAAGGAGTACCTGACCAGATCAAGGCATTGTGCTCAAGCATTGGGCATGTAAATGCCTTATGTATTGAAGCCAGATCAGAAGAACAAAAGTATTTCTTACATCACTTGAAGGAACCTAGATTATGGATCGGGGCCCCGACGACATACTGCTATGTTACAAACAATACCTTGGCTAGCACTAATCTTCATAATAATTGCTTAATGCTATGTACTTACCCTACTCTTGGAGACGCGCTCGAGTGGTGTTTATACCGAAGGTAGGCAAACGCCCGCATGCATCCTCGAAGTATTTCAGGCCAATTAGATTAACCTCCTACAACCTTAGATCGTGTCTTAGATATCCACATCCAAAGCATTCTAGAAGAATCGTCGTTATTCAAATCACAGCACGCTTACCTCAACGGAAGGTCCGATCCAGGGAAACAGCTCTCTACGAGGGAATGCGAACAATCAAATAATCCGCACACTACTTCCTAGACATAGAGGGAGCCTTTAATAACGTACCCACTGAAGCTATCAATTTATTAGTCAATGAATAGCCTCTATGTTCAGAAGAAGAGTTATTCAGATAACTCTAGGTAGCAGACAATTAACCAAATTCGCCCATAGAGGAACGCCACAGGGCGACGTTATTTCTCCTCTACTCTAGCAAATGGTTATGAACAAAATGCTTGTAAGACTAGTCAGAGAGGAGTGGTCGCGGATGCGGATGACGTCGTAATATTAGTGCTTCCCTCCGTGATAAGTGAAATCATGGAGGCTGCTCTAGACAAAGTGAACACCTTAGCCGCAAGCTGACACGGTCATGGTGTCAACCCGAAAGCACTACCAAAACCAAAATACCAGATTTCACCTTTTTTTACATTAACGGTCAACCGTTCACACTATCCTTGCTAGGTATCTAGGTATCATGCTTCACCCAGAACTTAACTGGGACCATAACATTGAACACAGAGTAAGGAAGGCATGTATTGCCTTCTGTTCCTGCAGAAAAATCTTTACAAAGAAGTGGCAATTTCAACCAAAGATGACCTTGTGGATGCACATAGTCGCAGTGTGTCCAATTCTCACCAATAGGTCACTGTAATGGGACCCCGCGTTGAGCAAAGGCTACAAACTCAAGAAACTAAAAAGGCTCCAAAGGACAGCCAGTATAGGCACCACGGGCGCATTGAGGTCGGCCTCAACGAATGCCCTTAATGGTTTCAAAGAATCCGGGTGATGTACTGCACGTTACGGCCACAGGAACACACTGGACTTGTTACCAATTGGCATGGTCACGTTTCCAACCGACTACATCACACCCAACTGAACTTCAAGCAAAATTTCAACGCAGGATTTCCAACAGAGCTCAGTGGAAAAAAGACGAAGTAGCAAAGGCTTTGGACACGGTCATCTACGGATAAAAGATGAACAATAGTGTGTGGGCCGGTATCTTCTCTAAATCACTGAAAATATCAATATCATACCGCTTGATCCGATCCTGCCTGCACGCAACTCGGTCGTGACCCAATGCACAAACAAAACATTGCTATCCTCATAGATAGCCAGCCCCTATCAAAGCTTTCGACTCGGCTACCATATCCTCCAAACTGAGGCAGGAATGCCGGAACGAGCTTTCTCGCTTAGGCGAATGCTTCAGAGTCACACTGCTGTGAGTTCCAGGGCACAGTGATATAAAAGGAAACGAGCGCACAGATGAACTGGCCAGATAGAGCTCCAACTCTGCACGGCTCACTCGGAGCGGAGCGGTTAAAGGAAAAATCCATTCATACTCCAATGGAGGGGAATAACCAACTACGCAATACCAAGAATGATATGGCCGACCCACGATAAGAGTAGAATAAAAGACCTACGGAACAGAACTCAGAATCACGGCGATAATCACGGTGCATTAGCCAATTGTACACCATGCGGTCAAACTAGGTATCCCGAAATGAAAAGGAAACTCACTCCCATTTCCTTGCAAATGTGCGCCACTAACAAGAGCCAGACTACGTGCACTAATCCAAACAATCTTCGACGACCTTAACAACAACTCTGGTAAAGGGATACGATATCTACTTCGTTTTCTTAACTCCTCGGACTGGATCTAGGCTCCCACTGTTTAACATCCTCAACAACACACTGCATCAACCAGGTCACATGAGTCGTGGTACCAAAAAGACACATTCTAGTGCTACTTGGGTTTACGTCGAACCGCTACCTTTATCTACCTATCTACCTGAGGGAACTTAGACCTTTCGCTGCGTTTTTCATGATACCGAAGATGTGGTCATTCGAATGAATGGAAAGTTTTTCGATTTCTACGATGCAAGTGTTATTCATGAGTAATAGCCGGGTTTTCAAATTAAATACTAACGACAACAGACAGCATTGTATTTGAGAAGGACTAAATTACACTCTGATGGTGATTCTTGTATTAGTTATGCTTCTAACTATTCATCAATGAGCTTAGTATACACTGCCATTACCTTTCCACAGTCGAGGAATAGGGTCGTGAGCTAGGAAATGAATATGAAAAGCAGAGAGTACCATCGTCAGCAAATCGGTTTACTGGTTTCAAAGTAGCAGACAATATTTCATTAATGACAATAAAAAAGAGTGTTGGTGAAAAAATGCAGCCCTGTGGCACACCAGCATTTATTTTGCGCATATTCGATTTGAAACCGTCCATATGACAACTTGAATTGAACGTTCGAAAAGTCATTTCTAATCGTTGATCCCAAATGCAGGCATTTTCGAGAGAAGAGCCTGATACTAAACTTCGTCAAATGCCTTTAAAATGTCAAATGCAACCATATTGCAACCTGCGAAAGCTAAAGTTCCAGGTTTCGGGGAGTCGTGCCATTTAATCACCTGGTCTAGCAACAGGCACGTTTGACAATGATGCTATTTTCCATATTAAGGGGCAAGGCCCTGAAGAAAAGTATTAATGGAAAGGCTTCCACAATGGTTTCGCCATCGTGGAAGAACACATCTTCAGAAGAAACGGAGAACAGCGGGCTTATATGTATGTGCTGAAATCTTCGAGTACTCCTCATTCGATAGAATTTTTGATCGGCTCCATTATGTGACACAATCAGGAAGCGTTGACATAGCTGCGATAACCGCTGGGGATGATGAGGAATAAAGAGAACAGTGTGTGTAATCATACTAGTGGCAGCATCCACGTTGGTATCGATGCAACTACCAAAAGTCCTAAAATTCTTAAGGAAACTGTTAAGTCCGCTTCAATTGGATTTCTCGTACTGCCAAGTCAATTAACGAGGGATTAGCTGATATGACACAGTGGTCCAACAACCCTAGAGAGGAGACCACATCAACGGTGCACTTAGATTAGACTAGGTTAGGCTAGAGAGGCTGCTGGAGAAACCAAAACACTTAGGCCTATTGGCCTATTGTGCTGCTAGTGGATCTGTGATCCTCCTCAATTTGCGCTTCCGACAAAGCATAAGAGACTGTTGTTTAGATCGTTTAAGTTATTGTTTTCGGTCAGTTTTCTTCATGCCCAGCATTCTGCAGCTTCTGCAGAAGTCGTTTATAGAAACGTCAAGGCTTGTTACATGCTTAAAGGGATACAATATTGTGTCCAGAGTAGATACCTACGACTATCATAGGTACTCGTAGTAGCTCCGACATGCTTCTTATTTAGAGAAATCAAACTCTTAGACCGATTCAGATACAATTTTGGCCAGCTTTGTTTGATCGCTAGACTTGCTGACCCATCAGTCCATCTAGGGTTTGTTTTTCTAATAGCATCCAGCTATATGATACCGATGATACCTTTTACAGGTAGAATAAGTAGAGTGGTTTCAATTTTGGCGAGTTCGTCGGCCCTACAATTGCCTGGAATATCTCTGTGGTGCTGGGAGATGATCGGCAGTCAAGCGCGGTATTAGAATTTTGTGAGACTCGAGCTAGGAGTTTGATAGCGGCCTCAATATCCGAAAAGATGCGAATATGTGAATGCCAGAACAGGATTTATTTAATCGTCTAAATTTCCGCCTGGAACACTCTACAGCGATTTCGAATGCGGACGAAGAGGCTTAGGTTAAGCTTATCTCAGAAAATACCGCCACCAGCGCCAGTCTTGGATCCATCCCTGTGGAAATGTATTAACTTTTCATTCATAAAAGCTTCGTTCAGAAAGATTTAGACGAGATGCATACAATGTTGGGGCATAATGTGGTTGATGTCCTCTGGGAGTATTCCTAGTGTGTTAAGAATATTATAGTGGCCAAATATTGTAGTTTATTTGTCCACTATGTAGTCGTTTTGACGCGAAGAGCTGCGTTAGCAGCCACTTGCATGCTGAAAATATGAAGGAATGTGAAAGAACACCGGCTTGCGGCGTATCTCTACTAACAAATCTTTTAGCAAGGCCGCACTCGGTTTGGGGTTGATTATCCTTCTAAATAGCATAAAACTGGTCAATTTCCCTAGCAGTGGTCATTGCCGATGTGTTGACGTTGCGAAAGACAGCTTCTATGTCAAAGAACACGACCACTGTGTATTTTATACAATATAGGGATCGTTCTCTAGCGTTGTCAAGATGATACCTGAGTATTGTACCGTCCGGCCCAGCAGAAATGTATGGTTTGAGACTATGCAGCGCCCAGAACAGCTTGTGCCTTGTAATCAGACGGTGAATTTTAGTCGGAGCTGCAGTGATCCTGCGAAGGTTGTTACTGGCCGTGAATAGCTACCTGGAAAGTGGGTGTACAGTAGCAGGTTGAGTGATTCATCACTCGAGGTCGCCCAAGAGCCATTGGTTTTTTTCAACCAGCTAAGCATCATAGGATTTGCCGCGATCCCTCAGAGGTCTCTGCTATTTTGTCACTGATTGACCTTCAGGATTGTCGATTTGCCTTCCTGAGTTGTTTTTTATTTATTTTGCGGGATTCCTTGTATGAATCCCAGTCTGTCATTTTTCTTGTGCTTTTTGCTTGGTTGAAAAGTTAACTGCAGACGTTTCTAAACATCCCAATGCTGATGTCCACCAATGTGACTTTATGTTGAATAAGAGAACAGGTATTGTAGCAGTCATTGCCTGATTGAGAGCTTGACTTTCTCGTCAAGCTCGTTGGTTTTAAGCGATGGACTTAAGTTTTCAGAGGAGAGTATTTATAAAAGTGTTCCTCTGTATTTTAGTTAATCAGTTTTCCTATAATTCCGGAATGTATAGTTGGCGGGTAGGAGCATGGTTCAGACTGAGCTAGATATATCTGTGATCTCAAAAAGAGTGTTCAGATGATATCATCCAATTCGTTAACGTTTAAGTGATGTTGTTGGAGACAAGAGTGATATCAAAAACTTCTTATCGGGTCTTAGTTATGAAACTGGGCTCGTTGCCAATGTTGCAATCAATGAGGTAAGTACTAATAATGTAGTCGGAAACTGGCTTACCTCTATCGTTAATTTCGCTACTAGGTCAGTTTTTTTCCATTCAGTTTCCGAAACCGCCCTTTCTGAAAAGTCGATGCCAGCCAATCCATGTTCCATGATTAGGATGATGTCTTCAGCGTCTTTGGATAGACGCAGAATGAGTGCAGCCGATGATTTTTTGGAGTGATGTAGGTTAATCTGGAGAAAGCGAAGCATCATTACTACAATCAACCAAAAAAAGTCTTCACCACGGTGTCATTTGTGTCGTCTGATTCTAAAAATGTGCCCAAAAGTTCATCTTCATCATCTGATAGTAACGGAGCTCTTGTTGATTCGTTATCGGTTTCCATTTCCGACAGGGTGTAAGAGGTGGAGACCGTCGGCTTAGTTGTCACCTCGGAAAAATAGGAGTCGTCGCTATCCATTTCAGAATAGGAGATCGATGGTCCAAGAGGCTAGGCTAGGGTATCTTACCTGTTTCAATTAAAGGAGAAGGAGGTTGCTTATCAGCATCCAACTCATCCTTGTTTTAGATCCTAAGGGATATAAACTTGAATCCAAACCTATTCATGCCTTTAGTGTTTAGCTAGAGGGCCACTCAGTTCCAGCAGTTTCGCCTCTTTCCAGTCATGAGTTGGAAGGGTCGGGTTACTGAATCTAATGATCTCCAGAATGTGTTCTGGGGAGAAGAGTCCAGCTGGAATCCATCTGCCGGTCCTAGGTCCGCTAGAGATATCCTGCTTAATCACAACCTCGAGTATTGTTACCGGCGAGACCCCTCCTAATCCGCCTACGGCTTTTGTGTAAAAATCAAGAGATCTTTAGTCGGCACAAACGATAAGCTTGACGTGGCCTTACTACCAGCCAGCACTGCTTGTGATGGAAAGTGATCCGGGGTTCTCCGGACCAAGAAGCTCCCCGAAAGAAAGCTATAATCTGACCAATTGCCACCGTTCAGATGTAATTAATCCGTCGGCGTCGCTTTTATCGATTACGGCGGTCGTTATGGCGCCTTTTAGGACTTCGCTAAAACACCTCAGAGATGTGTCGTGGGGGTGGGGGGGGGGGGGGGTTTCGGTGCTTTTAATTTTGGGCCTTTTGGAAACCAGCACGGTTTCCTCCAACGATCTCTTGTGCTTGGAGGAGTCTTTCAACGTTTTAAGAACAGTGAGTAGTCCGTCTTTTTCAATGTTGTTAGCCCACCTTGTTTTGATAATGTGTGCGACGTTTTGGCGTCTTTGTGGAGCACCTTGAATCGGGCTTGCCGACGTGGCTGAGCCTCTGATTCCTCTTTTGAGGGAGGAGTTTAATAGCCTGCAACAAACTTGCAACTACTAAGGGTGGAAAATATAGCAGGACTATGGCTTGCGACAGTCTTACCATCCCTTGACATTTTGGAGTGTGCCTTTAGAAGGTGCACCATGGCCTACCACAGTGTTGCCTTTAGTTGGCATTTTAGCAGCCTTGCCGGTAGTAGGTGCAGTCACCGTATTACCGTCCGGTATTGATGAAGTACCGGTCTAGTGTTTTAATTTGAGAAATGATTCCATATGGGATCCCACGCTTGGCGGAAAAATAGAGGTCTATCTGTACAGAGATCCGCTATATGCAGATAAGTCAAACTAATCCGGAGCTCGTCAGGTATCTGGTGTTCAAAACTGAGCAATTGTTAAAATACTAGGCCTTCAGTCATAGGCATGGGTCTACGGCACGGGTCGTATGAGACCTTGATCCAGTCCAGAAAAGAAGGAGGAGGAGGGAAAGGAAGGATGAGAAGTAGTAAGAGGAGGAATGGAGGGGACCATCTTTGGTTTCAGGGCTCATCTGGAGAACTTTGATCTTACTCAGCCGCCACAACTCGACAAGTTCAATCCTCAGAGTAGAAGAACGGTGTACTTATCAAAGTGAGAACTTAAAAAGTAATTCAGGGCACTGGCGGAACGATAGATATTCTCCGGGGGTCACCTATAAGCTAGGTCAAGTTGTTTTCCACAACAAGGATCTTTACATACCGTCCTTCGAGTGTTGTCTGTCCAGAAGTTGAAGGCTCCCAGAATTGTGAACGCCCGCAATATCAATCTCAGTATGAAGATACACGGATACAAAGAGTTCAATCAAATTGCTTGACGTCGAATTGCTCTCCTGTTTGGGGCATCTGTAACTGAAGCAGTGGTGGATAATTAATGGAGATGACATTGCGGTGGAGTTTGATAATGTCATTTGTGCGTTGAGGAAAGAATGGTGGCACTCGTTTGCGGATCTGTCTATGTTTCACTTAAGTGCTAAACACCTTGTCTGTATTTATAGAGGAGAGGAGATAGGAAAATAATTCACCGAATATTGAGTAGAAAAGACATGAAGAATACGTTAGCTCAGTCAAATCAAATAAATGGACAAAAATGTTTCAGATAAATGACTTCGGATACCTGAAGTCGAACTCCCTTATAAATGAAAACGACCAAGTCTCCGGTTAAAGGATTGGGCGATCCCGACTTTCAAGCAACGTTGCGTGGAAGGAAATATGTAGTTAAGGACATTTGAAACCAAGAAGGCCAAAGTTAAGAGTCAACCGCAAGAAAGGAAACAAACCTGTTAAATTGGCTTACTCATTTCCTCATTTTGATGAAAATATTTAGTGAAACAGTCATGGAGGTAAGAGACGCGAACTTTGTAAACTTTAATCGTTATTTCATGTTCAACCACACTAAGTCTGCAGGTGGTGTAAAAGCTTAAACTTGGAATCTCTCATTTAACCTTTTACCCACACCTGAATGTCAGTATCCGTTGGCATCCAAGATTTTGTAACTGGATGCACGAATATATCTTATCGTCCTTATACTCGTATTAACCACTTCCATACATAGCAGACGAATTCGAAACATTTCCTGAACACCCCTAATTGCGATTCTGCTCCCATTCCTGCTACCGTAGTTTTGAAATTTCGCTTTGTCTATAGCGGACTGACTATTGGATCAGCCCTTCTGATGAATTGGGAAATGTACCTTCTTTAACTATTAGATACATACGTTGCTTCGGTGGTGGTTTTATTTACAACGATGATTGCTTGGCTAACCTCACTTCCTCATTTCTCACAGGAAAGGAGATTTCCTAGTTCACACTGTATGCAGAAATGCCACTTTCGGAGCTGCAGAGACATATTATCTATTTTCTGCAATACCTAGCCTGTTGCCGACGATAACGGTTGAACTTTCACACTTGGTTGATGGACATGGAAAATCATTTGATTTCGGTTGCAATACCCATTTCTAGAGGGTCTTGTGGTTTGTAAAAAAAAGAGCAGAAAACAGGAAACGATTTCAACAACAACCAAAGTGCAGTCCCCTTTGCTTTCCCCATTGAACCACATGACACATCCCTGCAATTATTTCCTGATGAAGTTACTGACCCCTTTAATCTGACCATCGTCCGATATCAAGCTTTTAACAAGGAGTTTTTTAGGATGAGTGTAGACGTGCATAGGTCTCCACTGTTTGAATGAGATTACCTAGCCGTTGACATCCCGTCCGCATGGTAGCCTCTCCAATGATCATCCCTACGGTTTGCATTCATTACAACATCCTACATTAGGGATGGACTTTCACCGGCCTACGTATGTGCTCGTACGTGCCAACAACAAGACAAAACTATGGCAAAGCAAACGTGCAAGTGTATGTAAACACAAATAAATTCAGAAGGATTGTCATTCTCATTTCCGGAATTCTTTTTGTGTCGTTATTTCCTCGTTGATTGCAGTGTTTTTCTAGTCGTGCTTTGGACTGTCGTTATTCACCGCACGAATGCCAAGGCATGCCTTGTTTTGTTTTCACTTAAATTTCTGGGATTAGTAGAGATTATAGGGTTTCCTGCATGTGTGGACGTTTCCTCTTGGTCATAAGGGATGAGTTTCTATGTGTCTTATGAGCAGGAAGGGAGGGTATTACAGCGTTTCTTACTATCGTTACAATAAAATCTGGTTCATAAATGTCACCAAGTTTTTTTTTGCGCGCTTAAAGCCATGAGGACAGCAAGGGGGTCGTTATGCGGAATTACTAAAACAAGGACAAGGACTGAAGATACGGACTTTAGGTTCATAACTCAAAACAAAATTACTCGTACTATGGATGCTAAGAACACAAGAACTTACGATTTTTTTCGCCCAAATTAAGGGCATGGTCAGTATTACACCCTGTGGATCCAACATCAGGTAGGCATATGCACACTTCATCTAAAAACGATATTACATTTGCTCCAAGTGTTAACAACAAATAAAACGGTCGCAAGTCCACCAGGGAGGTACAGTGCACGCTGGTAGTATCATACATTCTGACGTTGTCGTGATCAAGGACAATTCATCGACCAATAACTTCAGGAAATTGGTTTCTGTTCCAGCAAATAGCAAAGAACAGAGCAATTGGAATGGGGAACCAAAACCAATTGTAGCTAATAAATTATGTAGAAGGTATAACCACTTTGGTAGTAATCGCCAGTACCCTTGGGAGGAATAGCAAATATTCCTGGTTTGGGTGGATCGATGACCTAGATGGAAGCATTTTTGGTGCATGATAATTGGAATTTGGGGAGTACATCATTGTTTCCGTTCACGCTCAGTGAATTAATGTTTCATTAATGTTTCATTAATGTCTTTCATTTGTTCTTCATTGAGTTGCAGCGGAATAATGGGAGAAATAGAAAACGAAGAAGGGTCCAGCAGATGTTAAAGAAGATAATCGGGAGGTGTGTCAGAAAAATGTTGTCGACTAGTTGTAAGGTGCATCAGACCTTGGGCTGGTCAATGGATTGTATTTGCAAGCTTCTACTGAAGAAGGGAATGTTCACGGAAGTACTCACCATTTGTAAAAACCAATGGCGCCCTCAGTTCAAGGGGCCTGCCCTTTTACTTAAGGAGCCATGTAGTAGATGCAATTCCCTCATCACAGAATGGATGCATTGTGGGCCGCATATTTTTGGGTTAAGTCTCGTCGGAGCTAGCATTCGCAAAACAACAAGTAAAAGTTTGTGACTGCGTTTTTTTTTTTATAATTTGCTCTGCCAGTCAGCGGTGGTAAGCTGGCCTGAGGTCAAACATAGTATCTATAATGCGCCTTCCAACGCAAACAAACACGGGAACAGGTCAGAGGAAACGTAGAAAGTTCTCAACAGTTCGCAACAATCAAGACCAAATCTTTGCCATCAGTCTTATCATCACAATAAGAGAGCGATTTTCGCCAACTCTGAACGTCGGGAGACTGGGACAAGAAGAAGATAGGCAGAAGATTTCAGACTGTCTCGGGAATGTCGGTAATATCAGAAAGGAAACTACCTTCCCGTTACACATAGGAGCTCTGCGGGTGCGAACTAACTGACAAACACAAAATAAAAACACATTTACGGTGTCAGATGAAGGAGCTCTACTCCGTTCCCCTGTAACACATTAGAGATGGTGACTGAGGACACTATCTCATCTCCAGCGAAGCCACCAAGAATTACACCCACATTGATGGACGCGCAAAACGCTCAGGTTATCAATATACCAAACGATGAGAAATTGGAAGGCGTACAAAATTAGAAAAAACAAATGAGAAGTTCTTCTATTTTACCGGAGCCCAAAGAAGACGAATTCGAGCATGGATGAGAGACGGCATGACACTGGAGGATGCCGGAAGATCAATGCTTGGAAAAGCACAGAAACACGCTTAAGATAGCGGCAGACTCTGCACCTCCAAAAGATGCCGATCAGCCGACAACTCCCCAAGGGTGTAGCAGTCCAAAAAATACAAACCACATCCAGAGCTACAAAAGCGCACAGGTGTGATTAAGACGATAGGAGTTCCCGGAAAACCAAGCGCACCGAGGCAAGGTGGGAAATACACCTCTCATACTAAACCTCGATCAGGTTCTAATGAAGGACCCAGAGAGGAGGTAAGTAAGAGCAGAAATCCTAATGAATCCTTGGCCAGCCGCACAACAGCAGAATCTTCGACATCAGGGCTGTCCTATAAGGGCGCATTAACCCAATGCAAGGTTGCTATAATGCATGAAATGCATCCTGAAAGATCCCTGCCAGTCCAACAAATTCATCTGGTAAAACAACGCCTACGGATCGAGGTGGACTGTCGCCTCAAATTTGTTGCATGCACACCAAGGGATGGTTGGCTCTCCATCACTTGTCATGACACAGAGAAAAAAGACTGCCTCATGTCAACGGTAAAGAAGATAAAGCCTTGGCCAGAAGCCAAACTACGTAAAATTCACGGAAGTGATATCGCATAATTGTACACCTGTATAAGCTTCCAGACGATGATAATATGCCCAAGGAAGTCTTTCTATCAAGGATCGTCAGGCAGCATCCCGGCATTTCCAGAACAAGTTGGCATGTTCTCAGGGTCTCAAAGGAAAGGAGCGGAGGTGATTCAGTGATTTTCTCTATTGATGAAAAATCCAGGAAATACTTGATGGAGCATTGCTCAAAATGATTTCTCCGGTACATTCTTTCGACTTCGTGCATTTCCAGCACCTAATGGGCAAGATAATGATCGAAGTGCTTAACTACTTGCGCCAGATAAATACAGGGTCTTCCAATTGAGACTTCCGAACTTTGACAGTTGATAGCGGCCATATTGTTGAAGCTACATCTGTCAAATTGGCTGTCATTTATTCAGTCTGTTTTGCCAAATCACCATGCATGGACATAGCGTTCAACAACACGTGCAAATGATAAAATTGTTTTATCAAAATGAGTGTTCTGTTCGGGCAACGTTCCGCTCATTTCGCCCATTTTATGGCCGTAGTGTGGTGGGTAAATTTGAGTCCACTGGTTCAGTAAATGATAAACCAACACCCGTACATCGACGAAACACAGGATCTCCCGAAAACATCGCCGCTGTCCGTGAGAGTGTGCAGGAGAATTCAAGGCAGTCGATAGCTCGTCGCTCACAAGAACTCGGCCTTTCGCAGACCACAACTTGGCGAATTTTGCATCGTGACTTGGGCCTGCATCCGTACAAAATTCAATTAACCCAGGAGCTGAAGGTAAACGACCATAGACAACGACGTGTGTTCGCTGAATGGGCTCTGGAGCAGTTGGAAACTGACCCTAATTTTTATCGAAAAATCTTCTTCAGCGAATGAATGGGTATGTCAACAAACCAAATTGTCGAATTTGGAACGATACCAATCCACATGAGATCCAAGAGCGTCCAATGCATCCCGAAAAAGTCACTTTTTGCTGTGGATTTTGGGCTGGCGCACAGTGTGACAATTCGCTAATATAGCGCGATTAAATTAATAGCGCTTAGATTTAAATGTTTTTGTGAAACGTTTTTTACTTACTTTTATGAGAATTGTTTATAGAATGAAATGTAATAAATTTTGTAAACATATCTATAACAGTTGTGATGAAAAAAAAACATACAATAGCCAATAATTTGCATTTTATTACTCAGTTGGTATATTTAACAATTGTAGAACTTCATGTTCAATTAATGTTTTTTTTTTTTATTTTTGGAATGCATCGAAGACTTACCAAAAATGGATCTGAGAATACTAGCAACCTATTAAGAAGGTCAGTATTTGTATCCACTCGCGAGGTTTTCCTGGTAAACAGCTCCCTAAATTTTCGATTTTCCTTGTTTCTAGCTTCTTGAGCTTCCTCGGAAAGCTGTCCAATTGGAAGTATACAAGTAGAAATTATTTGTTTCCCATGAAATAATACCTTATGTACACTTACTGGCATACAAAACCAGCCATACTTTCTCATATATAGCTCTCTCGTTTCTCTTGCAATTGTTTCGAAGGCATCTATGTCAATTGGAAACCCAAACCCAATCGCTTCTAAAATTATCTGAAATTTTTTGATAATTCCCTTATCTATCCCTGTTATTTCAGCAGTTTTTTCCTCATCTCTGAAAAATCTTCTGACCGTGTTTCCATCATTCGTATTGCTTGACTGTTGAGTTACCATATCAACCAATAACCCAGTTTCCGCTCTTAAGTATCCTGAATCAACTTTTTTCTTGCTTTAACCTTTTCTTTACTCTCTTGGTCTCTAACCTGCCAAATTTTAACATCCAGTCTATAAGCGATATGTAGGATACATTCCATAAATCGGATCCAAGAATGAAGGGGTCTTAGCCCATAAGACATTGCTTGTTGGTCCACTTGCTTTTCTGAAAGTTTGGTTGAATTGTTCATTTCAGATGGTTTTGCTGCGCAAATATAACAGGTTTGTGACGAAGAAGTTATAGGTGGTAAAGCAGTACATATTTTGCCGTCGATCATGGTAAGTAAGAAAATTGGTTTTATTTGGATATGACTGTAACTGGCTGTAACATTTTAACTTGTTCTTGTATTGAATCTACTTCCAACTTGATCAATTCTGTCGTTTCTTTTGCAAAGTTCAATTTAATAGGCCGGCAGTATCTTGTGGATGATGGAGCTGGATTTTGCCAAACCACTTTTTTATTTTCTTCCTGTAAGAAATATAGCTGAATTGGCACCATGGTCATACTAAAGAGATTTTCATCGAAATGATGACCTGATGAAAATTTTTATTTGTATTGTCTTTGTTGAGCACCATCGCAACCCCATTTTATGAGCAGGAACAATTCTTTAAGCCCAGTTTTAGAATCCGAAACAGAATCTAAAACATCTTTTTGAGGTAAGCATAAACGTTCAATGCTGTGATTTACCAAGCTTTGTAAGCCGCATTCACAGTTCTGCTATCGGGATAGCATTTTGCCTTAGACTCTTTAATTTTGTGGTACGAAGGTAGTAGATTTGGAACATTTATATTAATTTTTTGACGTATTATATCGTATTGATGAGTGGATAGCTGTGCGCCTGTTATCATTGCTAATGCATCATCTGCAGATATTGGCAAAAAGTCAGATGTATGTGTTTCCAGTGTTTTCTTTACAATTGAACCTTAGGTATAAATGATAAAATTTATAAGAAAAAAAAAAAATTTACTTAAGCAAAAAACTAACCTCTTTTTGGAGATAATATATAATTGCTTAACTGCAATAGCAGTATTGCTCATTCGCAGTTCTGATTTCTTCAGCGCTAAATGAATCTAGAAGTGTTTGTACTTTTCTCTTCTTGGTCTTCTCACAGCACTTTTCGAAGCTTTGTCTTGGTCTTCCTAATACCATGGTGCCATGAGATGAAGAGGGAATTTCATCTAAAACAGTTTGTGGTACTGTTAAAATTTCATTTAGCCAGCGTTCTCTATGGCGACCATTTTTGGCAATTTTTTCGTCAAACCTCAAACATAAATTTTTCAAGGTTGCCTTTAATGACTTAATTGCCTCTTCAGAAAATGAAAAATTATTAAAATAATCCATTACGAAAGCAAATACAGCATCAAAGCGCTTAATTTTGATTTTGGAAATCCAAGCATCAAAAAATTGTTTTTTCGTAATTTCGATTGCCATCCTAAAATACGAAAAATTTAGTATGGGTGTCGCACCTGTGCGCAAAAAGTCAAAACACTTTTTGGTTCCACATATATAAGGCTTTAAAACAAAAATGGTCTCAACCTTGAAAAACACTGAAAAATTACACTTTTGGTCTAATGAACACATAAAACACATAGTTTATCACTAATTTTCTACTCTCAAGCACCCCTAATTCTTACGAAAACACTTTTTATCCCAAAACATCTTACCTTAATATTCAACAATATTATATTTATTAAAAAAATATTAAACTTTTACTTAAAGCCACGCGAACCACTTGAAAAAAAAAACTTTACCGCTTGCTCTTAAAGCTGACCTTCTTATGAATAATTGTACACAACTTGATCTTTGATGTCATTTTTTGTTGTTGCACATCCTTTTAACATAAATTGTTTTTTGCAGTCATTCAGTGGGAGGTTTAAGCTTTAAGAGAAACCGTTTTTTGTTTACATTTGTGCATGCCAATTTTTGAATTAAATCCCGCTAAATGTTCGAATTGTCACACTGTGTGGCGGCGTCATCGGTCCATATTTCTTTAAGAACGACGTTGGCCAGGCCGTCACCGTCATTGGCGAGCGCTAAAGGTCGATGATTACCAACTTCTTTTGGTCTGAATTGGATGATATGAATACCAACGACATGTGATTTCAACGGGACATTGGAAATTCTGCACGTGCGATTCGAAGGCATAGTCATCTCATATGGAGGTGATGTGAAGTGGCCACAGAGATCGTGCGATTTGACCCCGTTAGACTTTTTCTCATGGGGTTTTCTGAAGTCGCAGGTCTATGAGAATAAGTCACAGCGGCCCTTAAAGCCAACATAACCTATGCCATCGGTCGAATTCAGCCTGATTTATGCGCCAGAGTCATGGAAAATTGGACATTTCGGATGCGCGCCACCTAAAGAAGCCGCGGCGGACATTTGAACTATGTTATATTCCATACTTAATGGCATCGATTGGCATTTCAAGCGAATAAAAAATTTCGATGATATTTCACACACACTTTGTTTTACTTAAATTTAAAGATAGAAAGCGCGCTTAATGAAAAACCCTTTATATTGGGCTTTATGACCCAGGTCTTGATGTGTAAATTGGTGAAGTTTTGTTTGCCCAATTCCTGAGTTCAACGTGAAATCGACAACCCTTGCGACACTTCGAGTTGCGGAAGCAACATCCCTAGCTGCGATCACGCGATGGGCACGATTTAGGTTCCTCTTATGTATGACTAACATGTCCCAAAAACTCAAATTTTTGAACCAATTTAACAATTGCTGGTCGAAAATACGCTTCACGCCGACCGAAGTGTCGTAGCGAAATTGTCACCTTTTTGCAGTGAATTTGGACAATTTCAATTGCTTGTTGAAGTGTGTTTCTTGTTTCATTTTTATTGATGTGTAGTTCTTGCCTGTCAAAAAATGTCCTATCATGGATTTCTTCTTGTAGACAAACTGCTGTCATGGCATTAATTGCTAACTCTTGAAAGGCTAAGCTTCGCCTAGTTTTCAGTTGGAACAGCCTATGAGTAACAATAAATAACTGCCTTCTAAGCAGCTATGAAAGCACGGATCTCTAATACATATGAAGAGAACTTCTTTTCATCTGTTGGACTTTCTTAGCAGCAACATTCATCGTCCTTGCACGCTGAGGATTTAGATTCGCGACAAGCAAATGGATGATTTACCAGCATTTTTCCGGTGCACAATGCGAATATAATGTAAGAAGAAATGGAAAAGAGAGGAACAATTATATTTCTCAGATCTTAATTAAGATCCTAAGTTTTGCTTTCACAATTTCTACCAGCATATTTCTTGAGTACTTAAAAAGAATTAAAATTTTGTGGTATCTACCTGTGGGTTTAGCCTTAAGTATGCCTACTGCGGAGGCGGTACCCAATTACCTAAAACCTGAACAGACCCAACATATCTGCAACATACTTCAATGGTTACAACTCAAGCAACAACAAAACAACAAGTACTTCAAATTATCTACAATACATATGAAATGTCCCTATGCATGAATCTTACAGTAGACTTGGCAATTTCACTTCATCCTTACTTCCTTCAACAAATGCTATAAGCGGTTGTGCAAATATGAAATACAATCACGAGGAATTACCCTCTTAATGGTTGTAATTACCCTGGCAGACGTAGGGAATTGAGTAAATGAGAGCTTCACCCAAGTCAAAGGTTCCCTAAGATGAATGTTCTCCACAGCGGATACTTGGTATCATTTTTTCATTTTCGAAGAAGTGGTACCAGCAAAATAAGGGTGCGATGAAAACATTTTTCCGTACAAGATACGGTTGGTTAAACATTTCATGAAATGTTTGGGTGAAGGGTCTGAGATACGAGTGCGTACGAGTTGTTGTGAAGGTTGCGATCATCTTTATCCATATCGGGTGGCCTTGTACTTTGGGGACTCCTTATTGAAATCACTTGGTTCATTTGAGGAAAATCTAATGGTAATTCAAGAAAAAAACAAAAAGATACGCAAATTCAGTGCTTTGTGAAAGTTAGAAGGGCTAATGATTGCCAGTGATGGGCAAGAGTTGTGATGTAACCAAGATGATTGATATGATAATTTTTCAGAAAAGGGAAACAAGGCTCATTTCTCAGAGCGGTTGGTTCATGTCTCCTTTAAATTTTCATGTTATTTAGAACCCCCCTATGTCTCTCCATGCCAATTTAAATACTTTGACATGATATAAAGCCAACTTTTATGCTTAAGTCAGCACTTCGTTCGGGAACATGTATAAGTCTTTCTGGTGATGCCCAATTACGTGGCCCGTCGTTTTCTCGTCCGAACGACCAGCCCGGAAGCGGTCACGCCCTGCGTGGTATCCTGTGGTTCCATTCTGTTCAAGTCGCGTAACTAAGCGCCGGAATATTTGACCAGTTGGCGCGACACGATTAGGAAATCGGCGTCGAAATTAACGCTGCGCTAAGACCACCGACCGATTATTAGTCTAAAACATCGACACCAGTATTCCACGCTCTTGCAGAGTACAGCGCCCCATTGCTTGTCTGTTTGAATACTGCAGATGTTTAGTTCAATGTCAAATATGATAGACATACGACGCCACTTGCAAACATTATACCATCTTCCGATAGGGTGATTAACAATGTGAGAGGACTCTGAAACAACTTAAAAATAAAAAATAAAAAAAGCCTTACCATCAAGGTGATTAACTTGGAATTTTTTGTGGCCAAGTTTTTTAACTGTATCGCTTTCTAAACCTGTTCTAGTACCCTGTAAACTATATATAAAATCGTAGTTTCTTTTCTAAACTAAACTTGCCTGCATCAACACTCATTTTTCAGATTCGTCAAATATACCATATACCGCATTGTCTGTTTTGCAATATGGTTATCTTCGCGTGGACCTAAGTACAATAATTTACTATTCCAGAGAGGCGGTCCCTTACTTTGTTAATTATTCTACAAGCCATTAAGTAAATACCACTAACATTTCCTACTGCAAGAATCATGCAATTCATGGTCAGTAAGTTGCAATATTACTGGTACTTGCATTACAGTACGCTCCCACCATTTGAAAATATTCTTCATGTTTAACTTTACCCGATGTTTGAATGTGGTGGCAAGTATGTTATCTATTCATATAACCACTTCAAACTAAAGTTTGCACATTTTCTATTATTATTCTCTGCTCGTAATAATTTCCAACGCGTCGAAGGTTTAAAGTTTTCAGCAAAGAAAATATTCCACCTCAGCTACAAGTTTTTGTTGTTCCTTCGAACTTAAGGGAAGAACTCCACAATTTCTATGAAATGCTTTGAGCCCAAGGTACTTGTGTCTTTTAATTATTTTGCAGTCGCCAGAAGGCACGTTTCAAACTCATTCTCAAGTACGTTCTCTCAGTGGTGGGCAAATCCTTAAAAGTTTAATGAGACTTCAGATTGTAATGGGTGCTTGGAGCTCAAAATCTGTGCATTGTTACCATAAGATACATTTTGTTTTGTTCGTGTTGGATGTGTTTTCAGGAAAGGGTTGTTTTAGTTACTTGTTTCCCTTTAAAGAATGCGGAAGGATGGATTTAAAGATTCGCTGCTCATGACATTTTTGTTGGCTTTCCACTGACTAGTCACTGTAATGGATGAGTTGTGTTTGAATAGCTTGTCCAAAGCTAATAAAATTTTAACTGATGTTGGTAAAAATGAAGAAAATGTTTACATTTTCTAGGTTAAACAAGATTTTCAAATAAGTTGTTTGTTAGCCAGAATAAATAATTGCAAGGAAGAGCACCCTCTGGGCTTTTTTCTAGAACTGGTTTTATTAGAATATGACTTCTATGTCATAGCGGCTCGTATTGCTACGAGCTGGAAAGTATCCCACTTTTTAGAATCCCAATATACCGATTGATAAAAAGAAGCATTGATGACAGAGATTGAGCTACAATCAAAAATTGTTAATATACACAGCTTGTTTGGCTGTTTTGTACGAAGGGCATCTTGTCTGCCCAATTTTGGACCTCTCTTCCGGCATATGGGGTTCCTTCTCACCAATAATTGATTTCCAAGACCTGGAAAGTTTTCGGTATTTTAGCATAAACCAATGACTTTACATTGCCCCCCAAGAAGTAATCGAGTGGCGTCAATTCGCACGATCTTGGTGGCCAACGCACAACAACGTTGAATCAAGTACTAAGTCAAAGGTTGCATGGCCAGTATTCCGATAGAACGGGATCAATGTCGTCATTCAAAATGAAATAATCGCTAATAATTTTCGGATTACTTTGGACGCGAACTCAACACGATTTTACGCTTAACACGATTTTTCGCACTCTTATAACTATCATCGAGTTAAGCCGCATTTTGTTTCTGCTTCATAAATTATAATCTTACTTAAGCCATCTTTCCATTTCAAAATCAGTGAATCTCCCATTATTTAGTCCTTTTGTGGGTCCGTGCAATTAGTACCTTGTTTCGCTGCCCATATTTTTTTTTGTCGAAACAGCATTCCGAAAAAGAAACAGTCCATTGTATTCCTTGTAAGTTACTTTTAATGGAATCTTTCAGTCTTACGAAGGAAGGTGAGTAAGGGCTTCAGTGATAAGGTGCTTACAGTACCAGCATCCACCACGTCAGCGTCGAATACCTGCAGCCTGATGCGAGCATAAGCTGGACATCCACAGAGGTAGTGTTCTGCGGTCTCGTTAATGCTTTTACGCAAGAATTGCAGGGTGTTGTATCAGTTATGACCAGCACGTTTAAGTGCTTAACAAAAGTGTAGTGCCCCGTCAAGACGTAACCTGCAGACTTTCCTATTGAGGGACAGCAGGAAGGCCGCTGACCTCTTAGAAACGTCGGGAAGCACTCACTTGGTCTGCAGGCAACCTGAAGAGTCATGTCATCCGCAGTTATGTTCATATAAAACTAAGCTGTTAATTGAAGCCATAACCGAGAACGCAGGCAGATCTATCTGAAAAATTCACCATTTCCCGTGGCCCCAGACAAGACTCAGTGAATTTAACTTTCTGACTGCTTTCAGTGAAGTCTGCGTAGAAGTCGTAAGGTGAGGATTCAACAAGGCTCAAAGACCTAACCTACAGATGCAAAGGCTTCGGTCCACCACCGGTTCTTCACAATATAGTTCGTTGCCATCAGAATTGCGTTTATTTCCGTTTGGAAGACAGTCGCAAGTTTTCCTAACGTGGAGTGAAATCTAGTGTTGTCGACCGCATCCCAAACCGGTTTTGGAGCCATCTATAAGGACCTGACTACATTTCTTTCCTGGCTCAGATTCTGGCCGTAACCAGTCTTGTGCACAGGAAGAGTCGAATTCGTATTTTTTCCACAGAAGGAGTTCTGGTGGCATTGCAACAGACGGCATGTCCCTATGACAAGAGTCATAAGACAGTTGGCGCGCAAGGTCGTCAAGGTACCAAAGATCTTTTTTTTTAACGGAAGAGTGTAGCCCATGATATGAATATCAATTGGAGGGAGATTCATCAATCCGTTGGAGCCCGGCGTGCTAGTGAAAGCCTCATGTGCGTTGTGCGTGGTGTTAACGCCCACGTAAAAAGCTCACTATGGCGAAGCAACCAAAAGGCATGGATAAGGGCGGATCTACTGTTGACGAGGCTGCAAAACGAAAAAATGGCAACGACTATGTAGAACAACGACGAATCTGCATATGGAATATTCGAACCTTGAACAATGCGAACAACTAGCGCAGGGCCTCGACTACTATTGTACAAGGCAGATATCACCATCATTCAGGAAGTGCGGTTGGATGGACTGGGCAAAACAAGGATTGACAACTATGACGTATACTACAAAGATTGATATAGAGAAAACAAACCGTCGATTTGGTGGTAGATTTTTTGCAGGCGGCAGACTTTGAGAAGAAGTCTTGGGCTTTTGACGCCTTTTTACGATATGAATTAAGGCTCTATTCATCACCGTGTCGGTCTGATATGAGCTCAAGCAACCCAGACGAAAAAAATGACATCACCAAAGAATGTTTCTACGAGCTCCTCGGTAAAACTTATGAGCAATGTCCGAAGTATGACGTTAAAATCGTCTTAGGTTTTAAAATAGCCTATACTACACCATTCCTGGAGATGATCTAGAGCACGGTTTCGTCTCCTTAATATCCACAAAGAGACATGGCGGTCACTTGACCATCAAACCGTCAACAAAATTGGTTGTCTTGCGATCGATGTAAGACACTCATTCAGGATTATAGCTGTCACTATAGGGCCACTACCTCTTTATAGCCAAGGTATGTCTACAGATATCTCAGAGAAGAAATAATGTGAGGAGATTTAACATCGAACGTCTGTAATTCCTCAATCTCTCGAAATGTCCTATGCAACGAACATCAAGCGCCAAAGACCAGTGACACCAATGCCAAGAAGCCATAACAAATGCAACATGATCCGAAAAGAGGCCTGTAGATATAAACAAGGAAATATGGCAGTAGAGAGTCATAATCGGTACTGACGATATAGAATAGTCACTGTCAAACAGCGGGGACTACCCAAAATCCCCTGTGAAGCAGAATGAACCATTCAATCTGGACAAGGAAAATCAAGAAATCTGTCCACCCATCCAAAATCAAGCGAGTAAAGCAACATCCAAGCTTAATAACAATAGGATTGCTGGATAGGACGGCCTACCTGCCGAGCTATTAAAGGCAGCGGGAGATGACTTGGTACAAAACATGCAACATCTCATTTCCAAGATATGATCGGCAGAAAGTATGAGTTTTGCCCGATCCACAAGAAAGAAAACCTTCTTGACTTCGGCAATTATAGAAGCACCAGTCTCTCTAATATCGCACATGAGATCTTAACCGCCCTCTTGTGTGAACACTCGAATTTATCAACGATGTGGTTGTCCTCTATCTATGCGGTTTTCGGCCTGATAAGTCCACGTTCGAGCAAATATTTACACTTCCGCAGATCCTGGAAAAACCCAATCCCAAGTTCACACGCACCACAGCATCTACGAGTATAGAGACGTAAGTCAACGCAAGACTACACTTTTTCCTGAAGTCTGTACAACTACTTGTATTTGCTGATGACCTTGACATAATTGGCAGAACTCATCGATTTGTGACTGGTACGTGATAGTCGGTCATAAATGGAGGGTAAGTACATGCTATTAACATGAAGTGACGCACAACATCGACAAATCGGACAGAACTCCACAATAGTTTAGGCTAAGTTTGGTAACAGTGGCTCTTGGAAAACCAGCCCACTTAGGTTTATTGGCCTATTGTGATGCCTCGTGGACCGGATGATCACAGGAATTGATTTGAGCTTCTTACGAAACCTAGGCGACTGTTGACAAGATCGTTGAAGTTATTGTAGACACAGATGGGCATGCACAGAGTAGGTGAAGGATTGTCTCTTCTCCTCCTCTTCTATGTGACTTCTACAGAAGTCATTTGTAAAAACGTCAAGTCTTTTTGCCAGTGTCAAACTTCACAATAGACAGCTATAATATTGAGGTAGTGAGAGACTTCGTGTACTTCGGCTCCGCTATCAAATCTGTGGTTTAAACGAAAAGCTTCGGTGTAAAAAGGCAAAGGAGTAATAAGGCGTTTTCAAGAAACACTAAGGAGACTTATACATTATCCCAGTCCTACTTAACATCCAGCTGTCAAAATATTCAGTAAAGTTTGCCATTTGCATCATGCATCGTTTTACGGTTATTGAACGTGCGGAAATTATTAAAAAATATTATCGAAAGCCCGGCTCAGTTGTAAATACGCAACGTGAGTTTCGTCGTGAGGTTGGTCGTCATCATAGCTTCAGTGTGCAGACAATTCCTCTCACGGTGGGAAAATTTGAGCGTGGTATACTCTTTTGGATCTTAAGCCACCAACCAGATAGAGATTGGTGCAAATTGAAGAAAACATAGCCGCCGTAGCGGCCAGTATCGATGAAGACCCAGAAATGCGATTCCGCGGCGATCAGCTGAATTGGGCATCACCAGAGAGCCAACCCGGGTTTTTTTTGCGGTTGGATTTGGGCCTACATTCATATAAGATTGTGCTGCCGCAATAATTCAAGGCGGACGACTGTAGACAACGCCGTGACTTCGCAAATTGGGCGCTGGAAATCTTGGCCGCAGATCTGGATTTTGGTCAAAAAATCATCTTCTCGAACGAGGCTTACTTTTGCTTCAGCGGCTATGGCAACAAGCAAAATTGACATTTTTGGAGCTAATACAATCCACAAGGGTTCAGCCTAGTACCAATGCATCCGCAAAGAATGACTGTTTGGTGTGGTTTATGGCATGGTGGGATTATCGGACCTTATTTCTTTCGAAATGAGGAAGGCGACACTGTTACCGTCAATGGTCCCAGATATTGAGCGGTGTTAACCGACTTTTTATTATCAGAACTCGACAACATCGATATATCCAAGCTGTGCTTACACCAAGATGGCGCTACATGCCATACAAGCGACGCAACGCTCGAAGTTCTGAAGGAGAAATTTGGCGACTGGGTCATCTCACGGCGAGCGTTCATCAATTGGCCGCCGCGATCATGCGATTATTTTCTCTGGCGCTACGTCAAGTCCTTAGTCTACGCTAATAAGCCAACCACTTTGGAAGAGCCCAAGGCCAACATTCGACACGCTATTGCCGGAATAACGTCGCACATATTGGACCGAGTCATCAAAAATTGGACCGACCCCTTGAAGCACTGCCATTGAAGCCGATGCTGCCATTTGAATGATGTCCTACTCCAGACATAATGGCATGAACGTAGCTTCGAAATAAAGCTAAAGTCAATTTTACATCTCATACCGTTGTTGTTTTATTTAAATGTTTTTCCCTATAGTTCTTATCTGGTCACCCTTTAGATGAAAATATCCTTGGCCGTTTCGAACGCAAAATTCTTCGAGTGGTTTTTGGTTCCGGTTGCATTGACTTGGTTTGGAGAAGGCGAACTTTATGAGCTACATAGTGGCATTGACCTGGATAAAAAAGAGGACATTAATCGCTTAAGATGGCTAGAACATGCAAAGCGAATGATCATTAGTATAACAGAGGAACAACCTCACCTTAGGTGGTGCGTGCAAGTGGAGGGTAACCTCAACCAACTGGAACTGCGCCGACTGGAGAAGCATCTTGATTGAGGACCAGGCGTATCTCGGACTGTGGCACATTATAAGTAAGAAGAAAGTAACGGTCTCTCTGACTAAATGTCTTCTGTAAGGCTAACGACGTTCAACGCATATTCTCATCTAAGCCATGGTCTGTATCGACCGCATGGAATCTGTCTATACCATACTTGGCTCTGCTCTAAACGCACTGAGGAATCTCCCTCCCCCTTTTTGATATTCATGTCATAAACTGCACTCTCAAAGCCATATTCTATTTAAGAAGAACCGGTCTTTGGTACTACGGCTGTGTAGTATATGTCGCCTGATGGAATGAAACTAGAACTCCTGTTGCTGCGAGAGTATGAAATCGGCTTTCCCTCTACCACTTAAAGAAATTTGTCCGGTCTTCACGGATGTTTCCAAAACTGGTCAAGGATACGGCATTGAGGTCTCTTTCGAGGGCAGCAACGTTAAATTTCACTCCTCGTAAGCAAAACTTGTGTCTGCCATACACTTGAAGATTTACGCAATCCTGATGGAAATGAGTATCTGCTCAAGGTACTCCTGGACCCTCTCACCATTTCCAAGGTACTCGTAGTGTGCAACTGCAAGGCTTCTTTGAACACACTCGAATAGTTGCGAGTTTTGATGGGGTTCCAGGTCACCATAGAATGACGGAAACTGAGATGAACTCAAGGAGAGTTACTCAGTACCCACACCCGCTTGCATCCTGTGACAGCGGTTCCATTGACATCTGGGTTTCATACGGACATAAGTGCGGATTGTATGACCGTCCAGGATACCTACAAAATGGACTTATTCTTTGTCTGAGTGCTCTGTTCCAACGGAAAAAGAAAAATTCCCTCCTTGTTAATTCCGTTAATTTTCTTCATCAATCAATTAAAAGCAAATGCCGTGCACTAATTCATTTTGTCCTCCTTTTAAGCGCTTAAATTCTGGCAGCAGATACTAAAAATAATTGATTCGACCATCAGTCATCGTTGCCCTCAAACAGTGTTTTCCTTTGCTCACTTTTTTTCTCTATGTTTGTGAGCTCCGTCGTAGTAAAGTATCTCCGCCTTCTGCTAGTGTCCATCATCGGAATGCCCTTTTGCTCCGTTCTCTGGTACCACTATGTGCTTTAAGGGATAAATCGAATAAACAAAATTTAATTTTCCGGTCAGATTGTTAGGAAAATGGATTTTACTCTATCCTTTAGCTTCGGCATCAATGTGTGTATATGAATCCTGTGGAATGCACAAACAGATACTAATTTGCACATAATTTTCCATCTCACTTCCCGGCAAATTGCTACAAACTAATTTCGTTAACAACGAAGTCGAATTGTTTGCTAAACTTTTAGGGAATGCAGATGGAGGTTTGAAACGAAATTGGTCTTACCTCCTTCAATTAAAGGCTCTGCTCCTACACAAATTATTATAATTGAGTTACAAAATCAGCACAAACGTATATCATGGCCACAAAGGATAGCTACTTCCAGCTTTGTAGGAGTAGACTCGTAATATACGTATCTATGGGCTCATAGATTACAAACAATATTCCAGAGGCTATGTAACTATGTGGTGAGCATTAAGGGCGATACCAAAGTTAAGCCTTTCAAGGTAAAGAGTTCGAATTTGCATCCTTGGAAAAATTTCCCATTCTGACTACGTTACTGAGGGTGGTGGTGCATTGCCCCTCTATCCTTGTACTTTTAATGAAAAGAAGGAAAGTGCACTATAAAACTTTGGAACCATCTCTCAAGGCTTGCTAATTGTAGAGATGGTATACTAAACATTTTTTTTTTTTGAGGACGCAGAAGGTTACGTCTTGGTTTGTCTGAGGGACGTAGAGAGGATTTCAGATGCAGAAAAAACTTAGTTGCAACTCATCAAGTAATCTTCTGCTGGGGAAAAGTAATTTGGCTGGAAGCCAGAAAATATTATCGGTCACTAAACTGACATCGGAACGTTATCTCCTGGATGCCAGATGATTCGAATTAAAAGTGAATTTGGGTCAACTGGCTTCTTAGCTCTGGATGAGTGTCTTAAGTGGACTGTTGTCCTCATTTTATTTCTGGCTTACAAGGAGTTGTTAATTGGATGATAAGAAATAGTGAAATGAAGTTCTTATTCAATCTGCATTGCATTAAGATTGATGTGCTCTGCGTAACTTGATGCGGATAGGGATGTCAATGGCAAATCCTAAAGCTAGTTCTCTTTTTCCTTAGCAGAAAAGAACTTAAACAAAAAATCCTAGTTTCTTCCTTTAATGTAATTTCTTGAAGTGTCCAAGATATTAGCGAGTACAGCGTCAAACACCTGCAGCCTGAATCGATGGTAAGATGCAGGGAAGCCCTCTGGGGTTGCATGATTTTAAACAAAATATTGCCATAAGCATTGCAAGAGGTGCGCTCAGGCTAAGACACTGTCCACTGTACTCCTTGTAAACTCGTTTCGGAATCTTTCAGTCTTTCGTAGAAAGAAAAGCAAGCGTTTGTGTGATAAAGTGCCTACAGTATCAGTATCCTGTTGTGAGCGTGAGCCGGACATTCACAGATGTAGGCTCTACGGGGACGTCATCATTTTCAGATCAAGCCCCGCAGGATGTTGTATAAGTTATGCCCAGCATATTTAAGTGCTTAGCAAAAGTATAGAGCCCCGTCACGATGCCAGTAAGCAACCTGCTGTCCCTCAGCAGGAAGGCCGATGACTTTCTAGAAAAGTCCGGAAGCACTCGTTTGGTCCCCCTGCAATCTGGGGAGTCATGCCATCTACAGATGTGCTCATACGAAACCCAGCTGTCAATAGAAGCGTTAACTGAGGGCTCAAGTAGGCCCAAAGTAGGTTAGGGTACTGAAAAATACTTCCCTGAGCCTTGCTTGTTAAGTTCATCGACGATTTCAATTCCCGTGACCCCATTGCAACCTCGAGCCCAGATAAGACTCAGTGAATTCAGCCTTCCGATGGCATTCAGTTCATTCTCCAACTAACTTGGAAGTCGTAAGAGGGTTCAGCAAGACTCTAAGCGCAGCTTGGCTGTCGCTGAATACGCAGATGCTTCGCCACCTCCACCGATTCGTTGACATCAGAATGGCATACCTGTGTCTCCGTTTGGAAGACAGATGCAAATTTTCCTAACGAGGACTGACATCTAATGTTGTCGTCCTCCAGAAATACTCAAGCGCCGTGTCCTATATCGGTTTTGGAGCCATCCCTGATAACCTGACTGCATTCCTTTCCTGACTCAGATTCTAGCCGAAACGAAGTATTGTGCACAAGGAAAGTCAATTTCGTTTTTTTTTCTGCAGCAGGAGTTCTGGTGTCATTGCGTCAGACAGCATGCCCACCAGACCAGAGTCAAAAGACAGCCAGCGTGTAAGGTCATCAAAGCTCCAGTGCGCGTTGTACCAAAGACCAATTCTTTTTAAACGGAAGATAGCTTTGAGAGTCCAGGCCATGACATGATTATCAAGTAGAGTGAGATTCATCAATGCGTCTAGAGCGGTGCCAGGCGTGCTAGGGAAAGCCCGCATGCAGCCAAGACGGACCGTTCTTTGGAGTCTGGTAAAAGCAGCAATTACGTATTTTCGTGAGAGTTTATTCCACCAGACAACCGACGCGTTCGATATAAGTGGCCTTATCATAGCCGTGTAGATCCAGAGAACCCTTCTCGGTGACAAGCCCCATGTCTTGCCGATAGCTGCATTATACTGCCAGAAGGCCGACAAAGCCTTCGACGTAACATGTTTAGTCCAGAGAAGTTCTTCTTTGGAGAATTGGATGGTTATGCCAGAATGAGTCTAACTGGTCTTCTTCCCCCTTCTCTTAAGGAGAACAACCTCAATTTTGAGACCATAAATTGAAAGCCCATTTCTAGTGGCATCAATCGTCGATCAGTCACTAGACCCTATCCAACAGACAGTACAGCTACATCATCCGCGTATGCTTGTGCATAGTCAAACTATTGAGCGCGTTAAACAGTAAATCGATCAACATGCACCATAGGAGTGGAGCAAAACGCCCCCTTGCGGGCATCCCGTGTTTACTACACAGGGATGGCCGCAGTCAGCATTCGCAATAGTGATTCGTCTGCGCCGTGTTGTCCGGTCGAGTTACACATGCGGTCAAAAGTTGCACTGTCGAAAGTTATCTCCTTCAATGCGTATTCAATGCTGCTTACTAAATTTTGAAGCGCACTCCCGCAAGATCCTCCGCTTGGTAGGTGTGCTGCCTCGCAGACAGAGGGTGCATTCGCAATGCAGTTTTGGGCACATGGATCTCGACCATTCTCTCGATGCTTTTCAACACGAACGAAGTCAGACCTTTTCCGATGTAATGCCTTTTCGGTATAAAGGTATAAAGGCTACTCCCACTGTTGGCCACGGTTTCGGTATGTATGCCATTGCCAAGCTACGAGTAGCAGTAAAGATTCTCTTCAGAGTTACCAGCAGCTGATCTATGCCTGGTATATGCCATCGGTGCCATGCGACCTGGAGCCAACAAAGGAGGCAACAGGATGTTTAGTGGCCTTAGCCATCACCACAGCTTCGTTAATAGGAGCTGATGGCTTAAGTCATCAAGACAGGTTCCAACGTAAAACACCAGAAACATTATACCACTTACGCCAGAATCTGTTTGTGTGCTCTGTAACACTTGCCCTAGTATATATCAGCATACTCCTTAGATGATGATGGTATCTGATCAGAATATATTTGTCCCTTTGATTTTCTTCCTACTCTCCCACTGCTGCATCAGTTATCCTGAATTAGTTTGACATAACATTGCCGCGATTCATATTAAACTTAAAGAGTCACTGCTGGAATGTATTTCGATCAAATTAAATCCTTAAAACCTACAGCCATAACACTGACTTCTTAATGATTATGGAACGCAACTTGTTTACAGTAAATTGTGTTCTTAATGATCAAGCAACTCTGTCTCCAAAAAACTATAGAAGAACTTCGGTATCATACTACGTTACCTATTCATGGGAGCAGCTCCCTACAAAAACCATGAAAATATTCTGCCCTTAGGAAAGCCATATACCCACAGGTAACGAGAAAACTCATTTAACGCAACCTAACGGACATACATACTCATATGGGAAGGTGAAATCCTTTTCACTTCTTGTGTTCTCAGAGCTAACCAACTTTTCGGTCAGAAGGTACTGTTGGCTCCAAAGCCGAAAAGTTCTTTAGCAACATACATACGAGTATGCAGACTACGAGTAGATACCGGAACTAACACCATAACCTTCGACCCACACAGATGTCCGGATATAACTTCAAAAGTACCCTCTTGCCATGTGTGTCCATTGGCCGAGTAAACAATTTCTTCAACCAAAAGGAGGAGGATGACACTCATATGGGTGTACCGATGCACATTTTCGCCAGCATCTCTTTGGAATGAATTCCGGTAAAATGCCAGAAAAACAAAAACAGAGAGACGTGTGCTTCTTCTAATGATTTTTGAGGAAATTTAAAATTTAATTTGACGCTAACTTGTCTCTGTGTCGGTTTACGAGTCCTTGATGACCCTCATAACCATTTGCGAACTCTCGTCCATGTTGTCTTGTAAGAAATACAATCTCCTTAAGTAATTTGCTTAGCTATGGGCTATGACAGAATACGAAAAGTAAAGAAGCCCTTCTCCCAGAAGCGTCTAAACCAACTGACACAGCATTAACTGCTGATCCGTCAGTGTGAACCGAATGTGGCTTTGGAAGTTTGAAGTGATTGGAAAGGACCCACTGACGACAACTGTGCTCGACACGACAAGAAGGCAATAAAATTCATTAGCAAAACACGTGTACGGAGTTCGTTATCATCCTATCATTTCCGTCAAGGTTTTTGCATTAGCCCACAGCGAAATGATGATTCGAGCAGCCCGATGCTGATTTGGTTTAAAGCGCTTTTTTTTCCCAAAAAAGGCCTTGAGCGAATTTCTCATGCCAAATTCTTGTTATGTGTCCTATTATTCTCATCCATTATCCTCTACGGCTGCTAATTCACATTGGGAATGCGTGTTTGACGAGGCAAAGTTTTCCAATCCAGCATCAGCACTTGCAAGGGGGTAGTAGGGGATCTGTTTGTTTTTATCTGCGTGTCTCTGCTTTTTTTTTTTCTCTGACATTTGCTGAGGGGTGAAAACTTTTTTCCAACATTTCTGTGTAATTTGACAAATGTTCGTTATGTCTGTTGCGATGTATGAATACTTCTGAGTAAGGAACTTCTGTGACACCCCTACGATTCGTGTTGGCTCCATTAGGAGGAATCATTGATTTTTCTTTAATTGTATTAAATGGACCAACTTTGGTGGAATGAGGGATATGAGGGGTATGAGGGGTATTTAGGAGGAATTCCTTTTGAGCTAAATTATCTGACGAATGGAGCAATTATCAGGGGTACGAGTACGAGTATATGCAATATGAGACAACTTTTCGTTCATCGTTAACGATCAATTTAACTGGGAATGGTTTGAAGCCTGAGGGCGACATTGTGTTTAATCATCTTGGAGGAGTTATCAAATCAATTTCACAAAACATTGTGTTCATATGCATTCAATGGCAAAGCACTGCCATTTTCAATTACGAACTTACACGAATTATCCTTTCCGACTCAACGACCATTGATGTAAGGCGATGATACGAGTATTCAATCAATTTGAAAAAATTAAATTTTACGAGATTTCATCATCATCCCTGCGATGCTAGGGGGCTGTGCCTGCCTGACATGTCCTGCTTTACATAACTACGATATAGCAATACTGTCGGTGCATGAACTCACAACCTCTTGTGTAGGATTGATAAAATTGACTGGTCCTGCATTGTATTTTTGTGAATAGGTACTCGTGCATATACGAGCAGGCAAAACTATTGACATACTCGTATCATAAAATTGGCAATGTCATCCAGCTATTCGATTTGAATAAATCCTTCCTGCAATTGGGTGCTTAAACACATTGCCTGGACTGAACGGAGATGTCTGGCTTTTGTCTGTGGCCAGATACTCGCCTCTATCCCTCGACAAGAGTGTGGGAGATTTGGGCTGAAAATTTGTTGGCCAGAGCGGTAGTTCTCGAAAAATCCGGAAGGTAGTTGGATAGGGATTGCATACGAACCGAGAGTACCCAAGTGTGTACAAATCGATTAGTTCGATGAATTCTGTCTATCGAGCTTTGGGTGCAAGATGCATTCTAATCTGTAAAAGAGCGATAACAAGTTGTACAAAGTACGCCGTAAAAGAAGTAGTGGAAAATTTTTATTGATGCAATCTGTTCTCGTGGTGGAAAAAAACCCAATCATCACCATCCCGAGGTGCTGATTTTATTGCTCATCGATGAGAATGTATCAAGACTGGGTAAGCTACTACAGTTGAATATACGGAATTGCTCTTCCTCGTCTGAGTCAACCGCAATGTGGGGTTGAGATACCGAGGAGGATAAGCCGATACTTAAAAATTCCCGTATTGGCCCACAATCTAATCTAACACACGGGGCCTTAAGCCTCATAAGCATATGTCGAAAGGAATACTCATTCCTGATAGGGACATGGGTGAACACTTTAAATGGAAGCCTAGTAACACTAGCGGGCTATTAGGTTGTCATAACCGCCATCCGAGGAATGAGGTGCGACGATCCGGTCAAGAAGGCTGTCAAATAATTAAACAATAAACTACGACAAAATTTTCCAGGATCAACCACAGAAGATGTTGTCATAGATTACTTTTATTAGTTCGTGAGCTCGAATACTGTTGTATAGGGTCTTCTAATAGGGACTTTCGAACTTTGACAGTTGATAGCGGCCATATTGTTGAAGCTACATCTGTCAAATTGGCTGTCATTTATTCAGTCTGTTTTGCCAAATCACCATTGACAGACATAGCGTTCAACAGCACGTGCAAATGATAAAATTGTTTTATCAAAATGGGTGTTCTGTTCGGGCAACGTTCCACGCGTTTCGACCATTTTACGATCGCCATAATCGACCTACCGAGAGGACTACTCGCAGTGTGGTGGATAAATTTGAGTCCACTAGGTCAGTAAATGATAAACCAACACCCGTACCTCGACAAAACACAAGATCTGCCGAAAATATCGCCGCTGTCCGTGAGAGTGTCCAGGAGAATCCAAGGCAGTCGGTTTCGGGTCGCTCACAAGAACTCGGTCTACTCGCAGACTACAATCTGGCGAATTTTGCGTCGTTACTTGGGCTTGCACCCGTAAAAAATTCTACTGACCATAGACAACGACGTGTATTCGCTGAATAGGCTCTAGAGCAGTTGGAAACTGACCCTAATTTTCATCGAAAAATCATCTTCAGCGATGTGGCCCATTTCTGGATGAATGGGTACGTCAACAGAAAAAATTGTCCAATGCAGGACGATGCCAATCCACATGACATAGCCATCTCAGGTGGAGGTGATGTGAACTGACCACCGAGATCGTCCGATTTGTCCCCGTTGGACTTTTTCTTGTGGGGTTTTCTGAAGTCGTAGGTCTATGCGAATAAATCACAAACCACAGCGGCCCTTAAAGCCAACATAACCCATGCCATCGGTCAAATACAGCGTGATTTATACGCCAGAGTCATGGGAAATTGGACATTTTGGATGCGCGCTACCCAGAGAAGCTGCGGCGGATATTTGAACGATGTTATACTCCATACACAATGGCATCGATAGACCTTTCAAACGAATAAAAAATTTCGATAATATCTCACACACACTTTGTTTTATTTAAATTTAAAAGAGCGCTTAACGAAAGACCCTTGTAAAACTCATACCTGATAGCCTCAATAACAGAATAGGAAAAAGGTTACCTAGACAGGCACTGCCTGTATGATATTGCATCCGCAGACGCAGCCTGGTTGAGTACGAGATTCGCAAATTCTAAGATATAAAGGGTGTTCTATATGGAATAGCATATCGGGTAAATGGCCTCAATGGCTTTGCTGGAACATACGCACTTTTTTGTCGAAATTTCCCATAACAGTTTTACATAAATGTAGCTAGGTTTCATTGATACAGCGTTCAATTTGGTCCTTCAAGGAGTGGGTAGACTTGAGTTTGTTTGCGTAATTGCTGCTTACTTACTTAAGATGCAGCAACAGTCGAGGTTGAACCTAGGCCTCAACCAACAAGCTTCTCCAGCCAGCCCGATGTTAACCTAGCTGCCTCCACTTTTGTATGCTAAGTTGGCTGGGGTCCCCTTCCACTTGCATGCGCCACCTGAGTCACGCTGTCCCTCAGGAGTGAATTCGAAGAGGTTTCGGACCAGAGCATTGTGTCCATCCATTCTACTTATCACAGCCACTTTAGTCGTTGGACCTTCACCCTTCTCTCCTCCTCCACTCACAGTCTCTACCGGCAGGACCGAAAATCACCCGAAGAATTTTCCTCCTAAAGCAACCAAGAGCACCGTCATCTATTTCTGATCCATGGGGCTGCCCTATAGAGAAGGATTGGGATTCATACGGTCTTATACAGGGTCACTTGTTGTTTGAGAGAGACCTTTGCTAGTCAATTGCCTTCTTAGCCCAAAGAAGGAGGGATTGAAAAGAACTATCTCTTGTTTAAACTCAGCGCTGTATCTTAAACTTATATCTGTCGAGGCCGACTTTCTTTTTTGTTGACAGCATATACTTGGTCTTGCCCTCATTGACCGTTAAACCCATCTTCATCGCTCCCACCTCAATACTCGCAAAAGCGCCACTAACATCATGCCGCTTTCTTCCGATTAAGTCAATATTATAGGGGTATGCGAGTAATTTGAAAGATTGTGCCTCTTGTGTTGCACTTTTCTTTCAAGAATGATGTTAAAGAAATCGCATAACGGCGCGTCGCCTTATCTAAATCGTTTTTGACATCAAAGGTCTCTGTGGGTTCTTGACCGACCTTGATGGAACAGCGTGCATTCTGCCATAATGTGAATATTTGGTCGATGGTGGATTTTGCTGGCCTGTAACCACACTGAAATGGACAATCAGGTTGTTGACGAACGGCAGAGAGGATCTAGTAGGCGATGTTAAGAAAACTGATACCTCTGTAGGCGCAGTTCAGATGGTCTCCTTTCTCCAAGATCGGGCAAAGTATGTTGAGGTTTCATTCACCGGGAATACTTTCGTCCGACAATATTTTACAGATGACTTGGTGTCTGATTCTTGCTAAGTCATCGCCTGCCGTTTTAAAGAGCTCGGTACCAGCTTTTTTGGACTTGAGCTTAGATATGGCTGTCTTCACTTCTTCCAAATCAGGTGGACGGAATTGATGGTCTACATCGTCCAGGTTGATTCGGGGTTTGTATCCGTGGCATGTTTTTCTTACCTTTTGGTAAAACTTCCGAATCTCATTAATAGATTATCGACCGCGCGCTTCTCATGCTCCTTCTTTTTCTCCAGCGCCGCTTTATATGGATCTTGATAAGCTGTATGTGCTTGCCGGCACTCGCCGTCAAACCAGATGTTTCGTTGTGGTGGCCTAGTGAAACCGAACACATCTGAGGCGGTTGATGGGTTTTTAGCAATGTTTTGACTGGTCTTCGATACTGGATGCTGGCGGCATAGGATCTTTTAAGAGATCAAGAGAGGCTCGATTGGATAAGGATTTGGCGATCCCTTGCGATTGTAACCATCCAACGTCGAACTTCCTCACAGTATTGGCTTGATTTTGAATGTCCGGGATATCCGCAGCCATATCTTGGCTACAGCAAGGTAGTGGTCCGAGTCGATGTTGCTCTTTCGAAACGTTCGGACATCCATAATACCGGAGGAGTGTCAACAAATAGGTGCTGCTTTTGTCGTCGATAACAATCGCCGCAGTAAATTCGAAATTCCTCTTTCTATTAGGCCCATCCTTTCGCATTTCTTGGATAGAAATTGTCAGTTTTAGGAATATGCTTGCAATAAGCTTTAATAAGTCTGTCCGGGGTTGATCCCGGCATCAAATCAAATCAAATAAGGAACTTTGTTCTCCAGGATGGCACCCAATCACTTAGACTTGCTGGAGAAAGGTAACTTGATACCTTTAAGCACTAAATGGGTCAGACTAGTCAACTTTCTCGTTCTCATAGATAGAACAACCTTAGTTTTGAAAGGATTGACTGAAAGCCTATTTCTAGAGCACCAATCTTCGATCGTGTCTGGGGTTGCCTGCGTTTTAGAGCAGACAGCCGATAACCGTGATCTAACAGACAGTACAACTACATCATCTCCATATGTTTGAGCGTAGATATTAGAACTGTTGATAGTGCTAAGCAATGCACCATGGCCATGGAGGCAGGACGCCCTTTTATAGATAACTTATGTTTACTATGACCATCATAGCCATTGTAGCAATCATGTTTCTATTCACCAGCATTGCTTTAATCTACAAAACTGCTGATTCATCTATTGTACTGGTACATCGGGTTGTCTGGCACATGCCGTTAAAAGTCATCTCAATGTCGATGAAGTTCAGCGCAGATTCCTTCAATTCTGCGCATCCTAGTTGGTAGGCATGTTGCATCTTGGACAGAAATGTATTCGCAAAGCAGTTTTGGGCGCATGCAGCTCGAACATAATAGGTCTAAAGCTAGTAGCGAGCGTGTTGCTACCTTTTCTGATTTTGGCATAAGGGCTCCCCTAGTGTTCGTCAGTGGTCCGGCATGTATGTCAATGCCCAGCAACAGCTGTATTACAATTTGTAGCATAACTGGATGTACGATATGCCATCTGTGTCAGGCAACTTGCAGCCATCGAAGGAAGCAACAGCGTGTTCGATGATCTCATCTGTCGCCACAACCGATGACAGATACCAATAAGTGCGTGTTGTGTTACGAAACTCACTGGTAGCTTAATTGACAGGAGCTGGTTGTGAGTTCTTCTGATTAGGTTATCTGAGAAGTGAGTATTAAGCATGGATAGAGGGTATTTGCTTCGACTCGGTGCAGTAGGAGCAAAGGTTCTGAAGGATTTTTATGTCGACGATCTGTTGACGAGAGCTAGTTCGGTTGATGGATTAAATCAGATTCAACGAGAACTTACTGCAATCCTTGGAAAATGTAATTTTAAACTCCATAAATGGCATTCTAATGTACCCAATATTTTATCAATCGAATCAACCAATGTGGATTTAAACATTGATGATCTAGAAACCTCAAAGACGCTTGGAATCTCGTGGAATCTTAAACAGGATATTTTTCAGTACTTATATAAGGACTCGTTTTCATCGTCTAAGCTTACCAAGCGCACCATATTTCATCTGCGAGTAGGTTGTTTGATCCCCTCGGTTTAATTTGTCCAGTTGTTGTCAAGGCAAAAATATTTTTGAAATCGTTGTGGATCGAAAAGCTAGATTGGGACGACATTTTACCAAGCAAATTCGAATCCTGTTGGAACAAGTATACCACGAACTTGCAAAGGCTCAACTGTATATCGGTTCCCAGATTTATATTTCAGGCTAATTGTAGGAGTGTCCAAATCCATGGGTTTTCCGACGAAGATGAATTCGGCGTTGTCTCGGTGAATCTAATTGCTGCAAAATCAAAAGTCGCACCTGCCAAAATCCAATCACTGCCAAGGTTAGAGCTATGTGCAGCTCATATGTTAGCTAAGCTTTGGAACAAGATAAAGGGGACGTTTGAATTAACGTTCAAACGTTTGGGTAGATTCTACGATAGCTCTGTGCTGGCTTGATGTATCTTCAGGTGTCTGGGAAACTTTCGTCGCAAGCCGAGTAAGCGACATACAATCGTTAAGTGCAGGTGTCTGTTGGAGACACGTGATCTTATTTCGAGAGGATGCAACGTCGAGGATTTACAACACTCTTTTTGGTTTGCGGGGCTTGATTTCCTAGAAAAGAAGTGCACCTACTGGATAACTAACGAACAACTGGAAGAAATCGACGCAGGAGATCCGTCATTGGAACTGAAGAAGACAAAAAGTGTATTCATATGCGAAAGGGCAGAAGAGAATTTCTTACAAATATTCTACAGTCATAGCTCGTTTACAAAAACTATACGAATAGTCGCGTAAGTCGTAAAGTGTCTGCTTATTTTCAAAAATCGAAAGCCAAACATGGACCTTTCAACCAAAAATCTCAACCAAGCGTTAATGGCGAGTGTACGTTGCATACAACAAGCATCTTTTTCAGTGAAGATTTCAGAATTGAAGGCGCGAGGAACTACTTCAAATGCAAAGTTTCGCAATTTGTGTCCATTCATCAAGGAGAGTTCAGGTTAGAGCATCCTAAGAGTTGGTGGTCGAATTGTCAATGCAGACATCGAATATGATGTTTCCAATGTTGCTATCCAAAGATGATGCCTTCGTGATGAATTATGTTCGGCATTTGCACCTCATCAACTTTCACGCCGGGCGACAGGCTTTACTCAACTTCGTGAGAGATCGGTTCTGGATCATTGGGGGCAGAAAACTAGTATGGCAAGTCGTAAATAATTGTGTCCATTGTAGAAGATATAAGCCGAAGCTACTGGAGCAAATCATGGGAAACTTACCTATGAATCGGTTAACTCCCAATCGACCCTTTTCAATTTGCGGGGTAGATTTTTGTGGGATGGAAAATTCGTGGGAAACAGCCTTACAAAACCTACATTTCTGTCTTTGTCTGTTTTGCTTCAAAGGCAGTGCACTTAGAGGTCGTTTCCGATCTCCCTTCGGGCGCATTTATAGCAGCGCTAAAGAGCTTGATAAGGCGAAGGGGTTGTCAACTAAAATCTACCCAACAAACTTTGTGGACGCTAAAACAAAGCTAGTGAAATTTCGCAACAAGTTTTATAAAACGCTTAATCGAAATAATATTTTTAATTTCGCTTCAGAAAAATTGATTGAGTTCCAGTTCATACCTCCCCGCGTGCTACACTTCGGTGGCTTTGGGACGCTGCAGTAAAGTCCATAAAGACGATTTTGCAGAAGACTTTGGGCAGCGCATAATTGACGTTTAAGGAACTGGCGACGGCGGTAGATGAAATCGAAGGAATCCTGAGATGGCAACAAATATCCGCAATCAAGAAACATTTTTGGAAGAAATGGCTGAAAGAATACCTCGAGTGCGAGCTAAGCGGCACACGGCCCAACCCAACATCAAGGAAGGAAGTCTGGTAATCGCCCATGAAGACAACGTTCCGCTCTACAAATTGGTGCTAGCAAGGATGACCAACACCATCAAGGGTGATGACGGAGAGGTTCATGTAGTCCACGTGAAGACTAGTTCCGGAAGCTACCGACATCCCATCACAAAGATCGCACCATTGCCTAATGAAGATGATTGACAGTTTGCAACGCATCAATGTGGCCGGAATATTGGCCCAAAATTTGAATGTCCCAAATAATAAAGATGTCCAACTCATTTGTTAACCTTCCCCAAACTCACCACACCCAAAGCAAACTTTCCTTTAAATGAATTTACAATCCAGAATTATTCGATTGTGTTACTTCAATTTCATCAGTTCTCACATTTTAAACCCTACGCCAAACCCATTAACCACTCCCTCTTCTATTGACCTCCTTTCGCCACCCACTGTTAAATTAACGCAGCAAACTACCGATACCATTGAATGTCGCTATGCGCTCTCTAGGCTCAGAGATAAAAAGATTTATGAGAATATACGTCTTTATCTCGCTTATCTGCACGATAAATCGGACTCGGTGTGCTACGAGGGTAAAACAAAAACTAGCGTCATGGTTTCTATCCAGTAGGAAGGCCTCCCAACCGACGTTACCAGTCTCAGGAAACTTTATTCAAAGTATCACGAGATTTTCAATACGCCCCCCAAAAAGTTGCAGACGACCTTGCCGCTCTTCGCCACTATATACACTCTAAAAGAGTCTCACACCTCCAACGCAGTTGCCTTGACCATGATAAATTTTTTCGACCCTAAAAAGTCATGCAAAAACCTCCCTCTCACCTTCTATTACCAGAACGTAAGAGGACTCCGTTCTAAAACCCACGCTGTTTTCCGCCAATCTCACGCTCTCCCATTTGATATCTACCTTCTGACCGAAACTAATCTTATCCCCAACATAAAAAACCAGGAGTTATTCCCCCTTTCTTTTAATGTTTTTCGGGATGATGATCGCGCACCCCCCTTGATTGAATCCCCTAGTCGAGGTGTTCTACTGGCTATTCACAACAGCTTGGACTCCTCTCTCGTTGCAACATCATCCTCTCCTAAGCTCGACTTTGTGTCGGTTAAAATAACCCTCACTCGTAGATGCTTGTACGTTATGTGTTGTTACATTCTTCCGGCGCAACCTATCGAATCCTACCAACTTGCTATTGCAGCAATTGACAATTTGATCGACTTATCAGACTCGCTTGATGATATCATTATCTTCGGCGATTTTAATCTGCCTCAGCTGAAGTGGACTCCATCTGAAGACGTATCTTTTTTCATCGCTTCCAATCCCATTTCTACTAAGGAATACCTCTTCTTAGATCGGCTAACAAACTCTAGTGTTTGCCAAGTTAGTGGCGTTTCCAACTATATGGAAAGGCAATTAGACTTTATCTTCACAACTGATTCTTTCAGCTATTGATAACTTTCATCCTCCACTTCTTTTCTCATTTTTGCACAACTCTCCCCTTCAGTCGCCACCCCTCACAGTTCTATTTTCTTACAATTTTCACAAAGCTAATTTCCGTAAAATCAATACCTATCTAAGCAGTGCTTCTTTTGAGTTTACCAATCTATCTCCGGTTGATGACCTCTCCATTTTTTACAGAGAAATATTCAATTCCATCTCCCTTTATGTGACTTACTCCCGCCATAAAACTTCTTCTACATCCCCTCCTTGGTATAATCGTAGACTTCGCTCTCTACGAAACAAAAGAAACAAGTTATGGGCGGTATTCCTTCGCACCCACTCTGCTTCCGACTACTCAAATTATCTAGGTACATATCTTCATTTCATTGAACTCTATAATTCTGTCTATCAGCGCTACCTGAATAGTGCGCAAACCAATCTCATAAATGACAACAAGTCCTTTTTTCAATTTGTCAATTGCAAAAGTAAGACTGACGGTTATGCTTCCTCTCTCGCTTTCGAAACCAAAACTTCATGTGATCCTCCTACCATCGCCAACTTTTTTGCTACATTTTTCAAGCAATCATTTGCCAACAACTCCTTCGTACCAGATCCCTCTTACTTCAATGATCTACCAAATTTCTCTATTGGTCTCTTTCTCACTCAAAATTTCGATCCTGCAGTTATTGAAGAAAAGTTTTACTAAATCTTAAGGATGAATTTGTATCTGGCCCAGATGGACTCCCCGTCATGTTTCTTAAGAAATGCTCTTTCAACCTGTCTCTACCCCTTTCCTACCTTTTTCGTCTATCGCTTACACAGGGTGAATTTCCCCAGATTTGGAAGACTTCTTTTATAATCCCGATACACAAAAAGTGATCTAAGCATGAAGTTACCAATTATCGTCCCATTGCTAAACTCTCTCGTATACCCAAACTCTTTGAAAGCATTTTATACGAAGCCTTAAGCTTCAAATGCAAGCCTTTTATTTCGCCCTGATAACATGGTTTCCTGAAAGGTAGAACAACTACCATAAATCTAGTTGAATTCGTGCCTTTTGTTCTCTCAACCTTAGAAAATGGCAAAGAAATCGATTTTCTCACAACTGATTTCACTAAAGCATTTGATAAAATATCTCATCAATTGGTCCTCTTCAAATTGTCTGCTCTCGTCTTTGAACCTCTTTTATTAAAATGGATTTATTCTTATCTGGTAAGCCGATATTATAAGGTTCGGTTTAGATTCGCTTTTTCAGTTCCTTTTCTGTCTTCTTTGGGGTTCCACAAGGCAGCCATCTTGGTCCCCTTCTCTTCATTGTTACTATTAACGATCTTGAGAGGGCCATTAAACGCTCCTCTTTCACCATTTACGCTGACGACACAAAGTTTTTTAAAACAATATCTTCTCCCCATGACTCTGCCCTTTTTTAAAAAGACCTTAATCGGCTTTCAATCTTAATGTAGCCGAAAGCCAATCTATAACCTTCTCACGTAAATGCAACCCGTCTCCTTCCCGACTTTACTTTCTCTATGGTCAACCAATACTCCTGGTGCAGTCTTTTCAAGAACTTGGCATATTATTCGACTGTGAGCTTAATTTCCTTTCGCATATCGATAAGATGATCCTCAAAGCCAACTCATCACTTGGCTTTATTAAACGGTGGTCCAAGGAATTTTCCAACCCGTATGTAACCAGATCTCTCTATATTGCCTTTGTTCGTCCCCTGCTTGAGTATGCCAGTCAAGTTGGGCCCCCTTTCACCGGGTTCATGTTTCCCGAATCGAGGGTATTCAACGTCGATTCCTCCGATTTCCTCTCCGTGGTCTGCCGTGGAACGACCCTTTAATCTTACCTCAATATCAGGACCGCTTCAAACTTCTAAATATGAATTCGCTAGAAGAACGTAGGAATACTGCTGACATTCTTTTCATTCATCGACTTCTCTCAGGTTCCATCGACTGTAAATCCATTTTGAACTCCATTTCCTTCAATTCCAACCCCCGCAATCTACGTTGTCCACGACTCTTCTATCTACCGGTCCACCGCACCTCTTATGGCTCCAACGAACCAATCTCCCGAATGCTCCGAAAGGTCAACTCAAACCTCTCCCTTTTTGATTTCCACCAGAGTACTCCTCGTCTCAAACAAGATCTCCTCCATCACTTCCTTGGTCCCTAGCTCTTACGAGTAAGTCTTTCTGTTAGTTTTTAGTCCTAGTTTTGAAGTTAGATTAATCTTGTATTAAGCCAATAAATGGGGGCCTCAGCCCCCACAAAAATTAAAAAAATTAAAATTAAATTAAATCAAAGCGTACGGAGCATTCGTCATAAATAAAGTACCTAAACAACTAATTATTATAACGTAGAAAAGTAGTGTTTTATTTAATTAGGAGAAGAATCTTTTCAGTACCATCAGATCTCCTGACAGCTTGCGGCCAGACTGCCGATTCGCAGAGAAAGAATAGAAAAGAGATCCGAACTATGAGGTTTTAAGTGTATATCTTCTAAGTTCTGAAATAATACGTATACTGCAAATGCAGCAGACCTTTTCATCTGAGGGTTACAACTAGAGTCATGGTTTGGAGTTATGCATACACATAAAATCATTGCATCGCTCACCCCTCTAAAAAACTGGCTCCATCGACTCGTTCGACTTAGCGCATTTTCGGAATGCCAATCTTAATGTTTGTATGACAGTTGCTCTTAAGGTTAACTTTCAAAAATAGGCCACTAGAAAGCGACTAATTACGTCATTCAAGCCTGCCGTAAAATTAAATGAAAAACCATAAATCTCATGGCAACGTCACTCTTCATTCGAAGGATTTGAAAAAAACAGCGCAAACTGACATTGAAAAATATTTCAAATTTAAATTGGACGGAATGTAAAAAATTCCGAACAATTTATCATAGATACAATGAATGCTAAACATTTCGCGACATTAGCGGTAACCATATTCCTTGGCTTTCGCTCAGAAATTGAGTCTCATTCATGGGATTGCTATAAACATTTGCTCAAAGGAATAATTTCCACCACCCCCACTGTGTTAGGACTGTTGACAGCACTGTTTGCATACATCATATTCACAAAATAGACAATAAAGGGAAATTTAAAAACCTGAGAGCTTAGAGCACAGCCTACAAAGCCCTATACTCGTATGTACATTGAGGCCACATACCAATGAAACCACAACATACCCCTCATTGCACTGATTTTGGTAGAATTTCGCGGTTTCCTTTCAACTCAAATGGTCAATATCCAGCAATTAAAATGAGCATTTATTATACATACGAACGAATACTTCCGCGTAATACTCTTACTCAAATCCAACCAGTTCTCCTCCAAATCCATTACCCAACTCAACATGGTCAATATGAGGCTCCTGATATACTAGTACCTTCCACCGCCCAATTTCGTCAATAACGTTTATTAAGGTCCTCATCGAACCAGTAATTCGAACTGTTGCGTAATGATCCCCCAATACCACTAAAAAGACATCTACCACTTGTGGTGGTGGTAATTTCGGCCTGCGTCAGTATGATTAAATTATCGAACTCATTACGGGTTAAATTAAAATGGAACCCGATGCGCTGGAAAAGGTATCCATGGGAGACCATGTTATTTTTGGATTGAAGGCTTACTGACGTTTTTCATAAATTAACCTCAGTGCACGGATAAATATTAACCAATTCAGGCATACTAGCGATGAAATTTTCCAAGCACCGCAGTCAGTTGCTGATGCTGACAGGAATGCTGACTTTTCTGGCTTTGGAAAATTTGATTTTGGGTTCGCATGGCTTTTAAACTTCGTAATTTGATTTCACTGATAGGTCGCTATAAGTTTTTAATTAAAATATTTTCCAGTTGAAATGACGTTTATTTGCAGGAGCAAATAATAATTGCCTCTCACCAGCGCGGCGAATGGATTATAATTTAAGAATTTAAGAAGAAAGTTAGGGCAGCAGATGATCCTCTATACTCTAGTGACTAGTCATTTTGGAATATCCAGTCTTAGTACCTACTTGAGAGTACGCATCTATAATGCTCGGGCATAGACACTTTTATTTTTGTTCGCGATCCAGAAACAATAATTCCATTCCGATTTGTGAGCATTGGGTTCTAAAAAATATGTTTATTTCCCAAGGTAGTGTCCTTTTAGTTCGACACACTTTTCCCAGCGATGTTCAGTGGCTTCGATACCCTGTTTATTGTGAGAATCGTCGACCTCCTTAAACCATCCGTCAACCGCACACTCCACCTCTTTACTGTGGGCAAGTCTTTTATCACCGATCCATTTTTTCAAATTCGGAAATAGAAAATAAGCCGAGGGGGCTAAATCTGGCGAATAGGGTGCATGAGGAAGCAATTCGAACTCAAACTCATTGATTTTGGCCTTCGCGATGACGGATGAGCAAACTGCTGCATTGTCTTGATGAAACAAAACTTTTTTCTTCGCCAAATGCGGCTGCTTTTTCTTGATGTCATCTTTGAAACGCTGCAATAAGTTCGCATAATACACGCCGTTGATTGTCTTTCCTTTCTGAAGATAATCAATAAAAATTGCCCACGCGCATCCCAAAAAACTGACGCCATGAACTTGCCTCCAGAAGGAACTGTCTTCACCGTCTTTGAAGCCGATTCTCCCCTTTGGCTGTGAAGTGATGGACCATGTTTGATCCATGGTTATAAATCGACGCAAAAACTCGATTTTATTGCTGTGTAACTTCGTCAAACACTCGATTGAAACATCCTCACGAAGCTGTTTTTGTTCCAATATGAATAATCGCGGCACCCATCTTGCGCATACCTCTCTCATGTTCAATTTTTCAGTCAATATGCGATGCACAGTGCTTTTTGAAATGCCCGCCATATCTCTCAACTCACCTCAAATTTTAGGTTGGTACTTTCTACAATTGTCATTCTTTTCACACAACAACTGCCATCGATACGTCAGGTCGGGTACTTCTAGGCCTACCCTGGTATATATACCGATATTCCTACCGCAAAAGTCATCACCCTATCGGTAGATGCTATGATTAATGGCGGCAAATGTCAATCCTACTTTGACATTTGTGAAGTAAACACATACAAAATACACGTCAACAAGATATGAATCGCTATACTCCTAAGGAACGCGGAATCCTGAATCTCGACCACGAGGGAGACGACTTTTCATCGAAAATCATTATGAGCAACTAGGCCCATTTCCGCGGCACCTAAAATCCGCGTATAACCCACGTAGAGCCATTACACCCGCTCAAAGTTACTGCATGGTGTGCTGTTTACGCTAAAAGCGTCAACGGGCCTTATTTTTTCGGAAACGCCGCGGGCCAAACGACTACTGTGGACGGCGAGCACTAGTGAGCCATGCTTAAAGACTTTCACCTTCCTCAATTGGACGAATTGGTACTTGAGGACATGTGTTGTTTTTTTTTTTTTTTTTATAAATAGCGCGCGCTCAAGGGATTTAAGTACCCTTGAAATGCTTGACACAGCGCGGGCGAAGGAAAATCAGGGCAGATAGAAAGAGAGGTATCGGTGAACGTTGGTTTTAAATGTTTGAAGGTTATAATGACTAGAAAATAAAGAGCTAGGCTAGGCATTCCATAAGCGAGTTGTACGCCTTTCGAATGAATCTGAAAGTTTGCTTGAGGGTATACTAATGAGCATTCATAGCGAGGCGGGTGTTACGGTTAAAAGTTTGAATGGGCGGAATGCTACTGGCGATTTCTATGGAGCACTGTTGGTGGAAATAGCTATAAAACAGAGTGAGACAGGAGACATTACGTCGGTGTTCGAGGGTGTCAATTGATTGACTGATATTAGTACCACCAATTAGTTCTATCGCAGGATTTTGAATCCTATCTAGCAGGTGCAGAGATGTTTTGGGTGCACCTAAACATTTCGAAGCGTTTTTGACGACACCGAATATGTGGTCATTCCAAAGTAAATTTCATTGGCATACATACCGAGAATGGAAAGTTTATCGGTTTCGACGATGCAAGTGCCATTCATGGATAACGGCTGGGTGTTTAGATTTCGCTTTAACGACAGCAGACAGCATTGAGTTTTGAAAGCATTAAATTCCAAATGTTAGAGGTTCCCCAATTAGTTATGCTGTTAATATCAGAATTTAATGTGCTTAGCATACGCTGGCGTTTCTGTTCTACAGCCGAAGAGCAGGGACGTGAGTCCGGGAACGAATATGAAAAGCAGAGAGTACTATCGTCAGCAAAGGAATATATTGAATTAGAAGTAGCAGACAAGAGATCATTAATGCAAATTAAAAAGAGTGTCTGAGACAGAACGGAGCCCTGGGGCACACCAGCATTTATTTTGTGAATATCAGATTTGAAACCATCTAAGATAAATTGAATTGAACGTTCCGAAAGGTAGTTTCTAATCCATCTAATCATCGATACCAAAAGCACGCTTTTTCGACAAAAGAGCCTGATGACAAACTCCGCCAACTGTCTTAGAAATATCAAGTGCAACTATCTTGCTTTCGCCAGATAATGTACGCTTTGGTTCCACTTTTCGGCGAGACATGTCATCAAATCACCAGTAGACCTGTTGCTACGAAAACCGTACTGCCGGTCATTAAGAAGTTTTCGTGTTTCGAGATATTTCATGAGCTGCCGATTTATTAGCTTTTCCATGACCTTGGAAAGAAGGGACGTTGGTGCAATGGGCCTGTAGGAGGAGAGAGAAGAAGATTTGTCTTTTTGGGACGGGCTGTACGAATGCTGTTTTACGACTTCCCGGAAAGCGTCCTGAAGGACACCTCTTCAGAAGAAGGGGAGATATACCATCTGCCCCAGCGGATTTGTGAATGTTAAGATCTTTAAGAACTCTTGCTACTACACGAGTGCGAAAGTGGATCTGTCCCATTGAAGATTCGACCCACTCAAGTGTAGGAGGTGTCAAAGCACATCTCGGTTTTTTGAGGTGGCCGCAAAGTGTGCAGCAAGCAGATTGGCCTTGTCCAAAGAGCTGATAGCTGGAATAACATTATAAATGTGCGTTGGAATAGAGGATGAGGCAGAATTTCTAGTACTTTTGACGAAGGACCAACAATTTTTACTACTTTTGGGACATTGTAGTATTTTCTGCCTCAGTTGTTGGTCGTGCTGGAATTTTACACGTTTAAGAAAGGCGTTGCAGTCATTCTTGGCTCGTTTAAACTTTTTTCGGTTTTCCCCTGTCGGGTTGGTCTTGACGGACCGAAAAAACATTTCTCTAACCCTAACAGCATCTTTATAACTCAAGTTGTACCATGCCTTTTCCTTTGGCCTCATACTCTTCATCCGATGAGGGATAAAGTTTCTCATTCCAAAGAGAATGGTGCCAGCGATCATATCAGCAGCGGCATCCATGTCGTTATCGAGGAAGCATAACGACCAGTTAAAATTCCTAAGGCAGTTGTTAAGTTCGCTCCAATTGGATTTCTCGTATTGCCATACGGTTCTCTTAGGAATCTTTTCTCTAACTGTGTGGTCGGTGTACGAGAAATTAGCTGATATGACACAATGGTCCGACGAATCTAGAGGATTCCCGTCCTTCGGGAGTTATCTGTCCAGAATGTCGAAGCCAACCAGGATTGTGTATATTGAAATCGCCCGTAATCACGATTTCAGTATGATGATACAATTCTTTGAATGAATTTTAACAACAGGAAACTGAATTCCGGATTGGAACAGGGACTACATTGGGATGAAGTTTGGTAAATTACATCACTACGCACGTAAATAGTAAGAGCGCGGTTTGAGATGAATAATGGTACTAGTTCGTAGCCAGGTAGCTTCAGATCAGAGTGATCTGAGAGCAACGGCACATACTGCACGAGCCACAACCGAAATTCTGAGGGCTGCTTCTCCAAGGTCCCCTAATCTCTCGTTTTGGCGATTTGCACTGGCCGGAAGGTCGCCCGATTTTACCGTTTCAGACTTGTTTTGTAGTGTTTTATGAAGTTACGAGTCTATGCCAACAAGCTTCAGACTCTTGAGAATATCTGTGGAGAATACGAGGACCTAACGTCGGAAGTTCTGGCAAGAGTGATGGAAAATGCCACAAATCGACCCGAATGGTCATTAATTCTGGCGGCGGCCAGTTAGCTGATATCATTTTTTTGACTTAATGGAAAAACATTTAAGAGATCAAGTAAGAATAATCTAAAAGCAGAACCAAAGTTTTTCATTAATAAAAAAAATTACAGCCAAAGAACTCCACCAACCAGAACCGATTCAGGCCAAATCCGCCAGCGGACCGAGTTCCTGGCTAGACAGCTAAAGGACATATTAACGGTTCGAGAGGTAGAAGGGATGGTTCTCCTCAACGGGGTGCCGTAGGACATAGAGGTGATAACAAACAAAACAGAGCACGGAACCCTGATTATATGCGCAAGAAATGGCATCCCTTCTGCAGGCAAACCTGCACCGAGCTATATATGCCTCGGGCACATTTAGCCAGCGATATGCTGAAGAGGGTATCGCAATTAGACTTATCAAAGAGCCATAGGCGAATCATGGTAAGATTTTTGGTTTAAAAAGCAAAACCAGAGAGATTCTCTCACATTCTAGGTATCATAACTCGGGACCTGGTGGCAGTAAAAATTGAACTCCACAACGGCCGTGAACTACATAGGTTCCTATGGGCATCGGTGTACTTTGCTGGAGATATTGAGGAAGAACTTCCCACACCAGTACAGGAATTTGTCCGGTATTGTTAAGCCAAGCTCATCTCTTGCCGTAATACAAACAAAAGACGTGACTCACTTTCTATTTAACAAAAACCTTGTCATACTAAATAAGGGAAACAAGCCCACATTTAGAAACTCTATAAGAAAGGAAGTCTTAGACCTCACTCCCTCGTCTTCATTTCTTCAAAATATGGTTGTCGGCTGGCACACGTCCGAGGAAGCATTTTTTATCAGATCACATGGGCATTGTGTTCAAGATAAGATGCAGCAACGAACACGCGTCGGTCCGATATGCAAACAAACATATCCTGAAAATTTAGCGGTCAAAGCTGTACTGTTGCCGTTCGCGACAGTAACAACAGTGGACGCAGACGAGACCCAACTCCAGCTAAACGACATCATTCTATCATCTTTTAAAAACAGATGGAAGGTTAAGAAGTGGTAAAACGGTGCATCCCATGGTGGAATGGAAATCTAGAAGATATTCTGAAAAGAGTGAGGAAGATTTTCAACAAAGCCTAATGCACCGGGAACAACGTAGATCCTTTTCAACCTACTGGAACCAAGAGTTGCGAAGATCAAAGAAAGCTTCCTGCGAGAAATTCGAAGAACTTCCTGCTGTAGCACGACTCCATAAAGCCTTCTCCCAAGATCATTCTAATTGCATGGGATTGTTTATTAAAGCAGATGGCACAATCATACGCGATGGTAAGTAAACCCTGAAAACCTTGCTCTAGGTTTACTTCTCTTTTAATATGGACATATCTTATGGACAGTCAACGGAGATTTCACTTCCAAGAAACCTCAGCAGAATCAATAGTTTATCCGGAAAACTCTTCAGTCAGAAAAAGGTTAAGTGGCTATCAACTCATTTAAGCCATACAAGGCACCGGGCATAAGTAGACGGAATTTTTCCAGCTCTGCGACAACAAGGTCTAGACTTCCTTGTACCTACGCTAATAGCCTTGTTTAGGTTCAGCTTCAACTTGGGCTACATACCACGCACTTGGAGTTAGGTCAACGTGTTGTTTATCCCCAAACTAGGCAACAAGCACCGGTGGACCGGTAGATAGAAGAAACAAGGACAACGTAGATTCCGGGGGTTGGTATTGAAGGAAATGTAATTCAAAATGGATTTACAGTCGATGGAACCTGAGAAAAGTCAATGAAAAAGTCAAAGAATGTCAGCAGTATTCCTACGTTCTTCTAATGAATTCATATTTAGAAGTTTGAGGTGGTCCTGATAGGGAGGTAAGATTAAAGGGTTGTTCCATGGGCAAGGCTGACTTCAGTACCAGCCGTAAGGGGCTGCCCGCACTGAGGCCTATTTTCGCCCCTCCTGTGGTATTTGGTCATTGATGATCTGCTTAACAAATTGAGCAACTTAGGCGACAACACAATTGGTTATGCCGATGACCTAGTCATCTTCATTAGATGCAAAGAGACAAACGAAATCACTGCACGTATGCAAAACGCCCTTAAGGCAGTCCTATTCCTGTGCACCAGAGAGAATCTCTACATAAACTGAAATAAGGCTGTCATAGTTCTTTCACTAAAAGAGGAAACATAAACTTAGGTATATGGGAGTGATCCTAGACAAAAGACTCAACTGGAACTCGCACTTAAACAACAAAATAACTACAGCAACCAACGCTTTGTGGGTCTGCCGTCGCATGTATTGCAGTACATGGGGATATCTCCAAATTTCACTCACTGGATTTATACAATGCTGGTCAGGCCCATCATAACATATGCTTCTATAGTATGGTGGACTAAAGCCACGCAAAGGACAGCTATTTTAAAGTTGAATAGAGTACAGTGTATTGCATGTTCCTGCACTTATCGCCCCTGCACTTATATATAAACAAAGTGGCATTACGCAGCACTGCAAGTCTGGTACAAATTAGAGAGTTAAGTCTTAGCGAACACCGCGATCTAAGGACCCTACTCTCCGAAATACCGGAACTTGATATGATCTGCGCGGTAGCTGACCGCCCTCAAAAAACATTATGCTTCAATAAAGGCCTTTCCATGGAGATTCCCAGCAAAGAAGCATGGGTTAGAAATAATCTTTCAAACAGCCAAAATGGCATAAAGTGGTATACGGATGGTCCTAAAATGGAATCGGGAGTAGAAGCTGGAATACACGGACCTAGCCTAAATACTAGCAATGAGCAAAAGTCCCAGTGTATTTCAAGCAGAACTCCCTTCCATTCAAGTTTGCGCCAACTATATTTACAACTCTGGTATCAAGGGTGCAAATATCCATATATGTACGGACAGTGAAGCAGCTATAAATGCCCTTAGCTCGCACACCACTGACTCCAAATCAGTCATGTACCGCTTCAATACCCTTCAAAAACTAAGCTCTATGAAGAAAACCAAATTGTGGTGAGTTCCTGGTCATGAGGGCATTGATAGGAATGAAAAAGCTGAGGAACTGGCCAGAAAGGGCTCACAAACTCCCTTTAGTGGGCCTTAACCCTTCTGCTGCACTCCTAAGTCAGCAGTCAATTTAGCTATTAATAGCTGGGAGCAGTCGAGATGCATCTCATATTGTGAGAATAGCTCAGGTCTAAGACAGGTCAAACGAGCCATCCCGCCATTCAACAAGAAAGTCAATAGATGCCTAAATCTAAGTCGGCACGATATCAAAAACTTAGTAGGTCACCTCACAGGACACCACGGTGGGTGGCCGTGGCTCAAGTGGTAGTGTGTTGGCTGCCCAATCGGAGGGTTTGGGGTTCAGTACCAGCCGTGGCCGATAGACTTTATTCAGGCAACTAAAATCTCGTGAGATGAATGGTTGCCTAAGTACAACATCAAGTCCAATTTACACTAGTAATTTAGTCTCCCCATTAAATGTTGGATGCCACCCATGTAGCGGAATAACCACTGAGCCCAAACATGTTTCTTTCACTCTCTATCCCAATTTGCAATCACCTCAACAAAATGAATCTAGTCGACTCTCAGGAGCCCCGACTTTGTCTTGAAGAAGACGAAACTGCTGAACACATCTCAATGAATCTCCAGTTTAGTTTTTTAGTTTTAAATGCATTTTATTATCTTAATCATTAACCCTTACATACTAACAAAAAATGCTTAAATGCTAGCTTAAAATTACTTAACAATCCTATACTAACTTACTGGCCCCACACAGGCACTCTAAGCTACTCTAAATTCTTGTATTTATGTCTTTCGACTTTATTTACATTTATTTTTTTACATATATATCTTGTATACTTAAGGCTAAGAAAAAAAATTGTTAACAAAAACTTAGCATATGGACTTAATTTTCTATAAAACTTAATATCTAACTTAAACTACCTAACCTAACCTAACCTACATACACAATATACACACATATATATAATACACAATTATATACATATATTAGTATATACCTTTGTATATACTAATATATGTATATATTTCTTAAATGCTAACCTAAACCTATGTAAGCTGGCCATCGCTATTCGCAGAGCAAATAGATCTGTCAGCTCTGCCCCATTAGTGAGGCTGGTCAGTAATTGACGGAAACGACGACGACGAAACATCATCTCCATCATTCAACCACCAGAAATGCTGGTGCTGCCGAACGACATCCCTCTTATCGCGATTCCCCACCGCCCTACTGAACCTGAGACGATCCACACTGCCGTGTGCGACGTCTCTGCCGTAGTTGAGTCGCCTGTCCCCAGCTTTCCGAGCGACATGGAAGATTAACGGGACCGCTGATCTATCCTGGATCAACCCTATCTGATCCAGGTAGAGGAATGCTTCCGGTGGAACGAAGCCGTCAGAGCGCACACTCTCGTGGTAAAGGTAGTTGGGGTAGTAAGCCCCAGATATCAGGTTATTCGTCGAGTTCATTGCTCTTGCAATGTGCCTTCGAGTCAGCTTAATTACGAAGTTGTCCACTCGCATTAGGTTCGCCCTGTTGTAAAGGACCTCATTACGATAAAATTTTTTGTACTCCGACTCTGGTGTTCTGTACAAGCGAAGGCAAGCCCTAAGGCAAGCCCTCTCAAACACCCGAATCTTTTCCATTAAGCTTGCTCGTACATTGAACCACACGGGGCACCCGAATACCAGCATGGGCCTGATAAGGGCCATGTAGCAGATTACCTTTACCCTCGCATCGAGTTGGCTGCTATAAAACAGTCTCTTTGTAAGGGCAAAAGCGCCTTTGGCTCTGGCCAGAGCAGCATCTACATTTTTGTCAAAATACAGAAACTGATCTAGCCAGATCCCAAGGTATCTGACTACATTTCGACAGGCAAGAGGCTGTCCGTGTTGTCCAATGATCGAGAACTTACGCCAATTTTTTCTGGTATCCCTAGAGGCTCTAGACAACGGCGTCCTAAAGAGAATGGTTTCCGACTTCCGAAAGTTGATTTTCAACTTCCAGTCATCGCAAAATCGTCTTATCTTATCGAAATCACGCTGCAAGAGAGTATTAATGACCTCGATTTTTGTACCTGTTCTGTACGCTATCAAATCGTCTGCGTACGCAATAATATGAGGAAGTGAACCTATCAAGTCGCTTGTATAAATGTTGAATAGGATCGGCGAATTGACCGCGCCTTGCTGAAGACCATTTTTAATTTGAAATATTCCAACAGAAGTCACATCGCCATTTTTCACGATGAACTGTCTGTTGGTTAGCATATTAAAAAGAATGTACAAGAGTGGTTTACTGATCCCCAACCTAGTCAGCTTATAGAAAAGACCCTCTAACCATACAGTGTCGAAGGCCTTCTCCAAGTCAACAAGGCAGGCACCAGTGCATTGGTTTTTGCCTTTATTCCATTGGATATCGGACACCAGTTTAGACGCGGCATGTGAGATATCATGTCCCGCCTTAAAACCGAATTGATTATCCGGAACTATATGTTTGTCCTCAACCCACCTAGACAGAGCTCTATTGATTACCTTTTCAAACACCTTACTGATATTCGGAAGGAGACTTATCGACCGGAGATTCGCCGGATTGGATATATCCTTTCCCTTTTTGGGGATAGGTTGAACCACCGCAGTTTTCCAATGCGCTGGATAATGTGCATTATTCATTGCATTGTTAAATAGGGTGGTGTAAATGTCCACCGCTTCTAGAGGAAGATGTCGAAGCACGATGTTTGGAATACCATCGGTCCCCACTGATTTCTTAGCCCTGATTGTGTCGAAGATCTCATGGAGCTCTTCCTTCGAAATGAACTTGGGTAGGTCACCCTCTCTGGTAATGACATTATTTGCCATATTTTCTTCGCTGAAGCGAGTGAAACCAGAGCCCTCGGATTGCCAGTTCTCTACTTCATTTCGAATGTAGAAGTTGTGCACCAAGACGCGATTGTCCAGGTCATAATTAGGGCCAATGGTATCAGTGGCCTTGTATATTTCCTGGAAAGTCGCCCCTATAGCCTCAACCTTCTCCTGTGGGTCCTCGATCACAAAGAAGTCGTCATCATCAGCGGCCTCATTTGGATCAATACCTGCTATTGTCAGTAACCGTTCGTTGTCTGTTGTCCGGGCTATTTTAAGACACTGAAGGTCGTTTTGATTTTTCCTCCGAAATATTTTATTTATTTGCGGGAACATATTCGGGGTGCTGGTGTTTACAGCCCGAACCCTGTTGTTCCAATACAAACTTACAGAAATTCTGTAATTCTCTTTTATTAACGTTTGAATATTTTTAATCGACGCCTTCAGTGTCCTAATCTCCGGGTCTTGTCTGTCAGTAAACTGTCTGTACAAGTTTTTGAGTCTTGTCAGAAGTCTACTTTTCTGTCGGTGCAGTGCGTCAATAGTAGGATTGCGGAACAGGTCTTCGTTAGTCGTATGTCGATATCGCGGTATTGTTGTGACCATAGTTTGTTTAATTGTCTCGTCCATTTGTTTTAGGTAATTGTCGATCTCCTCGTTTGACAAATTCCTATTGGACGGTGGGTGGAGCGTATTCGAGGAGAGCGCACGTGTCATGGTTGCGGAGAAGCGTGTCCATCGAGTCTTACTGTAGTTGTAAGAATATCTTTGGACAAACTCCTCCAATTCCGCAATTTCGTTGGGAACTGTAATTTCGGTGCTAAAACCGCAATGGTCGCTGTCATACACGAATGTGCGCAGACAGTTTAGCGTTTGTAAATTCGTACCTGTCAGTCGTATACGTTCGTCGTACAGCAGTAGATCCAAATAAGACCCGCCTCTGGGAAACGACGGGTTATCCGTCGCTTTAAGACCGAGTCTGTACATTACATCGTGCTGACCCCACCAATCGAGTAGTAGGTTCCCTCTAGTATTTGGCAAATTATTTCCCCAATCTCTGTGTTTAGCGTTGAAATCTCCGCCGATTATGAAATAATTCTCCCCCGATTCCAGCCTCAGAAGTCGAAAAAGCGTGTCAAGCTCTGTAATAAATAAAGTGGATTGTGAAGTCTCAGGTGCATAAACAGAGGCCAAGTACAGCCGCTTTCCACTGCGGAGCGGGATGTAAATGACGACTGCCTCCAACACCCGGAACCTACGCAACGCTCCCTTGTACACTCTGTGAAATTTTATACCTTGTTTAATGAAGATCGCGACACCGCCTCCACATTTGGAACGGGGCCGGTTTCTCCTTCTAACAATATAATTATTGTACTCCAGTTTGTGCTTATCGGTTAGCTTGGTTTCGCTAGCGAAAAGCACATCAGGAGTTTGGTCTTGTAGCAATTTAAACATCGCGGCTCTTCGCTCGATCCTAATCAGTGAATTAACATTTACCGCAAGGACCTTCAAAGATTGCTCCACCATGTGCGTACCCATTACGACATGTGTTGCGTTAGGCCCGGCAGCAGCGCGTAGATCTGGTCCACCCGCTTGGCCTGTTCGTGCACCTGCTTTTGCAGCTGAGCCATCTGCCCTTGGATTGCGAGCAAGATGGCCAGCATGTTGGGTGCAGCTTCCGTTGTTCTCGGCATTGGCGCTGGAGAAGCAACAGTCGCTTGCTGTACCGTAGCCCCCCTACCTGCCGCCATTTGGGCGTAGGAAATTTGGGACGTGACGGCTGGTGTTTGAAACCTAGCAGGTGAACGTTTGACCTCCACCTTCTGCTGCAGAGCCAGTTTTGCTTTCTTAATATCAACGAACTTAGGACAACCCCGATAGTTTGCGGTGTGTCCCACGTTCCCACATAATACGCACGAGAGCTGCGTCCTATCGGATGCTCCGTCCCTACCCAGAGCACACTCCTCGGAACTGTGGTTCTTTGCGCACTTCACGCATCGAGGCTGCATTTGGCAGTTCGACGCGGCGTGTCCGAACCTCTGGCAGCGAACGCATTGTATAACGCCTTCGCTCCTTTTTAATTTTTCCCAGTGAACCACCTGGTAGTCTAGGACATTGATACTCCTTAGACTATCCAGACGGCTTTCGGGACTGAGCTGCACCAGGAAGAACGGCAGACTCCGTTTCTCCCTCTTGGCTCTAGCTGTGGTAAATGGCTTTACCCCCACGAACTTGAGTCCTTCGCACTCCTTCTCTTTGAGCAGTGCCAGGATCTTCTCAGGATCAGAAGACGGTTCCAACCCCTTCAGCAACATCGATTGCCGCTTTTCACACTTCGGTGTGAAAGAGTAGTGCTCCGTCGTCGTCTCCTTTAGGAGCTCTTTCACTTTCGCGTAGCCCTCCACTGTATTACAGTGGATGGCATGGCGATCGTTCCCCAATCTCTTAATATTAAAATTATTACCAATGACCAGCTTACACAGGTCTTTGGTAGCATTTACCTCCAATTTATAGGTGTTGATAGGAGGCACCTTCTCCTTCTTCTTCTGCTGCTGCTGCTGCTGTTGCTGCTGTTGTTGTTGTTGTTGTTGTTGTTGTTGTTGTTGTTGTTGTTGTTGTTGTTGTTGTTGTTGTTGCTGCTGCTGCTGTTGTTGTTGTTGCTGCTGCTGCTGCTGTTTTTGCTGTTGCCGTTTTTGTGGCTGCTGCTGTTTTAGCTGTTGCCGATGTTGTGACTGCTCTTGTTGTTGTTGTTGGTGTTTCTTTGGCTTTTCTTGTTGTTTCTGTTTTTGAGCAAGCTGCTGTTGTTGGGATTGCTCTTGCTCTTCCCTCTTCCTTCTTGCCATCTGCTTTTCTTTTATGGCCAGCACTCTTTGTTGTAGCATTTTGATGCTACTACTAATGGCCTCCATCTCTTCCTCTTCATCATCCGATTCGCTTGCGGCCAATAAAGCGAAGTTGTTTCCTTCCCTCACTCCGCCGCCAAGCAGCTTTACAGTTCCCGTTGGTAATTTCCTCCTTCTCTTTGGCTTTGGAGTTTGGTTCGAACCACTCGAAGCCTCACCCGACATTTCAGCAGATCCCGCTATAGGCATAGCGGACCGCTCACCACATTCCATCACGTGATGTTAATCAAATACCGCACTTTAAGTTTATATTTATTTTTATATAAAAAAATAAAAAATAAAAAAAATTGCCTGCCGACTAATTGGAGTCGAACCCACGACCTTTGCAATCTCAAGCGAACACACTCACTCTGCGCTAATTGGAGCCTAAATCCAAGTTGTACAATGTCTTACTTAAGCGACTCACTTTCACACTTACAAGTCGAAACACGTTTACACTCCGCGGAGGTCTATGAACGACTGACAATGAATCTCCAGCCCTCAACGGAAATGGACGAAAAATTGTCTTCAGGGAACAATTCGGCACCAACGAACTAATGAATTCCTCTGCTAGTAGTGTTATCAACTTCATCGGAAGGTAGAAAGACTGGTAGCCTACCTACAGTTCTGACTAAATGGTACAAAAGATCTTTAGATCAAAATATCTTACTTCGCAATTGACGAGTAGATAATATAAAAAAAAGGCGATGAATGTTTGTTTAGTCCGATTTTTAGATGAACCGCTTCTGCCTCAATACTCGCGAAAGCGCCACTGGGATCACGCTGCCCTCTTCCGATTATGTCAATATAATCAGCATATCCGAGGAGTAATTGGACGGACTTCTGAAGGATTTTGCTCCTTGTGTTACCCTTTTCTTGGAAGAATGATGTTAAAAAAATCGCATGACAGTGCATCGCTTTGTCTAAGTCCTTCTTTGACATCAAAGGTCTCGGTGAGTTCTTTGACGACCTTGATCGAACAGCGTGCATTCTCCATCGCCCTCCTGCACAAACAGACGATGACGCAGGGATCCCAAAACTAGCATTGCTCTGTATAGTTCGTCTCTATAGATGCTGTCATATGCGGCCTTAAAATCGCTGAATCTGCCGTAGCGTGAATATTTGGTCGTTGGTGGACTTTCCTGACTTAAACCCACATCGATATGGACCAATCAGGTTGTTGACCAACGGCAGAGAGGATCTTGTAGGCGCAGTTCAGAGGGTCTCCTTTCACGAGGATCGGACAAAAAATGCAGAGGCTTCATTCATTGGTCATATTTTACAGATGAGTTGGTATATGCTCCTTACCAAGTCATCGCCTGCCGCTTATAAGAGCTCGACAGTCAGGCCGTCCACACCACAAGCTTTTTGGACTTTAGCTTAGATATGGCTATCGTGACTTCATGGAGATCGGTTGGACGGAATTGTTGGTCTACATCGTCCAGGTTGAAAAATTTATTCTGTCTGACAGCGGTACTTGATTCGACAGTCTACAGAAGTGCTCTTCCCAAATCATCTGCGTCGACTGCGGCTCTACTACTAAGTTCCCTTATTCGTCTCTACAGGCTTCGGTTCGGAGTTTGTATTGTTTAATTCTTCTGTGACATGTACGATGGCGATTTCACCGTTGATGCAGATTGTTCTAAAGCATTGGTCAAAGTGCTGAAACCGGCGACTTCTTTCGTTAACCTGCCACTTAAAACAATTCCGCAGAAAAGTAGAAGCTGCTTCGGGTCTTCGTAGCAATTATTGTAGCATATTTCAAAATGTCCGGCTCATCTCACCAAACTTTTTTGATGGCGGTGATATCCGCTGCTGTTGGGTGTCCGCTGGTTATTTGGCTGGATGTTGGTTATTCCGCGCACAGACATTCCGTGTGGAGATACGAACGTGATTACATTTTTTCATTTTGCAGTGTCAGCAACAGTGAATCTGCCTGTGGGAGTATGGCATTTCTAGTATGGCTTTTTTGTTATTTAGTTATCTTAGTTGAATTTTAGTGAATATATTTTCGATACATAAAAAAATTCAGTGAAAGGATAGTGTGCTTCGACATACTAGAAATCACGAAGTAAATCAATGTTTCTCACATTTTGAGACATGCGAACGTATGTTATTATTGCGATGAGTCATTCTATACTCGTCTGGCAGTATTCGTGTATCCATGCAGCTTTGCAGTAGCATTACCTCGATTGGGGTGAGAGGGGAATTCAATTTAAAATAACAATTCTTTTTTTTTTAAGTGGAAAGGACAAAGACAGATACCCATTCTGTAATGCCATTTAAATTGAGTAGAATAGCAGCCTCAATACAATGGAATCTCATCGCCATGTCCTGCACAATCTATTTTCTTCGTCTGAGCTGAAGCTTTCCCATCACAATGGTGATGTTGCCCATTGTACATTGCGACTGTAGTGCGTTGCTCAGCAACAAATCTTCTGAGCAGCCATATGTGTCTTCTTGATTCGAACATCATACAAATTGACTACGTTTTCTAATCTTCACTTATGCTGAGCCAATATTTCTTTCTTTTTTCATACCTCGTTCATGGTAGGTTAAGTTTCTTTTGAACGGTTGTTGCATAGGTATTTGTACACGGAATACCATAGCCTCTAGTTAAGTTCTCCCTTCCCCACAAGACCAAAAAAAAAAGAGGACATGATACACGATACTTTACTGCAATTAAATTTCAATTATAAAACTGTCGTCGACTTTTTTATCGTTTCACTGAAGTTCATTCATCTGCTCGAATCATCATCGAAATACCCACCTCCAATGTCCGTAGGCAGTTACAAGCTTGTGCAACATATCCTGTGAACGATGTATATGTGTTACGTGTTGTCGTTATCGATAACATTTCCCTGTTCAGTCATCTGAGAGGATGACGCCGTAGGCAACACATTCTGTCAGCCCAGACACTGTATATCCATTTTGATTACAAATATCGTATTAATCCCCTTATGACGTTTATTGTCTGCCAGAAAACTTCTATCTCTACAAGTTACAGTAGAGCCAGGACCTGAAATCCTTCCGTTCAATATACAAGTACAATGTTTTCATCACCCCAACGCCCCTTTTATGTGAAAGCCTATTTGCATGCAAAAATGATATTTGCATGCCAAACTAAATTTTCCACAAGACTGAGTTTGGCATGGGCCCGTACATTGAACAAATTTTGATCAAATAATGATGAGTGAATGAAAGTATCTACGTACGAATGCCTATTTTACAAATAATAAATAATCGATTATTGGTAGCCAAAATCTAAAGGGATTCAATAGAGTTAAGTACTCATAAGAGCTTCTTAAGAATGAGTTGATAGCGGATGAGCTAAAGGAAGTGCTCAGATTCTCACCAGTTCATTCGGATTAGGTAGTCCAGTGATCCAGATTCGGGGACAGCACAGCACAGCATCCTGTAGACGCACGTATGTGTCGCAAGGATGGAATGCAGTGCAATTTTGCCAATTTTGCAAATTACAATTTTAGAAATTTTACTTGACAAATTGTCCGATCGAAAAAATATTTTCGAAAATACTTTCTTCTAATTTTGTACACCTTGGTGTTTGCAGACTCTGAAATCTGACCATCAGTTAAGAAGAATGAATGGATGATTGGAGTAACAGAAAGATCAAAAACTACATTCTTAACTTAGCTTACCACCTTGATCAAAAAGTTCCCGCACCACAACACCGTATGGCGCTCCCGTTGTTCCGATTTGAGTTCTGTTCTTTTTGTTAAGTTGGTAAATCTATTGTTGATATTCCCTCTAAGTCTTAGCATCATAGCTTGACATTTGAAAAGTTACGTAGCCTAGAGTACATCTAACTCTGTGTGTGTTGGCGATTTTTTACAATTTTAGAAATGGATTTAAATTTGCAACAACGAACTTTGTATTGAATTTTGAGTAAAAAACGGATTTAATGGTGCGCGAACGTTTGAAATGTTGGAAAAGTGTTTCGGCAACGATTCTCTAAAGAAAACGGTCGTTTACCAGTGACACGAGCGGTCCAAAAGTGGTCGTGAGTCAATCGAAGATGATGAACGCAGTGGCAAACCATCGACATCGACAACCGACGAAAACATTGCAGAAGTAAATCTAATGTTGGTCAATAACCACAAATTAACCATCATAGAGATAGCGGAGGACTTGAACATTGCCTATGGATTCGTCCAGGACATTTTGGTTAATGATTTGGGTTTCCGTCGTGTAGCAGCAAAGTTGGTGTCAAAAGGCCTCAATTTCGTGCCAAAAAGACAACGTGTTGACGTCGCAAAAGAGAAGATTTGCGAGCCGAATCCGATCCCACATTCATCAAAAGGATCATTACTGGAGACGAGACGTGGGTTTATGAGTATGACACGCAATCCAGACATCAGGCGTTCACCAAATGAGCCGAGACCAAAAAAACCACATCGTTTTCAGTTGAAAAAGAAGGCAATGCTCACGGTTTTCATGGATTACAACTCGGTAGTGCATCATGAATTTTTGCCAGAAGGCCAGACAGTAAACAAAGAGTATTACGAATATTTTGGCTTATGAGACGTTTGCGTGAAGCAATTCGCCGAAAGAGACCAGAATTGTGAGCAGATAAATCGTGGATTTTGCATCATGATAACGCACCGTCGCACAGTGCCATCATTATTCGTAATTTTTTGACGAAAAATGCAACAAATACCATCCAACAGCCACCGAATTCACCTGATTTGGCTCCCTGTGACTTCTTTCTATTTAATCGAGTTAAAAAGCCACTGCGGGGAACGCGTTCCAGCAGCCGAGAGGAAGTAATGGAAAAATCGCAGGAAGCACTGATGGACATACCGAAAACCGAATATAAAAAAATGGGGGGGGGGGAGGATTGGATCAAACGCTGGCATAATTGTGTTGCAGTCGATGGGGATTATTTGAAGGGGACAGTATAGATTTACTAGTTGGAGTGAAAAGTAACGTCCTTGACCGCCAGAATGCGCTGCTACTGCAAAAAAGGTCATGATGCCTTGAAGTCCGTTCATATTTAGGCAGCCATGTCAAATTTCAGTGCGATGCGGTCTTTAGTTTTGTTTTGACAGCTGATTGTTGCTGACGTGTTTGGCATCGTGTTGAGTATGGACAAAAACGATTTTCGTTCTCTCATAAAACATTATTTTTTGAGAGGCAAAACGGCGAAGGAAACAAAAGAAAAGTTGGATAAATATTATGGGGCTAATGCTCCGTCAGATTACACTGTCAAATATTGATTCCGAGAGTTTCGTGGTGGCCGCAACTCCACTACCGATCAAGTCCGCAACGGCAGGCCCTCCGATGCGGTTACAGAGGACAATGTCAAAAAAGTACATGAAATCGTGTTGGCTGACAGGAAAGTGAAGGTGCGCGAGCTAGCAGATACCACAAGTACTGAGCACAAACGCAATATTCCGGGCAATATTCTGCATATGAAAAAGTTATCCTGCCGCTGGGTGCCGCTGGGTACCGCTGGGTGCCGCGCATGCTCACTCCTGACCAAAAGCACGAACGCGAGAACACTTCGAAAGAGTGTTTGGACTTGCTGATGCGGAATCGGGCGGACTTTTGGCGTCGATTGGTAACTGGAGCTGGAACAGCTCACGCGAGGAAATCATCGATACCACGGAGGAGTATTTTGCAGACCTTCCGGAAAAGTACTTTTCGGACGGGATCAAGAAGTTGGAAAATCGCTGGGATAAGTGTATCAAACTAAAAGGGGACTATATTGTAAAATATATTTTGATCAAAGTAGTGTTCTTAGTTTGCCTAATTCTTAGGTACTCGTAAGGCTACATACAATAGATGTTACTCTTCAACGGCAGAAGACAGCATTAAAGATGGCTTCACACTAGATTTTAAAATCGTCATCTGAAGTTTCAATGCAAAACAAGGATAGAACCGCATCTCTGGCATACTAACATACACCAACAAAACACCCCTTCAATATTGTGGATGTTAAAAAATTTTTAATCACAACGTTTCGAGAAGCCTTTCGAAACTACATAAATATCACTTAACCTTCGTTAAGTTCCCGACCCGAGACACTATTGTAAGCCAGCTACCAAATTCCGTTGAATATGTTCTGTGTGTGTATGACCACATCAACAGAATCCCTGGTTTGGTGATGAACCTTGCGAGCAAACAACGGGCAAAGCATATAAAACTCCTAACGAAATTACTTAGTAAAATCGCTGTAGATGTTGGCGATATGGAAGAACTTTTTCAGTGAGAAATTTTAAACGGAAATGTTCTGCAGAATGAATCGTTCACTTTTAGGAACGATAGTGCTCCACATTTAAGGGACCTCAACCAAGTAGAAATGGCAGAATCTAAAGTGAAGTCGAAAATGCCTACCAGGACTGAGAATTTATCAGCTAAACTATTGTAAAGGGTGGCCAAGCGTTCCGTCGCTTGTATGGCATGTAGCGCCGTCTTGTTGGAACCACAGCTCGAATATAACGATGTTGTCGAGCTCTGACCACAGAAAGTCAGTTAACATCGCTTTATACCTGAGACCATTGACGGTAGCGATGTCTCCTTCCTCATTTCGAAGGAAATAAGGTCGATGATGCCGCCATGCCATAAACCGCACCAAACAGTCAATCTTTAAGGATGCATTGTCGAACACTTGTGGATTGTGTTTGCTTCAATAACCGCAATTTTGTTTGTTGACATAGCCATTGAGCCAAAAATGGGTCTCGTCCAAGAAGATGATTTTTTGGCCAAAATCCGGATCTCCGGCCAAAATTTCTAGCGTCCAATTAGCGAACTTACGGCGTTTTCTGTGGACATCCGGCTTCAATTCTTCCGCTAGCATAATCTTATACGGATGTAGGATGTAGGCCGCGCTGACCCTGTTGCGATCCCCTATTCAGCTGATCGGCGCCGAATCGACATTTCTGGGTCTTCTTAGATACTGGCTGCTACGGCGGCTATGGTTTCTTCATCTCGGACCAATCTCTGTCTCTTTGGTGGCTTAGAGCCAAAAGAGTGTACCCACGCTCAAACTTTTCCACAGTGCGACGAATTGCCTGCACACTGAAGCCATGAAAACGACTGACCTCACAACGAAATTCACGTTGCTTACTTACAACTGAGCCGGACTTTCGATAAAATTGTTTAACAATTTCGGCGAGCGTAACAAGATGCATAATAAAATGACAAACCTTACTGAATATTTTGACAGCTGCTGAAATATAATAATTGGAAGAACTATCATTGCTATCTACCTACAACAGAAGATTATTTGCAAACCTATTTCGGGGAAGCTTCTCTGTCTTGAAGGTTTATTTAAACCCTTAGATAAGGGGTATGGTAGATCTATAATTTTGTTGATTTGGGGCACAAACACACGTGAAATGTTTATGATAGTTCAAATCTTGGATAAGACATCTGAGTTCCACAATATTTTTTACCACCGCTACGGACTCGTGTGAGGGGAAGGCGATTGAACAGTTAAATATTCTCCCAAGAAACTAGAAAGTTCTCTACGATTTAGAGTCTTGGATATAAAAAAGTAGAATAGAAAATGGGTGGTCAAGTCGCCGTGTCGATTAAAAACTTTGCATCATGACAGTGACATAATGGGCACAATTCAGCGATCCGTCACTGCTGTTTTTGGGTCGTCTTAAACACAAGTTTATTCGAGTGATTTTTACCCCCTTGTATTTACACGCCTTTGGAAAAAGGGAGATATAATAGCAAGAAAGTGTCCTTGCATCTGCACGGTATAGCAGGCCAACGATAATGACTGTCTTGCATAGCACCTTTTTCCTTGCCGAGAAAGGGGCCTTGCTTCTCAATTTCTTTTTAAGCCGATAGACACTAGCTTGCAACACTTATGTTTGTCCTTGACCGAAATGAAAGGTCTTAATGGGACACTCAGTATATCATTTGGTTAGATTTGGTTTTGCAGTCATCGTTCTGGTTCACGGACATTCACACAAGTAGTGAACTGCGGTGTTGTATCACTTATGATCGATACACTTAAGTGCTTAGCAAAAGTGTATTGCTTCATCACGACTCCGGTAAGGAACCTGCAGGCTTTCCTACTGAGGTACATCCGGAAAGTCGCTGATCTTCTAGAGACGTCGAAAAGCATTCGTTTGGCTTGCCAGCAACCTACAGAGTCATTCCACCTGTATTCAATGGAGGCGTAACTGAGGATGCAGGCAGGCTTAACGTGTATAGGCCCGGATCATGAAAAACTCTCCTTTGATCATTGTCTAGCAAGTTCATCTGCGATATCATATCCTACAATCCCATTGTCACCTGTGCTCTAAAAAAGGCTCAGTAAATGTAGCATTCCGACTGCTTTCAAGGTAGTCTTGCATTCTCCTTCTAGCTTGGGAGTCGTAGTAGGGTTCACAAAGGCTCTAAGCGCTGCTTACCCAAGCTACAGATGCAAAATAACTCGGGAATTTAGAGTAACCTTACGCGAGTTAAAAAGCAATCACTTTTATGCGTACGTCCACTTCTGCAAATACAGGCCATCTATTTTAGGCACTTAATGAAACTCAGGTAGATCTGATTGATTGGTGACATGCGTGGGTGATAGCACCATCCTGTTGAAACCAGAGATCGTTCAGACCCGATTCGTTCAATTTTGTAAAAAAAAAAAAAATAGCCGGCCAACATGTTGCGGTAACGTTTCCCATTCACTGAAACTGTCTCTCCAGCCTCATCTTCGAAAAAGTACGGGACGATGATGCCGCCAACCTATAATCCGCAAGATACAGTGACTTTTTTTTTGGAATGCATTGGTTTTTCGTGAATCTCGTATGAGTTTTCCGGTCCCCAGAACCGAACATTTTTTTTATTTACGTACCCATCCATCCAAAAATGGACTTCATCGGAAAAGATCCAATGCGATGGCAAATTGTCCTGGCGATCCGACATCCAGTTAACAAATCGAGGACGTCGTTGATGGTCAAAAGGCTTCAATTGTTGTGTACAATAATTTGGATTTTATAGGCCTGCAAATGAGGATAACTTTTAAAATTCGCCTTTAGGCCCAATTGTTGACGTCGGCGACGAATTGAGGTGCATGGCTGGTTTTGAACACTTTCGCTCACAGTGGTGATGTTTCGGCATGTACATGCTGGCCGAGAATGCTGATATGGAGTTTGACCGGATACCGAACCCATTTCTTCAAAATGCTTCACCGAGTATGTTGACCGAAAAATTCACAAATTTTACGAAATGCTACTTTTACAGATCACCCATTTTCGTAATAAGATTGAATAACAAAAATGCATTGTTGCGTGGTAAATAACTCCATGAATAAAACTATCAAAGATTGTATGACATCTGTCAAAAAAATCAACGAACATCCATACCATCTGCTGGCTGGTGTGGTTTTTTTTATTATTCTATTCAAATCTATTCAAATCTAATGAAGTCTATCAGTATTCCTTTGCTGATGTCCTCAAGTTCTCCAAAAAGTCTGTACCACAGGTGTTTAGCACGGCGTATTTTTAGATTAGGGCAGTCGCATAGTAAGTGTGTGGTAGTCTCTATTTCCTCTTAGCTACTACAGCTTCTACAGGGTCTTCCAATAGGGACTTCCGAACTTTGACAGTTGATAGCGGCCATATTGTTGAAGCTACATCTGTCAAATTGGCTGTCATTTATTCAGTCCAGTTGTGCCAAATCACCATGGACGGAAACAACGTTCAATAAAACGTGCAAATGATAAAATTGCTTAACAAAATGGGTGTTCTGTTCGGGCAATGTTCCACGCGCTTCGACCATTTTCGATTGCCATAATCGTCCTACCGAGAGAACTATTCGTAATGTGGTGGATAAATTTGAGTCCACTGGTTCAGCCGCTGTCCATGAGAGTGTGCAGGATAATCCGAGGCAGTCAATTTCGCTTCGCTCACAAGAACTCGACCGCGTTGTGACTGGATCGTGCACCCGTGCAAAATTCAACTGACCCGGGAACTGAAGGTAAACGGCCATAGACAACACACGCTCTGGAGCTGTTGGAAACTGACCCTAATTTTCACCGAAAAATCATCTTCAGCGATCTTCATCTTCACATGAGATCCAAGAGCGTCCAATGCATCGCGAAAAAGTCACTGTTTGGTGTGGATTTTGGGCTGGCGGCGTCATCGGCCCATATTTCTTTGAGAACGACGTTGGCCAATTGATCACCGTCAACTGCGAGCGCTATAGGTCGATGATTACCAATTTCTTTTGACCTGAATTGGATGATATAGACACCAATGACATGTGGTTTTAACAGGATGGCGCTACATGTCATACAGCTCACGCCACATTGGAAATTCTGCACAAGCAATTCGAGGGCATAGCCATCTCAGGTGGAGGTAAGGTGAAGTGATCACCAAGATCGTGCGATTTGACCCCGTTAGACTTTTCCTTATGGAGGTTTCTGAAGTTGTAGGTCTATGCGAATAAGCCATAAACCACAGAGGCTGCGCCCCTCAAAGCCAACATAACCCATGCCATCGGTCAAATTCAGCCTGATTTATGCGCCAGAGTCATGGAAAATTGGACATTTCCGCGACGGACGTTTGGGTTACTATTCCTTATCTTGTTAATGTTGAATTGAATTGAATTGAATTTTTATTTGTTCTAAAAGATTGACATTCATATTGTATTATCTGCAAAGCCAGGGGCCTTGTCTGCAGAAGATTGGTCTTTAAAATTGATTACATTACATTATGTTGAGTTCAAAATACAAATTCATTACACGTATTATAAAAAACAAAAAACAGTTTATTTATACATTTGAATTCAAGAACATTTTTTAAAAAAATTGGTTTCGGAAGGTTGTTTAAATTTGTTGTAAGCTCGTTAAATATTGCCGGAACAGCAACTGCATACTTTCTACGTCCATATTCGTTCCAGAATCTTGGGACCAAAAACTTATTTTGTTGTCGTCTACGTGTGTTAACTGCTTGTTGGGTTGGTAGCTTATAGGTGTTGTCATCTTTGAAAGTTGATAGTATGTCCATCTTATACAATTGTTCTATTGTGAGGGGTGGCCGTGGTGTAGTGGTACTAGCAATCGCTTCTCACTCGGAGGGTCAAGGTTCGCATCCTATCCACGACAAGGTTTCATTTGTATAATTTGGAACTCAGTCAGAAAAATCTGCATGTGAAGGCATAACACTGACATGTAGATTTGGCTGTTGTAGGGTTTTCAAACACAAAAACAACCGTTAAAATTCACAACCTTACCATTCCGAGTGAAGAAAATCTCTCCGTCCTATTCGGACTCCCACCCCTGGAGAGTCAATATCGAAACCAAACACACCTGAGTTTCAAACCACTACATCACAAACTTTCCTTTCTCCTCCTTCTACCTTTCCGCCCGCGCCCTGGCAACAGTGTAAGGGTATTCATAACCCCTTAGACGCGCGTAAATTATAAAAAAAAAAAAAAAAAAATGTCATTACCATGATGTCGTTCTGACTTCTTAACTATTTTTTGTATGCTGGCATGCAATGAGTTTAGCCTCTGGAGCTGCTGCGTGTTGCCCCACGCTAAGATGCCGTACCTCAGGTGAGACTCCACTAGGCTATAATAGCATTGTTGAAGAACATCTGCTGGACATCGATAGCTAAGATGGAAAAGAGCGGCAGCGGATCCCCTGAGTTTTTTTTATTAGTGCCTCAACATGATAGCTCCACTTAAAATTGTAGTCGACGGTGACCCCTAAATATTTGTATCTAGATACATTATCCAAGATCGTCGAGCATTTGTCATCAGCTCGAAGAAGTTGATGACTGTTAACCTTATGTAGGCAATCATAACCATGCATTTTTTTGAGATTTTGTGTTTTAGGATGTGCGGAGGACGTATGTGCATTACTTTAATTTTTTTTGCATTTATGATCAGGCCGTTGTCGTGACACCATGTTGTGACTACATCAAATTCCTTCTGCAGGATTTTTTCAGCTGCTTCAACTTCCTTGTGGTTAACGATAATTGCCGTGTCGTCTGCGTATGCGTAAACTGTGCTTTTGTTAAGAGCTACAAGCATATCGTTCATGTACATAATAAAGATTAACGGTCCTAATTTGGATCCTTGTGGAACTCCATACTTTGAAGATTTTTCTTTGCTTAGGCTTTGTTTAATTTTGACTTTATATTTGCGGTTTTTTAGGTAGTCCTCAAACCATGACAAAAGTGGTCCTCTTATGCCCGTTTTTTCCATCTGTTTTAGAATATTTTTATGGCATAACGTATCAAAGGCTTTCTTAAAATCGATAAAAAGTGCTATGGTGCTATGGTTTTTTTCTTGATTTTGGTTAATTTGGTTTGAAAAATCACCGATCAACCGATTTATACTTTTTTTCTGTCTGAAGCCGAACTGATTTTTTGACAATATATTATACTTTTCTAAATATTCAATAAGTCTTTTGAATACCACCTCTTCGAGGACTTGATCCGTTACCGATAGAATTGAAATCGGACGGTAGTTCCCGATATCGTTTTTCGGGCCACCCTTGTATATCGGTCGAATGACGGATATTTTAAGTCTTTCGGGGACCTTTGATTGTTCCAGACTCAAGTTTATAAGTTTTGCTAAAACCGGAGCCAGAATCTCAGCATTATTTCTTAAGTCCTTTGGTCGTATACCATCTTCACCTGCTGATTTGTTGCCTTTAAGTAATTTAAGAATTTTCTGTACTTCTTCAGTACTAACTTCATTCATATACATTGATCGCTGAACACTGCTGGATGGACCCGAGTAAGATTTATGTTCGCATATATGGATAGTATTTGTTATGTCTAAAGAAAATTTTTGTGCAAAATGATTTGCGAGATTATCATACTCGTTTGTAGCAAAGTTTTTAGCCAACAGATAATCCAGATTTATAAGTCTTTTGCCAAGTATTGAATTGATGATCTTCCATGTCTCCTTTGGATTGTTTTTTTGCATTTAAGAATTGTTGCTTGAAGTAATTGATTTTAGTACTATGTATCTTTTTATTTAGGTGGTTGCGAAACGCTTTATATTCTTTTTCATAATCTTGGTTTCTTCTATTGTTTTTATATCTTCTATATAAACGATCTTTTTCTAGAGATGCATTCCTTAGATCTGCGGTTATCCAATTATGCTCATTAGATCTTTTTTTGATTTTTCTGAAATACGTCGTTGATTTTACCATTCTTTTTAAACATTCCTTAAAGATATTGTACAAATCGTTTACGTCTGTCAGATCAATCAACTGTTGCCAATTAAATTGTTCAATTTGCCGTGACAACTCATAACTACTAATATAACCGAACATTTCAGGAGCGTTTTTTTCTTCTTTCTCATCAGATTTAATAGTCGCGCAGTATATGCCAAAGTGATCAGAGCAATATAATTCTAGTACCGCGGATATAATATCCTTGCATTTAGTGCGAATTAAACAGTGATCAATTAATGTTTTTGTGTTTTGGGATAAGTCGACACGCGTAACCGATTTAATTGTGTTTATAAATCCTCTTGATGCTATCAATGAAAGGTATCTGCTCACATTAGGATGATATACATCATTTGCATCAATATTGACATCACCAATTATTACCAAAGTTTGCCTTTTATCTATTTTGTCAATGTTTTGTCCTAATTCATCTATAAATTCACTTACATTAAGTCTAGGCGGTATGTATATAGCAAATATTGTAGCTTCAATCTTCGATGCAAAGTACGAGGGTTGTCTGTTTCCGACCGAACAATGATACAAGACATTTTTTCTCAAATTTTTTTTTATGTTTCTACATAGTCTCCTTGTAACTCTACACACTTCTCCCAGCGATGCTCCCATCTCTCTAACCCGTCCAAATAGTACTTGGCGTCTTTCTCTGCAAAATAATTGTTCACGAAGGTGATTGCCTCCTCATTTGACGAAAATCTCTGTCCTCCGAGCGCAGTTTTTAGATGAGGGAACAAAAAGAGTCGCTTGGGGCTAGATCTGGTGAATAAGGCGGATGGTCAAGCAGTTCAAACCGTAATTCATGGTAACCGCTGAGGTGCGAGACGGCGCGTTATTTTTGGTGAAATAGGATTTTCTTTTTCTGCAAATGTGGCCGTTTTTCCGCAATTTCTGCTTTCAGCTTGGCAAGTAATGATGCGTAGTATGCTCCTGTAATGGTTTTTCCTTTTCGAAAATAATCGATTAAGATAACTCCTTTACTAGCCCAAAAAACAGTCGTCATCACTTTCCCAGCCGAAAAAACAGTTTTTGCTTTTTTTAGAGCCGGCTCGACCTTTGCAGTCCACTGTTTTGACTGAATTTTTGTTTCGGGCGTATAATGGTGTATCCAAATTTCATCGACAGTAATTAATCGGCGCCAAAACTCAGATTTATTGCGCCTAGACTGCGCCAACAGAGCGTTGGAAATGTTCATTCGAACACGTTTTTGGTCTAACGTAAGCAAACGCGGCACCCAACGCGCGTACAGCTTTCTCATGCCTAAATCTTGATGTAATATGTAACAAACACGTTCTTTGGACATTTTCATAACCTCTACTATCTCTCTCAATTTAATTCGGCGATTGTCTAACACCATTTGGTGAACTTTATCAATGTTATCGTCAGTGGTTGCAGTTTTTGGACGTCCCGAACGTTCATCATCTCCCAAGCTCTTACGGCCACGTTTAAATTCAGCTGCCAAAATTTTACTGTGGCAAATAATGGTGCAGAGTGACCATACACAGAGTCCAACCCATTTTTGATTTGCGTAGGCGTATTGCCTTTCAAAAACAAGAAAGGCAATACTGCTGTCATTAGCACGATACTCAATTTTTTGCATTTTCACAACAAACACTCACCCTCGACTCACTCAAACGACTGTCAACTGAAAACTGCGCGTCCAAAATGACTGAAACTTCGGTAAGTAACTGTCAAAAGATGCACAATTAGCATTCACTAGCTTTTATTGACGAGTGCCGCTATCTTTACTTTTCAGACAACCCTCGTATTGTATAGTAAACCATATCCGCATCAATGAAAGATATTTTACTAAATTGGATACAAAGTACATTCATAATTCAAAATGAAACTTCTTAGCTGCAACAATATCTCATAAATTATCCCTCATCCTTTTCCTCTTAACCATCCAACTTTTCATACAATTTGACAAATTAAACGCCACTTTGCAGGCTAACACCTGCTCGAAAGAAACACATTTATCGAGTCATGTCTTCGTGCATAACTGGGGCACATCTCTGGCCCACATTGAGCCCCTGGAATACGAAATGCACTTGATTCTATGGTTGTAATGCCATATTCCTTGTCTCGAAAATAAAACAATTACAGAGAAAAATGAGGTTGCATACGTTACGGGCGCAAATCCTTGCTCGGGGAGAGTCCCAGTTATAGAGTGCTTCTCTGCAGCAGATGCGAACCCTCTTGTTTGTTGTCGCGAGGCACGATTCCACACAACGCCTGAGGTGGTTATATATATTTTCTTTATGCATCCGCATTTTCTCGTGGGAGTCATTTAAGTAGAAAGACGTTGAAACTGGCTGGTGGAGCGTGGTACATATATTTGTTGCCCATGTTTCTTGTGTCAATTTGTCATTTATCGATTCGATTAAAGGAACTCATTGGCGGTTATTAAGGGTACTCGGTTTATGGGTATATAAATTGTGGGATGTTATTGTTTTCTTTTTTTTTTTAATTTTTTTTTATTTGTTCGGGGGTATTTTATCTAAAATATATTTTAAATAATAAGGACACAGATATTGTCTGGCTACTGACCTGGTTTCCCATCGTAACAATGTTGATGGTAATTCTTTTAAATTTAAATAGAGGTGAGCCGCGATTGTTTCAACCCCCGGCAATTGAAACGCCGCGGTAAAGGAAACCACCAGGCTCCGTACATTAAACTTCTTGTAGTTTCAACTATGGCCTATTCGTTAACTTCAACTTGCAAGTTTTCGCATACAAACAATTGTTTAAAAATATCGAAGAATCCAGAGATGATGATTCATTCTATTTACCTTTATCGTTTCCATAACCTTAGACAATGTTGTGTTGGACAAGCTACGCATTGCGACATACAACGTTGGCAATGAATCTTTAACAGTTCACATTCTGCACGACTCAAATCATTTAGTTGTTGACGAATTTATAGCTTGATTATTGGAAAATCTTTTCGATCGTTTCTATTATTTTTATTTCGTTTTAAATGGTTTAAAAATGTCCGATAGAAATAAAATAAAACTATTAAAATTAGTAGATAAAGTAAAAGTTCTAGAAAGAAGTGAGAGCAGCAACAAAATAGCTGCGGAGTTTGGTGTAGTTAAATCAGCCATTGAACCACTGAAGCAAAATGCAACAAGATTAGGTTAGGTTAGGTTATGCCATCACACAGACACCAGACACCAAAACGGGCCCATCTCGATCTCTTCGCAACCAGTTGAATTTGTCTTCAAATGGCAAAAACCTAAACAATCTTCCTGGTGAAACACCCAATGTCTTTGTTAAAGCCAAGAAGGCTTTTCAAGTTCGTACCGTCTATTTCCTCTAGGTTTTCGAAAAAGTATTTCCCTAAAAATTTTCTTCAACTACGCGATATTGCCTCACATTCACAGAGTATGTGGATTATGTCCTCAACAGCAGATCACCGCAGAATATGCAAATATACGTATCTTACAATTTCAGCCTCTTTGCGTATTTCCGCAAGAGACAGTGTCCTGTCAGGATTCCTATTACTGCCCTAAGCTTATCCGTGTTTAATTTTATTAACTTCCTAGATCTTTTCTCGTCAAAAAGCGGCCAGAGAGCCTTGGATACCATGTGTCCTTCAAGACTTGAACCACCTTAGGTTGGCAGTCTTTGTGATTTTTTTCTCGATAGTGCCCCTCACTATGCAAAGGGGTGGTTTGATGTTGGCAACCGCAATATTGTGGAGTAACCCTCCTTTTCTTGCGAACTCGTCTTATAACACCGCAGTGTCCTGGCAACCAGCATAGTCTCACCCGTTTCTGACTCCATAGTGCCTTGAGCGTTGTGCTCAGCCCCTGACTATGTCAAAATTAGTGTTGGTCGATTCCATTGCCTTAAGTGCAGCCTGGCTATCGTATTGTAGATAGTGATATCTCTTCCGGATACCGATCTCATCTGTATTAGCTCAGCCGCCTTGAGGACAGCCAGAACCTCTGATTGAAAAACACTGCTTGCGTCCGGCAGTTTTATATACACTCTTAGTCCTGAGAAGTTACCAAAACCTGTTCCTTCCTCTGTTTCCGAACCATCTGTGAAAATTGCAATTTCATTTGACCGGATTATTACATTTTTTTTCCAGTCCACATCATACGGGATGTGGAAGTCGATCAAGGAAGGAATTTCAGCGTTAGAATTGGATTACCTGGCAGTAGGTCCGCTAGGATCGTCTGAAACTTCTGCTCTTGAAGTAACCCAGATTAGTGAGTCGTATCGTGCTGTTACCAGCAAGTTTTCTGATTTGTAAATCAAGCGGTGTTCGCTGCAAAACGGTGTCCGATGCTGCCGTAGGGGTGGTACGGAGCGCACATTTAATAGCTATAGAAGCCGTTATTTGAGTCGCGGCTAATTTTCCGTAGACCGTTAAATTGTTTGTTGCTTTCCACCATACTATTACGGTGTCTTGTACTTTTGGTAAAAAGAATCAGTTCCGTTTTGGAAGGGTTGGCATTGAGACTACAGCCTTTTACCTAAGTGTTGATTGTCTTGAGAGCAACCTCCATAATATCGCTTAAAATATTTTAGTATTTTCCCTTCACTAGATGGAGTGGCACTTACTAGATGAAGTAAAAAGTGACCTCCTTGGGAGTTAAAAATTTTTTTTGTTTTAAATGTTTTTTATATGGGTATATAACTTAATCCGTGCGTTTTTTTTCAAAATTTAAGAAAAACATTTGCAATAATAGTATTATTCAAAGTATTGCCCATTTGAAGCTATGACTTTTTCCCATCTTTCTGGCAATTTGTGGATCCCATCCCAAAAGAACTGCGCTGGCATAGCAGCCAAGAATGAATCAAGCCAATTTTTGATATTCTGCTCTGATGTGAACTGTATTTCAGTGAGGGCGTTCTGCATCGACCGGAACAAATGGTAGTCAGAAAGGGTAATGTCTGGGCTATAAGGCGGGTGCGGTAAGACCACCACCACCCATCAACTGTTTTCCAAATAGTTCTTAACCGGAATAGCAACGTGGGACCAAGCGTTGTCATGATGGAAAATTATTGCCTCGTGTCTGGTCGCATATTCCATTGATGGTTTCACCCGGTTGTCCATTGATGGTTTCACCCGGTTTTAGCAGCTCATAATACAGCACACCCATCTGATCCCACCAAATACAGAGCATTACCTTCGCGCCATGGATATTCGGCTTTGCCGTTGATTTGGCTGGTTGGCCGGGTTTCGCATATCATATTTTTTGAGCTTGGGGTTGTCGTAATGGATCCATTTTTCATCACCAGTAACAATCCGAAGCAAAAATGACTTTTGTGGCGTTCCAGCAGCATTTCGGACATGCAAAACCGCCTTTCGACGTCTCTCGGCTTGAGTTCATGTAGAACCCAATTTCCTTGCTTTTGACTATATCCAGCTGCTTTTAAACGTTTCGAAATGGCTGCTTGAGTGACACACAAAGATTCTGCGAGCTCTTCTTGTGTTTGGCAACAATCTTCATAGAGTAATGCTTCCAGTTGTTCATTTTCAAACTTTTTTGGCTGCCCAGGACGTTCATCGTCTTCCAAGCCAAAATCACCACTTTTAAATCGTGCAGACCACTTTTGGCACGTTCGCTCAGCTAGCGCATGTTCACCATAAACTTCCACCAAAATACGATGACTTTCGGCAGCAGTTTTCTTCATATTAAAGTAATGAAGAAGAACTCCCCGCAAAAACACTTTTTCAGGCACAAAGTTCGACATATTTGAGTGAAAAAAAATTATTGTTGTTTAGGCTGCAAATGAATGACGTACAATGACAGTAGCATTCCAACGCATGTTCCAATGGAATAATACAAGTTACGCCATCTCTTAGCAAACTGCTAAGCAAACGAATTAAGTTATAGACCCAATATTATTCAAAATAGTCCTCTTTTAGTTTGATATACTTATTCCAGCGATTTTCCAACTTCTTGATCCCGTCCGAAAAGTAATTTTCCGGAAGGTCTGCAAAATACTCCTCCGTGTCGTCGATGATTTCCTCGCGTGAGCTGAATATTTTATTGATGAGCCATCTTATGAGGTTTGGGGAAAGATTATAGTCCGAGGGATCCAAATCCAGTTACCAATCGACGCCAAAAGTCCGCCCAATTCCGCATCAGCAAGTCCAAACACTCTTTCGAAGTGCTCTCGCGTTCGTGTTTTTGGTCATTCACGGCACCCAGCGGAAGGATAACTTTTTCATACCCAGAATATTGCCCAAAATATGGTGTGTGCACTCAGTACTAATCTTTGTGGTATCCGCTAGTTCGCGCACCCTCACTTTCCGGTCACCCAACACCATTTCATGTATTTTTTTGACATTGTCCTCTGTAACCGCATCGGAGGGCCTGCCGCTGCGGACTTGATCGGTAGTGCAGTTGCGGCCACCACGAAACTCTCGAGACCAATATTTGACGGTGTAATCTGACGGAGCATTAGCCCCATAATATTTATCCAACTTTTCTTTTGTTTCCTTCGCCGTTTTGCCTCTCAAAAAATAATGTTTTATGAGAGAACGAAACTCGTTTTTGTCCATACTCAACACGATGCCAAACACGTCAACAACAATCAGCTGTCAAAACAAAACTAAAGACCGCATCGCACTGAAATTTGACATGGCTGCCTAAATATGAATGGACTTCAAGGCATCATAACCTTTTTTGTAGTAGCAGTGCATTCTGGCGGTCAAGGGGGTCACTTTTCACTCCATCTAGTATACCCATTGCACTAAGCTTTTTGAAGATGTCATTGATAACTAGCACCCACAGGAGTGGTGATATTACTCCCTCTTGAGGGGGATATATCAATGTTGTCGAGCTCTGACCACAGAAAGTCGGTTAACATCGCTCTATACCTGAGACAATTGACGGTAGCGGTGTCTCCGTCCTCACTTCAAAAGAAATTAGGTCCGATGATGCGGCCAAATCCAACCGCAAAATAAGCCGGGTTGACTCTCTGGCGATGCCCAATTCAGCTGATGGGCGTCGTATCTATATTTCTGGGTATTCATCGATACTGGTGGCTACGACGGTTTTGTCCTACCTATGTCGCTAGAATAAAAAGTGGGGTATTTACCTTGACGGGTAATACTTGACTTAATTGGATGAAACCTCGTGGAGTTTTCTGGTTAGAACTATTTTCCGTATTATCTCCATGATCACTTTATTCGCATGAGCTTCCTTCCTTTGCTTTCCCTAATTGCTAAGCACACCAACTGTATTGTTGAAGTCCTACTTCAACTGACAAAAAAAAATCCTGAATATGGAATAGCTTGTTGCACTATCGAAACTACCTTTTTGCTTTGTTTGCAAATGTAAGCCTTTTGTTTCTCCAATCATTGACACAACAAGTTCGTATGTTTCTGCTGACACGACCCCGAGAACCAAAGGATGGCTTTGCGATTCCATAGTGAAAGGATTATGCTTTAAGGGAAATATGTTTATTCACCTTTACCTACATTATAGCAGCTTGAGATTATGTCCTGAAAGGAGAAGAATGGTTTTCAAAGTTGTTGTGGAGAATTGTGCACTTCTTTATAAACGATGCTCCACAAAAGAGGTGCAATACCAATTCAAGTGGTTTATGAATATTTTTACATCTTGAGTGAGAAATTTCTGAGGTTATTACATTTTCAATTAGCTTTTGCTAAATAGACGCGAGCCTAGCCATACGCCTCCAACTAGAATACGAACGTATCTGCGCACAGACCTGGACGACATTTGTTGTTTTTTTCTTCGTTTTTGTCCTTATCGAAAAACATTTTTTTTTGAGGATACGTTTTCCTCATTTTGAAGTATTTCCTCCAAACCGAACCGAAATATTTCATACTACGGCCAAACAAAGACATCATGGTCTGCCTTTTGGCCTTCCATTTCAATAAATTCATCGTTTCAGTGTTTGATTTAATTAGGAGTTACGAGTATAAACCTTCCTCAGTTGGGTAGTCCAAATTCCTCAATGAGATTGTGCCAGGTCAAATGAAACCAAAAATAAAAAATAAAATTCAATCTCGTCTGCTGCTGCATCAAAGGAATCATTTTCACTCTGTCCTCTCCTGCCTACGAGTTTGTAGTGGAATGACTTTGTGCCTGTGGGAAAGTACCAGAGTCATCATCATTCTACCCCCTGTGGTCATTAAACCCACAAGAATGTGTATAAAGGCAGCGTGAGATACAAAGTCTACTGAACGCTGCCACTTTTTGTTTACTCGCAACCAACTAGAATCAAAACTGAAATGGGGTAGATACGACTACGTTAAATGAGGGCGAGCGACATAAAGAGCCAACGACAGCTATTAGGTTGTAGACGATGGCCTTAATGAGAATACCCTCATGTTCATTGCTGTGTTGCCGCTTTTAATTTGTCGCACGACGTTCCATATTTAAACAGAAGAAAAATCTTCTTTGGTATGGGCGAACTCGAATGACCTGAAAGGAAGACTTATTAGCTCACATTTGGGGCTTTTTTTAAATTTAGTCAGAAGCTATCCGGCCGTTTGGTATAAGAAACCACATATGTACATGACATAACAGAAATTCGTACGTTTTGATGCACATACGAGTCCATATGTATATACTTATAGAGAAGGGAGCGAAATTAGTTAATACGGCGCGTACTATCTTTTGAATGGGCGTGTTCATGTTCATTACCAGAACCCTGAACTCGACAGTGAAGAGTGGGAAATCTTATCTGACCGCTAGAGCAAGGGAAGACAATTTTCCTGACCCAATCTGAAACATGGGATTGCCACTTCATTACCAAACGAATCCCTGCACTTAACTATCTGGTTTACTCAGACCAACTTTCAACATGCTCGGCTTACTAGCCCATATCTATACAAGGGATTCCCCGTTGAATACAAAATCTCAAATATGGTAATGTTGTGCACAAACATGATGAGCTGCGACGCCAACGCAAGGAAGCACGGAAGATAATGAGAGAGGTGAGCCACTTTTTGATTTTTTTTTAACCACTAACCTATCTACATATCTGCAACAAGAGCACGATCCCAACCTTTATCTTTCCTAATAAACAGACCTTTGGGGGTGGGAATTTTACACTCAAAAGCAACGATGATAACTTTAGGGCCGAAAATTGGAGAGTTTCCAGTCTGGAGTCACTCTCAGACCACAGATGGATCCTCTACGATTCAAGTCTTGAGGCCGAGACCACTAAACCGTTTAGAAAGCCTAAGGGATATAATTGGACCAAATCTGACCAAGTCCTTAGGGCGAAACTCATATCATATTCGATATAACCACCGTAGCAATCGTAAACACTTCGAGAGGCAGTGGAAGTTGTTTACAAAGTCTCGTACCTAGTTAAAAGTAGTAAAAAAAACACTTCCCCACTGTGGAATGAAGATCTCTCAAATGATCAGATAATCATCTAGATGGACTGTTGGCATTCAATAGAGACCCTCAATGACTCTGCCAGGTTTCTGTCCAAGGAACACTCGATACCTCTGCGGAGACCCTGGAACTCCTGGTGATGGTGAATGCACCCCGGATGCAGTGATATTAGCACTGAACCCGGGAGACCTTGGCAAGTACATGAGGAAACGATTTACGGGGCTACTAACAGCTTCTTCTCGTTCAAGTCTCTAGGGCCTGACGGCATACTATCTGTCTTGCTACAGAGAGCGCAAGGCCTATCAATACCTTGTCTAGTGTCAATATTCAGAAGCTGTTTAGTACTGAACCACGTACCCTACTTTTGGAGACGCGCTCGAGTAGTGTTTATACCGAGAGTGGGTAAGCGCGGCACGAGTCTTCCGAGGATTTCAGGCCAATTAGTTTTAGCCATCCACATCCGATGCAGTCTAGAAGAATCATCGATATACAAATCAGAGGAGGCCTGCCTCAAGGGAAGATCTACGGAAACGGATCTCCACAAGGTAGTGCAGAGCCTCTACCCTAGTCTCCTTCCTATACATAGAGGGAGCCTTTAATAACGTACCCACTGAAGCTATCAATTTATAGTCAATGGATAGTCTCTATGGTCAGAACAAGAATTATTCAGGCAACATTAGGTAACAGTCACTTAACCAAATTCGCCCATAGACGAACACCACCGGGCGACGTTATTTCTCCTCTACTCTGGGTAATGGTTATGAACTAAATGCTTGTAAGACTAGTCAGAGAAGGAGTCAAAGTGGTCGCGGATGCTGATGGCGTCGTGATGTAAGTGCTTCGCTCCGTGATAAGTGAAATCTTGGAGGCTGCTCTAGACACCTGGACCCCAAACTATGGCCATGGTGTTATCCCGAAGGCACTATCAAAACCAAAATGCCTGATTTTACCTTTCTTTGCCTTAATGGCCAACCGTTCACACTATCATGCGGCACTAGCTATCTGGGTTTCATGCTTGACCCAGAACTTAACTGGGACCAAAACATTGAACACAGAGTAAGGAAAGCATGTATTGCCTTCTGTACCTGCTGCAAAACCTTTGAAAAGAAGAGGGGACTTGAAGCAAAAATGACCTTGTAAACAGCCGTAGTGCGTCCAATTCTAACCTACGCGTCTCTGGTACGGTGGACCGCGTTGAGCAAAGGCTACAATCTCACCATACTCTAAAGGCTCCGAAGAACAGCCAGTATAGGCACCATGGGCGCATTGAGGTCGGCCCCAACGGATGCTCTTACTGTGCTCCTGCATCTCGACCTACACAAAATTTACAGCAATTTGCAGCGCAGTCAGACTCAAAGGATCTGAGTGCTAGACTACACGGCCTAAGGCCACAGCAACATCTAGGACTCGTTACCAAAAGGCATGGTCACTTTTCCAACCGACTTCAACGTAGGATTTTCCATCAAAGCTCAGGGGAGGAAAGACGAAGCAGCAAAGGGCTTGGCACAAAGATGAACCGTGCTACCGGATCTCTGAATTACTGAAAATATAAATATCATACCGCTTCCCAGATTTTTCAAGGCGTCTTCCAGGCGAAACTACTGGCAATCCAAGAAGCTTGCACGCTTGTGCGTGACACAACACACTTGCTGCTATCAAAGCTATTGACTTAGCTACCATATCCTCTGAACTTGTGCAGGAGTGCCGGAACGAGCTTGCCCGGTTGGGCCAACGATTCAGGGTTGCACTGCTCTGAGTTCCAGGGCACGGTGACATAAATGGAAATGAGGGTGCAGATGAACTGCCCAGGCAGGGCTCAGATCTGCACGGCTCACTCGCGGCAAGACTCCACATCCCGCAGAAGGTTAAATTTCAATGGAGGGGGTTAACAAACTGCGCTATACCAAGGACGATATGGCCCACTTACGACAAGAGTAGAACAAAAGACGTACTAAACAGAACTCGCCTAGATATTAACTACGGTGATAATCACGAGGTATTGACCAATTGGAGACCATGCCGTTAAAGTAGGTATCCAATACAACCCCCACGGTAGTGAAAATGAGAAGGACTCTCTCTTCCATTTTCTTTGTAAATTGCCGGTACTAACAGAGCCAGACTGCGCGCACTAAACCAACAACGTTAACGATAAGGGATACGAGATCTGATCCGTTTCCTTAACTCCACAAGCTGGATATAGGTACCGACTGTCTCACATCCTCTACAACACACATCATCAGCCAGGTCACAGGAGTCATGTGGGTGTGGAAAAACAGGATCTGCGGTTTTGAACATTTACACGACATTACGAGTATACAACGAGCGATAAGACAGTCAGTCCAAAGAACTGTTTTTGTGCCAAGTTCACTTTCGCAATCTAAGTTTGGGTAATGCCAAACCAAAACCAAACGCTGCTAATACGAAGCGCATCGGGAATGGCACAAATTCGTCATTGCGTCAGCCCATTTTCTCTATATTTCCACAACCGAAGGCAGTAGTCAAACTCATTGAATACTGTGATTCCGGGAAGATGTGACTTGTCATATACTGCGGCGCTAATACTAAGAATCCTTGCTGAAGTAGTAGCGCATTCATCGCGAGAGGCGATCATCTTCGGGACTTCATACTGTCGCCTGATTTGGCAAGTAAGAACGCAATTATTGTACATCGAATTTGAAATCGGATACGCAATCTCAGTCTTCTTGAAAAAGAGGGATGAGAGGAAAGCCAACTTGACATGGAAGAGTTCAGTAAGTCTGATAATTTTCCGTATCCATCACAGAAGCTTCTTTGAAGGCTTTAAGTGGCCTGACACCGAATGAACAAACCCAGTTATATAAGTACAAAAACGGACAGACTGATATGTCAGCAACTCTGAAGAGACTTTCACTGCTGATCTGGCGCTGACATACATAAAAATACCGAAATCCTGGCAAGCAGCAAGAGTAGTCTTTATACAGGAACTCGGAGTAGGTGACTGTTCTACAATATAACAAAAAGCTTCAGCCTATCAAAGTGAACTCCTATATATTGAAGAGCTTGGAGAGAACGGTCAGGCTTCATGTGGGCAAAACTGCTTCGCCTTGCATGAAAAACTGTTTTGCCAATGTCCAACACCCAACATGCCAACAAACGCGGAAGATCTTCCGAGGTTGCTCTTCAAATTTTGGTGAGCAGAGAAGAGTTGCATTCAACAGGAAGGAATATGAACTAAGCATTTTCATCGACATTAAGGGTGCGCTTTCGACAACGCAGTTTCGACGGCATGTATCACATGGAGTAGACGATCTACTAGTCTCGTGGATAGGAGCAATAAAATCAGATACTGACTACGCAAACAGGGCTTGTCTTCACAAACTATTTTGGTAAAAGGTCGATTTGCTGCTGTAGCTGTACTATTGTATTTGCTAGATTATGCCCACTGGTCCTCTCAAAACTATGATGTCCTCTTAACGAGAAAGAGGAAACTGTCTAGTCTGACTCATCTAGTGCTCAAAGGCATTACCATCAAATTTTCCAAAGAAGATGTGGGTGTCATCCTGGATAACAAATTTCTATGGACTAAGCGTGTCCATATTTACATCATAAGCGCTGGTTGTCGAACGGAACAAGCTTTCACGAACATCAGTGTTATCTTTATGTTAACTGCGGGCTTTCCACAACACGCCTGATTCTGCACTAGATGCACTGATGAATCTCTCTCCCTTTGATATTTATATCATGGACTCAATACTATCTTCCCTTTAAAAAAGAATCGCTCCAAACGCGATTTAGGATGCTGCGGTGGTGTCTTTTCAAGGACGTCAATACTTAGAAAAACTTACGTCTGCCTTTCAACAAAAACATACACAGCCCTAATGTCATTGAATTATACGAGGAAGGATCAAAGAAGAGGTATCTGCGTCTTTAGTAATAAACGAACCATGCTTAAGGCCCTGCCAGTTCTCACTAATTCCAAATAAGTTCGAAAATGCCGGGCTTCTCTTAAAACATTCTGGTGACTGAATTCACGGACGTTAGACAAGAAAGCAATTGTTCCAGAGACTAAGCGCATTGCGGTATGGAGTTGGCTATCAATTTTTTGTTGTGTGTACACCATTTAACCAGACGGAGCTCCGTATTCAGTAGTTGAATAAACCAGTGCTAAAGTGGCAGTTCGAAGAGTTCAGGGTGACTATTTCCAGCATTTAGACGAAAGTTTTTGAAGAAAGTTGTTCCTTGTTTTCAGCTAGGATTCGGTGTTGTGACAGTGCTGTTTAAAGATTAGGGATCTATCAATGTTACCTTCAGATTCTTGGGACTCGTAGGACAGTATCGTTGAAGTAAATTTCGAGCGGCATGTGCGCAAATTGACTACTCAGGTGAAAGCAGAGGTTGACTCAGTTTTAGCTATGCTTAGAGTCAGCCCTAGAGCTAGAGTTTTGATGTAGTGTTGCCATATCGCGAATATACAGGTTAAAGAGAAGAGTAGCCAAGACCGACCCTTGTAGAAGGCCTTCGTTGAGTTGTTTGGAGTTGCTCACTCTCGGAGCACTCGGCACTCAGCACTCAGCACTCAGCACTCAGCACTTAGACAAAGAACTAATCCATTGTACTTTTTGTAAGTTCTTCTTAATGAAATCTTACAGTCTTACGAAAAAATATGAGTAAGCCCTTCAGTGATAAGTTGCCTACAGTACCAGCATCTAGCACGTCAGCGACGAATACCTGCAGCCTGATACGAGCGTAAGCCGAACATTAACAGAGATAGTACTCCGCGGTGTCGTCATCACTTTCACATCAAGGATCGCAGAATGTTTTGTCAATTATGCCCAGCACATTTAAGTACTTTGCAAAAGTATAATGCCCTGTCCCGACGCCAGTAATCAACCTGCAGTCTTTCATGCTGACGGACAGCAGGAAGGCCGCTGACTTCCTAGAGACTTCGGGAAGCATTCGTTTCGTCTGTCTCTATCCCGGGGAGTTGTCCTTATATGAGACCCAACTGTCAATGGAAGCGTTATCAGAGGACGCAAGCAGACCCAATGTAGGTTCGGGTCCTGAAAAACTCTCCTCTGAACCTGGCAAGTTCATGGGTGATTTCATTTCCCACGATCCCATTGTGACCTGGGACCCAGACAAGGGTCACTGAAATTAGCCTTCCGGCTGCGTTCAATGATCTCTCGCATTCTTGAACTAGTTTGGAAGTCGAAAAACAGTTCAGCAAGGCTCTAAGCGCAGCTTGGCTGTCGCTACAGATGCAAATGCTTCGCCCGCTCACCAGTTCTCCGCAATATAGTTCATTGCCATCAGGACTACGTAAATATCCGCTTAGTAGACAGATGAAAGCTTTCTTAACGTGAAGTGAAATTTAACGTTGTCGTCTTCGAGAAAGGCACCAGCGCCACATCCTATATTGGTTTTGGAGCCGTCAGTCAAGACTCGACTGCATTCCTTTCTTGGGTCAGATTCTGGCCGAAACCAGTCCTAGGCATATGGAAAGTCGATTTCGTATTTTTTCCGCAACCGGAATTCTGGTGTCATTTCATCGGACGGTATGTCCAAAAGACCAGAGTCATAAGACAGTTCATGCGTAAGACCATTAAAGCTCTAGTGCGTGTTTTACCAAAGACCACTTCTTTTCAAACGGAAGATGGCTTTGAGAGTGCAGCCCATGATATGAATATGAAGGGGAGGGAGAATAATCAATGCGTCTGGAGCGGAGCCAGGAGTGCTTGAGAAAGCCCCGATGCATCCGAGACACACCGTTCTTTAGAGACTGATAAAAGCAGCAATCACGTATTTTCGCCAGAGCTTATTCCACCAGACAACCGATGCATAGGATACGATTGGCCTTATCATCGCCATGTAGATCCAAACGACCCTTCCCGGTGACAGGCCCCATGTCTTGCCGATGATATAATACTATTAACCCGATCTTATTGTTTTTCCCACAATTTTTTATAAATTCAGGACAGATTCCATCAACTTCAGCGGCTTTTCCATGCCTACAGGAGGCAATATCTTCTTCCATCTCGGCAAAGGTGAAAGCTTGGAAGCATGGAAAGGCGATAGAGATCTCCTTTTGAAGCTGCTTTAATAACCTCTTAGTATGTTGGCTGTGAGCTTTGTCCAGCTTTGCTTTGGAAATATCGACATTCCGATTTGCAATCAGGTCTGGATCGATCTTAGGTTAGTGTGATGGGAATTTGGTCCCCCAAGCTTCCGGATGAGGCTCCATACCTTCCAGCTTGATTATCTTTTCGTGAATTGACTAAACATTGTAAGAGTTCCTCTGCAATTCCGGTGCCATCACTCTCCTGAAATTCTTGCTACAGTCGGTCACTATCAGTACTCCAACAGAAAATTTTACTTTCCATTTCTTTAGCATATGTGGCTTTACGGTGCCAACAAAGCGCCCATAGTTATTCGCAGGGATCCAGCCAAGAATCGAGATCTTTGATGAAATCTTGCCATGACGACTTCTAAAAGTTGCACCTTGGCCTCTGGGTGGAGTCTACCAAAGGCATCCTTATCACAGTTTCTAGGACAATTGGACAGTATTGGCTTCGACGAAAATTAGGTAAGATCCGCCTAGACACTTGTTGTTCACTTTCGTCGCAATTGGATGAAACGAAGTACAGATTTGAGTTGTAGTCACGGTTCCGACGTCCTGTGTAAATGATCACACTCTAATCTCCTGATTTTAATATTTAATTGGCAGATACCGACAGAAAGTGCTATATCTGTAGCCCAGCAGCGCTGATAAAATACAGATTGCGTATGAGAGGTTGTGGATGCTAATGAGTTTCTTGGTACTATTGCCGGGAGTTTGCTTTTCATTGAAAATGTACGGCATTCATCTATTCACAGACTTTTATCCATCTATTCTTCGCACATTACTTACTCGCACCTAGAATAACCTTCATTGAAAGCTATAACATGTCACGATTTGTTGTCAACTCCAGATAATTTATTATTTAGTCTGGCAACATGATATCTTTAAGTAAAGTCCACCCCCATTTATTTAACCGCATCCACTCTTTTAATCATTTCCTAGTAGACACCTACAACTTCCGCAACAACACATGCAACACAATTTCATTTGGAAATGAATTAAAGCTAAGCTGCATTCGTCGTTATCCGATCACCAACCCCTTGTAAGGAGGACTGGAAACCTATTTAAGAGGCTTATCTGGAGTTGAACATTTATATGACCCCTTATGGTCTTCCATTTCTTCTACAACAAGTACTGTAATCCAATGTTGTTGCAAGTGTAAATTGTGTCTAATGCTTAAGTCCATAATGCTGCGTACCTAATATGGCTTTTGTAAAATGTTTACCTAGGGAAGGATTACTTCAAACCCTGTTCCGGGTTCGGGGTTTGGATTTCTTTGAACAAAACTGATACCGCCACCAACAGCACTTATGATTTATATTTTATATATATAGCTTAGATTAATTTGTAAACGAGACTTGTTCTCTGCAGTGCTATTTGAACAAAGAATGCTCTTCCACCTAAATTTAGCAATGCAATTATCTAGCATGGTTTCGATGTCGTACTTCGACTTCTTTAGTCATCTTCTCTCCAGGACAATCAAGTGTGTCGAGTTCCTTGGCCTAGACTTTTCGAGGACTGCTAACGAGAAAAAACCACATGTTCCAGGCTTTCTGCTACAATCTTCGTTAACAAAATTTGGGTTACTTTCTACAACTCTATCTGCGTTTTATAACAACTCAGCTGGCTGGGTGCTCTACGAATAGGGTAAGGCCTGGGCACTACTACACCTACGACCTACGACCTACGACAATTGTGTTGTTTTACCCCTTCATAGAAGCCAGAAGAAACTCGCTATATGAAACGTATAGTCCTGTTGGAAAGAACTACCCTCGGCAGGATTAAGATGTCTGATTCCTTTTATAATTTACCTCGACGAAACCGGAGCTCACGCTAATAAGGACTTTTCGGTACCGGCCAGGATGCTAAAATAGAGATGGTGACAGTGGCGGATGACACCGTAATGGGTCAACGGCAGCTCTCACTTCGCTGAAGCTGGTTATTGGTTCCGCATTACCTCCCGCCTATTGCCAAAAACTTGGACTTGGACCTCCAGGTTGAGGTTAAGGTTCAACATGAAAAATTATGATTACCTAAGGGAAGAGCACGGTGTATTTGTGTGCAGATTTGTATTAAGGGGCAGACTATGGCAGGAAATCTTGAGCTTCCCGTATTCATGGCACAAATTCCTAGCAACCCTAAATTCACTACATATTCTCCCAAGACACACAGAAGAAGTAGACGAAACTATCAGAATTGTATCTACCTATACAAGCTCGATAAAACCGACAAAGGGACATACCGGTCAGTTGATCATAAAACTCTCACCCAAATGTAAGCGCTTAATACGCGTGGGTCTCAACGAACAAAGTTGAATCAGCACCAGCTGCGACTACGCTACCAGCGACGTACTTGCCAATAGCTGCTTCACCAATACCCTTAGCACGCTTCAAGATTTCAGTTTGGCCAACGCCAACATTTTTGTTCGTACCGACCCATGCGTGGAGTATAGAGGTTTGGAGAGCACGATCGTATGAGAAGGTGAAGGCCCATGGTTTTAACATTGGCACTTGGTGATAGCGTTCAGGTACACAGTGGTTTCCTTCTCAGAATGACCACCAGACGAGAAGGTGATTTCGCTAACGGCAACTGGGACAGTCCTGCGGAGTGCTGTAACAGTAGCAAGGGCGACTTCTTGTGGGGAGTATTTTTTGGTGCACGATTGACCGGCTGTAACCATATTTGGCTTCAACAAGGTACCTTCCAAGGAGACCTGATGACAGTGATGTAGATAGTAGCCAAAATGGTTTCAGTGACTTTCTGGGCATGTTCCAAATTGTGATCACCTTCGGGAAGAACTTCTGATTCAACAATTGGGACAATAGCTTGAGATTGGCAGATGGAAGCATAACGGGCCAATACATTAGTGTTTTCCAAGATTGATTAGTAGCTTGGAGTGTTCTTGACAATTTTCAAAACACAACGCCACTTGGAAAAGTTACAACCGACCTTCTTGTATTGAGCGCAATGAGCAGCCAAGTCATCAAAGACCTTGGGTGGTTCATTAATCTTCAGATCCCATCAGCGGGATAACACCCTTGTCGACCTTAATTCCGGGAATAATTCCACGCTTCTTCTACAATTCGACATATGTGGTACCATTATCATCCTTTTAGTACAAAGTCTCGCAGAACAAGATCACACCGGAAATATTAGAACCAATCTGTGGATCAGTAGAGAACAACAATTGACGTTATTGAAGACAGAGTTCATCTTCATCAAGAGTCCTTTAGACTCTTGGCCATAGTGGCAACAGGCTCATCAATAGCAAGGATACCCTTGCCTGGGGCAATAATAGCTTTGAAAATGCTTCTCAATTCACCATGCAATTCCTTGGATGGGTAGTTGAAATAGGTAGTCATCTTGAGATTCTATTTAATTTGTTGGTTTGTCCAAATGGAAAATTCAATTAACAATTTGTAGCTCAGAAGGGAAATTTGATTTCTGATTTCAACATGTTGATGGACCACTTGTTTCCGGTGTGTTTACTGGACGGTGGACAGAGTACGATTAAGTCGTTTGTTTGTCATACTGTGTGAATGCCGCTTTTGCCAACAAGCTGATGAACTCCTCCAGTACTATTTCAAGCCAACTAACCCAATTTTCACCCTACAGCAGGCCCTAAACGAAGCCTAAAAGGTTCAGATTGATGCAGGTGGTGTGTTTATCGATTCTAAAAACACAACTTGCTGTTCCGTAAATATCAGAAGCAATTTGACCGAAGCGTTTAACGTCAGAAAAAGGTTTAAGCAAGGTAATGTGCTGCCAGGGCTTCTATATTATCATATTGTACTTAAAACAAAACCCTAAGAGTCTCCGAGTCATTTTTGGTCTAGCCAGTGAACTGACCTGGCTATTCAGGGGACATTGCAGTAGAGGAAGACCTAGCCTAAGAGTGCGCACACAAGTAGAATAACACCATCTTGGAGTGCACAACTGCAAGCAGTTGCTAAGTTTATTGATTGAATCCCACTTCCACCCGATCGGACTCTACCGACATCATGTTAATCAAGTACAAGGTGGCGCAAAAGTTGTCATCTTATGTCCTTTGGCTGTAATATTTTTTATGAATGAAAAACTTTGCTTCTGCTTTTGGATTTTGTTTGCTTAATGTCTTAGAATTTTTTCCATTAAGTCGAAAAAATGATATCGGCTAAGTGACCGCCGCTAGAATTGATGACCATTCGGGCCCGATTTGTGGCATTTTTCATCACCTTGACAGAACTTCCGGCGATAGGTCCTCGCATTCTTGACGGATATTCTCTTTGAGGGCTTCGAGAGTCTGAGGCTTATTGACATAGACTCGTGACTTCAAAAAAACCCCACAAAAAAAAGTCTGGAACGGTTAAATCAGGCGATCTTGCCGGCCAGTGCAAATCACCAAAACGAGAGATTAGGCGACCCGGAAATGAAACCCTTAGAATTTCAGTTGTGGCTCATTCAGTATGTGCCGTTGCTCCATGCTATTGGAACCACATGTTCTCCAGTCCCAATTCATCCAATTGAGGAAGGAGAAAGTCGTTGAGCAGGACTCTGGAGCGCTCGCCATCGACAGTAGTCGTTTGGCCTGCGCCGTTGTCGAAAAATAAGGCCCGATGACACCTCTAACGTAAAGAGCACATCATGTAGCAACTTTGAGCGAATGTAATGGCTCATCGTGGGTTATACGCGGATTTTCGGTGCCCCATAAGCAACAATTTTGCTTATTCACATATCCACAGAGATGAAAATGGGCCTCGTCGTTCAAGATGATTTTCGATCTGCTTAAGCCAGCAGATGAAATTGGTTTTCAATTAGTCATATACTCATACTATTCAGGTAACCGTCTCCTGGTTGCAAATGTCTTAATCAGCCCACATACGTAGGGCATACTTAATTTGATGTTAAGTGCTCTGATTGGATGTTGGTTTAGAAAATTGCCATAGTCATGCTATGGAATCAAGGTGCTACTCATAAAGTCTGCCAATGAAATTTTGATTTTTAAATACTCCTTAGTGTGTTCCAGAAAACCGTGCGTTAAATTACTTCTTTTACTTTACTCACTATATTTCCAAACTCCTCAGTATATTTTTATACATCTTTAAAAAATATGTGCGTTTTTTATACAGCGTTTAGAAGATCGTTTCTTATTAACTCACCCAAAAGGGCCGCAAATAAGTATTAAGTCGGTAGCAAAACATTTAAAAACATCAGAGGCATTTTTGAGAAAGTGGACAAAGAAGTATAAGAAATGCGGTAATGACGATGATAGGTCAGGTAAAGGGACCAAAGAAAAATTGGCAAGAAAAGAAATTAAAGTGTCCATCAACACAATACGACGCACCGCCGTTTGGCGGAATCTAACATCAAAAATAGAAGTACAAACTTAAACCGCTACTGACACAAAAATATACTGAGAAAAGGCTAAGTTGAGCAACGAAGAATTTAGACCGGGATTGGAGCAACATCATACTTACAGATGACTCATCTTTCTTGTTCATAATTACTGGACAAAAAACGATGAAAAGTTTCTGCAGCGCACCGTAAATCATCCAGCAAAAGTTCGTGTTTATGGATGCTTCTCGGCCAAAGGATTCGGAAAGGTAGTAGTAATTCACACAAAACCTCGATGCGCAATTTAAGGTAAAACTATACCAGAAGGGTTTGCTAACGGCTGCCGAATCTCTGAATGGACCAAACAATGAGGACTGAATTTTGCAAGAGGATCACGATTCAAAACAACGGAGTCGCGTCTGAACTCGTTGGAAAGAGAAAACTCGTACAGAGGCGTTAGATTGGCCGTCCCAAAGTCCTGATGCGAATCCAATAGAAAATGAGTGCGCAGTTCGTTTTGATGTATGCTTTAATAAAAAAAAATATGATGATGTGATTTTGTGATTCTGACGTTTTTCATTGTGTTTTATATACACATTTCTATTGAACACACTGTTCTAATTTGTAATAATCCATTGGAGGGATTTTAGACATTTTGAATGTGACGTCTATTAGCAACGAATAAAATAGCCATAATTTTGACTTTAGTTGCGATTGATAGGTAGATAAGTATGATTCTTTAGCTTTCCGTGGAGGCAGACACATACGAGGGGCATTCAATATATTCTCGGTATCGATATGAAGAAAAATGCGAATTCAATTTAAATTGTTTTTATTTTTCAATATAATCTCCCCTAACATCAATGCATTTGTTAGATCTTGAGATAAGCTTTTTTAAACCCTCAAAAAAATAAATTTCCTCTTTCTCCGCAAAATACCAACTTGAGTTCTTCATCATCCGAAAATCTTTTTCCACGAAGACATTTTTTCAAATCCGAAAACAGGAAATAATCACTAGGGGCAAGGTCTGGACTATAGGGTGGGTGTTGGATTTCTTCGAAACCACAATCTCGTGCAGCAGCCTTGGAAACTCGCGCCGTGTGAACAGGAGCGTTGTCATGAAGAAGCAACACACCCGCTGCGAGTTTACCCCGTCTTTTCTTTTTAATTTCCTCCCGCAAATTATGCAAAGTGGAAGCGTAGGATGTGGCGTTGATGGTTTCACCTTTTTTTTGTACTCAATGAGCAAGATTCCCTTTGAGTCCCAAAAAACTGTGGCCATGAGCTTCCCGGCAGACGGAGTGACTTTGAACTTCTTCGGGGGGTCTGTTCCTTTTTTATGCCACTGCATGGACTCTTGTTTGCTTTCAGGGTCATAGTGGTGGACCCATGTTTCGTCCCCAGTAACAATTCGATCCATAACACCGTCCGCGTTCTCACTACACATCTCCAAAAGCTCTCTACAGCATGCGATTCTCACTTTTTATCTGAGGCGCTGTGAGCATTCGTGGCACCCACCTTGCATTGACCTTTGAAAGGTTAAGATGGTCATGAAGAATGGTGTGAATGGTACGAGTACCAATTGAAAGTTTGGTGATCTCTGCCATCATTTTCACCTTTATTCGGGCATCCTCAAGAACAAGTTTTTCGACTTCTTTGATGCTTTCTCCCGTACAAGCAGTAGCCGGGGCGCCGGAGCGGGGGTCGTCTTCAATGCTCTCTCCGCCTCTCTTGAACTCACTTGACCACTTTTGCACAGTTGATAATGAAGGTGCGGAACCCTGGTAAACAGCCACCATCTCTTCATGAATAGTTTTTTGACTTTTTCCTTGCTTAGTGAGAAATTTAATTACAGCGCGATGCTCAATTTTCACCATCATCGTCTCAGTTGCCATTATGATTCTGTTTAACTAGAGATAAAACGCGAATTAATAATCACATTTATATGAAATTTTACATGAATGCACTAAAATAATAGTATTACTTGATAAATAAGTCAATTTATATATACAACCACGGCTTCACCCCGATACCGAGAATGTGTTGAACTCCCCTCGTACATACTCGTAGATTGAGGTATACCTTGCAAAAATTTCAATAAAATATTTTTTCTTAAGTCAGATATGAAAAGTGTCTCTACGGGATAATTTGAATTCCTTCAACTTCTGAGCATTGGTACTTGTTCGGTCAACAAATTGTAGATACCTAAGCTGTCGGACTGAGCAGGCGGAATCTGGATTGGATCAGCAGCGCAAAAATCAAGTTCGTAGCGCAGTGATTCCCTAGTAACTGATTGAGTAAATCCTTACTTATTGTAATAATGGTATACTGGCCTACGCCATCTTTAGCGCTCACAATCGTATACGGAAAAGATTAAAAAGATGTGACGAATCTCAGATAGAAATGGATTCACTTTTGACGGCCCTTGCAAACATTTAAAGGACAACGATCTTCGAATCTGTTCGTAGAATGCCCGTACTCTTAACAGGCCACGTACAGCGTAGAAATTAGCAGAGGACCATGACTACTATCACGCAGATATCATCGTTATCCAGGAAGTGCGCTGGGATAGGCCGAGCGTTAGAAAAACGAAAAACTGTGAAATATATTGTACTATGCTGATTGCTAGAGGGAAAATAATCAGCGCTTATTCGGCTGGGGATTTCCCATATGCGGCATAAATAGGCAAGTCGTCTTGAGCTTCCTACTTGTGCGAGAACGTATTTTGACAATCTGCCTCAAGGCTAAATTCGCTCACATTATCCTAATATGAGCCCATGCACCTACGGAAGACAAAGATGATTTTACGAGCTCCTCACCAATAAATATGAGCAATATCCGCAGTATAACGACACCACGTCACAACTTCTATGCTGCCAGCATCAAAGACCGAAGACCAGTGGCAACGCTGTGAAATCCCTGGTTTGATGAACAATGCCATCAAGCACATGCAGCTAAATAAGAAGAAGAAAGACAAGACCCGCTCGTGAGCTTTATGAGCAGAAGAGACGGGAAGAAAGTCGGCTTCTACAAAGGTAGAAAGAAGATATTGACAGTTTATACTCCAGGAATAACGTACGGAAGTTTTACGAACAGGGAAAAGGAACGTATTAGGGTAAGTGGACCCGCACAGAAGAATGTAGACACAGTCGGTGCTGAGAATATTTAAAAATATTTTCTACAGACTGTATAACAGCGACGAAGCTCAAGATCCCGCTGTCAGCTAGAGACCATTGAACTTGAGACGATGATAGCCAAAAGCTTTGTCTACCTGACCAAAATGAAGCAAGGATAGTGATATCTAAGCTGAAAACCAACAAAGTAGTTGGAGTCAGGTCCGTCAGGGGCTTACCGGCCGAGGTGTTAAAAGGTGCTGTGGAAAGCATAAACCAACTCATTTCTCAGATCACTCAGACGAGTGTATGCCAGATGAAATTCGATCCACAACAATGGATACAAGATCTTATCTGCCATATCGTGTGAACATCTGAAACCCTTCGTCAACAACCTTATTAGCCATTACCGGTGCGGTTTAAGACCTGGAAGGTTCACAATCGACCTAATTTTCACACTCCGCCAGACCCTGGAAAAAACTCGAAAAGTCGAAATCGATACCAACCATATTTTCATCGATTTTAAGGCCGGATATGATGACATTTATAGAGATAGAGCCATGTCTAGTTTAGCCATCCCTGCCAAGTTCGTCCATCACCACAGAATGACGATTGAAAATGCTTGCTGTTTCGTCGAAGTCCAATATGTGAGCTCGAGCTCGTCCAAAGTGGTTGCCTTGGCGTAGACTAAGGACTTGACGTAGCCCTAAGGAAATAACCGAGTTGTGTCTAATCGTATGATCGCAGCGGCCAGTTGATGAACACTAGCCGAAAGATGATCCAGTCGTCGCTTGTATGGCATGTAAAGCGATCTTGTTGGAACCACAACTCGGACATGTCGATGTTGTCGAGATCTGACCACAAAAAGTCGGTTAACGTCGCTCTATACTTGAGACCATTGACGGTAACGGTGACTTCTTTCTCATTTCGAAAGAAATAAGGTCCAATGATGCCGCCATACCATAAACCGCACCAAACAGTCGATCTTGATGCTTGGCCGAACACTTGTGGATTGTGTTTGATGCAATAACGGCAATTTTTCTTGTTGACATAGCCGCTGAGCCAAAAATTTGCCTCCTCCGAGGAGATGAGTTTTTGGTCAAAATCCGGATCTCCGGCCAACATTTCCAGCGCCCAATTAGCGAACTCACAGCGTTGTCTATGATCGGTCGGCTTCAATTCTTGCGTCAGCACAATCTTATTCGGATGTAGGCCCAAATCCAACCGCAAAATAAGCCAATAAGCCGGATTAACCCTCTGATCGGCCGCATCGACATTTCTGAGTCTTCTTCAATACTGGCCGCTACGGCGGCTATGTTTTCTTCATTTCGCACCAATCTCTGTCTGGTTGAATATTTTGACAGCTGGATGCCATTGGTAACTTTGACAGCTGCTGAAACATAACAGTTGGAAAAACTATCATTGCTATCTGGTCAGCCTTTTGATACGATGGTGCGCTGTCATGTGGCTGCTTTAACATCATACTTGGAAGAATTGTATGAAACTCACGCATGAACGTATGAACGCAGGAGGCACAATCTTTCAAAAGTCTGTACAACTACTAGCGTAAGGCGATGATATCGACAAAATTTGGAGAACTCAATGGGCTGCCTCCGGTGCATTCGCTAGTGTTGAAATGGAAGCTGCCTAAATGGGCTTAGCGGTAAATGGGGGCAAAACCAAGTAAATATATGCTGTCAACATACACAACATCCACAAATTGGATGGAACGTCATAATCGGTAGCTACAATTTCGAGGTAATAAGAAACTTTTGCCCATCCCGGTCCGGATGGTATTCTACCGAATATGATACAGAAAGCACCGGAGATAGCAATCCAAAAAATTATGGAAATCCTTAGACACAGCCTAAAAATAGGATACATAACAATAGTTTGGAGGGAAGTTAAGGTGGTCCTTATATCTAAAGCTGGCAAACAGGTTCATATAATGTAACAGCAAAAGATTTCATACCCATGAGTCTGTCATCATTTATGCTTAAAACCCTAGGGCGTAACTTGGAGATCTACATTAGGAATAGATGCAGTAATGGCTTTTTGACTGAGTCACAGCATGCATATACTGAAGGAAAACCTGTACAAGCCGCCCTGCATGACGTAGTGGTGAAAATAGAGAAGAGTCTATACGTCAGTGAGTTTGCGATGGCGGCCTCCCTCGATATTGAAGGAGCCCTCAATAACATGCATTGCACTGCCATTAAAGCATACGCAGATGACGTGGTCACAATAGTTCAGGGAAAATACTTAAATATTTTAAGCGATATTATGGAGGTTGCTATCAAGACAATCAGCACTTAGGCAAAAAGCTGTGGTCTCAATGCCAATCCTTCCAAAATGGATCCGGTTATTTTTATCAGAAAGTACAAGATACCACAATCCAAACTCCCAAAACTCAACGGAGTGAAACTGTTCCTTTAGGACAGCGCCAAGTATCTGAATTGGAATCTTAACGTAGCGGAAAAAATCAAAAAGGCATACAATGCTCTTTTGCAGATACAAAAGAACGGTAGGAAAAATTTGGGGCTTTAAACCTGCTATGGTCTACTGGCTGTATACAGTAGTGGTAAGACCCATACTTACATATGGCACACTAGTATGGTGGAAAGCAACAAACAAGAAAACGGTTTACGGAAAATTAGCCGCCGTTCAAAGAACAGCTTCCATAGCTATTAAAGGTGCGCTCAATACCATCCCTACGACGGCATCGAACACCTTTTTGAACCTAACACTGCTTGATTTACAAATCAAAAAACTTTTTGGCAACAGTGCGATACGACTAACTAGTCTGGGTTACTTCAAGAGCAGCAGTTTCGGATATGCCACGGTCCTAGCGGAGATACTGCCAGGCAATCCAATTCTAACGGATGGAATTCCTTCCTTGATCGGCTTCGACATCCCGATCATATCATACGAGAGAGTGAGGGTTCGCAAAAAAATGCAATAATCAGGTCAAATGAAATTGCAATTTTCGCAGACTGCTCGAAAACAGAGGAACAGGTTCTGGTATCTTCTCAGAAGACCCAGAGAACTGAAAATGTCTATAAGACTACCGGACGCAAGCAGTGTCTTTCAATCGAAGTTCTGGCTGTCCTCAAGGCGGCTGAGCTAATACAGATGAGATCGGTATCCGGAAGAGATATCGCAATCTACATTACGATAACCAGACTGCACTTAAGGCAATGGCATCGATCAACACCAATTCTGATATAGTCAGGGGCTGTCGCACAGTGCTCAAAGCATTATGCAGTTAGAACCTGGTGAGACTGTACTGGATGCTAGGACACTGCGGTATTAAAGGAGGACTACTTGACAATAGTGAGGTTGCCATCATCAAACCATCCCTTTGCATAGTGAGGGGCACTATCGAGGAAAAATTCACAAAGACCGCCAACTTAAGGTGGTCAAGTCTTGAAGGACACAGGGTATCCAACGCTCTCTGGCCGCTTTTTGGCGGAAAAAGATTTAGGAAGCTAAAGAAACTAAACAGGGATAAGCTTAAGACAGTAATCGGAATCCTGTTTCCTGTGCAAACACGCAAAGAGATTCAAATTGTCAGATACACACATACTGTGTGAATGCGTGGCAATATCGCGTAGTCGAAGGAAATTTTTAGGAAAACACTTTTTCGAAAACCTAGAGGAAATAGACGGCACGAACTTTAAAGGCCTTCTTGGCTTTTGGAAAGAATTTGGGTGTTTCACCAGGGCGATTGTTTAGGTTTTTGCCATTTGAAGACAAATTCAACTGATTCGACAGGGATCGCGATGGGCCCGTTTTGGTGTCTGGTGTCTGTGTGATGGCATATCCAATATTCCCCTGTTTAACCTAACCTAAGGGGCTTTGTTTAGCATGGATCTGCTATAAACGAATAATCAGTCCTGCCAATCCCTGTTTCTTTGTGCTAAGAAACCAATTGAGTAGCAAGGCCATATTCCGAATAACTAAGCAAGCTCTATGCAAGACCTTTGATCATCCCAGTTCAACTTTATGGCGCTGAGGCATGGACTTTATCGATAGCGGGTGAAGATATCCTCAGGCATTTTGAGAGAAAAATCCTTGTAAAAATATCCGGTCTCATTTGGATTGACGGGCTTTGGAGGAGTAAATTCAAAGACGAACCATAAGAGCTGTACAGCGACATCGACCCAGGAAAAAGGAAGACCTTACCTTAAGAGGCGCGCACTAGTAGAAGAGGACCTCAGCCTCTTGGATTCTGCAACTGGAGGTAGGTAAGGTTCAGATCCATGTAAGTAAATAAGTTGTAAATATTTAGATCTTCATCTCCGATGTATTTCAAAATCTGGAATCTCCAGGAATATCCTCAACTTCTGGATTCTAAACACAGATTCGGTTGGTTAGAGTTCGTTTCGTTTGGCGGTTTAAGCCAAAATGAAAAATCCATTGTTTTAACCCCTCTTTCTCCTGGCGCCTCTGGTGACAGTGTGTTTTGAATTAGCGCTGATGAAACGTTTTCTCAAATATTGACTGACTGCTCCTCCTAGGAATCCTCTTCGTCCGACAAATGACTCGACTTCCACTTTTTATCCGTAGATGTGGTTTGATCATAAAATATTTATATCTAACGTATGTTAGATGTTGCTTTGGCTATTTAAAAATTCCCTAGCACCATTCACCACCTAGCTCAAGACTGACACTTTATTGTCCTTTCTTTATTAACCATGCAGTGTGTGTGGCTTAATTTAAAATGAGAGTTAGATTAGGACTGTGAACCCGAAAGCCCCAAGGTAAACACAACGGTTTCCTCAAATTTTGAAGAGATTTGTTTTAACCAAATCAACAACTTCCTAACAGCAAAACAAGGACCCTCATATGAATGTCAATGAATGCGGTAAGGACACAACTTCATCGAGACTACATTCAAATGACACATCTTGAGACGGTAGCCTTAGGCTACTTGTTCAAGTCGTTTATGCTTCCAAATCCATATCCGATATCAACAGACAGCTTCTGTTCTAGCTGTCAAAGGTCCTGTCATTGGTCCTGCCCTGTAATAGGTTTTAAAAGGACTCCACCGTGCAAATATGGTCTTCACTAATGAAGTCAAATGGAGTAAGAAAATTTCGCAAACTATCTTCGTGTGTCGTCGGTTCAACTGCATGGTGGCAGGAGGCCATGTTTCCGAAAAACCTTCTCCCATTTCCCCAAATGACAGGACGTGAAAGGGACTTAATTTCCTCAAAAATATAAAAGAGAAGGAAAGCAGTTTAAATGTCTTTGGGTCATTAAGTTCGTGTAAGCCCGTATTACCAAAGTTTAACGGATGATGAATGCTAGTTGCAGGAGATGATTTTAGGGAATGGAAAGTTATTGCAAAAGATTCCTGGTAACGAATTATTTGGAGGATTATTTTTACATAGTTTTTCCATTAAGGAAGCACCTCTACAAAGAGATTCATTAAAAATGACATTGATTCTGCGGATAATGATTTAAAATATCATTGTTATACCCTGTTCCAATTACATTATACAATTCCGCCAGTTGCATTCAGTATCAGAGCTTCCTCATCCAGGATTCGCAGACTTTTTTATTCTCACTTTATTTCAAGAGACACGATCTTGATAAGGATGAGGCTTTTTCGCAGAATGAGCAAATCCTGAGGACACAAGAAAGGAAAATCCAGAGTATAAAAGAATTCAAATTGAAATTCCATTTCTATTGAATCCGAATACATTCGCGTTCTGTAGACGAAGCTCAACTGCAGATGCCAATCCTCTACCCTCAAGCTATTAAATTTTTAATATCGCATTGCCATTTGAAATTAAATTTCTACTCTTACAACCCAACAACACTCTCGCTCGTACAGTTTGGATTATCTACAACTGCATCTGGATATCAGAGGCCTACCGTCAGAATCTTGTCTGCAACTTGTACATATTTTCGACTTTATTCCAACTAGTTGCCCGTATATCCCTGGTCAAGGACATACAGAGTTCGTAGCTCAGAATTGTTGGCAAAAGCGAATTCCATAAATATTCTCATAAAAGGATGTTAGCTTCGATGAACGTGAAAATGAAAAGAAAAAAAAAAATTAAAACTTTTACAAGCGAATAACCTTTAAAATAATATTCCACTCTTCGTGGTTATTTAAGGGATTCAGATGTCAGGAGTAAGCAGGGTTATGCGGATATGAGGATACAAGGATACGAGGAAGTTTCTATAGAAACTACGACTTTGAATGAAAAGCTGCTAATAACATGGAGATCTCAGCCCCTGAATCCAGACTGGGAGTGTCTGCTCCTCCTTGCCTTCGGGTTAGAAGCAAATGAAATATACGTACGGGATAATAGTGCCATATTCCGGTTCGAATGCAGGATATACGGAGGCACTGTTGCACGTACGAATACTCCTGGCAGAAGTCACAAACTAAAGACGTCAGCAGATTTTTTTTTTTCTTTTTTTCGGGAGGCCATAACCTTTCTGCCGCTGGCAAAGGAATGAAATTTTTTTCTTCGCTCACTCTTGTTCGGCTTCTTCATGGTTCCTTGAGGACTCCGTCGGGATAGGCGTGCACTGGCAATATGGAAGTAATGTTTGTTGAAGTTGTCTCTCGAGATGTCGAGGAAACTATTTTTAGATTGTAATCTTATGGCGAATGTGTAAGTGGATTTGTACAATAGTAATCGGGGAAAGAAATCCTTGTCCGTGACTATATTTGGAGAGGGTTGGTGGGGATTGAGATTTCTTTTTATTGTTATTTATTGGTCCTTAAAGAACTCTTAGCTGTCTGTTTAGTATGTAAGCCGTGGCAGTTGCTTAGATTGGAAAGCCAGATTGTAGTTGAGTATTTGACGTGTCTTATTCAATTCAAAGCGTACAGTGAGTGGAAGCGACATTGGTGGTGGGTGGTGAAGAGTATTTGCCGATTATCGATTGACGGTAGTAAAATGTAAAAATTCAGACCGATGGACTGCCATATACTGGCCTCTCCAAAACCAAAGTAAAGCAAGGAGGTTTACTTTTGTTATTTCTTTGTTCAATACATGCCTACGATGGCATGAGAGAGGTCTATTTCACTCAAGATGGAAATAAAAGTAAAGCAGATGGCTCCAGGTAAAGTTTAGGAGCAAATACCAACAAGACCAAGGTCATTCTATATTTATTCAAATGAAATCTGCCAAAACCATTCTTCTGAATGCTTTCCAAATAAATTTCTAATGTTACCATGAACCCAAGAGAAGAGGTCATTTGCAAAAACCAATAAAAGGAAGAAATGAATGATGTTAGCCTCTCACGGGTCAGTCAAATGAAAGCCAAATGGTCTTAAGAGTTGCACCAGAAGAGCTGTCTACTGGAACTGCTCCCATTACGTAAACCCACAGAAATCTTGCCATTTACAGGGTTCCTAGACGGCGATGCAGTGGATCTAAATGATAGCAGAAGAGAGGTAGTTAATGCTTCATCCTACTCTCCACGCGACTCTAAGGATCCACCACCTAACACTGATATATAAACAAAAATGAATGAGATTGGTAATACTGAGAGAATCATTTGATTGAAGCGAAAGTGGAAGCAAACAATTTATCTCCGGATCAAAAAGCAAAAAAGAAAAGCGTTTTAAGTGAAAGTTAATTTAGGAAACACATTCATAGCCAAGTTAAAAATTCTATCATTAAACTAACCTATTAATGGTAAAAAGAGGAATATCCCACACCTCTCCAGAACACCCAGGAAACAAAAAACGCCACCAGAGCTTGAGTGAAATTGAACCAATACTCGCTATGGGATCTACTTCGACTCTGAGTGTTGAAAGAATGCAGGATATTCTACTCGAAAACAACAAAAAACTTGTGGAACAATTAGCCTCAAAGGCAGATCTACAAGATTTCTTTAAACAAATCTCAGCATTGAGTATGCGACAAGAAGAACTTGAGCAAAAAGTTGTGTATCTGGAAGAACAAAACAAACGTCCAGATGAGTACTGAAGTGAATCTTGTTGTTCACCTGCCTGTTGAAAATCAAGTAGACATGAGCGAAAAGGCTAAATCCATTTGCGCCGGGTAAATTGACTCAACTCCGAATCAAATCGTCGAGTCTTCGTATAGGATACACAGCCATAACACGAACAAGTCTACGATAGTTCTAAAGATGAGATCGAAGGAGTCTGCCTGGAGCGTGATGAGGAATGCCTTCAAATTGAAGGGTACTAGAATAAGCATCCCTTTAACGTTAGACAACGTCGGGAAAAAATGATTCCAATCATGAAGGAGCTTCGTCAAAAAGACGCATCAATAAAAATTTCTCTACGGGATGACAAGCTCCACATTGCCAAGAATATCTTTACTTGGGACTCCGCGCTTGGATTGAGGTGTGGTGAAAAAAGTGGCATTGAAATAATAAAATCTATTTTTGGTGACATTTCGTTAAATAAAAATCTTTTTATTAATGAAGTCAGAAATACAAACAAAACAGTTACGAAAGAGAACACTTCTCACAAAACTTCAAATTTAACGTCATCTAATGTCAATCGCAGCAGTGATGCCAAACTTAGAAAAACACGAATATGCGAAAAATCTTTGGGTCCATCCACAAGCTCTAAGGCGGCTGTACGTGACGCATGATGTGCTAATGTCTACCAGAATGATGCTGAAAAAAACGTAGTTATCAAGAAAATAAAAATTTTAAGCTACCATGTGTCTGGTTTAAAAAACAAAACGAATTTTGTAACATTTTTTAATTATGTAAAAAGTTTTGATATTTTTATATTATTTGAAACACATCTATTAGATAATGAAGAAATTAGATTTAAGAATATTTTCTCAAACTATGATTTAATCTGGTCTCCTGCTATAAAAACTTCACTTTTTGGGAGAGGAAGTGGTGGAACACTATTCGGCTTTCGTGACGACCTCGAAGGACTGTATACGAGTATCTTTGTAAAAGCTGGCGAAATGGATGTTATTAACTTAAAACTGAATACACTGGATGTAGTTTTGGTACTAATCTACTTAAACTGTAATCATTGGCAGCGTGATTTCGATAAACTTTGCGACTCACTGCACTCCTTGGACTGTGCGGATATAATGTTTATTGGGGATTTTAATGATCGTGTTGGACTCACACAAAATAATTTCGCATCGGGATAGAACAGTGGAACCGTGTCGCAGATCTAAAGACTTAATTTGTGATAACAAAGGAGGAAAAATAATTGAACTGGCTGATGAGTATGACATGTGCTTGTTGAATGGTAGTTGCGAAGGAGATCCAGATGGCGAATTGACCTTTTTTTGTTTGCAAGTTATAACGACCAGGAAACACAGAGGTCGGCAGGGCATTCCATAAGCGAGTTGTACGGCTTAGGAAATAATCACGATATTTAAGAGTACGTCCGAAAATGGGCTTGAGGGTATACTGATGAGCATTCATTGCGAGACGGGTGTTACGGTTGAAAGTTTGAATGGGCGGAATGCTACTGGCACTGGTGGTGGAAATAGCGATAAAACAAAGTGAGACAGGAGACATTACGTCGATGTTCGAGGGTGTCAATTGATTGACTGATATTAGTATCACCAATTAGTTTTATCGCACGGTTTTGAATCCTATCTAGCAGGTGCAGAGATGTTTGAGGAGCACCTGACCAGATGTGGGCATTATACTTCAATTTTGTGCGGATAAATGCCTTATATATTGTGGCCAGATCAGAGGGGGTAAAATATTTTTTACAGCGCTTGAGAAAACCTAGACATTTCGCATCATTTTTGGCGACATCGAATATGTGGTCATTCCAACGTAAGTTGTTGCTGATACACATACCGAGAATGGAAAGTTTATCGGTTTCGACGATGCAAGTGCCATTCATGGATAATGGCTGGGTATATGAATTTCGCTTTAATGACAGCAGACAGCATTGAGTTTTGGAAGCATTAAATTCCACTCGGTTGATAGTTCCCCAGTTGGTTATGCTGTTAATATCGGAATTTAATGAGCTTAGCATACGCTGCCGTTCCCGTTCTACAGCCGAAGAGCAGGGGCGTGAGTCCGGGAGCGAATATGATAAGCAGAGAGTGCTGTCATCAGCAAAGGAATAAATTGGATTAGAAGTAGCAGACAAGAGATCGTTAATGAAGATTAAAAAGAGTGTCGGAGACAGAACGGAGCCCTGGGGCACACCAGCATTTATTTTGTGAATATCAGACTTGAAACCGTCCAAGACAACTTGAATTGAACGTTCCGAAAGGTAATTTCTAATCCATTGAAGAAGAGAGTCATCGATCCCAGGAGCACGCATTTTCGACAAAAGAGCCTGATGCCAAACTCTGTCAAATGCCTTAGAAATATCAAGTGCAACTAACTTGCTTTCGCCAGATTGATGTACGCATGTCGGTGAGACATGCCATCAAATCACCAGTGGACCTGTTGCTACGAAAACCATATTTCCGGTCATTGAGAAGTTTTCGTGTTTCGAGATATTTCATGAACTGACAATTTATCAGCGTTTCCATGACCTTGGAAAGAAGGGACGTAAGTGCAATGGGTCTGTAGGAGGATAGAGAAGAAGATTCGCCCTTTTTTAGGGACTGGCTGGACAAATGCTGTTTTCCATCTGCTCGGAAAGAGTCCTAAAGAGTAGGACTGATGAAAAAGCTTACGCAGTGGTTTTCCCAGCGTAGAAGAACACCTCTTCAGAAGAAGGGAAGATATACCATCTGGACCAGCGGATTTATGAATGTTGAGATCTTTGAGTACTCTTGCTACTACACGAGTGCGAAAGTGGATTCGTCCCATTGTAGATTCGACGCAATCAATTGTAGGCGGGGACAAAGCACAGTCTGGGAGTGTTGAGCTAGCCGCAAAGTGTACAGCAAGCAGATTGGCCTTGTCCAAAGAGCTGACAGCTGGAATGTCATTGTAAATGAGCGTTGGGATGGAGGATGAGGCAGAATTTCTAATGTTTTTGACGAATGACCAAAAATTTTTACTGCCTTTGGGACATTGTAGTATTTTTTGCCTCAGGCAAAAACCTTTATCAGACGAACATCATGCTCAATAATAGATTATTATTTTGTTTCGGGAAATTGGCTCAAGCTTCTAGACAGTTTTCATATAGGAACCGAGATATTTTCGGACCACATGCCCTTGGAAGTAACCCTTAAGTTCTACTGCTAGCGGCAACTATGCTTTCACAAAACCATTAAGCCTTCTGCCGAAATTTGTCTGGAATGACCGAATAATGGAATCGTATCAGCGAAACATGAATGTGAATCTTATGGAACTACGCACACAGCGTTATACAGCCAATATTGAAGCTCTAACAGAAATAATAAAGAAATCCATTCCGCGACAGAAAGATTTAAAAACTCATAAAATATATAAACAAAAATGGTATGATTCTGATTGCATGAAAGCTAGAACCAAATCTTTTAAATTTCTCAAACTTCTAAGGTCGAATAACTCCAATGCAAACACATCTGTTACATCAAAAAAGTAGCCTTTGAACAACAAAACATTGAGATTATAAATAATTCAAAATCTTCTGCTCAATTCTGGAAAGCTGTCAAATACCTAAACGGATACACGTCTAACATCTCTGTAACTCTTAAAGCCCCGCAACTCAGGCCTCATTTCGATAAACTTCTTAATGCCCCATTAACCTCGCCGCTACATCAATATGCAGCCCCTCTGCTCTTAGACGAAAAATTAGATTCTGCATTTACCCTGGAAGAAGTCAATGAAGTAATATGGAAATCGAAATCAAATAAAGCACCTGGTATTGATCGCATCCCGTTTGAGTTCTATAAAAATTGCACATATGAGTTTATGAATTCTGCTAATATCTCCGACGTATTCAGGAAAGCAATAATTGTTCCCATACACAAAAAAGGCGATTACAGGGACCCGAAGAACTACAGAGGAATCACATTTTTAAACACTTCAGCCAAATTGTTTGCTTCATTAATTTACAAAAGATTGTATGAATGGGTACAAGAACATAACATCCTTAAAGAATTCCAAACTGGGTTTGGGAAAGATTATTCTACAATCGACCAGATATTCTGCTTAACAAACATTGCTGAAACATATAAGTGCAAGAAAAAAAAGTTGTACGCCTTCTTTGTAGATTTTCGAGCAGCGTTCGATTCAATACCATGTGAAGCACTTTTTACAAGCTTTCCAAAATCGGTGTATCAAGTAAAATTATTCGAATCCTGAGAGCCTTGTATGAGAATAATATTGCATATGTATGGGATGGAGACTTAATTTTTGAAGAGTTCGAAACTTCAATGGTTGTTAAACAAGGCTGTATTTTAAGTGCTCTGCTTTTTATATTATACATCAATGATAGAACAGTTAGTTTTAGTTTTAACTGCATTTTATTTTTTAAATCATTAATTCTTACGTACTAACAAAAAATCTTATACTAACTTACTGGCCCCACACAGGCACTCTAAGCTACTCTAAATTCTTATATCTATGTCTTTCGACTTTATTTACATTTTATTGAAATATTTGTATACTTAAAGCTAAGAAAAAAATTGTTAACAAAAACTTAGCATATGGACTTAATTTTTTATAAAACTTAATGTCTAACTTAAAATAAACCTTAGGCTACCTAAAATATATACACAATACACTCACATAGACATTATACATTCACAATTATATACATATATTAGTATATACATATATTAGTATATACAAAGGTATATACTAATATATGTATATATTTCTTAAAGACTAACCTAAACCTATGTAAGCTGGCCATCGGTATTCACCGAGCAAATAGCTCTGCCTCATTAGTGAGGCTGGTCCGTAATTGACGGAAACGACGACGAAACATCTTCTCCATCATTCAACCACCAGAAATGCTGGTGCTGCCGAACGACATCCCTCTTATCGCGATTCCCCACCGCCCTACTGAACCTGAGACGATCCACACTGCCGTGTGCGACATCTCTGTCGTAGTTGAGTCGCCTGTCCCCAGCTTTCCGAGCGACATGGAAGATTAACGGGACCGCTGATCTATCCTGGATCAACCCTATCTGATCTAGGTAGAGGAATGCTTCCGGTGGAACGAAGCCGTCAGAGCGCACACTCTCGTGGTAAAGGTAGTTGGGGTAGTAAGCCCCAGATATCAGGTTATTCGTCGAGGTCATTGCTCTTGCAATGTGTCTTCGAGTCAGCTTAATTACGAAGTTGTCCACTCGTATTAGGTTCGCCCTGTTGTAAAAGACCTCATTACGATAAAATTTTTTGTACTCCGACTCTGGTGTTCTGTACAAGCGAAGGCAAGCCCTAAGGCAAGCCCTCTCAAACACCCGAATCTTTTCCATTAAGCTTGCTCGCACATTGAACCACACGGGGCACCCGAATACCAGCATGGGCCTGATAAGGGCCATATAGCAGATTACCTTTACCCTCGCATCGAGTTGGCTGCTATAAAACAGTCTCTTTGTAAGAGCAAAAGCGCCTTTAGCTCTGGCCAGAGCAGCATCTACATTTTTGTCAAAATACAGAAACTGATCTAGCCAGATCCCAAGGTATCTGACTACATTTCGACAGGCAAGAGGCTGTCCGTGTTGTCCAATGATCGAGAACTTTCGCCAATTTTTTCTAGTATCCCTAGAGGCTCCAGACAACGGCGTCCTAAAGAGAATGGTTTCCGACTTCTGAAAGTTGATTTTCAACTTCCAGTCATCGCAAAATCGTCTTATCTTATCGAAGTCACGCTGCAAGAGAGTATTAATGACCTCGATTTTTGGACCTGTTCTGTACGCTATCAAATCGTCAGCGTACGCAATAGTATGGGGAAGTGAATCTATCAAGTCGCTTGTATAAATGTTGAATAGGATAGGTGAATTGACCGCGCCTTGCTGAAGACCATTTTTAATTTGAAATATTCCAACAGAAGTCACATCGCCATTTTTCACCATGAACTGTCTGTTGGTTAGCATAGGTGGTGGAGCTCAGGAATGGTAGCGTTCTGGTAAGAATGCCGTCCTCCATTGAGAGGGAAAAGCTCCTGCAAAGTGGAAATTTCAAGGCCGTAGGCCTTAAAGCTGCGGTACCACAGAAACCCGGTGACAGGGTGGTGGTACAAGGTGTCAACACCGACATCAGTCCGGAGGAGTTTCTGACGGATCTGCACCGTCTGAACTACTCTGAAAAGGGTGCGTTCAAGTTGGTCTCACGACCATGGACGGCGGCAGTAGGCGGTACCACAAATGTGCTACTTGAAGGCTCCAGTGAGGCCGTAAAGGCCTTAATAAAATCTGGGAGATGCTATGTTGGGCTAAATTCATTCCCTGTAAGGGAATACAAGGCCCGACTGGGGTGCTACAGATGTTATGGCCTAGGCCATAGCGTAGCGGACTGCCCATTTAAGGCAGATCTCTGTCGCCGTTGTGGGCAAGAGGGCCATAGAGCCATCTCCTGTAAGGAGGCCATGCAGTGTAGCAACTGCAAAACTAGGGGACGGCCAGCCGTGCACCTCATGGGGACAGTTGATTGTCCTCTGCATGAAGCGGCAATACTCAGAGCGAACTCTAGATATTGATGAGGATCGCACAACAAAACTGTCAGGATGCTTTTTCGGTAGGGGTCGACTTAGGAGTTCAGATGGTTAGGCAGGGCTGCAGCATTGCCCTGGTTCAGGAGCCCTACACATCTGATGGATGTGTTAGGGGTTTGCCTGCAGGAATGCGGGTCTTCCCTGATACCAGAGGAAATGCTGCGATTATCATAAGGGATGTCAACTTAGTTTGTGTGCTTGTTTCCTCCAGCGAACGAGGTGTTTGCGTAAGCGTAGAAGGCGCTTTTGGCAGGATTTTTCTTGCCAGCGTCTACTGCAAATACAGTGAGGAAATTGACCCGTACATCGAGTATATGGATGGTTTATTTTCGCTAGCCGACACAGAATCCCTTATAATCGGTGTTGACGCCAATGCGACCTCTCCTCTTTGGTTCAGTAAGGTATCTGGACTCTCAACTGGTACCCGGAACCAGGAGCGAGGGGAGCTTCTTGGTGAATGGATTGTTGCACGCAATATCCATGTCATCAACGAGCCGAGTGAGGTATATACCTTCGATGTGGTCAACGTTGGCAGGAGTGACATTGACGTTACTTTCGCCAACGAGGCAGCTTTTAGGGCGTTTAGTTTTAGGTGGCGGGTTAGCGCAGGTGTGAGTGATCACAACTGGATCCAGTTTGAGATCGCTCACGAAACAGAGGATAGAGACACGGTTTCTGAAATGAGATGGTGTGTGCGAGGCGCTGTCCGGGCTATTTTAAGACACTGAAGGTCGTTTTGATTTTTTCTCCGAAATATTTTATTTATTTGCGGGAACATATTCGGGTTGCTGGTTTTTACAGCCCTAACCCTGTTGTTCCAATACGAACTTACAGAAATTCTGTAATTCTCTTTTATTAACGTTTGAATATTTTTAATCGACGCCTTCAGTGTCCTAATCTCCGGCTCTTGTCTGTCAGTTAACTGTCTGTATAAGTTTTTGAGTCTTGTCAGAAGTCTACTTTTCTGTCGGTGCAGTGTGTCAATAGTAGGATTGCCTAACAGGTCTTCGTTAGTCGTACGTCGATATCGCGGTATTGTAGCTTCCATAGTTTGTTTAATTGTCTCGTCCATTTACTTTAGGTACTTGTCGATCTCCTCGTTTGACAAATTCCTATTGGACGGTGGGTGGAGCGTTTTCGAGACGAGTGCTCTTGTCAAGGTTGCGGAGAAGCGTGTCCATCGAGTCTTACTGTAGTTGTAAGAATTTTGGTGCTAAAACCGCAATGGTCACTGTCATACACGAATGTGCGCAGACAGTTTAGCGTTTGTAAATTCGTACCTGTCAGTCGTATACGTTCGTCATACAGCAGTAGATCCAAATAAGACCCGCCTCTGGGGAACGACGGGTTATCCGTCGCTTTAAGGCCGAGTCTGTACATGACATCGTGCTGACCCCACCAATCGAGTAGTAGGTTCCCTCTAGTATTTGGCAAATTATTTCCCCAATCTCTGTGTCTAGCGTTGAAGTCCCCGCCGATTATAAAATAATTCTCCCCCGATTCCAGCCTCAGAAGTCGAAAAAGCGTGTCGAGCTCTGTAATGAATAAAGTGGATTGTGAAGCCTCAGGTGCATAAACAGAGGCCAAGTACAGCCGTTTTCCACTGCGGAGCGGGATGTAAATGACGACTGCCTCCAACACCCGAAACCTACGCAACACTCCCTTGTACACTCTGTGAAATTTTATACCTTGTTTAATGAAGATAGCGACACCGCCTCCACATTTGGATCCGGACCGGTTTCTTCTTCTAACAATATAATTATTGTACTCCACTTTGTGCTTATCGGTTAGCTTGGTTTCGCTAGCGAAAAGCACATCAGGAGTTTGGTCTTGTAGCAATTTAAACATCGCGGCTCTTCGTTCGATCCTAGTTAGTGAATTAACATTCACCGCAAGGACCTTCAAAGTTTGCTCCACCATGTGCGTACCCATTACGACATGTGTTGCGTTAGGACCGGCAGCAGCGCGTAGATCTGGTCCACCCGCTTGGCCTGTTCTTGCACCTGCTTTTGCCGCTGAGCCATCTGCCCTTGGATTGCGAGCAAGATGGCCAGCATGTTAGGTGCAGCTTCCATTGTTCTCGGCATTGGCGCCGGAGAAGCAACAGTCGCTTGCTGTACCGTAACCCCCCTACCTGCCGCCATTTGGGCGTAGGAAATTTGGGGCGTGACAGCTGGTGTTTGAAACCTAACAGGTGAACGTTTGACCTTCACCTTCTGCTGCTGAGCCAGTTTTGATTTTTTAATTTCAGCGAACTTAGGACAATCCCGATAGTTTGCGGTGTGTCCCCCGTTCCCACATAACACGCACGAGAGCTGAGTCCTATCGGACGCTCCGTCCCTACCCAGAGAATACTCCTCGGAACTGTGATTCTTTGCGCACTTCACGCAACGAGGCTGCATTTGGCAGTTCGACGCGGCGTGTCCGAACCTCTGGCAGCGAACGCATTGTATAACGCCTTCGCTCCTTTTTAATTTTTCCCAGTGAACCACCTGGTAGTCTAGGACATTTATACTCCTTAGACTATCCAGACGGCTTTCGGGACTGAGCTGCACCAGGAAGAACGGCAGACTCCGTTTCTCCCGCCTAGCTCTAGCTGTGGTAAATGGCTTTACCCCCACGAACTTGAGTCATTCGCACTCCTTCTCTTTGAGCAGTGCCAGGATCTCCTCAGGATCAGAAGACGGCTCCAACCCCTTCAGCAGCATCGATTGCCGCTTTTCACACTTCGGTGTGAATGAGTAGTGCTCCGTCGTCGTTTCCTTTAGGAGCTCCTTCACTTTCGCCTAGCCCTCCACTGTATTACAGTGGATGGCGTGGCGATCATTCCCCAATCCCTTAATGTTAAAATTATTGCCAATGACCAGCCTACACAGGTCCTTGGTAGCACTTATCTCCAATTTATAGGTGTTGATAGGAGGCCCCTTCTCCTTCTTCTTCTGCTGCTGCTGCTGCGGTTATTGTTGTTGTTGTTTTTGTGGCTGCTGCTGTTTTAGCTGTTGCCGGTGTTGTGACTGCTCTTGTTGTTGTTGCTGGTCTTTCTTAGGCTTTTGTTGGTGTAGCACTTTTGCTATTTTATTTGTTTGGTGTTGTTGTTGGGTCTGCTTTTGAACAAGCTGCTGTTGTTGGGATTGCTCCTGCTCGTCCCTCTTCCTTCTTAGCATTTGCTTTTCCTTTATGGCCAGCACTCTTTGCTGTAGCATTTTGATGCTGCTACGAGTACTTATGGGATCCATTTCTTCTTCTTCATCTTCAGATTCGCTTGTTGCCAATGAAGCGAAGTTGTTCTTTTCCCCCACTCCGCCAAGCAGCTTTACTGTGGCCGTTGGTTGGGTGGGACGTTTTATTAAGTTAGAAGTTGGACTAAGCTTCCTCCTTCTCTTTGTTTTTGGGGTTTGGCTCGAACTGCTCGAAGCCTCACCTGATATTTTAGCAGATCCCGCTATTAGCATAACGAACCGCTCCTCACAATCCATCACGTGATGAACAACACTTTACCACCACTTTAACTTTATTGTTTCTGAATTTATTTTAAATATGTAAAAACGAAAAAAAAAAAAAAAAAGATTTGTGGAGTACACACTGGGATTCGAACCCACGACCGTCAACTGTCGGCCGAGCATGAACTTCCTCGAATGTCTCTTTGTCACTGATTTTACTAATCACTATTCACTCGCAAGCCGAAACATGTATGTTCTCCACGGAGATATGTGAACGACTGAATGATAGAACAGATGATGTCAAAGGTGGAATAAGATTCAACGGTGTATCAATTCCTGCGCTGATATATGCTGATGATATTGTCTTTCTGGGTGACACAACCCCAGGTATGCAGTTAATGAAAAACAGGCTTAATGCCTGTTGGAATCTCACTGTTCTTGATAAATCAAAAATGATGAGATTCAGAAATGCAGGAGGACGCTTCTCACATTTGGAAAAGTGGAAGTTAGACGGGGAAGAGCTTGAGGTAGTATCCAGATACAGATACCTAGGTATCCTAATATCGTCCTCCTTAAATTTCAAACCATACTTTGAGGAAAAATTAGCTGTTGCTAAAAGAGTTATCTGTTCGATTTGGGAACGTTGCTTCAAAAATAAATATGCATCGCAAAGTACAAAACAAACTTTGTTCCACCTAACCGCAGCGTCGATAATGCTTTACGGAACTCAGGTATGGGGTTACAAAAGCTACGATGCTGTGGAAAAATTTCTTCGCTACTTTTTGAAGAAGATTTTCCGATTATCAAAAAATACCCCGAACTATATGCTACATTCAACTATATCCTAAAAATACTAGAAATGAAGGAATGCAGAATACCAAACGTAGTTTTAAGAAGCATAACTAGAACAAACGGAGGCATTTGCAAGCTTCTGAATGCGGATTAAATCTGTCTATTCAAGTGAACGAGCATCGTCATCATTTAAGAGAAAAATTTAACTTGGTTTTGGAGAATTTTGGCAGACATATACATATGACCAATATGTCGAAGAAGCTGAATCGTCACTGTTTAGGAACTATTACAGAAAACTAAACCATTTTCTAAATGAAAAAACATACTTCCTAGATAGTCACGCATTTGACAAAATAAGTACTATTTTGAAACTGAGAGGGGAACTCGTTTAACTAAACTTTATATCCCATAGACCAGATTTACCAATACTTTGTGACCTCTGCAACATGAAGAAGAGAGAAGACATCTTACATTTTCTTGGTGTTTGTCCGATTTTAAAAGAATTTCGACTATCACTGTTCGGAAAACCTTTAGATTTAGACGAAGGTGAAGTAATGAGCATTTTAAATGGAGAAAAAGGATGGAAAGTCTTATATGATTACTCAGTAGCAGCACTTTGTTATAGAAAGCGTATCATAGATGGAGATTTTTAATGTAAAACTTAACAACAACCTGGTAGACGGCCACAGGCCAAACCATTAAAGACTCAGGTTAATCGTTAAATTGTAAAATATTTATTGAAAATAAAAGTCAACTAACTAACTATAAATAAAAATCCGTTAACATGCCTGGTTGACAAGAACGTGTAAATTATTGTTTATAGCGTAATAGCAAATAATTTTTTATTATTATTATTTTGTTTCCGGTTTTCCTTTTTAAAAGTTTCCATTTAGGTCTGAAAGAACACTCACACCGATGATGCACAGGGTTGAATCTCGGTCGAAGGGGTAGTCAAGGCAGCTGGAACATCCGCTTCCGAAGCTAACTGCAAGACTCAAAAAAATCAGGTCATACTGCAGTGATAGAAAAAGTTGGAACAGCTGGCTCAGCCGCTCCGTCACCGCTGCTACGAGTTCGAAGAACGCATACTAAAGAGCAAGGGTTTTGCTACCTAATGCTAGGCGTAAGAATGGAAAATATGAGCATGGCGATACCAGCAACCTGATCGAGTGGAAAAAAACCACCTTTGAGAGAGCGAAGGTCATCCTGGCCAACCGTTTACTCAACATGTGGCAAGCAAGGGAGATGTTGCTACAAAAGCGGGAGTGGACGCCGATCAGGTGTCCTCAACCTCCTACGATGCAGTAAAAAAAGCAGGAGACTTGGCAGGAAGGCAGTACGTCTGTTCAAACCGCCCAACAAGGAAGTTGCCGCTCTAAGAAGATCGTTTTGCTGACAACCCTGGACGTAAGAAATGCACTCAACTCAGCCAGTTGGAGTGATATACTAAATGCGCTAGAAAATAGATTCAACATCCCAGCCTATCTATTACACATGATGAAGGACTATCTCAGGGATCGGAAGCTGATCTACGAGACCACAGAAGGCCTATGAAGGAAGGAAGTAACATCTGGAGCAGCACAGGGATCAATCTTGGGACCAGACCTCTGGAACATCTCCTATGATGATATACTGCGAATGGAGATACCCGAAGACACCTTTCTCGTTGGGTACGCAGACGACATCGCAGCAATGATAACGGCAAGAGACACAAAGAAAGTTGAACCAAGTCATGCGACGAACAACCTTCTGGATGGATGAGCAGGGTCTTAGTTTGGCAACAGAGAAAACCGAAATAGTCTTTCTGACGAAGAAGAAAATCCCGACACAAATAGACTTCCAAATTAGCTCTGAAGTCATTAAGAGCAAGGACGCGGTGAGGTATTTGGGGATTGAGGATTGACACAAAACTAACTTTCTGGCAACAGATAAAGTACGCAGCGAAAAGAGCCTCTAGAGTTACAACATCACTCAGTAGATTAATGGCGAACATAGGTGGTCCAACGCCAAGTAAGCGCAGGCTATTGATGTCGACAACGCATGCCATTCTCCTATATGGAAGTGAGATCTGGGCAGACGCGCTTCGACAAGAAAAGTACCGGAAGCAGATGGCGGCAGTGCAAAGACGTGGAGCTCTACGCGTGGCTAGCTCTTACCGAACGGTGTCGGAACCAACCGTCCTTGTAGTCGCAGGAGTGACTCCCATCGATCTCATAGCGGCACAAAGGAAGTACGTCCACGAAAACAAGGCGGAAATCGAATTGGAAGCGGCAATCGACCAAGCAGAGCAGCAAACGATACTGAAGTGGCAAGAGCGCTGGATCTCGGTAAGCAGAGGAAGGTGGACAGCGAGGCTGATAAGAAATGTGGCTGAGTGGAAAGACCGGAATCACGGGGAGGACAACTATTTCGTCACCCAGTTCCTCACCGGATACGGAAATTTCAAAGCCTTTTTACATAGAATCGGCAAAACGGATAGCCCAGTCTGCCAGTAAGGCGACTCCCCAGCAGACGACGTACATTACACATTTTTTGCCTGCAGAAGATGGGAAGCCCAACGCACAGCACTGGAAAACAGCATTGATGCCTTCAACCCAGAAAAGATAGTGGATAAAATGCTGACGAGTGCCCAGAACTGGGGAACAATTTGCCAGTTTGTGGAAGACATTCTCAGAAGAAAGAAAAGAGAAGAAGAACAATACCGGGAAAGCACGTAAACCCGAAAGGGTGTAGGATCACAGCCCCTTGAAGTCATACGAGGAGCGGTCCCAGGGGTTGTGTCAGAAGCCACAGGGTTGGGAGGAGTTTTAGTCCGTATGATTCGAAAGCATGCGGAGAGAGCCGGACACACGGGAATGGTCAACGCCAACAGACCTAATTATGGTGCGTAAGGCATTTCTCCTACCCCCAAAAGAAAAAAAAAAAAAACCTCCTATGCCGAAAAATTAAGAAAGGGGCTAGCGTATCTGGAAGGAGGGGCAGTTTTAGCAGCAAGAGAGGCAGCAACGTCGTGGAGCCAAACGATGCGAAAAAGGTGAAAACTGGTACTTCATCTACAAAGCGACCCCAAAGACAAACTTCTCGTTGATGTGATAAATTAGCTGGAGCTTTGCAGTCGTCTGACAATCGACCATTGGAAAAACGTGGCGAAGAAGTTCCAAGATGCCATATGGAAGGAATTATCCAACACAGGAAACGGGGAACTTCAATTCGATAGAGCTGGTTGCGAAGGTGGATGCAAGGTTGCAGCTAGTGGATGCAAGCCATCTGTGGGCTTCTTCAGGCGCTTCATTCTGGTGGTGTGCGATACCTGGGAGGACATCAAACTAAAATGCACGACGGTGGCAGAATTGTCAAAGTCCACGGGCCCTGAGAAGCTCCCGGGACTACTCCATGCGCAGAATCGGGAACTAAAAGCCGATACAAGGCAGTTCTTATACACTGACGGTTCTAAAACGAACAACACAGGCTTCAGTGTCACAACGTCAAAAAACTCTATCCTTCCAATATATAGCTCAGTATTCTCAGCGGAAATAATAACAATTTTCGTCGCTGTGAACCAAACAAAGTCCTCTAGATAGAAACATTTGATCTGCACTGAGCCGTTGTCAGTGTCAAAAACATTAGAAATTCTGCCTCATCCTCCTTCCCAACACTCATTTACAATGACATTCCAGCTGTCAGGTCTTTGGACATAGCCAATCTGCTTGCGGCCAGCTCAACACTTACAGATTGTGTTTGTCCACGTCTATACTTGAGTGCGTCGAATCTTTAATGGGACGAATCCAGATGATATATCTTCCCTTCTTCTGAAGAGGTGTCCTTGTACGCTGGCAAAACCACTGCGTAAGCGAATCTTATTCTCTCTCCTCCTATAGACCGATTGCACTTATGTCCTTTCTCACCAAGGTCTTGAAAACGCTGACAAATCGTCAGCTCATGAAATATTTCGAAACACGAAAACTTCTTAATGACCAGCTGTGCGGTTTTCGTAACAACAGGTCGACTGGTGATTTGATTGCATGTCGCACCGAAAAGTGGACCCGAAGTCTAGTTGCACTTTATATTTCTAAAGCTTTATACAGAGTTTTCCATCAGGCTCTTTTGTCGATCGACGACTCACTTCTTCAATGGATTAGAAATTACCTTTCGGAACGTTCAATTCAAGTGGTATTGCATGGTTTCAAATCTGATATTCACAATATAAATGCTGGTGTGCCCCAGGACTCTGTTCTGTCTCCGACACTCTTTTTAATTTTCATCAACGATCTCTTATCTGCTACTTCTAATCCAATATATTTCTTTGCTGACGACAGTGCTCTCTGCTTTTCATACCCGTTCCCGGACTTACCTCCCGGTTGTAGAACGGGAACGGCATCGTATGTTAAGCTCATTAAATTCCGATATAAAGAGCATTACTAAATGGTTAATCACCAACAGAGTAGAATTTAATGCTTCCTGCTGTCTGCTGTCGTTAAAGCGAAACTTAAATACTCAGCCTTAATCCATGAATGGCACTTACATCGTCGAAACCGAAAAACTTTCCATAGCCGCCCTATCGTCCAGTATCGAAGAAGACACAGAAGTGTCGATTCGGTGCCTACGAAGATTTCTCACCTACCCACGGAAAAAAAAAAAATAGCTTTTCCCTGGGATGATAGCCAAAACTTACCACCTTATACTGACCGGCTGAAACTTATAAATTTTCAACCCCTTTCTATTCGTCGAAAAGTTGTCGACATTCTCTTTATTCATCAAATTTTAGTTGGTAATATCAATCGTCCTTCTTTACTTCACTTTATGTCTGTGCCACTTTTCCGGCTCAATCTCCACCGAACAAATTACGGACACTTAGAGCCAATGTCTAGAATGCTTCATGAAGTTAACGACATTCTGCGTCTCTTCGACTACCATCTCAGCAAACTCTCTCTCAAGAACATTTTTATTTGCACCTATACCTCACTTCCTAACTTTCTTTAACCGCTCCAACCCTTTATTTTTAAGTGAAATTATTACTTTTAAGAATAGCGTTGCAAAAAGCGTTAATAAATCTGTCCGGGGTTGACCCGGGCCGCAAATTAAAACCATCTTCAGCTCGAATCCGTTCGCCGGAACCATTGCAGTTTTTGTGCACCGAATCTGTCTCATTGCTGTCAGTTCCAGGCTACGAAACAGTCAATAAATTTTTATTTATAAAGGGACATCTGCACTCTTGTTGGAATCTGGCTTCCGAATCACCTTCACTCTGCCTCGGCCTAAGTGGTTATAAATCTTGACAAGATTTATACTGCTATTACTACAACTGCACCTGTTACAACTGCACAACAGTTAAATTGTATTGTCTGCATTGTATTAGACATTAGTCCTACTGAATTGTTCGGAAGAAAGAATTTTATTCAGGCTTCTGCCTGAAGAGTCTTCAAACCCATCCCAGAGGATGGTCCTTTCAAGTGGAAATGGATCTCCACCAACTTAGTGTGACCAATTAAGGGCGATTAACCCAAGATCTCACTTATTAGAGAAAGCTGTCTACCGCAAACTGAACCGCCACTTAAAGAAGCTAGAATAGGAGTTGATCGAGCAATTGATTTCAATTCAATACGCGAAGCTTTACAATCTTCTACCGTAGATCATTGGTCATAGTTTGTGTTGGTAACCAAGTTTCTGTTTTCCTGTGAATTTTGTACTCAGTCATAGAGACCTTTCAAGCTGTGCCACTTCTAGAGACAGCTGAAAACTACCAATTCCAATTCAAGAGTAGTGCTTTCAGGAAGGACCTGTTTCATTCTAAACCATCTCACTGGTGGCTTTCATATTACGTACTCGTACTATGGAGCAACCTTAAGAATTCCGACTTCGCTAGCTTCACTGACTTATTCATCTGGATGTGTAACATATTACCCACTCGTATATATATATAGTACGAGTACATATCTCCGTTATTTTCAGGCATAAGTGCCGTAAACATTTGCATAGCTAAATAAATTGCACCCCTGCAGCGTAAAATGAGACTTGTGAATCAGGGTTGTTGGAGGGTGGCAAAAGAATATTCGACTCTCGATAGAAGTACAGAAAAAAAAATTCAGAGAATCATGTAGCTCCAGGAAGCAATAAGAAAGATTTTCTCTGATCACGAATGTAACACCATTGAAGGGCGTAATGTGTGATACAAATGTATCGTATGTAGCTCCGGGGTGTGCTACGGTGATGATTTCAATTTCCAAACCTCCTGCGGTTATTTAGGCTTACGTACACATATTAAACAAGGGGATGTGTGATATTGCCAACATCCGATGAAACCATTTCGTTCCATTTTTCATCATGGCTCAGTCCTTCACACTCCAAACCCATCAGCCAGGCAAGAAATCTACGCCTGCAATGGGAATTGGTTATGTTTTGAAAGGAGACATCAAATCTGCATATCAGGCTGCGTATACAAGTGAATCCCACTGTTCCCATTAAAATCAATAACCGAATCACGATTCTAGGGTTGTCTATCGTTTTCAAAGGCTGCTAAAATATGTACGAGTATTATACCAATTAATAGAAAGATTGCCGTACGATGAGTAATGGTAGAATATCATTTCATATCAAAATGATCAAATTACAAAACTCATTACGATTGTAATTAAAGTGCAACCTGCTGGTTCCGGAGCTGTTGTTATTTCGTATTTTATAAAATAAATGCAAGGTGTTCGTTACCCCTATAACTTAACCCCAGTTTACATTTAACAATTCCCAGAAAATTCGATGAAATCGTTTAGTTTCTGCAACCAACTGATTTAAAACAATCAAACTTTTTGAAAGAACATTTACTTTATTAATCACAAAAAAAGGAAAGAAAGAAAGCAAACAAGAATGAACTTCAAAAATAGTTAGTTTGTCCTATTTGAAATCCAAGAATAGAATGAATCAAAAAATAGCGAATAAATGTGACATAAAAAAAGTCTTCAATGTGAGCTGTCATTAATTGTTGATTTTTCTCAACTGTTGACATATTCAACTAAAAGAACTAGACCATCCGACATAGTGTTAAGTGAATTACCATCCCTGCCAATGAAATCTATATTTAAAAATCCCCGCTTTGTGCATATATTATCCAAAGATGAATCCAAGCCCTTAAAGTAAATCAGTGTATTTATCTTGAAAAAATTGATCGACTCCATCAGCACCGATTATGAAAAGATATCCCAATTACGAGATGGTTCCATTCTCATCCTAACAAAAAACCAAAATATAGCGGATAAATTTATTAATTCGAAAGTTTTCGATGGTGTTTGCCCTGTTAATATCAAGCTTCATTTTAAACCTTAATCAATGCAAAGGAATAGCATACGCTCCCTGCCTGATTGACATACCCGAAGCTGAAATCATCTCCGAACTCAAGAGTCAGTTTGTTACTGGCGTCTACAAATTTTCCAAATCATTTGATAGCATTAGAAAACCCACAGGTCTCATGATATTTACTTTCGACCTTTATAGAATCCCAGACTGCATTGATACTGGTTGGTACAAAACCAAAATATCGGAATATATTCCCAATCCAATGCGTTGTCGTCAATGCCAACAGCTTGGACACACAATTAAATGGTGTAAGAATCCCGCTTCATGTGAAACATCCAACACTTCGAATATGTCAACTGTTCTGGTCCCCACCCTGTCTCGTCCAAAAACCTGCCCTAGATACCTCCAAAGTAAGGAAGTTATTGTAATAAAAACAAAATATAAATGTACCCTAGAAGAAGCAAGACAAATACAAAGCGATCGTGGTCAATCTCTCCCATCTCCTTCATCTGGCCTCTATTCCGAAAAGCTGAAACATCCTGCAACTAATTTAAATGACTCTTATTCCAAAAACAACAACGTCCAACATACTCGTAATCTTCTTAATACTAAAGCTTCCCATTTGCAAAATAACACAACAAAACATAATCTAACAACAGCTAGAACAAATTCAAATACGTCGTTCAACCCCTCCACCTCTTCTTCTGACCTTAAATCATACAAAGAAAACAATAACAACACTCAACAAAATTCTTCTGCTACTGTTTCTCAAATGCAAAATAAGAAAGCAAAACAAAACCAAACAACAGTTATCCCCTATCAAATCGACTTAACTAACAAAGAAGAACTCTACAATCTCCCACTCTCTAATGATCACTCTCCTCGGAACCTCAACAAATTCTCCTCCCATTCTCTCGAAAACTCTCCACCTTCATCTTCCTCTCCTATCCTACCTTGCCCAAACACATCATCACTTCACCCTTCCACTTCCGATCTAACGCTTTCTCCCATGAACACTAATAACAATTAATTTTAATTTAATTTTGGTGGGGGCTGAGGCCCCCATTTATTGACTTAATACAAGATTAATCTAACTTAAAAACTAGGACTAAAAACTAACAGAAAGACTTAAGAGCTAGGGACCAAGGCAGTGATGGAGGAGATCTTGTTTGAGACGAGGAGTGCTCCGGTGGAAATCAAAAAGGGAGAGGTTTGAGTTGACCTTTCGGAGCATTCGGGAGATTGGTTCGTTGGAGGCATGGACCGGTAGATAGAAGAGTCGTGGACAACGTAGATTGCGGGGGTTGGAATTGAAGGAAATGGAGTTCAAATGGATGCACAGTCGATGGAACCTGAGAGAAGTCGATGAATGAAAAGAATGTCAGCAGTATTCCTACGTTCTTCTAACGAATTCATATTTAGAAGTTTGAGGCGGTCCTGATAGGGAGGTAAGATTAAAGGGTCGTTCCACGGTAGACCACGGAGAGCGAATCGGAGGAATCGACGTTGAATACCCTCGATTCGGGAAACATGAACCCGGTGAAAGGGGGACCAAGCTTGACTGGCATACTCAAGCAGGGGGCGAACAAAGGTAATGTAGAGAGATCTGGTTACATACGGGTTGGAGAATTCCTTGGACCACCGCTTAATAAAGCCAAGTGATGAGTTGGCTTTGAGGATCATCTTATCGATATGTGAACGGAAATTAAGCTCACAGTCGAATAATATGCCAAGGTCTTGAAAAGACTGAACCAGGGGAATTGGTTGACCATGGAGAAAATAAAGTCGGGGGGAGACGGGTTGTATTTACGTGAGAAGGTTATAAATTGACATTTGGCTATATTAAGTTCTACGCAGTTTTTGAGGCACCAGATTGAAAACCGATCAAGGTCTTCTTGAAGAAGGGCAGAGTCCTGGGGAGAGGAAATAGATTTAAAAAATTTTGTGTCGTCAGCGTAAAGGGAGAGGGAGGAGTGCTTAATGACACTCTCAACATCGTTGATAGTAAGAATGAAGAGAAGAGGGCCAAGATAACTGCCTTGTGGAACTCCAGATGAGGCCAGGAAACAGGAACAGAAATGGCGGATCTAAACCGAACACTATAATATCGGTTTACCAGGTAAGAAGAAATCCATTTTAAAAAGAGCGGCTCAAAGCCGAGAGCAGACAATTTGAAAAGGATCAATTTATGAGATATCTTATCAAATGCTTTAGTGAAATCTGTTGCGATAACATCGATTTCTTTGCCATTTTCTAAGGCTGAGAGTGCAAAAGACACGAATTCAACTAGATTTGTGGTAGTTGATCTACCTTTTAGAAAACCATGTTGTCGGGGTGAAATAAAAGGCTTGCATTTGAAGCTTAACGCTTCGTATAAAATGCTTTCAAAGAGTTTGGGTATATGAGAGAGTTTAGCAATGGGACGATAATTGGTAACTTCATGCTTAGATCCCTTTTTGTGTATTGGGATTATAAAAGAGGTCTTCCAAATCTGGGGAAATTCTCCCTGTGTAAGGGATAGACGAAAAAGATAGGTAAGGGGTAGAGACAGGTTGGAACAACATTTTTTTAGGCGAGAAGTCCATCTGAGCCAGGTACAAATTCATCTTTAAGATTTAGTAACTTTTCTTCAATAACTGCAGGATCGAAATTTCGAGTAAGAAAGGGACCAATGGAGAAATTTGGTAGATCATTGAAATAAGAGGGATCTGGTACGAAGGAGTTGTTGGCAAATGATTGCTTGAAAAATGTAGCAAAAAAGTTGGCGATGGTAGGAGGATCACATGAAGTTTTGGTTTCGAAAGCGAGGGAGGAAGGATAACCATCGGTCTTACTTTTGCAATTGACAAATTGAAAAAAGGACTTGGGGTCATTTATGAGATTGGTTTGCGCACTAATCAGGTAGCGCTGATGTAAGTAGATTAAGTAGATTAAGATTTATTTTTAGGTAGTTTGTAGGATTTTAGTTTTAAGTTTTATAATAAAATAAAAAAAACAGTCCTGTTACTAAGTTTTTTTTGTAAAAAATGTTTTCCTAGTTTTAATTATAATGAATATAAATATAGTAAGATACGTCGAAAGACATAGTTTAAGTGCTAGGTTTAACTTAGAGTGCCCGCATGGGGCCAGTAAGTTAGAATAAGATAATTTTAAGTTAATTAAGCTAATTTGTAAGCATTTTTTTGTCTAGCAAGTAAGAGTACATTAAGTGATACAATAAAAATGCATATAAACTGACTGACTCCACAATGTTTGTTTAAAATATTTATTTTAATGTGACAGAATGCACAGGTCCAACTTCGTTGATTTTGGTAAAGAAACGTTCTAATTCTAGTGAGATTGTGTAGGTCGAGTGGGCGGTATTGGTTTAAAACCAGACCGGAATTCTGATTCAGATACTCGTAGGGACTTAGCAAATTATTTACACATGTATGTATGTAGTATTTATACAACAGACCTGAAGACAGTCACACTAATAATTGTCCATTCTTCTTGGAACAATAGTTTCATAGTAGTCCAATTCGTAGTCCTACATACAATTTGGCAAACCTCATTTCGTTAATTAAGAGGTGTAGACGGCTGAAAAGATACAGTGAAACGAATGTCCTTTTATTAGGAACGCTGATTCTAGCTGCGAGTGGAAACGAAAGGTATCCTCATATTCTGTTTACCCCATTCCGTGCAACTATGTGTTTGTAGAAACTTCTCGTTTGCCTTTTTCAATATATCATTGTGTTATCTCGGGTGTGCTGAAAATACTCATTCGTTTGGGACGCAGAACGAAAGTAGCACTTGGATGCTATGGATCTAAGTTTATGATTAATGACATTTTAAGTCCATTTAATTTATTGCAATTTATTTGGCAGGACGGACTTGCTTCACGGGTGTACATACGTACACGGTGCAATGGATATGATTTTTCTAAAAGACCCAGCATTTGCATTTTAATGTGCAATTTATTTTTTTAAAGAAGCTGGCCAGTAGATAGCTATCTCTTTAATTTATTTTATTTATTTATTTAAAAGACTGACTTAAAATATAAAACTACAAGTTAGACTAAAGCTATAGCAATGAGGTGCTTAAGCTTGTTGGGTTTACAAAGTATTGTGCAAAGAAAGAAAAATGGTTTTTATTTTAATATATTTTTATCTTTTCTTCACATCTATATCGACAAATAAATGGGGTACAATACGAGTATGTTTAAACGCTGTAGTCAAACAACAACAAGAGCCGAGATGAATTAAATTCATGTAAACCCAAGTGAGGCACTATCGTTTTTACGTCTCGACAGGCTGGCGTCCGATATCAGAAAAGAAAGATGATGTCATCTCTCATCGTGTCGGAAGTCTTTTTTGGTTGCCCTTTGGTTGCACGGATCGTAAGCCGCGTGAGAATGAGCTGATACATCATTGTCATCAGTGTCTTCACAGTACTCCCCTTCCAACGCTAGTGATGCCCTCTAACGGTTTCCAAAATGTTACTTTTCTTCCCTTTCGTGTCACGTACTGCTTCTCTTTTGACTCCTCGGGTAAGGTAGAATGTGTTGTGGTTTCCCTCGTCTGGCGGGTTTTAGTCGATCAACTGCTATATTTACCTTTCTTCCATTAAGATTGACTAGAAAGTATTTTTCGGTGCTTTTTGCCATCAAGTAGGGTCCATTATAAGTCGGGGTCAACGGTTTCCTCACAGCATCGTTGCGTAAGAAGACATATTGGCTTTCGTAAAGGTCTTTTGGTAAAAACACTTTTTACGGGAATCATGATGACCGGATTGTGTTGACTTGAAGCTGGCCATCGATTTGCGAAGTTGCTTGATGAATTCGTGAGCGTTGACATCGTCCTTTGACGGTTCGAAAAAATCTCCGGGTAGCCGAAGAGGCATTCCGTAAAGGAATTCTGCCGTCGATGCCCCAAGGTCCTCTTTCATAGCTGTGCGAAGTCCTAGCAGTACTGATGGTAATACTTCAGTCCATCGATCCGTTGCGTGGCAAGTCAGAGCGACCTTGAGCGTCCGATGGTATCTCTCGATCATCCAATTTTATTCTGGGTGGTTCGAAGGGGTTTGATGCCCAGGATCCTCCTTAGCTGTTTGAATAATTTACTCTCGAACTGCCGACCTTGGTCGGTGGTAATCCTCTGCGGTACACCGAACCTCGAGACCCAACCGTCAAACAATGCCTTGGCGACCGTCTAAGCAGTTGTATCCCTGATGGGTATCGCTTCCAACCATCTGGAAAACCGGTCAACATAGGTAAGTAGGTAGCGAAACTCACCTGAGGGTGGCAGTGGTCTGACCAAGTCGATGTTGATATGCTCGAATCTGGCGTCAGTCTGTGGATAGGTATGCATGGGAGTCCTTGTGTGTCTCCACACCTTTGTTCGCTGGCAGGCTGTGCACTGTCTTGCCCAAGTTCGACAATCTTTTCTTATCGAGGGCCAGGTAAATCTATCCGTGAGCAGCTTGGTTGTTGATCGAATCCCTGGATGCGTCAGGTTGTGGACGCTTTCGAAAGCGGCACGCCGGAATGGTTTGGTGATGAACGGCCGGATATTGTGGGTTGACGTGTCGCAGGTGATGAAACGCTGTGGATCTGTAAAGACAGGAAATGCTGCTGGGCAATGTAATTTCTGCTATTCGCGAGAGTGCGTCGGCAATGGTGTTCTGGTCTCCTGCTCTGTGGCGGATATCTGCTGTGAACTGTCCGATGAGGTCAATATGGCATAGCTGTCTAGGAGACGCCTTGTCCGGGTTTTGCTTGAAGGCAAAAGTCAGAGGCTTGTGATCCGTCAAAACGCAAAATTCTCGACTCTCCAGCATGAAACGAAAGTACTTCACAGACAAGTAAGCACTGCGAAGTTCCCTGTCGTACGTGCTATATTTCGTTTCTGCAGCCTTAATTTTTTTTGAGTAAAACCCTAATGGCTCCCATGCGTCCTCGACTCGCTGGTGTAGGGCTCCTCTCACAGCAATATCCGAAGCATCGACCATCAACGCCAGTTGAGCGTTGGGTTTCGGGTGCGCTAAAAAAGTTGCATTCGCCAGCGCAGATTTGCACTTCTCGAAGCTCGATTCTTGTTCCGTTTCGGCATTATTTGTTGGAGAACCGCTTGGTCCTCGACAGCGTTCTTGAGGAAGCGTCTGTAAAAATTCAGCGAGTTCAAAAATCTTTTCAATCCACCTGCTTTATCGGGCTTTGGAAACCTTCTCATAGCTTCCACTTTTTCTTTGGGTGGTTTAATTCCCAGGGCGTTAACAGTATGACCCAAAAAACGTATTTCCTGTTGAGTGAACTGGCACTTGTCAATATTGAGTACCATTCTTTGTGCTGCTGTTCGTTCTCTCAGGCGATGAGGATGCCATCTATATATGGAAAGGCGCAGTTGAGGTCCCGCAAAATGTCATCCATGAACCTCTGGAACGTCTGGGGTTATGATGGCTGTTTTGGGTATGTCATCGGGAGCCATTGGTATCTGGTGGTATGCCTGTTGGAGATCGAAAGTAGAAAAAATAGATTTACCTGTGAGGAACTGAGTGAAGTCTTGTAGATGGGGAATGGGATAGCGATCCGGTGTAGTTACGCTGTTCAACTTCCGAAAATCCCCGCACGGTCTCAACTGTTGTTTCCCTTCTTTGTTATGTGGAGAGGGCTGGCCCAAGGGCTGTTCGACGGGTGGCAAATGCCCTGCTTCATTAGTAGCTGGAACTAGCTTCTCGGGGTTCAAGCGTCGCTATCATGCATGGAATGGCGGCCCAATCGTGACGATTAATGGAAAACGTTGCAGTTTGAGTTCGTTTTGCTTACCAGTGGCCGCGTTATTTTATTTTATTTAGTTTTTTTTTGTTTAAGATATCCTACAGGCGATTTTCCATTGAAAATTCCTGTGTACTTTAGAAAAATTACGCGCTGCTAATCACCGCGCTAGATCGAGAGGCTTAGTCCTTTTCAGACGGCGCAGTAAATTTGTCTCGTCGAGGATCTGTTGAACAGAAATATTTGCATGTCCTTCTAGTCGATTTTTGTGTTTTCGCGCAAACATTTTAATTTCGTTCTGAACGTTTTCGACTCCTAAGTCTCTGTGGATATCATCGTTTCTAATGTACCACGGCGCATTAACAATTCCTCGAAGAACTTTGTTTTGGAATGTCTGCATTAGATTAATGTTACTATTTTTAGTACAACCACAAAGTTGTACACCATATGTCCAGATCGGTTTTAGCACTTGCTTGTATAATAGCAGTTTGTTCTCTAAGCTAAGCTTGGAATACTTTCCAATAAGCCAGTAAATATATCTATATTTGATTTCAAGCTCTTCACGTTTTTTCTTGACGTGTGCTCTCCATTTTAGTATAGCGTCGAGTGTCATATCGCCTCGTCCGCGTAAGGAATTCGTACAGCGTTGATAAACACCGGTGGATTCTCAATTTTCTTGAGAGTGAAGTTCACGTGGACAGACTTGTTTTCATTAAGCGCGATTCGCGCTTTGTCCAATTGTTAATCAGTGTAAGGGCACGTTGCAGCTTGGCAGTTGCTCCTTCGACTGTTTTAGCCGTTGTCAAAATGGCAGTGTCATCAGCAAATTTGGCTAGGACAGTGTCGTCCGTTTGCGGTATATCGCGGGTAAAAAGTAAATATAGCAGAGGGCCAAGTACACTTAATTGCGGCACCCCCGCCTTTATTGTCCTAAAAGTGGAATATTCGTTTCCGTGTCTCACACGGAAGAGTCGGTCTTCCAGGTATGAACCTAAAATACAAGACAATTGCTGGGGTAGAGCTTGTCGAAGTTTAGATTTTAGGCCTTCGTGCCATACCTTATCAAAGGCTTGCGAAACGTCAAGGAATGCACTTGAACAGACTAACTTACACTCGATTGCTCGTTCAATTACATCGGTTATTCGATGCACTTGGTCAACTGTAGAGTGTTGGCTTCTAAAGCCAAATTGATGATCCAGCAAGAGGGAATTTGTGTCGGTAATTGGTTTAAGAAGATTAAGAAGGATTCGCTCAAAGACCTTCGATGTAATCGGGAGAAGCGATATTGGTCTATGTGACTTGACTTCAGTCAGCGGTTTACCGGGTTTCGGAACCATAATAACTTCGGCTACTTTCCACTGGTGCGGTACATACTCCAGTCTAATGCTGGCATTTATAAGATAGAGCAGCTTTAGCAAACCTTTTTTCGGCAACGCTTTGAGTATCTCTCTCGTTATTAAGTCATATCCCGGGGCTTTATTGGGCTTAAGCGTGTCTATAACTTGTCTAAGTTCCCTAAGTGTAGCCTTTTCTACTGGAAAGTTTGTCGTCACGTCTAGCGTATTGCCATTCTCTGGAAGCACTTCCCCGTCGAATGGTTTAAACGTTTCTGCAATATAGCATTAGCTTTTTCTTTATCCTCCTTCGCCCAGTCATCCTGGTTTCTTCTTATTGGCGCCACGTGTATTTGGGGCTTTCGAACACTTTTAACGGTTCTCCATATGGAGTAGTTGGTAACCTTTGTCGCTGTGAGTCTTTCAAGGTAGTTATTAATACCTTGATCGATTTTTTCAGCAAGTTGCAGAGCCTATTGAAGGACGTTTTATCTTGTGGTGCCCGGGTTTCATGCCACTTTTTCCGCGCTCTTCGTTTCTTCCTTATCATTTCTCTGATTTCCGGTGGGTATCTTATGCCGACTTTGGGAACTTTGTTCGATTCGCGGGGAGTGTTCTTCCAGGCCGCTTGCTGTATGACTTCAACAAAACGTTCAACTTCTTTTTCAAGTTGATACGGCGTTCTAAGTGCTACTTTCAACTCAGTATTGTCTATAACGTCTATTCGGAAATTTTCCCAGTGAGTTTTGCTGTTAGTTAATCTGGGTGGTCTTTGTTTCTTAACCAAGGATTCGCACAGTGAGAGGGTAACTGGAGAATGATCGGAGGAAAGATCAAAGCCCTCTTCAACTTTGACGTAACTAGCGTTTACTCTTTTTCCGATAAAGAAGTCTATTAGATCGGGTGTTTTGGCGACATCCGAGGGCCAGTATGTCGGCTTGCCTGTTGAGTAAAAATAGCAACCATATTCCATACCAGCCCTGTAAAGAGTTTTGCCTTTTTGAGAGATACATCTTGAGCTCCAAAAAGTGTGCTTCGTGTTAAAGTCGCCACCAATAATGAAGATTGGTCCAAGAGAGTTGAATAGGTCAATAAATTCGTGTTTTCCTATTTTGCAGCGCAATTGGCAATAGATTGAGGATATATTAAAAGAGTAATTTTTATTTTTAGCGCACACCACGGTCATTAGAAATTTGTCAAGTTCAATTATTGCTTCCAGAGTATGTTCAATGCAGTCTTTTATGAATAGGGATGACCCGCCTCTTGCGTTTCCCGATGGATGATGAGCGTGGTAGTCGCGGTAACCTTTTAGTTCCACGCGCGATTCTGTCGCCAGGTGAGTTTCAGAAATTAAACATATGTCAATTACTTATTCCTGCATGAAAATATTTAGTTCATCAAGCCTTTTCTAGCCCGTTGGCATTCCACGCAAGTATATTGAGCTTCTTTGCCATAATTAGTTGCAGAAATTGGCTTCGAACTTAAGAAGCCGTTCGGCTATTATCTTATTTATTTTAGTTTGTTCTTCTAGTCTTCTACTGAGAACACATTTGAGGCAGGACCCGGTGATGTACAGTTAGTCATATTTACTCGCGCAGCTATTTGCGCGTGAGTTTTTCCACTTTCCACTTGCGCATTGTTATTTTTGACGTTGTTGTTATTGGTGATTTTAGCGTTTGTCACCATTACCTTCTTTAAAGGCTTTGGAGTAGGACCGCTGTTGTTATTTCTCATTCTATCTGTCCCTGCGTTTTTCAAAGGCTTCGTTTTTGATTGATCTCGTAGCTTTTGCAACTCCTTCGCGACTTCGCAGCCTCGATAATTAGCTGGATGTTTTCCCTTGCAGTTGATGCATATCGCTGGGGACTCTTTCGCGGCATTGCACTATCGAATCAGATGTTTGCCAGCGCATTTTAAACAGCGAGGTTCCTTCTGGCAGTAGGCCTGAGTATGGCTGAATCCCTGGCAACGTGTACATTGGGGAATCAGCTTAGAGTTTTTTCGCGGAGGTTCAATTTTGACAACAAGTCCCAAAATTGAATTTATGGCATAAATTCTTTCTAGGCTTTCGGTTTTGTCGAAAGTTAGCCTAAAGAGGGGAAGACCGCGTCTTGGGGTCGTCCTCTCGCTTTCAACATTGCGCTGTTTTTGCGCAAGTACGAGTATATTACAATAACTGCGTCAATTATCTTAAAGTCTTTATTTTTAAGGTCGATGTTTTCTTTAAGGCAAGAGGGATGCAATCCTCTAGCTACGACGCGTATGGGTCTTTCCATTTTATTTTCGTACGTATGCCATTGAATCTTCTCGGCATTTAATTTTTGCGAAAGCGAACGGTAGTTGTCTGGATTAAGGACATTAATGGTCCATGTATCATTATTACGAGATCTTACTTTATAATCGGTTGAGCACAGTGATTTCAGGATTATGTGCAACTTGTTGTAGTCCGAGATTCCAAAAACGTTTATTGTCGGCGGCGGTCTTTGTTTGGGTTGCTTTGTTGCCTTATCGACCTCAGCAGTGTTAAAGCTGGCTTGCTTCTTTGTTTGTTCGATATCAGGCGGGGAAGTAGCTTTACGCTTCTTACCTGGCTTTTTTTTAAGTATCCAGTCCGTTTCGCGGACTAGCTTTTCTTCGTCCGTGTGAAAACTCGAGTTTTCGGGGCGGTCAAGTAGCGAAACAGACTCAGACTCAGATTTAGATTGCGGCTTAATGGCATCTAGTTGCTTTTTTAGTTCGGCACAGAGCAATTCCATATATTGGAGTCTGGCGCGGAGATCAGAATTCTTGCGTTCGAGATTTTGTAGCTTAATCGGTGTAATGCTATTGCCCTAAGCTACCGACTGTGCTTGGTCTTTGCTTTCGCATGATTTTCCTAGCGATCCGCGTGCTGGAGATCTCGTGACCCTTGAGCATTTTTTAAAGGGGTCCTGGTTTCTATTTGTATTATTTTGAATATTATTTGAACTCATTTTAGTTCCCACGAGGAGCGGAGAAAGGGTAGTCCGTCTGTCCAGAGATCCGTATTAGACAGATAAGGCTGACTGATCCGGAGGTCGCCAAGTATCCGGATGCTCCGTTAGAGATTGAGCTATTTTTATACTGGGCCCCCAACCTGGTCGATTCTGGCACGGGTCGCTTAACAACTTAATCTGGCCCAGTGGATTTTAATCGCCTCTTACAACAGGCATGCCTTGCCTCGGGTATATTCTAACCAGAAGTGACTGCGTTATGTCCTTGAATTCCTGCAACACCTCTCGGATAGGTGCTTTGTGGTTGATGTTCGTGAGCTGTGTTGACGGGGTTGAGGTTATGGAATCGACACTAGAAAGTGAGGTTAACTGATCAACCAGACATCGGTTCCGCAGATCCACCATTAGTCAAAAGTGCCGGAGAAAATCAGCACCTATGATTGGTCGGGACACATCAGCAATCACAAACTCCCAGGCAAAAGTACGGCGCAGTCCCAAGTCCACTGCCATCGCTTTTGTGCCAAATGTGGAAATTCGTGAGTCGTTGGCTGCATACAGAGTAGTTTTATTTTTCCGAGCCCCTCTTTTGTCTTTTGGTGATGCAGGTAGAACTAAGATATCCGCGCCCGTGTCAATGGGGAAAATTGAATTGTTGTTTGTATCATCTCGAACAAATAGGCGACAGTTATGTGGGCCAGACGTCGTCGCCGCTAACAACTGGCCATCTAGTTTGACGACTTACCATGTTTGCATGGCGATCGACACTCTTTTGCATCGATGCCGTAAGTACGGTGATACCAGCATTCGTCTGTACATTTTTCCTTTGCAGCGTGCTTGCCCTTACTGTTGCTGATATAGCGTGCGCGAAACCGACTACGCCCCCTACGGTAGTGAAAAAAATCCGCCTTTAATTCCGCAACCCTGCGCGAAAGCTTTTCCTTCTGACGTTCGAATTTGCTGCTACGATCGAGTGAAAAATTATTTGGATGGGAATTGCGTTGGCCGATTGCCGATACTTGAGATATCTCGTTCACCTCAGCGATCTTGTCAGCGATTTCCATCAATTTTGTTAAAGTTTCGGTACTCACTGAGATTATGGAACGCATGTGTGGGGGAAGCCTCTGGAGCCAAAGTGACTTTAATAACTTGTCGCCCATTTTGGAACCCGCCAAGTCTGGCATCTCTCGGAGCCTTGGGATGGCTTTTTATCTCCGAGTTCGATCTCTTGAATAAGTTTGCGAAGTCGCTGATGATCGTAATCTATGAAGCGTTCGCTTATCTTTGCCTTCAACGTTGAATGGCGCATTGGCCGGAAGCTATTTCATCGATGCAACGCTGATGGGAAAGTTTACTGTGTCCCAGTCTGAGTCCAACAATCTTTGATAACTTTATTTTAGTTTCTATGCTGATGTCTTTGGTAATAAGGTAGTCTTGGAAGTTGTTGTTCGTTTGCATTTTTGTACCATTCCGAAGTACTAAGCCCCTGTTGTTGATGTTTGGTTTTCTGATGCAGGTTTAACAACTTTTTTTTTAAGTCGTGGGTAAGTAAAATAAGTTGTCACTGGCACACATGTAAGTGCCATTCATGGATGGGTATTTAAATTTCGCTTTAACGACAGATTAACCATTTAGTAATGCTGTTTATATCGGAATTTAATGAGCTTAGCACACGACATGTTCCCGTTCTACAGCCGGGAGGTGCCTCCGGGAATGATTATGAAAAGCAGAGAGTACTGTCGTCAGCGAAGGAATATATTGGATTAGAAGTAGCAGACAAGAGATCGTTGATGAAAATTAAAAAAGAGTGCGGATACTGTTGTAATACGAGGGCTATTCCAAAATCAACCTCCGAAGTGAAAAATATTTTTTTAAAAAACCCAAAACATTAATTTTTTGCACAAAATATTGGGTCTACAAGTAAGTTTCCAGCGTTTTTTTTTTCCAAAATTTGAAGTTTTATTATGAAAACATAGTTACAATGCCTTATTCAAAGTATCGTCCATCGGAAGCTACAACTTTCCCCCATCTTTCTGGCAATTTATGAATTCCGGACCAAAAAAATTTCCTTTATTTCGAGCCCAAGAACGTATCGAGCCAATTTTTGATTTCCTCTACTGAGCTGAAGCGTATTCCCGTAAGAGCGTTCTGCATCGAATGAAACAAGTGGTAGTCAGATGGTGCCAAGTCTGGACTGTAAGGCGGGTGAGGCAGAATTTCCCATCCACTATTTTCCAAATAGTTTTTCACCGAAACCGCAACATGTGGCCGAACGTTGTCGTGATGAAAAATGACGGACTCATGCCTGGTCTCATATTCTGGCCGTTTTTCTTTTAATGCCCGCTTCAAACGAATTAGTTGGGTTCGATATAATGGTCCTTTGATGGTTTCACCACTCGGAAGCAGCTCGTAGTATACGACACCCTTTTGATCCCACCATATGCAGAGCATGACCTTATTCACGTGAATATTTCGTTTCGGCGTCGATTGGGCGGGCTCGCCGGGCTTTGTATACGATTTTCTGCCTTTAGGATTATCATAATAAATCCATTTCTCATCACCAGTGATAATACGATGCAAAAATGATTTATTTTTATACCGCTGCAGTAACATTTCGGACATGCAAAATCGCCGTTCGACGTCTCTTGGGTTCAATTCGTACGGCACCCAGTTTGCAACCTTTTGAATGAATCCCAGTGCTTTTAGGCGCAGGGAAACGGCTTGTTGCGTGACGCCCAATGATGCAGCAAGTTCTTCTTCAATCTGAGACGGACCCTCATCCAGTAAAGCGTCCAATTCCTCGTCTTTAAAACTTTTCGGCTTTCCGGGGCGATCTTTGTCTTCAACTCCAAAATCACCACTTTTGAACCGTTTGAACCACTCGCGGCACGTCGATTCACCAATACATTCCGCCCCATAAGCAAACGATAGGCCTCAGCCGCACTTTTCTTCATATCAAAGAATAAAAGCAGCGCTTCCCGCAAATGACGTTTATTTGGCTGGAAACTTGCCATGATTTTGCTCGATAAAATGTACGACACCGATAGAACTGCTCAAATATAACGCTGCAAAGTTGTTCACAGATACAAAACCTACAAATAAAACACATGGGGTCTGACATTTCCGCCCGGGATCCACTGGTGGCGCCATCTTTGACAAACACTGGAAACTTACTTGTAGACCCAATAGTTTTATTAACATCTAAATTATTTTTCTACATAGTCTCCGTTTAAATCTATACATTTTTGGTAACGTGGGACGAGCTTTTATATACCCTCCTTAAAAAATAGCACCGCCAGTGCGGTTCAGAAGTTCCTTATTACTTCCAAAATGTTGAGGTGCAATGGATGATTTCAATTTTGGAAAAAGGTGATGATCACTTGGTGTCAAATCAGGACTGTAGGGAGGGTGATCAAAAATATCCCAATTGAACTCCTCCACTAAAGTTTTTGTGCGTGCAGCACGACCACGTTGTCATCCAGAAGCACCACACCTTTGGTAAGCATTCCTCGTCTTTTGTTCTGGACTGCTCTTCTCAACTTATGTAGAGTTTCACAGTAAACCGCTGCATTTATTGTGTTTCCAGGTTCCATAAACTCGGTCAACAAGTCGGTCAACTGTCCCAAAAATCGGTGGCCATAATTTTTCGATAAGTTTGTTTGAATTTTTTTTGGCTTGTTTGGGGAATGAGTGTGCATCCATTGCTTTGACTGTTCTTTGCTTTCTAAGTTTACATATTGGACCCAAGTCTCATCTCCAATCACAATTTTCTGTAAAAATTCTTCATCTTCCATTGGCACGTTGGGTCTTATGGACATCTGTGAGCTGTTTTGGGACGAGTTCGAGAATTTTCGGAAAATCTTGTCGCAAGATCTGAAATCGTAAAACGCCTGTTTTCTCGAACAAATTGGTCAACTTGGTGAACCGCGTCTTGATTCATGATTGATTTGCGTCCTTGGCCTCCTTCATTTTGCACATCTGTGCGTCCGCTTTTAAATTATCTACACCTATCACGTACCGAACCATCACTCATCACTGTATTGCCGTAAACAGCACATAACGAGCTGCGCGATTTCTTTCGGTCTATGAAATTTGCTAATCTTGTTTGTTTTATCCACCAACAGAAACAAACCAGGGTTGTAATAAAGGCGGAAGTTTGTTGATGAAGTCCCAGTTGCGAATTATATGCATATGTTGCAGATGATCAACACCAATGATTAATACTATGTTTAAATAATAAAAGAATAAAGTGTTAACCACAAAATATATTGTAGTAGAATGCCAAATGTAATTATTAGTACCAAATGTCAAAATGAGCAACTATTAACCGCTATTAACTATTCAAAATATGTATAAAACCTATGGAAAATAAAAGAAAAATACGCTGTTGATTTTATAACGTTTAAAACCTCTAGTCATCGGTAAATTAGAAACGCTTTTCTCAAACCCCGTTTATTTGGTTGTTCTGTAAACCCATCATCCTACAAGGGGATTTCTGGGGATTTCTTCCCTTAACCTAAAACCTGCTACCAAATGGAAGCACAACCATACCTTCAAACCTTGGGTAATCAATCAATTGTTTGTCTGTGTCCTTGCTCAGACATGTAGGAGTCCCTAGTCTGTGGGGCTTTTGTGCCCCTAAAGTGATTTACAGAAAAAGAAAAACAATTTCGAAAACTTTCCAAAGTAAACAATCAAAACAAACAATTGATGTAAAAAAGAAAAAAAATTTAAAACATTTCTGGAAAAGTATTTCACTGTCAGGAATGCATTTGGATGCAATCAATTTTTGAAATTGAAGGTGGTTGCTGTGAAGCATCCCTTCTGCTACGTACATGGTAGCCATCTGGAGCATTAACTGACTCTTGTGTGTTGCGATGGACTGAAAAATACGTGAGCTATGAACTTTAATGGAGTGTGACATCCATCGTGGGGGGTAAATTTAATTATAATTTTTTGCCGCAATAAAGTATTTTATTTTTTATTAAATGTAAATGAAAGGTTTTCAGATGTAGTGCGATAACAACATCAATTTGACACGGGCGGATCAGCGGCATTAATGAGGTGTGGAACACCCACTACTCTTACACTTCTTTGCGGCACAAATTGTTGCAGAACTGCATAAATGCATTGTAGTTGGTGTGGGTTGTATGGAATGTTGACGTTGATGTACTATAGACTGAAATACGAGTAGACACAACTGGAAATTTAATTGAATGAATGACTAGATTTGACATGGTTTAAAGGTATTTGCGGAATTTGCATTCGCTACCTTTTTATTATATCAAATGACGAGAATAATGTTGCTTTTAAATTCCTTTATAATGCGTGGAACTTTTCGAGGAACCAACTATACAGGGTGAATGTACCAAACTAGAACTTTTTAAAATGCTATAATTTTTTTATTTTTTGATAAATTTTATTGTGCCAAAGCAAAAAATGTTGGAAAATACATAAATTTTCAAATTGTATCAGTAGTTTTCAATATGTCCACCTTTGGCGCGAATAATGACCTTGAGACGTCCGAAGAAAGCATCACACGCTGCACGCAAGTGACTTCGCGGTATTTTGGCCCATTCCCGGCGAAGTGCTTGTTTGAGGTGATCCAAACTTTGGTATTTTTTAGTGTCAACCTTCGCCTTCAAAATATCCCAGACAGAGAAATCCAACGGATTTGCATCCGGAGAATTTGCAATTCATTGTGTCGAAGAAATGGCGCGCGCTTTGTGAGACGGTGCCGAGTCTTGTTGAAATGTCTACGGTCTCCGACCGAAATGATTGTTTGCCCAAGGCTTCAATACTGCCTCTAAGACAGTTTCACGGTATACGATCGCATTAATTTTGACGCCACGGTCCAAAAATATGAGCGGAGAGCGACCATCGGCGGTTATGGCGGCCCAAACCATCACCATCGGTGCTGCCTGCTTTCTGGTGGCCGTCCGAAGGTGTAAATTTTCGAAGGACCTCTCTGGCAAGTAAACTCGGTCATTTTGTTTGTTAACATATTGCTCGATAACAAATGGCGACTCATCGGAAAAAACCAAATTCGGCTTGCACTTTCGTGCAAGCGTAGCAACTCCTTCGCTCTTTCGACTCTAACTTTTTTCTGTTGCGGTGTAAGATCGTGTGCTTCTTGGAATTTTAATGGCTTGAGCCCAAGCTCATTTTTCAGTATGTGTTGCATCCGTTCCACTTGAGCTCACGAGCCGTTTTTCTTCCACTTCGACGCGGATTTCGCTCAATTCGAGCCTTCACTTTCCGAACCATTTCTGCCAATGTTGCTGTTTTTTTATGACCACCTCCATGGCGTTTTGCAACGCTGCCAGTATCACGGTAACGGGCTATGGTTCTTTATCGGAAAAGGAGTAAACGCTAGTTACGTCAAAGTTGAAGAAAGTGTCGACCTTTCCTCCGATCATTCTCCAATTATCCTTTCATAGTGCAAATGCTTGGTTAAGAAACAAAGACCACCCCGATTATCCAACAAAAAAACTCACTGGGAAGATTTCCGAATAGAGGTTGTCGAAAATACTGAGTTAAAAGTACCGCTCAGAACGCTGTATCAACTTGAAAAAGAAGTTGAACGATTTATTGAAGTCATACAGCAAGCGGCCTGGAATAACACTCCACGCGAATCGAACAAAGTTTCCAGTGTCGGCATAAGATACCCCCGCCGGAAATCAGGGAAATGATAAGGAAGAAACGAAGAGCGCGGAAAAAGTGCCATGAAGATAAAACGTCCTTTAATAGGCTCTCAACTTGTTGAAAAAATCGATCAAGGACTTGAATAACCAATTACTCCATATGGAGAGCCGTTAAAAGTCTTTGAAAGCCCCAAATACACGTGGCGCCAGTAAAAAGAAACCAGGATGGACTGGGCGAAAGAAGATAAAGAAAAAGCTAACGTTCAAACCATTCGACGGGGAAGTGCTCCAGAGCATGTCAATACGCTAGACGTGACGACCTTCCAATAAAAAAGGCTACACTTAAGGAACTTAAACCAGTTATAGACAGGCTTAAGCCCAATAACACCCCCGGATATGACTTAATTACGGGAGAGATACTTAAAGCGCTACCGCAAAAAGTTTGCTAAAGCTGCTCTAACTTATAAATGCCACCAAAAGATTGAGTATGTATGTACCGCATCAGTGGTAAGTTGCCGAAGTTATTATGGTTCCGAAACCCGGTAAACCGCTGACTGAAGTCAAGTCATACAGACCAATATCGCTCCTCCCGATTATATCGAAGGTCTTGGAGCGAATCTTACTTAATCGTCTGAAACCGATTATTGATACAAATCGCCTCTTGCCCGATCATCAATTTGGGCTTAGAAGCCAACACTCTACTGCTGACCAAGTGCATCGAATAACCGATGTAATTGAACGAACAATTGAGTGTAAGTTAGTCTGTTAAAGCGCATTCCTTGACGGTTCGTAAGCTTTTGATAAGGTGTGGCACGAGGGCCTGAAATATAAACTTCGACAAGTCCTACCCGAGCAATTGTCTCACATTTTAAGTTCATACCTAGATGACAGACCGAATATTCCAATTTTAAGACAGTAAAGGCGAGTGCCGCAAGGAAGTGTACTTGCTCCTCTGCTATATTTGCTTTTTACCCGCGACACACCGCAAACGGACGATACTGTGCTAACCACATTTGCTGAAGACACTGCCATTTTGGCAACAGCTAAAATAGTCGAAGAAGCAACTGCTAAGTTGCAACGTGCCCTTACACGGGTTAACAATTGGACAAAGACTTGGCTAATCACGCTTAATGAAAACAAGTCTGTCCACGTGAACTTCACTCTCAAGAAAATTGAGAATCCACCGGTGTTTATCAACGCAGTACGAATTCCTTACGCGGACGAGGCGGTATGACACTCGACGCTATACTAAAATGGAGAGCACACGTCAAAAAAAAACGTGAAGAGCTTAAGATTAAGTATAGAGACATGTACAGGCTTCTTGGAAAGTATTCCAAGCTCAGTTTAGAAAACAAATTGCTGCTATACAAGCAAGTGCTAAAACCGGTCTGGACATATGGGAGTACCGTCTCGACCGCTGACGAGTGCACACGTCAACTAGTGCACTCGTAATTTCTCGTGTGCTACACACCGAAAAAGAAAAAAAAAAAACCGCGCGAGTGTGCGGTGACTAGGGAATTCAGGGTGAACGTAGCCAATATACGCGGGATAAAAAGTAATCACTTTTCTGCGTAGATCCACGTCTGTAAATACCAGCTGTTTTGGCACTTAGTGAAACACATGTAGATGTCCGCCCACACCTCTCAGATCACTCTGATCTGAAACTACATGGCTACGAACTTGTGCCATTATTCTTCTCTCACCGTGGTCTCGCCATTTACGTGCGTAGTGATGTAGCTTACCAAATTCCACCACAATGTAGTCCCTGTTCCAATCCGGAATTCAATTTCATGTGGCTAAAATTCCATCTCCGTAGGCAAATTATCCACTATTGCTTTATTTACAGAATCCCCAAACTGGACAGCAACTTGACCTTTAACGAGTTTGATGCGCTGTCTGACTCCATACAAAGAATTGTATCCCTGTATCCTCACACTGTAATCGTCCTTACGGGCGGTTTCAATATACACAATTCTGGGTGGCTTCGACATTCTGGACAGACAACACCCGAAGGACGGTGTGTTGAGATCTTCGCTGCGGAAAATAATTTGACACAGCTTGCAAACGATCCCACACGAATACCAAACGATGATAGTCATACCGCCAACACCCTGGACTTGTTTTTAACTGCTCACATCACCGTATGGCAGTACGAGAAAGCATGGTACGACTCGAGCTGTAAAGAGTCTGTCAAGGTTAGAGAATTCTTTTTTCGGTTCTACAAGGCCAACCCGACAAAGGAAAACCGAAAAAAGTTTAAACGAGCCAGAAATGACTGCAACGTCTTTCTAAAGCTTGTGAAATTCCAACACGACCAAAAACTGAGGTAAAAAATACAGCAGTGTCCCAAAGGCAGTACAAATTTTTGGTCGTTCGTCAAAAACATTAGAGATTCCGGCTCATTATCCATTCCAACTCATTTACAATGACATTCCAGCTGTCAGGTCTTTGAACAAGGCCAATCTGCTTGCTGCACACTCTGCGGCCAGCTGAACACTTCCAGATTGTGCTTTGTCCCAGCCTAAACTTGAGTGCGTCGAATCTTCAATGGGACGAGTCCACTTTCGCACTCGTGTAGTAGCAAGAGTATTTAAAGATCTCAACATACAAAAATCCGCTGGTCCAGATGGTATATCTCCCCTTCTTCTGAAGAAGTGTTCTTCCACGCTGGCAAAACCACTGCGTTAGCTTTTTGATCAATCCTACTCTTTAAGACTCTTTGCGAGAAGACCGAAAACAGCATTTGACCAGCCCGTCCCTAAAAAAGGTGAATCTTCTTCTCTCTCTTCCTACAGACCCATTGCACTTACGTCCCTTCTCACTAGGGTCATGGAAACGCTGATAAAAAGTCAGCTCATGAAATATCTCGAAACACGAAAACTTCTCAATGACCGGCAATATGGTTTTAGTAGCAACAGGTCCACTGGTGATTTGATGGCATGTCTCACCGAAAAGTGGAACCAAAGCGTACATCATTCTGGCGAAAACAAGATAGTTGCACTTGATATTTCTAAGGCATTTGACAGAATTTGGCATCAGGCTCTTTTGTCGAAAATGGGATCGATGACTCTATTCTTTAATGGATGAGAAATTACCTTTCCGAACGTTCAATCCAAGTGGTCTTGGGCGGTTTCAAGTCTGATATTCACAAAATAAATGCTGGTGTGCCCCAGGGCTCCGTTCTGTCTCCGACATTCTTTTCAATTTTTATTAATGATCTCTTGTCTGCTGCTTCTAATCCAATTTATTCCTTTGCTGATGAAAGCACTCTCTGCTTCTCATATTCGTTCCCGAACTCCGGACTCACGTCCCTGTTCTTCGGCTGTAGAACGGGAACGGCAGCGTATGTTAAGCTTATTAAATTCCGATATTAACAGCATAACTAATTGGGGAACTATCAACCAAGTGGAATTTAATGCTTCCAAAACTCAATGCAGTCTGCTGCCATTAAAGCGAAATTCATATACCCAGTGCCGAATGGCACTTGCATCGTCGAATCCGATAAACTTTCCATTCTGGGTATGTGTGTCAGTGACAATTTTCTGCGAAATGTCTAGGTTTCACCAAACGATGTAAAAAATACTTCACCCACTCTGATCAGGCCTCAATATGTAAGGCATTGATCCGCTAAAAATTGGAGTACAATGTCCACATCTGGTCAGGTCCTCCTAAAAATTCTCTGCGCCTTCTAGATTGGATTCAAATCCGTGCGATAAAACTCATAGGTGGTACTAATATCAGTCAGTCAATTGACACCCTCGAACATCGACGTAATGTCTCCTGCCTCACTTCGTTTTATCGGTATTCCCACCACCAGTGTTCCACCGAAACTGCCAGTAGCATAACATCCGTTTCGCTATGAATGTTCATCAGTACATCCTCAAGCCCTCTTTCGAACGTATTCTAAAATATCGTGATTCCCTCCTAAGCCATACAACTCGCTTATAGAATACCCTGCCGAGCTCTCGATTTCCTGGTCGTTATAATTTTCAAACATTTAAAACCAATGTACATCGGTACCTGTTCTTTCTTCCTCCCTAAATTTCCTTCGCGCGCGCTGTGTACAAACATTTTAAGGGTACACAAATCCCTTGAGCGCGCGCTCAGTTTACAGCGTAGACCAGGCAGATAGATTTATAGTTTGACGTTGTGCCGCTGGTATAGGATGACCTTTTATGTCGTCGGTATATCTTTTGTTTTACCTTCAATCGTCATAAACACAATCTTCCACTCTTCTACTTCAATGGCTGCAAGCGCTCCAGCGCCAGTTCTCAGACTTCTTCCTCTAATTTCAATCTTGTCAGTATTTGGTAAAAGGCGTACAGACTTGTAAAATGTTGTACCTATGGTATGGCATTGTATGTGATGAAGACATCACATAACAGTGAGTCCTTTTTTGACATCAAATAGCTCCGACTTTCTAAGAGCAGTGAATAATGTGAATATCTAGTCGAAAGTGGCTCCAATAAGGCTGAATCCATATTTCACATCCACCTATCAGAGTGTTGAGATAGGGCTTCAGACTTTCACATAGTGCGGTAGATAATATATTGTATATAGCGAACGTTTTCTTGGTCCGGTGGATAAATATATTAACGATCTTCGTCCACGTTGTTTTCATTCGGACCAACAACCAAATATTGGTCATCGTCCAGTCTGCTGAAGTAATCCTTTCAAATTATCAGCAGCAAGTGCGAGTCTACTACTATTCATCATGTTTGTCTCTTTTGTCGTTATATTCCTGTTTGGTATTTGAAGAGTTGGTAATTTTTTTTTCCACATTTTGGTAGAACTTCTGATGCCGCTAATGGTTTGTTGACAATACCGCCACTCCTCTTCTGCTCTCGATGCTGACAGCACAAAAAAGCACATGCGTCCCAAATGTGCCGAAGTAACCCGATTTAATAGAGATTGTACATATATTGCACTTGCATAGTTTGCAGTCCGTTGCAATTTGCAGGTTTTTTGCCATTTGAAGACTTCCACATCCCAGACTACATAGTGTCTTTTGTATATCCCTTTTCAACACTCTTTATCCATCCATGTAGACTTTTGAAATGTAACCACTATCACTACTTATTTTACCATTAAGCATTTTAAGCAGATCTAATTTTTCCTGCGCTTAACCCTCCCAAACCGAACTGGTGGCCTCGTTTCTATCTAATTATGTTTTCGAAATTTTAACTTCTCTTCCATTGACTTAATTTGCTACATCATAAATCCTTAAACTGGCTTTCTTACATCAATTCAGCAGAAAAGGTAAAAGAACCGCTTCCTTCTGTTCTAAATGTAATTTTCCTTTCTTCAAACTCTCATTAAAAACTCTTTGAACAACGCCAAATACTTTCGCCTACTTTTGCTGGTAATAAAATAAATATTTCCTTCTTGAAACAGTCTGTGACTTTATAGCCTAACCCATTAAATAATTTTCAAGATTTATTACTTTCTGAAAGTCGTTGCAGAACTTCTTTAGATTCGCTTCGAATGTACAGTAAATGAATTTTAAAAACCCAACGACCTTCTCTATAAAAATTGAATGGCTGTAAATGAATTGACAACTGGGAGTTGCAATATTTTTTCAAAAATCTTTAAAACAAAAATTAGCAGATCTGTCGACTTATATCATTTTGATGGCAACGTAAAACATTCGCAAAATGAATCAACGATATTGAATCAATGTTAAAACTGCTGGCACACAAACTAGGATGACATACAAACATTAGAAAGAAGAGAACATCTGAAGGATGTCCTGGAAAGCTTTTAAAAATATTGCTCAGGAAAATTAACTTTTCCATTATTGCTCTGTATCAACTTGCCTCCTGACTCTTAAAGGACATCAATATTTTCCTATTCTCTACAATACATCCAGGCAAAGGAGCTTTTTTTTCTATTTTTGTGTTTTGAAATAGACTACTTTCGATCCTTTGAGATACGTAGGAAGTCAGTTCTCCTATACATCCTACACTCATTTATAAATAAATAAAATTTGCTTGCTATGAAGGAAGGAAGATAGATATAATGATATACCGTGAGTAGCAGTGTCAGAGTAATCAGCAGAAGGTAAACTCATATGTACGACGAGTACTATACGTCCTTTCAAGGTGTCCTAACAAAAATGGAAATAGGGTTTTGCTTGCTTTCATATTGATTATTTCTATGAACTTTTCGAAACTCAATTGCGGAGTATGGTATGTACAACAGAAATAGCGAAACCGATAAAGTTCTTCTTGAGTTACGAGTAGACTACGAACGAAGTAAAAAAGTGAGGAACACAATGGTGGCCACACCACGTTGGGTGGCAGTAGAAGGATTTCATCGGTGATAGAGAGAGGTACCCACACAATCTTTAAGCAGGTGACAAGAAATATAAAAACTGCAATACCGAAGCATGGAAAAACGAGTTAACATTTTTAATGCAGGAAACAACTAGCAGGAGATTCAACCACCGAAATATACTTATGTAGAAGGATAAGTCTCCTCAACATCACATACAAGATCTTATCTGCAAAAGTTGTCATGAAAAACTTTGTTTCTGCTCTTGGATTGTGTTTATTTGATTCCCATTTTCCATTAAGTCGAGAATTTCGAATCTTAATGCAGCGGAAGGAACGACGGTGATTCAAAGAACGGCTTCCATTCCATAGCCATTACTGGTGCGCTCCGTACCACCCCTACGGCAACATTGGACGCAACATTTTTTCTCCTAACACGGCTTGATTTACAGATCAAAAACTTTGCTGGCAACAGTGCGATACGGCTCACTAATCTGGGTTACTTCAGGAGCGGTAGTTTCGAACATGGCACGGTCGTAGCATAGCTACTGCCAGGCAGTTTTAAATCGGCGCGCTCTAAAGGGGGTTTTGTACCCTTAAAATGTTCGTACACAGCGCGGGCGAAGGAAATTTAGGGAGGAAGAAAAGACAGGTACCGATGTACATTGTTTTTGAATGTTTGTAAGTTATAACGACCAGGAAACACAGAGATCGGCAGGGCATTCCATAAGCGAGTTGTACGGCTTAGGAAAGAATCACGATGTTTTAGAGTACGTCCGAAAATGGGCTTGAAGGTATACTGATGAGCATTCATAGCGAGACGGGTGTTACGGTTGAAAGTTTGAATGGGCGGAATGCTACTGGCGATTTCAATGGAGCACTGGTGGTGGAAATAGCGATAAAACAAAGTGAGATAGGAGACATTACGTCGGTGTTCGAGGGTGTCAATTGATTGACTGATATTAGTATCACCAATGAGTTCTATCACACGGTTTTGAATCCTATCTAGCAAGTGCAGAGATGTTTTAGGAACACCTGACCAGATGTGGGCATTGTACTCCAATTTTGGGTGGATGAATGCTTTATATATTGTAGCCAGATCAGAGAGGGTAAAATATTTCTTACATCGCTTGAGAAAACCTAGATATTTCGCAGCATTTTTGGCGATATCGAATATATGGTCATTCCAATGTAAGTTGTCACTGATACGCATACCGAGAATGGAAAGTTTTTCAGTTTCGACGATGAAAGCGCCATTCACGGACAATGGCTGGGTGTTTAAATTTCGCTTTAATGACAGCAGACAGCATTGAGTTTTGGAAGCATTAAATTCCACTCTAATGATAGTTCCTCAATTGGTTATGCTGTTAATATCAGAATTTAATGAGCTTAAAATACGCTGCCATTCCCGTTCTACAGCCAAAGAGCAGGGGCGTGAGTCCGGGAACGAATATGAAAAGCAGAGAGTGCTGCCATCAGCAAAGGAATGTATTGGATTAGAAGTAGCAGACAAGAGATCATTAACGAAACTTAAAAAGAGTGTCGGAGACAGAACGGAGCCCTGGGGCACACCAGCATTTATTTTGTAAATATCAGACTTGAAACCGTCTAAGACAACTTGGATTGAACGTTCCGAAAGGTAATTTCTAATCCATTGAAGAAGAGAGTTACCGATCCCATAAGCACGCTTTTTCGACAAAAGAGCCTGGTGCCAAACTCTGTCAAATGCCTTAGAAATATCAAGGGCAACTATCTTGCTTTCGCCAGATTAATGTACGCTTTGGTTCCACTTTTCGGTGAGACATGCCATCAAATCACTAGTGGACCTGTTGCTACGAAAACCATATTGCCGGTCATTGAGAAAATTTCGTGTTTCGAGATATTTCAATAGCTGGTGGATTACCAGCGTTTCCATGACCTTGGAAAGAATGGCTGTAACTGCAAAGGGTCTGTAGGAGGAGGGAGAAGAAGATTCGCCTTTTCTAGGGACGGGCTGGACAAATGCTGTTTTCCCTGTGCTCGGAAAGAGTCCTAAAGAGTAGGATTGATGAAAAAGCTTATGCAGTGGTTTTGCCAGGGTGGAAGAATACCTGTTCAGAAGAAGGGGAGATATACCATCTGGACCAGCGGATTTACGAGTATGCATGTTGAGATCTTTAAGTGCTCCTGCTACTACACGAGTGCGAAAGTGGATTCGTCCCATTGTAGATTCGACGCAAAGTGTGGAGCAAGCAGATGGGCCTTGTCCAAAGAGCTGACACCTGGAATGTCATTGTAAATGAGGGTTGGGATGGAGGATGAGGCAGAATTTCTGACGAACGACCAAAAATTCTTATTGCCTTTGGGACATTGTAGTATTTTTTGGCGCAGTTTTTTGTCGTATTTTAATTTCACACGCTTGAGAAAGACGTTGAAGTCATTCCTGGCACGTTTAAACTTTTTTCGGTTTGATTTTGTCGGGTTGGTCTCGTAGAACCGAAAAACAGTTCTCTAACCCTGACAGCCTCTTTACAGCTCGAGTCGAACTATACCATTTCTTTTGGTTTGACACTCTTCATCGGATGAGGGATAAAGGATCTAATTCCAAAGTAAATAGTGCCTGTCATCATATCAGCACCGCCATCCACGTCGTTATCGAGGAAACATAACGGCCAGTTAAAATTCCTAAAGAAGCTGTTAAGTCCGTTTCAATTGGCTTTCTTGTGTTTCCATACGGTTCTTTTAGGAATCTTTTCTCTTACTGTGTGGTCGGTGTATGAGAAATTAGCAGATATGACACAGTGGTCCGACGAGCCTAGAAGGGATAGCACATTGGTCTTATATTTGTCAGAGTGAGAAGTTAAAAACAAGTCCAGGGTGTTGGCGATATGAGCACCAACGTCTGGTATTCGTGTGGGGTCATTTACATGCTGGTTTAAGTTATTTTTCGCCGCGAAGTTCTCAAAACACCGTCCTTCGGGTGTTATCTGTCCAGAATGTCGAAGCTACCCAGAATTGTGTACATTGAAATCGCCCGTACGGACTGACACAGGGTATCCAAGGCTTTTTAACGGCAAGGGATCTAAGAAGTTAATAAAATTAAACAGGGATAAGCTTAGGGCAGTAATAGGAATCCTGACAGGACACTGTCTCCTGCGCCAACACGCAAAAGACACTCAACTTGTCAGACACGGAAATTTGCAGATTCTTCGGTGATATACGGGCTGTTAAGGACATAAAACACATACTGTGTGGATGCGAGGCAATATCGTGTAGTCGAAGAAAATTTTAGGGAAATAATTTTTCAAAAAAGGCTTCTTGACTTTTGCAAAGAAATTGGATGTTTTACCAGGGAGATTGTTTAGGTTCTTGCCATTTTTAGATAAATTCAAGTGGTTCCACAGGGATTGCGATGGGCCCGTGTTGACGCCCGGTGTCTGTGTAATGGCATAGCCATCATACCCTGTTTAACCTAGCCTAATTCGAGAAAATGTTATCGGCTAAGTGGCCGCTGCCAAAATTGATGACCATTCGGGCCCGATTTGTGGCATTTTCCACCACTTTTGCCACAACTTTCGGCGACAGGTCCTCGCGTTCTTGACGGATATTCTCTTTGAGGGCTTCAAGAGTCTGAGGCTTGTTGGCACAAACTCGTGACTTCAAAAAACCCCACAAAAAGAAGTCTGGAACGGTTAAATTTGGCGATCTTGTCGGCCAGCGCAAATCGCCAAAACGAGAGATTAAGCGACCCGGAAATGAAGCCCTCAGAATTTCGGTTGTGGCTCGTCCAGTATGCGCCGTTGCTCCTTCCTGTTTGAACCACATGTTCTCCAGTCCCAATCCATCCAATTGAGGAAGGATAAAGTCGTTGAGCATTGCTCTGTAGCGCCCGCCATCCACATTAGTCGTTTGGCTCGCGGCGTTTTCGAAAAAATAAGGCCCGATGACGCTCTAGCATACACAGCACACCATGCAGTAACTTTAAGCGGGTGTAGTGGCTTTTCTTGGGTTATACGCGGATTTTTGATGCCCCATAAGTGATAATTTTGCTTATTCACATATCCACAGAGATGGAAATGGGCCTCGTCGGTCATGATGATTTTCGATGAAAAGTTATCTGCCCCGTTGTCGAGATTCAGGTTTCAGGATTCCGCTTCCGATTCCGTTCTTTCGGAGTACGAGTATAGCGATTCATGTCTTGTTGACGTGTATCTAGTACTGTGCGAAGGTATAGCCTGGACGACACCACCTCCGATAACAGATTCAGCCTAATCAACGTTGGCGCGGGTTAAAACATTATCTTGGAGAACTCCTGATCAGTCAACTGCTAACCAGATTGATCACATTGCGATCGACGCAAGGCAATCCTCCAGTATTGCGGATGTTCGAACCTTCCGAGGGGCCCACATTGACATAGACCATTACCTTGTTGTAGCCAAGTTACGGTTGCGTATATCAGGAACATCGCATAGGCAAGCTAATACTGTGAGGAAGTTTGATGTAGGACGACTAAAATCGTAAGAGATCGCCAAATTCTTTTTCGATTGAGTCTGCGTTAATCTATTAAAAGGTCCTATGTCGGCAGCATTACATACTGAAGATCAGTGGCAACATTTCCAAAAAGCTATCAAAGATGCCACTTATGATGTACTGAATTCCACTTGGCCACCACAACGTCTGGTTTGACGACGTGTGCCCTCAAACACATGCAGCTAAGCAAGGTGTATACGTAGCGGCGCTATATAGAAGGACTAGAGCTGCTCATGAGCTCTATGAGCAGAAAAGGAACAGAGCCGACCGCCGACATCTCAGGGGAAAAAAGAAGGAGCATAAGAAACGCGCGGTGAAGGAAACTGAGGCATGCTAGACCATGAATGAGATTCGGAAGTTTTGCCAAAAGCTAAAAAAGGCATGTCACGGACATAAATCGCGAACCGAAGTCTGTAGAGCAACAAGGCAACATAGTAGTAGATTCGCAGTTGATAGTGACGATTTAGAGAGAGCATTTCTGTAGACTGTACTTGGTGGAACGGATGGCCTGACTGCCGAGGTCTTGAAAGCGGCACGCGATAACTTGGTAAGGAGCATTCTGGTCAGCATTGTTTGTCCGATCCTCAAGAAAGGAAACCCTATGAGCTACACCAACTATAGAGGCATTAGTCTTCTTAATATCGCTTACAAGTTTCTCTCCGCCGCATTATGTGAACGCCTGAAGCCGCTCGTCAACAATATGATTGGTCCATATCTATGGGCTTCAGGCGAGGAAAGTCCACCATCGTCCAAATTTTCACACTACGGCAGTTCACAGAAGAAACCCATGAGCTGCAAATCGATATGCACAACCTATTCATCGATTTTAAGACCGCGTATGATAGTATCTATAGGGACAAGCTATGCAGGGCAATGTTTACTTTTGGCATCCCTGCCAAATTTGTCCGCTTATGCAAAATGACAAGGCCTGTGCAAAACACGGAGGCCTTTGATGTCAAAATCGTTCTTAAAGGAATACTGCAAAACTCATGCGCCAACACAAGAGACATCATCTTTCAAAAGTCCGTCTCATTACTCGCATACGCGGATATAATTGACATAATTGGAAGAAAGCACCGTGATGTCAGTAGCGCTTTCAGGAGCATTGATACGGAATCGGCGAAGATGGGTTTAGCCGTCAAGAGCAAGAATACATGTGCATGTATATGCTCTCAACAATAAGGGACACCCAATATTGACGTCCTGGACAGAACGTCACCTCGCGCCAATTGGTGCTTCTTTGGGACTAGCAAAAGTGTCTCTCGAACAACAAAAGTGACCCACATAAGATCTTAATAATCTCAGTCCTGCTCCATGGCGCAGAAGCATGCATGGACATGGAGTTCTTCGCTGCTTTCAGAGTAAAATTTTTCGGTCCCGTCTGCATAGACGATGAATGGTAGAGGATATAAAGCTACGAACTCTGCAGGCTGTACAGCGGCGTCGACTTTGCAAGAAAGGTGAAGGTCCAGGAGAGGTGGCTGGATCATGTAGAGCGGATGGACATCAATGCGTGTGACTGTTGGGATCACATAATTAGGGAGCTTCTTGTTTTTTTGGTGTTAATTTTGGCCTTCCGCTTCTCTCACGGGTCTCAAGCGTCGGTGATTCTATAAAGTGTCGTATGATATCATGCACTGTCGACTTCAATATTCTAAGCATATCTGCAATAGAAGGCACTGTATGTCCTTCTTAATACAAAGTTATTATGCCACAGCGTTCAACTTCGGTTTTTTCCTCGTTTTTTTCCAATTTGAGGTCTTGTTTTTTGCCCTTCATGGGTTGACTGTCTGGATTCCACTTCTTTTTTTTGGTGTGGAAAGGGATGGCGGCTGATCTCCATTCATAGTATCACCAGCCCTTTCTGTTGACGAAATTCTTCATATGTATAATGGGCTTATTCCCAAATATCTCATCCATATCCTCCATGTACGGCGCAATGCAAAGACTCGCACCCGTCTTGGACCTATTTTCCTTGGATGCCTTGTAAAGGGGGACCAGATAAGAACGATAGGAAAAAAAATTAAATAAAGCAAAAACGGTGTGAGATATAAAATTGAGTTTGGCGTTATTTTGAAGCTACGTTCATGCCATCATGTGTGGAATAGCACATCATTCAAATGGCGCCCCCGGAAATAGCGTGTCGAATGTTGGCATCGAGCTCGCCCAACGTGGTTGGCTTGTTAGCGTAGACTAAGGGCTTGGCATAATCAAGTGGTGTCAAATCAAATCTATTGACGAACGCTCGCCGTGAGATGGCCCAATCGCCAAATTTCTCCATCATAACTTCGAGCATTGCATGGCATGTAGCGCCATCTTGTTAGAACCACAGCTCGGATATATCGATGTTGTCGAGCTTTGACCACATAAAGTCGGTTAACATCGCTCTATACCTGAGATCATTGCCGGTAATGGTGTTTCCTTCCTCATTTTGAAAGAAAAAAGATTCGATGATGCCGCCATGCTATGAACCGCACCGAATAGTCAATTTTTGAGGATTCATCATTGCAGTGCCGAACACTTGTGGATGGTGTTCACTCCAGTAACGGAAATTTTGTTTGTTAACATAGCCGCTGAGCCAAAAATCGGCCTTGTCCGAGACGATGACTTTTTGGCCAAAATCCGGATCTCCGGCTAACATTTCCAGCGCCCAATTAGAGAACTCACGGGGTTGTCTATGGTCCTCCGGCGTCTGCACAATCATATATGGATGCAGGCCCATATCTAACCGCAAAATAACCTGGGTTGACTCTCTGGAGATGTCCGATTCACCTGATCGGTGCCGAACCGACATTTCTGTCTTCTTCGATACTGGCCGCTATGGCGGCTATATTTTCTTCATTTCGCACCAATCTTTGTGTGGTTGGTGGCTTAAGAGTGTATTCACGCTCAAAATTTTCCACGGTGCGACAAATTGCCTGCACACTGAAGCCATGATGATGACCGACCTCACGATGAAATTCACGTTGCGTATTAACAACTTGGCCGGAATTTCGACGTTTTTTAATAATTTCGGCACGTTCGGCAAGCGTAAAATGTTGCATGATAAAATTGCAAGCCCTACTGAATATTTTGACAGCTGGATGTCATTGGTAACTTTGACAGCTGTTGAAACAAAACAATTGGAAAAAACTATCACTGCTATCTGGTCACTCGTTATTTGTCCTTTGAGAGGTCAGACCAGGTCATTGTGAAGAAATTACTGATTACCGAAGGATTCGAGGTGGAGCCAGTTGGGGTTTTAAAGCCTTTAATATGTAGAATATGGGACAGAGTTTCCAGTGACTTCTAATTTGTGTACAGAAGATGTCTCGTAACCAACTGACCTGGGCATGAGATTAATTATACTAATTGAGTCTAGGAACTTACTTCATCACTATCAAAATGAATCGACAAAATTCGCAAAGAAATTCTGGACTACACAGCCTTCGTTCATGAAGCACTTTCTATATATCTACGTACAAATGCACATATGTTTATGTATGTATATATATTATTTGTCTTTTTTTCCGAAAAAAGGAAACATCATCATTGCCAATCATTCCATGAAGACTCGACAAAATGTAGGAGAATTTGATAGATCCTCCTCTCTAGGAAATTACCAAAGTCAAAAGGAGTAAGCGGACAACAACAAAACTGAAGGACTTTCTACGGTTGATCGACTCATGAATTGTAGATGACATCAGACCCAAATTGATTCAAGGGGTTATTCGAATAGAGCGAATCCTTTCCAACGACATCAGCTTCTGTAGATACTCAATTGGACAAATCCCATTACTCTTCATTTTATGTGAGGTCCTGGGTACGAAGTAGGTAATCCTGATTTTTTCATTTGTTTCAAGAAATGGGTAATGATTCTGGGTCTATCGCCACCTTGTTATCCTATTATTGTTTTTCTTTCGACATTTGTCCATCTTCAACTTGAAAAGTTTGGAAAAAGGATTTCCCATTACATTCGATTATAGTGCGAAGGGTTACACATTGTACAAGAGTTGGGTGTCATTGATTTCGATTGGTAAATTCACTTTTCTAAGTTTTCTTTGTCATTTCGAAAATATTTGACATTGGGAAATGCATGACGAATGGTTTATCATACAAAAACCGGATAAGAGTAAAAGAGTTATTTATGTGATTATAGTCGTCAGGAGGTGTTTTCTTGGAACATCCGCTGTTCGGTAAAAAATTTATTTGCGTGTAAAATGCAGTAATATAGTGATGTACGGCAACTCAATTTATATGCGCTATCTATGATACTTAGGGGATATAAAACAGTCCTTCTATATATACTACTTTCTTTGTTTGCGACGAACCGTTGCAATGAATTTGGCATGACACATTCCACCAACAACATTCAATTAATTTAATTTTCATTTTCATTTACAGATTAAAAGGTTTTTACATTTATTACCTAATTTAACTTACGAGTACTTATTTAACTTTTAAATTAGTTTAAGTTACACCACATAATCCGACAAATATATCTGTTCGCTTGTCACTTCTCGCGAAACAGGAGAAAAATTTAACTTTAATAAGGGTATTCAATTGAGTAATTTAGCAGTAAAATAAAAGCAGTTTCGTACTTGGACGTTATAAAATTAGTGTGTTTATTGACCTTATATTGGGTCTACAAGTAAGTTTCCAGCGTTTGTCAGAGATGGCGCCACCAGTGGATCCCGGGCAGAAATGTCAGACCCCATGTGTTTTATTTGTAGGTTTTGTATCTGTCAACAACTTTGCAGTGTTATATTTGAGCAGTTCTATCGGTGTCGTACATTTTATCGAGCAAAATCATGGCAAGTTTCCAGCCAAATAAACGTCATTTGCGGGAAGCGCTGCTTTTATTCTTTGATATGAAGAAAAGTGCGGCTGAGGCCTATCGTTTGCTTATGGGGCGGAATGTATTGGTGAATCGACGTACCGCGAGTGGTTCAAACGGTTCAAAAGTGGTGATTTTGGAGTTGAAGACAAAGATCGCCCCGGAAAGCCGAAAAGTTTTGAAGACGAGGAATTGGACGCTTTACTGGATGAGGATCCGTGTCAGATTCAAGAAGAACTTGCTGCATCATTGGGCGTCACGCAACAAGCCGTTTCCCTGCGCCTAAAAGCACTGGGATTCATTCAAAAGGTTATAAACTGAGTGCCGTACGAATTGAAGCCAAGAGACGTCGAACGGCGATTTTGCATGTCCGAAATGTTACTGCAGCGGTATAAAAATAAATCATTTTTCATCGTATTGTCACTGGTAATGAAAAATGGATTTATTATGATAATCCTAAACGCAGAAAATCGTATACAAAGCCCGGCGAGCCCGCCCAATCGACGCCGAAACGAAATATTCACGTGAATAAGGTCATGCTCTTCACATGGTGGGATCAAAAGGGTGTCGTATACTACGAACTGCTTCCGAGTGGTGAAACCATCAAAGGACCATTATATCGAACCCAACTAATTCGTTTGAAGCGGGCATTAAAAGAAAAACGGCCAGAATATGAGACCAGGCATGAGTCCGTCATTTTTCATCACGATAACGCTCGGCCACATGTTGCGGTTTCGGTGAAAAACTATTTGAAAAATAGTGGATGGGAGATTCTGCCTCACCCACCTTACAGTCCAGACTTGGCACCATCTGACTACCACTTGTTTCGTTCGATGCAGAACGCTCTTACGGGAATACGCTTCAGCTCAGTAGAGGAAATCAAAAATTGGCTCGATACGTTCTTGGGCTCGAAAGACGAGGAATTTTTGTGGTCCGGAATTCATAAATTGCCAGAAAGATGGGGGAAAGTTGTAGCTTCCGATGGACGATACTTTGAATAAAGCATTGTAACTATATTTTCATAATAAAACTTCAAATTTTGCAAAAAAACGCTGGCAATTTACTTGTAAACCCAATATATAAGATTATAAATGTTACAAAGCTGTCAATAATTGTGATGAAATTTCCCCTGTGGGGCATTGATGTCAATATTGCCAATCTTGTTGATGGTGACGTCATGAGAGCCAACATTCTCCCCACCCCGGGAAAGGGGGTACCCACCATGATATTGTTTTCTTGACAAATTGTCGGTTGCACTTGTGCACGCATTTCCATAGCTTTGATTGATGCTCACATGAAATGAAATATAAGGCATTACTAGAAATATAAAAAAGGCAACATGATGGACAGTAACATGGGACAAGGAAAAACAATGATCAATTTTCTACGCTCTTCACTCAGATTCCTCATGACGACGTCACTGCTTCATTCTCTCATTATTGTTATCCCTTGGCTCACAGCTGATTTTTCTCACTCTGTTTGTGCGATCCCAATGAAACTCGATTTATGGACTGGAAGTCCAAGTGAGGTAATCAGATCAGAGGGGTTATGTACATATTGCGAGCAATCATGGACTGGTTGAGTCGTTGACATTTGTTAGTGATGTTATTTGGGTTTGATGTATGTTGCTGGGGTTTGATTTACAAGTTCAAAGGGTTGTAGACTCTAGTGTTAGAGGCCGTTGGTTGGCGGTTTTACATCGGTATCGATGACATATAACGCAGCTGTTGATGAATTTTTTAACCGTTCTTTTCGTTCTTAGTATCCAGTATTTGGTCCTTATACATGTCATCATTAACTGGATCCCTCCATGCAGTGTTTTTTCATGTGCATCGCGTAGTACGAGGGTGGTGAAATGGTGACTTGGATCTAAGATGATAGGATGCTATTTATCATACGTGAGGTCTGCATTTTCGAGTCTTCCTCCCACTCTAAGGATGCCCTCGGTGTCAATAAACGGACTAAGCGATGTCATTCCTCTGTCTTTGCTAGTCCCCTCCGGGAACATTTCGCGCTGCGCACCACATATGAGTGTTTTTATGGCCGCTCCTAATTCCCATGGGTCGAGGGTCTCAATCATTCGTCTGTGTCTATTCCGTATATTATACATGAAGCGCAGACAGTACGCCATAATCTTAGTCACTCTGGCTAACCTTGAATATCGATGAAGCAACTGGTTTATCATATTCTCTCCTGCTTTCCCGTGGTGGACTTCTAGTTGCTGCGAATGGTCTCTTCCTTCGATGGTTAAATTTGTGGGTTGTGTTGGGAAGTCGATTATCCAGGTTGATTGCAAAAATGGAGGACCATTCCACCACAAATTCGCTCCGAGTAGTTCCGATGGGAACCTGCCTCGTGACACCAAACACCAAATCTGCTGGGTTTTCTTGCGTTGGTATGTGTCTCCATATCTCTTTCTTTGTGAGTCGATGAATTTCTCCCACTCTGTTACGGACGAATGTCTCCCGCTTTGATGATGGCGAGCGAATCCATTGAAGAGTTATGGTAGAATCCGTCCAGGCATATGATTTTTCATCATCTCTTTTCAGGACTCGAGTCACGTAATGGAGAACCTTTGCTAAGAGGACTGCACCGCATAGTTCCAATCTAGGAAGGCTAATAGAGTTCAGGGGAGCCACCTTGGATTTGGCCATAAGGAGATGCATGTGCACCTTCTCAGAAGCATCACTGACGCGTCGAAAACTACCCTTAGCTTTGTTGTCGTACTTGCTTCCTTGATGACAGTGTGTTGTGGCAAAAAGTAATGACCGGAATCAGGTATGGTTTCTTCTTTTACAACGCTCATATGACCTAAACTTAGATAGTCTTCTAGAAAAGCGGTGTACTGGTCTCGTAGTTGGGCGTTCGAAGCCAGTCTTTTCGAAGCGTTGCATAGCTCCTTCGCGTGACCTGCCTAGCACCAGTGGTGTTGAGCCCTTGAAGGGAATAGCAACCTGATATCTGCCGTCAGTGAACCGCCTCACATTTCTGAGAAAATGTTGTTCGCAAACCTGCGTTTCGGAATATTCCTCTTCTTCAAATGGAGCTTCCTCAAGTTCCCAAAACCTACGCAACTGAGCATCGACGTTAGCCGTTTGTAAAAAAGTTCTAATCGGACCAGACTGGACAGGGGCCTTACCAAACAATATCCACCCTAATCTTGTTTTTTGAAGAACGGGCATGGTGGGATCATTTGGTTTTACTAAGTCTGGTAAAAGGACTTCTGCAAGAACATCGCTTCCCAAAAGTAAATCTATCTTCGAAGGCTTATGAAAAGATGGATCCGCTAACATATATCTGTCAAGGTATCTCCATTTTGATATTGGAAGTGTGTGGGCCGGAAAATGGCCAGACAACGACTTGAAAACGAATGCTTGCGTACATGTACCAAACGATGAATGGTGAGATGCAAGTATGATATTTATACACTTCTGACAAGTGCCGCTGCTGACTAAACCCAGCCCCGAGACCTCAACATGAGTAGACGTTGGCCTTAAGCGAAGTAATTGGACAGCTGTTTTCGTAATAAACGTTGCTTGAGAGCCGGAATCGAGCAAAGCTCTAAATGAAAGCATCTCTCCCGAAGCAGCCTTCACTTTCACCAAAGCCGTGGCCAATAAAACTTGTGTTACCTTGTTTGTTGTGCCAACTTAGTAGAGGCTATTGATGGCTGGTGTATCTGAAGGCTGCTCTATTTGTTTTGATTGAAAGCTGGAAGCGCCGGTGTTTAATGCTGATACCATGGTGTGTTGAGCTGGATGGTGCGTTGAGTTGAGTGAAACATTGTTAGCATATGGATGAGACGTTAAAGGATAATTGGAGTTACTAGCTACAGTACTATGCAACAGCGAGTGATGGGGTTGTCCACAGTGGAAACACCTTCGATTGCTTGGACATTGTTCAAAAGTATGACTATAAGCTAAACAATTTTTGCAAATACCTATTTTATGCACATTTCGGTTTCGTTCGCCTATACTCATTTTCAGAAAACGCCCACATTTGCGAATTGGGTGCTGACCTCGGCTGCATAACTTGCATACATACTTCGCTACTGCTGTTGTCGTGTGAAAATTGCTATTCGAAGATGTGTTACTATTTTGCTGGTGATTAACTGCTTCCAACGTCCTAAATCTAATTTCGAGGAATTGGCTAAACTCTAAAATGGTTGGTAATTCCTTTGGATCTTTTTTCAGCCCTAATCTTTCCTCCCACAGATGTTGAGTCTTAAGAGGCAGTTTTTGCAACCGTAAAAAAATCAATACTACATCCCATTGCTGAACCGGCACGCATAAATTCTGTAGACTGGGTACAACTTCTGTTGTTGTGTCTAGTAGCCGATTGATGGGATCCGCCCTTTCATGAGATATAGACTGTTGATTAAATAATGTCTTTAAATGTGTATTAACTAAAAACCTTGTATGGTCATAACGATCTTTTAATATCGACCAAGCTTTCTCGTAATTACTCTTATCGATACTTAGATGAGATACTCGTAAAAATTTGTCAGCTTCCCCCGACACACTAGACTTCAAATAATGAAGTTTTTGAATTTCAGACAACCCACTATTATGGTGAATTAACGATACAAAGAGATCGTGAAACGGACGCCAAGCGTCATAATTACCAGCGAAATTTGGCAGATTCATTTTTGGTAATCTGGCATCCACCCTATTGGCTAATGTCTCCTTGCACCCGTCGTTACCCTATTGTAAGTTGGAATCTAGAGGGACTTTGGCTTTATCTAACGCGTCTAGTAAATCACCACGATATGTTAAATACAACTCTCTTATCTGTTCAAACACTAATTCAATTTGTTCATACGTTTCAGGATCTTCCTCTTTTATTGTCAATAAAAGATTTTGGTATGTACTATTAGCTGAATCCATTGTTTTTTCCAAAATAACTAACCGCCCATCTAGGTAATTTGCAGTTCGTGAAACTGAGCCCGTTTTTTGGAAATTATTTAAATCTTTTTTCATCTGTAGATTTAGCCTCTCTAACACCATTCGTTCCATCTTTATATCTTAACTTATAATCTGATCACGCACAAAGTATGAAAAATCCACTTACTTGAAAATTTATGGAATCCCCCGTTGATAATACCGATTTATTCTTACAAAGCTCAATAACTTCTTAACTGGATGTGGCAACGGCAGCTTGTTGAATCTCTCGCTATGTAACTGGTTGTGGCAACGGCAGCTTGTTGAAACTCTCGCTTGGTAACTGGATCTGGCAACGGCAGGTTTTTGAATCCTTCGCCTGGTAACTGGATCTCTTAAAGGTAGCTGGTCGAATCCCTCGTCGATTGATTGTACGTTTTCAAGTACTTGACCAATTGACTGGGTGCTTCGCAAAGTACATCCAACTTGTATCACACAATTTGCAGCAAATTATTGTACGTGCTTGAACTACGCACACTTCTTTATTTAGAAAAAAAAAATGATTTTATTTGTTAGGCCAAGAAGGACCGCAATGCAGTAGCGACGACACTTTCTCCCTACAATATACCGACAAAATCAGTGTTGGTAAAACGATCCTTGACATTACATCTAACGCAGTTGGATGGGATAATATCGTTCCCAAGTTCATAAAAATCCTGCTTCCAGTCATTCTCACTCATATAACCCATATTTTTAATTCAATACTCACAACTTCAACCTTCTCTGAAAGTTGGAAAATTGCTAAAGTGGTGCCAATTCCGAAATCTCCATCGCGCCCAGAAACTGAATATCGACCCATTGCCATACTTCCATTTCTGAGCAAAATTTTTGAGACTATCGTTAGTAAACAAGTCAAACATTATTTAAACGATAAACAGCTTAATACAAACTGTCAGTCGGGCTTCCGTGCTAAGCATAATTGCACCACAGCTTTACTTAAGGTTTGCGAAGATATGCGTGAGGGCTTATACCACAAAATGTTAGCACTAATTGTGTTTTTTGACTTTTCTAAGGCATTTGATTGTGTTGATTATAAAATACTAGTCATGAAACTTCGGACCCAATTTTTGTTCCACCGGTCTCTATGTAATTTGGTGTCGTCATATCTAAGTAATCGGTCACAGTATGTGTATCATGAGAAAAAGCGCTCATCTTGTCTTTTTGTTCCATCAGGTGTTCCCCAAGGATCCGTTTTAGGACCCTTACTCTTTATATGTTATATAAACGACTGAGCCGTGCGTCTTGTGAATTGTAAACGTCATATATATGCAGATGATATGCAGATTTATTCTGTTTTTCCCAAATCCCAAATTAAGCAAGCGATATTTAATCTAAACGACCAATTAGCAACAATTTGTAAGTGGTCATTTGAAAATAAACTCAGTCTTAATCCAGCAAAGACTAAAGCAATGATCATTAATGCTAGCCGAGTTAAAGTAGACATTCCTCTTCTTTATATTAATCGAACTCGAATTGAATATGTTGAAACATTCAAAAATCTTGGGATTTACATGAGCCAACAATTTACCTGGAGGACTCATATTACAAAAACTGCATCGAAAGTTTACGGAGCCCTTAGAGGACTTATTCCAACCTCCAACTATCTTCCCACCAAAGTTAAGTTAAAGCTTGTAAAATCATACATCCTGCCTATTCTATTATATGGGTGTGAAATATACTCCGACATGGATTATGAATCTCGGCGAAAGCTGAATGTTGCCTATAATAGCTGTGCGAGATACATATTCGGCATAGGAAGATATGAACATATCTCTTTCTACTCCCATCAGATTGTAGGTCTGTCAATCGACGAATTGATAAAATATCGAACTATACTATCACTACACAAAATTTTAACAACAAAACAACCGGAATATCTATTTGAAAAAATTAATTTTCCGCGTAATGTTAGAATGTCACAATTGATACTTCCAAGATGCAAATATGTTAATAGATCTAGACAATTTTTTGTTAACTCGATTCGCCTTTGGAATCGTTTACCCGTAGATATAAAGCGCACGACGAACAACAAATTGTTTCTTCATTATGCTAATAATTCCTAATAGATTTGCCTACTATCCCACCTCTTCTTTTCCTTATGCTTCTTTTTCTTGGACTTTCTTTTTTTTATTTAAACTTAACTCTTTCAACTAAAGTCAAATTAAAGTAATGTAGGAAAGCTGGTTCTATTTTTTAAAAGATGTGTTTTGTACACAAGTCTTATGTGAACAATGAATTCAATATTAATAATAAACTAAACTAAAACTAAACTAAACTAAAGTGAATATTTGGTATTGGCTCTAAACAATTACTTCCGTCCAAGCTCCATCTATCTACAATATTTTATCCAGTCGTTCGCAGACTTTTGTCGAGAGAAGTGCTAAAGCTATCAAGAAAAATTAACTGTGAAATAAAGTTCAAGAACATTAGTATGCAGACATAGCGTTTATTAGGCTCCACTTAGCCTAGTGCCCCCAACATCCCCGAATCGTTTTTTTTTGTGTTTTCTTTAATTTACAACAATTAAATACGGTAAAGTGTCACGTGATGAAAAATAACGAGCGACCCGCTCGACAAAAAACGGGCAAAGTGGATGACGTGAGGTCATCGGCTGATAATACTCGTACAGCACCGATAACTAACCAAGAACGGGTAACAGCAAAGAGGAGGAGGACGCTAAAACGAACTCCCAGCCCTGAAAAGCGCTCTACGATATCTACGAGTATGTCAACCGAAAAGATGCCGGTTGAAGTGAATAAAGGAGCTACAACAGCAGCTAAACGTAAACGTGGGTCGGATAACGAATGCCCATATGTGTCCGATGAGGGGGAGGATCGCTACATGGGAGGAGGCAATAGTTTCGTCACATTGGCAGCCTCAGATTCAGACGACGAAGAAGAACAAGTCGAGTCCCTGCATAGTAGTATTAAAATGCTACAACAGCAAATATTAGATATAAAAGCCAAACAAATGGCAAGGAGAGAGAGGGAACAACAAAATCCCTACCAACAACAACACGGGCAAATGGAGCAATCCAAAAAACAGCAACAACCACAGCTGGTTAAGCCTAAAGCTCAATTGTAACAACAACAGCAGAAACAGCTACAGCAAAAGCAGCAACAACAACAACAAAAACAGCAACAACAAACACAGAAAAAAAGGGTGCCACCAATCAACACCTTCAAGATGGAATTGAAAGACACAATACAGTTATGTAAGTCGGCCATAGGCAATAATTTTTTTATTAAGAGATTAAGCACAGATAGGCATGCGATTCACTGCAACTCAGTGGAGCGCTATAATAAGATAAAACAAATATTAAAGGACACGACGACGGAGTTCTTCTCCTTCACACCGAAGGGTGAAAAGCTGCAAACTATGCTGCTGAGGGGGTTAGAACCGTCTACCGATCCGGAGGAGCTCCTCGCATTGCTCAAAGAGAAGGAGTGCGCCGAGCTCAAATTCGTGGGAGTTAAGCCATTCGTAACAGCTAGAGCCAAAAGGGAGAAGCGGAAGCTACCATTCTTCCTGGTTCAGCTGACTCCCAATAGCAAACTGGATGGTCTAAGGAGCATCAAAGTCCTGGACTACCAGATTGTGTCATGGGAAAGAGTAAAGCGAAGCGACAACATTTTACAATGCGTTCGCTGCCAAAGGTTAGGGCACGCCGCGTCGAACTGCGAAATGCAGCCTCGATGCGTGAAGTGTGGAAAGAAGCACAAGTCAGAGGAATGCGCTCTAGGTAAGGACGGAGCGTCGGAAAAAAGCCAACTCTCTTGTGCTTTATGTAGGAATACAGGGCACACCGCAAATTATCGGGGTTGTCCCAAATTCCAATACATCAAAAGAGTAAATCTGGCTCGGCAGCAGAAAGTGGAAGTTAAACGTCCACCCGTGCAGGCACAAACACCAGCCGTTACTCCCCAAGTTACCTACGCCCAAATGGCGGCAGGTAGGGGAAATACGGTACACCAAGCGAAGGTTGCTTCTCAGGCCCCTGCGCCCAGAGCACCGGAACCAGTACCTGACATGCTAGCTATCTTGCTCTCTATCCAGGGGCAGATGGCTCAGCTCCAACGTCATTTAACTGAACAGACCGTGCGAGTGGATCAAATATACTCGCTGCTGCCTGGCCTAACGCATCGTATGTCGTAATGGGTACGTACGTGGCGGGGCAAACCCTGAAGGTCCTTGCAGTGAATGTTAATTCATTGATTAGGCTCGAACGACGAGCCGCACTATTTAAGTTGCTTAAAGACCAAGCCCCTGAGGTGCTTTTGGTTAGCGAAACTAAGCTTACCAAAAGGCACAAAATGAGGCACAGAAGATACAAAATAGTACGGAGAAACCGACATAACTCCATTAGGGGAGGAGGCGTTGCGATCTTTGTAAGAAAAGGAATACGTTTTAAAAGAGTATACAGTCGTGTAGTACGCAGGTTCCAGGTGCTGGAAGCATGCATCGTGTGTATCCCTCTCCGTAGTGGAAAGCGGTTGTACATGGTGTCTGTCTATGCACCTGAGGCTACTCAATCTACCTTATTCATCTCAGAGCTCGAGACACTTTTTCGATTCCTGAGGCTGGAATTGGAAGACAACTATTTTATTATCGGCGGAGATTTCAACGCCAAACATAGTGATTGGGGAAATAATACACCAAATACTAGAGGGAACCTACTATTCAATTATTGGGGTCAGCACAGCATAACGTATCGACTCGGGCTTAAGGCGACGGATAGTCCGTCGTTTCCCAGACACGGGTCCTATTTGGATCTTCTGCTGTTCGACTCACGAATACAACTGACATGAACTAACCAACAAACTACAAACTGTCTAAGCACTTTCGTGTATGACAGTGACCATTGCGGTCTCAGCACCGAAATAACTGTTCCCAACGAAACTGCGGAATTGGAAGAGTTTGTTCAAAGGTATTCCTACAATTATAGTAGGGTGCGTTGGACACACTTCACCAGAACATTGACTAGAGCACTCTCCTCGAATTCGCTCTACCCACCTTCCAACAGAAATCTGTCAAACGAGGAGATTGACAGGTATCTTAGACTAATGGACTAGACAATCAAACGAACAATGAACAAAACGATACCTCGGTATCAACACACTGACGAAGAAGACTTATTCCGCAACGCAACTATTGACGCACTACACCGACAAAAGAGTAGGCTGCTGTCAAGACTAAAAACCTTGTACAGACAGTTTACTGACAGACATAACCCGGAGATCATGACATTGAAGTCGTCAATTAAAAACCTCCAAACATTAATAAACGAAAATTACAGAAATTCTGTAAGTTTGTATTGGAACAACAAAATCCGGGCTGTAAACACCAGCAACCCGAATATGTTCCCGCAAATAAATAAACTATTTCGGAGAAATAATCAAAACGACCTTCCATGTCTCAAAATCGCCCGAACGACGAACAACGAACAAATACTTGTAGCAGCAGGTATTGATCCAGATGAGGTCGTTGATGATGACAACTTCTTTGTGGTCGAGGATCCGCAGGAGAAGGTAGAGGCTATAGGAGCGACTTTCCAGGAAGTGTACAAGGCGAATGACATCATTGGCCCGAACCACGACCTGGAGAGTCAAGTTCTTGTGCACAACTTCTGCCTTCGAAATGAAATTGCGAATTGGCTATTCGAGAGCTCGGGTTTCACCCAGTTCAGTGACGAGATTATGGCAAATAATGTCATCACCAACGAAAGGGTATTACCACCTTTCATTTCGAAGGAAGATCTCCAAACGATCTTCGAATCACTTAGAAGTAAGAGATCAGTGGGAACCGATGAAATACCGAACATTGTGCTTCGACATCTCCCACTAGAAGCGGTGGACATTTATAGCATCCTGTTTAATAATGCAATAAATAATGCACATTATCCAGCGCATTGGAAAACTGCGGTGGTACATCCCATCCCCAAAAGGGATAAAGATACTTCCAATCCGGCGAATCTCCGCTCGATCAGTCTTCTTCCAAACATCAGTAAGGTTTTCGAGAAGGTGATCAATAGAGTCCTGACTAAGTGGGTTGAGGACAAACATATCGTTCCGGATAATCAATTCGGTTTCAAGGCGGGGCATGATATCATTCATGCTGCGTCTAAACTGGTTTCTAATATCCAATGGAACAAAAGCAAGAAACAGTGCACTGGTGCCTGCCTGATTGACTTGGAAAAAGCCTTCGATACCGTATGGTTAGAGGGACTCTTTTTCAAGCTGGACAGGTTGGGCATTAGTAAACCACTTCTGTATATTCTTTTTGATATGCTCTCCAGTAGACAGTTCATCGTGAAGAATGGCAATGTGACCCCTGCTGGAACATTTAACATTAAAAACGGTCTGCAACAAGGTGCGGTAAATTCGCCGATCCTATTCAACATTTACACAAGTGATCTTATGGGTTCACTTCACCATGCCATAGCGTACACAGACGACTTAATTGCGTACAGATCAGGTCCAAAGATTGAGGTCATTAATACACTCGACAAAATTAAGCAATATTGCGATGACTGGAAGTTGAAAATCAACTTTCAGAAATCGGAAACCATTCTGTTTAGGACGCCTTTGTCTGGGGCCTCTAGGGATACCAGAAAGAATTGGCGAAAGTTCTCTATCGTCGGACAACATGGACAGCCACTTGCTTGTCGAAATGTAGTCAGATACCTTGGGATCTGGCTACATCAATATCTGTATTTTAACAAACATATAGATGTTGCTCTGGCCAGAGCCAGAGGTGCTTTTGCCCTTACAAGGAGACTGTTTTATAACAGCCAAGTCGATGCGAGGGTGAAGGTAATCTGCTACATGGCCCTTATCAGGCCCATGTTTGTATTTGGATGTCCCGTGTGGTTCAATGTGAGAGCAAGTTTATTGGAAAAGATTCGGGTGTTTGAGAGGGCTTGTCTTAGGACTTGTCTTCGCTTATACAGAACACCAGAATCTGAGTACATAAAATTCTATCCCAATGAGATCCTGTACAATAGGGCGAACCTAATAAGAGTGGACAATATTGTTATTAAGTTGACTCGAAGGCACATGGCAAGAGCAATGACCTCGTCAAACAACCTGATCTCCGGGGCTTACTACCCCAATTATATGTATCATGAGAGAGTTCGCTTTGACGGTTTTGTCCCTCCAGAAGCGTTCCTCTACCTAGATAGCAAAGGTCTGATCCAGGACAGATTGGCGGTGCCGCTAATCTTCCACGTTGCTCGAACAGCTGCGGACAGGCGACTCAACTACGACAGAGACGTCGCACCGGAGCGTCTCCGATTCAGTAGAGCGGTAGGGAGTCGCGACATGAGGGATGTTGCTCAGCAGCACCAGCAATTTTGGTGGCTTGTTGAAGGAGAGGATGCGTCGTCGTCGTATTCCGCCTGCAATAGGTAGCTTCATGTGAAGCAAAGTCGGTCAGCAAAATTTTTATTTTTTGTTTTTTTTGTTTTTGTTCTTTTAGCCATGGCCGGCTTACATAGTTTTAGGTTGGATTAAGTTAGATTTAAGTAAAACAAAAAAAAAATATAAAAACAAAAAAATAAATAAAAAATAAAAATTTAAAAAAAAAAGTATATATATGTACATATATTTATATATTAAGTGTATATATATATATTTATATGTGTATGTTATGTATTAGATTTAAGTAGGTTAAGTAGATTAAGATTTATTCTTAGGTAGTTTGTAAGTGTTACTTTTAAGTTTTATAATAAAGTAAAAAAATAAAAGTCATGTTACTAAGTTTTTGTTAAAAAATGTTTTCTTAGTTTTAATAATGAATAGAGATAGTGTAAAGATGTAACGTAAGATTCGTCGAAAGACATAGATTAGGTATTATGTTTAACTTAGAGTGCCCGCATGGGGCCAGTAAGTTAGAATAAGATTATCTGTAAGTTATTTAAGCTAATTTTTAAGCATTTTTTGTCTAGCATGTAAGAATTAATGAATTAACTGAAATAAAAATGCATTTAAAATGAATAAATAAAATACAATATTTCATTGTAATAAAAATAGGATGACCTCTGCTTTAGATAGAATCTTTCTCAATAATGTTGGCTGTTAGCCAACTTTTGTTACGAGAGTAAGACAGCAAGTAGTCGACTTAACTTTATCCAACAGGTATGCTAAGGAGAATCAGAAGATCAGGAGGAATCATAATCGGATGAGAGATCTCGACCTTGTTAAAGAGGAGGAACCCTCAGAAAATCAACTGTGGACATGATTTAAGGTGGAGCTCGACGAGACCAACAGTGCTCCCTCTAAGCTCAGGACAAAACATAAGCTAGAAGAAACCATTCCGAACCTGAACGGTACCCTCACCCTAGTGTTTTGAAATGGCATGTCTAGCTAATAAGCAACCGTGGTGAAATGTAGATCTGCAGCGTCTTCGTAAAGAAACCATAAAACTTCTAAACTTCTAGGACTAATTTGGAGGAAGACTGGAATCCTTACAGAATGACAAAAGGAATATACTCCTAAGAAGCTTACTCGGATTTCGAAGAGTTCCTCTTATAAAGACTTAGGCTGGTCAAAGTCCTCAAAAATCTGAATCGAAAGCAGAGCCTCTCCGTCTCAGAGTCCCAACAGAACCAGCTTCTACTCGTATTATCGAAGTTGAAAGTAAGTAGATTAACACAACATAATGTGGCTTTGATGGTTTCAAGTCACCTGGCACCGATGGCATATATATACCGGCTACAAAAGGTTGTAGATTAGCTGCTGTTAACCCTGAAGGAAATCTTCACTGCTAGTCTGGCACTGGTATACATACCGGAATCCTGGCGAACAACGAGAGTAGTTTTTATACTGGAAATTGGAAATGGAGGACTGCACCTTCGTCGAGAGCTTCATACCTATAAATCTGACTTTCTTCATATTGAAAGCATGGAGAGAATGGTCGAGATCCATGTGCGCTAAACTGCCTTGCGAATGCATCCTCTGGCTGCGATCTAACACGCCTACCGACGCGGAATATCTTGCGAGAGGGCGCTTTCAAATCTAGTAAGTAGAATTGAAGCCACACTCTACAAGAAGGAACAGGCCCTGGGCATTTTCATCCGCATTGATGGTGCTTTTGATGGCATGTGTAACTCGGCCAGACAACATGGCATAGTTGAATTATTAATTTTGTGAATAAAACCAATATTGATGAATATTACAGTGATTTCGGATGCTGGCTGTGGCCAATATCTGATGGCGGGGGTAAATAGGCCTTGCCCTCAAGGCGGCGTTCTGTCTCCACTGCTAGGGTGCATGTTGATCGACTCATTACCCAACACACCCAATAGTTCTGATATCTATGCACAATCGTACATGGATGTTGTACAATAGCTGTACTGTCTTTTGGATTGTATCTAGCGACTCTTTGCTCTAAAGCGCAAGCAGTCCTAAACGTGATCGACGATTGGTGCACTTGAAACTGAGCTTGTTCTCTTTTCGAGAAGAAAGAAGCTGCCTGGTCTGACTCATCTAGTGCTTAACGGCACCACCATCTAATTCTCTAAAGAGGCTAAATATTTGGGTGTCATCCTGGATAGCAAACTTCTATGGACTGAACATGTTACGTCGAAAGCCTATAAGGCGCTGTCTGCCTTCTGGCGATTCAAAGGAGCGGCCTGCCACCGAACCCAGAAGGGTCCTCTGGATCTACACCGCTATGACAAGGCCAATTATATCGTATGCGTCGGTTATCTGGTCTTAATAAGTTCTCATGAAAATACGTCACTGCTGCTTTCACCAGACCCCAAAAAAAGTCTGTCTCGGCTATGTGGGGGGCTTTCCTAGCATGCCTGGCTCCGCTCTAGAGGCACTCTCAAAGCTATCTTCCGTTTGAAAAGAATTGATGTTTGGTACAACACGAACTGGAGATTTTATGACCTTGCGTGACGGCTGTCTCTGGACTCTGATATTATGAACATGCGATTTGACGCAATGGCACCAGAATTCTCGCTGCAGAAAAAATACGAAATCGACTTTCCTTGTGCCCAACATTGGTTTCAGCTAGAATCTGAATCAGCAAATGAATGGTCGGGTCTTCACAGAAGGCTCCAAAACCGATATAGCATGTGGCGCAGGTGTCTTTCTGGAGGACAACAACGTTAGATTTCACTACTCGTTAGGAAAACTTGCGTCTGTCTTCCAATCGGAGATATACGCAATCCTGATAGCAACGAGCTATATTGTGAAGAATCGATAGAAGGGGCAAAGCATTTGCATCTGTAGCGACTTCCTAATGACTTCCAAGCTGGCTCAAGAATGAAAGACATCACTGAACACAGCCGGAAGGCTAAATTCACTGAGTCTTGTGTGGTTCCCAGGTCACAATGGAAGTGTTTTTCGGGACCCGAACCTACGTTCTCAGTTAAAGGTTCCATTGACAGTTGGGTTTCATATGAGCACAGCTGCAGATGGCATAAGTCTTCAGGTTGCAGACAGACCAAATGATTGCTTCCAGCAGTCCTTCGGCAGGAAAGCCTATGGTTGCTTACTGTCGGCGTGACGGGACACTACACCTTTGCTAAGCACTTAAATATGCTGGGCATAAGTTTTATCTACAAACGCATGTATTTACTGTACGAAATGAGCCAGTTGATGGAGGGGAAATGTTTGCATTGAGCGAGTTTGTTGTCCAAACTCCAGAACACCTGTACAATACCAAGTGTAGCAGAAGTGACAGGATCTGAGAAATCACCACCACGAGGTGATACAGTACCGACAATGGAAACGGAACCCTTACGTTCTGGGTTACCCAAATACTTGACACGATCGGTACGTTCATAGAAGGAGGCCAAACAGAATCGGCAGGCATTTCAGTGAGACTACCTGACTGCTCACGAAGAGCCTTAGCTCAACGAGCCATCATGGATACGTAGTAACCCACATCACGGAAGTATTCAGGCAAAGTGATACCAGTGTAGATGGAAGCTTCACGAGCAGCGGCAGACATGTTCGATGTGTTGCCAACAAGAGCGGTACGTTTCATGATCGATTCGGTGACACCAACTGACAACTGGGGGAAATCACGAAGAACTTCAGACATTTCGTTACCACGTTCTCCGCAACCGACGTAGACAATGACATCCGAATTGGGGTACTTGGACAAGGCTTGTGAGATGACAGTTTTACCACAACCGAAAGCTCCGGGAATGGCAGTGGTACCACCTTGGACACAAGGGAACAACGAATTGAATACACGTTGGCTGCCAACTTCTCAGTAACTGGAGGTGGTTGACGTACAGGCCATACTTGTAACATACTGTGTTTGCTGCTCTCTCCATCGAATTCGGTTTAAAAGACAACATCCTCGACATGGTAGTCGCCAGCTGGTGCAATATAACGAATTCTACCCCTTGCGCTAGGTCCAATGATCATTTTGTGCTTGATGAGAGTGTTTTCATGTACTAAACCGTACAAGTCACCTCCTGTAATGTGTGATCCAACTTTTACGTTGAGTGGATTGAATTCCCATGTAATCGTACGGGATAGAGCGGCAACATTAACATTCTTTGTAATGTAAATGGAGTTGGTCAGCTGGTTGATGTCTTTGAATGAACATTGGATGCCTTCCAAAATACTACAGGGACCTAATTCAACTGAAAGTGGCTTGCCTGTACGCAACACACTGATCTCCGACAGTGACGCCAGATGTTTCTTTGTATACCTGAATGGTTGCCATGTCGCCTTCGAGACGAATGATTTCACCCACTAGCTCGAAGTAGCCGACACGCACCAACTCGTATATAGCTGATCCAGAAATGCATTCTGCTTTTACGACGGGACCGGATAGGGCACACGTCCATAGATGGACTTTTTCTCCTCATCATCGAAGCACTTCAAATTGGACATTGTCGTACTGGTTTAGCATTGTTTGTTAGTGAATCCGCTAAGTTGAATTGAAATTGAAAATTTCCAATGTTTTCTTGTGATTTGGCGAAAGAGAGTTTGTTTCTTTTTTTTTTTTTGGAGTCTACACTTCAAACGAGAAGACGTTGCGTTTCACCAGCAGAACAAATACCTACAGGTTGTATGAGGTATGGTAGGAGCTTCATTGCTGCCAAGATATTTGGCTTCTGCATTAACAGGATGAGAAAATCTAATGAGAACATCCTCTTTGATGTGCTTTCTACTTGTCTATTAGCAAAATGTTGTGCTAAGTCACAGATAGAAGATGCAAATGGATTCACATAAACTCAGTGGCAGGTGTCATGGTAATACTCGTATCTAGTCTTTGCTTAAATTGAAATGTTTCCACTGCAAGACAGTGTTATTATCCTTTTACAGAACATGAACAACCAGTTCGTGTAATCCGCAATTAAACAAAACATGTATTCACAAATGACATGGATCCAATGACAGTGTTAATCACATCCACGTGTCCAGCCATCATATTCGACGCTGCACGAGAATATTCGTATCTTTTCCTAGTACCCAAAATCATTAATCCCTTTGAGACTAATTCCCTTCATCTTCATCCTTTTGTGCGACTTGTGTTGGTTACAACATCGTTTTTAGGAAGAGGTTTTGGGGAGCCTTCCGTCTTATGACGGCCATGTATGCGCATTGGAGAATGTTTCATACCAAATTCATTTCATATGTATCTCACACCAAATCTCAGTTAGAGTAGGTATAAATTTAAAAGCCGCAAAAAGTGGGTCTTGTAAGGTGGCAACATACCAAGAAAGTTCTACCTCTAAATGAGATCTTATTCAAGTATCTTATGAATGTATAGAGTCTTCAATCATCGCGAAAGTAGAATGCGAACAGAGAAACTTTTATGCAAACATGACCACAGAAAGCGAAATTATTCTTTGAAAGTTATTCCTGTTCATATTCGTACTCGTACCTAAGGAAGAAGGCAGAAGCATGCAAATAGAATATTTTTCCTTCCGCCAAAGAGAATATTTTATGAGAAAAGTTTCGTGCTAAGCAATTTTTGGTGTCGACGCTGTTTACCATCTTCCTTTGGGTCTATAAGAAAAAATACTACTCGTAAGGATATCCGTGTGTCTGCTCCAATTTAAGTTATTTCAGTACGACCAAAGCCAAACTAAAGACTTTTTCTTGGTAAAGCAAACGGTTTTGATTCTATCTGAATTCATCTTTTTGCAAATACGAGTGAGACGTATAGAGGAATCTACAAAGCTCCTTTGACGAAAGTTTTTGCAAGTGATTTAATGAATGTGATGCCAAAAATATTTCCTTGACAAAGCCTTTTTAAGTAAGTGTGCTCACATAACATGTAAGCAAACAATAAGTCAAATAAACTGTATGTCGGCAACATCTCGTAGATACCCCAAATTCTGTGCTACTTGTACAGATTTTTCATTGAACTATTTCTAAGGATAATCCGAATGTGAGCATATGCGTATGAGTAGATAGATGAGTTTATGAACAACTTTGACTTCGTACGCGTGACATGACCACGTAGACCCCACGTCTCTCATTTATTTCCAAATATTCGGCCTTCTTTAGCATCCTCTGACAATGGTGACCAATATCCTTGGATAGTTGGGGCTGCTACATTTTTAGCCTTAGATTCATACATGAGTTGGGAATTTGCTTCTGAAAACATCAGCCCGTTGTAATATCCTCAAATGAAAGTTCATCCATTATGCTGGCGTTAGTAATAAATCAAACTGAGCCGTTGGGTGAACAGTGGGGCATTTCACGTGAAGCGGACAGGGAAAATAGGTTTCAGTTATATTTGAGTATGTTATACCTGTATATATTCTCGACACAGGTAAAACATATTTTTACAGTTACAACCCTGGTTCGCAAAATATGGGTTTTCGAAGATTTGAGTAAACGTGAGTTATGCACTACTTGGAATGCCATTATTCAGTTTAAAAACGGTATAGTAAAATAAATTAATCACTGGATTTATACCTCATTCAATGGCCTTTTCAACCTCATAACTGGATTCCAAAAATAAAAAAAAGAATCACAGAAAAAAGTGAAAAAAAAGAAGTTTCTTCGTTTTTTACAAAGTTAGCATTTTTTTTTCTTAACCCAGCATGTAAATGACCCCACACGAATACCAGACGTTGATAGCCATACCGCCAAGACCCTGGACTTGTTTTTAACTTCACACCCTGACAAGTTGATGTGCTCTCCCCTCTAGGCTCGTCGGACCACTGTGTCATATCAGCTAATTTCTCGTACACCGACCACACAGTTAGAGAAAAGATTCCTAAAAGAACCGTATGGCAATAGAAGAAAGCCAATTGGAGCAGACTTAACAGCTTCTTTGGGAATTTTAGCTAGTCATTATGTTTCCTCGATAACGACGTGGATGCCGCTGCTGACATGATCACAGAAACTATTCTCGTTGGAATAAGATCCTTTATCCCTCGCCGGATGAAGAGTACCAGACCAAAAGAAAAGGCATGGTACGTCTCAAGCTGTAAAGAGGCTGTCAGAGTTAGAGAACTGTTTTTTCGGTCCTACAAGACCAACCCGACAGAGAAAAACCGAAAAAAGTTCAAACGAGCCAGGAATGACTGTAACGTCTTTCTTAAGCGCGTGAAATTTCAATTCGACCAAAAACTGAGGCAAAAAATACTACAATGTCCCAAAGGTAGTAAAAGCTTTTGGTCGTTCGTTAAAAATATTTAAAATTCTGCACTCTCCTCCATCCCAACGCTCATTTACAAATGATATTCCAGCTGTCAGCTCTTTGGACAAATCCAATCTGCTTGCTGTACACTTTCCGGCCAGCTTAACACTCCCAGATTGTGCTTTGTCCCCGCCCACACTTAAGTGCGTCGAATCTACAATGGGACGAATCCACTTTCGCACTTGTGTAGTAGCAAGATTACTAAAAGATCTCAACATGAATAAATCCGCTGGTCCAGATGGTATATCTCCACTTCTTCTGAAGAGGGGTTCCTCCACGCCGGCAAAACCACTGGGTAAGCTTTTTCATCAATCCTACTCCTTAGGATATCTGCTCGGAGATGGAAAACATCATTTGTCCAGCCCGTCCCTAAATAAGGCGAATCTTCTTCTCTCTCCTCCTAAAGACCCATTGCACTTACGTCCCTTCTTTCCAAGGTCATGGAAACGCTGATAATCCGTCAACTCATGAATTATCTCGAAACACGAAAACTTCTCATTGACCGGCAATATGGTTCTTGTATCAACGGGCCCACTGGATATTTGATGGCATGCCTCATCGAAAAGTGGGACCAAAGCGTACATCAATCTGGCGAAAGCAGGATAGTTGCACTTGATACGAGGGCGGGTCAATAAGTCCGTGACTTTTGGATTAAAACACAGATTTTTTGATAAAAAAATAATTTTATTTTTCAACGTAGTCTCCCTTGAGCTCTATACACTTTGTCCAACGCTTCTCCAATTTTTTTATCCCTTCCAAAAAAAATGATTTGTCGAGGTCCTCAAAATAGGCCTTTGTTTGCGAGATGACTTCATCATTGGAGTCAAATCTTTTTCCACCAAGCCATTTCTTCAGGTTTGGGAACAAGAAGTAGTCGCTCGGAGCCAAATCTTGAGAATAGGGTGGATGAGGGGGCAATTCATAGCCCAATTTATGGATTTTTGCCATGGCAACTGCACATGTGTGCACCCTTGCATTGCCTTGGTGGAAAAGAACTTTTTTCTTGGCCAAATGAGGTCGTTTTTTTTTCAAATCGTCATTGAATCGGTCCAATAAGTTGGCATAATATTCCCCATTGATTGTTCTTCCCTTCTGAAGGTAGTCAATGTGGATTATCCCGCGTGCATCCCAAAAAACAGTCGCCATAACTTTATTGGCTGACAAACCCACCTTGGCCTTCTTTGGCGCCGATTCACCCTTAGAAACCCACTGTTTTGACTGTTGTTTGTTCTCTGGTGTGTTGTGATGGATCCATGTTTCGTTACACGATTGCGTTTGTGGTCGACTGTGAGCAAACGCGGCACCCATCTTGCGGAAAGCTTTCTCATGCCCAAGTGATCATTCAAAATTGAAACCACTGAGCCATGCGAGATCCCTAAGGCTTCCACAATCTCTCGCACTTTCAATCTTCGGTCGGCCAACACCATATCGTGAATTTTTTCGATTGTTTCGGGTGTAGAGACCTCAACTGGGCGTCCAGGACGTTCGGCATCTTCAGTGCTTGTACGGCCACAACGAAATTCAGTAAACCACTTTTTTACCATTGAAATCGATGGTGCAGAGTCCCCAGAGTATTTATCAAGCTTAGCCTTGGTCTCGGTAATGGTTTTTTTTCGCAAGAAATAATGCTTAATAAGCACACGAAATTCACTTTTTTCCATTTTCTGCTCAAATTAGTGAGTAGTCTGATAAAAATAGCTGTTAAACACAAACTAACTGACGCAGCAAGTTTAAATTTTGACAGGAGTCAACTGACAGATGCCTGTTGACAGGAGCAGTGTTGCTGTTTCAGTAAAGAGGTCAGAAATTCAAAAAGTCACGGACTTATTTCTATGGCATCCGACAGAGTTTGGCATCAGGCTCTTTTGTCGAAAATGCGTGCTCTTGGGATCGATGACACTCTTCTTCAATGAAATAGAAATTACCTTTCGGAACGTTCAATTCAAGTTAGTTGTCTTGGACGGTTTCAAGTCTGATATTCACAAAATAAATGCTGGTGTGCCCCAGAACTCCGTTCCGTCTCCAACACTCTTTTTAATTTTCTTTGATGATCTCTTGTCTGCTACTTCTAATCCAATTTATTCCTTTGCTGATGACAGTATTCTCTGCTTTTTATATTCGTTCCCGGACTCACGCCCCTGTTCTTCGGCTGTAGAACGTGAACGACAGCGTATTAAATTCTGATATAAGCAGCATTACCAAATAGGGAATCACCAATAGAGTAGAATTTAATTCTTCCAAAACACAGCGCTGTCTGCTGTCGTTAAAGCGGAATTTAAATACACAGCTATTATCCAATTAATGTCACTTGCATGGTCGAAACCGGAAAACTTACCACTCTCGGTATGTGTGCCAATGAAAACCTACGTTGGAATGACCACATATTCGGTGTTGTCAAAAACGCTGCGAAATGTCTAGGTTTCCTCAAGCGATGTAAGGCCTCAAAATATATAGCGTCTATCCACTCAAAATTGGAGTATAATGCCCATATCTGCTCTCGTGCGCCCAAAATATCTCTGCATTTGCTAAATAGGATTCAAAACCGTGGGATAAAACTCATATGTGGTACTAATATCACTCAAACAATGGACACCCTTGAACATCGACTTAATGTCTCTGGTCTCACTCCGTTTTATCGATATTTCCACCACCAGTTCTTCATAGAAATCGCCAGTACCATTCCGCCCCTTCAAACGCTCGTCTCGCTATGAATGCTCCTCAGTATACCTCAAGCCCATTTTCGGATGTACTCTGAAGTATCGTGATTCATTCCTAAGCCGTACAACTCGCCTATGAATATCCTAGCTCTTTATTTCACAGTCATTATAGCCTTCAAACATTTAAAATCAACGTTCGCCGGTACCTCTCTTTCTAACCTCCCTGATTTTCTTCGCCCGCGCTATGTGCAAGCACTTTAAGAGTAAAAATACCACTCTTGGAATCAAAGACATTTATTGGTAATTGGTCAAGGCCGGCGATCTTCATCATATGTTGTTAGTTCTTCGAAGTTGTAACTACCTAGGAACTGCATTCTGATGCGTTACAAAATTGCTGCGCCAAAAATTCCGCTTCTACTGTCTTCTAATGGAACAGTGCAATGTGATGACGTTTGTGAGTTTGGAGATGCCTCTTCACCTTAGGTCGATCATTTAGCATCGAGTATGGGCCACATTAGTGTAGATGTCTCAAATTAGATTAGTCCCGTCATCTCTGACAGTTTCATCAGCGAATTAGTAATACCCTGGGACGTCCGAGTGTCCTGGAGCTCAAAAGATCGTCGTATTGTATTGCTTAGTAAACTCGTTGAGAGAGGCGTGGCAGTCTCTTATCACCCATGAAGCTATTGGTGCCCCATTTAGGGGTCATATCGCTGCTTGACTGTTTATGTGCATTGTAATATCCTACCTGGGTATTAAGTTCAGGATGAGCCAAGTTGAGACTTTTGGTTAAAAAACAGAATGTACGCAGACCATAATAATTAGTCCTAGTTTAGAATTAGGTCAAGGCAGAGTCATTTTAAAATGCAATGCAGATACCTTCCAGTTGCTTAGATTTGTACGAAATTCGTTGTTTTTTGACAGAACTTGCCATAGTCTTCCCTTCCCGTTTGTAGATTCTACAGGATGCCTTCTAAGTTTCACAGTAACGGTCTAACCCTGATAGTTTTTCATATTTTGAGTTCTTCCTACTTTTGCAGCCCAGTTCTTGGGGACCCGTTGCCCACCATTGCGGGTACTTACCCTCTGTCTAAAATTAAGAGAGATAGAGAGTTCGTTGCCCGGTTCACAAGAACAGAGACCCTCTAAACTGCGCCAACAGCGCATATAAGATCTTGTCTGCGGTATTGTGCGAGCGCCGAAAACCAGATGCCAACGATCTGATTGGACGCTATCAGTGCCGTTTTAGGCCCAGTAAGTCCACAATTGACCAAATATTCACACTACGACAGATCCCGGAGAAAACCCAAGAACTTCAGACCGATACTCACCACCTTTTTATCGATTTTAAAGCCGCATATGGCAGCATCTACAGAGACGAGCTATACAGAGCCATATCTAGTTCTGGCATCCTTGCCAAACTCGTCCGCCTGTGCAGGATGACGTTGGAGAAAGCTCGCTGCTGTATCAATCCCGGTAACGACCTAACCGCGATCTTTGATGTCAAAAAAGGGTTTAGGCAAAGCGACGCGCTGTCATGTCATACTTGAAAGAATTGTGCCAACACACGGGGTACGATCTTTCAAAGTCTGATCAAGTGCTGGCATACGCCGAAGATATTGATATTATTGGTAGAACACAGCGAGCTGCCACTGGTGCGTTTGCGAACGTAGGAACAGAAGCGGCAGAAACGGGTCTACCGGTAAACTAGAGCAAAACAAAGTACATGCAGTCAACAAGAAGGGACATCCAACATCGACGAATCGACCAGAATATCACGATCGACAGCAATGACTTTGAGGTAGTAAGGGACTTTGTCTACGACATATCTTCAGAAATCAAGCCAAGAATAACGCTTGCCAATCGCTGTGTCTTTGGGCCGAGAAGGCAACAGTGTAGAAGCCAAGGAAACTCTATATAAGACCCTTGTAATCCCAGTCCTGCTATATGGTTCTGAAGCTTGGACCCTTTCTAAAGCAGATGAAGATATCCTTGGTCGTTTTGAGAGAAAAATTCTTCGTGAGATATTTGGGTCGTTGCCTTGACGGCTTCTAGAAGAGGCGATTCAACGATGAAATCTACAAGCTGTACAGCGCCATCGACTTGATCAAAAAACTGCGCATTGGGCGCTTGAGATGGCTGGGACATGTAGAGCGATTGAACACCAATGCTCCAGCCCCCAGATTCTTCGACACTAATACGGAGGGACAACTCAGTTGGGGAGGGCCTCTTCGTAGGTGACGCGCACAAGTGGAAGGGTACCTCAACCAACTGGAGTCCGCAACTGGAGGCAGTCAGTTAAAGACCGCGCTGATCGGGGCGGCTTATTAGTTGAGACCCAAGTCCATCGTGGACTCTAGCGCACGCCCAAGTAAGTGGGTGAGTTCGTTGCTAAGTCCGCCAAGCTCTAACTTGGTTATCGGGATGTGACTTCCGCACCCAGTCATGGCAAAGCCCAAGAACTGCTTGGCGTTTATTCTTAATTACAGTATGACTTTTAGTTCCATTCGATTGAAATTGGACAAAAGAGAGAAAATACAATTGACAAAAATAGAATTGACGGCGGTGTTACTTCTACACGATGCCCGGATTAAGCCGACGATTCAACCAGCAAAGGCTCTGAAGGGAAACCCGCTGATGTAGTCAAATCCACCCTGAGAAACAATCCTGGTGGTTGCTTTTCCCGTGTAAAAGTAAAATTGAAATCCATGGTGCAATAAAGTCGCGGAAAAACCGCGGAGACCGGCCTATCTGTAACCATTTCGCTATTACGTCCCCAACGATTGGTAAAGCTGTGAATGACGAAAGTCTGAATAACGCTTAAAATATTTGTTTAAGCAGAGGGATACGATATGGAAAGCGAAACTTTTAGGGGAAAGTGATCCACGAAGCTAACTCTCGAATGGCGAACCAAGTCTGTGCTGAAAATCTACAGAATCTGACATGCGTCATCTCTTAGATTCCGGACCAAATCAGGGAAACGGAGACCATTCTGATGCGCTGAGGTTGACGTGGAGGATATTAAAAATGTCATATTGGAAATCCAGATTACTTCTCATGAAGTATAAAGCAATTTCGTCGTCGAGTAAATTGTGAAAGTCATTTCATCAAAAAGATCCATTCTCACCTACAAGACATCCATCATGTTAATGGTGGTCATGATGTGAGAATCCTTCGTGGAAGTCACGTAAAAAGTTGGATGATTGAACTGGACGCATCAGTGAACCTTATAGAAACTCATCTGTCTAAAAGAACCATAGCGCAACAGGACTTGTGTTTACCATCGCTTTCTGAGCCTTTTTTTTCGATTTTCTATTACACAATCGTACGTATGTAGACTGAAGCCTGGGCATTGTGATGCAAGAAAGTGACGATACGGAAGCAGCATCAGCAACATGGTAATCGCATTCAAATCGCACAAAGTTATTTGATCTCCTGCCTTTGTGCGAGTCCAAACTACAGGTTAACAACTTGACAACTATGTTCAGTTTGAAATCAACCCACAAAGGTTGGGTTGGATAGGTTTACCAGCCTTTGAGTCCATCACTTTTATAGCAGATTGTCAAAGCCAGGTGATGCCCCACTAATGAAACAAGAAAGGTGAATGAACTCTTCTTTTTTAATATTCCTCCCAGTATGCAATCACCGTAGTAGAACGCATATCCTTTTCTCCTTTCCGTTCCTTCCTTCTCCGTTTTACATCACACTGCCTTTAAATTGAAATGCCTGTGATTTAAATCAGCACTATCCTGGAAACTCAATAAAGAGATTGTTGTTGAAAGTTCAAATATTTTGCTTCCAACTATCATAGTATCAAAGGAAAATGGAGGTACTTGGCCTTAAAAAACTACTGCAACAGGGAACTATGTATGTAACAAACCAAGTCAGCAATGACTATGGACATCCTTTTGACCATTAAAGGGATTGCGATAGCATACGAAAGTGCAATGGCATAAGAGGCAGAAGTATGTATTCGTGTGTTTCGAAGCAATGCGACTTGACAATTTGCCACTGCAGTAGATATACTCGTACAAATATGTGAAAAGGAGGTGTGGACTGTCTCTTCATCAGGATAAACACTAAATCTATCCATCAAAATACAGAAAGAAGCTGAAACGACTCAAATGTAGGCTCCCTCGATGGCGAAAACAAGCTTAAAGTGAGTAGTAAAAAGTGAAATGATCCCTACACATTGCTTAGGTATCGTTTTGGTCTTATTCAAATCTTCATTCGTTATGTCCGGTCAAAATGAAACTTAAAAACCCGGCAGGTAATTGAGTTCTTTCAAATTTTACAAAGCAGCGAATATCCATTAAACTACAGCCAACAAGGGATGTCCGCTTAAGTCATTTGGGCTCTTAAGGACGTACGACTTTTCTTACGAGAAAATTTCCTCTGCGAGGCAGGCCATTAGTTAGACGGTAAAAGCTATTAGCATTTTTATTGCAAAAATAATGAGATTCATAGCCGGTGCAGTGCAATATAATAAGTACACGCATTAGGCCTCCCCTCACTCCATTGTGCTCCAAATGTGAATGGCTTTTCATCCCTGAAAGTATCTTTACTGCTCTGACTGGCACTAGAATCAGCAATTTTTTCCTCTTGCGATTGGATTGGATGCAATGTTATCAGATTTTTCAGTTTCCGACGCTGTGCCATGAGACTTGGAGGGAACAATGTATCCGAAGTTAAAGTTTAATGATTCCAAAGATTTTGTGTAGTGAGTGTACAATGATACTCGTAAAGTGTTCGTTTCCGAAGGAACTTCTCTCTTTTAAATATTTGAAGTGGCCAGCAGGCACTTCTAAGATCGATTTTCATTGAGAAAGTCCATGAAAGTTAAATGAGCCTTCTGGATGAAATGGGTGCCTATTTTAGAAAATATGTTTGGTGCCGCGAAGCAAAGGTTGATGTTTAACTGGCGTTTTTCCTTCACAAAATACTGCTCAGTTCTCGTGCCACTTAATCCACCTAACGATAGCTCTACGTACATGCGATATCGTCATCGTAATTTGTTTTGTTCATAATTAAAATTCGACACGATGACTCCTTCTAAATAAATGTTAGGACTTCGGTCCATCGCTCTCTTCCTGCGAAAGTAATAAAGAGGCGTTAAATCTCACGACATCGATGACCAATTCACTGGGCCATTTCGCGATATATTGTTCTCGTTCAATCCAGACCTTCATACGTCAATGGTCTTATGGGCAGGACGGCACGTAGCGTCATGCTGCTGTAATACCATAAATTTTTTTACTGACCATTGTTCGATAACGTTAGCCTTTAGCCATAATGTGAGCTTCCGCTTCATTTCAATAAATTTGCAACCAAAAATGCCACCAGCGTGAAGACCACAGAATACTGTGAACTTTTCTAGATGTAACTGAGTCCCGTGAGACTCCTCAATTTTGCTTTACCTCAAGCGCACTGAGCCAAATTTAACCATAACCATCTTTGATGAAAGTAAAGGCCGACTTCCACCGGCCCAAGAGTCTAACCCGCGACGTCATAAGCCAGAGGCATCGGATTTTTTTTTTCTATCGGAACAGCGCACTCAGACAAAGAACTAGTTCACTGTACTCCTTGTAAGTTCCTTTTAATGGAAACTATCAGTCTTTCGAAGATGAGTAAGCACTCAGTGGCAAAATGCCTACAGTACCAGCACCCATCACGTCAACGCCGAATAATTGCAGCCTGATGCGAGCGTAAGCCGGACGTTTACAGAGATAGTGCTTCGCGGTGTCGTCTTCAGTTTCACAGCAAGCATCGCAGGATGTTGTATCATTTACGCCCAGCACTATTAAGTACTTAGCAAAAGTGTAGTGCCCCCTCACGACGCCAGTAAACAACCTGCAGTCTTTCCTGCTGAGGGACATCAAGAACGGCTCTGACTTCTAGGGACGTCGGGAAGAACTCGTTTGGTCTGCCTGAAACCTAGGAGGTCATGCCATCTAGAGTTGTGCTAATATGAAGCCCCAACTGTCAATGGATGCCTTAACCGAGGACCCAGGTGGAGCCAACGTAGTTTCGGGCCCTGAGGAACTCTCTTCTGAGCCTTACCTAACAAGTCCATCGGGGATTTCATTTCCCGTGATCCTATTGTGACCTGGGAAATCAGTGCGTTTTATTTAAACGATATTTGGATGTCTGCCTCCATAGATGATTAGAACTAGAATCTATCCTACAGACTCCGCTGCAGGCTGTTATATGCTTTCGTTTAAAGCGTTAGAACTCGGCCATCCTATCTTGGGTCTCGCCCTCTAGAACAGAATACTGTTCGTCGCTGACACCGTTAACAAATCCCTCCTTTGGAAGCTCACACCAGCGCTTCATTTTGTCCAACGCCATGATGGCGTCAAGCTTCCGCTGGTTTCGCTGCATGTGAGGGATGTCTTCTACAACATACCGGCCATTTGGCAGATCCTTGGAGACGATGTATGGGATTCGATATCGTGGTTCCAGCTTCCGAGACTCACCTGTGGCTCTTAGGCTCGTTCTCCACCAACACAAGTTCTCCCGGCGTCGGGGAATCTTGCCTTATGATGGGCCTGGCTGTGCTCAGTTGGCTAGTGCTTCTCCTCGCTGTCGTTCTATTTCACCGGCTACCATCTCGGTCTGCTCTCTAAGCTCCAGAAGTAGCTTGTCGCCCGTAATACTCCTCGGTGTGTAAGCAAATAGGGGTTCATGCGAGCTAGCCTTCGTCGAGTAGTTCCGGACGGAATTCAGTCCCCACTGAACCGCTCACTTGTGCAGTCTCCCCACCTTTCTGAAGTATATACCATATACACCTGAGTGACGTCAGAACACCCCGATAGCTTCTCTCAACCTGCTCACTTGCTCTGGGTGTTCTGACAGCGGTCTTAATCTGCTGGATTCCGTGAATGCAGTTACTCGGTCGGTGACAATCGATCTCGGCAACCCAAAGTCCTATAGCTGGCTACTTCACTCAGGATGTTGAGGACTCCCTTGGTATTCGTGGTTTCACGTCTCGGAGGATGATATATTTAGTGGAATTGTCAACTAAAGCAAAAACGTACCTGGTTCCTCCCCTTCCCTTCGTGAAGGGCCTAAGATGATCGAGATGAACGGTGGCGAAGGGAAGGGAATGAGATCCCTACTGTGCAATTCCCCCTCGGGACTTTCGCCTTTCTTCTTTGCGTAAGCGCGCTCTAACACGACTTGATGTAAGTCCAGGAGAATCCTTTCATCTTCGGGAACCAAAAAGTTTTTCTGAGCCTTTCAAGCGTCTTCTCGTCAGCGGGATGTCCCACATCATTGTGACACAGCTTGAGGACCCTCCACCGGATTACTTTGGGGACCACTCACCTCACTACATCATCTACCTTACGGAAGACATGGAGATCATGTCTCGCATCCTTCAGTCCCTGAAAGAGGCGGCAAACGGGTCTAAAGGAGGACCTACTGGCAAGGCTGCTTAAGGCAAAGATTCTATGGCATCCGGTGGGAAAGAATTTGTCACTGAGCTCATCTCTGGTCATCGCACCATGCCGCTTCACGTTTCGCTCTGTCTGTCATTTGGAGAAATTCCCAAGAACAGAACGTCCATAATCCAACAGTTAAATCCGCTAACTAATCGCCAGAAGCGACGGTGCATTCGACTATCTCCAAATCTTTCCAAACACCGCAGCGCAGCAATACCAGGGTCAACGGTCTAGCGTCTCGTGTTTGATTACCGCCTGTAAACAATGATAACCCCCAGCCAAAATCAGGTTTACAGCCAGTGATTACTCATCCATACAGCAAACAAAAAAAAATGGAATGGCTAACTTCAGCAGCCCGATCAATAGTCAGTGCATAGGCAAGCCCACGGTGACCGCAGTCTACGGCCTTCACATAGTGCGCCCTATTTAAACGATATTTGGAGGTTTGCCTCCGTAGACCATTGGAACTAAAAGCGATCCTACAGTCTCCGCTTCAGGCTTTTATGCGTTCAGTAATGTCTCGAATTCTCGAACTAACTTGAAAACCGCAAGAGGGTTAAGCATCTGACTTTCGCTACAGATACAAATGCTTTGCTCCCTCCACCGCGATTTCCGAATATAGTCCGTTACCATACAGATTGCGTAAATCTCCGCTTGGAAAACAAACGCAAGGATCCCTTGGGAGGAGTGAAATCTAACGTTTTCGGCTTCTGAGCCATCCATGAAGACCCGACTGCATTCGGCTTAGATTCTGGCCGAAACCAGTCTTGGGGACAGGGAAAGTCGATTTTTTATGTTTTTTGTACAGTAGGAGTTCTGGTGTCCTTGCATCAGACGGTATGTTCATAGGACCGGAGTCAAAAGATAGTCGTCGCAAAATGTCATCAAAGCTCCAATGCGTGTTGTACCAAAGACAACTTCTTTTTTAACAGAAGGCCGCTTTAGTAGTACAGACCATGATATGAATGTCAAGGGGAGGAAGGTTCGTCAATGCGTCTAGAACGGGGCCGGACGTGTTAGGGAAGGACCCCAGCAGTACAACTCGTTTATGGAATGCCCTGCCGAGCGCTTTATTTCCTAATCACTATAACTTGCAAACATTTAAAACCAACGCACATCGGTGTCTCTCTTTTTTTTCCCCTCCCTAATTTTTTTTCGACGGCGTTATATGCAAATATCTAAGGTTACATAAAACCCCTTGTCAGCGCGCCAATTATAAAGAAATTCTGCGCTTGAGAGTTGGTTATGGCTCATCCCCACTACGGATTGTAGCCCATAATTTGTTGATTTAACAGTCCCAGAACTGACACATAGATGGCGACTCTAATAACATATCCGTACGATTTTTAGTTAGTTACTTACTTATCCGCCTAGCGACCCGTGGAAAGTCTGAGCCTGAACTAATGCCGCCTTTCATCCCTCACGGTCCCGTGCACGTCACCGATTGTTTGATCTTCAAACCGGAGGTTCGTTCTTTCTTTTCTTCGTGAACCACATGGCTGGGATTCGAGAATTCTCTTAGCTGGAGCATTCTCGCCCATTCGGACGATGTTGCCGAGCCAGTGCAGTTGACGCATTTTTGCCTTCCGGACCGCATTCACAGCTCGCAGAATTCGTGGTTGTATCTTCTCCACCATTTGCCCTCATCGCAGAGGGACCAAATATTCGACGTAGGATTTTTCTTTCGAAGGATCGGCTCCGCTGTCTTGTTTATCGTCTAGCATTCAGCTCCATAAAGCAGGACTGGCAAGATCAGGGTTTTGTAGAGCATGATTTTCGACCTTCGAATTGGGAGTTTGAACCCTAGTTGTCTGGACAAACCGAAGTAGCAGCGGTTGCCTAGGTTATTTTTCGTCGAATATCCGCTAGGGTGTGATTTGCGGAGTTTATACACTATTTGCCCCGAAGTAGATAAACTTCTTCACTTCCTCAAAATTGTAGCTCTCGATTGTTAGGTTCTGTCCTAGACGGTGTCAGACGTACCGGTTTTTGGTCTACAGCAATCCTCATTCATCATGAGGTTAACTCGTTTGGCTTGTTCTTCTATAGCAGTAAAAGTCTCAATATTGGCACGCTGGGAACGGGCGATAATGTCAATATCGTCTGCATGGCCCAGCAGCTGGATGGATTTGTTAAATATGGTGCCTTCCATGTTTACGCCGGCTTTTGGCACTATCTGCTTCAGCACAATATTAAAGAAATCACATGACAACGCGTCTCTTTGCCGAAATCCGGTGCGTGTTTGGAATAATTCGGAGATTTTCTTTCCAAGCTGCATGATGCATTGCGAATTCTCTAGCCGAATTTGGCCATCGCGTAATATAATTCAGTGCTTTGTAAATGATGAAGAAATGATGAATATCGACTTGGAACTCGTTGGTCTTTTCCAGCATTTGCTGCAGTGTGAAGATTTGGTATACCTACACAGGTAGGTGCCGATAAGATGGGGTATATAGAGCTGATAGTCCAGTCGTCGGGCATGCTTCCGTCCTCCCATATTTTGCAGATAATCTGGTGCATGTTCCTTACCAAACATCGCCACCTGCTTTAAGGAGCCCGCGGCCTTATAGTTCTTCAGCTTTTTAATGGCTGTGTCACCTTCGTATTGACTTGGTGGGAGCTGTTGGAAAAGCTGCTTAAATACATCCACAATTCTCCTCCGGTCGGTGACAATATTAAATTCAGTGTTTCGAAGGGCCTGAGTTCCTGGGCTGTAGCCTGCAGCCAAGCTTTCAGTTTTTTTTTTATAAAAGTTTCGCATCTTGTTATTACTCCTGCACTTTTTGATGTCCTTGAGCTGGGAGACTGCGAAGGCTCTTTTCTTTGTTCGCAGTAGCCTAGAGTTGCTTCTGCTACTTCCTGAATAGTAGTGCAGCATTGTAACTACATGTTGTTGGCGTTTGTGGTAGGCAATGGCATATTTATTTTTAGTTAGTACCAACCTTTAAACGATATGTGTTAGCATTTGATGACCCTACAACTAGTAGTCATCGAGATATTGAAGCTTTAGTGACGCACCTTTTCAAAGAAAAATAAGCAGTTTCATACGTTGATAGAACATTGTTATTTGGAAGAAACACTGTTAAAAGTCAAGAATGTTTCGAAAAGTGTTGTAAGGAATCTGCCCCGTTGAAAGCAACCATTTGTCGCTGGTTTGCTGAATCCAAACTCGATCGTACAGAAACAAGTGATGCTGAACGCGGGAAAACATCAAAAAAATTCACGTTTTGAACAACCATGCAGCGAAAGTAAGTGAAATAGCTGACATCCCACAGATATCTATAGACCGTGCATAGCATATCTTGCACGAGTATTTAAGTATGCGAAATCTTTGTTCGAAGTGGGTACAGCGTTTGGACCAAAAACAACAACTAGTTGATGATTCAGAGCGCTGTATGGAGCTGTTTAAGCAAAACAAAAACATCTTTTCAAACCTCAAAAAAGCTCTACTGGGATAGAGATATGGCTCCAATGAAGGGGTGATCGCCGAAACTGAAGTGTATTTTGAAGGATAGGACAAATCGTTCTATAAGAAAAGGAAATACTACCTTGATCCAAAAATTCAAGGAATGCATTCAGAAAATTGGAAATACAAGTTTATTCATCTAAATCTATATTTTCCCCTTCAAAGTAATCCCCATCGACTGCAACACACTTATGCCAGCGCTTGATCCAATCCTCGAAACATTTTTTTATATTCGGTTTTCGATGTATCCATCAGCGCTTCCTGCGATTTTTCCATTACTTCCTCTAGGCTGCTGAAACGCGTTGGTTTTTTAACTCGATTGAATAGAAAGAAGTCACAGAGAGCCAAATCAGGTGAATTCGGTGGCTGTTGGATGGTATTTGTTGCATTTTTCGTCAAAAAATTACGAAAAATGATGTCACTGTACGACGCGACGGTGCGTTATCATGGTGCAAAATCCACGAGTTTTCTGCCCAAAATTCTGGTCTCTTCAGCGAATTGCTTTACGCAAATAATACTCTTTGCTTACTGTCTGGCTTTCTGGCAAAAATCCATGAAAACCGTGAGCATTGCCTTATTTTTTGACTGAAAACGACGTGTTTTTTTTGGTCTCGGTTCATTTGGTGAACGCCATTCACTTGCCTGATGTCTGGATTGCGTGTCATACTCATAAACCCACGTCTCGTCTCCAGTAATGATCCTTTTGATGAATGTGGGATCGGATTCAACCTCGCAAATCATCTCTTTTGCGACGTCAACACGGTCTCTTTTTTGCATGAAATTGAGGTCTTTTAGCACCAACTTTGCTGCTACACGACGGAAACTCAAATCATTAACCAAAAGGTCTTGGACGGATCCATAGGCAATGTTCAAGTCCTCCGCTATCTCTCTGATGGTTAATTTGCGGTTATTGACCAACTTTTCTCTTACTTCATCAATTTTCGTCGGTTTTCGATGTCGATTGTTTTTTATTTTTATAATGAGTGCGCACTCAAGGGGTTTTTGTACCCTTAAAATGTTCGTACACAGTGCGGGTGAAGGAAATTTAGGGAGGAAGAAAAGACAGGTACCGATGTACATTGTTTTTAAATGTTTGCAAGTTATAACGACCAGGAAACGCAGAGCTCAGCAAGGCATTCCATAAGCGACTTGTACGGCTTACGAAAAATCACGATATTTTAGAGTACGTCCAAAAATGGGCTGGAGAGTATACTGATGAGCATTCATAGCGAGACGGGTGTTACGGTTGAAAGTTTGAATGGGTGGAATGCAACTGGCGATTTCAATGGAGCACTGGTGGTGGAAATAGCGATAAAACAAAGTGAGACAGGAGACATTACGTCGATGTTCGATGGTGTCAATTGATTGACCGATATTAGTATCACCTATGAGTTTTATTGCACGGTTTTGAATCCTATCTAGCAGGTGCAGAGATGTTTGAGGAGCACTTGACCAGATGTGGGCATTGTACTCCAATTTTGAGTGAATGAATGCCTTATATATTGTGGCCAGGTCAGAGTGGGTAAAATATTTCTTACATCGCTTGAAGAAACCTAGACATTTCGCAGCATTTTTGACGACATAGGATATGTGGTCATTCCAACATAAGTTGTTACTGACGCATATACCGTGACCTGACAGCAGACAGCATTGAGTTTGGAAGCATTAAATTCCACTCGATTGATAGTTCCCCAATTGGTTATGCTGTTAATATGGGAATTTAATGAGCTTAATATACACTGCCGTTGCCGTTCTACAGCCGAAGAGTAGGGGCGTGAGTCCGGGAACGAATATGAAAAGCAGAGAGTGCTGTCATCAGCAAAGGAATGTATTGGATTAGAAGTAGCAGACAAGAGATCATTAACGAAACTTAAAAAGAGTGTCGGAGACAGAACGGAGCCCTGGGGCACACCAGCATTTATTTTGTAAATATCAGACTTGAAACCGGCCAAGACAACTTGGATTGACCGTTCCGAAAAGTAGTTTCTAATCCATTGAAAAAGAGAGTCATCAATCGCAGAAGCACCCATTTTCGACAAAAGAGCCTGATGCCAAACTTTGTCCAATGCCTTACAAATATCAAGTGCAACTATCTTGCTTTCGCCAGAATGATGTACGCTTTGGTTCCACTTTTCGGTGAGATATGTCATCAAATCACCAGTGAACCTGTTGCTGCGAAATCCGTACTGCCAGTCATTAAGAAGTTTTCGTGTTTCGAGATATTTCATGAGTTGACAATTTATCAGCGTTTCCATGATCTTGCAAAGAAGGGACGTAAGTCCAATGGGTCTGTAGGAGGAGAGGGAAGAAGATTCGCTCTTTTAGGGATGGGTTGAACAAATGCTGTTTTCCATCTGCTCGGAAAGAGTTCTAAAGAGTAGGATTGATGAAAAGCTTACGCAGTGGTTTTGCCAGGGAGGAAGAACACCTCTTGAGAAGGGAGGGGGGGGGGTATACCATCTGGACCGGCGGATTTGTGAATGTTAAGATCTTTAAGAACTCTTGCTACTACTCGAGTGGATTTGTTCCATTGAACATTCGACGCACTCAAGTGTAGGCGGAGACAAAGCACAATCTGGGAGTGTTGAATTAGCCGCAAAGTGTGCAGGAAGCAGATTGGCCTTGTCCAAAGAGCTGACAGCTGGAATGTCATTGTAAATGAGCGATAGAGGATGAGGCAGAATTTCCAATATTTTTGACGAACGACCAAAATTGTTACTACCTTTGGCACATTGTAGTATTTTTTGGCTCAGGTTTTGGTCGTATTGGAATTTTACACGTTTAAGAAAGGCGTTGCAGTCATTTCTGGCTCGTTTAAACTTTTTTCGGTTTTCCTCTGTCGGGTTGGTCTTGTAGGACCGAAAAAACAGTTCTCTAACCCTGACAGCCTCTTTACAGCTCGGATCATACCAATCCTTTTCTTTTGGTTTGATACTCTTCATCCGATGTGGGATAAATCATCTCATTCCAAAGAGAATAGTTTCTGTGATCATGTCAGCAGCGGCATCCACGTCGTTATTGAAGAAACATAAAGACCAGTTAAAATTTCTAAAGAAGCTGTTAAGACCGCTTCAGTTGGCTTTCTCGGATTGCCACACGGTTCTTTTAGGAATCTTTTCTCCAACTGTGTGGTCGGTGTACGAGAAATTAGCTGATATGGCACAATGGTCCGACGAGTCTAGAGGGGAGAGCACATTCAACGGAGTACTTATCAGGGTAAGTAGTTAGAAACAAGTCCAGATTGTTGGCGGTATGACTGTCAACGTCTGGTATTCTTGTGGGCTCATTTACAAGCTGGGTTAAGTTATTTTCCGCAGCAAAGATCTCAACACACCGTCCTCCGGGTATTGTCTGTCCAGAATGTAGAAGCCACCTAGAATTGTGTATATTGAAATCGCCCGTAATCACGATTTCAGTGTGGGGATACGGGGATACAATTCTTTGGATGGAGTCAGACAGCGCATCAAAGTCGAATTGCTGTCCAGTCTAAGGCTTCTGTAAATAAAGCAGTAGTGAATAATTTGCTTACGGAGATGGAATTTTAACCGCCTGAAATTGAATTCGGGATTGGAACAGGGACTACATTATGGTGAAATTTCGTAAGCTACATCACTACGCACATAAATGGCGAGATCGCGATGGGAAAAGAATAGTGGCACTAGTTCGTAGCCAGGTAGCTTCAGATCAGTGTGATCTGAGAGGTGTGGACAGACATATACCTGTGTTTCACTAAGTGCCAAAACAGCTGGTATTTACAGACGTGGACGTAGGCAGAAAAGTGATTACTTTTTAGCCCGAGTATATTGGCTACGTCCACCCTGAATTCTCTGGTCATTATTACAAACAAACACAGTAAACACAAACACCGACGATACTAAGCAAAGCTGCGAAGTGAAAATTCAGAGTTGGTTTCCCGAATCAAACTGGTGTAGGTGTTATGCTATTACAACAATATGAAACAGTACATCAACTAAATTTTCACTCACAACCCGCTATCAGTCGATGGTCTGCCACTGCGTTCATCATCTTCGATTGACTCACGACCACTTTTGAACCGCTCGTGCCGCTGGTAAATGACCGTTTTCTTTAGAGAAACGTTTCCGAAACACTTTTTCAACATTCCCAACGTTCGTGCACATGCAAAATTTAATACTCGTACAACTTCGTTGTTGCGAATTTGAATCCATTTCTAAAATTGTAAAAAATCGCCAACACACACAGGGTTAGATGTACTCTTGGCTACGTAACTTTTACAAATATCAAGCTATGACGCTAAGATTTAGAAGGAATGTCAACAACACATTTACCAACTTAACAAAAAAAAAACAGAACTTAAATCGGAATAATGGGAGCGCCACACGGTTGGGTGGTGCGGGAACTTTTTGATCAAGGGGGTAAATGATTGTATTACTCTAGATGTTGATGAATACAGTCGTCATTTGCCAAAGAAATATGTTTTTATGTGTTAGTCTCTAGACTCTTCGAACCTCCTATTATTATTCTTTAATGCGCTACAAGACTTAATGGGCTGTGAAAACTGAAAACAAGTTAATAAAGCACTTTAAAAATCCCAACACAAATATATTTTTAAGCTAATACCAACGGAAAAGCTAACAAGCAACAAACATAGGTCTCTGTAAATTTGCATATTTATTTAGCTCCATTTTTCTCCTCCATCTATTACCATATTGTAATTTAAAAAGATTCAGATCTTTCACGGCTTTAGTTGCTTTTTTATTTTGTTTGTAATTTTTAATACGGCCAGGCGTCATCACTATCCTTCGGGGATGCTTTGGGGGTATTTCTCAAATTGACTTCTTTTGATTTCTTTTGCGCTCTGTTATCCCCTGAGCTAAAATGTATCTGCCTTTTACTAAGGTCTCTTACGAGTACACCCACACAAGCTTTTCGAGAAAATTCCATCGAAATAATTCCATTTTCCGTTTAAATTATCCGCAAGATGGATTTTGTTGACTTAGTTTCATCCTCCGACCTTCGATAGTTCTGGAAAATGGCATTACTCCGTCGGTGGAGTACAGCCCTCTGGGTATCCCTATCCACCGAGGAATGTACAAGGAACAACAAAATTATTTTATGTTATTAATTTGCACATCTTTTCCGTTCTAGTGCTCCACGTGCTTAGCTTAATGCCAGAAATTCATTCCATTTATGGGAGGATCGTCCTTCCAGTTGAACCCACTTTGATGTAGGGTAGGTTAAGTTAAGTTAATTGGAAATAGCAGACTCTGAATGCTCATTTGAACTTAATTACGAGCACTTCATTTTATTGAATAAATTAATTGAGTTATGAAGTCAACATGCTACAGATACATCCAAGCGACGCGTACCTTCTCCAATTACAATGATAGAGTTTGGCTTATATGCCGTTGTTATCATGTGTGCATACAAGTACGTGTATTCTAGGATGACTACAAAGTTAATTATGTGCCTGACAATGAGAGCCTTAAAAGGTTTTTCATTTCCATTAAAAAGATATCTAAAGTGGCGTTCTTCCAAGTCTCATTCTCTCAAAACAATTGATGGATTCTGAGGATGGTATCTCAACTCATCACTCTTGTAGTTATGATGGAAAAAAGATGTGTCCGCAGTTCCAAAACTTTCCCCAGACGAGCAGTTGATGAAGTTTTTGTTTGTCTGTCATGAAACCATGGAGATGGAGAGACTCGTCGATGCATGAAGTGTACATAAAGTACTCGTACATTAAGTAATGAAATTAATCTTCCTCTCTTCCTCGTAGACTAGGATGGTTCTTCGGTATGCGTTCCGTCAACAACTCGAACTCAACAAAATATCCTTATCTGGCACTATTACAGGGTTCTTAACACGAAAGACTTTAACTTTTCAAACAACTGTGCAAAGGGAGTAACCATAGATTAGGGTCGTATAAATGTCGTACATCGAATTTTTGTTTTGAACATCGTCTGCATCGCTGCAGTTTCGGTTAAGATGGAGTTGAAGATCTGGTAACAACTGTTTAGCATGTACGAACCTACGTACATATAACAAGTTTTGAACGTTCCTTCGTGGCAACTTTCAAATTTAAACGGGATACAGAGACGAGCAGAGGAAATAGGGTGAAATTGAGTTATTTGTGAATCACTACAAGCGGGAAGCTTAATTGGTTTAGATTGAGATTATTTGGACAAATATTTACTGAAATTGACCACGGCCATAGTCTCCGGATGAACCAAATACAAACCTAACCTCCTTCCTTCCCTCAATGCCCTTACAGACGACTTAAATACTGCTGACTTCCAGAGATAACAAAAAGACACGGCTCACATCTGTGTATCTGTCCTAGGATGACCGTGAGCCTGTACCAGCCATGCTTATTGGGATACCGGTAGATGAGGTCACCTGTAACCAGAAGAAAATCGTATTGGACTGTGATATATACGCATACCACAACTTATAGGGTACTGCATACCGACATGGAAATTAAGAAAATGTGTGGAGGATGGTGCAGCATCCTCAGTACCTGCGACGGAGATTTCGAAAGCAAGCTCAAGGTCGTCGAATTACTATTACTGCAGTAGCAACAAGAATAATTGTATTAATGTACCCGCACATCATTGGTAAACTTGGATGCTGTAGCCAGTTATGTTACAAGAAAAGAATCCAACGACATGGATGCGGCTTCCTATCCATTTAGGAGGAGACCCGCCTGCGCTTTCGTCAACTAAGGTGACTGCCCTAAGAGAAAATATGCGCTTGCATTCGAAATCGACGTCATATAGCCACTGCTTACGGCTATAAGAAATACGAGATGACAAAAATACAGGGTTTTCCAATAGGGACTTCCGAAATTTTACAGTTGATAGCGGCCATATTATTGAAGCTACATCTCTCAAATTGGCTGTCATTTATTCAGTCTGTTTTGCCAAATCACCATGGACGGACATAGCGTTCAACAACATGTGCAAATCGTAAAATTGTTCTATCAAAGTGGGTGTTCTGTTCGGGCAACGTTCCGGGCGCTTCGTACATTTTACGGTAGCCATAATCGACCTACCGAGAGGGCTATTCGCAGTGTGGTGGGTAAATTTGAGTCCACTGGTTCAGTAAAATCAAGATCTGCCGAAAACATCGCCGCTGTCCGTGAGAGTGTTCAGGAGAATCTGAGGCAAATTTTGCGTCGCGACTTGGGCCTGCACCCGTACAAAATTCAACTGACCCAGGAGCTGAAGGTGAACGACGACGACGTGTGTTTGCTGAATGGGCTCTGGACCAGTTGACCCTAATTTTCATCGAAAAATCATCTTCGGCGATGAGGCTCATTTCTGGAGGAATGGGTACGTCAACAAACAAAATTTTAGAATTTGGGACGATACCAATCCACATGAGATCCAAGAGCCCAATGCATCTCCAAAAAGTCACCGTTTGGTGTGGATTTTGGGCGTCGTCATTGGTCAGGCCATCACCGTCAACGGCGAGCGCAATAGGTCGATGATTATCAACTTCTTTTGGCCTGAATTGGATGATATGAACACCAACGATGTGTGGTTTCAACAAGACAGCGCTACGTGCAACACAGCTCACCCCTCTGCACGAGCGATTCGAGGGCATGGTCATCTCACGTGAAGGTGATGTGAACTGCCCACCGAGATCGTGCTATTTGACCCCGTTAGACTTTTTTTTGTGGGGTTTTCTGAAGTCGCAGGTCTATGCGAATACGCCACAAACCACAGCGGCCCTCAAAGTTAACATAAAACATGTCATCGGTCGAATTCAGCCTGATTTATGCGCCAGAGTCATGGAAAATTGGACATTTCGGATGCGCACCATCCAGAGAAGCCACGGCGGACATTTGAACGATGTTACATTCCATATGGCATCCATAGGCCTTTCAAACGTTCTTTTAGTAATTAATAAAAAGACAATAAATGGGTTGTTCAACGTGTTCAGAAACATACTAAACCCCCGGCCGAAGCAAACACATCTAGCAATGCCATAGGCAAAATTAGGTTTAGTTTCAACGGCCGTTTTAAAAACCAATCCACTTAAGCCTGTCGGCCCAGTGTGATGCAATGTGGATCTACAATAAGACCTTCCTACTTTTAGAACTAGCTTCAGTTTCTGCGTAGCAGACTGTTGACGTCTAGTTTGTTTAGTCTCCTCCTCATCCTTCGTATATGCACTTTCTGCAGAAATCGTTTATACTTAAAAGCGCCAAGTGCTATTGCATGCTGGCCTATAAGTCAGTGTCCAATGATGACGCCTATGATAGCGCCGAGATGCTTCTTATTTAGAGAGATCAAACTCTTAGAGCGATTCAGATCCAGTTTTGGCCAGGTTTGCTTAATCGTTAGACATGTTGATCGAATAGTCCATCTAAGGTTTGTTCCTCTAATGGCATTCAGCTATATGATACCGATGATACCTTTTTCAGGTAGGATAGATAGAGTGGTCCCGATTTTGCCGAGTTCGTCGACCCTAGAATTGCGGAATCCATCATAGGTGAAAATCGAACTGTTCTGCCATCTCCCCAGGAGGTGATCGGAAGGTCAAGCTCTTTTATAGAATTGTGTAAGACTGAGTCCAGGGAATTGATTGCGCCCAGACATGGGTGGAAGTGGCTCAAGTGGTAGTGGACTGGCTTCCAAATCGGAAGGTTCGGTGTTCGAATTCCAGCCTCGCCCGAAAGACATATCAATTTTTTCAGTTAACGAAAATCAAGTAAGATGAGTAGTTGACTAGAAATCAATATCAAGCCCACTTCCACTAAGAATTTAGTCTCCACAATAAATGTTGATGCTGAGGCATTATAAGTATATTCATACCCACTTGAGTGTTAAGTTCTTTTTTTTAAAAAAAAGGGACTTGACTGCGCCCAGACTGTCCAAAAAGATGCGGATATCCTTTGAAGATATCATGTTTTTCTTCAGCCCGGACAGGACCTTTTTAACTGCCGAAAATTTCGGCCTGGAACACGATACAGTGATTAGGTAGGCAGAAGGAGGATTATTAAGCTTATCTGGGAAAACACAGCCACCAACTCCGCTATCAGCCTTGGATACATCCGTATAGAAATGGATTGACTTGCCATCCATGAAAGCATCTTTCTTTCAGAAGGATCTAATGGGATGCTTACATTAAAGTCTTTGTCAAACCAAAGTTAATTTTGGTGGAGGAGAAGGCCCCATTTATTCGGCTTAGTACAATCTATAACTCAAAATTAAACTTAAACTTAAAACTAAGGTTGGTTGGAGTGGCGAAGGCGAACGGATTTGAGGTGAAAGTCGAAGACAGTAGAGTTTGAATTGACCTTTCGTATCTCCGATCTCCATAGGAGGTGTTGTGGGTTGGTAGAAAGAATAGACATCAGGGCCAACATCTCTGTTCGTCTTTTGGCAATGTTGCCACAGGTTTTCAATAATTGATGCTGGTGGCATAGAACCCCTTAAGAGATTAAGGGAGACTCAATCGGAAAAAGATTTGGCGATCTCTTGCGATTGTTACCGTCCGACGACAAATTTCCTCACAGTGAGAAGCAGTGGCTCAAGTGGTAGTGTTGTGCCTTCCAAATCGGACGGTTCGGGATTCAATACTGGCCGCGGCTGAAACACATTCTTTTTTTGAGGCAACTAAAATCAGAATAGATGAGTGGTTGCCTAAAATACAACAACAAGTCCAATTACAGTAATAATTTAGCGAAATAACGACTGAGACCAAAAATCTTTCTTTCTCTCGCTGTCCCGTTTTCCTAAAAACTTCGCACGTGCTTAGACGCTTTAAGTGTATGTTAGTCATACCCACTTGAGTGTTAAGTTCTTTACAAAAAAAAATTGCAGTATTGGCTTGCCTTTGCGATATTCAGGATGTCCGCAACCGTTATTGGTCCGAGTCGATGTTGGTCTCTCGTAACGTTCGGATATCCACAAAATTGAAGAAGTGCCTTACGTCAATCGCAATGTGATCAATCTGGTTGACGGTTGATTAATCAGGAGTTTTCCAAGTCCCCTTATGAATATGGAAATGCAGAAACCGCGTGCGAGCTTCGATAATGTTGATGTTGACGATAATGATGATTAGCCTCAATCCATTATTGGTACTATAAGAAAGTACTATAAGAAATCCCCTCTCTTTCTAGTTTTGCATTAAAATCGCTGAGGACAATTTTAATGTCATAGGTAGGCCACTGCTCGTAATTCTTGTCCAAGAGCTTGTAAAAGCTATCTTTGATGTCGTCATTTTTCTCCCCTGAGCTGTTTGGGTATGCGCGCATATACGACCAATGTTGGCAAGTTTTGCCTTAATACGAATTTTCCGAGGCGTTCGTTAACAAGACTTCGCGCCTAAGTCTGCCTCTAACAACAAATCAGCATCCAAAAAGGCACTACTTTTGCCATCGACAACAATCGTCGTAGTAGATGTCGCAGTTTTTATCCTCTTTTTGTTCAGCCCATTCCCTCGCGGTAATATCTGCTTTGCAGACGCCCAGGGCCTCCGCTAGTTATTCGGCTGCACCTGGCCTTTTAAGGGACCAAACATTCCACGTACAGATGCGAAGTTCGTTGTCCTTGTTTCATTTGCAGGGGTTATCAACAGTAATTCCGCCGTATCATAGGCTTGCTACTTCTTCGTAACTTAATTTTTTTTTCCATGGCCGGACAGTTACCCAGACCACACAACCCTCAACCAGGAGGGCTAGTTCCATAATTGATACCCCTAGGACGAGAGGCCGGTTATACCGCAGCCAGTAACCCGTTCGGGGGAGTGGGCGCTGCCGGTGATCCATTCAGGACTCATCCGCCACCATCTCTTTTCCAAGACCTTGACTTAGTCTCGGAAATCCTTACCGGCCTGAGCTCCAAATATGTCGGAGTAGCCCGGATAAGGTTTTATTTGCATTATTCCGGGGTTTCACTTCACCGTTGATGTCATCTGGGGAATCCATTCTCTGTCCTGTTTATAGTGCTGCTACTTTTTTCTGCTGGCCAGCACTCCCGTTTATAAGTTTGGTAAACCGGGTCCTGATAGACACCGACCAGTACCCTATGGTTACCACTTGGTGGCAAAATAAGCACAAGTTACAACACTGTAACACACCTCTCAGTGGCTGCCTTATTTTTACAGCAAACAACCAACATCATACCTCAAAAAATGTTCGGATCATAAGCATAGCAAAGTATGATACTCCCATTGATTCAACGAGCTCGGCTACTGTATGTGGTGGTGGAATCGTAGGGAAAATGAGCTGATGTAGCGTCATTCTTCATTCTAATGCGTGGAGAAGCCGAAAATTGATATTAAAACTGCTCAAGTCTAGGTGATAGATAATGGTTCGGCAGAAGTCTTCTATATGCCCAAAATATGAGTCCTTGCCATTGATTTTTCGCATTGCAGTCTTGAATACGATGTTCCGGTATTAGAGACGCGTCAGCATAACCTCTGGTTTCCTAAGTTGCCCTAGTACCCAGATGATGGCGCGCGCTAGCTTTCTAGCCCTAAAAACCTTAAAAGAGAGGTGATTTTGGCACAGAATTTTTAAGCCATGATACGTGAACCGGCTAGTTCTGACCTTCATTTGTAGCCTTCTACTTGAATGGAAACAGTTCCCGTAGCTGGCTGGTCGAAATCTATGCTGCTCAGATAGTTGTCGTTGCCAATCTCACCTATTCGAATCATCGGAGAAGAAATGTCGAAACCCTTAAAGGTTAAATAGAAACTTTTGACGACGTATTCGTTTCGTATGAAGTAAGTGAATTTCCAAACGACATCCAATTTTCATCGACGCGAAATGCAACAACGGGAGTGCCTGAAGCCTCATCCTTTCAGACCTCTTCGAGGTAGAACAAACGGAGGCCACTTTAGCTCCAAAAGATTGACGGAAATTGATTGATGTCAATTCCATTTCATACTTTTCCTGTCTTTAGCTGTCTTTCAGGACGTGCTTCCCCGGATTCGGTTCAAACTATTCGGTTTATAAAGCCAAGTCATCGCAAGCTGCATCCTGAACGACAACCTCTCTATTTTTATGGAGTTAATCAGTACCAGGCTGATCCACAACGGTGTTTTTTGCATCGTTCTAACAAAATCTTGCCAATATTTCATAGAAAGAACCTCAGCAGTCATTGGAATGGAGACATCTAGCACCTCCTGGAGCAGGGCCTATATTGACCGTAGATTTCGTAGTTTAGGTGCATTGTTTTGAGTGCCTGCCTTTCCACTGATATTCGCCAATGGAAATGCGATACGGCGTAGCTTGTAAATGGTGCTTAATTGTTCCTAGAAATGGTTCGATTTGTATTCCTTCGTAACGGCTTTCGTTGCATGACTCTGGAAGGCGGTCTCTCCATCAGTATTGAGTCTTTAAAGGGGTTCCAAGCTAGTATTTTACTACTTCTTCCTAGTACTAGCATCAGTTATACAATGAATGCGCGGTTGGTTAGGATTTGGATCCTGAGAAGGACAAGAAAGTGCTTTTAGTGGATAAGCTTGTCACTTGAGTTAGCCCAAAAATTTGCATTTTATATCTCTTTCTGAAGGCCTCTCACATATCATGCATAGCGACTCAAATCATGGGCATTATACAATATTTCCATTAAAAGTATGAACTTCCAATGTTATCTTCAACATCGATCACGACCGCTAAGCTCTTCTCCATGGGATATAACCCCATTCAAAGATGCCATACCTGAGACTCTGCACCTACCTCCATTCATTTGTTTCGAATCACTTTCGGAACACCTTTAACTATTTTTGCTGAACTGCTCGTCAGTCACACGATAAACTTTCGTAATGCTATTATGGGATTTTCCAAGTCATGGTCCTGAAGGAGCTCTACGTATCTGACATTGCCAACGAAGCAACCAACGAACTTCACCTGCAGTCTGCCTCTGCCCCATAATCCTTCGGAGATATCTTTAAGTTAAATCCTGCTTACTTCCCATCTTTTTGACGTGAACTTACTTTTTGGCCAGAAGCCACTGTCTGTTAAAGTTCGTTGAAAACATATCCTCCTGCTTTTCAAGCATGGGCAAAACGAGGACGACCAAGGAAGATGCTTCATATCACTTCACAGGATCTTCCTCATTCCATTCGACATCATTAGCTGGGTAAATATTTTTTTAGTTGAGATGAGTGTGGAGTGTCGTTCTAAATCCGTATCGCATCGGTGGTGGTAGTTCTTTACCACGGCAGAACCGATGCACATCATCAGCAGGGTCCTTACCAGGGATTTCACGAAGAACTCGAGAACTCTACTACTCGTACCATGAAAAGAGTTTGTAATTAATGCGGAAAATAACGTCGAAAGAGGATAAGGAAAACGAGGAAGAACAACAACTGACGGCTGGAATTGGATGTGAATTTAGGAGTATAAACTGTTCGAAGGAGCACCCTCGTAACCGTGTTTAAGGGAAGAGGACACTTAAATTGGCCTGGCCGGAAACGTCCTCGTCCTTGGCATTGGTGTTTTCATTTAAATAACGATCTTTTGGAATCGTTCCCAACTCCACTACATCCGACTTCTCCTTGTCTGGGGGTGTTATCATCTTCTTAAATATTTTTTTCATTAGCTTGCCGAGGAGGCAATGACATGGGATTGGTTTTTTTTTTTGTTTTTCCATCCTTCTTGGAGCACTTTCTTATTTGTTCGTTGGGTGCGCTTCTCAGTTGATTCCATTTCGACTGGTACTTGCTGATTCATATTCCGAAAACGTGTTTGACGAAATGAGGAGGAAAAGTTTTTCAATCCTGTCGCTGCTTTTGCGGATGTCATTACGTATGAATGTCGGGAAATTGTTTGTCCTTATCTTTGTGAATTTGGTTTTTTTTTTGGTGTCAGTGTTTTGTGTATTTTGGGATTCGGGAAACAATGTTTCCTTGAGGCTCATGTCTCAAGAAATTCGTTCCATTTGTGTTAACAAAGGATCTCGCTGACAAGCTCTTTAAGTGAATTTATCTTCCATTTAGAAGGTGCCAAGGTTTTTTTTTTTCGTTTTTATTGTTTTGTATAACAGTCCGAGGAAGGAGAGATATCTTCACGAATTTCTATCTTTTCTTAGAAAGAAGATTGGAAGTAGTCAACTTTAGTTACGAGGATGAGCAGCACGATGCTTCGAGATTCATGCAAACTATGATGTACGTCAATCTGACGATGTGGGAGTGAACAGAAACGCTCATGGCAAATAGGATTCATGTTGTAGGAAATCGTGATTTAGCGACTTGTCGAGATTTTATCGGTCTCAGGCAATGAAGCCTTCTTGTCCATTGGGCAAGGTCATTTCATTTCAGACATAGAATCAGGCTTACTATGCCTACACTTCTTATCATGAAATCGTTTAAACACAATGGAAGGAGACTTCAGCGACAGCATATGTAAGATTTATTGGCGTGAAGAACAACATGCTTCATTATGCAATGACACACAATCAAGACTCCTCAAAAGACTTACATGATGACACCCGAGTTGGACAAGCTACATATGTGTGACAAATCCTTCCACAGCGGATAGTTCCACGAATTGTCGTTATGTATGCATATGTTGAGCGGCTCTTAGTTTCTGGACCTGATTTAAGTACGTATGGTTCATATTCGCAATAGACTGTATTTGGTGATCATCCTATCGAATTCGTTTCAAAGACCACATTCTCGACACTGTAGTTGGCAGGTTGAGTGGGTAACTATACCTTGTGAGGTCTAAAAAACTTCCTATGCAACCTCTGAAGATGAACGAGTGTAATCTAGCTTTTATGTTGATATATTTGAACTTCCTTGCAAAAGAATGAGACAAAATGTGAACCCTAAAACCTTTTAGAATGTAAAGAGAGTTATTAAAGATACCACAAAAATTCTGTCTCTAATATTGTATAACTGGTAACGTATCTGGAAGTAGCTTTCCAGTACATAATATCGGATATCGGACAATGACGCCGGTTGCTCCTTCGTGGCTCTATACTGTGAATAATTTCATCCACCAGTTCGAAGTAATTGATTCATAGCAACTTGAACCGGGCATGGATGCTCCTGAATCCATGATAAAACCGAGGCATCAAAGACATACTCGTACTTATGGATGGACTCATTCTTCTCTCCATTGAAAAAATTTATCACTCCGCTAGTAGTATAAGTCTATGTTGGCAGCTTACAAAATGCAGATGTCCTGGATCCCGGAAGCATAACCGTCATGTTTGGCAATACGGCCTATCTGGTTAACGTTTGTATGGGCCACAGGTTGCGGCAAGAATTCTGAAATGTCGCAACCAAATGATTACAACACTGATGTTTCGCCTGGCTGTGAATCATTCTGGAGAGAAAACAAAACTTTTAGGCCTTCGCATTCGTCGTCGTCGTCGTTGCGGTTTAGTTATCGCAGCTGTTGTTTGTCTTTTGCTTTGTGAATGTATCAACATTTGAGATTAAAACAAACAAGGTGTGGAGTTAGGCCAAATCCGCATCCTGTGATCGGCTGCCCTCAGATTAAACTCAAGGACTCACATCGATCAGACAAACTACTTTCGAAATAATTTGTCCCAGCGATTTTACCACCTTCGCTTATGTTGTGGATAAGTTAGGCTCGTTAAGATTCCTATCTTTAACAGCGATGCGAGCTGTGTGGTCCAATACACATATATTCTCGTTGACTTCAAGTCTGTTTCGAATAGTCTCTCCTTCACCGTATTTCAACTGAAATTACTTGCGATTATCCTGTTGTGTCTTCTGCAGTAACTTTAAAAAACTTTTCCTCTAAAGAGCGCCCTGCGGTGCGATATGATCTTTTACAGAAAACCCTATGCCGCTCTTTGAATGTTCCGCTTTGCGATAGTTTCAGGTTCCGGCGTCATGCTCGTTGGGTATATCCACCAACAATTTGCAAATCCTCTACAATGCATAAGATGTCGGCTTTCTTATTGTTTGGCTTCGATAGTGGCTGTGGTGATCAACTTTGAACGTTTTTAGCGTTCTTAACGGAAACCCTTTTATGACTGTCTTTCACTCACATTGGCTGAGTGAAATTTTGGTGCACCTCTTCTAACCATCTTTGATAACTTGGAATGCCATACTCCCTCTTAATGTTTTTTTTTTTTTTTATAATGAGTGCGCACTCAAGGGGTTTTTGTACCCTTAAAATGTTGGTACACAGAGCGGGCGAAGGAAAGACAAGTACCGATGTGCATTGTTTTTAAATGTTTGCAAGTTATAACGACCAGGAAACACAGAGATCGGCAGGGCATTCCATAAGCGAGTTGTACGGCTTAGGAAAGAATCACGATATTTTAGAGTGCGTCCGAAAATGGGCTTGAGGGAATATTGATGAGCATCCATAGCGAGACAGGTGTTACGGCTGAAAGTTTGGATGAGCGGAATGCCACTGGCGATTTCAATGGAGCACTGGTGGTGGAAATAGCGATAAAACAAAGTGAGACAGGAGACATTACGTCGGTGTTCGAGGGTGTCAATTGATTGACTGATATTAGTATCACCAATGAGTTTTGTCGCACGGTTTTGAATCCTATCTAGTAGGTGCAGAGATGTTTTAGGAGCACCCGACCAGATGTGAGCATTGTACTCCAATTTTGGGAGGATGAATGCCTAATTGTGGCCAGATCAGAGGGAGTAAAATATTTCTTACATCGCTTGAGGAAACCTAGACATTTCGCAGCATTTCTGGCGACATCGAATATGCGGTCATTCCAACGTAAGTTGTTACTGATACACATACCGAGAATGGAAAGTTTATCTGTTTCGACGATGCAAGTGCCATTCATGGATAATGGCTGTGTATTTAAATTTCGCTTTAATGACAGCAGACAGCATTGAGTTTTGGAAGCATTAAATTCCACTCGGTTGATAGTTCCCCAGTTGGTTATGCTGTTAATATCGGAATTTAATGAGCTTAGCATACGCTGCCGTTCCCGTTCTACAGCCGAAGAGCAGGGACGTGAGTCCGGGAATGAATATGAAAAGCAGAGAGTACTGTCGTCAGCAAAGGAATATATTGGATTAGAAGTGGCAGACAAAAGATCATTAATGAAAATTGAAAAGAGTGTCGGAGACAGAACGGAGCCATGGGGCACAACAGCATTTATTTTGTGAAACCGTCCAAGACCACATGGATTGAACTTTCCGAAAGGTTATTTCTAATCCTTTGAAGAAGAGAGTTACCGATCCCAAAAGCACGCTTTTTCGACAAAAGAGCCTGATGCCAAACTCTGTCAACTGCTTCAGAAATATCAAGTGCAACTATCTTGCTGTCGCCAGATTGATGTACGATTTGGTTCCAATTTTCGGTGAGACATGGCATCAAATCACCAGTCGATCTGTTGCTACGAAAACCATACTGCCGGTCATTAAGAAGTTTTCGTGTTTCGAGATATTTCATGAGCTGACGGTTTATTACCTTGGAAAGAATCGACATGAGTGCAATGGGCCTGTAGGAGGATAGAGAAGAACATTCGCCTTTCTTAGGGATGGTTTGGACAAATGCCGTTTTCCATCTGCTTGGAAAGAGTCCTAAAGAGTACGATTGATGAAAAAGGTTACGCTGCGGTTTTGCCAGCGAGGGAGAACACCTCTTCAGAAGAATGGTAGATGCTCGTACACCATCTGAACAAGCGGATTTGTAAATGTTAAGATCTTTAAGAACTCTTGCTACTACACGAATGCGAAAGTGGATTCGTCCCATTGAATATTCGGTGCACTCAAGTGTAGGCGCAGACAGAGCACAATCCGGGAGTGTTGAACTAACCGCGAAGTGTGCAGTAAGCAAATTGGCCTTGCTGAGCTAGAATGTCATTGTAAATGAGCGTTGGGATGGAGGATGAGGCAGAATTTCTAATGTTTTTGACGAATGACCAACAATTTTTACTGCCATTGGGACATTGCAATATTTTTTGCTTCAGTTTTTGGTCGTATTGGTATTTTACACGTGTAAAAAAGACGTTGCTGTTATTCGTGACTCGTTTAACCTTCTTCCAGTTTTCCTCTGTTGGGATGGTTTGAAGGACCGAAAAAATATTTCCGTAACCCTGACAGCCTCTTTACAGCTCGAGTCGTACCATGGCTTTTCTTTTGGTTTGATACTCTTCATCCGTTGAGGGATAAAGGATCTCATTCCGAAGAGAATAGTGTCTGTGATCATTGCAGCAGTCGCATCCACGTCGATATCGAGGAAAGATAACGACCAGTTAAGTCCGTTCCAATTGGCTTTCTCGTATTGCCATATGTTTTTTTTAGGAATCTTTTCTCTAACTGTGTGGTCGGTATACGAGAATTTAGCTGATATGACACAATGGTCCGACGTGCCTAGAGGGGAGAACACATCAACGCAGTACTTATCAGGGTGAGAAGTTAAAAACAAGTCCAGAGTATTGGCTTTATGACTATCAACGTCATATATATATTTTCGTGAGCGTTAAACGGCAGACTTCGTGTATCTTTTATAGAAATTAAGCGTGTATCGTCCTGAAGGACAATACGTCTTTTTTCTACTATGTCCTCCTTAAATATGGCCCCACCATTGCATCAAAAATTCTTGTACTCACCATCATGCTTCAGAACAGGATGAGCTTCATCAGTTCGCGTCTTCCGAAGTGGAGAAAGATCACGTTGGTTACCACGTTCGCCGGCACACATACTCAAAGTATCCACATGCCCTGAAGCAGTTGCAGTCCGATGCCTCGATGCCCAAATTCAATATAGATGAGCTCCGGCTGTTCATAACCGAAATTTCTTCTCATCGATGGTTCCTTTGAGCACTTGAACTGCAATCCTGAAAGACATTGCCTTATCTTTTTGGGACTGCTGCCAAATAACAGGTGACCGGATAGCAATGATAGTTTTTCCAATTGTTATGTTTCAGCAGCTGTCAAAGTTACCAATGACATCCAGCTGTCAAAATATTCAGTAAGGTTTGCCGTTTCATCATGCATCGTTTTACGCTTGCCGAACGTGCGGAGGTTATTAAAAAAAATTCCGACTCAGTCGTAAATACGCAACGTGAATTTTGTCATTAGGTCGTCGTCATCATGGCCTCAGTGTGCAGGCAATTCGTCGCACAGTGGAGAAGTTTGAGCATGAAAACACTCTTTTGGATCTTAAGCCACCAACCAGACAGAGATTGGTGCGAAATGAAGAAGACCCAGAAATGACGATTTCGCCGATCAGCTGAATTGGACATTGTCAGGGAGTCCATCCGGCTTATTCTGCTGTTGGATTTAGGCCTACATCTGCGTAAGATTGTGCTGACGCAAAAATTGAAGCTGGACGACAATGGACAACGCCGTGAGTTTGCTAATTGGGTACTGGAAATGCTGACCGGCGATCCGGATTTTGACCAAAAAATTATCTTGTCTGACGAGGCCCATTTTTGGCTCAGCGGCTATGTCAGCAAGAAAAATTGCCGTTATTGGATATCATTACAGGATTACAGGATATCAGACCAAGCATCAATGTATCCACAAAGTTTGAGTGTTTGGTGCGGTTTATAGCATGGCGGCATCATCGGACCTTATTTCTTTTGCAATATGGAAGGAGACAGCATTACCGTCAGTGGTCCCAGGTAAAGAGCGATGGTAACTGATTTTCTGTGGACAAAGCTAAATAACATCAATTTATCCGACCTGTAGTTCAAACAAGAGGTAGGTCCTCCCACGGCGAGCGTTCATCAATTGGCTGCCGAGACCATGGAACTTGACACCACTCGAAAATTTTCTCTGGGGCTACGTCAAGTCCTTAATATACGCTAACAAGCCAACCACTTTGGACGAGCTCGAGGCCAACATTCGATACGATATTGCCGGAAAAACGCCCCACATATTGAACCGAGTGATCAAAAATTGGACCAACTGCCTGAAGCTCTGCCATGGAAGCCGAAGCGGCCACTCTGAAGTATATTCGGACGGTAAGGTTTGAGAACTAGCCTCTACGAGTAGATAATTTTATTTTGTCTAAAACTTAACACTCAAGTGGGTAGAAATACACTTATAATGCGTCAGCATGTGTTAACTTTTTTGGAAAATGGGATAGAAAGAGAAAAATAAAAAAGGTTTACAAAAACTGAGTTTCCAGAGAACAGAAAAAGCCCCTTGTAAATTCTTTTTTTGCCTAGTTTCTCAATAATTGTCACCGGACCTAGACCCAGCACCGTTAAAAGTAGCATGCAGCACAACTCCTATCGTTTAGTCGCCACTATTCTGGCCTAAAATAGAAGATCCTCTGCTCCCAGATGAACTAATTGCAATTGCACTCAAATACTTACTTACTTAGATGGCGCTACTATTCGTGGTGAACCAGGGCCTCAACCAACAAGCCTCTCCAGTTAGCCCGGTATTTAGCTGCCTCCAGTGGCACACTCTAAGTCGGTTGAGGTCCATTTCTACCTGTGCGCACCACCTAAGGTGAGGTCTTCCACTACTGTGTTGTTCCTCCAGGCTTGATTCGAAGACTCTGCGGGCCGGACCCTTGGTGACGATTCCGTCTATATGTCCCCATCTCATGCGACTGATGGGAAGTTTTATGATTAGGTCGATGTCGCTGTAAGTCGTTGAAGCTTCTCTTCCAAAGCCCGTCAAGGCGAATGGAATCAGATATCGTATGAAGGATTTTTCTCTCGAAACGCCTGAGGGTACCTTCATCCGCTTTCGATGGAGTTCAAGCTTCAGCGCCATAAAGTAAGACCTGGTTTTTCGAGATACGAAACAGCGATTGACAAGAGTGGTTCTTCATTTTATTTCTGCTGAGGTGTTGTTGGCAGAACTTATAGCAGAGCAGAGTCGCTTACTACAATACCTTGATATTATAGCTGTCAACGGTGATATTCTGCTCAATTCGTCGATGTTATATGTCGCTGACAGGATATATTTAATTTTGCCCTCATTTATCGCTAAACCCATTTTGGCAGCTTCCATTCATTGGCCTTACTAGGTGCACAGACTTTTGGAAGATTGTGCCTCCAGTATTCGCTTGTGAGTTCCACACAATTCTTTCGAGTATGATGTTAAAGAAATAACATGACAATGCGTCACCTTGTCTGAAACCCTTTTTGGCATCAAAGGTGTCAGTTAAGTCGCTATCGATATTGACGGAGCAGCGATCATCATTCTGCACAGTATGCGAAAACCAGAATAGCTCGTCTCTATAAATGCTGTCATATGCGGGCTTAAAATCGATGAAATAATGCTGTGTATTGATTTGGACTTCTTGAAACTTGTTCCAGGATCTGCGGAAGTGTGAAGATTTGGTCGATTGTGGACTTTTCTTGTCTGAAACTTCACTGCTATGGGCAAATCAGGTCAGCATACATTCTTCTGACCAGATCTGAGAAATGAATTAGTGCATGCTCTCCACAAAGTCATTTCCACCAGATCGGAATCCCTCGATCGGTAAGCCGTCAGGTTCAGCTGATTTCTTCGATTTTAGCTCTCGTATTGCTATTCCTACTTCATTTTCGGTATCATCGTCTAATGGTCTATTCTTCCTGACGGCGGAATGTTGGGCTTACACAGTCTGCAGAAAAAGTGTTTAAATACTCTCAGCACCAACTGTGACCCTACTAAGAGGTTTCCTTCTTCATCCCTGCAGGCTTCTTTACGGGTTTTCTTGCCTTGACACGTTCTTTTTATCTGTTGGTAAAGCCAATCAATATTTTCGGTCGCGTGTTCCTCGAGCTCTTTTTTCTTCTTCTGGATGTTCTTCCCCTATCCTCCGCTCGTAGACTTCACGAACAGATCTCGTCCTTTGTGGCAACGCCGCTTTGTAGGCTTCTCGTTTAGCTGAATGTGTTTGCCGGCATTCTTCATCAAATCAGGAATTTTTTGGTAGTGGCGGCATCTCTGATGATCTGATGACACGATCTCAGAGTTGCCAATGGTCTTCGGTACTAGATGCTGGCGGCATAATAGTTGTTGAGAGATTTCAAGATACGCGTTCGACGAAGATTCCGACGCTCTCTTGCGATTGCAGCTTTTCTACGTTACAACTTCTCACAGTAGTTCTTCTTTGTTGTGGCATTTGGGAAATCTGTACCCGGACAAGGTGGTGATCTGAGTCAATGTTGTCTGCCGGTAAACTTTGGGCGTCCAGAATACTGAAGGCATGCCTCGGGTCTATCGAAGAATGATTAATTTGATTTAGCGTTTGATGATACGGAATCCGACATGTGCCCTTGTTTATCTTAAGATGAGGAATAAGTCCATTGTCAGACGTGGTCTCGTGTAGCCTATGCTTACTAACTGTCCTTTCAAAAATGTCCTTCTTTCCTATCGTCGCGTATACTGCGGACATTGCTCATACTCGTATATCTTGTGGAAAGGCTCGTAAAAACATTTTTTGGTTGCGTTCTCGATTTTTTGGGACAAGCCGCCAAGAACAGCACCCTGGCCAACAACCTATGCATCTATTCTGATGGAGTTATTCGCATTAAGCAAGGCCTCTCCAGTCCAATCTACCGAACGTGTCGATTAAAAAGCGACTGGAGCCATAGAATTTTTAGAATTCTAGTGATCTAACAACTCGTAGGTTAGCGTCTAAATTAGAGGGGATCTTTTTGAGTATGTTGCTTGAGGCTTCCAGGTGGATTGTTGCTATTGCGAATACCAGCTGGAGTCGTCCCAGAGGTGACGTGCTATTAACCATTTTGTGTCAAATTTAGACCTCTTTGGCGATTAATTCGACGTCTCACCTAAGTTCTTTTCAAAAACTTAGGACCTTTGACTCTTTAGCTCTCCAACTGGATGGCCATATTTATATGCAAACAAGCCGTAGAGAGAAAACGTGGATTAAAATCTAAAATCGCTCTTCAATCTTAGGGACTATCTTAATATTTGAATGGTGTTGCAGTTTGGTTGGCTGCCCTTAATCCTTATATCCCAAAGGAAGGTGCAAAAATCAGCCCGCCTGGTCTATTCTCATGCCATTAGGAGTTTGGAAAACTGTAAGGTCGATGAGTTTGCCAAAAGCGGTGTTGCCCTGTAATCTCTAAGAACCACTTTCTACATGAAAATTTATAGTCTTCAACCATCTTCACCCCTCAGATTTGACCGTATTTGTATCTAAGACGCGTAAAGTGTTGTGAACTTTGATCTTACTATCACCCTTTTGTATGACATAAGAGCCTTCTATCTATTGGAGATAGTGAGGACAGGGCTGGGTTTTTTTTTTTTGGATGGCCACAACCCTGAGTCATTTCAATCTAACTCTCCACATTTGTGTTGCAGATTTGCAGAAAATGCTTCTAAATTATGAGCCAGTGGTAGGACTATGTTCAATCTACCGAAAGTCGATGGGAAAATTGCTTGCTGAAGGCCATACAAGTGGGTTATGTAACGCCTCTTTGGTTTTGAAGTGGCCACAAGATCCGAATTGATAAGCAAATAGAACAGAACACCTTTATCATTTGGAACTAACCCTTCAAATGCAGTTGAGGAAAACCTTATACAACCGCACATATAGAGGCAGTTAAATGAGAAGAAACCTAAACGAATGCGTTCGTCCTCTGATACCAAGTCCACTACGAACACGTTCAATGCCAGCACGTCTTCTGTCCCGTCACAATTACCATCTCGTTTTGAAATGTCTTACCAATAAAATCAAACCATTCAAAAAATGATTCTTTCAATCTGTGGATACTTAAGTTTAGCTCATGATATTTAGGTCGTCAGATTTATATGTATCTCAATCATGGTTGCCGAAGTCATTGGAGGACAAGCAGACTGGTAACAGCTTAATTCCTTTTGAAATGAACCCTCGACTTGTACCCCATGTATCAAATTCTAAGAGTCCGAAACCACGTACGCGTTGTGCTATCCTCGCACAAGACTCTAAACGCTTTTCAGATATTTGAATTACCCTTCCCAGTTGGCTGACCACTTATGCCAAAGGATAAACTACCCAAAGTCGTATCATCACGTCGACAGCTTGAATGATGTGAATGAAATAAAATTTTACGATATTCCATCATCCCCAATAACTACGGACAACGGCTGTCCAACGCAAACTATCCATATCCGTTTAGGAAGTCCGGATCCAATATAAAACTGCGACAGACCAACACTTATATCTGGTATACCCACATGGTGCTCGTTTAGTTTTGGAAATTCACATGACACTAATCAAATTTACAGCTGATGTACCGCTATTGACATATCATAAAATTCAGAGTACCATTCCGATATTGAGTATACCTTAATCCCTGTTCTCCGCCACCATCTACCCAATTTGAATTAATCATGATGGAAAAATCCTGGAGAGCAGGTGCTTGTAACCTGGATATCGTGTTTACTAACACGGCACTGAGTTGAGAAGAGTTGTTAACAATGTTCAGAAGTCAGACTGTCAGACTGTCAGACTGTCGGACTGCCTAGTGTCCTTCAATATCAATAAAAGCAGAAAATGTCTGGAGCTAAATTGATGACTATTGGCCGTAAAATTTCCGCCTATGATTTGATTAAGTATTACAATTCGTCGATGTGACAATGTCTGGAGAGCCTACAAATGATGCTGAACGCCAGGATACACATGGGGAATACGCATATAAGGGACAGACAAGTGGATGAGCGTACGCATGGATGCAGAAATAAATCGATACCACATATATTGGCAGACGAGGGGCTATCTGTCTTCAGCATTCAAGGGTGGTGAGGCTTCTTCGATTTGTCTGATGCCACGGCAGGTGTAAGGGTATCGATCCTCTTATACAGTTGTACCTTGGTATGAGATACAATTAAGGGTGTGAAAGGGTACAGGAAAGGAGAATCCCTTTAATATGATCTTTAACCGCGATATATCCTTAAGCCGTATAGACTTAGACATTTGTCTGGAAGTATCACGTCGTTTTGAGATCGATGTGATGTGATAATTTGTGATGGCTTCAATACTGCAGTAGGCTTGTCGCAAGTGGTTTTGAGGTGAATATTGCAATCATTTGGCTTAAGACGTAAGGCCTACAGGATATTACTTCATGGACTGGTAGAGCTTTGATATATTCAAGCCAAGAATACATAAATCTTTGGGTAAAAGTGAATTTGCAATTCTAATTCGTTAGTTGTTTGACCTGGTATCGGTGAATGTGATGGCCATTTTCGTGTCCAAGGTATTGTAACAGTCCGCCAAATCTAATGAAGATTAATGGAGATTTTATTCTATCTTGAAGGAAGTCTCTTTTGTAGAATCACTACAAAATCTTGCGGATGAATGCAAAGAGGACAGCTTTCGTAACCGTCAATGAAGCACTATTAATGGATATAGTATCACACACCAAGAAAATCTGAAGGTTCGGGTAGGCATCGACATAGAAGTGTTCAGTGATGTAAAGTGCACAAAGGACTTCGGAGAACAAAATGAAAATAGCGACTTCTTGATACTTGCAATGCTTATCAAATTGCCACCATTAGTGCAGAGTTTGACCATACGACCGCCAAAGTTGAATGTTATCCGGCTGACCACCGTTTCCCAAGCTGTATTTTGGACATCCGAAACCGAAAGCTACACCAAAAATTGTATGAAACCACAATCGTTTGGCATCCGCCATTAGAACACTGCTATAGCAGTTTAAAAACTACGGACACTTAGGCTACCGGCTTAAGAGCCTCCCAATGCGACTACAATTAAGACCACATTGGACTGGAAATATGGAGAGAGTATCGGAGAGGTCCTGCATGTGATGGTTAAACTTCATCAGAATCGACAAGTATTCGATTAGATTGCTATTTTTGACGGCTTGTCTCGGAAAACCGAAAAGCTGGAACGGGCTCCAGAAGGGACACACTTTGAAAGGCTACCGCCTAAGGGCCAGATGAAGAGAAAACGAAGATGTGCCACAAAGCCACTGCGCAAAAGGTGGCAAGTGCTACCTAGTGCTAGTGCTAAAAATCTCACTTTCCCAGCGGCGATGGAGAAGGAAATCAAATCGGCGGAAGTGACACGCGCTGAAACCGACCAACCTCTCGGAACTGCATCTGGGCCCTCTTTTTCTGTCCTAAACAGAATGCCTCTGAATGTTGCTACGAGCTACCGGTCATAGGACCTGTTTGCGGTAGGACTACCAGTAGTCCATACACGGATTTAAATCACGGTATCATAGGATTCAGGAGCCACCGGATTTCGGTCCGGGCCTGCATTTTTGAAGTAGGCAGTAGGTGGGAGCGTCATGGTGGCTGTGGTTTAAGTCTAAAATCGCAAAAAGGGTTCTCCTGTTGGTTTAGACCAGATGTAGAGTTGCAATAAGTACTGGGTTCTGTGACCCAGAGACCAGTAAGAGGTTTTAAATTGGCCTCGATTCATACCTAGGTTGGAACATGTGCCTCCAACAGAGTTCCGAGTTAGTACTCAGGAAGGCGGCAGGTGTTGACAAGGCGTATGGATGTATGGGCATCCCGTCGAACTACGATAGGTGTTCACGATAAATCCTTGGCTCAATATCCCAAAGAGGGACCTCGCCCCATTATCAAGGCCTTATTACGATTTTCCGAACTTAACGCCTCTGAATGTTGATATGATTTAACCAGTTATAAGCTGCTGGCCGTAGGTCCTGTTGGCGGCATGACCACCTGTATTCCATAGTTAGCTAGTCAGGAGCCCCCCGGATCTCAGCCCGGCCTGACTTGTTGAGGTAGGCCCCCTTGTGAGGATGTGGTTTAAATCTAAAATCGCAGAAAGGGTACGCAGTTAGTTTAGACCCGATGTAGAGCTGGGTACTCTGGAAGGCAGTAGGCGATGGCAAGGCGTATCCTTAAGTCTTCACAGATAGAAATTCATATAAAATCCTAGAAACATCTGTTCCAAACAGGGCCAGGAGAAAGGAAGTTTCCGGCACTCCCTCTATTGATGAATATTTCCGCGTACGATACTCGGATGAAACCGGTGCTGCAACCAACAAAGACTACAGTTCTAGGGTAAGGAAATCGCCTGAAACCATTAAACCCATCGACAAAAACAAAAACCCGAGGTGGTTTTAGCCTCACTGGTCATAGTTCTGACCGGCGAAAGTCAGTTGATGCTGCGAAATCCTCACTAAGAAACAACTCTGATGGTGACTTTCCTCACGCACAAGATCCGGCTGAAACCGGTGCTGCAACGAGCAAAAGTTGCAGTTCGGGTGGGCACATTGAATTGGGAAGACTGGCAATGACAACAGTCTGAAGGAAGCTGAGTGCAAACACTGTATTGGTCTACTGTGGGAGCTAGCCAAAGGAGAGAATATTTACATTGAAATAGGAGACAATAAGGAAAACGGTACTCTTAGAGTAAAGTGTTCCACGTAGTAAGCTCTTGCATAGTTGAACAAGCCTGTGCCGAAAATCCACTTTGGAAACAAAGAATTTTGAGGTTTTCAGGCCACCGAAATCTTGGATGCTGGGGCAACTCATGGAAACGGGGAATGTGTGGGATGCGTCTTCATATCCAGTCCAACACGGAAAAGTGGAAAATCTACTTTCACAAGGAGAGAAAGTAGAAGGAATCCTGAAAACAAGGACGACTCGTCTCTTGTCGCTGGCTCAGACAAAGTTTCTGTCGAGGCCAATAAAGCTAGGTATGGCTCACGTCCCTATCTGCACCTTGGACGAGTTTACTTCCACTTTATTTTCAAACGAATGCAGACAAGATATGACCACCCCAGCACGTACATATTCAATTAGATCGACCTTCAACGCTCCAAGTCTGCTACTGCATCCCTATGTAGGATGCCTACCGTGTTTAAGACAAAATCTTACAAAATATCCCTACAGGAACCATGGGTGTGGAATAAATGCCTGTGATTTCGGTTGTCTAAGGGGTTTCACACCACCAACCGAGAACTTGTCTTTATATGCCGAACTCCCTCTTACGATCTAAATTTGGGTAATTTTGCAAGCAAGATTGAGTTCCTGCAGACATACCATATGCTACAAAACGAATGGAGAATGACACAAAAACGTTGCTGTGTCTGCTTACTTTCCCTATGATTCCTTACTGCCGCAAACACCGGAGGCCGTAGCGGAATTCATTGAATACTGTGTCTCCTGGAAGATGGAACTGCGATGTTAATGCTTTTGGGGCAGTGGAAAATGCAACGCGAGAGGCAATCATTTCCTGAATTTCATACTATCGTTTGACCTGATTGTCAACAATGACTTTTGTTACGAAAGTAAGACATTAAGTAATCGACGTAACGTTGTCCAACAGGCACACTAACGAGATTACTGACTGGAAAGCGCTATCGGAGGTCTTCATGTCAGAACATAGATACTTCTAATTCAGAATCGATCTTGTTGAATAGGAGGAATTCATTAAAAATCAACTGGACAGGATTTAAGGAACAGCTCAATAAGTCTAACAGTGGTCTCTCTAAACTCAGAACAAAACAAAGGCTAGAGGGAGCTGTTCAGAACCTGAACGGTAAACTCACCAAGTGTTTCGAAATAGCATGCCCAGCTAGGAAGCAATCCTGCAGATCGCCTATTCCTTGGTGGAACACAGACCTGCAGCGTCTTTGTAAAGTAACCAGGAAATTTCTAAACAGGTCACTTAAGATTAATTTGGAGGAAGATTGCAGATCAAACAAGGAAGCTATTTCGAAGAGTGCGTCTAATAAAGGTTTTTGCAAAAAAACCAAAATTGTCGGTGAAACCAGTAGGCTGGTCAAAGTCTTCACTCAGAAAATCTGACGGCACCAACACTGAATTTATTGAAAACAGAGAATCCCCGCCTCAGATTCGCCACAGTACCGGCTCCTATTAACGAAGTTGAAAGTTAGCAGCAACTGCTGGTAACTCTGAAGAGAATCTTCACTGCTAACCTGCATTGGCATACAAACCAAAATCCTGGCGATCAATGACAATAGCCTTTATACCGAAATCGGAAAAGAGGACTACACACTCCCCAAAAGCTTCAGACCTCTAAGTCTGACTTAATGAAGTCTGACATATTGAAGAGCGTGAAAAGGTGAGTCGAGCTCCATGTGCTGAAACTTACTTTGCGATTGATCCTCTGCCTAAGGCGCAACATTTACCAAGGCGGAAAATTCTACGAGGGTGCGATTCAAAATCCAGTAAGAAGAAATATGCCCTGGGCATGCATTCTACAACGTAACTTTTGACAGAGGTAGTCTATAATGCGGCGTCCTGTTTCTGCTGCTACGGATCTTCAAGGATGGCTCCAAAACCGATTTAGGATGTCCTCTTCTGGAGGGTGACGACGTTATATTTTATTCCTCGTTAGTAAATATTTCTTTCAATCGCAATCCTGATGCCAACGAATTATTTTGTGAGAAACGGTGGAGAATACAACCTTGAACAAATTTTACGTAAAAAAACGGATTTAATGGTGCACGAACGTTGGAAATGTTGGAAAAGTGTTTCGGCAACGGATCTCTAAAGAAAACGGTCGTTTACCAGTGGCATGAGCGGTTCAAAAGTAGTCGTGAGTCAATCGAAGATGATGAACGCAGTGGCAGACCATCGACATCGAAAACCGACGAAAACATTGATGAAGTAAGAGAAATGTTGGTCAATAACAGCAAATTAACCATCAGAGAGATAGCGGAGGACTTCAACATTGCCTATGGATCCGTCCAAGACATTTTGGTTAATGATTTGGGTTTCCGTCGTGTAGCAGCAAAGTTGGTGCCAAAAGACCTCAATTTCATGCAAAAAAGAGAACGTGTTCCGTGTTCACGTCGCAAAAGACATGATTTGCGAGGTTGAATCCGATCCCACATTCATCAAGAGGATCATTACTGAAGACGAGACGTGGGTTTATGAGTACGACACGCAATCCAGACATCAGGCAAGTGAATGGCGTTCACCGAATGAGCCGAGACCAAAAAAACCACGTCGTTTGCAGTCAAAAAAGAAGGCAATGCTCACGGTTTTCATGGATTACAACGGTGTAGTGCATCATGAATTTTTGCCAGACGGCCAGATAGTAAACAAAGCAATGCGTGAAGCAATTCGCCGAAAGAGACCAGAATTGTGGGCAGAAGACTCGTGGATTTTGCACCTTGATAACGCACCGTCGCACAGTGCCATCATTATTCGTAATTTTTTGATGAAAAATGCAACAAATACCATCCAACAGCCACCGAATTCACCTGATTTGGCTCCCTGTGACTTCCTTCTGTTCAATCAAGTTAAAAAACCACCCACCGCAGGAAGCACTGACGGACATACCGAAAACTGAATATAAAAAAATGTTTCCAGGATTGGACCAAGCGCTGGCATAAGTGTGTTGCAGTCGATGTGGAATACTTTGAGGGGGAAAATGTAGATTTACATAAGCATGGATTGGTATGAGGCATTTGCATCTGCAGCGCCAGCTAAGCAGCGCTTAGAGCCTTGCTGAACCCTCTTACGACATCCGAGCTGGCTCAAGAATGCAAGACATCATTAAACGCTGTCGGAAGTCTGAATTCACTGAGTCTTATCTGGGTACCAGGTCACAATGGGGTGCCGGGAAAAGTCAGAGGAGAGTTTTTTAGGGGCAGAATCTACGTTAGGTCTGCATGCGTCCTCAGTTCGACCTTCCATTAATAGGTAGGTTTCATATAGGCATAACTGCACAGACGGCATGACTCTTCAGGTTGCCGGCAAACCAAGCGAATTCTTCTCGGCGTCTCTAAGAGGTCAGAGGTTTTCTTACAGTCTGTCAGCAGGAATGGCTGCAGGCTGCTTACTGGGGTCGTACCGGGGCACTACACTTTTGTTAGGAACTTAAATGTACTGGTCATAAATGATACAACATCCTGCGATACTGTGAATGTAATGATAATACCGCGGGACTTATGAATATCCGGCTTACGCTCGCATCAGGCTGCACGTACTCGTCATTGGCGTGCTGGACTCTGGTACTGTAGCCACTTTTCTGAAAAATTCCATTAAAAGGAATTTACAAGGAGGAAAATGGGATAGTTCTTTGTATGAGGGCTCTGTTCCGATAGAAACAAAAAAAGGGGTAAGTAAGGCCTGAAAGTGCCTCTACATCATCTGCATGTTCCTGAGCGCGGAAGCTAGAGTTAACTGCAGACAGTAGATGAATATGCTTCATAGCTGTGTAGGCAGTAAACCACACTGTGATCAATTCCTGTTTACTCCTGGCATCACATATTACAATATATGTATCTGTTCTATTAAATGTCTAGATTCTGTCTATGACAGGAACCACAGTAATGGCAGTAGGAAGCCACCGTGGGGACATTTTGTGGTAAATCAAGGTCGGAGATTAGCAGTCCTTATTCATATCTTTAGCGTGGAGAATATTTACAGGCAGCTCAAAACCTGGTATCCCTAACATTTCGGATAGATTGATGTGGATGTGTCATATTGTACAGAGAGCAATTTCTGTCTATGACAAGGTTTCTTTAAATGTGCTGCCTAGATAACGCCGTAGGTCGTAGGAGCTGTCTTATATTTTCTCCAAGAATGGGATCGTAAGGCGTGGTGATTTCAGAGTCTGGTTTTGAGGTATGTCGCGACGGATAGAATATACACTTGGAAGTCCCCTTTAGGGATTGTAGCTCTTGAATGAGATTGGTTCATTTGTGTCCTCAATTTCGAAGCTGGCATGCTTTTTTATTATTTTTCAAATAGTCCAGAAGTGTAGTCTCATTCCACTTCCATACTACAATGACCTCACTCAACATGAATAGTTATCGTTTGAATACATATTCCGAGAAGGCAATGACGCGCATTTTTGAGTTATTTTCTTCTTTTCAAAGTCCTTTGAAGGCCAATGACTAGAAGTGAATGAAATATTTACTTGCCCTCAGCAACTCACATGAGTTTTTGTGTTTTTTTTTTTAGTTCCTCTATTTTAAACATTTGCAGTAAGATTGCAACTCAAAAATATTTACTCCGACATTTCAAATGGCAACTTCTAGAAACGTTCCGTCATATTGCAGTGCTTGCCTACTACAAACAGATACTTGAGAAACTGTTGAGCAGTAGAATGAGAAATTTGTTACACTCTCTTGCTACAGGCACGAAAGTTTTGGCTTTCCAAAAAAAAAAAAAAACAGAGTCATAGTTTCTGACATGTGCCACGGATATAAGGACGTGCAATAGCGTCTCGAAAAATGCAATTCAACTCCGCATTCAGACCAGAAACTGGATATTTTTATTCGCCTCTTCAAAAGGCACAGAGTAGCAGACACACCCAACCTTAATCTACGAATGTAAATTGTGCTGAAAACCTCGTTATCCTCCAAGAAGAATACCTACGAGTGTATATATTTTGCATTTCTCTTCATGTGTTTGGTATCACAGTCCCTTAAAAGATCCCAGATGATAGTTCCAAAAAAAAAATGCTATTTTTAGCGTTATTCACTGATGGAATTTTTATTCGTTTTTTCTTTGCTTTGGAAAGCTTTAATAGAAAAGTTCGTGGAACACAGTTTTGTATGCAATCATGGAACTTTCTAAAAATATCCCTTAACAAGGACTTGTGTGTGTGCCTATAGAAATCAAAGGGAAAGTAGTGCTCCGTAATACATCAACCACAAGGCAAGGATACGAGTGAGTTGCTAGACTGTTGATTTTCCGATGCAGTCGTACACAACCATGGCCTCATGGTATGCTATCCATGGTGCAGTGGGGAACATGAAAGCCAATTTCGGATGCCAATGTGATGTTAAAAAGTGGAGATTGAAAAGTGCACAAAAGCCACGGTACCTGGTAGGATGAGTGAACTAAAAAAAGGTAAATTGAGTTTCAATTAGTATTTTATTCCACTCTCTGTGTTGCGTGTACTAGTAAAGTCAATAAAGGATAAAGTAGTAAAGAAACATGGTGGAACTTCCTTGATAATATTGTTACGCATTTATGAATGCCACACGTTGGTGTTTGTAATTGGGCAGCCGGACTTTCCACTTGCCAATTATTTCTCATCCTTTTTATTGCCCGAATCGAACAGACTCACGTGTTATTTAATCTATCTTCGCCATCCTGTTAAAGATCGTTCGACTCACGAAAGTAGAGAAAGCCCATTTTGCCACAACAGGAATGGATATTGATCCATACAGGATCAGGAGGAAAACTCGAATTCTAGAAATCGAAGCAGAAGCAATTTAAGAAGCTGAATCAGACTTCGAAGAGTGTCCCCTATAGGAACCTTTGTTAAAGGATCAGATGAAACCAGTAGGCTACTCAAAGCCCTTAGGAAGGGGGGGACTACTCAGAAAACCCGATGACACTGAGTCGAAAAACAGATTCTCTGCCTCCTGCCTGAGGGTATCCATATCAGAACCAGTGCACAACCAGCTCGTATTACCGAAGCTGAAAGTGAGCTAATAACACAAAACGCTGTAGCTGGCATCTTTTATCGGTTGTGGTGACAGATGAGGCTATCAAATACGCTGTTCCTTTCCTTGATGGCTTCAAGTCGCTTTGCACCGAGGACAAACACTCAGTTATGTTACAAAAATGCTTCAATTAGCTGCTGACAACTCTGAAGAGAATATTCACTGCTTGTCTGGAACTGCTATTTTTATAATGGGTGAGTTGGTTTTTAATTGTTAAAAAAAACACAAGACAATTACAAAAGTGTATCAAATTTTTAGAATATTTGACTGATAAGTCAATGCTTGCCATTTACCTTTTAAGGATTATTTCATGTAAATGTCGATCACGACTACGTGTTAAGTGGTCCAAGCGAAGGGTCCAATTTTGAGTCACTTTTTTGATCATATTGGATGATACTCGTATCTCGCTAATAACACGTGTAGTGTTGTCTTCCAAGGCTGCAATTCACGCTGTTTTATCGGCATAGACGAGTGATTTGACGTATTTCTGTAAAAATCGTTTAAAAGCGTCAAATCGCACAATTTAGTCGGCCAATTCACCCCTCCATACTTACTTAGGCAGCGCTACAGTCCGGGCCTCAACCAATAAGCCTCTCCAATTAGAGCGGTCTTTGGTTAACTGCTTCCAGTTGCAGTTGCGCGCGCCACCTAAGGGGGGCCTTCCTCTACTGCGTTGTCCCTCTAGATTAGAGTCGAAGATTCTGCAGGTAGGAGCATTGGTGTTCATTCGCTTTACATGTCCTAGACATCTCAAACGCCAAATGCGAAAGTTTTTGACCAGGTCGGTGTCGCTGTACAGCTCGTAGAGTTCATCGTTGAATCGTCACCTCCAGAACCCGTCAACGCATACGGGACTAAATATCTTACAAAGAGTTTTTCTCTCAAAACGACTAAGGATATCTTCATCCGGTTTAGAAAGGGTCTATGCTTCGAAACCATAGAGCAGGACTGGGATTACAACGGTCTTATATAGAGTTTCCTTGGTTATTCAGAAGAGAGCCTTACTGCACAGTTGCCTTCTGAGCCTAAAGAAACAGCGATTGGCAAGCTTTATTCTTCGTTTGATTTTTGAAGAGATGTCGTTTTCAGATGTGATAGCAGAGCCGAGGTAAACAAAGTCCCTTACTACCTCAAAGTTACAGCTGTCGGTTGTGACATTCTGGCCGATTCGTCGATGTTGGGTGTCCCTTCTTGTTGACAGCATATACTTTGTATTGCCCTCGTTTACCGCTAGACCCTGCCGCACCTGTTCCTATACTCGCAAACGCGCCAGTAACAGCTAGCTGTGTTCTACCAATAATACCAAGATCCTCGACGTTTGAAAGCAATTGAACAGACATTTGAAAGATCGTACCTCGTGTGTTGGCTTCTTTCAAGTATGACATGACAACGCGTTACCTTGCCTAAATCCTTTTTTGACATCAAAGTTCTCGGTTAGGTCATTACCGACACCTAGCTTTCTCCATCGGCATCCTGCACAGGCGGATGAGTTTGGCAAAACTGTTAAACCTAGACATAGCTCTGTATAGCTCGTCTCTGTAGATGCTGTCATGTGCGGCTTTAAAATCGATAAAAAGGTGGAGAGTATCGATCTGAACTTCTTGGGTTTTCTCCAGGATCTGCCGTAGTCTGAATATTTGGTCATTTGTGGACTTACCGGACTTAAAACCATACTGATAAGGTCCAATCAGATCGTTGACAAATGTTTTCAGGCGCTCGCACAAAATGCCAGACAAAATTTCAAATGCGACGCTTAGGAGACTGATACTTTTGAACAATGCAATTGCAAACGATGCTGAGGTTCCATTCAACAGGCATACATTCATCCGATCAAATTTTGTAAATAAGTTGGTGTATGCTCTCTACTAAGTCAGCTCCTGCTGCCTTAAATAGTTTGGCGGGTAGGCCGACCGGCCCGGCAGCCTTGTCCGACTTCAGTTTAGATATTGTTATCCTCACTTCATTTTGGTCGGGTGGACTACATCGTCAATATTGAATGGTTCGCTCTGCCTGACTGCGGAGTTTGTGTGGCCTTCGCCGTTTAGCAGTCTGCAGATGCAATGGTTTTTGCATATCCTCAGCACCGAATGTGACCCAACTACAAGGTTTCCTTGTTCATCTCTACAAGTTTCCGTTCGGCTTATTACCATGACGCATTCTTTTCACCTTTTGGTAAAATTTTGCTAAAATCTCGCGCTTCTCATGCTCTTTCTTTTTTCTCCGTAGAAGCCGAGCTACTCTCGTCCTTGTGTGCAGCGCCGCTTTGTAGGCATGTTGTTTTGCTGAATGTGCTTGCCAGCACTCTTCATCAAACCATGGATTTCGTGGTGGTAGGCGAGTGTAATCAAGCAGGTCAGTTGCGGCATTTCTGAGGGCTTCTCAACATCTAAGTCACTAGTCTTCAGCACTTGATTCTGGCTGCAAAGGACTTCTGGCGGCTTGTTGCGATTGCAACCGTTCAACGTTAAATCTTCTCATAGTATTTCCCCGTTGTTTTGGCGTCTGAGATATCCGTAGACGTACCTTGGCTACAACTAGGCAGTGGTCCGAGTCTATCTTGGCCGCTCGGAATGTTCGGACATCTAAAATACTTGTGGAGTGCCTTACGTCTATCGCAAAATGATACCTGGTTGACGGTTTACTGATCTGGTGTCTGCCATGTTTCCTTGTGAATATTGAGATGAGTAAACCGTCTGCTTGCTATAGTAACGTTACGTCCCGCAGAAAAATCGGTTAGCCGGAGTCCGTTTCCAGACGTGGTGTCGTGTAGCCTCTGTCTTCCGATTGCGCTACCAAAGATGTAGATTTTCAATTTTAGCATTAAAGTCGCGTGGGACGTTCTCAACGTCATACATTGGACATTGCTCGTTGGTTTTATCGAGGAGCTTGTATAAATTTTCTTTGGTAGCATCGTCATTTTTCTCTGTTGGTGCGTGAGCGCATATAAGGCTGATGTTAGCGAGTTTACCTTTCATCGAAAGCTCAAGACTTCTTGCCTAGGTCTGCCACTTACAACAAATCCGCATCTAAATAGGCGCTGCTTACGTTCCGTGTAGCAATCACCGTAGTAAACATCACAGTTTTTCACTTTTCTTTTGGTCGGCCCATCTACCGCACTTCATGGATGGGGGTGTTATAGAAGTCCAGGGTCTTCGCTAATTCTTCGGCTGCACGCGGCCTATTCAAGGTCCGAACATTCCACGTGCAGATCCGAATGTAATTGTCCTTTGATCGTTTTGCAGTGAATCCGTCTTTTTCCGAGGCCATTGATCGCTTCGTGACAATTACTTTTTTACGTGGTTGGGCAGATAATCTCATGCATAACCCCCAACCTGGAGGGCCAGGCCGTTTTTTGGATCCCTAGGACAAAAGGAGCCAGCAACCCGCTTCGGGGATGTGAGCACAGCCGTTGCCCCTCATTAAGAGCTCATCTGCCACCAACTCTTTTCCAACATCCTGACTTAGTTTTGGAGATCCCTATAGACCTGGTATTTAAGCATGTTGAAGCAGCTCATATAGAGATACTCGTGGCACTACTAGTTCGACCTAACTGGAGCTGTGGACGCCACCGTTGTTTCCGTATTTAGAATTCTGCTGCTGCCACGCGGAAACGGGAGAAATTGCCTTCGTTTGTCAGCTGCCACCAACGACCTTTCACAGAGGTTGGTTACCCCATCTCCAGTCGAGGTACTAGGAACCCAGCAGTCATCACGCAGATGTGAGAGGTAGGAGGTGATGGTGTGAGACTAAAGTGAGAATGTTTGTGTTCTAATATAGTCGCATTCACCACCCTTTTGACCGCCTCTTCGGTCCAAAACGTGAGATAAATTGCTCACCGAACTCATTTCTCAATTGGTCCATCGATTAGCGTGCTGAAACTAAATGCCTACCATTTTCAGCTCTCGGATCTTGGGCAGAAAAAAGCTCGAAATCATTGAACGATAGCGGGCGATATTGACTGTAAGTAACGTTGTTTTCGCGGTCATCTTCGAAAAAATGCGGGACAATTATTCCGCCGGACTTTAAACCGCACCAAACCGTGCATTTTTTTCGGGTGCATTGTCAACTCCTGTATTGGCTGAGGTTGCTCATCGAAAAAAATACGGCAGTTTTGTTTGTTAACATACCCATTCAACCAGAAATTAACGTTGTCTTTGAAGACAATTTTTCGATAAAAGAGCGGATCTTCCTCCAGCTTTTCTATGAGACACTAACCGAAAATTCCACGCTGTGGCAGGTCGTTCGGCTTCAGCTCTTGCACGAGCTGTATTTTGTTAGGTTTTAGAGCAAGATCCCCTATACGTAGTCGAGTAACACAATCCCAATTGATGTGCACGGTGACGAATGGATAAATCACGGTCTGCATTAACACTGGAGGATACTCGTACAAGAGCAATATTTTCTTCTCCACACACTCTACGCATACGATAGGGTGAAACTGGTGCGAAATTTGGTCACTATGGCTAGAACTGCTGCCTTCAAAGGTTGATTATGACGACCGTCAAATGGTCGAAGTGCGCGAAAAAAAATTTTCACAGAGCACGAAATTTGATAATAAAATTCAATAATTTGAAAGCGTCTTTCCATGATGAAATGGCAACGCTAACTGAGCATGTTCGACTTTGACACATGTCACGAATCACGCGTGAGCTGCTAAACCTAGGACATTGTAAAACCTAACAGCGAAAAATGACCCTTTACTCTCTCTTGCAGCTGTAAATGGTTCGGAAGACCGGTAACCTTGTCATACTTAAGTTTAGATGTTCGGACGCTTTCTTCAAATTGATCGAATGGATTAAAATCTCGATTTCGAATCCTTGAAAGACCCATCAGTGTAGAAGATTCGATCTGTTTTAATTTCAGCGATCATCTCATAGTGTAGCGCCATAGATCGTCCATCCGGTGTTTCTATATTCCTGTGATTCGGTAACCTGGTATTGATTGGAAGCATATTTCTTTTCCAGGGTGGTGGAGTATTAAAAATTTCAGTTGTAAAGCTGATAGTAAGGACGTCATGTTTCTTATTGCAGAAGTAGTGCCCTTGCAAGATTTTTCCCATACCAAATAATTCCTTAGTTGCCTTGTGAAGTGGATGGAGTGGATTTCACAGAGCCTTGCTTGTAAGTACTACTGATCTTTGTTCGAAGATCTTTCTCTTTGAGGCGCTATTATTGGTAATGTTTTTAGGGCGCCTGTTGCCATACGAAAACATTGGTTGATTATACTTCCAATGCTTCTATTGATAGTCCACATGAAGGTTGTTAAGCCATGCTGAAGAGAGCCGTCTACCAAAGTCTCAGTTAATCGGATTGCAGTCTCAATTTGAGGGCCATTGCGCATTATTACGCAATTTAAGTTGACTGATTGACATTTTTGTATGTGAATTCCATTTTAAATTTCCAGAAAAGTATATACGTAGTATCCGTAGTTGTCTTTTGAGTGGAATTGTTTCTTTCTGTAAATGCGGATTGCTTCAATTTTATTTGGTGGGATAGAGGCTCCTCTGTCTTGCGCCCATCGATGGATTACGAGGCCAGTTGTCTCTAGGCGTTGTTTAAAACGGTTTGGGTTAAAATCGTGTGGAACCCCGTATTTATTCTGTACGAGCTACAAAACAACATTAATTAATTAAGGGCATAACACGTACAACAATTGGATTCGGTAAACCAACGTCAGAATTTTCACTCCGCAGCCTTGCTTAGCATACTTGGTGTTTGTGTTTTCTGTGTTTGTTTTGATTTTCCTATAATGACTCGGGAATTTAGGGTGGAAATTGCGAACATACGCGGGCTAAAAAGTAATCACTTTTCTGCGTACGTCCACGTCTGCAAAATCAGGCCAGCTGTTACAGGTAGATCCCCACTCACACATCTCAGATCACTCTGATCTGAAGCTACCTGGCTACGAACGTGATTAGTGATGTAGCTTACTCCATCACAATGTAGTCAGTGTTCCAATCCCGAATTCAATTTCATGTGTTTAAAATTCCATCTCCGTACACAAATTATCCACTACTGTTTAATTTACAGAAGCCCCAAACTGGACAGCAACTCGACCTTTAACGAGTGTGATGCGGTGTCTGGCTCTATCCAAAGAATTGTATCCCTGTATCCTCATACTGAAATTGTTATTACGAGCGATTTCAATATACACAATTCTGGGTGGCTTCGATATTCTGGATAGACAACACCCGAAGGACGGTGTGTTGAGGTCTTCGCTGCGGAAAACAACTTAACGCAGCTTGTAAATGGGCCCATGCTAATACCAGACGTTGATATTCATACCGCCAACACCCTGGATTTGTTTTTAACTTTTCACCCTGACAAGTACTGCGTTGATGTACTCTCCCTTCTTGGCTCGTCGGACCATTGTGTCATATCAGCTAATTTCTCGTACACCGACCACACAGTTAGAGAAAAGATTCCTAAAAGAACCGTATGGCAACACGAGAAAGCCAATTGGAGCGGACTTAACAACTTGTTTAGGAATTTTAGCTGGTCGTTATGTTTCCCCGATAACGACGTAGATGCCACTGCTGACATGATCACAGAAACTATCCCTCATCGGATGAAGTATCAAACCAAAAGAAAAGGTATGGTACGACTCGAGCTGTAAAGAGGCTGAGAAATGTTTTTTCGGTCCTACAAGATCAATCCGACAGAGGAAAACCGAAAAGAGTTTAAACGAACCAGAAATGACTGAAACGTCTTTCTCAAACTTGTGAAATTCCAATACGACCAAAAACTGTGCCAAAAAATACTACAATGTCCCAAAGGTAGTAACAATTTTTGGTCGTTCGTAAAAAATATTACAAATTCTGCCTCATCCTCCACCGCTCATTTACAATGACAGCTGTCAGCTCTTTGGACAAGGTCAATCTGCTTGCTGCACACTTTGCGGCTAGCTCAACACTCTCAGATTGTGCTTTGTCTCCGCACTCGTGTAGTAGCAAGAGTTCTTAAAGATCTTAACATTCACAAGTCCGCTGGTTCAGATGGTATCCCCCCCCCCCCTCCCATCTCAAGAGGTGTTCTTCCTAGCTCCACTGCGTTAGCTTTTTCATCAATTCTACTCTTTAGGACTCTTTCCGAGCAGATGGAAAACAAACCCATTGCACTTACGTCCCTTCTTTCCAAGGTCATGGAAACGCTGATAAACCGTCAGCTCACCGAAAAGTGGAACCAAAGCGTACATCAATCTGGCGAAAGCAAGATAGTTGCACTTAATATGTTGCACTTGATGATTTAACAGAGTTTGGAATCAGGCTCTTTTGTTGAAAATGCGCGCTTCTGCGATTGAAGACTCTCTTCTTCAATGGATTGGAGACTACCTTTCGAAAGGTTCAATTCAAGTTGTCTTAGATGAGTTCAAGTCTGATATTCACAAAATAAATGCTGGTGTGCCCCAGGGCTCCGTTCTGTCTCCGACACTCTTTTTTAATTTTCATCAACGATCTCTTGCCTGCTACTTCTACTCCAATATATTCCTTTGCTGATGACAGTACTCTCTGCTTTTCATATTCGTTTCTGGACTCATGTGCCTACTCTTCGGCTGTAGAATGGTATCGGCAGCGTATCTTAAGCTCATTAAATTCCGATATCAACAGCATAACCAATTGGGGAACTATCAACCGAGTGGAATTTAATGCTTCCAAAACACAATGTTGTCTGCTGTCGTTAAAGCGAAATTTAAATACACAGCCATTATAAATGAATGGCACTTGCATCGTCGAGGCTGATAAACTTTCCATTCTCGGTATGTGTATCAGTGACAACTTACGTTGGAATGATCACATATTCGATGTCGCCAAAAATGCTGCGAAATGTCTAGGTTGCCTCGAGCGATGTAAGAAATACTTCACCCCCTCTGATCTGGTCCCAATATACATATAAGGCATTCATCCGCCTGAAATTGGAGTATAATGTCCACATCTGGTCGGGTCCTCTAAAAACATCTCTGCGCTTGCTAGATAGGATTCAAAACCATGGGTTAAAACTCATAGGTGGTACTAATATCACTCAAACAATGGACACCCTCGAACACCGACGAAATGTCTCGTGTCTCACTTTGTTTTATCGCTATTTCCACCACCAGTGCTGCCTAGAAATCGCCAGTAGGATTCCGCCCCTTCAAATCTTTAACCGTAACACACGTCTCGCTATGAAGGCTCAATGTTCATTAGTATACCCTCAAGCCCACTTTCGGAGGTACTGTGAAATATAGTGATTCGTTCCTAAGCCGAAGAACTCGCTTGTGGAATGTCCTGCCGAGCTCTTTATTTCCTAGTCATTATAGCCTTCAAACATTTAAAACCAGCGTTCACCGGTACCTCTTTTTCCATCCTCCCTGATTTTCCTTCGCCCGCGCTTTGTGCAAACATTTGAAGGGTACTTTAATCCCTTGAGCGTGACCAAATTATAAAAAAAAATAAAAAATTAATCTGCATCTGCACCGAATAGCCAGGTTATATAGAGCGCATGAACACCTATGGCCGTGCAAAAAGAGTCTTCGAATTTAACTTGGTGGGACAACAGAGTAAAGGAAAACCTTACTAAAGTTGACGGATGCAGTTCGAATAAGGCCTCCACTTACTCGATCCGTTCACAGCTTCAGGCATCTAAATGAGTTTAACGCCATGATCTTTTTCACGCTCAATCTATTTCCACGTTTATGTTATTATGCAAAAGAAGCGCTCTATATTTGCCTAATTTCTATTGCTCTGTCCTTGTTCAAATCTTGAACGAAATCATTTTCTAGACTCTACTTCGGATGTGGCGAAACATGTCCATACAACACCCCACACCCAAGTACATCAACCTGCAGTTTTTTTTCCATTTTTACAGCACGAGTATCTAATAACACGTACACATGCTCACACAAAGGTATATCGTTAGGCGTCGCAAAAGAACATTTGCACAAAAGGACACGTGCATTACATTTTCCATTTAATTCCCTTTGAAATGTCGGTAATAGCTAACAGAATCAGAGTAACACCCTTAGGAGCTCCGTCTTTTGGGGCAGGAAGATAAAGATTTCCCATTTTGGCAACAGACTTTAATATGTTATTGGCTTTTGTATGACTGTACGTTTTACAGTTTGAGTATTCTTTAATGATACACTGATTCCAGGACGTGTTTACAGCGAGTTTAATGAACCAACGATCGCGACGCTAGAATTACAATTTGGCGAAGTGTACGAGTATTACTCCGTAGAATGATTAACAATCCATCAATATGCTGAAGTATGAAGTTTTTAATTATTTTTTCAGATATCATTTTCATGTACTCCGGTGAGTAACATCGCATACTTCACTGTGAATCGTTAAATTTCAATTTTTCAAAGTCCTCATCAATTTGTTGTTGCAGGAAAGTTCATTCATCCTGCTCATCGGCATAGCTACCCTGTCGCCCATCTCTCCGTAGAGTGTTGTAAAAAAGTTGTGCAACACATACTCTGAACGATGTACGAACTGTCATTATCGATAACATGTTCCTGTTTCTGTTCCTGTGCATCCATGTGATCTGAGGACAACCCAAGGCTGCATATTGTTGCTGCCGGAAAGCACAAGCACATTCATTTTGATTACAAATATCGCTTTAATCCCTTTATGACGTTTATTGTCTGCCAGAAAGTGTATGCTTGTTTGTGTGTGAGAAGGTATGGTGGATGCTTTATCCTTGCCAACTAACGTTGAAGTGGATGCATTCACTTTGAACAAATTTCACCCCTTCAAGCTTATCCTCACCTCACAGGCAAAAGCCTATTTGCATGCGAAAATTTCTGGCTTAACCAAATCTCCCACTTGGATGCACAGAATTGAAGGATGGAAAGGTACGAGTATATGGCATGTCTTCCTTTCGAATCCTGCCAGGAATATTCAAGCAGGCTACCAACCCAGCGTTTGCGGTGTGGTGGTGATGGTGGTGATGGTGGTTTTTTTTGGGAAACAACCGAAAAAAGGGTTGTTGTCGGTGTTTTCTGTTAGATGGTTTGGAAAAGGAAGCTTTGATGATTCCAAGAACGCACGTATCCGGTGGTACATTTGCGGTCGAATATGAGTTTTGCTGAGCCAAATTTCGTTAGTGTGCGTTTTCCTTTTTTCTTTTTAAATTTCGAAGGACCTTTCTTGGCACAGGCCTGTTAACACACACATGAATGGAAATTTAATTTAATTCAAAAGAAAGTTGTTTTCCTTTAGAATTTGTATCTCGTTGAATAGTTAGATACGTGCAGTAAAAATTCGCTTGAATAAATTTCTGCTACGATGTTTGCACAATTTTTGGAGCACCATCCATTTATTTCTAAAAGATTCGGTGATTCCTTCTATTGCCATGTTGTAAAGATTGAATCTACAAGAACAGATAGTAGAAGCTGGTAAAGGACATGGTAAACTAGCCGAACCGACAAATGGGAACTTGTAGTATCCTATTAGAATTTAGGAAATTTATTACTCATTCAAGTTTGACCGGTCCGATGTAGGACTCCCTGTATTAAAGAAATCTGCGTTGAACCAATTTCATCGGGCAAGGACGGATTCGCTATTGACAATCTACAAAGAACAACTACGTTCGGATCTCCACAACTAGTAGAGGGCCTATACTCCTTCAAAGCTGAAATAATGGAATGAGAAACTGTGACGTAAACGTGTAACATCGACCTGCAAGACAAAACATTTTTGAGGCTGTTAGGGATCACAGCATGAATATACAACATAACCTGATATACACAGATACATATATTGCTCTCCCAAAGTATTTACGTCATAACCTCTTTCAATATCGCTGTACTCTATATCATCAAAGTCTGCTATACCAGAAGCAGATACAAGTACCGTCAGCTCTTAAGCTCTTGCATAGGCACCAATGGTCCGACGTCCGTTGGTAGTGTCAGATTCTTACTGACTAAAACCGCCTCCCGGGGAATTTTTCCGTTTATTCCCCCTCGTAACTATCACTAAGTATTACTTCGCGAGGGACGGATTTGAGCTTCTTACTTCGTCACAGGGTGCTTAGCGAATTCGCGTTCTGTTGCTGTTCTAAATTCCTTAGATCGCACATAATTCGTACTGCTGCATGGTTTACCGCAGCCTAAAGATCTTTAGATTTCAACTTATATTGAACTATGTTTTCCGGTGTTGGCCGTTCACCAAATTCTTCACACAATATAGCTCTCTTTCGTTTGCATACCGCGCACATTCGAAGAAAACGTGCTCCACGTTCTCTACCGCGTTTACGCAGCGAGGACAGGGCGGACTCGAATCACGGTTTCGCTTGAATAGATATTCCCGGAAACAACCGTGACCCGTCAAGAGCTGTGTAGTAATTCAGTTCGCCGTGTTTTCGTTTTACCCAAATTTCAATCCTTGGGATTAGTCGGTACGTCCATCTCCCTTTTTAGGACTCGTTCCATTGTTGTTGCCACGCTTTTATACTGCAGCCTCTTTCGAATTTCTTCGCTTGATTTATGGATGGCCCGATGTGCACGCGATTTTCATAAAGTCGTCTAGCTTCTAAAGCTAGGATATCGATTGGTACCATAGAGGATAGTATCAATATCGCGTCGTGGGATACCAATCGAAATGCACTGCTAACTCGCAGTACACGTAATCTGTACACAGATTTGAATCCCTTAATGTGTATCTTTTTATTCGTGACGTCAGACCATATTTGTGCCCCGTAGAGCTGTATGGAGGCTACAACTTTCGCAAGCATTAATCGTTTGCCTTCTTTCGAGCCGGCGATATTCGATATGAGTCTCGAAAGAACGCCTATCGCTTTCGACGATTTCTTGCAAGCGTATGCGAGGTGATGCTTGAAATTAAGCCGAGCATCAATCATCACTCCCAGGTATTTTATAAATGGGCTGGAAATAATTGTGTGCTCTCCGACTTCCCTGGGGACTGGGAGTCGTAGAATGTCGTCATACGAGGCGCGTTCAATATATTCTCGGTATCGATATGAAGGAAAATGCGAATTCAATTTAAATTGTTTTTATTTTTCAATATAATCTCCCCTAACATCAATGCATTTGTTATATCTTGAGATAAGCTTTTTTAAACCCTCAAAATAATAAATTTCCTCTTTCTCTGCAAAATACCCATTTATTCCCGACTTGAGTTCTTCATCATCCGAAAATCTTTTGCCACGAAGACATTTTTTCAAATCCGGAAACAGGAAATAATCACTAGGGGCAAGGTCTGGACTATAGGGTGGGTGTTGGATTTCTTCGAAACCACAATCTCGCGCAGCAGCCTTGGAAACTCGCGCCGTGTGAACAGGAGCGTTGTCATGAAGAAGCAACACACCCGCTGCGAGTTTACCCCGTCTTTTCTTTTTAATTTCCTCCCGCAAATTATGCAAAGTGGAAGCGTAGGATGTGGCGTTGATGGTTTCACCTTTTTTTGTACTCAATGAGCAAGATTCCCTTTGAGTCCCAAAAAACTGTGGCCATGAGCTTCCCGGCCGACGGAGTGACTTTGAACTTCTTCGGGGGGGGTCTGTTCCTTTTTTATGCCACTGCATGGACTCTTGTTTGCTTTCAGGGTCATAGTGGTGGACCCATGTTTCGTCCCCAGTAACAATTCGATCCATAACACCGTCCGCGTTCTCACTACACATCTCCAAAAGCTCTCTACAGCATGCGATTCTCACTTTTTTCTGAGGCGCTGTGAGCATTCGTGGCACTCACCTTGCACTGACCTTTGAAAGGTTAAGATGGTCATGAAGAATGGTGTGAATGGTACCAATTGAAAGCTTGGTGATCTCTGCCATCATTTTCACCTTTATCCGGGCATCCTCAAGAACAAGTTTTTCGACTTCTTTGATGCTTTCTCCCGAACAAGCAGTAGCCGGGGCGCCGGAGCGTGGGTCGTCTTCAATGCTCTCTCTGCCTCTCTTGAACTCACTTAACCACTTTTGCACAGTTGATAATGAAGGTGCGGAACCCTGGTAAACAGCCACCATCTCTTCATGAATAGTTTTTTGACTTTTTCCTTGCTTAGTGAGAAATTTAATTACAGCGCGATGCTCAATTTTCACCATCATCGCCTCAGTTGCCATTATGATTCTGTTTAACTAGAGATAAAACGCGAATTAATAATCACATTTATATGAAATTTTACATGAATGCACTAAAATAATAGTATTACTTGATAAACAAGTCAATTTATATATACAACCACAGCTTCACCCCGATACCGAGAATAGTTTGAACGCCCCTCGTACATGACGTTCTACAGTAAGGGACCTAACACTGATCCTTGGGGCACGGCCCCTGTAATTTTATATAATTTCGTCTCGTCGTCGGAGTCGTAGAGGAGCAACCTCTCGGTAAAGTAGCCCCTAATCAATTTAATATGTACTTCGGTACATTTAATCTTTCGAGGCATTGCAAAATACGCGACCAGTTCGCCGAGTTAAAAGCATTTTTCACGTCAAATGTAACCACGGCGCAGTACTTTTTACTGCCTCCTTTCCATCGTCTACCTTCTATGGCCGATTGGGCTTTATCTATTACGACTTTAATCGCATCGATTGTCGATCGGCTCTTTCTAGAGCCGTATTGATATTCCGCGAGTCCATCATTGGCTTCAATGAAAGGCTGTAGTCTGTTGCATATAATTCGCTCTAATATTTTGCCCATGGTGTCGAGCATACAGAGCGGCCGATAAGATGAGTCCTCCTCCGGTGGTTTATTTCCTTTTGGTAATAATACCAACCTCGCTTAAGCATGCATTTTACATGCTAACGAAAACGTCTAGGTGGGCCTTCATCGCTATTTTTAAAGCCCTATTTGGTATGCCGTCTGGACCAGGGGCTTTCCGATCTTCTACCCTCTCGATTGCAGCGGTGAGTTCATCGGTTGTTAAGATAGGAATGTGTTCACGTAGTTCCCCGATCTCGCTTAGTAGAACTCCGTCATGTTGAGAGGGAAACAGAGTTTCTACGATTCTGCTGAGAAATAGCGGGCAAGTTGGTGCCGGTCTCTGAGGCGTTTTGAGCTTTGCGGTTATGATTTTGTACGCTTTGCCCCACACATTTTCGTTCAATTGCGTACAAAGATCCTTAAAGCATTGTCTTTTGCTAGACTTAATGGCGGATTTGAGTGCTGCGAGTGCTTCTTTATACGCTCAATATCAAATGTCTATCCGTATCGCGTCTAGACCGTTGGTATTTTCTTCGTGCCTTAAGAAAAGCTGATCGAAGTTCCTTAATGTCGTCGTTCCACCAATATGCTGGACGCCGGCGGTTTTGTGTCCCCGTTCGAGCCATAGATATATCGCAGGCAGCGTGCAGTTGTCGCGTTACTTGACGTACGATCTCGTTAGCTGTGTCCCTTCATCATCCATTTCATCATTGTTCATTGCGACTCAAACCAGTTAGACGTGTTTTTCTTGTTCTCCCTATTCCGCTGTTCAATTTTCAGTTATAAATCTCGTTAAATTGCATTTTCCGGTTAATAACCCCCAGTGCTCGAATTCATTATTTTTTTTTTGTCTACTGGCAGATTTCAGTGCAAATAAAAGCCCTATCTACAAAAAAAAAAATAAAATAAAAAAAATAAATAAATAAAAAAAAATAACTCGACCTATATCTATACCCTCACTGACCTACACAACCAATTTGAATATGTCTTGCGGAATTGCCAATTGTGTAATCGATGACAGCAATGCTGACTGGGTAGTTTGCAAGGGCATTTGTGGGAACGCCTTTCATGCCGTTTGTGTCGGGTTAAATAAAAGAAACACGGTGTTTATTAAAGAATTTTCCGATAACCTACTTTTCTTCTGTGATGAGTGTAAGAGTATCTCACTTTCACACGTACTTTTGGCAATAAAATGCCTAAGTGATTCAAATGACTCCTACCAGGACGCACTCGCCAAAAAGATTACGGATAAAATTTCGGTAATAGAAAACAGTGTTAAAAGTGTTGAAGAGTTACGTAACTCAGTGCAGAACTCAGCCGATGTAATAAAATCCAAAGTAAAGCACATGGACAAACAAATTGCTGGTCTTATCGAGTTAGACTCCGGGAGATCCAGGAATGAAGAAACTCCCTTACGTCACCTCGATAAAGTGTTGATTGACATTAAAGCTATGTGTTCTGCGCAGGTTATCTCCAACCAAAAAACCTGCGAGATGATAAACTCCCTGCGTGACGACATAGACATTCATTTTCAGTCCTCGTCACACAAACAACTCTCTCCCAAACACTGTGATCCCATGCTCGAAGTTATCTTCGATAAAGTGAACGATGTCGGCGACGAACTTACCGCGACTCGATCCCTCGTATGCGATATTGAACATCACATCGCAACAATAAACAGCAAAATCGTTGATACACAAAACTTGCCGCAACCTTACCAGAATGTTCCCTACAATACATCACTCATGGCTGAATTAATGGAACCTGAAGTGGATTCACGCTCACCCCCACACATAAGTCATCTGCGGACGGTTCAACCCACTGATTCCTGCGAAGTTTCTTCCAACTTAACAGCAGAAAATATTTCTATGTCAGCTCCTCCAATCGCTGCCCCACGGAAGCTTATCAGTCATTTTAATTCAACTTGGACACCTTCCGAATGGCAACGTAGACTTGATAAGCTTGCTTCGAAGAATCAATTGGTGACTACGCTTCTTATCAAAGGCGCCCCCCCAAACGCTGATGTTGATTGGATCTCAAATTTCTTCGAAAAGAAATATGGCATTACCATTAGCCACTGCAATTTGCTTCCTACATCTCACCACAGAAGCAAGCGCAGCTTCAAGCTAAATCTTCCAACCAAGTACGAATGGTTATTCCATAATCCTGCCAGCAACAATTTCAATCTTGGAAAGATGCGTGTCTGCAAATGGTTGGAAAATACGCCCAAGAAGCAGGATAAAGCCAAGCAGTCCGTTATACCTAAACCAAGAAATAAGTTAGTAAATAAATCCAATTTGCCAAAACCCACCTCCTCTTCCCACAACAAACCCAGCTCCAATTGGAGTTTTAAAACAACAATTTTTCCTAATTTTAAGCCGCCCACCCAAACTCCAACTCCCCCTATTCCACCTCAAGTCAAGCCCCAACGTCAACGTGTCTCTTTCGACTTAACCCCTACAACTCAAACTCCTGCCACTCAAACTCCCACCATTCAACCCCTAACACACACGCCTTTCCCTAATTTCGACCTCAGAACTGGAGCTAAGTATCCCAATTTCATCAGTTCTCACATTTTAAACCCTATTTCAGAAAAACCAGCCGTTGCGACACCGAACTCATTAACCACTCCCTCTTCTATTGACCCCCTTTCGCCACCCACTGTTAAATTAACGCAGCAAACTAGCGATACCACCGAATGTCGCTATGCGCTCTCTAGGCTTAGAGATAAAAAGATATATGAGAATATACGTCTATATCTCGCCTATCTGCACGATAAATCCGACTCGGTGTGCTACGAGGGTAAAACAAAAACAAGCGTCATGGTTTCTATCCAGCAGGAAGGCCTCCCTACAGACGTTACCAGTCTCAGGAAACTTTATATAAAGTATCACGAGATTTTCAATACGCCCCCCCAAAAAGTTGCAGACGATCTTGCCGCTCTTCGCCAATATGTACACTCTAAAAGAGTCTCACACCTCCAACGCAGTCGCCTTGACCATGATAAATTTTTTCGACCCTAAAAAGTCATGCAAAAACCTCCCTCTCACCTTCTATTACCAGAACGTAAGAGGACTCCGTTCTAAAACCCACGCTGTTTTCCGCCAATCTCATGCTCTCCCATTTGATATCTATGCTCTGACCGAAACTAATCTTATCCCCAACATAAAAAACCAGGAGTTATTCCCTCCTTCTTTTAATGTTTTTCGGGATGATGATCGCGCACCCCCCTTGATTGAATCCCCTTGTCGAGGTGTCCTACTGGCTATTCACAACAGCTTGGACTCCTCTCTCGTTGCAACATCATCCTCTCCTAAACTCGACTTTGTGTCGGTTAAAATAACCCTCACTCGTAGATGCTTGTACGTTATGTGTTGTTACATTCTTCCGGCGCAACCTATCGAATCCTACCAACTTGCTATTGCAGCAATTGACAATTTGATCGACTTATCAGAATCGTTTGATGATATCATTATCTTCGGCGATTTTAATCTGTCTCAGCTGAAGTGGACTCCATCTGAAGACCTATCTTTTTTCATCGCTTCCAATCCCATTTCTACTAAGGAATGCCTATTCTTAGATCGGCTAACAGACTCTAGTCTATGACAAGTCAGTGGCGTTTCCAACTATATGGAAAGGCAATTAGACCTTATCTTCACAACTGATCCCATCAACTCCTCAGTATCGTGTTGTCCCCTATCTCTTTCAACTATTGATAACTTTCATCCTCCACTTCTTCTCTCATTTTTTCACAACTCTCCCCTTCAGTCGCCTCCCCCCGCAGTTCTATTTTCTTACAATTTTCACAAAGCTAATTTCCGTAAAATTAATATCTATCTAAGCAGTGCTTCTTTTGAGTTTACCAATCTATCTCTGGTTGATGCCCTCTCCATTTTTTACAGAGAAATATTCAAATCCATCTCCCTTTATGTGCCTTACTCCCGCCATAAAACTTCTTCTACATCCCCTCCTTGGTATAATCGTAGACTTCGCTCTCTACGAAACAAAAGAAACAAGTTATGGGCGGTATTCCTTCGCACCCACTCTTCTTCCGACTATTCAAATTATCTAGGTACATATCTTCATTTCATTGAACTCTATAACTCTCTCTATCAGCGCTACCTGAATAGTGCGCAAACCAATCTCATAAATGACCCCAAGTCCTTTTTTCAATTTGTCAATTGCAAAAGTAAGACCGATGGTTATCCTTCCTCCCTCGCTTTCGAAACCAAAACTTCATGTGATCCTCCTATCATCGCCAACTTTTTTGCTACATTTTTCAAACAATCATTTGCCAACAACTCCTTCGTACCAGATCCCTCTTACTTCAATGATCTACCAAATTTCTCTATTGGTCCCTTTCTCACTCAAAATTTCGATCCTGCAGTTATTGAAGAAAAGTTACAAAATCTTAAGGATGAATTTATACCTGGCCCAGACGGACTCCCCGCCATGTTTCTTAAGAAATGCTCTTCCAACCTGTCTCTACCCCTTTCCTACCTTTTTCGTCTATCGCTCACACAGGGTGAATTTCCCCAGATTTGGAAGACCTCTTTTATAATCCCAATACACAAAAAGGGATCTAAGCATGAAGTTACCAATTATCGTCCCATTGCTAAACTCTCTCATATAGCCAAACTCCTTGAAAGCATTTTATACGAAGCGTTAAGCTTCAAATGCAAGCCTTTTATTTCACCCCGACAACATGGTTTTCTAAAAGGTAGATCAACTACCACAAATCTAGTTGAATTCGTGTCTTTTGCACTCTCAGACTTAGAAAATGGCAAAGAAATCGATGTTATCGCAACAGATTTCACTAAAGCATTTGATAAGATATCTCATAAATTGATCCTTTTCAAATTGTCTGCTCTCGGCTTTGAGCCGCTCTTTTTAAAATGGATTTCTTCTTACCTGGTAAACCGATATTATAGTGTTTAGATCCGCCCTTTCTGTTCCATTCCTGGCCTCATCTGGAGTTCCACAAGGCAGTCATCTTGGCCCTCTTCTCTTCATTCTTACTATCAACGATGTTGAGAGTGTCATTAAGCACTCCTCCCTCTCCCTTTACGCTGACGACACAAAATTTTTTAAATCTATTTCCTCTCCCCAGGACTCTGCCCTTCTTCAAGAAGACCTTGATCGGTTTTCAATCTGGTGCCTCAAAAACTGCCTAGAACTTAATATAGCCAAATGTCAATTTATAACCTTCTCACGTAAATACAACCCGTCTCCCCCCCGACTTTATTTTCTCCATGGTCAACCAATTCCCCTGGTTCAGTCTTTTCAAGACCTTGGCATATTATTCGACAGTGAGCTTAATTTCCGTTCGCATATCGATAAGATGATCCTCAAAGCCAACTCATCACTTGGCTTTATTAAACGGTGGTCCAAGGAATTTGCCAACCCGTATGTAACCAGATCTCTCTATATTAGCTTTGTTCGCCCCCTGCTTGAGTATGCCAGTCAAGCTTGGTCCCCCTTTCACCGGGTTCATGTTTCCCGAATCGAGGGTATTCAACGTCGATTCCTCCGATTTGCCCTCCGTGGCCTGCCATGGAACGACCCTTTAATCTTACCTCCCTATCAAGACCGCCGCAAACTTCTAAATATGAATTCGTTAGAAGAACGTAGGAATATTGCTGACGTTCTTTTCATTCATCGTCTTCTCTCAGGTTCCATCGACTGTGCATCCATTTTGAACTCCATTTCCTTCAATACCAACCCCCGCAATCTACGTTGTCCTCGTCTCTTCTATCTACCGGTCCACCGCACCTCTTATGGCTCCAACGAACCTATTTCCCGAATGCTCCGAAAGGTCAACTCGAACCTCTCCCTTTTTCATTTCCACCTGAGCACTCCTCGTCTCAAACAAGATCTCCTCCATCACTTCCTTGGTCACTAGCTCTTAAGTCTTTCTGTTAGCTTTTAAGTTAGATTAAGCTTGTATTAAGCCAATAAATGGGGGCCTCAGCCCCCACCAAAATTAAAAAAACCAAAATTAAATTAAAATTAAATTAAATTAAATCAACTAAAGCTTCAGCAATCGCTGAAGATGAGCTCCTCATCTAAGGTGTTTACGTTCCATTTCGCCTTGCTAGTTTGAGACTGGGTGTTTCAAGGTCGTGTAAGACTATGCAGATCGATTATAATTGCATTATGGTCACTGTGGGTGTAGTGAATGCTGACGTGCCATGTCGTATGCCTAGATAAGCTACTACTAACGAACTTAATATCAAAAATCGAGCCTGCACCCGCTCTACTAAACGTGTTCGCATTTCCCATATTAGCTACGACGACATCCAAGCTAGAGAGCGCTTTGAGTAGAATGGTTCCCCTTTTATTCGTTAGCACGCTTCCCCATTCTACTGCCCATGCTTTAAAATCACCGGCTATAATAGTTGGCGTATGATCCTTAGCAGTCAAGAACTATGCTTTCGACGACTCGTTCGTATTGCTCAATAGTAAGGCTTGGAGGGACATAACAGCTGTATATGTATATATCGTTTAAATTTGCTCATACGAAGTAGTTTTTCTCGCCGAAAGGTGGGATCTGAAATGTGGTACGTATTACAACATACCCATATGGCGGCTTTTCGTCGCATCATGTGCCCAGTTGCCCGAATTAATTTGCTCATGGACCGTTTGATGCAGTAGATCCTGAGCTACCTTACAATTATTTAAATTAAGTTGCAAAATTTTCATGTTATACCCGTTTTCTCCGCATCCGAGGCATGCATTCGATCCATCGGTAGGGATTTTGCACGTTCTTGCCATATGTCCAAACCCAAGTCATCTAAAGCATTTCTTTGGCGAAATTTTTTCTCGGATCTTGCAATAGATCCAACCAACGCGTACGTTTCTGGCAGTAAGTAATCTGTTACCGATGTCTACAGGCAACCGTATGGTGGCCGCCTGAGTCCCACCAAAAGTTTTCCTCTTAAGCTCTGAATATTGCTCTATGTTTAGTCCTCGTTTAACGGCTGGGTGTACTGATACGTTTAGCTCATTTAGCTTACTTTTGACAGTTGCTCCACCAACGGTTCATAAAAATCACAGTATTCCTACATCAATTGGAGTCAATCTTACTGAACAGAGAATTGAATGTGCATCTGCAGCAGCCTACAATTCCTGTAGATTTACTCAGTATCTGGCAGCAATTGCCGATTCATCGCAAACTCCCACATCATTCACTTCTTCAATAGCCGTACCATCGTTATGCAAAATCAATACAGTTGCACTATCTAGTCCGCCGGGATATTACTTTTAGGCGTCCAGTCATGACTTGCCTTCAACTACCATATATCCTTCAACGCCGCCGCCATCGGCGTTATGGATTCAGTTCTGGTATACCTGCGCAGACACTTTCTGAAAACATTCGAAATTCCTCTCATTCTTATTTTTCTTGTCAGTTATCAGATTTTTATTAAGACCCGCTATTAACTCTGATAATAACCCGAGAGCAAACAATTACTTACACTTGTATTATGTTTAGCAGACTTAGGTGAGTGACCAAAGCCTGGTACCGCATTACGACGCCTTGTAAGCATTCTTGAGTAATCCCCACTGAAGGGCAGCAGGACACTTCTTTGCTATGTCGGAAAGCATTTGTTTGACCTGTTGTCATCCTGAAGAATCATGCCTTCTGCAGCTACACTCAGACGAAACCCATCAATCAGTGGAAGTCCCAATCGAGGACGTAGACCATACTAATACAGAGTTGGATTTTAAAAAACTCTCTTCGAAGCCTTACCCAGCAAGTTCACCGGCGGTCTCATTTGATATGGCATGAATGAATTCAGCCTTTCGAATTCAGAGAAGCATCGGATTCTCTAACGAGTTTGAAAGTAGTGAGAAGGATCAGCAAGGCCTTAAGCTCAGCTTGATGCTGCTACACACGCAGATACTTCGTGAAGCTTATCGACTTTTCACAATGCCGCTCATTGCCGCTTGGAAGACAGACTCAGGTCTTGCTAGAGAGAAAACCATCGATGAGGACCCGGCTACAATCTTTTCCGGGCTCAGACTCTAGCCGATATCATTCCTAAGAACAGGGAAAAGTGAATCTCGTACTTTCGCAGCAGAATAAAATGATCTGGTGCTATAGCAACAGACGGAGTCATAAGGCAGTTGGCGCTCGAGGTCTCTAATGCGTGTTGTACAATAGACCACTCCCTTTTAAATGAAAGACGGCTTTGAAAGTACAACCCATGATACGAATGCCAAAGAGAGATAAATTTACACGGCTGAGGCACGCGTGCTTGGAAGCCCTCAGTCGAGCTGAGGTCTCCGCTCCATAAGACAACCAACGCCTATGATAGAATTATTCTTAAGGCGGCCTTGAAGATCCAGTAACCATGGTCGTTGACAAGTCTCATATTTTGCCAAAAGCTACTTTACGTTGCCGGAAAGTCGACAGATCATTGCAGGTTTCCATCTGAACATGTTTAGTTCAAAGAAATTGAATATCCACAATGATATCCGTGTTATAAAAAACGGACGAGGATGGTCTTCCATCACGTTTAGAGTTTTATAGCAGACATCATGCTAAGCCTAACTCTACCGTTGAGAGGGTTAAACAACGAGGCAACTGACATACATCATTGCAGTGGAGGCAAGAGACAGCCGTGTCTCCACATGTGGATTTCAGCTGCCATCCGCAATCAGGATCAAATGTACCAGAATTGGTCTGATGATTCGTTTACACCATGTTGTTTGTGGTTTTCCCGAATTGCTCAATCCGTCAAAAGTTGTGTTATTCAAAACACACTTAATGTCGAGGACATTGCTCAGCGTGTACTCCTTTTTGTCGAGTGCGCCTCCAGATTCTGAACCCTAATTTGGTATCTGGTAAAGCTCAACCAGTCATTATATGCTCTTCAGGCTGATTTGGCAAGGATATATTTGACAAATAGTTCCATGTGAGCAGTCGTTACGCCAGCCGACATCTTCTACGCAATGTGTTTTACTTCCTAATCTCAGCGACTCCGACTTAACCCTTGCCAGCCTAGAGTGTGCCAAAGGCTCACACTGGCTGGCATCGGTATATCTTGACCACGATTATGTGGGCCGTCTCCCTGGTGATAATCTAGAAAGGGTGATACTGGAACCTGGAAAGGTAAAAACCGGCCTCATCATCGGGTGCGACGGTAACGCTCATCACACGGAATGGGGCAGTACCGATATCAGCAATAGAGGTCAGTCACTTTTTGATTATGTTATAAGTACTAACCTCGTTGTTATAACAAGAAATCGACAGTAAGTGCTGGATATCACTCTTGTCCCCAATACTATCATTCAAATGCTAACGAACTAGGTGGTATCGTCTGAACACTCATTTCCAGACCACAGATACATCCAATTTAACCTGAGTGATGCTCCTCCCAGCTAAGCAGCATTTCGGAATTACCGGAAAACTGATTGGTCAAAATACAAAAGAATACTGCACAGCAACGCCACCCAATGAACTCTCAAGTCCCCCGCGTGACACCAACGAGCTTGATATGAAAATCAAAGAATTCGCCCTGGCTGTCAATCAGGATATGGCTTATTCAACCTAGAGCAAGAAAAAACCGCACTGGTGGCACTGGGACTACTTAGAAACACTTGCAGAAAACTTTTCAACCTAGCAAAAAGCACAAGAAAGGTGACTGACTGGGACTCATACAAAAAATCCCTCAAAATATACAAAAAATAGCTGAGGAAGGCAAAGTGACTATCCCGGAGATCATTCTGTGACAAAATCACAGAACTCTCTCCTCTCTACAAATCCTATAATGCCTAGCTGTTTGAAAGAAATCGATGGCTCTTGGCCAATCTCAAGTGATGAATCACTCAACCGGCTACTGGACACTCACTTTCCAAATATTGTAGCTCCCACTTCACAGCCAGTAATAGTCTTAGCAGGACTACTGCAGTCGCAACTGAAATACACGGCCTGATTACAACAGATAAGCTGCTCTGGGCATGGCATAACTGCAAACCACACAAGTGTGCTGGTCTGGGCGGTATAATACCTGTCGAGCTACAAAGGTCCTTAGATATTATTCTGCCTCCGCTAGAAAATATTATGAGGAGCTGTGTAGAACTGATCAACATTTTACTGTCATGGATAGAAGTCAATGTAGTTTTCTTTCCCAAAGCCGGAAAATGCTCTTTGGGGCAACCCCAAAGCACCTCAGGCCTATAAGTCCATCATCTTTCCTTCTGAAAACTCTAGAACGACTGATTGATTTCCATATACGAGCTAAAATTGATCCTAGATTTCTGTCAACGGCTCAACATGCCTGCGGTAAAGGAAAGTTAGTGAAAACGGCTCTGCATTCATTGACCAGCCACATCCCTACAATATAAAGAGTACACAATGTGCGCCTTCCTACTCATAGAGGGTGCATTTAACAACGTCAATACATCCGCAATCACGACTCTGCGCTGTCAACTCTGCAGGTAGACGACTCACTTGGGGTGTTGATCAGTCTTATGCTAAATACATAGCAGGATAATCAACTCCAAACTGGGTGGGGCTTCTGCTAAGTGATGTGTCAGCAGAGGTACTTCTTTTCTCTGGAACTTAATCGTTGATGAACTGCTGATATACCTGGAAGCGGGTGGTAGCGGGGTGATTGCCTATGCGGATGACGTTGCTATAGCCGTCCCAGGTAAGCATCCTAATACCATTAAAGAACAATGCAGTCAACTGCAGCAAACTAAGCAGAGTCCAAAGAACAGCGAGTCTATGCATAAGCGGAGCCTTACGGTCTACTCAATCTGCGGCATTAGACATTCTGTTTCACTTGTCACCCCTCGGTATTTTCAGCAGGCAAATAGATGCGACTGTAGCTATTCTCCTTAAAGGGACTACACAGTGGACATATAATTCATTTGGCCACGCAAACATCACAGAGAACATCGATTACACCATACCTAAACTTTGGTGTGACGAAAACTTCCATGTAAGCTTCTCCTCTAGATCCTTCTGGAAGGAAGATGCTTTCATGGAGGACAAGTCAATCCACTTCTACACAGATGGATAGCGGGGTTGATGGCGATGATTTCTCAGCTAAATCTAAGCCTCTATATCCGTCTTCCAAATCACTGTAGCTTGTTCGAGGCGGAAATTTTAGCGATTAAAGAAGCTCTGTCCTGGCGTGATATCTGCAAAATATATCCGCATCTTTTCGGATGATCAGTCCGGCATCAAGTCGCTAGAGTCAGTCTCATTAAATTCTAAAACTGCCCTTGAACGCCGATTATGTTCTACGGAGATGGCAGAGCAGTCCAACCTTCACCTTTGTGTCGAGCCACAAAGACATTGCAGCCAATTGTAAGGCTTACGAACTAGCCAAAATTGGAACCGCTCTACCTATTCTACTCGAAAAGGGTAGCTACATGCAAATCAATATTTAAGCTGGATGCTAATAAAAGAACATACCTTAGGCGGACTGTTGGACCAACATGTCTAGCCACCAAACAGATCTGGCCAAAGCTGGGTCTGAATCGCTCTAAGTGTCTGACCCTCCTAAATAGAAAACATCTCAGCAAGCATGCAAGAAGGCTTGGAGCTTTCACAAACGATTTCTGTAGAAGACGCATGTAAGAGGAGGAAGCGGAGACAATCCTCCACCTACTCTGTACATATCCGGCTCAGAGAAGAAAATTTCACTTAGGAGCTAACGATCTCAATAATATAGACGTAAACAGTCTCCTACGCTTCATCATAAGCTCAAACTAGTTCCATGAGTAAGAGGATCACAGATCCACGTGGCATCACAATGAGCCTAAGTGGGTTGGTCTTTCCAAAAGTCACTTTTACCTACCTTCCTACCTAAGCGATGTGTTAAGGTGACTAATAGCCTTACAGTGATCTTTCTCCTTATTTTACCCACAAAAGATGCCTTTCTTCGATTTTTAAAACCATCAGCTCTGGAGTAATTTCTGGAGATCAAGTCTGCCGTGTGATCCTCATTTGTAGCCATCATTTCCGCTGTGAAAACAATATTTTCAATGGAATGGGATTTCATCAGTCATAGCAAGATGAGTATCCGACGAGTATTTCTGACATCCGAGTTACGTTTCCTTGAAGTCTCTGGAAAACAAGAGAAAACAGATGGGTTGATGAAAAAAACAGTCACACTCTGCTTAAAGTGTATGATCATACAATTCCACAGTCCAAACGTTACCAATGGAAAAGAAATGTCTTGAAATGATTTGGATCGCAATGTGACTACTCAAGAAATTATCTAGAAATTCTCGAGCGATACCTTGACGATCATCATGAATCTTACTTGTCGTCCTTCAACATAACAACTTTTTGCAAGTGTTGTTGCTCCTACGAGACGGTAGAGCTATTATTCCCAAAATTGTATGTCTTGGACAAAGTAAATAAACTACCAACGACACAAACACTTGCACCACAATCAACTGCAACCGCCATATTGTACATCATCCACCCACAATCCTTTCGACGATGAATCATAAAGCACTGCAACCGTTTCCATTTCAGTAATTTATTTTCATTAAGAGATATGAATTTTTAAATACACCCTCTGTCATCCGTTTGGCAGTCTGAATTGCATCCCCCCGAATAATTAAATAACTCCATATCCGCTCAATAAAACTGCCAAGCATAATCCAATAAAAAAAAATTAAGGACCCCCAAACGAAAAGACCCAACATCAACCACTGCCACGACGACATAATGAATTTTATTTACTGCCAAAGTCAAATTTGCATATTTTCCAAAAAGGAAATTATCATTATTCGAGAATTCGTAGGCAGCTGCCAGTGCCGGATCGCTGGACCGATGCTCTAAAAGAGAAACACAGCCAATACTACACTCTGTCTGTAGTCTGCCCGGTTCAGACGTTGCCCCTTTGGAGAATTGAGTTTTACAATTTTTGGTTTTGGCATTTGCATTGCAACGGAAACCGAATTAACAACCCCTTTGTGGGAGGATTGTCGTGTATATGCACCCTTATGCCAGAAACACAATTTTCCGGTTGTTTAGTTAATGATTACTTGGATGAAAGCCAATATGCCGAACGTGGTGGAGGTGGCATGTTATACGAGGTTTATCCTGCAAAATCCTATTCACAACATCCTTTCCAGAGAACACGGTATGGTGCTCGTAGTTTGCTTTGGGGATGTACCTCAAATTAGTGATGTTTTTTGTCTGTGTTACATTGGTCTTGACACTGTCGAGAGTAGAGGCCAAATGTGAATACTAATCGCTGGCCTCAAAGACGAGTTAACTGCACAGCAATCCTGTGATGTTTAGCTGAAAAAGGTACCAAATGCGATTAACTTATTGACGTTAGGGGTACCTTCATAAGTGAGATACAGGAATAAAAGAATTACAATAGCTATAAACGTTAAATAAAAATCATAAACGACTCTTTTAGCAGCAGGTTATCTGTACTATATCACTCAAGTGCTTCACACCCCATAAAGAACGGAAACGTATTGATAAATGCTGTCCTATCCACACTCTGGATTTATGAGCGTTTGGGGATCCTTTTGGGAAATTGATAAAATAATCAGGTGATTTCATGTGGCAGTGGATACGTTCACTAACAACTACGCAAGAAGTTTTGCGTTCAAAACTTGGGCAGCACCAGTAAAGGAAAGTAATTAACTTTGACATCGTTTACAAGAGAAATTTTCTCCCAAAGCTGCCATTCCACCGATTATAGTGCATCTTTGGGTGGATATATGGTATGTTGCCCGATCGGAAGGCTGCGAACGTAGGCATCCCTAGGCTCTTCCCTTTATCTAGCTCGAAGTCGTATCCAATGGCAAAGCTGCCGACAAGATATGCCAGGTATGCTTGATTATGAATGCCGGTTAAATGATGCAAAGGAATATAAAGCATATATTTTGGAATAGCGCTCCAAGGGAGGACTAGAGCAGCTCGTGGGCCCTACGATCAAAACAGAAAGCACAAGCTCTGTATTTTCAGAAGAAACGAACTAGGAATCTAGTGGTAGATTCGTAGTCTGTGCTGAGGGCTTGGAAAAACCTTTGGTGCAGGCTGTGAAGCGCAAAGTGCCATCAACACTCTGCTGTCAGGTAGAACGAACTATTCAATCTGAACCATGATGAGAAACTATTCCTTCCACCCGACCTATGATGATAGCTGCATTAAAACTTACGTCCACCAAGGCTACTGGTATTGAGGACCTAGATCAGAACTATTTAAAGCGGCATGCCAGACAAAAGAAACCATCTGATCTGCATCAACTACGGACGTAACATCGTCTATAAGATCCTCTCTGGCAAAGTACCCGTATGACATTCTCTAAAACCTTTTGGTAACCAACTATTTGGTCTTTATCTGTGCGGTTTCAGGCCTGGGAAGTCGACCACTGACCAGATTTTTGGATTGCGGCACTAAATATTTGTCGATATTGAGTGCACATATATCGAGAAGAATTATACGAAGCCATGTTCATTTTTGGCCTCCTGGTTAAATTTTTCTGACTGTGAGGATGTCCATCAACAGTTTGCTCCTCGGTGAGAGTAGGTAGATATTTTACCGAGACCAAGGAAGGTTTTCGGCAAGGCGCTTCACCGTCATGAGCTTTATTCAAAAACTTATTTGAGAGGATTGTGCGGAACTCGCAAGCCAATACCAAAAGTCCTTACAACTACTTGACTATGCGGATAAAATATGAGTTACCTGCAGAACACAGTGAGGTGTTCTAGACGCATTTGTAAGTGTTGAAGCTGAAGTGGCGAAGATAGGTCTGGCGGTAGACAAGGGAAGACTGTACTTCGCTATGTCATCGAGAAGCAACACACAATACGATCACTTCGACAAAACAGGCAGGCATATCTTCGAGTTAGGCAAGGGACTTTGTCTACTAATATCTAGGCTCAGCAGTTGGTATGGACAATGACACCACCTTTGAGATCATTCGAATAGTATCTGTTGCCAATCGCTATTCTCATTAGCTCAGAAGGCAATTGAGTAGCAGATGACGGAGATCACGACGAATTTACGAGTGGAGGATAAGGTTTGACCAAGAATTGCACGGAGTGTGCAGCAGTACAGATGTCTCTTGTGTTTTACGTAGGTACCTGCCGTGAAGGCTTAAGGCTACGGTACGTCTTCGCACAAGATATCAAAATAATGCGTTGATAAGCGCCCTTCGGGTAGTACAAGTACTTCCATCAGTACCAGATTCGAAGTCGTGTGTAAGGCACGAACTTCCCCTTTGGTGAAGGGTCGAGGCCTATCTAATACCTCAGCCATTCTGTGGGTCATGGCACCCGGTTGCAATGCAACTCCACATCGAGCAAACCAATTGGTTCCATAGCAATCCCATGGTTTAGCACAGGTCGTAGTATCTCATGCTAAGCCATGAGATGTCCAAGATCCATTCGGTCCATTCTCCCCGCGATTTTGGGTTTAAACCTACAGCCACCACGATACTCCCACAAGGGGGCCAACTCCTAGGTCAGGCCGGAACCATAGTTCCGGGGGCTCCTGACCTCCCGTGGTACCGGAATATAGCTTCCGGTCGAGCTTCGCAACCTTGAGGTTACTTCCAGTTGGGCACCTCACTGCCCAGGACTAGCGGCCTGTGCAGTAGTACAGTAGTAGTGTGTACAAGCGTTCAACCTAGGAAAGACTTCGAATCAACCGCCGAGGGAAAACGCAGCGAAAGAAGACCCCACCTCAGTTGGCGAGCGCAAGGTATAAAGGACTTGGTATGCGCAATTGGAAGCAGCTAGCATATAACAACGCTGGTTCGAAAGTTATGAGAGAGGCTGAGGTTCCGGCTAGTTGTAGTTACTGGGTCCTGGTCTCGTCCAACCTGAACCTGGCAAATTTATAAGCAGGAAAAAATAGCAACACTATGAACTCCTCTCAGAAATGACTGAACACCAAGAGGAGGGCACATGTCAGATGAATTCGCAAGACTGAATCAAGAGTGAAATCCATGGCTAGTATGGCAGACTCATATGAGCTACATCTACCATTTAGGAGGAGTGGCAGCTCTCATATTTTGCAAGCGCGATAATTTCTCTGAACTATTCGGTTTCTTTTGCGAAAGAGGTTATGCATGGAGTAAACTACCGCGGATAACGAAGGATTAATAGTTTAACCTTGCAAAAGGAAAAAGAACGAACATTCCATGTGCAAATCTTGAACAGGCCACATACGGTTAAACACTCAGCGAAAACCACAGAGATGTTAAAAGAAGATATAATAGCTATCTAATAGGGATGAAAAACTACGACACAAGATACAAAGAAGAGAATTAGAATCATTTGTTGTAGGCTTCAGCAATGCCCTCAGTAAATTAGGAAAAGAGGACATCCTCCGTAGCACGATTGGAAACACAGCATACATGAAACGACGTCTGAAAATGAACTGAAGCTAATTGATTTTGCTGCGGAACCTAACTCGATATTATAAACGCGGCTAACCGGATCAAAGCAGTCTATCAAATTGATCGTGTTGCGGTCAACGCAAGCATCTAGAAATAATGTTATCCGAAAATTCCAAGCGCCCAAAGTAGACTCAGTCTTAGAGCTAGTTGCAGACAAGAGGCTTACTTACTTACTTAGGTGGCGCTAACGGTAGTTCAGGGTAAATTTCGGCCTCACCAAACAAGTATCCATTTGCGCACTCCAAGTCGACTGAGGTCCCCTTCTACTTATGCGTGCCATCTAAGGTGAAGTCTCCCTCTGTTGCTTTATCCCTCCTCCTAGTTGGATTCGAAAACTCTGCGAGCCGAAGTATTGGTGTCCATTCGCCCTACATGTCCCAGTCATCTCAGGCGACTGATATGCAGTTATCTGACCAGGCCGATATCGCTGTACAGCTCGTATAGTTCGTCGTTGAATCTTCTCCCTCAACGCCCGTCAACGCTAATGGAACCGAATATTTTTCGAACGATTTTTCTCTCGAAACGACTGAGGATATCTTCACCCGCTTTCGATATAGCCCCAAGCTTCAGCACCATAAAGTAGGCCTGAGACGATCAAGATCTTATATGAAGTTCCCTTAGTTTTTGGGGATAGGGCCTTACTACTCCATTGCCTTGTTATACCGAAGAAACAGCAATTGGAAAGAGTGATCGTTCGTTTTATTTCTGCTGAGCTGTTGTTGGTAGAATTTATAGCAGAGCCAAGGTGGACAAAGTCCCTCACTACCTCGAAATTAAAGCTTTCGATTGTGATGTGCTGTCCAATTCCTCGATGATGTGTGTACCTTCTTGTTGACTTGGTTTTGCCCTCATTTATCACTAAACCCGTTGTGGCAGCTACCGTTTCAATACTTAGCTCTAACAACTATGCCAATGTCATCGGCTTACGCTAGTAGTTACACATACTTTTGGAATATTCTGCCTGCAGTGTTCACTTGAGAGTTTCGGAAAATTCTTTTATCGCATCTCCTTGTCTAAATCCTTTTTTACATCAAAGGTGCCGGTTAAGTCGCTACCGACTTGAGGAAGTAGCGAGCGTTTTCAACCGTTATTCTTAACACGCGGACGAGCTTGGTAAGTATGCCAAAACTAGACAGCTCGCCTCCGTTCTATACAGCTCGTCGCCATAAATGCAGTCATATGCAGCCTTAAAATCGATCCAAAGATGGTGTGTTTCGATTTAGTCTTCTTGAGTTGTTCCCAGGATCTACCAGAGTGTGAAGATTTGGTTGATTGTGGACTTTTCTTGCCTGAAACCGTTATTGATAGAGGCCAATATGGCAGATAAGATTTTGTATGCGATGTTGAGGAGACGTTCGCACAGTTGAGGTGTCTCTTTTGTTGTGGATCTGGCAAATGATACTGAAATTCCATTCATCAGGCATACACTTTTCTAATCAGATCTTAGAAATGAGTTGGCGTATGCTTTCCACAAAGCAATTTTTTTTTTCTGCAGGAACAGAGCACTCAGACAAAGAACTAGTCCATTGCATTGTTTCCATTTATTGAAATCTTTTAGTCTTACGAAGAGCGATGATTAAGCGCTTCAGTGATAAGGTGCGTACAGTATCAGCAGCCACCACGTCAGTGCCGAGTACCTGCAGCCTGATGCCAACGTAAGCCGGACATTCACAGAGATAGTGCTCCGCAGTGCTGTTATTATTTTCACATCAAGCAGGATGTTGTGTCACTTATTCCCAGCATATTGAGGTACTTTGCAAGAGTTTACTGCCCTGTGACGACACCAGTAATTAAGCCGCAGTCTTTCCTGCTGAGGGATAGCAGAAAGGCCTAAGTCATTTCCAAAGGTTCAAACCCTCTTTAGCCTGTAAGCTGTCAGGTTCAGCTATTGTTGGACTTCAGCTTAGATATTGGTATATCTGCTTCATTTTGGTAAGGTGGACAGAAGTTTCGGATATCATCGTCTAAGGTGAATGGTCTATTCTGCCTGACCGCTGAATGTTGGGCTTCTTCACAGTTATACAGTCTGCAGGAAAAACTTTTTCATACTCTCAGCACCGACTGTGACTCTACTAAAAGGTTTCCTTCTTCATCTCTACAGGCTTATTTACGGGTCTTCTTGTCTTGACGCGTTCTTTTTACCTGTTGGTAAAATTCCGTACGTTATTCCTGGAGTACAACCTCTCAATATCTTCGATCGCGCGGTTCGTGTGCTTTTTTATCCTCTTCTGGAGAAGCCAGTGTTCTTCCCGTTTCTTCTAATCGTAGATCTCACGAGCAGCTCCTATTCTTCGTTACAGCGCCGCCTTGTACAACCAGAGATTTATTGGTGGTGATCGGAAGAAGCTCAGCATCTCAATTGCGGCATCTTTGATGGAATATTGGCAGCGTTGCCACTTTCGGGATATGCGTTCGGCGAAAATTCTGGCGGTCTCTGGCGATTGCAGCTTTTCTCAATATATCTTCTCACAATAGTTCTTCTTTGTTGCGGCGGCTGGGAAGTCCGCAGTTGCACCTTGGATGCGACAAGGTGATGATTCGGGTCAATGTTGGGAGCCGGAACGTTCGGACCATACCATCGCACTTCCTGGATGGCGGTGATATCTGTGGCATCGATTGATAAGGAATGTAGCGGAACTAAAAGACAGACTTACACTTATAGCACAGAACTATCAGAATCGAAGAACAAGCAACATTTTGTGAGAAAAGTAACCGAAGTTATCTTATTCATAAGAAAGCAGAGTTCAGATGGCACTCGAAGTTCCAAGCTTCAGTCGACTTTTCGTAATATTTCCTCATGCTCTTTGCTATTTGTTCAGTTTTACACTGAAAGAATTAGGCAAATAAACCCTTCATTCCTTAACTGCCATATTAAACTTTCCTGCGAGACCTCCCACCTGTTTCTAAGGACCACTTTCATCAGATTCTACCATCTAAGAACACTTATGTATCGCGCACATATTCCCTGCTCCAGATGCTGGAAAACGAAATACACTCGAATGCAGAATTGCAATAGAGGGGCAAAATAAATAGAAAACAAACCGATGAAACAAACTCACAAATAAAAGAGGGTCGTATTGGTACTCATAGCCAGCAACATTTTCCCCTTGATTTATTTTTCTTGCAAGGTACTCACATCCTCGTATGGTTTTTCTGCTCATATCCACGTAACGCCTTCTTTGTGGGGGGGATTCCCAGAAAACCTTTTGATGCACGATTACATAATTCATCTGCATATCCTACTGGGAGTCCCAAGGCGGAAGGAATTTATGCCTGATATGTGTGAATTTGTCTGGGTCATTTATCGATTCGATTAAGGAAACAGATTGGCGGTTATTCAGGACACATGCAGTGCACGAGTTCCCTATAGCGCGTCTGATGAATGTTTTATAAGAGGAGTGCCACAGTCGATCGTTCCAATAAAACATGTCCTCGATTGAGAGTATTTAATTGCATGGGAGCATGAATTATTTTATCCTTGTTGTGGCATGCTTCTTATTGCAGACCACCTACAGAAGTCAGACAGGTGTTCTAATTTAATTCGTTTCTCTTGAATGAGGTTGTCTACTACAAAATGAAATACGCTTCAAAAGAAGAGCTACAGATGCTTTAATTTTGAATTGAAATAAGGAGTAGACGGCGGTGGTGGTACTTATGTCAATACTCCTGACCTTCATAACAGCCGTTGCATACGAAATTCGAAAGAAAATCATAGCTCTGTTTTTTCAATTGTCAAGGCTCTATCCAGATGAAGCATGATGGACAAAAATTCATTCGAAACCGTTTGTATAAAGCAAACATGAAATTAGAATTTCGGTCACGGACAATGTCAGCTTGAATGATGATATGAACTCAATACCAAACGACGAGTCATAGAATTAGTGGTTGAAATAGTTTTTAGAGATCCCTCGAAAGTCCTTGAATCGATGTTGTTGTTCCTGATTTCCATTTTGTAACTACGAGTAAGTCCAGAGAATTGTATACGTATGGTTGGGGTGGTATCAATCCTAATGTCTTACTTAAATGGTGAAATGTGTTTCCTTATTCACAACAGCACTACGAATTAGCCGCTGAATGGTTCAAATTACTCACAGACGGCATAATATGGTCTTGAGTTGAAGTGCTTTTTTGAATCGAGGTTGGCATACCAACTCCCATTAAGAACAAACGTTTACAGGATGATACACATCTACAAGTCAGTTGAAGTAGCCGAAATTCAATAAAAGTATGTAACTGGAGCTTTAATAAGGCCGTTGAGTTGATGAATTGATAACATCGTCCTGGCATGATATGCTAATATCAGTTTTAAATACTTAGGTGGCGCTACAGTCCAGGGTGAACCCGGGCCTAAACAAAAAAACCTCTATAATAAGCGCGGCCTTTACGCATTTGTCCCCTTCTACTCTTATGCACCACCTAAGATATTGTCTCTCTACAGAGGCATCAAAGACAATTCTAGCTACTGCTGGAGTGAGACTTATCCATGTGGTCGGTCGCTTCTCATTTTCTTTCTTCTTTTCTCTGTAAAATCCGAAGTTTTTTCTCCTCATATAGTCGTAGTCCACGGGAGCTTCTCCAGTCCTTCAACTGAGTTCGGGTTTATAGACAAGGCGTCTTGCTACATGTGCTTAACTGAACGTTTAACCGAATTAGAGACTTGATATGGAATGTAGAATAAAACCCAGTATCCGGTTGCATCTTCCTGCCAAGAGATTGAGGGATACGCGATTAGCAAAGGCCCTGGTGGTTTTTGCGATTACAGCCGTTTAACGCTAAATCCTCTCACAGTGTTTCTCCGATATTGTAGCATCTAAATTATCCATAAACGTCTCATGTCTGCTTAGCATGATTTTAATGTTACAATCGGAAAGGAGGACATCTTTGGTAGGACAGTTAGTACGCATAGCCTACACGACACCACGTCTGGCAACGGACTTAGGCTTCTTACTCTAGCAAGCAAATTTTTTTCTCATCCCAATGTAAATAAGGGTTCCGGGCAGACAACAATGACTGGGATAACTACCTTGTTGCAGCCAAGGAGCGAAGGTAGTTTTCTCAAGCGCAACAACAACGAAGAACAACTCTGAGAAGACATAAGGCCCAAGGCATACCCCGAAATCTCTCATCAACTCCAGCATCCATGGTGAGCAACATTGGCTTCTCCAGAAGAAGAAAAAAAGACCACAAGAAGCGCGCGGTCGAAGATATTGAGAGGTTGTACTCCAGGAATAACGTACGAAAGTTTTAGCAATAGGCAAGAAGAACGTGTCAAGGCGACCCTTCCAGAAACCTGTCGAGATAAAGAAGGAAACTGTTGTACTAGGGTAGACCTAGATGTAGCCGACCTAGTGTATAGATGGCGGATGTTTTTTAAAAAAGGATGACAATTGTAGAAAGCACGTTATGTGATACAATACTTTCATTTGAAAGGCCTCAATCCAACGAACATCAAAACGGAACTGGATTTTACTCTGGGGGAGTCTGCTTCTTCATTTACAACAATAAAACATTGGTTGGGAGAGTTTAAGCGAGGTCGTATGAGTAGCCATCACGAACATCGACCAAATGGTCCGGAAATGTTGAAAAATATCCACAAAATAGTATTAAATGACCCTCAATTGAAAGTGCGTGAACTAGCGGATATGGTAGCCTGTACATCGCATGTTGAGTGAAAAATTTGGCATGAGAAAGCTATGCGCAAGATGGGTGCCGCGATTACTACTCACAATGGAACAAAAACAGCGTCCTGAGGATGTTTCAATCGAGTGTCGTCGTCGATTGATATCCATGGATGAAACATGGGTCTATCACTTCACACCCGAGATGAAGGAACAGTCAAAACAATAGACTCAAAGGGGAGGATCGGCCCCAATGGCCAAAATCAATGAGTTAGAGTTCGAATTGCTTCATCATGCACCCTATTCGCAAGATTTAGGATTTGAAAGAGTGGCTCTGTGGTAAAGGAATTGCCAACAGTAAAGAGGTGGAGTCTGCGGTTGATGGTTATTTTAAGGAGCTCGACGATTCTCACTATAAACAGGGTATCGAAGCTATGGAACATTGCTGGGAAAAGTGAATTGAACTAAAAGGAGACTACGTTGAGAAATAAACATAGTTTTCCCCAAATTTTTTGTGTTTTCTTTGTTAGGTCGGGGACTACCTTTGCACAATATAATACTCACTTGTAGTAGAGAGCTCAAAATATTTTAAAACTTTTTCTGCATGCTGTTTAACGGCGAAGAAGCCCAGCATCCCGACGTCAGGCAGTACTGCCCATTCGAATTAGACGATGATAGCATAGGAGGACAGCAATATCTAAGCTGGAATCCAAAAAAGCAGCTGGGCTTGATCGCCTGCCTACCCGCCGAGGTATTCACAGCTGCTGGAAACGAATTTGTGGAGAGGACGCACAAACTCATCTGTTCAGATCTGGGCAGAAGAGTGTATGCCCGATGAATAGAATTACAGTATCATTTGCGCGATTCACAAAAAAAGAGACACCTCAACTGCAGGAACTCTAGAGGTATAAGTCTCAACAACGTCGCATATAAAATCTTATCTGCCATATAGGCCTCTACCAATGCGGTTTCAGACAAGGAAGGTCCACAATCGACCAAATCTTCACACTTTGGCAGAGCCTGGGAAAAACTCAACAAGACCAAATCGATACACACCATCTTTGCATCGATTTTAAGGCCGCATATGACACCATTTAGGGAGACGAGCTTTATAGAACCATGTCTTGTTTTGGCATACTTGCCAAGCATAGTCATACACAGTGCGGGCATTCCTACTTTCCTGCCCCTGGTCAAACTGTTGCTTGCACTCGGTAACTGCCGTTACTGTATTACATTGTTATACAGCGCGTGCCGTGACTGAGTGTATGTAATAACCGATGGATAGCGGGCTGTGGGTTTGAATGTTGTTGGTGTGCTGGTTCCTATTGTTGTAAAGGCAGAACACCTACAACAATTTGATTCGGTAAATCAACTCTGAATTTTTACTTCACAGCTGTGCTTAGTAACGTCGGTGTTTGTGTTTGTCTTTCTTTATAATGACTCGGGAATTCAGAGTGGATATTGCCAATATACGCGGGCTAAAAAGTAATCATTTTTCTGCGTACGTCCACGTCTGTAAATATGGATCAGCTGTTTTGGCACTTGGTGAAACACAGGTAGATCACTCTGATCTGAAGCTACCTGCTACGAACTAGTGCCATTATTCTTCTCTCACCGCGGTCTCGCCATTTACGTGTGTAGTGATGTAGCTTACCAAATTCTACCACAATGTAGTCCCTGTTCCAATCCCGAATTCAATTTCAGGCGGTTAAAATTCCATCTCCGTAAGCAAATTATTCACTACTGCTTTATTTACAGAAGCCCTAGACTGGACAGTAGTTCGATTTTGATGCGCTATCTAACTCCATCCAAAGAATTGTACCCCTGTATCCTCATACTGAAATCGTGATTACGGGCGATTTCAATTTATACAATTCTAGGTGGCTTCGACATCCTGGACAGACAACTCCCGAAGGATGGTGTGTTGAGATCTTCGCTGCGGAAAATAACCTAACCCAGCTTGTAAATGAGCCCACACGAATACCAGACGTTGACAGTCATACCGCCAAACGCCTGGACTTGTTTCTAACTTCTTACCCTGATAAGTACTCCGTTGATGTGCTCTCCCCTCTAAGCTCGTCGGACCATTGTGTCATATCAGCTAATTTCTCGTACACCGACCACACAGTTAGAGAAAGGATTCCTAAAAGAACCGTATGACAATACAAGAAAGCCAATTGGAGCGGACTTAACAACTTCTTTTTGAATTTAACCGGTCTTTATGTTTCCTCGATAACGACGTGGATGCCGCTGCTGACATGATCACAGAAACTACATATTCTCTTTGGAATGAGATGCTTTATCCCTCACCGGATGAAGAGTATCAAACCAAAAGAAAAGGTTTGGTATGACTCGAGCTGTAAAGCGACTGTCAGCGTTAGAGAAATGTTTTTTCGGTTCTACAGTGGAAAACCGAAAAAAGTTTAAACGACCCAGAAATGACTGCAACGTCTTTCTCAAGCGTGTGAAATTCCAATACGAGCAAAAACTGAGCCAAAAAATACTACAATGTCCCAAAGGTAGTAAAAGTTTTTGGTCATTTGTCAAAAACATTAGAAATTCTGCCTCATCCTCCATCCCAACGCTCATTTACAATGACATTCCAGCTGTCAGCTCTTTGGACAAGGTCAATCTGCTTGCTGCACACTTTGCGGCTAGCTCAACACTCTCAGATTGTGCTTTGTCTCCGCATACACTTGAGTGCGTCGAATCTTCAATGGGACAAATCCACTTTCGCACTCGTGTAGTAGCAAGAGTTCTTAAAGATCTTAAAATTCACAAGTCCGCTGGTTCAGATGGTATCCCCCCCCCCCCCTCCCTTCTCAAGAGGTGTTCTTCCTAGCTGCACTGCGTTAGCTTTTTCATCAATTCTACTCTTTAAGACTCTTTCCGAGCAGATGGAAAACAAACCCATTGCACTTACGTCCCTTCTTTCCAAGGTCATGGAAACGCTGATAAACCGTCAGCTCACCGAAAAGTGGAACCAAAGCGTACATCAATCTGGCGAAAGCAAGATAGTTGCACTTAATATGTTGCACTTGATGATTTAACAGAGTTTGGCATCAGGCTCTTTTGTTGAAAATGCGTGCTTCTGCGATTGAAGACTCTCTTCTTCAATGGATTAGAGACTACCTTTCGAAAGGTTCAATTCAAGTTGTCTTAGATGAGTTCAAGTCTGATATTCACAAAATAAATGCTGGTGTGCCCCAGGGCTCCGTTCTGTCTCCGACACTCTTTTTAATTTTCATCAACGATCTCTTGCCTGCTACTTCTACTCCAATATATTCCTTTGCTGATGACAGTACTCTCTGCTTTTCATGTTCTTTCCCGGACTCACGCCCCAGCTCTTCGGCTGTAGAACGGGAACGGCAGCGTATGTTAAGCTGATTAAATTCCGATATCAACAGCATAACCAATTGGGGAACTATCAACGGAGTGGAATTTAATGCTTCCAAAACACAATGTTATCTGCTGTTGTTAAAGCGAAATTTAAATACACAGCCATTATCCATGAATGGCCGGCCGTCGAACCCGGTATGTGTGTCAATGACAACTTACGTTGGAATGATCACATATTCGGTGTCGTCCAAAACGATGCGAAATGTCTAGGTTTCCTCAAGCGATGTAAGAAATATTTTACATCCTCTGATTTGGCCTCAATATATAAGGCGTTTATGTGCCGGAAATTGGAGTACCATTCCCACATCTGGTCGGGTGCGCCCAAAACATCTCTGCACCTGCTAGATAGTATTCAAAACCGTGCGATAAAACTCATAGCTGATATTAATATCACTCAGACAATCGACACCCTCGAACGCCGACGTAATGTCTCGTGTCTCACTCTATTTTATCGCTATTCCCACCACCAGTGCTCCATAGAATTCGCCAGTAGCATTCCGCCCATTCAAGCTTTTAACCGTAACACCAGTCTCGCTATGAGTGGTCATCAGTATACCCTCAAGCCCATTTTCGGACGTACTCTAAAATTTCGTGATTCGTTCCTAAGCCGCACAACTCGCTTATGGAATGCCCTGCCTAGCTCTTTATTTCCTAATCATTAGAACATTCAGACATTTAAAACCAACGTTCACCGGTACCTCTTTTCCTATCCTCCCCCTGAGTTTCCTTCGCCCGCGCTGTGTACAAGCATTTTAAGGGTACATAAAAAAAAAAGCATTTAGATAAGGAGATGCGATGAAAGAATTGTGCGAAACTCACAAATAAACACTGGAGGCACAATATTCCAAAACTCTGTGCTTCTTGATGCCGATGACATTGGCATAATTGGCAGAGCTCAGCGGGCTAGTATTGAAATGAAAGCTGCCACAACTAGTTTAGCGATAAATGAGGGCAAAACCAAGTATATGCCAGTCATCGAGGAATTGCACAGCACGTCACAATCGAAAGCTTGAGTTTCGAGGTAGTAAGGCACTTTGTCTATCTTGGCTCTGCTATTAATTCTGCCAACAACAGCTCAGCAGAAATAAAACGAAGAACCACTCTTGCCAATCGCTGTTTCTTTGTGCTAAGAGGGCAATTATATAGTAAGGCCCTATCCGGAACAACTAAGGAAAATCTATATAGTATAAGACCTTTTCCACTCCAGTCCTACTTTATGGCGCTCAAGCATGGACTCTATCGACGGTGGATGAATTTTCGGACCATATTCGGTCCCATTTGCGTTGACGATATTTGGGGGAGAAGATTTCGTGACGAACTATACGAGGTGTACAGCGAAATCAACCCAGCCAGAAAACTGCGCATCAGTCGCCTGAGATGGTTAGGACATGTAGAGGGAATGTAAACCAATGCTGCGGCTGTAGCATCTTTGAATCCAACACGGAGAGACAACGTAGTAGCGGAAAACTTGGCGCGCACAAGTAAAGCGAACCTCAATCGACTTGGAGTACGCAATTGGAGGCACTTAGTTAAAGACCTGGCTAAATGGAGAGGTTTGTCTGTTGAGGCCCAGGTTCACCTCGAACTGTAGCGCCGCCTGAGTGAGTAAATAAATAAGCAACGTGCTAGAAGACACGGGATACGAATTAGTCACGCTAAGACCGAAGTCGGCCCGATGACTTTAAATATTTTAGAGGTGACTTAAGTAGCGCGAAATCTCCGCTGTATTTTGTGCTAAAAAATGACATTCAAACTTAAAGATTTGTTACATACGACAGTCGTTTGTTCATCGACAAAATTTGTTCTAATGAGAATAGCGCGCATTTGTTGTAGTTTCCACATTTAAGGAAACCGATAGCGGGCAGATATCAAATGATCCTAATCAGCCAGTTTGCCATATTCCACATAGGTACTCAGAAAATTCGGTCCAAGAGCAATAGAAGTTTAAGTTCTAGCTAGAGGTTCGAACTAGAGCTTCGAACTAGAGGCTGATTGAAAGGTAATTGGATCACACACTGCACGGACATCAATAGGCTCTTGCACCGCAGAATGATTATAAAGTCCGAAGTAGCAGTGCAAATACGTTGGAGAAATATGAAGTATTAGATGTAATTGCTCGCGCTACATACTTCAACAGTTAATAAAACGATTGCGATATGGAAATATTTCGCCGGAAAGTAGAGCGACGGTTTTAAGAGCTCCTCAGGATCAGTGGATGGTTCCAGTCCTTTCAATAGAACTATTTTACACCTGGGGATTTCAACGCGTGGGCTACTAATTAGGAAGTAGAATCGCAGACGTAAGGGGGAGAGCTCTCCTCGAATCCTTCGAAGGATTGGATATAAGTCTGACCAACGAAGGTGCAGTGGATACGTTCCGAAAGGCAGGCAGAGGGCCAATCATGGACATCACATACATGGGCAACTCACTCCTGCGGAAAACCAAATGGCGAGTCAGTGAAGAATATACCCATAGTGATCAACATGCTATCTTACGAGCATTTAATGTCGGCAAAGAGAAACGCAGACTGTGCCCCACCCTAACAGGGCCAAAGTGGAAGGACACGCTGCTTGACAAAGATATGTTCAAGGAAATGCTAAACACCAGCTCCACAACGAGCATTGGATCGGCTGAAGCCCTTTCTCATCAGCTAATCCAGACCATTACCGCAGCGAGCGATGCATCAATGCCCAGAAGATTTGTCAGTAAAAGATGCGAGCCCTGCTACTGGTGGACCGACGAGATTAAATGGCTAAGAGCGATGTACCTACAAGCACGACGAAGATCCCAGAGATCCAGAAGAAGACAAAATTTCGAAAAACGGCTAACCAACTTTAAACTGGAGAGACGGGAACTGTAAAGTGCCATTAAAGAGAGTAAGTAAGGAGTTTTAGACAGCTCTGCGACGAGGCTAACCTAGACCCCTGGGGCTTAGCGTATTGAATGGTGATGAAGGCAACAGGTCCCCACAACTACCCTGCCCTGCAATGCTAAGGACTATAGTAGAGCATCTATTCCCGCATAGACCAACTACTATGGTCACTACCACAAGAGAGATCAATATGGAAGATATCCTGGCCATCACGTCGGAAGAACTTTTTGTTGCATGCAAAATAATCGGAGACACCAAAGCACCTGGACCGGATGGCATCCCGAATAAGGCATTAAAGATGGCTATTGAGACGAGACCGGACATCTTCTTAGCGACGATGCAAAAGTGTTTAGAGGAGGGGATATTCCCTACGCTATGGAAACTGCAACACTTAGTGCTGCTTCCAAAGAGCAATAAGCCACCCGGAGAACCATCATCGTATCGCCCGATATGTCTGCTTGATACTCTAGGTAAGATCCTAGAGCGTATTATATACAACAGACTACGTGCGGTGGCGTAGGAAAATGGTGCGCTTTGAGATCACCAGTATGGCTTCAGAAAATCTCGTTCCACCGTCAATGCAATAAAGGCGATAGAAGATACAGCAACTGAAGCAATACAAGGGAAAAGATGGAAATGGGGGACAAAAAAATACTAAAAAACGCGTTCAACTCGGCGAACTGGTCGTTTATTAGGAGATCCTTGGCCAGGATGGATACACCATACTATCACCTGAGGATAGTCACGGACTACTTCAGTAACAGGAGGTTAAGGTGTCATACGGACGATGGTGCTAAGCACTACAGTGTTTCCGTGGGAGTCCCGCAAGGGTCGGTCATTGGACCTCTCCTATGGAACATTATGTACGACGGAGTTCTGCGACTAAACCTGCCTGAGGGAGTCAAGGTTATTGGCTTCGCTGACGACATAGCAGTTGTTACAGTAGCCAAGCACATTCACGAGGTGGAGTCTGCCACAGACGGGGCAGTTGTAAAGATAAAGGAATGACTGGAGTCTACGGGGTTGGAACTAGCTGCGCACAAGACTGAAGCTGTTTTAATAACCAGCCACAAGGCGGTAGAATACGCGAACTTTCGCATCGGAGATCAGACAATTAGATCCAAAGAATCCTTAAGGTGCCTTGGAGTCATGATCGACAATCAGCAGCGCTTCAAAACTCGAAGGTCAGCTCGATACTTCTATACGCTTCTCCTATATGGGCGGGTGCACTGGCGACAAACGAGTGTAGCAGAGAGTTATCATCAGGTCACAGGCTTTGTGCAATCAGAGTCATCAGCGGATTCCATTCCATCTCCGATGATGCAACCTCCGTTTTAGCTGGAATGATCTCAATAGACATCCTCGCGGATGAGATGAATAGGGTGTATCTTAGGCGACCCTCGAACCGGCAAGAGGCAAAGAGGGTTAAGTAAGAAGAAAAGGCAGCATCCGCAATGCTGTGGCAAACCAGGTGAGACCGCTTCACAAAAGACAGGTGGACCTACAAGCTCATTCCCATCATAGAAACATGGACAAAGAGACCATGGGGGAACTGTAACTACCACATCACACAGTTCCTGTGTGGGCACGGCGGCTAACGGAAATACCTCCATAGATTTGGACACGATAGTTCGCCCCAGTACCCAGAATGTCACAATGGGCACTGGGCGAAGAGGATGTGTTGCATGCGGTGTTCTGCTGCAGACGCTTTGCAGAAGAAAGAGTAAATCTGCCAAGTCCAGAAAACCTCATAATTCAAATGGCGCAGTCAGAGGACGAGTGGTGCTCATTTATAGTGCGCGCGCAGTACGCGAGCAGAAGCCCTAAGAAGAGCTCAAGAGGCGGCCTCGGAGACTAGAGCATAATTGCTAACCAGCTCCGCGAAGTAATAGCTAACTGCAGTCCCGCGGGGAGAGTGGTTGAAGGACGTAGTGGCGTGGATTAGTACGTAGGCGCTCTCCTGGCATCGAATATTCGGGTGTTGCGAATCGTGCATGTTGGTGGCACAGGCTACCGTATCTTTAGAAGATTGCCGCATCTATTGGTGCAAAACACCTTTCGGTGTGTACGTGAAGTACTCCGTCGTCATTTCGTTCAACAGGTTTTGAATTTTTTTGTAGCCCTCCACGGAATTACAATAGATAAAGTGCCTGTCTAAACCTAATCTTTTATGGTAAAGTTCTTACCGACTTACATAAGCCCTTGGTGTCCTGGACCTCCATGATGTAGGCGTTAATTGGAGGCATATTTTCTTTTTTTCGTTTTCTGCTGCTGTTGCTGTTGTGATTTCTGTTCCGCACGCGCACTATCGCACTATTGACCGCCTTCAATTCTGATCCTATATATAGAAAAAGCTGTTTAACCCTGAAGGACTTTCAATGGTTTTCAATATTTTTATTGTTTTGAGTGTAAACGAGGCTGTTGATTCAACCGGATAACTCTTCGCCGACCCCCGTGTATTAATTAATCGACTTCTTAGATGCAAAGAGGTCGTGGACATATGGCTTGAAGTGTCTGAAATGTACTTTCTCACGTCCGAGTAGTAGCACAAAAAGGTGAAGATATGATTTTTTCCCCATAACCATCGATCTACCATCGTTCGCTTGCTGCATCAATCCCATTCAAAGAACCATTCTCAAGTCCTAATTATATTTCCAATAAAAACAAAAACTCCTTCAAGGCTCTTGTTAACGCCTGAATGCTCTTTTGTTCCTCGAAACCCTCAATCTCAAATCCTTGAAAGGCAAGGCATTTTCATTTCCGCTTCTCAACTTCGTTTTATTGTTTTTAATTAAAACAAATCTCCAGGTCTATCTTCCAGCTCGCGATACCAATTATTCTTCAGCTCCTCGAACTTCTTCTCATTGTTGTTGTTGTTGTAGTTGTAGTTGTAGTTGTAGTTGCAGTTTGTTCTCATGTCCAATTAAATTATTTTCGTATTGCACGGAGTGCCTATTGTAGTATGGCGGTGGTTGGGAAAAACTTTGAAGTGAATTTAATTGAAAAAAAACTGTTTCGTCCCGCGCATTCATGTTCTCAGGAGTGCATTGGCCTAAATCCGCCAGCGTCAGGGTAACACTGCCAGTCGGACGGAGGCTCTACCTTCAGTCTGAGAAGTTGGAAAAGTGACGGTTGCAGTGCAGATCAACTTTCCGACCAAATCAGAAATTGAAAAAGTTTTTATTTTAACGAACAGTCAGTCCCATCATTGTAATCTAGACGGGAACGGGGTAACACTACTTTCTCAATGGAACCTGTGAATGCATTTTTTTACGCGTCCTTGCGGCATCACATGTCACCTAACGTCGTTCTGCACCCGGTATTACAGTGGTGAATGCAACATCATCTAGCTAAAGTCGTGATGTGTACCCTGAGCTAACATAGCAAACTTCACTTCGAAAGTAAGAAAAAGAAAAAATATGAATGTGGAGTCATATCCGTTTACTTTGTATGACAATAGCTGGAAACTGTTGTCGAAATGGTTGACATGTCAGCTTGCCTCTTATCATATGTAGAGCATCACTTACGTACGTACGTATGTACGTGTGCAGATTGCTTCCAATCGAGGACAATGTAGAGATCAAATAAAATTCAATTATTCAGAACCAACGAAGGGGAACAACATGGAAGTAAGCAAAGGATGATGTTGACTTGGGCTACGTGCCTGTGTCACATGTTACCAATGAACTCTTATCCTTCTGTTATCATCCGGTTGTAGGTATATGTAACACTGTGGCTTCAGGTAGGATATTGCTCCATTTGTGAAATAAGCTTTTCCCTCTAGGGGGGGATAGGAATGCAAATCTGGCTGTGCTGGGACAAGTGTGTATTCATTTTGTCAAAAAACAACTACCCCTCTGGGGTTAGGCTATGAAATTTCATTTTTCCTCTTCCGCGCTGTTTAGATTTTTGATAAATTCAATTCAAGTGGAGGTTTTGACACTTTGCGTTGAGGCGAAGAGGTGGTTTGTTATGTTGGTTTTAGTGGATTTCTGGGGGGCCCTTAAGGATAGCCCACATGTGATGGAGTATGCATGAAATGCTCGTTTTCATATGAAAATAAAAGGAGCTTGGAGCCCGGCTTCTTATTACGGTTGTATCCGGACGTATGTCCTTATATCTCTACAGACAGACCAACCCTTGCCATTTAACGTTGCGTTT